>OV702294.1:485610500-490410500 GCA_916181665.1 Avena sativa | reverse complement strand
ATAAACAACCAAAAGGACATAATCATTTGGTAGTCATTACATATACCCTGGGCTTAATTCAACCAAAAGGACATTATCTTGAACAAGAACACCATCTAGTAATTTCCACTACATGTGAAAAAGGAATAGCTATAGTAAGATGATGATGCTGCCTTTTTCCCCTTTCTTCCTCTGCTTGAAGATGCTCCGGGATGATCTTGAGAAGGGCCAGCTTCAGATGTTGCAGCTCTCTTCCTAGGTGGTTTAAACTTGGCAGCTGCTGGAGGTTTAGAAGCTCTTGGTGTTGCTCTAGGTTGGGAAGCTCTTGGTGCTGCAGGTGTAGGTGCTGCTCTTGGTGCTGCAGGTGTAGGTGCTGCTCTTGGTGCTGCAGGTGTAGGTGCTGATGTAGCAGGTGACATGGTTATACCCCACGGGTACACAACATTGGCATACCTAGTCTAGCCCAGGGAAGGCCCACGACAAAGATACGCGGCTGGTGGAGATTTCAAGTGGACCAAGCCCACGATGCCTTCGGGTCCTTGGAGAACAAGACTAGAGTAGATAGAATTTCAAAGGGGACAAACCCTAATCTGTAACCGACTCGACCTGTGCCCGGGACCTTCCTATCTATATAAAGGCTAGGAGGGCACGGCGAGGAGGGCCTTAACTCACCTCATACACACCTCACGCCAGATCACATTTGTGCACCCCTGTAACCTTCGGTTTCGCCGTAATCAAGAGCATACAAGCAGGAGTAGGATTTTCCCTCCGGGGACCTGAACCTGGGTAAACCTCATGTCCCCGAGTTGCTTGTTTGCTAACCATTCCGCGATCTCCAGTATCCCCATCTTCTCCAAAACCCAAGTCCATAACAATGGGCATTGACGAGCTGAAACCTCGTCAATTGGCGTCGTCTGTGGGAACTGGGGACGCTGATTGTGCTCGTGACGGTCCCATCCGGAGCGATCTACAACTCATCGGCGACGGAGAGTCATATCCTCTTCGGCACCTTCGACTTCACCGCCCACTCGGCAGCCACCATGGGGGATTTCGAGCCCGTAGGCGACGGGCTCGAGATTCTGTTCGGGAGCTTCTGCTTCTAGGTGGGACAGACCGGCACCCTCCGCCTACTAGAGCGGGTGCCACCGCCATCCATCAGGCCCGCTTTGTGGGTCCCACCCATCAACGTGTTACGCACGTCAACACTGACAGACAAGTCATATGACAGCAGCAGCTGCAACTCAGATCTGTGCGACCCTCCCTCGGACGAAGGAACCCAATCCACGAGCGTTAACAATGCGCTGTGGTCATTCAGGGCGAATCGGAACTACCACCAGGTATGAGTGCACCCAACCCACCACCCAATACACCGCCCAACCCGCAGGCTGGGAACAGAGGAAATGGGGGAGATCCATCCCTCTAGCCCAATGAAGGCGACGCTAACGCCTACCAGAAGATCAACCTCAACGAGGACGGATGGCGCCAGGCACACGAAGTCGTGGCAGGCAACATCATCCTACTTGTGAATGCTTCACGGGACCTGCTGATGGCATACCACCTCCTCCTCATCGGTGAGCATAACCGGCAGGTGAAGCTGATGGAGGATCTCTACAAATGCAAGAAGGCGGCTTTGGAGTCTAGTGCGTGACGAGTTGCGCTCTCCGCCGCCGGCGGCTCCATCTCGCACGGCAACAATGCCAACAAGCATCGCTCTCGCACAGAGCACATGGACCCCGTCGCACGCCGCGACATCATGAGGACCCTCAACACGTCCTTCATGTCAATGGACGTAAACGGCAACGTCATATCGAAGACGCCGCAAGCTGCGATCATGGTAGCCACCACGTACCTCGCGTCTCATCCACCTCCGGTGGGTGACTCGAAGAGCGCCATGCACAAGTCCGCGCTAGCCGAACTCGGACTCGTTGGAGCTGCGCTCCACGATGAAGCTCCTACGGAGCCGAAGAAAAAAGTTGCGGTCAAGTTCACCCGCAGCCCTACACCCTCATCTGACGAGGACGACCACGATCTGCCTCGACGTTCGCAAGAGCCCAAGGCGTCGTAGCAGTGACTACGACGCTCGAAAGGATCTCACCCAGCGCAATGTCGATAAGGCACGGGCCAAACGCGCGTGTTCAACCGAATCCGACTAGGATGAGGATGGAGAGCTGTGTGGAGCCAGATGCCAAAAAATTTCAAGCTCCCTTCAGACACTTTGAAGTTCAACGGTACGCAGGACCCGAAGTCCTGGCTCAGCGACCACCTCTCATCCATCAAACTCCACGGTGCTAACAGGAACACCGCGCTGCAATGACTTCAGCTGTAGCTGACAGGCGTAGCTCGAATCTGGCTCAGCAGCCTGTTCTCAGGCTCCATCCGAAGTTGGGAGGAGCTAGCATACAGCTTCATGTGCAACTTCAAAGGCACCAACAAGAGGCCAGACTCGGTTGAGGAACTACGGGCCTGCACCCAACGTACTAGCGAATCCATTCGCTCGTACATCCTACGCTGGTCTCACATCAAAAACTCCGCCGCGCACATCTACGAGGAAAGGACAATCGATGCCTTCAAGGACGGTGTCACGCGCCCGGACTTCAAGGAAGAACTTGGGCGCGTCAAGCCCAAGACGCTCGACCACCTCATGGACATCGCAACAGGTGGGCAGATGGCGAGGATTCCCTCCACCGAATGCATTCGGATGACGAGGACAACTATGGCCGCAGGCGCGAACGCCATAGCAAACAAAGGTCGTGCGTCTATGATGATCGCGACGGAGTCAACATGGTTGCGGATGGCTACACCGACCGACGCGACGACGGGAACCGCAGCAGCGGATACCACAACGGAAACTTCCGCGATGGAGTGTGCCCTACACAAACATGGCAGCGTCGCAGCCGTGACGACGAGCCCTCGGCATACGACAAGTTGCCCGGTCCTTGCACCATCCACTTCTACATCGACAAGCAAGATGGCAAAAATAAGGCCAGGCACATGCTAAAGGACTGCCGCGAGTTCCAGAAACTCAGCGAGGGTCTCACCCAAATGCGATGCCAGATCGTGAACCCCGGGTTTGGGCCCGCACCTGCACCAGGTGACATCGCCCACGGAGCTCCTCCACCACCACCCATGGGACCGTCGAATCCAGCGATCGCACCTGCACCAAACAATGGTACAGGAGGATATCCACCGCAAAAAGGGTCCCTGATGACTCAGAAGGGACGACCAACCAACATGGTGCAAAATAAGATCACTCGCCAAGTGAGCCTGGCGGTTGCATCTCCGCCTGCCATCCCTGAGTACCTCAGCGGCTCGGAGTCCTACATCACGTTCGATCGTTCGGATCACCCTTGACAGATCCCTCGCCCAGGTCATGCTGCCCTGGTGCTCGAAGCGCAGATCGGAGGATTCGAGATGAGCCGCGTCTTCATGGACGGCGGGAGCGGCATCAACCTGATGTTCGCCAGCACCCTCGCAGCGATACGGATCCCGCTGTGCATCCTGGAACAATCCGACACGATGTTCCACGGCATAGTCCCAGGGAAGGGCATATATCCCCTGGGAAAAATATGGCTTGACGTCATCTTCGACCAGCCCGAAAACTTTAGGCGCGAGCGGCTGGAGTTCAAAGTGGTGGACTGGCCATCACAGTACCACGCCATCCTCGGGCGCGTGGCATTCGCAAGATTCCTGGCAGTACCGCACTACGCATACCTTCTACTGAAGATGCCAGGACCCAGGGGCGTCATCACCGTTCAAGGAAGCTTCACCCGATCAGACCACCGCGATAGAGACTTCAACAGAATCTCCCAGTCGTTTGGGATGCAAGAGGAGCTCACGAGGCTCCGAGAGGTGACAGATAATGGGGCACCCCTAGTCTCTAGGCAAAACGCACCCGATATGTTGTTCGACTCCACGGTCAACACGAAAAAGGTGCAGGTCCACCCAATGGATACCTCCAAGACGGTGCTGATCGCCAACGACCTCAGCCCCGCATAGGAAAGCGCGCTCGTCGAATTCCTCCGTGAGCGCTGGGAAATCTTCGCCTGGTGTCCCGCGGACATGCCAGGAGTTCCCAGGGAATTCACCGAGCACGCACTAAATGTGTTCCTCGAAGCAAGGCCAGTCAAACAATCGATCTGACGATTGTCCGAACCAAGAGCTGAAGCCATTGGAATCAAAGTCAACAGACTGCTCGAATCCAACTTTATCCGAGAAATTAAGGAGAGCGAGTGGCTGGCCAATACTGTGCTGGTCCCCAAGAAGGACACGGACATCCTGCGGATGTGCGTAGACTTTACATTGCTCAACAAGTACTGTCCCAAGGACCACTTCCCTCTACCGAGGATAGACCAGATCATCGATTCGACTGCAGGATGTGAGAAACTCTCCTTCCTCGACGCCTACTCAGGCTACAATCAGATTCGACTGAAGGTTGAAGACCAGGACAAAACGACGTTCATCACGCCGTTCGGGGTGTTCTGCTACAACACCATGCCCTTCGGGCTAAAGAATGCAGGCGCCACATACCAAAGGTGCATGCAGGCATGTCTGAAAAACTAGATCGGTCGCAACATCCAAGTCTATGTTGACGACATAGTCATCAGGACCAGGGAAGCCAAGACACTAATCGACGATCTCCACGAGACATTCGATAACCTTGATCACTACAAGATCAAGCTGAACCTAGAAAAGTGCGCCTTCAGCATCCCATCTGGCCAACTACTCGGCTACTTCATCTCCCAATAAGGTATTGAGGCGAACCCGAAGAAAATCCAGGCCATACTAACCATAGAGAAGCCGAAGAACCTCAAAAGTTTCCAACAACTAGCTGGGCGCATCGCGACGCTGAGCAGATTCATCAGTCGCATGGGAGAAAAGGCCTTGCCCTTTTACCAGCTGTTGCGCAAGGTGGACAAGTTCGAGTGGACACCCGAAGCAGACGACGCATTTGAGGACTGTCAACACCCGGATTTTTTAATCCCAGATGCCTGTTATGACATACATCGCAATCCCAGGATTACCATTTTTGTGAGACATAACAGAATTGGATACCATAGTACATCATCCATTACAAACCGTACATAAGTTCTTACACAAATAGGGATCTCATGATCCAGTTCTTAATACAACATCAAGCAGCGGAATACGTAATAATAACGGTAGCATAGGCGAAGCTCCATCTTTGGGGTCACAGGCAATGCTGACAATGGGAGATGATCCTAGTTGTCGTAACCTTTCTGGGGTCCATCCTCCAGGTACTCCTCTTCATAGTCTGGCCACGGGAATAGCCAGGGACAAATCCATGAGTACTCTTTAAGTACTCACAAACTAATACTAACAAGTGAAAGGTGTTTTTGATAATAGGACACTAGGCTCTAGGGTTGTTTTGCAAAAGCCAGATTTATCTCTACTAAGTTTAGAAGCAACGAATGCTAGTTGAAGTTTTATAACACCTAAGTGGGAACTTGTATTTCATATCACAACCCTGTTGTGGTCAAGTCAAAGTCTCAGTTCATTTTACAAGTCTTTTGGAAACATCTGACGGGGGAACAGTATGGCCACTCCAACTGTCCATAACCGCGGACGCGGCTATTCAAATAGTTTGACACTCTGCAGAGATTATACACTTTCACCACAACATTCGATACATCCGTCAGGAACAAATCCTGAATTCACCATACTCAGTATGCGGATAATCAATCCTAACCTTTCAATTACACGCCCTAGTATAAGCACCTCTCCTGTGAGTTTGTCCTCCCAACCATGACCAACTGTCATCTTGGGTACTGCACAGATGGACAATCTTCACAAGGTAGCCTCAGCTCAGACCTTGGCCGTGAGGGAACTAATACTAAGGTACATAAGTTTCCAGTCAAGCCCTACCCAATCTTCGGGTATTGTGGTTGTACGATAAAATTGGAATGGTATCGCATCCAGACAACCATCAGTTTTATAAAGGGCTAAGGCTCATGCCTCAACATTTTCATCACCAAAATCATCAGGTGTTCGGAAACACATGTCAAAACATCTCAATAGAATGATCCATCATTCTAATGTTTTCATAACCATTTTCACCAAGTATTCTCATCTAATGTTGATCAAGTTTTATGCTTAGCACTAGCATCTACAAGTGGGGGTAAGCACTAATGAGTGGTGGTAAACTATTGGAGTTTAACTAAGTTTAATATCATGCCTTAGGATGACATCAAGATTATCTAGCTTAGGACAAATTTTATGATCTTTATGCAACCTTCAATTATCCTTCTAGTATCTACCATTTATTTCAGTAACTCTAAGTAAGAGCTTTGATAAAGAAGTAAAGTATAAAGCTTGCAAGTAAAACTAGGATTGGTTTATCAAGTGGTTATGATCATATATGCTTAAGGCATATAGTTGGCATGGTAACAAGCAGGTAGTAGCTTGCATAGGTCAACTTGATTAGTAAGGCTTGCAAGTATTGACTTGCACAATATCAGTATAAGCTTGCTAAATTGCAAGTGTTAGCTTGCACATTCAACTGGTAGTATTAGTCTTGCACAATATCAGTATAAGCTTGAATTAGTAGGGTATCTTGCAAGTGTTAGCTTGCCTTGTGCAGAGCAGTGGTTGAAGTTCTCCTCGGCTTCTTCTTCGTAGTATCCTCCTTCCTCCTCGTATCCTTGGTTGGTACTAGCGTCTATAAATAAATACGATGTACACAATCACCAAACAATACTTAACTACTTGCAATCATCACACAAAAGGGTCCTATAGATGATCTAATATCATCACTAACATTACAAGATTAAAGTTTGGTTTAATTCCTTTTATTTTTAGAAAAGTAATTTCTACTCATTGAAAAACTACTTAAGATTTAATATTCTCCAAACCAAACATGGGATCATGTTGACACATGTCATCACCACATATTTTAGTTCATGGGAATGTGATTTAAAGTGGTGTCACAATTTAATAAGGTTTTACCCTTTTATTTTAATTAATTAAAGTGGCTAGAAATGCCTATGGGGCATTCTTTTATTACTTGAATATTATTTCTGTAAGTAAACCTATATATTTTTATATATTCTGAAAGGTATGGTTAAATGTGATTTTTGAGAGTTGGAATCAACTCAAAAGCTATTATGGTTTTAATTTGAAAAATGTTTGAATGCAGAAAAGCTCCTGCCTTGTTATTTTTACCATGGATGATCTACAGATCCAAATGACTTGAATCCAACGGGCTTGGATTCAGCATTCCCAGGCCTTTCTAACAAAATTGGTTTCATTCAATTTGGTTCACTGAATCGACCTGGGTTGATTTTTGAAACTGGGTACAGAAGTGTGTTTGAAATAAAATGGAAAAGGTTTAATTCAAATAACTAGGATGCGCGGGAACTGTTAACGGGCCGGCCCAGTGACACTTCGCGGTGCGGGGCTCAGCTGACAGGGGGTTCCACCAGTCAGTGGCTCTTTAAATGCGAAGCGGTACGGGGCAATATCGGCCACACGATCTAAGTCTAATACAATGGCTGAGGGTCGTCGTCCACGTCGGGCAATTCCGGCGAGACTGAAACCTAACGCGGCCAGTGGGGGTCGTTGGGGGATCACCGGGGTTCAGGCGAGGGTCGGCGAGGCGGGCGAATGACAAAGTCGACGACGGCGAACCTCCTGGTACATGTGGCTTCTCCTGGGGCGGCTCCAATCGCTGGCATCCTTCTGCTCCAGAGGCGGCGGGCTCTGGTGAAATTCCGGCGGTGTGCTGCTCGCCTTGCTCCGGGAACGGTGTGGAATGGTCAGCGAGGAGAGGGGAGTGAGATGGTGTGATCAATTCGGATGGGGGTGGCCTCTATTTATAGTCGCGACGACGAGACCGAACGACATGAGCAGGCGACGGTGGCGACACGGCTACGGGCTACTAGAGGCATGGCCGGTGGTGGCGATCGCTTGGTGGTCTCCTGGCGATGCTCTATGGCTTTAATGCGCGTGTAGGGGCGGTGCGGTTTGGTCTGGAACATGCGATGCTCTGCGTGGAAGAGGCGGCGTCTTCGATGGCGAGCGGTGGCTGTGAGGCATGGGGCAGCGAACGGGGATGTCTGGCGGTCTCCTGGGTCAGTGGCGATCGTGTATGCACGGGGCGAGGGCGGCGCGCGGTATGTGGGCTTCGGTCGAGTGTGGTGCTCTGGCGCACGCTCGGCATGGTTGATAGAGGCACGGGCGCGGCGTTCCTGGGTGTTGTGTTCGACATCTTCGAGGCAGGGCTGGTCGATAGGGGGCGGTGAGGCATGGGTGATCTCCCAAACAAGGTTGGCACGGCTAGTTTCCTTCCTAGCTTGCTGTCTATACTGGGGTGGCATGGGTGGCTTCGGCTGTTCACCATTGATGGTATTGGCAAGCTCACGGTGAGGCTAGTGATTAGTTAAGTTCGTTAGATGATCTACTAAGGCTAGTGGTGTCCAGAGAGGGAACAAGTTAGGCTCAATTCACTGCTCAAAATAGTGTTTAAGATTTTGATGATTTGTGTCTGCAATGTGTTTGATGAAATGGCCGCAAGAATTCAAGTATTGAATTTTGAAAAGATTTTTGGTGGGTGTTCTAGGTTGGTGCTGGTGAGTCTGCAGATGCTTGGGTTTTGAAAGTTGAGCTTGTTTGAGTGGTTTTTGAAAAAGTGGGATCTTCTCATATGATAAAGATTCAATTTTGAATTGCCATTTAAACAATGCATTTGAAAGTTTCTGGATGATCACAAAGTGGGCCTTGATACTTTGTTATGAGTACAATCAAGGGGTGCAAAGATCCAGAAAAGTCTCTGTTAGGTTCTGAAAGTTTGGGACAGCCAAAGTAGGCATGGGAGTTAAATTGGTCAAAATGACCATTCACTCATTTAGCTTTGTTTTGATTTATTTGTCTTTAATAAAAGTTTGGGAATTGTTTAGATGATGTTTATTTCACCTAAGAAACATTTTACAAACAAAGAAACACATAAACATGGCAATTCAAAAGAATTCAAAATGGGATGCATACACACATGCATGCTTTCATAATTTTATTTAGAAAAGTTTGTGTTAACCCTAATTTTGATGATTAGAGTTTGATGATCCAAGTTTAGTATTTTTGGGATGTTACAAACCTTCCCCCCTTAAACAAAATCTCGTCCCGAGATTTGAAAAAGGACGAAAAAGATTACCTAGGATTTTAAGAGATCGGGAAACTTTGTCCTGATGTGATCTTCGCGCTCCCAGGTAGCTTCCTCTTTTGTGTGGTTGCTCCACTGAATCTTGAGAAACTTGATGCTTCGGGTTCGGGTAGTTCTGAAAGCTTATTCCAAAATACGGATGGGTACTTCGGGATAGGTCAGGTCATCGTTGATCTCTATGGTCCGGTGGTCGATGTTTTTGAACACTTCGGTCTTCTCGGGGACTTCGAGACACTTGCGAAGTAATGAGATATGGAACACATTATGCACGGCTGACATCTCTTCGGGTAGTTCCAATTGATACGACACTTCTCCTCGACGGTTCAAAATCTTGAAAGGTCCGATAAATCTGGGGGCTAACTTTCCTTTGAGTTGGAAACGCTGCATTCCCTTCAATGGCGACACTTTCAGATAAACAAAATCTCCTATGTTGAAGGCGAGGTCTCTACGTCTCTTGTCGGCGTAACTCTTCTGTCCGGACTGGGCGGTCTTGAGGTGCTCACGAATCTTGTGAACCTTCTCTTCGGCTTCTCGTAGGATGTCGGGTCCAAAAATCTGACTCTCTCCTACTTCCGACCAGTTCAAAGGGGTGCGACACTTCCTTCCGTACATGAATTCAAATGGGGCCATTTGCGAACTGGCTTGATAACTATTATTGTAAGAAAATTCTGCAAACGGCAGACAGTCTTCCCACTTGGATCCATATTCTAACACACATGCTCTCAGCATATCTTCGAGTATTTGGTTTACTCGCTCCGTTTGTCCATCGGTCTAAGGGTGGTACGCGGTACTGAAATCTAGGCGGGTTCCTAAACCTTCTTGGACTTTCTTCCAGAATCTCGAGGTAAACTAAGTTCCTCGATCCGATACGATGTTCTTGGGAACTCCGTGCAAACTAACTATCCTAGCGATGTACAACTCCGCTAGCTTTGAACTCTGATATGTAGTCTTGACGGGCAAGAAATGGGCGACTTTGGACAATCTGTCCACTATGACCCAGATAGAGTCATTTCCCCTACTAGAAGTAGGCAATCCAGTGATAAAGTGCATTCCAACGGAATCCCATTTCCATCCCGGAATCTGTAAGGGTTGCAACAATCCAGCGGGTCTTCGATGTCCTGCCTTGACTCGCTGACAAATATCACACTTGGCGATATAGCTTCCGATTTCTCTCTTCATCTTATGCCACCAAAATCGCTCTTTTAAATCTTGATACATCTTAGTTCCTCCGGGATGGATAGAATAAAGAGTATCATGAGCCTCCTTCAGAATCACTTCTTTCAACTCGGAATCTGATGGTACACAAAGGCGTCCTTTGTACCACAGAACTCCTTCTTCGCCTTCGGTGAATCCAGGTACTTTGCCTGTACCGATACGACGCTTGATTCCGTCGATACTAGCATTTCCCTTCCGCGCCTCTTTAATCTGACTGTTCAAAGTGGGCTGGAGTTCTATGCTAGCCAAAAATCTTTCACTTACTAATTCCATTCGAAAATCTTCCATCTCTTTGTGCAAACTTGGTTGCTCCTTCAAAATCATGGAGTTCAAGCGGCACGCCAATCTGCTAAGGGCATCTGCTACCACATTGGCTTTACCAGGGTGATAGTGAATGTCCAGGTCGTAATCCTTGATTAGCTCAATCCATCTTCTCTGCCTCATATTCAGCTCCTTCTGAGTGAATATATACTGCAGACTCTTGTGATCCGAATAAATCTCACAACGATTTCCCATCAGGTAATGCCTCCATGTCTTCAGGGCTAGAACTACGGCTGCGAGTTCGAGGTCATGGGTTGGGTAATTTTGCTCGTGTTGCTTCAGTTGTCGAGATAGATAAGATATAACTTTGCCTTCTTGCATTAGCACACATCCGAGACCGATCTTGGATGGATCACAATACACATCGAAGGGCTTCGTAATATCCGACATGATCAAGATTGGGGCTGAAATCAATCTCCTCTTGAGTTCTTGAAAACTCGCTTCACATTTGTCGGTCCATTCAAACTTCTTGTCCTTCTTCAGCAATTGGGTCATGGGTCTGGCGATACTCGAGAATCCTTCTACGAATTTGCGGTAGTATCCCGCCAATCCGAGAAATGCACGAACTTGGGTTTGAGTGGTTGGGGCTTGCCAATCTTCTACATCTTTCACTTTGGCAGGGTCAACGGCAATTCCTCCGGCTGATACAATGTGACCGAGGAATCCTACCTCCTGTAACCAGAATTCACATTTGCTAAACTTTGCATACAGCTGATGCTCTCTAAGGGTTCCAAGAATGGTCCTTAGGTGTAGCTCATGTTCTTCTTCTGATTTGGAATAAATCAGAATGTCATCGATGAAAACAACGACAAACTTATCGAGGAAGTCCATAAAAATCTTATTCATGAGATTCATGAAATAAGCAGGGGCATTGGTTATTCCAAAAGACATGACTGTATACTCATACAATCCATATCTGGTGGTAAAGGCAGTCTTTGGAATATCCTCTGCACGAATCTTGAGTTGATGATAACCAGTCCTAAGATCAATCTTAGAAAACACTTTGGCTCCGGTCAACTGATCAAACAAATCTTCTATCTTGGGCAAGGGGTACTTGTTCTTGATGGTGACATCATTCAACTTCTGATAATACGTACACAAACAGTTACCTCCATCCTTCTTGTCCACAAACAAAACAGGTGAAATCCATGGCGACGCACTTGGTTGAATCAATCCAATTTCCAGCATGGCATCCAGTTGCTTCTTCAGTTCTGCTAGCTCAGACGGGTTCATACTATAGGATCTCTGGGCTATGGGTCCTGTTCCTGGGATTAGTTCAATGATAAACTCGATATCATGATCTGGGGGCAACCGGGCAAAACATCTGGAAATACATCAGGGTATTCACAGACTATCCGGACTTGGTCAATGGTAGGTTGGGCTATACTCTTGTTACACTTGAATTGGCGAGGTAAGGTTTCAGATATATGCTCGATTGATATTCCGGCGGTACTGGTCATGGTGATGGCTTTCTTGGCACAGTCAATCAATCCTTTATGTTTGGACATCCAATCCATTCCTAGTACTACTTCCAAACCTTTAGTTCCGAGTACTATCAGATTTGCATAAAAATCTATGCCATGGATTCGGATAGGGACGGCTTTGCAAATTTGCCTAGCCTTGGTGGTTGATCCGGGAATTTGGACGATCATAACATGCTTCAGTTTTGTTGGTTAAATTTTACTAGTGCATGCAAATTCTTCGGTGACAAATGAATGCGATGCACCAGAATCAAACAACACTCTTGCAAGTACTGAATTAACAGAAAACATACCCAGCACAACGTCTAGCGCTTCCTGAGCTTCTTCAGCATTGATGAGGAAAAGACGGCCGTTGCGGTTGAGCGAATTCCCTGGGGCAAACCTTCTTCCTGGCTGAACACGACGCTGCTGCTGAGCTAGGGCATTGGCATTGGGGGCTGCGGCATTCTTCTTGTTGGGGCACTCGTTGGAATAGTGGCCTTTATTTCTGTAACATCCCAAAAATACCAAACTCAGATCATCAAACACTAATCATCAATATTAGGGTTAACAAAAACTTTTCTAAATAAAATCATGAATGCATGCATATGTGTATGCATGGATTTTGAATTTCTTTAAAAACCACCTTGTTTGTGTGATCCATTGCTTGTAAAATGTTTCTTAGGTGAAATGAACATCATCTAAAACATTTCCCACACTTTCCTTAAAGACAAGTAAATCAAAACAAAAATATTAAGTGAATGGTCATTTTGGCCAATTTAACTCTCATGCCTACTTTGGCTATCTCAAACTTTCAGAACCTAACAGAAACTTTTCTGGATCTTTGCACCCCTTGAATGTACTCATAACAGAGTATCAAGGCCCACTTTGTGAACATCCAGAAACTTTCAAATGCATAGTTTAAATGACAATTCAAAATTGAATCTTCTTCATATGGGAAGATCCCACTTTTTCAAAACCCACTCAAACAAGCTCAACTTTCAAAACCCAAGCATCTGCAGACTCACCAGCACCAATCTAGCAAACTCACCAAAAATCATTTCAAAATTCAAAACTTGATTTCATGCGGCCATTTCATCAAACAGGTTGCAGACACAAATCAAACAAAACATCAAACACTATAGTGTGAAGTGATTTTTGCCTAACTTGTTCCCTAGTTAGCTCACACACAGCTCAGTAGATCATCTAGAAAGATTAGCCCAACACTAGCACCCCTGTGAGCTTGCCATTGCCATTAATGGTGAACAGTCGAGCACACCCATGTGACCCCATTGTGGACAGCAAGCTAGAGGAAGAACTAGCCATGCCAACCTTGTCTAGGAGGCAGCCCACCGTCCACCGCCACTCACTGTCCGAGCCACAAGCGTTGCCAAGCCCTGGACCACGCGCACAAGCCGCGCCCAGACCATGTCGAGCGTGCGCCAGAGCGCCACCCTCGACCATCACCCACAGACCGCGCGCCGCCCTCGCCTCGTGCATACACGATCGCCATCAACCCAGGAGACCGCCAGACACCCCCATTTGCCGCCCCGTGTCGCACGGCCACCGCCCGCCGTCGAAGACGCCGCCCCTGCCGCGCAGAGCACCGATCGTTCCAGACCAAACCACACCGCCCCATGCCTCGCGACCATGTCGTTGAGCATCGCCAGGAGACACAGCACCGTCCCCTACCCTTGCCCATGCCATTAGCCGCCTGTAACGTCGCCCCCGACAAGCTCACCGTGCGCCCCGACGGTCCCCTCGCTCGACTATAAATAGAGGCCACCCCCGCTCGATTTCTTCACACCATCTCACTCCCCTCTCCTCACTGATCGTGCCACACCATTCCTAGAGCAAGGCGAGCACCACCTCGCCGGAATTTCACTGGAGCCTGCCGCTGCCGGAGAAGAAAGGAGCCAGCGATTGGAGCCGCCCCAGGAGCTGCCGCGACCACCCCTGAGTTCGTCGTCGTCGACTTCGTCGTTCGCCCGCCTCGCCGACCCTCGCCAGCACCCCGGTGAGCCCCCAGCGACCCTCACTGGCCGCGCTAGGTTTCGTTCTCACCGGAGTTGTCTCGCGTCGACGATGACTCCCAGCCGTTAGATTAGAACTAGATCGAACGATCCACGTTGCCCCATACCGCTTCGCCCAGCCCCGTGTCACTGACGAGTGGGGACACCCACTTAAGCAGCCCGCGGGAGCACTGCGCTTAGCAGGCCGGCCCAGTAACTTTTCCCGCGCAGCCCAGTTATTCAAATTAAACCTTTTTCTATTTCATTCAAACACACTTCTGTACCCAACTTCAAAAATCAACCCAGATCGATTCAGTGCACCAAATTGAATGAAACCAATTTTGTTGGAAAGGCCTGTGAATGCTGAATCCAAGCCCGTTGGATTCAAGTCATTTGGATCTATAGATCACCCCTGGTAAAAATAACAAGGCAGAAGCTTTTCTGTATTCAAACATTTTTCAAATTTAAACCATAATAGCTTTTGAGTTGTTTCCAACTCTCAAAAATCACATTTAACCATACCTTTCAGAATATATAAAAAACATATAGGTTTACTTGCAGAAATATTGTTCAAGTAATAAAAGAATGCTACATAAGCATTTCTAGCCACTTTAATTAATTAAAATAAAAGGGTAAAACCTTATTAAATTGTGACACCACTTTAAATCACATTCCCATGGACTACAATATGTGGTGATGACATGTGTCAACATGATCCCATGTTTAGTTTGGAGAATATTAAATCTTAAGTAGTTTTTCAATGAGTGGAAATTACTTTTCTCAAAATAAAAAGATTTAAACCAAGCCTTAACCTTGTAATGTTAGAGATGATGCTAGATCATCTATAGGACCCTTGTGTGTGATGATTGCAAGTAGTTAAGTATTGTTTGGTGATTGTGTACCTCGTATTTATTCATAGACGCTAGTACCGACCAAGGATACGAGGAGGAAGAAGGATACTACGAAGAGGAAGCCGAGGAGAACTTCAACCACTGCTCTGCACAAGGCAAGCTGATACTATACCAATGCAAGCTTATACTGATATTTAAGCGAGCTAACCCTTGCAAGATACCCTACTGAGGCCACAAACCCATACTTGTGATATGACTACTATATGCCTTAAGCATATGTGATCATACCCACTTGATAAACCAATCCTAGTTTTATGTGCAAGCTTCTTACTTTACTTCTTTATCAAAGCTTACTTAGAGTCTACCTAAGAGTTTGGTAGATACTAGACAGTTGTGCTGAAGGTTGCATAAAGAGCATAAAATTTGGCCTAAGATAGAAACCTTGATCTCAGCCTAAGACATGAGATTGAACTTAGTTAAAACCCCACTAGTTACCACCCCTCCTTAGTACTACCCCACCTGTAGATGCTAGTGCTAAGCCTAAAACTTGATCAACTTTAGATGGGAATACTTGGTGGAAAAATGGTTATGAAAACCTTTGAATGATGGATCATTCTATTGAAATGTTTTGGACATGTGTTTCCAAACACTTGATGATTTTGGTGATGAGAATGTTGAGGCATGAGCTTTAGCCCTTTATAAAAATGATGGTTGTCTGGATGCGATACCATTCCAATTTTATCGTACAACCACAATACCCGAAGATTGGGTAGGGCTTGACTGGAAACTTATATACCTTAGTATTAGTTCCCTCACGGCCAAGGTCTGAGCCGAGGCTACCTTGTGAAGATTGTCCACCTGTGCAGTACCCAAGATGACAGTTGGTCATGGTTGGGAGGCCATACTCACAGGAGAGGTGCTTATACTAGGGCATGTAATCGAAAGGTTATGATTGATTATCCGCATACTGAGTATGGTGAATTCAGGATTTGTTCCTGACGGATGTATCGAATGTTGTGGTGAAAGTGTACAATCTCTGCAGAGTGTCAAACTATTCGAATAGCCGCGTCCGCGGTTATGGACAGTTGGAGTGGCCATACTGTTCCCCCGTCAGACTTTTCAAAATGACTTGTGAAACGAATTGAGACTTTGACTTGACCACAACAGAGTTGTGACCTGAATTACAAGATCCCACTTAGGAGTTATAAAATTGTGACTAGCTTTGGAACTTAGTAGAGATAAACCTGGCTTTTTGCAAAACAACCCTAGAACCTAGTGTCCTATTATCCAAAAACCCCTTACCTATTAGTACTAGTTTGCGAGTACTTAAAGAGTACTCATGGCTTTGTCCCTGGCTATTCCCATGGCCAGACTATGAAGAGGAGTACCTGGAAGATGGACCCCAGGAAGGTTACGACAACTAGGATCATCTCCCATCGTCAGCATTGCCTGTGACCCTGAAGATGGAGCTTCGCCTACGCTACCGTTATTATTACATATTCCGCTGCTTGAAGTTGTATTAAGAACTGGATCATGAGATCCCTATTTGTGTAAGAACTTATGTATCGTTGTAACGGATGATGTACTATGGTATCCAATTCTGTTATGTCTCGCAAAAATGGTAATCCTTGGATTGCGATGTATGGCATAACAGGCATCTAGGATTGAAAAATCCGGGTGTTGACAATTTCCACAATCATAACAAGTCACTTGCGACTTGTCCTTTGCTGCTACAGGCACAACATTGCCTCCAGTCCTCGGGGCAGTGTTGGTTCTGGCAGTAGCATTGTTGTTTAACTTGGGTGGGGCACGGTTGAAATTGTTAGAATTGCCGGGGTTATTGTGATTTCCTCCGGGTCTAGGGTTTCCACGGTTGGGATAGGTCGGACGGTTCATCGGGGGTCTGTTGGTTCTTAGGGCAAATCCTGGAGATGGGTTAGGGCGATACTTTGGGGTCTGATGGGTTCCTTGCTGATGCATCATACGACGCTTGCGGTTCTCATTGGCTTGGTTGATCTTTCCTTCCATCTGGATAATAGAGTCGACAAGGGCTTCAATATTATCAAAGGGGATATTGACTAACACTATCTGCATCTCATCATGCAGACCATTCAAGAATCTCTCTTTCTTCTTGGCTTCGGTGTCAATCTCATCCGGGGCATACCTAGCTAATGACAAGAATTTGTCACGGTATTCCACTACGGTCATCCTTCCTTGCTTCAGTTCTCTGAACTGGTCTCTCATTCTCTTGATCAAACCCGGTGGCACATGGGTTCTGCTAAACTTGACCTTGAATTCCTCCCAGGTCATCATCTGGCCTCCGATCATTGCGCGAACACTGTTCCACCATGCCCTGGCATCTCCGGCTAGATAGTGGGTGGGGAACAGAACTTTCTCGTTGGCTTCCACTCCGGCGACTTCTAGGTTATTTTCCATGGTTTGCAACCAATCATCAGCGTCTAGGGGCTCTTCTGACTTAGTGAAAATAGGTGGGTTGGTGTTCTGGAAATTCTTGAGCTTAGATCCATGGTTGTCCTGATTTCCGTGGCCTTGGTTGTTGTGGGAAAGCTGGGCTATCTGTTGCAGGGTGGCTAGGTTGGCTTGATGTTCTGCTCTTTCAGCTTCGCGGTCAGAAGTTAACATTTGCAGAATCTGCAACATCGGGTCCGGGGATGAACCACTTCCTCCACGTGGCATCTGAAGGTTGAGATAGATCATGAGAAAAGAGGGAAATTTCTAAGGTTTTGGGTCTTTGAAAAGTTTTTAAAGTTTGACTCAGATTTTTCTAGCAACTTGCTTTTCATTCATTCATTCATAGCACACGATACAACACACACCACAACAAAGAAAAGCAGATGGTTTTAAGAACCATTCTAGAAACTACGATACAGTGGGACCGAATACTACTCACTACGCTAGTGCTCAAGTGCTACTACTCCTCGGAATCTGTGGCTTCGTCATCTTCATCGTCATCGATGAAGGCGAAATCATCCTCATCGGTGAAGAAATCCATAGCCTGATCCTCCAGAAAATCATCATCATCGCTGAGATAGGAGTAGGGGTCTCCACGAAGATCCTCTCTTGCATTCTCCCTTTCTTCCAACTGCATGTCTCTCTCGTGGATGGTCTCCTCCAAAGATGAGATACGATGGCGAAGACGGGCAATGATGCGCTCCTTCTTGTCGAGCTGACGACGGCAAGACTTGCGATCCTTTGCTAGCATGGCAATGGTCTGATCCTTCGTCTTGATGATAGCAGACTTGTGGTTGGAGTAGTCACGGCAGTTGTCCAACTCCTGCTGACGATCGTACATCATGAAGCTGAGGTGGTCCAATTGAGTCTTCAGCTCGGGGTGGTATGGGGCTTCTAGTGGTTGTACATTAGCATCAGGCCTTGGGCAAAACTCAAAGCGAGTACCCTTGATCTGATTGATGCTCTGCCCACACAGACGGGAAAGAGCTTCCTGCATGGCCCTGGCAAGTCCATCGAGCCAGTTGTTCTCTCTTAAGGTAAACTGAATTCCCTCAGCAGTGGGAGGTTCAATCTTTCCTCGAAGACTTGCAACAATTAGCCACTGTAGATCTTCTCCTCCTTGATCATTGAGCTGAGTTCCGAAGAACTCGGGGTGCGGAAGCTCCAGAAGTTCCGAAAGCTGGTCCAAATCCCTCTCAAAGATAAGGTCTCCTCCATTCCCCAACTGATAAAACTTGCTGTACTTCACGTCCATCTATAAGAATATAGGATGAGTATGTTAGTAGAGTGATCAAGTGTGTCAAAATTTTATGTATTTTGCAAGAGTTTTTGAGGAACATGAGTTTTCATAAAAGAATCAAAGGGATAAGAATGAGAATAAGTTTTTGTAAATATTTGTTTTCTTTGGTTTTGAAACTAAGTTTTTGATTCAACGTCCAGTCTAACTAGGGTCTCCTATGGTCAGGATGGCTCTGATACCAACTTGTCAACACCCGGATTTTTTAATCCCAGGTGCCTGTTATGCCATACATCGCAATCCCAGGATTACCATTTTTGCGAGACATAACAGAATTAGATGCCATAGTACATCATCCATTACAAACCGTACATAAGTTCTTACACAAATAGGGATCTCATGATCCAGTTCTTAATACAACATCAAGCAGCGGAATACGTAATAATAACGGTTGTGTAGGCGAAGCTCCATCTTCGGGGTCACAGGCAATGCTGACGATGGGAGATGATCCTAGTTGTCGTAACCTTCCTGGGGTCCATCCTCCAGGTACTCCTCTTTATAGTCTGGCCACGGGAATAGCCAGGGACAAAGCCATGAGTACTCTTTAAGTACTCGCAAACTAATACTAACAAGTGAAAGGGGTTTTTGATAATAAGACACTAGGCTCTAGGGTTGTTTTGCAAAAGCCAGATTTATCTCTACTAAGTTTAGAAGCAACGAATGCTAGTTGAAGTTTTATAACACCTAAGTGGGAACTTGTATTTCATATCACAACCCTGTTGTGGTCAAGTCAAAGTCTCAGTTCATTTCACAAGTCTTTTGAAAACATCTGACGTGGGAACAGTATGGCCACTCCAACTGTCCATAACCGCGGACGCGGCTATTCGAATAGTTTGACACTCTATAGAGATTGTACACTTTCACCACAACATTCGATACATCCGTCAGGAACAAATCATGAATTCACCATACTCAGTATGCGGATAATCAATCCTAACCTTTCAATTACAGCCCTAGTATAAGCACCTCTCCTGTGAGTTTGGCCTCCCAACCATGACCAACTATCATCTTAGGTACTTCACAGGTGGACAATCTTCACAAGGTAGCCTCAGCTCAGACCTTGGCCGTGAGGGAACTAATACTAAGGTACATAAGTTTCCAGTCAAGCCCTACCCAATTTTCGGGTATTGTGGTTGTACGATAAAATTGGAATGGTATCGCATCCAGACAACCATCAGTTTTATAAAGGGCTAAGGCTCATGCCTCAACATTTTCATCACCAAAATCATCAGGTGTTCGGAAACACATGTCAAAACATCTTAGTAGAATGATCCATCATTCTAAGGTTTTCATAACCATTTTCACCAAGTATTCCCATCTAATGTTGATCAAGTTTTATGCTTAGCACTAGCATCTATAAGTGGGGGTAAGCACTAATGTGTGGTGGTAAACTATTGGAGTTTAACTAAGTTTAATCTCATGCCTTAGGATGACATCAAGATTATCTAGCTTAGGCCAAATTTTATGCTCTTTATGCAACCTTCAATTATCCTTCTAGTATCTACCATTTATTTCAGTAACTCTAAGTAAGAGCTTTGATAAAGATGTAAAGTATAAAGCTTGCTAGTAAAACTAGGATTGGTTTATCAAGTGGTTATGATCATATATGCTTAAGGCATATAGTTGGCATGGTAACAAGCAGGTAGTAGCTTGCATAGGTCAACTTGATTAGTAAGGCTTGCAAGTATTGACTTGCACAATATTAGTATAAGCTTGCTAAATTGCAAGTGTTAGCTTGCACATTCAACTGGTAGTATTAGGCATGCACAATATCAGTATAAGCTTGAATTAGTAGGGTATCTTGCAAGTGTTAGCTTGCCTTGTGCAGAGTAGTGGTTGAAGTTCTCCTCGGCTTTTTCTTCATAGTATCCTCCTTCCTCCTCGTATCCTTGGTCGGTACTAGCATCTATAAATAAATACGATGTACACAATCACCAAAAAATACTTAACTACTTGCAATCATCACACAAATGGGTCCTATAGATGATCTAACATCATCACTAACATTACAAGATTAAAGTTTGGTTTAATTCCTTTTATTTTTAGAAAAGTAATTTCTACTCATTGAAAAACTACTTAAGATTTAATATTCTCCAAACCAAACATGGGATCATGTTGACACATGTCATCACCACATATTTTAGTTCATGGGAATGTGATTTAAAGTGGTGTCACAATTTAATAAGGTTTTACCCTTTTATTTTAATTAATTAAAGTGGCTAGAAATGCCTATGGGGCATTCTTTTATTACTTGAACATTATTTATGTAAGTAAACCTATATATTTTATATATTCTGAAAGGTATGGTTAAATGTGATTTTTGAGAGTTGGAATCAACTCAAAAGCTATTATGGTTTTAATTTGAAAAATGTTTGAATGCAGAAAAGCTCCTGCCTTGTTATTTTTACCATGGATGATCTACAGATCCAAATGACTTGAATCCAACGGGCTTGGATTCAGCATTCCCAGGCCTTTCTAACAAAATTGGTTTCATTCAATTTGGTTCACTGAATCGACCTGGGTTGATTTTTGAAACTGAGTACAGAAGTGTGTTTGAAATAAAATGGAAAAGGTTTAATTCAAATAACAGGGTTGCGCGGGAACTGTTAACGGGCCGGCCCAGTGACACTCCGCGGCGCGGGGCTCAGCTGACAGGGGGGTTCCAATAGTCAGTGGCTCTTTAAACGCGAAGCGGTACGGGGCAATATCGGCCACACGATCTAAGTATAATCCAATGGCTGAGGGTCGTCGTCCACGTCGGGCAACTCCGGCGAGACTGAAACCTAACGCGGCCAGTGGGGGTCGTTGGGGGCTCACCGGGGTTCAGGCGAGGGTCGGCGAGGCGGGCGAACGACGAAGTCGACGACGGCGAACCTCCTGGTACCGGTGGCTTCTCCTGGGGCGGCTCCAATCGCTGGCTTCCTTCTGCTCTAGAGGCGGCGGGCTCCGGTGAAATTCCGACGGTGTGCTGCTCGCCTTGCTCCGGGAACGGTGTGGAATGGTCAGTGAGGAGAGGGGAGTGAGATGGTGTGCTCAATTCGGCTGGGGGTGGCCTCTATTTATAGTCGCGACGACGAGACCGAACGGCATGGGCAGGCGACGGTGGCGACACGGTTACGGGCTGCTAGAGGCATGGCCGGTGGTGGCGATCGCTTGGTGGTCTCCTGGCGATGCTCTATGGCTTTAATGCGTGTGTAGGGGAGGTGCGGTTTGGTCTGGAACACGCGATGCTCTACGTGGCAGAGGTGGCGTCTTTGACGGCGAGCGGTGGCTGTGAGGAATTGGGCGGCGAACAGGGATGTCTGGCGGTCTCCTGGGTCGGTGGCGATCGTGTATGCACGCGGCGAGGGCGGCGCGCGGTCTATGGGCTTCGGTCGAGTCACGCTCGGCATGGTTGACAGAGGCACGGGCGCGGCATTCCTGGGTGCTGTGTTCGACGTCTTCGAGGCAGGACTGGTCGAGAGGGGGCGGTGAGGCATGGGTGATCTACCAGACAAGGTTGGCACAGCTAGTTTCCTTCCTAGCTTGCTGTCTACACTGGGGTGGCATGGGTGACTTCGGCTGTTCACCATTGATGGTATTGGCAAGCTCACGGTGAGGCTAGTGATTATTTAAGTTCGTTAGATGATCTACTAAGGCTAGTGGTGTCCAGAGAGGGAACAAGTTAGGCTCAATTCACTGGTCAAAACAGTGTTTAAGATTTTGATGATCTGTGTCTGCAATGTGTTTGATGAAATGGCCGCAAGAATTCAAGTTTGAATTTTGAAAATATTTTTGGTGGGTGTTCTAGGTTGGTGCTGGTGAGTCTGCAGATGCTTGGGTTTTGAAAATTGAGCTTGTTTGAGTGGTTTTTGAAAAAGTGGGATCTTCTCATATGATAAAGATTCAATTTTGAATTGCCATTTAAAATATGCATTTGAAAGTTTCTGGATGATCACAAAGTGGGCCTTGATACTTTGTTATGAGTACAATCAAGGGGTGCAAAGATCCAGAAAAGTTTCTGTTAGGTTCTGAAAGTTTGAGACAGCCAAAGTAGGCATGGGAGTTAAATTGGTCAAAATGACCATTCACTCATTAACTTTGTTTTGATTTATTTGTCTTTAAGAAAAGTTTGGGAATTGTTTAGATGATGTTTATTTCACCTAAGAAACATTTTACAAACAAAGAAACACATAAACATGGCAATTCAAAAGAATTCAAAATGGGATGCATACACACATACATGCTTTCATAATTTTATTTAGAAAAGTTTTTGTTAACCCTAATTTTGATGATTAGAGTTTGATGATCCAAGTTTAGTATTTTTGGGATGTTACAAGGACCTCAAGCGGCCGCTCTCCACCTCGCCCATCCTGGTCACGCCAAAGGAGCGAGAACCTCTGTTGGTATACATCACAGCTACGCACCAGGTGATAAGCACCGTACTCATGGTCGAACGACCCGAAGATGGCAAGACCCATGGTGTCCAACGCCCAATCTACTACCTCAGTGAGGTACTGACACCAACAAAGTAGAGGTACCCTCATACCAAAAGCTCGCCTATGGCGTATTCATGACGGCTCGTCGGCTAAGCCACTACTTTCAGGAGCACTAGATAATGGTCATCAACGAGGCGCCACTGTCCAACATACTGAACAACCCCGAAGCCACGGGATGCGTAGCCCTATGGGGCATCGAGCTATCCCCTCTAGACATAGTCTATGAGCGGCGCAAGGCCATCAAATCTCAGGTCCTCCCTGACTTCCTCGTCCACTGGATGGAACTCCAGTTGCCGGACACTCCGGACATGACGCAATCATGGACAATGCACTTCGACGACTCAAAACATGAGGCTGGAGCAGGAGCTGGCATCATACTGACGTCCCCTCAGGGCGACAAGATGAAATATGTCCTTTGGATAAAATTCCGCGCCTCCAACAACGAGGCCAAATACGAGGCTATCATCCATGAAATGCGGATGGCCAAGATCTGCGGCGCAACGCGCTTAGTCATCTACGGTGACTCGAACCTTGTCGTCCAGCAGACGATGAACGAGTGTGACGCTCATAGTGCCAACATGATCATGTACCGCGCGCTCTACAACTCACTCGAAGGGGACTTCAATGGCTGCGAGCTTCGGCACGTCGGGAAAGAAAGCAACGAGGAAGCCGATAGACTCGCCAACATCAGATCCACCTGTGCACGGGTGCCACCAGGTGTGTTCCTCGAACAAATATGTGTACCCTCTATCAAAAGTAAATTCCCCAAGGGATCACCCGAAGAAGTGGAACACTCGGGGGCTACGCCACCCGAAGGACAGGAAGGGCCCGAAAATCTCGACACCGAGGCCGAACTGGTCAGCCTGATGCAGGTCATGGCGATTGAAGAGACGTGGACGCAGCCGTACCTTCGGTACCTAGTAAACAAGGAACTGCCAGGTGACCTGACAGATGCCCGACGCATATCTCGCCGGTCCAAAGCGTTCACCATCTACAATGGCAAGCTGTACAAACGCAGTATTTTGGGTGTACTCCAAAGGTGCGTCACCATCAGTGACGGTAAAACCATCCTCCAAGACATCCACGAGGGCATCTGCGGCCATCATGCAGGCAGCCGCGCCTTCGTCGCCAAAGCTCTATGAGCTGGATTCTACTGGCCAACGGCCATGAATGATGCTAAGGACATCGTCCGAAGATGCAACGCGTGCCAAAGGTACACGGACAAGCCGCACGCACCAGGATCGAAGCTAAGGCCCATACCATTGGCCTGGCCCTTCGCCCAATGGGGCCTCGACATGATCAGCAAACTGCCCAAATCTTCGAAAGGAGGCCACGTCTACCTCTTGGTCGTAGTCGACAAGTTCACCAAGTGTATCAAGGCTATGCCCATCACCAACCAAAGCGGCAAAACTGCCGTCAAGTTCTTCGGGTCCATAGTCTATAGGTTCGGTGTGCCACACAACATCATCACAGACAACGGCTCAAACTTCATCTCAAAGGAATTCCAAGACTTCTGCGAGGGCCTTGGCATCAACATATCCTACGCCTCTGTGGCGCATCCGCAGACCAACGGGCAGGTCGAAAAGGCCAATGGCCTCATATGCAACAGCATCAAGAAACGCCTCCTCTGCCCACTCGAACGGCTTGCGGGAGCCTGGGCAGAAGAGCTACCCTCCGTCCTCTAGAGCCTGCGTACAACGCCGAACAGCTCAACTGGCTTCACACCTTTCTTCATGGTGCACGGAGCCGAAGTCGTACTACCTGCCGAGGTACACCACAAGGCCCCACGGGTCGTCGCCTACAGCGAAGCCGAGTCAACGACCACACTTGAAGATGCCGCCGACACACTCAATGAGGCACGTGACATCGCCACGGCTCGCTCATCGGTCTACCGGCAGAGCCTCCGCAAATACCACAGCCGTCGGCTGCGCCCAAGGTCCTTCGTCGAAGGATACCTCGTCCTACAACTCAAGCAAGAGCGGCCGAAGAAGCTCGAGTCACCCTGGGAAGGACCCTACATCGTCACAGAAGTCATCCCAGATGGCGCCTACCGCCTCATGGACATCACATCAGGAGTCGAATACTCCAACCCTTGGAACATCTCACGTCTGTGACGCTTCTACCCCTAACTACCTTTTTACTTTCAATAAGGATAATCAACCAAGGCTACTCAGCCGAACAATGTACATCCTCGTTACGCTATGAATAAAAGTTAAGTCCCTTGGCCGAAATTTCCTTTTCTTTGCATTACTTTTCGCTATAATATGCTCGGGGGCTACGCCTCACCTCACGACCTAGTCGACTGAGAACAACGCATGCAACCTGAGTAGCTGACCACGTCAGGCTAACGAAAAGGACATGCACATAACAAAGCACCACGTGCTGCTACATACAAACTTTATAAAGGGCACTACGAGACCACTCGAAAAATACAAGTTTTACATCAAATTTTCTTTACAGGAACTACCTATCTTGGAGAATCACATTCGCCCGATGCTCGAACAAGCCTACTATCTCCTCACCATGTTGCGCCACACCAGCATAATGAAGACGCATATCCCAAAGAGTGCCATCAGGCCAAAGGGGTGGCCCAGTCGCCACCTCCGCAAGGTTAACATCACGACGATGCAGCCGAACAAGGGACAATGCAGCCTTCACCCCAGCGACTAGCTGGCGCCGCACCAACTCCTTGACATGCCCCACATTCTGAAATTTCGCCAGTAGACCAAAAAGGTTGGAAGGTGCCTCGTCCAAGGGAAACATGGCGGCCCAAGTGGACGCCATAGAAATCCTCGCCTGCTTCAGCACCCGAGAAACCTGGTGCACGCCTTGCACCGTCGTAAGGACGATGGCCGGTCGTGGTCCATCCAGAAGAATCCTCCGGCCTCCAGGTCCTGCTGCGTCACGCAATTCATACGAACGGTGACGCACTCTTTCTCTTCCTGCTGAACAAGATTCGCACATGCAGAACATACACATGAAACAGAATGTAGAGATCCACTCGAAAGAACAGCAGTCAGAAAAGACTCACATTGCAGTTGCTCGCTCATCTGCCGCAATTCCCCCATCAAGAACTCCTCCCTGGAAGTGGCTCGCTCAGCCTTCGATTTCCACACATCCACATGGCCTCGAATGCCAAGGATATCCTTCTCCAGGCTGCGGACACAGTCGCGAAGAAAAACCAGCTGAGATGCATCATCCAAAGATGGACGCGGCTCATGAGTATTCGGAGTAACAATGGGAATCTCACCCGAAGGACCCTAGAGACAAGCAAATCAAGACATGAACATCACAAACATATCTGGCGATAGATTGAAACATAATTTATATACATCAAGGCCACCTCGTGGCATAAGTGGGGATTGTTCATCAGCAAAAGATTACATTATAAAGGCAAAAGGATAAACTATCCTAGCTACAACACTTGGGCTTAGGCATCCGCATCCGGAGTGGCCTCAAAGCCAGATTGTGTGCTCTTGGCCTCCTCCTGCTGCTTAGACGCATACTCCGCCAGCAGATCAGTGAGATTTGGCCCATAACACTTACATTGAGAGGCGAAGAGGGCGAATGCTACCTCTGAGCCATCTGCAGCCGTCGGCATCTGGGAGGTAATGTGCGGCAGGTCCAGCTCCGCTCCGGACGCCATCGCCATCGCCAACCCCATGGAGGCACCGATGCCCTTCTGCTTGCGCTTGTATGCTGCCGGAGCGTCCTCCGACAGAGCATCTGCCAGAGCGTCGGCATCCTCAAGAGCAGCGCCCTTGGGAAGGACCTCCCTATAGAAGCACTAGAGAACTTCCTTGGCCTTCGCCAGGGTGCCAGCAGCAGTACCGCAGCGATCTTCGACCGCTGTAGTGGCATCATCGAGAGAATCTCCATGCTCCAGCGCACCACGATCAACCGTGATGCCTGAAGCATCTGAAAACAAAGAAGAAAAGATACCCGAATAAAAACAAGACAAGGAGCAGTCGAAAAATACAAGACACAAGCAAATAAAGGAAACTTATCAGAGAAGGCTTTGGCAAAAGCCATAAGCCTATCGGCCATATCCTTCTCGCGAGCAACAGCCGCAGCAATAAGCTGCTCCTCGTGATCGGAAACCTCCTGCTATAGGCGTTCCCTGGCTTCAGCAGTGTCATCTACCTCCTTCTGTAGGCGCTCTTTCGCCTCCACAACATCTGCAGCTTTTTTCTCCGCTTGACCGAGGCTCTCTTCGAGAGCGTCCAGTCGTCGGAGAGCAGCATTGTTTTCATATACAAACATCAAGAACCAAATTATTAGCAGAAGAAGAACCCAAATAGACAGTCGAACTACAAAAAGGTGAGCAAACCACGCACCTTGAAGCTGCCGCATGTTGGCCTCCAGCGCCAGGTGCTGCTGGATAAGGAGGTTAGCACTGTGCACAAAGGGCTGCAAAAGAAACAGAGGTAATGAACAAAGAAAACATCAGAAAAGGGCTCTGGGGCTACGCCCACAAGAGGAAATGTCCAACAGGTCAACCGAAAAAAGGCTCGGGGGCTCCCCAATGAAATAAAGAATAAAAAAACTTACATGTTCAGGTGGGGACTCCAAAGTTCCGCGCACGGTCTTCTGAGTTGCGACTGCCTGAGTCTCTCACTTAGAGAGGTTCGGGGCATCATCCTCAGAGTTGGCCACCACCTGACAGGGAGGGGATGTCAGTTTCGACTCCCCTACAGCTTCCCGAGCACCCTCACTGAGGGGATCCTCAGAAGAATGGTTGCAAGAAAAGGACTGATCAGGACAACAAACTACATTACACACACAAGCGACAAAACACAGCACAGATGGAACAACTTACGAGTCAATATCTAACAAATTAAAGATAGGCGCCACCTTCTCCTTCTTCTTCTTCTTGGCCGGCGGCTGCGGCGCCATCGCCCGAAGCGGCACAACAGGGAAAGGTGCAGAAGAAGCACCGTTATCCTCGCCATGGCGCTCAAGGAAGGCCGGACCCCTCGGAGTTGGAGGAGTAGATGCATCTGAAGCCTCGCTCCGGGAGCGCTTTCGGGTCTGCTCCTCACTCGCATCAGGAGCATCCGGAGTAGGCGACTGAGCTGGGGGAAGCTCAAACTCGGAGTCAACCTCCTCATTATCTAGCACCTCCCTAAATTTCTCAGGAAGAGGAGGCATGGACCCCGTGACCTGGAGGCGTTGCAAAGCAAAAGGAAAAGAAAAAGAACATAAGTAACTGTAGTAAAAAGCACACACTCACAAAAGCGCTACGCGCACGAACATGCACCACCTGAGAAACTCCCTTTTTGGCGCTAAGGGGGGAAGGTCCTCACCGGCCTTGAACTTCAGCAGGAGGCGAAGGTCCCTATCAAGGTCACCCGAAGATAGCTCTTCGGATGAAACCCTCGTCGGGTCGCTGGGGCCGGTGTAGAGGAACATCGGGTGCGCCCTTTGCCTGAAGCGGCTGTACCCGATGCGTGAGGAAGGTGCGGATGATGTCGACACTGTTGACCTCCTTGCCTGGCACCAGCTGAAGAGCCTCCACCTGCTGGTAGAGCCTCTCGACCTCCGCAGTTTCACCCTACAAGATGTGGTTCTTCCACGATCTCTTCGGGATGATCTCCTGCTTGGAGTCGAACAGAGCAAGCCCATATTGCTGACCGTCCAGTTTAGCGTTGCAGACGTAAAACCACTTCCGGCGCCACTGCTGGACGGACTCGCAAATAGAAAAGGAGAAGAATTGGACAAAAGGACGAACAGAGATGATATAGCCGCCAAGCGGATAAACTCCGTCGGTGCTGGACTGCCTCTTCACGGAATAGGGCTTCCGGAAGAGGCCAAAGTGTGGCTCGATGTCGAGCCAACACTCGCAAAGGGTCATGAAGAAGGCAACATGGAGAAGAGAATTGGGAGACAGATGGTGTATCTGAATCCCATAGAAAAAAGGAGCCCACAAAGGAAATCGTGGATAGGAAGAGAGAGGCCGCGAAGAATTAAGGCAATGAACATCATCCGAAACCCTATGGGTGGGCGAGGGATTACCTCATCGCCAGGAATCTGGACGTCCTCCTTGTCCCGCGGGATCAACCTCGCGTCGCGCAACTTGCGCAGATCAATGTCGCGCACATCTATGCGCCTCCACCCGCCATTGGTGGTACGAGCAGCAGCAGCAACTTTCTTGCCGCCGACGGTGGCGCTCGATCCAGCTCCAGCAATGCTCTTCTTCGACTTGCCCATTGTGCGGCGTCGAGAGCGCGGTGCGCGCGAAGAAAGGAAGAAGGAAATGAGCGGAGAGCTTCCAGTGCGCATAGCGAGAGAGGGAGTGCTCGTGCAAATGGAGGCAATGGTGAGAAAGCAAATGGCAAAGGGTAAAACAGAGTCACTGTTTACCCACGATATTAAAAGACAAAGACGACGAACACGAACCGTTCATCCAGAATCCCTAACGCGCAAGTTAGATCCAACTGTACACGTGTCAGCACAACAACGAACTGTCACTAGCATGTTGTCCACTACGCATGGAAACCGAGGAGACGCCGTAATTCTCGCCACGTAGCGCATGACTAGTCAACTCCAAGTCATGAAGTGGGACCCACATTCGTCCTGTCGCATCATCTCTGGTGCCGCGAACGGTTGAGATCATCGATCGTCAGCACTGACGTCATCAAAACCAATCTAGCAATGGCTGGAAATCTTTGGTTGATAAATCAAATACTTACTCGAATCTACGATTCGAACAACTACTCGGGAGCTACTCCTATCAGGAGCACTGGTCGCGCACCTTAAGCATGATTAAGGTACTCCAGCTCTCAACTATCTTCGAGTCCCATGTTGAGTCTACGACTCCACTAAGGACTCAGGGGTTACTCCCATAGGGAGGATTGGTCAAGCATCCAAAAATATTATGTCCTTTGGACCTAAATTAAAAACAACTGAACTAAAGTCTCTGCTCGAGTCTATGACTCGAACAGACACTCGGGGGCTACTCCCATAGGGAGCGCTGGCCGCGCACCCTATGAATTATTCGACTGAGATCCTTCGGATCAAGTACAACAAAACAATTCTGGCAACTTTGCCCAAACCTACGCTAAGTGAGAAATATTCTCCTTGGCCACCCGAAACACCTCCGCGGTGATAACATTTAGGATGTTGTGTCTGCGACACAAGGATAAGACCTACAAATATGATCTGATGGCCTAGTAACGCACCTGACTGCACTCTGCTAGTAAAATACTTTGTCAACAGGCACGATGAAAAATCCCGACGGACGCATTGCGTACATCACTTGAAAATCACTGGGATTCGATTCCTATAAGACCTCAACGGCCTGAGTCAAATTACATCAGCATTCGTTCCGGATTCGAGTCCGGGGACTCGAATATGAAAAAGATCATGTTGTTTTGTCCTATGACAGTTAACTGGCCCTGATCCGTCAGGAGAGTCAGGCACGCGCATCAACAATCCCTACGAACTAAATTAGTTTCTCTTATAAACAGGTCCAACTGCACCCGAAAGATTGAGGAGTCCTCAGCCGAATCTGTGATTCGACTGAACACTCGGGGGCTACTGACATGGTTATACCCCACGGGTACACAACATTGGCATACCTAGTCTAGCCCAAGGAAGTCTCACGCCAAAGATACGCGGCCTGTGGAGATTTCGGGTGGCCCAAGCCCACGATGCCTTCGGATCCTTGGAGAACAAGACTAGAGTAGATATAATTTCAAAGGGGACAAACCCTAATCTTTAACCGACTCGACCTGTGCCCGGGACCTGCCTATCTATATAAAGGCTAGGAGGGCACGACGAGGAGGGCCTCAACTCACCTCATACACACCTCACGCCAGATCGCATCTGCGCACCCCTGTAACCTTCAGTTCTGTCGTAATCAAGAGCAGACAAGCAGGAGTAGGGTTTTCGCTCCGGGGACCTGAACCTGGGTAAACCTCATGTCCCCGCTGTAACTTCCTAGCATTTAGGACTAAACGAAGGGTAGATTTAAGATATTGTGCATCTGCATGCATGCATCTGAAAATCCGGGTAAATTTTTTGCCAAATTAAAAGACTAGAGTGATCAGAATTCTTACTCCAATGAATTAGGTTTAGAATCATCAAAAGGAGAGTGGGGATGAATTTTGACATGACCTATATTGTTTTGTTGAGTTATAATGGTAGAAATTTGACTTATGAATAATTATTCACAATAATACAAATACAAGTATTATAAATAAAAGTATAAAGATTATTAAAATCCAACATTACAATGTTCTTTTACAATAAAAGAATAAAGGAATATTACAATGAAACAAATAAGTGAATAAAGAAAATGGAAAATGAATTACAATAATTAAAACAAGTAGAAGAATTCTTTATTAAAATAATATATATTACATTATTCTTTTACAATAAAGAAATAATAAGTGGTGGATACAATTAAAATAATATAAATTATTGCATTACAATATCATTACATAATTTATTGTTAAGAAAATAAATACTTTAATCAAATATATAAGTATTACATGGTTATTAAAAACGAATAAGAAAATTACAGAAATTCAAATCTAAACTACAATTCCTATATCTAGTCTTGATATTCCTGGATAATCTTTTGATTCCTGCAAAACAAATTAAATTGAAGATAAAACAAAAACAAAAAGGATTAGGGGTAAGTATTTGTGCTCTCAGTAGTAACAGTGTGATGCACTGTTTTGTCACATCATTGAGCATGTTAAAATGGGGCAAGTTTCACCAAATGAAATAGTATCTGTTCTTATTGCAAATTTTGCCTCAGAACAACCTCATTGGCAGTGGACAAAAGGGGCAAGTTTCACCATAGGAAGTGGAAGTAAGAAAGTAGGACCAAGATATTTTACTTGATCTGATCCACTAGAGTGAGTAAGCAAGCAGGCAGCACACTCACCACATGCAGCTGTTGTGTTGTCAGCACCACAACCAGCACATGAAGTACCTAATCAAAAAGGCACCAGCTGTGGTAAAGATGCTACCATATCCTTTACATACACTCTCACAAGTTAACAACACTATCGATTCTTCCCTAGTTCTTCATTCATCCACACAAACCAAATCCGCTGAAGGAAACTGCCACAAGATCACCAATATCACATGAATATTTACATCAAGATATGTAGCAGAAGCTAGAAGGAGTAGGATAAGTAGGAATCTGAAGTCAGGAGGAGAAGTTGTCAAGAACAAGATCAAGATCAAGTCCATCATTAGAATCAAGCCAATAGAAGATCAAGGAGTATCAGCTTAAGCACATGAATAAGAAGAGCCAGCTGATCAAGCATAAATCGTAGGAACAACATCATCAAACTTCCATACCAGGTAGCTATTCATCACCAAGATAAAGGAGTGTATGGGAAGAGGTTTCATTATATGTGCAGTAGTGTGACATCACGCTAATATCAGATTGAAATCACAAGACCTGTTTCTTTACAAGCATAAGCACCAACAACACCAATTCATGCTAAAACAAATATTTACACTATGCACACTCATGTGAGGCACCACATGTGTAAATCCAGTCTAGCAGAAGCACATGGGCACAAATACAAGTAAAACTAAGCAACCATTAGATCTTAAGCTCTAAGACAAGACCAGAAAAGTAACCATGTCTAGACTCCAGACAATAAGTCAATATGTAATCCCAAGCCTTGGGATTGTGAGGAGATTATTCTCAGTCTTGCAAAGAATTGCTTTACAAGATCATCACAGAATAATTATAAGCCATCAAAGATCAGCATCTGTTCTTATCCTACACAAATCAAGGCCTCAGTCTTCTGCATCATTGGCCAGGACTTATACAATTATTCTGTTAAATTAAGGTATAGCAGATCATGTAAATGATCTGTGCTGTCGTGCTCACTCTCAAGGAGGTTCCACAACAGCATAGCCATATTACAGAAGCTTTCTCTCTAGCAACAATGGAAACTCAAATAACACAAATCATTTTCCTAGTAAATGTTCTAGGAATAAGATCCATAAATTTCTCCACTGTACAAATGACAGGAAGATCATTTCTTTCTTAAGATACAAAGCATCTTTCTTCCATGCTTAATCTTACAAACTTAAAGCCTCAATTTAAATATTATGGGAAGAGACAAAAATAATTTTCTTTCCATGGCTTATATTATGAATCTCATCCAACTTAGCCAAATAAATGACAACTGATAATGCTAGGAGTGATCAGGCTATTGTGTACACTCCAAGGAGGCATCACAATAGCAGGACCATATTAGCAGAATCCAGCATTCACATTAACCAAATCAACCACTGGTTCACATGCAATTATATCTGAAAGCCAAATCATTTCCTTAGTGTTGGCCACTAGGAATCATTTCAAATAAAAGAACAAATAATTTTCCTAGGAATAATACTAGGAATCATCTTTGGATACAAATCCATAGTCACCCATGACATTCATTCTATTTAGGGGATAGTCATTTAAGCCAACATGCAGATATAATATATTCCAGGAACTACTCCCTAAAGCAAAGCTTCAGTACTTTAAACTCAAATATCAATCCATTCAAATACACAAGGAGCTCACTGAATGGAAATTAGACACATGGTGTAATCCAAACATTTCTTCTGTAGCTAATTCAGAAGAAGGCCATCTATTGCATGAGTATAGTATGAGTTCCAGTTTAACTAACAACATAGCATCTGACTAATGGAATTTTAGAAGGTATTAAGCATAAATCTTGCTGGGAGAAATATGTTCAACAACATTGTGGGACAACTTCTAGAGAGCCCTTAATAGGATTACAGAGGGGGAACTCTAGTTAGGATTCATACAGAGCAATGAGAAGAGAGGAGAGGCAAGGAAAGAATGCCTACCTTTGGCAAGCTACTGCTCGCCGAAGAGGAGGCAGTCTGGACCAAGCAGCGACACAGCGGCACGGAGAGCACCAAGTGCTAACCCTGCGCCGAGCTGCAACCTACGGCAATCAACGTCACCAGCTCGTCACCGTAAGCAACTGTGGCCAGCGACCACGAGCACCCCACCACCAGACCCTCTCTGCATCACCAGGACATCACCACTTCGCCACCATCACCATCCAGGAATCACCGGAGCACACTGGAGATGAAGGCCGAAACCCTAGCCACGGGAGTGTAACGGGGACGAGTGAAAGAGGGTTCGTATCACGTATCGAATTGGATGGAAGGGAGTAGCAGAGGGGAGAACGTCGAGGGTGACCGATGGCGGTAGCCAAGGAGGCCGGGGCTGGCCATGGTTGCACGGCGACGGCGGCGACACCGTGTCGCCAGAGTGGGAGGAAGGATAGGATCGAGCTCGCGTATAAGGAAGAAGGGGGTCAAGTGGATCGAGTTGACCGACCACGATTGGGCCCTGTGGTTTTAGACCCACTAAGTGGATCGGGCTAAATGGGCCCAGGAACATTGGCCCAATATAAATAAAAAAAGTGAAATTATTAAAATACCCTATACACATTCTAAGCTCTAGAAAAATGTAGAAAATCCTAAAAATGTATTTAATACATCCAAATGTTTATTAAAATAATATCCACGTAAGAAAAATATAATCATATTTAAGTTTAATAAAATGCAAATAAATATTAACACCCTTAAATATCTAAATGAAAATTAATAAATTTAGGAAAATTCCTAAAAATAAATAAAAATCATTTTTATGAATATAAAGAAATCTCTTATCTCATAAAAATAGTAACTTAAAATTTTACTAATTAAATTTAAAACAAATATTTAAAGACATTAAATAATTAAGAAATTTTATGAAAATAAAGATAATACCTAAAAATAAATAAAATTCATTTTAAGATTTTAAACAAGTATACTTACTAGAAAAATACTAAGTATATTATTATTAAAACATTTTAAAGTTCCTAAATCATATAACTTCAATTATTTAAAGTATTAAAACAATATAGCTACTTTGTTAATTATTTAAAACTCTTTCCTAAGTAAGAAATGATCTTATTTAAAACATAATACTTTGACTCTAAGTAGTCTAAACCATAATTATAATTTAATCTAGGTGTAAACAATTAACTTTATAACATTCTTTTAAAATCCTTAACTAACTATAAGTCAAGGATTTACAAAGTTAGTTTTGCAAATCATAAACTTAAATTAGAAGTAAGTAATCTCAATTCATGTATAATTATATTTAACAAACTTGGTATTCACTAAATATATCATAAAATAAATTCACCGACTTTCTTTATATAATAAAATCTTATAGTATAATCTATAAATATTACACATGCTAAATTTACATCTTTAAAACAAAGTTCCATAATTATAAGATTTTATTTTTATTATACTAAGGAAAAACCCTAATAATTGATAATGCTACAAATGCTATATCTCAAGTCCAATTATGTTTTTATAGTTTACTTTGGTCTAAGATATCTTAAGCTAGATATATAATAACTCAAATCAATTAAACCTTATTACAAAACCATAGCTTCAAACCTATTTATCTTCAAAGTTGAGTAGCTTAACATAAATAATATTTTCTTCAAATGTTATTCTTTTTGCCACTTCAAAAAGAACACTATAGCATTTCTTTAAAGCCATAACAACTTAAAACATGAACTTAGTAATAATTACATAATATCATGGAACCTTAGAATTATATTATGATTGTACTTTACTCTTCATATTTATGTGTTTATCCTTCTTATGAAGCAAACTTAAACTAAAGCAAATCTTAAATAAATCATCTAAATATATCTCATTGGTAATAATTGAAGAATTACTTGGGATTTTGCATTATGCATCTCATTACTTATAAATAACAGCATATTGCTTCTTTAAACATTGTCCTTACCAGGAAATGATGATATTTTTGTAGAACTCGAGGTCCATGGTCAAGTCGAGACATTCGATTGCAATACTTCGCTATATTCAGGCAAGTTCACACTTTCTCATGTCCTTTGATTATTTTTTATAAAGTAACTGCAAACAGTGTGTCATCACCTGCATTTCAAAAAGGTTGAAAACACTATTTTCATAATTAACTTGAAGTATCGGTTACTGATCCAGGGTATCAGCTAATCTATTAAAACTGGCAGCTGGGATACCACTGCACAGGAATATATCATATAGGACTTGACAACCAATGTCGCCAGTGATTCTTGCGCCGTATATTACGCGTTAACCATGAGATTTGGAATGGGACGGACAAGTCAGCTGGATCGGCTCCCTTTCGCATGCATTAGACACTGTTCTGGGCATTTGTGAGTTGCAGATCGTGGGTATAGCCGTTTTATACGGGGAAAGGTCTACCGTGGATTTGGGCTTACAAAAGACAGATTAGTAGTGTTAATGGTTGTTGTGTGTATCTAACTAAGGTATAGCCGTTTTATACGGGGAAAGGTCTACCTTGAGTTTGGACATACAACAATTGTGGTGTATGCGGGGTCGCGAAGAAGGACAGTGATTGGCTTGGATCATCTACCGGGCCCCACACCATAGGAAGTTTGGATGGGAAAGATTCGCCTGGTTGTTCATCAAGGATTTGATCTCTCATGGGTAAAGTGACGCACCTCTGCAGAGTGTAAGAACTATAACTTATTACCCCTGTTCCGGGAAGGAGTTGCAAACGCTGCAGGAAAGGAACTCCATGAAAGTTCTGGTAAACCTGTGAAGGCTGACGGACATAGCTTTTTAGAATAAAAGCAACTTTTGAAGAAATGTTTACGAAAACCTGCATTGCCTACGACCTATGGTCTATGGCTGTAGATATAGTGCATCAAACACTCCTTTTTAGTGAACTTGCTAGATTCTAAAGACAATAACGGTCAGGAAGAGGAAATACTATATCCAATTGAAGACCAAGAAGAATTCCGCTACGAAGAACCAATAGTATCTGGAAGCGTCGAAGGGAACAATTACGAAAACATCTATGGAATGGGGACCGACGTATCTGAAGTGTAGACGTAGCATATATAGAGATTTAGTCTAGTAGCATAGATTTCTATCCTCTATCTATAACTAAATCTCGTATAAACCTTAGTTGCTTCTTTATTCTGTTCTTCGAGTTATTACAGTTTAGCCTGAGTCATCGGGATACCTCTATGGACCTAGGAGGATCTCAAAGTCATCATGTAATTCTGGTTGTAATAATGATAATGTATGATATGGACCCACTTTGTTTCTGTCGTACCACTCTGAGGATGTAATATTTGCGGAATGGTACTCCGTGAGTGTTATGTCCATGACTATAGTATACTACAACATGAAGTGGTATGCTGGGTCACCACACCCGCCTTGCTTGTTTGCTAACCGTTCGGCGATCTCCAGCATCCCCATCTTCTCCAAAACCCAAGTCCATAACAATGGGCATTGATGAGTCAAAACCTCGTCGGCAGGTTTAGGTGTTGTTGCGGCTGCACTACCTTCTGCCTGCAGTGAACAATTAAGAGAACAATAGCAGTTAATAATTAAGTTAAACAATAGTAGTGAACACTTAAGTTGAACAATAGCAGTGACCAAATGTACCTGAGTTGAACCTTTTTTCTTGCTAGTCTTTGTAAGATGTGGATTTTTCTTCTTTCCTTTCTCTGGATTAGCACTACACCCTGACTTGTTGTGTCCAGGGTTGCCACAAATAGAACACTTGATTATGGTACCATGTTTGCTCATTTTCTTCCCTAATGGCTTCTCGGTTTCTTCTCTTTTCCTGTGATTATTTTTAGGTATGCCTGGCATTCTAACAAAACCAGGAGCTTGAGGCCTAGGGTTAGCAGACACTGGCCACATCTCTTCACCTTCCACAGGAAGCAAGCAATGAGAATATATCTTCATGAACACCTCAACAGAGTAGCAAGGATCCACATAATCATCTATTTGTTGCTTACACTTGTAGATTGCACTAATTGCATGATGGCAAGGATGCCCTGCTAGTTGGAAATAACCACAGGAGCATGTTTTCTTGGCTAGATCAACTATGTACTGCCTGCCTCTTCCTTTGATCTGCTTAACTTCAAAACCATCTTCACCATTCCACATCACCTCCAACCATTGTGTTCTTGCAATGAATTTCTTGAGCTTCTTAAAAATGGCAGGGCATATTTTCCGTGTAATCTTCTCACCCTTCTCTCTTTGTTCTTGTATCCTCACAAGTATCTTGTTTCTAATATTCTCTAGCATGGAGATTACTGGATAAAATCTTGCATCAACTATTGCATGGTTGAAGGACTCACATAGGTTATTATCAACTGATTCATAATTTGCACCAACAGGGAAAAATGCTCTAGCCCAATGGACAGGTTCTGTCTTCATCATGTCTTTTACCCCATCAGGTGTCTCATGGGCAAGTTTAGCCTTGTAATAATTGAAATCTTGCCTATTAGAAGCTTTTGCAACAGCCCAAAACTTCTTATGCCAGTCATGAGATTTGTGTTTCTTCCTCCAGTTGCCATATATGTGTCTTGCACACATCCTATGCTCTGCAGCCGGGAGATAGTCCTTCATAGCATTTATTAAGCCTTTCTGTTGATCAGAGATAAACACCCATCCAGCTCCATTATTCCTAATGTTAAGGTCTTCAATTAGCAGTCCAACAAACCACTTCCATGTTATGTTTGTTTCTTGCTCAACAACTGCCCAAGACAATGGATACATCTGGTTGTTTGCATCTCTGGCTATTGCACAAAGGAGGTCCCCTTTCACTGCCCCTTTGAAAAAACAGCCATCCAACCCTATGACCTTTCTACAACCAGCCTTGAATCCTTCCTTAAGTGCATTGAAATAAACATAGTACTCTGGAAAATGTGTTGATCCCTGATTTGTGGATCCACACATACAGCAGCAGTACTTCCAGGGTTACTTCTAAGCAGTTCCAGCTGGTAATCAAAGACCCTAGTGTACTCATTCTTCATCCCACTCATTAATCTGTCCATGACAATGCTTTTAGCATGCTTTCACTTTGAAGTAGAAACATCAGCAAACATGTCCTTTAGAACGGTTGCCTTCATGCTTTCAATCTTCCACATTGGGTTTGCTAATATGAAGTGCTCATATCTCTGAGCAATAAGCTTTGCAGTTACTAACTTGGAACCTAGATGTCCTGGACCTTTTGGCAACTGATGCTCATCATTTAATGTAATCACTTGGAACCTAGATGTCCTGGACCTTTTGGCTGCATAAAGAAGCCATGGACAACCTTGACACCCATAGACTTCCCTAACCCTTTCATTCTCAGATTTAGCAAACTTTATGCTCCTCTTAGTGATCAGCCCATAACTTTTCAATGCTTTGACCAACTGGTTCTTGCTTCTGAAAAACATGGTCAATGCAAAGTGTGGTACTTCTGTGTTAGTCTTATACCTTGGGAATTTGCTCTTCCTCTTTATCTGTTCTCCATCTGAATCTTCACTATAGCTGCAATCCTCATCATATGAATCATACTTCCAATCTTCTTCTACTCCCAATTGCTCTTCCATGTTGGAAATTAGATCAATTGGCACTGCATCTATACCATCTTTGCCAATACAACTCTTAGTGTCTCTCATCCTTTTCTTGAACTTTCTAGCATGTCTCCTGAGCTCAACCACCTCTGAATCCTCTCCACTGTACTCACTATGTGGAACAAATTCCAAATCCTCTTCTGAATCAGTGCTAGAACCATCTGAATCAACATTCCCTTCAGTAGTCTGGCTAGGATCATCAGGTAGAACCATGCTTATTGGTTCATAAAATGGTCCTTATTGGTTCTGTTCTTTCTCTTTAGTTGCCTGGCTAGGATCATCAATTTGTGAGAGATGACATTGTGTTGGCAGGATCTCAACATCAACAATAACTACTGGTTTTGCATTCCTATCTTTCTTGTTATGTTGGCTTGCCATAACCTATGTCACAACACCTGCATCATCAGTTACTATTACATCAGTGTCTGATTTAGCTGGTTCAGCTTTTGTAATAAAAACATCTAGCACATCTTCATCATCACTCAATTGGCAGATTTCATCCTCAAAATCACTGTCATTATTACTGTCCTGGCTGTCATCTTCACCATGGTACTCAATGAAAACATTAGCCACATGCCCAGGTACAATGTAGTCTGCCATCTTCAGACAACTACTTTCATCACCCGAGAAAAGCAGTCCGGCGATCAGACTTTGCCCAGGAATCTGAAAGTAAAATTTCATGGAATCCTTCACTGTAATATAATCCCTAGCAAAACCAATCACTTCCTGAAGAGAAAGCTTGTCCCTCTCTATCTCTGACATTGCCTCATCTCCTCCAACATAGTCCATGTTTGGACCAATGAGGACGAACTCTCCTCCATAGTGAAATCGAACGAGCAAAATTTCTGTCGGGTCCATGATTTTACTAAAAATAAACAACAAGTGTGCAAGGATATAATATAACATTGGCATCCAAGACGGAATGTTCGACTAAATCGCTGTAAAACCCCCAGCTTTTCTGTCAACTGGAAACCCCCCAAATTTTCCCGCAAAAACCCTAACCCTACCCAAGCAATCCTATGCTAATCAAGGAGGAAACTGAAGGATAGCATCGATGATGTTACCTGACTCGACGCAACATCTTCGCGTCGTCTCGATCGTCGCCGCTGTGCGGTTCAACCGCCTGTCGCCATTGCCGTCGCCAGAAGGTGTAGAGTCAGGGGAGAACGGAGAGGACGAGGTGGACTGGGGGATTCACTGGGCCAGAGCCGTGTTTCATCCCTCTCGCGACACATAGACGCTAAATGGGCCGGCCTCGCTGCGCTTTGCTAGGCCGACCTGTTTCCTTTCCTCTCACGCGCGCATCGGAAACACCAATCTTGGCCAACCATTTGCCACGTCACCAATCCCCGTTTGGAAAACTGCTCCAGGGTTCGATTTAGACCGGGATTGCAAAGTTCATGGTACGATCGACAGGGATTTCGATGTTGGGGTTCTGTTCGCCGGAGCACTACGAGTTCAGGGTTTAAAACAAACCTTTTCCTTTTGGTAAACCCATGTCCCGTTTGTCTATGTGCATGTCTAATGGTAGAGAAGACATGTTTTTTAGCCATCTCTATCATCTACTGATGACAATAAATGTAAGTTGTACAACACATTATATCTTGTTGTCATCACTTCCAAATAATGAGAATTAATTAATTTTTAGATGATTGAATCAGAGATCTATGAGGTGTCAAGAGACTCGGTAGACGAGTAGACCATAGAAAAAGAGATCTATGTGAGCAACATAAAGAAAAAGGGAAAGAAAATAAGTGTGGGCCGAATGAGCAAATTCGGCTTGGTCAAAGTCTTACCAGGCCGAACCTGGGCTTCTTTGACCAAATCAGGAGCACCTGGGCCAAAGTATATATGCCTGTATCGAATTAGATAGCAAGTTGGCCGCATGGACCGAGTTGTTGTCACATCCCAATTTCTAGAATTGGTACTGCATATCATACATGTCATTGCATCATAATCATCCTTGCAAAATTTTAGTTTTGAAAATGATACGTCGGAAACGTATCTATAATTTTTGATGTTCCATGCTTGTTTAGTATCTACTTTGCTTTGCTTTGTCTACACTTTGAGGTGTTTTTATATGTTTTTCTGAACTAACCTATTAACAAGATGCTACAGTGCCAGTTGCATGTTTTCTTCTGTTTTTGGTTCCATAAAAGGCAGAAAATCAAAATTCTCGTAATTGGACAGGACAAAAGTCAAAGTCAATATTTTACCGTGGGGAACACGGAGCCAGAGTACGAGACGGAGGGGAGCCACCAGGGGGCCACACCCCCTGGCCACGCGGCTAACCCTAGCCCGCGCCTGGGAGGGGGTGCGGCCGCCCTGGATACCCCCTGCCTCGCCTCTTCGCCTATAAAGACCCCCCGATACCAAAACCCTAAGTACCTGATCAATATTCCACGAAACCGTCTGTAGCCGCCGCCACCATCGTCCCTAGGTCAGAGGGGATATGAATCTCTTCCCAGCACCCTGTCGGAGGGGAGATCATCCCAGAGGCCTTCTTCTTCATCATCATGCCATCCTCCGGTATGAAGCGTGAGTAGTTCCACCTTGGACTACAGGTCCATGTAATAGCTAGATGGTTGTATCTCCTCCTTTGCGCTACCATGTTTAGATCTTGTGAGCTTCGTTCATGATCAAGATCATCTATTTGTAATCATGCATGTTGTGTTTGCGGGGATCCAATGGATATTGAGATTACTATGTCAGATTGATTAATGGTTTTGTGTTATTGGTTCTATCATGTCTGTGTTGTTTGTGATATTGCATGCTCTCCGTTTCTAGTAGATATCTTGGCCAAGTAGATGCTAGTGACTCCAAGAGGGGGTATTTATGCTAGATAGCGGGTTCATGCCTCTATTTAATCTAAGGGAAGTGATAGAAATCTCTAAGGTTATAGATGTGCTATTGCCACTAGGGAGAAAACAACGATCTCTTGTTCATGGAACATGTGGATTGTTTACCTTACACACTTTGCTTAAAGCAGTTATCTGTTGCTTGCAACTTAATATTGGAGGGGGTTCAGATGATAACCTGTAGGTGGATTTCTAGTCATAGATGCAGTTGGATGGCGGTCTATGTATCTTGTTGTATTGCCCAATCAAATCTCATAGGATCAAAAATGTCTAGTATTGCATTGTTATGCCTTGCTCAGTCCTGTCAATTGCCCTGCTGTAATTTGTTTACCCAGCATGCGATGTTTGTTTCTTAAGGAGAATACCTCTAGTGAAATATGGACCCTGGTCCAATCTTTACCATTGATACATCTTCCACTGTTACTGTTTACTTGTTGCAAACCACTATTACCTTCCACATCATACAATTAATCCTTTGTTAAGCAACCGATGAGATTGACAATCTCACTATTCGTTGGGGCAAAGTCTTGAGTTTGTGTTGTGCAGGTCTCCAAGTTGCTAGAAACACCTTTGAGTCGTTTCCTTCCTCCTACTGGTTTTATAACCTCAGTTTCTTACTAAGGTAAAACTTGCTACTGTGCTCATTACACCTTGCTCTTGGGGTCTCCCAACAAGGCGTCAATAACACGCCAACAAGCTTTTTCTGGTGCCATTTCTAGGGAGGCTAAGGACGTCTTCACAAGGGGAGTCCTTCACAACCTTTTTCTTTACTTTGTTTTTGTTTTGCTTAGTTCCTTTAGCTTGGTTTTGTTTGCCTTTTTTTATCAAAACTCCAAATAAATTAGTTTCGTTTGGTTTGCTTTCTCTTATCAAAAACACAAAAAATTTAGTTCCTGCTATAGTTGCTGCTGTTGTTGTCTTGCTCCACTTTTGCCAAAATGAACTCTACTGAGAACACCAAGTTGTGTGACTTCACTAACACAAAGATTTCCTAAGTACTACTATTGCTCCACCTGCTCCTGATGCTACCTTTTATGAAATTAAGCCTGCTTTGTTGAATCTTATGATGAGAGAGGAATTTTCTGGTGCTAGTTCTGATGATGCTGCTGCCCACCTCAATAACATTGTTGAAATTTGTGAGATGCAAAATATAAGGATGTAGATGGAGATATTATTAAGCTTAAGTTGTTTCCTTTCTCCTTGAGAGGAAAAGCTAAAGAATGGTTGCTATCCTTGCCTAGAAATAGTATTGATTCTTGGATTAAGTGCAAAGATGCTTTTATTGGAAAGTACTACCCTCCTGCTAAGATTATATCTATGAGTAGTGATATTATGAAATTTAAACAACTTGATAATGAACATGTTTCTCAAGCCTGGGAAAGAATGAAATCTTCGGTTAAGAATTGTCCCACTCATGGACTTACTGCTTGGATGATTATCTAGACTTTTTATGTAGGTTTGAACTTCTCTTCAAGAAACCTGTTGGATTCAGCTGCTGGAGGTACCTTTATGACCATCACCTTGGGTGCTACAACAAAACTCCTTGATAATATGATGGTTAATTATTTTGAATGGCATACTGAGAGAGCTCCACATGGTAAGAAGGTAAATTCTATTGAAGAAACCTCCTCTTTGAGTGATAAGATTGATGTTATCTTGGCTATGCTTGTTAATGGGAAAGCTCCTTTAAATCCTAATAATGTTCCCTTAGCCTCTTTGGTTGCTCAAGAAGAGCAAGTTAATGTGAACTTCATTAGAAACAACAATTTCAACAACAATGCCTATAGGAATAATTTTGGTAGAAACAACAATTATAGGCCTTATCCTCCTAATAATGGCAATACCTATGGAAACTCCTACAACAATACTAGAAGTGCCCCCGCTGAACTTGAAGTCATGCTCAAAGACATTATTAGTAAACAAACCACTTTCAACAAGACTGTGGAGGAAAAGCTTTTGAATGTTGAGAAAAATATTTCCTCTTTGTCTAAAGCACAGTCCTCTTTGATTAATAAAATGGCCGCTAAACCTGAAACTTTGGAAAGTACCTTTGCTGCTACTCATGCCATACAAGTTACTATTGATGAAAATGTAAGACTGTTAGCCCAACTTCATGCTAAGTGGGAGAGAGAAGCTGAAACTGCTAGAAACAATAGCGTGTGCACTATCATCACCACCAATATGGATGCCACTAAATCACAAGAAGTCCCTATTCATCCTACCACAATGCCTAAACCCAATGATCCTACTACTAGTGATGCTAAGTTTGATTTTGATCTTGATGGTTGAAATATTTCTGAAGTGATTATGTTCCTACAAAAGCTTGCTAGAAGTCCTGATGCTAGTGATATGAATGTGGCTTTCACCAAACACATTACAGATGCTCTTATTAAAATCAAGGAAGAGAAGTTGAAACACAAAGCCTATATTACTAGAAAAGTAGAAGATAGTTGGGAACCCATTATTAATATGCAAGTGAATGACTTTGATCTCAAAGCTTCATGTGACCTTGGTTCTAGTCTGTCTATTATGCCTAGAAAGATTTATGAAATGCTTGATTTGCCACATTTGGAAGATTGTTATTTGGATGTCCCACTTAATGATATTTCTAAGAATAAACTCATGGGGAGTGTTAATGATGTTCTTATTATGGTTAACAATGCTTATGTCCCTGTTGATTTCTATGTTTTGGATGTTGAATACAATGCTTCTTGTCCTATTACTTTGGGAAGACCTTTTCTTAGAACTATTGGTGCCATTATTGATATGAAAGAAGGCACCATTAAATATCAATTTCCATTCAATAAAGGTATTGAACACTTCCCTATGAGGAGAGATAAGTTGCTTTTTGCTCCTCCTTTGAAAGAAAGGTTCAATGTTAATGCTTCTTCATTTGAAAATACTTGATTCTTGCTTCTTGTGCCTAACTTAAAGGCGTTAAAAAAAAGTACTTGTTGAGAGATAACCCAAGAGTTTTCTTGAGTCTTGGAAGTTATTACTTTAGTACTGACCTCTCCTTATCCTTTTTGTTTGCTTTTTGTGCCAAGAATAACCTCTAATGAGAGGGAAGTAAGATTTGGGGAGTTGCTGTCTCGAAACAGATTTTTGTGCTCCACTGTAAAAATTCGTGAGGAATCTATGTAAGTCGGATTGAGCTGATATTTTGTGAATAAATCTCCCAGTATGTTAGAAAACTTTCGTTAGTTCAACACTTTTTTATTTGAGCAACAGAAAGTCTTCGAAAAAATCGGTTTTTACCTGTTGGTCTGTTTTGACAGATTTCTGCCATTATTTGCATTTGCTTCTTATTGATTCCTTTTTGGGTTCTTTTTGAGAAATTGAGCTTTTTGAGGGAATTGCTATAGTATATTGTGTTTTTTGTGAAAGTTTTACTATTATAAAGCTAAACGCAAGGGTCTATTATCTTTTGAATACACTAATGTTGCCAATGAAGATTGTGTGAAGTTTTGTATGAAGGAAAATTTTCAGGTGTAGAGAGAGAATGATGTAATGAGTTGAAGAATGGACAAAAGCTCAAGCTTGTGGATGCCACCCCATGTCACCCTAAGAAATATTCAAGAGGTACAAGCATCAAATATTGGGGATGCCCAAGGCATCCCCTTCTTCATCAATAAAAAGCTCAGGTCTTTCTAGACACTTCGTTTTTATTGTTTCAGGCACAAGTTGCGTTGTTCTTGGAGCATATTAGTTTTTGTTTAGTTTGCTTAGTTTGATTGAGTAAATTAGTTTGTACCCCCGTTCTCGCTGTGTTGTTTCAAATAATTTGATTGGTGTTGGAGAAGAGTAGAAACTTCTTGCTTGAGTAGTACAAGAGGAGCTTGATTTGAATGTGACTTAGACTTTATCATGTCATGCTAGGTGTTATTTTAACCTTATGCTCAGTGATTACTGCTGTAGCATGACTTTTTCCAAACAATTGGGATTGCTTAGTGTGCCTTGAAGGAATCATGCGTTGTTTTATCATACAAAATCATAGGATTGTGGTATTCTCCTTTGATACTTTGTTTGGGTTGACTTGGCACATGCTCACACCATGTTATGACTATGAACAAGTCACTAGAGCCTATATGATCATTTAGTCCTTGACTTGTAGTACCACTTTATGCTTTGATTAGTAATATTTTGTCGCTCTGCATGATTATGGCCATTATTGCTCTCTTAGTTGGTCGCTCCCAGCCTTTTGCTAGCCTCCACTTGTATGAGTAAGCTCTACTCATGCATCCAACTCCCAAGAAACCAAGTTATTCCAAAGTGTCCACTATAAATTCCTATTTGTGGTGTGTTACACCATTCCAAGTATATTCTTGTTTTCATCTATCTTCCAATTAAAAAGTATTTTGTTATGTGAAAACTTAGTGATTAAAGCTCTCATAAGCTTGATGGCACACTTTATTTTTCTTGCCCCTAATAAATTTGAATCATTGTGTCATATATGTTGTATATGCTTGCACTTATACGTTGGAATTAGCAGAACCGTGTTGTCACGGGGAACGCTTTCAACATTGCACTTGTACTTTGTACATAGTTGATATCATGCTCTTTTGTCTATGGATGTCGTCGGTGTGAAATGAAAGGGGAGCTTGTAAGTCCATGGAGTTATGTATGTGTGTTAGAGAAACGCCTGGGCCGCTAGCCTAAGCCATGCCTAATCATGGTGGAAACTTGCAGCATCACCATAATGACATCTATGAAGCTTTCTTCTTATAAAAAAAGAGACATATTGAAAAGAGGAAAGAGAGAAAAAGCACCATTTTTCCATGGTAAATAAGAAGATTGTTGAGATGCTTATTGTCTGCTTGCCTTGTCATTTTGATTATGGGATAGCTCTTGTATCATGTGCAAGGGGTACCCCGTTGGCGGTTCTCTATGATACACATGTACTTACTATTTCAAGAACTTGCAAGTGACTAAAGTTGAGTAGCATGAGGTGTGGCCCTCGTATTCAAGGGACATGAGACTGCCAACTTATATTTTGTCAAGCATATACTCCATAGTTTGTTCACTTCAACCTTAATCACTTCAAGATGCTTATGATAGGGGCAATGAGGGCTGAAAGCTAACAAGTACAATAATCTTTGGAAGCTCTTTATGAAACTTGAAATCCCTGCTTCCCTTTATGAAGGGACTTTCTTCCACAATTATATTGAGTCTCCACCTTCTATCCTTAGGCACCAATTAAGAGAGCATAGTTGCCATTCTTAGTTCTATGTGCATTGTCCCAAAACTTATTGATTAATGCATATTGTTGATATTGCTTGTTCTTGTGCTATTTGTATCTAGTCATTCTTATGAACTTTGAAGGTGTCCTATGCATCTATTTGCTACTCCATGAGGGGCAAGCTGAATGCCACTATGCTATGTTTTCTATATGTGAAACAAACAAACATTTTTCAATGCATGTTATTCATGATCTTTGTTTGTAACCTTTCATGTTGCATGCTTAGTTACTTTTTTTTACTGTTAGAACTCCATCTTTCATGCTAATGTTTAGAGTTCTTTGATCCCAGCTTTCAATGTTTGCAAATGGTTTGATCTTGATTTTGATGGTGCATGTCACCTCAAAAATTATCTTTTTTATCACTTACCTACTTGAGGACGAGCAGGAGTTAAGCTTGGGGATGCTTGATACGTTGGAAACGTATCTATAATTTTTGATGTTCCATGCTTGTTTAGTATCTACTTTGCTTTGCTTTGTCTACACTTTAAGGTGTTTTTATATGTTTTTCTGGACTAACCTATTAACAATATGCCACAGTGCCAGTTGCCTATTTTCTTCTATTTTTGGTTCCAGAAAAGGCAGAAAATCAATATTCTCGGAATTGGACGGGACAAAAGCCAAAGTCAATATTTTACCGTGGGGAACACGGAGCCAGAGTACGAGACGGAGGGGAGCCACTAGGAGGCCACACCCCCTAGCCGCACGGCTAACCCTAGCCCGCACCTAGGGGCTATGGTCGCCCTGGCTTCCCCCCTTCCTCGCCTCTTCGCCTATAAAAACCCCCCGATACCAAAACCCTAAGTACCCGACCAATATTCCACGAAACCGTCTGTAGCCGCCGCCACCATCGTTCCAAGATCAGGGGGGATCTGAAGCTCTTCCCGGCATCCTGCCGAAGGGGAGATCATCCCGGAGGCCTTCTTCTTTATCATGCCAGCCTCTAGTATGAAGCGTGAGTAGTTCCACCTTAGACTACGGTCCATGTAGTAGCTAGATGGTTGTATCTCCTCCTTTGTGCTACCATGTTTAGATCTTGTGAGCACCGTTCATGATCAAGATCATCTATTTGTAATCATGCATGTTGTGTTTGCGGGGATCCGATGGATATTGAGATTACTATGTCAGATTGATTAATGGTTTTGTCTTATTGATTCTATCATGTCTGTGTTGTTTGTGATCTTGCATGCTCTCCGTTTCTTGTAGCTATCTTAGCCAAGTAGATGCCAGTGACTCCAAGAGGGGGTATTTATGCTAGATAGTGGGTTCATTCCTCAATTTAATCTAAAGGAAGTGACAGAAATCTCTAAGGTTGTAGATGTGATGTTGCCACTATGGAGAAAACAACAATCTCTTGTTCATGGAACAAGTGGATTGTTTACCTTACACACTTTGCTTAAAGCAGTTATCTGTTGCTTGCAACTTAATATTGGAGGGGGTTCAGATGATAACCTGTAGGTGGATTTCTAGTCATAGATGCAGTTGGATGGCGGTCTATGTATCTTGTTGTATTGCCCAATCAAATCTCATAGGATCAAAAATATCTAATATTTCATTGTTACGCCTTGCTTAGTCCTGTCCATTGCCCTGCTGTAATTTGTTTACCCATCATGCCATGTTTGTTTCTTAAGGAGAACACCTCTAGTGAACTATGGACCCCGTTCCAATCTTTACCATTGATACATCTTCCATTATTACTGTTTACTTGTTGCAAACCACTATTACCTTCCACACCATACAATTAATCCTTTGTTATAGCAACCGGTGAGATTGACAACCTCACTATTCGTTGGGGCAAAGTCTTGAGTTTGTGTTGTGCAGGTCTCCAAGTTGCTAGAAACACCTTTGAGTCGTTTCCTTCCTGCTACTGGTTCGATAACCTTGGTGTCTTACTGAGGGAAAACTTACTATTATGCTCATCACACCTTGCTCTTGGGTTCTCCCAGCGAGGCGTCAATAACACGCCAACAGAAAACTTTTGTCAAAAACACCACACAAATGCTTGCTCATCATATATAGGTGACTAGCATGGGTTTCTACCTTGCATCTGTTTAAATGAAATCTTATGGTCATTTAGGATGCATAGGTGCATAGAGGGTTCCAACACGAACCTGTAGAAATTGGAATCACCTCATTTGGAGCAGCAGATCAAAAGTTATGGCCATTTGAAATTCAGAAAAAAGTTTAGTCCAGAAAAGTTCACATAGACAGATTACACTTTAGAAAAATTCAGTTAAATGTGTTGTTCAGAAAAAAAAGAAAAAAAATACCTGCGCGCGCTAGCCACCGCCGGCCTGTGGCAACCCAGCAGCCCACCCGGGCGGCGCTAGAGCCAGCAGACAGCTGAGCGGCAGATACCGCGTGCCGCGCATGCACAGCCAACAGCACACCACCCGCAGCCGGCCCACCTCTCCCTCTGACGCCGACAGGTGGGGCCCACCTGTCAGCCGCCCACCGCCACCGTTCGTGCTAGACACGGATGCTTCGTCGCCCCCCGATTGATCTCCGATTTCCGCACGAGTTCGGTTGCCCTCGCACCCCCTCTGCCCTCTCCTTTATAGCCACCGCCGCCGTCTTTTCCCCTCTTTCCAACCTAGAAATCGCGCCGTTACAAAGCGGTGATTGCTCGCCGGAGTTTGAGACCACCATCGTCGCCATTGCCATGGTAACTCGTGACTCGTCGCGCCGTCCACCCCCTCGCCTCCTCTCACTCCTGGATGTTCTCCCCTCGCTCGCCTGTTTCGCGTTGACCCCTTTTCCGTTGTACATAGAGCTCCTGAGCCACCCGCGCGACCCGCCAGAGACCAATGCCACCGCATGCTCTAGCTCGTCGCGCCGCTTTTCGGGAACATAAGGAACACCCCCGACACCGCCCCAGGAACTGCCACTCGCCGCAGAACCCCGTCGTGCTCTTCGCCGCCGCCAAGGACCACCGGAACCGCCGCCACCACCAATTCCTGACCGCCAGCCGTTGGATCGACAACACGCGGCCCAGATTGCCTTGACCCGCTGACCGGTCAACATGACCAGTCAGCGCCATGTCATCGTGGACCCAGTCAGCGGGGGAATATTCCCTAGATTTATTAAATGGTTAATTTGGCAGAAATTGTTTAAATCTTCAAAAAATCATAGTAAATAAGCTACAGGTCCAAAAATCATGAATACTATACCGTTGAATTCATATTATCACGTAGAACATTGCTGTGCAATTAGTTCAGCCTTTTGTAGTAAGGTTTTTCCGTGAATAATTAAATAGATTAATAGCCTGTTTAGAGTAATAAAATCATAGTAAAATAAGTACTGCTCAGAAAATTACAAAAAATATGTCTACGGATTCACAAGAATTTTTAGAATCCGTTTATGAATTAAAATGATAGTCTTATGATACTTAAATTTAGAAAAGTAATTAAAGGCATTCTGGAGTATTTTAATTATACAAAATGTTCTGTAAGTCCTTTTTGTGTGATTCCAGTTGGCCCTGGTCACAAATTAACTTGCCCATACAGTAGGTATTTATCACAGATTTTACAACACTGAACACAACCTGGCCTTATTATTTGCCTTAGAACCTATTATTTGGATCACTATTTCTTATCAAATGTTTTCCAATGCATCAAAATTCTTTCGTGCATATCATCAGTTGACATAAACAACAGAGAACACCCATAAGCTACTGAAACTTGCATTAAGATGTCATGCATGCATTATGCTTTTATCTATAGTTGTGTTTGGATCGTTTATGTGATGCTATTGTGTCGTGTAGATTGTGACGAGTGCAACGCTTGCTCGTGTGAGATTGTTCATTCGACCACTGCAGCCAAGGAAAGTAGATGCTAATTTGTTCATGATTATTGTCCTACTATTTATAATGCATTGTGGTGTATTTTGTAGATGCATGAATAAGAACTACTAACGCTATGCTATGTCCTATTATGTGGTAGGGATCTCTTATAGTTGAGCCACCGTTGGTAGATGCGATTAGCCGTGCTATGATAGACGAGGGTTGGGTTACATCACTGAAAGTTGTTTCTAAAAGTTTTGGTTTGCGAAAACTAAAAACAACTTAATCAATGAACCTCCTGGGTGTGATGAGATTGACATTTTTTGATGGTATCATTGCGGAAAGGCATCCAAGTATCAAGAGAAAATGATTGGCTTCTTTATTTGGTAGGTTATGTGTATAACCATGTGCCAATAATGAAATGGGAGGTTGGTTGGACTCAATAGGTTGTGGCAACTCGAACCCATGTATCCAGAGATGTAGAATTTTGGTAGGTTGGTATGGTGCGTGTCGGGTTTGGGGAGCTACTTCCCGAACGGTCCCTTCTCGGACTTCTCCCTATCATCACCCAATATGAGAGTGGTGGTACGAGCTGGGATGACAAGGTCACATGTGTAAAGTGTACTAACCCCTGCAGGGTGTATAAACTAATCGATTAGCCGTGTCCCCGGTTATGGACATCTGAGTTGCTTGATATTGAGTTCATGACATGTTTCTCGCTCATTCTAATTTTCTAATTTCTTTAATGCTGATTGGTTAATCTATTTGGGATCTTTTCAAAGAAAATCAAAAAATGTTTATGAAAGTAGGACAAAGAAATTTGCAAATGCAAGCTAGACACAGAGCCACCTGCCAAATAAGCATGTAGATGCTAGGTTATTGTCTCCTTTAATAGCTCTACTTGCCATACATTTCATTTATTGACCCTCTGGGGCTGCTATGTTTCATGTTGCAGGATATTCAGATTCTGAGTAATCGATTAGGTCGTGATACTCCACTCTGCACTTGTTCGTTTGTGGGCAATTTGAAAAATGGAGGAGTTATTTATTTATGTTGCTACTTGAATAAGTTGAGCTAGCCAAGAGCTAAGCATTATTTAATAAATGATTACTCTAGATCCTTCGTTATTTATGATACACAAATATTTTGCTATGTTATTCATCTTTATTCTATTGTGAGCCAATGAACTGATCCGGGGATTGGCATGTCACATAGAAGCTACAATCTTTTCAGAACTCTAGTGTTACAAGATGGTATCAGAGCCCGCGTGTCGACTGTAGGATCGTGACCTAGGTTGGAATAGGCAGACATAGAATTACCAAAGTTTATATTAACTCTGTCTTTCATCCTTGTGCCTTTCATTCTTGTAAACCCTTATCATTTGCTGTTCTCACACTTTCCTCTTTTAAATTATAGATGGGAGAAGTCACCGGGACTGAGTATGCTGGGATCCACTCGCCAAGGCCCTTCGCAAGACAGTTGTGCGAGCTCTCACGGTCATTGGGTGTGCTGCTGCCCATGTTCAAAGGAAGGAGATTATATACCTATGGGTATGGAGAGGACACCTAGGAGATCACCACTATTATCTTCAGAGATCTCGCCATGCCAAACCCTGGGCATCTGGTCTACACCAAGCGGTATTGCAACTAGGAGCTTGGAGTAAACTTGGCTATGCATGAAGCTTTGTCGCACCAGTGCCACCTTCACCGATACTTGCTGCCAATAAACTCCCCCTTCCATGAGTTTGGAAGACGTGATGAGAATGGAACGTTGTGGTCACCCCAGGCAACAGGAACAACATGCCATCCCGCCAGAAGCACATAGAGGACATGGAGATGGTGAATGGAGTTCTAGCTCAAAAGGTGATGTAGATAAAGGGAATAGCTGATCATGCCAGCAACGGTCTAGTGATTCAAGGACAAGAGATTGATACCTTGCACACCGCTGTGAATGTCACGGAGCAAGCGCTTATTGACATGGATGAGACCATTGAGAAACTAGATGGAACCGTCTAGGAGAAAAAAGAGACCATAGCGCAGTTGAATGGAACCGTCCAGGAGAAGGATCAGGCCATAGAGCAGCTGCAAGGGACTGTCCAAGAGAGGAACCAAGTGGTGGGGAAAGAGATCAAACCATCGTTGATATCAAAACTCAAATTGCCGCTCTCCAAGCACAGTTGAATCCACCACCTGATGATGACAACAATGGATATGATGGCAATGATGATGATGACGATGACGGAGGGAACAATGAAGGAGATGAGGATGAAGATGATGATGAGGAGGATGGAGGCAACGATGGTGGAGGAGATGAAGCAGTTGCTGTTGCAGCAGAGGATGATGAGGAAGAGGATCCCGAAGAGGTGGATTTCGAGGTCTCAAGCGAGGATTCATGGTAGGTGTATACGCCACCGCCATGGATGGTTCGTGGACTGAAGCGCCAACGCATGAATTCAAGGACCTACTGCAACCTCTTCATGAAGTAGTTAGATGTCCACCAATTAGTCTTCATTAGGATACCTCGTTAGTTTTAAGGCCCCGATCAATGTAAAACTTAGTTGTTGTTAGTTTAAAGTGTTAGGGATGTTCTATTGTGTACTCTAAAGTTCTAGGAATATTTGTGTGAATTTATAAATCAGTTTTGATAAAGTTTTGGTTAAAATTCGTCATATTTCTGCTACAGTTTTCTGCTGAACCTGCTGTACTGTACGATTTTTCATATTTTATTGGTAACTAGGAAAAATATGAAAAATAGGGTTTGGTGCAAAACTTTCTGGACCATATGCACAAAAATTAGCTAAATTTGCTCACGAGTTTAATTCAGGAAAAAAATCGTGAATAGTGTTGTACTGTTCTGGCAGATTTCCTATTTTATGTTTTTGATGGATTATTTTGTTTATAGCTGTTGCAATTGCCTCTAAACTGTTTTGTAGTTGTATATTGCTAGGATAAACCCCTGGAACTGTGTTTGTTTGCATGATTGCTGATGTGATGCTTGTTTGTGTTTGTCTGTAATTGTTTTGGTTGTTGTTTAATCATAATGCATGGGTAGAATATTATTTTCGTAGTTGATTCTTTCTAAGCTTACCTATGCTGAACCGCAGATGCCTCCCTGCTGTTGATACGTCGTAAACGTATCTATAATTTTTTGATGCTCGATGCTTGTTTTGTATCGACTTTCTTATGTTTTATCTATACTTGGAGGTATTTTTTTATACATTTTCTAGGACTAACCTATTAACAAGATGCCGCAGTGCCAGTTCATGTTTTCTGCTGATTTTGGTTTCAGAAAAGCCAAAAAAGATATATTCTCAGAATTGGACAGAACAAAAGCCAAAGTTAATATTTTACCCGACACGACATGGAGCCCAAAGGAGAGACGGAGGAGGGCACCAGGGCGGCCACATCATATGGTGGCGCGGGCCCCCTGGCCAGGAGGCCACATGGTGTGGGCCCCTGTCCCTCCACCGACCTTGCCATTTCTCCTATATATACGTCTCCCCGGGACGTAAACCTAACAGGGGTGAAAATCCATGAAAAGTCCCACAGCGCCGCCGCCACTGAAGAGGAGATTCGGGGGACAAAAGTCTCTATTCCGGCACCCTATCGGGACGGGGAATTGCCCCCGGATCCATCTCCATCGATCTCTAGCACCATCTCTATCACCGTTGCTGACTCCCATGATGAGAAGGGAGTAGTTATCCCTTGAGGCTAAAGGCTCTACCGATAGCTATATGTTTATTATCAAGTAGATCTACTCTGCTACTCAAGTGCTTTAATCGTAATCTCCGGTTATCCCCAGTGTGTGAATGTGACAGTGTGCACACCATGTGGCACTTAGGCTATAGTTTAGATAAATACTTATAATGAGTTATATTTTGAGTTGGATGTATCTATGAAATTGTGGTGTTTGTTGGAACCATCTAGCGCTCAAGGTGAGAGTGTGGGGTTATCTAGATGGGGAATGCGAACTTTTAGGTGTGCTATTATAGCCCTACCGTGGATTAGAGTTGTCCAACCGAAGAGTAGTTCAGAGTAGTATCATGAAGAGAAGATATTTATATGAGAGTGTTCACTAGTGAAAGTATGATCCCTAGGCCTTGTTTCTAAGCATTGAAACACCTTTTACAACTAGTCCTTATACATGTTTGCTTGCTTCCATCTTTATTTCAGATTGCCTTTAATCTCTTTCTCCCCTCAAGCTCTTTTCTGGCATCATTGTCTTATAATCATCCATACTACTTGTATTTCACTATCTCTTCGCCGAACTAGTGCACCTATACACCTGACAAGTGTATTGGGTGTGTTGGGGACACAAGAGACTTCTTGTATCTTGATTTCAGGGTTGCTTGAGAGGGATACCTTTGACCACTTCCTCCCCGAGTATGATAAACCTTGGGTAATCCACTTAAGGGAAACTTGCTGATGTTCTACAAACCTATGCACTTGGAGGCCCAACACTATCTACAAGAATATAAGCGTGCCTAGACATCAGCCGTCAACCCACTAAGATGGAGCAGCTTGTAGCAGCACAGGCGCAACTAGCTCAGGTGATGGCCTAATTCATGGCTGCCCAAAACAACAACAATAACAACAACAACGGGAACAACCAGCCCCAGGGTGATGCACTTGCAAGGTTTCTGAGGCTAAGGCCACCAAAGTTCTCTACTGCACCTGAACCAATGGTTGCTCTTGACTGGTTGCGTTCGGTGAACAAGGATCTGGTAAATGTTGGATGCACAGATGCTGAAAAGGTGAGGTTTGCTGCTCACCTACTGGAGGGACCAGCTGCTTCATGGTGGGATACTTTCCAGATCACCCACCCGATGGACATAGTTACCTGGGCCATGTTTGAGGAAGGCTTCAAGACCAACCATGTCTCTTCAGGGGTTCTGAGTCTGAAGAGGAAGGAGTTCCGCAACTTGCGCCAGACCAACCGCACTATGGCAGAATACATAGATGAATTCAACAACCTGTCGTGTTATGCCCCTGAAGATGTTGACACTGATGCCAAGAGGAGAGAGAGGTTCTTTGATGGCCTCAGTGATGAGCTCTCGCTGCAGTTATCAGTGGTCTATTGCCCCACTTTCCAAGAGCTTATGTACAAGGCCAGAATTTTGGAGGGGAAGCATAAATAGGTGTAAAACCGCAAGAGGAAGCACAACAACCACCACTCTGGCTCTCACCACAAGTCTCGCACTCCTTATGATGGATACTCCAAGCATGGAGGAAGTGACTATGGGCACCATGGAAGCCATGACCGCCACAGCCATGGGAGCAATGGACATCGCCATGAGAGTCACAGGAGCAGCCGCCACAACCACAAGGGAGGACACAATGGACATGACCACAACCATGATCGCCACTATGTGAAGAAGGACCTGAGTGAAGTGATATGCTTCAAGTGAAACTAGAAAGGACATTATGCTGACAACTATCTAGAAAAGAAGGGACTAGGAGCCAAGCCAGGCGCCAACCAGAAGGCCATAGTGAACCACATGAACGTGGAGGAGATCCCAGATGAGCCTGAACTTGTGGTTGGCAAGTTTCCAATCAACAACCACCCTGCACTTATTCTTTTCAATACTGGTGCATCACATTCATTCATATCAAGGGTATTTGTGGATAAGTATAAGTTACCTACGGAGTCTCTAAAAGGGTCTATTAGAGTAAGCTCACCTGGAAGGGAAATGATAGCTAGTGCGGGATGCCACGACTTAACTGTGAGGATTGGAGCACACAATTTCATTGCACATCTGGTAATATTGTAGTCACGAGGTCCAGATGTAATACTAGGCATGTATTGGATGCCCATGCATGAGGGACACATAGATTGTGCATAGTGAGCGGTTTTGCTCAAAACCCCGGATGGAAAGAGGATTAGGTTAAAGTCGTTGGTACGACTAGGAAGGTGTAAGTTAAATTCTCTTAAGGGGGTTAGCATGGATATAGTGTCTGTAATAAGGGATTACCCCGACGTGTTTCCGGAGGAGCTACCAGGGATGCCACCTAACAGAGATGTGGAGTTTCTCATTGAATTGATGCTGGTAACTATAGCAAAGAGGCCATACAATATGGATGTGGATGAGCTGAAGGAATTAAAGAAACAACTTAGAGAGCAGTTGGACAAGGGATTTATTCAGCCTAGTTCATCGTCATGGGATGCACCTGTTCTGTTTGTGGAGAAGAAGGACAATAGCAAGAGGTTGGTGGTGGACTATCACTCGCTTAATGAAGTGACCATCAAGAACAAATACACCCTGCCAAACATAAATGATTTGTTTGATCAATTGGAAGGAGCAAAGGTGTTCAACAAAATTGATCTAAGATCGGGCTATTTCTAATTGAATATCCGGGAGGAGGACATTCCCAAGACCGCCTTTACCACTAGGTATGGTTTATATGAGTATACGGTTATGTATTTTGGGCTAACAAATGCTCCGACATATTTCATGACCATGATGAACAAGGTGTTTATGGAGTACTTGGATAAGTTCGTGGTGGTGTTCATCGACGACATATTGATATATTCCAAGGATGATGTTGAGCATGAGAAACATCTGCGACTGATTATGGAGAAGCTGAGGAAACATAAGTTGTATGCCAAATTCAGCAAGTGCGAGTTTTGGTTGAACACTGTTGGATTTCTTGGACACGGACACGTGGTGTCAGGAGAAGGAGTTGTTGTATACCCAAGCAAGGTGTCGTCAGTTACTGAATGGGAAGCGCCCAAGAATGTGGGTGATATTCAGAGCTTTTTGGGACTTGCTGGATACTACAGAAGGTTCATAGATAATTTCTCCAAGATCGCGAAGCCAATGACGAAACTACTGAAGAAGGAGAATAAGTTTGAGTGGACCGAAGTGTGTGAAGCTAGTTTTCAGGAGCTAAAGCTTCGCCTAGTGACCGCACCTGTCTTATGTTTACCTGATCTTTAGAAGTATTTCCAAGTGTACTGTGATGCATCTCGGCAGGGACTTGGAATTGTGTTAATGCAAGATGGTAGAGTGGTGTCTTATGCCTCGCGTCAACTTAAACACCATGAGAGGAACTACCCCACACATGACTTAGAATTAGTGTCGGTTGTGCATGCGCTCAAGATATGGAGGCACTATCTGATGGGAAAACACCGCGATGTGTACACCGACCACAAGAGCTTGAAGTACATATTCACACAGAAGGAACTAAACATGAGGCAAAGGAGATGGTTGGAGCAATGGAGCTTATTAAGGACTACGATCTGAATCTGCAATATCACCCAAGAAAAGCTAATGTGGTAGCGGATGCTCTAAGTCAAAAGGTCTATCCGAATGGATTGACTGTGGGAGAATTACCCGAGGATTTGTGTGAGCAATTCAGGGAGCTTAGACTGGAAGTAGTGTCCGAAGGATATTTGGCAGCAATGGAAGTCCAACCAACGCTATAAGACATGATCAGGAAAGCTCAAGTAGAATACAAGTAGATAGAGGTGATAAAGGAAAAGATGAAGGAGGACCGAGCAAAGGAATTCCGCGAGGATGAGCAAGGAACCTTATGGTATGGAGATCGTCTTTGTGTGCCCAACAATCCGGAGATAAGGAAGCTAATTCTTCAGGAGGCTCATGACTCGCCATATTCTATACATCCAGGTAATACGAAGATGTATATGGATTTGAAGGACAGATTTTGGTGGAACAACGTGAAGGGAGATATCGCCGAGCATATTGCCTTATGTGATGTATGCAGCAGAGTGAAGGCGGAACACCAGAAGCCAGCAGGATTTCTACAACCATTGCCCATACCGGATTGGAAGTGGGATAGAGTGGGAATGGATTTTATCACAGGATTGCCCAGGACCAGGTCTAGATATAACTCTATTTGGGTAGTGGTCGACCATTTAACCAAGGTAGCCCATTTTATACCGGTGAAGACCACCTACACGAGTGCGAGGTCAGCCAAGATTTATATGGACAAGATTGTGTGCCTACATGGAGTTCCCAAGAGCATTGTATCGGATAGAGGCACCCAATTTACATCACACTTTTGGCGCCAGCTGCACGAGTCGTTGGGAACTAGGTTGGAGTTTAGTACAACATTTCACCCTCAGAAAGATGGACAGATAGAGAGGGTGAATCAGATTTTGGAGGATATGTTTAGAGCTTGCGCTTTGGATCATGGCTCTAGTTGGGATGAGAATTTGCCATATGCCGAGTTTTCCTACAAAAACAGCTACCAAACCAGCACCAAGACGTCACCGTTTGAGGTGTTATATGGGAAAAGGTGCCGGACACCAGTGCTATGGGATAGAGTAGGAGAGTGTCAGCTATTTGGGCCTGATTTTATCAAGGACGCCTAGGAGAAGGTCACTTTGATTAGGGACAGGATGAAGGTAGCACAATCGAGACAGAAGAGCTATGTTGACGCCAAGCGCAAGGAAGTGGTGTATGAGATCGGAAGAGCATATCTCAGAGTATCACCATTGCGTGGGATTAAGAGATTTGGAATCAAGGGTAAGCCGACACCTCGGTTTATAGGACCATACCGGGTCTTAGCACGCAAGGGAGAAGTTGCATATCAGTTGGAGATTCCAGAGGCTCTGTCTGCTGTTCATGACGTGTTCCATGTGTCCCAGCTGAAGAAGTGCCATCCGGAGATGGTGGATACACCATTGATAGACACCGTGCCACTAGAGGAGGTTCAGCTGGAGAGTGACTTGACATATGAGGAGAAGCCGGTCAAGATATTGGAGACATCAGAGAGGTTTACCTGTAGCAAGACAATCATATTTTGCAAGGTACAATAGAGCCATCACACCTAAGAGAAAGACACTTGGGAGCGAGAGGATGACCTCCGAGAGGACCACCCACACCTATTTGCTAGACACGTCGAATCTCGGGGACGAGATTCATCTTAAGGGGGTTAGTCTTGTCACATCCCAATTTCTAGAATTGGTACTGCATATCATACATATCATTGCATCATAATCATCCTTGCGAAATTTTAGTTTTGAAAACTTTAGTCAAAAACACCACACAAATGCTTGCTCATCATATATAGGTGACTAGCATGGGTTTTTACCTTGCATCTATTAAAATGGCATCTTATGGTCATTTTGGATGCATAGGTGCATATAGGGTTTCAACATGAACCTATAGCAATTGGAATTGTCTCATTTGGAGCAGTAGATCAAAAGTTATGGCCATTTGAAATTCAGAAAAAAGTTTAGTACAGAAAAGTTCAGACAGACAGATTACACTTCAGAAAAATTCAGTTAACTGTGCTGTTCAGAAATAAAAAAAGAAAAATAAAAACGCCCGCACGCGCTAGCCACCGTCGGCCCGCGGCAGCCCAGCAGCCCACCTGGGCGGCACTAGAGCCAGCAGCCAGCTGAGCGGCAGATACCGCGCGTCGCGCGCGCAACCAGCAGCACACCACCCGCAGCCGGCCCACCTCTCCCTCTAACGCTGACAGGTGGGGCCCACCTGTCAGCCGCCCGCCGCCACCGTTCGTGCTGGAGTATTTTCCAATGAAATAAGTACTTATCAGAAAATTAGAAATAATATGTCTACGGATTCACAAGAACTTGTAGAATCCGTTTATGAATTAAAATGATAGTCTTACAGTACTTAAATTTACAAAAGTAATTAAAAGGATTTCTGGAGTATTTTAATTATACAAAAAGTTTTGTAAGTCCTTTTTGCGTGTTTCCAGTTGGCCCTGGTCACACATTAAATTGCCCATATAGTAGGTATTTATCCTAGATTTTACAACACAGAACATAACCTAGCCTTATTATCTTCCTTAGAACCCATTATTTGGATCACTATTTCTTATCAAATGTTTTCCAATGCGTCAAAATTCTTTCATGCATATCATCAGTAGTCATAAACAACAGAGAACACCCATATGGTACTGAAACTTGCATTAATATGCCATGCATGCATTTATGCTTTTATCTATGGTTGTGTTTGGATTGTTTATGTGTTGCAATTGTGCCATGTAGATTGTGACGAGTGCAACACTTGCTCGTGTGAGGATTGTTCATTCGACCGCTGCAGCCAAGGCAAGTAGATGCTAATTTGTTCATCATTATTGTCCTACTATTTTCAATGCATTGTGGTGTATTTTTTAGATGCATGAATAGGAACTACTATCGCTATGCTATGTCCTATTATGTGGTAGGGATCTCTTGTAGTTGATCCACCGTTGGTAGATATGCTTAGCCGTGCTATGATAGACGAGGGCTGGGTTACATCACTGAAAGTTGTTTCTAAAAGTGTTGGTTTGCGAAAACTAAAAACAACTTAATCAATGAACCTCCTGGGTGTGACGGGATTGACATTTTTTTGTGGTATCATTGCGGAAAGGCATCCAGGTATCAAGAGAAAATGACTGACTTCTTTATTTGGTAGCTTACATGTACAACCATGTACCAATAATAAAATGGGCGGTTGGTTGGACTCAGTAGATTGTGGCAACTCGAACCCACGTAGCCAGAGATGTAGAATTTTGGTAGGTTGGTATGGTGCGTGTCGGGTTTGGGGAGCTACTTCCCGAACGGTCCCTTCTCGGACTTCTCCCTATCATCACCCAATATGAGAGTGGTGGTACGAGCTGGGATGACAAGGTCACATGTGTAAAGTGTACTAACCCCTGCAGGGTGTATAAACTAATCGATTAGCCGTGTCCCCGGTTATGGACATCTGAGTTGCTTGATATTGAGTTCATGACATGTTTCTCGCTCATTCTAATTTTCTAATTACTTTAATGTTGATGGGTTAATCTATTTAGGATCTTTTCAAAGAAAATAAAAAACTGTTTATGAAAGTAGGACAAAGAAATTTGCAAATGCAAGCTAGCCACAACTCCACCTGCCAAATAAGTATGTAGATGTTAGGTTGTTGTCTCCTTTAATAGCTCTACTTGCCATACATTCCATGTATTGACCCTTCGGGGCTACTAAGTTTCATGTTGCAGGATATTCAGATTCCGAATGATCGATTAGGCCACGATACTCCACTCCGCACTTGTTCGTTTATGGGCAATTTGAAGAATGGAGGAGTTATTTATTTATGTTGCTACTTGAATAAGTTGAGCTAGCCTAGAGCTAAGCATTATTGTAATAAATTATTACTCTGGATCCTTCGTTATTTATGATACACGGATATTTTGCTATATTATTCATCTTTATTCTATTGTGAGCCAATAAACTGATCCGAGGATTGGCGTGTCACATAGAAGCTACAATCTTTTCAGAACTGTAGTGTTACAGTTATCCTCTCCCGGGTGGGCTGACAGTGGCTGATTCCGCCCACCACGGGCCACCTTCATATCGCCAGAAGGTCAACCTGGATGCCAGCACTTCTCCACCTCGACGACCAGCATCGCTCCAACATCGACGCCGGCTCCCTACCCCGCCTCGCTCCCGCTTCAGCCAGGTGGGCCGGCGGAGGGCACAACCGGCCCACCCGGGGCTCCTCTGCTCCGCCTCGCTCCCTAGGTCCACCGGGTGGGCCGGCACAGTCAGATCCGGGCCACCCCGGGCCACCTCGGTAGGTTAAGTCATCTTCAGTGCCACCTCGTCTCTATAGCGGGCCACTTCCACAATGCTGCATCCCACGGGCCGGATCATCTAAGATCCGGATGGGCTTCCGCGGGGAACCTCGGCTGGGCCCCTTGCTCTGCCTCGGGCTGGGCCGAACTGAGCCCCACCAGGCCGAATTAGGGGAAACCCCGACTGGACTAGGAATATGACTGTATGATGATGGCTCAGTTGATGTAGAGCCTATTGGGAACCCCAAGAGCAAGGTATGATGAGCACAAAAACAAGTTTTCCCTCAGTTATGGAACCAAGGTTATCAAACCAGTAGGAGAAAGAAACCACTTCTGAAGGTGTTGCTAGCAACGTGGAACCTGCACACAACACAACCAAAATACTTTTCCCCAACTTATTAGTGAGGTTGTCAAGCTCACTCGTTTTGCTGAAAACAAAGGATTAAACATATAGTGTGGAAGAAAGTAATTGCTTATAGTAATTGCAGAAACTAAATAGTAAACAATAGATGGAATATCAATGTTAAGGAATGGACCAGGGTCCACAGTTCACTAGAGATGTTTTCTCCATAATATAAACAACATGCCGGGTGAACAAATTACAACGGGGTAATTGACAAATAGAGAATGCATAACAATGCATGTACATGACATGATGATCACTATGAGATTCATTTGGGCATTACAACATGATACATAGACCATAATCCAACTTCATCTATGACTAATAATCCACCTCCGGGATATCATTCGAACAACCCTCGGGTATTAAGTTGCAAGAAACAGATAATTGCATTAAGCAAAGTGTGTAATGTAAACAATAAATTGCCCTTAGACAAAGGATTGTTGTTTTCTCCCTAGTAGCAATACCACATCTATAATCTTAGAAGTTTCTGTCACTCTCCCAGATTACTAGAGGCATGAACCTACTATCGAGCATAAATACTCCTTTCTTGAGTCACAACCAAATACTTGGCCAGAGTAACTACTAGCAACGGAGAGCATGCAAGATCACAAATAACATAGACATGATATAACAATAATCAATCTGACATAATACTCAATATCCATCGGATCCCCACAAACACAACATGTAGCATTACAATATGATGATCTTGATCATGATAGGCAGCTCAAAATATCTAAACATGGCAGCACAAATAGGAGAAACAACCATCTAGCTACTGCTTGAATGGAATATGCCCTGAGAGGCAATAATAAAGTGGTTATTATGTATATTCCAAGTATATGATAGATGTTTATTTTGCATGCTATAATTGTATTAATACTGAAACATTAATACATGTGTGTTTAATAAACAAACAGAAAGTTCCTAGTTATGCCTCTCTCATAAACTAGCTCGTTGATTAACAAGATGATCAAGGTTTCCTGATCATGGACATTGGATGTTGTTAATAATGAGGTCACAACATTATTGGAATGGTGTGATGAACATTCATCCGAAGTATAGCATTACGATCAAAGTCATTGAGTTTATATTGCTATAACAACATACAAAGTGATCCTAATCCTTAAACCATGAGATCATGTCAATCACTAACACCGGAAGAATATCTTGATAACATCAAACGTCACACCGTCACATGGTGATTATAAAGATGGGTTCAGTACTACTAAAGTGTTATGTTGAGGCCCATGGATCTTGAGTGGAATTTGTTCATCCCGATGACAGATAGATATGCTCTGGGCCCTCTAGGTGATATCACATTGATTAGGTTGCAAGCAAGTGATTTGATCACTAGAATGTTATATCACGGGAACGAGAAAAGAGTACATGTCAGTAATAGGATCAAACTAGGTATGGAGATACTGATGATCGAATCTCGGACATGTAATATATCGCAAAACAAAAGGATTAAGATACTAGTGTAAAAAGGTTCTCATGATCACAAGAAAGTCATCGTTGAATGTGTGGGAGTCAGTATGGATCTCCAGGTCCCGCTTATGATTATTGATCTAAGAGGGGTCTCGATCATGTCCGCATTATTCGTGAACCGTAGGGTGACACACTTAAGATACACCGACACCATTTGGAGAAAAAGTTTCATGCTGAAAAGAATAACAAGCGCATCAATTTTCACTAGATACCGAAACTGGTTTTCGGGTGAAATTGCAGAAAGTGTTTTTGCATGCGAAATGAAATACTAGCAAGGGGTTATATGTGAATGATTGTCATTAAAGTAATTGACAAAATTCTGAATAAATAAAAGGAGTTTTATTTAATGAGAGTTTCATTAAATTTGGTGGAAATTTAATGGGAATTTGAGTGGAGAAAATTGAAAGGGATTTTTGTGAGTGGAGTGTCCACCCACATGAATGAAGGAGGGGAGGGGGAAGCCCCCATGGCTGGCGGCCACCCCCTTGGGTGCCCCCTCCTCCTATAAAAGGATCCGCCTCCCTCTCTCTCACTCACACCTCCTCGTGAAGGATCTCTCTCCCTCTCTAGTATTTATACCCCACGGTATCGGACTAGCGAGATACATGTTCCCGGTGGCTATTCGGAAAGAAAGAGTTGTGCTTCCGCTGCATCGCTAGAGCGAGGAGGCGGAGGTTACTCGGTGCCTCAGACATGTGTGCGAGAACGGATGCGCCGCTGATTTGCGGCGCTAGGACTTCCTCTCGATCTTGAGATCGGCAAGAGATCGTATACATCAACCACAAGTTCAACCTCATTAAGCTTTGTAGATCTTTAAGGGTATGTTCTCTATGGATGTATATCCTCCCGTTGCTTGTATCTAGTAGATAGATCTTGGTACATAGTTGTTCCCATCGTAGGAATTTTTTTGTTTTCTATGCTGCGAACCCTACAGTGGTATCAGAGCCGGATCTATGCGTAGATGCTTTGCACGTGTAGTACACATATGAGTATGTGGGCGATGATGATCATGTTATTGCTTCTTAGTTGTACTTTGGATATTGGTGGCATAGTGGGATGAAGTGGCCCGGACAAACTTTACATGTCCTCGCACATGAGACCTGTTCCACGCTTGACATGCAACTAGTTTTGCATAAGTGGCTAGCGGGTGTCTGTCTCTCCTACTATAGTCAATATCTAATTTGCAACGAGATGTCAACAATTTGGTTATCCTTGTTGTGGTTCATGTTCGTAGGTAAGAACAGTTCTATCTTCAAAAGCCCTAAGCCACGTAAAACTTACAATGGATAAATTAGAGGCGTCTAGTTTAGATTGTTGCTGGGCTAGTGTCATGATATGGTGATGTTGTAAGTAGAAGTATAAGTTGATACTCTTACAAAACACACAACGTGTAAGTTCCATAGACCTTGGGCTTACACATAGAGGTATGATAGTGATCATACCACGATGCACATGATGGAGATCAAGTGTAAGAACCATATCATTCCACTTATTAACATGTGATGTTTGTTGCATCTTATATTGCTTGTTTGGCATTTTACTAGAATAATAAGATGATCCCTCATTTAGATGTCAAGATAAAAATGTGTTCTCCCTTAAGTATGCACCGATTATGTTTCGTCGCTCCAAGACATCACGTGATGATCGGGTGTTCTTGGATCTACGATCATATTTCGGGTGTAAGACAGTTACACACGCGAATACTAAGGTTATTACTTGACGAGCCTAGCATGTATAGACATGGCCTCGGAACACGGACTGAAAGGTTAAGCATGAGTCATATGGAAGATATGATGCCCATTTGATGCTCGCCTTTGAAGCTACACCGACTCACGTGATGATCGGACTTGGTGTAGTGGATTTGGTTCACGTAATCACCAAAAAGGCACGAGGGATGTCATTTTTGAGTGGGAGTTCATTCTTAATTTGGATTAGTTGAACTCAATCTATCATAAACTTAGTATAAACTTTACAAATTCTGTTGTAGATGGCACCACCTGCTTTTAATTTTAATGTGTTCATGGAGAAAGAGAAACTTGCAACGAACGGTAGCAACTTTACCGACTGGGCCATGAATTTGAGGATTCTCCTCACTGCTGCACAAAAGCAATATGTGCTAGAAGCGCCGCTAGGCCCCCCACCAATTGATGATGCCCCTGACGAGGAAAAGAATGTCTATTAGACTCGTCAGGAGGACCACAACTTAGTTCATTGCGGCTTATTGTATGGGCTAGAGCAAGAACTTCGAAAGAGTTTCGAAAACGGCAATGCATTTGATACAATGGGTGAGTTGAAAATGATTTTTGACACACATGCTGCTGTAGAGAGTTACAATGCTTCAGAAAAGTTATTTAGTTGCATGATGAAAGAGAACATCTCCATAAGTGAGCATGTACTCAAGATGTCGGGTTACGCCGATAAGCTTGTGTCCTTGGGAATAACGATTCCCATTGACTTAGGCATCCATCATGTTCTCTAGTCTCTGCCACCTAGCTATAAGAGCTTCGTGATGAACTATAATATGCAAGGCATGAAGAAGTCTCTCCCTAAGCTTCTGTCAATGCTTAAAACTGTAGAAGTGGAGATCAAGAAGAAACATCAAGTGTTGATGATCAATAAGACCACTGGTTTCAAGAAAGACAATAAGGGTAAACAATAGGGAAAGAAGGGCGGCAAGGGAGTTGCCGTGCCTGAAAAGAAACCTCGAGTTGGCGCTAAGTCTGATACCGAGTGCTATTATTGCAAGGGGACTGGCCATTGGAAGCGCAACTGCCCCAAGTATTTGGCAGACAAGAAGGTCGACAAGGCAAATAAAGGTATATATGATATACATGTTATTGATGTGTACTTGACTAGTACTCGCAGTAGAACCTGGGTATTTGATACCGGTTCAGTTGCTAATATTTGTAACTCGAATCAGGGGCTGCGGAACAAGCGACCACTAGTAAGGGGTGAGGTCAAGATGCGTGCCGGCAATAGATCAAGCGTTGATGTGATCGCCGTCGGAACGCTACCTGTCCACTTACTATCGGGATTAATTATAAAATTGAATAATTGTTATCTGGTGCCAGCACTGAGCATGAACATTGTATCCGGATAATGTTTGATGCACAACGGTTATTCATTTAAATCCGAGAACAATGGTTATTCTATTTATATGAATGAAATCTTTTATGGTCATCCACCGATGATGAATGGTTTATTTTTGTTGGATCTCGATAATAATGTTACACATATTCATAATATTGATGCTAAAAGGATTAAACTTAATGATGATATATCCGCATATATGTGGCACTGCCGTCTAGGTCATATTGGCGTTAAACACATGAAGAAGCTCCATTCAGATGGACTTTTGGAATCACTTGATTTTGAATCATTTGATACATGTGAGCCATGCCTTATGGGCAAAATGACTAGAACGCCGTTTTCCGGTTCAATGGAACGGGCGACAGATTTATTGGAAATCATACATTCTAATGTGTGTGGTCTAATGAGTGTGTCGGCGCGAGGTGGATATCGTTGTTTTGTAACTTTCACGGATGATTTCAGTAGATACGGTTATATCTACTTGATGAAACACAAGTCTGAAACCTTTGAGAAATTCAAGGAGTTTCAGAGTGAAGTAGAAAATCATCGTAATAGAAAGATCAAATTTCTACGGTCCGACCGTAGAGGTGAGTATCTAAGTTACGAGTTTAGCAATCATATGAAAGAGTGTGGAGTAGTTTCACAACTCACACCTGCCGGAACACCACAGCGAAATGGTGCGTCAGAACGTCGTAATCGTACTTTATTAGATATGGTTTGATCTATGATGTCTCTGACGAACTTGCCACTGTAATTTTGGGGTTATGCACTCGAAACCACTGCATTCACTTTAAATCGGGCACCATTTAAATCCGTTGAAAAGACACGTATGAATTGTGGTTTGGAAACACTAACCTGTCATTTCTTAAAGTTTGGGGATGCGATGTTTATGTGAAGAAACTTCAACCAGATAAACTCGAACCCAAAGCGGAAAAATGCGTCTTCATAGGATACCCTAAGGAAACTATCGGGTATTCCTTCTATCACAGATCCGAGGGCAAGGTTTTTGTTGCCAAGAATGGATCCTTTCTAGAGAAAGAGTTTCTCGCAAAAGGCGTTAGTAGTCGGAAGGTAGAACTCGAAGAGGTTATAGAACCTTCTCTTCATAGTATGGAGAGTAGCGCAGCACTGATACGTCCAAAACGTATCTACTTTCTCGAACACTTTTGCTATTGTTTCTCCTCTAAACTTGTGTGATTTGGGTACAACTAACACAGACTGACGCTATTTTCAGTAGAATTACCTTGGTGTCTATTTTTTGTGCAGAAAATCAACTATCAAGAAAAATCCTGGAAAATATGCCAAAATTATATTTTGCCAGAAGATCCATGGAGCCAGAAGACGAAACAGAGTGGAGGCCTGGGGGGCCCACACCCCTGCCAGGCGCGGGTGGGCCCTGCCCACGCCTAGGGGGGTGCGGCCACCTCAGGCACCCCTCGGGCTTCCTCTGCGCCTATAAGTTACCCCTTGACCTAAAAACCGAGGGGGGTTTATCGTTTTTCCAGAAAGAGTTCCGCTCCGCCGCCACCATCAGAAACCAAGATTCAGATCCAGAAACTCCGTTCTGGCACCCTGCCGAGATGGGGAATTTGGAGAGGATCATCGCCATCGTCATCACCAACGCCTCTCCATCAACCATCGATCTTTCCCTCATCCATGAGTGAGTAATCCCCCGCTGTAGGCTATGTGTATGGTAGGGATTGTATGAGTACTATCACGTAACTGAATAAGATTGTTAGGGCATAGTGCCTAGTATCTCCATTAGTGCTATTTGACTTTGTTGCAACTTGTTGTGCTTAATGCTTGTCACTAGGGCCCGAGTGCCATGATCTCAGATCTGAACTTATTATTGAATCATTATGATAGTATTGTTTGTGATCTTATCTGCAAGTTGTGTACACATATCACTGTATGGATCCAAAGGCCCCGAAGTGACAGAAATTGGGACAACCGGAGGGGATGGCTGTGGTGTGAGGATCACATGTGTTCACGGAGTGTTAATGCTTTGCTTCGATGCTCTATTAAAAGGAGCACCTTAATTGCTAGTAGTTCCCTAGAGGCCCCGCTGCCACGGGCTGGCTGGACAGAAGATGTTGTGCAAGTTCTTATTGTGAGCACGTATGACTATATATGGAGCACATGCCTAGGATTGTTTAGTACTTGGGTGCTTATTATTATTTATCCTCAGTGCCCTAGATCTTGAAGTTACATGTTTAGACTCTTCCATGCAATGCCCGTCCATCCATCCCTATGCCTAGCACGCTCATATCCTACTGTTTACTAATACTATTACTATTGCTCCTGTTTTACTGTTGATGTTGCTTTGATGTTGCTACTATCAAGCTGTTGCTACTGATAACCTTCTGTGAGCAAGAACTATTTCTAGGTGCAGCTGAAATGACAACTCAGTTGTTAAGGCTTGCAAGTATTCTTTGGCTCCCCTTGTGTCGAATCAATAAATTGGGTAATACTACCCACGAAGACTGTTTCGATCCCCTATACTTGTGGGTCATCAAGACTATTTTCTGGCGCCGTTGCTAGGTAGCATAGCTTTATTTGTAAGTTCACTTGGATCTACTATTGTTCATTGCTACACCTTTTATCATGGGGAAGTGTCATGATGGGAAGTTTCCTATTTTACCATCCACTACAAGAAGAGGTACAGTCCTAAACACCTCTATTGCTCTTGATTCACCATCTGTTATAAGTAAGCTTGTTACACCACCACCACATACTCATGCTACACACACTGCTACTACTGCTGAATCTGAAACTGATTTTGATGCTCATGATGTTACTTCTACTGTGCTTTATGCGAGTGGTTCATTAGGTCCTTTCCTAGATGCTACTATGGCTGGTCTAGGAAATACTGAAACTCCTAGTGAAGACACTGTTACACCTGTTAGCTCATCTGAGTCTAGAGAGAGTTATGATGTTAATGATGGTTACATTGAGTTCACTGATGAATTTGTTGAAGAGTGCCAAAACACACATGGTACTAGTGCTATTAAGAATCTCCTTGCTAGGCGTACCATTATGCCTAAACTGTCCTCGGATCCTAAGTTTTCCACCACTCCCATAGATATTAAAGATAAAGATTATGATTTCTCTCTTGATTTATCCTATTTGGACATTGTTGAGAAAGAACCTTTCTGTGGGACTGAAAATGAGAGTGCTGTGGCTCATATGAATGAGCTTTCTACTATGAATGCTTTGTTCTCTGATGATTTTAAGATGTGTAAGTACTTTGTTACTAAGATCTTCCCTTTTTCACTAAAAGGAGAAGCTAGGGCTTGGTTGAATAGATTACCTCCTGGTTCCATTGATAGCCCTGATTGCTTGATTGCTTCTTTCTTCCAGAAATATTTTCCTCCCACTACTAGACATGCTGCTTTGCAGAGACTTTTTGATTTTAAACAGGGAGAAGAAGAGAAATTGCCTGAGTCATGGACAAGGTTCTGTGCCTTGATTCATGCACATCCTGGATGTCCATTAGCTAAGAATGAGCTTCTTGATATTTATTATAATGGACTAACTGATGATTCTAGGACATACCTATATAGCTTTGCTGATTGTGTTTTCAGGAAAAGGACTCCTACAGATGCTGACGAATTAATGGCTAAAATAAGAAACAATTATGATGATTGGACTTCAACTGAGCTAAATACACCTGAGCCTATTACTCCTGAACCAGTTGTGCCTGAACCAGTTCCAATACCAACACCAAAGAAGAGGGGAGTTATTACATTAAATGATGAAGTGATGAAAGAAGCCAAGAAATGTCTAAAGGAGAAAGGTATTAGAGCTGAAGATGTGAAGAATCTGCCTCCTATAGAAGAATTATGCAAGCCAATTCCCCACTCATCTACTATTGAGGTACACTCTTTCCACTTTAATGAAGGTGATATTCCCTATGGTAAGCCTCCTGATCAATGCTTAGAGGAACTTGACACATTTATTGTTAAACAAGGTAATTTTAATAAACAAGTTCAGAATCATTTATTGGAAAAATCTAGAGCTACCAATGAGTTGAAAGATATTGTGGAAAGGACTTCAAATGATATTAAAATGCTTTGTAAACACTTTCAAATGGTTCAAACCCAACTTGATCAATTTGCTAAGGTACAAAAGGATATGCTAGTTAATGCCTCAGGAGATAAACATGCTTATGGAATTAGAACTAGGAGTGGTATAGCTTTCCTATGCTTGTTGCTTTGTGCTTTCATGACTTCTTTCTTTACAAGATTCCTATGCATAGGAAGTGGGTTAGACTTAAATGTGTTTTGAATTTGCGTCTTGATGCTCTCTTTTACTTCAATCATATTTCTTATGTGAGCATCTTCTCAAACTATCAAGCCTAACTTAAAAGGCGTTAAAAAAGTACTTGTTGGGAGATAACCCAAGAGTTTTCTTGAGTCTTGGAAGTTATTACTTCAGTAATGACCTCTCCTTATCCTTTTTGTTTGCTTTTTGTGCCAAGAATGGCCTCTAATGAGAGGGAAGTAAGATTTGGGGAGTTGCCGTCCCGAAACAGATTTTTGTCCTCCACCATAAAAATTCTTGAGGAGTCTCTGTAAGTCGGATTGAGCTGGACATTTCCGAATAAATCCCCAAGTATGTTAGATAACTTTCGTTAGTTCAACACTTTTTGATTTAAGCAATAGAAGGTCTTCGAAAAAATCGGTTTCTACTTGCTGGTCTGTTTTGACAGATTTCTGCCATTATTTGCATTTGCTTCTTATTGATTCCTTTTTGGGTTCTTTTTGGGAAATTGAGATTTTTGAAGGAGTTGCTACAATATCTTGTGTTTTAGTGAAAGTTTTTCTGTTCTAAAGCTAAACCTAAAGGTCTATTATCTTTTGAATACACTAATGTTGCTAATGAAGATTGTGTGAAGTTTTGTATGAAGGAAAATTTTCAGGTGTAAAGAAAGAATGATGTCATGAGATGAAGAATGAACAAAAGTTCAAGCTTGGGGATGCCACCCCGTGTCACCCCAAGAAACATTTCAAGATGTACAAGCGTCAAAGCTTGGGGATTCCCAAGGCATCCCCTTCTTCATCAATAAAAACCTCAGGTCTTTCTAGACACTTTGTTTTTATTGTTTCATGCATAGCTGTGTTGTTCTTGGAGCTTCTTAGTTTTCGTTTTTGGTTTTCTTTTCTTTAGTTTGATTGAATAAGTTGGTTGGATTACAACACACTTATTTTGGAGAGAGACACACTCTGTTTTCATTGCCTAGAATACTCTAGTTTTCATTCTTATTGTTTTGAGAGTGTTCTCTCTTGCTAGCACTGTGTTTAGCTTTGGTTTTCTTGTGCTTTCAGCTTAGAACTTTTTAGTTCTTCGTGGATTTGTGAGACAATCTCACTGATATTTATTTATTATTATCTTTGTAAGTTGTTTCAAATAAGTCGATTGGTGTTGGAAAAAGAGTAGGAATCTTCATGCTTAGGTGGTACAAAAGGGAGCTTGTTTTGACTGTGGCTTAGACTTTATCTGTCATGCTAGATGTTGTTTTGACCTTATGATTAGTGATTAATGTTGTAGCATGACTTTTTTCCAAACAATTAGGATTGCTTAATGTGCCTTGAAAAAATCATGCGTTGTTTTAGCATACAAAAGCATAGTATTGTGGTATTCTCCTTTGATGCTTTGTTTGGGTTGACTTGGCACATGCTCACACCATGTTATGACTATGAACAAGTCACCATGGCCTCTATGATCATTTATTCCTTGAATTTTAGTACCACTCTATGCTTTGATTAGTAATGTTTTGTCGCTCTACATGATTATGGCCATTATTGCTCTCTTAGTTGGTTGCTCCTAGTATTTTGCTAGCCTCCACTTGTATGAGTAAGCTCTACTCATGCATACAGTTCCCAAGAAACCAAGTTATTCCAAAGTGTCCACTATAAATTCCTATGCATGGTGTGTCACACCATTCCAAGTATATTCTTGTTTTCATCTATCTTCCAATTAAAATGTCTCTTTGTTATGTGCAAACTTAGCGATTAAAGCTCTCACAAACTTGATGACACACTTTATTTTATTGCCCCTAATAAACTTGAACCATTGTGTCATCTATGTTGTATATGCTTGCAGTTATACGTTGGGAATTAGCAGAACCGTGCTATCACGGGGAACGCTTTCAACATTGCACTTGTACTTTATACACAGTTGATATCATGCTCTTTGTCGAAAACGTATCTATAATTTTTGATGTTCCATGCTTGTTTAGTATCTACTTTGCTTTGATTTGTCTACACTTTGAGGTGTTTTATATGCTTTCTGGTACTAACCTATTAACAAGATGCCATAGTGCCAGGTACCTGTTTTCTTCTGTTTTTGGTTCCAGAAAGGCAGAAAATCAATATTCTCGGAATTGGACGGGACAAAAGCCAAAGTCATTATTTCCCCGGAGAAACATGGAACCACGAAGCAGAGTTGGAGGAGGACACCGGGATTGCCGCACCCCCTAGGCACGGGCTAGCCCTGGTGGCGCCCACAGGGGGCGTGGCCCCCCTGGACCTCCACCGACCTTGCCTCCTGCGCCTATAAGAAGCCCCCGGGGAGAAAACCCTAAATCATCTAGAAGAAACCCACGAAAACCTTCGTAGCGCCGCCGCCACCAAAGGGGAGATTCAAGGGACAGAAAGTCTCTGTTTCGGCACCCTGCCGGGACGGGGAAGTGCCCCCGGAGGCATATCCATTGATCTCCATCGCCGTTGCTGATTCCCATGATGAGGAGGGAGTAGTTCTTCCTCGAGGCTAAGGGCTCTACCGGTAGCTATGTGTTCATCTCTCTCTCTATGCGTGATCTTATTGTGGTCATGAGCTTTGTAATCAAGTAGATCTACCTTGCTACTCAAGTGCTTCAATAGATATCTGCTCTCCCCATGTGTGTGAAAGTGACAACGTGCACGCCATGGTGGCACTTAGGCTAGAGTCTACATAAATACTCATCGTGCTTTAATAGATCTATGCTTTTCCCCACGTGTGTGAAAGTGACAGCGTGCACACCGTGTGTGCCACTTAAGCTAGATTATATATATTTGTTATGAGTTATATTTGGAGTTAGATGTCTTTATGAAATTGTGGTGTTTGTTGGAACCATCTAGCGCTCAAGGTGACAGTGTGGGGGTTATCTAGATTTGGGAAGGCCCTACCATGGATTAGAGTGTACAACCGGAGAGTAGTTAAGAGTAGTATCATGAAGAGAGGATATTTATATGAGAGAGTGTTCACTAGTGAAAGTATGATCCATAGTCCTTGTTTCTAAACATTGAAACACTGTTTGCATCTAGATCTATTGCATTTTTGCTTGCTTCCATCCTTTTGCCTTTAGTCTTTACCTCACCGTCAAGCTATTTTCTGGCACTCACACACGTTACCCCATGTTAACAACAAGTCAGAAGCTATTTTCTAGCACCGTTACCACTTGTATTTCACTATCTCTTCGCCGAACTAGTGCACCTATACACATGACAAGTGTATTGTGTGTGTTGGGGACACCAGAGATTTCTTGTATCTTGATTGTAGGGTTGCTTGAGAGGGAATATCTTTGACCACTTACTCCCCGAGTTCGATAAACCTTGGGTAATCCACTTAAGGGAAACTTGCTGCTGTTCTACAAACCTCTGCACTTGGAAGCCCAACAACTGTCTACAAGAATAGAAGTGCGTAGACATCAAGCTATTTTCTGGCGCCGTTGCCGGGGAGGTAAGGTAAAAGGTACTCACATTCTCCGGTGTGAGTGCTCAAAGTTATTTCCTTTAGATTCTGCAATTTTGTCTTTTTGTTTCTTGTTTTCACTAGTTAGGCTTAATGTAAAACAACAAAAAAATTAGAGAGATCTATAGTATTTATCTTGAGTTAGGACGTGAAGTGTTTGAAGAGAAAATCAAAAAACATATGGAACTTTATTTGCGTGCTAATAACAATGTTATTAGTATGAATTATTTGGACACCATTATTGCTAATGTTATGAAAATGTCTAAGCTTGGGGATTTGAGGGGTTATATATTACAAAGTTTCAAAGCATAAGGAAGGTGTTGATATGAAAACAAGGCGGAGACGGAGCTCGGGGGGCTCACACCCCCTCAAGGCGCGGCCAGCTAGGGCCCGTGCCTGGGGTGGGTGTGGCCACCCCAGACTCCGTTTCCTCCTATGTTCCGTCTTGTAACTTGCCTTATGTAATAAAAACATCAAAAATATAAAAAGATTAGGCTTTCATGAACCTTCTGTTTTCACCACTTTTACCTATTCAAAGGCGAACTCTGCATATTCCTTTTCTCCTTCTCCTGGAAATTTCTTTCTTCACAAGGTAAAATGCAAACTTCAAAGGAAACATTAGTGTAGGCAAAAACAATAAAACTTTAGTTTCACACTTCAACTGAAATCCATCAAAAGAAAGGCTTCTGCAAGAGGCAAATGCAAACGATAACATAAATCTGTCAAAACAGACGAGCAGGTAAAGATTGATTTTTTCGAAAACCTTCTGTTGCTAAAATAAAAAAGTGAAAAACTGATGAAAGTTGGGTAACAACTTGGAGAACAAGCTCAGAAAAATACATCTCCATCCGACGTACTGAGCTCCCTCACGAATTTTTACAATGCAACACAAAAATCTGTCCCAGGAAAGCCACTTTTCACAACTCCTCTACTTCTTAAAAGTAGTTGAACTTGACACAAAAACCAAAACAAAAAGGATAAGGAGCGGTTATTACTGAGGTAATAACTTCCAAGACTCAACCAAACTCTTGGGTTATCTTCGAACAAGTACTTTTCTTTATTGCCTTTAAGTTAGGCTTGATATCTTCAAAGATGCTCACAAAGGAGATATATCTGGAGTGAAAGAGAGCATCAAGAAGCAAATAACCAACACATTTGAGTCTAACCCACATCCTATGCATGGGGGTATCACGAGAAAGAAAATTGTTGAAACAAAAAGCCACTAGCATAGGAATACAAAACAAATGCGACTTCAAAGCTTTCAACATAAAACAGGGAAACTTAACATTATTGAGATGCATAAAACCATTTTTCCCTCTCTCATAATAACTTTCAGTAGCACTTTGAATAAAGTTGACAATACTTTCACTGGCAACAACTTTATCATCAGAATGAGCAGACTTACAATCACCAAAAAGAGGTCCAAGGTCATAAACTGGATCAATAGAAGCAAGTTGTACCATCCTGAAATCTTTATTAGGCAAGCTATTTTCACAAGGAGCTTTAGCAAATTTGGAAAATTTAAACTCATAAAAATCTCCATCAAACTTGGTTAATTTTTTTTCCTTTTTACAATCTATAATATGTCCACAAGTGTTCAAGAAAGGTCTACCAAAAATGACAGGACAAGTTTTGCTAGCTGCTGAATTAAGCACTAGAAAATCAGCAGGATACTTAATCTTACCACATAGGACCTCCACATCTATTACAATAACAATAGGGCAAATGGTATCCTTATTAACAAGGTGAATAATGTAACACCCTCAGAATCGGCCCTATGCAAGTTTCAGCGATCCCCGCCAATCCCGCATAGAAACGATTCAAAGGTGCCCACCAGGCACTTTCGTGCGGGTGGAAAACGAAGTAATACCATTACACAATAGTCCACGATGGAACCCACAGAACAGATATATACAACAATGACTCAAAGAGTCAAGAATACAGGTATACAATACAAAGATCCAAATCACCTTGAAAACGAATCAGTGTCCGAGTACGGACAAGATGCAAATTGAGCTAAGAGCCCTGAAGAATAACCAATGGCGTCCATAACCCTGCCCAGGCCAAGCTGGAAGGGTAACCCTGCTAACGACGTCGATCTCAAAACCTGCTTAAACAAAAGGGGTGCCGACAAAGGGCAAAGGAAAAAGAGAGCGGTCAGTACTGAGGCCAGTACACGGCGAGACTAGAATTCGGCGGTCCTCGCCTACATAGGTATGGTGGACTGAAGCGGCAGCGCGGCATGCACTAAACAACCTATAGAAACTCGATACAAATAGCGGCTATCAGAGAGGGGTAAGAAATACCTATTCGGAACCAACCTGATACTACCACCAAACATACCCATCCTGGTATTTCCCCCTCGAGACCAGACGAGGAAGTCAACCGAGGAACTCACACCGTTGGCAGTTTTATTTATTCAGTTATCGTTGCATCAATTACTAGTCAGGTATAGATAGTCATCCTGATATAATAAGCAGTGGGCACTTTTAGTTAACCATTCCGTGGTAGTTGCAACACTTACTAGTCAGATACAATTAGCATGACATATCCCAAACCCAGCAGTTGTTGGTACTTTTATTTAGCCATTCCGTTGTAGTGGAGCTGGTTACTAGTCATATCGGATACAAGTCAATTTATAACAGTAAACTTTAGTTATAGTTGTCTATGATCGAGAACTGTGCTCCAAGTCGTCCATAACCGCGGACACGGCTTCTCGAAAAGATTAAACCCTGCAGGGGTGCACCAAAGTTTCCACACGCACCTACACCCTTGTTGTCGGATCAGGTAGGTACAAGATCACAAAACATACACCCAACGGTATGTCGACGGGGTTTCGGACACGACGTTTCCCAGACCCAAAGCAAGCACGGGGGGCCACCCCACTAAGCTACCCGTAACGAAGTCGGCCGGTCTCCGAGACGGACCCAGGGTTTGTGTCAGTGGCTGTAAACGACTGGGAACCCGAAAGTGTGACTGGGCTTGTCGATACCACAAAAACACTCCGCTTTCCTAAACAGTACAGGCGCTCCACGCGCAATCATAAATAAAGCAGTAAAGCATGGCATAAGTACAGGATAGTAATAAAGCCCCAAACTACTTTGTGGCCCCCAGTACAGTACTTGGAATCAGGTACTAAATCGATGGGGGTGCCCACACACCCCACCTGTGGTTAGCGGGCTCGATCTCGGAACATGTGTCAAGAACTCGGGGTCCTACGGGACACCAGTGAGCGGTTAAAAACCAAATATTGTCTATTACCCACCGGTGCCTCTGCATTTACCTACTTTTAATTTTAGTTATTAAACAATAATTAAAGCCATGATCATCTCCAACATTAAACATGCGGCAATACTCCAACAACTGTGGTACTTGACGACACACAACAGCACTTGAGCAAGCGACTACGACGCGCAAGTCCAACTATCTACCAATCAACAGGTAATAGCATGTGTCCAAGGCAATATAAGGCTGCAAGGGATATCACGGATACGAAAACTAGAGCATCGCAACACAGATAGCAATAGATCAACAGGGGGGAATAAATACTAAAAATGCAAAATAGGTAGAAGGGGAAGGGATGCTCGCCTGAAAACATTGCCGAAGGTTCATCCGAAGATCGGGTCGACACTCGCATCAACTCATCGGCCTAATCCGTGAAGAAGCAAAGCACTAGAAGAAACACCGGATGGACTATTTAATACTACGGTAGAAAATCGGGCATGATGCATGTATGATGTATGACATGGCAAAGGTGCGATGCAATTAGGCCATATTAAGCGGAACCGAAGTCCCGACAATTAATTAATAGGTTCTTATTATTTAGCTACCCCGCAATTTAAATGTTGTCTTAACAAGGCAAAATATAGCACCGGTTCGCTACACAAATTTAAATGGGGCCAATATTAGACTAGATTCGCCCGCATATGGCCTCCATATTTAATTTAGGTGAATCGGCTAAAGCTCCTAAACCACATGATATGTATGCAAGCATGTCAATTTTATATGCAACAAGATGTATTATATTATCAAAATAGGGGCTCGGAGAAAGGTCACACATCGGGGGTCGGAGATCTTGGGTTAGATGGGGTCCGGGTTCGCCGGGATCGGTCTTCGGTTTTCCATGTGGGCGATCTTGGCGTCCGAGGGTTTCTCCGAGTCCGTGGTGCGTCCGTGTGGTAGATCTTGTCAGTTTCATGAAGGAGGCCTTGTCGCTCGACAACCTTCTGTGACGACCTTGGGACTCCGGCATCGAACGTCAGTATCGAACTTGTGTCAGCGTAAGCGGTACATCGGGTCCATCTTCCTTGTTGACAACATCACGGCTAAATGTTGGGCCACAACATGTCACGGATTCATCACCGACTCGACAGGGTAATCCAACACAGCACTAGGCCGAGCGAATGCTCTGCATCTTGCGGGTGAAGTTGAGAACCTGGTGGCACAAAGATGCTTAGGTTCCGCGTGTGGCAGCACCTGGTAGACACGCGTGGTGCAGGATTGCTACCACCGGAGGCCTCCCTGCAGATACACGAGGGCAGGGCCTTGGTCGTCGGAGAGGCCTGCGAGGCTAGGGCTCAAGGTTGCGAAGCTTAGGGGCTCCAAGGCAGCCTCTGCCAGCGGTGACGAGGACGCAGGCCGGACGGAAGGGGTCGCGGGCGAGGAGGCCACGCGGCGGTGACGGGGCGTTCAGGCGGGGAGATCCTGCAGGCAGCCGGCAGGAGAGGAGAGGGCGACGACGCGGGGTGGAGGTCACGGACGGCCGGCGGGGAGCTCGGGCTCAAGACAGACGCACGAAGAGGGAAGGCCAACGACGGTGGACGTGGCCGCGGCCGAAGGCGACGGGCCCGTGGAGGAAGATGACGATGGGCATGGCCGCGCGGGAAACCAGGGAGGTCACGAGCGACGGGGGTAGAAGGTGCTTAGGGCGCGGTGGCGCTGACGGCGCAGAGTCGCGGGCTCGAGAGGAGGGAGCGGTGACGCGACGGCGTCGGTGCAGAGGAGGTCGCGGCCGAGAGGGAAGGACGCAGGTCGGCGGATGGCGACGGCGGGGTGCTCTGCTCGGTTTGGTGAGAGAGCTCCAGAGGCGGGGACGGAGTTGTGTCAAGGGAGGGGAGCGATGGCGGCGCCTGGGGGTCACGCGCGGAGGAAGGTTCGCGAGGGGAGGAGGAAGCCGGGCGAGGTGAGGCACCGGAGGCGGCGCCGGGGATGTGAGGAAGGGATCTGGCGGCGGCGGGATGCGTGCTAGACGAAGCGGGGATTGCGGGCGGGTACGAGGGGTTGCAGGGATCGTGGGGCGTGCGGGAGTGGTGGGTCACGGGGTGGGGCCAGGCAGGGAGCGGGGATGCTATGTGCGTGGGGCGTGGGCGGGAAAAAGGAGGCGCGGGGTGGGTCCTGGCTCAGGAGGTGGGCAGGAGATGAGGTGGCGATGGGGTGGCTATGTGAGGTGGAGAGAAAAGAAGGGGATTGGTCAGGGGGATGAGGTGGCGGGATGCGATTGGCCGGGGTGAGGTGGAAGGGGCTGGGTAAGAAAAAGGGGTAGGGTATTTGGTAGAAAAGGTTTGGGTGTTTTCTGGGTAGGTAGGATTTTTATCTGGAGGTGGCCGGCTGGGCTTTCGGCCTGGCTGGCTGCCTCCAAAAAAAAACAATTTAAATATTTTATTTATTTAAAACGGGGCTTTTGCAAACCGTGGGTAGACAAAACAAAATATTCCGGAGACCCAGGTTTTGTGTTTGAATAAAGACGGGGCGTTTAGAAAACAAAAAAAGATTTTTCGAAAATAGTTTTTAAACGAACCATGCAAGATGATGACGATGCTCAAATGCAAGGTGGCATGATGACATGAGCATGGGGTCTTGATGATGCAATGCACAAAAATAACGCGATTTTCTAGTAGTGGTCTTTGCGGGGCGCCACAAATAACCACACCAATGTCCTCAAGCTCACAAGGACCAATTTCATGCATAATTTCCCTATAAAGCTCATTAGGAATAGCACTAGAACTAGCACCAATATCACTTAAACCATAATAGCAATGATCACCAATTTTAACAGAAAGCACAAGAACAATAGATTTTCTAGACTTACTAGGATGAGAGACAATATTAGAAGCGTCTTCACAGAAGACAATATGCTCATCCTCTATATTTCTAGTGACAGGGTCTTTCACAATAGCTACCACAGGCTCAATATTTATTTGCTCATCGGGCTCCACAGTTTTCTTAGTACCTTTATTATTTGCACTAATCATCATAGAATACTCCTTTACCTTAGCTGGGAAAGGTGTTTTCTCAACATAAGGTTCAGGCACAATATGATTAGTAGTACAAACTTCAGTACTTCTAACAGGAACATGACTAACAACATCTTTATAAGGTGCATGGTACTTATTCCACTTCTTTTTGGGAATTTCTATGTAAGAGGCAAAGTCCTTAAAATAGTTGGCAATACTTTGGGAATCAAGACCAACCTCATTGCTAATATCACAAAAGTCATGAGTTGCCATAAAAGATTTAATGCATTCATAATCATAATTTATACCTGACTTTCTTCCTTTGTCATTCTCCCAAGCTTTGGTGTTCTCTTGAATACGGTCTAGGAGATCCCATTTAGCTTCTTCCTTCATACTCCCTCCGTTTCAAAATATAAGATGTTTTAGGTTTGTAAAGAAAATGAATCTAGACTTGTTTTAGTATGTAGGTTTATTTAACTTTCGAATGAATCTATATACTAAAAAAAGTCTAGATTCATTTTCTTCACAAACCTAAAATATCTTATATTTTGAAACGGAGGGATTACGTGTGAATGATCCAGCACAAGAAGCATCTAGTAAATCTTTATCATGAAGAGAAAGCCTAGCATAAAAGTTATTGATAATAATATTGTTAGGGAGTTCATGAATAGGACATTTAAGCATTAGTAAGTTCAATCTCCCCCAAGCTTGAGCTGTACTCTCTCCATCACGAGGCCAAAAGTTATATATCAGATTTCTATCCTTATGAATCTCACTGGGAGGATAGAATTTAGAATAAAAGAGAGATGCCATTTCCTCCCATTCCATGGATTGTCCATTCTTCAGCAGCTTATACCATTCTTCAGCTCTCCCTTTCAAGGATATGGAGAGTAACTTCTTCTTCACCTGTTCAGTTGTGATACCTGCACACTTAAACAACCCGCATAATTCATGGATAAAAAGCAAATGATCACCAGGATGGACAGTTCCATCCCCAAAATAATAATTATCCAAAACACGACCAACAATACTTGTAGGTATCTTAAAAGGATCTATCTCAACATGCGGTGGTTCATCTACTACCCTAATAGTGGTAGTAGTTTTGCCAAACAGAAAACCAAGTGGGTTATCCATATTTGAAACAAAGCAACAAACAGAAACAAAAAGCAATACTCATAGTAGAAGTTTCCTTTACTAGTTCCACTCTTCAATAGCGCTTCACTCCCCGGCAACGACGCTAGAAAATAGTCTTGATGACCCACAAATATAGGGGGTGTATCGTAGTACTTTCGATAAATAGGAGTGTCGATCCCAACGAGGAGCAGAAGGTGTTGACTAGTGGCATGGAGCAGGAAATCTCTGTAAATACTTAGCAAACAGATTTTTAGGGGTTTTCTGATAAAGCAACAAAACAAAGTGCAAGTAATAAAGACAACGAATAATTGCAACAAGTGGACCAATCCTTTGTTAGCAAAGGACAAGCCAGTGGAAATACTTATAAGGACCAAACGTTCTCGAGGACACATGGGAATACTGTCAAGTGCTTTCGCTTCAAATACCTAAGTACTCTTCTTTGGTGTTGTAAGTGTTGTGTGGGTGAACCTGTGGTAATGTACCGACCTTACTTGAACTAATACATAATTGTGATTAAACCCACTACAAGCATCCACAACTACAGGAAAGTAATTAAGATATAAACCTAACCACAACCTTAAACTCTGAGATCTTACGCTCCCTTGTGCAAAGGTGTCCTAACGGGGGTTCAGGTTTCCGTTACTCCGGCAACCCCACAATTAGTAGCCAAATACACAATGCATTCCCCAAGGCCCACAAATGGTGAAGTATCATGTAGTCGACGTTCACATGAAACCACTAGAAGAATAGCACCACAACTTAAATACTAAAACATTGAATAATAACTCAACACAAATCCACTACTATCAACATGACTTCTCCCATGTCCTCAAGAACTAAACGAACTACTCACAAGACATCATATGGATCAAGATCAAAGATGATATGGTGATGGATAACAATCTGAACATAAAAAATAATCCAATGGTTCCACTCACAAACATCAACTACAATAGTAATCAACACCGGGAAAGTTTCCCCTAAGAACTAATGCAAGATCCAACACAATTGTTACAGCAGGACGGAGTGGTGGTGATGGTGCTGGTGGAGATGGTGTGGATGATGATGATACCGATGAAGTCTAGCTTGATGACAGTGTTGATGGCGACGATCTCCCCTCTCCAGGAAGGAATTCCCTCGGCATAAATCTGTTTGCCGGAGAGCTCTTTCTCTCTCGGTGTTTTCCGCCCCGCAGAGGCGGCGGAAGTCTTTTTGTGGTTGCTCCCCTGGTATTAGGGTTCTGAGAGGAAGATATAGGTGAGAGGGCAGAGTCGGAGACCGGCCAGTTGGGCCACACCTGCCCTAGGCGCGACCCAGGGGGGACCCGCGCCTAGGGGGGGGGGGGGGGTGCCCCCCTGTGGCCCAGCTACGCCTCCCCTTCTGGCTTCCTTCGTCTTTTGGGAAAATATAATTTTCCAATATTTTTCTGGTATTTTTCTGATCTTCATGAAATTGCATCAAAACACCTCTTTTTTCCATCAGAAACCTGACTCCGGCAGTCCATCCTCCAAGAATCATCCAACATGCAAAAACAGAGGAAAAGGCATAAGTAACACCTAATAATAATACATATATCAATTAATTTAGGCAAATTATGATATAGAATGGTGATGCAAATTGGACGTATCAACTCCCCCAACCTTAGACCTTCGCTTGTCCCCAAGCGAAAACTGAGCTCAGTAAACATGTCCATAGGTTTATGGAGTGAAGTGTCGATAAAAGAATGCAGACAAGAAGCATCACACTTATTATTACACAGCTAATAGAAGAAAGCAACTCACCATTATATAACTTAGCTTGAAACAAGTACAGGAGGCACAATAGAGATGCATAAATATAAATCATAATTGGAATTGGAAAACTTTCTTCTTGGTCAGAGAACAGCTGGCTAACAATTTCACAAAAAACTTTTGTAGAAGTTTTCACAACAGGAGTACTCTTTGCTCAAAAGGTTTTCACAAAGAAGGCTTTCAAAGTAATACTCAATAGATAAGAGTCTTGTGCAAACAAGGAAGATAGAGAACATGAGTGAATAAATCATCATATGAATGCTTGCAACACAACAACTCAAATGCTTGCTGGAGAGAGAGAGGAAGTAGGTTTACTGACTCAACTTAGAAATAGGAGAAAGGTCCCTTCATAGAGGGAAGCAGGGATTTCAAGTCATAAAGAGCTTCAAAAAGATTATGGTACTTACTAGCTTTGAGACCTCATTGCCCCTATCATAGGCATCTTGAGATGATTAAGGTTAAAGTGAATAAGGATGGAGTATATGCTTGATTAAATATAAGTTGGCAATCTCATGTCCCTTGAGTACGAGGGCCGCTCCTCGTGCTACCCAACTTTAGTCACCGGTAAGTTCTTGTCATTGTAAGTACATGTGTATCATAAAGAACCGCCAACGGGGTACCCCTTGCACATGGTACATGAGCTATCCCATAACCAAAATGACAAGGCAAGCAGACAATGAGCATCTCAGAGATCTTTTTATTTACTATGTGCATAACTTTTTATTAAGGTTGCTTCACAGAATGATCATTATGGTGATGCTGCAAGTTTCCACCATGATTAGGCATGGCTTAGGCTAGCGGCCGAGGCGTTTCTCTAACACACATACATCATTCCATGGACTTATAAGCTCCCTCTTTATTTCACACCATCGACATCCGCAAACAAAAGAGCATGATATCAACTATGTACAACGTACAGGTGCAATGTTGAAAGTGTTCCCCATGACAACACGGTTCTGCTAATTCCAACGTATAGATGCAAGCATATACAACTTTGATGACGCAATGGTTCAAGTCTATTAGGGGCAAGAAAATAAGGTGTGCCATCAAGTTCGTGAGAGCTTTACTAACTAGTTTTCACATAACAAAAATACTTTTTTAATTTGAAAGATAGATGAAGCTTGAGAATTTGCTTGGAATAGAAATTGCTAATAGGTAGATATGGTGGACACAAATGGCACAGGTTTTGGTTCAAAGGGATTGGAAACATGAGAAGTATGCCTTCTCAAAACAGGTTTTTGGCTAGCAAGGCTGGATAGCAAGCAAAGAGTTGAAAGAAACAAGCAAACTGACAAGTGATAAAACCAAACATGCAATCTTCCTTGAAGACACAAAAGATCTTAAATAAAGAATACTAAGCCTATGAGCCAACAAGAAAGAAAATAAATGATACAAAATACGTGTAAGATTTTTCTCCTTTTCTTTTCAAACCTCAAAAAGTGCTGCTACTGACCAGAGCTCGGTTTGCCAAAACCAATTTAGATTTACTTGATGCTCCCAAAGTGATGCCAATACTGATCAACAAGATCCATCATATAATAGAGATTGCAAACTAAAATAAGAAGTGCAAAAAGTAAAAGATGAAACTTCTCATTAATATTCCATAAAGGCACTCACACCAAGGGATACATAGATAATCAACTAAAGGAGAGATACTTCCACATGTAAACCAACCTATAAGATAACTTCTCTACCAAAGATATGAATACACTAAAAAGGTAAAAGATAAAAGATAATGATGGTGATACCGCGGCACTCCCCCAAGCTTGGAACAAGCCAAGGAGATGCCAAACCTGATGACTAATTACTCCTTCGGTGGTGGTGTTCTCTTGATAAGGTCTTCAATGAGTTTCTTCAAATCCTCGATCTCAAAGGTCAGAGTTCGAATCAACTCCGAATTCTGCTCAATGCGGTTCATGATCATGTCGGGCCAAGAATTCCAGTCCTTGCTATTCTTTCCCCACTCTTCCTTCTTAGTGTGTTCCTCCCCTGCATGGTTACAACGAGGCATATCCCACATCAAGGTCAAGTTCCCTTTGGGCACCAGTTGGTATTGATGCTCATGTATAAGAGTATGGAAGGGTCTCTTGGTACGTGGAGGATATGACCGTGGAACAAGGATATGACGCGGAGGTTTCCCTCCTGTAGACAACCATGCTGTCCTCCTAAGCTTGGTAGGTTTTGCCACCACTCCAATGCTTGCGACGGTAGCGCGGGTGTCCGGATGCTTGTCCTCCTCCATGTCTTCTTCATCCCCAACAAAAATCTCCTCCTCCTTGGGGTTTTGAGGATCATCTTCCTCGGGCTTCTTGCATTTGTCGTTGGCGGAGACCATGGTGCTCTAAACTTGAGAAGATTTCCTGACAGAAACAGATCAAAATGAAAACACGAAGAGAACACGATGCATGAATCTCTGGGGATCCAGGGGTTATATATTACGAAGTTTCAAAGCATAAGGAAGGTGCTGATACGAAAACGAGTCGGAGATGGAGCTCGGGGGCTCACACCCCCTCCAGGCGCGGCCAGATGGGGACCACACCTGGGGTGGGTGTAGCCACCCCAGACCCTGTTTCCTCCACTGTTCCGTCTCATAACTTTCCTTATGTAATAAAAACATCAAAAATATAAAAATATTAGGCTTTCACGATCCTTCTGTTTTCACCACTTTTACCTATTCAAAGACGAACTCTGCAGATTCCTTTTCTCCTTCTCCTAGAAATTCCTTTCTTCACAAGGTAAAACACAAACTTCAAAGGCAACATTAGTGTAGGCAAAAACAATGAACATTTAGGTTCACACTTCAACTGAAATCCATCAAAACAAAGGCTTCTGCAAGAGGCAAATGCAAATGATAACAGAAATCTGTCAAAACAGACCAGCATGTAAAGTTTGATTTTTTCAAAAACCTTCTATTGCTCAAATCAAAAAGTGCAAAACTGATGAAAGTAGGTAACAACTTGGAGAACAAGCTCAGAAAAATATAGCTCCATCCGACGTACCGAGCTCCCTCCCGAATATTTATAATGCAACACAAAAATCTGTCCCAGGATAGCCACTTTTCACAACTCCTCTACTTATCAGCATAAACAATAATCCAATGGTTCCACTCACAAGCATCAACTACAATAGTAATCAACACCGAGAAAGTTTCCCCTAAGAACTAATGCAAGATCCAACACAATTGTTACAGCGGGACGGAGTGGTGATGATGGTGCTGGTGGATATGTTGGTGTGGATGATGATGATACCGATGAAGTCTAGCTTGATGACAGTGTTTATGGCGACGATCTCCCCTCTCTAGGAAGGAATTCCCTCGGCAGAAATCTGTCTGTCGGAGAGCTCTTTCTCTCTCGGTGTTTTCCGCCCCGTAGAGGCGGCGGAAGTCTTTCTGTGGTCGCTCCCCTGGTATTAGGGATCTAAGAGGAAGATATATGCGAGAGGGCAGAGTCGGAGACCGGCCAGGTGGGCCACACCTGCCCTAGGCGTGACCCAGGGGGGACCCGCTCCTGGGGGGGTGCCCCCTGTGGCCCAGCTACGCCTCCCCTTCTGGCTTCCTTTGTCTTCTGGGAAAATATAATTTTCCAATATTTTCTGGTATTTTTCTGATCTCCGTGAAATTGCATCAAAACACCTCTTTTTCCATCAGAAACCTGACTTCGGCAGTCCATCCTCCAAGAATCATCCAACATGCAAAAACAGAGGAAAAGGCATAAGTAACACCTCATAATAATACATATATTAATTAATAGAGGCAAATTATGATATAGAATGGTGATGCAAATTGGACTTATCAACTCCCCCCAACCTTAGACCTTCGCTTGTCCCCAAGCGAAAACTGAGCTCACTAAACATGTCCATAGGTTTATGGAGTGAAGTGTCGACAAAATAATATAGACAAGAAGCATCACACTTATTATTACACAACTAATAAAAGAAAGCAACTCACCATTATATAACTTAGCTTGCAACAAGTACATGAGTCACAATAGAGATGCATAAAGATAAATCATAATTGGAATTGGCAAACTTTGTTCTTGGTCAGAGAACAGCTGGCTAACAATTTCACAAAAAACTTTTGTAGAAGTTTTCACAACAGGAGTACTCTTTGCTCAAAAGGTTTTCACAAAGAAGTCTTTCAAAGTAATACTCAATAGATAAGAGTCTTGTGCAAACAAGGAAGATAGAGAAAATGAGTGAATAAATCATCATATGAATGCTTGCAACACAACAACTCAAATGCTTGCTGGAGAGAGAGAGGAAGTAGGTTTACTGACTCAACTTAGAAATAGGAGAAAGGTCCCTTCATAGAGGGAAGCAGGGATTTCAAGTCATAAAGAGCTTCAAAAAGATTATGGTACTTACTAGCTTTGAGACCTCATTGCCCCTATCATAAGCATCTTGAGATGATTAAGGTTAAAGTGAATAAGGATGGAGTATATGCTTGACGAAATATAAGTTGGCAATCTCATGTCCCTTGAGTACGAGGGCCGCTCCTCGTGCTACCCAACTTTAGTCACCGGTAAGTTCTTGTCATTGTAAGTACATGTGCATCATAAAGAACCGCCAACGGGGTACCCCTTGCACATGGTACAGGAGCTATCCCATAACCAAAATGACAAGGCAAGCAGACAATGAGCATCTCAGAGATCTTTTTATTTACTATGTGCATAACTTTTTATGAAGGATGCTTCACAGAATGATCATTATGGTGATGCTGCAAGTTTCCACCATGATTAGGCATGGCTTAGGCTAGCGGCCGAGGCGTTTCTCTAACACACATACATCATTCCATGGACTTACAAGCTCCCTCTTTATTTCACACCATCGACATCCGCAAACAAAAGAGCATGATATCAACTGTGTACAACATACAGGTGCAATGTTGAAAGCGTTCCCCATGACAACACGGTTCTGCTAATTCCAACGTATAGATGCAAGCATATACAACTTTGATGACGCAATGGTTCAAGTCTATTAGGGGCAAGAAAATAAGGTGTGCCATCAAGTTCGTGAGAGCTTTACTAACTAGTTTTCACATAACAAAAATACTTTTTTAATTTGAAAGATAGATGAAGCTTGAGAATTTGCTTGGAATAGCAATTGCTAATAGGTAGATATGGTGGACACAAATGGCACAGGTTTTGGTTCAAAGGGATTGGAAACATGAGAAGTATGCCTTCTCAAAACAGGTTTTTGGCTAGCAAGGCTGGATAGCAAGCAAAGAGTTGAAAGAAACAAGCAAACTGACAAGTGATAAAACCAAACATGCAATCTTCCTTGAAGACACAAAAGATCTTAAATAAAGAATACTAAGCCTATGAGCCAACAAGAAAGAAAATAAATGATACAAAATACCTGTAAGATTTTTCTCCTTTTCTTTTCAAACCTCAAAAAGTGTTGCTACTGACCAGAGCTCGGTTTGCCAAAACCAATTTAGATTTACTTGATGCTCCCAAAATGATGCCAATACTGATCAACAAGATACATCATATAATAGAGATTGCAAACTAAAATAAGAAGTGCAAAAAGTAAAAGATGAAACTTCTCATTAATATTCCATAAAGGCACTCACACCAAGGGATACATAGATAATCAACTAAAGGAGAGATACTTCCACATGTAAACCAACCTATAATATAACTTCTCTACCAAAGATATGAATACACTAAAAAGGTAAAAGATAAAAGATAATGATGGTGATACCGCGGCACTCCCCCAAGCTTGGAACAAGCCAAGGAGATGCCAAACCTGATGACTAATTACTCCTTCGGTGGTGGTGTTCTCTTGATAAGATCTTCAATGAGTTTCTTCAAATCCTCGATCTCAAAGGTTAGAGTACGAATCAACTCTGAATTCTGCTCAATGCGGTTCATGATCATGTCGGGCCAAGAATTCCAGTCCTTGCTATTCTTTCCCCACTCTTCCTTCTTAGTGTGTTCCTCCCCTGCATGGTTACAACGAGGCATATCCCACATCAAGGGCAAGTTACCTTTGGGCACCAGTTGGTATTGATGCTCATGTATAAGAGTATGGAAGGGTATCTTGGTACATGGAGGATATGACCGTGGAGCAAGGATATGACGCGGAGGTTTCCCTCCTGTAGACAACCATGCTGTCCTCCTAAGCTTGGTAGGTTTTGCCACCACTCCAATGCTTGCGACGGTAGCGCGGGTGTCCGGATGCTTGTCCTCCTCCATGTCTTCTTCATCCCCAACAAAAATCTCCTCCTCCTTGGGGTTTTGAGGATCATCTTCCTCGGGCTTCTTGCCTTTGTCGTTGGCGGAGACCATGGTGCTCTAAACTTGAGAATATTTCCTGACAGAAATAGATCAAAATGAAAACACGAAGAGAACACGATGCATGAATCTCTGGGGATCCAGGGGTTATATATTACGAAGTTTCAAAGCATAAGGAAGGTGCTGATACGAAAACGAGTCGGAGATGGAGCTCGGGGGCTCACACCCCCTCCAGGCGCGGCCAGCTGGGGCCCACACCTGGGGTGGGTGTAGCCACCACAGACTCTGTTTCCTCCACTGTTCCGTCTCATAACTTTCCTTATGTAATAAAAACATCAAAAATATAAAAGTATTAGGCTTTCACGAACCTTCTGTTTTCACCACTTTTACCTATTCAAAGACGAACTCTGCAGATTCCTTTTCTCCTTCTCCTAGAAATTCCTTTCTTCACAAGGTAAAACACAAACTTCAAAGGCAACATTAGTGTAGGAAAAAACAATTAACATTTAGGTTCACACTTCAACTGAAATCCATCAAAACAAAGGCTTCTGCAAGAGGCAAATGCAAATGATAACATAAATCTGTCAAAACAGACCAGCATGTAAAGATTGATTTTTTCAAAAACCTTCTATTCCTCAAATCAAAAAGTGCAAAACTTATGAAAGTTAGGTAACAACTTGGAGAACAATATCAGCAAAATACAGCTCCATCCGACGTACTGAGCTCCCTCACGAATTTTTATAATGAAGCACAAAAATCTGTCCCAGGACAGCCACTTTTCACAACTCCTCTACTTCTCAAAAGTAGTTGAACTTGACACAAAAACCAAAACAAAAAGGATAAGGAGCGGTTATTAGCGAGGTAATAACTTCCAAGACTCAACCAAACTCTTGGGTTATCTCCCAACAAGTACTTTTGTTTAATGCCTTTAAGTTAGGCTTGATATCATCAAAGATGCTCACAAAGGAGATATATATATCTGGAGTGAAAAAGATCATCAAGAAGCAAATAACCAACACATTTGAGTCTAACCCACTTCCTATGCATGGGGGTATCATGAGAAAGCAAATTGTTGAAACAAAATTCCACTAGCATAGGAAGACAAAACAAATGCAACTTCAAAGCTTTCAACATAAAACGAGGAAACTTAACATTATTGAGATGCATAAAACCATGTTTCCCTCTCTCATAATAACTTTCAGTAGCACTTTGAATAAAGTTGACAATATAACTGTCACTGTCAACAACTTTATCATCAGAATGAGCATACTTACAATCACCAAAAAGAGGTCCAAGGTCATAAACTGGATCAATAGAAGCAAGTTGTTCCATCCTAAAATCTTTATTAGGCAAGCTATTTTCATAAGGAGCTTTAGCAAATTTGGAAAAGTTAAACTCATAAAAATCTCCATCAAACTTAGTTAAAACTTTTTCCTTTTTACAAACTACAATATCTCCACAAGTGTTCAAGAAAGGTCTACCAAAAATGATAGGGCAAGTTTTGCTAGCTGCTGAATTAAGCACTAGAAAATCAGCAGGATACTTAATATTACCACATAGGACATCCACATCTCTTACAATACCAATAGGGAAAATGGTCTCCTTATTAACAAGGTGAATAACCACATCAATGTGCTCAATCTCACAAGGACCAATTTCATGCATAATTTCCCTGTAAAGCTCATAAGGAATAGCACTAGAACTAGCATCAATATCACATAAACCATAATAGCAATGACCACCAATTTTAACATAAAGCACAAGAACACTAGCTTTTCTAGCCTTACTAGGATGAGAGACAATATTAGAAGCGTCTTCACTTAATACAATATTCTCATCCTCTATATTACTAGTGATAGGGTCTTTCACAATAGCTACCACAGGCTCAATATTTATTTGCTCATCGGGCTCCATAGTTTTATTAGTACCTTTATTATTTGCACAAATCATCATAGAATACTACTTTACCTTAGCTGGGAAAGGTGTTTTCTCAACATAAGGTTCAGGCACAATATGATTAGTAGTACAAACTTCAATACTTCTAACAGGAACATGATTAACAACATCTTTATAAGGTGCATGGTACTTCTTCCACTTCTTTTGGGGAATTTCTATGTAAGAGCCAAAGGCCTTAAAACAGTTGGCAATACTTTGGGAATCAAGATCAAAGTCATTGCTAATATCACTAAAGTCATCAGTTCCCATAAAGGATTTAATGCATTCATAATCATAATTTATACCTGACTTTCTTCCTTTGTCATTCTCCCAAGCTTCGGTGTTCTCTTGAATATGGTCTAGGAGATCCAATTTAGCTTCTTCCTTCATACGTGTGAATGATCCAGCACAAGAAGCATCTAGTAAATCTTTATCATGAAGAGAAAGCCTAGCATAAAAGTTATTGATAATAATATTGTTAGGGAGTTCATGAATAGGACATTTAAGCATTAGTAACTTCAATCTCCCCCAAGCTTGAGCTGTACTCTCTCCATCACGAGGCCAAAAGTTATATATCAGATTTCTATCCTTATGAATCTCACTAGGAGGATAGAATTTAGAATAAAAAAGAGATGTCATTTCCTCCCATTCCATGGATTGTCCATTCTTCAACAGCTTATACCATTATTCAGCTCTCCCTTTCAAGGATATGGAGAGTAACTTCTTCTTCACCTGTTTAGTTGTGATACCTACACACTTAAACAACCTGCATTTCATGGATAAACAGCAAATGATCACCAGGATGGACAGTTCCACCCCCAAAATAATAATTATCCAAAACACGATCAACAATACTTGTAGGTATCTTAAAAGTATCTATCTCAACAGGCGATGGTTCATCTACTACCCTAACAGTGGTAGTAGTTTTCCCAAACAGAAAACTAAGTGGGTTATCCATATTGGAAACAAAGTAACAAACATAAATAAAAAGCAATACTCATACTAGAAGTTTCCTTTACCAGTTATACTCTTCAATAGTGCTTCACTCCCCGGCAACGACGCCCGAAAATAGTATTGATGACCCACAAGTATAGGGGGTGTATCGTAGTACTTTTGATAAATAGGAGTGTCGATCTCAACAAGGAGCAGAAGATGTTGACTAGTGGTATAGAGCAGGAAATCTCTGTAAATACTTAGCAAACGGATTTTTAGGGGTTTTCTGATAAAGCAACAAAACAAAGTGCAAGTAATAAAGACAACGAACAACTGCAGCAAGTTGCCCAATCCTTTCTTAGCAAAGGACAAGCCGGTGGAAATACTTATAAGTACCAAACGTTCTCGAGGACACATGGGAATACTGTCAAGTGCTTTCGCTTCAAATAGCTAAGTACTCTTTTTTGGTGTTGTAAGTGTTTGGTGGGTGAACCTGTGCTAATGTACCGACCTTACTTGGACTAATACATACTCCTGATTAAACCCCCTACAAGCATCCGCAACTATAGGAAAGTAATTAAGATATAAACCTAACGACAACCTTAAACTCTGAGATCCTACGCTCCCTTGTGCAAAGGTGTCCTAAGGAGGGTTCAAGTTTCGGTCACTCCGGCAATCCCACAATTAGTAGCCAAATACACAATGCGTTCCCCTAGGCCCATAAATGGTGAAGTATCATGTAGTCGGCGTTCACATGACACCACTAGAAGAATAGCACCACAACTTAAATACTAAGCCATTGAATAATAACTCAACACAAATCCACTACTAACAACATGACTTATCCCATGTCCTCAAGAACTAAATGAACTACTCACAAGACATCATATGGATCAAGATCAAAGATGATATGGTGATGGATAACAATCTGGACATAAACAATAATCCAACGGTTCCACTCACAAGCATCAACTACAATAGTAATCAACACCGGGAAAGTTTCCCCTAAGAACTAATGTAAGATCCAACACAATTGTTACAACAGGACGGAGTGGTGATGATGGTGCTGGTGGAGATGCTGGTGTGGATGATGATGATGATCCCGATGAAGTCTAGCTTGATGACGGTGTTGATGGCAACGATCTCCCCTCTCCGGGAAGGAATTCCCCTAGCAGAAATCTGTCTGCCGGAGAGCTCTTTCTCTCTTGGTGTTTTCTGCCCCGAAGAGGTGGCAAAAGTCTTTCTATGGTCGCTCCCCTGGTATTAGGGTTCCGAGAGGAAGATATAGGAAAGAGGGCGGAGTCGGAGACTAGCCAGGTGGGCCACACCTGCCCTAGGCGCGGCCCAGGGGGACCTGCGCCTAGGGGGTGTAGGCCCCCTGTGGCCCAGCTACACCTCCCCTTCGGGCTTCCCTCCTCTTCTGGGAAAATATAATTTTCCAATATTTTTCTGGTATTTTTCTGATCTTCGCGAAATTGCATCAAAACACCTCTTTTTCCATCAGAAACCTGACTCCGGCAGTCCATCCTCCAAGAATCATCCAGCATGCAAAATAGAGGAAAAGGCATAAGTAACACCTCATAATAAGACATATATCAATGAATAGAGGCAAATTATGATATAGAATGGTGATGCAAATTGGACGTATCAAGGAGGCGGAGGTTGCTCGATGCCTCGAACGTGTGTGCGAGGACGGATGCAACGCTGATTTGCGGTGCTAGGACTTCCTCTCGATCTTTAGATCGACAAGAGATCGTTTACATCAACCACGAGTTCAACCTTGTTAAGCTTTGTCGATCTTCAAGGGTATGTTCTCTATGGATGTACATTCGCATGTTGCTTGTATCTAGTAGATAGATCTTGGTACATAGTTGTTCCCATCGTATGAATTTTTTCTATGCTGTGAACCCTACACTGCTATGCACCCATAGTCCAAGGATGAACTACTAACACATCACTTCGGAGGCAGGCATGGTGATGAAGAAGGCCTCCGGGATGATCTCCCCTCTCCGGAAGGGTGCCGGGAAGAGCTTCAGATCCCTCCCTATCTAGGGATGATGGTGGAGCCATCTACTGACTTTTTCGTGGAATTCTGATCTGGTCTTTAGGGTTTTTGTCTCGGGGGGATTATATAGGCGAAGGGTCAAGGTCGGTGGAGCGCCCGGGGGCCCACACCCTAGGGCGGTGTGCCCCCCTAGTCGTGCCTGGCCTAGGTGTGGCTACCCTGGGGTGCGTCTCCCCCTCTCTTCCGGACTCCGTGTCACGTCGGGAAAAATAGGAACTTAGGCTTTTGTTTTGTCCAATTCCTAGAATATTTCTTTACTAGTTTTTCTAAAACCAAAAACAGGAGAAAACAAGAAACTGGATCTGTGGCACTTGTTAATATGTTAGTTCCCAAAAATACATAAAAATGCCACAAAGTGTGGACAAAATATGATATAATTGGTGCAAAACAAGAATGGAGCATAAAAAAATATAGATAAGTTTGCAATGTATCAGCATCCCCAAGCTTAACTCTTGCTCGTCCTCGAGTAGGTAAGTGATAAAAAGAATATTTTTTGAGGTGACATGCACCATCACAATCTTGATCAAGGTATTGCAAAGCATTGATAGCTGGGATCAAAGTACTCTAAACATAAGCATGAAAGATATATTTTTATTAATAAGACATAGCAACTATGTTGCAACATGAAAGGAAACACAAACAAAAGATCATGAATAATGCTTTGAAAGACATTCGTTTGTTTCACATATAGAAAACATAGCAAGAGTGGTATTCAGCTTGTCCTTCATGGAATAGCAAAAAATAAATGCATAGGACACCTTCAAAGTTCATAAGGGTGACTAGATACAAATAATTTAAGAACAAGCAATAACATAATTATGAATCAATCAACAAGTTTTGGGACAATGCACATTGAACTCAGAATGACAACTATGCTCTCTTAGCGTGTGCATTAAGATAGAAGATGGAGACTAAAAAAAGTAAAAATAAAGGCCCTTCGCAGAGGGAAGTAGGGATTAAATGGTTTTATAAAGCTTAAAAAATTATGGTACTTATTAGCTTTGAGATCTTATTGCCCCTATCATAAGCATCTTTAAGTGATTAAGGTTAAAGTGAGGGAAAATATGAGTTATATGCTTGACAAATCACAAGTTGAAAATCTCATGCCCCTTGAGTACGAGTAACGAGACCTCATGCTACTCAACTTTGGTCCCAGGCAAGTTCTTGTCATTGTAAGTATATGTGTATCATAGAGAACCGCCAATGGGGTACCCCTTGCCCCATGACACATGAGCTATCCCATATCAAAATGACAAGGCAACAAACAGTGAGCATCTCGGCGATCTTTTTATTTGCTATTTGCATAGGTTTTTTTATTGAGGATGCTTCATAGAATGCCACTATGGTTTTGCTGCAAGTTTCCACCATGATTAGGCATGGCTTAGGCTAGCCGCCTAGATGTTCCTCTAACACATATACAAACTCCATGGACCTACAAGCTCCCATCTTATTTCACACCGACGACATCCATAAACAAAAGAACATGATATCAACTAAATAGAATAAGTGCAATATTGAAAGCGTGCCCCATGATAGCATGGTTTTCCTAATTCCCAACTTACAATTTGCAAACATATAAGCATCATAAGATAGTCACAATGGTTCAGGTTTATTAAGTGCAACAAATAAAGTGTGCCTTCAAGTTCGTGGGAGCTTTAATCACTAATTTTCACATAACAAAAATTTAATTTAGAAGATATATAAAAACATGAATATATTTGGAATGGTGTAACACACCATGCATAGGAATTTATAGTGGACTCTTTGGAATAACTTGGTTTCTTGGGAGTTGGATGCACGAGTAGATCTCATACTTAGTACATGCGGAGGCTAGCAAAAGACTGGGAGCGACCAACTAAGAGAGCAATAATGGTCATAATCATGCAGAGCGACAAAACATTATTAATCAAAGCATAAAGTGATATCACAAGTCAAAAACTAAATGATCATAGAGGCTAAGGTGACATGTTCATAGTCATAACATGGTGTAAGCATGTGCCAAGTCAACCCAAATAAAAAGCAGCAAATGAGAACACCATAATATTATGCTTTTGTATGCTAAAACAACGCATGATTCTTTCATGGCACATTAAGGAATCTCAATTGTTTGAAACAATTCATGGTACAACAATAATGACTAAACATATGGTCAAATCAACATTTAACATGACATGATAAAGTCTAAGTCACGGTCAAAACAAGCTTCTTTTTGTACCACCATAAGCATGAAACATTCTACTCTTTTCCAACACCAATCAACTTATTTGAAAAAACTTACAAAGATAATAATCAATAAAGATCAGAGATCATGTCTCACCTAACTATAAAGAAGAACTAAAAAGTTCTAAGCAAAAATAAGAAGAAAACTAAAGCTAAACGCAGTGCTAGCAAAAGAGAACACTCACAGAACAATTAGAGTAAAAACTAGAGTGTTCTAGGCAATGAAGAACGGGGTGTGACTTGTCCAAAAGAAGTGTGCTGGGATCCAACCAACTTATTGCAGCAAACAAAACAAAATAAATCTAAAAACAAAAACAATGACGCTCCTAGAACAACACGTAGTGCATGAAGCAAAAAAATATAGTATCTTGAAAGAAGACCCGAGATTTTTGTTGATGAAGAAGGGGATGCCTTGGGCATCCCCAAGCTTTTAAGCTTGTACCTCTTGAATATTTTTTGGGATGACACGGATGGCATCCCCAAGCTTGATCTTTTGTCCATACTTCATCTCATCACATTATTCTCTCCCTACGCTTGAAAACTTCCTTCATACAAAACTTCACACAAACTTCATTAGCAACATTAGTGTATGCAATATAATAAACCTTTGGGTTCAGTTTCAACTCAAGTAAATCATCCATTAAAACATAATCTACTGTAGCAACTCCTTTTAAAAGCTCAAGTGATCAAAAGAACTAAAAAAATCGATTAAGAGGCAAATGCAAATAATGGCAGAAATCTGTCAAAACAGACCTACAGGTAAAGACCGATTTTTTTAGAAAATCTTATGTTGCTCAAATCGAAAAGTTCAAAACTAACAAAAGGTGGATAAATACCAGGGGCATGCGCACGAAATTTTTTAGATCAATACGACTTTTTGGGATTTTTCATGATTTTTTACAGCAAAGCACAAAAATCTGTTTCGGGACAGCAACTTCCCCAAATCTTATTTAGCTCTTATTAGAGGCTATTCTTGGCACAAAAACCAAACAAAAAGGATAAGGATAGGTTATTATAGAGACAATAACTTCCAAGACTCAACAACAGAAAAACTTACTGAAATAAAAATTGGGTTATCTCCCAAGAGTGCTTTTCTTTAACGCCTTTCAGCTAGGCACAAAAAGCAAGAATCAAGTATTTTCGAATGAAGAAGCATTAAGATCAATACTAGAAATATCTTCAACAAGGAAAGGTATCTTATCCAAATAAGTTCTAGAGTATCCTCTTTCAATACTCTTGGGTTCACTACTTTCATCAAATGGGTTTTCAGGAATAATCCAATCAAAATTCTTTTCCAAGGCTTCATGCACTCCTACAAGTTTAAAAGGTATTGGTATTTTAATTTCCTCCCCATTTTTGGTTTTGGTTTTGTCTAACTTTTCTAGTGTACCAATAACATCTACACATGATCCTAGGATATTAAAACGATCAAAGACCTTTCTAGCTTCTATAGCAACATCATTAAATTCTTTAAGCAAAGTTTCTAGGATAAAAAATTTCTTTTCAGCGTCCTCAATATAATGAAGTTTAAGAAACATTAGCTGCATCATGGGGTTAAGGTTGACAAATCTAGCCTCCAACATGTGAACTAAATAAGCCGCAGTGGTTTCATAATTTGGAGCATGTCATGCTAAGGATCTATCCTTAATATCTTTATGCTTACTAACATGATTAAAGAATTCTTCAATATTATCTTTCCCAATTATAGAACCACTACCTATTGATAGGTCTTTCAGGGTGAACTTAGGGATCAGCATAATGAGCTAAGAACAAGGTAAAAAAATAACAACTAAATAAGGAACTAATTTTTTTGTGTTTTTCATAAAGAGAAGCAAACCAAACAAAGCAAAACAAAAACAAAGTAAAGAGATTGGTTGTGATAGACTCCCCTTGCAGAAATCTTCTTTCTCCCCGGCAACAGCGACAGAAAACCTTGATGATGGCTCGGTTGATGTCGAGCCTGTTGGGAACCCCAAGAGCAAGGTATGATGAGCACAACAACAAGTTTTCCCTCAGTTATGGAACCAAGGTTATCGAACCCGTAGGAGAAAGAAGCCACTTCCGAAGGTGTTGCTAGCAATGTGGAACCTGCACACAACATAACCAAAATACTTTGCCCCAACTTATCAGTGAGGTTGTCAAGCTCACTGGCTTTGCTGAAAACAAAGGATTAAATGTATAGTGTGGAAGAAAGTAATTGCTTGTAGTAATTGCAGAAACTAAATAGTAAACAGTAGATGGAATATCAATGGGAAGGAATGGACCAGGGTCCACAGTTCACTGGAGGTGTTTTCTTCATAAGATAAATAACATGCTGGGTGAACTAATTACAGTGGGGCAATTGACAAATATAGAATGCATAACAATGCATGCACATGACATGATGATCACTATGAGATTCATTTGGGCATTACAACCTGATACATAGACTGTAATCCAACTGCATCTATGACTAATAATCCACCTCCGGGATATCATCCGAACAACCCTCGGATATTAAGTTGCAAGCAACAGATAATTGCATTAAGCAAAGTGTGTAATGTAAACAATACAATTTCCCTTGGACAAAGGATTGTTGTTTTATCCCTAGTAGAAACAACACATCTACAATCTTAGAAGTTTCTATCACTCTCCCAGATTACTAGAGGCATGAACCTACTATCGAGCATAAATACTCCCTCTTGGAGTCACAAGCAAATACTTGGCCAGAGTAACTACTAGAAATGGAGAGCATGCAAGATCACAAATAACATAGACATGATAGAACAATAATCAATTTGACATAATACTCAATATCCATCGGATCCCCGCAACCACAACATGTAGCATTACAATAAGATGATCTTGATCATGATAGACAGCTCACAAGATCTAAACATGGTGGCACAAAAATAGGAGAAACAACCATCTAGCTACTGCTATGGACCTGTAGTCCAAGGATGAACTACTCACACATCACTCCGGAGGCAGTCATGGTGATGAAGAAGGCCTCCAGATGATATCCCCTCTTCGGCAGGGTGCCGGGAAGAGCTTTAGATCCCTCCCAATCTAGGGACGATGGTGGCGGCATCTACTGACTTTTTCGTGGAATTTTGATCTGGTCTTTAGGGTTTTTGTCTCGAGGGATTATATAGGCGAAGGGTCAAGGTCGGTGGAGCGCCAGGGGGCCCACACCCTAGGGCAATGCACCCCCTGGCCGCGCCTGGCCCAGGTGTGGTCGCCCTGGGGTGTGTCTCCCCCTCTCCTCCAGACTCCGTGTCATGTCGGAAAAAATAGGAACTTCGGCTTTTGTTTCGTCCAATTCCAAGAATATTTCTTTACTAGTTTTTCTGAAACCAAAAACAACAGAAAACAGGAAAATGGCTCTGTGGCACTTGTTAATATGTTAGTTCCAGAAAATTCATAAAAATTCCACAAAGTGTGTACAAAACATAATATAATTGGTGCAAAACAAGCATGGAGCATAAAAAATTATAGATATGTTTGCAACGTGTCACTCTACTGGGACAGTTTCTCCCAGGCCGAGTCAACCATAGTCTAGGATGGATTTCCTCTTTGACTGGGGCATTTGGGCCGGATTATATCACCCCATAAGCCCCCTTACTCACCTCCAGACGTGCCCCAGACGTCTACATCGACACGCCTTCCAGCCAAGTCAAAGCACCTCAAGTCACGTGTCAGTCTTGGGATGCCCCTGCTTAGACTGGCATATGCCCCAAGGGATATGCTTGGCATCCAAGGAAGATGCTAGGGAATATGCCAGGCATCACCAGATATGCTAAGGAATATGCTGAGCATCTCAGTAAGATGCTAGAAATATGCTAAAGAGATACTGATGACAAGGACTATAGGATAAACTAGTCTGACTAGGAACAAGCTGGTGAGCCAAGAATCGTCCCCTGGGATCCCCTTTATAAGGAGCACCAGGGGGATCGATACAAGGGAGGCCCTCGAAGGGCTCCTCTCCTCTCTGCTTGTTAAGATCTAATCTTCTTCCTCATCTACTCTCAGAGAGAAAACTACTAGAGGCATAGGAAATACAACTCAAGGAGCACCATTGTAGCCACAAGTATGGAAAGAGTATGTGAGATTAGATGCAGGAGTAGAGGTGTTATCTCACTAGGAGAGCCTCAAACCTGGGTACATCATGTTTCTCTCTGTTCTTACGAGTGCAGTCTTCACTGCATCATCCCTCCCCAGATTCCTCCACGTCCATCGGCCCCAACTTTATCCTACCCATGGCATATGCCGTGATACCACCACAAAATTTGGCGCCCATCGTGGGGCAGATCAGAGACGCTGGTTGGGTTTCCATCCGGACGGTAACGTCTTCATCAACCTCTACTTCATCATCAATCAAGAACTTCTTCATCCTCTTCCCAAGCATATAGAGAGCAGAGAGGTGTGCACAGGAGCCTCCAAGCATGATTCAGCAAATCTGTATCGGCAGGACCTATTCGGTCAGCCTGCCTTAGCTAGCTTGACTTAGCAAGTCTGATTCGGCAGGACTGATTCAGCTAGTTTGACTCAGCCAGCCTGACTCAGCAAGTATGATTTGGCAAGCTTGATTCGGTCAGCCTGACTCAGCCAGCCTAACGCAACAAGTCTGATTTGGCCAGCCTGATTGGGCCAACCTGACTCAGCAAGCCTGATTCATCCAACATGACTCAGCAAGTATGACTCAGCAGGCATGACTCAACTTCTTCTCCAAGCATATAGTGAGTATCAAATAACTCAACCACCAACACGCACATGAGATAACCCCGAACGTCACTCGAGGGTTGTCACCCTGAATCACTTAGTTGTTCACCCCGGGAGGGAAATAACTCAACCCGAGGACAAGCCAACATATCAATAGAATCACCCTTACATGGAAAAAATATCTCGAGGACCTGGGTCATATCTTGAGTCAGAACCCTCATGCATAGAACTGTTTCTTCGAGTAGACTTAAGATATGTCCTCTGTTATTTCATTTCTTATGTCGGCAACTATAAGCCTTTTAGCTATGTTACTATAATACATCCTCGGTTATAGCTTGCTAGGTTATATATAACTCGGAGTAGTATTTTAATTCAGCTTGCCAGGTTATCTATAACTCGGATTTGTGTTTTAACTCAGCTTGCCAGGTTATCCTTAACTCAGATTGGTATTAAACTCAGCTTTTCAGGTTATCCTTTACTCGGATTGGCATTTCATTCAGCTTGTCAGGTTATCTATAACTCAGATTTGTGCTCTAACTCAACTCGCTAGGTTATCCTTAAATCAGATTGGTATTTAATTCAGCTTGTCAGGTTATCTTTAACTTGGATTTGTATTTTAACTCAGCTTGCCAGGTTATCCTTAACTCATGTTGGTATTTAACTCATCTTGCCAGATTATTTCATATCTCGGATGGCAATTTTCCAGCAAATCTTAGACTCATCATACTCAATCTCGGATCCCAACTCATGGCAGTTTGCTAGCATATCATAAAATTATATCTCGGATCCTAACTCATGGCGGTTTGCCAGCATATCATATCTCAAAACTATATCTCGGATCCACATTTAAGGCAATTTGCCAGCATATCGTAAGATCAAATTATATCTCAGCAATTATAACTCATATTTTGAGTCATATAACTCATATTTTGAGTCATATAACTCGTATTTTGAGTCATATAACTCGGATTTTGAGTTAGATAACTCAGATTTGGAGCATAAGTCAGATTTGAGTCATATAACTCAGATTTTGAGTCATATAACTCGGATTTGGAGTCAGATAACTCATATTTGGAGGATTAGTCAGATTTGAGTCATATAACTCGGATTTGGAGTCATACAACTCAGATTTGGAGCATAAGTCAGATTTGAGTCATATAACTTAGATTGAAACTTGACCAAAAGGGTTAAAGACCAGTGCCCAAGAAAGTCCCAAAAGGGTTATAAGACCAGTGCCCAAGAAGGCCTGAAGTCATAACTTACCGAAAAAGGTTATAAGACCAGTGTCCAAGGAGGCCAGAAGTCATAAATTACCCAAAAGGATTATACGACCAGTGCCCAAGAAAGCCAGAAGTCACAAACTTACCCAAAAAGGTTATGACCAGTGCCCAAGAAGGCCTGAAGTCACATCTTACCCAAAAGAGTTATAAGACCAGAGCCCAAGAAGGCCAGAAGTCATAACTTACCCAAAAGGGTTACAATACCAGTGCCCAAGAAGGCCTGAAGTCATAACTTACCCAAAAGGGTTAAAAGACTAGTGCCCAAGAATGCAAAAAGTCATAATTTACCCAAAAGGGTTATAAGACCAACGCCCAAGAAAGCCAGAAGTCATAACTTACCCAAAAGGGTTATAAGACCAGTGCCCAAGAAGGCCAGAAGTCATAACTTACCCAAAAATGGTTATAAGACCAATGCCCAAGAAGACCAAAAGTCATAACTTACCCAAAAGGATTAAAAGACCAGAGCCAATGAAGTCCAGATGTCAAGACTTACCCGAAAGGGTTATATGAGAAAGGAATAAACGACAAAGAAACATATGTTGGTAAACAACTATGGGAATATTCTAATATAAATCCTATGAGCGACTCTACGTGTCCCACATAGCCTTGGGGACTAATGTCGGGGATATGACCCCAGGTACCCCAGAGTTGAGGTGTGAAGAGACTCAATAGACGAATAGATGATTGAATTAGAGATCTATGTGAATGAAATATTAGCAACATAAAAAAGGGAAAGAAAATAAGCCTGGGCCGAATCAGAGCAAATTCGGCCTGGTCAAAGTCTTCCCAGGCCAAATCTGGCCTTCCTTGACCAAATCAGGAGCACCTGAGCCGAAGTATCTATGCATGTGCCAAATTAGACAGCAAGTTGGCCGCACAGGCCGAGTTCTCCTCCCCCGAGTGGGCTGATAGTAGCTGATTAGGCCCACCACGGGCCACTTCATGTCGCCAGAAGGTTAACCTCGATGCCAGCACTTCTCCACCTCGATGACCAGCATCGCTCCAACCTCGACGCCGGCTTCCTGCCTCGTCTCGCTTCCGCTTCAGTCGGGTCGGCTGGCGGAGGGCAGAACCGGCCCACCCCGGGGCTCCTATGCTCCGCCTCGCTCCCCAGCTCCACCGGGTGGGCCGACACAGGCATATCTAGCCCATCCGGGCCACCTAGGCTGGCCGACTCATCTTCAGCGCCACTTCGTCTCTATAGCGGGCCACTTCCACAACGCTGCATCCCATGTGCCGAATCAGCAAAGATCTGGATGGGCTTCTGCGGGGAACCTCAGCTGGGCCAAGTCAAGGGGACCCGACTGGGCCCCTTGTTCTACCTCGGGTTGGGCCAAACTGAGCCCCACCAGGCCGAATTAGGGGAAACCCCGACTGGACTAGGAATATGACTCGGCTGGGCCAGCTTTCTCCCAGGCCGAGTCAACCACAGTCTAGGCCAGACTTCCTCTTTGCCTGGGGTGTTTGGGACAAATTATATTGCCCAATACGTCCCCTTACTCACCTCTAGATGCGCCCCGATGACCCACAAGTATAGGAGATCGCAACAGTCTTTGCGGGTAGTATTACCTAGTTTATTGATTCGACACAAGGGGAGCCAAAGAATACTTGCAAGCCTTAACAACTAAGTTGTCAGTTCAGCTGCACCTAGAAATAGTTCTTGCTCACAAAAGTTTATCAGTAGCAACAGTTTGGTAGTAGCAATAGCAAAGCAACAGTAACAGTAACAGTAATAGTAGGATTCGAGTGCGGTAGGCACATGGATGGATGGACAGGCGTTGCATGGACGAGTCTAAACATGTAACTTCAAGACCTAGGGCATTGCAGATAAATAATAAGAAGCATCCAAGTACTAAACAATCCCAGGCATGTGCTCCAAATATAGTCATACGTGCTAGCAATGAGAACTTGCACAACATCTTCTGTCTAGCCAGCCCGTGGCAGCGAGGCCTCTAGGGAACTACTGGCAATTAAGGTGCTCCTTTTAATAGAGCACCGGAGCAAAGCATTAACACTCCATGAACACCTGTGATCCTCACACCACATCCATCCCCTCCGGTTGTCCCAATTATTGTCACTTTGGGGCCTTTGGATCCTGACAATGATATGTGTACACAACTTGCAGATAAGATCACAAACAATACTATCTTAATGATTCAATAATAAGTTCAGATTTGAGATCATGGCACTAGGGCCCTAGTGACAAGCATTAAGCACAACAAGTTGCAACAAAGTCAAATAGCACAAGAGAAACTAGGGATTATGCCCTAACAGATCTTATTCGATTACATGATAGAACTCATCCAATCCCTACCATCCCCAAGCCTACAACGGGGATTACTCACTCATGGATGAGGGAAACATCGGTGGTTGATGGAGATGTGTTGGTGATGGCGATGGCGATGATCCTCTCCAAATTCCCCGTCCCGACAGGGTGAGTTTCTGGATCCAAATCTTGGTTTCTGGTGGCGGCGGCGGAGCGGAACTCTTTCTGGAAAACTATCAAACCCCCCTCGGTTTTTAGGTCGAAAGGCAACTTATAGGCATAGAGGGAGGCCGAGAGGGTGCCTGGGGTGGCTGCACCCCCTCCAGGCACGGCCAGTGGTGGGCCCGCGCCTGGGGTGGGTGTGCCCCCCAGGCCTCCTCTCCGTCTCTTCTTCTGGCTCCGTGGATCTTCTGGTGAAATATAATTTTTGGCATATTTTCTGGAATTTTTCTGATAGTTCATTTTCTGCACAAAAAAAAGACACCAAGGTAATTCTGCTGAAAACAGCGTAAGTCCATGTTAGTTGTATCCAAATCACACAAGTTTAGAGAAGAAACAATAGCGAAGTGTTCGAGAAAGTAGATATGTTTTGGACGTATAAACTCCCCCAAGATTAGCTTATTACTTGTCCTCAAGCAATTCAGTTGAAAACTGAGTGCGATAAAAGAACTTTCACGAACACTTTGCTTCATATGACGTAAATATCCTCATCACAGGAGTAGATGCTTAGACAATTCATAATAAGGAGTATGCAACTAAGTCTACTCAGCAGTCATTGCAAGCTATGAAGAGAAACCAACTCAATAATAATAAGTAGCATGAAACATAAACATAAGAAACATTGCAATGCTCATAATAAGGTATGATAGAGTGGTATCTCTCTTGCCTTTGTTTGAAGAGAACAATATAAATGCCAAGGCACCTCTGAAGTTCACATGAAGACTAGAAGTAAAGATACCAGAGATACAAGCATCAAAGTCATGACATAGTTAACCAAGTTTTGGAACAAACACAAAAATGACAACTATGCTCTCAAGAAGGTGCTCATAGAATAAGTGGTGACTCAACAAGGTTGTGAAAACGGTTTTGTGAAGGTTTGAAAGGCTACCAAATGCTGAAAGGAAGGTACTCATTAGCTTTGAGATCTCATTGCCCTATCATAGGCATCTTCATGTGGTTAAGGTGAAAGTGAGGTCCACTCTGAATCATATGCTTGACAGACCATAGACTGGAAATCCCAAGTCCCTTGAGTACGAGGGTCGCTCCGCATGCTACTCAACTTTGGTCACCTGAAAGTTCTTGTCATTGTAAATACATGCATATCATCGAGAACCGCCAACGGGGTACCCCTTGCACATGGTACAGGAGCTTTCCCATAACCAAAATGACAAGGCAAGCAGACGATGAGCATCTCCGCAATCTTTTTATTTACCATATGCATAACTTTTTATCGAGGACGCTTCATAGATGCTCATTATGGTGATGCTGCAAGTTTCCACCATGATTAAGCATGCCCTAGTCTAGTGGCCTAGGCGTTTCTCTAACACAATGTATAAAATCCATGAACTCACAGCCTCCCCTTTTATTTCACATAGTCGACATCCGTAAACAAAAGAGCAAGGAATCAACTGGATGAGATATCCAAAAAGTGTTGAAAGCGTTCCCCGTGACAGCACGGTTCTGCTGACTCCCAGTATATAATTAGCAAGCATATAACTTTCATGGACTAGACACAATGGTTCAAGATTATTAAGCGCAAGGAATAAAGTGTGCCATCAAGTTCGTGAGAGCTTTACTAACTAACTTTCTCAAAACAGACAAACATTTTATTTTGGAAGAAAACACAACATATAAAATATGCACTGAAGTAGCAAATGATGCTAATAGGTAGGTATGGTGGACACAACTGACAATATTGGTTTTGGGGAGTTGGAAGCACAGGTAGAGCACATACTCAGTGCAAGTGAAGGCTAGCAATAGAGAGGGAGCGACAAACGAGAGACCAATAGCTGTCATAATCATGCTTGCAACAAAACATGACTAACTATGGCATGAAAGTGATACAAGAACTCTGATGCAAAATAAATCATCGAGGCTTACTGACTATTGATTAGTCATATGCATGCGTGAGCATGTGCCAAGTCGATTCACATGAACAATCAGAAGAGGATACCACCATATCATACGAAAGTATGAATAAAACAATGCAAGCAAACATTCATATGACATGCTACAAACTATTAGCAAGCTGGAGCTAATCATAGACAAGCAAGAACTACTAAGCATCCATAATGACATACACCTTACACAAACAGGCTAAGCATGCTCACAATGATGAGTATATGTACAAAAATGAAACAAATAGAGTTCGTTACCAGCCTCTTACCACTCCTCAAGTTGTCTTAATCTTCATTATTGCCCTTCACTTGTGTGACTTAAATAATTAACATGAAACCAAAATCCACTGAGGACGGCTGAACCCTACAAAGAACTCACAAAATCAAATAAGAACAACAAATATTTTTGGTGTTTTTGATTTTTTTAGAAACAAGCAAACAAAGAAAAACCAAAACAAAAACAAAGCAAACCAAACAAAGCAAAACCTTTTGGATTTTTCCTTTAAGTCAAACCATAGCAAAGAAACAAAGAAACAAACCAAGAGAAACAACAAAAATATTTTTGGTATTTTTGTGTTTTTGAGAAAGAAGCAACAAGAACCAAAAAGAAAGCGAAAACAAGTGGATATACAAAGAACCGACTGAACATGATATATAAATGAGTGTGTGATGTCGGTGTACCTCCCCCCAAGCTTATGATTTTGGCCTAAGTGGGGATCAATAGCGCGGATAGTACCCCCATGCTAGTGGGTCATCATAGGAATGATCATAGTGAGGCACCTGCGATGAAGAAGAAGACACACCCCAATCAAATGAGGGCTGCTGGTATGAAGACTCTCCCAAGTTGGAGGGCTGAACCGAATTGTCTTCGGCATCCTCTTCAACATTATCCTCTTGCCGGGAGAGTTCCCCCACATAAGTGTCAACCTCCTCCTCCGTAAGTGACCATCCTTGCCTGTTATCAAAGTTAAACAAAGCAGGTGCAGGCAAATAAACTATTTTCTCAGTCCTACCCTTTCTCCGACCTTGCTGGGCAAAAGATAACTCATATGGTAAACTTCTCACATTAGCCCCCAAGTAAACAAAACCATGTAGAATCATAGATTCAATATCAAGCCTCTCTACGGGGAACTAAAAATCTGAATAGTGAGGCTCTGAACCATGGAAAGCTAGCAACCTAGAAGCAATGAGACCTCCAAAAATTCCACCCTTCTCACGGTTGGTGGTGAGTGTAACATCCCAAAAATCATGATTTGAAAAAGTTTGCATATCATTCATGCACTCATAACATTTGGTCATTTCAAACAAAATTTCAAACAAGAAAAACCATGTGATACCTATTATTTCATGTATACAAGGCAATGGTCTTATCTCTTATTTTATTTTCCTTTTCAAAGTATGAGATTGCTTTGGTTTGACTAGTGAAGAATCAAAATGAATGCAAAGCTCACACAAAAAATTTCAAAACAAAATCCCAAATAAAACCATTTTATGCCTATTATCTATATTCATTTAAGGCATGGTTTTATTTTATTTTTCAATGTGTCAAATTGTACTGGACTAAATAGTAAGGTTTTATACTTAAATAAGTACAAGGTTTACACTGCAATAATCAAAAGAAATTAGAATTCAAACTCACTTGGTTTTGAATTGATTTGCTTTTCTTAAAATCGAAATAGAAAAAGAATAGAGAAAAGGGAAAAGGCCGGCGTCACCAGTTCGGCCCAGTAGCAGATTCAGCCCGCGAAGCCCACCCGGCCACCTCCCCCTCCCCGCTCTTTCTCACGCGCACACAAACCCCCACCTCGCTGACAGGCAGGCCCCACTGCCATGTCGAACCCATCGTCAATCTCGCGCCGAAGGACCCGCGCCGCTCACTGCCCTTTCTCCCTCATTTCAATTCGCTTAAATTCACTTGATTCATGGCGTGATTGCCCCATGACCCCCTCCTACTTAAGCGCCCTTTCCCCCTCTCCATTTCCCCTCAAACCCCAAGCCCTGAGCGCCACCAGGCTGCAAGAATTTCTCGCCCGAAACCTCTCTGCTCCGACGAGCTGCAGAGCCGATTCCGGCCAACTCCGGCCACCCCTCTACTCCTGCAGCACGCCACCGTCCTCTGCTGCAACTCCGATGAACCTTTCCGGTAAACCCTGACCGTCCTAACCTTTCTGGTTGATATGCGTGTACTCGCCATGCTCGTGCGTGTCTAACGCCACATCTGGATTGTCTTTTTCATGCCTTGTAGCATCGACAACAACCACACCCGAGCGAGCTCGACGATGACGCCAACTCCGATGAGCAATCGACGCCGTTCCCGTACGCCCCCGCTCCATCCACGACCACGTCGAGAATCACCATGTCTCTGCGATCTCTGTAAGCACCTACACTACCCCCCGTACCCCTGGCCTCACCGGAGCACCGTCGCCAGACGCGCCGCCGCCGGGCTCGCCATTTATGCCGCCCATCTATGGCCAGTGCGATTAGATCCGTTAGATTCAGATCTAGTGGCTAGGATTAGATGCTTAAGTGAATGGGTATGGGTAGATCTGGACCGTTAGATCTCACTTAGATCTAGCGGCTCATGAGTGTGATCCGCACGAAGCGGTACTGACCAATCAGGAGCCGCCGCGTGTCTGGATTTTTCTTTTAAAATCCAGATTTGATTTAATTAGATGATTTAACTTGTAAAATTCATAACTTTTGTTCTGTTTATCCAAAAAATGCAAATAATATATCAATGGAATCACAAAAATAAATCCTACACATATATGGGCTTAGTTTTATATTTTGTTTCTATAAAAATAGAATTTTATGCAGAGACATTTGTAGGCTTATTTTGAGTATAGAAATTATTTAGAAAATGTTTCAAAGACTAATTTGAGTCTATTTAGTCTATAAAAGTTTAGTTTTGTGTTTAGTACTGTTTACTTGTCTTGTTTGGTTTAAGAAAAATCATCACATGGCATTTGCATGCATTCATATATTTTTGCTTGATTAATTTGAATGTAAATTTGGTGCTATCATTTTATGTGTAGATTTTGGTGCTAGTGGTGATTGTGATTGTAAAGATTGTTGCTAATACCCCAACTAACAAGGCAAGTGGTGCTTCATGTTTTTGTCTCAATATTTTGACCATGCACTAGTAATATTTTGTATAGGGCTTGCATGATATTTCACTAAGTATCTATATGTTATGCTATGGGAAATCCTAGTAGATGTAGTCTTGATAGAATTATTCTCTAAGTTAAGGTACTTGTTGATATCATGCTTAGCCTAGCTACTAGTAGACAAGGGTGGATTATATACACATGCTATGGAAATTTTACTAAGTCTTTTGACTTATGTTTTTTGCTTAATAAAACTACTAAGTGAATAAATCACCTGGGTGGAATGGAAGGAAAGGTTTATGTTGAGTGGTTACCCCAGGGGCAATACCTGGTGTATCTAAATTGTGGAAAGCCACCCAGGAACAAAGGGATTTGAGATACTTAGTGTTTAGAAGCTTCTAGTGCAACCACATGGCATATGGGCTCTGCCTTGATCATATAGGTTGCAATAACTTAGCCAGATGGACAGAAGGTGGTAGGGGGTGATGGGTTTGGAACGCATCCATTTGGTCTAAGGGAAGGCTTCTGAAAGATCTCGTCTCGATGCATGTCGAGTATTGTGGGGAAAGTGCACCACATCTCGAGAAGGAAAAATCTAAGTACTTAGCCGTGTCCCCGGCAATGGACAATTGAGCACCAAGACACTGAAGCTATCAAGGATCTCCTCATCCCAATTTCTAAGTTAAAAACCTGTGGTTGAACAAGGGTAAAGGATCATCAATTTCATTGGTAGATGCCTTGGGTGATTTTGATAAACAATAACTTAGTGTTTTCAACTGATAGGCAAAACCTATTTTGTGCAAAGCAAGCCTAAGCTACACTTAGCCAAATTCATGTAGAAGTTAGAAGCTACTATTCTACTAAGGTATCACTTGCCAATACTGTGGCACCCCGGATTTACGGTCCGAGAATACCCGTTATGCATATAATTCACGTTCCCATGATCAGTGAGACGTGAGCATAACCGACTAGTATCATTACATCATCCATAAAGTAACGAGTACAAAACTTACAAAGTGGCCATTATGGCGATTACAACTTAAGTAGTGGAAGTCTTCAGTGCAGAGCCCGTGCCTTAACCTATATGCAACTGACTGGGAAGATGACCTAGCTCGCATAGACGTCAGCACCTTCGATCCTTATTAACATCTACAATCTGGCCAAGTAAATATCTAGGGACAATGCCGGTGAGTACTTTGAATGTACTCGCAAACCACCGAGACAAGGTAATAAGGAAACGCATATTTGGCTGTGGCGAGATAGCTCTACAATAAGTTGTTCTTGAAGGACCTAACATTGGCATCTCTATATCTTTGTTGAAAAAGAGTTTTTATAAAATATGCCTCCTTTCTGGAAATTCGGACATCTCCACATCCTTGTTAAAATGATTTAGAAAACATTTTGTTGTAAAACCCTTTTTAAAACCTTATCGACCATCTCTGGTCAAAACCAAACTTATTCTTTATCTTTTCTCGTGACCAAGTCACTTTCTTTAGTTCATCTCAACTTATCTGAAGGGTACACCTAGCACTTGCCATTCCAACCGTCCTTGTCCGTGGAAACGGCTATTCGAATAGATTAGACTCTGCAGAGCTTGTGCACTTTACCCACAATAATCAATACATCCGCCGGGATAAAACCACGGCCTGCTACAAACGGTAGACAGGGGTTCGAATAATCAAACTTAGACTTTTCATTTGTCCATCCCTAGCAACGACAGCTTTTCCTTTTGGGTTGTTCTCTCCGGTACGAGTATGGGGTACGACGACCCTGGTCCTTCCTCCCGTACTGACCCCTACCTCCAGACCGAAGCCTGACCGGTAGAAATAGTGACAATCTTCCATCCGTACTACCTAAAAGCATACCGTCCGCGAGAGACCCAATTGTTGCACCAGTGCCTTTCCCTACAGGTAGCCCAGATTTCAGGGGATTTCTCCCCTTTAGCGAGTAAGAGCATCCCCAGCTAAAGATCACAAACTACGAGATAAGCCCCAGCGTATGGGGTAATGTGGTTGCACGGATAAATTGTTCCGGACATTGGCTTAGAACATCCCTTCCTTTCTCTTGCTTGACTTTCGCTTCATTATATTTCTCTTCATCCACCTCATATCTTCTGTAGTAAAACTTCCACTCGGAAATGATGCCTATTTCCAAGGGTTTTATTTTGAAAACTTTGTAGTAGGGTAAAACCCAAAATAGTTTTTATCTTTGAAAATCCGTGGGTTCCAAGAGGGAGGATGCAAATCATCTTAGCCTCGATCTAAAGGGGTAAAATAGGTGTCAATAGGGTAGGTGTCCTAATGTACACTCATCCATAACTTGGAGGAGCCAAGTTACTCACGCACTTTTATTTGAAACAAACCATGCCTGTGATCATGCAATTATAAACGAGATATAAAACAGTGGATAAACAGAAGTAAGTTAATATAGGAGTTCAAGAATGGTGGCTTGCCTGTGACCAGCGAGAAGTCCCTTGACGGTGTTAAATAACCATAATACCAATAATAATAATAAAAGAATATCCCGATCCTTCCTTCTTCTCGGCATCACACAATCGCAACTATCGTCGTTATCGAGCATACATGCAAGTAAACAATATACCAATCAATACAAAGCATCAGACCATACAACAAGTAAGGACAACTATAAGATATGGATCTGTAGGATGTTGGTGGTTGGATTTGATTGGAAGAGATTTGGAGGCATTAGGGAAAGAATCCCATTGGATTTGAAATCTAGGAACTACCTAAGTGAGGGTTTTTTGACCAAGGGCTTTATCTGTATGATACCATTGTATGAAAATGATACCATCATATTGGTATTGATAACATGAAGCCAACAAAAGTGGTTTCACTATTTTATCAATTTCCCTTGATTTATAATGGATTTTATAGTGGGTAAAACTCTAATTTAAGGAAATAATTCACCAGAAGTTCTCTGGAGTTCAAAAAATTATTTCCTTGGGTGACTAAGTAGTGTTTGGTGGACTGAATCCAGAGGAGTTGGGATATCCTCAAAACAATTACCAGAATGCCCTTGAGAAATTCCCAAAGGCAGTACTGGATAGGATTTGTCTTTTTCACCAGATTTAATCTATAGAAGGTTTTTAGTTTATTTTAAGGACACATATTAGGTGATGAAAATAACTTTATGTAGAAATTGGAATAAACCTTTTGGGAGTTACATAGCTATTGTAATGTTTTTATTAGTGAATAAACCATGCACAGAAGGGTTTAATTCACTAAAAATCAACAGAGACTCATAAAATTATGATCTGCTGTATTTAGGAGGATATGGTTATGTGTGATCTATGAGAGTTGGAATTAGGTCAAAACCTCAATTGGTTTGACCTAGGAAATTTATTGAAGGCAGAAATGGTTTTAATTTGTTAATTTTGTTACCAGTAATCTAGGAAGCAATTTAAGGTGGGACCAGTGGGACTTGAAAGGTATTGTTAGTACCTTTCTTTACCAATTGGGTTTACTCCAGTTGGACTTGTAGAACTCCCTGGAGAAAACATTTAGTGATCTAGTAAGATCTTAGGATAACTTTTATAATATTTATTTAAATCCTCAAAAAGACTAACCAATGCCTCTGCATGTTAGGTAAGACACTAGTGTGTCCCAGGAATTTTAGATCTTGGTAATTTGGGCCTTTTTAATTTTCTATTTCGAATTAAAACAAGCAAGTACCCTGCAGATCTGGAATTATTTTAATAAAGGAGAGGGGGAGGAAGGGTTTGCTGGGCCGATTCCTTTACCAGAGTGGGCCGCGGGGAAGCAGTGGCGGCCCAGCCTGGCCACTCACGCACGAAGGGGTATGGAGGGTGACGACTGTTAGATCTGGGCGGATCTGATGGCAGGGAAACCCTAGTGGCCCGGGCCACGCGGTGGCGCGCCAGGGGGACCTCGCTGGCGATGGAGGGTTGGCGGGGGAGAGGCGGCGGTCGGCGACGAGCCTGGAGAGGGGAGGAAAGGGGTAGGGAGACCTCGGGAGGGTTCTCACGTGATTATGGCGGCGGTGCTCCTTCGAGAGCTCGTCAGGGCACCTCCATTGACGCATGCATGCCAGAGAAACGGGGACGGTTAGATTGTGGCTTGAGCAGGGGCTAACCCTAGAGAAAGAACGAGATAGAAAGAGGGAGTAGGGTTAAACCTTCCAAGACACCCGAGATTCGTTCTTCATTTTCCACACAGTGGTACAGACCAAGGGAAGGGTTCTGGAGCTTGGGGGTGGTAGTTTGGAGGGAGGGGGTCACGGTTAGGCTACATGCAGAGGGTTGGGAGCTGGCAAGAGAGCTCTTCGAGCTTGAACTAAGTAATGGCCAAAATGGCCATTTCTTGCTCTTGCGGCCAGAGGAGAGGGAAGGAGGGAGAGGGGGAGCTCTGGGGAAGGCTCTCTGGTGGTTTGGGGGCGAAATGAGGGAGCATGTCGAGGGATAAGGCCTCTGGCCTATTTATTTAGAGATGGAGTGGTGCATGGTGGACATAGCTCATGGATGAGCTTGGGGAAAACTAGGGCTCATCCAATGGGGCAATAGGGGCGGTGGGGAGGTGAGAGAGAGTTCTGATCGTGCTAGGGGACAAAGAGGGGGTGGGGGCAGTGGCTGCACAAGCTTTGATGGTGGGATTTGACAAGGCCTATGTCTCCCTCATAAACGAACATAATGGACAAGAGGGATGAGGGTGGTTATTTCAGAGCTACAGTGCTGGTCGACCAGGGGAGAGTGTGTGTTGCTAAGGTGGAGTACTTGACAAGCTTGGGGCTGGTTTGGTGTTAGTTTGAATCAAGGTTTGATGAGTTTGGTAAAATTGATTAATTGGAGGCTTGATAAGGAAGTTGATAAATTTGCATGGGACAAGGTGTGGAAAAGGTACTGGTAGGTGTTATAGGTCAAATAATCTATCCATAATTTAAATGGGATTTTTATGATGATTATAATCCTATTTAAATGCACTTCTTCAAAAAGTGCAGAAACAGATTATGGAAGCTAAGATCATATTTTTACTTTGGACAAGCTTGGGTTTTGACGTGATATGGTCCTAAATACTATAACACGCTTTGGAGGATTTTATTGGGATTTATTGAGGTGGAAAAGTATTTTTAGGGAATTATTTCTTATTTCTGCCATTTAAGAAAAAGGGCAAAAATAAATAATAAAGAATCTCAAAAATATTTATTTTTGAGTTGGGAAGATGGGATATGATAAATAGGCATCAAATGTGCCTTGAGTTGGCAATGTGATTTGGAGGAAAGCAAACTTGCCCTTAAAGACAAAGATTTTGAGAATTTGGTAAGTAGAGGAAATTAAATAGTTTACTAGTCCAAATAATTATGGGAATTATTTGGGGATGCTTATATTCAAGGTAGATGATGAAAACTTGATGTGTGCATCAAGGTCAACCCTAGATTTGAAGAAAAGTGGTGAAAAGAGTGAAAACTAGATTCTTGGAGGATCTAGGGTTTGGTTACTCTGATGCTACCTAAACAGGGTTGGATTAGGGAGCTCAGAGCTCTCCTTGGTACAAGGATTATATGGATGGATATACCATGTCATATATATGATCATGTAAGCAAGAGTTGGGCTTGGTTGCATTTGAGGTGGTGTAGGGGAGATGGCAAACTTTGTTGAAAATAAGGCTGTCATAACAGATACATCAGGTAGCCTTCTAAACCATGGGGGTTTAGGAAGCACAAGGCTCCAATGGAAACAAGTGAAGTGGGAGTTTATAGTCCATTACTATTAGATCATAACCAAGCAAGTATTTGGCCAAGGGGAGATAGCATAAAGATTGGAGCTTCTGCCAAAGTAGGCAAGATGATAAGATTTGCAGAAAAGGTTATTATCTTGACTACAAAACCATCAAGGATGAGTGGGACATGGAATGGATTAGCCAAGGGCAAGAGTGGGCTTTGCTAGTACTAAATATGTACCACGAGATGGTTCAAATACATTCTCAAGAGTGCACATATGTTGGAAGAGGTAGGGCTCCAATGATTGAATCTAGGTAAGAAATCCAGACTTGCCATTTTGCCAGTTTTGGAGATTTTGACTAGAGTGCACATGTAGAAGCTTTTGAGAGGATGCTAGGTTCCAAACTCATGATCAAGGAGATGAGGTTGAGGTACTAACTAAGTAGATAGGATTCATTCTTAGATTGGGTCTCCACTGAGTTGGAAACCATCCAGAGGGATTATCCTTGGATTGAATCTGGGCATGAGGGGAGGTGGTTACCTTCGTGGCTTAGGATAGATCTGGACTTGGATGCGTGCTTTGAGATTGATGATCACAAGCCTAGATTGGGTCCTAAGGGATGAGCTACTATATTATCTCACTCTAGTTCCTAAGCAAACAAGGCAATCAGCAGATCAAGGCAATTCATCAGGCAGCAGATCAATGCAATTCATCTTGTTAATTATCCAGCTAGTACTAGGGTTACCATGAAGCCTATCTTGGGGTAAGGAGGAGTATTTTGAAAAGGGTTTTGGATGTGAGGTAAGATAAGGATCATTTTGGTATTACTACCAAGGTTGGATTAAAAGGTTTTAATAAAGGTTTTGGAAAAACCTAGGGATAAGTGTAGTTGAAGGTTCTGTCTTGAAAATATAAGGAGAGTATATATATGTCTCCATAGTTTTGGCAATATAAGCTAGTAAATTATTTGGTGGTGTCAAAGTCATCTTGGCTCAGGTTTTTGAAATGCCAGAACATTTGAGAATATGAAATATGAGCCAAGACATCTCTTTTGTAAAATAGTTTTTTGTAAACTAGGGTTGATATGAGGAGTACACAACTACTACACAAACAGTTGCTTGAGCACAAGCAAACAAGTAAGCGCACAATGCAAGAAAAAGTTTTTGTTTCCCCTGATTTTTGCCTTTCTGACTTAAATCAGGGTTGCTGAAATTGTGATGTTACAAATACTATTCCAATGTATTGACCCACTGTGGATGTAACTTATGATGTTGCAGGTTACTCTGATGAGGATTAGGGTTATGAGTCTACACTCAACATGCTTGCCTGTGGCACATGAAGATGAAGACTTTACTATATTTACTTATGTTATGAACTCTTGTACTAGCCTATGGCTATGGAGTTGTAAAAGACTATGTTATCTTTGGAATGACGATGTAATAAAGACCTTTGTATCTGTGTACTTCATCTTAAACTGTGGACGCTAGCATTTGATCCAGGGACTAGCATTACAATCACAGGAATCCTTTACCTTATAAAGGTGGGGCCTTACATATGGTATCAGAGCACTGTGTTGCCTGTAGGATTATGACCCTAGGTTGGATTAGACTAAGAAAACCACTAAGGAAAAATGCAACTCTTTGTAAAATTCCACACTTGTCTTTTTCTTCTTGTAAACCTTTCCTAATCTTCTTTCTCATCTCTATTTGTAGATGGCCGCCATCAACGAAGTCATCAAGAATGGACCACTGATGACCATGACTTTAGAATGTGAGACGGAGTTTCCCAAAGCACTAAAGACCCTTATGGTTAGCTTGGGAATACATGGTGAGGACGTGTACAAAGGATTTCCAGTAATGGATGAAGGAGAGGAATATTTTTGGTGCAACTTCACTTGTACAAAAACAAGGGAGAAAACCACAAAGAGTCGGGATTCTACATGGGCACCAACTCAGAAATGTATACCACATTCTTTGACTCTGCAAGAAATGCAACTTGGAATTCTATCAAGGAGCTTGGTGAAAGACTCAAGTGTAGAATGCTCAACACTAAAAGTGATCTCTAGGAGGAAAAGAAGTATACCCAAGACTTAGAGACCGCCATAAAACGTCTAAGGAAGGATATCATAGACTTAGCATATGAGTGAGAATTGTGACATACTCCGCTAGTTGGACCACCACACTTGTCGTTTTTCTCGCAAAAAATTATCTAAGTTATGTTGAACCTTAGTGTTTGTATTGGATTTGTGTATGCCATGACTTGTATGTTTTATTGTTGAAAGTGTGTTTCTGTTTTTATTGTCTTGTGATTTTCTCTATTTGTGTTGATTCTAACCTTTCTCTATCTTATACAATATATGCCTAACATTGTTATCAGCATCGCCGAGGAGTCCAAGGGAACTCGTTTCGGTTCTCGTCTCGTGGAGCTCACTAGTGTGCTCAACCTCCCACTTCCTAGTATCACGACACTTCAGCTCACCAAGTTTGAGAGGAATGACCTTTGGGGCTTTAGAGTCACACAGTCGGGACGCCAGGCAGAGCCACCCACAGAGGCTATCACCTTTAAGCTGATGCATGATGATAAGGAGAGAGGCTTAGATGTAGTCATGCAGGAGTTACTTGGACGCCTGGTTGGGAGGCACTCCACCAAGCTTAGGGGTCTCTACTTTCACCTATTCGGGAGACGTGATGACGAGGGTGAGGCTATAGAGTATGATGACACTACTAGAGAGACAATTGAGCCAGTTCGTCTGTACCTTCAGGACCTAGAGGGTCTTATTAGACACCTCGACACGGAGATCACCAACGTCATGCTTAGCAACGACGAGCTCCAGGTCCAGCTGAGGGAGAAGGATAAGGTCTTCGCGGAGCAAGACGAGATCATCAAGGAAATGGAGGCCAAATTTGAGAGCCAGGACAAGAAATTCAAGAGTCAGGAGAAAAGAGTCCAAGACAGAAACAAGAAGATCAGGGATATGAAGGCTGAGTTAGAGGCCAAGGACTTCGAGCTCGAGCACCAGCAGGGAGTGATTGAGAGGCTGCACTCATAGAAGAGAGCACTCCGCGCGAAGATCGAGTCCTTGACCACTAATGTAGATGAGTACAAGACCGCCATGGAGAATGCAGGCCTTACCCTTGTTGACGTGGAGGTCGACATGGAGGAGTAGCATAGACTACTCGACTATCATTTATCTATCATACTTTGATTATTGAGTCGCAATGACCATCCAATATGTGGATGGCTTGCTATGGTGTGTTTGTATTTTCAAAACTTGTTGTTTATGTTGTTCAAAACTCTATGTTATTTTGAGCTTGTTATTGTGATTGTTTCTATGTGTTTTATTATGCATGTTAAGCATCTATGGGTATCTCATTCTTATCCTTATTGCAACCACAGATGCCTCCCCGTCGTGCCAACCCCAACCCAAACAACAACAATAACATCACTACCGAGATGCAGGAGTTGATGGCAGCTCAAGCTCAACTGATGCTGATGATGACACAGTTCATGCAGAATCAGAATCAGAACAACAATAATAACAACAACAACAATAACAACAACAATCAAAACAATCCACCAGCATTTGACATGATCACCAGATTTCTGAGACTGAGGCCTGCAAAGTTCTCAGGAACCACTGATCCAATGGTAGCCAATGACTGGTTACGTTCAGTGAACAAGGACTTAGTCACTGCCGACTGCACCAACGAGGAAAAAGTCAGGTTTGCATCACATCTCCTTGAAGGACCGGCAACAACCTTGTGGGACAACTTTCAAATCACCACTCCCCTTGAGGATGTGACTTGGGCTATTTTTGAGGATGGATTCTGTACAACTCACATCTCATCCGGGGTGATGAACTTGAAGAAAAAGGAGTTCCACAATCTGAAGCAGCGTCACCGCAGTGTGGCTGAATACATTGAGGAATTCAACAATATGGCGTTCTACGCACCGGATGAGGTTGATACTGATGCTAAGAGGAAGGAGAAATTCCTCGAAGGACTTAATGATGAGTTGAACCTGCAGTTGTCTGTTGCCTATGTCCCAACCAATCAATCACTTTGTGACAAGGCTACTATCTTGGAAAACAAGATGAAACAGGTTGAGGGCAGGAAGAGGAAGCATAGCTTTGATAAGCACAGTTCGGGATCGTCTCACAAACGTTCCCATCATGATGATAGTGGAAGTTCTGGATTCCATAAACATGGGAAGTACAACAACCACTACAACCACAACCATCATCATGACAACAAGCATCATCGCAGCCATGACAATGACAAGTACAAGAATCACAAGAGTGGACACAAGAGCCACCATAGTGGAAGTGGAAATGGAAGTCAGCCTGTTAAGAAAGATCTTAGGTTGAGTGTTTCAAGTGTAAGAAGATGGGGCACTATGATAATGATTGCCCAGAAAAGAAAGTTGAAGGAGCCAACAGGCCCAACCATTTCCAGAAGGGACAAGTGAACCACATCAATGTGGAGGATATCTATGAGGAGTCAGATGCCGTGGCTGGTACGTTCAAGCTCAATTCTTTTCCAGCACTTGTTCTTTTTATACTGGCGCATCGCATTCATTCATATCAAAAGCATTTGTTGATAAAAATGGACTTCCAACTGAAACCATTGGGTGTAACATCCCAACATTAGAGCTTAGAAATAAGTTGAACCCAGATGTGTGCATTGCATTCATGCATATAAAATCCGAATAATTTTCACGCTTTTGAACAAAACTTGTCAAAGTGAATGAAGCTTCTCTCAACTTGATGGAATTGAAGTAGATCATCAAGTTGACTGTGATAAGTTTCAATATAACCTTTGCTAAAACCTTATTTTGGGTAAACATGATTTGATCTAAGGGTAGATCAAATGTAATAAAATTAAACCCTAATACATTACTTAATGATTTATATTTGATCCTTAGGTGATCATATCATAGTATTCATTACAACAACTCATGAATGCCAAGTTATAAATATAACTTAAGTAATAAGAATGTAACAACTAAATCTTAATCTCATCTACTTATACCAAGAACATCATGGTAATACAAACTTAACTCTTTAGTGAGATTGAGTAGGAAAGAAATCAAGTCAAGATCATTCACCATATATCTTTCTTTCCCTATTAAACCTTATGGAATCCTATCTCAATATCTGTTGTTCATCAATGTTGAGTAATCAACTATTGATTCACAAATTCTTAAACTATCAATTCTTGATCTATCAACTCTTGTCCTTATTATACCGTTCACTTAAGGTCTATAAAGAAAGAAGTAAGAAGAGATAATTAGTAATGCTAGATTTGAATATCATTTATAGGATGGGAGTGTTGGAAGAGAATTAAATCAATAGGATTATTGATGGAGTTAACTCACTCCTGAATGATAGAAGAGTTATTTGGAATATATAATAATATGGTAACAAATAGGATTACAAGGATGAATCCTGAAGATAGTTATCAGGAGTAATCCTATTGGATCAAGTAGGAATAGTCAATGAATTATATCTCTTTATCCAATTGAGATAAACAGAATATAATTATAATACAACTGTAATGTTGTATGGATGGAAGCCTTGATTAGCCAACTGGAAACCTAAACCATAAAGGATCAAAGGATTATAATGATCATGCTTTAGTCACCAAGATTGAATGCTTTTATCATGTATAAGTGAAATTGGTGGGTAGGACATGATTGAACCGTAGTATAGATATATTATTCTAGAGTAATCATTACAAGTCACATTAATATAATGTGAGGTTGGAATGTTAGATACTGGAGTTAAGTAGAGACAAGATAGTATGATTAAGATGATTCTAGAGCAATATTGGATTATAGAAGTAGTATTTTCCTCTTTGGAAATACTAAGCACTTGAGGTGAAGTAGAATTTGATGTATAAATCTATTGAAGTGATATGAGTGAAGGATGATAAGGGAAGAGCATGAATGGAAGTAACTATAAACATTTGTTAGATTGGAGGTTATCAGCAGTAGAGTAGTTGATATAACCAAGTATGGATATAAGAAGATTATGAAAGCTTTAGTGTCAACTCATTGCATTTACAAAAGGATTTAGGTGGATAAATTATTGATAAGAGTATTTTGTAAAGCAAAGCTCATCATGTTAGCACATGATCATGGATATAAAGAAGTAATATATTTAGGAAAGGATTTCCTTAATTAGAAGTCTAGAATTATTGAAGTATGGAAGATAGGAATTCTGGATATAACACTAAACCCTAAATCTTTAACCAAACATAAAATCCATTTCATTTGATTGGTCTATCATCTTATCTACATAAAGCTTTCTAGGAATATTTTCCTATAGCAAATCACTTAAGCACATCTTTATCATTTTCAACTATCATGATCACATGTGCTTAGGAACTATCTTAATTAATTCTTCCTCATAAGTCATTCTGGAAAATAACCTTATTATTTTAAAAAGGTGATATCCATAATGACCACAAACATAAAGACAATCTGTCTTAACCAATAATCTTTATTCATGTAAATAAAAGGATGAACAAGAATATTAAAACTCCTAAAACTCATGGTAAACATTTACAATTCAAATCCTAACTTCAATACTAGTTATAATGAAATATATACCTTATTATGTGATTAAATTCATATAAATAAACTCTATGGATATCAGTAAACATTTGAAAACTTCATTACTTCAAATAAAAGTGAAAACAATGTTAAAGAAAAGTTTTAAGGTTTTAAAACAAAATCCTAAAACCCTAGTTTTTAATTATTCTACTTCATAAATAATTTTGAATAAAATTATGATTATTGAAAAATGCCAAAATGAGTAGAGCAATCAATTAGTATAATTACCTCTAGAATATTTTAAATACTGTACAGAATTTATGATAATTAAACATGTGGAAATTCAAATTGAAAACAAATTCTTAAAATAGAAAATAAAAAGAATAAAGAGAAGGAAACGAACTCAGTACAGAAAGTGGCCCAAGGCCCAGTACCTCACCTTCTAACTGACGCTCGCGTGTAGCAGCAGAAACATTTCGCTTGGTTTGCAGCAGCCCATAGCATCCCGCATGGCCCAACTCCGGCCTGTACCTCTTCCCGTCCTTTTCTTTTCTTCTTCCTCGCGTCCGGCAGCAAGCAGCTGCGTGGTGGTGCTCTCGCCGTCGATCTTCCCGGCGCCATGATACTCGCCCGACCCTGGACGAGGATAAGAACCCCTCGACGTGGCTCACTCCTCTAAATCCCTCATCCTTATCCTCACTTTCTTCCTCTCCTTTCCGTCGGCAACCAAAACCCTAGCCACAATCAACGGTGCACGCCAGCATGTGGAGTTTGTCCCGGAGTCCGTGGAGTGGTCGAGGAGGTGCGCCAGCGTGCGTAGATCATCTGTGAGGAACACAACATCAAGGGGAGCTCGAGGGCGATCGAATTTTCCCGTTCCCTTTCATCGGCCTTCATCGGAATTATCGTCGGAGATTCCACATCCGACCACACCAAGCCTCAACGATCATCGTATGAGAATCAAGGTAAGCTAGCGCATCTCCATAACCTATTATACCATGCTATCGATGATTATATGCCTAGTTCCATTGAGCACCGCCGCTCGCCGTCGTTATCCGCTGTTGCAACCGAGGCTCCGGTGACCTTTCCTTAGCGGCGTTACCATCAGTAGGATCGTCTAAGTCTCCTCGTTCGCAAACACACCGAAGAAGGTCCATGTAGGCAGGGTAGCGCCGCCGCCAGATGGTCGCCGGCGTCAATTGACCACCACCGTGTGGAAGCCAGTCAAACCCTAGCGGGACCTGCCTCGCTGAGGTGGCATGCGACATGGCCACAGGGCCCAGTAGTCAGTGAGTGGGGCTGGAATCATCCCCGGTGAGAGGTAACCATTTTCCACGATGACGTCAACGTGACGCCATCATTGCATCACCCCAGCCCAGTCAACGAAAGGTCTACTGCCTAGGTGTCATCCAACGTGGCCAGTGCCCCACATGTCACTGACTTGGGTAGATTAGGTCTGGGTAAGAAAAGTAATTCCCTGTTTGTAATAATATTTAGAATTTAATTAGAAAATGATTTAAGTTTAAAAATTTAATAACTTTTGTTTTATAATTCAGAAGAATATGTATAATGTATGAAAATGTTTAGAAAAATAAAATCTATAACATTAAACCATTATCAAATATTATTATTCCAACAATTTAAATTATTACTATTTAATAAAGATTTTATAAGTAATAAAACTTTGATAATTCATATTTTAATATTGGTAAATGTTAAAAATATAAATAAAATACCAAAAATTCTAGAAAAATAAGAACTATAATTTAAAACTATAATCATGCATTATTATTTCACCCAATTAAATATTTATTATTTATTAAGTATTTATAAAGTAATAAATCTTATAAAAATCATATCTTATTATTTATAAATCATAAAAAATGTAATATACCAAAATAATCACAAAAATAATCCCTACATGTTAAAAATATAATATCCCACTTTTGAGTTAAATAAAAATTTAAATACTTTAATAAATTGAATTTAAACCTATTTCCTTAGTTAATAGTTCATATAAGGGTAAATAAAAATTGCTAATATTCTAAAATTAACCAATTTAAGTCTAATAAATAGTATTAGTCTTAAATACTAATATTATGAAGTCAAAATGAATTAACACCATTTAAATACAATTTTATTGAATTATCCTTCAACTATATACATGTAATTTATTTTCTAAAAAGATCTTTATGAAGTATAAAATCTTCAAGAATAATTGGGATTAAATAAAACCTCTTAACTTACTTCAACCACAAGTTTGTAAACAAATTAAAACACTATAGTGAGTCCATAAATAGTTAAATAATGTTACTTCCTTGATTACAAATCATAACCACACCTTTATAAAAAGATAAATGATTCTATTCCATTATACAATTAAGAAACCACTACTCCAATAGAAGTAATGCCATTCTTAAAGTTAACTTTAGTCTACACGATTTTAAATATAGGGATAAAGACTTTGTTATGTGTCTTTTTATAGTTAACTTTGGTATATTTTAATTAAGACCTAAAAACATCTCAAGTCCAAACTATTCAAGCAAGCACGAACAACATCGACCACACTTAACTAACCACAAAGATTGTTTAGACCTTAGAAAAGAAATCTTTTCTTCAAATGTTATTCTTTTTGCCACTTCAGTCAATAGATAACAATTAATCGTAATCACATTACTTTATACTTTACTTGTAAACTTAGGATTGATAACACTTAAGCTCTTTATAAGTGACATTACTTGTAAAGTAAAATTTGAAGATAAACAAGTATTGTATAAGCAATCTTGAGTAGCATTTCACATTTGTGTGTATCTCATTATTTTATGGTATTATAATTACATATTGCTTCACACACACTCACAAGCCTTAATAAGAAGCACAAATATGAAACTTAATCTAAAAGAGCAACACATTCCAAAGAAACCATTTCCAGTATCCAAACCCTGCTGATTTTCTAAATTATGGGGGAAAATTGCAATTGGTTAAATCTGTCTTATCTTCCCTTCCCATATATTATATGAGTTGTTTTGATCTTCCTGTCACTATTAAAGATCAGCTGATTAAGTATATGAGACAATGCTTGTGGAGGAAGAAAACCACTGATCTTCAAGCTAGAGGTCAAGCCCTTGTAGCATGGAATAAAGTTTGTAGACCAAAGAACCATGGAGGTTTGGGGGTACTGGACCTTAATGTTCAAAACTCAGCACTTCTTTTGAAAAATTTGGATAAATTCTACAACCACAAGGACATCCCATGGGTTCATCTTGTCTGGAACACTTATTATTGCAATGGTAAACTGCCCGGAAGATGTCTGGAGGGATCTTTTTGGTGGAAGGGGCATCTGAAATTGGTTGATATATTCAAAGGAATTGCAAAGTGCTCGGTGGGAGATGGAAAATCCACCCTTCTCTGGACTGATATGTGGAATGATGGATGTCTACAGCATAAGCTTCCTCATCTTCTTTCTTATGCAAAAAATCCTCACATCTCTGTTTATGAGTTCTTACAGACGGCCAACATGCATGATCACTTTTTTCTCCCTCTGTCACAACAAGCTTACCGTGAATATCAAAGCCTTGAGCAAATTCTCAGTGATGGAATGCAGGGAGAAGCAGACAACTGGAGCTATATCTGGGGAAGTGCTATTTTCTCAGTTTAAAAGGATTATTATTCTTTATCTGGTTATCAGTCTGTGCAACCACACTTTTCCTGGTTGTGGAAGTCCTCTTGCCAGCAAAAACATAAGTTCTTCTTCTGGCTTTTGCTCCTTGATAGGCTAAATACAAGGAATCTTCTGAAAAGGAAAAGATTTTCTCTGGACTCGTATGACTCTGTGTTTCATGGTTGCACAAGTGAGGAAACTATTCTACACTTATTTTGGGGCTGTCCTTTTGCAAAGGCATGCTGGGCTGAAATTTTCCTTGTCCAAGATTTTGATCACAATCTTTTCGAAGCTTTGGCCAGTATTAAAAAAGGCCTAAAAGTCCCTTTTGCAATGGAAATTATTGTCCTAGGAGCTTGGGGCATATGGATGTGCAGAAACAATTAAATCTTCAACAACAAGCATGCTTCCCTTGAGGAATGGAGGGCTATTGTTTCTCAGGAATTAAGATGGGTCCTGTGTAGAATTAAGAAAAAGAATTACCAGGGCCTCAAAGATTGGATTAGCAATAATTTAGATTGGAGATAGCTGCTCATAGTGTTATCCCTCTTTTGAGGTGGCTGGAGACTTGTAAATAATTACTTGTAACTCTCTATGATTTATAAAAATTGCAGTGGGGTTCTTTACCCTACTGTTTCACCCTCAAAAAAAAAGTATCCAAACCCTAGAACAACTCTATCCCTGGGATTCGAGTTTAAGAAATTGCATTACATTACTTATGCATAATAGCATCTTGCTTCTTTAAACATTAGTCCTTACTGGACCAATGATGCTGATTTCAGATATTGGATCTTATATTGTCTTGAAGACCGTGAGTGCATAATCTTGCAATCACAAAGGGCAAGTTCACACTTGCTCATGTCCTTTGATTATTTTCTGTAAAGTACTTTGCAAATCTAGTGTTGTCATCACCTGCATTTGAAAAAGGTCAGAAAACACTATTTTCAGAATAATATGATTATAGGTTATTTACCATGAGGTAATAACCTACTATGAAAGTTCCGGTGGTAAAGGAACATATTATCTAGGACCTAACAACCAATGTCGCCAGTGATTCTTGCGCCGTATATTACGCGTTAACCATGAGATTTGGAATGAGACGGAGGAGTCAGCTGTATCCTTTTCCTCTCGTATGGAGGTAACAAGACCTTAACGTGATGTTGTGATTCCTTGTGCAGATCCAACATATGGGTGGGCACCCTTATGCCCCACACTTTTGGTGTATAGATTATCTATGAATGGTGTTTAGGGATATAGTCCATTTAAATGGTACTCGTCCGGGCATCACTAGGTCATAGAGTGTTCGGGAACTCATCAGGGTTTTAGCCTGCCCGAAAGGGGGCTTAACGAAGGTGAGCTAGACCCGAAGGATCGTGCAGACATATGAGGTCGCGGAGAGGGCAGTGATTGGATTGGATCATCTACTGGGCCCCACACCATAGGAAGTGTGGACGGGAAAGATCGCCCGGTTGTGCAACAAGGATTTGATCTCTCATGGGTAAAGTAACGCACCTCTGCAGAGTGTAAGAACTGTAACTTGTTACTCCCTATTCCGGGAAGGAGCTGCGAATGCGGCGGGAAAGGAACTCCATGAAAGTTCTGGTAAACCCGTGAAGGCTGATGGACATAGCTTTTCAGAATAAAAGCAACATTTGAAGAAATGTTTATGAAAACTTGCATTGCCTACGACCTACGGTCCGTGGCTGTAGATATAGTGCATCAAACACTCCTTTTCTAGTGAACTTGCTGAGTACGCTCGTATTCAAAGTATCTTCTTAACCCTTGCTAGGTTCTAAAGCCAGTACATACGACGTCAACATCAAGTCATGCTCCAGGAATCATCATCAAAAGGTAAAGCTCTTCAATGAAGACAAGAAAGTCAACATATACATCAACTCAAGTGAAGACGAAGTTACTAATTATATAGGAATATAATCTCTAGCCATAGAACCTATTTCTGTAGCGTATTGCAATAGCAGCAATGCCAGACCATTAGTTAAATTACTAGTCTTAATAGTATGATAGTTTTGAGTTGTTTGTTTCTGAATCTTCTTTGTAAGAAGTTTCTTTCTCTCTCTTTAACCTAGAGTGTTCTCTGGATCTTGTGTAAAGAGTTGAGTTGTAACCTATAGTCATGTCTTGGACCTGTTGTGTTTCTGTTGTACCACTCTGAAGGATGTAATACTAGTGAACGGTGTTTCATTGGTGTTATGTCAATGACTATAGTGTACTACATCATGAAGTGGTATGCTGGGTCACCGCATTGTCCTATAAAGGTAAGCTCTCCCGGTGGAGAGATGATAGTGAACCTTGGACGTCATGATCTAGTAATAGAGTTCGGAAGGTATAAGTTTTCGGTCAGTTTGATAATCCTAGATTCCCAAGGATTGGATGTAATTTTGGGAATGGATTGGATGACTAAGTATGAAGGAGTACTAGATTGTGCCAATAGTACTGTCACACTCACTACCCCGGATAAGAAAAGGATTAGGTTCAAGTCCAACTTTGAATCTAAAGGGAGTAAGCTAAATTGTCTTAAGGGGGTTAGCATAGATAGTGTGCTAATTGTGAGAGAGTATCCGGATGTGTTTTTGGAGGAATTGCCTGGAATGCCACCCGATAGAGATGTTGAGTTTCTAATTGACTTACTGCCAGGATCATGACCAATAGCAAAGAGACCCTACAAGATGTCAGTTGATGAGTTGAAGGAACTCAAGAAACAACTTGGAGAACAGTTGCAGAAAGGATTTATTCAACCAAGTTCTTCATCTTGGGGTGCACCAGTTTTGTTTGTTGATAAGAAAGATAGAAGACAAAGGTTATGCATAGATTACTGTTCACTCAATGAGGTGACTATCAAGAACAAATATCCTTTGCCTAGAATCAACGATCTGTTTGACCAGCTAGAAGGAGCTCGTGTGTTCTCAAAGATTGATCTCCGATCAGGCTACTTTCAGCTGAAGATTAGAGAACAAGACATACCCAAAACTGCTTTCACCACTAGGTATGGATTGTATGAGTACACCGTGATGCCATTTGGTTTGAAAAATGCACCAGCCTATTTCATGAATATGATGAACAAAGTGTTCATGGAGTTTCTTGACAAGTTTGTTGTCATATTCATCAGTGACATTTTGATCTACTCCAAGAGCAAGGAACAGCATGAAGAACATTTGCGTTTGATACTTGAGAAGCTCAGGGAGCATAAGCTGTATGCCAAATTCAACAAGTGTGAATTCTGGCTGAATGAAGTGGGATTTCTCGGACATATTGTGTCAGGAGATGGTGTAGCTGTTGATCCCGCAAAAGTGCCAGTTGTAACTGAGTGGGAATCTCCTAAGTCAGTGAAAGAAGTACGTAGTTTCCTCGGCTTGGAAGGATACTATAGAAGATTCATTGAGAATTTCTCAAAGTTAGCTAAGCCAATGACGGAGTTACTTAAGAAAGACAAAAAGTTTGACTAGACAAAAAAATGTGAACTCAGTTTCCAAGAATTGAAGAAGAGACTAGTGACAGCACCAGTCTTATGTCTGCCAGATTTGGAAAAAGATTTCCAAGTATACTGTGATGCATCTCACCAAGGATTATGTGGAGTTCGGATGCAAGAAGGGAAAGTTGTGGCTTATGCCTCGAGACAACTAAAAACTCATGAAGTAAACTATCCTACTCATGATTTAGAGTTAGCCTATGTTGTGCATGCACTCAAAACATGGAGGCATTATCTTTTGGGTAAATGTTGTGAAGTGTTCACAGATCACAAAAGCTTAAAGTATATCTTCACTCAGAAAGAAATCAACATGAGACAAAGAAGGTGACTAGAACTCATCAAGGACTATGACTTGAGTTTGCAATACCATCCCGGTAAAGCAAATGTTGTAGCGGATGCTTTAAGCCGAAAGGTTTATGTGAATGGCCTTACTATGGGAGAATTTCCAGATGATCTATGTGCCCAATTCAAGGATCTCAGGTTGGAGATAGTACCAGAAGGACATCTCATGTCATTGGATGTGCAACCTACGTTGTTGGACAGGATCAGGGAAGCTCAAAACATAGACAAGGAAATTGATGAGATCAAAGGATTAATGAAAAAGGGGAAAGCTAAAGGTTTCCATGAAGACAAACAAGGCACTTTATGGTATGGAAAACGTATCTGTATTCCGCAAGATCCGGAACTTCGGAAACTGATTCTGCAGGAAGCACACAACTCACCATATTCCATTCACCCGGGTAACACCAAAATGTACATGGACGTGAAGGAAAGATTCTAGTGGAATAATCTCAAGAGAGACATCGCGGAACATATTGCATTGTGTGATGTGTGTAGTCGAGTGAAAGCGGAACATTAGAAACCGGCAGGATTACTGCAACCACTACTATTCCTGATTGGAAGTAGGATAAGATTGGTATGGATTTCATCACCGGACTGCCAAGGAATAGATCAAGATATGATTCAATCTGGGTTGTTGTAGATCACCTAACTAAGGTGGCTCATTTCATTCCCGTGAAGACAACCTACACAAGTGCTAAGTTGCCAAGATCTACATGAACAAGATTATATATCTGCATGGAGTACCCAAGAGTATTGTGTCTAATAGAGGAACTCAATTCACTTCACATTTTTGGCGACAATTACATGAGTCATTGGGAACGAGATTGGAGTTTAGCACATATTTTCACCCCCAAACTGATGGACAGACAGAAAGAATCAATCAGATTCTGGAGGATATGTTGAGGGCATGTGCCCTAGACTATGGTGCTAGTTGGGATGAAAGTCTTCCTTACGCAGAATTCTCTTACAATAACAGCTATCAAGCCAACATTGAGATGGCACCATTTGAGTTTCTCTATGGAAGGAAATGTACCACACCATTGCTATGGAGTGATGTAGGAGAAAGAAATTTGTTTGGATCAGAACTGATTAAGAAGCCAAAGAGAAAGTCTGATTAGTAAGGGAAAAATTGAAGATAGCACAGTCCCGACAGAAAATTTACGCGGATTCAAAACGTAGAGAGGTCACCTATGAGGTAGGTGATAGAGCCTATCTTAGAGTCTCACCACTCCGTGGTGTGAAGAGATTGGGGATCAAAGGAAAGTTAGCTCCAAGATATATTGGACCATTCAAGGTTTTGAGCCGCAAAGGAGAAGTGGCTTATGAAATTGAATTGCCTGAATCACTATCTGCCATCCACAATGTGTTCCATGTAAGTCAGTTAAAGAAATGCCATCCGGAGATGGAAGAAACTTCTTTGAAGGATACTATACCTTTGGAAGAGGTTCAGTTGGAAAGTGATGTCACTTACGAAGAGAAACCTATCAAGATTCTTGAGACTGCAGAAAGGGTCACTCGTACTAAGACTATCAAGTTTTGCAAAGTTCAGTGGAATCATCATTCCGAGGAGGAAGCAACTTGGGAAAGAGAAGATGATCTTCGGAAAGACCACCCTCACCTATTTGCTAGCCAATCCGAATCTCGAGGGCGAGATTCACCTTAAGGGATTAGATTTGTAACATCCCAAAAATCATGATTTGAAAAAGTTTGCATATCATTCATGCACTCATAACATTTGGTCATTTCAAACAAAATTTCAAACAAGAAAAACCATGTGATACCTATTATTTCATATAAACAAGGCAATGGTCTTATCTCTTATTTTATTTTCCTTTTCAAAGTATGAGATTGCTTTGGTTTGACCAATGAAGAATCAAAATGAATGCAAAGCTCACACAAAAACTTTCAAAACAAAATCCCAAATAAAACCATTTTATGCCTATTATCTATATTCATTTAAGGCATGGTTTTATTTTATTTTTCAATGTGTCAAAGTGTACTGGACTAAACAGTAAGGTTTTATACTTAAATAAGTATAAGGTTTACACTACAAAAATCCAAAAGAAATTAGAATTCAAACTCACTTGGTTTTGAATTGATTTGCTTTCCTGAAAATCGAAATAGAAAAAGAAAAAGAATAGAGAAAAGGGAAAAGGTCGGCGTCACCAGTTCGGCCCAGCAGCAGATTCAGCCCGCGAAGCCCACCCCGCCACCTCACCCTCCCCGCTCTTTCTCACGCGCACGCAAACCCCCACCTCGCTGACTGGCAGTCCCCACTGCCACGTCGACCCTGTCGTCAATCTCGCGCCGAAGGACCCGCGTCGCTCACTGCCGTTTCTCCCTCGTTTCAATTCGTTTAAATTCACTTGATTCGCAGCGTGATTTCCCCCATGACCCCCTCCTACTTAAGCACCCTTTCCCCCTCTCCATTTCCCCTCAAACCCCAAGCCCTGAGCGCCACCAGGCTGCAAGAATTTCTCGCCCGAAACCTCTCTGCTCCGACGAGCTACAACGCCGATTCCGGCCAACTCCGGCCACCCCTCTGCTTCTGGTTCCCACGAGCACACTCCACATTGCCTTGCAGATCTCCCAGTAACTTTCCCTAGCCCGCCCGCGCTTCGGAACATCGGCAAAGACAACACCAGCATGCCACCGTCCACTACTGCAACTCCGGCGAACCTTTCTGGTAAACCCTGATCGTCCTAACCTTTCTGGTTGATACATGTGTACTCGCCATGATCGTGCACATCTAACGCCACATCTGGCTTGTCTTTTCATGCCTTGTAGCATCGACAACAACCACACCCGAGCGAGCCCGACGCTGACGCCAACTCCGACGAGCAATCGACGCCGTGCCCGTACGCCCCCGCTACGGCCACGACCACGTCGAGAATCACCACGTCTCTGCGATCTCTGTAAGCACCTGCACTACCCCCTGTACCCCCTGGCCTCACCGGAGTGCCGTCGCCAGACGCCCCGCCGCCGCGCTCGCCATTTACGCCGCCCATCTATGGCCAGTGCGATCATATCCATTAGATTCAGATCTAGTGGCTAGGATTAGATGCTTAAGTGAAAGGGTATGGGCAGATCTGGACCGTTAGATCTCACTTAGATCTAGCGGCTCATGAGTGTGATCTGCACAAAGCGATACTGACCAATCAGGAGCCGCCGCGTGTCTGGATTTTTCTTTTAAAATCCAGATTTGATTTAATTAGATGATTTAACTTGTAAAATTCATAACTTTTGTTCTGTTTATCCAAAAAATGCAAATAATATATCAATGGAATCACAAAAATAAATCCTACACATCTATAAACTTAGTTTTATATTTTGTTTCTGTAAAAATAGAATTTTATGTAGAGACATTTGTAGGCTTATTTTGAGTATAGAAATTATTTAGAAAATGTTTCAAAGACTAATTTGAGTCTATTTAGTCTATAAAAGTTTAGTTTTGTGTTTAGTACTGTTTACTTGTCTTGTTTGGTTTAAAAAAATCATCACATGGCATTTGCATGCATTCATATATTTTTGCTTGATTAATTTGAATGTAAATTTGGTGCTATCATTTTATGTGTAGATTTTGGTGCTAGTGGTGATTGTGATTGTAAATATTGTTGCTACTCCCCCAACTACCAAGGCAAGTGGTGCTTCATGTTTTTGTCCCAATATTTTGACCATGCACTAGTAATATTTTGTATAGGGCTTGCATGATATTTTGCTAAGTATTTATATGCTATGCTATGGGAAATCCTAGTAGATGTAGTCTTGATAGAATTATTCTCTAAGTTAAGGTACTTGTTGATATTGTGCTTAGCCTAGATACTAGTATACAAGGGTGGATTATATACACATGCTATGGAAATTTTACTAAGTCTTTTGACTTATGTTTTTGCTTAATAAAACTACTAAGTGAACAAATCACTTGGGTGGAATGGAAGGAAAGGTTTATGTTGAGTGGTTACCCCAGGGGCAATACCTGGTGTATCTCACTTGTGGAAAGCCACCCAGGAACAAAGGGATTTGAGATACTTAGTGTTTAGAAGCTTCTAGTGCAACCACATGGCATATGGGCTCTGACTTGATCATATAGGTTGCAGTAACTTAGCCAGATGGACAGAAGGTGGTAGGGGGTGATGGGTTTGGAACGCGTCCATTTGGTCTAAGGGAAGGCTTCTAAAATATCTCGTATCGATGCATGTCGAGTCTTGTGGGGAAAGTGCACCACCTCTTGAGAAGGAAAAATCTAAGTACTTAGCCGTGTCCCCGGCAATGGACAATTGAGCATCAAGACACTGAAGCTGTCAAGGATCTCCTCATCCCAATTTCTAAGTTAAAAACTTGTGGTTCAACAAGGGTAAAGGATCATCAATTTCATTGGTAGATGCCTTGGGTGATTTTGATAAACAAGAACTTAGTGTTTTCAACTGATAGGCAAAACCTATTTTGTGCAAAGCAAGCCTAAGCTACACTTAGCGAAATTCATGTAGAAGTTAGAAGCTACTATTCTACTAAGGTATCACTTGCCAATACTATTCCAATGTATTGACCCACTGTGGTTGTAACTTATGATGTTGCAGGTTACTCTGATGAGGATTAGGGTTATGAGTCTACACTAAACATGCTTGCCTGTGGCACATGAAGATGAAGACTTTACTATATTTACTTATGTTATGAACTCTTGTACTAGCCTATGGCTATGGAGTTGTAAAAGACTGTTATCTCTAGAATGACGATGTAATAAAGACCTTTGTATCTGTGTACTTCATCTTAAACTGTGGATGCTAGCATTTGATCCATGGACTAGCATTGCAATCACAGGGATCCTTTACCTTATAAAGGTGGGGTCTTACAGTGAGACAGTGAGCTATCAAAGCACCCAGACTATAACAATTATTACTATTCAGAGTAGCTGCAATAAAAGCTAGATCAAAAGAAGACAACTTCATAGCAATCTTTCTAGCAAGAACACACTTGGTAATGAAATAGGCAAATTATCTAATAGCGGGGAGCCGAATGTTCCGAATTTTACCACTTTCCTTTGAGAAGTCGAAACCTTGGCAAATCTCAGTATATAAATCAATAAGTGACTTGGGCCTCTCCTTGATCTTCTCACAAGATCCCCACTGAGGTATTCTAATTGCTGCACAGAAATCAGCAAAAGGAAGGTCGACAGGTATATTATATATTTTGTAATGGACCATGGGATTGGAAGTAGACCAAGTGAACCGGAAGTCCTGCACAAAAGCCATGGTTAGCTTAACATATTGGATTGTTTCACCTTCAACAAAGTGTTCCAACCCTGCATTTGTAACCATAGTTTGGAAATCTTGGAGGATCCCCGCAGCTCTAATAAATTCATGGCATGGATATATGGAAGGAAAAACTGCCTCCTCACGATGAACCTTCATTGGCTCATGCACCATCAAGTCATATTGATTCAGTGGATAAGCACTCATCTTCCTTGCTGAAATTTTTAGACAACCATCAAACCAAGTGATTTCTAAGTTGATAAATGATGAGCAACTACTATAGGAACTTGCTAGAGGGCTACACATGCATCAAAACAAAGTTTCTAAGCATAGAACAAGCATGCAATCTCAAACAACCTGTCACCTATAGCAGCAAAATACTCAAGATACAATCTACCAATCACAAATCTAATTAGACAAGTGGAGGAGGCACATACCAAGGAGCAAACCCTCCAAAAATCAGCACTTGAGGATGGGCTGAACAAGGAGATCGAAAATCGCGAGCAAGAATAGAAAGAACTCAAGCTTGAGCAAGTTTTCCGGTGTTTTTCGGGAGAGAGAAAGAAGGTGGCTTTGAGGAGGCAGCCTGGAGGGCCCAGGTGGGCCAGACCCCCCTAGGCGCCGCCACCTGGTAGGCAGCGCCTACCAGGGGTGTGGTGGCCTGGCATGGCTCCCTAGGTCACCTCAGGTGCCACTCTGCCCCTTTTTTCGAGGAAAAAATTATTTTGAATTTTCTGGGATTTTTCAGGAAACTTTATTTTTGGCCAATTTTTAGGGTATGAAAATTGATTTTCTCGCAGAAACAACTTTTTTCAGAAGAAGCAAAAGCAAACCAAAAGCCAAACTACAGGAGCTCTAAGAAACTCAAACAAGCAAACAACTAACAAAACTAAAGCTAAAGCAAATACTAAGAAGGAGAAAGGAAAAAGAAAGCAAGTATAACCACAGTGGAAACATTATTTTGTCCATTAAAATCCTTTTGTTAACAAGGTTGATCAAGTCTTGTTACCAAAACAATCTTATATGAAACAAAACTTTGCATTCCACAAGGTGATTATGTTACCTCATACTTGATAGCAATGGTCCCAATCATAATAGTTTCAAAATTTTCTTGTGGAATGGGACAATATATTTCTCCAACCTTGATGCCATCAATATTTTCAATGGAATTCAGGCAATAGCTCTTAACAACCTTCTTGAGGAAGTAGACAGTGTGCTCTTTGTCATTAATATTGAATGTTACTTTTCCTTGATTGCAATTGATGACAACACCTGGGTCTCCCAAGAATAATATACATAATATCATCTTTAGGCATTTCAAGCACAACAAAATCAGCTAAAACCATGCAATTATGAGCAACTTGAATAGGAACATCCTCACAAATACCAACAGGAATAGTGGTTGACTTATCAGCCATTTGCAAAGAAATATCAGTTGGTATCAACTGTTCTAGCTGGAGTCTCTTATAGAGAGAAAGAGGCATAACACTAACTCCAGCTCCCAAATCACATAAAGCAGTTCTAACATAATTATTCTTAATAGAGCAACGAATAGTTGGTATACCTGGATCACCAAGTTTCTTTGGAACCTTACCATTGAAGGAATAATTAGCAAGTAGAGTAGAAATCTCCTCATTAGGAATCTTCCTTTTATTAGAGACAATATCCTTCATATACTTTGAATAAGGAGGCAACTTAATAGCATCAGTCAAAGGAATTTGCAAGAATAAAGGTTTCATTCACTCACAAAACTTGTTGTAGTGTTCCTCCTCCGTTGACTTGTGTTTCTTACCTGGAAAAGGCATAGGTTTCTGCACCCAAGGTTCTCTCTCTTTACAATGTTTATTAGCAATAAAATCTTCCTTTGTGTACCTAGTGTTCTTAGTGTGATTCTCAAGTTCTTCCTCACCTTCCTCCTTATCAGGAGACTCATCTTTATCATTACCACTCTCAGTTTCAGCATTAGAGACAGATATACTATAAGGATCTACAGCAGGTTCAAGTGGTTCCTCACATATCTTATGTTTCTTTTTCTTCCTCTTACGAGGACTACCACTATCTTCACCTTGTTGGGAATCCTGCTCTATTCTTTTAGGGTGTCCTTCAGGATATAAAGGATCTTGAGTAGCTATACCACTCCTAGTTCTAATTCCATAAGCATGTTTATCTCCTGAAGCATTAACTAGCATATCCTTTTGTACCTTAGCAAGTTGATCAAGTTGGGTTTGAACCATTTGAAAGTTTTTACAAAGCATTTTAATATTGTTAGAAGTTCTTTCCATAATATCCTTCAACTAATGGATAGATCCAGAGTTTTCCAATAAATGTTTCTGAACTTGTTTATTAAAATGACCTTGTTTAACAATAAATATGTCAAGTTCCTCTAAGCATTGATCAAGAGGCTTACCATAAGGAATATCACCTTCATCAAAGCGTTGGAGAGAGTGTACCTCAATAGTAGATGAGTGGGGAATTGGCTTACATAATTCTTCTATAGGAGGTAGATTCTTCACATCTTCAGCTCTAAGACCTTTCTCCTTTAGACACTTCTTAGCTTCCTTCATCACTTCATCATTTAATGCAATAACTCCCATCTTCTTTGTTGTTGGTGCTGGAATTGGTTCACGGACAACTAGTTCAGGAGTAATAGGATCAGGTGTATTCAGCTCAGTTGAAGTCCAATCATCATAATTCTTGCTTATCTTAGTCATTAATTCTTCAGCATCTGTAGGAGTCCTTTTCCTGAAAACACAATCAGCAAAGCTATCTAGGTAGGTCCTAGAATCATCAGTTAGTCCGTTATAATAAATATCAAGAAGCTCATTCTTAGGCAATGGACATCCAGGATGTGTATGAATCAAGGCACAAAACCTTGTCCATGACTCAGGCAATTTCTCTTCTTCTCCCTGTTGAAAATCAAAAGTCTCTGCAAAAGCTACATGTCTAGCACTGGGAGGAAAATATTTCTGGAAGAAAGAAGCAATCAAGCAATCAGGGCTATCAATGGAACCAGGAGGTAATCTATTAAACCAAGACCTAGCTTCTCCTTTTAGAGAAAAAGGGAAAATCTTAGCAACAAAGTACTTGCGCATCTTAAAATCATTAGAGAATAAAGCACTCATAGTAGAAAGTTCATTCATATGGGCCACAACACTCTCATTTTCAGTCCAACAAAAAGGTTCTTTCTCAACAATATCTAAATAAGATAAATCAAGAGAGAAATCATAATCTTCATCTTTAATATCTATGGGAGAAGTGGCAAATTAGGATCAGACGACAACTTAGGCATAATAGTACGTCTAGCAAGGAGAGTCTTAATAGCACTAGTACCATGTGTGTTTCGGAACTCTTCAACAAAATCATCAGTGAACTCAATGTAACCATCATTAATATCATAACTCTCACTAGCCTCAAGTGAGCTAATAGGTGTAAAAGTGTCTTCACTAGGAGTTTCGATATTTCCTAGACCAGCCATAGTAGCATCTAGAAAAGGACCTAATGAACCACTCGCATCAAGCACAATAGAAGTAACATCATGAGCATCAAAAGCAGTTTCAGACTCAGCAGTAGTAGCAGTGTGTGTAGCATGTGTATATGGTGGTGGTGTAACAAGCTTACTTATAACAAACGGTGAATCAAGAGCAGAAGAGGTGTTTAGGACTGTACCTCTTCTTGTAGTGGATGGTAAAATAGGTAACTTTCCATCACGAGACTTCCCCATGATGAAAGGAGTAACAGTGAACAATAATAGATCCAAGTGAACTTACAAATAAAGCTATGCTCCCCGGCAACGGTGCCAGAAAATAGTCTTGATAACCCACAAGTATAGGGGATCGCAACAGTCTTCGCGGGTAGTATTACCCAATTTATTGATTCGACACAAGGGGAGCCAAAGAATACTTGCAAGCCTTAACAACTGAGTTGTCAGTTCAGCTGCACCTAGAAATAGTTCTTGCTCACAGAAGTTTATCAGTAGCAACAATTTGGTAGTAGCAACAACAATAGTGAAACAGGAGAAACAGTAACAGTAACGGTAACAGTAAGATTCGAGTGCGGTAGGCATAGGGATGGATGGATGGGCGTTGCATGGACGAGTCTAAACATGTACTTCAAGACCTAGGGCATTGCAGATAAATAATAACAAGCATCCAAGTACTAAACAATCCTAGGCATGTGCTCCAAATATAGTCATACGTGCTCGCAATGAGAACTTGCACAACATCTTCTGTCGAGCCAGCCCGTGGCAGCGGGGCCTCTAGGGAACTACTGACAATTAAGGTTGTCGGGGGGATAACCCCCGGTAGGTCACGAGAGGGGAAACATAGCGTGGCTGGGTTGGCTCCGAGTAAATAAAGAACCCGGCCGGGTAAGAATGGCCGGGTAAGATAAGCATGAAAGCCGACATACAAACTATGTCGGCCCGCATAGGACAAAGTTGTAACCCTTGCAGGAACCAACGAGCCGAGTCAAGTGAGGAAGGGCCGAGTCAAGGAGGACACGTGGCACCTTTCCGAGTAAGGTTCGGGAGGGACCATGGTGAAGCATGGTCAAAAGAGAAGGGCGACGCCGGGTGACACAAAAGGAGCCGGGTGACGCGCAAAGCGCACGCTGACGTGCAAAGTAACAGCATGACGCCAAAAAGAACAAGAAGCAGCGTACCAGAAGACCGTTAGTTGTCAAGATTTATGGACCGGGCCTCTAGGCTTAGGGCAAGCCCATAACCCAGCCCATATCATAGGTACCAAGATCCAAACAGTAAACCCTAGGACCCAAAGGGGTATTAGCTAGCTAGCACTGCCTATATAAGGGAGGACATAGCAGTAGTAGAAGGAGGTTGGACCAAGTAGGGAACTAGTGCTGTATACTCAAGCCTTAACAACTCAACGAGCACTTGTAATCTTTGGGGTATCAATCAAATTTACAAGTATGGAGAGTTCTTCTTGTTTTTCGTGCATGGCTCGACCGTGCACACCCTCCCCGGTGACCACAAGCACCCATTCGGCCCCCAACTTAAGCCTACCCATTGCATCTGCCGTGCCACCACCACGACAGTTGGCGCCCACCGTGGGGCAGAAGCAGGTGCTTGATGGAGTCTTCATCCGGACGGGCAACATCATCGCCAAGACCATCGAGCGCGTCTACTCCGGCCTCATCCAGAGGTTTGGAGCGCTCAACTTTGTTAGCGACAACGCGGGCTTCTTCGGGACCAAGCCGTTCCCTAGGGATGGTTGCTTCATCAAGTTCGGCGAGCACCAGGTCTACATCACGGTGCGCGTGGAGCGCGCGTATCCTGAGCACGTCGTCCTGGCGCCGGATCCTCCAACAGCTCCTGTCGCTGGGGAAGCTCACCAACTCGTCTCCATGGAGGTAATGATGACAGCCCCAAATCCCATAGCTCCCCTAGTAGTTCCAGTAGTGAATGAGAACGCAGAGGGAGGAAATCATGAGGAAACGCCAAGGGCTGCAAGAACAGCAAAGGCGCCGCTAGAAAAACCAGAGAACATAGCTAGGAGCAAAAGGGCTAAGGAACTGCAGGAAGCAATAGACAAGTTGGCAGAGCCAGTGGCACAAGCAACTGACCCGACGCGTGTGCAAGCCGAGTTGGAAGAAGCCATGATAAAAGTCCTGGAGAAAGCCAAGGAGCTAGCACAGTTACAGCAGGACGTGGATATCACTATCCGAGTGCTTAACTCGGCAAATCGAGTCAAGGGCGCAAAGACCCGGCTTGATGCGACGAGATTGAGAGGAAGGAACCTCAATGAAGAGCTGGCAGATGCGACATCGAATATAAGACCAGAGAACAGCAATGAGACGGCCATGCTTCCAACGTACAATACAACAGCAGCTAATCTGCGAGCAGCAGAGGCATCAATGGCAGAATTACCCCACTTGGAGGGGGAAGCAAAGAAAAGGTAGCAAGAACGAGTCAACGAGTTAGTGAAAGCAGCTAGCATGCTAAATGAGGCATACTACAGAGCAAATCCGGGTATAGCAGGGAGGTCACAGCTGATTCACTCGGCGACTCCCGTCCCGGCAAGATCGGCTGGGCACACAGCATCCTCACCCAGAGCGGTGCCTAGGCCGAGAAAAGAAAAAAGTGTGGATTCTGGAAGAAACAAGAAGATGGTCGCCTATGATCCGGCAGTGGTTCAAGAAAACCTGGCGCATGCGCAAGGGGCAAAAAGAAATAATCCCCAAGAAAATGAAAACCAGGAAAAAGTTGGGCAGAGAAATGACAACGGAGGGAAAATTTTTGCACCTCATGCTAGGCGCGGAACTCACTCGGCAGGAGGAGGAAATCCAGCTGCGAATAATGCACCAGCTCAGCCGGAAAGAAGACAGCAAAGCGCGGGAAAAGCAGTTCAATAGCCTGCTGACCCGAACGCGAATAAGTATAATGATGGTTACTCGGCTATGGTGAATGACGGGTATGAGCTGCCGGATCATGCATATCAAGCAATGGGAGCAAGATTTGGAGGCAGGAACCTTCAGCTGGATGATGCAAGGCTGAAGCTTGACCGCATAAAAATGGTAGAGATAATCGAATCACAAGGTCCGCAAGATCCACCGTGTTTTGGCCCAAGGATCATGAAGGAGCCACCGGTGCCAAATTTCCAGTTGGCCAGAGGGACAAAAACGTATGATGGAAGCACAAAACCAGAAGACTGGCTCATAGATTATGGAACCGCTGTGAAGATCGCGCAGGGAAACTTGAGATGGGTAGTACGTTACGTGCCGCAAATTCTGGAAGGACCAGCTCGGGTATGGTTGAACAATTTGCCACCCGGAAGCATCAATAGTTGGATTGATTTTCACGACGCTTTCGTGAGCAATTTCACAAGCACTTACAAGAGGCCGAATCGCCCACAACAACTAGCAATGTGCAAGCAAAGACTGAATGAGACAGACAGGGAATTCCTCACAAGGTGGTGTACGATGCGTAACTCTTGTGAAGGGGTAATCGAGTCACAAGCAATCGCGTGGTTTGCACAAGGATGTAGACATGGAAGTGTGCTGTGGCAGAGATTACAAAGAGATATGCCGGCAAGCCTAGCAGAGACGATAAGAATCGCCGACTCGTATGCGTTAGGAGATCCGACTCAGCCGCTGCTCATGTCGGTAGACGGGATGACTGAGACTCAGATCTATGACGCTGTCGGGTCGCAAAGGCGCCAAGAAAGATCCGAATACAGAAGCAAGAGAAGAGACGAGAGGCCGGATTACATGTATGGTTCGACTCAGGTTGCGGCCATGAGTCAGGATCACCCAGATGCTGGAAGCAGTCAGCGTCAAAGGACAAATGGTTAACAACAATGGGTGCCAAAGAATGATGGCAAAAGGCCATACGATCAGAGAAAGCAATATCAGGACCGACAAAAATACACCTATGAGATGATGCTGGATCAGCCGTGTAAGTTTCACATGCCTAGTCCGAGTAAGCCGGCAAATCACTCAACAAGGCAATGCACTTGGTTTCAGAAAGGAGACAGAGTGGACTCGCCGAATAAGCAGCTTCCACCACCTCCCCTCCACCACTTACAGGAGGAAATGCTCAAGCAGTAGGAGCAGATAACAGATATGAAAACAGGCAGCCGAGGTATCAAAATCAAGAAAGAAGAGAAGTTGTGCACCAGGTGCACAATCCAAGAGGTGACGATGCTCATGTCGGCCACGGAACCAGAAACGAGTACAGAGAACATCACCAGAGCTATGTTGTCTTTGCCACAGAGCCAAATGACAAAAAGAGTCAGCAACGACGAATGATGGAAGTGAATGCCACTATGCCGACAATTCCCAAGTACATGCATTGGTCTGAGCAAGAGATAACTTGGAGTATAAAAGATCACCCCAAGATAATGCCAACCCCTGGACGATACGCTATGGTTTTGGATCCAACATTCATGGGCCTAGATATCAACGTGAAGTTTTCAAAAGTATTGATTGATGGTGGCAGTAGCATCAACATTATGTATAAGGATACAATGCTCAAGTTAGGCATTACCATGAACATGCTGGAGCCGACTAAGACCACTTTCCATGGTATTGTGCCAGGATTGTCCTGTGAACCAATTGGCAAGATCTGGGTCGACGTCTTATTCGGCAACAGAGAAAATTGTCGAACTGAAGCTATAGAGTTCGAGGTGGTAGATCTGGTCAGCTCATATCACGCCTTACTTGACAGGCCGGCTATGGCAAGATTCATGGCTACTACCCATATGGCTTACTTAAAAGATGAAGTTGCCAGGCCCATGTGGGGTGATCACAGTGGTAGGATATTACAAAAGATCTATTGCTTGTGCCTCAGCCGGATCTTCACTGGCCGAGTCACTCGTCATAGCACAAGAGAAAAGTCAGATGTTGGAAGTGGTAGCATTGGCCAAAGCAGCACAAATGTCCATGCCAGCACTCGCCAACCCGCATGTCAGTGTGTCATTTCAAGCTACCAAGGAAACCAAGAAGGTGCAGGTGGATGAAACTTTCCTAGAGCGGACAATTACCATTGGGGCTGGCCTTACAGATAAATAGGAAAGCGAGCTCACCAGCTTCCTCCGTGAGAATTGGGACATCTTTGCATGGTCCACTCAAGATCTGCAAGGAGTTCCGAGGGAGCTGGCTAAGCACTCTCTTCATGTAAGACCATATGCAAAGCCGGTGAAGCAACCCCTCCGCCGCTTCACCGAAGATAGGAGGAAAGTAATAGCTACCGAGATTGCAAGACTTTTAGCTGCTGGATTCATCATGGAAGTGCTGCACCCGGACTGGTTGTCAAATCCAGTCTTGGTCGAGAAGAAGAAAGATGACCCGAACGTGGCAGTGGTATGGCGCATGTGTATTGATTACACGAACCTTAATAAGGCATGTCCAAAAGATCCATTTCCTCTACCACGGATTGATCAAGTCATAGATTCTACTGCTGGGTGTGAGTTGTTGTCGTTTGTGGATGCGTATTCAGGGTTCCATCAAATTCCACTGAATCCAAATGATCAAATAAAGAAAGCTTTTATCACCCCGTACGGGGCTTATTGCTATCGTACCATGCCATTCGGATTGAGAAATGCATGCGCAACATATCAAAGATGCATGCAAAAATGCTTGCAAGATCAACTGGACAAAAATGTTCAAGTATACGTCGATGACGTGGTAATAAAAACCAAACAAAGTCATACTATAATTGAGGACTTGCGTCAAACATTCGCAAACTTGAGAAGATTCCGGATGAAACTTAACCCTGAAAAATGTACATTTGGTGTCCCGGCTGGCAAGTTAGTCGGATTCCTTGTATCCAGCCAAGGAATCGAAGCTAACCCGACAAATATCAGGGCCATTGAAAGAATGGAATTTCCAAAAACCCTCAATGATGTCCAGAAGTTTACTTGATGCCTGAACTCGTTGAGCAGGTTTGTTAGTCGGCTAGGCAAAAAATCCCTACCACTATATCAGCTGATGAAGAAATCAAACAAATTCACATGGACACAGCAAGCTGATAGCGCTTTCCATGAATTAAAGAAGATGTTGGCAACAGCACCAATATTAGCGTCACCGCTATCCAAGGAGCCAATGCTGCTCTATGTCGCCGCAACCAACAGAGTTGTAAGTGCAGTAATAGTGGTTGAACGTGAAGAAGGGGGCAAATCAGTCCAAAGACCAGTGTATTACTTTAGCAAAGTGCTCTCTGTCTCGAAACAGAATTACCCGCATTATCAGAAGATGACATATGGGGTATATATGGCAGCAAAGAAGCTGAAACATTATTTTCAAGAACACCCAATCCGGGTAATATGTGAGGCACCTATCTCGGATATATTGGGCAGCAAAGATGCCAGCGGCCGAGTCGCCAAATGGGCCATTGGACTAGCACCATACACTCTACAATATGATAGGCGAGATGCAATAAAATCTCAAGCCGTTGCAGATTTCTTTGTAGAATGGATGGAAATGCAGTATGAACCACCACTGCCAAATCCGAATTACTGGAAAATGCATTTTGACGGGTCCAAGACGAAAATGGGTCTGGGCGCCGGGATAGTGCTCACATCTCCAAATAGGGATCAACTGAGGTATGTGTTGCAGATTCATTTTGCTGCTTCTAATAACGTTGCCGAGTATGAAGCACTTGTCCATGGCATTAAAGTAGCCAAGGAAATTGGCATCAAAAGGATCATGTGTTTTGGCGATTCAGATTTGGTGATTCAGCAAGTGTCTGGACATTGGGATGCACTGGATGCAAACATGGCATTATATCGCTTCCACATACAACAAATTTCGGGATATTTTGACGGTTGTGAATTTCATCACATTCCCAGAGCAGAAAATGAGGCAGCAGATGTACTGTCCAAACTAGGATCCTCCAGGCAAGCAATACCACCAGGGATAGCATTGGAGCATCTCAGGAATCCATCGATCAAGCCGTCACCGGAGTCCGAATCAATCAAGGTCATCCCGGCGAATCAGGAATCAGAGGCAGTGCCAATGGACATCGACTCAGGGGTAGGTTCGAGTTACTCGGGGACTGATCCATTCAATTCAGGGATCGCCGAATCACACTCGGGGACTCCTCAGGTTATGTCGGCAAAGCATATCTCGGTGGAACCAATGGACATTGATGTTGAAGCAAACCCAGAACCACTAATACCAACGTGGGCACAGTCAATATTCAGTTATTTGAAAGATGGGACCTTGCCGAGTGATGAAACATTGGCAAGGCAAATAGCACGAAGGGCAAAAGCGTACACCATAATCAACAAGGAGCTCTACAAGCGAAGTGTGACAAGTGTACTGCAGCGTTGTATCAGCTCAGAGAAAGGCCAGGAGATCTTATTGGATATCCATCAAGGAGAGTGCAGGCATCATGCGTCATCAAGAGCACTGATATCCAAGGCATTCCGACATGGATTCTACTGGCCAAGCGCATTGGCACAAGCGCAAGAGTTAGTCGGAAGATGCAGTGGTTGTCAACACTATGCGTCCAAGTCACATTTACCAGCGTCTGAATTAAAGACCATACCCATCACTTGGCCTTTTGCAGTATGGTGCCTAGATATGGTAGGACCATTCAAACCAGCAAAGGGAGGCATGACTCATATCTTGGTCATGATTGATAAGTTCACTAAGTGGATAGAAGTGAAACCAATCAAGAAATTGGACGGTAAAACAGCTGTCACATTCCTAAGGGATATAATCCTCAGATACGTTTACCCACACAGTGTGATCACAGACAATGGCACAAACTTTGCCGAAGGAGCTTTTGCTCGCTTCTGTGGGAAACACCGAATAAGACTCGATTTAGCATCAGTCGCCCATCCAGAATCAAATGGACAAGTTGAACGGGCTAATGGCTTAGTTCTGTCCGGGATAAAACCCTGCTTAATGGAACCACTCCAGAGATCACCTAGTTATTGGATAGAGGAACTACCCTCTGTACTATGGAGCCTAAGAACAACTCCGAATCTATCAACTGGGTATGCACCATTTTTCCTTGTATATGGGGCTGAAGCAATTTTGCCTGACGACATAGAATATGACTCGCCAAGAATAAGGCAATACTCGGAAGCCGAGGTACAAGAGGCCCGAGAAGATGGAGTAGACTTACTCGAAGAATCAAGGGAACTGGCATTCTCCAGATCCGCCATATATCAACAAAATCTCCGACGCTACCATAGCCGGAAAGTGCAACCTCGTGTTTTCGAGAAGGAGATATGGTGTTAAGGCTGGTGCAGCGCACAGCAGGAATGCATAAATTATCACCTCCATGGTAAGGTCCATTCATTGTAAGAAAATCATTGCACAATGACTCCTACTATCTCATAGACGCTCGATAAGCGCAAAATAACAAGGCGGACATGTCAGGAGATGAAACCAAAAGTCCATGGAATGTGGCACTACTTTGTCCCTTCTACACTTAGGAGAAGCAGTGCATGTATCACTCGAGCTCTCATAGGTCGGACATGTTTGCCGGCTATGTGCTAATAATAAAATGGTATGATTGAAAAATTGACTCGGGGACTACCCCTTATGTTTTCCATTTCAATTATTTTACGTCGGCTGGCGTGATACCCGAAATTTATATTGGAACAAGTAGTGTTTACTCGGAAGAAATCAACTCTTTGACTATGTTGTTGTCCGAAAACATGGCTTCATGGCAAGCAAGAGAAAAAGATGTAAGACGGGTAAACACGAACGCCAGATAAGTACAAGGGAGAAATGCGAGTCGGCTTTAGTTTTTGCCTAACTCTCTGCAGGTCGTGTTATACTACGTGTCGAGTAATCTTGGCCAAGTTATCCAAGTTTCATACCCGCTAACTATATCCTTCGTACTTTGAGATCCTAAGAGCATAACGCGAACACCGAAAAATGTAGACAAGGGCCAGAGGCAAGGAAAGGTGACATGGCAAAATGAAACTCGGGGACTTGCCCTTGAGTGATTCGCACTAAGAGCATAACGCAAGCACATAAAGCCTATCAAAAGGCATATAGTCAAACTTCAAGTGCAATGTATGTTACATCTGTACCCGGCATACCGGGGATCTAATAGAAGTTCGAGTATTTGTTGGCCTAAGGAGCAGAAGAACCCGGAGGAGCATTATCGGAGCCAGGAGCCGTGCTTGGAGCATCGGCTGGGTGAGGGGCATCTGGAGCCGGGTCATCTAGATCATCTGACTTGGTCGCCTCGCTGTCGCCACCCTCTTCAGCAGCAACTTCGACGAGCGGGTCGCCAAGGTCGAGGAAGCTGGGCCCTTCACACCAAGCGTGCACCATGGTGTACTCGATCATGGCATAAGCTCGCTCCTGGCGCTTCTTGATCAGCTCCGGGTCATTCAGCCACTTGCCATCTTCCCTTGTGCGAGCAAGAACGTCGAGGTTGATGTCCTCGTACCATGAAAGCACGAAGGATGGAGCCTTATCTGCTGCAGCTCGGCCGACCGACTCACGCCATTGATCCAGCCGATCTTCAGTAAGGAGTAATCTGTCGGCGAGTGGCTCGATGAGTTCGGGTGGGTCTTCATCCGGCCAGAGCATGCGAAATGCATGGATATCCGATTTGAGCAAGTCCTCACCGCAAGATCTGAGGGTCTTGACCCGTTCAGACACCGCTGTGAGGAGCTCTTCCATAGACACCTAGCCGTCAACGGGAGCGCCAGCTTCGGCTCTCACCTTCTTCATGGCTCGGATGGCAAACATGTTGGCCTTAGGAAAATTCTCTGCAAGCAAAAAGAGAAAGTTAGCAAATAACAAGGGCAGATGGAAGAAGTCCGGAAGGACTTGGACAATGCGTAAAGAGTAAGAACTCACTACCGAGAAAGAAGTTGATGGCGCCGAGTTTGCTATGCCAAGTCTTGGTCTTGGCTTGAAGGGCGTCAAAGTTCTGGTTTGCCGACTCGACCGATGACTCGGCCTCATCAAGCAACCTCTTGGTCTTCTCGGCGCTGGCAGCCTGTTGCTCGCTCTTCTCGGCAAGCTCTTCCTTCAGCCCCTTCACCTTGGCCAAGTGCTTCTGCTCCGTCTCGGCCATCAGTTTCTTCAGCCGAGTCACCTCATCGTGCTCCTTCTGGAGTTCGGCTTGGTGCTTCTCTGCTTAGTCAGAACAAATTTTTGTCAGTACCAATAGAAAACTTTTAGCTATTGGATTAGGAGGCAAGAAATTTACTCTCGGCCTCGCTGATTTGCGAGTGAAGATCGTTGATGGTAGACTGAGCAATGGCTGTGAAACAAAGAGCGAGAGAGAAAATGAGAAGATGAACCAGGGAAATTACACCAAATAGAAAAGAGGAAGAACAAAGATATTACCTTGGCCAAAGGTGTCAGTCTGTAGCTTCTCGTACGCAAGTTCGAGCTTGCGATGTGCCAGGACGAGAGCTTGATGCACCTTGGTGCGCTCATTATGTGTGAGCTGATCAAAGAATACAGACAATAAGGAGGAGTCAGGTCAGGCAACCTGCCGAATCAAAGAGCTTAAGAGCTTACAGCCGAGTAAGTTCCTTACTCGGCAGTAACCTCGAGGGCTAGGGATCGAAGTTCTAACATACAGCCTTGGAGTAAAGGATTTGGAGGCTAAGTGACTATTGAAGAGCTTACAGCCGAGTAAGTCCCTTACTCGACTGCAAACTCGGGGACTAGGTGATATGTATAAAGGAAAATACTCAATAACACAAAAGAGTAAGAAGTTAATTTACCTTGTTCACTTCATCGGCACGGGCCATCAGAGCAATGGCCTGATGGGTCATGTCGGAGATGGCCTTGGGTCCCAGCTTCATCTTCTTCCCGGCACAAGTGCTGACCTCCTGCTCGCCTGCTGCATTCCATTCCACGGCGTAAGGCTCAGCCGAACCAAGGATCTTGCCACTGAGCGCCCGAGTGAGAACTCGACCCGTTTTCAGGGCGGTTCCCATAGTGGCACGGGTTGCAGCGGCAGAAGTATGGAGGGTAACAGCCCTGGAGTCATCACCCAACCCGGCAGCCGCAAATTCGTCCCCCTTACCCATCGAAGCGAACTTTGTCGCCGACGCCGGAGGCCGGATCTGAGGAGCAGAACCCGGAGCGCAGACTAGAGTTGTCTGCTTGAAAGAGGTGGATTTGCCAGAGGAGGGGCGAGTAGAGCCAGAGGCCTTAGGCTGGGTCTGGCCCTTTGACAGATTTTGAGAGCGAGCAGAAGGATTTGGAGAAGATCGTGGAGCCCCCTGACTAGGCTCAACAGTTTTGCTGGCTCCAAGATCAGGAAGTTGTTCATTCACATCAGCTTGAGGGCTGATGCCAGAGGAACTGGTGGCAGAGGGTTTCTCGGCGCCAGACTTGTGGGCACCAATATCAGGAAGTTTTTCCTGGCCAGCGCCAGGAGCGCTAGCCGGATGACCCACCGGGTGTGACTGACACTGAGAAGCGTGAGCCTCAACAGTGCGAGCCTCAACCCGGACGGGACTTGGCGCCGCCGAGTCAGCTGGAGGAGGTGCATGCCTAAGCGGCGAGGCAATGCTATAAGCAGCCTGATTCGCCGTCAAAGGTGCAACACTGAAAACAACAAGACATAAATAAGAGAACAACAGTGATGAAAAAGAAAAGAACAGAGAAGGCAAAGTGCAAAAAACTTACCCAGTGACAACCGGGTCAAGAACGACTCGGCGTGTGACTCGGCGCCCAGCAGCAGAGGCAGCAGGAGCTGCCGGACTGGGCTTGTTATTCTTGGCCGGCTGAGTGCTGGAGGAGGTTCCGCGTCGCTTCAGCTTAGCGACGGAGATCTTGCCGACTCCGCCCACGGCGAGAGGAGGAACGTCGTGTACCTGGCCAGCTGCATAAGTAAATGACAGGCTTACTCGAATAAGCAAAGAGATTAAGCTCACAAGGCATATACCTTCAAAAGCGTACAATCATCATCCTCATCATCGTCAGACCAATCTTGTAAGTGATTGCGAGATTGAGTCTTACCCGAAGCCGAAGCGGCTGCAGTGTGCGGGATCGGCATGAAGCACTCCAGGTCATACTCGACCTCATCCGAGTCAGAGCGGTCCCCATGATAACCAGCAGGAGGGACAATACTATCATCAACCTAGTGAAGGAGATTTTGCGAAGGACAAATAGAATGAGAAACTAAAAACTAAACTAAGAGTGGCAAAATAGCTAAAGCCTACTCGGCGAGAAAGTAATCCGGAAAACTTACCCAGGGGATAGGCCTAACCCGGCTAAACGGGGGGCAACTCCAAGCCCAATCATCCGCCAAGTTCATTTTAAATATTGAGCTTACTCGGCGGGCAATGGAGTCATGGGTGAGATCCTTAGTGGAATGCCGAGTGGGATCATGGGACCCGCTCATGAAGCACATCTTGTTGCTCCTGGCTTGGATGGGGCTTACTTGGCGTGAGATGAAGGTGCACATGAGGTCAGAGTCGGCGAGATGAAAGTGCTCATCCGGCGACAGCAGCCTTTCCAGGATAGCGTTGGCTTCGTTCATCGCAACATCTTGGTCGCGCGGGTCAAGCTGCCAGTGTTTCTTGTGGGGGACCTCGTCCGAGAAAGGGGGAAGCCAGATGTTGTCAGTGGACCCGCTGTTTTTGACATAGAAAAAGGTTCTATGCCACTTCTTGCAAGAATCGATACCAGCAACCCGAGGAAAGATGGAATCCCTCCTGGGCGTGATGCTGGCAGCGTCGCACCGAGTTGGCTTCTTCTCGACACGGGGAACTTCAGGCTGAGGAACAACCTGAACTTTGAAGCGAAAATACTTGGCCCATAGAAGAACTGTAGGCCAAGTCCTAAGATAGGCCTCGCAGGCAGAGATGAAGAAAGAAAGAGAGCCAATCGCATTGGCAGGAAGATGGTGGGTCTGCAGACGGAAGGTAGAAAGAAATGAGGAAAAGAAGGTGCTCACAGGAAGAGCAAAGCCGTGTTCAAAGTGGGAAAGAAAAACCACCCGCTAGCCAGCTTGAGGTTTGGAGGAGATCTCACCTGCGGGAAGGCGGCAATCTACTTGCAGTGGGATGCGCCTGGTGGACTGGAGCCACTCCACCTCTTCGGTGGAGACCTCTGAGCCTTCCCAGCCACTGCACTCGCCGACGGGGATCTCCTGCTCCTCGGCGCCATCAGCACCGTCGCGAACGTCCATGAGGTCGTCGGAGTCTGTCTCCTCCTAGGAAAGGAGAGGCTTGGAACAACGAGGACCCGTGCTGGAATGGAAAGAGGACAGGGACAATCGCAGCACAAGAGCAAGAGGAAGAAGGAACCGCAAAGGGGGCTGTTCGATTTTGCGGGCGCAAGGAAGAAGAAAGGCTAAGGAAAACTGAACGGGTGTGGGGGAAGTGGAAACCCCCAACCCCTACTTAAGGGCAGTAAAAACCCCCGTCGTGGGATCTAACTGTGCTGTGCGGCCAGCGTGTGGCCGTGTACCGGGCTGGGAGAGCCAATAAGCAAGCGCCACGTAGCCAAGGATACACGAAAAATCCAGTGCCACATCACGGCTAGAAGGACAAGAGGCGTAGGTCGATGGGACTGCCACAGTAACGGGGAATAACTACGCAGCCGTCACTGTTCCGCCAGAGGTTGGAACAAAAATTGAGGCAAGTAATCATGATTACCAGCTGTCAGTGACTAAAGCGCGTCGAAAATGACCCGGAATTGGCCAAAGTAACTCGGCTCGAGGCAAGAATGAGCCAAGAAGTCAAAGAATTGACCCGAAATTGTCAGACTAACCCGACGAGGTGTGAAATTAAGATAGATAAAAGACAAAAACTAAGTTCCATTCACACAAAAGGAACCTAGAGACGCCTAACAGCTTGAACTGCTAGACCTCACCAGCTTCGGGGACTAATGTCGGGGGGATAACCCCCGGTAGGGTCACGAGAGGGGAAACATAGAGCGGCTGGGTTGGCTCCGAGTAAAGAAAGAACCCGGCCAGGTAAGAATGGCCGGGTAAGATAAGCATGAAAGCCGACATACAAACTATGTCGGCCCGCATAGGACAAAGTTGTAACCCTTGCAGGAACCAACAAGCCGAGTCAAGCGAGGAAGGGCCGAGTCAAGGAGGACACATGGCACCTTTCCGAGTAAGGTTCGGGAGGGACCATGGTGAAGCATGGTCAAAAGAGAAGGGCGACGCCGGGTGACACAAAAGGAGCCGGGTGACGCCCAAAGCGCACGCTGGCGTACAAAGTAACATCATGATGCCAAAAAGAACAAGAAGCAGCGTACCAGAAGACCGTTAGCTGTCAAGCTTTATGGACCGGGCCTCTGGGCTTAGGGCAAGCCCATAACCCGGCCCATATCATAGGGACCAAGATCCAAACAGTAAACCCTAGGACCCAAAGGGGTATTAGCTAGCTAGCACTGCCTATATAAGGGAGGGCATAGCAGTAGTAGAAGGAGGTTGGACCAAGTAGGGAACTAGTGCTGTATACTCAAGCCTAAACAGCTCAAGGAGCACTTGTAATCTTTGGGGTATCAATCAAATTTACAAGTCTGGAGAGTTCTTCTTGTTCTTTGTGCATGGCTCGACCGTGCACTCCCTCCCTGGTGACCACAAGCACCCATTCGGCCCCCAACTTAAGCCTACCCATGGCATCTGTCGTGCCACCACCACGACAAAGGTGCTCCTTTTAATAGAGCACCGGAGCAAAGCATTAACACTCCGTGAACACATGTGATCCTCACACCACATCCATCCCCTCCAGTTGTCCCAATTATTGTCACTTTGGGGCCTTTGGATCTGGACAATGATATGTGTACACAACTTGTAGATAAGATCACAAACAATACTATCATAATGATTCAATAATAAGTTTAGATCTGAGATCATAGCACTCGGGCCCTAGTGAAAAGCATTAAGCACAACAAGTTGCAACAAAGTCAAATAGCACAAGAGAAACTAGGAACTATGCCCTAACAGATCTTATTCGATTACATGATTGAACTCATCCAATCCCTACCATCCCCAAGCATACATCGAGGGATTACTCACTCATGGATGAGGGAAACATCGGTGGTTGATGGAGATGCATTGGTGATGGCGATGGTGATGATCCTCTCCAAATTCCCCGTCTCGACAAGGTGCCAGAACTGAGTTTCTGGATCCGAATCTTGATTTCTCGTGGCGGCGGCGGAGCGGAACTCTTTTTGGAAAACTATCGAACCCCCTCGGTTTTTAGGTCGAAAGGCAACTTATAGGCGGAGAGGGAGGCCGAGGGGGTGGCTGGGGTGGCTGCACCCCCTCTAGTTGCGGCCATTGCTGGGCCCGCGCCTGGGTGGGTGTGGGCCCCTCAGGACTCCTCTCCGTCTCTTCTTCTGGCTACGTGGATCTTCTGGTGAAATATAATTTTTGGCATATTTTCCGGGATTTTTCCTGATAGTTCGTTTTCTGCACAAAAACAAGACACCAAGTTAATTCTGCTGAAAACAGCGTCAGTCCGTGTTAGTTGTATCCAAATCACACAAGTTTAGAGAAGAAACAATAGCAAAGTATTTGAGAAAGTAGATACGTTTTGGATGTATCACGCCCCTGACGTCTACATCGACACGCCTTCCAACCAAGTCAAAGCACCTCAAGTAACGTGCCAGTCTTGGGACGCCACTGGCTCAGGCTGGCACATGCCCCGTGGGATATGCTTGGCATCCAAGGAAGATGCTAGGGAATATGTCAGGCATCACCAGATATGCTAAGGCATATGTTGAGCATCTCAGAAAGATGCTAGGAATATGTTGAAGAGATACCGACGACAAGGACTACAAGAAAAACTAGTCTGACTAGGACCAAGCTGGTGAGCCAAGAGTTGTCCCATGGGCTCCCCTTTATAAGGAGTACCAGGGTGATCAATACAGGGGAGGCCCCCGAAGGGATCCTCTCCTCTCTGCTCGTTAGGAGCTAATCTTCTACCTCCTCTACTCTCAAAGAGAAAGCTGCTAGAGGCATATAAAATACAGCTCAAGTAGCACCATTGTAGCCAAGATTATATGAGATTAGATGCAGGAGTATAGGTGGTATCTCACTAGGAGAGCCTCGAACCTGGGTACATCATGTTTCTCTCTGTTCTTACGAGTGCGGTCTTCACCGCGTCATCCCTCCTTGGATTCCTCCACGTCCATCGGCCCCAAATTTAGCCTACCCATGGCATATGCCGTGATACCACCACGACAATGAACAACATGCTCCTCTCTTCATTTTTATCTTTTTCTTAGAAAAGACTAGCTCTATATTAATTCCAAGTAAAATCATAATGCTACTCTTTCAAGTCGGCTAATGGTACTTACTACTTCGCCCTCTTAGATACCGTTTGAATTTTCCACTTGAGTTGATTTGATTTTTTGTTTGTTTGTCTGGTCATTTTTTGTTGGGCTTGTTTGGGGCCTTAGTTTTCTTTGACATTTTCCATGTGAAAACAAATGGATCCAATCAAAATAGCCTAACATATTTGTACATGAAAAGGCCTAGCAACAAAACTTGTAAGAGTCCACATTGATCATACATGCTACGCATGCAGACACAATAAGATCTCAAACCATATACATCAAGGTGCCACATAGACCTTCTCTATCAAACCCCCTCCCCAAAAACCCCCTCTCACGCATTATTTAGAGAAAAATCTTGGCAACACATGGATGAGGGAGGAGCAAGATACCCATAGGGGTGAGTGGGTCAATTGATCAATTTATCCTTTCACCCCTCTTCATCATCTTGTCTCCTTCTCTAGTTTTGATATGGTGAGTACCACTGACATCACTGTCTTAAGCTTGTCTTCATCAACAGCCCCATATACAATTACAATTTACCCAACAACGGTAGCACAAGAAATAGCTTTACAAAATGAGTTGAACTTATTCTTGGACACATGTGTTTTTATTCCTACAAGGACGACCTGTTGTCCCATGCAATGACTCAATGTTATGTGAGAAGGAAAGGACATATAAGACACAAGGGAGGAACTCGGATCTAAGAAGGGGAAATATTAGCCCCGAGAAGAAGTCATGTTCTAGGTAGTTGGACTAACTGGCTTATTCACACCTTGATTGTTTGTCCTGAGAAACAGAGAGTAGTCGGACATGACCCAGACACAAGCCCATATCGTCTGGCACCTGCAAAAGCCAGTCTGACATAGCCCTAATCTAGACTGTTCGACGTCTTCACACCACATTGTCTGGCCCTTGCAGAAAACATCCTGAAGAAATTTTCGTCTGGCTAAGTGGTAAATGTCAGACTAACAGGCATGATACGAGTCGTACTCTCCGGCAGACTATCTTCATGTATAATGTGGGTCATGCACATGTAACCACTTGTTCTCCACCTTAGCAATATATACTATGCACCCCTTTAGACCTAGGGTAGGACACATCATGAAACTTAGATGCTTGCTCCCCAAATTCCCATGAGAAATCCCATTGTGGATTCAAAGGCCTCCACTATCTTCATTAGCCAATCTTTCCCTTCGAGTATTCTATTGGATTTATCAGATGATCGATCGTTCGACAAAATTGATTTCTTCAAGAGTTGTGTTGGTTTGTATTTTTATATCTATGCTTAAGATTTTTTTGTTGGATTCAATTCCTCGCAGGCTTGTCTATTTATCCTTTAATATTTCTTCATTTTCCCCTGCATTTGCCGTCTTCTTTGGGTGTTCATTGTTCTTCCTTGTGTCCTCTTGGTCAACCATGAAGACTAGAATCTAACCTGTATAAGCATTTATTATCCATTTGATCAAAATTTACGTGTCAGTTTATCTCTAGAAGGGAGGGAAATTAATGTAACACCCCACTTTTTGTAACCATGACTATGTGATAGAAATGGAGAAATTTGAGCCAACGGAAACTTTTTTGATTGTTTGACTTGTGCATTTCTTCTTGACCACTTGTGTGAATACCTAATCCTTGTCTAGATGTTTGTCTTGAGCATATCAAACAAGTCACATCTCTAAAACAAATTCAAGATAATAATGCACTTGATTATGTTTTCAAATGGAAATTCGCTCCATTTACTCAAAACCCTAAAATCCTTCTTACCTTATTTTCTCTGATAGTCAAATATTTTAGTTTAAGGAAATATTTGTGAAATCATAGGTGACGTGTAACATTGGTAAGTGCTTAAGTGAAAATTGATGTGGATACTTCGAGTAACATGGGCACTTGTGTGGTGACTTGTGTCCTCCATTGAACTTAGTGCTTTATTGCTAGTGGCTTCTTGATCCATTGGCTTCTTATGTGAAAATATGGCGTGAGTTGTGTTGAACTTACCCTGAATCAAGTTGTGGACTTGTGATCGTACTAGTTATTTGTTGTGTTTATTTATAGGTGTTGCTGGAGCTGGAGGAACATGGTGGATGATGGGATCAAGGGATGAAGCTTTAGGAGAAAATGAGGTCGACGGATCAAGGTCATGCAGGACGTTCGTGCGAAGGAACAATGGAAGTGAATACTACGATGGGCTGGGAGGGCAATGGTTTATCATGCGTTATTTGTACCGGAGATGTACATTATTGGAGATACTACTCGACATAATGGTCGAGGTTTTGGAGGCATCACAAGGAGAGTTGATGGTGTGAATTGACATGCACCTGAATCTATCTCAAGGATGATGTGAGATAAAATGATTTTACATAGTAAAAGTCATAGGCAGGTTAAGAGATTATACTAAAGAGTCCTAAAGATAGCCTTAGATGAAAAAGTTGCCAAAATTAAAGTTGTGCGAGTCATAAAGATGAACAACCTTGCTTTTGGAGTCATCTCAATCAGAGGTAGTATGCAGGCTCCAAGGTCATGATAAGGATCTTGACAAGGTATCTATATTGAGTTAGGAGTTTTGGGTTGTTTAGGGTCACAAAATTCATTATATAAATAAAGGGGTCCATACTAGGGTTTAGGTGGTAACATGGATATAACTCAGAGTCCCAACCTAGATATATTCTTGGAGAGTTCATGGATGCATGATAGTATCTGTAAACGATCGACATCGGCCAAACTCCCCACCTGACAATGTCTTCCGCCCGGATCGGCCTGGTGAGACTGGGCCTTGGAGCCAAATGAAGGGGACTTGCCCCGCTTCCGACGCATAGAATAAGTAAAATAACGTTAAAAGTAGTGGAATTTCACTTGCGCCCGTAAAGGCTCCCACTTATCCTACACCTCTCAAGTCATTTCACAAAGTCGGACTAGAGTCAAGATCAACAAGGTCTTCTTTCCCCGCTGATTCCGCCAAGCCCGTTCCCTTGGCTGTGGTTTCGTTGGATAGTAGACAAGGACAGTAGGAATCTCGTTAATCCATTCATGCGCGTCACTAATTAGATGAGGAGGCATTTGGCTACCTTAAGAGAGTCATAGTTACTCCCGCCGTTTACCCGCGCTTGGTTGAATTTCTTTACTTTGACATTCAGAGCACTGGGAAGAAATCACATTGCGTCAGCATCCGCGAGGACCATCGCAATGCTTTGTTTTAATTAAATAGTCGGATTCTCCTTGTCCATACCAGTTCCGAGTCGACTGTTTCATGCTCGAGGAAAGCCCCCGAAGGGACGATTCCCGGTTCGTCCCCCGGCCGGCACGCGGCGACCCGCTCTCGCTGTGTGAGCAGCTCGAGCAATCCGCCGACAGCCGACGGGTTCGAGGCCGGGACCCCCGAGCCCAGTCCTCAGAGCCAATCCATTTCCCGAAGTTACAGATCCGTTTTGCCGACTTCCCTTGCCTACATTGTTCCATTGGCCAGAGGTTGTTCACCTTGGAGACCTGATGCGGTTATGAGTACGACCGGGCGTGGACGGTACTCGGTCCTCCGGATTTTCATGGGCCGCCGGGGGCGCACCGGACACCACGCGACGTGCGGTGCTCTTTCGACCACTTGACCCTACCTCCGGCTGAACTGATTCCAGGTTTGGCAGGCCGTTAAGCAGAAAAGATAACTCTTCCCGAGGCCCCCGCCGGCGTCTCCGGACTTCCTAACGTTGCCGTCAACTGCCACATCCTGGCTCTGGAAATCTTAACCTGATTCCCTTTCAGGGGATGCACACACTACAAGAATTCTGGTGTATTGCAACAAAAAAGTTTGTCGCAATAAGTACCAGATTGTCGCAATAGGTGCCTATTTTCACGACATGGCGTTCGTTGCCGGCCGTTGCGAGAGATCTCATGGTAATAGGTTATCTCCACAAAAAACCAAGCATGGCAATAAAATATGCTATTGCAACAGGCGTGTGTTGGGTTGCCACATTTTCTCCCGTGGCGTCATGCTCTTTGCTGCCACAATTCGGTTTGTGGTAATAACCTGCTGCAACAAATACCAAAACCGTGGCGCTTGCTCGTTTGTTGAGATAGGCATTCATGGAAATAACCTATCACAACAACGCTTGTTTCATGGCATATACCTTTCTGTGGCAATACTCAATTGTGGTGTTAGCTTATGGCAACAACTCTTGATTTCATGGCACCAAACTTTCGCCACAGACCACCATGCATGTGGCACTAGCTTATGGCAACAGCTCTTGTTTTTGTGGTATTACCCTTCCGCCACGAACCACCATGTTCATGGCATTAGCTTATGGCAACAATTATTAATTTTGTGGCATTAGCGTGATCGTGCTATCTGCCGGGGTTACCCCGTCCCTTAGGATCGGCTTACCCGTGTGCAAGTGTCGTTCACATGGAACCTTAGCTAAGGGAAGATCGTATTGTGATTCGTTCATCTTTCTAGCTAGTTCTTGAAATTGGTTCTAGATTGATTTTTGTAACTTCCTATCAACTTTACTGTTTTGATCATATCTTTTGATTCCTATATCTGATTAAGCTTATTTTTGTTGTGTGGGTTATATAATTTTCATAGATTTCGTTTGAGTCCTCATACGCATCTGTTGGTTCAATTGAACCCATAAACCCATGTCCATTTTTCCTATAAGAAAAACCTTTGTCTTGTCCTCTTGTGTTGAAGAGGATTGTGACACTTTACATTACTATTTTGTTGCACTTTACTTCCTTGTATTAAATCATCCTCTATTGTTTTTTAAATTTTTTAGTGCATAAATAACTAAAACTTGTGACACTTTAGTTGTAGAGAATACATAGATTTTCCTTCTTGCTCATGCGGATCGATACCCTACTTCCACATTGAGAGGTACTACAGTGATCCCGTGCTCTTGGGGGTTATCACGGGCCAGCACGCGGGGCCACGCCGGCCAGCTGTCGCCGCCTCAGGCCACATGCACGTCGGAAGGTGGGGCCTACTCGGGCCTGCCGACGCCTCCCTTGGCTGGCGCACACCTCCTCGTCTCCTTTAGTCCCACCTCATAACTTTAGGGAGAAGGGGTCCTCCCCTTTCACCCATATAAGAAGGTCTTTATTGGTGGAAAATACATAACAATTAATTGGGAATTTTCTAAGGCTTTTTTCCTTAGGGAATGTTTTCCCTCCTCTCTCCGTTGAATCTCGCCAGTGCGGTTCCAATAAGGATTGCGCACGTGGGAGACGACACCACTCCAACACGCCGTCACGCTGCTGGATCCCAGTTCTAGAAGATATACTTCCGCATCCCGGCTAGATCAGGGAGAAGGGGAGTCATTGTTAGACATCATGTAAGGGTAATTGTCCCTTTATGTGGTTTTGGTAAGCAATGACAATCCCTATGGACTAATTTTTTCATTGAATCCATATGAAGGAATATTCCATAGGTCATGCTTGTAGTCCATGTGTTGGATTCGAGTATGGATGCCATGAAGATAAATATATACATTGAGTATTGGCATCAAGATCATCGAGTTGAAGAGAAGAATATGATATGATCAAGATCTTGAGAGTTTGAATAGAAGAATTCAAGATATGGCTCTAAGTCAGTGTCATGATAGCCTCATGAGTTGAGCTATGGTTGACTAAGATTTAGAGAATGCAATCAGATGAAGAATTATTTATGTACCTCGAGATATTGAGATAGAGCAGGAGAAGATACATGGTTGACCAATACAAAGAGTGAAGAGTGAATTCAAGTTGGTCAACACATGAATCATAAATAATGTATCTTTCCATGGGAATGCATCAAAATTGAAGATTTGATATAGCCCATGAGAGAATGGCATCAAGTGGTGATCATATTCAATGTTGAGAAGTGCAAGTTCAAATATAAGCATCTCAAGAAGATCATATGGTTTAAGCTTGCGACCCATATTGGTGATAATGGACATGTGAAAATGTGCCTTAATTAATCTATCCCATAGTGGTGTATGGGGAGCAAATTAGGAGTCTTCACGAAGCAACAATGATCAAGTGAGGCATTCCGCCTTGAATGAAGCTTGAAGTGTTATCATAAAGATCAAGCAGGATGCACAAGGAAATGGTATGGCCTTTCTAGGTTTTTATTTTATCAGTATCAAGGTGGTTGTTGGGAGACCAGGTTATAGGATAGATAGCCGCACTATCAAGAGGGGCTCTTGGTTAGGTAACTTGATCACATTGTCTTAGGGAGCTCATTCCTTTGCATACTTTGCATCTCCCTATTTTGTTGCTTCTTGGTGTTTCTTTATGTGAGGTTCTTGAGCTTGTTGCTAGATCTTCAACAAGCCCAAATTCATCAAAAACGGAATTCGTATGCATCTTCTATTGCATTTTCGAGTTTGGAGGTTTTAATGGTTATTCTTTACGGAGATTTCATAACTCTCCTTATTTGGTTATTTACCTATGTTTCTTTATTGGGTTTTCTAGTATCTAATAGATAGAGCTTGTTCTTAGCTTTTCAAAAAGCCCAAGTTTGCTAAAAATCCAAGTTTGGACGCAAAAGTTATAGCCGCTTTCGTCTGCCATGTTTTGGTTCGGTGGGAATTTCGGTGGCCACCGGAAATTTGACCAGCATGTTGTTTTGGCAAATACTGGAAATTTTCTAGTTAAACAGAAATTTCTGGCGCTAGATCTGGCAGAACCGATTTTTCAACTGGAACATGTCCGACCAACTCATTTTGACCTCAACGGTCACTCCCTTGAAGGGGTATAAAAGGGGGGCTTCTTCCCCAAAGTTCTAGGGTTCTAGAGCACGTTTTTTACCTCCAGTGTTGACCCCTTTGAGCTTGATTCCTCTCCCTTCCCTCCTATGATTCTTGCATGTTCTTTGAGGTCTTTGGAAGAAGAGATCAAGATCTAAAATCCCCACCAATTTATTTCTTCTCTGAGTGAGGGGAACCCATTGGATCTAGATCTTGGAGTCATTGCTTGATTTCCACCATTGTTTTTCCTCTCTAATTCCTCCCTAGCACTTGTTGCTTTGGTAGGATTTGAGAGTGGGGGTTTGAACACCCTTGGTGTTCTTGCTTTGCATTCTTGCATAAGTGTTGATCTCTCCATTACTATTGGTTCGAGTGAGAGACCATGAGCTTGTTACTCTTGTAGGGTGACCTCCTAGTCGGCCTAGCGTTTGGTGAAGTGGTGTCATCTTCGTGGAATATTATGAAGAGACTGGGGCTTCTCCTTCATGGATCTTGTGAAGTGGTTGTGGATCTTGCCATCTCCGAAGTGGAGGAAAAGCTAGCCATAAGGAAATGGCCTATTCCTTCGTGCAATAGACTAAGAGAATAAGGTGAGCCTTCGTGGTGTTGTGAAATCCTTCGTGGAATCCCACACCTCTCCAACGTGACGTACCTTACTTGTAAGGGAACACATGAATACATATTCGTCTCCGCATGTCTCGTTATCTCTATACCCGAGCTTACTTTCCTTGTGATAGCCATCAAACTTGAAGTACTTATTTCTTGCTTAACACTTGTGGTATTTTATCTTGTGCTATCTTGCTTAGCTTAACTTGTTGTTGGTGCACTTAGTTGAGCCTAGTGTTTTTAGGTTTTGTGCTTGTAAAATAAACGTTAGTTTAATTCCGTATTCTATCAAGCCAAAACCATAATAGTATTGAAATTGCCTATTCACCCCCCCCTCTAGGCGACATCTCTATCCTTTCAATTGGTATCAAAGCAAGGTCTCTCCTTGTTTAGGATTCACCGCCTAGAGTGTAAAGATGTCAACTAGTAGTATAGTGCACAATGACACAATTATCTTTAATGGCACAAATTATACTTTGTGGATAAATTGCTTGCTTTGTAACCTTCGGACCTTATGTCCAAACATAGAGTGATTTCTAGATGTAGGTTTTTCTTCTTCGATGGATCCTCAAAATCTGTCTTTAGAGGATGAGAAAAATTTACATCTCGAAGCTCGAGTATCTAATGAGATTATATTCTCCTTGAGCCCCACAGTTAATTTGTTCTTGACGATTGTAAAACGCAAGTCGTCTCATGAGATGTGGACCAAGCTTAAAGAAATATTTGGTGGGTCCATTTCTCATAAGGACGGTGGTATATCCAAGAGGCTCTCCTCTCTTTCACATCATGAAGAGCTCCAAGTTGCTTCCACCTCCAGCTGTGATGAGATTTCAATTCCTTCCACTTCACCTACATGTGACAAGTCACAAGGTAATGGCATGGTGAAAATGGAGAAATCATATGTGATGATGGCGTCTCTCTTTAGAACAATGATTCATGTTCTATAAATGCTAATGGTGTAGAGAGTTTGGACTTAAACACTTCTTGTAGTAATGGTTCTAAATTCTGTTGCTAGTCCTTGCATATCATCTAGAAATTATTTGAGTACTAGTATAGATGATATGCTTGACTTATCTTGTTCCTATGAGCAAAATGCCTATGTTTCCTCTAGTTGTGTATCTAACAATATAGAGGAAATAAACCACTCTATGGAGCAAGACATAATCATGAATGAAGATTCAAGAATATCCTCATCTTCATACTCCCGTGATCACATGTGCCTTATGGCAAGTGGTTCAAAGGTATCTCCAACTTTGAATCCCAATATATCCTCTAATGATGATAGTGATGATGATGTTATTAAGGATACTAGCACTATCTAGAATGAGTTTACCTTTTTGTGTACTTCTCTTCATGGTAATAATAAGGTTATTGCTTGTCTCAAACACGTGATGGAAACCTTTAATAAACAATTGTAAACCATCAACGGTTGGAGGATCATATTGATGATGGGATTCGGAAATTCAATCTCCTTAAGCAAGAGCTAGCCGAGGAGAAGCACAATAATTGTATCCTCACACAAAAAATTGAATCTTATGAGCTTAAAAAGAAAATTCTATTAATGATGCTTGTGCTACTGACTCTACTTCTTGTGAAGCATCTACCCTAAAGGAGAATGTTGAGCTAAGGGCTCAACTTGAGTTACTAGCTAGCAATTATAGGAAATTGGAATAAAGTCATGAAAATCTCTTGGGCTCTCATAATGATCTTCTAATCTCCTATGATGGGCTAAAGTTAGACCTTGAGCCAAGTATCACTAAGGTAACATCACATGAGCCTCTCTTGGACATGAGCACAACTTCTACTCAAAATGGTATAACACCATGTGGTAGTCCTAGTAATCCATCTACTCATACTAATGATAAACCTTGTGTTGGATTACTTGCTTTTCCTTGTTGCTCTAATAATGAAGCTTCTACTTCCTCTAGTACTTCTATTTATACTAACCATGTAGAGCAAATAAAAGATCTCAAGGCCCAAGTCACTTGTTTGAAGAAACACTACAAGAAATGTTTCCTTCCGCAACGACTGGCCCGTCGGTCATCATAGAAGGCGCCTCTTCCGTGACGAAAATCTCGTCTCGACCGTGGCCGATGCAAAACTTTTTTTTCCGGTTTCGCAGCCCTCTACTACGACGAAGCCGCTAAAAACGCGGAGGAAGCGCGATGGGTGCATGGTAGAAGTAAGATTTTCGCTTCCTCGCGAGATGTTGACTCGCCGAAGTATTTTTTTTGTGTGTGGGTCCCGAACGTTAGTGACTATAGCGGACTAAACTTTCCGGTCGCGCCTTGAACTCGATAACATTGTTCGATTGCCTCTTCCGTTTAGTCAGGCTGCTGGGTCCCGCATGTCTGCCTCACATTAGAGGAATCATGAGTATAATGGATTTTTTTCCTTCCCGATCCCGAACTTGATAGCGTCACTCGATGCATCTGTCATTTAATCAAGCTGCTGGGTCCCATGTGTCATCCTCACACTAGAAGAAACGTGTGCATGATGGATTTCCCCCCTTGGCTCGTGCCTCCCTGTTATGAACTCGATAACATTGCTCGATCTATCTGCCATTAATCATGATGCTGGTTCCCACATACCAGCCTCCCATTACAAGAATCGTGTGTATGATGGAATTTTTTCCTTCGGTCCCGCTACCATGTTCTGAACTTGATAGTGCTGCTAGATGAATCTACAGTTTAATCACGCAGTTGGGACCCACATGTCATCCTCTCATTAGAAGAAATGTGTGCATGATAAAAATAATCCTTGGCTCGTGCCTCCCTGATTTGAACTCGATAACGTTGCTCGAACTATCTACCGTTAATCACGATGTTGGGTCCCACATTCCAGCCTCTCATTAGAAAAATCGTGTGTATGATGAAATTTTTACCTTCGCTCCCGCTATGCTGTTTCGAACTTGATTGCGCTGTAGTTTAATTATGCATCTGAGTCCACCTGTCATCCTCTCATTAGAACAAACATGTGTATGATGGATTTTTTGCTCTCGGTCGCGCTACCCTGTTCTGAACTTGATAGCGTTGCCGGATGCATAATCACACAACTGGGCCCCACGTGGCATACTCTCATTAGAAGAAACATGTGTATGATGGAATTTTTTCCCTCGATCGCGCCTCCATGTTAACTTGATAGCGTTGCTCGCTGCATCAGCTGTTTATTTAGGCCGGTGGGTCCCATTTGTTAGCATCTCATTAAAAGAATGTTGTGTATATGATTGAAATTTTTCCTTCTCTAGCGCTACCCTGTTCCTAACTAGATAGCGTTGCTCGATGAATCTGCTGTTTGATCACACTGCTAGGTCCCACATGTCAGCATCTCATTAGAAGAAATGTGTGCATGTAGGACTTTTTACTCGCTCGTGCCTCAATGTTTCGAACTTGGCAACATTGCTCGATGCATCAGCCGTTTATACTAGCTAGTGGGTTCCATATGTCAGCTTCATATCAGAAGAATAGTGTGCATATGATGGAAAAAAATTCTTCTCTAGCGTTACCCTGTTTCGAACTAGATAGCGTTGCTCGAAGAATCTGCCGTTTGGTCACGCAGCTGGGTCCCACATGTCAGCATCTCATTAGAAGAACGTGTATATGTTGGACTTTTTTCTTGCTCGCACCTATCTTATTCGAACTTGACAACGTTGATCGATGCAGCACCTATATAAGGTCTCTCTGGTGGGTCCCACATGTCAGTCTCTCTGTAAATGAAACGTGCTATGATGGAATTTTTTCAGTCGCCTCTGTTGTGCTGACTTTGGTCCGTAGTTGAGTCTCAGATGTTAGCAACCTCTGTGCAGGAAACGTGTCTACGCTGGGTTCCAGATGTCAGCCTCTATTTGAAAGAAACGTGTGTATGTTGGACTGTTTTTTTGGGTTGAGTCTGCCGTTATGACCTTGGCAACATTGGTGGATTTTTCGAGGGGGAACGTGTCTATGATGCAGCAACAGTTTACCTGGGCCCCAGATGTTAGCCTTATAGAGTACAAAAAATGTTAATCTACACTCCGATACTGGGTCCCACATGTCAGCCTTCTATGTATAGGAAACGTGTCTATGCTAGGTCCCACATCGCAGCCTTCTCTGTGTAGGAAACGTGTCTATACTTGATCCCACATGCCAGCCACTATTTGAATTAAACGTGTGTATATATGTTGGACTGTTTTTTCGGGTCGAGTCCACCTTCTTTGGCCTTTTATGGGTATAAGGGAACTGCTTACCACAGCTCGGGGAAATTGGAGAAATGATCCCATGGAGAATAGCCTATGGAGTATATCCCATGTAGACCAGACCATGTAGAATAGACAAACTCTTTTTAATTCGGCCTTTTGGGATTTGCCCCCTCCTCTCAATATTTTTAAAAAAACTCTGCTGCAGATTTTTTTAACAGCGCCTACAATTTTTAGTTTAGCTGACAGGAGCGCCGCCTTATTATTTGATGGGAGATAAAAATGTTCAAAACAAGTCTTTGTGAAGGAGGCAAGTCAATAAGTTATAATAACAAAGCTTAACGATTCTATTCAATTGGATGTTTCTGTCGTAGTGGTAAGGCACCCAGTCAACCGGTGGTGAGGTATCGAGTTTGAATCCTAGGAAATATGTGTTAATATAGAGTTACTTTTTGTATTCACAGGCTAACATCTGGGACCCAAATAAACTGCTGCTGCATCTAGCAATGTTACTAAGGTCAGGATGGTGGACTCGATCCCAAAAAACAGTCCAACATATATACACACATTTAATTTAAATAGAGGTTGACATGTCGGACTAACATGGACATGTTTATTTCAAATAGTAGCTGAACTGCTTCTGCATCTAGCAATGTTGCCAAGGTCAGATGTTCTAGGCTAAAGAGGGGCCAAATGAGGTAGATTTCTTCTCTTGGTATATAAAAAATGCATTTTGTTGTGGCTCGGCCGGATTCGAAACAAAGATATCAGAGAGAGAGGGAAAGAAATAGATAATTCTTTTTGGCAGATATTTATATAAACTCTATAGTACATAATAAGATAGAAAAATTATCGACAGATTCGCACTTCACATTCAGCAACACTTGACCAATTCAACGACATTTTAAAGTGAGCGATTCAGCAATATAGACACTAAAATACAATAGTAGTACAGAGAGAATCAGTTTTTGTTTCAGCTCTTAAAACCTTGTCACCCGATCAGTTTGCCCTTTTCTCCAAACACACTCGGCCATTAGATCATGCAAAACTGACGATCAAGTTTGCTTCGAGTATCTTATTCTCACATCAAATGCATGTGTGACCCCCCTATGCTACCCAAAATGCCCAAGTATCATCTAGATTGTGAAAAGGCCATGTTTCAAAACAAAAGCAAGACTATCTACTGCCCTTGATTTAAACAAGTACCAGTATATTAGTATTAGTTCCACAAAATGCTTTAGTAATAGCAAGGACAGAACAATTGAGAGATTCAGTAGCTTTCCTGCTTGAAATTCAATAACAGTACAGAGAAAACTGTTTCTTGTTCTAGCTCAAAAAAGCTTGGCACACAATCAGTTTACCTTGTTCTCCGAACAGACTCGATCATTGGAGCAAGCAAAACTGACGATCAAGTATGCTTCTGTGTGAATACCTCCTCCTTACGTCAATGCCTGTGTGACCCCTATATGCAACCCAAAATGGCCAAGACGCATTTAGATAATTATGACAATGCTAAGTTTCAAAAAAAAAGCAAGACAATCTGCTGCACTTGATCTAAATAAGTACTCCAATTACATTATAGTTAGTTGTCAAAATATTGTACTGGTAGTAACGACAGAACATTTCATAGATTCAACAGTATAGAATAAGACCGAAAAAATATCGATAGATTGCCAGTTTATATTCAGCAGCACTTGACAGATTCAGCAGCATCGCAAATTGACTGATTAGCAGTACACAGACAATAACCATAAGAATTAATAGATTCAGCGAGGGCTGATTCAGAAGAAAAGTGAGACCATATTCTGCACTCAATAGGTCGATCTGAACAAGTACGAGTACATGTTATTACTACAAAATAGATTAGGAGAGGAAGAACTCCATACAAAATACTTAGAACTACCTTAAGCCAGGAACTACTATTCTTACTAGTATTCGAAAGATTCAGTAGTACAGAATAAAAAATAAAAATATTGACAGGTTCCTAGTTCATAATCAGCCGCACTTAACATGTTCAGTAGCATTTCAAAGTGGCCGATTCAGCAATACAGAAACTAAAATTCAATAGCAGTACAGAGATAATCATTTCTTGATTCAGTTTTCCCTTTTCTCCAAACACACTCCATCATTGGAGCATGCAAAACTGACGATTAATACTGCTTTTTATGCATACCTCATTCTTACATCAATGCTAGTGTTACCAACATATATGCAAGCCAAAATTCCCAAGCTTATCTAGATTGTGAGAAGGCCATATTTCAAAAGAAAAGCAAGACCGGCCATCTACTGCCCTTGATCTAAACATGTACCAGTACATCAGTACTAGTTCTACAAAATACTTTAGTAATAAAAATGACAGAACATTTGATAGATTTACTAGCATTTGAAATATTTGGCGATACGGAATAAAATAGAAAAATATCAACAGATTCCCATTACATAATCAGTGGCACTTGATAGATTCAACAACATTTCAAAATGACCTATTTAGTAGTACAGATAATGACCAAAGGAATTTATAGATTTAACAATACAGACATTAAAATTCAATAAATGTAGCAAGGCCATAATTCAAATGGAAAGAGAGACCATATTGTGGCCATGCTGTTCCAAAAGAAGAGCAAGACCATCTACTGCGCTTGATCTAAACAAGTACCAGTACATCACTATTAGTTCTAAAAAATACTTTAGTAATAGCAACCGAACATTTGATAGATTCACTAGCATTTGAAAGATTTAGTAGTACAGGATAAGAAATAAAAATATCGACAGATTCCTAGTTCATATCCAGCGACCCTTGACAGACTGATTCTCATTTCAAAGTGACCGATTCAGTTTGTCCTTTTCTCGGAACGCTCGATTATTGGATCAAGCAAAAGTGACGATCAATTCTGCTTTAGTGTGCATACCTCCTTCTCACATTAATGCCTATGTGTGTGACCTCCATAGGCAACTAAAAATGCCCAAGCCTCGTCTAGATTATGATTTTATGACAAGGCCAAGTTAAAAAAGAAAAGTAAGACAAATATGCACTTGATCTAAACAAGTACAAGTATATCAGTATTAGTTCTATAAAATATTTTAGTAATAGCAACGACAGAACAAAGGCAATGCAGTACCATCTACTGCCCTTGATTTAAACAAGTATCAGTATATAGTACAAAATACTCCGAGATACAAGACCTAGTACTATAGTAGTATTACTTTGTAGCCAAAATAGTTCAACATGGCCGATACCAACTAAACTATCCTATTACATAGTATTATGAGTACTTACGGTAGCTAGGTTCCAATCCCGGGTATTGGCGAAGCTCGGGATGAACCATAATGGAGTCTCCGGAGATTTCCATATAACGTTGGTTGAGAAACCAACAGCTGCTTCTTCAGTATTTAGACTGATGCATCATATTTCAGGAAACGGCTTATAGCCAAGTCCTATTGCATGGTGGAAGGTGTAGACACAGTTGCTTCTCGTCAGATATCCTGGGGCAACATCTACACCACCTACTGCAATGTTAATCAGATAGTTTTATCCAGGAAAAGGGAATATGCTCCTAGGTCAGTGATCGGTATCCATGGCTTAGGTGGAAACAAGTAAGAAGTGTCCTTTGAGTACACCTTGCAGCCAAACCCAGTAGCATAGGTGCCAAAAGTGCGACTGCAGCAATGTTTTGATCAGCAGCACGATTGCCATGGCCATGATAAGTACCGCCATAAAAATCCTCATTAGTAAAGAAGAAGGCGAGATTCGTCTGCAGATATTGCTAAGAACCATAAACCAGGTTCGTACTCCTCAGCATCTATGTCATCAAGGTTGCCCTCCCCAGGATGTGCGCTAGGTGGTGCCGGGAGCAAAATAGGACCTTGAAAAAGAAATGACGGCCAAATCAGCCAAAACTAGTTTACATCCATAAAAATTGAAACTAGTGATTACAATAGGTGTGGATCAAACTTACCAAAATACAGATGATTCCAGACATAAACACTGCCACTATCAGTGGCTGCAAACTCTAGACCCATGTGGATAACTGTGTCGCTGTATCTGAAAAATTACTGGAACTGGTTCTCAAGAACTATCCATGTATACTCATCGCCATCAAGGGTAGAAATTGAGTAGTCGAAGATAGCGACAAGAGAGAAATCTAAATAATCTGCATCAGCTATGGGAGCTCGGCAAATAGCAATCTTCTGGAAGATAATGGTGCGATCATTATGCATGAATGTAAATGGATCATTGTTGGGTACAAACTCATGGACTTGTGGGAGAGGAATGCGTTAATGAGTATACACATTGGCAAGCTCCCACTTAAAACTCGCACCCAACAGTGGCGATCCAATCTCCATTGGCACCTACCCATTGTTTACCCATATACTTCGGGAACACAACGCCGGAGGAGAACCTGTTCAGCGGCGTCAGCTTGCATGTCATGTCCTTGCCCTCGAAGTACTCATTGCATTCCCATGGTTTCTTAGTTGGGTGATAATGAAGAACACATGGGAGGCCAAACGGCTGAGAAGCATGTAAAGTTGCACTATATTTTTCCGAGTCAAGAAGATGTTTGGACGAACCAGCGAGGCTCGCGGCGGTGATGACGTTGCATATCGTTATCAGTTCTTCAAGCGGTCCTTCGGTAAAAACCTCCTGGAACATCTCAGAATCATCACCGTCCTTTCTCGGTCCTGCCATCATAGGGGAGCTGCTAGAAGTTGGAACGATGGCTTGATTTGGTTTTTTGTAAAAGAGGAAAGATCGATGGCGTAGGCGGGATAGGAAGAAGAACAAACAGTCTCATACTATGCAGTGGACATGATCAGAAAGCGGCATGGTGGAGTAGCGAAACAGCGATGCTTGGCGTAGAGGTAGGGGAATGGGGAACTGGGATAGAGAGTAGTATAGGGGAGGTTGAATAAAATGATTAAAATAGACGCATGCTCCTCTTCTTCAGTTCCCTTCAAATTAGTATGAATGCAGGGGTAGCTGCAGGACTAACTCCTATGTAATTTTTGGTCAAATTTTTAGGTCCTTGATGTAAAATGTACTCCCACCACCCGTATAATTTTTTTAATCTAAAAGTGTTAAAATTTGAACGAATTTAAGCTTTGTTGTCAATGAGTATGAATATTCTTGGATTTCAAGCCGAAAGACCAAGTCATGGTCATATCTACATCAGACTTTATGTGGATGATCCATAGGGATCGACTATCGAGCAACTCGACTCGTTAAGGCTCTCACTCTTTAAGACTCAGATAATTCAACTCATTAAGGATACGAGCAAAAAGTGAAGCCTGGCTCGTTTCATACTCGTTGACAACTAGTAAAATTCTAACATGAAAATTCATGGTAAAATCAAAATGAAATTAAGCTTAGTTGTCAATGAGTATGAACGTTCTTGGATTTCAAGCCGAACGACCATGGCCATGGCCATATCTACACCATACTTTATGTTGATGATCCCATATCCAAGGATTTGCATGCCGACAAATCTGGCCATATTTTGAAAACACTAGAAGAGGAAGTAGTATGAAGAGTATGGCTCGATCATCGGCTCTCTCAAGGAGGCGAACCCGATTGTTTTCCTTGCTTGATTATTTTAGGGTCCTTTGTGCTGAATGTATGGACCTCGATGTAAGCTTCCTATTTTTATGTCCTTGCTGTAAAATGTACTCCCATCACCCATGTAAATTTTTAACCTAAAAGTAAGTGATAAGATCTAAATGAATTTGAGCTTAGTTGTGAATGAGTACGAACATCCTTGAATTTCAAGCCGAATGACCAAGGTCATGGCAATATCTACATCATACTTTATATCGATGATCCCATGTCTAAGAATTTTCATGTCGACAAATATGGCCATATTTTGGAAATAATTGAAGAGGTAGTATTTAGAAGAGTATAGCTCGATCAGCTGGTCTCGCGAGAAGGATCCAAACCCGACTATTTTCCTTGATTAACTAATTTAGGGTCCTTTGTGCTAAAATGTATGGACCTTGATGTAATTTTCCCTTTTTAGCTCCTTTATATAGGATGTACTTCCACCACCCGTGTAAAATTCTAACCTAAAAGTATATGGTAAAGTCAAAAAGAATTTAAGTTTAATTGTCAATGAGTATGAACATTCTTGGATTTCAAGCCGAACGACCAGGGTCATGGCCATATCTAATGTTGATGATCCCATATCCAAGAATATGCATGCTCACAAATTTAGCCATATTTTAAAAACAATCTGAGAGGTAGTAGTACAAAGAGTATGGATCGATCAGCTGCTCTCTCGAGAACGAACCAAACCCGATTGTTTCCTTGCTTAATTATTTTAGGGCTTTGTGCTAAATGTATGTACCCCGATATAATTTTCCTATTTTTTAGGTCCTTGATGTAAAATGTACTCTCGTCATCCGTGTAAAATTTTAACCTAAAAGTAAGGGGTAAAATTTAATGAATTTAAACTTAGTTTTGACTGATTATGTATGAACATTCTTGGATTTCAAGCTGAATGCCAAGGTCATGGCCATATCTACATCATACTTTATATTGATGATCCCATGTACAAGAATTTTCATGTCGACAAATTTGTCCATATTTTGAAAACAATCAAAGAGGAAGTAGTATTTAGAAGAATATGGCTCGATCAGCTGGTCTTTTGAGGAGGAGCCGAAACCGATTGTTTTCCTTCCTTAATTATTTTAGGGTTCTTTGTGCTACATGTATGGACCTTGATGTAATTTTCTCACTTTTTGGGTCCTTCGCGTAAGACGTACTCCCACCGCCCATGTAAAATTCTAACCCGAAAGTACTTGGTAAGATCTAATTGAATTTACGCTTACTTGTCAACGGGTATGATCATTATTGGATTTCAAGTCGGACGACCAAGTTCATGGCCATATCTACAGCATATTTTATGTTGATGATCCCATGTTGAAGAATTTGCATGCCGACAAATCTGGCCATATTTTGGAAACAATCAAAGAGGAGGTAGTATGAAGAGTATGGATCGATCAACTGGTCTCTCGAGGAGGATCCGAAACCAACTATTTTCCTTCCTTAATTATTTTAGGGTCCTTAGTGCTACATGTATGGACCTTGATGTAATTTTCCATCTTTTGGGGTCCTTGGTGTAAAACATACTCCCACTGCCAGTGTAAAATTCTAACCTAAAAATACGTGGTAAGATCTAATTGAATTTACGCTTAGTTGTGAATGGGCATTGATCATTATTGGATTTCAAGCTGGATGACCAAGGTCATGGCCATATCTACAACATACTTTATGTTGATCATCCCATGTCCAAGAATTTTCATGCCGACAAATTTGGCCATATTTTAAAAACAATTGAAGAGGAAGTAGTATGAAGAGTATGGCTTGGTCAGCTGCTCTCTCAAGAAGGAGCCGAACCCGATTGTTTTCCTTGCTTAATTATTTTAGGGTCCTTTGTGCTAAGTGTATGGACCTCAAAGTAATTTTCCTATTTTTGAGGTCCTTAATTAAAATATACTCCCACCGCCTGTCTAAAATTTTAACCTAGAGTGAGTGGTAAAATCTTAATGAATTTAAGCTTAGTTGGCACTAAGTATGAACATTCCTTGATACAAGATGAACGAACAAGGTCATGGCCATATCTACATCATACTTTATATTGATGATCCCATTGAAGGGAATATGCCGTGAGAGGCAATAATAAAGTTGTTATTATGTATATTGCAAGTATATGATATATGTTTATTTTGCATGATATAATTGTATTAATACGAAAATGTTAATACATGTGTGTTTAATAAGCAAATGGAAAGATCCTAGTTATGCCTTTCTTATAAACTAGCTCGTTCATTAATAAGATGATCAAGGTTTCCTGATCATGGACATTGGATGTTGTTAATAACGAGGTCACAACATTATTGGTATGGTGTGATGAACATTCATCTGAAGTATAACATTATGACCAAAGTCATTGTGTTTATATTGCTATAACATTATAAGAAGTAACCCTAATCCTTAGACCATGAGATCATGTCAATCACTAACACTATAAGAGTATGTTGATAACATCAAACGTCACACCGTAAGAGGGTGATTATAAAGATAGGTTCAGTGCTACGAAGGTGTTATGTTGAGGCTCATGGATCAAGAGTATAATTTGTCCATCCCGATGACGGATATATATACTCTGGGCCCTCTCAGTGATATCACATTGGTTACCTTGCAAGCAAGTGATTTGATCACTAGAATGTTATATCACGGGAACAAGAAAAGAGTGCATGTCGGTAGTGAGATCAAACTAGGTATGGATATACCGATGATCGAATCTCGGACATGTAATATATCGCAAGACAAAGGGATTAATATTCTAGCATAAAAGGTTCTCACGATCACAAGAAGTCATTGTTGAATGTGTGAGAGTCAGTATGGATCTCCAGGTCCTGCTTCTGATTATTGATTTGAGAGGGGTCTCGATCATGTCCGCATTATTCATGAACTATAGGGTGATACACTTAAGAGAAACCGACACCATTTGGACAAATAGTTTCTTGTCGAAAAGATTTACAAAGCGCAGGAATTTATTTCACTTGACACCGGAATTGTTTCGGGTGAAATTTCTGAAAGTGTTTCTGCATGTGAAATAGAATACTAGCAAGGGGTTTTATGTGAATGTTTGTCCATTAAAGTAATTGACAAAATTTTGAATAAATAATAAAAGGAGTTTTATTTAAAGAGAGATTACATTAAATTTGGTGGAAATTTACTGGAATATGAGTGGGATTTTGAGTGGAGAAGTGAGGGGTCATCTTTATGTGAGTGGAGCTCCCTCCACATGAATGAAGGAGGGGAGGGGCACCCTCCATGATGCGCTGGCCATGGGGAGGGGCTGCCCCCTCCTCCTATAAAAGGACCCCCTCTCCCCTTCTCATACTCACACCTCCTCGTGAAGGATGTCTCTCCCCATCTAGTTTATCCCCCATGGTCTCGGACTAGCGAGATACATGTTCCCGGTGGCTTTTTGGGAGGAAAGAGTTGTTGCTTCCGCTGCATCGCTGGAGCGAGGAGGAGAAGGTTTCTCGGTGGCTTGGAATTGTGTGCGAGAACGGATGCGCTTCTGTTGCGGTGCTGGACTTCTTCTCGATCTTGAGATCGACAAGCGTTCGTCTATATCATCCACGAGTACAACCTCGTTAAACTATGTCGGTCTACAAGGGTATGTTCTCTATGGATGTATATCCACATGTTGCTTGTATTTAGTAGATAGATCTTGGTACATACTTGTTCCCATCGTAGGAAATTTTTCGTTTTCTATGCTGCGAACCCTACACCCATGTCCAAGAATTTTCATGCTGACAAATTTGTCCATATTTTGAAAACAATTGAAGAGGAAGTCGTATTTAGGAGAGTATGAGTTGATCATCTGCTCTCTCGAGAAGGCTGTTTTCCTTTGCTTAATTGTTTTAGGGTCCTTTGTGCTAAATGTATGGACCTCGGTATAATTTTCTCCTTTTTAAGGTCCTTGATGTAAAGTGTACTCCCACCACCCGTGTAAAATTTTAACCTATAAGTAAGTTGTGGTAAAATCTTGTCATGGTAAACAATATTGCCACTAGGAGTTTCTCCTGTTGAAAAAAATGAGAGCGAGAAGGGACCAAGAGACGAGAGCATAGAGGAGGTAGCCCGAGAGAAGCGAAGAGGAGGAATTTAAGCCGGTGCGATGTCAGAGCAAAGCTAATGGGTTCTTGACACGAGGTATGGTGGATAGTACACTAGTACTAGTATAGTTCATGACCTTTACTACACGTGAAACAAATTGTCTTTTCTCCCTCCTTCACTACCTCATCACCATCCACACACTCCAGCCGGATGATCTCTTCCTCATCCACAACATGGCGCTGCGCATGTGCGTCGACTAGCCTCGTGTCGGCGGCTCCGTGTCTGTGTTTGGCGTGTTCGTCAGCTGCATTGGTGCGAACTATTTTGGGCCTTGTCTGGAGTAGTAGAGTAGCAATTCAAATTTCCCCGGTTTCCAAATTTTCACTTCCTTCCCAAACATCCGGGGGAAGGATATTCAAAAGATCGCCATCCGCAGTACTACTACTAGTACTCTAGTAGTACACTACTTAAAGTGGTGGACAAGGGGTGTGTTGATACTACTGTACGTCTCATCGCATTGGATTTTGATGCACACCATTATGATCTTTTATTTTTATTTTTGCGGGGGACACCACTATGATCTGGCCAACCTTTCTACTCCCAACTACTGAAGGGAATATGCCCTGAGAGGCAATAATAAAGTGTTTATTATGTATATTCCAAGTATATGATAGATGTTTATTTTGCATGCTATAATTGTATTAATACGGAAACATTAATACATGTGTGTTTAATAAACAAACAGAAAGTTCCTAGTTATGCCTCTCTCATAAACTAGCTCGTTGATTAACAAGATGATCAAGGTTTCCTGATCATGGACATTTGGTGTTGTTAATAATGAGGTCACAACATTAGTGTAATGATGTGATGAAAAATCATCCGAAGTATAGCATTACGATCAAAGTCATTGAGTTTATATTGTTATAACAACATACGAAGTGATTCTAGTCCTTAGACCATGAGATCATGTCAATCACTAACACCGAAAGAGTATCTTGATAACATCAAACATCACACTATAACATGGTGATTATAAAGATGGGTTCAATACTACTAAACTGTTATGTTGAGGCCCATGGATCGAGAGTGGAATTTTTTCATCCCGATGACGGATATATATGCTCTGGGACCTCTCGGTGATATCACATTTGTTAGCTTGCAAGCAAGTGATTTGATCACTAGAATGTTATATCACGGGAACAAGAAAAGAGTACATGTCAGTAACGAGATAAAACTAGGTATGGAGATACCGATGATCGAATCTCAGACATGTAATATATCGTGAAACAAAGGGATTAAGATACTAGAGTAAAAGGTTCTCCCGATCACAAGAAAGTCATCGCTGAATGTGTGGGAGTCAGTATGGACCTCCAGGCCCCGCTTCCGATTATTGATCTGAGAGGGGTCTCGATCATGTTCGCATTATTCACGAACCATAGGGTGACACACTTAAGATACACCGACATCCATTTGTTTTAAAAGTTTCATGCCAGAAAGAATAACAAGTGCAGGAATTTATTTCACTAGACACCGAAACATGTTTTCGGGTGAAATTGCAGAAAGTGTTTTTGCATGTGAAATGAAATACTAGCAAGGGGTTATATGTGAATGTTTGTCATTAAAGTAATTGACAAAATTCTGAATAAATAAAAGGAGTTTTATTTAATGAGAGTTTTCATTAAATTTGGTAGAAATTTAATGGGAATTTGAGTGGAAGGAATTGAAAGGCATTTGAGTGAGTGGAGTGTCCAACCACATGAATGAAGGAGGGGAGGGGGCAGCCCCCATGGCCGGCGGTCACCCCCTTGGGTGCCCCTCTCCTCCTATAAAAGGATCCCCCTCTCCTCTCTCTCACTCACACCTCCTCGTGAAGGATCTCTCTCCCCCTCTAGTATTTATCCCCCATGGTCTCGGACTAGCGAGATACATGTTCCTGGTAGATATTTGGAAATAAAGAGTTGTTCTTCCGCTACATCGCTGGAGCGAGAAGGCGAAGGTTTCTCGGTGCCTCGGACGTGTGTGCGAGCATGGATGTGCTGCTGATTTGCGGTGCTAAGGACTTTCTCTCGATCTTGAGATCGGCAAGAGATCATCTACATCAACCACGAGTTTGGACTCGTTAAGCTTTGTCAGTCTTCAAGGGTATGTTCTCTACGGATATACATCCGCCCATTGATTGTATCTAGTAGATAGATCTTGGTACATAGTTGTTCCCCTCATAGGATTTTTTTTGTTTTCTATGCTGCGAACCCTACAATGGTATCAAAGCCGGATCTATGCGTAGATGCTTTGCACGGGTAGTACACATATGAGTATGTGGGCGATGATGATCATGTTATTGCTTATTAGTTGTACTTTGGATATTGGTGGCATAGTGGGATGAAGCGGCCCGAACAAACTTTACATTTCCTCACACATGAGACCTGTTTCACGCTTGACATGCAACTAGTTTTGCATAAGTGGCTAGCGGGTGTCTATCTCTCCTACTATAGTCAATATCTAATTTGCAACGAGTTGTCAACAATTTTTTTATCCTCGTTGTGGTTCATGTCCGTAGGTAAGAACGGTTCTATCTTCGAAAGCCCTAAGCCACGTAAAATTTGCAATGGATAAATTAGAGGCGTCTAGTTTAGATTGTTGTTGGGCTAGTGTCATGATATGGTGATGTTGTAAGTAGAAGTATAAGTTGATACTCTTACAACACACATAAGGTGTAAGGTCCATAGACCTTGGCCTTACACATAGAGGTATGATAGTGATCATATCACGATGCACATGATGGAGATCAAGTGTGAGAACCATATCATTTCACTTATAACCATGTGATGTTTGTTTCATCTTATATTGCTTGTTTGGAGTTTTATTAGCATAATAAGATGATCCCTCATTTAAATATCAAGATAAGAATGTGTTCTTCCTTAAGTATGCATCGATTATGTTTCGTCGCTCCAAGACATCACATGATGATCGGGTGTTCTTGGATCCATGACCATATTTCGGGTGTAAGACAGTTACACACACGAATAGTAAGGTTCTTACTTGGCGAGCCTAGCATGTACATACATGGCCTCGGAACACGGACCGAAAGGTTAAGCATGAGTCATATGGTAGATATGATGCCCATTTGATGCTCGCCTTTGAAGCTACACCGACTCACGTGATGATCAGACTTGGTGTAGTGGATTTGGTTCATGTAATCACCAAAAAGGCACGAGGGATGTCTTTTTTGAGTGGGAGTTCATTCTTAATTTGGATTAGTTGAACTCAATCTATCATAAACTTAGTCTAAACTTTACAAATTCTGTTGTAGATGGCACCACCTGCTTTTAATTTCAATGTGTTCATGGAGAAAGAGAAACTTGCAACGAACGGTAGCAACTTTACCGAATGGGCCATGAATTTGAGGATTGTCCTCTCTGCTGCACAAAAGCAATATGTGCTAGAAGCATCGCTAGTCCCCCCACCATTCGATGATGCCCCTGACAAGGAGAAGAATGTCTATCAGACTCGTCAGGAGGACCACAACTTAGTTCATTGCAGCATATTGTATGGGCTAGATCCAGAACTTCGAAAACGTTTCAAAAACGGCAATGCATTTGATACAAAGGGTGAGTTGAAAATTATTTTTGACACACATGCTGCTGTAGAGAGCTACAATTCTTCAGAAAAGTTCTTTAGCTGCATGATGGAAGAGAACAGCTCCGTAAGTGAGCATGTACTCAAGATGTCGGGTTACGCCAATAAGCTTGTTTCCTTGGGAATATCGATTTCCATTGACTTAGGCATCCATCGTGTTCTACAGTCTCTTCCACCTAGCTATAAGAGATTTGTGATGAACTATAATATGGAAGGCATGAAGAAGTCTCTCCCTGAGCTTCTGTCAATGCTTAAAACTGCAGAAGTGGAGATCAAGAAAGAACATCAAGTGTTGATGATCAATAAGACCACTGGTTTCAAGAAAGACAAGAAGGGAAAATGGAAGGTAAGTAAGGGCGGCAAGCCAGTTGCCATGCCTGAAAATAAACCCCGAGTTGGACCTAAGTCTGATACCGAGTGTTATTATTGTAAAGGAACTGGCCACTAGAAGCGCAGCTGCCCCAAGTATTTGGCAGACAAGAAGGTCAGCAAGGCAAATAAAGGTATATATGATATACATGTTATTGATGTGTACTTGACTAGTACTTGCAGTAGCACCTGTGTATTTTATACCGGTTCAGTTGCTAATATTTGTAACTCGAATCAGGGGCTGCCGAACAAGTGACCACTAGCAAGGGGTGAGGTCAAGATGTGTGTCGGCAATGGATCAAGTGTTGATGTGATCGCCATCGGAACGCTACCTCTCCACTTACCATCAGGATTAGTTATAAACTTGAATAATTGTTATCTGGTGCCAGCACTGAGCATGAACATTGTATCTGGATCGTGTTTGATGCGAAGTGGTTATTCATTTAAATCCGAGAACAATGGTTGTTCTATTTATATGAATGAAATTTTTTATGGTCATGCACCGATGATGAATGGTTTATTTCTATTGGATCTTGATAATAGTGTTACACGTATTCATAATGTTGATGCTAAAAGGATTAAACATAATGATGATATATCTGCATATGTGTGGCACTGCCGTCTAGGTCATATTGGTGTTAAACGCATAAAGAAGCTCCATTCGGATGGAGTTTTGGAATCACTTGATTTTGAATCATTTGATACATGTGAGCCATGCCTTATGGGCAAGATGGCTAGAACGCCGTTTTCTGGTTCAATGGAACGGGCAACAGATTTATTGGAGATCATACATTCTGATGTATGTGGTCATGAGTGTGTCGGCGCGAGGTGGATATCGTTATTTTGTTACTTTCACGGATGATTTGAGTAGATATGGTTATATCTACTTGATGAAACACAAGTCTGAAACCTTTGAAAAGTTCAAGGAATTTTAGAATGAAGTGGAAAATCATCATAATAGAAATATCAAATTTCTATGGTCCGACCGTGGAGGTGAGTATCTAAGGTACGAGTTTAGCACTCATATGAAAGAGTGTGGAATTGTTTCACAACTCACACCTGCCGGAACACCACAGCGAAATGGTGTGTCAGAACATCGTAATCGTACTTTATTGGATATGGTTCGATCTATGATGTCTCTGACGGACTTGCCACTGGCATTTTGGGGTTATGCACTAGAAACCGCTGCATTCACTTTAAATCAAGCACCATCTAAATCCGTTGAAAATACACCGTATGAATTGTGGTTTGGAAACAAACCTAAGCTGTCATTTCTTAAAGTTTGGGGATGCGATGTTTATGTGAAGAAACTTCAACCGGATAAACTCGAACCCAAAGAGGAAAAATGCATCTTCATAGGATACCCTAAGGAAACTATTGGGTATTCCTTCTATCACAGATCCGAGGGCAAGGTTTTTGTTGCCAAGAATGGATCCTTTCTAGAGAAAGAGTTTCTCGCGAAAGGTGTGAGTAGTCGGAAGGTAGAACTCGAAGAGGTTGTAGAACCCTCTCTTCATAGTATGGTGTGTAGCGCAGCGCTGGAAGTCGTTCCGGAGTTGGATTCACCGATCAAAGAGGGAACTAATGATAATGATCATGAAACTCCGAAAGAGCGTACTACCGAACCTCGCAGGTCTAGCAGGACGCCTGCAGCTCCCAAGCTGTACGGAAATCCTGTTATGAATTTCATGGTTGATGAAATTGATGACCCTGTGACGTATGAAGAAGCGATGATGAGCCCGGATTCCAACAAATGGTTAGAAGCCATGAAATCCGAGATGGAATCCATGTACGGAAACCAATTTTGGAACTTGGTGGACTTACCTCACGACCGAAAGGCCGTGGAGAATAAATGGATTTTCAAAAGAAAAACTGATGCTGATGGTAATGTGACCATCTGTAGAGCTCGACTTGTCGCAAAGGGGTTTCTACAAATTCAAGGAGTTGACTACGATGAGACGTTCTCTCCCGTAGCGATGCTAAAGTCAGTTAGGATTATGTTAGAAATTGCTGCATATTTCGATTATGAGATATGGCAGATGGATGTCAAAACCGTGTTCCTCAATGTAAATATTGAGGAAGAGTTGTATATGATACAACCAAAGGGTTTCGTCGATCCTAAGGATGCTAACAAGGTGTGAAAGCTTCAGCGATCCATCTATGGACTAAAGCAAGCATCACAGAGTTGGAATCTCCGCTTTGATGAGGTGATCAAAGAGTTTGGATTTGTCCAAACTTATGGAGAGGCTTGTATTTACAAGAAAGTGAGTGGGAGCAATGTGGCATTTCTGATATTATATGTAGATGACATATTATTGATCGGAAATGATATAGATCTTTTAAATAGTGTTAAAAGTTATCTAAACATCAAATTTTCAATGAAGGACCTAGGTGAAGGGTCATACATATTAGGCATAAAGACCAATAGAGATAGATCTAGGTGCCTAATAGGGCTATTGCAAAGTACATACCTTGATAAGATTTTAAAGAAGTTTAAAATGGACGGAAGTAAGAAGGGGTTCTTACCTATATTGCATGGCAAGACATTGAGTAAGACTCAAAGTCTGGCTACGGCGGAAGAAAGAGAGATAATGGACAAAGTCCCCTATGCTTCAGCCATAGGCTCTATAATGTATGCCATGCTATGTTCAAGACCGGATATGGCACATACTATTAGTTTGACTAGTAGGTACCAATTGGATCCAGGTTCGGAACACTGGATAGCGGTCAAGAATATCCTTAAGTACTTGCGAAGAACTAAGGATATGTTTCTTGTGTACGGAGGTGAAGAAGAGCTCGTCGCTAAGTGTTATGTCGACGCTAGCTTTGACACCGATCCGGATGACTCTAAGTCTCAATCCGGATATGTATTTCTCATGAATGGCGGAGCAGTTAGTTGGAGGAGTTCCAAACAACCTGTGGTGGTGGGATCAACAACGGAGGCCGAATATGTTGCTGCTTCGGAAGCGGCTCAGGAAGCGGTTTGGATGAAGGAGTTCATATCCGAATTAGGTGTGGTTGCGAGTGCGTTCGACCCAATGGTGATCTATTGTGACAACAATGGTGCCATTACCAATGCCAAAGAACCAGGGTCTCACAAGAATTCAAAGCATATTTAGCGCCGGTTTCACTCCATCCGCGAGCATGTCAAGGATGGAGATATAAAGATTTGTAAAGTGCACACGGATCTCAATGTAGTAGATCCGTTGACTAAAACTCTCCCTAGAGCAAAACATGATCAACACTAGAACTCCATGGGTGTTAGATTTATCACTATGTAACTAGATTATTGTCTCTAGTACAAGTGCGAGACTGAAGGGAATATGCCCTGAGAGGCAATAATAAAGTGTTTATTATGTATATTACAAGTATATGATAGATGTTTATTTTGCATGCTATAATTGTATTAATACGGAAACATTAATACATGTGTGTTTAATAAACAAACAGAAAGTTCCTAGTTATGCCTCTCTCATAAACTATCTCGTTGATTAACAAGATGATCAAGGTTTCCTGATCATGGACATTGGCTGTTGTTAATAACGAGGTCACAACATTAGGGTAATGATGTGATGAACATTCATACGAAGTATAGCATTACGATCAAATACATTGAGTTTATGTTGCTATAACAACATACAAAGTGATCCTAATCCTTAGACCATGAGATCATGTCAATCACTAACACCGAAAGAGTATCTTGATAACATCAAACTTCACATCGTAACAGGGTGATTATAAAGATGGGTTCAGTACTAATAAAGTGTTATGTTGAGGCCCATGGATCGAGAGTGGGATTTGATCATCCCGATGACAGATAGATATGCTCTGGGCCCTCTCGGTTATATCACATTGGTTAGCTTGCAAGAAAGTGATTTGATCACTAGAATGTTATATCACGGGAACGAGAAAAGAGTACATGTCAGTAACGAGATCAAACTAGGTATGGAGATACCGATGATCGAATCTCGGACATGTAATATATCGTGAAACAAAGGGATTAAGATACTAGCGTAGAAGGTTCTCGTGATCACAAGAAAGTCATCGCTGAATGTGTGGGAGTCAGTATGGACCTCCAGGTCCCGCTTCTGATTATTGATCTGAGAGGGGTCTCGATCATGTCCGCATTATTCGTGAACCGTAGGGTGACACACTTAAGACACACTGACATCCATTTGGAGCAAAAGTTTCATGCAGGAAAGAATAACAAGCTCAGGAATTTATTTCACTAGATATCGAAATAGGTTTTTGGTGAAATTGCAGAAATGAAATACTAGCAAGGGGTTATATGTGAATGTTTGTCATTAAAGTAATTGACAAAATTCTGAATAAATAAAAGGAGTTTTATTTAATGAGAGTTTGAATTAAATTTGGTGGAAATTTAATGGGAATTTGAGTGGGTTTTTGAGTGGAGGGAATTGAAATGCATTTGAGTGAGTGGAGTGTCTACCCACATGAATGAAGGAGGGGAGGGGGCAGCCCCCATGGCCGGCGGCCACCCCCTTGGGTGCCCCCTCCTCCTATAAAAGGAGCCCCGTCTCCTCTCTCTCACTCACACCTCCTCGTGAAGGATCTCTCTCCCCCTCTAGTATTTATCCCCCATTGTCTCGGACTAGCGAGATACATGTTCCCGGTGGCTATTCGGGAAGAAAGAGTCGTGCTTCTGCTGCATCGCTGGAGCAAGGAGGTGGAGGTTTCTCGGTGCCTCGGACGTGTGTGCAAGCACGAATGTGCCGCTGATTTGTGGTGCTAAGGACTTCCTCTCGATCTTGAGATCGGCAAGAGATCGTCTACATCAACCACGAGTTTGGACTCGTTAAGCTTTGTCGGTATTCAAGGTTATGTTCTCTATGGATATACATCCGTCCGTTGATTGTATCTAGTTGTCACATCCCAAGATTTTCCAAATCTTGTAATGTGAAAAATAAATGAATAAAATAAAACTTTGTTTGATTTTCAGGGCCAGAAGAAACTTTTTGAATTCAATTGGAACTTCAAACCAAGTTGAATCAAATAGAATCCTAAAGGGATTTAAAAAGATAAAACATTTATTAAAGGAAAATAAAAATATTTAAAATTACTATTTAGATCTTTTAAAATAAAAGGATTTGGTTTCCAAATGAAATAGAAGTTTTATAAATAAAGATTATTTTATAAAGCCGAATTAAACCTTGGCCAAAGCTTATGAAATAAAATGCTTTGTTTTGATAAAAATAGTAAAGGGTTATTTAAAAAATAATTAATAAGGATTTAATATCCAAGTTTTATAAATAAAGGTTTTACTATTTCCAAAACATCAAAACTTATTTATTTATTTGAAATAAGTTTTCCAAATATTTTATATTCTCAATGAAAACCTACTGATTTGGTTTTGAAAATAATTAGATTTCAAATAAAGATTTAAATAAAAACAAAACCTATTTGATTTAATAACAAAGGTCTATTTATTTAATTAATAATGGACCCTAAAATAAAATTATTATTTTGGTTTATGTGTTAAACATAACCAAATTCAAATGAAAAGTTTGATGATTGTTTGATTTGTTTTGTTTGTTTGAATTGTTGTTTGGTTTTCAAAACAGAAAATGAGATCAGAAAAGGAAAAACAATTTGGAAGAAAAAAATAGAATCTGGACCAGCCCAGTCGACAAAGCCACAAGGCCCAGTACTAGCCCAGCTTTCCTTACCCCGAAAGAAAACGATTCGCACTCGATTTTGAACCCACAGAGAAGCTGACCGGTGGACCCTCTTCTCCCTCTCATTCCTCGCTGACAGCAGGGACCCACGCAGCCAGCTCACTCCTCTTCTTCCTCGCGACGACCACGCTGGCCGTTTCTGCCGTTGATGTCGCGGCTTCAATTCGCAGTAATGCCGCGCCTTAACCTTGCTGCGACCACGTCCTATTAATCGCCAGCGTCTCCTCCTCCTTCCCCCTCTGTTGCCCCACCTCGACACGCCCCCAGGCTGCCCCATTTCTCGCCACACCACCTTCGGTCCGACGAGCTTCCTCCTCCAATTCCGGCCAGTACTCGCCACCCCTGCCTCCACAAGAACACGAGCACACTCACCACTCCCTGGCACATCTTCCTGTACCTGCCGTTCGACCACGGGCGCCCCAGAGTGTCACCTTCGACAAGCTCAGACCTCGCCGCCGCGTCTGTCTTCAACTCCGGCAAGTACCCAGGTAGTTTCAGACCACCCCGCGCCTTCTAGTTCACGCACGCGTCATCTCCTTGATCTTACGCGTCTGGCCACACCCTCTGTTTGCCTCCGCGTGATCTACAGCGTCGCCTTCGACCGCGGACAGAGCCATCCGACGCCGACGACGTCTCCGACGAGCAATCGCCACCGTTCCCGTGCTCCCCCTGCCACGTCGACCACACTTTGAGCATCACCACATCCTCGCGATTCTGGTGAGCATCTCCCCTACTCCTCTCGCTCCCTGTAACCGCCGTAGCACCACCGCCTGGCCGTGCGCCGCCGATAGCCGCCGCCAGCGCCGCCGATCTTTGGCAAGCATGCTAGCACCATAGGATCTTGATCCAACGCTCGCGATAGATCACTTAAGCACCAAAGGGGTACGCCTCTAGAACCGTGCGATCTATTTAGATCCAACGCCCCACAGAACGCGATCCGCGCGAAGCGGTACCGCCCAATGAAATCATGCCGCGTGTCACCAGTTCTGTTTAAAAACAGATTTGAAATCAGATTAGATTGTGATTTTCAAACCTTTGTAACTTTTGATCCACACGTCCAAAAATTGCAAATTTGATATCATTGGAATCAGTGGAACAAGCCCTAGCCAACCATGCCTTTTATTTAGTAAATAGTATCTGTTAGATTGTTTGATTTTGCAGAAACTTTTGTATGCTTGTTTAGATTAGAAAAATGATTCAAAATTGTTTTTGAGGGTGAAACCTTGGCAAATTAGTTTGTGGTGAACTCACTGACCCTAGGAACCAACCCATGGTTTTGAAAATGAAATTGGTAAAATTTAGGATGGATTATTTGACTTAGCCCATTTCTAGCCAAATGAAAATAATGGTTTTGTTATGAAAATGATTTTGAGTAAAAACTTTGGGAAAATGTTTTGGACCAAATCTACTAACCCTAAACACCAAGTTTTGAGAAACAACAACTTATTTGGTGAACCACTTAAAGTTGTTGCTTGATAAAAATATTTTCTCACCACATAAAATGATGAATGGATTTGAAAATGGTTTTTGGATAAAACCCTTTTTGCAAATGACTTTGCCATTTTGGTAAATGACCAATTTGGAACTTACAAAGTTTAGAAACCTAGTGGAGACCATCTTTGCAAATAAAACTATCTCTTGCATGCTTGCATGCATGACCTAGATCCCATTGTTTTATGTGTGTGGAATTGTTTGATTGATTATTGGTTTGGAATGCTAGTTGATATTGTGTTTGCTTGATTTATTGTAGTGAAGTTAGAAAAGTGTGAGACTAGCAAGATCAAGGAGTGAACCAACATTCCCTACCAAAAGAAAGGCAAGTGACACTATCATCTAAAGTCCTACTATTTTCATTATACTTAGTGGATTTTGAAACATGCATGAAAACAATTTTATACTTATGCTATGCTAAATCCTAATAGGATACCCTATACATTCCTTAGAGAAAACAATGTAGTTGTTACATGCTTAGCCATACTATATTTTGAAAAGAGATACATGTTGAGATTTTATGAAGTTGAGAAAAGTACTTGTGATTTTATATAATAAAACAAGGACTCAATGAACCACCTGGGTGGCCAAGGATACTTTGAGTTTTGGAGAAGGTGGCAACAAAAGGAACCATGTCTATGGCAATCTCTTTGTGTTGTGCTCCAAAGGAAACCACCCAGGAAACTTAGAGATTGAACATGTTTCTCCAATTGTGACTTTCATGTGCAACCACATGCTATTTATGGCTCTGGCTTAGTCAATTACATTGGGAAGACCCATGCATTGTCTTCAGTTAACTGGACATGGGGACCTGGAATCCTACATGGGTGCTGAAGACAAGCTAGCAATGGTGTATGGGAGGACACTTTGGAAAGACTTCGTCACATTCTCAATCTGCCAGTACTCCATCTTGGTGAGCACTAATCCAGTGGCCACTGGTGGCAAAAGGATGGGATTGTGACATGTGGGTAAAGTGTGCAACTTCTGCAGAAGATAATAAAATCTAAGTACTTACCTGTGTCCCCGGTTATGGACAATACTGAGCAACTAAAGTTTGAAGCTATGGGAGATCTCGACATTACAATTTCTAAAACAAAAACTTGATGCACTTGGGGGTACCAAGGAACTCAAGTGATTTGGTTAAAACTTGATGTACTTGGGGTTACCAAGGAACTCAAGAGATTTTGTTGAAGACTTGAACACTTGGGGTTACCAAGGAGTTCAAGGAGATTTTGATAATAACTTAAACACTTGGGCTTTACCAAGAAGATTTCAAAGATTTGACAAAGGACCAAAAGCATTTTTGAAAAGGCAGGATAAAATATTGCTTTATGCAAATAAGCCTAAAACTCTACTTAGCCAAATATGCATGTAGTGATAGGATCCACTTATATTCTACATAATAGTGAAGCTTGCCAATACAATTCAAATGTATTGACCCTTGTGGCTGTAACTTGTAATGTTGCAGGTTTGATTGTTTTTAGTGAAGATTGATTGATTAGGATTACAAAGTCTACAACCAACATGTCTGCCTGTGGCACCTTGAAGATGAAGGACCCCATGCTTATAGTTATTCCGCTGCAATGTAATGTAATAGCCAAATGAGCTATGTAAAGATGTAATAAAATTATGTTATTCCTGGTTATAAAGTTATATTATGACCTTTGTTTCTAGATATTACATCTAAACTGTGGATGCTAGCTATTGATCCAGGGACTAGCATTGTAAACACAGGGGACACCACCTTATATTGTTTAAAGGTTGGGACACTCCCTCTACAGATGGTATCAGAGCATTGTGTTGCCTGTAGGATTTGTAAACCTAGGATTGGACAAAAACCCTTGGAAAATAGGATTTGTATTTGTTCCAAAAATTTATTTACAAGCAAACTAGTAAACTCTTCCCTCAACCAAATCGAGTTTTGACACTACCTCTCATCTATTTCAAACTTGATGGAAACCTACCCCATGGCCAAAGACTTCACCATGTGCAAAGGACTTCTTCAACACTTTCAACTCTAATGACTTCAACTTCTTCAACTCTAATGACTTCAACATCTTCAGCATGTTCACCAAGGACTTCCAACTTGGATATTACTAAGGCTACATGTGAGACAAGGAAACCTTGCTCAAGATTTAGAGACTGAGGGAATGCAAAAGTTAGAAGGAGAACACATCACTTGAAGTTTAGTGACCAAGGAGTTTTTTCCAAGGAAACCATGATCTCAAGTAAAGAAGAATCAACCAAAGAAGGATGGAAATATCACAAGTAAACCCTATAGATGGACCACCATATTTTAGTAAGTCAAACACACCAACTCATGTGGTGTAACAAAGATATTTTATTGCCTAAGTGTGTTCTTGAACTTTGTTGTTTGAGTGAAATGTTTGGTTTGTGATTGCATGCACATTGCTTGTGTGAATTGTGATGTGTGTGAATAGAATTGATTCCTTAGAAATATCTTGCCTATTCTAATCTTCATTCAACCCAAACAGATGACTACTCCAAGAGACTCCAACATCAAGGTTGATGACACCAACACCAACCAAGAGGACAGCATGAAAGAGCTCATAGCAACCCAACACCAGTTGAATCAAATGACAACTCAGTTCATAGCCAACACTAGTGATAAAGACCCAGCTCTGCAAAATTTTTTGGAAGATCAATCCCAACTGATGCTTAAGGTGACTGATCAAATGATCACTATGGAAGAAAACTATTCTAAGAAAGTTTAGACAACAAGGATGACAAAAATATTATTCTAGATGGAGCTCCAGCTTGCATTATTTGTGGAGACAAGGATCATACTTCCAAGGAGCATGGAGATCAATGCCCCAACTGTGAAGAGAAACATCCTGTTGGACAATGTCCCACCTCTCAAGCTACTTGCTACCTATGTGAAGGAAACAATCATACTCCTATCCAATGCCCCATCTATTCCATTGTGGAACAAAGGAAACAAGGTGGATCCAAGTCAACCCAGAAGGTTGGTGACAAAGGAAAAGGATCGCTTATACCTCCAAACAAGACAACCCAGTTCAAAGGATCAAAGAAACCCAAGAAGCAAAAGAAGGACAAAAGCCATGTGCAATGTCATAAATGTAAGGAAATGGGACACTACTCCGGTGAATGCCTAGAGAACCCGAAGAATAAGGAAATTGGCCAAGTGGTGTGCAACAATTGCAAAGAGCTAGGCCATTATGTAGCAACTTGTCCACAAGAGCCACGTAAAGAACTCAATGCCATCCACTGTTTCAATTGCAAGAACCCAGGACATTATGCAAGCAACTATCCAGAAAAGATGAAGAACAAGTTGAACAAGCCTATGGAGAAACTCAACCTTGGCTCATGAGTCAAGTATGGAAACCAAGGACACAATGCAAGTGTTTGCCTAGAGAAGCCTTCCCAGGATCCCAAGAAGGACAATATGTAATCTTTGTTTGAAAAATTTTAAGGGTGGTAGTGCCCTAGTTGTTTTGAGCCTACTTGTAACCCTAGCCTTCCCAAATCTCTGGACGAGATTTATTTTAAGGGTGGTAGCCTGTCACATCCCAAGATTTTCCAAATCTTGTAATGTGAAAAATAAATGAATAAAATAAAACTTTGTTTGATTTTCAGGGCCAGAAGAAACTTTTTGAATTCAATTGGAACTTCAAACCAAGTTGAATCAAATAGAATCCTAAAGGGATTTAAAAAGATAAAACATTTATTAAAGGAAAATAAAAATATTTAAAATTACTATTTAGATCTTTTAAAATAAAAGGATTTGGTTTCCAAATGAAATAGAAGTTTTATAAATAAAGATTATTTTATAAAGCCAAATTAAACCTTGGCCAAAGCTTATGAAATAAAATGCTTTGTTTTGATAAAAATAGTAAAGGGTTATTTAAAAATAAATTAATAAGGATTTAATATCCAAGTTTTATAAATAAAGGTTTTACTATTTCCAAAACATCAAAACTTATTTATTTATTTGAAATAAGTTTTCCAAATATTTTATATTCTCAAAGAAAACCTACTGATTTGGTTTTGAAAATAATTAGATTTCAAATAAAGATTTAAATAAAAACAAAACCTATTTGATTTAATAATAAAGGTCTATTTATTTAATTAATAATGGACCCTAAAATAAAATTGTTATTTTGGTTTTGGAATTTTGGTTTATGTGTTAAACAGAACCAAATTTAAATGAAAAGTTTGATGATTGTTTGATTTGTTTTGTTTGTTTGAATTGTTGTTTGGTTTTGAAAACAGAAAATGAGATCAGAAAAGGAAAAACAATTTGGAAGAAAAAAAATAGAATCTGGACCAGCCCAGTCGACAAAGCCACAAGGCCCAGTACCAGCCCAGCTTTCCTTACCCCGAAAGAAAACGATTCGCACTCGATTTTGAACCCACAGAGAAGCTGACCGGTGGACCCTCTTCTCCCTCTCATTCCTCGCTGACAGCAGGGACCCACGCAGCCAGCTCACTCCTCTTCTTCCTCGCGACGACCACGCCGGCCGTTTCTGCCGTTGATGTCACGGCTTCAATTCACAGTAATGCCGCGCCTTAACCTCGCTGCGACCACGTCCTATTAATCGCCAGTGTCTCCTCCTCCTTCCCCCTCTGTCGCCCCACCTCGACACGCCCCCAGGCTGCCCCATTTCTCGCCACACCACCTTCGGTCCGATGAGCTTCCTCCTCCAATTCCGGCCAGTACTCGCCACCCCCTGCCTCCACAAGCACACGAGCACACTCACCACTCCCTGGAACATCTTCCTGTACCCGTCGTTCGACCGCGGGCGCCCAAGAGTGTCACCTTCGACAAGCTCAGACCTCGCCGCCACGTCTGTCTTCAACTCCGGCAAGTACCCAGGTAGTTTCAGACCACCCCGCGCCTTCTAGTTCACGCACGCGTCATCTCCTTGATCTTACGCGTCTGAGCACACCCTCTGTTTGCCTCCGCGTGATCTACAGTGTCGCCTTCGACCGCGGACAGAGCCACCCGACGCCGATGACGTCTTCGACGAGCAATCGCCACCGTTCCCGTGCGCCCCCTGCCATGTCGACCACACTTTGAGCATCACCACATCCTCGCGATTCTGGTGAGCATCTCCCCTACTCCTCTCGCTCCCTGTAACCTCCGTAGCGCCACCGCCTGGCCGTGCGCCGCCGATAGCCGCCGCCAGCGCCGCCGATCTTTGGCAAGCACGCTAGCACCGTAGGATCTTGATCCAACGCTCGCGATAGATCACTTAAGCACCGAAGGGGTATGCCTCCAGAACCGTGCGATCTATTTAGATCCAACGCCCCACAAAACGCGATCCGCGCGAAGCGGTACCGCCCAATGAAATCATGCCGCGTGTAACCAGTTCTGTTTAAAAACAGATTTGAAATCAGATTAGATTGTGATTTTCAAACCTTTGTAACTTTTGATCCACACGTCCAAAAATTGCAAATTTGATATCATTGGAATCAATGGAACAAGCCCTAGCCAACCATGTCTTTTATTTAGTAAATAGTATCTGTTAGATTGTTTGATTTTGCAGAAACTTTTGTATGCTTGTTTAGATTAGAATGATTCAAAAAAAAATTTGAGGGTGAAACCTTGGCAAATTAGTTTGTGGTGAACTCACTGACCCTAGGAACCAACCCATGGTTTTGAAAATGAAATTGGTAAAATTTAGGATGGATTATTTGACTTAGCCCATTTCTAGCCAAATGAAAATAATGGTTTTGTGATGAAAATGATTTTGAGTAAAAACTTTGGGAAAATGTTTTGGACCAAATCTACTAACCCTAAACACCAAGTTTTGAGAAACAACAACTTATTTGGTGAACCACTTAAAGTTGTTGCTTGATAAAAATATTTTCTCACCACATAAAATGATGAATGGATTTGAAAATGGTTTTTGGATAAAACCCTTTTTGCAAATGACTTTGCCATTTTGGTAAATGACCAATTTGGAACTTACAAAGTTTAGAAACCTAGTGGAGACCATCTTTGCAAATAAAACTATCTCTTGCATGCTTGCATGCATGACCTAGATCCCATTGTTTTATGTGTGTGGAATTGTTTGATTGATTATTGGTTTGGAATGCTAGTTGATATTGTGTTTGCTTGATTTATTGTAGTGAAGTTAGAAAAGTGTGAGACTAGCAAGATCAAGGAGTGAACCAACATTCCCTACCAAAAGAAAGGCAAGTGACACTATCATCTAAAGTCCTACTATTTTCATTATACTTAGTGGATTTTGAAACATGCATGAAAACAATTTTATACTTATGCTATGCTAAATCCTAATAGGATACCCTATACATTCCTTAGAGAAAACAATGTAGTTGTTACATGCTTAGCCATACTATATTTTGAAAAGAGATACATGTTGAGATTTTATGAAGTTGAGAAAAGGACTTGTGATTTTATATAATAAAACAAGGACTCAATGAACCACCTGGGTGGCCAAGGATACTTTGAGTTTTGGAGAAGGTGGAAACAAAAGGAACCATGTCTATGGCAATCTCTTTGTGTTGTGCTCCAAAGGAAACCACCCAGGAAACTTAGAGATTGAACATGTTTCTCCAATTGTGACTTTCGTGTGCAACCACATGCTATTTATGGCTCTGGCTTAGTTAATTACATTGGGAAGACCCATGCATTGTCTTCAGTTAACTGGACATGGGGACCTAGAATCCTACATGGGTGCTGAAGACAAGCTAGCAATGGTGTATGGGAGGACCCTTTGGAAAGACTTCGTCACATTCTCAATCTGCCAGTACTCCATCTTGGTGAGCACTAATCCAGTGGCCACTGGTGGCAAAAGGATGGGATTGTGACATGTGGGTAAAGTGTGCAACTTCTGCAGAAGATAATAAAATCTAAGTACTTAGCCGTGTCCCCGGTTATGGACAATACTGAGCAACTAAAGTTTGAAGCTATGGGAGATCTCGACATTCCAATTTCTAAAACAAAAACTTGATGCACTTGGGGGTACCAAGGAACTCAAGTGATTTGGTTAAAACTTGATGTACTTGGGGTTACCAAGGAACTCAAGAGATTTTGTTGAAGACTTGAACACTTGGGTTTACCAAGGAGTTCAAGGAGATTTTGATAATAACTTAAACACTTGGGCTTTACCAATAAGATTTCAAAGATTTGACAAAGGACCAAAAGCATTTTTGAAAAGACAGGATAAAATATTGCTTTATGCAAATAAGCCTAAAACTCTACTTAGCCAAATATGCATGTAGTGATAGGATCCACTTATATTCTACATAATAGTGAAGCTTGCCAATACAATTCAAATGTATTGACCCTTGTGGCTGTAACTTGTAATGTTGCAGGTTTGATTGTTTTCAGTGAAGATTGATTGATTAGGATTACAAAGTCTACAACCAACATGTCTGCCTGTGGCACCTTGAAGATGAAGGACCCCATGCTTATAGTTATTCCGCTGCAATGTAATGTAATAGCCAAATGAGCTATGTAAAGATGTAATAAAATTATGTTATTCCTGGTTATAAAGTTATATTATGACCTTTGTTTCTGGATATTACATCTAAACTGTGGATGCTAGCTATTGATCCAGGGACTAGCATTGTAAACACAGGGGACACCACCTTATATTGTTTAAAGGCTGGGACACTCCCTCTACACTAGTAGATAGATCTTGGTACATAGTTGTTCCCATCGTAGGAAATTTTTTGTTTTTTATGCTGCAAACCCTATAACTACTCCACCTCCATTCGTTCCATTTGACACCCTAGGAAGAGGAAGCACCAAGCACGCACCCAACAAGCTAGTTTGAAAGTGAGGAGCCCTCTTTTTTTATTCGCGAAGCAAAAGTAGCACTCCCTCCCTCCAAAAGAATTTAAGTCGATTTGCTAATATTATGTAAAATTTGAAATACGAGTAAGTGGTATATTGCTCTTAAAGTTCTATAGCTATATTTTAACGGTAGCCACCAGGCAATCCATGTACCAAAAACCTTCAAGATTTTTGAAAGATTCGATTTCTTGCTAAGCATTTGCATGTTGAAAATCACGAGTCTTCACAAATTTTGAAAAAATAAATCTGCCGATGATACCATATCCAAGTATTTGCATGCCGACAATATCTAGCCATATTTTGAAAACAGTCGAGAGAGGAAGTAGCATGAAGAGCATGGCTCGATTAGCTGCTCTCTCGGGAATGAGAAGAATGTTTTCCATGCTTAATTATTTTAGGGTCCTCTATGCTAAATGTATGGACCTCGATGTAATTTTCCTTCTTTTTAGGTCCTTGATGAAAAATGTACTCCCACCGCCCGTGTAAAATTCTAACCTAAAAGTAAGTGGTAAAATATATACTAATTTAAGCTTAGTTGTCGATGAGTATGAACATTCTTGGATTTCAAGCCGAACGACCAAGACCATAGCCATATCTACATCACACTCTGTGTTGATGATCCCATATCCAAGATTTTGCATGGCGTCAAATCTGGCCATATCTTGAAAACAATAGAAGAAGTGGCGTGGAGAGTATGGTTCGATGAGCTGTTCTCTCGAGAAGGAGCCGAACCCGACTATTTTCCTTGCTTAATTACTCTAGGGACCTCTGTGCTAAGTGTATGGACCTTGATGTAATTTTGGTTCTTTTTAGGTTTTTGAAGAAAAATGTACTCCCACCACGTGTGTAAAAATTACCTAAAATTAAGTGGTAAGATCTAAACGAATTTAAGCTTAGTTGTCAAAGAATATGGACATTCTTGGATTTCAAGCCGAACGACCAAGGTCATGGCCATATCTACATATTACTTTATGTTGATGATCCCATATCCAAGAATTTTCATGCCAAAAAATCTAGCCATATTTTGAAAACAATCAAAGAGGAAGTAGCATGAATAGATAGTATGTCTCGATCAGTTGCTCTCTCGAGAAGGAGCCGAACCCGATTGTTTTCCTTGCTTAGTTGTTTTAGGGTCCTTTGTGAAAATTGTATGGACCTCAATGCAATTTTCCTTTTTAGGACCTTGATGTAAAATGTACCCCCGCTGCACGTGTATAATTTTAACCCAAAAGTAAGTGGTAAAATCTAAACAAATTTAAGATTAGTTGTTAATGAGTGTGAACATTCTTGGATTTCAAGCATAACGACCAAGGTCATGGCCATATCTACATCATACTTTACATTGATGATCCCATATCCAAGAATCTGTAGGCCGAGAAATCTAGCCATAGTTTGAAAACAATTGAAGAGGAAGTAGCATGAAGAGTATGCCTCGATCGACTGGTCTCTCGAGAAGAAGGATCTGAACCCGAATGTTTCCATTGCTTAATTATTTTATGGCCCTTTGTGCTAAATGTATGGACATCGATGTGATTGATATGTAGTAAACGTATCTATAATTTTTGATGTTCCATGCTTGTTTAGTATCAACATTGCTATGCTTTGTCTACACTTTGAGGTATTTTTATACATTTTCTGGGACTAACCTATTAACAAGATGCCGCAGTGCCAGTTGCCTGTTTTCTGCTATTTTTGGTTTCAGAAAATCTAGTAAGGAAATATTCTCGGAATTGGACAGGACAAAAGCCAAAGTCAATATTTTACTGGAATGAACACGGAGTCCAGAGGAGATACGGAGGGGCGCCACAGGGCGTCCACACCCCCCAGATGCGGGCCCACCCTAGGCCACGCCAAGGCGGGGTGTGGGCCCCCTGGACGCCCTCTTGCCTCACCTCTTCGCCTATAAAAGCCCCCCAATGTAGAAACCCTAAGCACCCAATCAGATCTCCACAAAACAGTCTGTAGCCACCGCCACCATCGTCCCTAGATCAGGGGGGTATGAAGCTCTTCCTGGCACCCTGCCGGAGGGAAGAGATCATCCTGGAGGCCTTCTTCATCACCATGCTAGCCTCCGGTATGATGCGTGAGTAGTTTACCCTTGGACTATGGGCCTATACAATAGCTAGATGGTTGTTTCTCCTCCTTTGTGCTATCATGTTTAGATCTTGTGAGCTCTGTTCATGATCAAGATCATCTATTTGTAACCATACATGTTGTGTTTGCGGGGATCTGATGGATATTGAGATACTATGTCAAATTTATTATTGATTCTATCATGTCATATTGATTATTGATTCTATCATGTCTGTGTTGTTTGTGATCTTGCATGCTCTCTGTTTCTAGTAGCTATCTTGGCCAAGTAGATGCTAGTGACTCCAAGAGGGAGTATTTATGCTCGATAGTGGGTTCATGCATCTAGTAATCTGGAAAGTGACAGGAAACTCGAAGGTTGTAGATGTGTTGTTGCTACTAGGGAGAAAACAACAATCTTTTGTTCATGGAACAATTATATTGTTTACTTTACACACATTGCTTAATGCAATTATCCGTTGCTTGCAACTTAATACTGGAAGGGGTTCGGATGATAACCTAAAGGTGGATTATTAGTCATAGATGCAGTTGGATGATGGTCTATGTATATTGTTATATACATAGACGGTCTATGAGATTTGATTGGGCACTACAACAATATACATAGACCGCCATCCAACTGCATCTATGACTAGTAATCCACCTTCAGGTTATCATCCGAACCCCTCCAGTATTAAGTTGCAAGCAACGGATAACTGCATTAAACAATGTGCGTAAAGTAAACAATACAATTGTTCCATAAACACAAGATTGTTGTTTTCTCCCTAGTGGCAACAACACATCTATAACCTTAGATATTTTTGTCACTTCCCCCGATTCAATAGAGGCATGAACCCACTATCAAGCATAAATACTCCCTCTTGGAGTCACTAGCATCTAATTGGCCAAGATAGCTACTATAAACTGAGAGCATGCAAGATCTCAAACAATATAGACATGATAGAATCAATAATCAATAAGACATGATAGAATCAATAATCACTAATACATGATAGAATCAATAATCAATCTGACATAGTAATCTCAATATCCATTGGATCCCCGCAAACACAACATGCATGATTACAAATAGATGATCTTGATCATGAACGGAGCTCACAAAATCTAAAGATGATAACACAAAGGAGGAGAAACAACCATTTAGCTACTGTATGGACCCACAGTCCAAGGGTGAACTACTCACGCATCATACCGGAAGCTGGCATGGTGATGAAGAAGGCCTCCGGGATGATCTCTCTCCTCCGGCAGGGTGCCGGTAAGAGCTTCAGACCTCCCCGATCTAGGGACGATGGTGGCGGCGGCTACGAACTATTTCGTGGAGATCTGATCGAGTACTTAGGGTTTTGGCATCGAGGGGTTTATATAGGCGAAGAGGCGAGGCAAGAGGGCGGCCAGGGGACCCACACCCTGCCCAGGCGCGACCCAGGGTGGGCCCGCGCATGGGGGGTGCGGCCACCCTGTGGCTCCCCTCCAGTCGCCCTTCGGTCTCTATGTTCTCCTCGGTGAAATATTGACTTTGGCTTTTGTCCCGTCCAATTCCGAGAATATTTCTTTACTAGATTTTCTGAAACCAAAAACAACAGAAAATAGGCAACTAGCACTGCGACATCTTGTTAATAGGTTAGTCCCAGAAAAATGTAGAAAAATACCTCAAAGTGTACACAAAACAAACAAAAGTTGATACTAAACAAGCATGGAACATAAAAATTATAGATACGTTTACAATGTTTCATATATCATCTATATACCTAAGCTGGATATTTCCAGTATTTTCTTGTCTGCCAAATATATTTTATAGATTCACTTTCAGCATTTCCTTTTCCTTTTAAAAGAATCTATCAACATCAAAAGTGGCGCCATATACATGACACATAGTCCAAAGCTTTTATAGTAAAATACTAATACCTTTGGACTTGCACTTTGAAGTAGATCACCATCATCAAATGTTTGGCGTTCTTTCAAAAAACATTATTTAGTAATATTTAGTGTAGTAAATACTTTATCTACATCTTCTATGCATCCTTATCATGAAAACTTTCATGATCAAGATAATGTAGCTTATAAAGGCGAATCGTGAGTATAATATTACTTTCCAAAACCTTTTTGGATGATTAGGATGTCTAGCATCCCAACCTTCACAAATTCTCATCCAATATGAGAATGTACATATATTATACTCTATCATATTACAACCAAAACATTTGTTTCAGATATTGTAATATCTGTCACACATGATGGTTTCTGAAACAATTCTTTCAGCTCCTAGATAACCTTGATATTTAAAACAATCAAGAAATATGATACTTTAGATACTAACACTGTAATTGTTAATCTTGATTTAATACTAAGTATTAAACTTCACAGAGTAAATGGAGTTTGCTGAAATTTTGCAATAGGACTTTTAAACTTTAGATTGACACTCAACACAATACGATACCGGTTTGTAAAGTAAATATCCAGAATTCTATAGTTCTATTATCTCAATTACAACTAATCATAAGGTGGTGAACGAATGCCAATGACTACAACAAATTATGCGAATTCACTTTGATTTAATTAATAATAAATTGAGTTCTACTAATCCAAATTAGGAATGAACTCCCACTCAAAAAAAAACATCCTCATGTCTTTTTGGTGATTACCTGAACCAAATCCACTACACAAAGTCTGATCATCACGTGAGTCGGTGTAGCTTCAAAGGCGAGCATCTATATGGTCATCATATCAAACATATGACTCATGCTTAACCTTTTGGTCCGTGTTCCGAGGCCATGTCTGTATATGCTAGGCTCTCCAAGTAATAACCTTAGTATTCGCGTGTGTAAAATTGTCTTACACCCGAGATATGATCGTGGATTCAAGTACCGATCATCACGTGATGCCTTGAAGCAGCGAAACATAGTTGGTGAATACTTAAGGAAGAACACATTTTTATCTTGATATCTAAATGAGGGATCATATTATAATTCTAATTAAATGCCAAACAAGCAATATAAGATGCAAACCAACATCATATGCTATAGTGATATGATATGGTTCTTGCACTTGATCTCTATCTTGTGCATCGTGGAATGATCTTTATCATTCGTATATGTGTAAGGCCAAGGTCTATGGAACTTACACTTTGTCATATTACAATTTTCAATAGTATCATTCCATACTACAAATTATAACACTACCATATCATAGTACTTGCCCGGCAAAACCAAAAACTAGACGCCTCTAATTTATCTTTTGCATGTTTTACGTGGCTGAGGGATTTTGGAGATAGAACTGTTCTTACCTACGAACATGGAACCACAACGATGATAATCAAATTATTGAAAACTCGTTGTAAATCAGATATTGACTATAGTAGGAGAGACAGACACCCGCAAGCCACTTATGCAAAACTAGTTGCATGTGAAGCGTCGAACAGGTCTCATGTGCGAGGACATGTAAAGTTTGTCCGGGCCGCTTCATCCCACTATGCCACCAATATCCAAAATGTGCCTTAATTAATCTATCCCATAGTGGTGTATGGGGAGCAAATTAGGAGTCTTCACGAAGCAACAATGATCAAGTGAGGCATTCCGCCTTGAATGAAGCTTGAAATGTTATCATAAAGATCAAGCAGGATGCACAAGGAAATGGTATGGCCTTTCTAGGTTTTTATTTTATCAGTATCAAGGTGGTTGTTGGGAGACCAGGTTATAGGATAGATAGCCGCACTATCAAGAGGGGCTCTTGGTTAGGTAACTTGATCACATTGTCTTAGGGAGCTCATTCCTTTGCATACTTTGCATCTCCCTATTTTGTTGCTTCTTGGTGTTTCTTTATGTGAGGTTCTTGAGCTTGTTGCTAGATCTTCAACAAGCCCAAATTCATCAAAAACGGAATTCGTATGCATCTTCTATTGCATTTTCGAGTTTGGAGGTTTTAATGGTTATTCTTTACGGAGATTTCATAACTCTCCTTATTTGGTTATTTACCTATGTTTCTTTATTGGGTTTTCTAGTATCTAATAGATAGAGCTTGTTCTTAGCTTTTCAAAAAGCCCAAGTTTGCTAAAAATCCAAGTTTGGACGCAAAAGTTATAGCCGCTTTCGTCTGCCATGTTTTGGTTCGGTGGGAATTTCGGCGGCCACCGGAAATTTGACCAGCATGTTGTTTTGGCAAATACTGGAAATTTTCTAGTTAAACAGAAATTTCTGGAGCTAGATCTGGCAGAACCGATTTTTCAACTGGAACATGTCCGACCAACTCATTTTGACCTCAACGGTCACTCCCTTGAAGGGGTATAAAAGGGGGGCTTCTTCCCCAAAGTTCTAGGGTTCTAGAGCACGTTTTTTACCTCCAGTGTTGACCCCTTTGAGCTTGATTCCTCTCCCTTCCCTCCTATGATTCTTGCATGTTCTTTGAGGTCTTTGGAAGAAGAGATCAAGATCTAAAATCCCCACCAATTTATTTCTTCTCTGAGTGAGGGGAACCCATTGGATCTAGATCTTGGAGTCATTGCTTGATTTCCACCATTGTTTTTCCTCTCTAATTCCTCCCTAGCACTTGTTGCTTTGGTAGGATTTGAGAGTGGGGGTTTGAACACCCTTGGTGTTCTTGCTTTGCATTCTTGCATAAGTGTTGATCTCTCCATTACTATTGGTTCGAGTGAGAGACCATGAGCTTGTTACTCTTGTAGGGTGACCTCCTAGTCGGCCTAGCGTTTGGTGAAGTGGTGTCATCTTCGTGGAATATTATGAAGAGACTGGGGCTTCTCCTTCATGGATCTTGTGAAGTGGTTGTGGATCTTGCCATCTCCGAAGTGGAGGAAAAGCTAGCCATAAGGAAATGGCCTATTCCTTCGTGCAATAGACTAAGAGAATAAGGTGAGCCTTCGTGGTGTTGTGAAATCCTTCGTGGAATCCCACACCTCTCCAACGTGACGTACCTTACTTGTAAGGGAACACATGAATACATATTCGTCTCCGCATGTCTCGTTATCTCTATACCCGAGCTTACTTTCCTTGTGATAGCCATCAAACTTGAAGTACTTATTTCTTGCTTAACACTTGTGGTATTTTATCTTGTGCTATCTTGCTTAGCTTAACTTGTTGTTGGTGCACTTAGTTGAGCCTAGTGTTTTTAGGTTTTGTGCTTGTAAAATAAACGTTAGTTTAATTCCGTATTCTATCAAGCCAAAACCATAATAGTATTGAAATTGCCTATTCACCCCCCCCTCTAGGCGACATCTCTATCCTTTCAATTGGTATCAAAGCAAGGTCTCTCCTTGTTTAGGATTCACCGCCTAGAGTGTAAAGATGTCAACTAGTAGTATAGTGCACAATGACACAATTATCTTTAATGGCACAAATTATACTTTGTGGATAAATTGCTTGCTTTGTAACCTTCGGACCTTATGTCCAAACATAGAGTGATTTCTAGATGTAGGTTTTTCTTCTTCGATGGATCCTCAAAATCTGTCTTTAGAGGATGAGAAAAATTTACATCTCGAAGCTCGAGTATCTAATGAGATTATATTCTCCTTGAGCCCCACAGTTAATTTGTTCTTGACGATTGTAAAACGCAAGTCGTCTCATGAGATGTGGACCAAGCTTAAAGAAATATTTGGTGGGTCCATTTCTCATAAGGACGGTGGTATATCCAAGAGGCTCTCCTCTCTTTCACATCATGAAGAGCTCCAAGTTGCTTCCACCTCCAGCTGTGATGAGATTTCAATTCCTTCCACTTCACCTACATGTGACAAGTCACAAGGTAATGGCATGGTGAAAATGGAGAAATCATATGTGATGATGGCGTCTCTCTTTAGAACAATGATTCATGTTCTATAAATGCTAATGGTGTAGAGAGTTTGGACTTAAACACTTCTTGTAGTAATGGTTCTAAATTCTGTTGCTAGTCCTTGCATATCATCTAGAAATTATTTGAGTACTAGTATAGATGATATGCTTGACTTATCTTGTTCCTATGAGCAAAATGCCTATGTTTCCTCTAGTTGTGTATCTAACAATATAGAGGAAATAAACCACTCTATGGAGCAAGACATAATCATGAATGAAGATTCAAGAATATCCTCATCTTCATACTCCCGTGATCACATGTGCCTTATGGCAAGTGGTTCAAAGGTATCTCCAACTTTGAATCCCAATATATCCTCTAATGATGATAGTGATGATGATGTTATTAAGGATACTAGCACTATCTAGAATGAGTTTACCTTTTTGTGTACTTCTCTTCATGGTAATAATAAGGTTATTGCTTGTCTCAAACACGTGATGGAAACCTTTAATAAACAATTGTAAACCATCAACGGTTGGAGGATCATATTGATGATGGGATTCGGAAATTCAATCTCCTTAAGCAAGAGCTAGCCGAGGAGAAGCACAATAATTGTATCCTCACACAAAAAATTGAATCTTATGAGCTTAAAAAGAAAATTCTATTAATGATGCTTGTGCTACTGACTCTACTTCTTGTGAAGCATCTACCCTAAAGGAGAATGTTGAGCTAAGGGCTCAACTTGAGTTACTAGCTAGCAATTATAGGAAATTGGAATAAAGTCATGAAAATCTCTTGGGCTCTCATAATGATCTTCTAATCTCCTATGATGGGCTAAAGTTAGACCTTGAGCCAAGTATCACTAAGGTAACATCACATGAGCCTCTCTTGGACATGAGCACAACTTCTACTCAAAATGGTATAACACCATGTGGTAGTCCTAGTAATCCATCTACTCATACTAATGATAAACCTTGTGTTGGATTACTTGCTTTTCCTTGTTGCTCTAATAATGAAGCTTCTACTTCCTCTAGTACTTCTATTTATACTAACCATGTAGAGCAAATAAAAGATCTCAAGGCCCAAGTCACTTGTTTGAAGAAACACTACAAGAAATGTTTCCTTCCGCAACGACTGGCCCGTCGGTCATCATAGAAGGCGCCTCTTCCGTGACGAAAATCTCGTCTCGACCGTGGCCGATGCAAAACTTTTTTTTCCGGTTTCGCAGCCCTCTACTACGACGAAGCCGCTAAAAACGCGGAGGAAGCGCGATGGGTGCATGGTAGAAGTAAGATTTTCGCTTCCTCGCGAGATGTTGACTCGCCGAAGTATTTTTTTTGTGTGTGGGTCCCGAACGTTAGTGACTATAGCGGACTAAACTTTCCGGTCGCGCCTTGAACTCGATAACATTGTTCGATTGCCTCTTCCGTTTAGTCAGGCTGCTGGGTCCCGCATGTCTGCCTCACATTAGAGGAATCATGAGTATAATGGATTTTTTTCCTTCCCGATCCCGAACTTGATAGCGTCACTCGATGCATCTGTCATTTAATCAAGCTGCTGGGTCCCATGTGTCATCCTCACACTAGAAGAAATGTGTGCATGATGGATTTCCCCCCTTGGCTCGTGCCTCCCTGTTATGAACTCGATAACATTGCTCGATCTATCTGCCATTAATCATGATGCTGGTTCCCACATACCAGCCTCCCATTACAAGAATCGTGTGTATGATGGAATTTTTTCCTTCGGTCCCGCTACCATGTTCTGAACTTGATAGTGCTGCTAGATGAATCTACAGTTTAATCACGCAGTTGGGACCCACATGTCATCCTCTCATTAGAAGAAATGTGTGCATGATAAAAATAATCCTTGGCTCGTGCCTCCCTGATTTGAACTCGATAACGTTGCTCGAACTATCTACCGTTAATCACGATGTTGGGTCCCACATTCCAGCCTCTCATTAGAAAAATCGTGTGTATGATGAAATTTTTACCTTCGCTCCCGCTATGCTGTTTCGAACTTGATTGCGCTGTAGTTTAATTATGCATCTGAGCCCACCTGTCATCCTCTCATTAGAACAAACATGTGTATGATGGATTTTTTGCTCTCGGTCGCGCTACCCTGTTCTGAACTTGATAGCGTTGCCGGATGCATAATCACACAACTGGGCCCCACGTGGCATACTCTCATTAGAAGAAACATGTGTATGATGGAATTTTTTCCCTCGATCGCGCCTCCATGTTAACTTGATAGCGTTGCTCGCTGCATCAGCTGTTTATTTAGGCCGGTGGGTCCCATTTGTTAGCATCTCATTAAAAGAATGTTGTGTATATGATTGAAATTTTTCCTTCTCTAGCGCTACCCTGTTCCTAACTAGATAGCGTTGCTCGATGAATCTGCTGTTTGATCACACTGCTAGGTCCCACATGTCAGCATCTCATTAGAAGAAATGTGTGCATGTAGGACTTTTTACTCGCTCGTGCCTCAATGTTTCGAACTTGGCAACATTGCTCGATGCATCAGCCGTTTATACTAGCTAGTGGGTTCCATATGTCAGCTTCATATCAGAAGAATAGTGTGCATATGATGGAAAAAAATTCTTCTCTAGCGTTACCCTGTTTCGAACTAGATAGCGTTGCTCGAAGAATCTGCCGTTTGGTCACGCAGCTGGGTCCCACATGTCAGCATCTCATTAGAAGAACGTGTATATGTTGGACTTTTTTCTTGCTCGCACCTATCTTATTCGAACTTGACAACGTTGATCGATGCAGCACCTATATAAGGTCTCTCTGGTGGGTCCCACATGTCAGTCTCTCTGTAAATGAAACGTGCTATGATGGAATTTTTTCAGTCGCCTCTGTTGTGCTGACTTTGGTCCGTAGTTGAGTCTCAGATGTTAGCAACCTCTGTGCAGGAAACGTGTCTACGCTGGGTTCCAGATGTCAGCCTCTATTTGAAAGAAACGTGTGTATGTTGGACTGTTTTTTTGGGTTGAGTCTGCCGTTATGACCTTGGCAACATTGGTGGATTTTTCGAGGGGGAACGTGTCTATGATGCAGCAACAGTTTACCTGGGCCCCAGATGTTAGCCTTATAGAGTACAAAAAATGTTAATCTACACTCCGATACTGGGTCCCACATGTCAGCCTTCTATGTATAGGAAACGTGTCTATGCTAGGTCCCACATCGCAGCCTTCTCTGTGTAGGAAACGTGTCTATACTTGATCCCACATGCCAGCCACTATTTGAATTAAACGTGTGTATATATGTTGGACTGTTTTTTCGGGTCGAGTCCACCTTCTTTGGCCTTTTATGGGTATAAGGGAACTGCTTACCACAGCTCGGGGAAATTGGAGAAATGATCCCATGGAGAATAGCCTATGGAGTATATCCCATGTAGACCAGACCATGTAGAATAGACAAACTCTTTTTAATTCGGCCTTTTGGGATTTGCCCCCTCCTCTCAATATTTTTAAAAAAACTCTGCTGCAGATTTTTTTAACAGCGCCTACAATTTTTAGTTTAGCTGACAGGAGCGCCGCCTTATTATTTGATGGGAGATAAAAATGTTCAAAACAAGTCTTTGTGAAGGAGGCAAGTCAATAAGTTATAATAACAAAGCTTAACGATTCTATTCAATTGGATGTTTCTGTCGTAGTGGTAAGGCACCCAGTCAACCGGTGGTGAGGTATCGAGTTTGAATCCTAGGAAATATGTGTTAATATAGAGTTACTTTTTGTATTCACAGGCTAACATCTGGGACCCAAATAAACTGCTGCTGCATCTAGCAATGTTACTAAGGTCAGGATGGTGGACTCGATCCCAAAAAACAGTCCAACATATATACACACATTTAATTTAAATAGAGGTTGACATGTCGGACTAACATGGACATGTTTATTTCAAATAGTAGCTGAACTGCTTCTGCATCTAGCAATGTTGCCAAGGTCAGATGTTCTAGGCTAAAGAGGGGCCAAATGAGGTAGATTTCTTCTCTTGGTATATAAAAAATGCATTTTGTTGTGGCTCGGCCGGATTCGAAACAAAGATATCAGAGAGAGAGGGAAAGAAATAGATAATTCTTTTTGGCAGATATTTATATAAACTCTATAGTACATAATAAGATAGAAAAATTATCGACAGATTCGCACTTCACATTCAGCAACACTTGACCAATTCAACGACATTTTAAAGTGAGCGATTCAGCAATATAGACACTAAAATACAATAGTAGTACAGAGAGAATCAGTTTTTGTTTCAGCTCTTAAAACCTTGTCACCCGATCAGTTTGCCCTTTTCTCCAAACACACTCGGCCATTAGATCATGCAAAACTGACGATCAAGTTTGCTTCGAGTATCTTATTCTCACATCAAATGCATGTGTGACCCCCCTATGCTACCCAAAATGCCCAAGTATCATCTAGATTGTGAAAAGGCCATGTTTCAAAACAAAAGCAAGACTATCTACTGCCCTTGATTTAAACAAGTACCAGTATATTAGTATTAGTTCCACAAAATGCTTTAGTAATAGCAAGGACAGAACAATTGAGAGATTCAGTAGCTTTCCTGCTTGAAATTCAATAACAGTACAGAGAAAACTGTTTCTTGTTCTAGCTCAAAAAAGCTTGGCACACAATCAGTTTACCTTGTTCTCCGAACAGACTCGATCATTGGAGCAAGCAAAACTGACGATCAAGTATGCTTCTGTGTGAATACCTCCTCCTTACGTCAATGCCTGTGTGACCCCTATATGCAACCCAAAATGGCCAAGACGCATTTAGATAATTATGACAATGCTAAGTTTCAAAAAAAAAGCAAGACAATCTGCTGCACTTGATCTAAATAAGTACTCCAATTACATTATAGTTAGTTGTCAAAATATTGTACTGGTAGTAACGACAGAACATTTCATAGATTCAACAGTATAGAATAAGACCGAAAAAATATCGATAGATTGCCAGTTTATATTCAGCAGCACTTGACAGATTCAGCAGCATCGCAAATTGACTGATTAGCAGTACACAGACAATAACCATAAGAATTAATAGATTCAGCGAGGGCTGATTCAGAAGAAAAGTGAGACCATATTCTGCACTCAATAGGTCGATCTGAACAAGTACGAGTACATGTTATTACTACAAAATAGATTAGGAGAGGAAGAACTCCATACAAAATACTTAGAACTACCTTAAGCCAGGAACTACTATTCTTACTAGTATTCGAAAGATTCAGTAGTACAGAATAAAAAATAAAAATATTGACAGGTTCCTAGTTCATAATCAGCCGCACTTAACATGTTCAGTAGCATTTCAAAGTGGCCGATTCAGCAATACAGAAACTAAAATTCAATAGCAGTACAGAGATAATCATTTCTTGATTCAGTTTTCCCTTTTCTCCAAACACACTCCATCATTGGAGCATGCAAAACTGACGATTAATACTGCTTTTTATGCATACCTCATTCTTACATCAATGCTAGTGTTACCAACATATATGCAAGCCAAAATTCCCAAGCTTATCTAGATTGTGAGAAGGCCATATTTCAAAAGAAAAGCAAGACCGGCCATCTACTGCCCTTGATCTAAACATGTACCAGTACATCAGTACTAGTTCTACAAAATACTTTAGTAATAAAAATGACAGAACATTTGATAGATTTACTAGCATTTGAAATATTCGGCGATACGGAATAAAATAGAAAAATATCAACAGATTCCCATTACATAATCAGTGGCACTTGATAGATTCAACAACATTTCAAAATGACCTATTTAGTAGTACAGATAATGACCAAAGGAATTTATAGATTTAACAATACAGACATTAAAATTCAATAAATGTAGCAAGGCCATAATTCAAATGGAAAGAGAGACCATATTGTGGCCATGCTGTTCCAAAAGAAGAGCAAGACCATCTACTGCGCTTGATCTAAACAAGTACCAGTACATCACTATTAGTTCTAAAAAATACTTTAGTAATAGCAACCGAACATTTGATAGATTCACTAGCATTTGAAAGATTTAGTAGTACAGGATAAGAAATAAAAATATCGACAGATTCCTAGTTCATATCCAGCGACCCTTGACAGACTGATTCTCATTTCAAAGTGACCGATTCAGTTTGTCCTTTTCTCGGAACGCTCGATTATTGGATCAAGCAAAAGTGACGATCAATTCTGCTTTAGTGTGCATACCTCCTTCTCACATTAATGCCTATGTGTGTGACCTCCATAGGCAACTAAAAATGCCCAAGCCTCGTCTAGATTATGATTTTATGACAAGGCCAAGTTAAAAAAGAAAAGTAAGACAAATATGCACTTGATCTAAACAAGTACCAGTATATCAGTATTAGTTCTATAAAATATTTTAGTAATAGCAACGACAGAACAAAGGCAATGCAGTACCATCTACTGCCCTTGATTTAAACAAGTATCAGTATATAGTACAAAATACTCCGAGATACAAGACCTAGTACTATAGTAGTATTACTTTGTAGCCAAAATAGTTCAACATGGCCGATACCAACTAAACTATCCTATTACATAGTATTATGAGTACTTACGGTAGCTAGGTTCCAATCCCGGGTATTGGCGAAGCTCGGGATGAACCATAATGGAGTCTCCGGAGATTTCCATATAACGTTGGTTGAGAAACCAACAGCTGCTTCTTCAGTATTTAGACTGATGCATCATATTTCAGGAAACGGCTTATAGCCAAGTCCTATTGCATGGTGGAAGGTGTAGACACAGTTGCTTCTCGTCAGATATCCTGGGGCAACATCTACACCACCTACTGCAATGTTAATCAGATAGTTTTATCCAGGAAAAGGGAATATGCTCCTAGGTCAGTGATCGGTATCCATGGCTTAGGTGGAAACAAGTAAGAAGTGTCCTTTGAGTACACCTTGCAGCCAAACCCAGTAGCATAGGTGCCAAAAGTGCGACTGCAGCAATGTTTTGATCAGCAGCACGATTGCCATGGCCATGATAAGTACCGCCATAAAAATCCTCATTAGTAAAGAAGAAGGCGAGATTCGTCTGCAGATATTGCTAAGAACCATAAACCAGGTTCGTACTCCTCAGCATCTATGTCATCAAGGTTGCCCTCCCCAGGATGTGCGCTAGGTGGTGCCGGGAGCAAAATAGGACCTTGAAAAAGAAATGACGGCCAAATCAGCCAAAACTAGTTTACATCCATAAAAATTGAAACTAGTGATTACAATAGGTGTGGATCAAACTTACCAAAATACAGATGATTCCAGACATAAACACTGCCACTATCAGTGGCTGCAAACTCTAGACCCATGTGGATAACTGTGTCGCTGTATCTGAAAAATTACTGGAACTGGTTCTCAAGAACTATCCATGTATACTCATCGCCATCAAGGGTAGAAATTGAGTAGTCGAAGATAGCGACAAGAGAGAAATCTAAATAATCTGCATCAGCTATGGGAGCTCGGCAAATAGCAATCTTCTGGAAGATAATGGTGCGATCATTATGCATGAATGTAAATGGATCATTGTTGGGTACAAACTCATGGACTTGTGGGAGAGGAATGCGTTAATGAGTATACACATTGGCAAGCTCCCACTTAAAACTCGCACCCAACAGTGGCGATCCAATCTCCATTGGCACCTACCCATTGTTTACCCATATACTTCGGGAACACAACGCCGGAGGAGAACCTGTTCAGCGGCGTCAGCTTGCATGTCATGTCCTTGCCCTCGAAGTACTCATTGCATTCCCATGGTTTCTTAGTTGGGTGATAATGAAGAACACATGGGAGGCCAAACGGCTGAGAAGCATGTAAAGTTGCACTATATTTTTCCGAGTCAAGAAGATGTTTGGACGAACCAGCGAGGCTCGCGGCGGTGATGACGTTGCATATCGTTATCAGTTCTTCAAGCGGTCCTTCGGTAAAAACCTCCTGGAACATCTCAGAATCATCACCGTCCTTTCTCGGTCCTGCCATCATAGGGGAGCTGCTAGAAGTTGGAACGATGGCTTGATTTGGTTTTTTGTAAAAGAGGAAAGATCGATGGCGTAGGCGGGATAGGAAGAAGAACAAACAGTCTCATACTATGCAGTGGACATGATCAGAAAGCGGCATGGTGGAGTAGCGAAACAGCGATGCTTGGCGTAGAGGTAGGGGAATGGGGAACTGGGATAGAGAGTAGTATAGGGGAGGTTGAATAAAATGATTAAAATAGACGCATGCTCCTCTTCTTCAGTTCCCTTCAAATTAGTATGAATGCAGGGGTAGCTGCAGGACTAACTCCTATGTAATTTTTGGTCAAATTTTTAGGTCCTTGATGTAAAATGTACTCCCACCACCCGTATAATTTTTTTAATCTAAAAGTGTTAAAATTTGAACGAATTTAAGCTTTGTTGTCAATGAGTATGAATATTCTTGGATTTCAAGCCGAAAGACCAAGTCATGGTCATATCTACATCAGACTTTATGTGGATGATCCATAGGGATCGACTATCGAGCAACTCGACTCGTTAAGGCTCTCACTCTTTAAGACTCAGATAATTCAACTCATTAAGGATACGAGCAAAAAGTGAAGCCTGGCTCGTTTCATACTCATTGACAACTAGTAAAATTCTAACATGAAAATTCATGGTAAAATCAAAATGAAATTAAGCTTAGTTGTCAATGAGTATGAACGTTCTTGGATTTCAAGCCGAACGACCATGGCCATGGCCATATCTACACCATACTTTATGTTGATGATCCCATATCCAAGGATTTGCATGCCGACAAATCTGGCCATATTTTGAAAACACTAGAAGAGGAAGTAGTATGAAGAGTATGGCTCGATCATCGGCTCTCTCAAGGAGGCGAACCCGATTGTTTTCCTTGCTTGATTATTTTAGGGTCCTTTGTGCTGAATGTATGGACCTCGATGTAAGCTTCCTATTTTTATGTCCTTGCTGTAAAATGTACTCCCATCACCCATGTAAATTTTTAACCTAAAAGTAAGTGATAAGATCTAAATGAATTTGAGCTTAGTTGTGAATGAGTACGAACATCCTTGAATTTCAAGCCGAATGACCAAGGTCATGGCAATATCTACATCATACTTTATATCGATGATCCCATGTCTAAGAATTTTCATGTCGACAAATATGGCCATATTTTGGAAATAATTGAAGAGGTAGTATTTAGAAGAGTATAGCTCGATCAGCTGGTCTCGCGAGAAGGATCCAAACCCGACTATTTTCCTTGATTAACTAATTTAGGGTCCTTTGTGCTAAAATGTATGGACCTTGATGTAATTTTCCCTTTTTAGCTCCTTTATATAGGATGTACTTCCACCACCCGTGTAAAATTCTAACCTAAAAGTATATGGTAAAGTCAAAAAGAATTTAAGTTTAATTGTCAATGAGTATGAACATTCTTGGATTTCAAGCCGAACGACCAGGGTCATGGCCATATCTAATGTTGATGATCCCATATCCAAGAATATGCATGCTCACAAATTTAGCCATATTTTAAAAACAATCTGAGAGGTAGTAGTACAAAGAGTATGGATCGATCAGCTGCTCTCTCGAGAACGAACCAAACCCGATTGTTTCCTTGCTTAATTATTTTAGGGCTTTGTGCTAAATGTATGTACCCCGATATAATTTTCCTATTTTTTAGGTCCTTGATGTAAAATGTACTCTCGTCATCCGTGTAAAATTTTAACCTAAAAGTAAGGGGTAAAATTTAATGAATTTAAACTTAGTTTTGACTGATTATGTATGAACATTCTTGGATTTCAAGCTGAATGCCAAGGTCATGGCCATATCTACATCATACTTTATATTGATGATCCCATGTACAAGAATTTTCATGTCGACAAATTTGTCCATATTTTGAAAACAATCAAAGAGGAAGTAGTATTTAGAAGAATATGGCTCGATCAGCTGGTCTTTTGAGGAGGAGCCGAAACCGATTGTTTTCCTTCCTTAATTATTTTAGGGTTCTTTGTGCTACATGTATGGACCTTGATGTAATTTTCTCACTTTTTGGGTCCTTCGCGTAAGACGTACTCCCACCGCCCATGTAAAATTCTAACCCGAAAGTACTTGGTAAGATCTAATTGAATTTACGCTTACTTGTCAACGGGTATGATCATTATTGGATTTCAAGTCGGACGACCAAGTTCATGGCCATATCTACAGCATATTTTATGTTGATGATCCCATGTTGAAGAATTTGCATGCCGACAAATCTGGCCATATTTTGGAAACAATCAAAGAGGAGGTAGTATGAAGAGTATGGATCGATCAACTGGTCTCTCGAGGAGGATCCGAAACCAACTATTTTCCTTCCTTAATTATTTTAGGGTCCTTAGTGCTACATGTATGGACCTTGATGTAATTTTCCATCTTTTGGGGTCCTTGGTGTAAAACATACTCCCACTGCCAGTGTAAAATTCTAACCTAAAAATACGTGGTAAGATCTAATTGAATTTACGCTTAGTTGTGAATGGGCATTGATCATTATTGGATTTCAAGCTGGATGACCAAGGTCATGGCCATATCTACAACATACTTTATGTTGATCATCCCATGTCCAAGAATTTTCATGCCGACAAATTTGGCCATATTTTAAAAACAATTGAAGAGGAAGTAGTATGAAGAGTATGGCTTGGTCAGCTGCTCTCTCAAGAAGGAGCCGAACCCGATTGTTTTCCTTGCTTAATTATTTTAGGGTCCTTTGTGCTAAGTGTATGGACCTCAAAGTAATTTTCCTATTTTTGAGGTCCTTAATTAAAATATACTCCCACCGCCTGTCTAAAATTTTAACCTAGAGTGAGTGGTAAAATCTTAATGAATTTAAGCTTAGTTGGCACTAAGTATGAACATTCCTTGATACAAGATGAACGAACAAGGTCATGGCCATATCTACATCATACTTTATATTGATGATCCCATTGAAGGGAATATGCCGTGAGAGGCAATAATAAAGTTGTTATTATGTATATTGCAAGTATATGATATATGTTTATTTTGCATGATATAATTGTATTAATACGAAAATGTTAATACATGTGTGTTTAATAAGCAAATGGAAAGATCCTAGTTATGCCTTTCTTATAAACTAGCTCGTTCATTAATAAGATGATCAAGGTTTCCTGATCATGGACATTGGATGTTGTTAATAACGAGGTCACAACATTATTGGTATGGTGTGATGAACATTCATCTGAAGTATAACATTATGACCAAAGTCATTGTGTTTATATTGCTATAACATTATAAGAAGTAACCCTAATCCTTAGACCATGAGATCATGTCAATCACTAACACTATAAGAGTATGTTGATAACATCAAACGTCACACCGTAAGAGGGTGATTATAAAGATAGGTTCAGTGCTACGAAGGTGTTATGTTGAGGCTCATGGATCAAGAGTATAATTTGTCCATCCCGATGACGGATATATATACTCTGGGCCCTCTCAGTGATATCACATTGGTTACCTTGCAAGCAAGTGATTTGATCACTAGAATGTTATATCACGGGAACAAGAAAAGAGTGCATGTCGGTAGTGAGATCAAACTAGGTATGGATATACCGATGATCGAATCTCGGACATGTAATATATCGCAAGACAAAGGGATTAATATTCTAGCGTAAAAGGTTCTCACGATCACAAGAAGTCATTGTTGAATGTGTGAGAGTCAGTATGGATCTCCAGGTCCTGCTTCTGATTATTGATTTGAGAGGGGTCTCGATCATGTCCGCATTATTCATGAACTATAGGGTGATACACTTAAGAGAAACCGACACCATTTGGACAAATAGTTTCTTGTCGAAAAGATTTACAAAGCGCAGGAATTTATTTCACTTGACACCGGAATTGTTTCGGGTGAAATTTCTGAAAGTGTTTCTGCATGTGAAATAGAATACTAGCAAGGGGTTTTATGTGAATGTTTGTCCATTAAAGTAATTGACAAAATTTTGAATAAATAATAAAAGGAGTTTTATTTAAAGAGAGATTACATTAAATTTGGTGGAAATTTACTGGAATATGAGTGGGATTTTGAGTGGAGAAGTGAGGGGTCATCTTTATGTGAGTGGAGCTCCCTCCACATGAATGAAGGAGGGGAGGGGCACCCTCCATGATGCGCTGGCCATGGGGAGGGGCTGCCCCCTCCTCCTATAAAAGGACCCCCTCTCCCCTTCTCATACTCACACCTCCTCGTGAAGGATGTCTCTCCCCATCTAGTTTATCCCCCATGGTCTCGGACTAGCGAGATACATGTTCCCGGTGGCTTTTTGGGAGGAAAGAGTTGTTGCTTCCGCTGCATCGCTGGAGCGAGGAGGAGAAGGTTTCTCGGTGGCTTGGAATTGTGTGCGAGAACGGATGCGCTTCTGTTGCGGTGCTGGACTTCTTCTCGATCTTGAGATCGACAAGCGTTCGTCTATATCATCCACGAGTACAACCTCGTTAAACTATGTCGGTCTACAAGGGTATGTTCTCTATGGATGTATATCCACATGTTGCTTGTATTTAGTAGATAGATCTTGGTACATACTTGTTCCCATCGTAGGAAATTTTTCGTTTTCTATGCTGCGAACCCTACACCCATGTCCAAGAATTTTCATGCTGACAAATTTGTCCATATTTTGAAAACAATTGAAGAGGAAGTCGTATTTAGGAGAGTATGAGTTGATCATCTGCTCTCTCGAGAAGGCTGTTTTCCTTTGCTTAATTGTTTTAGGGTCCTTTGTGCTAAATGTATGGACCTCGGTATAATTTTCTCCTTTTTAAGGTCCTTGATGTAAAGTGTACTCCCACCACCCGTGTAAAATTTTAACCTATAAGTAAGTTGTGGTAAAATCTTGTCATGGTAAACAATATTGCCACTAGGAGTTTCTCCTGTTGAAAAAAATGAGAGCGAGAAGGGACCAAGAGACGAGAGCATAGAGGAGGTAGCCCGAGAGAAGCGAAGAGGAGGAATTTAAGCCGGTGCGATGTCAGAGCAAAGCTAATGGGTTCTTGACACGAGGTATGGTGGATAGTACACTAGTACTAGTATAGTTCATGACCTTTACTACACGTGAAACAAATTGTCTTTTCTCCCTCCTTCACTACCTCATCACCATCCACACACTCCAGCCGGATGATCTCTTCCTCATCCACAACATGGCGCTGCGCATGTGCGTCGACTAGCCTCGTGTCGGCGGCTCCGTGTCTGTGTTTGGCGTGTTCGTCAGCTGCATTGGTGCGAACTATTTTGGGCCTTGTCTGGAGTAGTAGAGTAGCAATTCAAATTTCCCCGGTTTCCAAATTTTCACTTCCTTCCCAAACATCCGGGGGAAGGATATTCAAAAGATCGCCATCCGCAGTACTACTACTAGTACTCTAGTAGTACACTACTTAAAGTGGTGGACAAGGGGTGTGTTGATACTACTGTACGTCTCATCGCATTGGATTTTGATGCACACCATTATGATCTTTTATTTTTATTTTTGCGGGGGACACCACTATGATCTGGCCAACCTTTCTACTCCCAACTACTGAAGGGAATATGCCCTGAGAGGCAATAATAAAGTGTTTATTATGTATATTCCAAGTATATGATAGATGTTTATTTTGCATGCTATAATTGTATTAATACGGAAACATTAATACATGTGTGTTTAATAAACAAACAGAAAGTTCCTAGTTATGCCTCTCTCATAAACTAGCTCGTTGATTAACAAGATGATCAAGGTTTCCTGATCATGGACATTTGGTGTTGTTAATAATGAGGTCACAACATTAGTGTAATGATGTGATGAAAAATCATCCGAAGTATAGCATTACGATCAAAGTCATTGAGTTTATATTGTTATAACAACATACGAAGTGATTCTAGTCCTTAGACCATGAGATCATGTCAATCACTAACACCGAAAGAGTATCTTGATAACATCAAACATCACACTATAACATGGTGATTATAAAGATGGGTTCAATACTACTAAACTGTTATGTTGAGGCCCATGGATCGAGAGTGGAATTTTTTCATCCCGATGACGGATATATATGCTCTGGGACCTCTCGGTGATATCACATTTGTTAGCTTGCAAGCAAGTGATTTGATCACTAGAATGTTATATCACGGGAACAAGAAAAGAGTACATGTCAGTAACGAGATAAAACTAGGTATGGAGATACCGATGATCGAATCTCAGACATGTAATATATCGTGAAACAAAGGGATTAAGATACTAGAGTAAAAGGTTCTCCCGATCACAAGAAAGTCATCGCTGAATGTGTGGGAGTCAGTATGGACCTCCAGGCCCCGCTTCCGATTATTGATCTGAGAGGGGTCTCGATCATGTTCGCATTATTCACGAACCATAGGGTGACACACTTAAGATACACCGACATCCATTTGTTTTAAAAGTTTCATGCCAGAAAGAATAACAAGTGCAGGAATTTATTTCACTAGACACCGAAACATGTTTTCGGGTGAAATTGCAGAAAGTGTTTTTGCATGTGAAATGAAATACTAGCAAGGGGTTATATGTGAATGTTTGTCATTAAAGTAATTGACAAAATTCTGAATAAATAAAAGGAGTTTTATTTAATGAGAGTTTTCATTAAATTTGGTAGAAATTTAATGGGAATTTGAGTGGAAGGAATTGAAAGGCATTTGAGTGAGTGGAGTGTCCAACCACATGAATGAAGGAGGGGAGGGGGCAGCCCCCATGGCCGGCGGTCACCCCCTTGGGTGCCCCTCTCCTCCTATAAAAGGATCCCCCTCTCCTCTCTCTCACTCACACCTCCTCGTGAAGGATCTCTCTCCCCCTCTAGTATTTATCCCCCATGGTCTCGGACTAGCGAGATACATGTTCCTGGTAGATATTTGGAAATAAAGAGTTGTTCTTCCGCTACATCGCTGGAGCGAGAAGGCGAAGGTTTCTCGGTGCCTCGGACGTGTGTGCGAGCATGGATGTGCTGCTGATTTGCGGTGCTAAGGACTTTCTCTCGATCTTGAGATCGGCAAGAGATCATCTACATCAACCACGAGTTTGGACTCGTTAAGCTTTGTCAGTCTTCAAGGGTATGTTCTCTACGGATATACATCCGCCCATTGATTGTATCTAGTAGATAGATCTTGGTACATAGTTGTTCCCCTCATAGGATTTTTTTTGTTTTCTATGCTGCGAACCCTACAATGGTATCAAAGCCGGATCTATGCGTAGATGCTTTGCACGGGTAGTACACATATGAGTATGTGGGCGATGATGATCATGTTATTGCTTATTAGTTGTACTTTGGATATTGGTGGCATAGTGGGATGAAGCGGCCCGAACAAACTTTACATTTCCTCACACATGAGACCTGTTTCACGCTTGACATGCAACTAGTTTTGCATAAGTGGCTAGCGGGTGTCTATCTCTCCTACTATAGTCAATATCTAATTTGCAACGAGTTGTCAACAATTTTTTTATCCTCGTTGTGGTTCATGTCCGTAGGTAAGAACGGTTCTATCTTCGAAAGCCCTAAGCCACGTAAAATTTGCAATGGATAAATTAGAGGCGTCTAGTTTAGATTGTTGTTGGGCTAGTGTCATGATATGGTGATGTTGTAAGTAGAAGTATAAGTTGATACTCTTACAACACACATAAGGTGTAAGGTCCATAGACCTTGGCCTTACACATAGAGGTATGATAGTGATCATATCACGATGCACATGATGGAGATCAAGTGTGAGAACCATATCATTTCACTTATAACCATGTGATGTTTGTTTCATCTTATATTGCTTGTTTGGAGTTTTATTAGCATAATAAGATGATCCCTCATTTAAATATCAAGATAAGAATGTGTTCTTCCTTAAGTATGCATCGATTATGTTTCGTCGCTCCAAGACATCACATGATGATCGGGTGTTCTTGGATCCATGACCATATTTCGGGTGTAAGACAGTTACACACACGAATAGTAAGGTTCTTACTTGGCGAGCCTAGCATGTACATACATGGCCTCGGAACACGGACCGAAAGGTTAAGCATGAGTCATATGGTAGATATGATGCCCATTTGATGCTCGCCTTTGAAGCTACACCGACTCACGTGATGATCAGACTTGGTGTAGTGGATTTGGTTCATGTAATCACCAAAAAGGCACGAGGGATGTCTTTTTTGAGTGGGAGTTCATTCTTAATTTGGATTAGTTGAACTCAATCTATCATAAACTTAGTCTAAACTTTACAAATTCTGTTGTAGATGGCACCACCTGCTTTTAATTTCAATGTGTTCATGGAGAAAGAGAAACTTGCAACGAACGGTAGCAACTTTACCGAATGGGCCATGAATTTGAGGATTGTCCTCTCTGCTGCACAAAAGCAATATGTGCTAGAAGCATCGCTAGTCCCCCCACCATTCGATGATGCCCCTGACAAGGAGAAGAATGTCTATCAGACTCGTCAGGAGGACCACAACTTAGTTCATTGCAGCATATTGTATGGGCTAGATCCAGAACTTCGAAAACGTTTCAAAAACGGCAATGCATTTGATACAAAGGGTGAGTTGAAAATTATTTTTGACACACATGCTGCTGTAGAGAGCTACAATTCTTCAGAAAAGTTCTTTAGCTGCATGATGGAAGAGAACAGCTCCGTAAGTGAGCATGTACTCAAGATGTCGGGTTACGCCAATAAGCTTGTTTCCTTGGGAATATCGATTTCCATTGACTTAGGCATCCATCGTGTTCTACAGTCTCTTCCACCTAGCTATAAGAGATTTGTGATGAACTATAATATGGAAGGCATGAAGAAGTCTCTCCCTGAGCTTCTGTCAATGCTTAAAACTGCAGAAGTGGAGATCAAGAAAGAACATCAAGTGTTGATGATCAATAAGACCACTGGTTTCAAGAAAGACAAGAAGGGAAAATGGAAGGTAAGTAAGGGCGGCAAGCCAGTTGCCATGCCTGAAAATAAACCCCGAGTTGGACCTAAGTCTGATACCGAGTGTTATTATTGTAAAGGAACTGGCCACTAGAAGCGCAGCTGCCCCAAGTATTTGGCAGACAAGAAGGTCAGCAAGGCAAATAAAGGTATATATGATATACATGTTATTGATGTGTACTTGACTAGTACTTGCAGTAGCACCTGTGTATTTTATACCGGTTCAGTTGCTAATATTTGTAACTCGAATCAGGGGCTGCCGAACAAGTGACCACTAGCAAGGGGTGAGGTCAAGATGTGTGTCGGCAATGGATCAAGTGTTGATGTGATCGCCATCGGAACGCTACCTCTCCACTTACCATCAGGATTAGTTATAAACTTGAATAATTGTTATCTGGTGCCAGCACTGAGCATGAACATTGTATCTGGATCGTGTTTGATGCGAAGTGGTTATTCATTTAAATCCGAGAACAATGGTTGTTCTATTTATATGAATGAAATTTTTTATGGTCATGCACCGATGATGAATGGTTTATTTCTATTGGATCTTGATAATAGTGTTACACGTATTCATAATGTTGATGCTAAAAGGATTAAACATAATGATGATATATCTGCATATGTGTGGCACTGCCGTCTAGGTCATATTGGTGTTAAACGCATAAAGAAGCTCCATTCGGATGGAGTTTTGGAATCACTTGATTTTGAATCATTTGATACATGTGAGCCATGCCTTATGGGCAAGATGGCTAGAACGCCGTTTTCTGGTTCAATGGAACGGGCAACAGATTTATTGGAGATCATACATTCTGATGTATGTGGTCATGAGTGTGTCGGCGCGAGGTGGATATCGTTATTTTGTTACTTTCACGGATGATTTGAGTAGATATGGTTATATCTACTTGATGAAACACAAGTCTGAAACCTTTGAAAAGTTCAAGGAATTTTAGAATGAAGTGGAAAATCATCATAATAGAAATATCAAATTTCTATGGTCCGACCGTGGAGGTGAGTATCTAAGGTACGAGTTTAGCACTCATATGAAAGAGTGTGGAATTGTTTCACAACTCACACCTGCCGGAACACCACAGCGAAATGCTGTGTCAGAACATCGTAATCGTACTTTATTGGATATGGTTCGATCTATGATGTCTCTGACGGACTTGCCACTGGCATTTTGGGGTTATGCACTAGAAACCGCTGCATTCACTTTAAATCAAGCACCATCTAAATCCGTTGAAAATACACCGTATGAATTGTGGTTTGGAAACAAACCTAAGCTGTCATTTCTTAAAGTTTGGGGATGCGATGTTTATGTGAAGAAACTTCAACCGGATAAACTCGAACCCAAAGAGGAAAAATGCATCTTCATAGGATACCCTAAGGAAACTATTGGGTATTCCTTCTATCACAGATCCGAGGGCAAGGTTTTTGTTGCCAAGAATGGATCCTTTCTAGAGAAAGAGTTTCTCGCGAAAGGTGTGAGTAGTCGGAAGGTAGAACTCGAAGAGGTTGTAGAACCCTCTCTTCATAGTATGGTGTGTAGCGCAGCGCTGGAAGTCGTTCCGGAGTTGGATTCACCGATCAAAGAGGGAACTAATGATAATGATCATGAAACTCCGAAAGAGCGTACTACCGAACCTCGCAGGTCTAGCAGGACGCCTGCAGCTCCCAAGCTGTACGGAAATCCTGTTATGAATTTCATGGTTGATGAAATTGATGACCCTGTGACGTATGAAGAAGCGATGATGAGCCCGGATTCCAACAAATGGTTAGAAGCCATGAAATCCGAGATGGAATCCATGTACGGAAACCAATTTTGGAACTTGGTGGACTTACCTCACGACCGAAAGGCCGTGGAGAATAAATGGATTTTCAAAAGAAAAACTGATGCTGATGGTAATGTGACCATCTGTAGAGCTCGACTTGTCGCAAAGGGGTTTCTACAAATTCAAGGAGTTGACTACGATGAGACGTTCTCTCCCGTAGCGATGCTAAAGTCAGTTAGGATTATGTTAGAAATTGCTGCATATTTCGATTATGAGATATGGCAGATGGATGTCAAAACCGTGTTCCTCAATGTAAATATTGAGGAAGAGTTGTATATGATACAACCAAAGGGTTTCGTCGATCCTAAGGATGCTAACAAGGTGTGAAAGCTTCAGCGATCCATCTATGGACTAAAGCAAGCATCACAGAGTTGGAATCTCCGCTTTGATGAGGTGATCAAAGAGTTTGGATTTGTCCAAACTTATGGAGAGGCTTGTATTTACAAGAAAGTGAGTGGGAGCAATGTGGCATTTCTGATATTATATGTAGATGACATATTATTGATCGGAAATGATATAGATCTTTTAAATAGTGTTAAAAGTTATCTAAACATCAAATTTTCAATGAAGGACCTAGGTGAAGGGTCATACATATTAGGCATAAAGACCAATAGAGATAGATCTAGGTGCCTAATAGGGCTATTGCAAAGTACATACCTTGATAAGATTTTAAAGAAGTTTAAAATGGACGGAAGTAAGAAGGGGTTCTTACCTATATTGCATGGCAAGACATTGAGTAAGACTCAAAGTCTGGCTACGGCGGAAGAAAGAGAGATAATGGACAAAGTCCCCTATGCTTCAGCCATAGGCTCTATAATGTATGCCATGCTATGTTCAAGACCGGATATGGCACATACTATTAGTTTGACTAGTAGGTACCAATTGGATCCAGGTTCGGAACACTGGATAGCGGTCAAGAATATCCTTAAGTACTTGCGAAGAACTAAGGATATGTTTCTTGTGTACGGAGGTGAAGAAGAGCTCGTCGCTAAGTGTTATGTCGACGCTAGCTTTGACACCGATCCGGATGACTCTAAGTCTCAATCCGGATATGTATTTCTCATGAATGGCGGAGCAGTTAGTTGGAGGAGTTCCAAACAACCTGTGGTGGTGGGATCAACAACGGAGGCCGAATATGTTGCTGCTTCGGAAGCGGCTCAGGAAGCGGTTTGGATGAAGGAGTTCATATCCGAATTAGGTGTGGTTGCGAGTGCGTTCGACCCAATGGTGATCTATTGTGACAACAATGGTGCCATTACCAATGCCAAAGAACCAGGGTCTCACAAGAATTCAAAGCATATTTAGCGCCGGTTTCACTCCATCCGCGAGCATGTCAAGGATGGAGATATAAAGATTTGTAAAGTGCACACGGATCTCAATGTAGTAGATCCGTTGACTAAAACTCTCCCTAGAGCAAAACATGATCAACACTAGAACTCCATGGGTGTTAGATTTATCACTATGTAACTAGATTATTGTCTCTAGTACAAGTGCGAGACTGAAGGGAATATGCCCTGAGAGGCAATAATAAAGTGTTTATTATGTATATTACAAGTATATGATAGATGTTTATTTTGCATGCTATAATTGTATTAATACGGAAACATTAATACATGTGTGTTTAATAAACAAACAGAAAGTTCCTAGTTATGCCTCTCTCATAAACTATCTCGTTGATTAACAAGATGATCAAGGTTTCCTGATCATGGACATTGGCTGTTGTTAATAACGAGGTCACAACATTAGGGTAATGATGTGATGAACATTCATACGAAGTATAGCATTACGATCAAATACATTGAGTTTATGTTGCTATAACAACATACAAAGTGATCCTAATCCTTAGACCATGAGATCATGTCAATCACTAACACCGAAAGAGTATCTTGATAACATCAAACTTCACATCGTAACAGGGTGATTATAAAGATGGGTTCAGTACTAATAAAGTGTTATGTTGAGGCCCATGGATCGAGAGTGGGATTTGTTCATCCCGATGACAGATAGATATGCTCTGGGCCCTCTCGGTTATATCACATTGGTTAGCTTGCAAGAAAGTGATTTGATCACTAGAATGTTATATCACGGGAACGAGAAAAGAGTACATGTCAGTAACGAGATCAAACTAGGTATGGAGATACCGATGATCGAATCTCGGACATGTAATATATCGTGAAACAAAGGGATTAAGATACTAGCGTAGAAGGTTCTCGTGATCACAAGAAAGTCATCGCTGAATGTGTGGGAGTCAGTATGGACCTCCAGGTCCCGCTTCTGATTATTGATCTGAGAGGGGTCTCGATCATGTCCGCATTATTCGTGAACCGTAGGGTGACACACTTAAGACACACTGACATCCATTTGGAGCAAAAGTTTCATGCAGGAAAGAATAACAAGCTCAGGAATTTATTTCACTAGATATCGAAATAGGTTTTTGGTGAAATTGCAGAAATGAAATACTAGCAAGGGGTTATATGTGAATGTTTGTCATTAAAGTAATTGACAAAATTCTGAATAAATAAAAGGAGTTTTATTTAATGAGAGTTTGAATTAAATTTGGTGGAAATTTAATGGGAATTTGAGTGGGTTTTTGAGTGGAGGGAATTGAAATGCATTTGAGTGAGTGGAGTGTCTACCCACATGAATGAAGGAGGGGAGGGGGCAGCCCCCATGGCCGGCGGCCACCCCCTTGGGTGCCCCCTCCTCCTATAAAAGGAGCCCCGTCTCCTCTCTCTCACTCACACCTCCTCGTGAAGGATCTCTCTCCCCCTCTAGTATTTATCCCCCATTGTCTCGGACTAGCGAGATACATGTTCCCGGTGGCTATTCGGGAAGAAAGAGTCGTGCTTCTGCTGCATCGCTGGAGCAAGGAGGTGGAGGTTTCTCGGTGCCTCGGACGTGTGTGCAAGCACGAATGTGCCGCTGATTTGTGGTGCTAAGGACTTCCTCTCGATCTTGAGATCGGCAAGAGATCGTCTACATCAACCACGAGTTTGGACTCGTTAAGCTTTGTCGGTATTCAAGGTTATGTTCTCTATGGATATACATCCGTCCGTTGATTGTATCTAGTTGTCACATCCCAAGATTTTCCAAATCTTGTAATGTGAAAAATAAATGAATAAAATAAAACTTTGTTTGATTTTCAGGGCCAGAAGAAACTTTTTGAATTCAATTGGAACTTCAAACCAAGTTGAATCAAATAGAATCCTAAAGGGATTTAAAAAGATAAAACATTTATTAAAGGAAAATAAAAATATTTAAAATTACTATTTAGATCTTTTAAAATAAAAGGATTTGGTTTCCAAATGAAATAGAAGTTTTATAAATAAAGATTATTTTATAAAGCCGAATTAAACCTTGGCCAAAGCTTATGAAATAAAATGCTTTGTTTTGATAAAAATAGTAAAGGGTTATTTAAAAAATAATTAATAAGGATTTAATATCCAAGTTTTATAAATAAAGGTTTTACTATTTCCAAAACATCAAAACTTATTTATTTATTTGAAATAAGTTTTCCAAATATTTTATATTCTCAATGAAAACCTACTGATTTGGTTTTGAAAATAATTAGATTTCAAATAAAGATTTAAATAAAAACAAAACCTATTTGATTTAATAACAAAGGTCTATTTATTTAATTAATAATGGACCCTAAAATAAAATTATTATTTTGGTTTATGTGTTAAACATAACCAAATTCAAATGAAAAGTTTGATGATTGTTTGATTTGTTTTGTTTGTTTGAATTGTTGTTTGGTTTTCAAAACAGAAAATGAGATCAGAAAAGGAAAAACAATTTGGAAGAAAAAAATAGAATCTGGACCAGCCCAGTCGACAAAGCCACAAGGCCCAGTACTAGCCCAGCTTTCCTTACCCCGAAAGAAAACGATTCGCACTCGATTTTGAACCCACAGAGAAGCTGACCGGTGGACCCTCTTCTCCCTCTCATTCCTCGCTGACAGCAGGGACCCACGCAGCCAGCTCACTCCTCTTCTTCCTCGCGACGACCACGCTGGCCGTTTCTGCCGTTGATGTCGCGGCTTCAATTCGCAGTAATGCCGCGCCTTAACCTTGCTGCGACCACGTCCTATTAATCGCCAGCGTCTCCTCCTCCTTCCCCCTCTGTTGCCCCACCTCGACACGCCCCCAGGCTGCCCCATTTCTCGCCACACCACCTTCGGTCCGACGAGCTTCCTCCTCCAATTCCGGCCAGTACTCGCCACCCCTGCCTCCACAAGAACACGAGCACACTCACCACTCCCTGGCACATCTTCCTGTACCTGCCGTTCGACCACGGGCGCCCCAGAGTGTCACCTTCGACAAGCTCAGACCTCGCCGCCGCGTCTGTCTTCAACTCCGGCAAGTACCCAGGTAGTTTCAGACCACCCCGCGCCTTCTAGTTCACGCACGCGTCATCTCCTTGATCTTACGCGTCTGGCCACACCCTCTGTTTGCCTCCGCGTGATCTACAGCGTCGCCTTCGACCGCGGACAGAGCCATCCGACGCCGACGACGTCTCCGACGAGCAATCGCCACCGTTCCCGTGCTCCCCCTGCCACGTCGACCACACTTTGAGCATCACCACATCCTCGCGATTCTGGTGAGCATCTCCCCTACTCCTCTCGCTCCCTGTAACCGCCGTAGCACCACCGCCTGGCCGTGCGCCGCCGATAGCCGCCGCCAGCGCCGCCGATCTTTGGCAAGCATGCTAGCACCATAGGATCTTGATCCAACGCTCGCGATAGATCACTTAAGCACCAAAGGGGTACGCCTCTAGAACCGTGCGATCTATTTAGATCCAACGCCCCACAGAACGCGATCCGCGCGAAGCGGTACCGCCCAATGAAATCATGCCGCGTGTCACCAGTTCTGTTTAAAAACAGATTTGAAATCAGATTAGATTGTGATTTTCAAACCTTTGTAACTTTTGATCCACACGTCCAAAAATTGCAAATTTGATATCATTGGAATCAGTGGAACAAGCCCTAGCCAACCATGCCTTTTATTTAGTAAATAGTATCTGTTAGATTGTTTGATTTTGCAGAAACTTTTGTATGCTTGTTTAGATTAGAAAAATGATTCAAAATTGTTTTTGAGGGTGAAACCTTGGCAAATTAGTTTGTGGTGAACTCACTGACCCTAGGAACCAACCCATGGTTTTGAAAATGAAATTGGTAAAATTTAGGATGGATTATTTGACTTAGCCCATTTCTAGCCAAATGAAAATAATGGTTTTGTTATGAAAATGATTTTGAGTAAAAACTTTGGGAAAATGTTTTGGACCAAATCTACTAACCCTAAACACCAAGTTTTGAGAAACAACAACTTATTTGGTGAACCACTTAAAGTTGTTGCTTGATAAAAATATTTTCTCACCACATAAAATGATGAATGGATTTGAAAATGGTTTTTGGATAAAACCCTTTTTGCAAATGACTTTGCCATTTTGGTAAATGACCAATTTGGAACTTACAAAGTTTAGAAACCTAGTGGAGACCATCTTTGCAAATAAAACTATCTCTTGCATGCTTGCATGCATGACCTAGATCCCATTGTTTTATGTGTGTGGAATTGTTTGATTGATTATTGGTTTGGAATGCTAGTTGATATTGTGTTTGCTTGATTTATTGTAGTGAAGTTAGAAAAGTGTGAGACTAGCAAGATCAAGGAGTGAACCAACATTCCCTACCAAAAGAAAGGCAAGTGACACTATCATCTAAAGTCCTACTATTTTCATTATACTTAGTGGATTTTGAAACATGCATGAAAACAATTTTATACTTATGCTATGCTAAATCCTAATAGGATACCCTATACATTCCTTAGAGAAAACAATGTAGTTGTTACATGCTTAGCCATACTATATTTTGAAAAGAGATACATGTTGAGATTTTATGAAGTTGAGAAAAGTACTTGTGATTTTATATAATAAAACAAGGACTCAATGAACCACCTGGGTGGCCAAGGATACTTTGAGTTTTGGAGAAGGTGGCAACAAAAGGAACCATGTCTATGGCAATCTCTTTGTGTTGTGCTCCAAAGGAAACCACCCAGGAAACTTAGAGATTGAACATGTTTCTCCAATTGTGACTTTCATGTGCAACCACATGCTATTTATGGCTCTGGCTTAGTCAATTACATTGGGAAGACCCATGCATTGTCTTCAGTTAACTGGACATGGGGACCTGGAATCCTACATGGGTGCTGAAGACAAGCTAGCAATGGTGTATGGGAGGACCCTTTGGAAAGACTTCGTCACATTCTCAATCTGCCAGTACTCCATCTTGGTGAGCACTAATCCAGTGGCCACTGGTGGCAAAAGGATGGGATTGTGACATGTGGGTAAAGTGTGCAACTTCTGCAGAAGATAATAAAATCTAAGTACTTACCTGTGTCCCCGGTTATGGACAATACTGAGCAACTAAAGTTTGAAGCTATGGGAGATCTCGACATTACAATTTCTAAAACAAAAACTTGATGCACTTGGGGGTACCAAGGAACTCAAGTGATTTGGTTAAAACTTGATGTACTTGGGGTTACCAAGGAACTCAAGAGATTTTGTTGAAGACTTGAACACTTGGGGTTACCAAGGAGTTCAAGGAGATTTTGATAATAACTTAAACACTTGGGCTTTACCAAGAAGATTTCAAAGATTTGACAAAGGACCAAAAGCATTTTTGAAAAGGCAGGATAAAATATTGCTTTATGCAAATAAGCCTAAAACTCTACTTAGCCAAATATGCATGTAGTGATAGGATCCACTTATATTCTACATAATAGTGAAGCTTGCCAATACAATTCAAATGTATTGACCCTTGTGGCTGTAACTTGTAATGTTGCAGGTTTGATTGTTTTTAGTGAAGATTGATTGATTAGGATTACAAAGTCTACAACCAACATGTCTGCCTGTGGCACCTTGAAGATGAAGGACCCCATGCTTATAGTTATTCCGCTGCAATGTAATGTAATAGCCAAATGAGCTATGTAAAGATGTAATAAAATTATGTTATTCCTGGTTATAAAGTTATATTATGACCTTTGTTTCTAGATATTACATCTAAACTGTGGATGCTAGCTATTGATCCAGGGACTAGCATTGTAAACACAGGGGACACCACCTTATATTGTTTAAAGGTTGGGACACTCCCTCTACAGATGGTATCAGAGCATTGTGTTGCCTGTAGGATTTGTAAACCTAGGATTGGACAAAAACCCTTGGAAAATAGGATTTGTATTTGTTCCAAAAATTTATTTACAAGCAAACTAGTAAACTCTTCCCTCAACCAAATCGAGTTTTGACACTACCTCTCATCTATTTCAAACTTGATGGAAACCTACCCCATGGCCAAAGACTTCACCATGTGCAAAGGACTTCTTCAACACTTTCAACTCTAATGACTTCAACTTCTTCAACTCTAATGACTTCAACATCTTCAGCATGTTCACCAAGGACTTCCAACTTGGATATTACTAAGGCTACATGTGAGACAAGGAAACCTTGCTCAAGATTTAGAGACTGAGGGAATGCAAAAGTTAGAAGGAGAACACATCACTTGAAGTTTAGTGACCAAGGAGTTTTTTCCAAGGAAACCATGATCTCAAGTAAAGAAGAATCAACCAAAGAAGGATGGAAATATCACAAGTAAACCCTATAGATGGACCACCATATTTTAGTAAGTCAAACACACCAACTCATGTGGTGTAACAAAGATATTTTATTGCCTAAGTGTGTTCTTGAACTTTGTTGTTTGAGTGAAATGTTTGGTTTGTGATTGCATGCACATTGCTTGTGTGAATTGTGATGTGTGTGAATAGAATTGATTCCTTAGAAATATCTTGCCTATTCTAATCTTCATTCAACCCAAACAGATGACTACTCCAAGAGACTCCAACATCAAGGTTGATGACACCAACACCAACCAAGAGGACAGCATGAAAGAGCTCATAGCAACCCAACACCAGTTGAATCAAATGACAACTCAGTTCATAGCCAACACTAGTGATAAAGACCCAGCTCTGCAAAATTTTTTGGAAGATCAATCCCAACTGATGCTTAAGGTGACTGATCAAATGATCACTATGGAAGAAAACTATTCTAAGAAAGTTTAGACAACAAGGATGACAAAAATATTATTCTAGATGGAGCTCCAGCTTGCATTATTTGTGGAGACAAGGATCATACTTCCAAGGAGCATGGAGATCAATGCCCCAACTGTGAAGAGAAACATCCTGTTGGACAATGTCCCACCTCTCAAGCTACTTGCTACCTATGTGAAGGAAACAATCATACTCCTATCCAATGCCCCATCTATTCCATTGTGGAACAAAGGAAACAAGGTGGATCCAAGTCAACCCAGAAGGTTGGTGACAAAGGAAAAGGATCGCTTATACCTCCAAACAAGACAACCCAGTTCAAAGGATCAAAGAAACCCAAGAAGCAAAAGAAGGACAAAAGCCATGTGCAATGTCATAAATGTAAGGAAATGGGACACTACTCCGGTGAATGCCTAGAGAACCCGAAGAATAAGGAAATTGGCCAAGTGGTGTGCAACAATTGCAAAGAGCTAGGCCATTATGTAGCAACTTGTCCACAAGAGCCACGTAAAGAACTCAATGCCATCCACTGTTTCAATTGCAAGAACCCAGGACATTATGCAAGCAACTATCCAGAAAAGATGAAGAACAAGTTGAACAAGCCTATGGAGAAACTCAACCTTGGCTCATGAGTCAAGTATGGAAACCAAGGACACAATGCAAGTGTTTGCCTAGAGAAGCCTTCCCAGGATCCCAAGAAGGACAATATGTAATCTTTGTTTGAAAATTTTTAAGGGTGGTAGTGCCCTAGTTGTTTTGAGCCTACTTGTAACCCTAGCCTTCCCAAATCTCTGGACGAGATTTATTTTAAGGGTGGTAGCCTGTCACATCCCAAGATTTTCCAAATCTTGTAATGTGAAAAATAAATGAATAAAATAAAACTTTGTTTGATTTTCAGGGCCAGAAGAAACTTTTTGAATTCAATTGGAACTTCAAACCAAGTTGAATCAAATAGAATCCTAAAGGGATTTAAAAAGATAAAACATTTATTAAAGGAAAATAAAAATATTTAAAATTACTATTTAGATCTTTTAAAATAAAAGGATTTGGTTTCCAAATGAAATAGAAGTTTTATAAATAAAGATTATTTTATAAAGCCAAATTAAACCTTGGCCAAAGCTTATGAAATAAAATGCTTTGTTTTGATAAAAATAGTAAAGGGTTATTTAAAAATAAATTAATAAGGATTTAATATCCAAGTTTTATAAATAAAGGTTTTACTATTTCCAAAACATCAAAACTTATTTATTTATTTGAAATAAGTTTTCCAAATATTTTATATTCTCAAAGAAAACCTACTGATTTGGTTTTGAAAATAATTAGATTTCAAATAAAGATTTAAATAAAAACAAAACCTATTTGATTTAATAATAAAGGTCTATTTATTTAATTAATAATGGACCCTAAAATAAAATTGTTATTTTGGTTTTGGAATTTTGGTTTATGTGTTAAACAGAACCAAATTTAAATGAAAAGTTTGATGATTGTTTGATTTGTTTTGTTTGTTTGAATTGTTGTTTGGTTTTGAAAACAGAAAATGAGATCAGAAAAGGAAAAACAATTTGGAAGAAAAAAAATAGAATCTGGACCAGCCCAGTCGACAAAGCCACAAGGCCCAGTACCAGCCCAGCTTTCCTTACCCCGAAAGAAAACGATTCGCACTCGATTTTGAACCCACAGAGAAGCTGACCGGTGGACCCTCTTCTCCCTCTCATTCCTCGCTGACAGCAGGGACCCACGCAGCCAGCTCACTCCTCTTCTTCCTCGCGACGACCACGCCGGCCGTTTCTGCCGTTGATGTCACGGCTTCAATTCACAGTAATGCCGCGCCTTAACCTCGCTGCGACCACGTCCTATTAATCGCCAGTGTCTCCTCCTCCTTCCCCCTCTGTCGCCCCACCTCGACACGCCCCCAGGCTGCCCCATTTCTCGCCACACCACCTTCGGTCCGATGAGCTTCCTCCTCCAATTCCGGCCAGTACTCGCCACCCCCTGCCTCCACAAGCACACGAGCACACTCACCAGTCCCTGGAACATCTTCCTGTACCCGTCGTTCGACCGCGGGCGCCCAAGAGTGTCACCTTCGACAAGCTCAGACCTCGCCGCCGCGTCTGTCTTCAACTCCGGCAAGTACCCAGGTAGTTTCAGACCACCCCGCGCCTTCTAGTTCACGCACGCGTCATCTCCTTGATCTTACGCGTCTGAGCACACCCTCTGTTTGCCTCCGCGTGATCTACAGTGTCGCCTTCGACCGCGGACAGAGCCACCCGACGCCGATGACGTCTTCGACGAGCAATCGCCACCGTTCCCGTGCGCCCCCTGCCATGTCGACCACACTTTGAGCATCACCACATCCTCGCGATTCTGGTGAGCATCTCCCCTACTCCTCTCGCTCCCTGTAACCTCCGTAGCGCCACCGCCTGGCCGTGCGCCGCCGATAGCCGCCGCCAGCGCCGCCGATCTTTGGCAAGCACGCTAGCACCGTAGGATCTTGATCCAACGCTCGCGATAGATCACTTAAGCACCGAAGGGGTATGCCTCCAGAACCGTGCGATCTATTTAGATCCAACGCCCCACAAAACGCGATCCGCGCGAAGCGGTACCGCCCAATGAAATCATGCCGCGTGTAACCAGTTCTGTTTAAAAACAGATTTGAAATCAGATTAGATTGTGATTTTCAAACCTTTGTAACTTTTGATCCACACGTCCAAAAATTGCAAATTTGATATCATTGGAATCAATGGAACAAGCCCTAGCCAACCATGTCTTTTATTTAGTAAATAGTATCTGTTAGATTGTTTGATTTTGCAGAAACTTTTGTATGCTTGTTTAGATTAGAATGATTCAAAAAAAAATTTGAGGGTGAAACCTTGGCAAATTAGTTTGTGGTGAACTCACTGACCCTAGGAACCAACCCATGGTTTTGAAAATGAAATTGGTAAAATTTAGGATGGATTATTTGACTTAGCCCATTTCTAGCCAAATGAAAATAATGGTTTTGTGATGAAAATGATTTTGAGTAAAAACTTTGGGAAAATGTTTTGGACCAAATCTACTAACCCTAAACACCAAGTTTTGAGAAACAACAACTTATTTGGTGAACCACTTAAAGTTGTTGCTTGATAAAAATATTTTCTCACCACATAAAATGATGAATGGATTTGAAAATGGTTTTTGGATAAAACCCTTTTTGCAAATGACTTTGCCATTTTGGTAAATGACCAATTTGGAACTTACAAAGTTTAGAAACCTAGTGGAGACCATCTTTGCAAATAAAACTATCTCTTGCATGCTTGCATGCATGACCTAGATCCCATTGTTTTATGTGTGTGGAATTGTTTGATTGATTATTGGTTTGGAATGCTAGTTGATATTGTGTTTGCTTGATTTATTGTAGTGAAGTTAGAAAAGTGTGAGACTAGCAAGATCAAGGAGTGAACCAACATTCCCTACCAAAAGAAAGGCAAGTGACACTATCATCTAAAGTCCTACTATTTTCATTATACTTAGTGGATTTTGAAACATGCATGAAAACAATTTTATACTTATGCTATGCTAAATCCTAATAGGATACCCTATACATTCCTTAGAGAAAACAATGTAGTTGTTACATGCTTAGCCATACTATATTTTGAAAAGAGATACATGTTGAGATTTTATGAAGTTGAGAAAAGGACTTGTGATTTTATATAATAAAACAAGGACTCAATGAACCACCTGGGTGGCCAAGGATACTTTGAGTTTTGGAGAAGGTGGAAACAAAAGGAACCATGTCTATGGCAATCTCTTTGTGTTGTGCTCCAAAGGAAACCACCCAGGAAACTTAGAGATTGAACATGTTTCTCCAATTGTGACTTTCGTGTGCAACCACATGCTATTTATGGCTCTGGCTTAGTTAATTACATTGGGAAGACCCATGCATTGTCTTCAGTTAACTGGACATGGGGACCTAGAATCCTACATGGGTGCTGAAGACAAGCTAGCAATGGTGTATGGGAGGACCCTTTGGAAAGACTTCGTCACATTCTCAATCTGCCAGTACTCCATCTTGGTGAGCACTAATCCAGTGGCCACTGGTGGCAAAAGGATGGGATTGTGACATGTGGGTAAAGTGTGCAACTTCTGCAGAAGATAATAAAATCTAAGTACTTAGCCGTGTCCCCGGTTATGGACAATACTGAGCAACTAAAGTTTGAAGCTATGGGAGATCTCGACATTCCAATTTCTAAAACAAAAACTTGATGCACTTGGGGGTACCAAGGAACTCAAGTGATTTGGTTAAAACTTGATGTACTTGGGGTTACCAAGGAACTCAAGAGATTTTGTTGAAGACTTGAACACTTGGGTTTACCAAGGAGTTCAAGGAGATTTTGATAATAACTTAAACACTTGGGCTTTACCAATAAGATTTCAAAGATTTGACAAAGGACCAAAAGCATTTTTGAAAAGACAGGATAAAATATTGCTTTATGCAAATAAGCCTAAAACTCTACTTAGCCAAATATGCATGTAGTGATAGGATCCACTTATATTCTACATAATAGTGAAGCTTGCCAATACAATTCAAATGTATTGACCCTTGTGGCTGTAACTTGTAATGTTGCAGGTTTGATTGTTTTCAGTGAAGATTGATTGATTAGGATTACAAAGTCTACAACCAACATGTCTGCCTGTGGCACCTTGAAGATGAAGGACCCCATGCTTATAGTTATTCCGCTGCAATGTAATGTAATAGCCAAATGAGCTATGTAAAGATGTAATAAAATTATGTTATTCCTGGTTATAAAGTTATATTATGACCTTTGTTTCTGGATATTACATCTAAACTGTGGATGCTAGCTATTGATCCAGGGACTAGCATTGTAAACACAGGGGACACCACCTTATATTGTTTAAAGGCTGGGACACTCCCTCTACACTAGTAGATAGATCTTGGTACATAGTTGTTCCCATCGTAGGAAATTTTTTGTTTTTTATGCTGCAAACCCTATAACTACTCCACCTCCATTCGTTCCATTTGACACCCTAGGAAGAGGAAGCACCAAGCACGCACCCAACAAGCTAGTTTGAAAGTGAGGAGCCCTCTTTTTTTATTCGCGAAGCAAAAGTAGCACTCCCTCCTTCCAAAAGAATTTAAGTCGATTTGCTAATATTATGTAAAATTTGAAATACGAGTAAGTGGTATATTGCTCTTAAAGTTCTATAGCTATATTTTAACGGTAGCCACCAGGCAATCCATGTACCAAAAACCTTCAAGATTTTTGAAAGATTCGATTTCTTGCTAAGCATTTGCATGTTGAAAATCACGAGTCTTCACAAATTTTGAAAAAATAAATCTGCCGATGATACCATATCCAAGTATTTGCATGCCGACAATATCTAGCCATATTTTGAAAACAGTCGAGAGAGGAAGTAGCATGAAGAGCATGGCTCGATTAGCTGCTCTCTCGGGAATGAGAAGAATGTTTTCCATGCTTAATTATTTTAGGGTCCTCTATGCTAAATGTATGGACCTCGATGTAATTTTCCTTCTTTTTAGGTCCTTGATGAAAAATGTACTCCCACCGCCCGTGTAAAATTCTAACCTAAAAGTAAGTGGTAAAATATATACTAATTTAAGCTTAGTTGTCGATGAGTATGAACATTCTTGGATTTCAAGCCGAACGACCAAGACCATAGCCATATCTACATCACACTCTGTGTTGATGATCCCATATCCAAGATTTTGCATGGCGTCAAATCTGGCCATATCTTGAAAACAATAGAAGAAGTGGCGTGGAGAGTATGGTTCGATGAGCTGTTCTCTCGAGAAGGAGCCGAACCCGACTATTTTCCTTGCTTAATTACTCTAGGGACCTCTGTGCTAAGTGTATGGACCTTGATGTAATTTTGGTTCTTTTTAGGTTTTTGAAGAAAAATGTACTCCCACCACGTGTGTAAAAATTACCTAAAATTAAGTGGTAAGATCTAAACGAATTTAAGCTTAGTTGTCAAAGAATATGGACATTCTTGGATTTCAAGCCGAACGACCAAGGTCATGGCCATATCTACATATTACTTTATGTTGATGATCCCATATCCAAGAATTTTCATGCCAAAAAATCTAGCCATATTTTGAAAACAATCAAAGAGGAAGTAGCATGAATAGATAGTATGTCTCGATCAGTTGCTCTCTCGAGAAGGAGCCGAACCCGATTGTTTTCCTTGCTTAGTTGTTTTAGGGTCCTTTGTGAAAATTGTATGGACCTCAATGCAATTTTCCTTTTTAGGACCTTGATGTAAAATGTACCCCCGCTGCACGTGTATAATTTTAACCCAAAAGTAAGTGGTAAAATCTAAACAAATTTAAGATTAGTTGTTAATGAGTGTGAACATTCTTGGATTTCAAGCATAACGACCAAGGTCATGGCCATATCTACATCATACTTTACATTGATGATCCCATATCCAAGAATCTGTAGGCCGAGAAATCTAGCCATAGTTTGAAAACAATTGAAGAGGAAGTAGCATGAAGAGTATGCCTCGATCGACTGGTCTCTCGAGAAGAAGGATCTGAACCCGAATGTTTCCATTGCTTAATTATTTTATGGCCCTTTGTGCTAAATGTATGGACATCGATGTGATTGATATGTAGTAAACGTATCTATAATTTTTGATGTTCCATGCTTGTTTAGTATCAACATTGCTATGCTTTGTCTACACTTTGAGGTATTTTTATACATTTTCTGGGACTAACCTATTAACAAGATGCCGCAGTGCTAGTTGCCTGTTTTCTGCTATTTTTGGTTTCAGAAAATCTAGTAAGGAAATATTCTCGGAATTGGACAGGACAAAAGCCAAAGTCAATATTTTACTGGAATGAACACGGAGTCCAGAGGAGATACGGAGGGGCGCCACAGGGCGTCCACACCCCCCAGATGCGGGCCCACCCTAGGCCACGCCAAGGCGGGGTGTGGGCCCCCTGGACGCCCTCTTGCCTCACCTCTTCGCCTATAAAAGCCCCCCAATGTAGAAACCCTAAGCACCCAATCAGATCTCCACAAAACAGTCTGTAGCCACCGCCACCATCGTCCCTAGATCAGGGGGGTATGAAGCTCTTCCTGGCACCCTGCCGGAGGGAAGAGATCATCCTGGAGGCCTTCTTCATCACCATGCTAGCCTCCGGTATGATGCGTGAGTAGTTTACCCTTGGACTATGGGCCTATACAATAGCTAGATGGTTGTTTCTCCTCCTTTGTGCTATCATGTTTAGATCTTGTGAGCTCTGTTCATGATCAAGATCATCTATTTGTAACCATACATGTTGTGTTTGCGGGGATCTGATGGATATTGAGATACTATGTCAAATTTATTATTGATTCTATCATGTCATATTGATTATTGATTCTATCATGTCTGTGTTGTTTGTGATCTTGCATGCTCTCTGTTTCTAGTAGCTATCTTGGCCAAGTAGATGCTAGTGACTCCAAGAGGGAGTATTTATGCTCGATAGTGGGTTCATGCATCTAGTAATCTGGAAAGTGACAGGAAACTCGAAGGTTGTAGATGTGTTGTTGCTACTAGGGAGAAAACAACAATCTTTTGTTCATGGAACAATTATATTGTTTACTTTACACACATTGCTTAATGCAATTATCCGTTGCTTGCAACTTAATACTGGAAGGGGTTCGGATGATAACCTAAAGGTGGATTATTAGTCATAGATGCAGTTGGATGATGGTCTATGTATATTGTTATATACATAGACGGTCTATGAGATTTGATTGGGCACTACAACAATATACATAGACCGCCATCCAACTGCATCTATGACTAGTAATCCACCTTCAGGTTATCATCCGAACCCCTCCAGTATTAAGTTGCAAGCAACGGATAACTGCATTAAACAATGTGCGTAAAGTAAACAATACAATTGTTCCATAAACACAAGATTGTTGTTTTCTCCCTAGTGGCAACAACACATCTATAACCTTAGATATTTTTGTCACTTCCCCCGATTCAATAGAGGCATGAACCCACTATCAAGCATAAATACTCCCTCTTGGAGTCACTAGCATCTAATTGGCCAAGATAGCTACTATAAACTGAGAGCATGCAAGATCTCAAACAATATAGACATGATAGAATCAATAATCAATAAGACATGATAGAATCAATAATCACTAATACATGATAGAATCAATAATCAATCTGACATAGTAATCTCAATATCCATTGGATCCCCGCAAACACAACATGCATGATTACAAATAGATGATCTTGATCATGAACGGAGCTCACAAAATCTAAAGATGATAACACAAAGGAGGAGAAACAACCATTTAGCTACTGTATGGACCCACAGTCCAAGGGTGAACTACTCACGCATCATACCGGAAGCTGGCATGGTGATGAAGAAGGCCTCCGGGATGATCTCTCTCCTCCGGCAGGGTGCCGGTAAGAGCTTCAGACCTCCCCGATCTAGGGACGATGGTGGCGGCGGCTACGAACTATTTCGTGGAGATCTGATCGAGTACTTAGGGTTTTGGCATCGAGGGGTTTATATAGGCGAAGAGGCGAGGCAAGAGGGCGGCCAGGGGACCCACACCCTGCCCAGGCGCGACCCAGGGTGGGCCCGCGCATGGGGGGTGCGGCCACCCTGTGGCTCCCCTCCAGTCGCCCTTCGGTCTCTATGTTCTCCTCGGTGAAATATTGACTTTGGCTTTTGTCCCGTCCAATTCCGAGAATATTTCTTTACTAGATTTTCTGAAACCAAAAACAACAGAAAATAGGCAACTAGCACTGCGACATCTTGTTAATAGGTTAGTCCCAGAAAAATGTAGAAAAATACCTCAAAGTGTACACAAAACAAACAAAAGTTGATACTAAACAAGCATGGAACATAAAAATTATAGATACGTTTACAATGTTTCATATATCATCTATATACCTAAGCTGGATATTTCCAGTATTTTCTTGTCTGCCAAATATATTTTATAGATTCACTTTCAGCATTTCCTTTTCCTTTTAAAAGAATCTATCAACATCAAAAGTGGCGCCATATACATGACACATAGTCCAAAGCTTTTATAGTAAAATACTAATACCTTTGGACTTGCACTTTGAAGTAGATCACCATCATCAAATGTTTGGCGTTCTTTCAAAAAACATTATTTAGTAATATTTAGTGTAGTAAATACTTTATCTACATCTTCTATGCATCCTTATCATGAAAACTTTCATGATCAAGATAATGTAGCTTATAAAGGCGAATCGTGAGTATAATATTACTTTCCAAAACCTTTTTGGATGATTAGGATGTCTAGCATCCCAACCTTCACAAATTCTCATCCAATATGAGAATGTACATATATTATACTCTATCATATTACAACCAAAACATTTGTTTCAGATATTGTAATATCTGTCACACATGATGGTTTCTGAAACAATTCTTTCAGCTCCTAGATAACCTTGATATTTAAAACAATCAAGAAATATGATACTTTAGATACTAACACTGTAATTGTTAATCTTGATTTAATACTAAGTATTAAACTTCACAGAGTAAATGGAGTTTGCTGAAATTTTGCAATAGGACTTTTAAACTTTAGATTGACACTCAACACAATACGATACCGGTTTGTAAAGTAAATATCCAGAATTCTATAGTTCTATTATCTCAATTACAACTAATCATAAGGTGGTGAACGAATGCCAATGACTACAACAAATTATGCGAATTCACTTTGATTTAATTAATAATAAATTGAGTTCTACTAATCCAAATTAGGAATGAACTCCCACTCAAAAAAAAACATCCTCATGTCTTTTTGGTGATTACCTGAACCAAATCCACTACACAAAGTCTGATCATCACGTGAGTCGGTGTAGCTTCAAAGGCGAGCATCTATATGGTCATCATATCAAACATATGACTCATGCTTAACCTTTTGGTCCGTGTTCCGAGGCCATGTCTGTATATGCTAGGCTCTCCAAGTAATAACCTTAGTATTCGCGTGTGTAAAATTGTCTTACACCCGAGATATGATCGTGGATTCAAGTACCGATCATCACGTGATGCCTTGAAGCAGCGAAACATAGTTGGTGAATACTTAAGGAAGAACACATTTTTATCTTGATATCTAAATGAGGGATCATATTATAATTCTAATTAAATGCCAAACAAGCAATATAAGATGCAAACCAACATCATATGCTATAGTGATATGATATGGTTCTTGCACTTGATCTCTATCTTGTGCATCGTGGAATGATCTTTATCATTCGTATATGTGTAAGGCCAAGGTCTATGGAACTTACACTTTGTCATATTACAATTTTCAATAGTATCATTCCATACTACAAATTATAACACTACCATATCATAGTACTTGCCCGGCAAAACCAAAAACTAGACGCCTCTAATTTATCTTTTGCATGTTTTACGTGGCTGAGGGATTTTGGAGATAGAACTGTTCTTACCTACGAACATGGAACCACAACGATGATAATCAAATTATTGAAAACTCGTTGTAAATCAGATATTGACTATAGTAGGAGAGACAGACACCCGCAAGCCACTTATGCAAAACTAGTTGCATGTGAAGCGTCGAACAGGTCTCATGTGCGAGGACATGTAAAGTTTGTCCGGGCCGCTTCATCCCACTATGCCACCAATATCCAAAATACAAGAAAGAAGCAATAACATAATCATCAGCGCCCACATACTCATATGTGTACTACCATGCAAAGCATCTACGCATAGATCCGGCTCTGATACCACTGTAGGGTTCGTAGCATAGAAGACAAAAAAAATCCTACGATGGGAACAACTAAGTACCAAGATCTATCCACTAGATACAAGCAACGGGTGGATATACATCTATGGAATACATACCCTCGAAGACCGAAAAGCTTTAACGAGGTTGTACTCATTGATGATGTAGTCGAACGCTTGCCGATCTCAAGATTGAGAAGAAATCCATCCGGTCCAGCAGGTCCAGCACCATCAAGTCCAACACCGCAAAGTAGTGGTGCATCCGTGATTGCACACATGTTTGGGTACCCCGACAACCTTCGTGCCCTCACTCCAGCGAAGCTGTGGAAGCAACAAATCCTTCCATAAAAAGCCACCAGGAACATGTATCTCGCTGATCCGAGACCATGGGGAAATTCTAAAGGGGGAGATAGATCCTTCGCGAGGAGGTGGGAGTGAGAAGTGAGAGGAGGGGATCCTTTTATAGGAGGATGGGGCAGCCCACTAGCCATGGACGGCGTCCAAGGTGGTGCCCCCACCTCTTCCTCCATTCATGTGAGTGGACCTCCCACTCACACAAATGCCCCTCCATTTCCTCCACTCAAATCCCATTAAATTTGCACCAAATTTAATGCAATCTCTCATTAAATAAAACTCCTTTTATTTATTTATTTAGAAATTTGATAATTAAATTAATTAACAAACATTCACATAAAACCCCTTGCGAGTATTCTATTTCACATGCAGAAACAATTTTAGCAATTTCACCCGAAACAATTCCGGTGTCTAGTGAATTAAATTCCTGCGCTTTCTTTTTCTTTCTCTGGCATATTATTTGCTCTCAATGGTGTCAGTATCCCTTAAGTGTGTCATCCTACGGTTCGCTAATAATGCGGACATGATCGAGACCCCTCTCAGATCAATAATCAGAAGCGGGACCTAGAGGTCCATACTAACTCTCACACATTCAGCGATGACTTTCTTGTGATCGCGAGAACATTTTACGCTAGTATCTTAATCCCTTTGTTTCACGATATATTACATGTCCGAGATTCGATCATCGGTATCTTCATACCTAGTTTGATCTCGTTACCGACATGTACTCTTTTCTTGTTCCTGTGATATAACATTCTAGTGATCAAATCACTTGCTTGCAAGCTAATTAATGTGATATCACCTAGAGGGCCCAAAGTATATCTCTCCATCATCGATATGGAAAAATTCCACTCTTGATCCATGGGACTCAACATAACACCTTTGTAGCACTGAATCCATCTTTATAGTCACTCTATTATGGTGTGACGTTTGATGTTACCAAGATACTCTTCTAGTGTTAGTGATTGACATGATCTCATGGTCTAAGGATTAGGATTACTTTGTATGATGTTATAGCAATATAAATACAATAACTTTGATTGTAATGTTATACTTCGGATGAATGTTCATCACACCATTCCAATAATGTTGTGACCTCGTTATTAACAACATCCAATGTCCATGATCAGGAAACCTTTAATCATCTTGTTAATCAACGAGCTAGTTTATAAGAGAGGCATAACTAGGAACTTTCTATTTGTTTATTAAACACACATGTATTAATGTTTCCGTATTAATACACTTATAGCATGAGAAATAAACATTTATCATAAACAAGGAATAAGATAATAACCACTTTATTATTGCCTCTCGGGCATATTCCCTTCAGTCTCCTACTTGTACTAGAGTCAATAATATAGTTTGAAAACTTTTTCGTATTGAACACCTATGGATTTAAGTTGTTCCATATATGCGATTACAAGTGGTAAACACAATCTATGGATCTGACACTTTTAGGTCCACGTGTATTTGCATGTCTTTGTGTCTTCACGCATCACTCATTCTCTAATGCGATGGCATTGTATAAATTTGGTCTTTTGGTGAGACCTTTAGTTCCTTGGGGTTAAATCATGTTGATACTATTGTCGTACAATATATCTTTAGTGTTAGCCCGTTGTGAACCACACCTTAGTTTGATAACAAACTACTTAACACAAATTCCCTCCTTTGCTGCTACTATAGCAGTCATATACTTAGCCTTTTGTTGTAGTATCCGTCACAATGTCTTAACTTTGGAATTCATCCAAATCCGTCATGGAAACTTCTTTGTGCCACCCATAGTTTAAATTGAGATAAACTTAATTTTGTATCTTGCGATAAAACTAGTATCAATGTAACTCTTTACAATAAACTATTTGTAATTGTTTGTCACTTCTACATAAATATATTCTTAGTTCTTCCAAAATATCATAAGAATATCCTTACTATCGTCTAATGATCATCTTGTGATTCATTCTGGGATATGCTCATGACATGCCTAGAAAATGGTTAGTTCTCCAAACAAATGATATAATAGTTTCTACCATGATGCAAACTTTAGTAATTATTGGGAAACCATTTTATTCAATAAGCTAATATATTACAAAAGAGACACTCTTTTTATTTTGTTTTATATGGGGAAAGTTTTAATGATATAGTCTTTGCAATGGTTCCATTCGCATGAACAACACATGCTCAAGGTCGACCCCAACTTCTCCATTGCTAATCCTTCTCAGTTGCCCTCTCAAATTTTATATTTAGTTAAAATCTTAAACTAATTGTTAATAACAGTAGCTATAGTTATTTTACTATTACATGGATATCAAGGTGTGCTCAAATAGAATAGTATTTGAAAGCATATGGAGCAAACCAGAAAGCACATAGACATTAACATTTGAGTCTAACTTTCTTCCTATGAATTGGCATTTTATATATGAATAAATAGCATCAAGGTTGTGGTATCCAATGCACATAATGATTAGTAGATTAAAAAATAGAATGGAAACATAAAGAGGGTTTTTATCTCTTCCTCATTCATAATTATTGCAAGCATCAAAAGCAAACTTAATCTCATAGTTTTGAATAGATTCACCATATAAAGACAAGTCATCTAATGAGAATAATGGATCATCTAACTAAAATATATCACTTTAATCCTCCCATATATTAGACATAATTATTCCACATAGAGGACTACTAGGCAATGAAAGATCATCATCATTATAAGAAGAGTTGTTCATGGGAATTTGTGTGTTACCCTTGTTGGGAGTAGGAGATGGGTAGCTACTCCATTCTTCCTCCACTTTTTCTTATTTCTCTTCTATCTCCTTTTTTGGGGATGCATGGGCATCCCCAAGCTTAGCCTTTTGTCATCTTCTTCCCTAACGTTTTCTTCATGATTTCTTGCGTTCAAAAAGTTAGTGCACAAGGGAATATTCAAGCTTTCAACATATTTGACTAGCATATCATACGCATCACTGTGAGAATTTTCCATTATAATTTTTTGGGGGGGTTTTAGTTTTATATGCAAGGTACTAAATATAAACTAGCAATGCAAACAAGAATAGAAGACTAGCGCTACGCTCCCCGACAACGACGCCTGAAAAGTATCTTGATAACCCCCAAGTGTAGGGGATCATCATAGTACAATTCAATAAGTATTTGAGTGTCAAACCCACGAGGAGTTGATGGTAAACTATATATTCTCTAAAGCCCTTATAACCCACTTATATGGCCTTTTATGCAAAGCTAGGATCTAAAGTGTGTCTGTGTGGTTGTTTTTGGCATTAACTAGGAAACAATAAAGTAGTAGAAATAAATACTATAAGTAAAATAATGCAAATGAAGTGGAGATAGTGGAGTATATGTGGATAATCTATGGGAGCAAATGTTAAGGAAAATTTCTATTTCATTCATTTGGTTGTCACAATTAGTGAAGCACATATATAGTCTTTTATTGTTTCTTCTAAGAGGATCCATAACTAGGTGTAGCCATAGATATGAGCAAATACACCAATAGTGATTGATCCCAAGACCAATTAAGAACAAACAAGGGAATATTAAGACATAAAGTCCAACCACCACATTTAGATCTAAGGTACCCATGATAATACCCCTGTTGATTAACCATTAATTAATACTACATATATTTCTAAGACTTGGGATTCGGCTTCTGTCAACTTACGCTATCCCTCATCCTATCAACATGCAACGGTGACAACCTTGTGCATCCCCCAAAATATGTGTGCACTAATATGTTAGTGCATCAAGATCATCATAGAAGATAACATATACTTGTATGCAACCAAAACAAACAAGATCACAATTGCCATAACAATTCACTACTCAAACATCAACATAGTCATACAATAGATCATGGGAAAATAATATATTGCATCATATATCTTATTTTCCAAGATATTACACTATGGGATGATGGGATCTTGCAGTAGATAGTGATGGAGATGAGCCTCCCCAAGGGGGAGAGGTGGCCACACGGTGAGAGGAGCTGGTGCCAGCGGCAGGCAGGCGCCAACACCCTCCTATGGGTGGCGGCTGCCCTTGGGGGCAGCGGCCCCTTGCCCCTTCTTCTTCCTTGGAGATGGTGTTGATATTAAGTATCTCCTACCCCTCCTTGGGGGCTGCCAAGGAGGGGAAATTTCGTGGTTATGGGTGGATGCCTCCAAAAGTAGGGTTTCCTCTCAATATATAGTGGTGGAGATGCAATCTTGACCATAGGATGGATGCCCCTTGGATCCAAGGGATATTGGGCATCTCTAGAACCTTCCTAGGAGTCCCCTATGTCCTTAATGAGTCCATCAAGTTGTGATTAGGATGAAATAATCAAAGATGGAAGGAGTTTGAGTCAACCACGTCACATATTTTCGGAGTCCCAAAACTGCTTTTGTGCTCCACAGTAATATGGATATAAAAAATACATCCGAACACCGATTGGGGCAAATTTTATATCTAAATTGTTGCGCATAAATTCCCACAACTTTTCTTTCTACACTTTTTCCATTGGATGTCATAATTGGGGTCGTTTCTGGCAATCTTCAAAAGGAGTTATGCAGGCCAGGACAGATTCCAGGAATTTCCAAATTTCACCATAATGAGCGGTTTCCTTCTATATTTGTGTATTATCTACACAAAAAAGTGTAAACTAAGAACTTGTGTACTTTTGCAACTATTAATAGGTTAGTCCCAATAAATATAATAATGTTGCAAAATAATTATTATTTTGAAGCAATAAACGACAAAGTTCATGGATGCATTTTACATGCATCAAATATGCATGAATATGGAATCCTTGCTCCCCCATACAGATTTAAAACTCAAATACTATGAGCAAGACGACACAAGCTCATTTTTAAATGAATTAGGGGAGCTCCCAAAATATTATGCACCAATTATAATAATTGCATTTGGAAACAAAGTGCATAAACATAGAATCCTCACTCCCCAGACTCATTTAACAACACAAGGCAAGAGGGAACAAATATGAGTGCCCAAAGATGCAAAATCATTTTGGAATCCACCGAAGTATCTAAATAAATAAAAGAGGTGGTTTACAAGGAACACAAAATCAACTAAAAAATTATCTTCTCTTATGTGTATAAGTTCCTAGGTGGATAACATCACAAAGACATATGCCCACAAAGAAACATGCGCACAAAAAATAGATACACAAGAAAGCACATGAAAAGGAAAAGGAAGTCATAGAATATACCAATAAGATGTTTTGCTTGAAAGCATGCCAAAGGCTCAAATATATCTTATTATACATCGATGAGCTTCAAACACCAACACACTACATACAATACAACTATTACCAAGGTAAAAGGGGATATTTGGAATATATGGAGAAAGGCAACAAGTATCAAAAATAGAAATCATCTTTGCAAAATACAAAAATTCATGCCAACAAACAACCTACAAAAGGTTGGGAACAAGATATGTTGGAGATATGCCCTAGAGGCAATAATAAATATAGTTATTATTATATCTTTGTGTTTATGATAAATGTTTACATTCATGCTATAACAGTATTAACAAGGAAACATTAATACTTGTGTGATTTGTAAACTAAATTATAGTCCCTAGTAAAGCCTCTTTATAATACTAGCTTGTTGGTTAATAAATGATTGTGGTTTCCCTATCATGAACATTGAGATGTTATTAACAAAAAGATCATATCATTAGGAGAATGATATGATGGACATACTCGTATAGATAAGCGTAGCATAAAGATCAAGTCATTTTAAAAGTTCAATTGCTATATGCTTTCTGATACATAGTAACCTAATTCCTTTGACCATGAGATCATGCTTATCACCATCACCGGAAGGATGCTTTGATGACATCAAACACCACACCATAACTGGGTGGCTATAAAGGTGGCATTGAGTGTTCAGAAAGTATTGGTTGAGACACATGGATCAAGAGTGGGATTTGTCCATCCATATGATGGATAGATATACTCTAGGCCCTCTCGGTGGAATGTCATCCAATTAGCTTGCAAGCATGTGACTGGCTCACAAGGGATCACATATCACGGGAATGAGAAAAGAGTACTTATCGGTAACGAGGTTGAACTAGGTATGCAGAGATACCGACGATCAAGACCTTGGATAAGTAAACTATCATGAGACAAAGGGAAATTGGTATCGTATGTAAGTGGTTCATTCGATCGCAAAGTAATCATAGAAATATGTGGGAGCCATATGAATTTCCAGATTCCTCTATTGGTTATTGTTCGGAGAAGTGTCTCGATCATGTCCGCATAATTCACGAACCGTAGGGAGACACACTTAAGGATTCGACGTTGTTGAGTAGTTATGGAATGATGAGTAAGAGACCGAATGTTGTTCGGAGTCTCGGATGGGATCCGGGATATCACGAGGAGATCCGGAATGGTCCGGAGAATAAGATTCATATAAGGAAAGTCCTATTTCGGGGTTGGAGAATGGTTCCGGTGTTTTCATCGGGAATGTTCTAGAAGGTTCCGGAATGTCCGGCAGTCCGGAGGGGAAGGGTACATGAATGTGTCATAACAAGTTGGAATGGTTGCATCATGTACTAGGTGCCATCACTGGGCGAAATAAAGGGATAAATCAAATCCTAGTTTGAAAACTCAAACGCCAATTTGAAAAGTCAAACGGCTATTTTGCTTGGTGGAGGGAGAGTAGGAAACCTACTTGGGGAGGAAGTCCCTCTCCCTCCACCGTCGGCCTTGGAAGCCGAGTTGGGGAGGGACTCCCCTCCCCTTGGCCGCCCCCCTCCACCTATATAAGGAGGGACAGGGCTGCCCCTCCAAGCACACACCTTGCACCCTGCAAACCCTAGCCCCAAGCCGCCGGCGCCGCCACCTCCTGCTGCCGCTGCCGCCGCCTAGGGCAAAACCCTAGCCGCCGAGTTGGGGCATCCCCTTGCCCTAGCCGCCGGCCTAGCCTCTCCTCCTTGGTGCGTCTAAACCCTAGATCACCGAGGCTCTCTCATAGTCCACCATACTCGCTCCTGCTTAAGGCGAAGCCCTGCGAGATCTCCCCTCTACTTCCGGTACCACGCTGTCGTGCTGCCGGAATCGCGAGGAGAGTGCTACAACCTCCGCTGCCTGCTGGAACAAGGGAGAGGAAGGTCTTCGTCGAGTACCGAACGTGTGACCCACTGCGGAGGCGCTACCAGAACGCAGCGCCGGAAGGATCGTCTACGCGATCTTGAGATCGGCAAGAGTACGACTACATCACCCACGAGAATCCACTCTAGTTAAACACTTTGGAATCTTCGAGGGTGAGTTATTCCATCGACTCGTTGCTACAATCTAGTAGATAGATCTTGGCTTGTTTGTTTGTATGCGGTAGAAAATTTTTGTTTTCCATGCTACGAACCCCTATAGTGGTATCAGAGCCGTGTCTATATGTAGATCTGTTGCACGAGTAGAACACAATGGTCATTGTGGGCGGTGGTGCGTTTATTATAAATTGCTTCTTGTGTACTTTGCATCTTGCGGTATGATGGGATGAAGCGGCCCAGGCTAACCTTACATGACATCGTTCATGAGACTTGCTCCACACTCAACATGCAACTTGTATTGCATAAGTGGATTTGCGGGTGTCCGTCTCTCCCATTATAGTATAGATCCAATTTACAACGGGCACTTGATAGTTCAAACATCAACGTTGTGGTTCTTGTTCGTAAGTTAGATCGACACTTATTGAAAGCCCCAAACCACGTAAAATATGCAAAGAAATTAGAGACGTCTAACTTTGTTTTGCAGGGGTGTGCTGTGATGTGATATGGCCATGATTGTGATTATATTTGATGTATGCAATGTTCCTTATTGTAAGTTGGCAACCGGCAGGAGCCATATGGTTGTCTTTCATTTCTGTTAAGACCCGCGTGTCTATTCAAAGTAGTTGTAATAGTTGAAGCTGGTGGACGACAAGCATGGAGCAGCGTCATTGACCTTGATGCAATGCCGGTGATGATGGAGATCATGTTCGTGCTTGAAGATGGAGATCAGAAGCACAAAGAAGAAAGGCCATATCATATCACATATTATGAATTGCATGTGATGTTAATCCTTTATGCATCTTGTATTGCTTAGTTAACGACGGTAGCATTATAAGATTGTCCCTCATGCACATAAATTTCAAGTTCTAAAGTGTTCATTCTTAGTGAGCACCGTTGCTAAAGCTTGTTGTTTCGAAGCACCACGTGATGATCGGGTGTGTTAGATTCTGCAAGTGTATACAACGTGAGCAAGCCACATTTGCTCATGCGGAAGCTAAGGTTTGATCTTGACGAGCCTACCATGTACAGACATGGTCTCGGAACACGGGTCACCGAAAGGTAAAGCATGAATCATATAGTAGATATGATGAACATGTCGATTTTTCGCCAATGAAGCTACATCAACTCTCGTGATGATCGGTGTTGATGTGGTGGATTTGGTTTGTGTGATCACTAATACAATGTGAGGGATATTGTTTTGAGTGGGAGTTTACCTAGATTAATTTAACTATTAATTAGAACTCAATTTGTCATAAACTTAGTCTAAACTATTGCAAATATGTTGTAGATCAATGGCGGCCCCTACCATCAATTTTAATGCGTTCCTAGAGAAAGAAAAGTTGAAAAAACAATGGAAGCAACTTCGCGGATTGGTTCCGCAATTTGAGGATTATCCTCAATGCTGGTAATTTGACCTATGTGCTGGATGCACTGTTGGGTGACCCGCCTGCAGCTACTGCTACCGATGAAGTAAAGAATGTTTACCTCGCTCGGAAGACTCAATACTCCATAGTTCAGTGTGCTATATTGTACGGTTTAGAATCGGAGCTTCAGAAAAGGTTTTGAGAATTCAGACCCACATGATATTGTCCATAAACTCAAATTGATGTTTGAGACTCACGCGGCAGTTGAGAGCTATGAGGCTTCTGAAAAGTTCTTTAACTGCAAGATGGAAGAGGGCAGCTCCGTCAGTGAGCATGTGCTTAAGATGTCTAGGCACGCAAACAAACTCCAAGGCTTGGGTATAGTGATTCCTAATGCTTTGGGGATTTACCATGTCCTCCAATCACTACCACCAAGTTACAAGAACTTTGTGATGAACTACAATATGCAAAGCATGAACAAGCAGTTGCCAGAACTCTTCTCCATGTTAAAATCTGCAGAAGTGGAGATCAAGAAAGAGCACCAAGTGTTGATGGTCAATAAGACCACCAAATTCAAGAAAGGCAAGTCTAAGCAAAAGGGGCACTTCAAGAAGGGTGGTAAGAAAGTTACCGCACCGACGAAGAAGACCAAGGCTGGACCTAAGCCTGATACAGAGTGCTTTTACTACAAGGGAGAAGGTCACTGGAAGCGGAATTGCCCAAAGTACTTGGCGGATTTGAAGAACGGCAACATCAAGAAGAAAGGTATATCCGATATACATGTTATTGATGTGTATCTCACTAGTACTCGTAGTAGTGCCTGGGTATTTGATACTGGTTCGGTTGCTCATATTTGTAACTCGAAACAGGTGCTGCAGAATAAACGGAAGCTAGCGAAGAACGAGGTGACGATGCGCGTGGGAAACGAATCAAAGGTTGATGTGATCGCGGTCGGCACGCTACCTCTTCATCTACCATCGGGATTAGTTTTATACTAAAATAATTGTTATTTGGTGCCCGCGTTAAGTATGAACATTATATCAGGATCTTGTTTATTGCGAGACGGTTACTTGTTTAAGTCCGAGAATAATGGTTGTTCGATTTATATGAGTAATATGTTTTATGCACATGCACCTTTGATAGATGGTCTATTCTTATTGAATCTCGATAGTGGAAATACACATATTAATAACATTGAAGCTAAACGTTTGAAATTGAGCGAAAAATCGACCTATATGTGGCACTGTCGTCTTGATCACATTGGAGTGAAGCGTATGAAGAAACTCCATTCCGATGGACTTCTTAAATCACTTGATTTCGAATCACTTGAAAGATGCGAAGCATGTCTGATGGGTAAAATGACTAAGACTCCATTTTCTGGTATGGTGGAGCGAGCTACGGACTTATTGGAAATCATACATACCGATGTGTGTGGTCCAATGAGTGTAGCATCGCACGGTGGTTATCGTTATGTTCTTACCTTCACGGATGACTTGAGTAGATATGGGTATATCTATTTCATGAAACATAAGTCCGAAACTTTCGAGAAGTTTAAGGAATTTCAAAGTGAGGTGGAGAATCAACGTAACAAGAAGATTACATTTCTACGTTCTGATCGTGGAGGTGAATATCTAAGTTACGAGTTTGGCGAGCATTTGAAGAAATGCGGAATACTTTCACAATTGACACCACCGGGAACACCACAGCGTAATGGTGTGTCTGAACATCGTAATCGAACTCTCTTAGATATGGTTCGTTCTATGATGTCACTTACAGATTTACCGCTATCATTTTGGGGTTATGCATTAGAAACAACCGCATTCACTTTAAATAGGGCACCATCTAAATCCGTTGAAAAGACACCGTATGAATTATGGTTTGGGAAGAAACCTAAATTGTCGTTCCTTAAAGTTTGGGGTTGCGAAGCCTATGTAAATAAGTTACAGCCGGACAAGCTTGAACCCAAAGCAGAAAAATGCGTCTTCATAGGATACTCGAAGGAAACTATTGGGTATACCTTCTATCATAGATCCGAAGGCAAAATCTTCGTTGCCAACAATGGATCCTTTCTAGAGAAGGAATTTCTCTCGAAAGAAGTGACTGGAAGGAAAGAAGAACTCGACGAGGTTGTCGAACCTTCTCTCGAACTTGCGAGTAGCGCAGCACCAGAAGAAGTTCCTATGGTGACTGGACCAATAAGAGAGGAAGCTAATGATGATGATCATGAAACTTCGGTTGTAGTTGCTACAGAGCCTCGCAGGTCAACGAGAACTCGTACCATTCCTGATTGGTATGATCCCGTTATGAGTGTCATGTTGGTGGACAACACCGATGAACCTGCGACGTATGAGGAAGCGATGATGAGCCTAGATTCCAATAAATGGCAAGAAGCCATGAAATCCGGGATTGGATCCATGGACGAAAACCAAGTATGGACTTTGATGGACTTACCGGATGGTCGGAAGGCTGTCGAGAATAAATGGATTTTCAAGAAGAAAACAGATGCTGATGGTAATGTTACTGTCTATAAAGCTCGACTTGTCGCAAAAGGGTTTCGACAAATTCAAGGAGTTGATTACAATGAGACTTTCTCACCTGTAGTGAAGCTAAAGTCTGTGAGGATTATGTTAGCAATCGCTGCATATTATGATTATGAGATATGGCACATGGATGTCAAAACAACGTTCCTCAATGGAGACATTGATGAAGAGTTGTATATGATGCAACCCAAAGGTTTTGTCGATCCTAAGGGTGCTAACAAGGTATGCAAACTTCAACGGGCCATATATGGATTAAAGCAAGTATCCTGAAGTTGGAATCAACATTTTGATAAGGTGATCAAAAGTTTTGGTTTTATACAAACTTATGGAGAAGCTTGTATTTACAAGAAAGTGAGTGGGAGCTCTGTAACATTCTTAATACTAAATGTAGATGATATATTGTTGATTGGGAATGATGTAGACCTTCTTAATAGTGTCAAGGAATATTTGAGTAATAGTTTTTCAATGAAAGATCTTGGCGAAGCAGCTTACATATTAGGCATAAAGATTTATAGAGATAGATCAAGACGCCTAATATCATTGTCACAAAGTACATATTTGGACAAAGTTCTAAAGAGGTTTGGAATGGAAGATAACAAGAAAGGGTTCTTGCCCATGTTGCCCAATACGACGTTGAGTAAAACTCAAAGTCCAACAACAGCAGAAGATAGAGAAAGGATGAGTAAAACTCCCTATGCCTCAGCCATAGGATCTCTAATGTATGCCATGCTATGTACTAGACCCGACATTGCATATGCTGTTAGTTTGACTAGCAGATATCAAAGTGATCCAGGAGTGGATCATTAGACAGCGGTCAAAAACATCCTTAAGTACTTGAGAAGAACTAAGGATATGGTTCTTTCTTATGGAGGTGATGAACAGCTCGTTGTTAATGGTTACACCGATGCCAGTTGGAACACCGATCCGGATGATTCTAAATCACAATCTAGATACGTATTTACTTTGAATGGTGCAACAGTTAGCTGGAGGAGTGCAAAGCAAAGCGTTGTGGCGAGATCTTCAACTGAATCGGAATACATGGCTGCTTCGGAGGCTTCACAAGAAGCGATATGGATGAAAGAGTTCATTACAGAGCTCGGTGTGGTTCCAAGTACGCTGGACCCAATGTCTATCTACTGTGATAACATGGGCGCCATAGCCAATGCGCAAGAACCAAGGTCACACAAGAAGCTGAAGCACATCAAGCTATGTTTCCACGCTATTAGAGAACATGTCCAAGATGGTGACATAAAGATTTTCAAAGTACACACAGATCTGAATGTGGCGGATCCGTTGACTAAACCTCTCTCGAGGACAAAACATGACCAACACCAAACTGCCATGGGTGTTCGGTATATAACCATGTAATCTAGATTAGTTGACTCTAGTGCAAGTGGGAGACTATTGGAGATATTCCCTAGAGGCAATAATAAATATAGTCATTATTATATCTTTGTGTTTATGATAAATTTTTACATTCATGCTATAACAGTATTAACAAGGAAACAATAATACTTGTGTGATTTGTAAACTAAATTAGAGTCCCTAGTAAATCCTCTTTATAATACTAGCTTGTTGGTTAATAAATGATTGTGGTTTCCCTATCATGAACATTGAGATGTTATTAACAACAAGATCATATCGTTAGGAGAATGATATGATGGACATACTCCTATAGATAAGCGTATCATAAAGATCAAGTCATTTTAATAGTTCAATTGCTATATGCTTTCTGATACATAGTAACCTAATTCCTTCGACCATGAGATCATGCTTATCACCATCACCGGAAGGATGCTTTGATGACATCAAACACCACATCGTAACTGGGTGGCTATAAAGGTGGCATTGAGTGTTCAGAAAGTATTGGTTGAGACACATGGATCAAGAGTGGGATTTGTCCATCCATATGACGGATAGATATACTCTGGCCCTCTCGATGGAATGTCATCCAATTAGCTTGCAAGCATGTGACTGGCTCACAAGGGATCACATATCACAGGAACGAGAAAAGAGTACTTATCGGTAACGAGGTTGAACTAGGTATGCAGAGATACCGACGATCAAAACCTCGGATAAGTAAACTATCTAGAGACAAAGGGAAATTGGTATCGTATGTAAGTGGTTCATTCGATCACAAAGTAATCGTAGAAATATGTGGGAGCCATATGAATTTCCAGATTCCTCTATTGGTTATTGTTCGGAGAAGTGTCTCGATCATGTCCGCATAATTCACGAACCGTAGGGAGACACACTTAAGGATTCGACGTTGTTGAGTAGTTATGGAATGATGAGTAAGAGACCGAATGTTGTTCGGAGTCTCGGATGGGATCCAGGATATAACGAGGAGATCCGGAGAATAAGATTCATATAAGGAAAGTCCTATTGCGGGGTTGGAGAATGGTTCCGGTGTTTTCATCGGGAATGTTCTAGAAGGTTCCGGAATGTCCGGCAGTCCGGAGGGGAAGGGTACATGAATGTGTCATAACAAGTTGGAATGGTTGCATCATGTACTAGGTGCCATCACTGAGCGAAATAAAGGGATAAATCAAATCCTAGTTTGAAAACTCAAACGCCAATTTGAAAAGTCAAACGGCTATTTTGCTTGGTGGAGGGAGAGTAGGAAACCTACTTGGGGAGGAAGTCCCTCTCCCTCCACCGTCGGCCTTGGAAGCCGAGTTGGGGAGGGACTCCCCTCCCCTTGGCCGCCCCCCTCCACCTATATAAGGAGGGACAGGGCTGCCCCTCCAAGCACACACCTTGCACCCTGCAAACCCTAGCCCCAAGCCGCCGGCGCCGCCACCTCCTGCTGCCGCTGCCGCCGCCTAGGGCAAAACCCTAGCCGCCGAGTTGGGGCATCCCCTTGCCCTAGCCGCCGGCCTAGCCTCTCCTCCTTGGTGCGTCTAAACCCTAGATCACCGAGGCTCTCTCATAGTCCACCATACTCGCTCCGGCTTAAGGCGAAGCCCTGCGAGATCTCCCCTCTACTTCCGGTACCACGCTGTCGTGCTGCCGGAATCGCGAGGAGAGTGCTACAACCTCCGCTGCCTGCTGGAACAAGGGAGAGGAAGGTCTTCGTCGAGTACCGAACGTGTGACCCACTGCGGAGGCGCTACCAGAACGCAGCGCCGGAAGGATCGTCTACGCGATCTTGAGATCGGCAAGAGTACGACTACATCACCCACGAGAATCCACTCTAGTTAAACACTTTGGAATCTTCGAGGGTGAGTTATTCCATCGACTCGTTGCTACAATCTAGTAGATAGATCTTGGCTTGTTTGTTTGTATGCGGTAGAAATTTTTTGTTTTCCATGCTACGAACCCCTATAGTGGTATCAGAGCCGTGTCTATATGTAGATCTGTTGCACGAGTAGAACACAATGGTCATTGTGGGCGGTGGTGCGTTTATTATAAATTGCTTCTTGTGTACTTTGCATCTTGCGGTATGATGGGATGAAGCGGCCCAGGCTAACCTTACATGACATCGTTCATGAGACTTGCTCCACACTCAACATGCAACTTGTATTGCATAAGTGGATTTGCGGGTGTCCGTCTCTCCCATTATAGTATAGATCCAATTTACAACGGGCACTTGATAGTTCAAACATCAACGTTGTGGTTCTTGTTCGTAAGTTAGATCGACACTTATTGAAAGCCCCAAACCACGTAAAATATGCAAAGAAATTAGAGGCGTCTAACTTTGTTTTGCAGGGGTGTGCTGTGATGTGATATGGCCATGATTGTGATTATATTTGATGTATGCAATGTTCCTTATTGTAAGTTGGCAACCGGCAGGAGCCATATGGTTGTCTTTAATTTCTGTTAAGACCCGCGTGTCTATTCAAAGTAGTTGTAATAGTTGAAGCTGGTGGACGACAAGCATGGAGCAGCGTCATTGACCTTGATGCAATGCCGGTGATGATGGAGATCATGTTCGTGCTTGAAGATGGAGATCAGAAGCACAAAGAAGAAAGGCCATATCATATCACATATTATGAATTGCATGTGATGTTAATCCTTTATGCATCTTGTATTGCTTAGTTAACGACGGTAGCATTATAAGATTGTCCCTCATGCACATAAATTTCAAGTTCTAAAGTGTTCATTCTTAGTGAGCACCGTTGCTAAAGCTTGTTGTTTCGAAGCACCACGTGATGATCGGGTGTGTTAGATTCTGCAAGTGTATACAACGTGAGCAAGCCAGATTTGCTCATGCGGAAGCTAAGGTTTGATCTTGACGAGCCTAGCATGTACAGACATGTTCTCGGAACACGGATCACCGAAAGGTAAAGCATGAATCATATAGTAGATATGATGAACATGTCGATTGTTCGCCATTGAAGCTACATCAACTCTCGTGATGATCGGTGTTGATCTGGTGGATTTGGTTCGTGTGATCACTAAAACAATGTGAGGGATATTGTTTTGAGTGGGAGTTCACCTAGATTAATTTAACTATTAATTAGAACTCAGTTTGTCATAAACTTAGTCTAAACTATTGCAAATATGTTGTAGATCAATGGTGGCCCCTACCATCAATTTTAATGCGTTCCTAGAGAAAGAAAAGTTGAAAAAACAATGGAAGCAACTTCGCGGATTGGTTCCGCAATTTGAGGATTGTCCTCAGTGCTGGTAATTTGACCTATGTGCTGGATGCACTGTTGGGTGACCCGCCTGCAGTTACTGCTACCGATGAAGTAAAGAATGTTTACCTCGCTCGGAAGACTCAGTACAACACAGTTCAGTGTGCTATCTTGTATGGTTTAGAATCAGAGCTTCAGAAAAGGTTTGAGAATTCAGACCCACATGATATTGTCCATGAACTCAAATTGAGTTTTGAGACTCACGCGACAGTTGAGAGCTATGAGGCTTCTGAAAAGTTCTTTAACTGCAAGATGGAAGAGGGCAGCTCCGTCAGTGAGCATGTGCTTAAGATGTCTGGGCACGCAAACAAACTCCAAGGCTTGGGTATAGTGATTCCTAATGCTTTGGGGATTTACCGTGTCCTCCAATCACTACCACCAAGTTACAAGAACTTTGTGATGAACTACAATATGCAAAGCATGAAAGAGCAGTTGCCAGAACTCTTCTCCATGTTAAAATCTGCAGAAGTGGAGATCAAGAAAGAGCACCAAGTGTTGATGGTCAATAAGACCACCAAATTCAAGAAAGGCAAGTCTAAGCAAAAGGGACACTTCAAGAAGGGTGGTAAGAAAGTTACCGCACCGACGAAGAAGACCAAGGCTGGACCTAAGCCTGATACAGAGTGCTTTTACTACAAGGGAGAAGGTCACTGGAAGCAGAATTGCCCAAAGTACTTGGCGGATTTGAAGAACGGCAACATCAAGAAGAAAGGTATATCCGATATACATGTTATTGATGTTTATCTCACTAGTACTCGTAGTAGTGCCTGGGTATTTGATACTGGTTCGGTTGCTCATATTTGTAACTCGAAATAGGTGCTGCAGAATAAACGGAAGCTAGCGAAGAACGAGGTGACGATGCGCATGGGAAACGAATCAAAGGTTGATGTGATCGCGGTCGGCACGCTACCTCTTCATCTACCATCGGGATTAGTTTTATACTTAAATAATTGTTATTTGGTGCCCGCGTTAAGCATGAACATTATATCAGGATCTTGTTTATTGCGAGATGGTTACTTGTTTAAGTCCGAGAATAATGGTTGTTCGATTTATATGAGTAATATGTTTTATGCACATGCACCTTTGATATATGGTCTATTCTTATTGAATCTCGATAGTGGAAATACACATATTAATAACATTGAAGCTAAACGTTTGAAATTGAGCGATAACTCCACCTATATGTGGCATTGTCGTCTTGGTCACATTGGAGTGAAGCGTATGAAGAAACTCCATTCCAATGGACTTCTTGAATCACTTGATTTCGAATCACTTGAAAGATGCGAAGCATGTCTGATGGGTAAAATGACTAAGACTCCATTTTCTGGTATGATGGAGCAAGCTACGGACTTATTGGAAATCATACATACCGATGTGTGTGGTCCAATGAGTGTAGCATCGCGCGGTGGTTATCGTTATGTTCTTACCTTCACGGATGACTTGAGTAGATATGGGTATATCTATTTCATGAAACAAAAGTCCGAAACTTTCGAGAAGTTTAAGGAATTTCAAAGTGAGGTGGAGAATCAACGTAACAAGAAGATTAAATTTCTACGTTCTGATCGTGGAGGTGAATATATAAGTTACGAGTTTGGCGAGCATTTGAAGAAATGCGGAATACCTTCACAATTGACACCGCCGGGAACACCAAAGCGTAATGGTGTGTCTGAACGTCGTAATCGAACTCTCTTAGATATGGTTCGTTCTATGATGTCACTTACAGATTTACTGCTATCATTTTGGGGTTATGCATTAGAAACAACCGCATTCACTTTAAATAGGGCACCATCTAAATCCGTTCAAACGACACCGTATGAATTATGGTTTGGGAAGAAACCTAAATTGTCGTTCCTTAAAGTTTGGGGTTGCGAAGCCTATGTAAATAAGTTACAGCCGGACAAGCTTGAACCCAAAGCAGAAAAATGCGTCTTCATAGGATACCCGAAGGAAACTATTGGGTATACCTTCTATCATAGATCCGAAGGCAAAATCTTCGTTGCCAAGAATGGATCCTTTCTAGAGAAGGAATTTCTCTCGAAAGAAGTGACTGGAAGGAAAGTAGAACTCGATGAGGTTGTCGAACCTTCTCTCGAACTTGCGAGTAGCGCAGCACCGGAAAAAGTTCCTGTGGTGACTGCACCAATAAAAGAGGAAGCTAATGATGATGATCATGAAACTTCGGTTGTAGTTGCTATAGAGCCTCGCAGGTCAACGAGAACTCGTACCACTCCTGATTGGTATGATCCCGTTATGAGTGTCATGTTGATGGACAACACCGATGAACCTACGACATATGAGGAAGCGATGATGAGCCCAGATTCCAATAAATGGCAAGAAGCCATGAAATCCGAGATTGGATCCATGTACGAAAACCAAGTATGGACTTTGATGGACTTACCAGATGGCCGGAAGGCTGTCGAGAATAAATGGATTTTCAAGAAGAAAACAGATGCTGATGGTAATGTTACTGTCTATAAAGCTCGACTTGTCGCAAAAGGGTTTCGACAAATTCAAGGAGTTGACTATGATGAGACTTTATCACCTATAGTGAAGCTAAAGTCTGTGAGGATTATGTTAGCAATCGCTGCATATTATGATTATGAGATATGGCAGATGGATGTCAAAACAGCGTTCCTCAATGGAGACATTGATGAAGAGTTGTATATGATGCAACCCAAATGTTTTTTCGATCCTAAGGATGCTAACAAGGTATGAAAACTTCAACGGTCCATATATGGATTGAAGCAAGCATCCCGAAGTTGGAATCAACATTTTGATAAGGTGATCAAAAGTTTTGGTTTTATACAAACTTATGGAGAAGCTTGTATTTACAAGAAAGTGAGTGGGAGCTCTGTAGCATTCTTAATACTATATGTAGATGACATATTGTTGATTGGGAATGATGTAGACCTTCTTAATAGTGTCAAGGAATATTTGAATAATAGTTTTTCAATGAAAGATCTTGGCGAAGTAGCTTACATATTAGGCATAAAGATTTATAGAGATAGATCGAGACGCCTAATATCATTGTCACAAAGTACATATTTGGACAAAGTTCTAAAGAGGTTTGGAATGGAAGATAGCAAGAAAGGGTTCTTGCCCATGTTACCCAATATGACGTTGAGTAAAACTCAAAGTCCAACAACGGCAGAAGATAGAGAAAGGATGAGTAAAACTCCCTATGCCTCAGCCATAGGATCTCTAATGTATGCCATGCTATGTACTAGACCCGACATTGCATATGCTGTTAGTTTGACTAGCAGATATCAAAGTGATCCAGGAGTGGATCATTGGACAGCGGTCAAAAACATCCTTAAGTACTTGAGAAGAACTAAGGATATGGTTCTTTCTTATGGAGGTGATGAACAACTCGTTGTTAATGGTTACACCGATGCCAGTTGGAACACCGATCCTGATGATTCTAAATCACAATCTGGATACGTATTTACTTTGAATGGTGCAGCAGTTAGCTGGAGGAGTGCAAAGCAAAGCGTTGTGGCGAGATCTTCAACTGAATCGGAATACATGGCTGCTTCGGAGGCTTCACAAGAAGAGATATGGATGAAAGAGTTCATTACAGAGCTCGGTGTGGTTCCAAGTGCGCTGGACCCGATGTCTATCTACTGTGATAATATGGGCGCCATAGCCAATGCGCAAGAACCAAGGTCACACAAGAAGCTGAAGCACATCAAGCTACGTTTCCACGCTATTAGAGAACATGTCCAAGATGGTGACATAAAGATTTGCAAAGTACACACAGATCTGAATGTGGCGGATCCGTTGACTAAACCTCTCCCGAGGACAAAACATGACCAACACCAAACTGCCATGGGTGTTCGGTATATAACCATGTAATCTAGATTAGTTGACTCTAGTGCAAGTGGGAGACTGTTGGAGATATGCCCAAGAGGCAATAATAAATATAGTTATTATTATATCTTTGTGTTTATGATAAATGTTTACATTCATGCTATAACAGTATTAACAAGGAAACATTAATACTTGTGTGATTTGTAAACTAAATTAGAGTCCCTAGTAAAGCCTCTTTATAATACTAGCTTGTTGGTTAATAAATGATTGTGGTTTCCCTACCATGAACATTGAGATGTTATTAACAACAAGATCATATCGTTAGGAGAATGATATGATGGACATACTCCTATAGATAAGCGTAGCATAAAGATCAAGTCATTTTAATAGTTCAATTGCTATATGCTTTCTGATACATAGTAACCTAATTCCTTCGACCATGAGATCATGCTTATCACCATCACCGGAAGGATGCTTTGATGACATCAAACACCACACCGTAACTGGGTGGCTATAAAGGTGGCATTGAGTGTTCAGAAAGTATTGGTTGAGACACATGGATCAAGAGTGGGATTTGTCCATCCATATGACGGATAGATATACTCTAGGCCCTCTCGGTGGAATGTCATCCAATTAGCTTGCAAGCATGTGACTGGCTCACAAGGGATCACATATCACGGGAACGAGAAAAGAGTACTTATCGGTAACGAGGTTGAACTAGGTATGCAGAGATACCGACGATCAAAACCTCGGATAAGTAAACTATCGTGAGACAAAGGGAAATTGGTATCGTATGTAAGTGGTTCATTCGATCGCAAAGTAATCGTAGAAATATGTGGGAGCCATATGAATTTCTAGATTCCTCTATTGGTTATTGTTCGGAGAAGTGTCTCGATCATGTCCGCATAATTCACGAACCGTAGGGAGACACACTTAAGGATTCGACGTTGTTGAGTAGTTATGGAATGATGAGTAAGAGACCGAATGTTGTTCGGAGTCTCGGATGGGATCCAGGATATAACGAGGAGATCCAGAGAATAAGATTCATATAAGGAAAGTCCTGTTTCGGGGTTGGAGAATGGTTCCGGTGTTTTCATCGGGAATGTTCTATAAGGTTCCGGAATGTCCGGCACTCCGGAGGGGAAGGGTACATGAATGTGTCATAACAAGTTGGAATGGTTGCATCATGTACTAGGTGCCATCGCTGAGCGAAATAAAGGGATAAATCAAATCCTAGTTTGAAAAGTCAAACGCCAATTTGAAAAGTCAAACGGCTATTTTGCTTGGTGGAGGGAGAGTAGGAAACCTACTTGGGGAGGAAGTCCCTCTCCCTCCACCGTCGTCCTTGGAAGCCGAGTTGGGGAGGGACTCCCCTCCCCTTGGCCGACCCCCTCCACCTATATAAGGAGGGGCAGGGCTGCCCCTCCAAGCACACACCTTGCACCCTGCAAACCCTAGCCCCAAGCCGCCACCTCCTGCTGCCAACGCCTAGGGCAAAACCCTAGCCACCGAGTTGGGGAATCCCCCTGCCCTAGCCGCCGGCCTAGCCTCTCCTCCTTGGTGCGTCTAAACCCTAGATCATCGAGGCTCTCTCATAGTCCACCATACTCGCTCGGCTTAAGGCGAAGCCCTGCGAGATCTCCCCTCTACTTCCGGTACCACACCGTCGTGTTGCCGGAATCGCGAGGAGAGTGCTACAACCTCCGCTGCCTGCTGGAACAAGGGAGAGGAAGGTCTTCGTCGAGTACCGAACGTGTGACCGACTGCGGAAACGCTGTCGGAACGCAGCGCCGGAAGGATCGTCTACGCGATCTTGAGATCGGCAAGAGTACGACTACATCACGCACGAGAATCCGCTCTTGTTAAACACTTTGGAATCTTCGAGGGTGAGTTATTCCATCGACTCGTTGCTACAATCTAGTAGATAGATCTTGGCTTGTTTGTTTGTATGCGGTAGAAATTTTTTTTTCCATGCTACGAACCCCTACAAGATATGCATACATGATAAAGAGATACTTGTTACCGAGAAATAATTGGTAGGATGTAGTGGATATGAATTCGTTGATCCTCCAAGCTTGCCTCCAATCTCCATGTGGACACCACTCCTTGATAATTGATGATACAAGCATCCAAAATATCTCCAATGTACCTAACACAACATTAAGTATAATATGATCCCTAAACATATTGGATCCAAAGTAGTTAGTGCAACTACAATATATAGGAGAGCCTCCGCAAAAATATGTGCATATTGATATGAAATTGAATTTCATGCACATCTTATCCCATAAGGATTTGGTGGAGCTTCCCCTATATATTGGATCAAAGAAAGCAAGCATGCTATAATATATACATGTAGTAAATATGCATGCACAAGAATTTCAAGAACCAAAAAGGAGATACAATTTGAAAAAAAAACACCAGGTAAACCAAGAAGGCACACACAAAAGTGTGAATCAACAAAAGGTGTCTAAATTGAATCAAAGAACCAAATCAACACATGAAAGATCACATGTTCAAAAAAATGAACTAGGCAAAATCCAAAGAGCAAAAAAATGCCCTAGGATTTATCTCATTCTTAAGAGGTCAAAACATGTATCAAATAACGAGACAAAACCAACTCCCAAAGAGAGCAAGGTTCCAATAACCAAATAAAACTCTTCACACTTTTCATGATGGCACACAAACTACCAAAATGAAAAGATCGAGCTTCCAAGCACAAAAGAAAACAATATGGATCAAAACAAGAATCATAATAAGGAGTGTTCTAGATAATATAGTAGGGCTCCCCCATAAATAGTGAATTATGTAGTATTTTTCTTTTAAATGAAAAATGCACAAAAATGAGATCATCACGCTTCCTACATTAAATAAAACACAAGATAACCATTATTGTCAAGGAAAACTTCGGACACAACATAACACATTTTATTGGCAAGACATAGAACAAAAATAAGCAAAGGCCAAAATGAATATGATCGATAAACTCTACCATTAATCAAGTACTAATTGTCCAAGAATAAGAAGTATTGGGAATAATCTTCCCAAGGTAGTCTGCAAGGATATCGAAGAACATATACACACTAAGAAGCATATAACAAGGTATAAGAATTAAGCTTGATGCATCAAAAGAGATTCTTGATATCTCCAAATAGTTACACAATTACTAGAGTAACTTGAAGAAAATGGTTTACATGAGTATATAGAGATCCTAATATGAGGAAACACATACCAATAAACAATCTCACACACAAGATCCAAAAGATGAGCCATAAATAACGATCCAAGCAAATTGGAAGTTGTATGAGCTAATGTGCCACATAGGAGCTAGATATTTCTCAATATCAATTCTGAGTAGAACTACCTCAAATGTCCACATTTTCTAGGTTTGTAATATGAACAAATCATATGACTTCCCCATAATGTTATAAACCAAGAAATCTCAACAAGAGGCAAAACGATCAAACTAGAGATGATTAATGGACATTATGGAACTTGAATTTCTCATGGGAATGACATACCATGAAGAGATTAGATAATCTTGCAATGTAAATATTAAGGGGTATTTCTCATATACACACATTTTAGGATTATCAGATTCCAAGCAAGACATCCCCCACAATGGGATAGTCTATTAAAAACTCACAAAAGAAAAATAAGATACCAAAAGATTCAATATAGGCTCAAACATAAGAAAACAAATACATGGTGTGCCAACCAATCATACATAATATACTTAATATCAATATAAGTAAGTGGGAACCACAACATGTACAAACACATACAATGGTACAATACCAACACATGTACAAGGGAGCAAGTAACTTTCAATGTATATGAGTTAAAACCATGTTACCGCAAGGAGGAACATTTAATATATGATAGAACCATGATAATCCAAATGGCTTGGCTAGACAAAAATAATTGATGAATATCCCTCAATTCTTCATAATGTAGCTAAGTCTCCAATGCCCTCCAGTAACACCTATTGATCAAGTTTTAGCTTGTTGGTCCCCAACCAAGTTGGGTCCTAAGAAGTTAGTCACAATAGGCTTAGCCACCCAAATGGTTATTTTCTTGACACCACTTTAAGGACCAACAAATTTGGCAAAAACATTGTCACCCTCATCCTTATGAAGATAATAAACATAATCAATCATGATCGGGTTCTGTCACATCCCAAAATTTTCCAAATTTTGAAATGTGAAAAATAAATAAACAAAATAAATAATTGTTGAAATTTAGGGTGAAAAGAAACTTTTTGTTTCTAAATGGAAACATCAAAACCCTACTTGAACAAATTTGAATAAAAGGGAATCCAACAAATTTCAATCAAGTGGGATGCAATCATCAATGAATGTATCTTAAAATTTAAACTTGGGAAAATAAACCAAAACCGTAAAACCCTAATGAAAGAAAATCATTTCCAAGATCACTCTAAGACTATGGATTTGTTCCATATAAAAATTTGTCAACAAACATTTATAAGTGATCAAAATGACAAACAAAAATATTATAAAACCATAGAATTGGTTTCATTTAATTTGGAACCATGGATAAAAAAACTTATGAATATAATAAGATAAAAGGAAATAATTTCCAAAGCTAATAAAGCTCCTATCTAAAATCCATACCAAATTGTGAGAAAAATAATCCTTAAAGGATTTGAAAAGATAAACAAATATTAAATAAAGTTATACAAATTGGAATCACCAATTTTGGATCTATAAATAAAACGATATGGATTTTATAAGAAAAAGGAGGAGAAATAAATAAATAAGGAATATTTAAAAGCCAAACTAAATCTCGGCCAAATCCATAATCAAATAAAATGAAGGATTATTGAATAATAAATAAGGGATAAAAATTATCCAAATAAAATAAAGGGATAAAAATTATCCAAATAGAATTATATGGCATTAAACCATATTCAAATAAATACAAAATCCCTAATAGAAATGATTAATTAAATCATGAGAAAATGATAAATTTGAAATTGCCCAAGAGAAATAAAATTTGCTTAAATTACCTTGAATGAAATCAAAGAAATATTTGAATAAAATTTATAAGGGTTTAAAACCATATTTGATTTTATTGGAATAAAGACAATTGCCCAATTTAAATGATTAATAAATCATATTAAAATATTATAAATAATTCAAAATGAATTATTTAACATACTATTGAATAAATGAAACCAAATGAAAAAGGTTTGATGAAAATTAGAATTCAAATAAGAGTTTGAAATTATAATTAAAATCTTATTTAAATAAAGACAAAATGTCTATTTTTAAAAAATAAATAATAAACCATAAATGAATAAAATAATTATCCTAAAATGGACTTTAAAAATGCATAAACAAACAGATTAAAAACCTACTAAATATTTGGAAAAGATTTGAAAAGAAATCTGAGTTCAAATGGGTGTTTGAATTTTAAAACAGAAAATGAAATCAAAAAAAGAAAAAGAAACAGAATAAAAAAAGTGAAAGAGACCAGCCCACTAACCCAGCCCAGCAGAAGCCCACGCAGGATCCCTCTCTCCCTAAATAGTTTTCTTCCACTCACAAACGCACCCGCGTAGCCACTGATTCCCTGACCCCACTCTGTACAGGGAGTGGCCCAACCTTTATACAACATAAGGTGGAGTCCCCTGTGTTTACAATGCTAGTCCCTGGATCAATAGCTAGCATCCACAGTTTAGATGTAATATCAAGAAACAAAGGTCATAATATAACTTTATAACCAGGAATAACATAATTTTACTACATCAAACATAGCTCATTTGGCTATTACATTACATTGCAGCGGAATAACTATAGTCATGGGGTCCTTCATCTTCAAAGTGCCACAGGCAGATGTTGGTTGTAGACTTTGTAATCCTAATCAAACAATCTTCACTAAAATCAATCAAACCTGCAACATTACAAGTTACAGCCACAGGGGTCAATACATTTTGAATTGTATTGGCAAGTTTCACTACTATGTAGATTATAAGTAGATCCTATCATTACATGCAATTTTGGCTAAGTAGATTTTAAGGCTTATTTGCACAAAGCAATATTTTATCCTATCTTTTCAAAATGGTTTTGGTCCTTTGTCAAATCTCTTTTCCAAGAATCCGTTGAACTTCTTGGTAGACACTCAAGTGTTCAAGTCCTTGTCAAAATCCCTTGAGCTCCTTGGTAACCCCAAGTGCATCAAGTTTTATAAAATCTCATGAGTTCTTGGTGACCCCAAGTGTTCATGTTTTCATCAAAATCTCTTGAGTTCCTTGGTAAACCCAAGTACATCAAGCTTAACAAAATCTCTTTGAATTCCTTGGTAGACACTCAAGTGCATCAAGTTTTTATTTTAGAAGTTAGAATGTCGAGATCTCCCATAGTTCAAACTTTAGTTGCTCAGTAATGTCCATAACCGGGGACACGGCTAAGTACTTAGATTTTATTATCTTCTGCAGAAGGAGGACACTTTACCCACATGTCACAATCCCATCCTTTTGCCACCAGTGGCCTACTGGATTAGTGCTCACCAAGATGGAGTACTGGCAGATTGAGAATGTGACGAAGTCTTTCCAAAAGGTCCTCCCATACAACATTGCTAGCTTGTCTTCAGCCCCCATGAAGCATTCCAGATCCCCATGTCCAGTAACTGAAGACAATGTATGGGTCTTCCTAATGTAATTGACTAAGCTAGAGCCATAATAGCATGTGGTTGCACACGAAAGCCACAATTGGAGAAGCATGTTTAATCTCTAAGTTTCCTAGGTGGGTTTTATTTTGGAGCACAACACAAAGAGATTACCATAGACATGGTTCCTTTTGTTGCCACCTTCTCCAAAACTTAAAGTATCCTCCACCTAGGTGGTTCATTGAGTCCTTGTTTTATTATATAAAACACAAGTGCTTTTCTCAACTTTGTAAAATCTCAACATGTATCTCTTTTCAAAATATAGCATGGCTAAGCATGTACAACTACAATGTTTTCTCTAAGGAATATAAGGGCATCCTATTAGGATTTAGCATAGCATAAATATGAAATTATTTTCATGCATGTTTTCAAAATCCACTAAGTATAATGAAAATAGTAGGACTTTAGATGATAGTGTAACTTGCCTTTTTGGTAGGGAATGGTGGTTCACTCCTTGATCTTGCTAGTCTCACACTTCTCTAACTTCACGCGTTCGCGAGGATGAGGTGGTGCTCGACGTGTGATCGACGTGGCAAGGGGCGCACGGGGTCAGGTGGAATCGCTCACCGGAGTTTGCAACGGCGTCAGACGGCTCTGTCCACTGTCGAAGGCGACGTTGTAGATCGCCCTGTGGGGCTCGTCCGAGTTGGAGCGGACGGCGGCGTCGTTCAGAGCTTGTCGTAGCCGACGCTCTGGGGCGCCCGCGGTCGAACTAAAAGTACTGGGAGATGTGTCTGGGAGTGGGGAAGCTGCTAGCGTGCTCTGGGAGGCAAGGGGTGGTGATACTTGGCCGGAATCGACACCGAACCTCGTCGGAGCAGAGGATGGTCTCTGGCAAAATTCAGCAGCCTGAGGGCGAGTCGAGGTGTGGTGACAGAGGGGAAAGGAGGAGAAGGCGCTGACGTTTTATCGAGCATGGTCAAAGCGAGTAATGGCGGCCGCGTTATGACGAATTGATCGCCGGCGTTAAGGCAGGAAACGGCGAGGAGAAATTAGCGCGGGGTGTGGACAATGAACAGGAAAGAGTGGGGTCTACCTGGCAGTGGGAAAAGAAAGGAGGGGAGGGTCCACCAGTCATTGTCTCTGCGGGTCAGATACTAAGTGCGAATCATTTTCTTCGGGGAAAGAACTGGGCTGGTTTGCTGGGCCTTAGTGGGCTGCTGGGTTGGGTCGGCCTAACTTCATTTTTTTTCCTATTCTGAATCCTTTTCTTTTTCTGAAACTAATTTCTGTTTTGAGATTCAAACATATAATTTAACAATCAAATCAAGATAAACAATCATCAGACTTTGAAAGTTTGAACTTGGTTCTGTTTAGTAGTATAAACCATTTCTAGAAATATAATACTTAAATCTTTTAGGTTCCATTCATTAATTAAATAAAATGGACCATGGTTTATTAATCAAAATAGGGTTTGATTTATTTAATAAAATTTCTATTTGAAATCCAAATATTTTCAAAACCAATTCAGTAGGTTTTATTTGGGAATATAAATCATTTGGAAAACTTATTTAAATTGAATAAACAAGTTTTGATGGTTAAGTAAAATAATAGAACTTTTATTAATAAGACTTGGATATTAAATCCTTATTATTTTATTTAAATAAACCTTTACCATTTTTAACAAAATGTTTTTATTTCAAAATGTTTGGCCAAGGTTTAATTTGGCTCTATAAAATAATTCCTTATTTTAAAATCCTTCCTTTTCCTTTGGAAACCAAAACCTTTTATTTGAAAGATTTAAAAAAAATAGCAATTCCAAATATTTCCTTTTATAAATGTTTAACCTTTTAAATCACTTTAGGATTTTATTTAATCCAAATAGGTTTGAAGTTCCATTTAAATTCAAAAAGTTTCTTCTGTCTCTGAAAATCAAACAAAGTTTTATTTTATTCATTTATTTTCACATTACAAGATTTGGAAAATCTTGGGATGTGACACACTCGCACCCCCTCTCCTTCGCTAACAGCGCAGGCCCACGCCACACCAGCATCGTCTACCTCGCGTTGTCCCCTCCCCTCTCTTCCTCAGCCGTTTCTGGTCTAATTTCAATCGCGTTAATTCGCGTTAAGACCACAGTTAATCTCCCCCGCGACCACGCTCGATTAATCCCCTCTGCCCCCTCTCCATTTCCCCTCGCTCACTCGCACTCGAACGCCACAGGGCTGCACTGAATTTCACTCACTTTGCCGTTGCCTCCGATGAGTTCATCGACCGACTCCGTCCATCCCACACCCCCCCTTACTCCCTGGCACCCACTAGCCTACTCCCCACCGCCAGGCGCACCTGCCCATAGCCCCAACTTGGTCGTGCATGCCCCAGAGGCTCGACAACAATGACGCCTCCTTGCCACCGTCGACTGCTTGAACTCCGGCGAGAGGTTGTCGACAATTCATCATGCCCCTTGCCCTCTGGTAGGTCCCCTCGAAACCTCTGCAACCATGCGCACATCCCTGACATGCTGCCTTTCCTTCTTACACCCCAGGAGCTCGTCCCCGACAACGACAGTACGTGCCCGAGCCAGTGAGCAACTCCAGCAAGGAATATCCATCGTCCCCAAGCGCCCCTTCGCCAACCACAGCCACATTGAGCACCTACACGCTTCGGTGAATCTGGTGAGCCATCCCACTCCTCCTGTCGCTTCCTAGAGTCGACGTTACTCCATCGCTAGAGCGTCACCGCCGCGCGCCACCATCGAGCGCCGCCAGATTGTGGTTAGAGTGCTAGGAACCGTAGGATACAGATCTGTCGGCTACGATAGATTCATTAATCAAAGCGGTAAGATTGATTCTGTATCGTGCGATGCGACTTAGATCTAACAGCCAGTATCGATCGATCCACGCGAAATGGTATGCACCAGTAAGATTTAGCCACGTGTCTTGTACTTTGTTTTAAAAATAGAAATGAATCTATTAGATGTTCGATTTTGTAAAATTCATAACTTTTGATACACATGTCCAAATTTTGCAAACTTTAAATCATTAGAATCAGGAAAAAGAATACTTTCCAACCCTGCCCTTTGTTTAGTGATTAGCTTCTGTAAAATTGGTTGTTTTTGCAGAGACATGTGTAGGAATATTTTGAGTATAAAATTTATTCTAAAAATGTTTTTGTGGTAAAATCTTTTGCAAATGATTTTTTTGAACCTACTGACCATAAAAACTAACTTGTGGATTTAAAAGTATATTTTGTAATGCTAAGGAATAAATCTTTGAATAAAAGCATTTCTAGTAGAATAAAATAATTGATTATGTTTTAAAAATAGTTTTTGAGTAAAGCCTTTTGAAAATGGTTTGATTTAAACTCTATGACGTTAAACACCAAGTTTAGGATTTAAAAATATATTTGGTGAACCTTAGAAAATTATTACTTTGTTCAAAGGCATTTCCAACAAAATAAAATATTGCTTTGAATTAAAAATAATTTTTGAGTGAAACCTTTTGTAAATGATTTTGTTTTAAACACTTTGACCATAAACACTAACATTTGTGTTTAACAATATATTTGGCAAACACTAGAAATTATTACTTTTATTTAAATCATTTCTAGCAAAACAAAAATGATTTAAAGTAGCCATTTTCACTAACTTGATATCAAATGGTTTTGCCACCTTTATAAATGACAAATAGGTGTTTTAAAAATGTTTATATCCTATTAGAAACCACTTCTCCAAATAAAATAATCTTTTGCATGCTTTCATGCATTGTTTTCTTTTTACTATTTTATGTGGTGAATTGATTAAATGCTAGTTTGAATTTGTGCCTTGATTGAATTGTAGTGAAATTTGAAGAGTGTGACATTTGCAAGATCAAGGAGTGAACATATATTCTCTACCAAAAAGGCAAGTGGTGCTTCATACTTTTGTCCCATTATTTTCACTATGCATTAGTGATATTTCAAAGTAGGACTTGCATGGAAATTTTACTAAGTATGCTATGCCTTGGGAAATCCTAGTAGATGATGCCTTAGTAGAATTTTTCCTAAGTTAGGATCCCTACTACTGTCATGATTAGCTTAGCTATTAGAAAACAAGGGTGGATTATATTCATGCTATGAAATATTTCTAGGTCTATGACTTGTGTTCTGATTAATAAAACAACTATGTGAATGAATCACCTGGGTGGAATGGTTGTGAATGGGTTATGTTGAGTGGTTACACAGGGCCCCATATTTATGGCCTACCCTAGTGTATCTCACTTTTGGAAAGCCACCCAGGAACAAAGAGATTTGAGATGTCAAATGTTGAGAATCTTCAAGTGCAGCCACTTGGCATTATGGGCTCTGCCTGGATCATATAGGTTGCAATAACTTAGCCAGGTGGACAGTTGGTGGTAGGGGGTGATAGGTTTGGAGCGCGTCCATTTTGGTCTAAGGGAAGGCTTCTGAAAGATCTTGTCTCGATGCATGTCGAGTCTTGTGGGGAAAGTGCACCACCTCTCAAGAGAGTAAAATCTAAGTACTTAGCCGTGTCCCCGGCAATGGACAATTTGAGCATCAAGACATGGAAGCTATCAAGAATCTCCTCATCCCAATTTCTAAGTTAAAAACTTGTGGTTGAACAAGGGTTAAAGGATCACCAATTTCTATTGGTAGATGCCTTGGGTGATTTTTTCTAAACAAAAACTTAGTGTTTTCAAATGATAAGGAAAATCTATTTTGAGCAAAGCAAGCCTAAGCTCCACTTAGCCAAATTGCATATAGATGATAGATACCACTACTCTACCATAGTATCACTTGCCAATACAATTCAAATGTATTGACCCTTGTGGCTGTAACTTATTATGTTGCAGGTTTGTTTGATGTTAGTGAAGTGTGTTGATTAGGATTACAAGTCTACAAACCAACATGATTGCCTGTGGCACTTTGAAGATGAAGGACTCCATGCTATATAGTTATTTCTGCTGCATTGTAATGAGATAGCCAAATGAGCAATGTAAGATGTAATGAATTATTTTATTCCTGGTTATAAAGTTGTACTATGACCTTTGTTTCTTGATATTACATCTTAACTGTGGATGCTAGCTATTGATCCAGGGACTAGCATTGTAAACGCAGGGATCTCTACCTTATTAAAGGTTGGGACCTCTACAGATGGTATCAGAGCACTGTGTTGCCTATAGGATTGTAACCCTAGGATTGGACAAAACCCCTTAGAAAAATAGGAGTTGTATTTGTTCCAAAACTTATTTACAAACAAATATTGTAAACTCTTTCCTCAACCTTTTTGTTTTGATTCTACATCTCCCCCTCTTTTCAAACTTGATGGACAAAACTTCACCATAAGCAAGGACTTCACCAACACCAATGACTTCAACTTTAGTTTCACCAAGGACTTCAACTTGGACATCACTAAGGACTACAGGTGAGATAAGAATGTTACTCAAGACTGGAATACTAAGGAAACACAACTTAGGAAGAACCATCATCACCTTTGAAGCTTTGTGACCAAGATGCAAGAATTTTTCCCAGGAAACCATGATTTCATTCAAGAAGAAACAACTAAGAAGAATGAAATGATCTCAAGTGAACCATATAGTTGGACCACCATATTAGTGTTTAGTTAGACAATCACACCAACTTATGTGGTGTATCAAAAAATATTTTGTTGCCTAAAAATGTGCTTGAACCTTGTTGTTTGAATGGAATGTTTGATTGTGATTGCTTGCACATTGCTTGTGTGAATTGTTGTGTGTGATTAGAAATTCTTCCTCTAGAAATCTTGTGCCTATTCTAATCCCAATCCAACCCAAACAGATGAATTCTCCAAGAGACTTCAACAACAAGAATGGTGACAACAACAACAACCAAGAGATGCACATGAGAGAACAACTTATAGAAACTCAAGCCCAGTTGAATCAAGTGACAACTCAGTTTTTAGCCAACAACAATGAGTTAGACCCAACCACGCAAAAGTTTTTGGAAATCCAATCCCAATTGTTGCAAAGGATGACCAATCAAATGATCAACATGATAAGCAACTCTTCCCAAGGAGATTGTGACAACAATGATGTCAAGGATGATATTATAGAAGGAACTCAAGCTTGCAATATTTGTGGAGACATAGAACACACTTCTAAGGAGCATAAGGACCAATGCCCTAATTGTGAAGAGAAACATCCAACTAATCAATGCCCCACATCTCAAGTTACTTGTTTCCTATGTGAAGGAAATGATCATATCCCTATCCAATGCCCCATCTATCCTATAGTTCAACAAATGAAGCAAGATGGAATGCATCAAATGTTTGGAAACCTCCATAAGGGAACAACTTCTACCAAGAAGGATAAAAACAAAGTCAGAACCATACCCCATAAGGCCACATCCAAAGTAACCAGAAAGTGTTTCTACTCTTGTGGAGAAGAAGGTCATATCTCTAGTAACTGCCCCAAGAAGAGAGAAAGATTTCCCACCTTTGAGGTGAGATATGAAGAGCATGAACTAGAATAACTCCTAGCTTTGGAGAGACCCAAAAAGAAGAAGAAGGACAAAAGCCAAGTGCAATGTTACAATTGCAAAGAGATGGGACACTATGCATCACATTGTCTAGAAAAGAAGAAGGATATTAGCCAACAGATGTGTTTCAAATAGAAAGAGCTAGGCCAATATGCCAACAATTGCCCAAAGAATATACATCAAGATCCAAATAAGCCAAGATGTAATCTAGTTGAAAACCTTTTTAAGGGCGGTAGTACCCTAGTTGCCGAATAGAAATGATTAATTAAATCATGAGAAAATGATAAATTTGAAATTGCCCAAGAGAAATAAAATTTTCTTAAATTAACTTGAATGAAATCAAAGAAATATTTGAATAAAATTTATAAGGGTTTAAAACCATATTTGATTTTATTGGAATAAAGACAAATGCCCAATTTAAATGATTAATAAATCATATTAAAATATTATAAATAATTCAAAATGAATTATTTAACATACTATTGAATAAATGAAACCAACTGAAAAAGGTTTGATGAAAATTAGAATTCAAATAAGAGTTTGAAATTATAATTAAAATCTTATTTAAATAAAGACAAAATGTCTATTTTTAAAAAATAAATAATAAACCATAAATGAATAAAATAATTATCCTAAAATGGACTTTAAAAATGCATAAACAAACAGATTAAAAACCTACTAAATATTTGGAAAAGATTTGAAAAGAAATCTGAGTTCAAATGGGTGTTTGAATTTTAAAACAGAAAATGAAATCACAAAAAGAAAAAGAAATAGAATAAAAAAAGTGAAAGAGACCAGCCCACTAACCCAGCCCAGCAGAAGCCCACGCAGGATCCCTCTCTCCCTAAATAGTTTTCTTCCACTCACAAACGCACCCACGTAGCCACTAATTCCCTGACCCCACTCGCACCCCCTCTCCTTCGCTAACGACGCAGGCCCACGCCACACCAGCATCGTCTACCTCGCGTTGTCCCCTCCCCTCTCTTCCTCAGCCGTTTCTGGTCTGATTTCAATCGTGTTAATTCGCGTTAAGACCACAGTTAATCTCCCCCGCGACCACGCTCGATTAATCCCCTCTGCCCCCTCTCCATTTCCCCTCGCTCACTCGCACTCGAACGCCACAGGGCTGCACTGAATTTCACTCACTTTGTCGTTGCCTCCGATGAGTTCATCGACCGACTCCGGCCATCCCACACCCCCCCTTACTCCCTGGCACCCACTAGCCTACTCCCCATCGTCAGGCGCACCTGCCCATAGCCCCAACTTGGTCGTGCATGCCCCAGAGGCTCGACAACAACGACGCCTCCTCGCCACCGTCGACTGCTTGAACTCCGGCGAGAGGTTGTCGACGATTCATCATGCCCCTTGCCCTCTGGTAGGTCCCCTAGAAACCTCTGCAACCATGCACACATCCCTGACATGCTGCCTTTCCTTCTTACGCCCTAGGAGCTCATCCCCGACAACGACAGTACGTGCCCGAGCCAGTGAGCAACTCCAGCGAGGAATATCCATCGTCCCCAAGCGCCCCTTCGCTAACCACAGCCACGTTGAGCATCTACACGCTTCGGTGAATCTGGTGAGCCATCCCACTCCTCCTGTCGCTTCCTAGAGTCGACGTTACTCCATCGCTAGAGCGTCACCGCCGCGCGCCACCGTCGAGCGCCGCCAGATTGTGGTTAGAGTGCTAGGAACCGTAGGATACAGATCTGTCGGCTACGATAGATTCATTAATCAAAGCGGTAAGATTGATTCTGTATCGTGCGATGCGACTTAGATCTAACAGCCAGTATCGATCGATCCACGCGAAATGGTATGCACCAGTAAGATTTAGCCACGTGTCTTGTACTTTGTTTTAAAAACAGAAATGAATCTATCAGATGTTTGATTTTATAAAATTCATAACTTTTGATACACATGTCCAAATTTTGCAAACTTTAAATCATTAGAATCAGGAAAAAGAATACTTTCCAACCTCTGCCCTTTGTTTAGTGATTAGCTTCTGTAAAATTGGTTGTTTTTGCAGAGACATGTGTAGGAATATTTTGAGTATAAAATTTATTCTAAAAATGTTTTTGTGGTAAAATATTTTGCAAATGATTTTCTTTGAACCTACTGACCATAAAAACTAACTTGTGGATTTAAAAGTATATTTTGTAATGCTAAGGAATAAATCTTTGAATAAAAGCATTTCTAGTAGTATAAAATAATTGATTATGTTTAAAAATAGTTTTTGAGTAAAAACTTTTGAAAATGGTTTGATTTAAACTCTATGACGTTAAACACCAAGTTTAGGATTTAAAAATATATTTGGTGAACCTTAGAAAATTATTACTTTGTTCAAAGGCATTTCCAACAAAATAAAATATTGCTTTGAATTAAAAATAATTTTTGAGTGAAACCTTTTGTAAATGATTTTGTTTTAAACACTTTGACCATAAACACTAACATTTGTGTTTAAAAATATATTTGGCAAACACTAGAAATTATTACTTTTATTTAAATCATTTCTAGCAAAACAAAAATGATTTAAAGTAGCCATTTTCACTAACTTGATATCAAATGGTTTTGCCACCTTTATAAATGACAAATAGGTGTTTTAAAAATGTTTATATCCTATTAGAAACCACTTCTCCAAATAAAATAATCTTTTGCATGCTTTCATGCATTGTTTTCTTTTTACTATTTTATGTGGTGAATTGATTAAATGCTAGTTTGAATTTGTGCCTTGATTGAATTGTAGTGAAATTTGAAGAGTGTGACATTTGCAAGATCAAGGAGTGAACATATATTCTCTACCAAAAAGGCAAGTGGTGCTTCATACTTTTGTCCCATTATTTTCACTATGCATTAGTGATATTTCAAAGTAGGACTTGCATGGAAATTTTACTAAGTATGCTATGCCTTGGGAAATCCTAGTAGATGATGCCTTAGTAGAATTTTTCCTAAGTTAGGATCCCTACTACTGTCATGATTAGCTTAGCTATTAGAAAACAAGGGTGGATTATATTCATGCTATGAAATATTTCTAGGTCTATGACTTATGTTCTGATTAATAAAACAACTATGTGAATGAATCACCTGGGTGGAATGGTTGTGAATGGGTTATGTTGAGTGGTTACACAGGGCCCCATATTTATGGCCTACCCTAGTGTATCTCACTTTTAGAAAGCCACCCAGGAACAAAGAGATTTGAGATGTCAAATGTTGAGAAGCTTCAAGTGCAGCCACTTGGCATTATGAGCTCTGCCTGGATCATATAGGTTGCAATAACTTAGCCAGATGGACAGTTGGTGGTAGGGGGTGATAGGTTTGGAGCGCGTCCATTTTGGTCTAAGGGAAGGCTTCTGAAAGATCTTGTCTCGATGCATGTCGAGTCTTGTGGGGAAAGTGCACCACCTCTCAAGAGAGTAAAATCTAAGTACTTAGCCGTGTCCCCGGCAATGGACAATTTGAGCATCAAGACATGGAAGCTATCAAGAATCTCCTCATCCCAATTTCTAAGTTAAAAACTTGTGGTTGAACAAGGGTTAAAGGATCACCAATTTCTATTGGTAGATGCCTTGGGTGATTTTTTCTAAACAAAAACTTAGTGTTTTCAAATGATAAGGAAAATCTATTTTGAGCAAAGCAAGCCTAAGCTCCACTTAGCCAAATTGCATATAGATGATAGATACCACTACTCTACCATAGTATCACTTGCCAATACAATTCAAATGTATTGACCCTTGTGGCTGTAACTTATTATGTTGCAGGTTTGTTTGATGTTAGTGAAGTGTGTTGATTAGGATTACAAGTCTAAAAACCAACATGATTGCCTGTGGCACTTTGAAGATGAAGGACTCCATGCTATATAGTTATTTCTGCTGCATTGTAATGAGATAGCCAAATGAGCAATGTAAGATGTAATGAATTATTTTATTCCTGGTTATAAAGTTGTACTATGACCTTTGTTTCTTGATATTACATCTTAACTGTGGATGCTAGCTATTGATCCAGGGACTAGCATTGTAAACGCAGGGATCTCTACCTTATTAAAGGTTGGGACCTCTACAGATGGTATCAGAGCACTGTGTTGCCTATAGGATTGTAACCCTAGGATTGGACAAAACCCCTTAGAAAAATAGGAGTTGTATTTGTTCCAAAACTTATTTACAAACAAATCTTGTAAACTCTTTCCTCAACCTTTTTGTTTTGATTCTACATCTCCCCCTCTTTTCAAACTTGATGGACAAAACTTCACCATAAGCAAGGACTTCACCAACACCAATGACTTCAACTTTAGTTTCACCAAGGACTTCAACTTGGACATCACTAAGGACTACAGGTGAGACAAGAATGTTACTCAAGACTGGAAGACTAAGGAAACACAACTTAGGAAGAACCATCATCACCTTTGAAGCTTTGTGACCAAGATGCAAGAATTTTTCCCAGGAAACCATGATTTCATTCAAGAAGAAACAACTAAGAAGAATGAAATGATCTCAAGTGAACCATATAGTTGGACCACCATATTAGTGTTTAGTTAGACAATCACACCAACTTATGTGGTGTATCAAAAAATATTTTGTTGCCTAAAAATGTGCTTGAACCTTGTTGTTTGAATGGAATGTTTGATTGTGATTGCTTGCACATTGCTTGTGTGAATTGTTGTGTGTGATTAGAAATTCTTCCTCTAGAAATCTTGTGCCTATTCTAATCCCAATCCAACCCAAACAGATGAATTCTCCAAGAGACTTCAACAACAAGAATGGTGACAACAACAACAACCAAGAGATGCACATGAGAGAACAACTTATAGAAACTCAAGCCCAGTTGAATCAAGTGACAACTCAATTTTTAGCCAACAACAATGAGTTAGACCCAACCACGCAAAAGTTTTTGGAAATCCAATCCCAATTGTTGCAAAGGATGACCAATCAAATGATCAACATGATAAGCAACTCTTCCCAAGGAGATTGTGACAACAATGATGTCAAGGATGATATTATAGAAGGAACTCAAGCTTGCAATATTTGTGGAGACATAGAACACACTTCTAAGGAGCATAAGGACCAATGCCCTAATTGTGAAGAGAAACATCCAACTAATCAATGCCCCACATCTCAAGTTACTTGTTTCCTATGTGAAGGAAATGATCATATCCCTATCCAATGCCCCATCTATCCTATAGTTCAACAAATGAAGCAAGATGGAATGCATCAAATGTTTGGAAACCTCCATAAGGGAACAACTTCTACCAAGAAGGATAAAAACAAAGTCAGAACCATACCCCATAAGGCCACATCCAAAGTAACCAGAAAGTGTTTCTACTCTTGTGGAGAAGAAGGTCATATCTCTAGTAACTGCCCCAAGAAGAGAGAAAGATTTCCCACCTTTGAGGTGAGATATGAAGAGCATGAACTAGAATAACTCCTAGCTTTGGAGAGACCCAAAAAGAAGAAGAAGGACAAAAGCCAAGTGCAATGTTACAATTGCAAAGAGATGGGACACTATGCATCACATTGTCTAGAAAAGAAGAAGGATATTAGCCAACAGATGTGTTTCAAATAGAAAGAGCTAGGCCAATATGCCAACAATTGCCCAAAGAATATACATCAAGATCCAAATAAGCCAAGATGTAATCTAGTTGAAAACCTTTTTAAGGGCGGTAGTACCCTAGTTGCCGAATAGAAATGATTAATTAAATCATGAGAAAATGATAAATTTGAAATTGCCCAAGAGAAATAAAATTTTCTTAAATTAACTTGAATGAAATCAAAGAAATATTTGAATAAAATTTATAAGGGTTTAAAACCATATTTGATTTTATTGGAATAAAGACAAATGCCCAATTTAAATGATTAATAAATCATATTAAAATATTATAAATAATTCAAAATGAATTATTTAACATACTATTGAATAAATGAAACCAACTGAAAAAGGTTTGATGAAAATTAGAATTCAAATAAGAGTTTGAAATTATAATTAAAATCTTATTTAAATAAAGACAAAATGTCTATTTTTAAAAAATAAATAATAAACCATAAATGAATAAAATAATTATCCTAAAATGGACTTTAAAAATGCATAAACAAACAGATTAAAAACCTACTAAATATTTGGAAAAGATTTGAAAAGAAATCTGAGTTCAAATGGGTGTTTGAATTTTAAAACAGAAAATGAAATCACAAAAAGAAAAAGAAATAGAATAAAAAAAGTGAAAGAGACCAGCCCACTAACCCAGCCCAGCAGAAGCCCACGCAGGATCCCTCTCTCCCTAAATAGTTTTCTTCCACTCACAAACGCACCCGCGTAGCCACTAATTCCCTGACCCCACTCGCACCCCCTCTCCTTCGCTAACGACGCAGGCCCACGCCACACCAGCTTCGTCTACCTCGCGTTGTCCCCTCCCCTCTCTTCCTCAGCCGTTTCTGGTCTGATTTCAATCGCGTTAATTCGCGTTAAGACCACAGTTAATCTCCCCCGTGACCACGCTCGATTAATCCCCTCTGCCCCCTCTCCATTTCCCCTCGCTCACTCGCACTCGAACGCCACAGGGCTGCACTGAATTTCTCTCACTTTGCCGTTGCCTCCGATGAGTTCATCGACCGACTCCGGCCATCCCACACCCCCCCTTACTCCCTGGCACCCACTAGCCTACTCCCCATCGTCAGGCGCACCTGCCCATAGCCCCAACTTGGTCGTGCATGCCCCAGAGGCTCGACAACAACGACGCCTCCTCGCCACCGTCGACTGCTTGAACTCCGGCGAGAGGTTGTCGACGATTCATCATGCCCCTTGCCCTCTGGTAGGTCCCCTAGAAACCTCTGCAACCATGCACACATCCCTGACATGCTGCCTTTCCTTCTTACGCCCTAGGAGCTCATCCCCGACAACGACAGTACGTGCCCGAGCCAGTGAGCAACTCCAGCGAGGAATATCCATCGTCCCCAAGCGCCCCTTCGCTAACCACAGCCACGTTGAGCATCTACACGCTTCGGTGAATCTGGTGAGCCATCCCACTCCTCCTGTCGCTTCCTAGAGTCGACGTTACTCCATCGCTAGAGCGTCACCGCCGCGCGCCACCGTCGAGCGCCGCCAGATTGTGGTTAGAGTGCTAGGAACCGTAGGATACAGATCTGTCGGCTACGATAGATTCATTAATCAAAGCGGTAAGATTGATTCTGTATCGTGCGATGCGACTTAGATCTAACAGCCAGTATCGATCGATCCACGCGAAATGGTATGCACCAGTAAGATTTAGCCACGTGTCTTGTACTTTGTTTTAAAAACAGAAATGAATCTATCAGATGTTTGATTTTATAAAATTCATAACTTTTGATACACATGTCCAAATTTTGCAAACTTTAAATCATTAGAATCAGGAAAAAGAATACTTTCCAACCTCTGCCCTTTGTTTAGTGATTAGCTTCTGTAAAATTGGTTGTTTTTGCAGAGACATGTGTAGGAATATTTTGAGTATAAAATTTATTCTAAAAATGTTTTTGTGGTAAAATATTTTGCAAATGATTTTTTTTGAACCTACTGACCATAAAAACTAACTTGTGGATTTAAAAGTATATTTTGTAATGCTAAGGAATAAATCTTTGAATAAAAGCATTTCTAGTAGTATAAAATAATTGATTATGTTTAAAAATAGTTTTTGAGTAAAAACTTTTGAAAATGGTTTGATTTAAACTCTATGACGTTAAACACCAAGTTTAGGATTTAAAAATATATTTGGTGAACCTTAGAAAATTATTACTTTGTTCAAAGGCATTTCCAACAAAATAAAATATTGCTTTGAATTAAAAATAATTTTTGAGTGAAACCTTTTGTAAATGATTTTGTTTTAAACACTTTGACCATAAACACTAACATTTGTGTTTAAAAATATATTTGGCAAACACTAGAAATTATTACTTTTATTTAAATCATTTCTAGCAAAACAAAAATGATTTAAAGTAGCCATTTTCACTAACTTGATATCAAATGGTTTTGCCACCTTTATAAATGACAAATAGGTGTTTTAAAAATGTTTATATCCTATTAGAAACCACTTCTCCAAATAAAATAATCTTTTGCATGCTTTCATGCATTGTTTTCTTTTTACTATTTTATGTGGTGAATTGATTAAATGCTAGTTTGAATTTGTGCCTTGATTGAATTGTAGTGAAATTTGAAGAGTGTGACATTTGCAAGATCAAGGAGTGAACATATATTCTCTACCAAAAAGGCAAGTGGTGCTTCATACTTTTGTCCCATTATTTTCACTATGCATTAGTGATATTTCAAAGTAGGACTTGCATGGAAATTTTACTAAGTATGCTATGCCTTGGGAAATCCTAGTAGATGATGCCTTAGTAGAATTTTTCCTAAGTTAGGATCCCTACTACTGTCATGATTAGCTTAGCTATTAGAAAACAAGGGTGGATTATATTCATGCTATGAAATATTTCTAGGTCTATGACTTATGTTCTGATTAATAAAACAACTATGTGAATGAATCACCTGGGTGGAATGGTTGTGAATGGGTTATGTTGAGTGGTTACACAGGGCCCCATATTTATGGCCTACCCTAGTGTATCTCACTTTTAGAAAGCCACCCAGGAACAAAGAGATTTGAGATGTCAAATGTTGAGAAGCTTCAAGTGCAGCCACTTGGCATTATGAGCTCTGCCTGGATCATATAGGTTGCAATAACTTAGCCAGATGGACAGTTGGTGGTAGGGGGTGATAGGTTTGGAGCGCGTCCATTTTGGTCTAAGGGAAGGCTTCTGAAAGATCTTGTCTCGATGCATGTCGAGTCTTGTGGGGAAAGTGCACCACCTCTCAAGAGAGTAAAATCTAAGTACTTAGCCGTGTCCCCGGCAATGGACAATTTGAGCATCAAGACATGGAAGCTATCAAGAATCTCCTCATCCCAATTTCTAAGTTAAAAACTTGTGGTTGAACAAGGGTTAAAGGATCACCAATTTCTATTGGTAGATGCCTTGGGTGATTTTTTCTAAACAAAAACTTAGTGTTTTCAAATGATAAGGAAAATCTATTTTGAGCAAAGCAAGCCTAAGCTCCACTTAGCCAAATTGCATATAGATGATAGATACCACTACTCTACCATAGTATCACTTGCCAATACAATTCAAATGTATTGACCCTTGTGGCTGTAACTTATTATGTTGCAGGTTTGTTTGATGTTAGTGAAGTGTGTTGATTAGGATTACAAGTCTAAAAACCAACATGATTGCCTGTGGCACTTTGAAGATGAAGGACTCCATGCTATATAGTTATTTCTGCTGCATTGTAATGAGATAGCCAAATGAGCAATGTAAGATGTAATGAATTATTTTATTCCTGGTTATAAAGTTGTACTATGACCTTTGTTTCTTGATATTACATCTTAACTGTGGATGCTAGCTATTGATCCAGGGACTAGCATTGTAAACGCAGGGATCTCTACCTTATTAAAGGTTGGGACCTCTACAGATGGTATCAGAGCACTGTGTTGCCTATAGGATTGTAACCCTAGGATTGGACAAAACCCCTTAGAAAAATAGGAGTTGTATTTGTTCCAAAACTTATTTACAAACAAATCTTGTAAACTCTTTCCTCAACCTTTTTGTTTTGATTCTACATCTCCCCCTCTTTTCAAACTTGATGGACAAAACTTCACCATAAGCAAGGACTTCACCAACACCAATGACTTCAACTTTAGTTTCACCAAGGACTTCAACTTGGACATCACTAAGGACTACAGGTGAGACAAGAATGTTACTCAAGACTGGAAGACTAAGGAAACACAACTTAGGAAGAACCATCATCACCTTTGAAGCTTTGTGACCAAGATGCAAGAATTTTTCCCAGGAAACCATGATTTCATTCAAGAAGAAACAACTAAGAAGAATGAAATGATCTCAAGTGAACCATATAGTTGGACCACCATATTAGTGTTTAGTTAGACAATCACACCAACTTATGTGGTGTATCAAAAAATATTTTGTTGCCTAAAAATGTGCTTGAACCTTGTTGTTTGAATGGAATGTTTGATTGTGATTGCTTGCACATTGCTTGTGTGAATTGTTGTGTGTGATTAGAAATTCTTCCTCTAGAAATCTTGTGCCTATTCTAATCCCAATCCAACCCAAACAGATGAATTCTCCAAGAGACTTCAACAACAAGAATGGTGACAACAACAACAACCAAGAGATGCACATGAGAGAACAACTTATAGAAACTCAAGCCCAGTTGAATCAAGTGACAACTCAATTTTTAGCCAACAACAATGAGTTAGACCCAACCACGCAAAAGTTTTTGGAAATCCAATCCCAATTGTTGCAAAGGATGACCAATCAAATGATCAACATGATAAGCAACTCTTCCCAAGGAGATTGTGACAACAATGATGTCAAGGATGATATTATAGAAGGAACTCAAGCTTGCAATATTTGTGGAGACATAGAACACACTTCTAAGGAGCATAAGGACCAATGCCCTAATTGTGAAGAGAAACATCCAACTAATCAATGCCCCACATCTCAAGTTACTTGTTTCCTATGTGAAGGAAATGATCATATCCCTATCCAATGCCCCATCTATCCTATAGTTCAACAAATGAAGCAAGATGGAATGCATCAAATGTTTGGAAACCTCCATAAGGGAACAACTTCTACCAAGAAGGATAAAAACAAAGTCAGAACCATACCCCATAAGGCCACATCCAAAGTAACCAGAAAGTGTTTCTACTCTTGTGGAGAAGAAGGTCATATCTCTAGTAACTGCCCCAAGAAGAGAGAAAGATTTCCCACCTTTGAGGTGAGATATGAAGAGCATGAACTAGAATAACTCCTAGCTTTGGAGAGACCCAAAAAGAAGAAGAAGGACAAAAGCCAAGTGCAATGTTACAATTGCAAAGAGATGGGACACTATGCATCACATTGTCTAGAAAAGAAGAAGGATATTAGCCAACAGATGTGTTTCAAATAGAAAGAGCTAGGCCAATATGCCAACAATTGCCCAAAGAATATACATCAAGATCCAAATAAGCCAAGATGTAATCTAGTTGAAAACCTTTTTAAGGGCGGTAGTACCCTAGTTGCCGAATAGAAATGATTAATTAAATCATGAGAAAATGATAAATTTGAAATTGCCCAAGAGAAATAAAATTTTCTTAAATTAACTTGAATGAAATCAAAGAAATATTTGAATAAAATTTATAAGGGTTTAAAACCATATTTGATTTTATTGGAATAAAGACAAATGCCCAATTTAAATGATTAATAAATCATATTAAAATATTATAAATAATTCAAAATGAATTATTTAACATACTATTGAATAAATGAAACCAACTGAAAAAGGTTTGATGAAAATTAGAATTCAAATAAGAGTTTGAAATTATAATTAAAATCTTATTTAAATAAAGACAAAATGTCTATTTTTAAAAAATAAATAATAAACCATAAATGAATAAAATAATTATCCTAAAATGGACTTTAAAAATGCATAAACAAACAGATTAAAAACCTACTAAATATTTGGAAAAGATTTGAAAAGAAATCTGAGTTCAAATGGGTGTTTGAATTTTAAAACAGAAAATGAAATCACAAAAAGAAAAAGAAATAGAATAAAAAAAGTGAAAGAGACCAGCCCACTAACCCAGCCCAGCAGAAGCCCACGCAGGATCCCTCTCTCCCTAAATAGTTTTCTTCCACTCACAAACGCACCCGCGTAGCCACTAATTCCCTGACCCCACTCGCACCCCCTCTCCTTCGCTAACGACGCAGGCCCACGCCACACCAGCATCGTCTACCTCGCGTTGTCCCCTCCCCTCTCTTCCTCAGCCGTTTCTGGTCTGATTTCAATCGCGTTAATTCGCGTTAAGACCATAGTTAATCTCCCCCGCGACCACGCTCGATTAATCCCCTCTGCCCCCTCTCCATTTCCCCTCGCTCACTCGCACTCGAACGCCACAGGGCTGCACTGAATTTCACTCACTTTGCCGTTGCCTCCGATGAGTTCATCGACCGACTCCGGCCATCCCACACCCCCCCTTACTACCTGGCACCCACTAGCCTACTCCCCATCGTCAGGCGCACCTGCCCATAGCCCCAACTTGGTCGTGCATGCCCCAGAGGCTCGACAACAACGACGCCTCCTCGCCACCGTCGACTGCTTGAACTCCGGCGAGAGGTTGTCGACGATTCATCATGCCCCTTGCCCTCTGGTAGGTCCCCTCGAAACCTCTGCAACCATGCACACATCCCTGACATGCTGCCTTTCCTTCTTACGCCCCAGGAGCTCGTCCCCGACAACGACAGTACGTGCCCGAGCCAGTGAGCAACTCCGGCGAGGAATATCCATCGTCCCCAAGCGCCCCTTCGCTAACCACAGCCACGTTGAGCATCTACATGCTTCGGTGAATCTGGTGAGCCATCCCACTCCTCCTGTCGCTTCCTAGAGTCGACGTTACTCCATCGCTAGAGCGTCACCGCCGCGCGCCACCGTCGAGCGCCGCCAGATTGTGGTTAGAGTGCTAGGAACCGTAGGATACAGATCTGTCAGCTACGATAGATTCATTAATCAAAGCGGTAAGATTGATTCTGTATCGTGCGATGCGACTTAGATCTAACAGCCAGTATCGATCGATCCACGCGAAATGGTATGCACCAGTAAGATTTAGCCACGTGTCTTGTACTTTGTTTTAAAAACAGAAATGAATCTATCAGATGTTTGATTTTATAAAATTCATAACTTTTGATACACATGTCCAAATTTTGCAAACTTTAAATCATTAGAATCAGGAAAAAGAATACTTTCCAACCTCTGCCCTTTGTTTAGTGATTAGCTTCTGTAAAATTGGTTGTTTTTGCAGAGACATGTGTAGGAATATTTTGAGTATAAAATTTATTCTAAAAATGTTTTTGTGGTAAAATCTTTTGCAAATGATTTTTTTGAACCTACTGACCATAAAAACTAACTTGTGGATTTAAAAGTATATTTTGTAATGCTAAGGAATAAATCTTTGAATAAAAGCATTTCTAGTAGTATAAAATAATTGATTATGTTTAAAAATAGTTTTTGAGTAAAAACTTTTGAAAATGGTTTGATTTAAACTCTATGACGTTAAACACCAAGTTTAGGATTTAAAAATATATTTGGTGAACCTTAGAAAATTATTACTTTGTTCAAAGGCATTTCCAACAAAATAAAATATTGCTTTGAATTAAAAATAATTTTTGAGTGAAACCTTTTGTAAATGATTTTGTTTTAAACACTTTGACCATAAACACTAACATTTGTGTTTAAAAATATATTTGGCAAACACTAGAAATTATTACTTTTATTTAAATCATTTCTAGCAAAACAAAAATGATTTAAAGTAGCCATTTTCACTAACTTGATATCAAATGGTTTTGCCACCTTTATAAATGACAAATAGGTGTTTTAAAAATGTTTATATCCTATTAGAAACCACTTCTCCAAATAAAATAATCTTTTGCATGCTTTCATGCATTGTTTTCTTTTTACTATTTTATGTGGTGAATTGATTAAATGCTAGTTTGAATTTGTGCCTTGATTGAATTGTAGTGAAATTTGAAGAGTGTGACATTTGCAAGATCAAGGAGTGAACATATATTCTCTACCAAAAAGGCAAGTGGTGCTTCATACTTTTGTCCCATTATTTTCACTATGCATTAGTGATATTTCAAAGTAGGACTTGCATGGAAATTTTACTAAGTATGCTATGCCTTGGGAAATCCTAGTAGATGATGCCTTAGTAGAATTTTTCCTAAGTTAGGATCCCTACTACTGTCATGATTAGCTTAGCTATTAGAAAACAAGGGTGGATTATATTCATGCTATGAAATATTTCTAGGTCTATGACTTGTGTTCTGATTAATAAAACAACTATGTGAATGAATCACCTGGGTGGAATGGTTGTGAATGGGTTATGTTGAGTGGTTACACAGGGCCCCATATTTATGGCCTACCCTAGTGTATCTCACTTTTGGAAAGCCACCCAGGAACAAAGAGATTTGAGATGTCAAATGTTGAGAATCTTCAAGTGCAGCCACTTGGCATTATGGGCTCTGCCTGGATCATATAGGTTGCAATAACTTAGCCAGGTGGACAGTTGGTGGTAGGGGGTGATAGGTTTGGAGCGCGTCCATTTTGGTCTAAGGGAAGGCTTCTGAAAGATCTTGTCTCGATGCATGTCGAGTCTTGTGGGGAAAGTGCACCACCTCTCAAGAGAGTAAAATCTAAGTACTTAGCCGTGTCCCCGGCAATGGACAATTTGAGCATCAAGACATGGAAGCTATCAAGAATCTCCTCATCCCAATTTCTAAGTTAAAAACTTGTGGTTGAACAAGGGTTAAAGGATCACCAATTTCTATTGGTAGATGCCTTGGGTGATTTTTTCTAAACAAAAACTTAGTGTTTTCAAATGATAAGGAAAATCTATTTTGAGCAAAGCAAGCCTAAGCTCCACTTAGCCAAATTGCATATAGATGATAGATACCACTACTCTACCATAGTATCACTTGCCAATACAATTCAAATGTATTGACCCTTGTGGCTGTAACTTATTATGTTGCAGGTTTGTTTGATGTTAGTGAAGTGTGTTGATTAGGATTACAAGTCTACAAACCAACATGATTGCCTGTGGCACTTTGAAGATGAAGGACTCCATGCTATATAGTTATTTCTGCTGCATTGTAATGAGATAGCCAAATGAGCAATGTAAGATGTAATGAATTATTTTATTCCTGGTTATAAAGTTGTACTATGACCTTTGTTTCTTGATATTACATCTTAACTGTGGATGCTAGCTATTGATCCAGGGACTAGCATTGTAAACGCAGGGATCTCTACCTTATTAAAGGTTGGGACCTCTACAGATGGTATCAGAGCACTGTGTTGCCTATAGGATTGTAACCCTAGGATTGGACAAAACCCCTTAGAAAAATAGGAGTTGTATTTGTTCCAAAACTTATTTACAAACAAATATTGTAAACTCTTTCCTCAACCTTTTTGTTTTGATTCTACATCTCCCCCTCTTTTCAAACTTGATGGACAAAACTTCACCATAAGCAAGGACTTCACCAACACCAATGACTTCAACTTTAGTTTCACCAAGGACTTCAACTTGGACATCACTAAGGACTACAGGTGAGATAAGAATGTTACTCAAGACTGGAATACTAAGGAAACACAACTTAGGAAGAACCATCATCACCTTTGAAGCTTTGTGACCAAGATGCAAGAATTTTTCCCAGGAAACCATGATTTCATTCAAGAAGAAACAACTAAGAAGAATGAAATGATCTCAAGTGAACCATATAGTGGGACCACCATATTAGTGTTTAGTTAGACAATCACACCAACTTATGTGGTGTATCAAAAAATATTTTGTTGCCTAAAAATGTGCTTGAACCTTGTTGTTTGAATGGAATGTTTGATTGTGATTGCTTGCACATTGCTTGTGTGAATTGTTGTGTGTGATTAGAAATTCTTCCTCTAGAAATCTTGTGCCTATTATAATCCCAATCCAACCCAAACAGATGAATTCTCCAAGAGACTTCAACAACAAGAATGGTGACAACAACAACAACCAAGAGATGCACATGAGAGAACAACTTATAGAAACTCAAGCCCAGTTGAATCAAGTGACAACTCAGTTTTTAGCCAACAACAATGAGTTAGACCCAACCACGCAAAAGTTTTTGGAAATCCAATCCCAATTGTTGCAAAGGATGACCAATCAAATGATCAACATGATAAGCAACTCTTCCCAAGGAGATTGTGACAACAATGATGTCAAGGATGATATTATAGAAGGAACTCAAGCTTGCAATATTTGTGGAGACATAGAACACACTTCTAAGGAGCATAAGGACCAATGCCCTAATTGTGAAGAGAAACATCCAACTAATCAATGCCCCACATCTCAAGTTACTTGTTTCCTATGTGAAGGAAATGATCATATCCCTATCCAATGCCCCATCTATCCTATAGTTCAACAAATGAAGCAAGATGGAATGCATCAAATGTTTGGAAACCTCCATAAGGGAACAACTTCTACCAAGAAGGATAAAAACAAAGTCAGAACCATACCCCATAAGGCCACATCCAAAGTAACCACAAAGTGTTTCTACTCTTGTGGAGAAGAAGGTCATATCTCTAGTAACTGCCCCAAGAAGAGAGAAAGATTTCCCACCTTTGAGGTGAGATATGAAGAGCATGAACTAGAATAACTCCTAGCTTTGGAGAGACCCAAAAAGAAGAAGAAGGACAAAAGCCAAGTGCAATGTTACAATTGCAAAGAGATGGGACACTATGCATCACATTGTCTAGAAAAGAAGAAGGATATTAGCCAACAGATGTGTTTCAAATAGAAAGAGCTAGGCCAATATGCCAACAATTGCCCAAAGAAGATACATCAAGATCCAAATAAGCCAAGATGTAATCTAGTTGAAAACCTTTTTAAGGGCGGTAGTACCCTAGTTGCCGAATAGAAATGATTAATTAAATCATGAGAAAATGATAAATTTGAAATTGCCCAAGAGAAATAAAATTTTCTTAAATTAACTTGAATGAAATCAAAGAAATATTTGAATAAAATTTATAAGGGTTTAAAACCATATTTGATTTTATTGGAATAAAGACAAATGCCCAATTTAAATGATTAATAAATCATATTAAAATATTATAAATAATTCAAAATGAATTATTTAACATACTATTGAATAAATGAAACCAACTGAAAAAGGTTTGATGAAAATTAGAATTCAAATAAGAGTTTGAAATTATAATTAAAATCTTATTTAAATAAAGACAAAATGTCTATTTTTAAAAAATAAATAATAAACCATAAATGAATAAAATAATTATCCTAAAATGGACTTTAAAAATGCATAAACAAACAGATTAAAAACCTACTAAATATTTGGAAAAGATTTGAAAAGAAATCTGAGTTCAAATGGGTGTTTGAATTTTAAAACAGAAAATGAAATCACAAAAAGAAAAAGAAATAGAATAAAAAAAGTGAAAGAGACCAGCCCACTAACCCAGCCCAGCAGAAGCCCACGCAGGATCCCTCTCTCCCTAAATAGTTTTCTTCCACTCACAAACGCACCCGCGTAGCCACTAATTCCCTGACCCCACTCGCACCCCCTCTCCTTCGCTAACGACGCAGGCCCACGCCACACCAGCATCGTCTACCTCGCGTTGTCCCCTCCCCTCTCTTCCTCAGCCGTTTCTGGTCTGATTTCAATCGCGTTAATTCGCGTTAAGACCATAGTTAATCTCCCCCGCGACCACGCTCGATTAATCCCCTCTGCCCCCTCTCCATTTCCCCTCGCTCACTCGCACTCGAACGCCACAGGGCTGCACTGAATTTCACTCACTTTGCCGTTGCCTCCGATGAGTTCATCGACCGACTCCGGCCATCCCACACCCCCCCTTACTACCTGGCACCCACTAGCCTACTCCCCATCGTCAGGCGCACCTGCCCATAGCCCCAACTTGGTCGTGCATGCCCCAGAGGCTCGACAACAACGACGCCTCCTCGCCACCGTCGACTGCTTGAACTCCGGCGAGAGGTTGTCGACGATTCATCATGCCCCTTGCCCTCTGGTAGGTCCCCTCGAAACCTCTGCAACCATGCACACATCCCTGACATGCTGCCTTTCCTTCTTACGCCCCAGGAGCTCGTCCCCGACAACGACAGTACGTGCCCGAGCCAGTGAGCAACTCCGGCGAGGAATATCCATCGTCCCCAAGCGCCCCTTCGCTAACCACAGCCACGTTGAGCATCTACATGCTTCGGTGAATCTGGTGAGCCATCCCACTCCTCCTGTCGCTTCCTAGAGTCGACGTTACTCCATCGCTAGAGCGTCACCGCCGCGCGCCACCGTCGAGCGCCGCCAGATTGTGGTTAGAGTGCTAGGAACCGTAGGATACAGATCTGTCGGCTACGATAGATTCATTAATCAAAGCGGTAAGATTGATTCTGTATCGTGCGATGCGACTTAGATCTAACAGCCAGTATCGATCGATCCACGCGAAATGGTATGCACCAGTAAGATTTAGCCACGTGTCTTGTACTTTGTTTTAAAAACAGAAATGAATCTATCAGATGTTTGATTTTATAAAATTCATAACTTTTGATACACATGTCCAAATTTTGCAAACTTTAAATCATTAGAATCAGGAAAAAGAATACTTTCCAACCTCTGCCCTTTGTTTAGTGATTAGCTTCTGTAAAATTGGTTGTTTTTGCAGAGACATGTGTAGGAATATTTTGAGTATAAAATTTATTCTAAAAATGTTTTTGTGGTAAAATCTTTTGCAAATGATTTTTTTTGAACCTACTGACCATAAAAACTAACTTGTGGATTTAAAAGTATATTTTGTAATGCTAAGGAATAAATCTTTGAATAAAAGCATTTCTAGTAGTATAAAATAATTGATTATGTTTAAAAATAGTTTTTGAGTAAAAACTTTTGAAAATGGTTTGATTTAAACTCTATGACGTTAAACACCAAGTTTAGGATTTAAAAATATATTTGGTGAACCTTAGAAAATTATTACTTTGTTCAAAGGCATTTCCAACAAAATAAAATATTGCTTTGAATTAAAAATAATTTTTGAGTGAAACCTTTTGTAAATGATTTTGTTTTAAACACTTTGACCATAAACACTAACATTTGTGTTTAAAAATATATTTGGCAAACACTAGAAATTATTACTTTTATTTAAATCATTTCTAGCAAAACAAAAATGATTTAAAGTAGCCATTTTCACTAACTTGATATCAAATGGTTTTGCCACCTTTATAAATGACAAATAGGTGTTTTAAAAATGTTTATATCCTATTAGAAACCACTTCTCCAAATAAAATAATCTTTTGCATGCTTTCATGCATTGTTTTATTTTTACTATTTTATGTGGTGAATTGATTAAATGCTAGTTTGAATTTGTGCCTTGATTGAATTGTAGTGAAATTTGAAGAGTGTGACATTTGCAAGATCAAGGAGTGAACATATATTCTCTACCAAAAAGGCAAGTGGTGCTTCATACTTTTGTCCCATTATTTTCACTATGCATTAGTGATATTTCAAAGTAGGACTTGCATGGAAATTTTACTAAGTATGCTATGCCTTGGGAAATCCTAGTAGATGATGCCTTAGTAGAATTTTTCCTAAGTTAGGATCCCTACTACTGTCATGATTAGCTTAGCTATTAGAAAACAAGGGTGGATTATATTCATGCTATGAAATATTTCTAGGTCTATGACTTGTGTTCTGATTAATAAAACAACTATGTGAATGAATCACCTGGGTGGAATGGTTGTGAATGGGTTATGTTGAGTGGTTACACAGGGCCCCATATTTATGGCCTACCCTAGTGTATCTCACTTTTGGAAAGCCACCCAGGAATAAAGAGATTTGAGATGTCAAATGTTGAGAAGCTTCAAGTGCAGCCACTTGGCATTATGGGCTCTGCCTGGATCATATAGGTTGCAATAACTTAGCCAGATGGACAGTTGGTGGTAGGGGGTGATAGGTTTGGAGCGCGTCCATTTTGGTCTAAGGGAAGGCTTCTGAAAGATCTTGTCTCGATGCATGTCGAGTCTTGTGGGGAAAGTGCACCACCTCTCAAGAGAGTAAAATCTAAGTACTTAGCCGTGTCCCCGGCAATGGACAATTTGAGCATCAAGACATGGAAGCTATCAAGAATCTCCTCATCCCAATTTCTAAGTTAAAAACTTGTGGTTGAACAAGGGTTAAAGGATCACCAATTTCTATTGGTAGATGCCTTGGGTGATTTTTTCTAAACAAAAACTTAGTGTTTTCAAATGATAAGGAAAATCTATTTTGAGCAAAGCAAGCCTAAGCTCCACTTAGCCAAATTGCATATAGATGATAGATACCACTACTCTACCATAGTATCACTTGCCAATACAATTCAAATGTATTGACCCTTGTGGCTGTAACTTATTATGTTGCAGGTTTGTTTGATGTTAGTGAAGTGTGTTGATTAGGATTACAAGTCTACAAACCAACATGATTGCCTGTGGCACTTTGAAGATGAAGGACTCCATGCTATATAGTTATTTCTGCTGCATTGTAATGAGATAGCCAAATGAGCAATGTAAGATGTAATGAATTATTTTATTCCTGGTTATAAAGTTGTACTATGACCTTTGTTTCTTGATATTACATCTTAACTGTGGATGCTAGCTATTGATCCAGGGACTAGCATTGTAAACGCAGGGATCTCTACCTTATTAAAGGTTGGGACCTCTACAGATGGTATCAGAGCACTGTGTTGCCTATAGGATTGTAACCCTAGGATTGGACAAAACCCCTTAGAAAAATAGGAGTTGTATTTGTTCCAAAACTTATTTACAAACAAATCTTGTAAACTCTTTCCTCAACCTTTTTGGTTTGATTCTACATATCCCCCTCTTTTCAAACTTGATGGACAAAACTTCACCATAAGCAAGGACTTCACCAACACCAATGACTTCAACTTTAGTTTCACCAAGGACTTCAACTTGGACATCACTAAGGACTACAGGTGAGACAAGAATGTTACTCAAAACTGGAAGACTAAGGAAACACAACTTAGGAAGAACCATCATCACCTTTGAAGCTTTGTGACCAAGATGCAAGAATTTTTCCCAGGAAACCATGATTTCATTCAAGAAGAAACAACTAAGAAGAATGAAATGATCTCAAGTGAACCATATAGTTGGACCACCATATTAGTGTTTAGTTAGACAATCACACCAACTTATGTGGTGTATCAAAAAATATTTTGTTGCCTAAAAATGTGCTTGAACCTTGTTGTTTGAATGGAATGTTTGATTGTGATTGCTTGCACATTGCTTGTGTGAATTGTTGTGTGTGATTAGAAATTCTTCCTCTAGAAATCTTGTGCCTATTATAATCCCAATCCAACCCAAACAGGTGAATTCTCCAAGAGACTTCAACAACAAGAATGGTGACAACAACAACAACCAAGAGATGCACATGAGAGAACAACTTATAGAAACTCAAGCCCAGTTGAATCAAGTGACAACTCAGTTTTTAGCCAACAACAATGAGTTAGACCCAACCACGCAAAAGTTTTTGGAAATCCAATCCCAATTGTTGCAAAGGATGACCAATCAAATGATCAACATGATAAGCAACTCTTCCCAAGGAGATTGTGACAACAATGATGTCAAGGATGATATTATAGAAGGAACTCAAGCTTGTAATATTTGTGGAGACATAGAACACACTTCTAAGGAGCATAAGGACCAATGCCCTAATTGTGAAGAGAAACATCCAACTAATCAATGCCCCACATCTCAAGTTACTTGTTTCCTATGTGAAGGAAATGATCATATCCCTATCCAATGCCCCATCTATCCTATAGTTCAACAAATGAAGCAAGATGGAATGCATCAAATGTTTGGAAACCTCCATAAGGGAACAACTTCTACCAAGAAGGATAAAAACAAAGTCAGAACCATACCCCATAAGGCCACATCCAAAGTAACCACAAAGTGTTTCTACTCTTGTGAAGAAGAAGGTCATATCTCTAGTAACTGCCCCAAGAAGAGAGAAAGATTTCCCACCTTTGAGGTGAGATATGAAGAGCATGAACTAGAATAACTCCTAGCTTTGGAGAGACCCAAAAAGAAGAAGAAGGACAAAAGCCAAGTGCAATGTTACAATTGCAAAGAGATGGGACACTATGCATCACATTGTCTAGAAAAGAAGAAGGATATTAGCCAACAGATGTGTTTCAAATAGAAAGAGCTAGGCCAATATGCCAACAATTGCCCAAAGAAGATACATCAAGATCCTAAGTAAGCCAAGATGTAATCTAGTTGAAAACCTTTTTAAGGGCGGTAGTACCCTAGTTGCCTTGAATCTAACTTGTAACCTCTAGCCTCCCCAAATATCGGCACGAGATTTCTTTTAAGGGTGGTAGCCTGTCACATCCCAAAATTTTCTAAATTTTGAAATGTGAAAAATAAATAAACAAAATAAATAATTGTTGAAATTTAGGGTGAAAAGAAACTTTTTGTTTCTGAATGGAAACATCAAAACCTGACTTGAACAAATTTGAATAAAAGGGAATCCAACAAATTTCAATCAAGTTGAATGCAATCATCAATGGATGTATCTTAAAATTTAAACTTGGGAAAATAAACCACCCTAAAACCCTAATGAAAGAAAATCATTTCCAAGATCACTCTAAGACTATGGATTTGTTCCACATAAAAATTTGTCAATAAACATTTATAAGTGATCAAAATGACAAACAAAAATATTATAAAATCATAGAAATTGGTTTCATTTAATTTGGAACCATGGATAAAAAAAACTTATGAATATAATAAGATAAAAGGAACTAATTTCCAAAGCTAATAAAGCTCCTATCTAAAATCCATATTAAATTGTGAGCAAAATAATCCTAAAAGGATTTGAAAAGATAAACAAATATTTAATAAAGTTATACAAATTGGAATCACCAATTTTGGATCTATAAATAAAACGATATGGATTTTATAAGACAAAGGAGGAGAAATAAATAAATAAGGAATATTTAAAAGTCAAACTAAATATTGGCCAGATCCATAATCAAATAAAATGAAGGATTATTGAATAATAAATAAGGGATAAAAATTATCCAAATAAAATAAAGGGATAAAAATTATCCAAATAGAATTATATGGCATTAAACCATATTCAAATTATATTTAAATAAATACAAAATCACTAATAGAAATGATTAATTAAATCATGAGAAAATGATCAATTTGAAATTGCCCAAGAGAAATAAAAGTTGCTTAAATTAACTTGAATGTAATCAAAGAAATATTTGAATAAAATTTATAAGGGTTTAAAACCATATTCGATTTTATTGAAATAAAGACAAATGCCCAATTTAAATGATTAATAAATCATATTAAAATATTTTAAATAATTCAAAATGAATTATTTAACATACTATTGAATAAATGAAACCTACTAAAAAAGGTTTGATGCAAATTAGAATTCAAATAAGAGTTTGAAATTATAATTAAAATCTTATTTAAATAAAGACAAAATGTCTATTTTTAAAAAATAAATAATAAACCATAAATGAATAAAATAATTATCCTAAAATGGACTTTAAAAATGCATAAACAAACAGATTAGAAACCTACTAAATATTTGGAAAAGATTTGAAAAGAAATCTGAGTTCAAATGAGTGTTTGAATTTGAAAACAGAAAATGAAATCAGAAAACAAAAAAGAAACAGAATAAAAAAAGTGAAAGAGACCTGCCCACTAACCCAGCCCAGCAGAAGCCCACGCAGGATCCCTCTTTCCCTGAAGAGTTTTCTTCCACTCACAAACGCACCCGCGCAACCACTGATTCCTTGAACTCACTCGCACCCCCTCTCCTTCGCTGACGACGCAGGCCCACGCCACGCAAGCATCATCTACCTCGCGCTGTCCCCGCCCCTCTCTCCCTCGACCGTTTCTGGTCTGATTTCAATCGTGTTAATTCGCGTTAACGCCACAGTTAATCTCCCCTGCGACCATGCTCGATTAACCCCCTCTGCGCCCTCTCCATTTCCCCTGACTCACTCACACTTGAACGCCACAAGGCTGCACTGAATTTGACTCACTTCGTCGCTGCCTCCGGCGAGTTCACCGACCGATTCCGGCATCCACTAGCCTACTCCCCACCGTCAGGTGCACCTTCCCATAGCCCCAACTTGGTCGCGCATGCCCTAGAGGCTCGACAACAACGATGCCTCCTCGCCACTGTTGACTGCTTGAACTCCGGCGAGAGGTTGTCGACGATTCATCACGCCCCTTGCCCTCTAGTAGGTCCCCTCGCAACCTCAGCAACCATGCGCACCTCCCTGACATGCTGCCTTGCCTTCTTATGCCCCGGGAGCTCGTCCCCGACAACGACAGTACGTGCCTAAGCCAGTGAGCAACTCCGGCGAGGAATTACCATCGTCCCCATGCGCCCCTTCGCCAACCACGGCCATGTTGAGCATCTACACGCTTCGGCGAATCTGGTGAGCCATCCCACTCCTCCTCTCGCTTCCTAGAGTCGCCATTATGCCATCGCCAGAGCATCGCTGCCGTGCGCCACCGTCGAGCGCCGCCAGATTGTGGTTAGAGTGCTAGGAACCATAGGATACAGATCTGTCGGCTACGATAGATTCACTAATCGAAGTAGTAAGATTGATTCTGTACCGTGCGATGCGACTTAGATCTAACGGCCAGTATCGATCGATCCACGCGAAACGGTATGCACCAGTAAGATTTAGCCATGTGTCTTGTACTTTGTTTTAAAAACAGAAATGAATCTATTAGATGTTTGATTTTGTAAAATTCATAACTTTTGATCCACACGTCCAAATTTTGAAAACTTTATATCATTAGAATTAGGAAAAAGTATAATTTCCAACCCTGCCCTTTGTTTAGTGATTAGCTCCTGTAAAATTGGTTGTTTTTGCAGAAACATGTGTAGGCATATTTTGAGTATAAAATTTATTCTAAAAATGTTTTTGGGGTAAAATCTTATCTAAATGATTTGTTTTGAACCTACTGACCATAAAAACTAACTTGTGGATTTAAAAGTATATTTTGTAATGCTAAGGAATAAATCTTTGAATAAAAGCATTTCTAGTAGAATAAAATGATTGATTATGTTTTAAAAATAGTTTTTGAGTAAAAACTTTTGAAAATGGTTTGATTTAAACTCTCTGACCTTAAACACCAAGTTTAGGATTTAAAAATATATTTGGTGAACCTTAGAAAAATATTACTTTGTTCAAAGGCATTTCCAAAAAAAAAAATATTGCTTTGAATTAAAAATAGTTTTTGAGTGAAACCTTTTGTAAATGATTTTGTTTTAAATACTTTGACCATAAACACTAACATTTGTGTTTAAAAATATATTTGGCAAACACTAGAAATTATTACTTTGATTTAAATCATTTCTAGCAAAACAAAAATGATTTAAAGTGGCCATTTTCACTAACTTGGTTTCAAATGGTTTTGCCACCTTTATAAATGACAAATAGGTGTTTTAAATTTTTTTATAGCCTATTAGAAACCACTTCTCCAAATAAAACAATCTTTTGCATGCTTGCATGCATTGTTTTCTTTTTACTATTTTATGTGGTGAATTGATTGAATGCTAGTTTGAATTTGTGCCTTGATTGAATTGTAGTGCAATTTGAAGAGTGTGACATTTTCAAGATCAAGGAGTGAACATATATTGTCTACCAAAAAGGCAAGTGGTGATTCATACTTTTGTCCCATTATTTTCACTATGCATTAGTGATATTTCAAGGTAGGACTTGCATGGAAATTTTACTAAGTATGCTATGCCTTGGGAAATCCTAGTAGATGATGCCTTAGTAGAATTTTCCTAAGTTAGGATCCCTACTACTGTCATGCTTAGCTTAGCTACTAGAAAACAGGGGTGAATTATATTCATGCTATGAAATATTTCTAGGTCTATGACTTGTGTTTTGATTAATAAAACAACTATGTGAATGAATCACCTGGGTGGAATGGTTGTGAATGGGTTATGTTGAGTGGTTACACAGGGCCCCATATTTATGGCCTACCCTAGTGTATCTCACTTGTGGAAAGCCACCCAGGAACAAAGAGATTTGAGATGTCAAATGTTGAGAAGCTTCAAGTGCAGCCACTTGGCATTATGGGCTCTGCCTGGATCATATAGGTTGCAATAAATTAGCCAGATGGACAGTTGGTGGTAGGGGGTGATAGGTTTGGAGCACGTCCATTTTGGTCTAAGGGAAGGCTTCTGAAGGATCTTGTCTCGATGCATGTCGAGTCTTGTGGGGAAAGTGCACCACCTCTCAAGAGAGTAAAATCTAAGTACTTAGCCGTGTCCCCGGAAATGGACAATTTGAGCATCAAGACATGGAAGCTATCAAGAATCTCCTCATCTCTATTTCTAAGTTAAAGACTTGTGGTTGAACAAGGGTTAAAGGATCAACAATTTCTATTGGTAGATGCCTTGGGTGATTTTTGCTAACCAAAAACTTAGTGTTTGTCAGGGTATTGCCGACAAGTACGCCATGGAGGGATCCTCACAGTGCATGTTTAGAGACGTGGGGTAAGGAGGACGGTTGATGGGTACGAGGTAACACAGCTTACCCAGGTTCAGATCCCACAACGGCGACGGAATCCTACTCCTACTATAAATCACTATAAGGGCAATACGCCGAGTTACAGAGATAGGTTCGCTATGCGAGGTTGTATGAATCGATACTAGGTTGTGTCCTAAAGGCTCCCATAGGCCCGACTTATATAGTCGCTAGGTCATAGGGTTACAGGGAAAAGTCCTAGCCGGACAGGTTACAGAGTCCTACACCGTCTATTACAAGTCTTGTGTATCTTGCACTCCAAGGCTCCGGGTACGTTGGTAACTCCACTGTAGCCTTCCTTTATCCGGCATGCGACTCCCTTCTGGATCCATCTAACTGGGCCGCCCAGCAGGCCATAGGCCATGCTACCGACTATGGGCCATCCGGGTTATCCGGATAAGTGACATGCTATGAGGATACCCATATAGCATATCCCCAACAGTAGCCCCCGGAGAACTCCGAGATCTTACGCCGTCTTACCTTTTCAGATGAATGCTCCGTCTAGTTGGATGTCGGCAAATCCTCAAGCAATATCTTGTAGTCCTCCCAGAGAACCCTGCAAAGTTTTCTCCGTCTTTGACTTGTAAGCCGGAAAAATGCTGAATCTTCCATTGTACTCTTCCATAGTCGGATTGAATCTGTCTATGTCGGAATCTTCGACGTGACGGCTCATCTACCCATGTCATCTAGGACGTCGTAGGCTTAGGTCAGCAACGCCTCGTAACTCACACATGCAGAGAACGCAATCATATCCGATTTTCCCGCGCGAGCGATACGAACCGTTGGCGGCGACGGTTGGAGACGTGGCGAAATTTCCGCGCACGTTCGCAAACATGTCGTCTACGTGGCAACCGTCCAATCAAGATGCACGAATCTTGACGCCGAGGATGATAAATAGTAACTGTGGGGAAATTTCCACTTTTTACCTCATTCTTCTCGCATCATCTTCTTCCTCCAGCCGCGCGTCTCCTCGAGCTCTCTGCAAGAAACCTCGAAAAAACCCTAGCTCCCATCTGCACCAGTCGCACCCAATCTTCACCCCATGGCTAGCAGTAGCACTTCTCCAGCAATGGCGGCGTCGAACAAAGCCACGGCGAAGCCGGCAAGATCTGTCGTCGTGCCCCCAGAGGGTTTGGTTATCCCCGCATCGGCGGTGATCGAATCCACCGGCGGTGACCCAAATTTGGCGGTGCTAGAGCCACTGGAGGAGGAGCCAGACTCGCACAATGGCGACTGGCGTGGCTCGGACATCACCGACCGCGATATCCAAGAGATGGTCGCCGACTCCCCGCGACGGAGGGGCTTGCTTGGCAGGCGGCGCCGGCGGTCCCCAAGCCAGAGAAAAGGTGTACCTAAAATCTCAGCTGGTACACGACGTTTCCCTGCCTATCTCCCACTTCTTCCTCTCCGTCTTAAACCACTATAGGGTCCAGCCCCATAACCTCTCCCCCAATAGTATCTTAGTGCTTAGCCACTTCGCGGCACTTTGCGAGGGATATCTAGGGATAAGGCCTAGGTTAGACCTTTTTGTGTACTTCTTCACCGTCAAACGTGAAGCCGGACATAGTAAGGAGGAGCTTAGGAACTGCGGCACCATAAGCTTCAAGATTCAACCTGGCCGGAGGTTCCCCGACATCGTCGGTCACAAGTCCTACAAGAATTGGCAGCGGACGTACTTTTACGGCCCCGACATTCCTCTGGCGGGCCGAGAAGTAACGTACCCGGACTTTGTGGACGGAGCCGCCGCTGAAGTTTCCACATGGAGATCCCAAGCCTCCCTTCCCTCTGACCTCGACGCTTCTCGTGCTATAAGGCGGATCGAATGGTTTGTAGAGACGGGTTTGACCGGCTTGGACCTAGCCATGTGCTGCTTTATCAGGCGAATCCAACCTCTGCAGCACCGCGCGAAGTACACGCACGAGTATACCAGCGATAGAAGGGATAGTCTTCACATCTCCGTGGACAACTTCTCGAGCGACTCCGTCAAGCTCCGCCTTTAAGGACATCGTCAAGGTGAAGGATAATAAGTGTGGCTTCACCATCACCTACGACATGTTCGTAGACGGCAAGTGCCCAAAGGTAGGTTTTTATTTTCCATGCATGACACATGCTCCAGTTCTTTCGTCTTGCAAATGTCTTTTTATCTAACACGGTGATTTCTTACTCAACAGCTTAGCGATCTAGAGGAGGGCAACCTGGCTGCCCAAATATACGATCCAAAGATGAAGGAAGTCACGGTCGTGTCCGACGACGAAGTCCCATTGGCGCGAAAGCGGAAGAGCTCCACCTCTGATGCTGTCGACGGAGGCAAGAAAAAGAAGACGAAGGGTGGAGCCTCCAAAAAGACTACCGCCACCCTGGAGGCGGAAAAGAGAAGAACCACCAGGATTTTTGCCAAAGCACCCCCATTAGTGTAAGCTTCTTATTCTCCGACATTGTCTATTTATCTGTCTTGTTCCTGTACTTATGCATTTTGCATGTTTCAGGAAGAAAGCCACGACCAGCCTCAAGAAGACCTCCAAAACATTGGGGCTTCTTGAAATATCAAAGATATGCTGCATCGCGACGCCTCCCCCGCCATTTCCCCTGCTACTCCTACCGTCAAGTCCTCGTCTGCCCCGACAAACTGACAAGCTAAGGAGGCATCAGGCCCTTCCGCCATGGAAGTGGACTCTGGCGCCTCTACTGAACTTGCTGTTGTCGGCGAGCAGGCAACGCAGGAGAGCACCGCTCAACAAATGGCTGAAGCTCCGGCTAAGGATGCCATTAGTGGCGGCAAGTCGGTGGTGGAAGCTGGTACTTCTGCCGAACGCGGCGCCCTTGCTCCCCAGAAACCCTTTGAGTTCCCAAAGATAGTTTACCCGGCGCTTACGCCGACTAGCACATCTGTGGTTCCTGGAGCAGCGCCGACATCTCCGACGTGCGGTCTTGAGGAGCTCCTCCAGCAAGCAGAAATATTGCGAGGAAATAGCATCTCCTTTGGAAAGCTGCTAGCCGAGAGCGCTACAAACCACAAGATTATTGCACTTGTAAGTTTTACTTTGCCTTTTGCATTTGATATGAGTATCCCACTGTAGCCCCCGAGGATGTAGACGGAAAACCATAGGTTTTGCATCTATATGCTCTAAGCGTGACTAAGTAAGAAAAAACTCTCATTGTAGCCTCCAAGCATTTAGATGGAATGAACTATTCCGACTAGATGCTTTAAGAGTAGCATACGCAGAGTTTATAATTTTCAATACTGTGGCCCCCAAGCCTCTAGTTGTAACTGAATCAGTTCCGACTAGACGCTTAAAGAAAAGCTAAGAAGATTCTGAGTTAAAAACTTTATACTGTAGCCCCCAAGCTTCTAATCGAGAACTGAATTAGTTACGACTAGATGCTTAAAGAAAATCTAAGCATATTGCTAAGTAAAAAACTCTCTCTGTAGCCCCCGAGCGTCTAGGTGGAAAATTTCTGATGGGGATATGCCTACCGGGGTATACCCAGCAGGACGTTTCCTACTGGCCCAAGCGTCAACGAGTGGGCCTGCAGTACGGCGACTGGATCAAGACTTGGCGTGGACTCGAGCGACTGGAAGCTGAAGGCCCAGAAGCGTAGCTAGGCCTAGTCGGACTAGGTCATAGAATCTCTGAATCCTTAACTAATTCGGTTGTGATCTGTAAACCCTGTGAGTCTATATAAACCTCCCTAGAGGACGCATAGAGGACACGTTCCATCATACACCCTAGCGACTCGCCGCCTAGCCGCCGAGCTCGCCCCATTGTACTCTCACCATAATACAATCTAGCAGGAGTAGGTCTTTACCCTCCGGGGGGCCGAACCTAGGTAAACCCTTGTGTCTTAGCCCTCATCTCACACCGTAGATGGATGGCCGCCCTTGCGCCATGTTCTACTACTCGCTGTCGATTGCAGCCTCTGCCGTGGTCATTCCCACGACAGTGGCGCCCACCGTGGGGCCTGGCCGGTCAGGCCGGTGTTCTGCGGCGAGATCCAATCTGCCCATCAACGAGTCGATCGCCACCGGCCGCATGATCGCGATCGGCGAGATGCTCCAGATCTTGCTGAGCAGCTACGTCCTGGCGGCGCGACCCGTCACGCATAGCATGATCCTGCCGGTCGGCACAATCAGCCTCTTCGTCGGCCTCACCGACGTCATCATCTCGGAGGACTCGGCTCACATCCGCGAGTCGCTGCCACGCGACCGGCTCTCTGAGAGCCAGGTCCGCACGATCCACCGCCTCGCCTCTGAGTATGACTTGGCCCACAGCAACATGGCCGAAACCACCGCGGCCGCGGGCGACACGGCCCTCAACGACGACGCAGATTCGGCGACCCCGGCGTCACTCGCCGGATCCATTGTCGCCGTATCACCCGCGGGCTCCATCACCCAGGTCTCCAACATCGGAGACTTCGAGGATCCCTCCATCCTCGGGATCTTTGACTTCGATTCCGGGTCGGAGAACTCCGCCGACCTCCGCGACGGAACCGGCCGCCACGCCGCGATCTACATGGCAACTGGCGCCGACTCACCGGAAGACCCATTCTCCACGCCGATCCCTCCAAACGCGACGGCGACGGAGGTCAAGGAACTCCGCCTGAAGCTGGCAGAGGCAGTCCACAAGGAACAAGCCAAGCGCGAAAAATTTCGCCTCGAGCAGGTGACAGCGCAGGAGCTGTCGTGCTACCACCAACTCCGAATCAGGTCGCGCCTGAACCCCACCGTCCAGGGGCGCGCCCTGAATTTCGATGACGAGAACGACCAGGCCCGCGCGGCTGAGTGCGCGATCTGCGAGAACGTGCTGCCAGGAGGAAGCACTCGGCCCCCACCAGGAGCAACGGCCAATGGCGCCCCGCCACCACCCAACCGCGCACCCCCCAGAGACCAGCCAAGGATCATGGTCTCCTCAAGGGAGCGAGACGCCAACGGCCTCCCGTTGTTCTCCACCCAATGGACAACCTCGTCGCTGGCCGAGCAGCAGTCGACAACATTGCAGCTACTGGGGAAGGCGCCCTGCAGATCCAATACGCCAAGGCTCTGCTCGCCAAAGCAGTCGAGCAACAAAACGCAGGCGTCGACTCACAGATTCGGATGTACTCGCGTTCATCGGGCAGCAGATCGGCCTCAAGCGGCCACCCCATGGTGGAAAACACTCTCAACTGCTCGCCACCCGAACCCGTACAGCTCCAACACCGACCCGCGAACGCGGTACTCTCCACCAATGACCCTAGGCCGGCGACCAACTTTGTCGCTGCCAACGGACAACCCGTCGACGCCCGCACCCACATCATCAACAATCAGAGCGAGCGCGCACGCCAGCCTGACGACCTGCGGCACACCCTCACCAACCGCCGCGACGGTGAACCGAGGGGGTCGCTGAGCCGCATCGGGCCCCAGTGCTTCGGACCAATGATCCAAGGCGAAAGATACCCTGCGAACTTCAAAGCACCAAAGGAAATAGAGAAGTACGACCCCTCGTACGATCCCTCTGTATGGCTGGATACCTACCTCATGGTGATGGGGATCGCAGGCCACACCGACCTACTAGCCGCCCGCTACCTCCCCCTGATGATGGAGGGGGCGTGCATGCAGTGGATTAATACCCTTCCCGCGGATAGCATCGACTGCTGGGAGGAGATGCGCGAGGCCTTCGTTAGGCACTTAGAGGGTTCATACACCCGCGCCACCACCATCAAGGACCTGGAACGGTGCGTCCAGGGACCCCGCGAGTCGAACCGCAGCTGGGTCCAACGGTGGCAAGATCTGTGGTACAACGCGGTCGGAATCCACCCAGACACCGCAATCCACTGCTTCAAGACCTCGTGCCGCTACGAGCCCCTGGTCGCCAAGCTCAAACGAGCGTACCGCACACTCGACAACATACTGGACCTCCTGGAGATCGCAAAAAGGTACGCGGAGGAGGACCCAAACCAAGAAACCGACGACGAGTCAGGAGGATACCGCCGCACGAGCGGCCACGACAACGGGAGACGACCCGACTTACGCTACAGCAACACTCGCCTCACCGGCAAGCGCCACAGTGACGGGCGAGTCGACTTTGTCGCCAACGCTGGATACGCGCAGCGCGAGCCCAAGAGCTTCCACCGGGACGGGGGACAACGCCGTGATGGTGGAAACTACAAGGCGAAGCTGAGGTTCGACCCTGCGGCCCTTCTTAACCAACCTTGTGTATTTCACAGCAGGGAAGGAAAACCCGCCACGCACACGACCGCCGAATGCCACTCTCTCAAGGAGATCGAGAAGGCACGGCGCGCGCGGGATGACCCCGACAACAACCCGCCAAACGGCGGAAAATTCGGCAGCATCGCCGGCTCGCTCCACACCTTCACAAGCTTAAACACGAAGCGTGAGAAGAAGGTCATCGCCCGCGCCGTCGCTGTCAACGCGGTGGCCTAGATAGATATCCCCCAGTTCCTCAACTGGTCTGAGCAACCAATCACTTGGAGCCGCGCGGACCACTCGCCACGGATCGAGTATCCGGGCCGAGTCGCCCTGGTGGTCAAGCCCAAGGTAGGAGACTACTGGCTCCCCAAAACATTGATGGACGGCGGCAGCTCCATCAACATCCTGTACCTGGACACCTTCAGGCGACTGCGGCTCCCGCAGTCGATGATCGAGACGACCTACACCACGTTCCACGGCATCGTCCCCGGTTGGAAGGCGTACCCGATCGTCAAGGTGACACTGCCAGTCATCTTCGGCACACCGGCAAACTTCCGCACCAAGTGGATCGTCTTTGAGCTGGTGCCCTTCGACAGCCCCTACCACTGCGTCCTGGGTGCCAGGCGTTTGCCAAGTTCATGGCAGCACCCCACTACGCGTACAACGCGATGAAGCTACCCGGGCCGTGCAGCGTCATCACCATCCACGGAGACCCCGACATGGCTGCCGAGTGCGAGGCCAAAGGGGCCGAACTCGCCGGCGCCGTCATCGCGGCAGAGGCCAACCACGCCGAGGAGCTCGCCAAGTACGCGAGCGGGGTCAACAACGACGACCCCACCATACTCAAGAAGCCCAACTTGGAGGGCGGCAACTCCACCGCCTTCGAGGCAACGACGCATACCCGCACCGTCGAGCTGGTCCCGGGCGACTCCAGCCAGACGGTGACGATCAGGACGGGCATGAGCCTAGCATAGGAAGGCGCGCTCATCGAGTTTCTCCGTGAGAACAGGGACATCTTTGCATGGAAGCCCTCTGACATGCCTGGTGTCCGGAGGGAACTCGCTGAGCACAAACTCAACGCCGACCCCAAAGTGCGACCTGTTAAGCAGTCGCTGCGGCCCTTCAATGAAAAGCGTCGCCGAGCCATCGCCGAGGAGGTGCAGCGTCTACTCGCTGCAGGCTTCATCCGGACAATCAAGTACTCCAAGTGGCTGGCAAACCCAGTCCTGGTCGAGAAGAAAAACGGGACATGGAGGATGTGTATCGATTACACAAACTTAAATAGCGCCTGCCCGAAGGAGCAATTCGTCCTCCCGCGGATCACCAAATCATCGATTCCACCGCGGGCTCCGAGTCGTTATGCTTCCTCGACGCCTACTCTGGGTACAACCATATCAAAATGGCTGTCGAGGATGAAGAGAAGACGGCGTTCATCACGCCATTCAGAGCCTTCTACTACACTGCCATGACCTTCGGCCTCAAGAACGTCGGGGCAACCTACCGGCGGTGCATGCAGGAGTGCCTTGCGATCCAAATTGGCCGCAATATCCACGTCTACAACGACGACGTGGTGGTAAAGTCCGCTCGCCAGAATGACCTACTCGCCGACCTGGCGGAAACATTCGCCAACCTGCGGAAATACAAGATAAAGCTAAACCCAGGGAAGTGCACCATCGGTGTGCCAACTGGACAGCTACTGGGACACGTCATCTACGAGCGCGGGATGGAAGCGAACCCCGCCAAGATCAACACGATCGCTCGCCTCGGAAGACTCGAGTGCCTGCGCGACGTCCAGAAGCTAGCCAGACGAGTCGCGGATCTCAGTCGCTTCATCCCCCGGCTAGGCGAAAAGGTGATGCCCCTCTACCGCCTAATGCGCAAGAACCCCACCTTCCAGTGGGACAAGGAGGCAGACGACACACTCCACGATCTCAAGGAGGTGCTACTCGCAGCACCGCTACTCGCCGCCCCGTCAACAAGGAACCCATGCTGGTCTATGTCGTGGCTTCCGAACGCGTCGTCAGCGCCGTCATGGTCGTCGAACGGACAGAGGAAGGAAAGGAGCGCCCGGTGCAGCGACCAGTGTATTACATCAGCGAAGTCCTCACCGAGTCGCGCCAGCGCTACCCGCAATACCAGAAATTGGTATACGCGATCTTCAGAGCAAAGCGGCGACTACCGCACTACTTCCAGGAGCACCCAATAACGGTCGTCTCCTCAGCACCGTTGAAGGATATCATCCGCAACCGCGAGGCGACCGGGCGAGTCGCCAAGTGGGCCGTCGAGATCGGCGTCCACAACATCAAGTACGAGCCGCACAAGGCAATCAAGTCGCAGGCTCTCGCAGACTTCCTCGCTGACTGGGAGGAGGCCCAGCATCCAGAGAAGCTGACATACCTCCATTACTGGAACCTACACTTCGACGGCTCCAAGAACACAAACGGCGCAGGAGCAGGGATCGTGCTAACATCTTTGAAGGGCTACAAGCTCCGCTACGTCCTCTACCTCGACTTCACCCCCTGCACCAACAACATGGCCGAGTACGAGGCGCTACTCCACGGCATGCGAGCTGCCAAGGATATGAACGTTCACTGCCTGCGCTGCTACGGAGACTCCGACCTAGTCGCTGGGCAAGTCGTCGGCACCTGCGACGCCGTCTCCCCCACCATGGCAGCATACCGCCAAGCAGTGGACCAGCTGGGTGGACACTTTGCAGGCTACTCCGTCGAGTGGATCGACAGGCGGAAGAACGAGGAGGCCGACGCACTCCCTCGCATCGGCTCGGCTCGCCTAGCGCCACCCGCCGGCGTCTTCCTCGACACCATCACCAAGCCCTCTGTCTCTCCCCCAAGGGAGATCGACATCGGAATCCCGCTGCAGCCAGAAGCAGCCCTGGTCGCACTAATCGCCAAGCCAAACGACTGGACCGCGCCATACGTCGCCTACCTGGAGGGAGGCACCCTTCCCGCGGAATAAGCGGACGCCCGAATGATAGCACGTCGCTGCAAGTCCTTCGTCATCATCAATGGCGAGCTCCACAAGCGCAGCGTGACCGGCGTGTTCCAACGCTGCGTTCAACCCGCCGAAGGACGCAAAATCCTCTAAGACATTCACTCCGGCGACTGCGGCCACCATGCTGGCGCCCGCTCTGTAGTCGCAAAGCCTATGCGACACGGCTTCTACTGGCTCACCGCACACGCAGACGCGGTTGACATCGTCCAGAGGTGCGCCGGATGCCAGAAATACGCCAACCAGACCCATGTGCCAAGTTCGGCGCTCAAGACAATCCCCATCACCTGGCCATTCGCCGTATGGGGCATGGACATGGTAGGTCCCTTCAAGAAGGCCCCCTCCGGCTTCACCCACCTCCTAGTCGCAGTCGACAAATTCACAAAATGGATGGAGGCCAAGCCAGTCCGCAAATGCGACGGGAAGACTGCCACCAAGTTCCTCCGTGAGCTCATCTACCGCTACGGCTTCCCCAACAGCATCATCACGGACAACAACACCAACTTCGCCAAAGGAGCCATGGCCGAGTTCTGCGAGGAACACCACATCCGACTCGACCTCGCCTCAGTCGTGCACCCGGAGTCCAATGGCCAGGCGGAACGCGCCAATCAGAGCATCCTCCATGGCCTGAAGCCACGGCTCCAAGTCCCACAGGAGCGCACCGCCGGGTGCTGGGTCGAGGAGCTACCCTCCGTCATCTGGGGCATCCGCACCTCCGTCAACAGATCGATAGGATTCACCCCCTTCTTCATGGTGTACGGTGCCGAGGCAGTCATGCCCACTGACCTCGAGCACGATTCACCAAGGGTGGTCAACTACATGGAGGCCGCAAACGAACTTGCACGCCAAGACGGAGTCGACCAGCTCGACGAGGCACGCGACCTAGCTCGCTCCCGCACTGCCGTCTACCAGCAAGGGCTCCGCCGCTACCATAGCCGGCGAGTAAGGACTCGCACTTTCCAGGAAGGCGACCTGGTACTGCACCTAATCCAGGACAAGAAGGGCATGCACAAGCTCTCCCCCCCTTGGGAGGGACCATTCGCCATCGGGCGAGTCCTAGGCAACAACGCCTACTACCTCACCGACGTCCGAGGGGACGGGAACCTCGACATCAAGCGGCCATGGAATGTAAACCTCCTACGGAAGTTCTACCCCTAGAACTCCATACATGTACTCTCCACTCGCTATGAAATAAAGCTGATCGGTCACCGACAATTGTGTTTACTCTCTGTGTCTTGTGCCACTCTCACTCGTAATAACAGCATCATGGTAATCGCAGAAGTCAACCTCTAGTAAAGCGACCGGCGCGGCCAAGTAGTGTGGTACGAGGGCACTGGGAAACTCCAGGCCTCGTAACGTCCACGAAAAACACCAACCCGGAGCCCCATTGGAGTCGCCTAGCCCGACTGGCTCAACGAGCCAAGACAACTGCACTCGCTCCTCACAGCGATCAAGGTCCTCCGCATCCTCGGCACAGCGACCCGAACGGCCAAGTACCACGCTCGAGGACTGACACCCAGCCAAAAATGAGCGACTAGGGAAAAACGCCAAGTATGAGAGCGCGCCCAGGACTCGTCATGCGACTGATCCTCCGGATGAGGCAGGAGAGACGCGCTAACAAAAACGCGCTTAGTCCTCACCTACCTTGGAGTTGCGACTAGAACCACCAAGTACCACGCTCGGGGACTCGGCAACCCGACCCCGTTCGCGCCTGGGAAAGCGGTCAAGTAAAGAGCACCCCTGGGAGTCGCCTTGCGACTGGCTTTCCGAGCCATGGCGAGTCGACCTCAACTCTTTAAAAGTTAACAAACATATAAACGAGATAAACCCCATAAAAGGGCGGACGCGCTCGAGGACTCGTTTAATCAAAATCCAAAATCGCAAAACAAATGACAAAACAACATGAATTTCCTTTACAGCAGCACAAGTTGTTCCAAAATACAAGGAAAGTTCAATAGTTATCTTGTACTAACGCCCAAGGGCACAACGCTTCTACTCCGTAGGTTTTGACGCAGACTCGCCGCCACCCCTGCGGTTACGAAAGAAGGGCACGTACGGGTTCGACGGGTACGTTGTTAGCTCGCCCGCCATCGCCGCATGGAATGGCTGCTCAACCTTGAAGTCCCGATGCTTCGGCTCAGGATCGTTGGGGGCGACAACCGTCTCTTGATAGGGGATGAGGTCGCCCATCGCCCAAACGTGTTCGGAGTACACCGCGGCCTGGTTCGTCAGCTTCAGCACCTCGGAAATCTCCACCGAGCCCATTGACGAGGGGTAGCCGCTCGTGACATCGTCGAGGTCGAAGTCCTCCAGGAAATGGGCAAGCCCAAGTCTGAGCGCCGTCGCTGCCCCACGCCGGAAGGCCGACCGCGTCATGAACTCGACCACCGACGGAGCCTTCTCCAGATAGCGCCATACCTCGACGAGGTCACTGGGGATCACCTCCGTGGGCGATATCTCCTGTAGATATGCTCGAAGGCAAGTCACCGACAACGCGGCCGAGTCGACCAGAGTGGCCACGCACTGCCGTGCGTCATACGACTGCGCTTCTTCCACGTTGTCAGTAATCCGGCCTGCAGCACATCAATAAACAGTAAGCAACTTGTCGACATCACAATAAAGTTAGCGCCACCGAGAATTGGGTGAAGGAGAATTTACCAATCAGCGGGCGGCAGAGGTCTGTGATGAAACGTTGAAGAGAAGAAAGGTCATCCTGCAGCCCAGCAACGAGCACGTCAGATAATTTCCACTCTTCAGCGGCAGAAGTAACAGCAGCTTTCGCACGCCCCTCCGCTGAACTCGCTTCCGCCCTCGCTTCCTTGAGCTCATGCTCCAGGTCAGCGACCCGCTTTTCGGCCACGCTCAAAGCAGACTGGGCCGTCGTCAAGTCACCCACCAGGACAAGGCCCTGGCAGACCTCCACCGCCTCGGCTGCAATTTCTTGAAGCCCCTTGTTCGTCTCCTGGACGGCAACGAGTTCCTTCTAAAAGCGACACTTTGTAGCAAGACGATTAGCCAATTCGCGCTGCAGGCCCTGCGCACACACTGCAACGTCAACAACAATGAAATTCCTAAGTGCCCACTCGCTAAAATTCAGCGACTAGGCACTCAGGGACTGGATAATGAAATTCCTAAGTACCCACTCGCTGAAATTCAGCGACTAGGCACTCGGGGACTGGATGGCATAAAAACATTAAGAATCCAACCACTGAAATTCAGTGGCCCGATCCTCGGGGACTGGACATACCTCGATGGCAGCGCCTAGCATGCCGTGAAGCTCCAGCGCGTCCACAGACGCAGGCATGACCGGAGTGTGGCCGCGACGTTGTTCGACCTCCACCTCGGTGACCCCAGGCATCCGGCTCGTTGGCGCCAAGCCACTCGCTGCGGCCGCCTTTGCCATGAAGCGAGGGAAGGTCGCTGTAGATGTCGCGGCACCACTCGGAGCCGGATCGTCCACGTCGGGTGAGGCAACAGCCTCCTTGGTCTTCAAGGCCACTTCCGCCGCAGTCGAAGGTTCGCTTGGAGCAACCGCCGGGTCATCAGAGACCGTGACAACGTCATCGCCTTTCGCCCTCTTGACACCTTCGACGGGAGCAGCGACTTCATCGGTTTTCCTCTTCCGCGAGGAGTCCACCTCGGTGACGACTGGCGGAACCTTGGCCACAAAAGGATGGCCGATCTTTTTAATTCTAGTCCTACGAAGCAGCGCTATGAATAAGATTGTCCGATTAAAACGAAAAACAAGCAGATGAACGGCACTTACTTGGCGACTGGTATGAATCGCAGACCGGTGCGGATGCTGGCTGGCCTTTCTAGCTCGGGCCCCAACTTCCGAGTGAGGCCCGTCTCGAACACATCGTGTGCCCAAGACACTGAGGGCTTCTTCAAAGATGAAGCCACGGCAGGAGCTACTGTGATAACTGTTGCGGAAGCTTTCCTTGGAGGCGAGGCTGCTACGGCTGGAGCAGCCCCCAAAACAAAGACCGGGGCGAATGGAGGTGGTAGCGATGCCAGAGGCGCCTCGTCCATGGGGGCAGCAGTGTCTGGTGCCACGGTCGCGCGCGCCGCTGCGTCCTTAGCCGAGCTGGTGGCGTCAGAACTGGTCGCGGATCGGGGCGGAGACATCTGTTTCGCCGGCTTCGCCTTCTTCTTCGACAGAACCTTCTTCTTCTTCGACGGCGTGACCTCATGATGTGAGGTGTGCTCGGGAAGCTCGTCATCGTCATCATCGTGAGGCTCGAGGCTTTTACTCGCTTCGAGCTCGCGCTGGTGTTGCCCGCGGGTCTTGCGAACTGTGGGGGCATCGACTTCCACGGGCTCGTCTTCGTCGTCATCGTCGTCATCACCCTCGTTGCTCTCGGCGTCGCTGTGGACGGGCGACGACTCGCTCCCGTCTTGGACGGACGAGCTCGAGTTCTCGTCGTCTGCGGGTGGAAGCCACCCTTCTACCACTTGGAACAACTGCAATAAAAACAAAACAACGTCAGCACAACCGCGAATGCATCATCTGCGACTGCGAGTGGTGGCGAAATGATGGCTTACCGTCGGAGCCGGGCGCCTTGCAGTATAGGGGCGACCCCGGCCTTCGTGTCAAGATACACCTCCTGGGTGATCTTCTTCAAGGCCAGGGTGTAGTCTTCGAGTTTCCACTCAGTGAGGGAGGACTTCGTAGGATCGTCCTTACCCGTATACTCATACATGTAGTGGTCGCGGCGGGCCAAGGGCACAAGCCGCCGCCCGAACCAGTAGTTGTAGAGGTTGATGGTCTGGAGGCCCTTCTTCTTCAGGCCGCGGATGGTTTGCAGCATTTCTTCGACGACCATCCGTTGATCCAGCGGGAGCTTGATGACCGGGAGCCGACGCGGTTCGGGCCGATCGGCGGAGTACCTTGGAAGCGCCACTTCGCCGTCTCTAGTCGACTCGGTGACGTAGAACCAGGACTTCTTCCATTCGTTCGCCGCCTTGGCGGGCAGCATCAGGTCGAAGAACGACGCCTTCGACTTCAGCTAGAATGTCAGGCCGCCCGCAGCTAGCATCGGGCCGCCTGACTCTTCGCGGCTGATTCTCCCATGGAAGAGATCCTGCCATAGGGGGAAGTAGGGCCGGCAACCCAGATAGCACTCACAGAACGCCACGAAGATGGCGAGCTTCTCGATACTGTGCGGACCTAGATCCGATGGCTGGATTCCGTAGTAGGCGCAGAAACACCGGAAGAAGAGGGAAGTTGGGAAGCCCAGCCCCCGCTCCAGCTGGCTGGTGAAACAGATGAATTCTCCCTCGCGTGGATCCGGAGTCACTTCTCCGGCCGCGGGGATGCGCCATCTGCCGGCGCAGAGGATCCCTGCCTCCTCGAAGGATGCCAGTAGCGCCTTAGTGCAATTGGATCTGCCCCATGGCTCAGTGGAGGGGGCCATCGGTTGGAGATTCGTGGGGGTCGGAGCTCTCTGGATTGTTCAGATCGCTGTGCGAAATGGGGAAACGGAGACGAGCGAGATTGGAGGAAGAAAGAAGAACTGTTCCCCTATCCGCCTATCATTCTCCTTATATAGCGGTTGCTACCCACCAGTTTCGGGAGCCGTTACTACGCGGTAATTACGCCGAAGTTACCGTTGGATTACCCAGCGGCTAGTTTGACCCCAATTGACGGTCCAACTTCATCCATTCGAATCGTCGCTCCACGCGACTCGACAATTCGCCGACCCGATCACTATAACAGTGACTAAGTATTCGCTGACCCGTTCGCCGAGCTGCGACACGATTGGTCGCTGTTATTGCGACTAAAATGACTAGTTCTTCCCTTTGTTCAGGAGTCCGCCGCCGATTCGACTGGACGTCCGCATTGGACCCGCATACTCCGACTGCCAGCAAATGCCTGTGACAAATCAACGACGGCCTCGGGGACTACTGATGGGGATATGCCTACCGGGGTATACCCAGCAGGATGTTTCCTACTGGCCCAAGCGTCAGCGAGTGGGCCTGCAGGACGGGGACTGGATCAAGACTTGGCGTGGACTCGAGCGACTGGAAGCTAAAGGCCCAGAAGCGTAGCTAGGCCCAGTCGGACTAGGTCATAGAATCTCTGAATCCTTAACTAATTTGGTTGTGATCTGTAAACCCTAGCGAGGTGAGTCTATATAAACCTCCTGAGAGGACGCATAGAGGACACGTTCCATCATACACCCTAGCGACTCGCCGCCTAGCCGCCGAGCTCGCCCCATTGTACTCTCACGATAATACAATCTAGCAGGAGTAGGTCTTTACCCTCCGGGGGGGCGAACCTGGGTAAACCCTTGTGTCTCAGCCCTCATCTCGCACCGCGGATGGCTGGCCACCCTTGCCACATGTTCTACTACTCGCTGCCGATTGCAGCATCTGCCGTGGTCATTCCCACGACAATTTCCGACTAGATGCTCCAAGTAGACTAAACAACGGTTTAACTTTTTTATTTTTTCCATAGAACGAGAATGCTCGGAGGGGCATGGCCAATGATAAGTACCAGAAGATGCGCGCATATCTTGAAGCCGAAAAGGGTAAAACTGCCATCTTGAAGGAACAGATCATCAAAAACAAGAGTCTGTTTTCTTTTTGCGCATTTCGTCTTGGTCTTGTGCGTTCATTCTCCAAGTACTTACCGTGTACTTTGTTTTCTCCGACCTTGCAGAACATGTTGCCAAGGCCAAGGATATTGTCGAGCAGTCCAAGCACATCCAGCAGCTGGACAGCGAAAACAAGATCCTTAAGGAGGAGAGGAAAGAAATGCTGAAAATGCATGAGGATTCTATGAAGGCCCTGCAGGACTCCGCCTCCGCGGAAAGAAATCGCTTGAAGGAGGAGCTTGCGATCTTAAAAGATCAAAATCAAGCTGCTGATGAGTAAAACCAACGCCACAGCGAGGCGTATAAGCTCCTCCAGCAAGAGAAAGAATCCCTGGCGAACACCCTTTGGCAGGCTAAGGCCAGCATCTTCAGTAAGTTTCCTCCGCCTTGTATTTCTGTAGTCTGGATACTTTGAATTTATTGAACTTCATGTGCTCCTTGTCAGAACTTGCAGCTCCTATGGGTTTAACCCGATCGCCTCCTTCGGATAAGGAATGCATGGTTCTTGCCGGCAACTTCATCAACACCGCCATCACCCAAGCCAAAGAGATTTCCAAGCCCCTCAATATAAATATCAAGGCATCAGACTCCGTGGCGAAGTACTCGGAGATTCTACGCTAAGCCCCCGAGCATGTCACAAGATGGAAAGCTTCATGTGCACAAGCTGGCGCAAGGATGGCGCTGTCAATGGTGAAGGCACACTACAAAGGTGCCGACATTGACAAGGTGACCTCTGGTATCCCCGACGTTGACGATGACGGCAAAGAGATTGATCATGAAGCCATCTTGTCTTCACTAGCGGGTTATGACACCAGAGTTGCCAAGTTGGTGGACATCGACGTCTTCGTGCCCATGAACACCATCGACAGCGTCAACCAAGACTCCTCCGAGTCCCACCACAGTGCCGACGTTGAGGGTGATTCTCCGGCTGGTGACGATGCTGCTTCCAAGTCTCCTGCACCAAAGGAATAAAAAACAACTTTGTAATATTTGTTTCACCGTTGGTGTATGCGCGGAAAAAACTTGTTGATGTGACTTAAGGCGGAAAACAATGCTTGTTATTTCCTGTTACTTAAGAACTATTTTCCAGCATGTATATATTTTTTAAGCAAGTGCTGGCTTATTCATTACTTTGGTTCTTATGTTTGACTTTTCGTGAGTCAGAAGACTCGTTGTCGGAACCATGCGCTCAGGTGATGATGCCCAATGGCACCGTCAATAACCTGAGCACAAAATCGCCGACAATAAGTGCCAAAAGTCACTACTCCAGAATACACATAAAAACAACAAAGAACGTGTAGACCAGAAAACTTAAGCTAACGCCCGTAGGCGGAATTTTCACAAGTGCAAATGCAAGACTTGTGCATAAAGGTTTTACATGATTCAAAAATGAACACTAAAGGAGGTAAAAGACTCATAAATATGAGTGAACCAGAGAGCTTTATTTCATTGATCATATAAGAGATACACAATTAGATAAAAAATGCTAAGTGTAAAAAGGACGTAGTTGTGCTATGTTCCATGGCCGATCAAGCTCCGGGTAGTCATCATCTGGGTCACGTCGCTTACGCTTATGATCCTCGTTGGGTCTATCCTTTAGTTCACGATTGTCAACAAGGTAGTAAGACCCATTGAGCAGCGCCTTGCTTATGATGAACGGTCCTTCCCATGGCGGGGATAATTTGTGTGACTTCTTCTGCTTAAGTCGGAGCACCAAATCCCCCTCTTTAAACGAGCGATGCCGAACACGGCGACTATGGTAGCTGCGTAGCTTCTGCTGATAGATGGCGGATCTTTGGCATGCCAAAACGCGCTCCTCCTCTAGAAGGTCCACATCTAGGCGTCTAGATTCTTCAGCGTCATCCTCGTCGTAGGCGGCGACTCTTGGTGCATCATGAAGAATGTCGGAAGGCAGGATGGCTTCTGCTCCATATACCATGAAATAAGGGGTGTAGCCGGTGGATCTGTTGGGTGTAGTCCGTAAACTCCACAGCACAGATGGCAATTCTTCCGCCCAGGCTCCAGCCGCTCTATGTAGCGGTGCCTCAAGACGTGGCTTGATTCCCTACAGAATTAATCCATTGGCTCGCTCAACCTGACCATTGGATTGTGGGTGTGCCACAGATGCAAGGTCAAGTCGGATGCCTTTCTCCCAGCAATAATCCTCCACTTCTCTGAGTGATAAATTGCTGCCATTGTCGGTGATAATGCTATGTGGGAGACCAAATATCACCAATAGATCCCGGACAAACCTGAGGGCAGTTGCCCCATCAAGCTTTCTAATGGGTTTAGCTTCTATCCATTTAGTGAATTTGTCAACTGCTACAAGCAGATGCATAAACCCACAAGGTGTCATCTGTAACGGTCCCACCATGTCTAGCCCCCAGACTGCAAACGGCCAAGTTATTGGTATTGTTCGTAGTTCTTCAGCAGGAACATGTGGTTATCGGGCATAATACTGGCATCACATGCATGTGTCAACCAGCTTGTCGGCGTTCGCCTTCGCGGTCAGCCGGTAGAATCCTTGCCGGAAGGCTTTCTCGACCAACGATCGAGGAGCGGCGTGATGCTCGCAATCTCCGAGATGGATTTCGCGCAGGATTTCCATACCTTCTAGCTGGGAAACACATTTTAGGTATACACCAGTAGTGCTCCTTTTGTATATTTTCCCATTGATTATGGTATAACCCTTTGCTCGTCGTACTATCTACCATCTTTCGACTTCGTCGTCAGGCAAAGTTCCGTGTTCGAGGTATTCCATGAACGGTTTTGTCCAAGCCGGAGGGATCTTAGTCACCTTGTTGACGAAAGAATCAGCTCTATCTGGGTTGTCGATGTCGGCCCCCTTCACGGATGGTGTGCGCAGGTGCTCTAGGAAAACTCCTGGTGGAATTCACTTGCACCCTGATCCAAGCTTAGATAGCAGATCAGCCGCCTCGTTTTGTTCCCTAGGTACATACTTGACATCGTAGCCCAAGAAGCTCTTGGCTATCTCGTCCATTTCGTCTTTGATATGCCGCCATCATAGGGTTCCGCGCATTCCAGGTGCTAGCCACCTGCTGGGCAACCAAGTCGGAATCTCCACAACAAACTATGTGCTTGATGCCAATATCCTTAGCTACACGTAGTCCATGAATGAGTGCTTCATACTCCGCCATGTTGTTTGTAGCCTCGAAGTGGATCTGCAGAACGTAGTGTAGCTTGTCTCCTGTTGGTGACTGTAGCAATACACCAGCCCCCGAGCCGTTGAGCAGCTTTGATCCGTCAAAGTGCATCACCCAGTACTCTGGTTCTGGCAACGGAGTAGCGTCTGGCATCTCCGTCCAATCTGCAACAAAATCCACCAGGGCTTGTGCTTGATAGCGTCGCATCTCTTGTAGGTGATCTCAAAGGCGGCAAGTTCAATGCCCCACTTTGTGACCCTACCTGTAGCGTCGCTGTTATTGATAATGTCGGGCAGTGGAGTCTTTCTCACCACTGTGATTGGGTGCTCCTGAAAGTAATGCCTCAGCTTCCGAGAAGCAAGGAATACTCCATAAGCTATTTTTTCGTAGTGCGGGTAACGCTGCTTGGACTCCGTCAAGACCTCGCTCACATAGTAAACTGGTCGTTGAAATCCGTGCTCATAGCCTAGTTCCTTCCGCTCTACCACCACGACGATGTTGATAACCCGGTTGGTTGCCGCCATGTAAATTAACAGGGGCTCTCTAGGCTCGGGTGCTGCAAGGATGGGCGCTGAGGAAAGAATCTCCTTGATCTGCTTCAATGCTGCATCTGCTTCGTCCGTCCACGTGAATTTGTCCGCCTTCTTCAGCAACTTGTACAGCGGCATAGCCTTCTCTCCAAGTCGGCTGACGAACCGACTAACTGCTGCAACAAAACCTGTTAGTCGTTGAATGTCCTTCAGGCATGTCGGACGGTTTATGTTTAGGATGGCCTTGATTTTCTCCGGGTTGACCTCGATTCCTCGTTGGGAAATGATGAAGCCCAACAATTTGCCGGCTGGAACCCCGAAGACGCACTTCTTAGGGTTAAGCATCATGTAGTATTTCCGAAGATTATCAAAGGTTTCTTTTAAGTCGAAGATTAAGTCGTTTGACTTTTTAGACATCACCATGATATCGTCCACATATGCATGAATGTTCCGACCAATTTGGTCGTGAAGGCAACGTTGCATTGTCCGCTGGTAGGTAGCACCTGCGTTTTTCAGCCCAAAGGGCATCGTGACATAGCAAAACGTGTTGTATGGGGTAGTGAACGAAGTGGCCAATTGGTCCGACTTCCTCATCTTGATCTAATGGTATCCTAAGTATGCATCAAGAAAACACAAAAGCTCTGAGCCAGCCGTCGAGTCAATGACTTGGTCAATGCGAGGCAAAGCAAACGGATCTTTCTGACATGCTTTGTTTAAGCCGGTGTAATCAACGCACATTCTTAATTCATTGGTTCCCTTTTTGGGGACAAGTACAGGATTGGCCACCCATCGGGTGTGAAGGACTTCTCGGATAAATCTAGCTTTATGTAACCTAGCTATCTCTTTGCCAATGGCGCGTCTCTTCTCATCCCCGAAGCGTCGTAGAGGTTGTTTCACTGGTTTGCATTTTGGATCAATGTTTAAGCTGTTCTCGGGAAGTTCCCTAATTACACCTTTCATGTCGGCAGGTTGCCAGGAAAAGATGTCCCTATTCTCACGGAGGAACTCGACGAGCGCGCTTTCCTATTTGGGATCTAGGTTCGTCCCAATGGCGGTGACCCTGGAGGCATCGCCTACAACAAGTTCCACCGGCTTGCTCTCGATGGCGGCCTTGAACGCAGGAGCGGAGTCGGAGATCTGCTTCTTCGACGCAGGAATCTCTGAGTCATCGACCTTGCTCTTGATCTCCTTGAATTCTTCGTTGTAGAAGACAGCTTCTGCAACGGCTGCTTCATTGATCTCGCAGTCCCTTGCCTTGGTATAGCTTCCAGATACGGTGATGATACCGTTTGGTCCGGGTACCTTGAGTTTGTTGTAGACGAAGCATGGTTTGGCCATGAACGTATGGAATATGTCGCGGCCGAATATGACGTGGTACACGCTCTTGAAAGGGACCACCTCGAAGGTCATGCGCTCTTAGCAGTAATTGTTAACATCATCAAAGGCAACCTGACGTGTAATGCACCCAAGGGACCGAGCCTCCCGACCAGGGACTACGCCGTGGAAGATGGTGTTGGTCTGCCTTAGGTTTGCCTCCGTCAAGTTCATCTTCTGCAGTGTATCTAGGTACATGATGTTGATGCTTCTTCCACTATCCACCATACACTTGGTGAACTCCACGCCATCAATCAAGGGGTTGATGACCATGGCGTACTGGTTCTCCATGGGCACAAGGTCTGGGTGATCCGTCCTATCCCAAGTTATTGGAACCTCCGACCAGCACAGGTACTGGGGAACTGGGGGAGAGTGGCCATCAGGATCCTCAGAGAGGTCTTCTGTTGTCAGACGGTGGGGGTGCCAAGGAAAGTGTGGTAGACTGGAGCCTTCTTTGCGAAGGGGTTCTTGCCCTTGTCGTCGCTCTTGGCGGCATGTTTGGGGTCAACGTCTTTGTCCATGTCACTTGCATCCTTGGACTCCTCCTCCTTCTTCTTCCCCTTGCCCTTGCCTCGCGGTCTGTTCTTCCGACTTCGCTTGTAGCCGGACTCCGGGTCTTCCTTGAGGTCGTTGACGAACTTGCAGTGTCGATTGGTATGGGTGGCCTTATCGTTGGCGTTGAGGTGTACGAGGCACGGCATATCGCGGTACTCCTCATAGGTTTGGGGCACGCGGAGTGGCGCCGAGGTGGTTTCGCTTTCTCGTTGCTGCCCACGACCAGCTCCCCTTCCTCGGCCATGTTGTCCGCCTTCTCCTCGTCCTGCAAAAGTCATAGTGACCATGTCGGTAGATTGCTTTTCTTCTGGAGCGGTGTTCCGCTTTGTACTGCTGTTCCTCCGAGCTTGAGTTGGAACGGCCGTTGCCGGCAAGGAGCCACGGGCATCGTCATCGGCAGCTGTGAACTCACTAGCCAACTGAATCATCTGGTTCAAGTCAAGCTGGTGATTGTCCTGCAAGCGCTTCAGCTTATGTCGGAGCAGCGTGCCCCTTTCCAACCCATCGATGAAGGCGGCCATGGTGGTCTGAGCGTGCACTCCTGCGCAGGAATTTTTCATATCCAGCCAGCGGGAGAGGTAGGCGCGAGATATCTCGTCTTTCTCTTGCACGCACCGCTGTAGATCGCCCACAGTACAGGGACGCTTGTATGTACCCTCAAAGTTCTTGGTGAATGCTTCTTGCATGTCCAACCAGTTGTAGCTGGATTTCTCTGGCAAGTCGTCGATCCATTGACGGGCCGTGCCCGCCAACATTAATGGGAGGTACTTGACGGCGACGTTGGGGTTGCCTCCGGCAATCTCCACCGCGTTGTCATAGTCCTGCAACCATGTGGCTGGCTTGGCGGTGCCGTCATAGGGCTTGATGGTCTTGTCAATCCGGAAACCTTTGGGGTAAGTTGCGGACTGTATTGCAGGTCCAAAGCAACGTGGTCCCAGGTATGGTCCTTCCCGGGACTCGTGGATCTTATCGATCCGCGAACGTGCATCGTATGGTTCCGGGTTCTTCTTCTTTTTGTCAACAGGGGATGGGCTGCGTGAACGACGCGGGCCTCCTCCGCCATGGTGACTGCTTGGTGGTGACGGAGGCGGAGGTGGTGGTGGGTTAGCCTTCTTGTTGTTACCCTCCTGTGATGCCTCACGCCTGTCACGGTTGCTTGTCGGACGCGGAGGGTCATGGCGTGACCTACTCTTGTGTCCTTGGTTGTGCTCTCCATCATGACGGGTCTGCTCCGTGTTGTCGCGGATGACGATGCCGCACTGCTTTGGTGGGGGCATATCCGTACGATGGTGAGCCTTGTAATCTTCGCGATGTCAGGGAGATCGGGGCGGTGGCGATGGGCGACGAGGTCGGGCTTTTTCTCCGTGGTCGGAGGATATGGGGATGGCATCCTTCCTGTTGCATGCATCCCTCTGTCTTCGTTCTGATGAACCCGTCTGGGACCCGACATCAAGAGGAGATCTGTCCCTTGGCGGCTTGTACTGGCTAGATTGGAAGAGCGCTGGGTCAGACTCAAGCCTCTGAGAGGTGGCCTTTTCCTGCTGCTTCACCGCCTTGGCTACTAGGTCATAGACCTGTTCCACTGCCTCAGGCGATCTATCCTGCTCCAGAAGGGTCTTGGCGACGGCGAGGTTAAGGAGTGGGGTGGGCATCACCTGCTTGCCTTCACTGTTAATGTATGTCTTGGCCTGTGCCGGCTTCAAGGGGGCCCATCCTAGGTTATGCCGCACACCAGGATCATTGATGACGCGAGCCGGAGCCTTCTTAGCCTTCTGCTGCTGCAGTAAAGTCTTGTACTCGGCCTCCATTTCTCTAGCTTTCTCTCTGGACTTCTGCGCATTGACCAGATCTCGATCTAATTTAGCGCCTTGCTCCGCGATGGCATGCGCTTCCTCCTGCAGCTGCTGGCGCTTCTCGTCAAGCTGGGTCACGTTCTGGATATGAGCAACGATTAGTGGCTGGACGAGGAGATTGCCGTACATCACTCTATCAGCTGGAGTAACTTGGGCTGCTACCGACGTGGATACTGGAGGCGGCAAGTTTGCGGTGTTGTTGTTGCTCGGGCCGGTGCCGAGTTCCTGGGGCTGATGTACTGGGTTAGGCGGAGGAGGCATGACTTTTGCGCGATCATCGTCAGCAGCAATAAGTGGCCCCTTCCCCTTTTCCAGTGCCGTAGGCGGAGCTCGTCCGGGTTGATCTTCATCCATCGCTGTCCCAATGGTAACGAACACCCCTCCAGACGTGACGGCGTTGTTGGCTTGCTCGTCGTGCGAGTACTCCTCCTCCATCTCCTGCATAGCGGAGTCTAGCTCTTCTGGACTGAAGTCTATCTCCTCTGAATCTACACTGAAATCAGCATAAAGCGCGTCAATGACAAAGTCGGAGGGTGCCAGGACTTCCTCGATGACGGGCGGTGGAGGTGCAACGGCCTCGACGATGACTAGAGGTGGTGGTTCTGCTGCGACGATGGCGGCGGGAGGCGATGGCGGTGGCTGCTGAATCGGAGGTTCTCCGTCTCTGAGCGCAAGCTCCATCTGGGCTGCTGCGTTAGCTTCCGCATAGCTGTTGATGGTGCTCACCATCTCTTCGAGGGTAAGGCGTCCTGTTGCCTGCTACCGTCTTAGAGAATGTCGGAGAAGCGTGCCATGGTCCAGTCCTTCCACGAAGTGATACAAAACGTTATCATCGGGGTAGTGGGCCAGATCGGCTCGTATACGGAGCCACCTGGCCAGGTAATCGCGGGGGTTTTCGCCCTCTCTCTAAATGCAGCACGCCAGATCGAAGATGGTAACCACGCCGATGAACTTGGATCTCTGCTGTCCAGACGCACGGACGAAGCCGGCGGATTTGCAGTGATCTTCCACCTTTATATCCTGCACAGGGGCGGTTTGGGTGGGCCTTGAATTTTTCTGATCTTTGTCAGCGAACTCTGCGGAGAGATCTGACATTGATCCTTCCGCGAATGTATCCTGCCCGTAGGCGGTCCGTGCGGGGCTTGGTGCTTTCCAATCTTTGCCAGCAAACTCCAAAGAGAGATCCGACATTGATCCTTCCGCGAACGTATCCTGCCCGTAGGCGGTCCGTGCAGGTCTTGATGCTCCTCCGACTCCCAGGGAACTGGTGCCCGAGTCGGTTTCACCGATGAAGAGGTGGATGTCTCCGATAGGAATGATCGAACACCGCGTAGGGTTCGTCTTTGCCGGGATCCAGAACTCGTCAGGAGGGACGATCGGAACGTTGCCGGAGAAGAGAACGTGACCAATGGCTACGGTTTCGCCGATTCCCGCGAAGATCTTGGTCCTCTCCCGCTGAAGAGCCTGAAGCGCCTCTTGCCCCACGGTGGGCACCAACTGTCGTGGTATTGCCGATGAGTACGCCATGGAGGGATCCTCACAGTGCGTGTTTAGAGACGTGGGGTAAGGCGGACGGTTGACGGGTACGAGGTAACACAGCTTACCTAGGTTCAGATCCCACAACGGTGATGGAATCCTACTCCTGCTATAAATCACTATAAGGGCAATACGCCGAGTTACAGAGATAGGTTCGCTGTGCGAGGTTGTATGAATCGATACTAGGTTGTGTCCTAAAGGCTCCCATAGGCCCGACTTATATAGTCGCCAGGTCCTAGGGTTACAGGGAAAAGTCCTAGCCGGACAGGTTATAGAGTCCTACACCGTCTATTACAAGTTTTGTGTATCTTGCACTCCAAGGCTCCGGGTACGTTGGTAACTCCACCGTAGCCTTCCTTTATCTGGCTTGGGCCTCCCTTCTGGATCCATCTAACTGGGCCGCCCAGCAGGCCATGCTACCGACTATGGGCCACCCGGGTTATCCAGATAAGTGACATGCTATGAGGATACCCATATAGCATATCCCCAATAGTGTTTTCAAATGATAAGGAAAATCTATTTTGAGCAAAGCAAGCCTAAGCTCCACTTAGCCAAATTGCATATAGATGATAGATACCACTACTCTACCATAGTATCACTTGCCAATACAATTCAAATGTATTGACCCTTGTGGCTGTAACTTATTATGTTGCAGGTTTATTTGATGTTAGTGAAGTGTGTTGATTAGGATTACAAGTCTACAACCAATATGATTGCCTGTGGCACTTTGAAGATGAAGGACTCCATGCTATATAGTTATTTCTGCTGCATTGTAATGAGATAGCCAAATGAGCTATGTAAGATGTAATGAATTATTTTATTCCTGGTTATAAAGTTGTACTATGACCTTTGTTTCTTGATATTACATCTTAACTGTGGATGCTAGCTATTGATCCAGGGACTAGCATTGTAAACACAGAGATCTCTACCTTATTAAAAGTTGGGACCTCTACAGGTTCGATGAGGAATTACCATGATGCACGAGGAAGAAAGGTTCCCCTTCTCAGGACATATGTATCAAGTTCTTCTCTTGATATCTATCTTCTTGGGAGATGCCACACCATGAGGAAGAGCTTGAGACTTCTTGGGAAGTGGCCCAACTTGAGCTTAAGGTGGAGCTTGAGGCTACTTCCATTGTTGCTTCTCACTAATAGGCTTCCTCTTCAATGGGCAAGATCTCACATGATTCTCTTCTTCCTTGCACTTGAAGCAAACAATGTTGGCCGGATTCTTGACTTGTTCTTGGCCTTTATTCTTGTTTTCCTTGTTATTCTTCTTGTTAGTGGAATTGTTCTTGACATTGGAGATGAATCCAAGCCCCACTCTTATCACTTGGGAGTCTTCGCACAATCAAGATATTTTTGAGTGTGGTCTTCTGATGGCTATGAAATATAGCCATCCACGTACACATTTAGAGTAAATATTATTCATATATTTGAAGAAATATCTCTCTAAAACCTGCCACTAATGCCTAATGATCAAAGGGGTATACAATCCTTTCTTGCTATTTTTCCCTGCACAGATAATGACGTATGACGATGGGAATCACTACATAAATACCAAAGATATGAGATTTCCAATACGCCAAAGAAACTAGGAGCCGTGAAGAGGTTACTGCAAGCTTAACGACCAACTATACGGCCCACCGCCATATAGTTGTCGCCTATAGTTTGCACCGACCTCATTAGGTCAAACATAACAACTTTCATGAAGGGACCCCTATATAAAGAGTCTTCAGGCGACGGGAAACAAGCCCCCCGACTCCACAATCTCGCTCCTTTCACCCTAAACTCTCTCTGCCGCCATGCCGGAGGAATAGATCTAGATCTAAACCTCTAAACCCTTCTCCACCACCATAGCCATCTTTCACCACTTTTAATATTAGATCTCATCTCCAATTGGCGACATTGTAAGACTATTTGCTATCAACTCTATGATCTCTATTACAATGTTTATGATTGTCGATTTCATCTCTATGTGTGAGTAATTCTCCTTGGGCTAAGGGCTTCGGCCTAGACATGTAGCTTTTGTGCATGTTATTTATCATAGATGGGATCATGTATTAGTTTGTATGACATGATGATTGTAGTACCCTCTCTTCCCTCAATCTAAGGACTTGTCAGGTACCCAAGACCCCGAGGATTGATCTAGGTAAAGGGAGTGTGAGTAACGACTGATCTGAAGGATAGGAACCTCGCTGACAGAAAGGGTAGTACGGCTGTATGTGAGGAACTTGCTTGGGATTAACAGTGACATCATTATGTATATCATTAGTTCTCTTTCTTCTATGGATGAGACTAGTAGGTTATTGCCATAAAGTTGCGGAGGCGATAACAATTATGGATGCACTGCCCACATATAATTATCTTGCTCTAACAATTACATGAGTACTTTATTATTATCTATTATTCTCATCAGATGCTTTGCACACCTACTGGTGAAAATCGAAGACCCTAGGCCCCCTCTCTCTCCATCGTCAACAAAAACAACAACAACAACAACACGAAGATCACAAACTCTTGGTCTGGTGAAAACGCAATATGAATTCTAAAACTCTCAAAGGTCCGTTTAAGTAATCTCACTTTGCTTTCTGCTTCCCGAGGATTCGATAAACGTAGGTCTACTAGGGAAAAAGATCTATACTATATTGATAATCCGGATCGAAGGTATTAACCCTTTTTCTGGCGATGTTGCTGGGGAAGCAATAGCTACCCTGGTGAGGTTAGTAGGAACCTTGCTAGTTTTAATTCTCGTTTTTAATTTTGTTAGTTTTCTTTCAGTTTTTATTTGAAAAACCAAAAAAATAGTTAATCTTTTTAATTCTTGCTTTATCATCATTAGTATTTGTTTAAGAAAATCCAAAAACATACTAACAATGATTATTTACATACTCCTATTGCTCAGCCAGCAATTGCTGCTGCAGATTATGAAATTAAGCCCCACTATTAAAGTTTGGTTCAAACGAATTAATTTGGAGGCTCTGTTGTAGAAGATCAGGTATGTACTTAAATACTTTCACTAAAATATGTGATATGATGCGCATTAAAGATGTTGACCCCGATGCGGTCAAGCTGTGCTTATTTCCTTTCTCTCTTAGATGAAGAGCAAAAGAATGGTTGCTATCTTTGCCTAGAAATACTATTGCATCATGGGTGGAATGTACTTCTTTATTTATGACTAAATTCTTTCCACCAGCAAATACTATGCAACTCAGATCTAATATTACTAGTATTAGACAGGAAGATCATGAGCCACTAGCGCTTGCATGGGAGAGAATGAAAGAATGCATGAGAAACTATCCCATCCATGGGATGGAAGATTGGTTAATTCTCCATCTATTTTATAATGCTCTTAACCCTATTTCTAAGTCTATGCTAGATACTGCAGCTGGAGGAACATTTATGGGTAAGCAAATTACCGAAGCAAAGCAGCTTCTAGACAACATGCAAGACAACCATGCCCAATGGCATGTGGAAAGATCAAATACAAAGAAGGTGAAATCTGTCACACCTTAAGAGAATGAAGAACTCAATGATAAGTTGCATGAGCTCATATTAGCCGTTAAAGGTAAGGACACCCTAGTAAGAGCTACTCCCGAACCAACTATTGAAGAAGTAGACTTCATAGCTCGTAATGATTATAACCCTGCTTGGAAGAAGAATTATAATCCTAATTTCCAGAAACATTATTCTAGTCCTGCAGGTAGCTCTAGTAATAATTTGGAATCAAGTAATACTAGTCTCCAAGAAACTCTTGAAGCTTTTATGGACTCACAAAATGAGCAAAACAATATTCTAGTCAAAATTACGGAGAATCATGATGCTATGCTTGGTAAATTATCTAACCAAGCTGTTAGTTTGAGAAATGATTTGCATGCCCTCCAAGAAAGAACAAGGATCATTGAGTCACAACTAGGTAAGATAACCGAGATTCAAACTCTCATTTTAGCTAAATTTGCAGGTAAAGCTGAGCCCAATCCAGTGGAAGACCTCAAGATGATAAGAATCCAAAGGGAGGAACCCCAAGAACTTGATTATAGCAATGCCCCTTCACCAAACTACACAGTTGAAGATCTTGTAAAAAGGATCAATGTCAAGATTCAAGTAAGTGAAGGAAATGAAGAAGCCAAGTATCAACACTTCGTTAATCAGGTAGCAATAAAGGTACGTGATCTTGAAGAAGAATATAAGAAAATTGCTGAAAAATTGCCTGTTAAGCTAGATGATATATTTGACCTACCATTAAGATTAAAATTGGGAATAATGAAATAGCTGCACTATGTGATCTAGGTGCAAGTGTTTCAACAATTCCAAAGAGTATTTTTAACAAGTTAAATCTTGGCTCTTTTGAAATTACTGAACTAAAATTACATCTAGCAGATTATACTTATAAACAAGCAGTAGGGATTAAGGAAAATACTTTAGTATACATTAAAGGCTATCCTGCTCTTATTGATTTTGTTATTGTTGACATGCCTAAAGATTCTACTGCCCCTATTATATTAGGTCTTCCTTTCTTAAGAACTATTAAAGCTTTGATCAATTTGCATAAAGGGAACGTGAAGCTCCTATCGCCTTCGTAGGATCCATTTGTTATTCATTTCCCCAGGAAAAATAAAGCCAAGCAAGATGATAAGGAGGCCATCACTTTCAAGGCCATTTAATTTGGAGTGGGTGTTCCACTCATATGGCCTAAGTGAGCAATATCAAGTTCAAGCTATTGACCATAAAATAGCGCTGCATGGGAGGAAACCCATGTGAAATAAAGGTTTGAGTTAAGTTTTTAAGTTTTAGTTTAAGTTTTATATAAATAAAGAGTGCTAAAAAACTCCAGTGAGAAGAAGAGATTCATCGGTACTAAAAAATCCTGTTTTATATATGCCATAATTGGTCGAAATTTTAGTCTGTCTTTTTTCTATCAAAACAAGGTGTTTCTCTAAGTTTCAGTCTAAAAAGTAATCCTCAAAGAAATAGATTTTTTTTATGTGTTCAGAAAGGTTAACGACCAACTATACGGCGGGAACAAAAATTTCCGCTGTATAGTTGCGGCCATATAGTTAAGTTACCCATCGACAATTTTTCATCCTAGGATACACAAGGTTTGACGACCAACTATACGACGGTAACAAAAGTTCCGGCCATATAGTTGTCTCCGTATAGTTACATCCGCCAGGAAGAAACCCTAAAAACCCTAAAAAAATTGCCGTTAGACCAACTATATGGCCAGAACACTTTGTTCCCGCCGTATAGTTGCATCCGACCACTTAAACGCTTAGGGAGGTACCCAAAACATCAAAAAAACAATCCTTTTTCTCTCTTCTACCTCCAAACTCTCTCAAAACCTCAAGGGATCTTCACCCCTGCTTAATATCGTTCGAATTCCTAGCACAAAGTGATCTACGTTATGTTTCTCCTCTGATCCTCCAATTAATTTTTGCAAATTCATCTCTGATCTATTATCATTATCAATCTAGGGTGAGACTTATATTTGAACTATTTCCATGATTATCTTGCCTAGATTATTATGTTGAAGAGATTCTTTAGTGTGCTATGATGAGGATTATGCTATGACTATTATTGTTGGAACAAAAAGTTTTATATTTGTCTCTTTTATTTGTTTTTAGAAGATGAACACGAGGAGACATACACGTGCTCTTGTCGCCGCTAGTTCTTCTCGGGCTATAGCTTAGGAACGCATGGGGATTCGATTCAAGAACGAAGCCCAACGTGATCGTTTCGACAGGATCAAAAACCGAGAAGTCAAGGCAACCAAGTGGGCTTGCCCTATCACTTTGAACCAACTCGGTATTTATAATGACTTTAATTTACTTTGCAATAGAGTTGGCCTGCAAACCTTTGTATTCCATGATGAACCAACATATCGCCGGTTAACCATTGAATTTATTAGCTCTTTGCAAAGCACCGTTAAGACATGGCATGGGAAGGATAAAATTTATTTCCGACTCATGAACAATAATTATTCTCTAACACTTGATGAATGGTGCAGTTGTTTTGGTTTACCCAACAATGATCATAATGCTCTGCGTGCAGCTTTTACCAGCATGGAACCTTCCCCTGACCATTGTTATAATAGAATGAGTTTTACTTCTAAAGCCAGTAGAGGGAAGAATATTCAACATCCTGCTATTCGCTATTTGTTCTATGTTATTTCTAACACCTTGCAGGCACGCGATGAGTTTACAACACTCAATGAGGAGGACATCTTAGTCCTCGCAAAAGATGCTTTCAACTATGACAACTTGTCACTTCACTTGGGCGCAATTCTTATGCGCTACTTGGAGTACCAATCCCACCAAAGCCAATGACCAATCACTTGTGGAGGCATCATCACCGTGCTTGCCAATGTTCTAGGCATCAACCTAGGTGAGTTACAACCGGTACTAGGTGAGCGACGTGTTGGTTTCTCTACTTTGAGGGCTTGTGGAATGCTTACTAGGAGAGGTGGTGTTTATTATCTGCATATTGCTGGAGCTGGGCGTATCTACCCCGCTCCTTTGCCTAATGGTATTTTCTCTATCGAGGAAGGACGTGTGCTTTATGACTTGCAGGTTGAGCAACACCAACCTGAGGAGGAGATTTTGGATGAGGATGAGGACCAAGAGGAGGAGAAAGAAGTCCACCATCAGGAGGAGCAGCCACCAAACTAGTTCGCTACATATCAAGATTTCCAAGAACTTGGAGGAACTATGGAGAGAATGCATAATCTCGCCCTGAACCTCCGAGAAACAACAACATTTCAACTCAATTTGCAGACTGGAGTTACAACCTTCCCCCCCCCCCCCAACATGGTGATTTTAAGGTCTTGCAAAATCCTAAGCTTGGGGAGATTTTCTATCTATTTTATATTTTGGTTTTTATTCGCATTATCTTTTTTTCGAGGTTATGATTTTATTTAAGTTTATAAGAACTCATGTTGGTTTCCCCAACACTTTATCTTAGTTATTTTATTTTGTTTGATATTTTCAAGCCGAGCTTTGCCGCCAATTTTCTATTCTTTAATCCCCCTTCTCAAATACCACAAAAAGGTTTCTACGTTTATCTTTATTTTCCCTCTCTTTTTCTTTTCACCTCGAAGTTCTCGTTGATTTGCAGGAGAGTGACTGACTTCGAATTTCCAAGAAACAAATAAAAAGGAAAGAGAGAAGTGGAACCAAACATGAGAGGTATGCCTTATGACTCCCCACTTTTGAAGTTTGAGAAACCCATGCTAGTTAGTAGTAATGTTGAGATGTTATATCGGTGGAGTGAGTCTCTATATTGTAGTAAAATTTTGTTTGCATGGGTATTTAATTGGGTATGTTTTGTTCCAGCTCTTGTAGTTAACCAAGTCTTGCCTAAAATTTTGCTAAACAATTGAAATAAGAAAATGTCACACAAATTGAAGACTTGGGTGTTGAAGTGTTTAGTCTTGAAAGTTTATTCCTAGAGACACTTAACACCATATAAAATAATTATTGACTTCATAGCTCTCTTTGAATAGATTTGTTCAATTGAATTAATGTTTAGCGGTTTTTGTGAGCATGCCAAAGTTTGATTTGTAAATCATAAGAATGATATAGCTTTATGCGTGTCAAACTTCATGGGATGCCAACAACTCCGCTAGCCTACGAACGATCTTCATGGAGGAAACTCCTAGATTTCGGCTATGAGTTGATTAAACATATGTAGAAGCAATGCTATAATGGGTAAGATTCTTGGCACACCCTGTTGGGAATATGCCCTAGAGGCAATCATGTATGATGATATTTCCCATTGTATTCATAAAGTTATTAAGTTGTCCTTGTATGACCATCTGATGTATATCATTGAATATGTGATTCGGTTGTGGAACTATACATTCATGTTGTTTGTACTAAATGTCCTTGGTCATTGAGGTTGTGCTAGACACACAACTTAGACCAATGTGAAAGTCGGCTTGATGACTCGGTTCCACTTGTCATGGGCATGGAGATACTATTCCGACTTACACAGATTTGGCTAAAGAGTTTACCGAGTCGGATTGACCCATATTGAGGTACAACAAACAAGTTGTTATTTGTATATATCAATCAATGTAATCCTTAGACCTAAGGTTATCACAGTCCGAGTTGAGGATCACCGACTTAGGTTCTGTCAAACGTTGATCCGTAACTGGGTAGTTATAAAGGCAGAGTTTGGGTCAACTAAGAATAAAGCTGCGTGATGTGAATAAACAAGATGGGATTTTGTCCCTCCACTTGGAGAGATATTCTCTGGGCCCTCTTGGATAATATGATTCGGAAAGCATGGCCATGCACGACTCGGTTAAGTGTTAACCGAGGCGATCGACTAAGAGTTAGTCGGGTGAATCACTTATCTCGGATCGAGAAGAGAGTCGGTATATTTAAGGGATGACAAATATTTGCCTATAGTCTGACAAGGTATTGGAAAGGGCTTATGAGGGTAAAGGAAGAGTTTTTTCTAGAGGGTCATTCACAATTAAGAGTGGTTGTAGTGCACGTTTTTGGGAGGATATTTGGTTAGGCGAGACTCCTCTAGCTGTTCAGTACCCGTTGCTTTATGCCATTGTGCAAAGAAAAGAAGTTTCCGTTGCACACGTTCTGTCAAATGACCCTCTAAACATTGCATTCCGAAGAACTTTAACCGGTTCTAGATGGTCAAGTTGGCTACATTTAGTGAATCGATTAATGGATATACACCTTGAAGAGGGGGAAGATAAATTTAAATGGAATCTAACTTCATCGGGGCTATTCTCGGTCAAATCCATGTATCTTGACTTACTAAATGGGAACACAAGGTTCTTACGGAAGTATTATGGAAAATGAAGGTGCCACTAAAAATTAAGATTTTTATGTGGTTTTTAAATCGCAAGGTTTTGCTAACAAAAGATAACTTAGCAAAAAGAAATTGGCAAGGAAGCCAGAAATGCTGTTTCTGTGATCAGAACGAAACGATACAACACTTGTTCATTGATTGTACGTTTGCTAAAGTAGTTTGGCGTATAATCCATATGGCTTTTAATTTAGCTCCCCCAAAAAATATTAATAATCTATTAGGAAATTGGCTACATGGTGTTGATAAGTTAGAGAAAGTTCAAATACGAGTGGGTGTTTGTGCTTTGCTCTGGCTATTTGGAATATTAGGAATGATTTGATTTTTAATAGAACATCAAACTCTTCTTTCATGCAGGTTATTCCTATAACTACCCACTGGATCCGTATGTGGTCTTTCCTCCAGCCAGAGGAGCGAAGACCGGACATGGCTATTGGGTGCAGCCGTCTGGAAACGGTTGCACGGGACTTATTCACCCGGTGCGGCTGGCGTTTTGACATGTTGATGCGACGAATTTTTTTGATCCTCGGTTTCTTTAGATGGCTGGTGCATGTTTCGACTTTATGTGAACCATGAGCTAGAAATTTTTAATAAATTCTCTTAATAATTTTAATAAAGCAATAAAGGCCATATGCATCAGTCGATGCAGAGGCCGGGGTGATATCCCCATTTCGAAAAAAAAGTCTGACAAGGTATATCATGAGGCAAAAAGGACTCAGACATATGTCGCATTGGGAAGGCAAGTCGTCATGACTCATTGGTACTTGGGAGTCGACAATGTTCTGCTAGGAGCTGCTACCGACTGATCATTGAGAGTCGGACTCTAATCGTGTCCAAGTAGCCATGAGCATGCGGGGTCACACACTTAAGAGCGGGAGCAAGTTCGGATTGGATCGGAACCAGAAATCTGGTTAGGTTCGACCCAAGCTGGATTAGGACTGAGTCAGTGAGTCGGACTCACAGTGACTAGTATTATATGGGCTTTAGTGAATGGGCCACATGGGGATCCCACGTTCACTCCTTATTTATAATGGAGCACAGTAACCCAGAAGGGTTAATCGTTGATCGGTTAGGTCATTCCATTTGTTGGAAACCCTAGCTCCACAAGCAGTCCTGCCGTCGTAACATACCTAGTAGTTTGTCGCCGGTGCTCCTCCTTGTAAATGTGGATACCAACAGAGGTGTTGTATGATCAGCACCAGGACGATCGGATCGCAAAGGACTACACTGCATCAGTTGACGCACTACATCAGTAATCCGCAACTGCGCGTCTAATGGTAAACCTCGTGGCCTTCTACCTTAGCTGGATCTTGGGATCACCACGTTAGAGGGAAAAAGTTTTGTTTTATCTCTGCGTGGCCCAACAGTGGAATCAGAGCGATAGCTTCTGGTTTTAGGCTCGAGATCTCGCATATGTGATATGCTGTTGGCTGTAGAAGATTCTACGTGCTGTTTTGGTGGTCGATCTATGAGATAGATCGGTTTTGTACGAGGTTGATTGGATCAACTGTACACGGGGAATGGTAGATCTGATTTCCGTGATCATACTGCTAAGTTCGTGGAACAACATACCCCTAGCGGTCGGTTTCCGCCATCAGGGTAGACTATAACACGTAAATCTAGAAGCGGTGATCGAAGATCAAAGAGTTTGATCGAATCGGAATAATGGTCGGAATCGATGTCCGGATCGTAGATGAGATCTATGTTTTTGGACCGCCAGCTTCGCCCTGTCGTAGCACCTTAGATGTCATTGTGAGTTTCACAACGCCGGTAGATAGCGTATCTATGTATAATTTGTTTTTGTAGGAAGTTGTGAATGGTATGGTTCATGTGCATGTGATGTATGTGTGTAATCTATACGTGATCTGTGAATCACGGTTTTGTCAGCCGGCTGGAGCCTAGGTGCTGTCATTTTATTGTATAACGACCTGCGTGTCAGATTCTCTATGTAATTTATTTTACTAAGCTAGTGTAGCTGTATGGAGAACCCATATGGGATGCAAGGCGATGTACATGTCGGCGACATGGAGTAAGACGGCAAGTGACAAGAGTTGGAATGAGTCGGATTACAGGCTTTGTGGAGATGGAGATCTCCATGAAGAGAGCCATACCATTTCACATTATAATTGCTTTATTCTGTGTTGTTAAAATTAGATAGTCGGTAAAATTTAATCCCTCAAATAAGGTCTAGTCGGTTTTCCTGCCAGTGTTTGCACCATCACAAGTCGGACATTTTTGGTAGTGGGCTCATAAAATTGAGGTGCTGCCAATTCTTTCCGACTAGGTGGGTTCGAGTCAGACTCTTACAGCGGAAACACTCGGTAAGCTAGACGGGTCTATCACAACGGTTGTGGGGCTTGGGGAAAAGTCGGACGGGAGCCGGGGCATATGATGCCACCCGACCAATAGGAGTCACATGAGATGCGATTGACAAGGAGTTGTCTACCTAGATCACTTGGCGGCTAGCGGTGATGCTAAAGCTCACTAGCCGACTTGCTTATTTAGGATCCAGAATCACTAAGCAACCATCGGAGGGGTGTTGGTTCTAGTGGGAGCATAAAATATTAAAGTGTTTAATATGTTTGCTCTTTTATGAATACATGTCTTAAGTGTTTTGCATATTTCTGTTGTAGATCATGGCACCAAGTAGGAGTCACTCTCAGATATCCGGTTTTGCTTTGAGAACCATTCTTGAGAAAGATAAACTGAACGACACTAATTTTACCAACTGGTATCGAAATCTGAGAATTGTTCTCAAACAAGAAAAGAAGGACCATGTCCTAGACAACCCACTTCCAGATGAGCCGAATGAGAATGCGACTGTCACTGCCACCAATGCCTACCGTCTGGCTAAGGATGAGTCCATGGATATTAGTTGTCTTATGCTTGCTCACATGGAACCAGACTTGCAAAATCAGTTCGAGAATGTTGAGGCCTAAGATATGATCAAAAGCCTCAAAAGTATGTTCCAGGCTTAGGTGAAGACTGAGAGGTATCAAGTCTCTCAGGCTTTGCTGAGTTGCAAGCTTAAGGATGGTGATCCACTGAGTCCGCATGTGATCAAAATGGTTGGTTACGTGCAGTCTCTGGAGAGGCTTGGCTACCCCATTAGCGAAGAGTTTGCTACGAATATAATTATGAACTCTCTTCCTAGCGCATATGGGCAGTTCATTTCGAACTACCACATGCATGGTATGGATAAGAAGCTCACTGAATTGCATGGGATGCTCAAGCAGGCAGAGGCGGATCTCAAGAAGGGCACCAGTCAAGTGTTGATGGTGCAGAATAAGGCTAAGTTCAAGAAAAGTTCTTGGACTAAGAAGAAGGCTAAGTCAGGACGAAAGCAGGCTGAGGACCCGGTCCCAAGCGCTTCCTCAGGGACTAAGCCATCTCCTTCAGCCGGATCCACTTGCTTCTATTGCAAGGTGGATGGCCACTGGAAGAGGAATTGCAGCAAGTACTTGGCCGACAAGGCCAAGAGTGGAGGTATGACTTCCGACTCAAATACACTTGTTTGCAATGTTATAGACATTTATCTTGTTGATGCACCTAATAGTTCTTGGGTATATGACACCGGATCAGTTATTCACATCTGCAACTCGTTGCAGGGACTGGTAAGAACTAGGAGCATAGCAAGAGGCGAGGTTGATATTCGAGTCGGCAACAAAGCAAGATTTGCTGCGTTGGAAGTCGGCACGATGCAACTTCATTTACCTTCCGGATTCATTATGGAACTGAATAATTGTTATTATGTTCCAGTGCTCAGTCAAAACATTATTTCTTCTTCATGTTTGATGAGGCAAGGCTATGAGTCGAATATCAAGAATAATGGTTGTTCTTTGTATTTGAATGATATGTTTCACGGCTTTGCACCCGTCTAGGACGGGTTATTTATTTTGAATCTTTATGGTGAGTCAGTTTATAACATAAATGTTAAAAGGTTGAAACCAAATGATCTGAATGTGACTTACTTTTGGCACTGTCGGCTTGGTCATATAAGTTGGAAACGCATGAAGAAGCTCCATGATGATGGACTCCTAACTTCGTTCGACTTGGAGTCGTTCGAGACATGCGAATCTTGCCTATTCGGCAAAATGACCAAGAAACCTTTTGCAAAGAGTTGTGAAAGGGCGTCCGACTTGTTGGGACTAGTACATAGTGATGGATGTGGACCAATGAGCACGACATTCAGGGGTGGTTATGTGTACTTCATTACCTTCACTGATGATTTGAGTCGGTATGGATATATCTACTTAATGAAACATAAGTCGGAAGACTTTGAAAAGTTCAAAGAATTCCAGAATGAAGCACAAAATCAACTTGGCAAGAAAATAAAGTTTCTTCGGTCGGACCGAGGAGGCGAGTACATGAGCCATGAGTTTGATGACCATCTGAAAAGTTGCGGAATAGTTCCTCAACTTACTCTACCAGGAACGCCGCAAAGGAATGGTGTTTCGGAAAGGCAGAATCGGACCTTGTTGGACATGGTACGATCAATGATGAGTCGGACAGATCTTCCTTTATCATTTTGGGGTTATTGTCTAGAAACAGCAGCGTTCACACTAAACAAAGTACCATCAAAGTCGATAGAGAAGACACCGCATGAGATGTGTACAGGCAAAAAGCCGAGTTTGTCTTTTCTTAAGATTTGGGGTTGTGAAGCATTTGTCAAGAGACTTCAGTCGGACAAGCTTACGGCCAAGTCAGATAAGTGTATTTTCGTGGGGTATCCGAGGGAAGCCTTGGGTTACTACTTCTACAACCGAGAAGAGGGCAAAGTGTTTGTTGCTCGGAATGGTGTCTTCCTTGAGAAAGAGTTTCTTAGTCGGGGAGTCAGTGCGAGCACAGTGCAGCTCGAAGAAATTCGAGAGGAACCGGCTAGTAGCGAGTCGGCAAAAACCTTGGAGGTTGATCCGATCGTGGTAGCTGAGCCGGCAGCAGCACCTGTACTACGAAGATCGGCGAGATTACGAAGTGTTCATGATGTATTACTGTTAGATAGTGATGAGCTGGCAAATTATTCAGAAGCGATGGTGGGGTCTGATTCGGAGTCATTGCTTGGAGCCATAAGATCCGAGTTAAAGTCCATGGGTGAACATCAAGTTTGGAACTTGGTTGATCTGCCAGACGGTGCAAGACCCGTCGAGTGCAAATGGGTCTTTAAGAAGAAAAGTGATATGGATGGAAATGTTTCCATCTATAAAGCACGCCTTGTCGCGAAGGGGTTCCGACAAGTTGAAGGAGTTGATTACGATGAGACTTTCTCGCCCGTAGCGACGCTTAAATCAGTTCGGATCATGTTAGCGATAGCAGCCTATTTCGACTATGAGATATGGTAGATGGATGTCAAAACAGCTTTCCTTAACGGAAATTTAACTGAGGACGTGTATATGATACAGCCCGAGGGTTTTGTCGATCCGGCTAATGCTGACAAAGTGTGCAAACTTTAGAAATCCATTTATGGGTTGAAGCAAGCATCTCGGAGTTGGATTATTCGCTTTGATGAGGTAGTTAAATCATTTGGCTTCATCAAGAGTGATCATGATTCTTGTTTATACAAGAAGTTTAGTGGGAGCAAAGTAAATTTTCTAATCTTATATGTGGATGACATATTACTGATTGTAAATGATGTCCAGATGTTGCAAGAAACCAAGGAATCTTTGAAAAATAATTTCCCAATGAAAGACTTGGGTGAGGCAACATATATTCTCGGAATCCGGATCTATAGAGATAGATCAAGCCGGCTCATTGGATTGAGTTAGAGTACTTATTTGGAAAAAGTGTTGACGAATTTCAACATGGAATCATCTAAGAAGGGGTTCTTACCGATGTCCCATGGTGTAAAACTTAGCAAGACTCAGTGTCCTTCGACAACTGATGAGCAAAGTCGGATGAGTGCGATTCAATATGCTTCTGAAGTCAGATCCATCATGTATGCCATGATTTATACTAGGCCGGATGTTTCGTATACCAGGCTAATCCTGGAGAGATCCACTGGACAACGGCTAAAAATATCCTAAAGTACTTGAGAAGGACTAAGGATATGTTTTTGGTTTATGGTGGTGAAGATGAACTCAGTGTAAAGGGTTACACGGATGCGAGTTATCTTACCGACTCTGATGATTCTCATTCGCAATCCGGATACGTGTTTATTATAAACGGAGGTGCTGTGAGCTGGAAGAGTTCCAAGCAAGAGACTATGTCTGCATCTACAACAGAGGCTGAGTATATTGCCACCTCGGAGGCAGCAAAGGAAGTTGTTTGGATGAGGAATTTCCTCATGGATCTTGGTGTGGTTCAGGGCTCGTCCAATCCGTTAGACGTGTATTGTGACAACAATGGTGCTATTGCACAAGCCAAGGAACCTAGACAACACCAGAAGAACAAGCACATACTCATGCGGTACCACCTGATTCGCCAGTTCGTGGATCAGGGTGATATCAAGTTATGCAAGGTACACTCGGATGCAAATATTGTGGACCCGTTGACAAAGCCATTACCACAGCCGAAGCATGAGGCGCACCTAAGAGCTATGGGCATTAGATGCCTATACATGTGATGTTGGAAGATTGACTCTAGTGCAAGTGGGAGACTGTTGGGAATATGCCCTAGAGGCAATCATGTATTGTATTCATAAAGTTATTATGTTGTCCTTGTATGAGCATCTGATGTATATCATAGAATATGTGATTCGGTTGTGGAACTATACATTCATATTGTTTGTACTAAATGTCCTTGGTCATTGAGGTTGTGCTTGACACACAACTTAGACCAATGTGAAAGTCGGCTTGATTACTCGGTTCCACTTGTCATGGGCATGGAGATACTATTCCGACTTACACACATTCGGCTAAAGAGTTTAGCGAGTCGGATTGACCCATATTGAGGTACAACAAACAAGTTGTCATTTGTATATCTCAATCAATGTAATCCTTAGACCTAAGGTTATTGCACAGTCCGAGTTGAGGATCACCGACTTAGGTTCTATCAAATGTTGATCAGTAACTAGGCAGTTGTAAAGGCAGAGTTCGGGTCGACTAATAATCAATCTGCATGATGTGAATAACCAAAATGGGATTTTGCCCCTCCACTTGGAGAGATATTCTCTGGGCCCTCTCGGATGATATGATTCAGAAAGCATGGCCATGCACGAATCAGTTACGTGTTAACCGAGGTGATCGACTAAGAGTTAGTCGGGTGAATCACTTATCTCAGATCGAGAAGAGAGTCGGACTATTTAAGGGATGACAAATATTCGCCTATAGTCTGACAAGGTATACCGTGAGGCAAAAAGGACTCAGACGTAAGTCACATTGGAAAGGCAAGTCGTCATGACTCATTGGTACTTGGGAGTCGGCATGTTCTGCTAGGAGCCGCTACCAACAGATCGATTGAGAGTCGGACTCTAATCGTGTCCAAGTAGCCATGAGACTGCGGGATCACACACTTAAGAGCGGGAGCAAGTTCGTATTGGACCTAAACCGTAAATCTGGTTGGGTTCGACCCAAGCAGGATTAGGACTGAGTCAGTGAGTCGGACTCACAGTGACTAGTATTATATGGGCTTTAGTGAATGGGCCACGTGAGGAGCCCACGTTCACTCCCTATATATAATGGAGCATAGTAACCCAGAAGGGTTAATCGTTGATCAGTTAGGTCATTCCATGTGCTGGAAACCCTAGCTCCACAAGCAGTCCTGCCGTCGTAACGAACCTAGCAGTTCGCCGTCGGTGCTCCTCTTTGTACGTGTGGATACCAGCAGAGGTGTTATACGATTAACACCAGGACGATTGGATTGCAAAGGACTTCACTGCATCAACTAACGTGCTACATCAGTAATCCGCAACTGCGCGTATAGTGGTAAACCTCGTGGCCTTCTACCTTAGCTGGATCTTGGGATCACCACGTTAGAGGGAAAAAGTTTTGTTTTATCTCTGCGTGGCCCAACACACCCGGGTAGCTGTAACATGATGGAATCACTCCTCTGGCTGATATGAGTAATCATTATGCAAAAGGAACAAAAATAAACATTAGTGATGCCACGAGTGTCCATCTCAGCTCGATAAACTAATAATTTTTTTTGGCCTGCTCTCAATTACTTAAGAACTAAAATTCTTGAAGGACAATGAATAGAAAAGTAGTGCTTGAAAAGTCTTGATTTATTGATGTGGGAGAATTGAGATACTTTAGTATATATGCTTTTCATGACAAGCTCTCACACCCTTCATTTTACATGATTAGGTTTTATTGTTCAAAGGCAAGCCTATGAGTTAAATACATGACATGGAATAAAGTTTACTCTTTTGAATCATCCATGCTTATAATAATTTTGCTGCACTATAAGGGTTCATGAAACTCGTATGATATGCTTGCCATTACTCTATCTATGATGAAGTTTTTCAGATTAATAAAGTGGAGGAAACATGAGACTATCAATCATGAGTAAGATCATCATCTTGGTATTTCAGTTTAAATGTTGAGTTCCCTTTTGATTTTGGTTTTCTTGCTCGAGGATGATTGATACGTCCATTTTGCATCACTATTTTATATCATAATTTACTGCTATTCATTGATATATTTCATATTAAGAGGTGATACTTATGCTATTTCATCTATTTTTGCATGTTGGATGACTTTTGGACGATGAACTACCGGAGTGAGGATTCTGATGGAAAAAACGGTGTCCAAATTCAATAATCGCGAAGATCGGAAAATTCTAGAAAATATATGGAAAATCCTATTTTTCCAGAAGACGAAGGAAGCTAGAAGGGGAGGCAGAGATGGGCCATAGGGGGCCCACACCACCCCCAGGCGCGGGACCCCCTGGGCCGCACCAGCAGGTGGTGTGGCCACCCTAGCCCACCTCCTGCACCGCCCTTCGCCTATAACTTCCTCCCAAAACCCTAATACTCGGGGGGCGACCACATAAAGATTTCGCCGCCTCTGTGGGGCGGAAACTACAGAGAGAGAGAAAGAGCTCTCCGGCAGGCAGATTTCTGCCGGGGAAATTCCTTCCCGGAGAGGGGAGATCGTTGCCATCAACACCGTCATCAAGATAGACTTCATCAGGATCATCATCATCATCCTCACCACCATCTCCACCAGCACCATCATGACCACTCCATCTAGCTATAACAATTGGGTTGAATCTTGCATAGTTCTTAGGGGAAACTTTCCCGGTGTTGATTACTGTTGTAGTTGATGCTTGTGATTGGAACCATTGAATTATTGTTTATGTTCAGATTTTTATTCATCATCATATCATCTCTGATCTTGACCATATGATGTCTCGTGAGTAGTTCATTTAGTTCTTAAGGACATGGGAGAAGTCATGTTGTTAGTAGTGGAATTGTGTTGAAGTAATATTCGATTGTTTGATATTTAAGTTGTGGTGCTATTCTTCTAGTGGTGTCATATGAACGTCAACTACATGATACTTCACCATTTATGGGCCTAGGGGAATGCATTGTGTATTTGGCTACTAATTGTGGGGTTGCCAGAGTGACAGAAACCTGAACCCCCGTTAGGAAACCTTTGCACAAGGGAGTGTAGGATCTCAGAGTTTAATGTTGTGGTTAGGTTTTATCTTAATTATTTTCTTGTAGTTGCGGATGCATGCAAGGGGTTTAATCACAAGTATGTATTAGTCCAAGTAAGGTCGGTACATTAGCATAGGTTCACCCACACAACACTTATCAAACCAAAGAAGATTAATCAACTATATGAAGAGAAAGCACTTGGTAGTATTCCCATGTGTCCTCGAGAACGTTTGGTCCTCATAAGTAATATAACCGGCTTATCCTTTGCTAAGAAAGGATTGGTCCACTTTTTGCAATTATTATTGTTGTCTTTATTTACTTGCACTTTATTTCTTTGCATTATCAAAAAAACCTAAAAATCCGTTTGCTAAGTATTTACAGAGAATTACTGATCCAAACCACTAGTCAACACCTTCTGCTCCTTGTTGGGATCGAAACTCCTATTTATCGAAATTACTACGATACACCCCTATACTTGTGGGTCATCAAGACTATTTTCTAGCGCTATTGCCGGGGAGTGAAGTGCTATTGAAGAGTGAAACTGGTAAAGGAAACTTCTACTATGAGTATTGCTTTTATTTCTGTTTGTTACTTTGTTTCCAATATGGATAACCACTTGGTTTCCTATTTGGGAAAGCTACTACCACTACTAGGGTAGTAGATGAACCACCACCTGCTGAGATAGATCCTTTTAAGATACCTACAAAAATTGTTGATCATGTTATGGATAACTATTATTTTGGGGATGGAAATGTCCTTCCTGGTGATCACTTGCTTTTTATCCATGAATTATGTGGGTTGTTTAAGTGTGCATGTATCACAATGGAACAAGTTAGCAAAAATTTACTCTCTATATCATTGAAAGGAAGAGCTGAAGAATGGTATAAGCTGCTGAAGAATGGACAATCTATGGAATGGGAGGAAATTGTACCTTTCTTTTATTCCAAATTCTATCCTCCCTGTGAGATTCATAAGGATAGGAATCAAATATATAACTTTTGGCCTCGTGATGGGGAGAGTACAGCCCAATCTTGGCGGAGATTGAAGTTACTAATGCTCAAATGTCCTATTCATGAGCTCCCTAATAATATTATTATTAATAACTTTTATGCAAGGCTTTCTCTTCATGATAAAGATTTATTAGATGCTTCTTGTGCTGGATCATTCACACGTATGAAGGAAGAAGCTAAATGGGATCTTCTAGACCGTATTCAAGAAAATACTGAAGCATGGGAGAATGACAAAGGAAGAAAGTCAGGCATAAATTATGATTATGAATGCATTAAATATTCTATGGGAACTGATGACTTTCATGATATTAGTACTGAGTATGGTCTTGATTCTAAAAGTATTGCAAATTGTTTTAAGGTCTTTGCCTCTTATATTGAAATTCCTAAAAAGAAGTGGAACAAGTACCATGCACCTTATAAAGATATTGTTAATCATGTTCCTGCTAGAAACACTGAAGTTTGTACTGTTGATCATATTTTGCCTGAACCCTATATTGAGAAAATACCTTTTCCTGCTAAGGTAAAGGAACATTCTATTATAGCTAATGTGTAGCAAAAGTAGAAAGAAAGCTCTAGAACCTGATGAACAAATAAATATTGAACCTGTAGTAGCCATTGTGAAAGACCTTGTCATTAAAAATGTGGAAGATGGGCACATTATCTTTTGTGAGGATGCTTCTAATATTGTCTCTCATCCTAGTAAAGTTAGGAGATCTAGTGTCCCCGTGCTTTCTGTTAGAATTGGTGATCATTGCTATTATGGTTTATGTTATATTGGTTCAAGTTCTAGTGCTATTCCTTATGAGATTTACAGAGAAATTATGCATGAAATTGGTCCTTGTGAACTTGAGGACATTTATGTGGTTATTCACCTTGCTAATAAATAAACCATTTATCCCATTAGTATTGTAAGAGATGTGGAAGTTATTTGTGGTAAGATTAAATATCTTGCTGATTTTCTAGTGCTTGGTAAGGAAGCTAGTAAAACTTGTCCTATCATCTTTGGTAGACCTTTTCTGAACACTTGTGGAGCTATTATAGATTGTAAGAAGGAGAAAATTTTAACTAAGTTTGATGGAGAATCTTATGAGTTTAATTTTTCCAAATTTGCTAAAACTCATTGTGAAAATGAATTGCCTAATGAGGATTTAAGAGTTGAACAACTTTCTTCTATTTCTCTTGCTCCTAACAATGCTTTGCAGCAATATATGGAATATCATGAGAGTGAGGTCTTCATGGAAGAAAGAAATGAGATTGATGAGATTTTTCTTCGTCAACCTGAGATGCTTAAGCATAACCTGCATGTGGAAGATTTGGATACCACACTACCACCTAAAGGGGATCCTGTCTTCGATTTAAAACCATTGCCTGATGATCTTAAATATGCTTATCTAGATGATAAGAAAATATATCCTGTTATTATTAGTTCTAAACTTTCAGGAAAGGAAGATGAAAGGTTATTGGAGGTATTGAAGAAACACCGAGGAGCTATGGGGTATACTCTCGATGATTTAAAAGGGATTTCTTGCACTATATGTCAGCATATAATTAATATAGAACCTGATGCAAAGCCAGTTGTTGAACATCATCGCCGTCTAAATCCTAAGATGAAGGAACTGGTAAGAAATGAGGTATTAAAACTTCTTGATGCTGGTATTGTTTTTCCTATTTCTAATAGTAATTGGGTTAGTCCTGTTCATTGTGTCCCTAAGAAAGGAGGAATAACTGTTGAGCCTAATGAAAATAATGAGCTTATACCTCAAAGAGTAGTAGTTGGTTATAGGATGTGCATTGATTTTAGAAAGGTGAATAAAGTCACTATGAAAGATCATTATCCTCTGCCTTTTATTGATCAAATGCTAGAAAGGTTGTCCAAGAAGACTCACTTTTGTTTTATTGATGGTTATTCTGGGTTTTCTCAAATTGCTGTGAAAGCACAACACCAAGAAAAACCCACTTTCACGTGTCCCTATGGAACTTATGCTTATAGGCATATGACTTTTGGTTTATGTAATGCTCCTGCTACTTTTCAGATATGTATGTCTGCTATCTTTCATGGTTTTTGTGAAGAAATTGTGGAAGTATTCATGGACGATTTTTCTGTCTATGGAACTTCCTTTGATAATTGTTTGCACAACCTTGATAAAGTTTTGCAGAGATGTGAAGAAACTAATCTTGTTCTTAATTGGGAGAAATGCCATTTCATGGTTAATGAAGGAATTGTTCTTGGACATAAAATTTCTGAAAGAGGCATTGAAGTTGACAGAGCCAAAGTTGAAGCAATTGAGAAAATGCCATGTCCTAGGGATGTTAAAGGTATTCGAAGTATTCTTGGTCATGCTGGTTTCTATAGAATGTTTATTAAAGATTTCTCAAAAATTTCAAAGCCCCTTACTAATCTTCTCCAAAAAGATGTACCTTTTGTTTTTGATGATGATTGTAAGGAAGCTTTTGAGACTTTAAAGAAAGCGTTAACTACTACTCCTATTGTCCAACCGCCTGATTGGAATTTACCCTTTGAAATTATGTGTGATGCTAGTGATTTTGCTATAGGTGTTGTTCTTGGGCAACGAATAGATAAAAAATTGAATGTTATCCATTATGCTAGTAAGACTCTTGATGCTGCTCAAAAGAATTATGCTACTACTGAAAAAGAGTTATTAGCTGTAATCTTTGCTTGTGATAAGTTTAGACCCTATATTATGATTCAAAGGTTACAATTCATACTGATCATGCTGCTATTAAGTACCTTATGACAAAGAAAGATGCTAAGCCTAGGCTTATTAGATGGGTGTTGCTTTTACATGAGTTTGATCTACATATTGTAGATATAAAAGGTGCTGAAAATACTGTTGTTGATAATTTATCTCGTTTGGAAAACATTTCTTTTGATCCTATGCCTATTAATGATAGTTTTCCAAACGAACAGTTAGCTGCAATACAGGTAAGCCCGCGAGAGAGTCCTTGGTATGCTGATTATGCTAATTTTATTGTTTCCAAGTATTTGCCTCCAACCTTTATAGCCCAGCAAAGAATAAAAATGTTTTATGATCTGAGGCATTATTTTTGGGATGACCCAAATTTATATAAAGAAGGAGTAGATGGTATTATGTGAAGATGTGTTCCAGAATATGAACAACAAGAGATATTGAGAAAATGTCATGGTAGTGCTTATGGAGGACATCATGCTAGAGATAGAACCGCACAAAAGGTTTTACAATCAGGTTTTTATTGGCCTACTCTTTTTAAAGATGCAAGAAAGTTTATTTTATCATATGATGAATGTCAAAGAGTTGGTAACATTTCTAGACGCAATGAAATGCCTATGAATTATTCTCTTGTTATTGAACCATTTGGTTGTTGGGGATTTGACTTTATGGGTCCTTTTCCTCCTTCAAAAGGGTATACTCATATTATTGTTGTTGTTGATTATGTTACTAAGTGGGTAGAAGCCATACCTACAAAAAGTGATGATGGTAAAACCTCTTTAAAAATGCTTAAATATGTTATTTTTCCTAGGTTTGGTGTACCTCAATATCTTATTACTGATGGAGGTTCTCATTTTATTCATGGTGGTTTTAGGAAGACCCTTGCTAAATATGATGTTAATCATAGAATTTCTTCAGCTTATCATCCTCAAACCAGTGGGCAGGTAGAACTTTCAAATAGAGAAATTAAATCTATCTTGCAAAAGACTGTTAATAGATCTAGAAAAATTGGGCTAAAAAGTTGAATGATGCTTTATGGGCTTATAGAACTACTTGTAAAAATCCTATGGTAATGTCCCCTTACAAAATGGTTTATGGTAAAGCTTTTCACTTGCCTTTAGAATTAGAACACAAAGCTTATTGGGCAATGAAAGAACTGAATAGAGATTTTAAACTTGCTGGTAAGAAAAGATTGCTTGACTTGAGTTCTTTAGATGAGTGGAGAAGTGAGGCTTATGAAAATGCTAGACTCTTTAAAGAAAAAGTTAAAACATGGCATGATAGGAGGATTCTTAAGAGAGAGTTTCATGTTGGTGATAAATTTCTATTGTATAGGTCTCGTATTAGATTTTTTGCAGGAATACTACTCTCAAAATGGGAAGGACCTTTTGTTATTGAGGAGGTTTATCGTTCAGGAGCTATAAAAATTTCTTCTTTGAGGGACAACACTACACAGGTGGTGAATGGTCAAAGGCTCAAACATTATATTTCTGGAGATTCTTATAATGAAGATGCTGATGTTATTCAAATGGTGACTCTGGAAGAATTTATTAGAGACCAAACTCCGGAACCTGTAGAGTCTGTTTTCGAATAGGTAAAAGTGTTGAAAATAAAAGGTTCGCGAAAAACTTTTCTTTTTATATTTTTGCAATTTCCATATGGAAGATAACAAGACGAAACAGGGAAGGAAACGAAGCCTGGGTGGCCCACACCACCTAGTGGCATGGGCCCCACCCAGGGAAGTTTTATGACATAAGGAAGGTACTGGGCGAAAACGGGATGGAGACGGGCTCCGGGGTGGTCACACCCCTGGTAGCGCTTCGGGATGATATCCTCTCGCTCCATCAGACCACCAACCAATTACAAGCACAGCTCTACAACGTGCAAAATCAAAACTGTGAGTATGAGGCTAGGTTTAAACGCATAAGTTCTGCTGCTAGTTTCAGGATTTTAGAAACCAAGACATCCTTTGTGGATGGGATCCCTTACCTTGGAAGTATGATGATGATAAGGGGACACCACCACCACCGAAGGAGTAATTCGTCATCAGGTTTTGGCATCCCCTTGGTTTGTTCCAAGCTTGGGGGAGTGCCACGGTATCACATCATTATCTTTCATCTTTTTACCTTTTTAGTAGAGTCATATCTTGAATAGAGAAGTTATCATATAGGATGGTTTGCATTGTGGAAGTATCTCTCCTCTAGTTGGTTATCTATGTATTGTAGGGTTCGCAGCATAGAAAACAAAAAAATTCCTATGATTGGGAACAACTATGTATCAAGATCTATCTACTAGATACAAGAAACGGGCGGATATACATCCATAGAGAACATACCCTTGAATATCGACAAAGCTTAACGAGGTTGAACTCGTGGTTGATGTAGATGATCTCTTGTCGATCTCAAGATCGAGAGGAAGTCCTAGCACCGCAAATCAGTGGTGCATCCGTGCTCGCACACACGACTGAGGCACCAAGCAACCTCCGCCTCCTGACTCCAGCGATGCAGCGGAAGCACAACTCTTTCTTGCCAAATAGCCACCGGGAACATGTATCTCCCTAGTACGAGACCATGGGAGATAAATACTAGAGTGGGAGAGAGATCCTTCACGAGGAGGTGTGAGTGAGAAGAGAGGAGGGGGGCTCCTTTTATATGAGGAGGGGGAACCCCAAGGGGGTGGCTGGCGCATGGGGGCTGCCCCCTTGCCCTCCCTCCATTCATGTGGGTGGACACTCCACTCACAAAAATGCCCTTCAATTTTCTCCACTCAAAAACCCACTCAAATTCCCATTAAATTTCCAACAAATTTAATGCAAACTCTCATTAAATAAAACTCCTTTTATTTATTCAGAATTTTGTCAATTACTTTAATGACAAACATTCACATATAACCCCTTGCCAGCATTTCACATGCAAAAACACTTTCTGCAATTTCACCCAAAAACCAGTTTCGGTATCTAGTGACATAAATTCCTGCACTTGTTATTCTTTTCAGCATGAAACTTTTGCTCCAAATGGTGTCGGTGTCTCTTAAGTGTGTCACCCTACAGTTCGCGAATAATGCGGACATGATCGAGACCCCTCTCAGATCAATAATCAGAAGCGGGACCTGGAGATCCATATTGTTTCCCACACATTCAACGATGACTTTCTTGTGATCATGATAACCTTTTACGCTAGTATCTTAATCCTTTTTTTCGTGATATATTACATATCCGAGATTCGATCATCGGTATCTCCATACCTAGTTTTATCTCTTTACTGACATGTACTCTTTTCTTGTTCCTGTGATATAACATTCTAGTGATCAAATCACTTGCTTGCAAGCTAATCAATGTGATATCACCGAGAGGACCCAGAGCATATCTATCCGTCATCGGGATGAACAAATTCAACTCTCGATCCATGGGCCTCAACATAACACTTTAGTAGTACTGAACCCATATTTATAATCACCCTGTTACGGTGTGACGTTTGATGTTATCAAGATACTCTTTCGGTGTTAGTGATTGACATGATCTCATGGTCTAAGGATTAGGATAACTTCGTATGTTGTTATAGCAATATAAACTCAATGACTTTGATCGTAATGCTATACTTCGGATAAATGTTCATCACACCATTCCAATAATGTTGTGACCTCGTTATTAACAACATCCAATGTCCATGATCAGGAAACCTTGATCATCTTGTTAATCAACGAGCTAGTTTATGAGAGAGGCATAACTAGGAACTTTTATGTTTGTTTATTAAACACACATGTATTAACGTTTCCGTATTAATACAATTATAGCATGCAAAATAAACGTCTATCATATACTTGGAATATACATAATAACCACTTTATTATTGCCTCTCAGGGCATATTCCCTTCAGTCTCTCACTTGCACTAGAGACAATAATCTAGTTACATAGTGATAAATATAACACCCGTGGAGTTCTGGTGTTGATGATGTTTTGATCTAGGGAGAGTTTTAGTTAGTGGATCTGTTACATTGAGATCCGTGTGTATTTTACAAATCTTTATATCTCCATCCTTGACATGCTCGCGGATGGAGTGAAACCGGCGCTTAATATGCTGGAATTCTTGTGACACCTTGGTTCTTTGGCGTTGGCTATGGCACTATTGTTGTCACAATAGATCACCATTGGGTCCAACGCGCTCGCAACCACACCTAGTTTGTTTATGAACTCCTTCATCCAAACTTCTTCCTGAGCCGCTTCCGAAGCAGCAACATATTTGGCCTCCGTTGTTGATCCCGCCACCACGGGTTGTTTGGAACTCCTCCAACTAACCGCACCACTATTCATGAGGAATACATATCTGGATTGAGAATTAGAGTCATCCGGATCGGTGACAAAGCTAGCGTCGACATAACACTTAGCGACGAGCTCTTCTTCACCTCCGTACACAAGAAACATATCCTTAGTTCTTCGCAAGTACTTAAGGATATTGTTGACCGCTATCCAGTGTTCTGATCCTGGATCAGATTGGTACCTACTATTAAAACTAATAGCATGTGCCACATCCGGTATTGTATATATCATGGCGTACATTATAGAGCCTATGGCTGAAGCATAGGGGACTTTCTCCATTATCTCTCTTTCTTCCGTCGTAGCCGGACTTTGAGTCTTACTCAATGTCTTGCCTTGCAACATATGTAAGAACCCCTTCTTACTTCCATCCATTTTAAACTTTTTTAAAATCTTATCAAGGTATGTACTTTGCGATAACCCTATTAGGTGCCTCGATCTATCTCTATAGATCTTTATGCCTAATATGTATGACGCTTCACCTAGGTCCTTCATTGAAAATTTGTTGTTTAGATAACTTTTAACACTGTTTAAAAGATCTATATCATTTCCGATCAATAATATGTCATCCACATATAATATCAGAAATGCCACATTGCTCCCACTCACTTTCTTGTAAATACAAGCCTCTCCATAAGTTTGGACAAATCCAAATTCTTTGATCACCTCATCAAAGTGGAGATTCCAACTCCGGGATGCTTGCTTTAGTCCATAGATGGATCGCTGAAGCTGGCACACCTTGTTAGCATCCTTAGGATCGACAAAACCCTTTGGTTGTATCATATACAACTCTTCTTCAATATTTCCATTGAGGAATGCAGTTTTGACATCCATCTGCCATATCTCATAGTCGAAATATGCAGCAATTGCTAACATAATACTAACTGACTTTAGCATCGCTATGGGAGAGAATGTCTCATCGTAGTCAACTCCTTGAATTTGTCGAAACCCCTTTGTGACAAGTCGAGCTTTATAGACGGTTACAGTACCATCATCATTAGTTTTCCTTTTGAAAATCCATTTATTCTTCACAGTCTTTCAGTCGTGAGGTAAGTCCACCAAGGTCCAAACCTGGTTTCATCTCGGATTTCATGGCTTCTAACCATTTGTTGGAATCCGGGCTCATCATCGCTTCTTCATACGTCATAGGGTCATCAATTTCATCGACCGTGAAATTCATAACAGGATTTCCGTACAGCTCGGGAGCTGCACGCGTCCTGCTAGACCTGCGAGGTTCGATAGTATTCTCTTTTGGAGCTTCATGATCATTATCATTAGTTCCCTCTTCAATTGGTGAAGCCAACTCCGGAACGACTTCCGGTGATGCGATACTCGCCATACTATGAAGAGAAGGTTATACAACCTCTTCGAGTTCTACCTTCCGACTACTCACGCCTTTTGTGAGAAACTCTTTCTCTAGAAAGGATCCATTCTTGGCAACAAAAACCTTGCCCTCAGATCTGTGATAGAAGGAATACCCCATAGTTTCCTTAGGGTATCCTATGAAGATGCATTTTTCCGCTTTGGGTTCGAGTTTATCCGGTTGATGTTTCTTCACATAAACACCGCATCCCCAAACTTTAAGAAATGATAGCTTAGGTTTGTTTCCAAACCACAATTCATACAGTGTCTTTTCAACGGATTTAGATGGTGCCCGATTTAAAGTGAATGCAGCAGTTTCTAGTGCATAACCCTAAAATGATAGTGGCAAGTCCATCAGAGACATCATAGATCGAACCATATCTAATAAAGTACGATTATGACATTCTGACACACCATTTCGCTGTGGTGTTCCGGCAAATGTGAGTTGTTAAACTATTCCACAATCTTTCATCTGAGTGCTAAACTCATAACTTAGATACTCACCTCCACGGTCGGACCATAGAAATTTGATCTTTCTATTACGATGATTTTCCACTTCACTCTGAAACTCGTTGAATTTCTCAAAGGTTTCAGACTTGTGTTTCATCAAGTATATATAACCGTATCTACTCAAATCATCCATGAAAGTTACAAAATAACGATATCCACCTCGCGCCGACACACTCATTGGAACACACACATCAGAATGTACGATTTCCAATAAATCTGTCGCCCATTCCATTGAACCGGAAAAACGGCGTTCTAGTCATCTTGCCCATAAGGCATGACTCACATGTATCAAATGATTCAAAATCAAGTGATTCCAAAAGTCCATCCGAATGGAGATTCTTCATGCGTTTAACGCCAATATGACCTAGACGGCAGTGCCACATATATGCGGATATATCATCATTAAGTTCAATCCTTTTAGCATCAACATTATGAATATGTGTACCATTATTATTGAGATCCAATAGAAATAAACCATTCATCATCGATGCATGACCATAAAAGATTTCATTCATATAAATAGAACAACCATTGTTCTCGGATTTAAATGAATAACCAATACGCATCAAACATGATCCGGATACAATGTTCAAGCTCAGTGTTGGCACCAGATAACAATTATTCAAGTTTATAACTAATCCCGATGTTAAGTGGAGAGGTAGCGTTCCGACGGCGATTGATGGCTCAGTTGATGTGGAGCCTGTTGGGAATCCCAAGAGCAAGGTGTGAAGCAGCACAGCAGCAAGTCTTCCCTCAGTAAGAAGCTGAGGTTATCGAACCAGTAGGAGGAAGGAAACGTCACACAGGTGTTGCAAGCAACATGGAAAACTGCACAGCACAAACTCAAGACTTTGCCCCAACTAACAGTGAGGTTGCCAATCTCACTGGTTGTTGTAAAAAAGGATTAATTGTATGGTGTGGAAGGTAATGGTTTGTAGCAAGTAAACAAGTAATAGTGGAAGATGTATCAATGGTAAAGATTGGACCGGGGTCCACAGTTCACTAGAGGTGCTCTCCTTAGATAAACAACATGGCATGAAGGGTAAACAAATTACAGCAGGGAATTGACAGGAACTGAGAAAGGCATAACAATGCAATACTAGACAAAAAGATCCTATGAGATTCGATTGGGCAATACAACAATATACATAGACCGCCATCCAACTGCATCTATGACTAGAAGTCCACCTTTAGGTTATCATCCGAACCCCCTCCAGTATTAAGTTACAAGAAACAGACAACTGCTTTAAGCAAAGTGTGTAAGGTAAACAATCCACTTGTTCTATGAACAAGAGACCGTTGTTTTCTCCCTAGTGGCAACAACACATCTACAACCGAAGAGATTTCTGTCACTTCCCTTGGAAACTAGAGGCATGAACCCACCATCAAGCATAAATACCCCCTCTTGGAGTCACTAGCAACTACTTGGCCAAGATAGCTACTAGCAATGGAGAGCATGCAAGATCACAAACAACACAGACATGATAGTATCAAATAGACAAAACCATTAATCAATCTGACATAGTAATCTCAATATCCATCGGATCCCCGCAAACAAAACATGCATGATTACAAATAGATTAGATCTTGATCATGAATGGAGCTCACAAGATCTATACATGAAAGCACAAGGGAGGAGATACAACCATCTAGCTACTACATGGACCCGTAGTCCAAGGCGGAACTACTCACGCTTCATGCCCGAGAAGAAGGCCTCCGGAATGATCTCCCCTCCGATAGGGTGCCGGGAAGAACTTCAGATCCCCTCCGATCTAGGGACGATGGTGGCGGCGGCTACAGAAGGTTTTTCATGGAGTTTTGATCGGGTGCCTAGGGTTTCTGCATCGGGGGCTTCTTATAGGCGAAGAGGCGAGGCTGGGAGGCGGCCAGAGGGCCCACACCCTGCCCAGGCGCGGGATGGGCCCACCCGCGCCGAGGGGGTGTGGCGGACCTGGCTCGCCTCTCCGTCTCTCCTCTGGACTTCATGTCGCCCACGGTAAAATATTGACTTTGGCTTTTGTCCCGTCCAATTCCGAGAATATTGATTTTCTGCCTTTCTAGAACCAAAAACAGAATAAAAGAGGCAACTAGTACTGTGGCAACTTGTTAATAGGTTAGTTTCGGAAAAGATATAAAAACACCTCAAAGTGTAGACAAAGCAAAGCAAAGTAGATACTAAACAAGCATGGAGCATCAAAAATTATAGATACATTTCCGACGTATCAAGCATTCCCAAGCTTAACTCCTGCTCATCCTCGAGTAGGTAAGTGATAAAAGAATAATTTTTGAGGTGACATGCACCATCAAAACCAAGATTAAACCATTTGCAAGAATTGAAAGCTGGGAGCAAAGAACTCTAAACATGTGCATGAAATATGGAGTTCTAACAATAAGACAAAGTAACTATGCATGCAACATGAAAGGCTACAAACAAAGATCATGAATAACATGCATTGAAAAACGTTTGTTTGTTTCACATACAAAAATCATGGCATAGTGGCATACAGCTTGTCCATCATAGACTAGAAAAAAGATGCATAGGACACCTTCAAAGTTCATAAGAGTGACTAGATACAAATAGCACAAGAACAAGTAATATCACAATATGCATCAATTAATAATTTTTGAGGACACTGCACACAAAATGGCAACTATGCTCTCTTAATGGTGCCTAAAGGTAGAAGGTGGAGACTCAATATAATAGTGGAAGAAAGGCCCTTCACAAAGGGAAGAAGGGATTTCAAGTTTCAAAAAGAGCTCCCAAAAATTATGGTACTTGTTAGCTTTCAGCCCTCATTGCTCCTATCATAAGCATCTTGAAGTGATTAAGGTTAAAGTGAACAAAGATGGAGTATATGTTTGACAAAGTATAAGTTGGCAATCTCAACTCCCTTGAATACGGGGGCCACACCTCATGCTACTCAACTTCAGTCACCTGTAAGTTCTTGTCATAGTAAGTATATGCGTATCATAGAGAACCACCAACGGGGTACCCCTTGCACATGGTACATGAGCTATCCCATAACCAAAATGACAAGGCAAGCAGAAAATGAGCATCTCAGCGATCTTTTTATTTACTATGTGCATAGCTTTTTATTGAGGATGCTTCATAGATAGCTTATTATGGTGATGCTGCAAGTTTCCACCATGATTAGGCATGGCTTAGGCTAGTGGCCCAGGCGTTTCTCTAACACAAAATACATAACTCCATGTACTTACAAGCTCCATCTTTATTTCACACCAGTGACATCCATAGACAAAATAGCATGATATCAACTGTGTACAAAGTACAAGTGCAATGTTGAAAACGTTCCCCATGACAGCATGGTTTTGGTAATTCCAACGTATAAGTGCAAGCATATACAACATAGATGACACAATGGTTCAAGTATATTAGTGGCAAAGAATATAAAATATGCCATCAAGTTTGTGAGGGCTTTAATCGCTAAGTTTTCACATAACAAAATACTTTTAATTGCAAGATAGCTGAAAACAAGAATATACTTGGAATGGTGTAACACACCATGCACAGGAGTTTATAGTGTATACTTTGGAATAACTTGGTTTCTTGGGAGTTGGAAGCATGAGTAGAGCTTACTCATACAAGTGGAGGCTTGCAAAAGACTGGGAGCAACCAACTAAGAGAGCAATAATGGCCATAATCATGCAGAGCAACAAAACATTACTAATCAAATCATAGAGTGGTACTACAAGTCAAGGACTAGATGATCAAAGAGGCTGTGATGACTTGTTCATAGTCATAACATGGTGTCAACATGTGCCAAGTCAACCCAAACAAAGCATCAAAGGAGAATACCACAATACTATGCTTTTGCATGCTAAAACAACGCATAATTTCTTCAAGGCACACTAAGCAATCCCAATTGTTTGGAACAAGACATGCTACAGCAATAATCACTAAGCATAAGGTCAAAACAACACCTAGCATGTCATGCTAAAGTCTAAGTCACAGTCAATGCAAGCTCCTCTTGCACTTTCAAGCAGAAACTTCCTACTCATTTCCAACACCAAGCAACTTATTTGAAAAACACAGCGAGAACGGGGTCCAAACTACTTTATTCAAGCAAACTAAACAAAAAACGAAAACTAAGACGCTCCAAGAACAACACAACAATGCATGAAACAATAAAAACGAAGTGTCTAGACAAACCTGAGCTTTTTATTGATGAAGAAGGGGATGCCTTGGGCATCCCCAAGCTTTGATGCTTGTACCTCTTGGATATTTCTTGGGGTTACACTGGGGTGGCATCCCCAAGCTTGAGATTTTGTCCATTCTTCATCTCATTACATCATTCTCTCTCTACACCTAAAAAATTTCCTTCATACAAAACTTCACACAATCTTCATTAACAACATTAGTGTATTCAAAAGATAATAGACCTTTAGGTTTAGCTTTGGAACAGCAGAACTTTTCAATAAAAACACAAGCTACTGTAGAAACTCCTTCAAAAAGCTCAATTACCCAAAAGAGAACTCAAAAAGGAATCAATAAGAAGCAAATGCAAATAATGGCAGAAATCTATCAAAACAGACCAGCAGGTAGAAACCGATTTTTTCGAAAATCTTCTGTTGCTCAAATCAAAAAGTGTTGAACTAATGAAAGTTAGATAACATACTGGGGGATTTATTCATAATTTTCATATCAATACGACTTACTGAGACTCCTCACGAATTTTTATGGTGGAGGACAGAAATCTGTTTCAGGACAGCAACTCCCCAAATCTTACTTCCCTCTCATTAGATGTCATTCTTGGCACAAAAAACAAACAAAAAGGATAAGGAGAGGTCATTACTGAATTAATAACTTCCAAGATCAAGGAAACTCTTGGGTTATCTCCCAACAAATACTTTTCTTTAACACCTTTAAGTTAGGCACAAGAAGCAAGAAATCAAGTATTTTCAAATGAGGAAGCATCTCTCTTGTTCTTTCCTTTCTTACCTTTCTTCTTCTATTTAGGGAAAATATGATTGCTTACTGGAGGATCAAAATGCATAATGCCTTTTCCCACATCTATTATTGCTCCAAGGTGTTTCAGTAGGGATCTTCCAAGTGTGATCTGTCCTTTGCCTACACATTCAATAACAAGATAATCAGTAGATACCATTTTCCCTGAGATTTTTGTAAACACACCTTCAGCTATTCCAATGGGTAATAAAGTGGAATTATTAGTAAGAGAGATTTCCTCTCCTCCTTTAGAAATCTCCCAAAGACTCAAAGACTCATAAATATCTTTAGGCATAAGGCAAAATTCAGACATGATATCACAACGAGCATCAAAAGTTGCACTATTTATAGTGACTTTGATTGTGAGAAACCACTTTAAAGGCTCAGAATTCATTGGAACATAATTATGGTACTGCCTAAGTGTGTGATAGCAACTATTCAAAGCAGCAGTACTAGACTCAAGAGTGTTCAACCTAGCAAAAATATTTATGAAAGAGGAATCAGACTTGCCAGGTGTAACTACCTCGGTGAATTACGCTCCTAGTACAAGCCTGGATGATCAGAAATGGTTGAAATAGTACGGTGGGGCCCAAATGCCACTCACAGGTAGACCTTTCGGCCGTCCCAACCATTTCCAAACATCGGGACAAGAACGGGCGGCGTAATCGGCAGGCGAAGGGATCAACTACATACACAAATGAGTATGTATGCAAGCCACCATACAATAGTACATCAGAGCCATTCCATCTAAAAACAAAGGAAATATAGCAACGCCATACGGCAAGATCCAAATATCCTAGATAGATATAATAGTTTGGGATATCTCCTCATACATCAATCAACAGAGTATCAAGAGGAAGCGGAAGACAAAATCCGAGTACGGATAAGAAGAAAATCGGCATAAGATGCCCCATAAATAAGCACATCCCGCCCACAGATCTCACGGATCCCCGTTCCCGGAATCTCTACACCGAATGATCGTTGCCCACATCGTCCGTCTCTTCCACCCAATATCCATCTTGCGAGGGTACCTGTTCATTCGAACCAATAATTTATCGTGTGAGACCCTAGGGGTACTCAGCAAGTCTTTATGCCTCTAAAGGGGACACAACCTGGGGTGACGCAATTGCAGCAAAAGATAAACCCTAACAATTCTATAGATACTCGCTAACCATCCGCCTAACCAGAGATAGACGGATGTCCGTAAATTAATAACAACAGTTATAGCAGTTAAAACGGTAATATCCACAGATCCATCCTCCTCCTCGCTTACCGACGAGGAAGCGGACGAACAACCCCCCCATCCGTTGGCAGTTTTATTATCCATTCCGTGAGTGTTGCACTATTTACTAGTCAGATACCTAGTCTAGTCAAATTAAAAGCGGTACTTTAGTTATGCTTGTCTATGATCGAGAAACTGTGCTCCAAGTCGTCCATAACCGCGGACACGGCTTTCAGAAAGTTTTACCCTGCAGGGATGCACAAATAGCAACACACACTCGATATGCCTCAGAAAAACCAAATCAAAACCCAACGAGGCAGTCACGACAATGCGATCACAGGATTCAGAAATATTTCAGGGGGCCACCCCATTGAGCTACCCGCAACAAAGTTAGCTGACTCCGAGACGGACTCAAGGTTTGCGTCAATGGCTGTGAACGACTGGGAACCCGAAAATGTGACTGGGCTTGTCGACACCGCGAGAACACTCCGCTTTCCTAAACAGTACAGTGTGCAGTACCTCGCACAATTTAAATAAAGCAGTAAAGCATGGCATAAGTACAGGATAGTAAATAAAACCTCAAACTAGTTTGTGGCCCCAAGAAATAAGAATGAATCAAGCTCTGGCTCAGGGGGGTCCATAAGGCCTCCCGGATGTGGATAGCGCGAATATTCAAGGAACAGGAATCAAGTACTCGGGGTCCTACGGGACACAAGTGAGCCTGAAAAACCAAATAGCGAATATGGCTCACCGATGCCACTTTCATTAGTTATCCCATTACTACTCAAATTAAGTTGTATAGGTACCTCGTTATCCATCAGACACTCACATACCCTACACATGCTGTTCTACGACTCGCATGGCTCAAACAACTCCTGTAGTAATGGCTCATGGGATGGAGGAACAAGCTTCGGTGGGGTTTAAAAGTAATGGCTATGCAATACTTGGGATTCATTTTAATGCAATCGCGACTCAATGATGCAAGACTGAGAAAGAGGCAATAGGTACTATATGTATGCAAGCATGTGGTAGTGCTTGCCTGGCAGCTCAGTTGAAGCAAGTGATGGATCTGGGTAGTGCTCCTGGTTCTCTTGATATATCCCCTGCTCAGCGTCTATTCGAAGAAGAACCAAACAAACAAGGGCCAACATAAATAAAGTGCACAAGCATATGAATAAATGCATCAAGCAAACAATCATGCCATGATGAATGATGCACAATTTGCATGGCAATGCAGTAGCATGGCATGGGTGAGGTGTGGAACACAAGAATAAATCATTTTATTGAGTTTTAACCCCATTTTAATCTCATATTAGTTGTTGTATACTTTATATTTATATGATGCATGCTTCAATTCAAACCATGGAATGCATAAACAGAAAGGTCTCGTCGAGCTAATCATTTTAGACATATCATTTGTTAAATTTGGAGTTATAAAACAAAAGATATTAATTAATTAAGACAAAAGGGCATTTTATTGTAATTCAAATAAACTTGGAATTTTAAATGTTCAAAATATATTTTGGATTGCATATTTGAATTCCTCACATTTTTCTGATTTGAAAACATATATTATAAGTATTATTTGGATTAATATTTGAAAAGTTATTTAAAAACAGAAAAAGATTTGAATTTGAAATAATTAGAAAAGATTTGAATTTAAAACAGAAACAGATAAATACTTTTGTTACCCAGTCACAGCTAGCCACAGCCACAGACATGTGGGGCCACGGCTAACTGGACCAGACGCGCGCGGAAAAGCTTCTGTCACCGCGAGCTCTTCCAGCCCTAGCGGATGACAGGTGGGGCCTGGGGTCTTCGCAGGCCCACGCGTCAGCGGGCGACCAAGGGGGGGTGCCACGCGGCTTAGCGAGGACTGCGGGTTGAGACTAAGATACTGGGGGGGATCTTTGCAAGATCGAACGGCGGCTGACTGGTGGGCCAAAAGTACCGCGGGTTTAGACGAAAAGAAAGCAGGGGGGTATCGGCAAAACTACCGCCGGTACTGTGCTTCTTCTCTCTGAATTCTGTCTGTCGACAGATCAGTGCCGACGCGCGGAGCGCAGCGCACGGGGGAATCGAACTGGGGACCTGGGCGTGCGCTGGGGTGGCGAACCACTGCGGTGGGCTGGGGTAGTTGATAGGAGGGAGCTGGACGGCTAGCTAGGGTTTCTGCTGCGCTACGGCGAGGAGAACCGAAAACGTCGCCGGTGCACAGAGAGCGTTTGTCGGTTTGATCGGCGGCTCTAGACGGCTACGGCGAGGCGGACCATGCCAGGGCGACTGAGATGCTCACCGGGAGTGTGTCGGTGTGGTCGGTTCGGGTCGGCGAGCAGGCGATCGCCGGCGATGCAGGTGGCCAGAAGATCTAGGGTTAGCGTCGGGCTCGCGCGGGTACTGGCAGCTCCGGTCCTCCTCCTCCTCAACGGCGCGTACAGGGGCGGTGCAGGTGCTCTTCTTGGTCTCCTCGATCACCTCCCCGTCGTGCTCGTCGTCTGGAACGGTGGGGCGCGATGGAGGCCGACGGTGGCCGGCGTGGGGTAGCGGCGGGGATGGAGAAGAAGGAAGGAGGGGAGGCGCCTGGGGTGGATCTGGGGATGGTCTGGCGAGGCAGAGAGGTGGTGGGGGATGGGATAAAGCAGCGAGGCAGGCAGATGTCGTGGGGAGGTGGTAGACGATAAAGGTGGCTCGGCCACCTTTTTGTCCTCCTCCTCACGTGCTCGGCTAGGAGGCCAGGGCAGGGGCCAGGTGGGAGGCTTCCAGGTGGGGCTAGAGGCGAGGCCAAGGGCAGGGGCAGGCTCGAGTAGAGGGAGAGAGAGAGAGGGGGGTAACCTCGGGTTAGCTAGGGTTGGAGTAGAAGGTAGGCTCGGTTAGGGTTAGGTATGGCTCGGGTAGAGGGGAGCTAGGGCCGGGGTGAGGTGGCCAGGGAGAGAGGTGGCATGGTGGGGCCAGCTAGGTGAGAGAGAGGCCGAGAGAGAGGGGTAGGCTTAGGGTTTAGGTTTAGATGGGGGGTGTGATTAGATTAGAGAGGGTCTAGGTTTAGGAGTGAGGGGGTATGGTGATAGGGTAGATGCTAGATAGAGGATAAGAGAGAGGGTGAGAGCTAGGGTTAAAATAAGATGGCATGCTCCAACTAGGTCAAGCAAAGCAAGAGGGGGGGTGTGGTGATGATGGTCTTAAGCAAGATCAAACCGGATCAAGCTAAAAGGAGGGAGAGATAGATGAGGGATGGCATGATCCAACCAAAAACAAGTAAAAACCAAATGACAAGCAAAAGATGGTACTTGCATGGCCCATGCAAATATTTAATGCCATGTTGATTCTTGTGAAAACAATATTAATACATGGCATTATTATTATGCATTCCCAAAATTGGAGTAAGGCCCAAGCAAAGGAATTTAGAAAGAATTCCAAGTGGAGTATATGGAGATGATCACATTGGATTATATTTGGGACTTGCTAGTGTGTATATGCCACTAGGTATTTAATAAGCCCACAAAAATATCCCAACATGAGAATAACCCCAAAATCACACATATGGAAGCTAGGAAAAAGGTTCCACTCACAAGGCATGCAAAGGTGGCCAGGTGGCTCTCATATATCAATGATGTGAAAACAACATGATGCTAAGATGAGAGCATGTGGATGAGAATTGGATCCATCCCAACCCACATGAGCTAGAAGTAAAACCAGTAAATGCCAAGCTCATATTTAGTTGGATGGTGGAATTATAAGGTGGTGAAAGAAAGGTGGTGGAGTTAATAAAAAATATGCCCCCAACTCAACTTGGGCATTAACAATATATCAAGAACCAAATACAATATCAAGAGGCAAATACAATTAATGATGCATATGAGACAAGATCCAAAACACAAAGGGGTTTTATATGATGCTCAAATGCAAGGTGGCATGATGACATGAGCATGATATAATGATGATGCAACAATTATATAGTTGAAGTAGCCATTATATTACTAGACCAAGTAGCATTACAATTGTTAGACAATTGGGATGCTACAACTCTCCCCCACTAAACAGGAATCTCGCCCCGAGATTCTAGGATGAAGAAGAAGACACAAAGAGGGTAGGATACTTGGCACGGAGATCATCTTCACGTTCCCAAGTGGCTTCATCAACGGAATGGTGCGACCACTGCACCTTGCAGAACTTGATGGACTTGTTGCGAGTCCTTCTTTCTGCGACTTCAAGGATTTTTGTGGGGTGTTCTTGATAAGACAGGTCCTCTTGGAGATTGATAAGCTCATGGTCCACGGTCCTGCCGGGATCCTTGAAGCACTTCTTGAGCTGAGAGATGTGGAAAACATCATGGACCTTGAGTTTTTCCGGGAGCTCAAGAGCATAAGCAACTTCTCCTCTTCTTCCATGAACTTTGAAAGGACCGATGTATCTAGGAGCCATCTTTCCTTTGATACCAAAGCGGTGCGTGCCTCTCATGGGAGTGACACGAAGGTAAACGAGATCACCAGGGACATACTCCATGTCCGTGTGCTTTCTGTCATAATTGCTCTTCTGGCGACTTTGAGCAATCCTCAGATTTTCAAGAATGATGTGAACCTTCTCCTCCGCTTGAGTCACAATGTCAGGGCCAAACAAGATCCTTTCACCTGCACCCGACCAACCAATCGGAGTTCTGCACTTGCGACCATAGAGGGCCTCAAATGGTGCCATCCTGTGATTGATATAAAACACAAGTCAGTACTATGATGGAGAATAATAATAATCCAAAATAGTACCAAGATGGAATTAATCAAGATTAAAGGATACAATTTACTAAGATGATATTAAAATATCAACGAAGTTCAAAGCACCTAGAAGATATTAAGCATATCGCACACGACTGAAAAGGAGTGTGGTACACAAATATATCAAAGAAAAATTTTCCACAAATTTCGGCATTAAAATACCAATAGATGCGCAAAATCCCTTAACGAATCAAGATTAGTGATTCTACCAACTCAATATACAAGAGCAATGATAAAAGTAGTGGTATGGTCGCGACTCCATCCCGCACTCGAATCATTACTCCGCACATGAATAAGTAAAACACCTATCTCAAAACCTTCTTCTCACGATAACCTAAAGATTAGCAACTACGGAAACGAACACCACAAACAAGATAGCGTCGGATAACAAAGAGTAAGACAGATCGCGTCGGTATACAACGAATCAGATAGATCGCGTCGGTTTGCAAAAGCCTGTCGGTATGGAATGTACCAACAGTTGATAACCAAAAGGCCGATAAGATAACAACTTGGATGCAACAGATAGACAAAGGATTACACACACTCACACACACACAGATACACAACCTATGGTACTACAGAAACCCAGAACACGTGAATCCTAGTTTGAATTTAAGAAGAGGATTGAAAACGTTACACTTCCTTACCAAAAAAGAGTGGTGGTTGGGTAAGGAGAAAAGTGGAAGCAGTCCTACTCTCGCGTTTTGTTTTTCCCTAGTATACATAACTACCAAAAATATTTGCTAGACAGACAACGACCATTTGGCTGAGACCCTGAAGGTCGGGATGGCTCTGATACCAATTGTAACTACCTCGGTGAATTACGCTCCTAGTACAAGCCTGGATGATCAGAAATGGTTGAAATAGTACGGTGGGGCCCAAATGCCACTCACAGGTAGACCTTTCGGCCGTCCCAACCATTTCCAAACATCGGGACAAGAACGGGCGGCGTAATCGGCAGGCGAAGGGATCAACTACATACACAAATGAGTATGTATGCAAGCCACCATACAATAGTACATCAGAGCCATTCCATCTAAAAAGAAAGGAAATATAGCAACGCCATACGGCAAGATCCAAATATCCTAGATAGATATAATAGTTTGGGATATCTCCTCATACATCAATCAACAGAGTATCAAGAGGAAGCGGAAGACAAAATCCGAGTACGGATAAGAAGCAAATCGGCATAAGATGCCCCATAAATAAGCACATCCCGCCCACAGATCTCACGGATCCCCGTTCCCGGAATCTCTACACCGAATGATCGTTGCCCACATCGTCCGTCTCTTCCACCCAGTATCCATCTTGCGAGGGTACCTGTTCATCTGAACCAATAATTTATCGTGTCAGACCCTAGGGGTACTCAGCAAGTCTTTATGCCTCTAAAGGGGACACAACCTGGGGTGACGCAATTGCAGCAAAAGATAAACCCTAACAATTCTATAAATACTCGCTAACCATCCGCCTAACCAGAGATAGACGGATGTCCGTGAATTAATAACAACAGTTATAGCAGTTAAAACGGTAATATCCACAGATCCATCCTCCTCCTCGCTTACCGACGAGGAAGCGGACGAACAACCCCCCCCCCCATCCGTTGGCAGTTTTATTATCCATTCCGTGAGTGTTGCACTATTTACTAGTCAGATACCTAGTCTAGTCAAATTAAAAGCGGTACTTTAGTTATGCTTGTCTATGATCGAGAAACTGTGCTCCAAGTCGTCCATAACCGCGGACACGGCTTTCAGAAAGTTTTACCCTGCAGGGGTGCACAAATAGCAACACACACTCGATATGCCTCAGAAAAACCAAATCAAAACCCAACGAGGTAGTCACAACAAAGCGATCACAGGATTCAGAAATATTTCAGGGGGCCACCCCATTGAGCTACCCGCAACGAAGTTAGCTGACTCCGAGACGGACTCAAGGTTTGCGTCAATGGCTGTGAACGACTGGGAACCCGAAAATGTGACTGGGCTTGTCGACACCGCGAAAACACTCCGCTTTCCTAAACAGTACAGTGTGCAGTACCTCGCACAATTTAAATAAAGCAGTAAAGCATGGCATAAGTACAGGATAGTAAATAAAACCTCAAACTAGTTTGTGGCCCCAAGAAATAAGAATGAATCAAGCTCTGGCTCAGGGGGGTCCATAAGGCCTCCCGGATGTGGATAGCGCGAATATTCAAGGAACAGGAATCAAGTACTCGGGGCCCTACGGGACACAAGTGAGCCTGAAAAACCAAATAGCGAATATGGCTCACCGATGCCACTTTCATTAGTTATCCCATTACTACTCAAATTAAGTTGTATAGGTACCTCGTTATCCATCAGACACTCACATACCCTACACATGCTGTTCTACGACTCGCATGGCTCAAACAACTCCTGTAGTAATGGCTCATGGGATGGAGGAACAAGCTTCGGTGGGGTTTAAAAGTAATGGCTATGCAATACTTGGGATTCATTTTAATGCAATCGCGACTCAATGATGCAAGAATGAGAAAGAGGCAATAGGTAATATATGTATGCAAGCATGTGGTAGTGCTTGCCTGGCAGCTCAGTTGAAGCAAGTGATGGATCTGGGTAGTGCTCCTGGTTCTCTTGATATATCCCCTGCTCAGCGTCTATTCGAAGAAGAACCAAACAAACAAGGGCCAACATAAATAAAGTGCACAAGCATATGAATAAATGCATCAAGCAAACAATCATGCCATGATGAATGATGCACAATTTGCATGGCAATGCAGTAGCATGGCATGGGTGAGGTGTGGAACACAAGAATAAATCATTTTATTGAGTTTTAACCCCATTTTAATCTCATATTAGTTGCTGTATACTTTATATTTATATGATGCATGCTTCAATTCAAACCATGGAATGCATAAACAGAAAGGTCTCGTCGAGCTAATCATTTTAGACATATCATTTGTTAAATTTGGAGTTATAAAACAAAAGATATTAATTAATTAAGACAAAAGGGCATTTTATTGTAATTCAAATAAACTTGGAATTTTAAATGTTCAAAATATATTTTGGATTGCATATTTGAATTCCTCACATTTTTTTGATTTGAAAACATATATTATAAGTATTATTTGGATTAATATTTGAAAAGTTATTTAAAAACAGAAAAAGATTTGAATTTGAAATAAATAGAAAAGATTTGAATTTAAAACAGAAACAGATAAATACTTTTGTTACCCAGTCACAGCTAGCCACAGCCACAGACATGTGGGGCCACGGCTGACTGGACCAGACGCGCGCGGAAAAGCTTCTGTCACCGCGAGCTCTTCCAGCCCTAGCGGATGACAAGTGGGGCCTGGGGTCTTCGCAGGCCCACGCGTCAGCAGGCGACCAAGGGGGGGTGCCACGCGGCTTAGCGAGGACTGCGGGTTGAGACTAAGATACTGGGGGGGCTCTTTGCAAGATCGAACGGCGGCTGACTGGTGGGCCAAAAGTACCGCGGGTTTAGACGAAAAGAAAGCAGGGGGGTATCGGCAAAACTACCGCCCGTACTGTGCTTCTTCTCTCTGAATTCTGTCTGTCGACAGATCGGTGCCGACGCGCGGGGGAATCGAACTGGGGACCTGGGCGTGCGCTGGGGTGGCGAACCACTGCGGTGGGCTGGGGTAGTTGATAGGAGGGAGCTGGGCGGCTAGCTAGGGTTTCTGCTGCGCTACGGCGAGGAGAACCGAAAACGTCGCCGGTGCACAGAGAGCGTTTGTCGGTTTGATCGGCGGCTCTAGACGGCTACGGTGAGGCGGACCATGCCAGGGCGACTGAGATGCTCACCGGGAGTGTGTTGGTGTGGTCGGTTCGGGTCAGCGAGCAGGCGATCGCCGGCGATGCAGGTGGCCAGAAGATCTAGGGTTAGCGTCGGGCTCGCGCGGGTACTGGCAGCTCCGGTCCTCCTCCTCCTCAACGGCGCGTACAGGGGCGGTGCAGGTGCTCTTCTTGGTCTCCTCGATCACCTCCCCGTCGTGCTCGTCGTCTGGAACGGTGGGGCGCGATGGAGGCCGACGGTGGCCGGCGTGGGGTAGCGGCGGCGATGGAGAAGAAGGAAGGAGGGGAGGCGCCTGGGGTGGATCTGGGGATGGTCTGGCGAGGCAGAGAAGTGGTGGGGGATGGGATAAAGCAGCGAGGCAGGCAGATGCCGTGGGGAGGTGGTAGACGATAAAGGTGGCTCGGCCACCTTTTTGTCCTCCTCCTCACGTGCTCGGCTAGGAGGCCAGGGCAGGGGCCAGGTGGGAGGCTTCCAGGTGGGGCTAGAGGCGAGGCCAAGGGCAGGGGCAGGCTCGGGTAGAGGGAGAGAGAGAGAGAGGGGGGTAGCCTCGGGTTATCTAGGGTTGGAGTAGAAGGTAGGCTCGGTTAGGGTTAGGTATGGCTCGGGTAGAGGGGAGCTAGGGCCGGGGTGAGGTGGCCAGGGAGAGAGGTGGCATGGTGGGGCCAGCTAGGTGAGAGAGAGGCCGAGAGAGAGGGGTAGGCTTAGGGTTTAGGTTTAGATGGGGGGTGTGATTAGATTAGAGAGGGTCTAGGTTTAGGAGTGAGGGGGTATGGTGATAGGGTAGATGCTAGATAGAGGATAAGAGAGAGGGCGAGAGCTAGGGTTAAAAGAAGATGGCATGCTCCAACTAGGTCAAGCAAAGCAAGAGGGGGGTGTGGTGATGATGGTCTTAAGCAAGATCAAACCAGATCAAGCTAAAAGGAGGGAGAGATAGATGAGGGATGGCATGATCCAACCAAAAACAAGTAAAAACCAAATGACAAGCAAAAGATGGTACTTGCATGGCCCATGCAAATATTTAATGCCATGTTGATTCTTGTGAAAACAATATTAATACATGGCATTATTATTATGCATTCCCAAAATTGGAGTAAGGCCCAAGCAAAGGAATTTAGAAAGAATTCCAAGTGGAGTATATGGAGATGATCACATTGGATTATATTTGGGACTTGCTAGTGTGTATATGCCACTAGGTATTTAATAAGCCCACAAAAATATCCCAACATGAGAATAACCCCAAAATCACACATATGGAAGCTAGGAAAAAGGTTCCACTCACAAGGCATGCAAAGGTGGCCAGGTGGCTCTCATATATCAATGATGTGAAAACAACATGATGCTAAGATGAGAGCATGTGGATGAGAATTGGATCCATCCCAACCCACATGAGCTAGAAGTAAAACCAGTAAATGCCAAGCTCATATTTAGTTGGATGGTGGAATTATAAGGTGGTGAAAGAAAGGTGGTGGAGTTAATAAAAGATATGCCCCCAACTCAACTTGGGCATTAACAATATATCAAGAACCAAATACAATATCAAGAGGCAAATACAATTAATGATGCATATGAGACAAGATCCAAAACACAAAGGGGTTTTATATGATGCTCAAATGCAAGGTGGCATGATGACATGAGCATGATATAATGATGATGCAACAATTATATAGTTGAAGTAGCCATTATATTACTAGACCAAGTAGCATTACAATTGTTAGACAATTGGGATGCTACACCAGGTGTATTATAAATTATAATCAATTTCTTTATGGCATCAAAAGATTCATCCTCAATACATTGAAAAATATCTTTCCCAGCCATAGCATCTAAAGCATATCTATAACAAAGAGCAATACCGCGGTAGAAACTATTGATAACCAAGCTAAGACTCATCTTAGGCTCAGTTTCCCTTTGCAAAGCAGAAATTCTAGACCAAGCTTCTTTAAAACTCTCTTCACCTTTTTGCTTGAAAGCAAAGATCTCTTACATAGGTGTCAGAGAGATAAGACCAAAACCAGACATGGTAGCAACTAGGGTAGGAACTAATTTTTTTTGTTTTTGATAAGAGAAGCCAAACCAAACTAAACTATTTTATTTTGGAGTTTTTGATAAAAAGAGGCAAACAAAACGAAGCAAAAGAAACTAAGCAAACTAAAAACAAAGCAAAGAGAAAGGTTGAGGAGGACTCCCCTTGTGAAGACGTCCTTAGCCTCCCCAGCAACGGCGCCAGAAAAATTTGTTGATGGCTCAGTTGATGTGGAGCCTGTTGGGAACCCCAAGAGAAAGGTGTGAAGCAGCACAGCAGCAAGTATTCTCTCAGTAAGAAACCGAGGTTATTGAACCAGTAGGAGGAAGGAAATGTCACACATGTGTTGCAAGCAACATGGAAACCTGCACAACACAAACTCAATACTTTGCCCCAACTAACAGTGAGGTTGTCAATCTCACCGGTTGCTGTAACAAAGGATTAACTGTATGGTGTGGAAGGTAATGGTTTGCAGCAAGTAAACAAGTAACAGTGGAAGATGTATCAATGGTAAAGATTGGACCGGGGTCCATAGTTCACTAAAGGTGCTCTTCTTAGATAAACAACATGGCATGAAGGGTAAACAAATTACAGCATGGCAATTGACAGGAACTGAGCAAGGCATAACAATGCAATACCAGACAAAAAGATCCTATGAGATTCGATTGGGCAATACAACAATATACATAGACCGCCATCCAACTACATCTATGACTAGAAGTCCACCTTCAGGTTATCATCCGAACCCCCTCCAGTATTAAGTTGCAAGCAACAGACAACTACTTTAAGCAAAGTGTGTAAGGTAAACAATCCACTTGTTCTATGAACAAGAGACCGTTGTTTTCTCCCTAGTGGCAATAGCACATCTACAACCGAAGCTATTTCTGTCACTTCCCTTGGAAACTAGAGGCATGAACCCACTATCGAGCATAAATACCCCCTCTTGGAGTCACTAGCAACTACTTGGACAAGATAGCTACTAACAACGGAGAGCATGCAAGATCACAAACAACACAAACATGATAGTATCAAATAGACAAAACCATTAATCAATCTGCCATAGTAATCTCAATATCCATCGGATCCCCGCAAACACAACATGCATGATTACAAATAGATTAGATCTTGATCATGAACGGAGCTCACAAGATCTATACATGAAAGCATAAGGGAGGATATACAACCATCTAGCTAATACATGGACCCGTAGTCCAAGGTGGAACTACTCAAGCTTCATGCTGGAGAAGAAGGCCTCCGAGATGATCTCCCCTCTGGCAGGGTGCCGGGAAGAACTTCAGATCCCCCTCCCCCGATCTAGGGATGATGGTGGCGGCGTCTATAGAAGGTTTCATGGAGTTTTGATCGGGTGCCTAGGGTTTCTGCATCGGGGGCTTCTTATAGGAGAAGAGGCAAGGCTGGGAGGCGGCCAGAGGGCCCACACCCTGCCTAGGCGCAGGGTGGGCCCACCCTTGCCTAGGGGGGTTTGGTGGCCCTGGCTCGCCTCTCCGTCTCTCCTTTGGACTTCGTGTCGCCCATGGTAAAATATTGACTTTGGCTTTTGTCCCGTCCAATTATGAGAATATTGATTTTCTGACATTCTGGAACCAAAAACAGAAGAAAACAGGCAACTGGCACTGTGGCAACTTGTTAATAGGTTAGTTCCAGAAAATATATAAAAACACCTCAAAGTGTAGAAAAAGCAAAGCAAAGTAGATACTAAACAAGCATGGAACATCAAAAATTATAGATACGTTTTCAACGTATCAGCGATCACATCAATGCTTGATCCATTGCCGACACGCATCTTGACCTCACCCCTTGCTGTCAGTCGCTTGTTCCGCAGCCCCTGATTCGAGTTACAAATATTAGCAACTGAACCGGTATCAAATACCCAGGTGCTACTGCGAGTACTAGCCAAGTACACATCCATAACATGTATATCATATATACCTTTATTCGCCTTGCCGGCCTTCTTGTCTGCCAAATACTTGGGGCAGTTGTGCTTCTAGTGGCTAGTCCCCTTGCAATAATAGCACTCGGTATCAGACTTAGGGCCAACTCGGGGTTTCTTTTCAGGCACGGCAACTGGCTTGCCGCCCTTCTTTCCCTTCTGTTTACCCTTCTTGTCTTTCTTGAAACCAGTGGTCTTATTGATCATCAACACTTGATGTTCCTTCTTGATCTCCACTTCTGCAGTTTTAAGCATTGACAGAAGCTCGTGGAGAACTTATTCATGCCTTGCATATTATATTTCATCACGAAGCTCTTATAGCTAGGTGGCAGAGACTGGAGAACACGATGGATGCCTAAGTCAATGGGAATCGTTATTCCCAAGGACACAAACTTATCGGCGTAACCCGACATCTTGAGTACATGCTCACTTACGGAGCTGTTCTCTTCCATCATGCAGCTAAAGAACTTTTCTGGAGCATTGTAACTCTCTACAGCAGCATGTGTGTCGAAAATTATTTTCAACTCACCCATTGTATCAAATACATTGCCGTTTTCGAAACGCTTTCGAAGTTCTGGCTCTAGCCCATACAATATGCCGCAATGAACTAAGTTGTGGTCCTCCTGACGAATGTGATAGACATTCTTTTCCTCGTCAGGGGCATCATCAAACGGTGGGGGGCCGAGAGGCGCTTCTAACACATATTGCTTTTGTGCATCAGTGAGGAGAATCCTCAAATTCATGGCCCAGTCGGTAAAGTTGCTACCGTTCGTTGCAAGTTTCTCTTTCTCCATGAACACATTAAAATTAAAAGCAGGTGGTGCCATCTACAACAGAATTTGTAAAGTTTAGACTAAGTTTATGATAGATTGAGTTCAACTAATACAAATTAATAACGAACTCCCACTCAAAAACGATATCCCTCATGCCTTTTTGGTGATTACATGAACCAAATCCACTACACCAAGTCCTATCATCACGTGATTCGGTGTAGCTTCAAAGGCAAGCATCAAATGGGAATCATATCTTCAATATGACTTATGCTTAACCTTTCGGTCTGTGTTCCGAGGCCATGTATGTACATGCTAGGCTCTCCAAGTAAGAACCTTAGTATTCGCGTGTGTAACTATCTTACACCCGAAATATGATCGTGGATCCAAGAACACCCGATCATCACGTGATGTCTTGGAGCGACTAAACATAATCGGTGCATACTTAAGGGAGAACACATTTTTATCTTGACATCTAAATGAGGGATCATCTTATTATGCTAGTAAAACACCACGAGGATAAACAAATTGTTGACAACTCGTTGCAAATTAGATATTGACTATAGTAGGAGAGACAGACACCCGCTATCCACTTATGCAAAACTAGTTGCATGTCAAGCGTAGAACAGTTCTCATGTGCGAGGACATGTAAAGTTTGTCCGGTCCGCTTCATCCCACTATGCCACCAATATCCAAAGTACAACTAAGAAGCAATAACATGATCATCATCGCCCACATACTCATATGTGTACTACCCGTGCAAAGCATCTACGCATAGATCCGGCTCTGATACCACTGTAGGGTTCGCAGCCTAGAAAATTTTTTCCTACGATGGGAACAACTATGTACCAAGATCTATCTACTAGATACAAGCAACAGGCGAATATACATCCGCAGAGAACATACCCTTGAAGATCGACAAATCTTAACTAGGTTGAACTCGTGGTTGATGTAGACGATCTCTTGCCGATCTCAAGATCGAGAGGAAGTCCTAGCGCCGCAAATCAGCGGCGCATCCGTGCTCGCATACACGTCCGAGGTGTGAGTGAGAAGAGAGCAGGGGGGTTCATTTTATAGGAGAAGGGGGAACCCCAAGGGGGTGGCCGGCGCATGGGGCTGCCCCTTTCCCTCCCTCCATTCATGTGGGTGGACACTCCACTCACAAAAATTCCCTTCAATTTTCTCCACTCAAAAACCCACTCAAATTCCCATTAAATTTCCACCAAATTAAATGCAAACTCTCATTAAATAAAACTCCTTTTATTTATTCTGAATTTAGTCAATTACTTTAATGACAAACATTCACATATAACCCCTTGCTAGTATTTCATTTCACATGCAAAAACACTTTATGTAATTTCACCCGAAAAATAGTTTCGGTATCTAGTGAAATAAATTCCTGCGCTTGTTATTCTTTTTAGCATGAAACTTTTGCTCCAAATGGTGTCGGTGTCTCTTAAGTGTGTCACCCTACGGTGCGCTAATAATGCGGACATGATCAAGACCCCTCTCAGATCAATAATCAGAAGCGGGACCTAGAGATCCATACTGACTCCCACACATTCAACGATGACTTTCTTGTGATCGTGAGAACCTTTTACGCTAGTATCTTAATCCTTTTGTTTCGCGATATATTACATGTCCGAGATTCGATCATCGGTATCTCCATACCTATTTTGATCTCGTTACTGACATGTACTGTTTTCTTGTTCCCGTGATATAACATTCTAGTGATCAAATCACTTGCTTGCAAGCTAATCAATGTGATATCACTGAGAGGGCCCAGAGCATATCTATCTTTCATCGAGATGAACAAATTCTACTCTCGATCCATGGTCCTCAACATAACACTTTAGTAGTACTGAACCCATCTTTATAATCACCCTGTTACGGTGTGATGTTTGATGTTATCAAGATACTCTTTGTCAACACCCGGATTTTTCAATCCTAGATGCCTGTTATGCCATACATCGCAATCCCAGGATTACCATTTTTGCGAGACATAACAGAATTGGATACCATAGTACATCATCCATTACAAACTATACATAAGTTCTTACACAAATAGGGATCTCATGATCCAGTTCTTAATACAACATCAAGCAGCGGAATACGTAATAATAACGGTAGCATAGGCGAAGCTCCATCTTCGGGGTCACAGGCAATGCTGACGATGGGAGATGATCCTAGTTGTTGTAACCTTCCTGGGGTCCATCTTCCAGGTACTCCTCTTCATAGTCTGGCCATGGGAATAGCCAGGGACAAAGCCATGAGTACTCTTTAAGTACTCGCAAACTAATACTAATAGGTAAAGGGGGTTTTTGGATAATAGGACACTAGGCTCTAGGGTTGTTTTGCAAAAGCCAGATTTATCTCTACTAAGCTCCAAAGCTAGTCACAATTTTATAAATCCTAAGCGGGAACTTTTATTTCATATCACAACTCTGTTGCGGTCAAGTCAAAGTCTTAATTCATCTCACAGGTCATTTTGAAAAGTCTGACGGGGGAACAGTATGGCCACTCTAACTGTCCATAACCGCGGATGCGGCTATTCGAATAGTTTGACACTCTGCAGAGATTGTACACTTTCACCATAACATTCGATACATCCGTCAGGAACAAATCCTGAATTCACCATACTCAGTATGCGGATAATCAATCCTAACCTTTCGATTACACGCCCTAGTATAAGCACCTCTCTTGTGAGTTTGGCCTCCCAACCATGACCAACTGTCATCTTGGGTACTGCACAGGTGGACACTCTTCACAAGGTAGCCTCAGCTCAGACCTTGGTCGTGAGGGAGCTAATACTAAGGTACATAAGTTTTCAGTCAAGCCCTACCCAATATTCGGGTATTGTGGTTGTACGATAAAATTGGAATGGTATCGCATCCAGACAACCATCAGTTTCATAAAGGGCTAAGGCTCATGCCTCAACATTTTTATCACCAAAATTCTCAAGTGTTTGGAAACACATGTCCAAAACATTTCAATAGAATGATCCATCATTCCAAGGTTTTCATAACCATTTTTCCACCAAGTATTCCCATCTAAAAGTTGATCAAGTTTTATGCTTAGCACTAGCATCTATAGGTGGGGGTAGTAATGATGAGGGGTGGTAACTAGTGGAGTTTCAACTAAGTACAACCTCATGTCTCAGGCTGATGTCAAGGTTTCTAGCTTAGGCCAAATTTTATGCTCTTTATGCAACCTTCAGCATCTTTCCAAAATCTACCAGTCACTTAAGTAAACTCTAAGTAAGCTTTGACAAAGAAATAGCGTAAGGAGCTTGCACATAAAACTAGGATTGGTTTATCAAGTGGGTATGATCACATATGCTTAAGGCATATAGTAGTCATAGAACAATTATGGGTTTGTTGCATCAGTAGGGTATCTTGCAAGGGTTAGCTTGCATAGGTCAACTTGATTAGTAAGGCTTGCATAGGTATAGTATCAGCTTGCATCAATATCAGTATAAGCTTGCTAAAGTAGAGTGTATTGCAAGTTTTAGCTTGCCTTGTGTAGAGCAGTGGTTGAAGTTCTCCTCGGCTTCTTCTTCGTAGTATCCTCCTTCCTCTTCGTATCCTTGGTCGGTACTAGCGTCTATGAATAAATACGAGGTACACAATCACCAAACAATACTTAACTACTTGCAATCATCACACACAAGGGTCCTATGGATGATCTAGCATCATCCCTAACATTACAAGGTTAAGGCTTGGTTTAAATCTTTTTATTTTTAGAAAAGTAATTTCTACTCATTGAAAAACTACTTAAGATTTTATATTCTCCAAACCCAACATGGGATCATGTTGACACATGTCATCACCACATATTGTAGTCCATGGGAATGTGATTTAAAGTGCTGTCACAATTTAATAAGGTTTTACCCTTTTATTTTAATTAATTAAAGTGGCTAGAAATGCTTATGTAGCATTCTTTTATTACTTGAACATTATTTCTGCAAGTAAACCTATATATTTTTATATATTCTGAAAGGTATGGTTAAATGTGATTTTTGAGAGTTGGAATCAACTCAAAATCTATTATGGTTTAAATTTGAAAAATGTTTGAATGCAGAAAAGCTTCTGCCTTGTTATTTTTACCATGGGTGATCTATAGATCCAAATGACTTGAATCCAACGGGCTTGGATTCAGCATTCACAAACCTTTCCAACAAAATTGGTTTCATTCAATTTGGTGCACTGAATCGATCTGGGTTGATTTTTGAAGTTGGGTACAGAAGTGTGTTTGAATGAAATAGAAAAAGGTTTAATTTGAATAACTGGGCTGCGCGGGAAAAGTTACTGGGCCGGCCTGCTAAGCGCAGTGCTCCCGCGGGCTGCTTAAGTGGGTGTCCCCACTCGTCAGTGACACGGGGCTAGGCGAAGCTGTATGGGGCGACGTGGATCGTTCGATCTAGTTCTAATCTAACGGCTGGGAGTCATCGTCGACGCGAGACAACTCCGACGAGAACGAAACCTAGCGCGGCCAGTGAGGGCCGCTGGGGGATCACCGGGTTGCTGGCGAGGGTCGGTGAGGCGGGCGAACGACGAAGTCGATGACATCGAACTCAGGGGTGGTCGCGGAAGCTCCTGGGACGGCTCCAATCGCTGGCTCCCTTCTTCTCCGGCAGCGCAGGCTCCAGTGAAATTCTGACGAGGTGGTGCTCGCCTTGCTCTAAGAATGGGGTGGCACGATCAGTGAGGAGAGGGGAGTGAGATGGTGTGAAGAAATCGTGCGGGGGTGGCCTCTATTTATAGTCGAGCGAGGGGACCGTCGGGGCGCACGGTGAGCTCGTCGGGGGCGAGGTTACAGGCGGCTAAAGGCATGGGCAAGGGTAGGGGACGGTGCGGTGTCTCCTGGCGATGCTCAACGACATGGTCTCGAGGCATGGGGCGGTGTGGTTTGGTCTGGAACGAGCGGTGCTCTGCGCGACAGAGGCGGCGTCTTCGACGGCGGGCGGAGGCTGTGCGACACGGGGCGGCAAACGGGGATGTCTAACGGTCTCCTGGGTCTGTGGGGATTGTATATGCACGCGGCGAGGGCGGCGTGCGGTCTGTGGGTGATGGTCGAGGGTGGCGCTCTGGCGCACGCTCGGCATGGTCTGGGCGCGGCTTGTGCGCATGGTCTAGGGCTTGGCAACGTTCGCGGCTGGGACAGTGAGTGGCGGTGGACGGTGGGCTGCCTCCCAGACATGCTGGCTAGGCTTGCTGCTGCTCCTAGCTTGCTGTTGACTATGGGGTGGCAAGAGGGTGCTCGGCTATTCACCATTGATGACAATGGCAAGCTCACAGTGGTGCTAGTGCCTGGCTAATCTTCCTAGATGATCTACTGAGTTGTGTGTGAGCTAAATGGGGAACCAGTTAGGCAAGAATCACTTCTCACAATAGTGTTTGATGTTTGTTTGATTTGTTTCTGCAACCTGTTTGATGAAATGGCCGCATGAATTCAAGTTTTGAATTTTGAAATGATTTTTGGTGGGTTTGCTAGATTGGTGCTGGTGAGTCTGCAGATGCTTGGGTTTTGAAAGTTGAGCTTGTTTGAGTAGTTTTTGAAAAAGTGGGATCTTCCCATATGATAAAGATTCAATTTTGAATTATCATTTAAACTATGCATTTGAAAGTTTCTGTATGATCACAAAGTGGGCCTTGATACCTTGTTATGAGTACATTCAAGGGGTGCAAAGATCCAGAAAAGTTTCTGTTAGGTTCTGAAAGTTTGAGACAGCCAAAGTAGGCATGGGAGTTAAATTGGCCAAAATGACCATTCATTTCATATATGTGTTTTGATTTACTTGTCTTTAGGAAAGGTGTGGGAAATGTTTTAGATGATGTTTATTTCACCTAAGAAACATTTTACAAGCAATGGAACAAACAAACAAGGTGGATTTAAAGGATTTCAAAATCCATGCATACACATATGCATGCATTCATGATTTCATTTAGAAAAGTTTTTGTTAACCCTAATTTTGATGATTAGAATTTGATGATCCAAGCTTAGTATTTTTGGGATGTTACAAACCTTCCCACCTTAAACAAAATCTCGTCCCGAGATTTGAAAGAGGACAAAAAGATTACCTAGGATTTGAAGAGATCGGGAAACTCCGTCCTGATGTGATCTTCGCGCTCCCAGGTAGCTTCCTCTTCTGTGTGGTTGCTCCACCAAATCTTGAGAAACTTCATGCTTCGGGTTCGGTTAGTTCGAAAAGCTTCTTCCAAAATGTGGATGGGTACTTCAGGATAGGTCAGGTCATCGTTGATCTCTATGGTCTGGTGATCGATATTCTTGAACACTTCGGTCTTCTCGGGGACTTCGAGACATTTGCGAAGTAACGAGATATGGAACACATTGTGCACAGCTGACATCTCTTCAGGTAGTTCCAATTGATACGATACTTCTCCTCGACGGTTCAGAATTTTGAAAGGTCCGATATATCTGGGGGCTAACTTTCCTTTGAGTTGGAAACGCTGCATTCCCTTCAATGGCGACATTTTCAGATAAACAAAATCTCCTATGTTGAAGGCGAGGTCTCGACGTCTCTTGTCGGCGTAACTCTTCTGTCGGGATTGGGCAGTCTTGAGGTGCTCACGAATCTTGTGAACCTTCTCTTCTGCTTCCCGGAGGATGTCGGGTCCGAAAATCTGACTCTCTCCTACTTCCGACCAGTTCAAAGGGGTGCAACACTTTCTTCCGTACATGAATTCAAATGGGGCCATTTGCAAACTGGCTTGGTAACTATTGTTGTAGGAAAATTCTGCAAACGGCAGACAGTCTTCCCACTTGGATCCATATTCTAGCACACATGCTCTAAGCATATCTTCGAGTATTTGGTTTACTCGCTCTGTTTGTCCATCGGTCTGAGGGTGATATGCGGTACTGAAATCTAGGCGGGTTCCTAAACCTTCTTGGACTTTCTTCCAGAATCTCGAGGTAAACTGAGTTCCTCGATCCGATACTATATTCTTGGGGACTCCGTGCAAACTGACGATTCTAGCGATGTATAACTCTGCTAGCTTCGAACTCTGATAGGTGGTTTTGACGGGCAAGAAATGGGCGACTTTGGACAATCTGTCCACTATGACCCAGATAGAGTCATTTCCCCCTACTAGAAGTAGGTAGTCCAGTGATAAAGTCCATTCCTACAGAATCCCATTTCCATTCCGGAATTTGCAAAGGTTGCAACAATCCAGCAGGTCTTTGATGTCCTGCCTTGACTCGCTGACATATATCACACTTGGCGATATAGCTTCCGATTTCTCTCTTCATCTTATGCCACCAAAATTGCTCTTTCAAATCTTGATACATCTTAGTTCCTCCTGGATGGATAGAATAAAGAGTATCATGAGCCTCCTTCAAGATAACTTCTTTCAACTCCGAATCTGTTGGTACACAAAGGCGTCCTTTGTACCACAGAACTCCTTCTTCGTCCTCGGTGAATCCGGGTACTTTGCCCGTACCGATACGATGCTTGATTCCGTCGATACTGGCATTTCCCTTCTGCGCATTTTTAATCTGACTGATCAAAGTGGGCTGAAGTTCTATGCTAGCCAAAAATCCTTCACTTACTAATTCCATTCGAAAATCTTCCATCTCCTTGTGCAGACTTGGTTGCTCCTTCAAAATATGGAGTTCAAGCGGCACGGCAATCTGCTAAGGGCATCGGCTACCACATTGGCTTTACCAGGGTGATAGTGAATGTCCAGATCGTAATCTTTGATTAGATCAATCCATCTTCTCTGCCTCATATTCAACTCCTTCTGAGTGAATATATACTTTAGGCTCTTGTGATCCGAATAAATCTCACAACGGTTTCCCATTAGGTAATGTCTCCATGTCTTTAGGGCTAGGACTACTGCTGCGAGTTCGAGGTCATGGGTTGGATAGTTTTGCTCGTGTTGCTTCAATTGTCGAGATAGATAAGATATAACTTTGCCTTCTTGCATTAGCACACATCCGAGACCAATCTTGGATGCGTCACAATACACATCGAAGGGCTTCGTGATATCTGGCATGATTAAGATTGGGGCTGATATCAATCTCCTCTTGAGTTCTTGAAAACTCCCTTCACACTTGTCTGTCCATTCAAACTTCTTGTCCTTCTTCAGCAATTGGGTCATGGGTCGGGCGATACTCGAGAATCCTTCTACGAATTTGCGGTAATATCCCGCCAATCCGAGAAAAGCACGAACTTGGGTTTGAGTGGTTGGGGCTTGCCAATCTTCTACATCTTTCACTTTGGCAGGGTCAACGACAATTCCTCCGGCTGATACAATGTGACCGAGGAATCCTACCTCCTGTAACCAGAATTCACATTTGCTAAATTTTGCATACAGCTGATGCTCTCTAAGGGTTCCAAGAATGGTCCTTAGGTGTAGCTCATGTTCTTCTTCTGATTTGGAATAAATCAGAATGTCATCGATGAAAACAACGACAAACTTATCCAGGAAGTCCATAAAAATCTTATTCATGAGGTTCATGAAATAAGCGGGGGCATTGGTTAATCCAAAAGACATGACTGTATACTCGTACAATCCATATCTGGTGGTAAAGGCAGTCTTTGGAATATCCTCTACACGAATTTTGAGTTGATGATAGCCAGTTCTAAGATCAATCTTAGAAAACACTTGGGCACCGGTCAACTGATCAAACAAATCTTCTATCTTGGGCAAGGGGTACTTGTTTTTGATGGTGGCATCATTCAACTTCCGATAATCCGTACACAAACGGTTACCTCCATCTTTCTTGTCCACAAATAAGACAGGTGATCTCCATGGTGACGCACTTGGTTGAATCAATCCAATTTCTAGCATGGAATCCAGTTGCTTCTTCAGTTCTGCTAGTTCCGACGGGTTCATACTATAGGGTCTCTAGGCTATGGGTCCTGTTCTGGGGATTAGTTCGATGATAAACTCGATATCCCGATCTGGGGGCATACCGGGCAAAACATCGGGAAATACATCGGGGTATTCACAGACTATCCGGACATGGTCAATGGTAGGTTGGGCTAGACTCTTGTTACACTTGAATTGGCGAGGTAAGGTTTCAGAGATATGCTCGACTGTTATTCCAGCGGTACTGGTCATGGTGATGGCTTTCTTAGCACAGTCAATCAATCCCTTATGTTTGGACATCCAATCCATTCCTAGTACTACTTCCAAACCTTTAGTTCCGAGTACTATTAGATTAGCATAAAAATCTATGCCATGGATTCGGATAGGGATGGCTTTGCAAATTTTCCTAGCCTTGGTGGTTGATCCGGGAATTTGCACAATCATAACATGCTTCAGTTTGGTTGGTTGAATTTTACTAGTGCAGGCAAATTCTTTGGTGACAAATGAATGTGAGGCACCAGAGTCAAACAACACTCTTGCAAGTACTGAATTAACAGAAAACATACCCAGCACGACGTCTGGCGCTTCCTGAGCTTCTTCAGCATGTATGAGAAAAAGACGGCCATTGCGGTTGAGTGAATTCCCTGGGGCAAATCTTCTCCCTGGCTGGACACGACGCTGCTGCTGAGCTGGGGCATTGGCATTAGGGGTTGTAGCATTCTTCTTGTTGGGTCACTCGTTGGAATAGTGGCCTTTATTCCCACAGTCATAACAGGTCACTTGTGACTTGTCCTTGGCTGCGACAGGCACAGCATTGCTTCCAGTCCTCGGGGCAGTGTTGGTGTTTAACTTGGGTGGGGCACGGGTGAAATTGCTAGAGTTGCCGGGGTTGTTGTGATTTCCTCCGGGTCTAGGGTTTCCACGGTTGGGGTAGGTCGGATGGGTCATAGGGGGTCTGTTGGTTCTTGGGGCAAATCCTGGAGATGGGTTGGGGCGATACTTTGGGGTCTGATGGGTTCCGGGTTGATGCATCATGCGACGCTTGCGGTTCTCATTGGCTTAGTTGATCTTTCCTTCCATCTGGATAGCAGAGTCGACAAGGGCTTCAATATCAACAAAGGGGATATTGACTAACACCGTCTGCATCTCGCCATGCAGACCATTCAGGAATCTTTCTTTCTTCTTGGCTTCGGTGTCTAGGCGTACCTAGCTAATGACAAAAATTTGTCACGGTATTCCATTACAGTCATCCTTCCTTGCTTTAGCTCTCTGAACTCGTCTCTCATTCTCTTGATCAAACCTAGTGGCACATGGGTTCTGCTAAACTTGACCTTGAATTCCTCCCAGGTCATCATCTGGCCTCTGGTCATTGCACGAACACTGTTCCACCATGCCCTGGCATCTCCGGCTAGATAATGGGTGGCGAACAGGACTTTCTCATTGGCTTCCACTCCGGCGACTTCTAGGTTGTTTTCCATGGTTTGCAGCCAATCATCGGCATCTAGGGGTTCTTCTGACTTGGTGAAAACGGGTGGGTTAGTATTCTGGAAATTCTTGAGCTTAGATCCATGGTTGTCCTGATTTCCGTGGCCTTGGTTGTGGTGGGCTAGCTAGGCTATCTGTTGCAGAGTGGCTAGGTTGGCTTGACGTTCCGCTCTTTCAGCTTCGCGGTCAGAAGTCAACATTTGCAGGATCTGCAACATTGGGTCCGGGCTGAACCACTTCCTCCACGTGGCATCTGAAGATTGATATAGATCATGAGAAAAGAGGGAAATTTCTAAGGTCTTGGGTCTTTGAAAAGTTTTAAATGTTTGACTCAGATTTTTCTGGCAACTTGATTTTTCATTCATTCACTCATAGCACACAGTACAACACACACCACAACAAAGAAAAACAGATGGTTTTAAGAACCATTCTGGAAACTACGATATAGTGGGACCGACTACTACTCACTACGCTAGTGCTCAGTGCTACTACTCCTCGGAGTCTGTGGATTAATCATCTTTAGCATCATCGATGAAGGTGAAATCATCCTCATCGGTGAAGAAGTCCATGGCCTGATCCTCCAGAAAACCATCGTCATCGCTGAGATAAGAGTAAGGGTCTCCACGAAGATCCTCTCCGGCATTCTCCCTTTCCTCCAACTGCATGTCTCTCTCGTGGATGGTCTCCTCTAGAGATGAGATGCGGTGGCGAAGACGGGAAATAATGCGCTCCTTTTTGTCGAGCTGACGGCGGCGAGACTTGCGATCCTTTGCTAGCATGGCTATGGTCTGATCCTTCGTCTTGATGATGGCAGACTTGTGGTTGCAATAGTCATGGCAGTTGTCCAACTCCTGCTAACAATCATACATCATGAAGCTACGGTGGTCCAATTGAGTCTTCAGCTCGGGGTGGTATGGGGCTTCTAGTGGTTGTCCATTTGCATCATGCCTTGGGCAAAACTCAAAGCGAGTACCCTTGATCTGATTGATGCTCTGACCACACAGACGGGAAAGAGCTTCCTGCATTGCTCTGGCAAGTCCATCGAGCCAGTTGTTTTCCCTCAAGGTAAACTGAATTCCCTCCGCAGTGGGAGGTTCAATCTTTCCTCGGAGACTTGCAACAATTAGCCACTACAGATCTTCTCCTTGATCATTGAGCTGAGCTCCAAAGAACTCGGGGTGCGGACACTCCAGAAGTTCCGAAAGCTGATCCAGATCCCTCTCAAATATAAGGTCTCCCCCATTCCCAAGTTGATAAAACTTGCTGTACTTCACGTCCATCTATAAAAATAGAGGATGAGTAGATTAGCAGAGTGATCAAGTGTGTCAAAATTTTATGTATTTTGCAAGAATTTTTGAGGAACACGGATTTTTAGGAAAGAATCAAAGAGATAAGAATGATAATAAGTTTTTGTAAATATTTGTTTTCTTTGGTTTTGAAACTAAGTTTTTGATTCAAACGTACAGTCTAACTAGGGTCTCCTATGGTCAGGATGGCTCTGATACCAACTTGTCAACACCCGGATTTTTCAATCCTAGATGCCTGTTATGCCATACATCGCAATCCCGGGATTACCATTTTTGCGAGACATAACAGAATTGGATACCATAGTACATCATCCATTACAAATGATACATAAGTTCTTACACAAATAGGGATCTCATGATCCAGTTCTTAATACAACATCAAGCAGCGGAATACGTAATAATAACGGTAGCGTAGGCGAAGCTCCATCTTCGGGGTCACAGGCAATGCTGACGATGGGAGATGATCCTAGTTGTCGTAACCTTCCTGGGGTCCATCTTCCAGGTACTCCTCTTCATAGTCTGGCCATGGGAATAGCCAGGGACAAAGCCATGAGTACTCTTTAAGTACTCGCAAACTAATACTAACAGGTAAAGGGGGTTTTTGGATAATAGGACACTAGGCTCTAGGGTTGTTTTGCAAAAGCCAGATTTATGTCTACTAAGCTCCAAAGCTAGTCACAATTTTATAAATCCTAAGCGGGAACTTGTATTTCATATCACAACTCTGTTGTGGTCAAGTCAAAGTCTCAATTCATCTCACAGGTCATTTTGAAAAGTCTGACGGGGGAACAGTATGGCCACTCCAACTGTCCATAACCGCGGACGCGGCTATTCGAATAGTTTGACACTCTGCAGAGATTGTACACTTTCACCACAACATTCGATACATCCGTCAGGAACAAATCCTGAATTCACCATACTCAGTATGCGGATAATCAATCCTAACCTTTTGATTACACGCCCTAGTATAAGCACCTCTCCTGTGAGTTTGGCCTACCAACCATGACCAACTGTCATCTTGGGTACTGCACAGGTGGACACTCTTCACAAGGTAGCCTCAGCTCAGACCTTGGCCGTGAGGGAACTAATACTAAGGTACATAAGTTTCCAGTCAAGCCCTACCCAATATTCGGGTATTGTGGTTGTACGATAAAATTGGAATGGTATCTTATCCAGACAACCATCAGTTTTATAAAGGGCTAAGGCTCATGCCTCAACATTTTTATCACCAAAATTCTCAAGTGTTTGGAAACACATGTCCAAAACATTTCAATAGAATGATCCATCATTCCAAGGTTTTCATAACCATTTTTCCACCAAGTATTCCCATCTAAAAGTTGATCAAGTTTTATGCTTAGCACTAGCATCTATAGGTGGGGGTAGTAATGATGAGGGGTGGTAACTAGTGGAGTTTCAACTAAGTACAACCTCATGTCTCAGGCTGATGTCAAGGTTTCTAACTTAGGCCAAATTTTATGCTCTTTATGCAACCTTCAGCATCTTTCCAAAATCTACCAGTCACTTAAGTAAACTCTAAGTAAGCTTTGACAAAGAAATAGCGTAAGGAGCTTGCACATAAAACTAGGATTGGTTTATCAAGTGGGTACGATCACATATGCTTAAGGCATATAGTAGTCATAGAACAAATATGGGTTTGTTGCATCAGTAGGGTATCTTGCAAGGGTTAGCTTGCATAGGTCAACTTGATTAGTAAGGCTTGCATAGGTATAGTATCATCTTGCATCAATATCAGTATAAGCTTGCTAAAGTAGAGTGTCTTGCAAGTTTTAGCTTGCCTTGTGCAGAGCAGTGGTTGAAGTTCTCCTCAGCTTCTTCTTCGTAGTATCCTCCTTCCTCCTCGTATCCTTGGTCGGTACTAGCGTCTATGAATAAATATGAGGTACACAATCACCAAACAATACTTAACTACTTGCAATCATCACACACAAGGGTCATATGGATGATCTAGCATCATCCCTAACATTACAAGGTTAAGGCATGGTTTAAATCTTTTTATTTTTAGAAAAGTAATTTCTACGCATTGAAAAACTACTTAAGATTTTATATTCTCCAAACCCAACATGGGATCATGTTGACACATGTCATCACCACATATTGTAGTCCATGGGAATGTGATTTAAAGTGGTGTCACAATTTAATAAGGTTTTACCCTTTTATTTTAATTAATTAAAGTGGCTAGAAATGCTTATGTAGCATTCTTTTATTACTTGAACATTATTTCTGCAAGTAAACCTATATATTTTTATATATTCTGAAAGGTATGGTTAAATGTGATTTTTGAGAGTTGGAATCAACTCAAAAGCTATTATGGTTTAAATTTGAAAAATGTTTGAATGCAGAAAAGCTTCTGCCTTGTTATTTTTACCATGGGTGATCTATAGATCCAAATGACTTGAATCCAACGGGCTTGGATTCAGCATTCACAGGCCTTTCCAACAAAATTGGTTTCATTCAATTTGGTGCACTGAATCGATCTGGGTTGATTTTTGAAGTTGGGTACAGAAGTGTGTTTGAATGAAATAGAAAAAGGTTTAATTTGAATAACTGGGCTGCGCGGGAAAAGTTACTGGGCCGGCCTGCTAAGCGCAGTGCTCCCGCGGGCTGCTTAAGTGGGTGTCCCCACTCGTCAGTGACACGGGGCTGGGCGAAGCGGTATGGGGCGACGTGGATCGTTCGATCTAGTTCTAATCTAACGGTTGGGAGTCATCGTCGACGCGAGATAACTCCGGCGAGAACGAAACCTAGCGCGGCCAGTGAGGGTCGCTGGGGGCTCACCGGGGTGCTGGCGAGGGTCGGCGAGGCGGGCGAACGACGAAGTCGACGACGGCGAACTCAGGGGTGGTCGCGGTAGCTCCTGGGGCGGCTCCAATCGCTGGCTCCCTTCTTCTCCGGCAGCGGCAGGCTCCAGTGAAATTCTGGCGAGGTGGTGCCTGCCTTGCTCTAAGAATGGGGTGGCATGATCAGTGAGGAGAGGGGAGTGAGATGGTGTGAAGAAATCATGCGGGGGTGGCCTCTATTTATAGTCGAGCGAGGGGACCGTCGGGGCGCACGGTGAGCTCGTCGGGGGCGAGGTTACAGGCGGCTAAAGGCATGGGCAAGGGTAGGGGACGGTGCGGTGTCTCCTGGCGATGCTCAACGACATGGTCTCGAGGCATGGGGCGGTGTGGTTTGGTCTGGAACGAGCGGTGCTCTGCGCGACAGAGGCGGCGTCTTCGACGGCGGGCGGTGGCTGTGCGACACGGGGCGGCAAACGGGGATGTCTAGCGGTCTCCTGGGTCTGTGGGGATTGTGTATGCACGCGGCGAGGGCGGCGCGCGGTCTGTGGGTGATGGTCGAGGGTGGCGCTCTAGCGCACGCTCGGCATGGTCAGGGCGCGGCTTGTGCGCGTGGTCCAGGGCTTGGCAATGCTCGCGGCTAGGACAGTGAGTGGCGGTGGACGGTGGGCTGCCTCCCAGACATGCTGGCTAGGCTTGCTGCTGCTCCTAGCTTGCTGTCGACTATGGGGTGGCAAGAGGGTGCTCGGCTATTCACCATTGATGACAATGGCAAGCTCACAGTGGTGCTAGTGCCTGGCTAATCTTCCTAGATGATCTACTGAGTTGTGTGTGAGCTAAATGGGGAACCAGTTAGGCAAGAATCACTGCTCACAATAGTGTTTGATGTTTGTTTGATTTGTGTCTGCAACCTGTTTGATGAAATGGCCGCATGAAATCAAGTTTTGAATTTTGAAATGATTTTTGGTGGGTTTGCTAGATTGGTGCTGGTGAGTCTGCAGATGCTTGGGTTTTGAAAGTTGAGCTTGTTTGAGTAGTTTTTGAAAAAGTGGGATCTTCCCATATGATAAAGATTCAATTTTGAATTGTCATTTAAACTATGCATTTGAAAGTTTCTGGATGATCACAAAGTGGGCCTTGATACCTTGTTATGAGTACATTCAAGGGGTGCAAAGTTCCAGAAAAGTTTCTGTTAGGTTCTGAAAGTTTGAGACAGCCAAAGTAGGCATGGGAGTTAAATTGGCCAAAATGACCATTCATTTCATATATGTGTTTTGATTTACTTGTCTTTAGGAAAGGTGTGGGAAATGTTTTAGATGATGTTTATTTCACCTAAGAAACATTTTACAAGCAATGGAACAAACAAACAAGGTGGTTTTAAAGGATTTCAAAATCCATGCATACACATATGCATGCCTTCATGATTTCATTTAGAAAAGTTTTTGTTAACCCTAATTTTGATGATTAGAATTTGATGATCCAAGCTTAGTATTTTTGGGATGTTACACTCTTCTAGTGTTAGTGATTGACATGATCTCATGGTCTAAGGATTAGGATCACTTCGTATGTTGTTATAGCAATATAAACTCAATGACTTTGATCGTAATGCTATACTTCGAATGAATGTTCATCACACCATTCCAATAATGTTGTGACCTTGTTATTAACAACATCCAATGTCCATGATCAGGAAACCTTGATCATCTTGTTAATCAACGAGCTAGTTTATGAGAGAGGCATAACTAGGAACTTTTCTGTTTGTTTATTAAACACACATGTATTAACGTTTCCATATTAATACAATTATAGCATGCAAAATAAACATCTATCATATACTTGGAATATACATAATAAACACTTTATTATTGCCTCTCAAGGCATATTCCCTTCATGTATCCCTTGGTGTGAGTGCCTTTATGGAATATTAATGAGAAGTTTCATCATTTACTTTTTGCGCCTCTTATTTTAGTTTTCAACTTATGTTATATGATTGATATTGTTGACTAGTATTGGTATCACTTTGGGAGCATCAAGTAAATTTAAATTGGTTTTGGCAAACCGAGCTCTGGTCAGTAGCAACACCTTTTGAGGTTTGAAAGGAAAAGAGAAAAGCACTTACAGGTATTTAATATAATTTTCCTTCTTTCTTGATTGGCTCATAAGCTTAGTATTTTTTAGTTAAGATCTTTTGTGTTTTCAAGGAAGATTGCATCTTTGTTTTTATCACTTGTATGTTTGCTTGTTTCCTTCAACTCTTTTGCTTGCTACCCAGCCTTGCTAGCCAAAAACCTGTACTTAGAGGGAATACTTCTCGTGCATCCAATCCTTGAACTTAAACCTATGCATTTGTGTCCACCATATCTACCTATTAGCATTATTGCTATTCCAAGTAAATTCTCGAGTTTCATCTATCTTTCAAATTAAAAATTCTTTTGTTATGTGAAAACTAGTTAGTAAATCTCCTAGGAACTTGATGGCACACCTTATTTTCTTGCCCTTAATAAACTTGAACCATTGTGTCATCTATGTTGTATATATGCTTGCACTTATAAGTTGGGAATTAGCGGAACCGTGCTATCACAGGGAACGCTTTCAACACCTGTAAATATCTACCTAGTTGATATCATGATCTTTTGTTTATGGACGTAGGTGGTGTGAAATAAAAGGGGGGATTGTAAGTCCATGGAGTTATGTGTATGTGTTAGAGAAACGCCTGGGCCGCTAGCCTAAGCCATGCCTAATCATGGTGGAAACTTGCAGCATCACCATAGTGAGAAATCTATGAAGCATCCTCAGAAAAAATATACATAAAAAAGGAAAAAAAATATATACACCATTTTCATGGTAAATAAAGGATCGCTGAGATGCTCACTGTCTGTTGCCTTGTCATTTTGATATGGGATAGCTCCTGTGTCATGGGGCAAGGGGTACCCTGTTGGCGGTTCTCTATGATACACATATACTTACAATGGCAATAACTTACCGGTAACTAAAGTTGAGTAGCATGAGGAACGACCCTCGTACTCAAGGGACATGAGATTGCCAACTTATGATTTGTCGAGCATATACTCCATATTTGTTCACTTTAACCTTAATCACCTCAAGATGCTTATGATAGGGGCAATGAGAGCTCAAAGCTAGTAAGTACCATAATCTTTTGGAAGCTCTTTATGAAACTTGAAATCCCTGCTTCCCTCTACGAAGGGCCTTTCTTGTACCTTTGAGTTAAGTCAGTAAACCTATTCCTTTCTATCTCCAGCAAGCATTTGAGTTGTTGTGATTCAATCATTCATATGATGATTTATTCAATCATGTTTCTTATCTTCTTTGTTTTGCACAAAACTCTTATCTGAATGAATATTACTTTGAAAGCTATCATTGTGAAAAGCCTTTTATGTTTGAGAAAAAGGACTTTTGTTATAAACTTCATTACAAAAGCTTTGCTTGAAAAATAAGTATGATTTGTCAATTGTCCTCTGACCAAGAACAAAGTTTGCATTACCAATTATGATTTGTCTTTATGCATCTTTATTGTGACTCCCATATTCGTTGCAAGTTAAGTTATATAATGGTGAGTTGCTTTCTATTATGACCAGTGTATTGGTGAATGTGATGCTTCTTGTCCGTATTATTTTTATCGACACTTCACTCCATAAACCTGTGGTCATGTTTACTGAGCTTAGTTTTCGCTTGGGGGGAGTTGATACGTCCATTTTGCATCACTATTTTATATCATAATTTACTTCTATTCATTGATATATTTCATATTAAGAGGTGATACTTATGTTATTTCATCTATTTTTGCATGTTGGATGACTTTTGGAGGATGAACTGCCGGAGTCAGGATTCTAATAGAAAAAGCGGTGTCCAGATGCAATGTTCGCGAAGATCCGAAAATTCCAGAAAATATATGGAAAATCCTATTTTTCCAGAAGACGAAAGAAGCCAGAAGGGGAGGTAGAGATGGGCCACAGGGGGCCCACACCACCCCCAGGCGTGGGCCCCCCTAGGCCATGCCAACAGGTGGTGTGGCTACCCTGGCCCACCTCCTGCGTTGCCCCTTCGGCTTTAACTTCCTCCCGAAACCCTAATACTCGGGGGGCGACCATAGAAAGATTCTGCCACCTCCGCATGGCAAAAACTATAGAGAGAGAAAGAGCTCTCCGGCAGGCAGATTTCTGCCGGGGAAATTCCTTCCTGGAGAGGGGAGATCGTTGCCATCAACACCGTCATCAAGATAGACTTCATCAGGATCATCATCATCATCCTCACCACCATCTCCACCAGCACCATCATCACCACTCCATCTAGCTGTAACAATTGGGTTGAATCTTGCATAGTTCTTAGGGGAAACTTTCCCAGTGTTGATTACTTTTGTAGTTGATGCTTGTGATTGGAACCATTGAATTATTGTTTATGTTCAGATTGTTATTCATCATCATATCATCTCTGATCTTGACCATATGATGTCTCGTGAGTAGTTCATTTAGTTCTTAAGGACATGGGAGAAGTCATGTTGTTAGTAGTGGAATTGTGTTGAAGTAATATTCGATGGTTTAATATTTAAGTTATGGTGCTATTCTTCTAGTGGTGTCATGTGAACGTCGACTACATGATACTTCACCATTTATGGGCCTAGGGGAATGCATTGTGTATTTGGCTACTAATTGTGGGGTTGCCGGAGTGACAAAAACCTAAACCCCCGTTAGGAAACCTTTGCACAAGGGAGTGTAAGATTTCAGAGTTTAATGTTGTGGTTAGGTTTTTATCTTAATTACTTTCTTATAGTTGCGGGTGCTTACAAGGGGTTTAATCACAAGTATGTATTAGTCCAAGTAAGGTCGGTACATTAGCACAGGTTCACCCAAACAACACTTATCAAACCAAAGAAGATTAATCAACTATATGAAGCGAAAGCATTTGACAGTATTCCCATTAGTCCTCGAGAATGTTTGGTCCTCATAAGTAATACAACCGGCTTGTCCTTTGATAAAAAGGATTGGGCCACTTGCTGCAGTTATTATTGTTGTATTTATTTACTTGCACTTTATTTCTTTGCATTATCAAAAACCCCTAAAATCTGTTTGCTAAGTATTTACAGAGAATTCCTGATCCAAACCACTAGCCAACACCTTCTGCTCCTCGTTGGGATCGACACTCCTATTTATCAAAGTACTACGATACATCCCCTATACTTGTGGGTCATCAACGATCAAGTTTAAGCTTGGGGAGGTTGATGGCTATGAAATATATCCATCCACATTCACGTTTAAACTAAATATTATTCATATATTTGATGAAATATCTCTCTAAAACCTGCAACTAATGCCTAATGATCAAAGGGGTATGCAATCCTTTCTTGCTATTTTTTCCTGCATAGATAATGATGTATGATGATGGGAATCACTACATAAATGCCAAAGATACGAGATTTCTAACACGCCAAAGAAACCAGGAGCGAAGAGGTTACTACAAGCTTAACGACCAACTATATGGCCCGCCGCCGTATAGTTGCCACCGTATAGTTTGCACCGACCTCATTAGGTCAAACAGAACAACTTTCGTGAAGGGACCCCTATATAAAGAGGCTTCAAGCGACGAGAAACAAGCCCCCCGACTCCACAATCTCACTTCTTTCACCCTAAACTCTCCCTGCCGCCACACCGGAGGAATAGATCTAGATCTAAACCTCTAAACCCTTCTCCACCACCATAGCCATCTTCCACCACTTGTAATAGTAGATCTCATCTCCAATTGGCGACATTGTAAGACTATTTGCTATCAACTCTATGATCTCCATTACAATGTTTATGATTGTCGATTTCATCACTATGTGTGAGTAATTCTCCTTGGGATAAGGGCATTAGCTTAGCCATGTAGATTTTGTGCATGCTATTTATCATAGATGGGATCATGTATTAGTTTGTATGACATGATGATTGCAGTACCCTCTCTTGCATCAATCTAAGGGCTTGTCAGGTACCCAAGACCCCGAGGATTGATCCAGGTAAATGGAGTGTGAGTAATGACTGATCTGCAGGATAGGAACCCAAGTGATAGAAAGGGTAGTACGGCTATATGTGAGGAACTTACTTGGGATTAACGGTGACATCATTGTGCATATCATTAGTTCTCTTTCTTCTATGGATGAGACTAGTCGGTTATTGCCATAAGCAGTTATGGAGGCGATAAAAATTATGGATGCACTGCCCACATATAATTATCTTGCTCTAACAATTACATGAGTACTTTATTATTATCTATTATTCCCATCAGATGTTTTGCATAGCTACTGGTGAAAACCGAAGACCCTAGGACCTCTCTCTCTCCATCGTCAACAACAACAAGATTGCAAACTCTTGGTCCGGTGAAAACGCAATAGGAGTTCTAAAACTCTCGAAGGTCCGTTTAAGTAATCTCACTTTGCTTTCTGCTTCCCGAGGATTCGATAAACCTAGGTCTACTAGGGAAAAAGATCTATACTACATCCGTAATCCGGATCGAAGGTATCATCTTACCATCATGACACTTCTTCAAGTCATTCTTCAAAGAAGTGACTTGAGACTTAAGACCTTTGATTTCCTCTGCATGGTTAGCATCAACAATAATACTAAAGGAAGTACATGCTTCATTGTTAGAGCAACAAGGCAAGGAATGCAGTTCATCACAATATATATAATGGTTATGATAGGATGAATTACAAGGACTAGAACATGAAATATGACATTTTTACTAGATATAGTGCTAATGTCTACACGAGGGTCACTAGATGTTACCTTTGTAATAGTGGCCTCATGAGCTAACTTTAGCCTCCCATGGGATATTAGAAGATCCTCATGCGGGTTTGAGAGCTTAACATGACTTTCTTCCAATTTCCCATAGTTGCTAGTTAGCAAAGCAAGCTGAGCCTTTAGCTCAACATTCTCCTTCAAGATAGATGCTTCACGAGAAATAGAGTTAGTAGCACAAGTATCATCATTATTAGCAAGAGGTGAAGGAAACTTGGAAAGCTCTTTAGAGTATGAAGCTTTAAGTTGCTTATGTGACTCAGTGAGTTTGATGAGATCACCCTTGATGACCCTAGAGCCATTGTTTAGGTGCTCAAAATCCTCAAGGAATTTAGCACAAATAGCTTTAAGTTCATCATTTTTAATTTGGAGGGCACTTGCCACCTCAAGGTCTCTATCATGAGATTCCTTCACTATAGATAGCTCTAGAGCAAAAGTCTCCTCAAGATATTCCTTAGTGGTTTGTTCCTCTTCAAGAGCTTCATTTAGATTTACAATGTCATTAGCATACTTACGCTTAAGACTACTCATTTTTTCAATTGTGTCCTAATGCTCATCAATAAGTTACTTAATTTTAATAGCAAAGGTTCATATTTCAATGAAAGTAGAGCAAGCATTTTTATTTGGATGAAGAGGATGAAGGACTAGCTACTACTTATTTTTCAAAGGAGAAACATCATCAACTACTTCATCATGATCAACATTCACACTATCATGAGATATATTGGGATCTAAAGGAGATACCTTTGAAGACTTGGCCATGAGGCATAAGTGAATGTTGGGTGAAGATGACAATGAGGGAACATTTAAAGCTCCAATCACAACCTTGCCTAGGCCCATATATTCTTCGGTTTCCTCTACATGGTTAGCAACACAAGTACTAGAGGTAATAGGAGCATATTTATCATCGCAACAAGGCGAAGAAAGCATATCATCATGAGATATATTTAAGGTATTTCTACATGATATGCAAGGACAATAACCACAAGCATGTAAATAATTTATATATAGTGCTATGAGTGTTCATGCGCAAAGATATAATATTACAATGAGATAGAGATGAAGGATCATCAATGGGCAGCTCACTATCAACATTGCAAGTTATATGACCACTCACCATATCATTACTTTATGACAACTCACATGTTGGTGTAGTGGAAGAAGATGAAAACTCATAACGGCCGAAGGTGGATGGAACACAATCATCCTCATTAATCTTGGATGCTTCATATTTAGCTTGAAGCTTGGTCCAAATATCATGAGCATTCCAAAAAGGCATGATTGATGAAAGAACTACAAAGCTCACAACATTAACAAGCACAACAGATGCTTGAGCTTCGAGATAAGAGTTTGTCTCCTCCTCCAAAGATAGATTTTGGGGATCCTTAGGTGGAGACAAACCCATATCAAGAATTCGCTCTATATTTGGGTCAATAACCCGGAAATGACTAAGCATGCGAATTCTCCGACTATCATGATTTGTGTCATCAAATGTAAAAGTGTCATTGTGCATTAAACCCTTAGGAGACATCTTTATTCTCGAGGCGATGAAGCCTAAGAAGCGAGAAACCTCGCTCTGATATAAATTGAAAGTGCAACAAATGTCACCTAGAGGGGGGGTGTGAATAGTTTTTTCTAAAAAAATACGGTTTTTAGGCTCTAATAAATTTGGATAAAACTAGTGTTTAATTTATAGAGCACAAAACCTAAAACTACTAGGTTCAACTAAGTGCACCAATAATCTATGCTAAGCAAGACAAGCAACAAGGTGAGAGCAAGATAAAATACTTCAAGCATGATGGCTATCACAATGTAAATTGCATAAGTTAAAGGGGTCGGTTGAGAGATAATCAATGGACGCGGAGATGATGATTTTTATTCCTAAGTTCACTTCCAAAAAATCTACGTCTCCATTGAAGAGGTGCGATGGCGCAATGCTCTCCGAACGCCACATGTGGCTCACCTCGAGGTGTGGTGGCTCGATGCTCACCCAACGCCACACAAGGCCTCACCCCAAGATACAAAGGCATGCAACTCACCGACGCCACAACAGGCTCACCATTCTCCCATGAGATCACCACAAAGGCCTACTCACAATCCACTATGGGACACTTGAGGGCAGTCACCGAACCTGTACAAGGTTGGGACTAGATCCACAACTCAATTGGAGGCTTCCAAAACAAAGCCACAAAAGGCTACAAGCTTGAGGCTTCTCGACAACTCAATTGGAGGACGCAAGAAGTCAACACACCAACCAGACAACCGTCTAGGGTTCCAAGAATCCAAGAGTTAAGCCCACAAGCTTGTACTCGCCGAATCTCCAAGGAGAACTCAAACCTATGCACCAAATGTAAGGGTAAGTCCTTCCCTTCCAAATTGTACCAAAGCTACAAAAACTATTGGGGGAATAAGAGAGAAAGAACACAAGAGAAGAACACCAAATTCCTCCAAGATCTAGATCTCAAGATTCCCTTCACTAAGAAGATATATGATTTGGTAGAGTTGTAGATCTAGATCTCCTCTCGCTTTTCCCTCAAAATATGCAAGAATCATGGGAGGGAGAGGGAGTAAGAAAGCTCAAATAGGCCAACAATGGTGGGCAAAAACAAGCTCCAAAGATGGGGAACCATTGGGGAAGAAACCCCCTTAAATAGGACAAGGAAAAAATGACATCATAGTACAACATGGGAGGATAAAAATAAAATGGAGAAAGGTATGACCTCTCTATAAGCGACGAACCGGTAAAACCTCCAAAACCCAAAACACGAGAAGTTGAGCTTGGGAACTCCAATTGGGATGAAACCAATTTTGTTGGAAAGATAATAAAGATTATAATCCAACAAAAGGTGAAATATTGTATACCACAAAGGGAGAAAATATCCAATATATATGTAAGATATTTCCCAAGGTGTGGAGCCGAAAAACCCGAAGATCAAAAACACAATAAGATATTCAAGGGAAAACGTTTTTGATGAACTAGATCTTGTTTTGAAGATAAACAAAAGCTCTAGATACTCTCATGGACAATATCCAAACAACAACCAAGAAATATGATGCTATGTATGCAAAGGTTTGACCTCTATTCGAAAGATGTGATCGAGTAAAGGGTTACTTACTCGAGATCCCCTCTTGATAGTACGACTATCTATCCTAAACCCGGCCATCCAACTAACAACATGAAATCAGCAAAAGAGAAACCCTACCAAGATCATACCATTGCCTTGAACATTTCACTTAAGCTTGATGTAGACCGTCTTATCATTCTCAAGATGGAACACCTTTCTTGATTACTTTTGCTCGCTCTTACTTGATGAAGACTTGTAAATTGCTCCCCAAACACCATAGGGAGGCTGTTCCTTGAACTTGTCTCCACCAATCCATGATCACCGAGCATGGCAAGATTTAAGTATGAGATCTACTAGCGATGGCGCATATTGAGTTTGCCCTTCTTCATCCCTTCTCGGGGTTGATCCATCTTGATTCAACTCTTTGCACTTGTCTTGACGAACCTTCAATCTTCTTCATCTTTCAACTTTGAGACCAACATATGACCCAAGTGATGCCAATGGACAAAACCAAATCACACATTAGTCCATAAAGACTATCATTAATTATCAAACCACACATGGGGATATACATGTCCTTTCAGCATTGTTCTATAGTACTATTCTCTACTAATATTTTGTTAGTAGCTTGGTAATTCCAAGCTTTGCTTGTAGTGTATTGTAGGGCACTCATCTATCCTTTGACTTAGTGGTATGCTGATTAGCATCATGTCCCTCCGCAACCTGCAGCTCAACTAGTTTTTTATGAACAACATGTTGCACCTCAACTTGTTCTGATGTGTGTTTTCGATCATGTAAGACCTTAAACCCTCATGAGTAGTTGCTGATAAGCTCACCATTTAGCTACCATATCGACCCTTATGCGACTCCCAAACATGTAGCTTTATATTAACCTAGTTCAACCTGAAAAACCAAACAAATAGGACATATGTGTTCCCCAAGACCGAGAAACCATAATACGGACTACCTCCGGGCCAACTAGCAAAACGGAAAATTCCCAGCCCAAACAACCAAACACCCCTAAATCGAGCCAACCGAAACGTAAACTGATGTTGTATTTAACTCCCGGTCGAAATATGCCATTTTCCGTTTTCCCCCAAACCGCGCGACAGTGCAGCACGAGGTGTTCAAAAAAAGAGAGGTGATACTCGGGAGCACGGATCAGACCCGCAGAAACCGCTAGTTCTCACCATTTGACCCCCCAAAACGGCTCATGTACGTCCGGCAAGGCGCTCATAAAACGGCCTCCCCGTTTCCTCCTCCCACCGTAGAGGTGCTTGCCTTGCCCCGCCCCCCTCCCCCAAATCACGCGCCCCCGCGGCCCCAGGGGAGGAGCCGACGAGGAGGAGGAGGGAGGAGGGAGGACAGGAATAACATTCGCTGCAGGGAGACACACGGGGCGTCGAGACGCGAACAATGGCTCCGCCGTCCATCGCTCCGGTCGCTGCCGCGCTCCTCCTCGCGGCGCTGCTCGCGCTCGCCTCCCCCCACGGCGCCTCGGCCAACGGCGTCTTCCAGGTGCACCGCAAGTTCACCCGAGCAGGCGGTAACATTACCGTCCACCTCGCCCACGACGTCAGCCGCCGCGGCCGTCTCCTCGCCACCGCCGACGTTCCCCTCGGCGGCCTCGGCCTCCCCACCGGCAGCGGGTACGCGCCCACCCCTTCCCTCCTCGCCCCCGCGCGTATCGATTTCGGCTGGGCTGCGTGCCGGTCGGTTTCCTTAGGTCTAAATGCGGGGGACGCGTCCGCAGGCTCTACTACACGAAGATCGAGATCGGGACGCCCCCCAAGCAGTACCACGTGCAGGTGGACACCGGCAGCGACATCCTCTGGGTCAATTGCATCTCCTGCGACAAATGCCCCAAAAAGAGCGGCCTCGGAGTAGGTCTCCTATAACCTGCTCTTGCGCGCTCAGGTGAAATGTAAGAGAGAGACCATGGTCTGAACTGAATTGTGGGGTGAACGTTTGAGTGCAGATAGACCTGGTGCTGTATGACCCCAAGGGTTCATCTAGTGGGAGCACGGTGTCGTGCGAACAGGAATTCTGCATGGCCACATACGGGAGCAAGCTACCGGGGTGCAAGGCGAGCATACCTTGCGAGTACAGTGTCACCTATGGCGATGGTAGCTCGACAGCGGGGTATTTCGTTACCGACTCCCTGCAGTATAATCAAGTCTCTGGGGATGGGCAAACAAAGTATGGCAATGCCAACGTCACATTCGGGTGAGTTATTTCAATTTTGGTAGCTGATTTTTTCTTTTGCACTGGCTGTCATTCGGATAGGCGAGTGTTTAGAAATGACGCACATTGAGGTGCTCTTTTAAACAACCTTGCTTCCTTCTAATCGTATGGCAGCGCGCCTGCGTTTATACCCTAAAAACATAAATTGGATGAGCTATCATTGGACGACACGATGCTAATTATGTTGGATACAGATGGCGTGTTTAATCAGCTTTGCATTTGAATGTGAAATAGCTTTTGTCTGTTCCATAATGTTTATATTAGAAAATGTTGTGCAATCACATCATGTGGTAATACCTTTGGGCAGCATTTTACATTTTCTTAAAAGGTAATACATGATTCTTACCCGTGTGCCAACTTTTTTTTTGTTACTACATAGCTGGATATGTTTTGTTCTCTTATGAGGTGTTTGATTCTTTGCCCTCTGTCTTGGTTGTGCACTTGTATCATCAATATATTGAATAGGTAGCTGTTAAGTAAGGTATCAAATTCTGCCTTTTTTTTTTGCAATATCATCACATGCTCTTGTCAGAAATATTGCAACAGAGTAGGCAACAACAATCAACTAACTAACATGACAGTAGAAGAATAACACAACTGTGAAAATTGGCAGAAAAAAGTATAGTGAGTTCAAGACTTCAATGTAGATAAGTGGCTCTTCTATCCTTTGTAGGTGTGGTGCTCAGCAAGGTGGGGATTTAGGTAGTACAAGCCAGGCCCTTGATGGAATTGTTGGGTTTGGTGAATCAAATACATCAATGCTATCGCAGCTAGCTGCTGCAGGAGAAGTGAAGAAGATATTTTCTCATTGCTTGGATACCACAAGTGGAGGCGGAATCTTTGCTATTGGAGATGTGGTACAGCCAAAAGTAAAAACAACACCATTGATACCCAATATGTAAGTTTATCATATCATACCGTAACATTATTATCAGTCTGTTTTATACTCATAGCGATCTTTTCTACAGCTGTCTTGATATAGATACTCCAGTAATAAATAATAAAAACTTGCTTCAGGAGATTAAACAGATTCACAGTTCTATCTAGGAATAAGGAAATTATACGCTCGAGGAAATCCATGCAGTTACACATTGAAGCAAACACATATGATGATTTGACTTTTCTCTGCTTGTTGTGTTATATTTTTGAAAAAATACTCACTTTTCGACCTTGAACTTTGAAACTCGTGGTTTTTAACCTTCTACTCTTGATCAGTTTACGTTACCCCCCTAGTCCTATCTCAAGCAGTTTGTGCTAATTGAGACGACACGTGTCATCACTTATACACATCAGCACCTTGCCATCTTAGCAAATTTGCTGATCCTGATTACTGCCAAAAATCAGTAAAAAAATATGACTTTTGATGTCAGTATCAATAAAACTAGAACCGCAAGTGAGCATACAGACCTAGTGGTAGATCATTAGCATTTGAAACTTGGGATGATGGCATGGGTTTGAACATTCACATATTAGTGTTCTGCAAAGTTCACACTTTTATTTCAAAGAAGATGGCACAAAACTCTCTGAAATTTGGCAGTTGCCTGTAATCTTGGATTGTGCATTTCTGTTTCTCTCTATTTCTGTTTTGTTTTTGTGAGACCGTTATTCTGATGTTTTCTATTCTATCTCCATAGTCCGTACTAACACCTTATCATGATTATACCACTCAGGCAGCACTACAATGTAAAAATGAAGTCCATCGATGTTGGTGGTACTGCACTACAGCTTCCATCACATATTTTTGAAACGGGTGAGAAAAAGGGTACTATCATTGATAGCGGTACAACCTTGACATATCTCCCGGAGCTGGTTTACAAGGATGTCATGGCTAAGGTATGCCAAAGGCCCCTGCTGTTCCGCTGTAAAGGACTACATACATTCCCTTTACATATTATATTTCTCGACCAATTGTAGATTTTTGAGAAGCATCAAGATATCACCTTCCGCACTATTCAAGACTTCCTGTGTTTCAATTATCATGAAAGGTATTATTCCGTAGTTTTAACGCAGAATCTAGCTATAATTGATAGACTAACTATCAGTAGTGTCTACCCTGATATTTTATGGTAAGACCCTACTGCCTTGATATTTGAACAGTATAACTAGTTAAACTTCTATGTAGTTATATGTTGGTAATACCCACTTACACTTGTGAATCAACCACCTCCTTACTGCATGTGTTTTCTGATTTCAGTTAAATTGGAACAGTGACGAATAAGCTCAGAGATAATTCTCTTATGATTCTAACTATCTTGTTCATTTTGTTGCAGTGTAGATGATGGATTTCCAAAAATCGTCTTCCATTTTGAGGGTGATCTTGGATTAAATGTGTATCCACATGATTACTTTTTCCAAAATGGGGTAATATAAAATTTCACTATTCATGTTCTAGCGAAGATAGAATTAACATTTTTCACCCATTGGCATTATTTTGTCAGGCTGCAGCTTACAATGCCCTTAATCTATCCTTTGTATTGGCATGTTTCTTTATCATGTATTACCTGCTCTAGAAGTTGCCGAAGCACTGAATAACTATCAAGTCGCAACAAAACCATAAATGCCTCTAATTCCATCTAAGTTATGCTGTGGGTCCTTTGCAGCACAGAAGTTACGGTATGGGGCCTACAGCTAGTAAGGGACCCATGCTAGTTAGCACAATACTGTAACATCGCAAGTCTTCATGTGGTAGTATAGCCCGGGTACTATTCACATCCTGGCTTGGGAGCTAAGTCATTTAGGGCCTCTTCGGATTGCAGGAACTAGAAATGTTGGAATAAGAAAACACAGGGTAGCAGTGTCATGTAATGTGGGTCACTCCGGGATTTCGAAACACAGGCATTTTGCGTGGATGCCTTTGGATCGTGCGCTGGACATGAAACACGTGAAGTTTGGAGGATTAGTGAGAGAGTGCATTAGTGGTTTCAAAGGAAAACCAGAATGAGGTTTGAGCTCATGTTGCGATTGCTATGAAATTGGGGCCATAGGAATGATCCAAGCATTCTTATTGGAAAAGTTCCCACAGAATTCAGATCCTCTAAATTCCTATGAAAATTCTACAATATTTGAAAATTCTACAATATTTGCTATTAGTCAGGTTATTTTTAGGTTGGAGTTAATGTGAAGTTAATATGTCAATGTATATAAGGGGGGCATTTATTTCTCTGTATCAAGCAAGAAGCAATAAACAAATGAATCTGGTACTCAGAACCTTGTATCAGTGCCCTGGGCACGGTCTTTCGTAATATACCCATCAGGGAAACTCGAGTAGTTCAAGGGGGTGAAAATGATAACCACCCGTAAAGGTGTTCAGAACCCTGTTCATGCCACTTGCACTTATTTGTTCTTTATGTTTGTTATAGGATGACCTGTATTGCTTTGGATTGCAAGATGGTGGATTGCAATCAAAGGATGGAAAGGATATGGTGCTTTTGGGAGGTCATTATTTCTCTGAACATTAAAATTTTTCTTCCTCTTTTATGATTCTCATGCAACTATCTGTTTCCTTTCAGATCTGGTCCTTTCAAATAAGGTGGTTGTCTATGACTTGGAAAACCATGTCATTGGATGGACCGATTACAACTGTAAGTGCTAGATTATTTCATTCTTAGTTCATTGGAAAAGCAAGTTGTTTGATATTATCTTGTTACTTCTATTTTCTTCAGTATATATAACGTCAGGTGCCGGAGTACTATATTTTCTTTAGGACTGTTTAACCGGCTGAAGCTAACTCGTTTTTGAGCACCCTGGCTGTGTCTTTTTCTTGTTTCCGAAGATCTTGATTTATTTATTCTAGTATTGTTTATGGAAAATGTTAACCTGGTCTACATTGGATGAGGCAAATAAGACATTTTGGAACTAAACTAAGGGTTGTTTTGTAGAAGATTGTTTAAACGTTCCACGCATTGTAGGGTCTAAATTCTGAAAAACTTTCTCTTGGTTTGCCATTTCGCTTGCTTATAAATTCGTTGACATCTTTCTTCCATCCCAGGCTCCTCCACGATTAAAGTTAAGGACGACAAGACCGGGTCAGCATATGCTGTTAATGCACACGATATCTCCTCGGCATCGATATGTCAGTGGCAAAAGTCCCTTATTCTGTTGTTGGCAACAATGGTGTGCAGCTACTTGATCTTCTAACTCTGACGTACAACACGAACTCTGACGAAAAATTCAATTGATTTATGTTCTTTTCACAAGGAGAGAATCTAGGGCTTTAGATTGTATTCTCTGACAAAGGGAACAGAATGAAAAGGAAAGCCAATGTTGTACACTATGCAGTTAGAATATGGGTGAGTAATTCAATGTTGTTGTGAAAAATATATGGCTGCAAGTAATTTGAGGTTCCCCTGTGGAAATGGGGTCTGTATGTGCAGTTTTTTCTTCCCTACTTTATTGCCAAGATTTGTCCAATTACTTGTGTTCAGAATCAGATGGCGCGAAGCCTAAGTTCCTTTTTTTTCCATTTAATTTGTTAGACAAAGGACTACTGGACTAGGCTGAAGCTGTTTATAGAAACTTCAATATATGGATGGAAACTAGCACAAACGACTAGTCGTCGACTAGATAAACGGAAAATATAAGCCTAATCCCAGTTGTACTTCTCCGCGTGAAGGAACAGGACAGTGGACTTGCTGGGATCACCAGGTATACATCACACTGGAGGCGTTCCTTACACTTGACATGAAAATGTCGAGGGTCTTTTACTGTTCATATTTTGGATTGGGCTCATCTCTATGGTAATTTGGAGGAACCATATTGTTTTTTTTGAACATTATGACAGTAGGATCCCAGTGGGACCTACTGCCTCTCGATCTATATTAATAAAGCCCCATTGAAGGGGCAGAAGGAATTTACAACAGTTTACAGGTGTAATCTAGTATCAGCAGCCATACACAGGTAAAAGATTACAAAGAGGCTAAGACAGCAGAGATGACAGGATGTAAAGAGTCCTTTGTTCTATATATCAGTAGCCCAAAGTCAGCTTTGGAGGAACCATATTGTAAACATGAAAATGTAGGAGCCAACTCTTTTCTGTGGATCCTTATTATCTCTACTATTCTAATCATTAGATTTTGAAAAAAAAAATTCTTGTTTTCTAAAAAATAATGAAACCATGGTATGAAAAAAATCCTTCTCCTTTGAAAATTTCTGTAAGAATCCTCTGCATCAAAGAGACCCTGACTAGGTACTCCTCCAAAGCTTCCAGCATGAAAGAGACATCCGGACGTTGAGGAGCAAGGACGACTTACATTTCACTTCATTAAAAGATCGACTTGTTCCGAAGTTTACCAACGCTCTGTCGGTTTGCTCAGTTGTCAAGTCTCTTTTTATTTTCTCCTGAAATTGATTTTCAATTGTTCATAAACTAAGTAATAAGGGGCTGTGTGCATCTACAGTGCAGAGGCCGGGTTTCTCCCCATTTAGAAAAAAAATTGATTTTCAATGTGGATTTATCTGTCCTTTCGCAGTACGAATCACTTAATTTTTAAACAATATAGAAAAGGATGAAACGATCATGCCATAAGAGTTCCACCATGAATATTACCTTGTTCAGTACTTGATCTGTTGGGGTTCCCGTGTAATTCTATATCAGATCATCCTAATGCCCAAAATCTATCTATTAGTAATACAGTAACGGCCGAGAGGTTTCGGATAAGTATCCTTGTAGTCTAAAAAAGGTTAACGTTTCAAGGGGAACATGGTTGAAGTAGTCGTGTCCATAGCCGACCTCAAGGTTGTGAAGCTCCTCGCAGGTCCCTTGCTCCATCACCGTGTAACAGTCCGGCTCATGACATCCAAGGTACCTCGTGGCTTCGTACACATATGGTGTATAATGACGACCTCTGGCTCCCTGATCCCGCCGGGAGTATGAAAGTAGATCTCCGGCTTGAAATCCCTACAGCGCAACGGCGTCCGTGGTGAAGCCTTATTCGCACAACCCATACATGGGGCCAAAGTCACAAGGTAGGGAGAGAGATAGAAAGTCAACCAAAGGACTTCTCTAATTGTGTGTTTAATCTCACCCATAGGCACCCCTTTATATAAGAGGAGGGATGAGCTCTCCCTATTTAGGTTAGCCATGTGTGACTAATTGCTAAAGAAAATAACCAGGGAAAACATATCTAGCCGGATGGGCCAATTTCTCAGCCCATCAAGCAAACAGAGCAAAAGCAGCAAACTAAAGCGGAACTGGTTGGGTGGGCTTTGACTGTGGCCCACCCCGCGCCCGCCTTCCCTTCCCACACGGCAGTGGCCTGCCTGGCGCGCACCGGACCGTCTCCGTGGCGCCCGCGCATGGCAGCAAGTGCACGGCCGGGTGGGCCGCAACCGGCCCACCTCGCGCCCGCCCGCGAGCGGCTGCGAGTACTTGCCGCCCACCTCGCGTTGGCCGCCAGGCCCACAAGCAGCAGCAACAGTTTTTCTGCTTTTTCTTTTTTTATTTTTCCAGGGTGACTTCCCCTAGGTCAATTTTCTCTGGGGTTTTGGCCTAATGTGGAAGTTTTCTTATAAATTTCAATTCAAATATTTATTTATAATATATTATTTCATAATTAATATATAATAAATGTATATATTAAATTTCCATTTATCCGAGACACCTTTCGGTCCTTTCTTTTATTCTTTCTCCGAACAACTTCGAATCTCTCCCGTAACAATTCAGGTTTCTCTTTCTCTACTATTATTCCAACTTACGGATGATCTTTAGCTCATCGTACCCTTAAGTGTATCCCCTCATGGCTCGAGAATGGCACGGACATGATCTCTATCAATGATCAATAGAGGGACCGGGATGCCCATGTTGATCCCTATATATTCCATGATGGTGATGATGTCGTTTGAACCGTAAACGTTGAGTCCAATTTCCTTTGTTTCTTCGATACGACTTGTCCGAGATCTAATTGTTTGGTATCTCATATTTTGTTCAATCTCGTTACTGACAAGTACTGTTTCACTTGTTACCACCACGATATTACACCCATGTGGCCTAGTCACATGTTGCAATATTACAGATGTAATCTCACCAAGTCGGCCTTAAGTATCTTACCCCTCACTGGGTGAACAAATCCCGATCTTGATTCATAGGCCTCAACTTGTTCCTATAGAATGACCAACATACACATTTATAATCACCATTTTACGAAGTGACGTTTGATGCAGTCGAAGCAACCCCGAAAAATAGTAATTAATATGATCTCACGGTCTAAGAAGAAGGAAACTATGTTTCTGACTATTGCAGCGCTAAACCCCGTGACTTGATCATGTCGCAATCTTTAGGTAATTTCCATCACATCATTGTCCAATGTTATAACCTCGTTGTCAATTGACACTATCACCCATGATCAGAAAACCTTGATCATCTGTTTCCCAACGAACTAGTATTAATAGAGGATACTAGGGACTACTGTTTTATATCACACATGTAGCAATATTTCCACTTGATACAGTTATAACACAAATACGAAACTATTACGAACTTGTTGGAATATGACAATAATAACCATTTATTATTTGCCTCTAAGGCACATTCCCTTTATGATCTTCTCTTGAACAACCTAGAAATTTCTTGAAGCCACAACTTGATTTCTTTCTGCTAAATTCCTTTCCCAAAGATCGTGATCAGTCCCGACTCTACCAAGAATTCAAGTATGAAGGATTTTCATTTAGATTTTCATTTAGTAAAATACCTAACATTGGTCTAAATATAAACACTATCAATTTTCAGGTTACAATTTTTTATAATGCAAGATACAATTATCAATACTTATACATGAAATAGTAGCGAGGCTTAGCATGCGAACTGCCAGCTAAGTCCCACATTACACGGACATGGAGTTTTGAACAGTAATAATTGTAAATAAAAATAAAATAGTTATGAAATTTGTGTTTAAAATAAAGAGCCGTATATATCGCTTTGATGCAGAGGCTAAACCCTCATATTCGAAAAAATGAAGTTTTGTGTACTTGTTTTTGTTACTATGGTCTGCGCTCTTGCAAAAAATCAACATGCATGTCTCCCAATAAAAATACAAAGTTTATTGCTCTAAACACGCAACATATTTGGCAATCAACTTATCCTTCTAACATAGGTCACAATATTTTGGTTTTCTCCATAAAAATTTGCAGACAACCAAGAGACACAAATATGTACGTCAGTGCATGTCTATTTTTTTTTATATTTTGGTTACATTCACTAAATATTTTTGTATAAAGGAGCATATGCTCTTGCCTCTTGGGATCCAAAGTTATATATTCCACATTACAATTCCTTTATTCAACCTTCTATAAGGTAAGAGGTACAACGCCTAGAAATCCAATTCGTCTCACGGGTGCAAATGAGCCTATTGTTCAAATACACGTTTCAAAATATCAAAAAAATTATAAAAAATATTTGCATACATATCTGGACATTATATGTTCTTACATAAGTTTTCGGGAGAAGACAATATTTTTTGTGTCCCATGTAAAAGAGACAAATTTTGGTGTTGTACTGTCTTTATTCACGGATATTTTTTTGTGTCTTTTTTACACAAGCCACATAAAATGTTATTTTTTCCTGAAAACTTGTGTATAAACATAAAATGTCCAGATGTTCTTGCAAAAAATTTATTCATGATTTTTTGACATTTTAAAATTTTGTTTTTATGTATTTTTCATAATAGGTTTATTTGTACATGGGAGCCAAAACACCATATCCGTACAATGCCACAATCTTCATATAACATAACTGCATGTACCCTTATGCCCCTCCCTTGCCATTTTCCTTTATATCTGCCACCGTCTGGACATTTATATATGTATCTTTTCTTCTTTCTCCTCCTCATATTGTCGATCTCATCATTTGCTCTCTTCTTACTACACTCAACTTGCTGCATATCCGAGATGCTGCCATCGCCAATGGCATTGAACCAATGTGGCATCGTCCTTGGCAACCTGCCCAGGCCTTCACTCTAATCGTGAGGGTCATCGATGATAATCTTTTGTTGTTGTGAAAAAACAACATAATTAGGGATAGGCATATGTGGCTACCATATGTGGCTGCTGGGAAAGCCCGCATGCCTCCAGTCAAGCAGACAACGTGGCCTGGTGTATCATGGCCATGAAGGCTAGCTGGAGGGTAGCACATGACGTCACGAGATCATTCTCCTAAGAATCATCCTCCCAGCTATGTGGCACCGCTGTAGCGGCATTATGTGGGATGACTGGTTTGGCATGGGCAACGACTAGCATCGAGAGGATCCCCCAGCACCGTCGCCGGACATGAAGGGTGAAGTTTCATCCATAATGTATTGCTGACCAGGTGGAAGATCCTTGCTGCATCAGCAGGGGTCGACAGATCACGCTATCCCGAGCCCAGTTTAAAGGAGATATGCCCTAGAGGGAAATAATAAATATGTTTTTATTTACTTATCTCATTAGTTCATAATAGTTTTGTATCATGCTATAACTGTATTAAGTGGAAAACCAGGTCCCTAGTATCCTCTAAACTACTTTGTTGTGTAGCTGATGATCGAGGTTTCTCGATCATGGACTTTACCACGTCAACTAATAACGAGGTCCCTTATGAAGTGATGCACAACACCCAACCCTAGTATTGCAATGTGATCCAGTCACAAAGTTCAACATTGCAATATCTATCAGAGCGTAGTGATTCAGTCCTTCGATCGTGAGATTGTAATATCCCAATTTCAGCAACCCTGATTTGTTGTCAAAAAGGAAAAAATCAGGGGGAACAAAAAACTTTTCCTTATTAAGCATTTCAAAGTCTGCTTACTTGTTTGTTTGTGTTCATGCAACTGTGTGGCTTAGATATCATACTCCTTACCTCAACACTAGTGACCAAAAACTATTTTACAAAAGAGATATCTTGGCTCAACTTTCATACTCTCAAATGTTCTAGCATTTCAAACCTGAGTCAAGATGACTTTGATAAAACAAAATATTTTATTAGTTTATCTTCAACAAAAATATGGAGACCTACATATAATCTCCTTATGTTTTCAAGACAAAACTTCCAACTATTCTTATCTCTAGGCTTTCCAAAACCTTTACTAAAATCTTTTCATTCCAACCTTGGTAGAAATACCAAGAGGTTCTTACCTTACTTCAAAATGCAACCTTTCAAAAACACCCATGCTTACCTCAAGCTAGGTTTGACGGTAACCTTAGTAGTAGTGGATAAGTTTGATAAGATGAATTGCCTTGATCTGCTGTTTGCCCTGCTTGCTTAGGAACTAGAGTGAACTAATCTAGTAGCTTAACCTTTAGGACCAAACCAATAGTTGGGATCATCAATCTCCAACTAAGTATCCCAAACTAAATCTATGTTAAGCCACTCAAGTGCATCTCTAATCTACTTACCCAGATCAATCTTGAGCTAATCCATTGTATTAGCATCCAACTCATCGAAGACCAAATACAAGAATGAATCTTATCTACCCCATATATCCTTCAATATCATCCACTTGATGATAAATATGGACCCTTGCATCCTCTCCAAATATTCTCCTTTGCATACTAGCCCAAATCCACAAATCCGCCAAATTTGGCTAAGTCTGAAATCCTTATCTGGATTCAATATTTGAGACTCCACCCGTTCTAACCTATGTGCATTCTTGAGAATGTACTTGAACCATCTTGTAGTACATCATTAGTACTACAAAAGGCCACTCTTGCCGTTGGCTAAACTCTTCTTTGACCTACTCATCCATGATGGTTTTATAGCTAATAAAATAACCTTTTCTACAAATCTTATCATCTTGCCTACTTTGGCAAAGGCTCACATCCATATGATATCTTATTTGGACCAACTCTTTGCATGGTTATGATATACTAACCATGAACTATCAATCCAGACTTCACTTGTTCCCATTGGGGCATTGTTCTTATTAAACCCTCGTGGTTTATGAGGCATCATGACACATCTGTTATGGCAGCCTTGTTTTCAACAAAGTTTGCCATCACTTGTAGATCACCTCAAATGAAACCAAGACCAACTCTTTTTGACCTTACCATATATATAAATTGTTATAACCATCCTTCTATCCCTTGTATCAAGGTGAGTTCTGAGCTCCCTAATCCAACCTTGTTTAGGTGGTATAAAAATATCACTACCCTAGATCCTCTAATCCTTGTCCTCTTCCAAAACCCATCTTGTTTTGCAATACCCAAGGTTGATAATGATAGATACTTCAAGTTGACATCATCCACCTTGGATATATTTATCTACCAAATAATTTCCATAATTATTTGGCAACTCAAACAAATTAAATTCCATTTTTGGCAAAATCCTCAAAACCTTCTTTATAAAGGCAAGTTTGTTTTTATACAAATTACTTTTACATATCAAGCCATATTTGATGCCTATATATCCTAACCTACCTTCCCACATCAAAAATAAATATTGTTGAGATCCTTTATTATTTCTTTTTGTCCCTTTTCTTTCATCTCAAATAAATTCCAATAAAATTCCACAATGCGATATATGGTATTTAGGACCATATACCACTAAAAACCAACCCTTACTAATGTATAAATATCCAATTAGCTTCTATAAACCATTTCTGCACTTTTTGAATAAATGCTTTTAAGTGGACTATTACTTCATGGAAAAATCCCAAACAAATCCTATAGAGGTATCTTGCCCTCCTCTTTCTACCAGTACCATCTCCCCAGCATGTCCAATGCAAATTTTTGGACTTCCTTCATAACCCTCCCATTGATCATAATTGCAAAGTAAGCAAACCCACTAACCAAAAATCATCAAACGCACACTAACCTGGTCAATAAAGCTTGCACTTCAAAACACCACGCTCTCCAGGTCATGCACAGTAGCAAAGCTACTATACCACCCCCTCCCTTTGTATTTTATGCTTGTAAGAGGGAGGAGACACCATATGAAAAACAATTCTTATCCCCTCTTAATATCTTGGCTGCCACCACCCTCCCTCTCTACCCCAGCACGACCAGAAAACCATTCACCCTGCCCACCGCATCTAGCCACTAGTTTTCCTCCTCTCTGTGCCCTCACATGGAACTTGTCCACCATGAGCCCCTCCAAGGGCTCAGGCCACCCCCAGCCCCCACTCTTCGGCTCATTTGTTTCTTCCCCCTCCCACTCACTCCAATCGAGCTCCACTCCCCTGTTCTTGCTCTGGTTTAGCCGAAGGAGGAAGAAAATGGTCTCTCGACCATTGTTCAAAAGCTGAGCTTAGTATTCCCCCTCTAGTATTCCCCTTCTGCATGTCCCTCCCCTGTGCTCCCCTGCTCCCCATGTATCTGACCATCCTTTTTCTCTGCCCAGGAACTGTAGCAAGCCACTAAACTGGCGAGCTCCGATGAGGTCGCCAAGGCTCATCTCGCGCGGGATACCTCCTGATGCGGAACCTACTGCTGTCGCCCCTTGTTCTGATCACTACAACGAACCACGCCCCCTCTGCCACACCCCAGTCATCGGTGAGGCCCCGGTGTGCCGCAGAACCGCCCCGACACCACAGCTAGGGTTTTGGCCCCGAGCTCAAGATGCAAGGAAGAATAAGCCTGGGCGCCATTGATCTCAACTCGATCCGACGACCATCCTCTCATGGTACCCCTTCACTCCCCGCGGACATTGACGAGTGGGTCCCGCCCTGCGCTCTCGAACGGATCCATCGCGTGCTTATTGCTGCGGATTTCGGCTGAAACTGCGCAGTAAGGCCCAGTAGACTCTGTCCCCTTCTCTTTTTAATCTTTTCCCAAATCCTCTCAATATGTCTGTTAGGATTAAATGCATAAGAAAATGGAAAGTACATGTAAATATTCAGTTCAAAAATTTAAAAAACTCCCATGTGATCCCTCTAACATGCATCATTAGTTTTGGACCAATTTTTTTTATAGATAATTTCTAATAAATAAAGTACTAGCATGTGACTTTTACACTTCTAGATACTTTCAGGAAGTTTGAAATATCCAAATGTCATAAAAAATTGTAATGAAGGCAATGGTAGCCCTTGCATGTCACCCTGGCTCCATAGTCATTTGCTTCCTATTTTACCCTTAGTAAAAATAACAAAAATAGGCCATTTTAGTCTTTAGGAAATTCTCTAGGTCAACTAAAAATAGGTACTGACCTAATTCCAACTACCAGTAGACATGCATGCCAATATCCTCCAAACCCTAGGAGCCCAATATTTATTGAGCTCTCTTTGATTTTTGGTGAATTAAACATTTCTATGTATAGTTAATGCACTATATAAATCACCCCAGTAGTTCTTTTAGTCCAAAAGGGGTGATTCCAATTTATACATAAAGGTATTATAAATACGTAGCATGTGTCTTTGGAATCATATTAAAAGCTTCTGTATATTTAATATGGTTAAAAAGAAAAAAAGTCTTCCAGTATTGTCTTTGGAAATTTCTTGAGGGCATTCTGGTTAATATCTTGAGATGATTCCAACTCCTCTGGAATCAGTCCCACAAAGCCTACTTAAACATATAAGGAAATAATTTTTGGAATTCCAAATCTTTTCTGGTGATTTATTTCGTAAAACTAGAGTTTTATTCACTAGAAAATTCCTTATAAATCAATGGTAATTGATAAAATAGTGAAACCACTTTTGTTGGCTTCATTTTATCAATACCTTTCTGATGATACCATTTTTTTATATTGGTATCATATATAAAGGACCTTGGTCTAAAAACCCTCTCCTGCCTAATTTATAGACTATAAAAACACATATGGACTTCCTTCTAATGCTACAAGACATTTACCAACCTTATCAAACCAATCATCCAGCACACTACTGCCCTATATCAAGTGATTATATATTTTTTGATGTATGTATTGATGCTTGTTTGTCTTGTATTGATTGGTGCTCTGTTTTCATGCATGTTTGCTCGATGATGGCGGTAGTTGTGATTGAGTGCCGTCGAGAAGAAGGAAACCTCGGAGTATTATTGTTATTTATTACTATTGGCATTCTGGTATTCTAGCAAGTCAAGGGACATCTCGCTGTTCACAGGCAAGCCACCTTCTTGCTCATAAGCCCTTATCCTATTTTTATATTTATGCATGTTTCAACAACTTGTTTAGGTAAATTGTTTGTTTTTTATATGCTATGTTTTCTATGTGGGAATGTTTGGCTCCTCCAAACCATTACCCATTTGTACTACTAAGTACAACACCTTTGATGACACCTATTGTCCCTAATATGGTAGATGGTGTTTAACACCATAACCCCTTGGAGACCACATTTTAGCTGAAGTAAAAGTATAGGATGGGAAGACCCCGGGAAAATGTTTACAAAATGTTTTATAAGAAAACCTTGGTGAGGTTTTACCTACCAAGAGAGGTTTGAAAAATGAAGAAGGTTTTGTTTCACAAAAATGTGGGATAAAGGATGGACGAAAAATATTTATAAAAGGAACCCGATTCTTTACAGTTTTGCTAGAACAATTAAGTCGTGCAACCACATTACCCTGGAGTGGGATAGGGCTAGACTTAATGTTTGCTACTCTGGTGTGGGAATTCTCACAACTACTTATAAGGGATCAGTTCCCTCAAATCATGGGCTTACTTTACAAAAAGGGTCAACTGCTAGGCAGTCACCTAGAGGAAGCAGGACCACCCATGTGAGTGTCCGAGCAATACTATGAGCCTCTCATTGAAAGTTTCGGCTCCGGGGGAGTTGGGTGCACTCCGGTTGGTCTGTGGATCCTGATGTCCCGGTGTCGAGAGGAACAACTCATAGGGTAGGGCCCATGCTAGAGTGGCATCAGGACAGGGTACCTATTTGGTGTGGGTAAAGTGTACAACCTCTGCAGAGTGTAAATCTATTGGAATAGCTGTGTACACGGTCATGGACGGTTGGGAAGGTTGCTGTAGAGCGGTGCTTTTTTCGTTTTCAAAACGGATTTTGAAAAAGAAAGTGTTTTCTAAAACCCGGTGGTCCAAGGGACACCAGAGAAGGAGAGGTGATGCTGAGGAGCAAGGATGAGGATAACCCAGTCAGTTGAGGACCGTGGATATGAAATAGGGTGACCTAGCCCTAATGTTTTCCAAAACTTTTCAAAAAGGTTTTCAAAGTATTTTACAGAAGTTTTCCACAAAGCTTGTAGATGCTATATCTACAAGAGAAACTATTTTAGAAAAGAACCACTCCTGGAGCCATCCTACTAACATAGCCATACTACATATCTCCTTGTTATTAATATTATCTTAAGGTGGTTTGCGAGTACATTCAAAGTACTCACCGACATTGTCCCTGGCTATTTACTTGGCGAGATTTCCAGAAGCACGAGGAAAGATGGAGATCCTGACGTCTATGCGAACTAGGCCGTCTCCCAGTCAGTTGCCTATAGGTTAAGACATGACATGGGCTCTATGCTTGAATACTTCCACTATTGTTGTTGTAATCGCCATACTGGAAACAATGTAAGTTTTATACCTGTAAATCTCTGGATGTTGCAATGATACTAGTCGGTTATGCTCATGGCTCACTGATCATGGGAACATGAATTGCAGGCATAACAGGGATTCTCGGACCGTAAATCCGGGGTCCCACGGAGATCATATTAATCACTGTCTCCTGAGGATGCTTTGATCACATCAAACGTCATGTCCGTATGGGTGTCAATAAAGGTGTGTATTGGGTATTTCATAGGAACATTTTAGGCCTATGTATCAAGATTGGGATTTGCCATTCAAGTGACGGATAGGTACCCCTAGGACCACTCGGTGAGATTACATCTACAAGTTCGAATATGTGACTAGGTCACAGGGATGTAATATCACGGGGACGAGTAAATGTGTTTGTTAGTAACAAGATCGAACTAGGTATATCGATACTAAAGATCAGGTCTTTGACAAACCAGGTATCATAGAGAGAAGGGGATGAGACTCAACGTTTAAGGTTCAAGCGATCAAGTTATTCGTGGAATGCATGGGGACCATCATGTGTTTCCAAATACCAATGTTGGTCATTGATCAGAGAGGTGTCTCGATCATGTCTATGTATTCCCGAGCCATAGGGTGTCACCCTTAAGGGTAGAGGCTCTTAGGGATTAATTCCAGATTGTAGGAGAAAAGAGAGAAGACTCTGGAATTGTTCTGGGGTGATACCGAAATGGTTCCGAGGATATTCGATGATGATCGGAGGGGTCCAAAAGGTGTTTCAGAGTGATAGTTATTAAATAATATGTATTTAGTATTAATTAAATGAACTAATATTTAAAATATTATTTAAATTGGATTTTTGGGGTCGCCCACCTAATTGGGCCTCACCGGAGGAGGCCCAAGAGGGGGCCTCACCCTAGGAAGAGCCAAGGGAGGCGACCGGCCCTACTGGGCTTCCCCCCACATGGGTCCCATGGTGGGGGCTAGCCAGCGGTGCCTCCCCACCTCCTTCCTTTGATTAGTCCCACCTCAGGACTTTGAGGGAGGTGGTTGTTGGAGATATGCCCTAGAGGCAATAATAAATGTAGTTATTATTATATCTTTGTGTTTATGATAAATGTTTACATTCATGCTATAACAGTATTAACCGGAAACATTAATACTTGTGTGATTTGTAAACTAAATAAGAGTCCCTAGTAAAGCCTCTTTATAATACTAGCTAGTTGGTTAATAGATGATCATGGTTTCCTGATCATTAACATTGAGATGTTGTTGACAACAAGATCATATCATTAGGAGAATGGTATGATGGACATACTCCTATAGATAAGCGTAGCATAAAGATCAAGTCCTTTTAATAGTTCAATTGCTATAAGCTTTCTGATACATAGTAACCTAATTCCTTCAACCATGAGATCATGATTATCACCATCACCGGAAGGATGCTTTGATGACATCAAACACCACACCGTAACTGGGTGGCTATAAAGGTGGCATTGAGTATTCGGAAAGTATGGGTTGAGACACATGAATCAAGAGTGGGGTTTGTTCATCCATATGACTGATAGATATACTCTGGGCCCTCTCGGTGGAATGTCATCCAATTAGCTTGCAAGCATGTGACTGGCTCACAAGGGATCACATATCACGGGAACGATAAAAGAGTACTTATTAGTAACGAGGTTGAACTAGGTATGCAGAGATACCGATGATCAAAACCTCGGATAAGTAAACTATCATGAGACAAATGGAAATTGGTATCGTATGTAAGTGGTTCATTCGATCGCAAAGTAATCATATAAATATGTGGGAGCCATATGAATTTACAGATTCCTCTATTGGTTATTGATCGGAGAAGTGTCTCGATCATGTCCGCATAATTCACGAACCGTAGGGAGACACACCTAAGGATTCGATGTTGTTGAGTAGTTATGAAATGATGAGTAAGAGATCGAATGTTGTTCGGAGTCTCGGATGGGATCCGGGTTATCACGAGGAGATCCGAAATGGTCCGGAGAATAAGATTCATATAAGGAAAGTCCTGTTTCGGAGTTGGGGAATGATTCCGGTGTTTTCACTAGGAATGTTCTAGAAGGGTCCGGAAGGTCCGACACTCCGGAGGGGAAGGGTACATGAATGTGTCATGACAATATGGAATGGTTGCATCATGTACTAGGTCACTTGGCTGGGCAAAATAAAGGGAGAAATCAAATCCTAGTTTGAAAGTCAAACGCCAATTTGAAAAAGTCAAACGGCAAGTTTGCTTGGTGGAGGGAGAGTAGGAAACCTACTTGGGGAGGAGTTCCTCTCCCTCCACCCGCCGGCCAAGGAGGCCGAGTTGGGGGAGGACTCCATCCTCCCAACCGGCCACCCTCCACCTATATAAGGAGGGGTAGGGCGCCCCTACCCCACACACCCAAAACCCTAGCCGCCGGCCTCCTCCAAGTCGTCGCCGCCACCTTGGGTTCCTCCAAATCGCCGAGTTGGGGCTTCCCAAGCCCTAGCCGCCGGCCAAGCTCCCCCCTTGGTGCTTCTAAACCCTAGATCACCAAGGCACCTCTCTTGCTCCACCATACTCGCACTGGCTTAAGGCGAAGCCCTGCAGGATCTCCCATCTAGTTCCGACACCACGCCGTTGTGCTGCCGGAATCGCGAGGAGAGTACTACAACCTCCGCTGCCTGTTGGAACAAGGGAGAGGAAGGTCTTCATCGAGTACCGAACATGTGACCGACTGCGGAAGCGCTGCCGGAACGCAGCGCCGGAAGGATCGTCTACACGATCTTGAGATTGGCAAGAGTACGACTACATCACCCACAAGAATCTGCTCACGTTAACTGCTTTGGAATCTTCGAGGGTGAGTTCCTCTATCGACTCGTTGCTACAATCTAGTATATAGATCTTGGCTTGTTTGTTTGCATGCGGTAGAATTTTTTTGTTTTCCATGCTACGAACCCCAACAGTGGTATCAGAGCCGTGTCTATATGTAGATCTGTTGCACGAGTAGAACACAATGGTCAATGTGGGCGGTGGTGCTTTTATTATCAATTGATTTTTGTGTACTTTGCATCTTGCGGTATGATGGGATGAAGCGGCCCGGGCTAACCTGACATGACATCGTTCATGAGACTTGCTCCACGCTCAACATGCAACTTGTATTGCATAAGTGGCTTTGCGGGTGCTTGTCTCTCCCATTATAGTATAGATCCAATTTACAACGGGCACTTGGTAGTTCAAGCATCAACGTTGTGGTTCTTGTTCGTAAGTTAGAGCGACACTTATTGAAAGCCCCAAACCACGTAAAATATGCAAAGAAAATTAGAGGCGTCTAACTTTGTTTTGCAGGGGTGTGCTGTGATGTGATATGGCCATGATTGTGATTATATATGATGTATGCAATGTCCCTTATTGTAAGTTGGCAACCGGCTGGAGCCATATGGTTGTCTTTAATTTATGTTAAGACCCGCATGTCTATTCAAAGTAGTTGTAATAGTTGAAGCTGGTGGATGACAACCATGAAGCGGTGCCATTGACCTTGACACCATACCGGTGATGATGGAGATCATGTTCGTGCTTGAAGATGGAGATCGAAAGAACAAGAAGAAAGGCCATACCATATCACATATTATGAATTTCATGTGATGTTAATCCTTTATGCATCTTGTATTGCTTAGTTAACGACGGTAGCATTATAAGATGATCCCTCAAGCACACAAATTTTAAGTTTTAAAGTGTTCATCCTTAGTAAGCACCGTTGCTAAAGCTCGTTGTTTCGAAGCACCACGTGATGATCGGGTGTGTTAGATTCTGCGAGTGTATACAACGTGAGCAAGCCAGATTAACTTGGCCGGGTTAAACACGAACTGGTCGAGTAACTACCGAATTAACTTGAGTCAAGGAGGCCTAAGATTGACTCGGTCGACATATAAGGTATGTCGTCACATGATCTACTATGTGTTGAACTTGAAGGTGAGGGCTTGGCCGAGTCATATAGGGTAAGGCCGAGCCAACCCCGAAGTCAACACTCCACACTGACTCTCTCTCTCTCGGGAATCTGTACAGAGCCAAGCGCTACAGACAAGGGTTAGAGGGACAGAGGGGCAGAAGAGGCATCACGAAGGTGACAGTCCTAGATCCCGACGCTCACATGTCATGGACTCTGGGTCATTGTCGTTGATAGAAGAGAGACCTTCATGGGAATGGCCATGACAGATGCTGCGAGTGGCAGCGAGTAGTAGAACGAGGGTCAAGGGCGGCCAGCCATCTGCGGTGCGAGATGAGGGCGGAGACACAAGGTTTTACCCAGGTTCGCCCCCCGGAGGGTAAACACCTACTCCTTCTAGATTGTATTATCGAGAGATTATAGTGGGCGAGCTCGGCGGCTAGGCGGCGAGTCGATGGGGTGTATGATGGAACTTAAGTGCTATGCAGCCCTAGGAAGGTTTATATAGGGTCACCTCGCTAGGGTTTATAGATCTACAATCGAGTTGGATAAGGACTTAGAGGGTTTTGACCTAATCCGACTGGGCCTAGCTACGCTTCTAGGCCTTCAGTTTCCAGTCGCCTAGCTCCCTCTTGGGTCACGGTCCAGTCGCCATCCTGCAGGCCCACTCGCTGAGAGTATGATCCAGTAGGGAACGTCCTGCTGGGTATACCCCACTCGGCATATCCCCATCAGTAGTCCCTAAGGCCGTCGTTGATTCGTCGCAGGTGTTCTTTGGCAGTCGGAGTATTCAGGTCCAATTTGGACGCCCAGTCGAATCGGCGGTAGACTCCTTTAATAAAATAAATAATCCTCAGCGTGTACCTTCAGTCGCAATATCGGCGACCAGTCGAATCACCAATTTGGCAAGTAGTCGAATCACAGCTTTGGCGAATGGGTCGGCGAGTCGAGTAGACGAAGTTGGACCGTCATTTTTGGTCAAACTAGCCGTTGAGTAATCCAACGGTAATATCGGCGTAATCACCGCGCGGTAATGGCTCCTCCGAAATTGGCGGGAGATAACCGCTATATAAGGAGAGTGACGGGTGAGTTGCGAGTATTCCTCACATTTCCTCTGATTCCGCGCGCCCTTTGGTATCCCATTTCCTCTCGATCCAGAATCTCCAGAGCGAGTTAGCGAGCCTAGATCTTCGATCCAATGGCGCCCCCGAGGAACTGTGGGGAAAATCCAAGTGCACCAGGGTGACGCTAAGATCTTTCAAAGATGCAGGGATCCTCTGTGCTGGAAGATGGTGAATCCCCTCGGCCGGAGAGGTGGATCCAGATCCGCGCGCTGGCGAATTCATCTGCTTCACCAGCCACCTGGAGAGGGGGCTGGGATTTCCCACGTCAATATTCTTCCAGCGGTTCTGCACCTACTACGCCATCAAGCCCTCCGATTTGGGGCTTCACAACATCGAGCAGCTCACCATTTTCGTGGTGTTCTGCGAATGCTACCTAGGGTGACGCCCCTACTTCCCGCTATGGCAGTAGTTGTTCCATGGCTGAGCTGGCCGTGAAGGAGCCGACGACCCGATGCTGCCAGTAGGAGGCCTCACGTTCCAACTGAAGAACAAGGCCCCCTTTCTCGACCTCATGCTGCCGAAGAAGGCGGCCAGCAAGTGGAAGAAGCACTGGTTCTACGTCAGCGAGTCGACCCCGGACGGCGAAGTGCCACTCCTAGTGTACACCGCCAAGCAGAGCGAGCCACGCCGGCTGCAGGTGGCCAAGCTCCCGTAGGACCATAGGATGGTCGTGGATGAGATGCTGATGACGATTCTTCAGCTCAAGAAGGATGGGCTCGATACCATCAATTTTTACAATTGCTAGCTCGAGCGACGGTTGGTGCCGCTGGCTAGTCGTTCCCACTGGCTGTACGAATACACCAGCAGGGACGATGGAACCAACGCCTGCACCGCCGAGTGGAAGGCCGATGATTACTCCGCCGCATTGAAGGAGATCACCGACGTGGAGTATAGAGATCCGAAGGCCGGGATCGCCCCATACAGCACGAAGCGCAAGGCACCAAGGGTGAGTTTGTTTTACCTTGTCTGTTTTTGCAGTCGCAGAGATGCAGTCGTGGTTTGCTAACATGCACTATTTTTTCAGCTGTTCCAAGTCGTGGAGGGCTGGCTCCCTCCCGTTGATGATGAAAGCTCCTAAGAGGTCGAGGAGGACCTAGGCGAGTCTTCTGACGATGACGATGACTATGAGGCGGTGGAGGTCGCCGCACCCGTGGCTTGGAAGACCCGCGGGCAATGATAGCGCGAGATCGAGGCTAGCCGGAGCCTCGAGGGGAACGACGGGGGCGAAGGGGATGCCCAAGAACACAGTTCGTGGCGCGTGGCCACACCGTCAAGAAAAAATCAGCGAAGAAGAAGGCGCCCAAAGTGGCGTCTCCACCCCAGTCAGCGACTAGCTCCGAGGCGACCAGCAAAGCCGATGACGGAGAGGCCGAGGTGTCGACAAAAGCGCCGGAAGCGACGGATCCGGCCGTGGTGGAGAATGAGATGCCTCTGGCATCCATTCCTCCTCCGTTCTCAACAATCGCGGGGCTTGGGGCGACTTCAACCGCAGAAGCCTCCCCGTCGAAGGAGGCGCCTGCATCGACCGGAATGGAGCTTCCTGCGGCCGCGGTCATCGACAAAGAAGCCTTTAGTGTCATGGGCTCCTGCCCTGTTAGAGACGGGCATCAGCCGCAAGCTAGGCCTAGAATTGGAGAAGCCGACACACATCCGCACCGGCCTGCGCTACATCCCAGTCGCCAGGTACGTTCTTGCCGTGCCGACTCGGGGCGGTGTTTTCTAGCTGTTGTTCGAGTCGCTGATCGCTCTATTTACATGACTGGTGTGAAGAAGATTGGTCACCCCTTGGTGGACAAGGTACCATAAGTTTCCTCAGGGGAGGAGGCTGATCCCTCGAAGAGGAGGAAGGGCGACGACGCCGAGGCGCCCGCTGAGGGCACGAAGAAGAAGAAAGGCGACGACACTGTCATAATTTTAGACGAGCCTGCTAATGCACCAAGCGAAGCTCTGACTTGAGTGTACACGGCGTGAAGGCCTACGTGGTCGCGGGGTCACAGTAGGTTGAACCAGCGGCGCTGGTCGGACGCTTGTCGGGACGTCAGAGCCCATGACTAGTGCCTTGGGAGCGGTGGCGGCGACCTTTCCTCGCTTCATGGCGAGGGCTTCCGCTGCGAGTGCCACAGCGCAGTCACCTCAAGTGCCTGAGGTATTGGGCACGGACGTCGAGCAGCGTCGTGGACGCATGCCCTTCGTGCTATTGTTAGTAGATGCGGTCAAACTACACAATATGCTAGGTACAACTATCCATGTATGTCCAGTCCCCGAGGATCTACTCGCTGAATTTCAGCGGATAGATTCTTATTATTTTTGTTGTCCCGTCCCCGAGTGGCTAGTCGCTGAATCTCAGCGGCTAGGCACTTAGGAATTTTTTGGTGTCCAGTCCCCGAGTGGCTAGTCGCTGAATTTCAGCGGCTAGGCACTTAGGAATTTTTTGTTGTCTTCTCACATTTCTTTCATCATTGTAGGGCCTTCAGCGTGAATCGGCGAAGCGACTGGCCTCCAAGGAGTGTCTGTAGCGCGACCTCCGATTCGTGCAGGAGGTGAATCAACAGCTGCAGACGACCACAGGTAGGTGGTCGTGTTACCTTCTCAATTCCTTTGCTTGTGCTTGATTGGATTCTCACTCTTGTTTTGCTGCAGAGGAGCATTCCGCCGTGGTTGCCAAGGCCCGCAAGGGTCTTGTCCCGGCCAGCGAGTTGGAGGCTGCCCAGTCGTCGTTGACCGCCGCAGAGAGGCGGGTTTCCGAGATGGAGAGGAAGCTCAAGGCCGCCAAGGCGAAAGCGAGCTCGTCAAAGGAGAGGGCCAAGGTTGCTGTCGGTGCAGCGACGGACAAGCAGAAGGTCTCCGATGCTCTTGTCGCCTATTGCAAGACGAGTTGTCAGGTATTCAGGACTTCACCACTGGGCTCTGCCGTCCACTCCTTGGTGAGTTTCTTAGACTTGTTGCTATGTCAGTGAGTCCCCGAGCAGGCGGGTCGTTTATGCCGGCGAGTACCTAAGTGGGTGAACCCGGAGTTGTGCATCCTTCTGATACTGAATTGGTGTTGATTGCAGGGAAAGTACTCAACGACGAGCCTGAGGCACAGACGTATGATGCTAAGCAGTGCGTCACCATGCTGGTGGACTATGCCGCCCTCTCAGCGACATGCATTCGCGGATATCTCCAGGAGATATCGCCCATGGAAGTGATTACCAACGAGCTCACGAAGGTGTGGCGCTACCTTGAAAGGGAGCCCCTGGTGGTCGACTATATGTTGCGGTCGGAATTTCGCCGCGGGGCCGCGACTGCACTGAGCCTTGGGCTCGCACACTTCCCCGATGACTTTGACCTCGACGATGTTACCAGCGGGTACCCATCGGTGACCGGATCAGTGGAAATCGCTGAAGTCCTGAGGTTGACCGCGAAGGCGGCTGTGTACTCCGAGCGGGTGCTGGCAATGGGCGAGCTTCTTCCGTACCAGGAGAAGATCGTGGCTCCAAATGATGTCGTGCCAGTGCACCGTGACTTCAAGATGGAGCAACCGTTCCGGTCGGTGATGGCGGGCAGCCTGACGACGTACCCCTCGAATCCGTGGGTGCCCTTCATTCGCGTTCGTGGTGGTGCCAGTGTGTCGTCCTCGAAGCCTGCGGAGTAGACACTTTGCCGACTGGCATTTGTATTAGTAGAAATAGTCAAGTCCGAGCCCTTGTAAGCGAACAATATTTTGTTGCTATAGGGAATGATGGCATATTGAGTCAGTTCATTTTGATTTTGGTTGATTTGTTGTGCGAGTCCCGAGCGCGTCCGCCCTTTAATGGGGTTTACCTCGTGTTTATGTATGTTTGTTTGTTTTTATACTGTTAGTTAGTTGAGGTCGACTCGCCGTGGCTTTGAAAGCCAGTCGCTTGGAGACCCCAAGGGGTTCTCTATACTTAGCCATTTTCCCGGATGCTAACGGGGTCGGTTGGGCGAGTCCCGGAGCGTGGTACTTAGCCGTTCTAGTCGCATGCCCAAGGTAGGTGAGGACGAAGCGCATTGTACATGGCGCGTCACTCCACCTGACTCGAGGAGCCAGTCGCGCGACGAGTCTAGGGCGCGCTCTCATACTTGGTGTGTTCCCTATCCACGCGGGTTTAGACTGCAACCGAGTCCCCGAGCGTGGTACTTAACTGATGGGGATATGCCTACCGGGGTATACCCAGCAAGACGTTTCCTATTGGCCCAAGCCGTCAGCGAGTGGGCCTGTAGGGCGGCGACTGGATCAAGACTTGGCGTGGACTCAGGCGACTGGAAGCTAGAGGCCCAGAAGCGTAGCTAGGCCCAGTCGGACTAGGTCATAGAACCTCCGAATCCTTAACTAATTCGGTTGTAATCTATAAACCCTAGCGAGGTGAGCCTATATAAACCTCCCTAGGGGACGCATAGGGGATACATTCCATCATACACCCAAGCGACTCACCTCCCAGTCGTCGAGCTCACAACTTTGTACTCTCACCATAATACAATCTAGCAGGAGTAGGTCTTTACCCTCCGGGGGGCGAACCTGGGTAAACCCTTGTGTCTCCGCCCTCATCTCGCACCACGGATGGCTGGCCGCCCTTGCCCCATGTTCTACTACTCGCTGCCGATTGCAGCGTCTGCCGTGGTCATTCCCACGACAGTGGCGCCCACCGTGGGGACTGGCCGGTCAGGCCTGCGGCGAGATCCAATCTGCCCATCAGCGAGTTGGTCGCCATCGGCCGCATGATCGCGATTGGCGAGATTCTCCGGATCTTGCCGAGCAGCTACGTCCTGGCGGCGCGACCCGTCACGCATAGCGTGATTTTGCCGGTCGGCACGATCAGCCTCTTCGTCGGCCTCACCGATGTCATCGCCTCGGAGGACTCGGCTCGCATCCGCGAGTCATAGCGTGATTTTGCCGGTCGGCACAATCAGCCTCTTCGCCGGCCTCACCGACGTCATCGCCTCGGAGGACTCGGCTCGCATCCGCGAGTCGCCGCCACGCGATCGACTCTCTGAGAGCCAGGTCCGCACGATTCACCGCCTCGCCTCCGAGTACGAGTCGGCCCACAGCGACGTGGCCGAAACCACCACGGCCGCGGATGACACAGCCCTCAACGACGACGCCGATTCGGTGACCCCGGCGTCACTCGCCGGATCCATCGTCGCCGCATCGCCCGCGGGCTCCATCACCCAGGTCTCCAACATCGGAGACTTCGAGGACCCCTCCATCCTTGGGATCCTCGACTTCGACTCTGGGTCGGAGAACTCCGCCGACCTCCACGACGAAACCGGTCGCCACGCCGCGACCTACATGGCGACCGGTGCCGACCCACCGGAAGACCCCTTCTCCATGCCGATCCCACCAAACGCGATGGCGACGGATGTCGAAGAACTCCGCCTGAAGCTGGCGGAGGCAGTCCGCAAGGAGCAAGCCAAGCGCGAAAAGTTTCGCCTCGAGCAGGCGACAGCGCAGGAGCTGTCGCGCTATCACCAACTTCGAATCGAGCCGCGCCTGAACCCTACCATCCAGGGGCGTGCCCTGAACTTCGACGACGAGAACGACCCGGCTCGCATGGCCGATCGCGTGATCTACGAGAACGCGCTGCCAGGAGGAAGCGCTCGACCCCCACCAGGTGCGACGGCCAACGGCGCACCACCACCACCCAACCGCGCGCCCCCAAGGGACCAACCAAGGATCATGGTCTCCTCACGAGAGCGAGACGCGAATGGCCTCCCGCTGTTTTCCACCCCAATGGACAACGTCGTCGCGAGCCGAGTTGCGGTCGACAACATCCAAGTCATCGGCGAAGGCGCCCTGCAGATCCAGTATGCCAAGGCTATACTCGCCAAAGCAGTTGAGAAACAAAACGCGGGCGCCGACTCACAGGGTCGGATGTACTCGCGCTCATCAGGCAGTAGGGCAGCCTCGAGCGGTCGCCCCATGGCGGCGAATACCCTCAACTGCCCACCACCCGAGCCCCTGCAGCTCCAACACCAACACGCGAACACGACACTCTCCACCAACGACCCACGGTCGGCGAACAACTTCGTCGCCGCCAACGGGCAGCCCGTCAACGCACGCACCCACATCATCAACAACCAGAGCTGGCGCGCACGCTAGCCTGAAGACCTGCGGCACACCCTCACCAACCGCCGTGACGGCGAACCAAGTGGATCGCTGAGCCGAGTCAGACCCCAGTGCTTCGGACCAATGATCCGAGGCGAAAGATACCCGACGAACTTTAAAGCGCCAAAGGAAATAGAGAAGTACGACCCCTCGTACGATCTGTGCGTATGGCTGAACACCTACCTCATGGCGATGGGGATTGCCGGCCACACCGATCTACTCACCGCCCACTACCTTCCCCCGATGATGGAGGGAACATGCAGGCAGTGGATTAACACCCTCCCCGTGGATAGCATCGACTCCTGGGAGGAAATGTGCGACACCTTCGTCAGGCACTTCGAGGGCTCATACACCCGCGCCACCACCATCGAGGACCTGGAGCGATGCGTCCAGGGACCCCGCGAGTTGACCCGCAATTGGGTCCAACAGTGGCAAGATCTGTGGTAAAACGCGGTCGGAATCCACCCGGACACCGCGATCCACTGCTTCAAGACCTCGTGCCGCTACGAGCCCCTGGTCGCTAAGCTCAAGCGAGTGTACAGAACACTCGACAACATACCGGACCTCCTAGAGATCACAAAGAAGTACGCGGAGGAGGACCCAAACCAAGAAACCGACGATGAGTCAGGAGGACATCGTCGCACGAGCGGCGACGACAAAGGGAGGCGACCCGAGTTATGCTACAGCAACACTCGCCTCAGCGGCAAACGCCGCGGTGACGGGCGAGTCGACTTCTTCGCCAATGCCGAATACGCGCCGCGCGAGCCCAAGAGCTTTCGCCGCGACGGTGGAAACTACAAGGAAAAGCCGAGGTTCGATCCCACGACCCTTCTCAACCAACCCTGTGTGTTCCATAGCAGGGAAGGAAAGCCCGCCACGCACACGACCGCCGACTGCCACTCTCTCAAGGAGATCGAGAAGGCACGACGCGCGCGGGAAGACCCCGACAACAACCCGCCAAACGGCAGAGAGTTCGGCAGCGTCGCTGGCTCGCTCCACACCTTCACACGCTTCAACACGAAGCGAGAGAAGAAGGTCATCACCCACGCCGTCGCCGTCAATGGGGTGTCCCAGATAGACATCCCCAGTTCCTCAATTGGTCTGAGCAACCAATCACCTAGAGCCACGAGGACCACTCGCCACGGATCGAGTATCCGGGCCGAGTCACCCTAGTGGTCAAGCCCAAGGTGGGAGACTACTGGCTCCCCAAAACGCTGATGGACGGCGGCAGGTCCATCAACATCCTATACCTAGACACATTCAGGCGACTGTGGATCCCGCAGTCGATGATCGAGACGACCTACACCACCTTCCACGGCATCGTCCCCGGTCGGAAGGCGTACCCGATCGGCAAGGTGATGGTGCCAGTCACCTTCGGCACACCAGCAAACTTCCGCATGAGCGGATCGTCTTCGAGCTGGTGCCCTTCGACAGCCCCTACCATTGCGTCCTGGGGCGCCAGGCGTTCGCCAAATTCATGGCAGCACCCTACTACGCGTACAACGCGATGAAGCTACCTGGGCCGTGCGGCATCATCACTGTCCATGGCGACCCCGACATGGCCGCAGAATGCAAGGCCAAAGGGGCCGAACTCGCTGATGCCGTCATCACGGCGGAGGCCAACCACGCCGAGGAGCTCGCCAAGTATGCGAGCGGGGTCAACAGCGATGACCCCACCATACTCAAGAATCCCAATTCGGAGGGTGGAAACTCCACCTCCTTCGAGGCAAGGACACACACCCGCACCGTCGAGTTGGTCCCACGTGACTCCAGCCAGACGGTGACGATCGAGACGGGCATGAGCCCAGCATAGGAAGGCGCGCTCATCGAGTTCCTCCGTGAGAACAGGGACATCTTCGCATGGAAGCCATCCGACATGCCTGGTGTCCTGAGGGAACTCGCTGAGCACAAACTCAATGCCGATCCCAAAGTGCGACCTGTCAAGCAGTCGCTACGACCCTTCAATGAAGAGCGCCGACGATCCATCGCCGAGGAGGTGCAGCCTCTACTCGCTGCAGGCTTCATCCGACCAATCAAGTACTCCAAGTGGCTGGCAAACCCAGTCCTGGTCGAGAAGAAAAACGGGACCTGGAGAATGTGTATCGATTACACAAATTTAAATAGCACCTTCCCGAAGGAGCAATTCGTCCTCCCACGGATCGACCAAATCATCGATTCCACCGCGGGCTCGGAGGCGCTATGCTTCCTCGACGCCTACTCTGGGTACAACCAGATCAAAATGGCCGTCGAGGAGGAAGAGAAGACGGCGTTCATCATGCCATTCAGAGCCTTCTGCTACACTTCCATGACCTTCGGCCTCAAAAACGCCGGAGCGACCTACCAACGGTGCATGCAGGAGTGCCTTGCGAGCCAAATTGGCCGCAATATCCACGTCTACATCGACGACGTGGTGGTAAAATCCATTCGCCAGGGCGATCTACTCGCTGACCTGGCGGAAACATTTGCCAACCTGCAAAGGTACAAGATAAAGCTAAACCCAGGAAAGTGCACCTTCGATGTACCAACCGGACAGCTACTGGGATACGTCGTCTCCAAGCGCGGAATTGAGGCGAACCCCACCAAGATCAACACGATCGCTCGACTCGGCAGACCCAAGTGCCTGTGCGATGTCCAAAAGCTGGCCGGGCGAGTCGCGGATCTCAGTCGCTTCATCCCCCGGTTAGGCGAAAAGGCGATGCCCCTTTACCGCCTAATGCGCAAGAACCCCACCTTCCAGTGGGACAAGGAGGCAGACGACGTGCTCCACGCTCTCACGGAGGTGCTACTCGCAGCACCGCTACTCGCCGCCCCCGTCGACAAGGAACCCATGCTGGTCTATGTCGCGGCTTCAGAATGCGTCGTCAGCACCGTCATGGTCGTCGAACGGCCAGAGGAAGGGAAGGAGCGCCCGGTGCAGCGACCTGTCTACTACATCAGCGAAGTCCTCACCGAGTCGCGCCAACGCTACCCGCAGTACCAGAAATTGGTATACGCGGTCTTCCGAGCACAGCGGCGACTGCCGCACTACTTCCAGGAGCACCCAATAACGGTCGTCTCCTTAGCACCGTTGCAGAACATCATCCGCAACCGCGAGGCGACCAGGCGAGTAGCCAAGTGGGCCGTCGAGATCGGCGTCCACAACATCAAGTACGAGCCGCGCAATGCGATCAAGTCGCAGGCTCTCGCAGACTTCCTCGCCGATTGGGAGGAGGCCCAACAACCAGAGAAGCTGCCATACCTCCATTACTGGAGCCTACACTTCGACGGGTCCAAGAATACGGACGGCGCAGGAGCGGGGATCGTGCTGACATCTCCGAAGGGCGACAAGCTCCGCTATGTCCTCTACCTCGACTTCACCCCCTGCACCAACAACATGGCTGAGTACGAGGCGTTACTCCACGGCATGCGAGCAGCCAAGGAGATGAACGTCAATCGCCTGTGCTGCTATGGAGACTCCGACCTCATCGCCGGGCAAGTCGCCGGCACCTGCGACGCCGTCTCCCCCACCATGGCGGCATACCGCCAAGCAGTGGATCAGCTGGGTGGACACTTCGCAGGCTACTCTGTCGAGTGGATCAACAGGCGGAAAAACAAGGAGGCCGACGCACTCTCTCGCATCGGCTCGGCTCGACTCGCACCACCCGTTGGCGTCTTCCTTGACACCATCACCAAACCTTCCTTCTCTCCCCCAAGGTAGATCGACATCGGAATCCCGCTGCAACCTGAAGCTGCCCTGGTCGCACTAATCGCCGAGCCAAGCGACTGGACCGCGCCATACGTCGCTTACCTAGAGGGAGGCACCCTACCCGTAGACGAAACGAAGGCCCGGATGATAGCACGCCGCTGCAAATCCTTCGTCATCATCAACGGCGAGCTCCACAAGCGCAGCGTGATCGGCATGTTCCAACACTGTGTTCAACCCGCTGAAGGACGCAAAATCCTCCAAGACATCCATTCCGGCGACTGCGGCCACCACGCCGACGCCCTCTCTCTGGTCGCAAAGGCTATGCGGCATGGCTTCTACTGTCTCACCGCATACGCAGACGCTGTCGACATTGTCCAGCGGTGCGTCGGATGCCAGAAATATGCCAACCAGACTCACGTCCCAAGCTCGGCGCTCAAGACAATCCCCATCACCTGGTCGTTCGCTGTGTGGGGCATGGACATGGTAGGCCCCTTCAAGAAGGCCCCCTCTAGCTTCACCCACCTCCTAGTCGCAGTCGACAATTTCACAAAATGGGTGGAGGCCAATCCAGTCCGCAAGTGCGACGGGAAGACCGCCACCAAGTTCCTACGCGAGCTCATCTATTGCTACGGGTTCCCAAATAGCATCATCACGGACAACGGCACCAACTTTGCCAAAGGAGCCATGGCCGAGTTCTGCGAGGAGCACCACATCCGACTCGACCTCGCCTCAGTCGCCCACCCAGAGTCCAATGGCCAGGCGGAACACGCCAATCAGAGCATCCTCTATGGCCTGAAACCATGGCTACAAGTCCCACTCGAGCGCACCGCTGGGTGCTGGGTTGAGGAACTCCCCTCCGTCATCTGGGGAATCCGCACCTCCATCAACAGGTCGACAGGATTCACCTCCTTCTTCATGGTTTACGGTGTCGAGGCAGTCATGCCAACCGACCTCGAGCATGACTCACCAAGGGTGGTCAACTACACGGAGGCCGCAAACGAGCTCGCACGCCAAGACGGAGTCGACAATCTCGACGAAGCACGCGACCTAGCTCACTCCCGCACCACCATCTACCAGCAAGGGCTCCGCCGCTACCATAGCCGGCGAGTGCGGACTCACACTTTCCAGGAAGGCGACCTGCTACTGCGCCTAATCCAGGACAATAAAGGCATGCACAAGCTTTCACCCCTTGGGAGGGACCATTCACCATCGGGCGAGTCCTGGGCAATGATGCCTACTACCTCATCGACGTCCGAGGGGATGGAAAACTCGATGTCAAGTGGCCATGGAATGTAAACCTCTTACGGAAGTTCTACTCTTAGAACTCTAGACATGTACCCCTACCCGCTATGAAATAAAAAAGATTGGTTACCACAAAATTGCGTCTACTCTCCATGTCTTGTGCCAATCGCACTTGTAATAACAGCGTTATGCTATTCGCAGAATTCAACCTTTGGGAAAGCGACCGACACTGCCAAGTAGTGCGGTACGAGGGCACTGGGAAACCTCAGGCCTCGTAACGTCCATGAAAAACGCTAACCCGGAGCCCCATTGGAGTCGCCTAGCTCGACTGGCTCCCCGAGCCAAGACAACTGCACTCGCTCCCCACAGCGACCAAGTCCTCCGCATCCTTGGCGCAGCGACTCAAATGGCCAAGTACCACTCTCGGGGACTGACACCCGGTCAAATACGAGCAGCTAGGGAGAAACGCCAAGTATGAGAGCATGCCCAGGACTCGCCATGCGACTGATCCCCCGGATCAGGCAGGAGTGACGCGCTTAGTCCTCACCTACCCTGGGCCTGCGACTAGAACGGCCAAGTACCACGCTCGGGGACTCGGCAACCCGACCCCGTTCGCGCCCGGGAAAACGGTCAAGTAAAGAGAACCCCTGGGAGTCGCCATGCGACTGGCTTTCCGAGCCATGGCGAGTCGACCTTAACTCACTAAAAGTTCACAAAACATATAACAACGAGGTAAACCCCATAAAAAGGGAGGACGTGCTCGGGGACTCGCACAATCAACATCCAAAATCGCAAAACGAATGACAAAATAACACGAGCATTCCTTTATAGCAGCACAATTTGTTCCACATACAAGGAAAGTTACATAGTTATTCCATACTAATGCCAAACGGCAAAACACTTTTACTCCGCAGGTTTTGATGAAGACGCGCCACCGTCCCTGCGGCTGCGGATGAAGGGCACGTACGGGTTCGACGGGTACGTCGTCAGCTCGCCCGCCATCGCCGCACGGAATGGTTGTTCGACCTTGAAGTCCTGATGCTTCGGTTCAGGATCATTGGGGGCGACAATCGTCTCCTAATAGGGGATGAGGTCGCCCATCGCCCAAACGCGATTGGAGTATACCGCGGCTCGATCCGTCAGCTTCAACACCTCGGCAGTCTCCACCGAGCCTGTCGACGAGGGGTAACCGCTCGTGACATCGTCGGGGTCGAAGTCATCCGGGAAGTGGGCGAGCCCAAGGCTGAGCGCCGTCGCCGCCCCACGACGGAAGGCCGACCGCGTCATGAACTCCATGACCGACGGGGCCTTCTCTAGGTAGCGCCATACCTCGACAAGGTCACTGGGGATCACCTCCGTGGGCGATATCTCCTAAACATATCCACGAAGGCAAGTCGCTAACAACACGGCTGAGTCGACCAGGGTGGTCACACATTGTCGCGCGTCGTACGACTGCGCTTCTTCCGCGTTATCAGTGATCCGGCCTGCATCACAGAAACAAGCAGTAAGCAAAACATCGACATCACAATACAGTTAGTGCAGTCGGAAGTTGGCTGAAGGAGAGTTTACCAATTAGCGGGCGGCAGAGGTCCATGATGAAACTTTGAAGAGAAGAAAAGTCAGTCTGCAACCCAGCAACAAGTGCATCAGATACTTTCCGCTCTTCAGCGGCAGAAGTAACGACAGCCTTGGCTCGTCCTTCCGCTGAGCTCACTTCCGCCCTCGCCTCCTTGAGCTCACGCTCTAGGTTGGTGACTTGCTGTTCGGGCGTGCTCAAAGCGGATTGAGCCGCCGTCAAGTCACCCACCGGGACAAGGCCTTGGCGGGCCTCCTTCACCTCGGCCGCAGCTGCTTGAAGCTCCTTGTTCGTCTCCTGGATGGTAACGAGCTCCTTCTCCAAGCGACACTTAGCAGCAAGCCGTTCGGCTGACTCGCGCTGCAGGCCCTGCGCACAAACTACAGTGTCAACAACAAACAATTCCTAAGTGCCCACCCGCTGAAACTCAGCGACTAGGCACTCGGGGACTGGACAACGAAATTCCTCAGTGCCCACCCGCTGAAATTCAGCGACTAGGCACTCGGGGACTGGATAACATAAAAAACATTAAGAATCCGACCACTGAAATTCAGTGGCCAGATCCTCGGGGACTGGACATACCTGGATAGCAGCGACTAGCATGCCATGAAGCTCCATCGCATCCACCGATGCGAGCACGACCGGAGTGTGGCCATGACGCTGTACAACCTCCGTCTCGGCGGCCCCAGGAAGCTGGCTTGACGGCACCAAGGCACTCGCTGTGGCAGCCTTCGCCACGAAGAGAGGGAAGGTCGCTGCAGCGACTGCTGCGCCACTCGGGGTCGGCTCGGCCACATCGGTTGAGTCCGCAAGAACCATATGCTGCGACCTGACACCCTCCTTGGCCTTCGAAGCCGCTTCCGCTGCGATTGGAGGTTCGCTCGGAGCAACCACCGGATCATCAGAGACCGTGACGACATCTTCGCCTTTCGCCCTTTTGATGCCTTTGGCGGGAGCAACGACCTTGTCGCCCTTACTCTTCCGCGAGGAATCTGCTGGCACCTCTATGGCGACTTGCGGAACCTTGGCCGCAGAAGGATGGCCTATCTTCTTAACACCAGTCTTGTGAAACAGCTCTATCAATAAAACTTTCCGATTGAAACGCAAAGCAAGCAGACGAGTAAAGGGCAGAGGAGCACTCACTTGGCGACTGGAAGGAATCGTAGGCCGGTGCGGATGCTGGCCGGTTCTCCAGTTGGGGCCCCAGCTTCCGAGTGAGTCCCGTCTCGAACACATTGTGTGCCCAAGACACTGACGGCTTCTTTGAAGATGAAGCCGCGGCGGGAGCCTCCGTGGAAATTACTATGGGAACCCCCCTTGGTGGCGAGGCCCCTGCGGCTGGAACGGCCCCCAAGCTAGCGACTGGGGCGAATGGCGGTGGCAGTGACGCCAGTGGCACCTCGTCCCTTGTGGCGGCGGCACCAGCTACCGCGGCCGCGTGCGCTGTTGCGTCCTCATCCGAGCTGGTGGCGTCGGAGCTACTCGCAGATCAAGGCGGGGATATCGGCTTCGCCGGCTTCGCCTTCTTCTTTGGCGGGACCTTCTTCTTCTTCTTCGACAGCGTGGCCTCGTGATGTTAGGTGTGCTCAGGGAGCTCGTCGTCGTCATCATCGTGGGTTTCGAGGCTCTTGCTGGCCTCGAGTTCATGCTCGTGCTGCCTGCGAGTCTTGCAAACCATGGGGGAAGCAACTTCCACGGGGTCGTCGTCTTCATCATCGTTGTTATCGCCCCCGTCGCTCTCGGTGTTGCCCTTGGTGGGCGATGACTCGCTCCCGTCCTGGGCGGACGAGCTCGAGTTCTCGTCGTCTGCGGGTGGAAGCCACCCTTCCACCACTTGAAACAACTGCAACAAGAACAAACGACGTTAGCACGACGGCGAATGCACAAACTGCGACTGCGAGTGCAAACGGAATAACAGCTTACCGTTGGAGCTGGGCGCCTCGCGGTATAAGCGGCGACCCCGGCCTTCGCGTCGAGGTACACTTCCTGTGTAATCTTCTTCAGGGCCAATGTATAATCGTTGAGTCTCCACTCAACGAGGCAGGATTTCGTCGGGTCATCCTTACCCGTATACTCGTACATGTAGTGGTCACGGCTGGCCAGGGGAACGAGCCGCCGCCCGAGCCAGCAGTTGTAGAGATTGATGGTCTGGAGGCCTTTCTTCTTCAGGCTGCGAATGGTTTGTAACATATCATCGACAACCATCCGCTGCTCCAGCAGGAGTTTGATGACCTGGAGCCGACGCGGCTCGGGCCGGTCAGCGGAGTACCTTGGAAGCGCCACTTCGTTGCCTGGAGTCGACTCGGTGACATAGAACCAGTACTTCTTCCACTCGTTCGCCGCTTTGGCGGGAAGCATCAAATCAAAGGACGATGCCTTTGACTTCAGCTAGAACGTCAGGCCGCCCGCGGCTAGCATTGGGCCGCTTGTTTCTTCGCAGCTGATTCTCCCGTGGAATAGGTCTTGCCACAGGGGGAAGTAGGGCCTGCAGCCCAGATAGCACTCGCAGAACGCCATGAAAATGGCGAGCTGCTCGATGCTGTGCGAACCCAGATCCGATGGTTGGATTCCGTAGTAGGCGCAGAAACGCCGGAAGAAGAGAGAGGTTGGGAAGCCAAGCCCCCGCTCTAGGTGACTGGTGAAGCAGATGAACTCCCCCTCGCGCGGATCCGGAATTACTTCTCCGGCTGCAGGGATGTGCCATCTCCCGGCGCGGATAATCCCCGCCTCCTCGAAAGATGCTAGCAGTGCCTTCATGCACTTGGATCTACCCCATGGCTCGGTGGAGGGGGCCATCGGCTGGAGGATCGTGGGAGTCGAAACTCTCTGGATCATTCTGGTTGCTGCGCGGAATGGGGAAACAGGGATGCGCGAGATCGGAGGAAGTGAAGGAAGCGTTTCCCCGTTCACCCTTCACCCTCCTTAAATAGCGGTTGTTACCCGCCATTTTTGGGAGCCGTTACTATGCGGTAATTACGCCAATATTACCGTTGGGTTACCCAACGACTAGTTTGACCACAACTAACGGTCCAACTTCATCTAGTCGACTTGTTTCTCCCAGCGTCTCAATGATTCACCGACCCGATCACTATAACACTGACAAATTATTCGCCGACCCGATCACTATAACATCGACTAAGTACTCGCCGACCCGTTCGCCGAGCTACGACACGATTGATCGCCGTTATTGCGACTAAAATGACTAGTTCTTTCCTTTGTTCAGGAGTCCGCCGCCGATTCGACTAGGCATCCGCATTGGACCCGCATACTCCGACTGCCAGCAAACACTTGTGAAAAATCAACAACGGCCTTGGGGACTACTGATGGGGATATGCCTACCGGGGTATACCCAGCAGGACGTTTCCTATTGGCCCAAGCCGTCAGTGAGCGGGCCTGTAGGGCGGCGACTGGATCAAGACTTGGCGTGGACTCAGGCGACTGGAAGCTGGAGGCCCAGAAGCGTAGCTAGGCCGAGTCTGACTAGGTCATAGAACCTCCGAATCCTTAACTAATTAGGTTGTAATATGTAAACCCTAGCGAGGTGAGCCTATATAAACCTCCCTAGGGGACGCATAGGGGATACGTTCCATCATACACCCAAGCGACTCGCCGCCTAGTCGTCGAGCTCGCCCCTTTATACTCTCACCATAATACAATCTAGCAGGAGTAGGTCTTTACCCTCCGGGGGGCCAAACCTGGGTAAACCCTTGTGTCTCCGCCCTCATCTCGCACCACAGATGGCTGGCCGTCCTTTCCCCATGTTCTACTACTCGCTGCCGATTGCAGCGTCTGCCGTGGTCATTCCCACGACATTAACCGTTCGAGTCGCTGCGCCGAGGATGCGGAGGACCAGGTCACTGTATGAAGTGTGTGCGGTTGTCTTGGTCTGAGGGGCAGTCTAGCGGGGCGACTCCGATGGGGGCTCCAGGTTGGTGTTTTTCTTGGATGACGCAAGGCCCGAATTTCTTCGATGCCCTTGCGTCGCACTACTTAGCCGTGCTGGTCGCGCAACCAAGGGTTGACTTCCGTGAGTAGCATAGTGCTGTAGTTACGAGTGCGACTGGTAAAAGAATTGGAGAGTAGACACAATTTCTGTGAATCAAATGTATTTCATTGCATGGTGGGGGGAGTACAAGTTGGAGTTCTAGGTGTAGAACTTCCTTAGGAGATTTACTTTCCACGGCCACTTGACGTCGAGTTGTCCGTCTCCTCTGACGTCGATGATGTAGTAGGCGTCGTTGCCGAGGACTCTCCCTATGGCGAATGTTCCCACCCATGGGGGAGAGAGCTTGTGCATGCCCTTTTTGTCCTGGATCAGTCGCAGGACCAGGTCGCCTTCCTGGAAGGTGCGAGTCCAGACTCGGCGGTTGTGGTAGTGGCGGAGTCCCTACTGGTAGATGGCGGTGCGGGAGCGAGCCAAGTCGCGTGCTTCGTCGAGGTGGTCGACCCCGTCTTGGCATGCGAGCTTGTTGTCGTCCTCCGTGTAGTTGACGACCCGTGGCGAGTCGTGCTCCAGGTCAGTCAGCATGACGGCCTCAGCACCATATACCATGAAGAAGGGTGTGAACCCCGTCGACCGATTGACGGAGGTGCGGATGCCCAATATGATGGAGGGGAGCTCCTCTGTAACATCCCAAAAATACTAAGCTTGGATCATCAAGAATTAGTCACCAACATTTAGGGTTAACAAAACTTTTCTAAATAAAATTATGAATGCATGCATATGAGTATGCATGGATTTTGAAATTCTTTGGAACCACCTTGTTTGATTGTTTCATTGCTTGTAAAATGTTTCTTAGGTGAAATAAACATCATCTAAAACATTTCCCAAACTTTTCCTAAAGACAAGTAAATCAAAACACATATATTAAAGGAATGGTCACTTTGACCAATTTAACTCCCATGCCTACTTTGGTTGTCTCAAACTTTCAGAACCTAACAGAAACTTTTCTGGATCTTTGCACCCCTTGAATGTACTCCTAACAAAGTATCAAGGCCCACCTTGTGATCATCCAGAAACTTTCAAATGCATAGTTTAAATGACAATTCAAAATTGAATCTTTATCATATGGGAAGATCCCACTTTTTCAAAAACCACTCAAACAAGCTCAACTTTCAAAACCCAAGCATCTGCAGACTCACCAGCACCAACCTAGCAAACCCACCAAAAATATTTTCAAAATTCAAAACTTGAATTCATGTGGCCATTTGATCAAACAGGTTGCAGATACAAATCAAACAAACATCAAACACTATAGTGTGCAGTAAAATTGGCCTAACTTGTTCCCTATTTAGCTCACAACCAGCTCAGTAGATCATCTAGGAAGATTAACCAAGCACTAGCACCACTGTGAGCTTGCCATTGCCATCAATGGTGAACAGCTGAGCACACCCATGTCACCCCCATGTCGACAGCAAGCTAGGAGGAGACACAAGCCTAGCCAGCATGTCTGGGAGGCAGCCCACTGTCCACTGCCACTCCCTGTCCACCGCTCGAACCTTGCCAACCACTAGACCACACGCACGGACCATGCCCAGACCGCCAGCGACCATGCCGAGCGTGCGCCAGAGCACCACCCTCGACCGAAGCCCACAAACCGCGTGCCGCCCTTGCCACGTGCATACACAATCCCCACCGACCCAGGAGACCGCCAGACATCCCCGTTCGCCGCCCCATGACGTACAGCCACCGCTCGCCGTCGAAGACGCCGCCTCTGCCGCGCAGAGCGTTGCATGTTCCAGACCAAGCCCCACCGCCCCACGCCTCGAAACCATGTCGTTGAGCATCGCCAGGGAACACCGCACCGTCCCCTACCATCGCCTATGCCAATAGCCGCCTGTAACATCGCCCCCGACGAGCTCACCTTGCGCCCCGTCGGTCCCCTCGCACGACTATAAATAGAGGCCACCCCCGCTTGATTTCTTCACACCATCTCACTCCCCTCTCGTTATTGATCATGACACACCGTTCCTAGAGCAAGGCGAGCACCACCTCGCCGGAATTTCACCGGAGCCCGCCGCCTCTGGAGAAGAAGGGAACCATCGATTTCGTCCACCCTAGGAGCTGCCGCGACCACCCCTGAGTTCGCCGTAGTCGACTTCGTAGTTCGCCCGCCTCGCCGACCCTCGCCTGCACCCCAGTAAGCCCCCAGCACCCCTCACTGGCTGCACTAGGTTTCTTTCTCGCCGGCGTTGTCTCGCGTCGACGATGACTCCCAGATGTTGGATTAGAATCAGATCGAACGACCCACGTTGCCCCGTACCGCTTCGCCCCTCCCTGTCTCACTGGTAAGTGGGGACACCCACTTAAGCAGCCCGCGGGAGCACTGCGCTTAGCAGGCCGGCCCAGTAACTTTTCCCGCGCAGCCCAGTGATTTGAATTAAATCTTTTTCTTTTTAATTCAAACACACTTCTGTACCCAACTTCAAAAATCAACCCATATCGATTCAGTGCATCAAATTGAATGAAACCAATTTTGTTGGAAAGGTCTGTGAATACTGAATCCAAGCCCGTTGGATTCAAGTCATTTGGATCTATAGATCATCTTTAGTAAAAATAACAAGGCAGAAGCTTTTCTGCATTCAAATATTTTTCAAATTTAAACCCTACTAGCTTTTGAGTTGATTCCAACTCTCAAAAATCACATTTGACCATACCTTTCAGAATATATAAAAATATATAGGTTTACTTGCAGAAATAATGTTCAAGAAATTAAAGAATGCTACATAGGCATTTCTAGTCATTTTATTTAAATAAAATAAAAGGGTAAAACCTTATTAAATTGTGACACCACTTTAAATCACATTCCCATGGACTAAAATATGTGGTGATGACATGTGTCAACATGATCCCATGTTTGGTTTGGAGAATATTAAATCTTAAGTAGTTTTTCAATGAGTAGAAATTACTTTTCTAAAAATAAAAGGAATTAAACCAAGCTTTAATCTTGTAATGTTAGTGATGATGCTAGATCATCTATAGGACCCTTTTGTGTGATGATTGCAAATATGCCCCCTATGCACCCCCACTGAGCCGCTAGGGTTCGAGCTCGCCGGTGACCTGTTCATCGTCGACGACGACCCTCAGCCGTCGATCTTCAATCTAATCCAACGCACCATATCACCCCGTACCACTTCGCGTTTAAAGAGCCACTGACCAGTAGACCCCCCTGTAAGTTGTGCCCCGCACTGCGGAGTGACACTGGGCTGACCCATTAACCTTTCCCGTGCAGCCCACTCGTTTGAATTTATCTTTTTCTATTTATATTCAAACTCAGTTCTGTACCTATTTTCAAAAATCAACCCATCTCGATTCAATAAACCAAATTGCATGAAACCAATTTTGTTAGAAAGATATTGAAATTCTTAATCCAAGCCCGTTGGATTCAAATCATTTGGATCTGTAAATCAACCCTCACAAAAATAACAAGGCAGAAGCTTTTCTGCATTCAAACATTTTTCAAATTTAAACCATAATAGATTTTGAGTTGATTCCAACTCTCAAAAATCGTAATTGATCATACCTTTCAGAATATATAAAAATATATGGGTTTACTTACAGAAATAATGTTCAAGTAAGAAAAGAATGCCACATAGGCATTTCTAGTCACTTATTTTATTTAAAATAAAAGGGTTAAACCTTATTAAATTGTGACACCACTTTAAATCACATTCTCATGTACTGAAATATGTGGTGATGACATGTGTCAACATGATCCCATGTTTGAGTTGAAGAATATTAAATCTTAAGTAGTTGTTCAATGAGTAGAAATTACTTTTCTAAAAATAAAATAAATAAGACAAATGCTTTAATCTGGTAATGTTAGTGATGATGCTAGATCATCTATAGAACCCCTTTGTGTGATGATTGAAAGTAGTTAAGTATTGTTTGGTGATTGTGTACATCGTATTTATTTATAGACGCTAGTACCGACCAAGGATACGAGGAGGAAGGAGGATACTACAAAGAGGAAGCCGAGGAGAACTTCAACCACTGCTCTACACATGGCAAGCCTAATACTACTAGTGAATGTGCAAGCTAACCCTTGCAAGATATTCCACTGATGCAAACAAACCCTTACTTGTTACCGTGCCAACTATATGCCTTAAGCATATGTGATCATACCCACTTGATAACCCGATCCTAGTTTTATTTGCAAGCTTTCTACTTTATTTCTTTATCAAAGCTACTTCCTTAGAGAGTACACAAGTGACCTGTAGATTCTAAGGAGATATTTGAAGGTTGCATAAAGAGCATAAAATTTGGCCTAAGCTAGATAATCTTGATGTCATCCTGAGGCATGAGATTGAACTTAGTTGAAACTCCACTAGTTTACCACCCCTCATTAGTGCTCACCCCCACTTGTAGATGCTAGTGCTAAGCATAAAAATTGATCAAATTTAGATGGGATTACTTGGTGAAAATGGTTATGGAAACCTTAGAATGATGGATCATTCTACTGAGATGTTTTGACATGTGTTTCCGAACACCAGATGATTATGGTGATGAAAACGTTGAGGCATGAGCCTTATCCCTTTATAAAACTGATGGTTGTCTGAATGCGATACCATTCCAATTTTATCGTACAACCACAATACCCGAAGATTGGGTAGGGCTTGACTGGAAACTTATATACCTTAGTATTAGTTCCCTCACGGCCAAGGTCTGAGCTGAGGCTACCTTGTGAAGATTGTCCACCTGTGCAGTACCCAAGATGACAGTTGGTCATGGTTGGGAGGCCAAACTCACAGGAGAGGTGCTTATACTAGGGCGTGTAATTGAAAGGTTAGGATTGATTATCCGCATACTGAGTATGGTGAATTCAGGATTTTTTCCTGATGGATGTATCGAATGTTGTGGTGAAAGTGTACAATCTCTGCAGAGTGTCAAACTATTCGAATAGCCGCGTCCGCGGTTATGGACAGTTGGAGTGGCCATACTGTTCCCCCGTCAGACTTTTCAAAATGACTTGTGAAATGAATTGAGACTTTGACTTGACCACAACAGGGTTGTGACATGAGTTACAAGATCCCACTTAGGAGTTATAATATTGTGACTAGCTTTAGAACTTAGTAGAGATAAATCTGGCTTTTGCAAACAACCCTAGAGCCTAGTGTCCTATTATCCAAAAACCCCTTTACCTGTTAGTATTAGTTTGCGAGTACTTAAAGAGTACTCATGGCTTTGTCCCTTGCTATTCCCATGGCCAGACTATGAAGAGGAGTACCTGGAGGATGGACCCCAGGAAGGTTACGACAACTAGGATCATCTCCCATCGTCAGCATTGCCTGTGACCCCGAAGATGGAGCTTCGCCTACGCTACCGTTATTATTACGTATTCCGCTGCTTGATGTTGTATTAAGAACTAGATCATGAGATCCCTATTTGTGTAAGAACTTATGTGTCGTTTGTAATGGATGATGTACTATGGTATCAAATTCTGTTATGTCTCGCAAAAATGGTAATCCTGGGATTGCGATGTATGGCATAACAGGCATCTAGGATTGAAAAATCCGGGTGTTGACATCCTCGACCCAGCATCCCGGAGTTCGCTTGAGGGGAACTTGCAGTCATGGCTTGAGGCCATGGAGGATGCTCTGGTTGATGCGTTCCGCCTGGCCGTTGGACTCCGGCTGGGCGACTGAGGCGAGGTCAAGCCGTATGTTGTGCTCCTCGCAGAATTCTGCCATGGCACCCTTGGCGAAGTTGGTGCCGTTGTCCGTGATGATGTTGTGCGGGAACTCATAGCGGTAGATGAGCTCACAGAGGAATTTGGCCGCGGTCTTCACGTCGCACTTCTAGACTGGCTTGGCCTCCACCCACTTGGTGAATTTTTCGACTGCGACTAGGAGGTGGGTGTAGCCGGAGGGGGCGTTCTTGAAGGATCCCACCATGTCCATGCCCCATACGACGAATGGCTAGGTGCTGGGGATGGTATTGAGCACAGAGCTAGGTACGTGCGTCTAGTTGGCGTACTTTTGGCACCCGACGCAGCGTTGGACGATGTCCATCGGGATTGCATGCGTGGCAAGCCAGTAGAAGCCTGTCGCATGGCCTTGGCGACCAGGGACCGAGCGTCAGCGTGGTGGCCGCAGTCGTCGGCGTGGATGTCTTGGAGGATCTTGCGTCCTTCCCGAGGTTGCACACACCGTTGGAACACGCCTGTTACACTCCGCTTGTGGAGCTCGCCGTTGATGATAACGAAGGACTTGCAACGACGCATGATCATGTGTGCCTCCGTCTCGTCGACTGGAAGGGTCCTGCCTTCGAGGTATGCGAGGTATGGCATGGTCCAGTCATTGGGTTCTGCGACCATGGTGACTAGGGCTGGCTCTGGTTGCAGCGGGATCCCGAGGTCGATCTCCTTTGGGGGAGAGACGGAGGGCTTATGGATGGTGTCGAGGAAGACGCCGACGGGTGGCGTTTGACGAGCTGACCCGATGCGAGATAAGGCGTCGGCCTCCTTGTTCTTACGCCGGTCGATCCACTCGACGAAGTAGCCGGCGAAGTGGCCCCCCAGCTAGTCTACTGCTTGGCAGTATGCCGCCATGGTGGGGGAGACGGCGTCGCAAGTTCTGGCGACTTACGCGGTGACGAGGTCAGAGTCGCCGTAGCATCATAGGAGATTGACATTCATCTCCTTCGCGGCCCGCATGCCGTGAAGGAGGGCCTCGTACTCTGCCATATGGTTGGTGCAGGGGGTCAAGTCGAGGTACAACACGTAGGGAAGCTTGTCGCCCTTGGGTAAGGTGAGTATGATTCCTGCCCCTGCGCCGTCCGCATTCTTGGACCCTGGTTTCTGGTGGCGGAAGCAGAGCGGAACTCTTTTTTGGAAAACTAGCGAACCCCCCTCGGTTTTTAGGTCGAAAGTCAACTTATTGGCATAGAGGGAGGCCGACGGGGTGCCTGGGATGGCTGCACCCCCAGGCGCGACCAGTGGTGGGCCCACGCCTGGCATGGGTGTGGGCACCCCAGGCCCCTTCTCTGTCTCGTCTTCTGGCTCCGTGGATCTTCTGGTGAAATATAATTTTTGGCATATTTTCCAGGATTTTTCCCGATAGTTGATTTTCTGCACAAAAACAAGACACCAAGGTAATTCTGCTGAAAACAGCATCAGTCTGTGTTAGTTGTATCCAAATCACACAAGTTTAGAGAAGAAACAATAGCAAAGTGTTCGAGAAAGTAGATACGTCTTGGACGTATCAACTCCCCCCAAGGCACCTCTGAAGTTCAAGTGAAGACTAGAGATAAAGATATCAGAGATACAAGCATCAAAGTCATGACATAATTAACCGAGTTTTGGAACAAACACAAGAATGACAACTATGCTCTCAAGAAGGTGCTCATAGAATAAGTGGTGACTCAACAAAGTTGTGAAAATAGTTTTGAAAGGTTTGAAAGGCTTCCTAATGCTGAAAGGAAGGTACTCATTAGCTTTGAGCTCTCATTGCCCCTATCATAGGCATCTTCATGTGGTTAAGGTGAAAGTGAGATCAACTCTGAATCATATGCTTGATAGACCATTGACTAGAAATCCCAAGTCCCTTGAGTACGAAGGCCGCTCCGCATGCTACTCAACTTTGGTTACCAGAAAGTTCTTGTAATTGTAAATACATGCATATCATAGAGAACCGCCAACAGGGTACCCCTTTCACATGATACAAGAGCTATCCCATGATCAAAATGACAAGGCAAGCAGACAATAAACATCTCAGCGATCTTTTTATTTACTATATGCATAGATTTTTATTGATGATGCTTCATAAATGCTCATTTTAGTGATGCTGCAAGTTTCCACCATGATTAGGCATGGCTTAGGCTAGCGTCCCAGGAGTTTATCTAACACAATGTATAGACTCCATGAACTCACAAGCTCCCCTTTTATTTCACATCGTCAACATCCGCAAACAAAAGAGCAAGGTATCAACTGGATGAGATATCCAAAAAGTGTTGAAAGCGTTCCCCGCGACAACACGGTTCTGCTGACTCCCAACATATAATTTGCAAGCATATAACTTTCATGGACTAGTCACAAGGTTCAGGATTATTAAGTGCAAGGAATAAAGTGTGCCATCAAGTTCGTGAGATCTTTACTAACTAACTTTCTCAAAACAGACAAACATTTTATTTTGGAAGAAAACACGGCATATAGAATATGCACTGAAGTAGCAAATGATCCTAATAAGTAGGTATGGTGGACATAGCTGGCAATAATGGCTTTGGGGAGTTGGAGAACAGGTAGAGCACATATTTAGTGCAAGTGAATGCTAGCAATAGAGAGGAAGCGACAAACGAGAGAGCAATAGCTCTCATAATCATGCTTGCAACAAAACATGACTAATTATGGCATGAAAGTGATACAAGAACTCTGAGGCAAAATAAATCATCGAGGCTTACTGACTATTGATTAGTCATATGCATGCGTGAGCATGTGCCAAGTCGATTCACATGAACAGTCGGAGGAGGATACCACAATATCATACCAAAGTATGAATAAAACAATGCAAGCAAACATTCATATGACATGCTACAAACTATTAGCAAGCTGGAGCTAATCATAGACAAGCAAGAACTACTAAGCATCCATAATGACATACACCTTACACAAACAGGCTAAGCATGCTCACGATGATGAGTATATGTACAAAAATGAAACAAATAGAGTTCTTTACTAGCCTCTTACCACACCTCAAGTTTTCTTAATCTTCATTATTTCCCTTCACTTGTGTGACTTGAATAATAACATGAAACCAAATCCACTGCGGACGGCTGAACCCTGCAAAGAACTCACAAAACCAAAAAAGAACAACAAATATTTTTGGTGTTTTCAATTTTTAGAAACAAGCAAACAAAGAGAAGCAAACCAAACAAGAAGCAAACAAAGCAAAGCAAAATCTTTTGGATTTTTCTTTTAAGGCAAACCAAAACAAAGAAACAAACCAAGAGAAACAACGAAAATATTTTTGGTATTTTTGTGTTTTTGAGAAAGAAGCAACAAGAACCAAAAAGAAAGTGAAACAATGGATATACAAAGAACCGCCCGAACATGATATAAATATGAGCGTGACGTCGGTATACCTTCCCCCAAGATTAGGCTTTTGGCCTAAGTGGAGCTCAATCCCATGGTGTTCAAGAGGATGCACCTCCGTAGTAAGTCGAAGAAGCTCCCTCATCCTGGTATGAGCTCGAGGCCTCCCCTGTGTAATTCACAGAGGGGTCGTATGGTGGTGCTTCCTCCTGATAGTGCCCGTGGAAGTTAAGAGAGCGCAACTTGTCATCCATCTCCACCTTCGAGTGTGACAAAGGTCCCTGAGAAATACTGAACAAAGTTTTTTGGGGTAGAGGGATCTCTCTCTCTTCCCCGTCAATAAACAACATTCTATAAACCAAGTTCTCAAGGGTAGAGCCAGTGGTGACAAAGTGGTGCGCCTTCATGGCAGCAAGATCAAGCCTCTAAGGAGGCAAAACTGTATCATGTGGATCAACAACAATGTTCAAGGCAGCAACAATACGAGTAGCAATAATCCCCCCATAAATGGGTCCCTTAGCAGCTAAATGATGAGCAATGAGAGAACCAAGATTATACTTATCTTCATTGTTGAGCGCAGCAGCTAAGAAGGCCAATTGATAGTTGGAAACATTACTAGTGTTCTCCCTACTAAGAACACTGGTGGCAAGATAGTAGGCAAAGTACCTGATGGCTAGGAGTTGAATATTCTTTATCTTCCCTCGTTGAGCTCTGCGGTCATCATCATTGGTTATTCCTCGGTAAAGCTCCAACAAATTAGCGGGTAGAGCCGGAATCTTATTTGCTGACCCAGCTGTACCAAGTCCCGGGGCCTTACAAAATTGCTTCAAAGTCATAGAATGAGCCCTGCCATAAAATTTGAAAGACACAGCTGGCTTGAACACGATGTTAGTAAAAGAAAAGCTCTCCACAAATGTTTTAGTGAGCAAAGCATATAGTGCGCTCTCATGCCTGCATGTCACTTGTTAGTCCAGCCTTCTGAACCAAAGTTATAAAATCATTAAGAATCCCAGCAGCCCGCAAGAAAGTTTGGCAAGGAAAGGTGGAGGGGTGCGCATCCCCTTCATCTCCCTCGTCACCAAATCACGAAGTAATGAGATCCTCATTGTATGAGGGTCTAGTACTGGTGGATGACCTTTGGAAGCCTTGCCCTTCTAGGTGCATCACTCTCAAATATGTCACCAAAAGTGTGGTGGTCCATGACTTCCCTTTTCTGAAATTTTTAGACGAACATCAAACCAAGTGATTTCTAAGTTTATAAATGATGAGAAACTACTATAGGAACTTGCTAGAGGGCTACACATGCTTCAAAATAAAGTTTCTAAGCATAGAACAAGCATGCAAGCTCAAACAACCTGCCACCTATAGCAGCAAAATACTCAAGATATAATCTACCAATCACAAATCTAATTGGACAAGTGGAGGAGGCACATACCAAGGAGCAAACCCTCCAAAAATCAGCACTTGAGATGGGCTGAACAAGGAGATCAAAAATCGATAGCAAGAACATCAAGAACTCGAGCTTGAGCAAGTTTTCTGGTGTTTTTGGGTAGAGAGAAAGAAGGTGGCTTTGAGGAGGCAACCTGGAGGGGCCCAGGTGGGCCAAACCCCCCTAGGCGCCACCCCCTGGTAGGCCGCGCCTACCATGGGTGTGGTGGCCTGGGGTGCCCCCCTGCGTCACTTTAGGTGTCTCTCTGCCCCTTTCGAGGAAAAATTTATTTTAAATTTTCTGGGATTTTTCAAGAAAATTTATTTTTGGCCAATTTTCAGGGTATGAAAATTGATTTTCTCGCAGAAACAGTTTTTTTAGAAGAAGCAAAAGCAAACCAAAAGCCAAACTACAGGAGCTCTAAGAAACTCTAACAAGCAAACAAGTAACAAAACCAAAGCTAGCAAAAGAAAGGCAAAGACTAGGAAGGAGAAAGCTAAAAGAAATCAAGTATAACCATAGTGGAAACATTATTTTGTTCATTAAAATCCTTTTGTTAACAAGGTTGATCAAGTATTGTTGCCAAAACAATCTTATATGAAACAAAACTTTGCATTCCACAAGGTGATTATGTTACCTCATACTTGATAGCAATGGTCCCAATCATAATTGTTTCAAAATTTTCTTGTGGAATGGGACAATATATTTCTCCAACCTTGATGCTCTCAATATTTTTAATGGAATTCAGGCAATAGCTTTTAACAACCTTCTTGGGAAAATAGACAGTATGCTCTTTGTCATTAATATTGAATGTTACTTTTCCTTGATTACAATATCCTTCATATACTTTGAATAAGGAGGCAACTTAATAGCATCAGTCAAAGGAATTTGCAAAAATAAAGGTTTCATCCACTCACAAAACTTGTTATAGTGTTCTTCCTCCTTTGACTTGTGTTTCTTACCTCGAAAAGGCATAGGTTTCTGCACCCAAGGTTCTCTCTCTTTACCATGTTTGTTAGTAATAAAATATTCCTTTGTGTACCTAGTGTTCTTAGTGTGCTTCTCAGGTTCTTTCTCAACTTCCTCCTTACCAGGAGACTCATTTTTATCATTACCACTCTTAGTTTCAGCATCAGAGACAGATATACTATTAGGATCTACAACAGGTTCAAGTGGTTCCTCAACTACTTTATGTTTCCTTTTCTTCCTCTTAAGAGGACTACCACTACTCTCACCTTGTTGAGAATCCTGCTCAATTCTTTTAGGGTGTCCTTCAGGATATAAAGGATCTTGAGTAGCTATACCACTCCTAGTTCTAATTCCATAAACATGTTTATCTCCTGAGGCATTAACTAGCATATCCTTTTGTACCTTAGCAAATTGATTAAGTTGGGTTTGAACCATTTGAAAGTGTTTACAAAGCATTTTAATATCATTATAAGTTCTTTCCACAATATCTTTCAACTCATGGATAGCTCTAGAGTTTTCCAATAAATGATTCTGAACTTGTTTATTAAAATTACCTTGTTTAACAATAAATGTGTCAAGTTCCACTAAACATTGATCAGGAGGCTTACCAAAAGGAATATCACCTTCATCAAAGTGTTGGAGAGAGTGTACCTCAATAGTGGATGCGTGGGGAATTGGCTTACATAATTCTTCTATAGGAGGTAGATTTTTCACATCTTCAGCTCTAATACCTTTCTCCTTTAGACACTTCTTAGCTTCCTTCATCACTTCATCATTTAATTCAATAACTCCCCTCTTCTTTGTTGTTGGTGTTGGAACTGGTTCAGGAACATCTGGTTCGGGAGTAATAGGCTCAGGTGTATTCAGCTCAGTTGAAGTCCAATCATCATAATTCTTGCTTATTTTAGCCATTAATTCTTCAGCATCTGTAGGAGTCCTTTTCCTGAAAACACAAACAGCGAAGCTATCTAGGTATGTCCTAGAATCATAAGTTAGTCCATTATAATAAATATCAAGAAGCTCATTCTTAGGTAATGGAAAGCTAGGATGTGCAAGAATCAAGGCACAAAACCTTGTCCATTACTCAGGCAATTTCTCTTCTTCTCCCTATTTAAAATCAAAAAGTCTCTGCAAAGCAGCATGTCTAGCACTGGGAGGAAAATATTTCTGGAAGAAAGAAGCAATCAAGCAATCAGGGCTATCAATGGAACCGGGAGGTAATCTATTAAACCAAGCCCTAACTTCTCCTTTTATTGAAAAGGGAAGATCTTAGTAACAAAGTACTTGTGCATCTTAAAATCATCAGAGAATAAAGCACTCATAGTAGAAAGCTCATTCATATGAGCCACATCACTCTCATTTTCAGTCCCACAAAAAGGTTCTTTCTCAACAATATCTAAATAAGATAAATCAAGAGAGAAATCATAATCTTTATTTTTAATATCTATGGGAGAAGTGGCAAACTTAGGATCAGAGGACAACTTAGCCATAATAGTATGTCTAGCAAGGAGACTCTTAATAGCACTAATACCATGTGTGTTTCGGAACACTTCAACAAAATCATCAGTGAACTCAATGTAACCATCATTAATATCATAACTCTCACTAGCCTCAGGTGAGCTAACAGGTGTAACAGTGTCTTCACTAGGAGTTTCGGTATTTCCTAGACTAGCCATAGTAGCATCTAGAAAAGGACCTAATGAACCACTCGCATCAAGCACAGTAGAAGTAACATCATGAGTATCAAAAGCAGTTTCAGACTCAGCAGTAGTAGAAGTGTGTGTAGCATGTGTATGTGGTGGTGTAACAAGCTTACTTATAACAGACGGTGAATCAAGAGCAGCAGATGTGTTTAGGACTATACCTATTCTTGTAGTGGATGGTAAAATAGGGAACTTTCCATCACGAGAATTCCCCATGATGAAAGGAGTAGCAATGAACAATAATAGATCTAAGTGAACTTACAAATAAAGCTATGCTCCCCGACAATGGCGCCAGAAAATAGTCTTGATGACCCACAAGTATAGGGGATCACAACAGTCTTTGCGGGTAGTATTACCCAATTTATTGATTCGACACAAGGGGAGCCCAAGAATACTTGCAAGCCTTAACAACTGAGTTGTCAGTTCAACTGCACCTGGAAATAGTTCTTGCTCACATAAGTTTATCAGTAGCAACAGTTTGGTAGTAGCAACAACAAAGCAACAACAACAGTAGAACAAGAGCAATAGTAATAGTAACAATAACAGTGGGATTCGAGTGCGGTAGGCATAGGGATGGATGGACGGGCGTTGCATGGACGAGTCTAAACATGTAACTTCAAGATCTAGGGCATTGCAGATAAATAATAACAAGAATCCAAGTGCTAAACAATCCTAGGCATGTGCTCCATCTATAGTCATACGTGCTCGCAATGAGAACTTGCACAATATCTTCTGTCCAGCCAGCCCGTGGCAGCGGGGCCTCTAGGGAACTACTGGCAATTAAGGTGCTCCTTTTAATAGAGCACCAGAGCAAAGCATTAACACTCCATGAACACATGTGATCCTCACACCACAGCCGTCCCCTCCAGTTGTCCCAATTATTTTCACTTTGGGGCCTTTGGATCCGGACAATGATATGTCTACACAACTGCAAATAAGATCACAAACAATACTATCATAATGATTCAATAATAAGTTCAGATCTAAGATCATGGCACTCGGGCCCTAGTGACAAGCATTAAGCACAACAAGTTGCAACAAAGTCTAATAGCACTAATAGAGATACTAGGCACTATGCCCTAACAGATCTTATTCGATTACATGATAGAACTCATCCGATCCCTACCATCCCCAAGCCTACAACGGGGGATTACTCACTCATGGATGAGGGAAACATCGGTGGTTGATGGAGATGCGTTGGTTATGACGATGGCAATGATCCTCTCCAAATTCCTCGTCCCGGCAGGGTGCCAGAATGGAGTTTCTAGATCCGAATCTTGGTTTCTGGTGGCGGCGGCGGAGCAGAACTCTTTCTAGAAAACTATCTACCCCCCCTCGGTTTTTAGGTCGAAAGGCAACTTATAGGCGCAGAGGGAGGCCGAGGGGGTGCCTGGGGTGGCTGCACCCCCCCAGGCGTGGCTAGACGGCTAGTGGTGGGCCCGCGCCTAGCATGGGTGTGGGCCCCCTAGGCCCCTTCCCCGTCTCGTCTTCTGGTTCCGTGGATCTTTTAGTGAAATATAATTTTTGGCATATTTTCCGGGATTTTTCCTGATAGTTGATTTTCTGCACAAAAACAAGACACCAAGGTAATTCTGCTGAAAACAGCGTCAGTCCGTGTTAGTTGTATCCAAATCACACAAGTTTAGATAAGAAATAATAGAAAAGTGTTCAAGAAAGTAGATACGTTTTGGACGTATCAGACCCGTCAAAGTCGAGCGACCAGTAGTGGAGGTATGACAGCTTCTACGGCTATTGCACCTCTTCCCAGTCGGCGAGTAAATTCGCTAGAGCCTACGACTTCATCACTATACGGGGCACTCCTTGCCCTCCTCTAGTCGCTCGACGACCATGACAGTGCTGACGACTCGATTGGACGCCACGACGTAGGCGAGCATCGGCTCCTTGTCGACAGGGGTGGCGAGTAGCGGTGCCGCAAGTAGCACTTCTTTGAATGTGTTGAGTGTGTCGTCTGCCTCCTTGTCCCATTGGAACATGGGGTTCTTGCGCATCAGGCGGTAGAGAGGCATTGCCTTCTCGCCTAGTCGGTGATGAAGCGACTAAGATCCGCGACTCGCCTGGCCAGCTTCTGGACGTCGCGGAGGCACTCAGGTTTGCCGAGCTGGGCGATCATATCGATCTTGGTGGGGTTCGCCTTGATGCGTTTCTTGGAGACTACATACCCCAGTAGCTGTCTCGTTGGTACGTCGAAGGTGAACTTCCCTGGGTTGAGCTTGATCTTGTACCTCTGCAGGTTTGTGAACGTTTCGGCCAGGTCGGCGAGTAGATCTTCCTAGCGATTGTACTTAACCACCACATCGTCGATGTAGACATGGATGTTGCGTCCAATTTGGCTCGCAAGGCACTCTTGCATGCACCAGTGGTAGGTCACGCCAGCATTCTTGAGGCCGAACGTCATGGCGGTGTAGCAGAAGGCACTGAATGGCGTGATGAACGTCGTATTCTCCTTGTCCTCGAACGCCATCTTGATCTGGTTGTAACCAGAGTACGCGTCGAGGAAGCACATCGACTCTGAGCCTGCAGTCGAGTCGATGATCTGACCGGTGCGCGGGATGACGAACTGCTCCTTTGGGCAGGCGCTGTTGAGGTTGGTGTAGTCGATACACATTCTCCAGGTCTTGTTCTTCTTTTCGACCAGGACCAGGTTTGCCAGCCACTTGGAGTATTTGATGGGCCGGATGAAGCCTGCAGCGAGTAGACGCTGCACCTCCTCGGCGATTGCTCGACGACACTCTTCATTCAAGGGCCGCAGCGTCTGCTTGACAGGTCACACTTTGGGGTCGACGTTGAGTTTGTGATCAGCGAGTTCCCTCAGGACACCTGGCATGACGGATGGCTTCCATGCGAAGATATCACGATTCTCACGGAGGAACTCAATGATCGGGCTTTCCTATGTGGGGCTCATGCCTGTCCCAATCGTTACCGTCTGGCTTGAGTCGCCTGGGACCAACTCGACAGTGCGGGTGTACGTGGTGGCCTCAAACGCGGTCGACCCGGCGTTTTCTGCATTGGGCTTCTTCAAGATTGTGGGGTCGTCTTTGTTGACCCCACTCATGTATCTGGCGAGCTCTTCTGCGTGGTTGGCCTCTGCGGTGATGACGGCGTCTACGAGCTTTGCACCTTTTTCCTTGCAGTCGATGGCCATGTCGGGGTCGCCGTGGATGGTGATGATTCCTCATGGTCCTGGGAGCTTCATCATGTTGTATGCGTAATGCGGTGCCGCCATGAACTTGGTGAATGCTTGTCGCCCCAGGACGGAGTGGTAGGGGTTGGTGAAGTTCACCAGCTCGAAGACGATCCGCTCGGTGCGGAAGTTGGCTGGTGTGCTGAAGGTGATTGGCAGCGTCACGTTGCCGATCGGGTATGCCTTGGTGGTGAGGGTCGTCTCGACCATCGACTGCGGGAGCCGCAATTGCCTAAACATGTCCAGGTAGAGGATGTTGATGGAGATCCCGCTGTCCATTAGTGTCTTGGGGAGGCAGTAGTCGCCAACTTTGGGCTTGACTACCAGGGCGAATTGCCCAGGGTATTCGATCCGTGGCGAGTGGTCCTCACGGCTCCACGTGATGCGCTGCTTGGACCAATTGAGGAAGAGGGGGGCGTCGACCTGGGACACCGTGTTGACAGAAATGGCGCGGGCGAGGACCTTCTTCTCGCGCTTGGTGCCGAGCCCGGTGAATGTGTGGAGCGATCCAGCCTTGTTGCTAAATGCCCAACCGTTTGGCGGGGTGTTGTTGGGGTCCTCCCTCGCACGCCGTGCCTTCTCGATCTCCTTCAGAGAGTGGTAGTCGGCGGTTGTATGTGTGGCGGTCTTCTCCTCCCAGCTTTGGAACACACAAGGTTGGTTGAGGAGAGCCACGGGGTCAAATTTCGGCCTCGCTCGGTAGTTGCCGCCATCGCAGTGTTGCCCTCCGTCACGGCGGAAGCTCTGGGGTCATGTGGCATGTAGCCTGCGTTGACAACAAAGTCGACTCGCCCATCACCACGGCACTTGCCGGTGAGGCGAGTATTGCTGTAGCGCAGCTCGCGCTGCCTGCCATTGTCATGGCCGCTTTGGCGGCAACTCCCACCCGACTCGTCGTCGGTTTCCTGGTTCAGATCCTCCTCCACGTATCGTTTGGTGATCTCGAGGAGGTCTAGGATGTTGTCGAGCATCTTGTACACTCGTTTGATCTTGGCGACCAGGGGCTCGTACTGGCACGAATTCTTGAAGCATTGGATCACTGTGTGTGTAGATGCCGACAGCGTTGATCCATAGGTCTTGCCACCGTTGGACCCAGTTGTGGGTCGACTCGTGGGGTCCCTGGATGCATCGCTCTAGGTCCTCAATGGTGGTGGCGCGGGTGTAGGAGCCCTCGAAGTGCCTGACAAAGGCCTCGAGCATGTACTCCCAGGAGTCGATGCTATCTACGAGGAGGGTGTTGATACACTGCCGTGTCGTTCCCTCCATCATCAGGGGGAGGTAGCGAGTGGCGAGGAGGTCGGTGTGGCCGACGATTCCCATCGCCATGAGGTTTGTGACCAGCCACATGACCGGATCGTACGTGGGATCATATTTTTCGATCTCCTTCAGTGCTTTGAAGTTCGCCGGGTATTTCTCGCCTCGGATGACCGGTCCAAAGCACCATGGGCTGACTCGAATGAGCGAGCCCCTTGGCTCGCCGTCGTTGCGGTTGGTGGGGGTGTGCCTCGGGTCGTTGGGCTGGTGAGCGCGCCAGCTCTGGTTGTTAATGATGTGGGTCCGCGCATCAACTGGTTGCCCATTGGCGGCGACCGTGTTGTTCAGCGGTCACGGGTCATTGGTGGAGAGCGCTGGATGGGCGCCCCGTGGCTGGAGCTGCAGGGGCTCGGCTGGCGGGCAGTTGAGGGTATTTGCCATAGATGGGCGGCCGCTCGAGGCCACCCTGCTTCCGGAGAAGTGGGAGCACATGCACCACCGTGAGTCGGCTCCTGCGACTTGCTGCTCGATAGCCTTGGAGAGTAGGGCCTTGGCGTACTGGATTTGCAGCACTCCCTCCCCTGTGACGTTAAGGTTGGCGACTGCTGCTTGTCCCGCCATGACGTTATCCATCAGGGTGGAGTATAGCGGGAGACCGTTCGCGTCCCGCTCTTGCAGAGAGATGAGGACTCTCAGCTGGTTGGAAGGGGGCGCGCAGCCGGGTGGCGGTGGGGGATCTCCACTCGCTGGTGCTCCTAGTGGTGGGCGGCCGCTGAAGCCTGGAGGCACATTCTCGCAGATCACCCACTCGACCATGCAAGCGGGATCATTGTCTTCATCGAAATTTAGGGAGCGGCCTTGAACGGTGAGGTTTAGGCGCGTCCTAATGCGGTGCTGGTGGTAGAGCGATAGTGTCAAGGTCCCAAGCTTTAATAAGGTAGAGATCCCTGTGTTTACAATGCTAGTCCCTGGATCAATAGCTAGCATCCACAATTAAGATGTAATATCAAGAAACAAAGGTCATAATACAACTTTATAACCAGGAATAAAATAATTCATTACATCTTACATAGCTCTTTTGGCTATCTCATTACAATGCAGCAGAAATAACTATAGCATGGAGTCCTTCATCTTCAGAGTGCCACAGGCAATCATGTTGGTTGTAGACTTGTAATCCTAATCAACACACTTCACTAACATCAAACAAACCTGCAACATAATAGGTTACAACCACAAGGGTCAATACATTTGAATTGTATTGGCAAGTGATACTATGGTAGTATGGTGGAGTCTATCATCTATATGCATTTGGCTAAGTGGAGCTTAGGCTTGCTTTACTCAAAATAGATTTTCCTTATCATTTGAAAACACTAAGTTTTTGCTTGTCAAAAACACCCAAGGAACCACCAATAGAAATTAGTGAACCTTCACCCTTGTTCAACCACAAGTTTTTAACTTAGAAATTGGGATGAGGAGATTCTTGATAGCTTCAATGTCTTGATGCTCAAATTGTCCTTTGCCAGGGACATGGCTAAGTACTTAGATTTTACACTCTGTAGAGGTGGTGCACTTTCCCCACAAGACTCGACATGCATCGAGACAAGATCTTTCAGAAGCCTTCCCTTAGACCAGAATGGACGCGTTCCAACCTATCATCCCCTACCACCAACTGTCCATTTGGCTAAGTTATTGCAACCTATGTGATCCAGGCAGAGCCCATAATGCCAAGTGGCTGCACTTGAAGCTTCTCAACATTTGACATCTCAAATCTCTTTGTTCCTGGGTGGCATTCCACAAGTGAGATACCAAGTTTTCCCCAGTATATTGGACTTGGTGATGCCCAAGTTTTCCCCAGTATACTGGAATTGTGTAACCACTCAACACAAACCTTTCTTTCCATTCCACCCAGGTGATTCATTCATTTAGTTGTTTTATTAAACAAAACACAAGCCTTTGACTTAGAAATATTCCATAGCATGAATATAATCCACCCTTGTTTTCTACTAGCTAGGCTAAGCATGATAGTAGTAGGAATCTTAACTTAGGAAAATTCTACTAAGGTTTCATCTATTAGGATTTCCCATGGCATAGTTTATACTTAGCAAAAATTCCATGCAAGTCCTACTTAGAAATATCACTAATGCATAGTGAAAATAATGGGACAAAAGTATGTAGCACCACTTCCCTTTTTGGTAGATAATATAAGTTCACTCCTTGATCTTGCAATAGTCACACTCTTCAAATTTCACTACAATTCAATCAAGGAACAAATTCAATCTACCATTCAAGCAAATTTATCACATAGAATAATAAAAACAAAGCAATGCATGCAAGCATGCCAAAGATTGTTTTATTTGGAAAAGTGGTTTCAATTAGTATATAAACATTTGAAAACACCCATTGGTCATGTGTAAAAGTGGTAAAACCATTTGATATTAAGTTAGTGAAAAATGGCCACTTAAATCATTTTTTTTGTTTTGCTAGAAATGATTTAAATCCAAAGAATATCTCTAGTGTTTACCAAACATATTTTTAACATAAATGTTAGTGTTTTAAGGTCAAGTGATTAATATTGAAACCATTTGCAAAAGGTTATACCTATAAACCATTTTTATACCAAAGTAATATTTTATGTTGTTGAAAATGCTTTTTAGCAAAGTAATAATTTATAGGGTTCATCAAATATATTTTTAAATCTCAAAACTTGGTTTTTAGGGTCAGACAGTTTAAATCAAATCATTTTCCAAAGGTTTTTCTCAAAAATCATTTTCAAACCATAATCAATATTTTTATTTGGCTAGAAATGCTTTTATTCAAAGATTTATTCCTTAGCATCTCAAAATATGTTTTTAAAACTAAAAGTTGGTTTCTAAGGTTAGTAGGTTCAAAACAACCCATTTACCACAGATTTTACCTTAAAAATATTTCTAGAATAATTTTTATATTCAATTTATGCCTACACAAGTTTCTGTAAAAACAACCAATTTAACAGAAGCAATTTACTAAACAAAGTGCATAGTTATAAAGTACTTGTTTTTCTGATTCCATTGATATAAAATTTGCAAAATTTGGACGTGTAGATTAAAAGTTATGAATTTTACAAAATCTAATCACTAATAGATCAAATTTCTGTTTTAAAACTAGAGTCTGGCTACGTGTCACGTTCTTATTGGACAATACCGGTTCGTGCGGATCAGCTGCTGTGGTGCGTTGGATCTTACTGAAATCGTGTGGCACAGAATACTCGATACCCTTTTGTTAAGTCAATCTATCGTAGACGCTGGATCTAAATTGAACGGCTGCAGTGCATGTGACCAACGATGGGCGGCGCTGGCGGCGGCGAGTGGCGGCGGAGCGCTGGGCCAGTGAGGTTGCTATAACATCCCAAAAATATTAAACTTGAATCATCAAACTCTAATCATCAAATTTAGGGTTAACAAAAACTTTTCCAATTAAAAGTATGAAAGCATTCATATGTGTGTGTATTAAAATTTGGATTCTTTTGAATTGCCATGGTTCTGTGTTTCTTTGCTTGTAAATTGATTCTTAGGTGAAATAAACATCATCTAAACAATCCCCAAACTTTTCCCAAAGACAAACAAGTCAAAACAAACAAATTAAGTGAATGGTCACTTTGGCCAAATTAACTCCCATGCCTACTTTGGCTATCTCTAACTTTCAGAACTTAACAAAAACATATATGGATCTTTACAACCCTTGATAGTACTCATAATAAGGTACCAAGGCCCACCTTGTGATCATCCAAAAACATTTGAATGCATAGTTTAAATGACAGTTTACAATTGAATCTATTTCATATGGGAAGATCCCACTATTTCAAAAACCACTCAAACAAGCTCAATTTTCAAAACCCAAGCATCCACAGTATCACCAACACATGCCTAGAACACCCACCAAAAATCTTTTAAAAATTGAAAACTTAAGTTCATGCGGTCATTTCATCAAACAGGTTGTAGATTCAAATCAACAAAATCAAAAACACTATGTTGAGCAGTGTTTTGGCCAACCTTGTCCCCTCTATGGTTACAACTAACCTTAGTAGATCATCTAGCAACCTTAACTAACCTATAGCACCACTGTGAGCTTGCCAATGCCATCAATGGTGAGCAGGCCGAGAGCACCCATGTCACCCTAGTGTGGACAGCAAGCTAGGAGGACTAGCCGTGACAACCTTGTCTGGGAGATAGCCCATGCCTCACCGCCCATCTCGACCAGCCCTAACTCGAAGACAACGACCAGAACCGCCAGGAACGCCGCGCCCATGCCACTGTCGACCATGCCGACGCGCACCGCAGAGCACGTGTCGTTCCCATGCAACCTGACCACCTCGAGCCCTTGCCGCCCGCTAGCATGCACCCCACCGTCCCAGGAGACCACCAGACATGCTCGTTTCACCGCCCGTACCCCGTATCCACCGCTCGCCGTCGAAGACGCCGCCTCTGCCGCGCAGAGCACCGCACGTTCCTGACCAATTGCCACCGCCCCTACACGCGCATTTAAACCTTAGAGCATCTCCAGGAGACCACCCGTCGATCGCCAACCTCGGCTATGCCTCTAGCTGCCCGTAGCCGTGTCTCCACCGTCGTCTGCCCGTCCCTCTCGGTATCGCCGTCGAGCCTATAAAAGGAGACGACCCCCGCTCGATTTCTTCACACCATATCACTCCCCTCACCTCACTGATCATTCCACCCCTTAGCCGGAGCAAGGCGAGCAGTGCATCGCCGGAATTTGGCCGGAGCTCGCCGCTGCAGAGGAGAAGAGGAGCCGTTGATTTCGACCACCCCCGGAGCTGCCACGACCACCCCTGAGTTCGTCGTCGTCGACTTTGTCGTTTGCCCGTCTCGCCATCGTCACTAGAGCCCTGGTATGCCCCCTATGCACCCCCACTGAGCTGCTAGGGTTCGAGCTCGCCAGTGACTTGTTCATCATCGACGACGACCCTCAGCCGTCGATCTTCAATCTAATCCAACGCACCATATCACCCCGTACCGCTTCGCGTTTAAAGAGCCACTGACCAGTAGACCCCCCTGTCAGTTGCGCCCCGTGCTGTAGAGTGACACTGGGCTGTCCCATTAACCTTTCCCGCGCAGCCCACTCGTTTGAATTTATCTTTTTCTATTTATATTCAAACTCAGTTCTGTACCTATTTTCAAAAATCAACCCATCTCGATTCAATAAACCAAATTGCATGAAACTAATTTTTTTAGAAAGATATTGAAATGCTTAATCCAAGCCCGTTGGATTCAAATCATTTGGATCTGTAGATCAACCCTCGTAAAAATAACAAGGCAGAAGCTTTTCTGCATTCAAACATTTTTCAAATTTAAACCATAATAGATTTTGAGTTGATTCCAACTCTCAAAAATCATAATTGATCATACCTTTCAGAATATATAAAAATATATGGGTTTACTTACAGAAATAATGTTCAAGTAATAAAAGAATGCCACATAGGCATTTCTAGTCACTTATTTTATTTAAAATAAAAGGGCTAAACCTTATTAAATTGTGACACCACTTTAAATCACATTCTCATGTACTGAAATATGTGGTGATGACATGTGTCAACATGATCCCATGTTTGAGTTGGAGAATATTAAATCTTAAGTAGTTGTTCAATGAGTAGAAATTACTTTTCTAAAAATAAAATAAATAAGACAAATGCTTTAATCTGTTAATGTTAGTGATGATGCTAGATCATCTATAGAACCCCTTTGTGTGATGATTGAAAGTAGTTAAGTATTGTTTGGTGATTGTGTACCTCGTATTTATTCATAGACGCTAGTACCGACCAAGGATACGAGGAGGAAGGAGGATACTACGAAGAAGAAGCCGAGGAGAACTTCAACCACTGCTCTACACAAGGCAAGCCTAATACTACTAGTTGATTGAGAATGCTTATACTGATACTGATGCAAGCCTTACTAATCAAGTTGACCTATTCAATCTAACACTTGCAATTATGAAAGTTAGATAACCTATGCAATGCACTAAGCATGCTGGGTTAGACACATTTGATGATACCCCATCCTAGTTTTACTTGCAAGCTTTCTACTTTATTTCTTTATCAAAGCTATTTCTTAGAGTTTAATTAAGTAAATTGTAGATACTAGAAAGATAATTGAAGGTTGCATAAAGAGCATTAAATTTGTCCTAAGCTAGATAATCTTGATGTCATCCTAAGGCATGGGATTGAACTTAGTTAAACTCCACTTGTTTACCACCCCTCATTAGTACTTACACCCACTTGTAGATGCTAGTGCTAAGCATAAAACTTGATCAACTTTAGATGGGAATACTTGGTGGAAAATGGTTATGAAAACCTTGCGATGATGGATCATTCTACTGAAATGTTTTGACATGTGTTTCTGAACACCAGATGATTTTGATGATGAAAATGTGAAGGCATGAGACTTAGTCCTTTATAAAACTGATGGTTGTCTGGATGCGATACCATTCCAATTTTACCGTACAACCACAATACCCGAAATTTGGGTAGGGCTTGACTGGAAACTTATATACCTTAGTATGGGTTCCCTCATGGCCAAGGTCTGAGCTGAGGCTACCTTGTGAAGATTGTCCACCTGTGCAGTACCCAAGATGACAGTTGGTCATGGTTGGGAGGCCAAACTCACAGGAGAGGTGCTTATACTAGGGCGTGTAATCGAAAGGTTAGGATTGATTATCCACATACTGAGTATGGTGAATTCAGGATTTGTTCTTGATGGATGTATCGAATGTGGTAAAAGTGTACAATCCCTGCAGAGTGTCAAACTATTCGAATAGCCGCGTCCACGGTTATGGACAGTTGGAGTGGCCATACTGTTCCCCCGTCAGATGTTTTCAAAATGACTTGTGAAATGAATTGAGATTTTGACTTGACCACAACAGAGTTGTGATATGAAATACAAGTTCCCACTTAGGTGTTATAAAATTTCAACTAGCTTTTCTTGCTTCTGAACTTAGTAGAGGTAAATCTGGCTTTTTGCAAAACAACCCTAGAGCTTAGTGTCCTACTACAAAACCCCCTTCACTTGTTAGTATTAGTTTGAGAGTACTTAAAGAGTACTCATGGCTTTGTCCCTGGCTATTCCCGTGGCCAGACTATGAAGAGGAGTACCAGGATGATGGACCCCAGGAAGGTTACGACAACTAGGATCATCTCCCATCGTCAGCATTGCCTGTGACCCCGAAGATGGAGCTTCGCCTACGCTACCTTTATTATTACGTATTTCCGCTGCTTGAGTTGTATTAAGAACTGGATCATGAGATCCTTATTTGTGTAATACCTTATGTATGGTTTGTAATGGATGATGTACTGTGGTATCCAAATCTGTTATGTCTCGCAAAAATGGTAATCCTGGGATTGCGATGTATGGCATAACATGCATCTGGGATTAAAAATCCGGGTGTTGACAGTTGACGACGAACCAGGAAGCAAGAGAGGAAACAGAGGTGCTCACAGGGTTCACAGGGGTGCAGAGAAGCTCGACGTTGTCTCTGTTCGTCGAGGGGTGCTCGGGTTCCAGAGGGATTGCTCGTCGGAGTTTGCCGCGGCGTCGGGCACTTCCTGTTGTTGACGGGGACGGGGATACAAGGCTCGGGAAGGTAAGCGGAGGGTACTGTTAGCTTCGTACACGAGTTGAAAACAAGTGAGCATCAAAAAGAGGGCAAGGGGGGTCTGTGCTCACCAGGGAAACTCACCGGAATCGAAGCAGACGGCGGTGGTGAGTTGGCATTGAGGTTATCGACGCTAGGGGGATCACGCGGCTGAGCTCTGGTTACTGGGAGATGCAGGAGATGCGGGGGAACACGTTCGTGGGGACTGGGAGGCAAGGGGCAGCGAGGAGCGGCCGGAATCGCTTGAGAAGCTCGTCGGAGCAGAGGATGGTCTCGGGTGAAATCGGAGCGGCCTGGTGGCGGAGAGGGTGGGGTGAGCGAGGGGAATGAGAGAGGAGAGGTAGGCATTTAAGTACACATGGTCGGGGGCGAGGTTTACTCCTGCAATGAAGCGAATTAACGCGAGAAGTTATGGCCAGAAACGGCCGGCGAGGTCAGCGGCGGGTGAGGAAGACGACTGACGTGTGGGGCCGCTTTGTCAGCATGAGAGAGAAAGAAAAGGGTGGGGTCTAGTGGTCAGCGACTCTGCGGGTTTGATTGCGAGTAAAAGAAAAACGGTTCGGGGAGAGAGGTGGGTTGCTGTTGGGCTGGACTGGGCCTGCTGGGCCTGGTCTGGCTGGTTCCATTTTTTTGTTCTGATTCTTTTTCTTTTTCCTTTTCTATTATTATGTTTTGATTTTTATTCAAATAATTCAAACCCCATTTGAATTCAAACCTTTGCCAAACTTTGAGTATATTTTAATACTGTTTATTAACATATTCTAAAGTCCAATTTAGAATATTTCTTTTATTCTTTTAGGGTCTATTATTTATTTAAAAATAGACATTTGTCTTTATTTCAAAAAGGATTTAAATATGTTTTAAAACTCTATTTGTATTCTAAATTTTACCAAACCTTTTTCAGTAGGTTTTATTTATACAAAATAACTACACTTTGAATTATTATTTAAAATACTTTAATATGTTTTAATGTTCATTTAAATTGGGAAATGTCTTTACCTTAATGAAATTGGATATTAATAAATCCTTATGATTTTTATTTAAATAATCCTTCACTCTTTTTATTGAACAAAAATCTTTCATTTCTTTTGTTTGGTCAAGATTTAATTTGGCCTTTTAAAATAGTCCTTATTTATTTATTTCTTTCATTATCTTATAAAATCCATATCTTTTTATTTAAGGATCCAAAAATGGTGATTCCAACTTTTATAATTATATTTAATATTTTTTTATCTTTTAAAATCCTTTTAGGATTCTATTTGTTCAAAATAGGTTTTGTTGTTTCCATTTGGAATCAAAAGTTTCTTTTCACCCTAAATTTCAACAATTATTTATTTTGTTTATTTATTTTTCACATTTCAAAATTTGAAAAATTTTGGGATGTGACAGATAGATCCTGCACTGTGGCCTGCTCGAGGAGATTTTTTTTCGCTCGGCTTGTTCCTTGCGCACTGCCTCCTCTAGGCACATGCAGGCTTCCTCAATTCCCCCGCCGTCACGGTCGGCGGGATCGGCATGGAGAAGGGGTCTGGCGGGGCGCTCATGCTGCTCGCCATGTAGGTCACGATGAAGCAACCAGATCCGGCGTAGAGGTCACCGGAATTCTCTGACCCATGGTCGGAATCAAAGATCCCGAGGATGGATGGATCCTCGAAATCCCCAACATTGGAGACTTGCGTGATGGAGCCTTCTGGTGACGCAACGATGATGGATCCGGTGACTGAAGCCGGGGTCGCCGAGTCGGCGTAGTCATGGAGGTCCGCGTCATCCGTGGTCGCGTTAGTCTCGGCCACATTGCTGTTGGCCGAGTCGTACTCGGAGGCGAGGCGGTGGATTGTGCGGACCTGGCTCTTAGAGATCCGATCACGTGGCGGAGACTCTCCGATGAGCACCGAGTCCTCCGAGACGATGATGTCGGTGAAGCCGACGAAGAGGCTGATCGTGTCGACTGGCATGTTGACGCTATGCGTGACCGGGCGCGACACCAGGACGTAGCTGCTGGGCAAGATCTAGAGGATCTCGCTGATGGCGATCGTCCGGTTGATGGGCAAGTAGGGTCTCGCCATAGAACATAGGCCTGACCGGCCAGGCCCCATGATGGGCGCCACTATCGTGGGAATGGCCATGACAGATGCTGCAAGTGGCAGCAAGTAGTAGAACGAGATTTCTACCCTCTACCAAAAAGGCAAGTGATGCTTCATACTTTTTGACCCATTACTTTCACTATGCATTAGTGATTTCTCTAAAGTAAAACTTGCATGGATTTTATTTTGCTAAGTATAAACCTTGCTATAGGAAAACCTAGTAGATGGAACCTTAGTAGAAAATTCCTAAGTTAAGATTCCTATTACTATCAAGCTTAGCCTAGCTAATAGAAAACATGGGTGGACTATATATTCACACTATGGAAAAATTTCTAAGTCTAAGGACTGATGTTTTTGTTTAAGAAAACAACTAAGTTAATGAATCACCTGGGTGGAATGCGACTTGATTTGGTGGTTTTTGGTTGAGTGGTTCACAAGGCCCATGTCTATGGTTGACCTTGTGTATCTCACTTGTGGATTGCCACCCAGGAACAAAGAGATTTGAGATGTCAAATGTTGAGAAGCTTCAAGTGCAGCCACTTGGCATTATGGGCTCTGCCTTGATCATATAGGTTGCAAGAACTTAGCCATATGGACAGTTGGTGGTAGTGTTTGATAGGTTGGAGCGCGTCCATTTTGGTCTAAGAGAAGGCTTCTAAAAGATCTTGTCTTGGGAAACCAAGTCTTGTGGGGAAAGTGCACCATCTCTGCAGAGTGTAAAATCTAAGTACTTAGCCATGTCCCTGGTAAAGGACAATTTGAGCATTAAGACATGGAAGCAATCAAGAATCTCATCATTCAAATTTCTAAGATAAAAACTTGTGGTTGAACAAGGGTTTTTGAAATCTTCAATCTTTGATTGAGAGTTGTCTTGGAAAAGATTTTGTCGAACCAAAAACTTAGTGTTTTCAAAAGTTAAGGAAAAATATATTTTGAGCAATGCAGGCCTCAGCTCCACTTAGCCAAATGCATATAGATGATAGACTCCACTATACTACCATAGTATCACTTGCCAATACAATTCAAATGTATTGACCCTTGTGGCTGTAACTTGTATGTTGCAGGTTCGATTGATTTAGTGAAGTGTGTTGATTAGGATTACAAAGTCTACAACCAACATTTGCCTGTGGCACTTTGAAGATGAAGGACCCCATGCTTATAGTTATTCCGCTGCAATGTATTGTAATAGACAAGTGAGCTATGTAAGATGTAATAAAATTATGTTATTCCTGGTTATAAAGTTGTATTATGACCTTTGTTTCTTGATATTACATCTTAACTGTGGATGCTAGCTATTGATCTAGGGACTAGCATTGTAAACACAGGGGACACCACCTTATGTTAATAAAGGTTGGGACACTCCCTCTACAATGTCTTAGGCTAGCGGCCCAGGTGTTTCTCTAACACGCATACATAACTCCATGGACTTATAAGCTACCCTTTTATTTCACACTAATGACATCCCTAGACAAAAGAGCATGATATCAACTGTGTACAAAGTACAACTTCAATGTTGAAAGTGTTCCCCGTGACAGCACGGTTCTGCTAATTCCAACGCATAAGTGCAAGCATATACAACATAGATGACACAATGGTTCAAGTTTATAACGTCAAGAAAATAAAGTGTGCCATCAAGTTCGTGAGGATTTAATCACTAAGTTTTCACATAACAAAATACTTTTTAATTGGAAGATAGCTGAAAACAAGAATATACTTGGAATGGTGTAACACACCATGCATAGGAATTTATAGTGGACACTTTGTAATAACTTGGTTTATTGGGAGTTGGAAGCATGAGTAGAGCTTACTCATAAAAGTGGAGGCTTAGCAAAAGACTAGGAGCAGCCAACTAAGAGAGCAATAATGGCGATAATCATGCAGAGCGACAAAACATTACTAATCAAAGAAGAGAGTGGTACTACAAGTCAAGGACTAAATGATCATAGAGGATATGGTGACTTGTTCATAGTAATAACATGGTGTGAGCATGTCCCAACTCAACCCAAACAAAGCATCAAAGGAGAATACCACAATACTATGCTTTTGCATGCTAAAACAACGCATGATTCTTTCAAGGCACACTAAGAAATCCCAATTGTTTGGAACAAGTCATGCTAAAGCAATAATCACCAAGCATAAGGTCAAAACAACACCTAGCATGACATGCTAAAGTCTAAGTCACAGTCGAAGCAAGCTCCTCTTGCACTATCAAGCAATAACTTTCTACTCCTTTCCAACACCAATCAACTTATTTGAAACAACATAGCGAGAACGGGGGTCCAAACTACTTTATTCAAGCAAACTAAGCAAAGCAAACAAAAACTAATACGCTCCAAGAACAACACAATAGTGCATGAAACAATAAAAACAAAGTGTCTAGAAAGAGATGAGCTTTTTATTGATGAAGAGGGGGATGCCTTGGGCATCCCCAAGCTTTGACGCTTGTACCTCTTGGATATTTCCTGGGGTGACACTAGGGTGGCATCCCCAAGCTTGAGCTTTTGTCCATTATTCATCTTATTACATCATTATCTCTCTACACCTGAATTTTTTTCCTTCATACAAAACTTCACACAATCTTCATTAACAACATTAGTGTATTAAAAAGATAATAGACCCTTGGGTTTAGATTTAGAACAACAAAACTTTTCACTAAAAACATAGGCTACTGTAGCAACTCCTTCAAAAATCTCAATTTCCCAAAAAGAACCCCAAAAGGAATCAATAAGAAGCAAATGCAAATAATGGCAGAAATCTGGCAAAACAGACCAGCATGTAGAAACCGATTTTTTCAAAAACCTTCGGTTGCTCAAATAAAAAAGTGTTAAACTAAATGAAAGTTAGCTAACATACTAGGGCATTTATTCGTAAATGTTCAGATCAATCCGACTTACAGAGACTCCTCACGAATTTTTATGGTGGAGCATAGAAATCTGTTTCGGGACAACAACTCTCCAAATCTTACTTCCCTCTCACTAGAGGTCATTCTTGGTACAAAAAGCAAACAAAAAGGATAAGGAGAGGTCATTACTGAAGTAATAACTTCCAAGACTCAATAAAACTCTTGGGTTATCTCCCAACAAGTACTTTTCTTTAACGCCTTTAAGTTAGGCTTGATAGTTTGAGAAGATGCTCACATATGAAATATGAATTAAAGTAAAAGAGAGCATCAAGAAGAAAATTCAAAACACATTTAAGTCTAACCCACTTCCTATGCATAGGAATCTTGTAAAAAAATCCATGAAAGCACAAAGCAATATGCATAGGAAAGCAAAACAAGTGCAACTTCAATATTTTCAACATAAAGAGGGGAAACTTAATATTGTTGAGATACATAAGACCATGTTTCCCTCTCTCAAAATAATTTTCAGTAGCCTCATGAATAAACTCAACAATATAACTATCACATAAATCTTGCTTTTCATGATCTACAAACATATAATATTTATCAAGCTCAAAAATAGTGGGATTAAAACCTTCAAACCCACTTTTAACAATTTTATCACAAGAAGACTGATCATTCAATATAGGACCATCATCTAGAGCTTTATCATAAACATTTTCTAAGAAAAACTCTTTAGTACCTTGCATTTCGAAGTTAGGCACAAATAAAGGATTATCATAGATAACGGGAGCATAACTATTATCAAAAGTTTTACCCATAGCAGATATTTCAAAAGAATCCACATGAACATAACATTCATCTCCTTTGGTAAGCATGGGGGATAATCAAATAATGTAAGAGGTAAAGAGTTACTCTAATTAGAAGGTATACATGGGTAGATCCATTCTTCCGCCCTTTGTTCATCACTCTCCTCCTCTTTTTCATCTAATGAGCTTCCAGTTTCAGCAATTTCTTCTTCCATAGGCTCCTGCAAAGCATTAGTCTCTTCCGTGTGTGGAAGCATCTATTAAAATATTCAAGGATATAGCCATTTGATTCCTTGTAATTATTAAAGCAAAATTTAAGTATCTCATAAACCTCTTATTCATAAGGTGCATCATCAGTATTTTCAAGCAAACTAGCAAGTTCAAATGCACCCTTAAAAGCAATAAATTATTCAATTTGTTCCACATCATAAAAGTCATAATTTCCCTTAACATAAGAAGATATGCTAACATTATCATTATACCCACATTGAAAAGGAAGGTGTTTATACCTCCTACAGCAACAAGATTTATCAAAGCAATAAGTAACATTATAAGTAGAGCACACATCTCTAGCAATAGTATTCAACTTATCAATTTGTTCCCAAAAGTGTTTCCCTTTTTGTGAAAAACGGTGTTCCTTAAAATAATACTTTTGTTCTTCCATGAACCCGCCTTGCTAATAAGAACTAGTTTCAAAGAAACCATCCATTGATAGAAAACATGACAAAGCAAGGCAATAACATACCAGCAACTAGAGTAGGAACTATTTTTTTGTATTTTTGATAAGAGAAAGCAAACCAAACTAAAGTAATTTTTTTGAGTTTTTGATAAAAAGAGGCAAACAAAACCAAGCAAAATAAACTAAGAAAAACAAAAACAAAGTACAAAGAAATGTTGAGAAGGACTCCCCTTGTGAAGACGTCCTTAGCCTACCCGGCAATGGCACCAGAAAACTTGTTGATGGCGCCTGCGAGCGCTTCTTCGGGAAACCCCAAGAGCAAGGTGTGATGCAACACAGCAGCAAGTATTCCCTTAGTAAGAAACCGAGGTTATCGAATGATGGCACCCGGTGTTGACGTGGGAGCGCTTCGTTGGAAACCCCAAGAGTAAGGTGTGAAGAGCACAACATCAAGCCTTCCCTCAGTAAGAAACCGAGGTTATCGAACCAGTAGGAGGAAGGAAACGTCTCAAAGGTGTTGCAAGCAACGTGGAAACCTACACAACACAAACTCAAGACTTTGCCCCAACGAACAGTGAGGTTGTCAAGCTCACCGGTTTGCTGTAACAAAGGATTAAATGTATGGTGTGGAAGGTGATGATGGTTTGCAGCGAGTAAACAGTAACAGTGGAAGATGTATCAATGGTAAAGATTGGACCGGGGTCCATAGTTCACTAGAGGTGTTCTCCTTAGATAAACAAACATGGCATGCAGGGTAAACAAATTACAGCAGGGCAATTGACAGGACTGAGCAAGGCATAACAATGCAATACTAGACAAAAAGATCCTATGATATTCGATTGGGCAATACAACAATATACATAGACCGCCATCCAACTTCATCTATGACTAGAAGTCCACCTTCAGGTTATCATCCGAACCCCCTCCAGTATTAAGTTGCAAGCAACATACAACTTCTTTAAGAAAAGTGTGTAAGGTAAACAATCCACTTGTTCCATGAACAAGAGACCGTTGTTTTCTCCCTAGTGACAACAGCACATCTACTACCGAAGATATTGCTATCACTTCCCTTGGAAAATAGAGGCATGAACCCACTATCAAGCATAAATACCCCCTCTTGGAGTCACTAGCAACTACTTGGCCAAGATAGCTACTAACAACGGAGAGCATGCAAGATCACAAACAACACATACATGATAGAATCAATAAGACAAAACCATTAATCAATCTGACATAGTAATCTCAATATCCATCGTATCCCCACAAACACAACATGCATGATTACAAATATAGTATATCTTGATCATGAACAGAGCTCACAAGATCTATACATGAAAGCACAAGGAGGAGATACAACCATCTAGCTACTACATGGACTCGTAGTCCAAGGTGGAACTACTCACACTTCATACCGGAGACTGGCATGATGAAGAAGAAGGCCTCCGGGATGATCTCCCGTCTGGCAGGGTGCTAGTAAGAGCTTCAGATCCCCCCGATCTAGGGACGATGGTGGCATCGGCTACAGACGGTTTCATGGAATTTTGATCGGGTGCCTAGGGTTTTGGCATCGGGGGGACTTTATAGGCGAAGAGGCGAGGCAGGGGGCCACCAGGGCGGCTGCACCCCCCAGGCACGGGGTGGGCCCACCCGCATGGCCAGGGGGTGTGGCCCCCTGGTGAGCCTCCTCCGTCTCGTATTCTAGCTTCGTGTTGCCCACGGTAAAATATTGACTTTGGCTTTTGTCCCATCCAATTCCGAGAATATTGATTTTCTGCCTTTCTGGAACCAATAGAAGAAAACAGGCAACTGGCACTTTGGCATCTTGTTAATAGGTTAGTACCAGAAAACATATAAAAACACCTCAAAGTGTAGACAAAGCAATGCAAAGCTGATACTAAACAATCATGGGACATCAAAAATTGTAGATACTTTTCTGACGTATCAATCATCCCCAAGCTTAACTCCCGCTCGTCCTCAAGTAGGTAAGTGATAAAAGAATAATTTTTGAGGTGACATGCACCATCAAAACCAAGATCAAACCATTTGCAAACATTGAAAGCTGGGATCAAAGAACTCTAAACATGTGCATGAAAGATGGTGTTCTAACAATAAGACAAAGTAACTATGCATGCAACATGAAAGGCTACAAAAAAGATCATGAATTACATGCATTGAAAAACGTTTGTTTGTTTCACATACAGAAAACATGGCATAGTGGCATTCGGCTTGTCCCTCATGGAGTAGCAAATAGATGCATAGGACACCTTCAAAGTTCATAAGAGTGACTAGATACAAATAGCACAAGAACAAGAAATATCAATAATATGCATCAATCAATAAGTTTTGGGACACTGCACATAGAACTAAGAATGGCAACTATGCTCTCTTAACGGTGCCTAAAGGTAGAAGGTGGAGACTCAATATAATAGTGGAATAAAGGCCCTTCATAAAGGGAAGCAGGGATTTCAAGTTTCAAAAAGAGCTTCCAAAAATTATGGTACTTGTTAGCTTTCAGTCCTCATTGCCCCTATTATAAGCATCTTGAAGTGATTAAGGTTAAAGTGAACAAACTATGAAGTATATTCTTGACAAAGTATAAGTTGGCAATCTCATGTCCCTTGAATACGAGGGCCACACCTCATGCTACTCAGCTTCAGTCACATGTAATTTCTTGTCATAGTAAGTACATGTGTATCATAGAGAACTGCTAACGGGGTACCCCTTGCACATGGTACAGGAGCTATCCCATAACCAAAATGACAAGGCAAGTAGAAAATGAGCATCTCAACGATCTTTTTATTTACTATGTGCATAGCTTTTTATTGATGATGCTTCACAGATTGCTCATTATGGTGATGTTACAAGTTTCCACATGATTAGGCATGGCTTAGGATAGCGGCCCAGGCATTTCTCTAACACAAATACATAACTCCATGGATTTACAAGCTCCCTCTTTATTTCACACCGGCGACATCCATAGACAAAAGAGCATGATATCAACTGTGTACAAGTATAAGTGCAATGTTGAAAACGTTACCCATGACAACATGGTTCTGCTAACTCCAACGTATAAGTGCAAGCATATAAAACTTAGATGGCACAATGGTTCAAGTTTCTTAGGGGCAAAGAATAAAAAGTGTGCCAACAAGTTCGTGAGGGCTTTAATCACTAAATTTTCACATAACAAAATACTTTTTAATTGGAAGATAGTTGAAAACAAGAATATACTTGGAATGGTGTAACACACCATGCATAGGAATATATAGTGGACACTTTGGAATAACTTGATTTCTTGGGAGTTGGAAGCATGAGTAGATCTTACTCATACAAGTGGAGGCTAGCAAAATACTGGGAGTAACCAACTAAGAGAGGAATAATGGCCATAATCATGCAGAGTGACAAAACATTACTAATCAAAGCATAGAGTGGTACTACAAGTCAAGGACTAAATGATCGTAGAGGCTTTGGTGACTTGTTCATAGTCATAACATGGTGCGAGCATGTGCCAAGTCAACCCAAACAAAGCATCAAAGGAGAATACCACAATACTATTCTTTTGTATGCTAAAACAACGCATGATTCCTTCAAGGCACACTAAGCAATCCCAATTGTTTGGAATAAGACATGCTACAACAATAATCACTAAGCATAAGGTCAAAACAACACCTAGCATGTCATGCAAAAGTCTAAGTCACAGTCAATGCAAGCTCCTCTTGCACTTTCAAGCAAGAACTTTCTACTCCTTTCCAACACCAATCAACTTATTTGAAACAACATAGCGAGAATGGGGGTACAAACTACTTTATTCAAGCAAACTAAACAACTAATCAAAGCAAACTAAAACTAAGATGCTCCAAGAACAACACAACAGTGCATGAAACAATAAAAACGAAGTGTCTAGAAAGACCTGAGCTTTTTATTGATGAAGAAGGGGATGCCTTGGGCATCCCCAAGCTTTTATGCTTGTAACTCTTGGATATTTCTTGGGGTGACACCGGGGTGGCATCCACAAGCTTGAGATTTTTTCCATTCTTCATCTTATTACATCATTCTCTCTCTACACCTGAAATTTTCCTTCATACAAAACTTCACACAATCTTCATTAGCAACATTAGTGTATTCAAAAGATAATAGACCCTTGGGTTTAGCTTTATAACAGCAAAACTTTTCACTAAAAACACAAGCTACTATAGCAACTCCTTCAAAAAGCTCAATTCCCCAAAAGGTAACCCAAAAAAGGAATCAATAAGAAGCAAATGCAAATAATGGCAGAAATCTGTCTAAACAGATGAGCAGCTAGAAACCAATTTTTTAGAAGACCTTATGTTGCTCAAATAAAAAAGTGTTAAACTAACGAAAGTTAGCTAACATACTAGGGAATTTATTCTTGAATTTTCATCTCAATCCGACTTACAGAGACTCCTCACGAATTTTTATGGTGGAGCACTGAAATCTGTTTCGGGACAGCAACTCCCCAAATCTTACTTCCCTCTCATTAGAGGTCATTCTTGGCACAAAAAGCAAACAAAAAGGATGAGGAGAGGTCATTACTGAAGTAACAACTTCCAATACTAAAGAAAACTTTTGGGTTATCTCCCAACAAGTACTTTTCTTTAACGCCTTTAAGTTAGGCTTGATAGCTTGAGAAGATGCTCACATAAGAAATATGAATTGAAGCAAAAGAGAGCATCAAGAAGCAAATTCAAAACACATTTAAGTATAACCCACTTACTATGCATATGAAACTTGTAAGAAAACAAGTCATAAAAGCACAAAGCAACAAGCATAGGAAAGCAAAACAAGTGTAACTTCAAGATTTTCCACATAAAGAGGGGAAACTTAATATTGTTGAGATACATAAGACCATGTTTCCCTCTCTCTTAATAACTTTCAGTAGCATTATGAATAAAATTAACAATATAACTGTCACATAAAACATTCTTATCATGAGCCACATGCATATAATAATTATTACTCTCCACATAAGAATAGTCATTCTTATTTATAGTGGGAGCAAATTCAACAAAGTAGCTATCATTGTTATTCTCATCACCATAGTCATCAAATATAGGAGGCATATTGTAATCATAATTAATTTCATCCTCAATAGTAGGTGGACTGAAAATATCATAATCATCATTGCAATTATCATAAATTGGAGGTAAAGTATCATCATAGGCAATAGAATTTTCAGAATTGGTACCAAAGAGATTTTCAATATCAAAAGTAGTGTTATTTTCCCAATCATGATCACTACTATAGGTAACAGGCATAGGAACATCATCACAAGTTTTACCTATAATATATATTTCAAAAGAATCCATAAGAGCATAACATTCATTCTCCTCTTTTTCATCTAATGAGCTTCCTGTTTCAGCAATTTCTTCTTCCATAGGCTCCTTCAAGGCATTAGTCTCTTCCGTTTGTGGAAAGCACCTATTAAAATATTCAAGAATATAGCCATTTTCTTCCTTGTAATTATTAAAGAAAAATTTAAGTATCTCATAAACCTCATATTCATAATGTGCATCATCAGTATTTTCAAGCAAACTGGCAAGTTCAAATGCACCCTTGAAGGCAATAAATTATTCAATTTATTCCACATCATAAAGGTCATAATCTCCTTTAACATAAGATGATATGGTAACATTATCATTATACTCACATTGAGAAGGGAGGTGTTTATACCTCCTACAGCAACAAGCTTTATCAGAGCAATAAGTAACATTATAAGTAGACCACACCTCTCTAGCAATAGTATTCAATTTATCAATTTGTGCCCATAAGTCTTTCCCTTTTGTGACAAACGGTGTTCCTTATAATAGTACTTTTGTTCTTCCGTGAACCCACCTTGCCAATAAGAACTAGTTTCAAAGAAAGCATCCATTGATAGGAAGCATAAAAAGCAAGGCAATAACAGACCAGCAACTAGAGCAGGAACTAATTTTTTTGTGTTTTTGATAAGAAAAGCAAACCAAACTAAACTATTTTTTTGGAGTTTTTGATAAAAAGAGGCAAACAAAACCAAGCAAAAGAAACTAAGCAAAATAAAAACAAAGTAAAGAGAAAGGTTGGGGAGGACTCCCCTTGTGAAGATGTCCTTAGCCTCCCCGGCAATGGCGCCAGAAAAGCTTGATGGCGCCCGGTGTTGACATGGGAGAGCTTCGTTGGAAACCCCAAGAGAAAGGTGTGAACAGCACAGCAACAAGCCTTCCCTCAGTAAGAAACCGAGGTTATCGAACCAATAGGAGGAAGGAAACGTCTCAAAGGTGTTGCAAGCAACGTGGAAACCTGCAGAACACAAACTCAAGACTTTGCCCCAACAAACAGTGAGGTTGTCAAGCTCACCGGTTTACTATAACAAAGGATTAAATGTATGGTGTGGAAGGTGATGATGGTTTGCGGCAAGTAAAAAGTAATAGTAGAAGATTTATCAATGGTAAAGATTGGACCAGGGTCCATAGTTCACTAGAGGTGTTCTCCTTAGATAAACAAACATGGCATGCAGGGTAAACAAATTACAGCTAGGCAATTGACAGGACTGAGCAAGGCATAACAATGCAATACTAGACAAAAAGATCCTATGAGATTCGATTGGGCAATACAACAATATACATAGACCGCCATCCAACTGCATCTGTGACTAGAAGTCCACCTTCAGGTTATCATCTGAGCCCCCTCCAATATTAAGTTGCAAGCAACAGACAACTGCTTTAAGCAAAGTGTGTAAGGTAAATAATCCACTTGTTCCATGAACAAGAGACCGTTGTTTTCTCCCTAGTGGCAACATCACATCTACTACCGAAGAGATTTCCGTTACTTCCCTTGGAAAATAGAGGTATGAACCCACTATCGAGCATAAATACCCCCTCTTGGAGTCCCTAGCAACTACTTGGCCAAGATAGCTACTAACAACGGAGAGCATGCAAGATCACAAACAACATAGACATGATAGAATCAATAAGACAAAACCATTAATCAATCTAACATAGTAATCTCAATATCCATCGGATCCCCGCAAACACAACATGCATGGTTACAAATAGATTAGATCTTGATAATGAACGGAGCTCACAAGATCTATACATGAAAGCACAAGGAGGAGATACAACCATCTAGCTACTACATGGACCCGTAGTCCAAGGTGGAACTACTCACGCTTCATACCGGAGGCTGGCATGATGAATAAGAAGGCCTCCTAGATAATCTCCCCTCTGGCAGGGTGCCGGGAAGAGCTTCAGATCCCCCCGATCTAGGGACGATGGTGGAGGCGGCCTCAGACGGTTTCGTGGAATTTTGATCGGGTGCCTATGGTTTTGGCATCGGGGGGACTATAGGCAAAGAGGCCAGGCAGGGGGGCCACAAGGGCGGTTGCCCTCCTAGGCGCGGGGTGGGCCCACCCGCACGGCCAGGGGGTGCGGCCCCCTGGTGAGCCTCCTCCGTCTTGTATTCTGGATTTGTGTTGCCCACGGTAAAATATTGACTTTGGCTTTTATCCAGTCCAATTCCAAGAATATTGATTTTCTGCCTTTCTGGAACCAAAAACAGAAGAAAACAGGCAACTGGCACTATGGCATCTTGTTAATAGGTTAGTACCAGAAAACATATAAAAACACCTCAAAGTGTAGACAAAGCAAAGCAAAGATGATACTAAACAAGCATGGAACATCAAAAATTATAGATACGTTTCCGACGTATCATCGAACCATTAGAATGGAGGAAGGAAACGTCTCAAAGGTGTTGCAAGCAACTTGGAGACCTACACAACACAAACTCAAGACCTGGCCCCAACGAACAGTGAGGTTGTCAATCTCACCGGTTGCTGTAACAAAGGATTACATGTATGGTGTGGAAGGTGATGGTGGTTTGCAGAAAGTAAATAGTAATAGTGGAAGATGTATCAATGGTAAAGATTGGACCGGGGTCCTTAGTTCACTCGAGGTATTCTCCTTAGATAAACAAACATGGCATGCTAGGTAAACAAATTATAGCAGGGTAATTGACAGGATTGAGCAAGGCATAACAATGCAATACTAGACATCAAGATCCTATGAGATTCGATTGGGCAATATAACAAGATACATAGACCGCCATCCAACTGCATATATGACTATAAGTCCACCTTTGGGTTATCATCCGAACCCCCTCCAGTATTAAGTTGCAAGCAACATACAACTTCTTTAAGAAAAGTGTGTAAGGTAAACAATCCACTTGTTCCATGAACAAGAGACCGTTGTTTTCATCCTAGTAGCAACAGCACATCTACAACCTTAGAGATTTTTGTCACTTCCCTTAGATTAAATAGAGGCATGAACCCACTATCGAGCATAAATACCCCCTCTTGGAGTCACTAGCAACTACTTGGCCAAGATAGCCACTAACAACGGAGAGCACGAAAGATCACAAACAACACAAACATGATAGAATCAATAAGACAAAACCATTAATCAATCTGACATAGTAATCTCAATATCCATCGGATTCCCGCAAACACAACATGCATGAATACAAATATATGAGATATTGATCATGAATGGAGCTCACCAGATCTAGACATGAAAGCACAAAGGAGGAGATACAACCATCTAGCTACTTCATGGACCCGTAGTCCAAGGTGGAACTACTCACGCTTCATACCGGAGGCTAGCATGATGAAGAAGAAGGCCTCCAGGATGATCTCCCCTCCGACAGGGTGCCGGGATGTAAGATCCCTCCTTTGTAAAGGAAAGGATCCCTGTGATTGCAATGCTAGTCCCTGGATCAATGCTAGCATCCACAGTTTAAGATGAAGTACACAGATACAAAGGTCGTTTATTACATTCATTCCAGAGATAAAACATAGTCTTTTACAACTCAGGGCCAAAGGCCTAATACAAGAGTTTATGGAATAAGCAAATAAACATAAGTCCTCATCTTCATGTGCCACAGGCAAGCATGTTGAGTGTAGACTCATGACTCCTACTCATCATCGGAGTAACCTGCAACATCACAAGTTACAGCCACAGAGGGTCAATACTTTGGAATAGTATTGGCAAGTGATACCTTAGTATGTTTTAAGTGGACTATATTACTATATGCATTTTGGCTAGGTGTAGCTTGGCTTGCTTTGCTCAAAATAGGTTTTCCCTATTAGTTGAAATCACTAAGTTTTCTTTGTCAAAAAGCTTCCCAAGAAACCACCAATAGACATTGGGGTCCTTCACCCTTGTTCACCCACAAGTTTTAACTTAGAAGTTGGAGTGATGAGATTCTTGTAGCTTCCATGTCTTGATGCTCAATTTGTCCATTGCCATGGACTTGGCTAAGTACTTAGATTTTCCATCTGCAGAGGTTGTGCACTTTCCCCACCAGACTTGGTTTCCCAAGACAGGACCTTTCAGAAGCCTTTCCTTAGTCAAATGGACGCGCTCCAACCTATCATTCCCACTACCACCAACTGTCCAAGTGACTAAGTTCTAGCAACCTATATGATCATGGCAGAGCCCATATTGCCAAGTGGTTGCACTGTAAGCTTTCTCAACACTTGGCCTCCAAATCCCTTTGTGCCTAGGTGGCATACCACAAGTGAGATACACAAGCCAAATCCATGGCCTTGTGTAACCACTCAACCAAAAAAACCACCATTCAAGTCCCATTCCACCCAGGAAGTTCATTGACTAGTTGTTTTATTAAGAAAAGCATGAGTCCCAAAGGACTTAGAATTATTTCACCATAGCATGTACTTACTTTGCCATCCCTTGTTTTCTACTAGCTAGGCTAAGCAGGGCATAGTATCTTAACTTAGGAAAATTCCCTAGCAATTCAACAATTCTACAACTACATAGGATTTCCCAACATATCATTTGGCAAAAATAGCATGCAAGACTTAGCAAAAATAATTCTAATGCTTATCCAAAATAAAGGGTGGAAATATCATGAAGTATCACTTGCCTTGGTAATGGGGAGAGTAGCACTCTTCACAACCACAGTCACTAGCAAAATCTACACAAAAATTTGTAGCATACAATTACACACAATTTATATACAATCAAAAATATGAATGCATGTATGCAAGAATTTGCTAAGTGATGATTTTTGAAAATTCTACCAAGGAAGTGCATGATACAGAAACATAACAAGTCACAAAGTTTGCTAACTAAATTTACTTAGCCCTAAAACAATTTGCTAAACAAAAACTATAATCAAAAAGGGCCTAAACTTGTTTCTGCATACAAAGTCATTTTAACAGTTACTATTTGTTAAACACATTGCATATTCAGAAAGGCCTTGATTCACTGATTCCAACGGTATAAAGTTTGCAAAATTCCAACGTGGCAATCAAAAGTTATAGCTGATTGAAATTTGGATCTAAATCTGATTTGAATTTCTGTTTTTGAATTAACCCTAGACACGTGTCGCAGTATCACTGGCGCGTACCGATTCGCGCGGATCGGCAGACGCAGACCGCAGGATCTAACTTAGATCTAACGGCGCAGAGACATACGATGCCTCTTTGATTAAGATCTATCCTAGCCCTACGATACAGATCCAACAGACTCAGACAGCAAGCCATTAACTGGCGGCGCTTAACGGCTGCGCGCGGCGGCGACGGCCAGATAGTGGTGGCGCCGGCGATACAGGGAGCTAGACGGGCAGGGAAGGTACTCACCGTGATCGCAAGGACGCGGTGATGCTCAACGTGCAAACGGCTCGGCAAGGGGCGCTCAGGGTTGCGGTGGATTGCTCGCCGGAGTAGGATCTGGCGACGGGTGGCTCTGTTCGAGGTCGTAGGCGACGCTGTCGATCAAGAGGAGGCAAACAGAGGATGTGGTTAGATGCAGAAGATCACGGCGAAGACGCGTGCGTGAAGGGGAAGGCTTGGGGCGGTCTGGACTTACGAGGGAGCTCGACAGAGTTGAAGCCGAAGATGGTGGCGCTCAGTCACTTGTGTTGCCGACGTTCGGGGTCACGCGCGGGCGAGCTGGTGGTACTGGGAGATGCGCGAGGTCAAGTGGAGTCTGTTTGTGTGAACCAGGAGCAGAGGGGTGGTCGGAGTTGGCCGGAATCGTGGCTGCAGCTCGTCGGAGACAGCGGGGTTGCGGTGAGCAATTCGTGCAGCCTGGGGGCGCTCTGGGCTTGGGGTTTGGGGGAGAATGGAGAGGGGGCAGAGGGGGTTTAAGTAGCCAGGATACGAGCGAGATTTACTCGTGCAATTACTCGAATTGAAGCAGCGCAAATCAACAGGAAACGGCCGGCGTCAATTTGGGGATGAACCAGTCGTGGGGGGTGGAGACGACGGTACCCGGGTGGGCCGCGGTTGTCAGCGAGCGAGGAGGAGGGGGAGTGGGTCCTACCTGTCAGTGAGCTGGTGGGTGCGGGAGCGGGTGAAATAAAACGCTTCGTGGGGTGGGAGCTGTTGGGATAGCTGGGCCGTGTTGGGCTGGGTCGGCCAGATTAGCTGGTTGTCTATTTTTTTTCTTCTTTACTCCTTTTCTTTTTCTGATTGATTTTCTAGAGATGGTTTTCAAACTCTATTTCAAATAAGTTTGAATTCAAACCTGTCCTAGTTTTTTGTACAGTGATCCTTGCACCCAATTAAGTGTTAAACACTTCTGTTCACTCAGACCTACTTGGGTTATTTGAAAATAATACAATAAAACCAAGTTTTTTTTGGAGATATAATAATAGGCATAACTTTGGTTTTATTCCATATTTTGTTTTGAAACTTTGCCCAAGCTTTTGAAATCACTTAAGTTTGAATTCAAAACATCCTAAATGAATAATAGAACCTTTCTCATTAGCATGTAGCACAAAGGCTAGGGTTTTCATACATCCAATAATGATTAACCTTTGCTCCTGTTTTTGAAATGATTTTGAGATAAAACCCTAAATGATGATGGATGCATGGATGATATGCATGAGTTTTGAAACATGATTTTAGGGATGTTACAATCTAACCCCCTTAAGGTGAATCTCGCCCTCGAGATTCGGATTGTCTAGCAAATAGGTGAGGGTGGTCTTTCCGAAGATCATCTTCTCTTTCCCATGTTGCTTCCTCTTCGGTATGATGGTTCCATTGCACTTTGCAAAACTTGATAGTCTTTGTTCTTGTGACTCTTTCTGCAGTCTCAAGAATCCTGATAGGCTTCTCTTCATAAGTGAGATCACTTTCTAGTTGAACTTCTTCCAAAGGTATGGTATCCTTCAAAGAAGACTCTTCCATTTCTGGGTGACATTTCTTAAGCTGACTCACATGAAATACATTATGGACTGCTGATAGAGATGCCGGCAGTTCAATTTCATAAGCAACTTCGCCCTTGCGACTCAGAATCTTGAATGGCCCAACATATCTTGGTGCCAACTTTCCTTTGACTCCGAATCTTTTTACTCCACGGAGTGGTGATACTCTAAGATAGGCTCTATCACCAACTTCGTAGATGACTTCTCTACGCTTAGGATCTGCGTAGCTTTTCTGTCGGGACTGTGCTATCTTCAACCTGTCCTTAACCAATTTGACCTTCTCTTTGGCTTCTTTGATAAGATCTGGCCCAAATAAACTTCTTTCTCCCACACCATTCCATAACAATGGGGTGGTACATTTTCTTCCGTAGAGAAACTCAAACGGTGCCATCTCAATGCTGGCTTGATAGCTGTTGTTATAAGAAAATTCTGCGTAAGGCAGACTTTCGTCCCAACTTGCCCCATAGTCTAGGGCACATGCTCTCAACATGTCTTCAAGGATTTGGTTAGTCCTTTCCGTTTGTCCATCGGTTTGAGGATGAAAAGTAGTACTGAATTCCAACCTCGTTCCCAATGATTCGTGTAGCTGTCTCCAAAAATGGGAAGTGAATTGGGTTCCCCTATCGGACACAATACTCTTCGGCACACCGTGAAGGCATACAATTCTACTCATGTAGATTTTGGCTAACTTGGCACTTGTATAAGTTGTCTTCACGGGTATGAAATGTGCCACTTTAGTTAAGCGATCCACTACTACCCATATGGAATCATATCCTGACCTGGTCCTTGGTAATCCGGTGATGAAATCCATACCAATTTTGTCCCATTTCCAATCAGGAATAGGTAGTGGTTGAAGCAAACCTGCTGGTTTCTGATGTTCCACTTTTACTCTACTACACACATCACACAAAGCGATATGCTCGGCGATGTCCCTCTTGAGATTGTTCCACCAAAATCTTTCTTTCATGTCCATATACATTTTGGTGTTACCCGGATGAATAGAATACGGAGAGTTGTGGGCTTCTTGTAGAATCAGTTTCCGCATTTCCGGATCTTGTGGAACACAAATACGTTTCCCGTGCCATAAAGTACCTTGTTCGTCTACATGGAAACTTTTAGCTTTCCCTTGGTCAATATTTTTCTTAATCTCCTCAATTTCTTTATCAGTCTTTTGAGCTTCTCGAATCTTGTCCAACAAAGTGGGTTGGACTTCTAAAGACATGAGATGTCCTTCAGGCACAATCTCCAATCTGAGTTCCTTGAATTGCTTACACAAATCATCTGGCAATTCGCCTTTGGTAAGGCCATTCACAAATACCTTACGACTTAGAGCATCCGCTACAACATTTGCTTTACCGGGGTGGTATTGCAAACTTAAGTCGTAATCTTTGATAAGTTCTAACCATCTTCTTTGTCTCATATTGATTTCCTTCTGGGTGAAGATATATTTCAAGATCTTGTGATCGGTGAACACTTCACAACACTTTCCCAAAAGGTAATGTCTCCATGTTTTGAGTGCATGGACGACAGAGGCTAACTCCAAATCATGAGTAGGATAATTTACTTCATGAGTTTTGAGTTGTCTTGAGGCGTAGGCCACAACTTTACCGTCTTGCATAAGTACGGCTCCCAAACCTTGATGAGACGCATCACAGTATACCTGGAAATCCTTTTCCAAATCTGGCAGACATAGAACTGGTGCTGTCACAAGTCTCTTCTTCAAATCTTGAAAGTTGACCTCACAACCTTCAGACCAAGCAAACTTTTTATCTTTCTCTAATAATTCAGTCATGGGCTTAGCAACTTTTGAGAAATTCTCAATGAATCTTCTGTAGTAACCTGCTAAGCCAAGGAAACTGCGAACTTCTTTCACATTCTTGGGAGATTCCCATTCTGTCACGGCTGACACTTTAGCAGGATCGACTGCTACACCATCCTTTGTCATAACATGACCAAGGAAACCAACTTCCTCTAACCAGAACTCACACTTGCTGAATTTGGCATAAAGTTTATGTTCTGTCAACTTCTCAAGTATCAAACGCAAGTGTCCTTCATGTTCTTCTTTGCTCTTAGAGTAAACTAGGATGTCATCAATGAAAACGACAACGAACTTGTCTAGAAATTCCATGAACACCTTGTTCATCATATTCATGAAGTATGCTGGAGCATTGGTTAAACCGAATGGCATTACGGTATACTCATATAATCCATACCTTGTGGTAAATGCTGTTTTAGGTATGTCTTGCTCTCTTATCTTGAGTTGAAAATAGCCCGACCGGAGATCAATCTTCGAGAACACACAAGCTCCCTCTAGCTGATCAAACAAGTCATTGATCCGTGGCAAAGGATATTTGTTCTTGATAGTTACCTCGTTGAGTGAACGGTAATCTATGCATAACCTTTGGCTTCTATCTTTTTTCTCCACGAACAATACTGGGGCTCCCCAAGATGAAGAACTTGGTTGGATAAATCCTTTCTACAACTATTCTCCTAGTTGTTTCTTGAGCTCTTTCAGTTCTTCAGCTGCCATTTTGTATGGTCTCTTTGCTATTGGTCCAGCACCTGGTACCAAATCTATCAGAAACTCCACATCTCTATCTGGTGGCATTCCTGGCAATTCTTCCGGAAATACATCCGGATACTCACACACAATTGGCACACTGTCCAAGCTACCCCCTTAAGAGAATTTAGCTTACTCCCTTTGGATTCAAAGTTTGACCTGAACTTTATTCTTTTCCCTTCTGGGGTTGTGAGTGAAACAGTACGATTAGTACAATCAAGAACTCCTTCATACTTAGCCATCCAATCCATTCCTAAAATTACATCCAAACCTTGGGAATCTAGGATTATCGCTCACTAGAAACTTATGCTTTCCAAACTCTATGACAAGATCCCGGCATCCAAGACTTACTATCATATCTCCACCCAGAGAACTAACTTTTATTGGACACCCAATGTTTTCAGATGCAAACCCATTTCTATCAACAAATGCTTTTGATATGAATGAATGAGATGCACCAGTATCAAAGAGTACAAATGCTGGAATGGAATTGAGTCTGAACTTACCCGCAACAGCGTCAGGTTCCTCATAGACCTCCTCCACATTGATGTGGTTAACCTGTCCTTTCTGAAAAGGATTGGGCTTGTTAGGTCCTTCAACTTTCTTCTCAGGGCACTCATTAGCATAATGCCCCAGCTTCTTGCATTTGAAGCACTCAACCTGACTGATGTCTCTTTTGGTAGGCTGACATCCACTTCCACTACCATTCCCACTGTGGTGGCTCTTGTGTCCACTCTTGTGGTTCTTGTACTTGTCATTGTCATGACTGCGGTGATGCTTGTTGTCATGACGGTTGTGGTTGTGGTGCTTGTTGAATTTCCCATGCTTATGGGATCCTGTGCTTCCACTGTCATCATAGTGAGATCGTTTGTGAGACGATCCCGAGCTGTGCTTGTCGGAGTGTTTTCTCTTCCTACTCTCGACTTGCTTCATCTTATTCTCCAAGATAGCAGCCTTGTCACACAGAGACTGATAAGTTGGAACATATGCCACAGACAACTATAAGTTTAGCTCATCATTCAGGCCCTCCAGAAACTTTTCCTTTCTTTTCGCATCTGTGTCAACCTCATCCGGTGCATAGCGCGCCAGATTGTTGAACTCTTCTATATATTCAGCTACGCTGCGGTGGCGCTGCTTCAGGTTGTGAAACTCCTTCTTTTTCAGGCTCATCATCCCTGATGAGATATGAGCAGTGTGGAAACCATCTTCAAAGATAGCCCAAGTCACCTCATCTAAAGGAGTGGTGATTTGGAAGTTGTCCCACCATGTGGCGGCTGGTCCTTCCAACAGATGCGCTGCGAACCTGACTTTTTCCGCATCCGTGCAGCCCACGGTCACTAAGTCCTTGTTCACAGAATGTAGCCAGTCATTGGCCACCATGGGATCAGTCGTCCCCGAGAACTTAGCTGGCCTCAAGCGTAGAAATCTGGTGAGCATATCAAAACCCGGAGGGTTGTTGTTGTTGTTGTTATTGGGGTTGTTGTTGTTATTCTGGTTTTGGATGAACGTTGTCATCATCTGCATAAGCTGTGTTTGCGCATTCATCATTTGTTGCATTTCCGGGGTGATGTTGTTGGGGTTGGGGTTTGCGCGACGGGGAGGCATCTGTGGTTTGTTCAAATAGAGATAAGAATGAGATACCCATACATGATTCATGCACATTACATCACATAAGCAAACACATAGCATGCAACACAAGGATAAAAGTTCAACAACAAGATAACAAAGTCTCAAAGTAAAAACACACAAGTGGCAAGCCATACACATGTCAGATGGTCCAATAATAAGTTCACAAATAACAAGTATGATAATAAAAGATAACCGAGTAGTCAAGTCTACTCATCAGCATCAATCTCCTCCTCGACAAAAGTAAGACCTGCATTCTCCATCGCGGTCTTGTTCTCCTCAATGGTAGTGGTCAAGGACTCGATCTTGGTCTTGAGAGCCCTCTTTTGGGAGCGAAGCCTCTCAATCACCATCTGCTGCTGCTCTAGCTCGAAATCCTTGGACTTCAGTTCCTCGGTCATGTCCCGGATCCTCTTGTTCCTATCCTGGACGCGTTTCTCCTGACTCTTGAACTTGCGATCCTGGGTCTCGAACTTCGCCTCCATTTCCTTGACTATCCCGTCCTGCTGTGCGAAAAGCTTGTCCTTCTCGCGAAGCTACACCTGGAGCTCGTCATTGTTGAGCATGACGTTGGTCCTGTCCGTATCCACGTGCCTAATAAGAGACTCTATGTCCTGGAGATAGAGACGTATCGGATCTGCTGCGTCCCTCGAGTCGTCCTCAAAGTCGATGGACTCTCCATCGTCATCACGTCTTCCGAAGACGTGGAAGTGGGTGCCCTAACCTGTCGGGAGTGACGGCCTAACAGACGTCCTATCAGGTCCTGCATGACGACCTCCATGCCTCTCTCCCTGTCATCGTGCATAAGCTTGAAGACAATGGCCTCCGTAGTAGGCTCCGTCTGGCGCCCGGGCTGGTTCACCTTGAAGCCCCAGAGGTCCTTCCTCTCGAACTTGGTGAGTGGGTGCACCATAATGGTGGGAAGAGGGAGATTGAGCAAAGTGGTAAGCTCAACGATACGAGGACCAAAACAGGTACCCTGGAACTCCTCAACAATGTTGATGGTAATAGGCATCTATTTATAAGATAGAAAAGTTAGGACAACACAATATAAGATAAACAAACATTTCATACCTATCCTTGGAACACAAAATACACAATTCATGCATACATAATTCCATTACATCAATCAAGGTCCAAACTTATTTAAGGTATCATTTTGGAAAATAAGGTGATAGGTGGTGGTCCAACTAACGTAGTGCGTTCATAATCCTATCTCACTGGATCTGGTGGCTAACACAATGTTCCTAGAGGCAATCCACCTATCTTGTTCACATGATTCCATCACTAAGTCTATTATATCACCCCTTAAGGTTTGGTTGGTGGCTTCCAACTCTTGGGTAAGTTCCTTCTCTTTCTCCAAGTCTTTTTGGAGGTTGAGCATTCTGCACTTGACTCTTGCACTTAGTTCTTTGATAGTCCTCCAAGCTGCTTCTCTGGCTGACTCAAAGAATGTGGTGTGCATTACAGTGTTGGTGTACATGCAGAAGCCTCTTTATTTGTGGTTGTCTTCCTTGTTTTTGTACAAGTGAAGTTGCACCCACCAATACTCCACTCCTTCATCCATCACTGGAAAGCCCTTGTATACAGCTGCACCATGTGCTTCCATTGCCACAATGAGGTCCTTGAGAATTTTGGGAAACTCAGTTTCACACTCCAAAGTCATGGTCATGAGTGGTCCTTTCTTCACGGCTTCGTTGATGGAGTTCATCTACAAATAGAGATGAGAATGAGAAGATTAGAAAAGTTTATGAGAAGAATAGACAAGTGTAGAAGTAGTTAAAAATTTCCTTAGTGGTTTCCAATCCTAGGGTCATAATCCTACAGGCAACACAGTGCTCTGATACCATCTGTAAGATCCCTCCTTTGTAAAGGAAAGGATCCCTGTGATTGCAATGCTAGTCCCTGGATCAATGCTAGCATCCACAGCTTAAGATGAAGTACACAGATACAAAGGTCGTTTATTACATTCATTCCAGAGATAAAACATAGTCTTTTATAACTCAGGGCCAAAGGCCTGATACAAGAGTTTATGGAATAAGCAAATAAACATAAGTCCTCATCTTCATGTGCCACATGCAAGCATGTTGAGTGTAGACTCATGACTCCTACTCATCATCGGAGTAACCTGCAACATCACAAGTTACAGCCACAGAGGGTCAATACTTTGGAATAGTATTGGCAAGTGATACCTTAGTATGTTTTAAGTGGACTATATTACTATATGCATTTTGGCTAGGTGTAGCTTGGCTTGCTTTGCTCAAAATAGGTTTTCCCTATTAGTTGAAATCACTAAGATTTCTTTGTCAAAAAGCTTCCCAAGAAACCACCAATAGACATTGGGGTCCTTCACCCTTGTTCACCCACAAGTTTTAACTTAGAAGTTGGAGTGATGAGATTCTTGTAGCTTCCATGTCTTGATGCTCAATTTGTCCATTGCCATGGACTTGGCTAAGTACTTAGATTTTCCATCTGCAGAGGTTGTGCACTTTCCCCACCAGACTTGGTTTCCCAAGACAGGACCTTTCAGAAGCCTTTCCTTAGTCAAATGGACGCGCTCCAACCTATCATTCCCACTACCACCAACTGTCCAAGTGACTAAGTTCTAGCAACCTATATGATCATGGCAGAGCCCATATTGCCAAGTGGTTGCACTGTAAGCTTTCTCAACACTTGGCCTCCAAATCCCTTTGTGCCTGGGTGGCATACCACAAGTGAGATACACAAGCCAAATCCATGGCCTTGTGTAACCACTCAACCAAAAAAACCACCATTCAAGTCCCATTCCACCCAGGAAGTTCATTGACTAGTTGTTTTATTAAGAAAAGCATGAGTCCCAAAGGACTTAGAATTATTTCACCATAGCATGTACTTACTTTGCCATCCCTTGTTTTCTACTAGCTAGGCTAAGGGCATAGTATCTTAACTTAGGAAAATTCCCTAGCAATTCTACAATTCTACAACTACATAGGATTTCCCAACATAGCATTTGGCAAAAATAGCATGCAAGACTTAGCAAAAATAATTCTAATGCTTATCCAAAATAAAGGGTGGAAATATCATGAAGTATCACTTGCATTGGTAATGGGGAGAGTAGCACTCTTCACAATCACAGTCACTAGCAAAATCTACACAAAAATTTGTAGCATACAATTACACACAATTTATATACAATCAAAAATATGAATGCATGTATGCAAGAATTTGCTAAGTGATGATTTTTGAAAATTCTACCAAGCAAGTGCATGATACAGAAACATAACAAGTCACAAAGTTTGCTAACTAAATTTACTTAGCCCTAAAACAATTTGCTAAACAAAAACTATAATCAAAAAGGGCCTAAACTTGTTTCTGCATACAAAGTCATTTTAACAGTTACTATTTGTTAAACACATTGCATATTCAGAAAGGCCTTGATTCACTGATTCCAACGGTATAAAGTTTGCAAAATTCCAACGTGGCAATCAAAAGTTATAGCTGATTGAAATTTGGATCTAAATCTGATTTGAATTTCTGTTTTTGAATTAACCCTAGACACGTGTCGCAGTATCACGGGCGCGTACCGATTCGCGCGGATCGGCAGACGCAGACCGCAGGATCTAACTTAGATCTAACGGCACAGAGACATACAATGCCTCTTCGATTAAGATCTATCCTAGCCGTACGATACAGATCCAACGGACTCAGACAGCAAGCCATTAACTGGCGGCGCTTAACGGCTGCGCGCGGCGGCGACGGCCAGATAGTGGCGGCGCCGGCGATACAGGGAGCTAGACGGGCAGGGAAGGTACTCACCGTGATCGCAAGGACGCGGTGATGCTCAACGTGCAAACGGCTCGGCAAGGGGCGCTCAGGGTTGCGGTGGATTGCTCGCTGGAGTAGGATCTGGCGACGGGTGGCTCTGTTCGAGGTCGTAGGCGACGCTGTCGATCAAGAGGAGGCAAACAGAGGATGTGGTTAGATGCAGAAGATTACGGCGAAGACGCGTGCGTGAAGGGGAAGGCTTGGGGCGGTCTGGACTTACCGGGGGAGCTCGACGGAGTTGAAGCCGAAGACGGTGGCGCTCAGTCACTTGTGTTGCCGACGTTCGGGGTCATGCGCGGGCGAGCTGGTGGTACTGGGAGATGCGCGAGGTCAAGTGGAGTCTGTTTGTGTGAACCAGGAGCAGAGGGGTGGTCGGAGTTGGCCGGAATCGTGGCTGCAGCTCGTCGGAGACATCGGGGTTGCGGTGAGCAATTTGTGCAGCCTGGGGGCGCTCTGGCTTGGGGTTTGGGGGAGAATGGAGAGGGGGCAGAGGGGGTTTAAGTAGCCAGGATACGAGCAAGATTTACTCGTGCAATTACTCGAATTGAAGCAGCGCAAATCAACAGGAAACGGCCGGCATCAATTTGGGGATGAACCAGTCGTGGGGGGTGGAGACGACGGTACCCAGGTGGGCCGCGGTTGTCAGCGAGCGAGGAGGAGGGGGAGTGGGTCCTACCTGTCAGTGAGCTGGTGGGTGCGGGAGCGGGTGAAAGAAAACGCTTCGCGGGTGGGAGCTGTTGGGCTAGCTGGGCCGTGTTGGGCTGGGTCGGCCAAATTAGCTGGTTGTCTATTTTTTTTTCTTCTTTACTCCTTTTCTTTTTCTGATTGATTTTCTAGAGATGGTTTTCAAACTCTATTTCAAATAAGTTTGAATTCAAACCTGTCCTAGTTTTTTGTACAGTGATCCTTGCACCCAATTAAGTGTTAAACACTTCTGTTCACTCAGACCTACTTGGGTTATTTGAAAATAATACAATAAAACCAAGTTTTTTTTGGAGATATAATAATAGGCATAACTTTGGTTTTATTCCATATTTTGTTTTGAAACTTTGCCCAAGCTTTTGAAATCACTTAAGTTTGAATTCAAAACATCCTAAATGAATAATAGCACCTTTCTCATTAGCATGTAGCACAAAGGCTAGGGTTTTCATACATCCAATAATGAGCAACCTTTGCTCCGGTTTTTGAAATGATTTTGAGATAAAACCCTAAATGATGATGGATGCATGGATGATATGCATGAGTTTTGAAACATGATTTTAGGGATGTTACACGGGAAGAGCTTCAGATCCCCCCGATCTAGGGACAATGGTGGCGGCGGATACAAACAATTTCGTGGAATATTGATCGGGTGTTTAGGGTTTAGGCATCAGGGGGTCTTTATAGGCGAAGAGGCGAGGCAGGGGGCCGCCAGGGCGGCTGCACCCCCCAGGCGCGGAGTAGGCCCACCCGCGCGGCCTGGGGGTGTGGCCCCCTGGTGACTCTCCTTCGTCTCGTATTCCGGCTTCGTGTTCCCCACGGTAAAATATTGCCTTTGGCTTTTGTCCCGTCCAATTCCGAGAATATTGATTTTTTGCCTTTCTAGAACCAAAAATAGTAGAAAATAGGCAACTGGCACTGTGGCATCTTGTTAATAGGTTAGTACCAGAAAAATTGTAAAAACACCAGAAATTGTGGACAAAGCAAAGCAAAGTAGATACTAAACAAGCATGTAACATAAAAAATTATAGATATGTTTCTAACGTATCACTACTCAACTTTAGTTACCGGTAAGTTCTTGTCATTGTAAGTATATGTGTATCATGGAGAACCGCCAATAGGGTACCCCTTGCCCTATGACACAGGAGCTATCCCATATCAAAATTACAAGGCAATAGACAATGAGCATCTCAGCAATCTTCTTATTTACCATGGGAAAATGGTGCCTTTTTCTCTTCTTTCCTCTTTTATTTTCTTTTTCTCTTCTCTTTTTTCTATCTCTCTTTGTTTTATAAGAAGAATGCTTCATAGATTGCTCACTATGGCTATGTTGCAAGTTTCCACCATGATTACGCATGGCTTAGGCTAGCGGCCCGGGCGTTTCTCTAACACATATACATAACTCCAACAAAAGAGCATGATATCAACTAGGTAGATAATTACAGGTGTTTAAAGCGTTCCCCGTGATAGCACGGTTCTGCTAATTCCCAACTTATAAGTGCAAGCATATACACCATAGATGACACAATGTTTCAAGTTTATTAGGGGCAAGAAAAATAAACTGTGCCATCAAGTTTGTGAGAGCTTTAATCACTAATTTTCATATAACAAGTTTACTTTGGAAGATAGATAAACCAAGAATATACTTGGAATGGTGTAACACACCATGCATAGGAATTTATAGTGGAATCTTTGGAATAACTTGGTTTCTTGGGAGTTGTATGCATGCGTAGAGCTTACTCAATACAAGTGGAGGCTAGCAAAAGACTAGGAGCGTCCAACTAATAGAGCAATAACAACCATAATCATGCAGAGTGACAAAACATTATCAATCAAAGCATAAAGTGGTACCACAAGTCAAAAACTAAGTGATCTTAGAGGCTAAGGTGACTGTATCATAGTCATAACATGGTGTGAGCATGTGCCAAGTCAACCCAAACAAAACATCAAAGGAGAATACCACAATATTATGCTTTTGTATGCTAAAATAACGCATGATTCTTGCAAGGAACATTAAACAATATCAATTGTTTGGAACAAGTCATTCTATAGCAATAATCACTATGCATAAGGTCAAATCAACATCTAGCATGACATGATAAAGTCTAAGCCATAGTCAAAACAAGCTCCCTTTTGTACCACTATAAGCATGAAACTTTCTACTCCTTTCCAACACCAATCAACTTATTTGAAACATCACAGCGAAAGCGGGGGTCCAACTACTTTATTCAAGCAAACTAAGCAAACGAAAACCAAAAAAACTAAGACGCTCCAAGAACAACACACCAGTGCATGAGACAATAAAAATAAAGTGTTTAGAAAGAGACCTGAGATTTTTATTGATGAAGAAGGGGATGCCTTGGGCATCCCCAAGCTTTGACGCTTGTACCTCTTGAATATTTCTTGGGGTGACATGGGGTGGCATCCCCAAGCTTGAGCTTTTGTCCATTCTTCATGTCATTACATCATTCTTCCCCTACACATGAAAATTTCCTTCATACAAAACTTCACACAATCTTCATTAGCAACATTAGTGCATTCAAAAGAATAAACCTTTTGGGTTTAGTTTCAAAATAGAAAAACTTTCATTAAAAACACAAGCTCAGCTTACCAAAGAGAACCCCCAAAGAAATCGATAAAGAGGCAAATGCAAATAATGGCAGAAATCTGTCAAAACAAACCAGCAGGTAAAACCCGATTTTTTTAGAAGGCCTTATGTTTCTCAAATCGAAAAGTGTTGAACTAACGAAAGTTAGATAACAACATGTAGGATTTACTCAGAAAATTACAGCTAAATCCAACATACAAAAATATTTCACGAAGTTTTACAGTGAAGCACAAAAAACTGTTTCGGGACAGCAACTTCCCCAAATCTTACTTCTCTCTCATTAGTGGTTATTCTTGGCACACAAATCAAACAAAAAGGATAAGGAGAGGTTATTACAGAAGTATTACTTCCAAGACTCAAGAAAACTATTGGGTTATCTTCCAAGAAGTACTTGTCTTTAACGCCTTTAAGTTAGGCACAAGAAGCAAGAATCAAGTATTTTCATATGAAGAAGCATTAACATCAAATTTTGCTTTCAAAGGAGGAGGAAAAGGTAACTTCTCTATCCTTATAGGGAAGTGTTCAATACCTTTCTTGAATGGGAATTGATATTTAATGGTGACTTCTTTCAAATCAATGATAGCACCAACAGTTCTAAAAAAAGGTCTTCCGAAAGTGATAGGACAAGAAGCATTGCATTAAACATCCAAAACATAGAAATCAACAGGGACATAGGCATTGTTAACCATAATAATAACATCATTAACACACCCTATGAGTTTTGTTTTTAGCATTATAATCAAGTGGGATATCTAAATAGAAATCTTCCAAAGGTGGCAAATCAAGCATTTCGTAAATCTTTTTAGGCATAATAGAGACACTAGAACCAATGTCACATGAAGCTTTAAGATCAAAGTCATTCACTTTCATATTAATGATGGGTTCCCAACTATCTTCTACTTTCCTAGGAATAGACGCTTTGTGTTTCAATTTTTCTTCCTTAATTTTAATGAGAGCATCTGTAATGTGTTTGGTGGAATCCAACCATCAAGATCAAAATCAAACTGAGCATCACAGGTAGTAGACTTATTGGGTTTAGGCATTGTTGTAGGAGGAATGGGGACTTTTTGTGGTTTGATAGCATCAACATTGGTGGTAGTAATAGTACTATTGTTTCTAGCAATTGCATCTTCTCTTTCCCACTTAGCATGTAATTTATCTAACAGTATAACATTTTCATCAATAGTAACTTGTATGGCATGAGTAGCCGCAAAGGTACTTTCCAAGGTTTCAGGTTTAGCAACCATTTTATTAATCAAATAGGATTGTGCTTCAGACAAAGATGAAATATTTTTCTCAACATTCAAAAGCTTTTCCTCCAGTCTTGTTGAAAGTAGTTTGTTTACTAATAAAGTCTTTAAGCATGACTTCAAGTTTAGAGGGATCACTTCTATTATTGTTGTAGGGATTTCCATAAGCATTACCATTATTGGGAGGATAAGGCCTATAATTATTATTACCAAGATTATTCTTATAGGTCTTGTTGTTGAAATTGTTATTTCTAATGAAGTTCACATAAACTTGCTCTTCTTGAGCAACCAAAGAGGCTAAAGGAACATTATTTGGATCAATATGAGCTTTTCCATTAACAAGCATAGACATGATAACATTAATTTTATCACTCAAACACTACTAGGAAAACAGCAGTTAGTGGCGCACCTAAAAAGATCATCTGCGCCACGTGCCTTGCGCTACGGCTATCTCCCAGCCGTGGCGCACTGCCTAGTGCGCCACGGTTGTGTCGAGATAGGCGTAGCGCACCTGCTAGTGCGCCACGGCTATGTGGGCAGGTGCGCTACACGTAGGATCTTCTATGGCGCACTGCCCAGTGCGCCACTAAGCTTCTATAGTGTGCTTTAGGTGTAGTGCGCCACAAAAGGTAGATCATGTGCGCCACAGGTCTGTTTTTTGTTTTATTTTAATTTTCGAGCCACATTATATACAATACCGATTATATACAATATTAAAGCCGATATACACACATAGATACAAGATATACAATTTTATATATATACACAATTTGAAAAACAAGATTGAAACAAATACATATAGATAAGTCTCATACATGAATACATAGTATAAGTTACATTGTTTTGATCAAGTTACAAAGTAGTACTTGGTGACATGCGAATACATGTGTCGATCGAACATGTTAGAGCTCGGAAGCTCGCCTAGACATCTAAACTAGCTAGACACAAACGCGGGATAATCAACCAAAGAAGATAATCATGATCACCGCCACGACGAAGGTGTATGTCTTCATCCGGTTCCTTGTCCTAACTCCCACTAGATAGCGCGTGTATCTAGCTTCCGCCTCCGCCATAGCGTTGTACCCTTTGTAGCTATTGCCGCTGAAATGGTGCACCCGTCTCCGGCAGTCTTCCCAATCATCGTAGACTCTAGGAACCCGTCCCTTGTACACGACGTACCATGTCATCTATAAGTTGACAATAATAATTAACTGGTGATGATTGAAAAAAAACATATATAATTAAAGTCGCATATGAAGATACACTTATAGAAAGTACTCCTAAATCAAAAAGACCAAAGTAACTCGAAAAGCATGCCTCATATATATACATAGGTCGTTGGACACAGGAATATGCTATGATGGAACTGTAAGCCAAGTAGGATGCACAACATCTAGACTTGTGCATAACACAAGGCTTACAGTCCCGTCGTAGCACATTCACATATATATTGTGCCAAGACATTTCAATCATCGGCATTATTCTCGAAAAAGACCAAAGTAGCTCGAAAAGAATGCCTCATATATAACTAGCTAGGTCGTTGGACATAGGAATATGCTATGACGAAACGGTTAGCCAAGTAGGATGCACAATTCCTGGACTTGTGCATATCACAAGGCTAACTATCCCGTCATAGCACATTCACATATATATTGTGCCACGACATTTCAATCATCGGCATATTCTCGAAAAAGACAAAAATAACTCGAAAAGAATGCCTCATATATAACTAGCTAGGTCGTTGGACACAGGAATATGCTATGACGGAACAGTTAGCCAAGTAGGATGCACAATTCCTGAACTTGTGCATATCACAAGGCTAACTATCCCGTCGTAGCACTGTAACACCCTCGCCTGATAAGGCTGAGTTTTTGTGTATAGTGCCAATCCCTGGATCGGTTCACTGGCACACACAGTGCAAAATGATACCAAATATAACTGTGCGTCATAAATACAACGAATATGATCCAGAATTTACATTATTTATTCAAGTACAAAGCGGAAAACGAATACAAGGTAGATCTCCATCCTTCAAATGTGCCACAGGCGAACAATTGTTGAGTGGAGTCTCGTGACCTATGAACGATCACTCAGATACGATATAACCTGCAACATGAAACGTTGCAGCCACGAATGGTCAATACATTGAATGTATGGCAAGTAGGCTAACGTGGTTAACAACAGATCTATCAACTACATGCTTATTTGGCCAAGTGGAGTTCAGGCTCATTTGCATAAAGCAACAGTTTTATCCTAACATTTGTAACAAAGTAGTTTTCCAATACGATAAATAGGACACTCTGGTTCACTCCCAGGTGCTCCTACCCAATTATGTTCACCCAACAAGTTTTAAGTAATTAAGAAATAAGGATGAGTGAGAAATATCATAGCATCAGTATCAGGTCGCTCAAATTGTCCATAACCGGGGACATGGCTAATCGATTAGTTTATACACCCTGCAGGGGTTAGTACACTTTACCCATGTGACTTGGCCAGCCAAGCTCGTACCACCACTCTCATATTGGGTGATGATAGGGAGAAGTCCAAGAAGGAACCGTTCGGGAAGTAGCTCCCCAATCCCGACGCGCACCGGTCCAACCTACACTATCTACATCTCTAGATACGATGGTTCGAGTTACCACAACCTACTGAGTTCAACCAACCGCCCATTCCATTATTGGCACATGGTTGCACACGAAAGCTTCCAAACAAAGAAACCAATCCTTTCTCAGTGTCCTGGGCGGAATTCCCCACCATAAATCCACACTCGATGACCCAATCAATGCCATTCCGCCCAGGTGGTTCATTAAAACATATTGGTTTGTCATTTAGCAAAACATAAGCCTTTCAAAACATATAACTTTTCATGATGTGATTCCCTTCCTCGTCTAAATAGCATAGCTAATCAATCTATCAATACGATGGCTCATAAACAAGAAATGCTAGGGAATAATATGGGACATAGCATAGCATATACACATCAATTCCTACATATGCAATTCTACAAAAAAACATCTACAATGCATAGGAAAAGAGTAGGACATTTATGACCAAGATAGCACCACTTGCCTTTGTTGTAGATGTAGTCAATTAGATAATCCTCACAATTATAATGGCCTCTTTCGTAATAACCACAATACTTGCAATCATAGTAGTTTCAATCATAGTAGTTGCACTCCTCGCAATCTAACGTTTGAAGCAAACACAACAAACACCATTCAAAATATTGCAAACATACAACAGTGCAACATTACAAGAAAACAATGATGAACAGATGCATGCATGATGATTTAATGAGTCACAATGGTTGTTACTTTAGTTCTCTAAACAATATTGAAGTATATGATGCATGCAAGAGGCCAATTAATGCAATGGAGTACTTGTTACTAATAATTACTTGCCAATATAGGGTTTTTAATAGTTCTGTTGTAACGCCTGTTCTAACTATCGAATTAAATTTGTTTCTTGGGTTTACTAGATAGAAGACATTAATACGAACCAGTAGGCATTGGATTCACCCTAATCGGAGTTATAGATCTTTTTGTATGATTTAAATAGTGTTTAATGGGTTTTAAATGATTCATATAGTTTCTATTGTGTAAAAATCAAACTAAAATTATATCTGTAATCTCCACGGAATTGTGATTTCAGGGACATATTATTTGTAATTTTCTTAATAGTATTTATTTTCTTATGAATTTATTACTCTAAATAGGCCATTAAACTATTTAAATCTTCACGGCAAAACCTTACAGTCAAAGGCTGAACTAATTGCATATTGATGATCTACATGGAACCAGCTTTCCATCGGTATATCATTTATATTTTTGTGATAAGCAATTAATATTTAATGAATTTAATGATTTGTAAAGCCACTAAAACTAATTAAATTGCTACGTGTTAAATATTCGGCAAAGGCTAGATCCAACCAGATATTATTAATGTACATTACAGTAGCTTCAATTTGATATATTGTTCATATTTTAGGGAGTTACAGATAATTTCTTATGAATTTATTAACCTAAAAGACCATTAAAACTAATTAAATTACTGCAGTAACCACATACAATAAAAGTTGGATCTATTCTGATAAGATGATTCTACGTAAAATTATCTTCAATTTGGTATATTATACGCAATTTTTGGACATGGTATGAATTTCTAATGAATTTTACAAGTTAGATCTATAATATGCAATTTTAAATTCGAACGGAATATTCCAGGGAATATTCCGCTGACTGGACATGTTGACTTTGCATGCTGACTGGGACTAGATGTTGACCTGACGTTGACATGGCGTTGATGAGGAAGCTGACTGGGTTGACGACATGGCACGCACCGGTTTGATTGGATCTCGACCGTCTGGATAGGATCCGGTGGCTAGAAGAAGAGATTGACCCGATTTTGACTCAGAATAGACAAGAAATAGATCTGTCTTAGAGAGACAAATCCGTAGGTCAAATTGAAAAACTCAGAACATAAAAGTTGTGGGGAATTATTATTCCTACCTTCTCACCAAAGAAATTTGGATTTGAAGAAACGAGCGCGAGTACATCTTGGATTTACACCGTAAGATCTGAAATATTGCGATGCAAAATTCTCCAGCTGTGGTGGATGAAAATATGTGAGGTTTGTCGGGATTGAAAGATTTCGACGCGTTCTACAACTTTCGTTTTTTGATCGAAGGCAAACAACGAAGTCTAGATGGGTTAAAAAGCGAAATAAGATTCAGACATATGTAGATTCGAGATTTCAAGGAGAGAAACTCGTACAGCTGTGGCTCCACGAGTTTATGTGGAGATTTAGGATGTTGTAGAGATAGGTATTGGAGTAGGGAACAAGTAGAAGCAAACGGAAGTTGATTCGGAGTTGTAGATAAAAAGTTATAGCCGTTTGAATAGAGATAGGTCTAGAAAACGTATTTTCGCACGAGTTTTAAAGTAGCTGGAGACGCTCCTCACCTACGCCCGTGTGCGTGGTCGGCTGGCTGGGCTGGTTCGGTCCGGATAGGCCGGCCCGTTAGACTTTTTTTTCTTTTTCTTTTTCTATTTACTTGTTTTTCTCATATCTTTTGCATACGAACTCCAAATGACATGATTCTTGTTTCTAAATTTTCTAAAATCGAATAGATCATTATAGGATCAAATTTATAATATTTTTACTAGTTTGGAAGTATTGGATTTATAAATCCTTGTATATTCCATTTTATTTATATCTTTATTTGTTTGTATTTATTCCATAACTTTTTCATACTAGCTCCAAATGAGCTCAATTTTGTTTCTAAAATTTTGTAGTATTAATTGGATCTCTTTAGGCTATAATTATCAATAATTTATGCCTTAACAACAATGGGTTTTATAAAGTCAATTTAATTACCCTTAGGAACATTTGGGCGAATCAACTATAGGATTTAGATACCAGGATTTGGATTTAGTTTGTGAGAACTTTGCATGGATGTAATGAAATGTTTATAAATGCTTCATGATTTTCATTTTGAAATCTTGCACACCAATTCTACAATCCATAATCAATCCATGCCCTTTTGCCTATATGGCTACTTAGTCATAACAAAAGAATATAAGATTTTGAATTCAAGGTTGAGAGGATTTTCTATTCAAAAAGTTTCTTCTCATTGAGAATTTTCAACATAGCCAAACAATCAATCAGACTTATTTATTTATTTCACATTCCAAAATTAGGAGAATTTTGGGATGTGACAGACTACCACCCTTAAAAGAAATCTCGTCCCGAGATTTGGGAAGGCTAGGAAGAACGAAAGAAAGGTTCGGGATCCATTAGGATGCTACCACCCTTAAAAGAAGTCTGACTAGATCACTTCTTCAGGGTTCACTTGGCTCAATTGGTTTTCATTGCACATTCTAATTCCATGATTGATAGTTTCTGAGGAATCACTTCTTAAACTAGCAAAACTCTCATGGTGGGCAATTAGGAAACGTTTACTTCATGGTACCCATTAATCATGGTTGAGATTCATCCTTACCGTACGTTCCTATGCTTAGGAATGGATGCTTTTAGAAGGGTGTAACAATATACCATTCTAGGGTTTAGGCTTAACGTCGACTCTCTGCTAAGGTTGAAAGGGGCACTCAAGATTCACAAAGCCAACAGTACAAGAGCGAATAATAAGAGTAGTAGGAATGGTGATCAATGCATCCTGCACCCAAATCATTACCCTGTATGAGGATAGGTGAATCACGTTTTTCTATCACTCGGGCATTCTCACTTGCCTTGAAGAATGTTTCCATGGGCACGAGCTAATGCTCTATGTATACTCCCATGTATTCAATCAACAAAGCTACTACTAAAACTAAACTATCGATACTTCAACTTTCAGGTTGTGTAATCTACTACATAACATCATTTCAACACTTCATACTCCCATATCTCTTTTTTTCCATTAGATAAAGCATTCTCCTTCCTAAATGCATTGTGTTGTCAAACCTTCCACTTAACACATCATTATATCTCCAAGGGTTCAAGATAGGGAAGAATAGATTCTATAGGAAAGAAACGACTAAGAAAATAATCCTACCCATAACTATATGAAGCAATCAATGTCACAAACAAGGAAACAATCATAGGCGATCAACACACAATCAAACACTTGTATAATAACATTACAGGGGTATAAACTTAGTAGTATATAACCACAAAATAGTTTGAAAGCATTGGGAACAATACTAGAGTAAAATAGAGTAACATATAAGCAATAAACTAAATCTGTCAAAACGGTACAGCAGGTCTAACGAATTTTTCTGGGCACCTTAAACTCGTCAGGAATTTTAGCAAATTTTTGTGCATGTACTAAAGGTAATTACGCTCCAGATCCTATTTTTTTTGGATTTTTCTGAGTTACTAGTAAAATATGAAAAATCACGCGGTACAATAGTTCATGCAGAAAACTGCAGCAGTAAAATCACGAATTTCAATCAATTCACACCATTAAACTAATTTAAAAACCTCATCACAATTTCAGAAACATTAGAGTTCAAAACTAACTGATCCTAAACAAAGCATCACACAAAATAGCTCAATACAACCAAGCAAACAACCTATATTGTCATACCACATAAGTTGATAAGAACAATATGCTAACACGATAGCGATGATCTCCTAAAGAGATAAAATATGGTGGTCCAGACCTACCCAAACTTGATGAGATGTTTATTTATGCCATCTTATTTATTGTTTTACTTATGCTAACTCTCATATAGGTATCATAAGAATGGACAACTACAAATTTTGAACAAGAAGAGGTTATAGAAAAGATAGACAAGGAATTTAAGAACTCTAATACGTATAAAATATGATAGTTCTCCTAATAGAGGTCTTCTATTGCTAATCCATTTCTAAGGTCACGATCCTACAGTCAACACACAGCTCTGATACCATCTTGTAACACCCTCGCCTGATAAGGCTGAGTTCATGTGTATAGTGCCAATCCCTGTATCGGTTCACTGGCACACACAGTACAAAATGATACCAAATATAACTGTGCATCATAAATACAACGAATATGATCCAGAATTTACATTATTTATTCAAGTACATAGCGGAAAACGAATACAAGGTAGATCTCCATCCTTCAAATGTGCCACAGGCGAACAATTGTTGAGTGGAGTCTCGCGACCTATGAACGATCACTCAGATACGATATAACCTGCAACATGAAACGTTGCAGCCACGAATGGTCAATACATTGAATGTATGGCAAGTAGGCCAAAGTGGTTAACAACAGATCTATCAACTACATGCTTATTTGGCCAAGTGGAGTTCAGGCTCATTTGCATAAAGCAACAGTTTTATCTTAACATTTGTAACAAAGTAGTTTTCCAATACGATAAATAGGACACTCTGGTTCACTACCAGGTGCTCCTACCCAATTATGTTCACCCAACAAGTTTTAAGTAATTAAGAAATAAGGATGAGTGAGAAATATCATAGCATCAGTATCAGGTCGCTCAAATTGTCCATAACCGGGGACACGGCTAATCGATTAGTTTATACACCCTGCAGGGGTTAGTACACTTTACCCATGTGACTTAGCCAGCCCAGCTCGTACCACCACTCTCATATTGGGTGATGATAGGGAGAAGTCAAAGAAGGAACCATTCGGGAAGTAGCTCCCCAATCCCGACGCGCACCGGTCCAACCTACACTATCTACATCTCTGGATACGCGGGTTCGAGTTACCACAACCTACTGAGTTCAACCAACCGCCCATTCCATTATTGGCACATGGTTGCACACGAAAGCTTCCAAAACAAGAAACCAATCCTTTCTCAGTGTCCTAGGCGGCATTCCCCAACATAAATCCACACTTGATGACCTAATCAACGCCATTCCGCCCAGGTGGTTCATTAAAACATATTGGTTTGTCATTTAGCAAAACATAAGCCTTTCAAAACATATAACTTTTCATGATGTGATTCCCTTCCTCGTCTAAATAGCATAGCTAAGCAATCTATCAATATGATGGCTCATAAACAAGAAATGCTAGGGAATAATATGGGACATAGCATAGCATATACACATCAATTCCTACATATGCAATTCTACAAAAAAAACATCTACAATGCATAGGAAAACAGTAGGACATTTATGACCAAGATAGCACCACTTGCATTTGTTGTAGATGTAGTCAATTAGATAATCCTCACAATTATAATGGCCTCTTTCGTAATAACCACAATACTTGCAATCATAGTAGTTGCAATCACAGTAGTTGCACTCCTCGCAATCTAACGTTTGAAGCAAACACAACAAACAACATTCAAAACATAGCAAACATACAACAGTGCAACACTATAAGAAAACAATGATGAACAGATGCATGCATGGCGATTTAATGAGTCACAATGGTTGTTACTTTAGTTCTCTAAACAATATTGAAGTATATGATGCATGCAAGAGGCCAATTAATGCAATGGAGTACTTGTTATTAATAATTACTTGCCAATATAGGGTTTTTAATAGTTCTGTTGTAACGCCTGTTCTAACTGTCGAATTAAATTTGTTTCTTGGGTTTAATGGATAGAAGACATTAATACGAACCAGTAGGCGTTGGATGCACCCTAATTGGAGTTATAGATCTTTTTATATGATTTAAATAGTGTTTAATGGGTTTTAAATGATTCATATAGTTTCTGTTGTGTAAAAATCAAACTAAAATTATATCTGTAATCTCCACGGAATTGTGATTTCAGGGACATATTATTTGTAATTTTCTGAATAGTATTTATTTTCTTATGAATTTATTACTCTAAATAGCCCATTAAACACTATTTAAATCATCTAAAAAGATCTATAACTCCGATTAGGGTGAATCCAACGCCCACTGGTTCGTATTAACGTCCTCTATCCAGTAAACCCAAGAAACAAATTTAATTCGACAGTTAGAACAGGCATTACAACAGAACTACTAAAAACCCTATATTGGCAAGTAATTATTAATAACAAGTACTCCATTGCATTAATTGGCCTCTTGCATGCATCATATAGTTCAATATTGTTTATAGAACTAAAGTAACAACCATTGTGACTTATTAAATTGTCATGCATGCATTTGTTGCATTTGTTTGATCTCTATGTGCTATTGTTTATGATTGTATGCAATTGTTTGCTCGATAGATTGCGAGGAGTGCAACGTGTGTGATTGCAACTACTATGATTGCAAGTATTGTGGTTATGACGAGTGCAACCATTATATCTATAAGAATTGTGAGGATTATCTAATCGACTACATCTACAACAAAGGCAAGTGGTGCTATCTTGGTCATAAATGTCCTACTGTTTTCCTATGCATTGTAGATGTTTTTTTGTAGAATTTCATATGTAGGAATTGATGTGTATATGCTATTCTATGTCCCATATTATTCCCTAGCATTTCTTGTTTATGAGCCATCGTATTGATAGATTGCTTAGCTATGCTATTTAGGCGAGGAAGGGAATCACATCATGAAAAGTTATATGTTTTGAAAGGCTTATGTTTTGCTAAATGACAAACCAATATGTTTTAATGAACCACCTGGGCGGAATGGCATTGATTGGGTCATCGAGTGTGGATTTATGGTGGGGAATGCCGCCCAGGACACTGAGAAAGGATTGGTTTCTTTGTTTGGAAGCTTTCGTGTGCAACCATGTGCCAATAATGGAATGGGCGGTTGGTTGAACTCAGTAGGTTGTGGTAACTCGAACCCGCGTATCCAGAGATGTAGATAGTGTAGGTTGGACCGGTGCGCGTCGGGATTGGGGAGCTACTTCCTGAACGGTTCCTTCTTGGACTTCTCCCTATCATCACCCAATATGAGAGTGGTGGTACGAGTTGGGCTGGCCAAGTCACATGGGTAAAGTATACTAACCCCTGCAGGGTGTATAAACTAATCGATTAGCCGTGTCCCCGGTTATGGACAATTTGAGTGACCTGATACTAATGCTATGATATTTCTCACTCATCCTTATTTCTTAATTACCTAAAACTTGTTGGGTGAACTTAATTGGGTAGGAGCACCTGGGAGTGAACCAGAGTGTCCTATTTATCGTATTGGGAAACTACTTTGTTACAAATGTTAGGATAAAACTGTTGCTTTATGCAAATGAGCCTGAACTCCACTTGGCCAAATAAGCATGTAGTTGATAGATCTGTTGTTAACCACTTTAGCCTACTTGCCATGCATTCAATGTATTGACCATTCATGGCTGCAACGTTTCATGTTGCAGGTTATATCATATCTGAGTGATCGTTCATAGGTCGCAAGACTCCACTCAACAATTGTTCGCCTGTGGCACATTTGGAGGATGGATATCTACCTTGTATTCGTTTTCCGCTGTGTACTTGAATAAATAATGTAAATTCTGGATCATATTCGTTGTATTTATGATGCACAGTTATATTTGGTATCATTTTGTAATGTGTGTGCCAGTGAACCGATCCAGGGATTGACACTATACACATGAACTCAGCCTTATCAGGCGAGGGTGTTACAAGCACATTCACATATATATTGTGCCACGACATTTCAATCATCGGCATTATTCTCGAAAAAGACAAAAATAACTCGAAAAGAATGCCTCATATATATACATAGGTCGTTGGACACAGGAATATGCTACGATGGAGCGGTGAGCCAAGTAGGATGCACAAGACCTGGAATTGTGCATATCACAAGGCTCACAATTCCATCGTAGCACATTCACATATATAGTGTGCCACGACATTTCAATCATCGGCATTATTCTCGAAAAAAGAGTAAGGAAAAAAAAGGAGAAAAGTGAGCAAAGGACCAAAGAGTAAGCAAAAAAACCAAGCATTGATTGATATATAATATTAATAAGCAAAAGAAGTAAGCGATGATTCATAGTTTGTCCACACACACACAGAGGTCATCTATAGTTTGTAACTACAACTAGGCCAACATCAAGCCTTCTGGCTCGGCTTAGGGAACGGGAGGACGCCTTGTCTCGTCATGAACTTCCTATAGTCACCCTGCATCTCTAGGCGATCTTCTATGTCACGGTTATTCGGGATATTGCCTCCGTAGAAGATCCCCCCCCAAAGTCATGACATCACGAAAGATGATTTCCCCAAACTGCTACTGGATGAGATACATCTCTTGTCTAATATCTGAATCATTGATCTTGGCCTTTTCTTCGGCCCACTGTTTGAGATGATCTGGGAGCGTAGAATTCCGCTGGTCAAGTAGGAACACCCTCATGTGATGGAGTGCGTAGTAGGCTTCCTTCTTACTGTTTTCCGGATGCTTCACACAGGGGAACTCCGTTACGTGGTTGAAGACGTGCCTGCCGAACTTGACCTTCATATGCACGAAGGTGGTGCCTTCCGTCGAGGCAAAGCCAGTGAGAGCATCATCTAGAACTTCCTTGATCTTGTCGTAGTTTTTCTTCTTTTCTAGACTCCCCGAGTCGAAATACGTGGCGTGGGAATGCTTCGGCGATAAGGAGATGAGCGTGCAGTGTTCATCTCTGCGCAAAAAATTCAAATGGAATGTGTTGGAAAAAGAATGATGATGATCTAATAAAGCCAATCGACGGTGGCGAGTGAATAACGACTTACTCGGGAAAGTAAGGCATGAGAATGTATTCCTTTGTCTTGTTCGCCACGAGGATTCTTTTTAGGTACGAGGCCACGATACGTTGTTTGGCAGGGGAACCCAAGCAGCCGTCACACATGTAGTAGGGGTCCACTATAGCGATGCCCGGTGTGTTCTCTCTAATGATCCGCATGGCCAGGCTGAGAGAAAACAGACGGACCATGGTATAGTGTAGCGGGTATAGGTGGAACATATTGAAGATGTCGTCGAACCGCAGGAAGAACAGATCCGCAGGGACATTGTCAACGAAGCCCAAGCCTGGTGGCACCTTAACCACGAATACCGGGTGCGAGGGATCTTTCTCCGATAGAAGGCGTCTCTCTATCGTCAGCACGCCGTCATGCACACTCTGCAGTTCCGAACTGGCGAGCTTTCGCAAATTCTTAGGTAGCATGGGCCCACCCGCCACATGAATCCTCCGGATAATACCCTCGGGTCTTGGTGGCCCGTCCCGAAACCTGATCGGATTCATAGTTGTTGACGCCACCGGCTGGCTCGAGCTGCTAGATTTTCTTTTCCTGCCCTTTTTTCCTTTTGGAGAGCGGGCAGGCACCGCAATCTGAGCACCGGCCGCCCTATGTAGTGTGTCAGGGCTTAGAATAAAGGGCCGGTTGGTTGTATCAGCTGGCTCTATAAAGGCGCAAGCTGGAGGCATCTCCTGAGAACCAAATAGACGCTTGGTGATAGTGGCTTTCTCTGTGGGGCCACCAGCTAGGTCTTCGTTGCTAAACTGAGTGCTGAAGAAGTGATCATTCCAGTCTTTGTCGTCCTCGGCCGGATCCTGCGCCATGTGCATATCATCAACATGATCATCCGACCCACCGCGTGGAGGTGACGGCGAGGGCGGTAAGGGGACCTTGCCACCGCTTGTCGCTGGCACGACAGGCGGTGCTGTTGTCTGTGGCGTGATGGCCCCCGTCGTCCCCAAACGGATCATGCTCTTTGGCCATAGCAAGAATAATCCGAAGCAAGTTCTGAGGACAGACGGCTCTTCTTCATCCGCTCCTGGGGGTTGAATGGGAGGTTCTAGGTCGTCGCAGCCCCTTAGCACCCGACTAATTTTAACCCTGTGCGCGCTATCTGACATCGGCCTTGAGTGGAACGTGCGCTGCAAGGGTTGAACGATGGTACCCTTGGCAACATCCCTCAGCTCGTTGTTCACGTAGCATAAGAGAGTGCAAGGAACATCCGTCCGCGGAAAACATGTACGGCATCGTCAGAGATGCCATAAGAGTAATAGATGGCATGAAAGGCGGGTAATTAAAGCAATTTTTTTACCGTGATGGCGTCGAGATCGGCTAATGTCGACGCACCGCATACGGCGACGGGCGTGCAAGAGACGGAACGACTGCTTGATGGCGCGGTGCTGGCCGCCGGTGTATTCTCCCTACCGACGGGTGCTTGGAGCTCCGGTGCCGCCGCGGCGATGGAAGGGGGGCACCAACATGTACTCTGGCGCCGCGGTGATGGCAGGGGGAGTCACCAACACTTGCGGCACCGCTGTGCTAGCGGGCGGAGTCACGAACACGTAGTTCGAGGCTATGAGGCGTGCGGAGAAACTTCCAGTATGGCAACTCCTAGAAAACAGACCTTGTTTTCCATACCTTCATCAGCGGCTTGTCTTGTTGCTGCCTCTTTCGCTTCTTTCCAGGCTTAGGACAATCTTTCCAGTTTTTCAGCAACTCTTCCACTTCTTCGCTGCTCCTACGCTCTGGGATTCCTCGGGTCTCTGATTTGCCATCGAACAGGTCTCCACGTTTTCTCCATGGATCATTCTTGCCGAGCCACCTCCGGTGCGCCATGAACATGGTTTTCGATGACCCTGGATCTTTCTCTAGTTGGAGATAGCTTGTGTTATCCATGCACCTAACGCATGCGCAGAATCCTTGGATAACCTGCCCCGAGATATACCCGCAACCTGGATAGTCTTGCACCGTAGTGACCAACGCGGCTCTCATAGTGAAATAATCTTGTGCGACGGCGTTGTAAGTATTGGCTCCAGATTCCCATAACGTGGCTAGCTCCTCTTTCAACAGCCCGAGATACAGATTGATGTCGGTACCAGGTTGTTTCGGCCCTTGAATTAGCATCCTCATTTGTATGTACTTCTTCTTCATGCACAACCATGGAGGGAGGTTGTACATCCATACAAACACGGGCCAAGTGTTGTGCGTGCTGCTCTGGCTACCGAACGGATTGAGTCCATCGGTGCTCGCACCAAGCCTGATGTTCCTCGAATCTCCACCGAATTCTGGGAATTCGAGGTCCAATGCTTTCCACTGGCTAGCATCTGAAGGGTGCGTCAGCAGCTCATCCTTTTCGGGGTCATCATCATCATCTCCTGGCTTCTTCCTTTCCGCATGCCATCGCATGAGCTTCGCTTCCTTAGGGTCCACGAAATAGCGCTGCAGACGAGGAGTGATAGGAAAGTACCATACCACTTTTCGAGGTGCTTTCTTCCATTTTTGTATCAACTCACGCCGCACACCGGACATGTGGTTTTCTCCGCATCCTCGCCCCGATAAATGATGCAATCGTTGATGCATACGTGATATCTAACGTGCGGTACATCGAGAGGACAGATGATTTTCTTGGCGTCCTCGATACTAGTTGGACATGTGTTCCCCTCCGGGAGACGATCGTGCCAGAATGCCATCATATCGTTGAAGCTTGCGTCGCTCAATTTGTGTTTTGCCTTCATCTCCATAGCCTTGAGCGTTACATTCAACCGGGTATCATCGGGCCTGCATCCTTCATACAATGGAGTAACCGCTTCTTTCTCAAGTTGCGCAAGCTTGGCTTTCTCTCTAGCGGCACCACTGGCGTTACTCGTCTGCTTGAGAAGCAGCTCTTGCACATAAGGGTCCCGCACCCAGCCTGACGTTGTTCTATCGTCGTCTGCTCCTCCGGGATCTAGATCATCATCATCCTGGTCTGCTTCCGCACTTTCACCATCTCCAGGAGACTCTTCATCATCTCGCCCGTTCTCGCCGTGATGATGATCATCGTCATGTTGGCCACCTTCATGTAACATCCCAAAAATAACAAACTTAGATCATCAAACACTAATCATCAAGATTAGGGTTAACAAAAACTTTTCTAAATAAACTCATGAATGCATGTATATGTGTATGCATGGATTTTGAATTTCTTTAAAAACCACCTTGTTTGTGTGATCCATTGCTTGTAAAATGTTTCTTAGGTGAAATAAACATCATCTAAAACATTTCCCACACTTTCCTTAAAGACAAGTAAATCAAAACAAATATATTAAGTGAATGGTCATTTTGGCCAATTTAACTCCCATGCCTACTTTGGTTGTCTCAAACTTTCAAAACTTAACAGAAACTTTTCTGGATCTTTGCACCCCTTGAATGTACTCATAACAGAGTATCAAGGCCACTTTGTGATCATCCAGAAACTTTCAAATGCATAGTTTAAATGACAATTCAAAATTGAATCTTCTTCATAAGGGAAGATCCCACTTTTTCAAAAACCACTCAAACAAGCTCAACTTTCAAAACCCAAGCATCTGCAGACTCACCAGCACCAATCTAGCAAACCCACCAAAAATCATTTCAAAATTCAAAACTTGATTTCATGCGGCCATTTCATCAAACAGGTTGCAGACACAAATCAAACAAAACATCCAACACTATAGTGTGCAGTGATTCTTCCCTAACTTGTTCCCTAGTTAGCTCACACACAACTCAGTAGATCATCTAGAAAGATTAGCCCAACACTAGCACCCCTGTGAGCTTGCCATTGCCATTAATGGTGAACAGCCGAGCACCCCAATGTCACCCCATTGTGGACAGCAAGCTAGAGGAAGAACTAGCCGTGCCAACCTTGTCTAGGAGGCAGCCCACCGTCCACCGCCACTCACTGTCCCAGCCGCAAGCGTTGCCAAGCCCTGGACCACGCGCACAAGCCGCGCCCAGACCATGCCGAGCGTGCGCCAGAGCGCCACCCTCGACCAGCATCCACAGACCGCGCGCCGCCCTTGTAGCGTGCATACACGATCGCCATCAATCCAGGAGACCGCCAGACATCCCCATTTCCCGCCCCGTGCCGCACAGCCACCGCCCGCCGTCGAAGACGCCGCCTCTGCCGCGCAGAGCACCGGCCGTTCCAGACCAAACCACACCGCCCCATGCCTCGCGACCATGTCGTTGAGCATTGCCAGGAGACACAGCACCGTCCCCTACCCTTGCCCATGCCATTAGCCGCCTGTAACGTCGCCCCCGACGAGCTCACCGTGCGCCCCGACGGTCCCCTCGCTCGACTATTAATAGAGGCCACCCCCGCTCGATTTCTTCACACCATCTCACTCCCCTCTCCTCACTGATCGTGCCACACCATTCCCAGAACAAGGCGAGCACCACCTCGCCGGAATTTCACTGGAGCCTGCCGCTGCCGAAGAAGAAAGGAGCCAGCGATTGGAGCCGCCCCAGGAGCTGCCGCGACCACCCCTGAGTTCGCCGTCGTCGACTTCGTCATTCGCCCGCCTCGCCGACCCTCGCCAGTACCCCGGTGAGCCCCCAGCGACCCTCACTGGCCGCTCTAGGTTTCGTTCTCGTCGGAGTTGTCTCGCGTCGACGATGACTCCCAGCCGTTAGATTAGAACTAGATCGAACGATCCACGTTGCCCCATACCGCTTCGCCCAGCCCCGTGTCACTGACGAGTGGGGACACCCACTTAAGCAGCCCGCGGGACCACTGCGCTTAGCAGGCCGGCCCGTTAGATTTTCCCGCGCAGCCCAGTTATTCAAATTAAATCTTTTTCTTTTTCAATTCAAACACACTTCTATACTCAACTTCAAAAATCAACCAAGATCGATTCAGTGCACCAATTTGAATGAAACCAATTTTGTTGGAAAGGTCTGTGAATGCTGAATCCAAGCCCGTTGGATTCAAGTCATTTGGATCTATAGATCACCCCTGGTAAAAATAACAAGGCAGAAGCTTTTCTGCATTCAAACATTTTTCAAATTTAAACCATAATAGCTTTTGAGTTGATTCCAACTCTCAAAAATCACATTTAACCATACCTTTCAGAATAAAAAAACATAAGGTTTACTTGCAGAAATATTGTTCAAGTAATAAAAGAATCCTACATAAGCATTTCTAGCCACTTTAATTAATTAAAATAAAAGGGTAAAACCTTATTAAATTGTGACACCACTTTAAATCACATTCCCATGGACTACAATATGTGGTGATGACATGTGTCAACATGATCCCATGTTTAGTTTGGAGAATATTAAATCTTAAGTAATTTTTCAATGAGTAGAAATTACTTTTCTAAAAATAAAAAGGAATTAAACCAAGCCTTAACCTTGTAATGTCAGAGATGATGCTAGATCATCTATAAGACCCTTGTGTGTGATGATTGCAAGTAGTTAAGTATTGTTTGGTGATTGTGTAGCTCGTATTTATTCATAGACACTAGTCCCGACCAAGGATACGAGGAGGAAGGAGGATACTACGAAGAGGAAGCCGAGGAGAACTTCAACCACTGCTCTACACAAGGCAAGCTGATACTATACCAATGCAAGCTAACACTTGCACTTTAGCAAGCTAGTAACTATGCAAGCTTATACTGATATTGAAGCAAGCTAACCCTTGCAAGATACCCTACTGATGCCACAAACCCATACTTGTGCTATGACTACTATATGCCTTAAGCATATGTGATCATACCCACGTGATAAACCAAATCCTAGTTTTATGTGCAAGCTTCTTACTTTATTTCTTTATCAAAGCTTACTCAGAGTCTACCTAAGAGTTTGGTAGATACTAGACAGTTGTGCTGAAGGTTGCATAAAGAGCATAAAATTTGGCCTAAGATAGAAACCTTGATCTCAGCCTAATACATGAGATTGAACTTAGTTAAAACCCCACTAGTTACCACCCCTCCTTAGTACTACCCCACCTGTAGATGCTAGTGCTAAGCATAAAACTTGATCAACTTTAGATGGGAATACTTGGTGGAAAAATGGTTATGAAAACCTTGGAATGATGGATCATTCTATTGAAATGTTTTGGACATGTGTTTCCAAACACTTGATGATTCTGGTGATGAAAATGTTGAGGCATGAGCCTTAGCCCTTTATAAAACTAATGGTTGTCTGGATGCGATACCATTCCAATTTTATCGTACAACCACAATACCCGAAGATTGGGTAGGGCTTGACTGGAAACTTATATACCTTAGTATTAGCTCCCTCACGGCCAAGGTCTGAGCTAAGGATACCTTGTGAAGATTGTCCACCTGTGCAGTACCCAAGATGACAGTTGGTCATGGTTGGGAGGCCATACTCACAGGAGAGGTGCTATACTAGGGCGTGTAATCGAAAGGTTAGGATTGATTATCCGCATACTGAGTATGGTGAATTCAGGATTTGTTCCTGACGGATGTATCGAATGTTGTGGTGAAAGTGTACAATCTCTGTAGAGTGTCAAACTATTCGAATAGCCGCGTCCACGGTTATGGACAGTTGGAGTGGCCATACTGTTCCCCTGTCAGACTTTTCAAAATGACTTGTGAAACGAATTGAGACTTTTACTTGACCACAACAGAGTTGTGACCTGAATTACAAGATCCCACTTAGGAGTCATAAAATTGTGACTAGCTTTGGAACTTAGTAGAGATAAACCTGGCTTTTTGCAAAACAACCTTAGAGCCTAGTGTCCTATTATCCAAAAACCCCTTACCTGTTAGTATTAGTTTGCGATTACTTAAAGAGTACTCATGGCTTTGTCCCTGGCTATTCCCATGGCCAGACTATGAAGAGGAGTACCTGGAAGATGGACCCCAGGAAGGTTACGACAACTAGGATCATCTCCCATCGTTAGCATTGCCTGTGACCCTGAAGATGGAGCTTCGCCTATGCTACCGTTATTATTACGTATTCCGCTGCCTGATGTTGTATTAAGAACTGGATCATGAGATCCCTATTTGTGTAAGAACTTATGTATCGTTGTAATGGATGATGTACTATGGTATCCAATTCTGTTATGTCTCGCAAAAATGGTAATCCTGGGATTGCGATGTATGGCATAACAGGCATCTAGGATTGAAAAATCCGGGTGTTGACCAGTTGGTATCAGAGCCATCCTGACCATAGGAGACCCTAGTTAGACTGGACGTTGAACCAAAAACTTAGTTTCAAAACCAAAGAAAAACAAATATTTACAAAAACCTATTCTCATTCTTATCTCTTTGATTCTTTCATAAAAATTCATGTTCCTCAAAAACTCTTGTAAAATACATAAAATTTTGACACACTTGCTCACTCTGCTAATCTACTCATCCTCTATTTTTATAGATGGACGTGAAGTACAGCAAGTTTTATCAGTTGGGGAATGGAGGAGACCTTATCTTTGAGAGGGATCTGGATCAGCTTTCGGAACTTCTGGAGCGTCCACACCCCGAGTTCTTTGGAGCTCAGCTCAATGATCAAGGAGGAGAAGATCTGCAGTGGTTAATTGTTGAAAATCTCCGAGGAAAGATTGAACCTCCCACTGCGGAAGGAATTCAGTTTACCTTAAGAGAGAACAACTGGCTCGATGGACTTGCCAGAGCAATGCATGAATCTCTCTCCCGTCTGTGTGGGCAGAGCATCAATCAGATCAAGGGTACTCGCTTTGAGTTTTTCCCAAGGCGTGATGCAAATGGACAACCACTGGAAGCCCCATACCACCCCGAGCTGAAGACTCAATTGGACCACCTTAGCTTCATGATGTATGATCGTCAGCAGGAGTTGGACAACTGCCATGACTATTGCAACCACAAGTCTGCCATCATCAAGACGAAGGATCAGACCATAGCCATGCTAGCAAAGGATCGCAAGTCTCGTCGCCGTCAGCTCGACAAGAAGGAGCGCATTATTGCCCCGCCACCGCATATCATCTCTGGAGGAGACCATCCATGAGAGAGAGACATGAAGTTGGAGGAAAGGGAGAATGCCGGAGAGGATCTTCGTGGAGACCCTTACTCTTATCTCAGTGATGACGATGATTTTCTGGAGGATCAGGCCATGGACTTCTTCACCGATAAGGATGATTTCGCCTTCATCGATGATGATGAAGATGATGAAGCCACAGACTCCGAGGAGTAGTAGCACTTGAGCACTATCGTAGTGAGTAGTATTCGGTCCCACTGTATCGTAGATTCCAGAATGGTTCTTAAAACCATCTGTTTTCCTTGTTGTGGTGTGTGTTGTACGGTGTGCTATGAATGAATGAATGAAAAAGCAAGTTGCTAGAAAAATCTGAGTCAAACCTTTATAACTTTTCAAAGACCCCAAACCTTAGAAAATTTCCCTCTTTTCTCATGATTTATCTAAATCTTCAGATGCCACGTGGGGGAAGTGGTTCAGCCCCGGATCCGATGTTGCAGATTCTGCAAATGTTGACCTCTGACCGCGAAGCTGAAAGAGCGGAACGTCAAGACAACCTTGCCACTCTGCAACAGATAGCCCAGCTAGCCCACAACAACCAAGGCCATGGAAATCAGGACAACCATGGATCTAAGCTCAAGAATTTTCAGAATACCAACCCACCTGTTTTCACCAAGTCAGAAGAACCCCTAGACGCCGATGATTGGCTGCAAACCATGGAAAATAACTTAGAAGTAGCAGGAGTCGAAGCCAACGAAAAAGTTCTATTTGCCACCCACTATCTAGCCGGAGATGCCAGGGCATGGTGGAACAGTGTTCGTGCCATGACCGGAGGCCAAATGATGACCTGGGAGGAATTCAAGGTCAAGTTTAGCAGAACCCATGTGCCACCAGGTTTGATCAAGAGAATGAGAGACGAGTTCAGAGAGCTGAAGAAAGGAAGGATGACTGTAGTGGAATACCGTGACAAATTTTTGTCATTAGCTAGGTATGCCCCGGACGAGATAGACACCGAATCCAAGAAGAAAGAAAGATTCCTGAATGGTCTGCATGACGAGATGCAGACGGTGTTAGTCAATATCCCCTTTGCTGATATTGAAGCCCTTGTCGATTCAGCCATCCAGATGGAAGGAAAGATCAACCAAGCCAATGAGAACCGCAAGCGTCGTATGATGCATCAACCAGGAACCCATCAGACCCCAAAGTATCGCCCCAACCCATCTCCAGGATTTGCCCCAAGAACCAATAGACCCCCTATGACCCGTCCAACCTATCCCAACCGTGGAAACCCTAGACCCGGAGGAAATCACAACAACCCCGGCAACTCTAGCATATTCACCCGTGCCCCACCCAAGTTCAACACCAACAATGCTACCGCCAATCCCAACACTGCCCCGAGGACTGGAAGCAATGCTGTGCCTGTCGCAGCCAAGGACAAGTCACAAGTGACCTGTTATGACTATGGAAATAAAGGCCACTATTCCAACAAGTGCCCCAGCAAGAAGAATGCTACAGCCCCTAATACCAATCCCCCAGCTCAGCAACGCGTCGTGTTCAGCCAGGAAGGAGATTTACCCCAGGAAATTCACTCAACCGCAATGGCCGTCTTTTTCTCATGCATGCTGAAGAAGCTCAGGAAGCGCCAGAACTCGTGCTGGGTATGTTTTCTGTTAATTCAGTACTTGCAAGAGTGTTGTTTGATTCTAGTGCATCGCATTCATTTGTCACCAAATAATTTGCCTGCACTAGTAATATTCAACCAACCAAACTGAAGCATGTGATGATTGTGCAAATCCCCGGATCAACCACCAAGGCTAGACAAATTTGCAAAGCCGTCCCTATCCGAATCCATGGCATAGATTTTTATGCTAATCTAATAGTACTCGGAACTAAAGGTTTGGAAGTAGTACTAGGAATGGATTGGATGTCCAAACATAAAGGATTGATTGACTGTGCTAAGAAAGCCATCACCATGACCAGTACCACTGGAATAACAGTCGAGCATATATCTGACACCTTACCTCGCCAATTCAAGTATAACAAGAGTCTAGCCCAACCTACCATTGACCAAGTCCGGATAGTCTGTGAATACCCCGATGTATTTCCAGATGTTTTGCCCGGTATGCCCCCAGATCAGGATATCGAGTTTATCATTGAACTAATCCCCGGAATAGGACCCATAGCCCAGAGACCCTATAGTATGAACCCATCGGAGTTAGAAGAACTGAAGAAGCAACTGGATTCCATGTTGGAAATAGGACTAATTCAACCAAGTGCATCACCATGGAGATCACCTGTCTTGTTTCTAGACAAGAAAGATGGAGGTAACCGTTTATGTACGGATTATCAAAAGTTGAATGATGTCACCATCAAGAACAAGTACCCCTTGCCCAAGATAGAAGATTTGTTTGATCAGTTGACCGGTGCCCAGGTGTTTTCTAAGATTGATCTTAGAACTGGCTATCATCAACTCAAGATTCGTGCAGAGGATATTCCAAAGACTGCCTTTACCACCAGATATGGATTGTATGAGTATACAGTCATGTCTTTTGGATTAACCAATGCCCCCGCTTATTTCATGAATCTCATGAATAAGATTTTTATGGACTTCCTGGATAAGTTTGTCGTTGTTTTCATCGATGACATTCTGATTTATTCCAAATCAGAAGAAGAACATGAGCTACACCTAAGGACCATTCTTGGAACCCTTAGAGAGCATCAGTTGTATGCAAAATTTAGCAAATGTGAATTCTGGTTACATGAGGTAGGATTCCTCGGTCACAATGTATCAGCCGGAGGAATTGCCGTTGACCCTGCCAAAGTGAAAGATGTAGAAGATTGGCAAGCCCCAACCACTCAAACCCAAGTTCGTGCTTTTCTCGGATTGGTGGGATATTACCGCAAATTTGTAGAAGGATTCTCGAGTATGGCCCGACCCATGACCCAATTGCTGAAGAAGGACAAGAAGTTTGAATGGACAGACAAGTGTGAAGCGAGTTTTCAAGAACTCAAGAGGATATTGATATCAGCCCCAATCTTAATCATGCCGGATATCACGAAGCCCTTCGATGTGTATTGTGACGCATCCAAGATTGGTCTCGCATGTGTGCTAATGCAGGAAGGCAAAATTATATCTTATCTATCTCGACAATTGAAGCAACACGAGCAAAACTATCCAACCCATGACCTCGAACTCGCAGCAGTAGTTCTAGCCCTGAAGACATGGAGACATTACCAGATGGGAAATCGTTGTGAGATTTACTCGGATCACAAGAGCCTAAAGTATATATTCACTCAGAAAGAGTTGAATATGAGGCACAGAAGATGGATTGAGCTAACCAAGGATTACGACCTGGACATTCACTATCACCCTGGTAAAGCCAATGTGGTAGCCGATGCCCTTTGCAGATTGCCGTGCCGCTTGAACTCCATGATTTTGAAGGAGCAACCAAGTCTGCACAAGGAGATGGAAGATTTTCGAATAGAATTAGTAAGTGAAGGATTTTTGGCTAGCATAGAACTTCAGCCCACTTTGATCAGCCAGATTAAAGAAGTGCAGAAGGGAAATGCTAGTATCGACGAAATCAAGCGTCGTATCGGTACAGGCAAAGTACCCGGATTCATCAAGGGCGAAGAAGGAGTTTTGTGGTACAAAGGACGCCTTTGTGTACCATCAGATTCGGAGTTGAAAGAAGTTATCTTGAAGGAGGCTCATGATACTCTTTATTCTATCCATCCCGGAGGAACAAAGATGTATCAAGATTTGAAAGAGCAATTTTGGTGGCATAAGATGAAGAGAGAAATCGGAAGCTATATCGCCAAGTGTGATATATGTCAGCGAGTCAAGGCAGGACATCAAAGACCCGCTGGATTGTTGCAACCTTTGCAAATTCCGGAATGGAAATGGGATTCTGTAGGAATGGACTTTATCACTGGACTACCTACTTCTAGTAGGGGAAATGACTCTATCTGGGTCATAGTGGACAGATTGTCCAAAGTCGCCCATTTCTTGCCCGTCAAAACCACCTATCAGAGTTCGAAGCTAGCGGAGTTGTACATCGCTAGAATAGTTAGTTTGCACGGAGTCCCCAAGAACATAGTATCGGATCGAGGAACTCAGTTTACCTCGAGATTCTGGAAGAAAGTCCAAGAAGGTTTAGGAACCCGCCTAGATTTCAGTACCGCGTATCACCCTCAGACCGATGGACAAACGGAGCGAGTAAACCAAATACTCGAAGATATGCTTAGAGCATGTGTGCTATAATATGGATCCAAGTGGGAAGACTGTCTGCCGTTTGCAGAATTTTCTTACAACAATAGTTACCAAGCCAGTTTGCAAATGGCCCCATTTGAATTCATGTACGGAAGAAAGTGTCGCACCCCTTTGAACTGGTCGGAAGTAGGAGAGAGTCAGATCTTCGGACCCGACATCCTACGAGAAGCAGAAGAGAAGGTTCACAAGATTCGTGAGCACCTCAAGACCGCCCAATCCCGACAGAAGAGTTATGCCGACAAGAGATGTCGAGACCTCGCCTTCAACATCGGAGATTTTGTTTATCTGAAAGTGTCGCCATTGAAGGGAATGCAGCGTTTCCAACTCAAAGGAAAGTTAGCCCCCAGATATATCGGACCTTTCAAAATTTTGAACCGTCGAGGAGAAGTATCTTATCAACTGGAACTACCTGAAGAGATGTCAGCTGTGCACAATGTGTTCCACATCTCATTACTTCGCAAATGTCTCGAAGTCCCCGAGAAGACCGAAGTGTTCAAGAATATCGATCATCGGACCATAGAGATCAACAATGACCTGACCTATCCCGAAGTGCCCATCCGCATTTTGGAAGAAGCTTTTCGAACTACCCGAACACGAAGCATCAAGTTTCTCAAGATTTAGGGGAGCAACCACACAGAAGAGGAAGCTACCTAGGAGCGCGAAGATCACATCAGGACGGAGTTTCCCGATCTCTTCAAATCCTAGGTAATCTTTTCGTCCTTTTTCAAATCTCGGGACGAGATTTTGTTTAAGGGGGGAAGGTTTGTAACATCCCAAAAATAACAAACTTAGATCATCAAACACTAATCATCAAGATTAGGGTTAACAAAAACTTTTCTAAATAAACTCATGAATGCATGTATATGTGTATGCATGGATTTTGAATTTCTTTAAAAACCACCTTGTTTGTGTGATCCATTGCTTGTAAAATGTTTCTTAGGTGAAATAAACATCATCTAAAACATTTCCCACACTTTCCTTAAAGACAAGTAAATCAAAACAAATATATTAAGTGAATGGTCATTTTGGCCAATTTAACTCCCATGCCTACTTTGGCTGTCTCAAACTTTCAAAACTTAACAGAAACTTTTCTGGATCTTGGCACCCCTTGAATGTACTCATAACAGAGTATCAAGGCCCACTTTGTGATCATCCAGAAACTTTCAAATGCATAGTTTAAATGACAATTCAAAATTGAATCTTCTTCATATGGGAAGATCCCACTTTTTCAAAACCCACTCAAACAAGCTCAACTTTCAAAACCCAAGCATTTGCAGACTCACCAGCACCAATATAGAAAACCCACCAAAAATCATTTCAAAATTCAAAACTTGATTTCATGTGGCCATTTCATCAAACAGGTTGCAGACACAAATCAAACAAAACATCCAACACTATAGTGTGCAGTGATTCTTCCCTAACTTGTTCCCTAGTTAGCTCACACACAACTCAGTAGATCATCTAGAAAGATTAGCCCAACACTAGCACCCCTGTGAGCTTGCCATTGCCATTAATGGTGAACAGCCGAGCACCCCAATGTCACCCCATTGTGGACAGCAAGCTAGAGGAAGAACTAGCCGTGCCAACCTTGTCTAGGAGGCAGCCCACCGTCCACCGCCACTCACTGTCCCAGCCGCAAGCGTTGCCAAGCCCTGGACCACGCGCACAAGCCGCGCCCAGACCATGCCGAGCGTGCGCTAGAGCGCCACCCTCGACCAGCATCCACAGACCGTGCGCCGCCCTTGTAGCGTGCATACACGATCGCCATCAACCCAGGAGACCGCCATACATCCCCATTTGCCGCCCCGTGCCGCACAGCCACCGCTCGCCGTCGAAGACGCCGCCTCTGCCGCGCAGAGCACCGGCCGTTCCAGACCAAACCACACCGCCCCATGCCTCGCGACCATGTCGTTGAGCATCGCCAGGAGACACAGCACCGTCCCCTACCCTTGCCCATGCCATTAGCCGCCTGTAACGTCGCCCCCGACGAGCTCACCGTGCGCCCCGACGGTCCCCTCGCTCGACTATAAATAGAGGCCACCCCCACTCGATTTCTTCACACCATCTCACTCCCCTATCCTCACTGATCGTGCCACACCATTCCCAGAACAAGGCGAGCACCACCTCGCCGGAATTTCACTAGAGCCTGCCGCTGCCGGAGAAGAAAGGAGCCAGCGATTGGAGCCGCCCCAGGAGCTGCCGCGACCACCCCTGAGTTCGCCTTCGTCAACTTCGTCGTTCGCCCGCCTCGCCGACCCTCGCCAGTACCCCGGTGAGCCCCCAGCGACCCTCACTGGCCGCGCTAGGTTTCGTTCTCGCCGGATTTGTCTCGCGTCGACGATGACTCCCAGCCGTTAGATTAGAACTAGATCGAACGATCCATGTTGCCCCATACCGCTTCGCCCAGCCCCGTGTCACTGACGAGTGGGGACACCCACTTAAGTAGCCCGCGGGAGCACTGCGCTTATCAGGCCGGCCCGTTAGATTTTCCCGCGCAGCCCAGTTATTCAAATTAAATCTTTTACTTTTTCAATTCAAACACACTTCTGTACTCATCTTCAAAAGTCAACCCAGATCGATTTAGTGCACCAATTTGAATGAAACCAATTTTGTTGGAAAGATTTGTGAATGCTGAATCCAAGCCCGTTGGATTCAAGTCATTTGGATCTATAGATCATCCCTGGTAAAAATAACAAGGTAGAAGCTTTTCTGCATTCAAACATTTTTCAAATTTAAACCATAATAGCTTTTGAGTTGATTCCAACTCTCAAAAATCACATTTAACCATACCTTTAGAATATATAAAAAACATATAGGTTTACTCGCAGAAATATTGTTCAAGTAATAAAAGAATGCTACATAAGCATTTCTAGCAACTTTAATTAATTAAAATAAAAGGGTAAAACCTTATTAAATTGTGAAGATTATCCACCTGTGCAGTACCCAAGATGACAGTTGGTCATGGTTGGGAGGCCATACTCACAGGAGAGGTGCTTATACTAGGGCGTGTAATCGAAAGGTTAGGATTGATTATCCGCATACTGAGTATGGTGAATTCAGGATTTGTTCCTGACGGATGTATCGAATGTTGTGGTGAAAGTGTACAATCTCTGTAGAGTGTCAAACTATTCGAATAGCCGCGTCCACGGTTATGGACAGTTGGAGTGGCCATACTGTTCCCCCGTCAGACTTTTCAAAATGACTTGTGAAACGAATTGAGACTTTGACTTGACCACAACAGAGTTGTGACCTGAATTACAAGATCCCAATTAGGAGTTATAAAATTGTGACTAGCTTTGGAACTTAGTAGAGATAAACCTGGCTTTTTGCAAAACAACCTTAGAGCCTAGTGTCCTATTATCCAAAAACCCCTTACCTGTTAGTATTAGTTTGCGAGTACTTAAAGAGTACTCATGGCTTTGTCCCTGGCTATTCCCATGGCCAGACTATGAAGAGGAGTACCTGGAAGATGGACCCCAGGAAGGTTATGACAACTAGGATCATCTCCCATCGTCAGCAGTGCCTGTGACCCTGAAGATGGAGCTTCGCCTATGCTACCGTTATTATTACGTATTCCGCTGCCTGATGTTGTATTAAGAACTGAATCATGAGATCCCTATTTGTGTAAGAACTTATGTATCGTTGTAATGGATGATGTACTATGGTATCCAATTCTGTTATGTCTCGCAAAAATGGTAATCCTGGGATTGCGATGTATGGCATAACAGGCATCTAGGATTGAAAAATCCGGGTGTTGACACTTCACCGTCTCCATCGTCTTCGTCATCGCTTATCCAACGAGTGTATCCATCCATGAAACCATGGCGGAGCAGGTGCGCCTGCAGATTCCCGGAATCTGGGTCGATCACCCAGTTGAGTTTGCATCTTCTGCACGGACATCTTATATCAGTCTTGTTATTTCGTATCATGTCGGCCATCGCACATTTCAAAATTCTAGCCACAATGCCTTCGCTCATTATGCGGACCATTTTTTGCCTGCACGGTGTACACGGTACAATTAGAAGTCTATTAGAACCACATAATGAATGCATGCATGCAATGGTCGATAGAAAATTTCGGCATGACCTATCCTAAAATTAGGACCTTTGCGAAATGCCAAAGTCTTGCCAAAATGGAAATGAATCAACATTTTGGAAAAACATATGGCAACTTGTTCACATACAAACACAAGAGAGAGAGAGAGACCGATCCATACACACATGAACATATAATTATCCTCTCCATACACACATGCATGAGCATCATCGATACTCTCCATATACACACACATATGACCATCGATCCTCTCCATACACACATCATGAGCATCGATCATGTACATACATATGAGCATATCATCCATATACACATGAACACATCCTTACATGGACAACTTACCGAGATGAGAGACCGATCACGAGAAATATGGAAAGGAGAGGTGCGTGCGCGAGACCGGAGAAGGAGATGAGAGACCGGAGACCTTCCTCTATTACTTATGTAACATCCAAGGCAAGTTCTACATGCTAAAAATGGTGAATGGGTGGAGAAATTGAGGTAGGAAGGAGAAAATCCCGACTTGATCTAAGGAGGAAGAAGAAGGGGAAAGTGAAGTGTGGGGTGGTGGATGTGGTCACACATGTGCACATAAAGTGCTGTCAAAAAAATCAACACATTCGTGGCGCACTCTGCCCTAGTGCGCCACAGGGAGGAGTAACATCCGTGGCGCACATGCCATAGTGCGCCACGGATGTGTCTGGCCGTTTCACAGCAGAGGGGGGCATGCGCTTAGGCGTAGCACACCCCCTCCATGTGCGCCACGGTTGGCACTAACAACCGTAGCGCACCTACCCTGTGTGCGCTACAGATGTTTGGAGTGCGGCCAACAGGGCCCTGGCCCACACATATCTGTGGCGCACTATGGTCATGTGCGCCACGGTTGTTCTAGTTACTAGTAGGGCACTGTCCATAGGTGAGCCACGCCTGTTTTAGCCGTGGGGCACTTCAACCATGTGAGCCACGGATGTGCTGATTACCTATAGCCATTTTCCTAGTAGTGAAAGAGGAGGTTTCTTCAACAGAATTTACCTTCTTACCATGTGGAGCTCTCTCAGTGTGCCATTCAGAATAATTAACCATCATATTATCAAGGTGCTTTGTTGCAGCACCCAAAGTAATGGTCATAAAGGTACCTCCAGCAACATAATCAAATAGATTTCTGGAAGTGAAATTTAATCCTGCAAAAAAAGTCTGGATAATCATCCAAGCAGTCAGTCCATGAGTGGGACAATTCTTTACCAAAGATTTCATTCCTTCACAAGATTGAGCAAAATGCTCATTATCAAGTTGTTTGAATTTCATTATTTCACTTCTCATAGATATAATCTTAGTAGGAGGATAATATTTTCCAATAAAAGCATCTTTGCACTTAATCCACGAATCAATACTATTTCTAGGCAAGGATAGCAACCATTTTTTAGCTTTTCCTCTCAAGGAGAAAGGAAACAATTTGAGCTTAATAATATGTCCATCTACATCCTTATATTTTTGCATCTCACAAAGTTCAACAAAGTTATTAAGGTGAGCATCAACATCATCAGAACTAGCACCAGAAAATTGCTCTTTCATAACAAGATTCAACAAAGCAGGCTTAATTTCATAAAAGGTAGCATCAGGGGCAGGTGGAGCAATAGGTGTACTCAGGAAATCTTTGTTATTTGTGTCACATTCCAAGTTTTTAGAAATTGGGACTAGAAAAAAATTGCATTTGCATTGCATTGGCATAGCATTTTGCATTCATGAAAAAATTGAATTGCAAAACCTCATTTATAAACCCTATTTTGAACCACGAAAATGCACCTACAAAGAAATATGCAAGGATTTAAAAATCCACTATTTGCAAACTAGAGGAAAAGATACAAAAATTATCCTATGTTGATCCTTAGATTTTTAGAAAAATTTGAAGACAAAAATCAATCCATTTGGAGTGGTAATTCAAAAGTTATTAAAGAAAACAGAAAATGGAAAAGAATAAAAGAAACAAAAAAATAACTAGACTAATCTACCCGGCCCATCCCACCTGCCCCACCCTCCTATCTTCCGCGCAGCGCGCCGCGCACACAGCAGCCAACAGCCTGCTAGCGGCCCATCAAGCGCCCCTGACCCAACTACCGCCCTGGCGCGGCCCTTTTCCTCTCCCCCTTGTTTTCCCCCTTCCGCTCAGCCACCGACAGGTGGGACTCACGGCGTCATCCCCTTCCTCCGGATGAACCCGTGTTCATCACGGCCTCAACAATCGAACGAAATCCCGACGATTTCGGTGCAGATCTCTTTCCCCTCTACATGCCAACCCCCTATATATTTACCCCCTCCTCTGATCCATCCGATTTTTCTCTTTTCTCGAACCCTAGCCGCTCCCGCGAGTTCACCGGAGTTCCTCCACCACCGCCGCCATTGAAGCTTCAGATCAAGCTCGAGGTTGACTACCGGACCACACCGCCCCTCCATTTTCTCTCAGTCCCCTTCTACTCGGTTTTCCGCGGCGTCTCACCTCCATCCCCACCTTGCAGGAGCATCGCCGCAAGCACACGCCGCCGCTGGAGTCCGCGCACTACTCGCCGCCTCCAGCCGTCCGTCGTCGACGCCAGAGGAAGCCACGTAGCACCCCAATGCCATCAATCGGCACGCCATCCTCTTCTGCACCTCGTCGAACACTTTGTCGGTGCCGGAGACCGCCACAACCGCTGCCAGCACCGCCGCCCGACGAGCCCGCCGCCGCCACGTCATCGCGCCGGTGAGTCTCGCCACGGTCAACCTCGACCGTCCATCCCACTTAAGATCCGACGACCACCATCTGTTCCCGGGCCGAAGGGGTATCGACGAACCAGAACAGGCGACGTCGCAGCTGCGTCAGCGCTGGTCTGCATAGTCAGCGTTGATTTTCTGCTGGATTAATGAAAAGGGGTCTTTACATAACAGAAAATGTATTAAATTGTAAAATTCGTAGAAAAATATCTACCAGTCCAAAAATTGCGTATAATATATCAAATTGAAGCTACTATAATGTAGATTAGTAATATCTAGTTGGATCCAGCCTTTGCAGAACATTTACCCCGTAATGATTTAATTAGTTTTAATGGCTTTAGAAATCATTAAATTCATAGTAAAATTATTTGCATATCAAAAAATATAAATAATATACTGATGAAAAGCTGGTTCCATGTAGATCATCAATATGCAATTGGTTTAGGAAAATACTGTAAGGTTTTGCAGCAATTAAATAAATAGATTAATGGCTTATTTAGAGTATTAAAATCATAGTAATTTGAGTACTGCTCAGAAAATTACAAATAATATGTCCCTGGAATCAAAATTCCGTGGATATTACCGTCACATCCCAAGATTTTCCAAATCTTGTAATGTGAAAAATAAATGAATAAAATAAAACTTTGTTGATTTTCAGGGTGAGATGAAACTTTTTGACTCCAATTGGAAACCTTCAAAACCTATTTGATCAAACAGATCCTAAAAGGATTTAAAAAGATAAACAATTAATAAAGGAAGTTTTAAAATATTTGGATTTACTATTTTGAATCTTTTAGTAAAAAGATTTGACTTTCAAATAAAAGGTAGAAATATAAAAAGGATTATTTTATAAGCCAAATTAAAACTTGGCCAAGCCTTTGAAATAAAATATTTCTATTTGATAAAAATAGTAAAGATTTATTTAAATAAAATAACAAGGATTTAATATCCAAGTTTATTAAAAATAAAGGTTTTACTATTTTAATTAAACATCAAAACTTATTTATTTATTTTAAACAAGTTGTCCAAGTATTTTTTATTTTCAAATAAAACCTACTGATTTGGTTTTGAAAATATTTAGACTTTAAATGGAGTTTTAAATAAATTAAAACCCATTTGATTTAATAACTAATGTCAATTTTATTTAATTATAAATGGACCCTAAAATAAAATTATTTTATTTTGGGACTTAGAACATTGTTGTTAGACAGAACCAAATTCAAATGCAAAGTTTGGTGGAAGTTTGTTTGATTTGAAAGATTGATTTGTTTGATTGAATTTCAAAACAGAAAATAAGAAAGGGAAAAAGAAAAAGCAATCAGGAAGAAAAAAAATAGAAATGGACACAGCCCAGCCGGCCAGCCCAATAAGCCCAACAGCAAGCCCACCCCACTCTCTCCCAGCGAAACATTTTCTACACACAGACTCGCACCCGCAAAGTCGTAGACAGGTGGACCCTCTCCCTCTCTTCCTTTCTCGCTGACCAACCGACCCCACAGAACTGTTCGTCGTTTCCACCCGCCGCTGACCACGCCTGGCCGTTCCTGCCGTTGAATGCTCGCGTTAATTCGCCGTAACACCGCAGTGATTCCGCTCTGCAAATGCGTCCTTTTAATCGTCTGCGCCTTCTCCTCCTTTCCCCCAGACAGCTCTCTTCCTCCGCCCCCAGGCCGTCGTAATTTCGAGCTAGCGCAGCACTGCTCCGGCGAGCTCCGCAACCAATTCCGGCCAGCAGACACTGCCCCTTGCCTGCCCAAGCACACGGGCACATTCCCCAGACCTAGGCGCTTCTCCCTGTGCCTTCCATTCACTCGCGGACGCCCCAGAACGTCGGCAACCACCTCGACTGAGCACCGCCGCGTCTGCTTCTTACTCCGGCGACGTTCCCTGGTAAGCACAGACCGCCCCACGCCCTCTCGTTCATGCTCCTGCACTCGCCACACTCGACTGCGTCTAACCGTGTCCTCGTTTTGCCTCGGAGTGAACCATAGCGTCGTCCCCGACAACGACCAGAGCCGCCCGACGCCATTCCCCACTCCGGCGAGTAATCCCGCTAGAATCAGAGCCCCCCTCGACGAGCTGACCGTACCTTGAGCATCAGAGCGTCATCGCGATCACTGTAAGCACCCTCACCCTCTCCCTTGCGTTCTGTATCGCCGGCGATGACCTCGTATGAGCGCTGCCGCCAGAGCGCTGCCGCCAGCGCCGCCACTAGATGGCAAGCGTGCTGCGCGCCATTGGATCTTAATCGTACGCACGCGATAGAATCTTAGCCGAAGGGGTATCGATCTATCTGTGCCGTGCGTTGTTAGTTTAGTCCTACGGCCAGCATCACTCGATCCACCCAAACCGGTATCGACCAATAGTTGTGCGCCGCGTGGAACTACTCCTGTTTAAAAGAAATTTTGAATCTGATTTAGATGCAAATTTTAAACCCTTGTAACTTTTGATCCACACGTCCAAAAATTGCAAACTTTATATCATTGCAATCAGTGGAACAAGACCTAGCCAACCATGCAATTTGTTTAGTAAAAAGTTTCTGTTAGATTGTTTGTTTTTGCAGAAACATAAAAATTATTCCAAAATGTTTTTGAGGTTGAAATCTTTGCAAATTGGTTTGTTGTGAACCTACTGACCCTAGGAACCATTTTGTGGATTTAAAAATGTTTTTGGTAAAGATTAGGGTTGATTAATAGAATTAGCCCATTTCTAACCAAATAAAAATATTGGCTTTGTTATGAAAATAATTTTGGAGTAAAAACTTTGGGAAAATGATTTGAATCAAACCTACTGACCCTAAACACCAAGATTTGAGAATTAACAACTTATTTGGTGAACAACATAAGTTTTTGCTTTGATAAAAACATTTACCACCACATAAAATATTGATTGGATTTAAAAAATGGTTTGTAAATAAAACCCTTTTTGCAAGTGGTTTTGCCACTTTAGAAAATGACCACTTTGAACCTTACAAAGTTTAGAGCCTAGTAGAAACCACCTTGGCAAATAAAACTATCTTTTCCATTCTTGCATGCATGACTTAGTTTCTATTATTTTATGTGTGATGATTTGGTTGATTGATTATTGGTTGGAATGCTAGTTGATATTGTGTTTGCTTGATTGATTTGTAGTGAAGTTAGAAAAGTGAGAAACTAGCAAGATCAAGAAGTGAACCAACTTTCCCTACCAAAAAGGCAAGTGACACTATCATCCAAAGTCCTACTATTTTCATTATACTTAGTGGATTTTGAAACATGCATGAAAAGAATTTCTATACTTATGCTATGCTAAATCCTAATAGGATACCTTATATATTCCTTAGTGAAAACAATGTAGTTGTAAAATGCTTAGCCATGCAACATATTTTTGAGAAGAGATACATGTTGAGATTTTATAAAGATGAGAAAAGACATGTGTTTTATATAATAAAACAAGTACTCAATGAACCACCTGGGTGGACAAGGATACTCAAGTTTTGGACAAGGTGGCAACAAAAGGAACCATGTCTATGGCAATCTCTTTGTGTTGTGCACCAAAAGAAAACCACCCAGGGACTTAGAGATTGAACATGTTTCTCCAACTGTGGCTTTCGTGTACAGCCACATGCTACATATGGCTCTGGCTTAGTCAACTACATTGGGAAGACCCATGCATTGTCTTCAGGTTACTGAAAATGAGGGAACTAGGAACCCTACATGGGTGCCTAAAGACAAGCTAGCAATGGTGTATGGGAGGACCCTCTGGAAAGACTTCGTCACATTCTCAATCTGCCAGTACTCCATCTTGGTGAGTACTTATCCAGCGGCCACTGGTGGCAACAAGATGAGATTGTGTCATGTGGGTAAAGTGTACGACTTCTGCAGAAGATAACAATCTAAGTACTTAGCCGTGTCCCCAGTTATGGACAATACTGAGCAACTAAAGCTTGAAGCTATGGGAAATCTCGACATTCCAATTTCTAAAAGAAAAACTTTAAAGAGACAACAAAAGACTTGCAACACTTGGGGGTACCAAGGAGCTCAAGAGATTTTGATGAAAACTTGAAGCACTTGGGGGTACCAAGGAGCTCAAGAGATTTGGTTAAAAACTTGAAGCACTTGGGGTTACCAAGGAGCTCAAGAGATTTTGATAAAAACTTGAAGCACTTGGGGTTACCAAGGAGCTCAAGAGATTTTGATGAAAACATGAAGCACTTGGGGGTACCAAGGAGCTCAAGAGATTTGGTTAAAAACTTGAAGCACTTGGGGATTTACCAAGGAGCTCAAGAGATTTTGATATAAACTTGAAGCACTTGGGGATTTACCAAGGAGCTCAAGAGATTTTGACAAAGACTTCAAACACTTGGGGATTTACCAAGGAGTTCAGAAAAGATTTGACAAAAGACCAAAACCACTTTGAAAAGATAGGATAAATTATTGCTTTCTGCAAATGAGCCTAAAACCCTACTTAGCCAAATATGCATGTAATGATAGGATCCACTTATATTCAACATAGTAGTGAAACTTGCCAATACAATTCAAATGTATTGACCCTTGTGGCTGTAACTTGTTATGCTGCAGGTTTGTTTGATATTAGTGAAGTTGATTGATTAGGATTACAAGTCTACAACCAACATGATTGCCTGTGGCACTTTGAAGATGAAGGACCCCATGCTTATAGATATTCTACGGCAATGTAATGTAATAGCCAAATGAGCTATGTAAGATGTAATAAAATTATGTTATTCCTGGTTATAAAGTTATATTATGACCTTTGTTTCTTGATATTACATCTTAACTGTGGATGCTAGCTATTGATCCAGGGACTAGCATTGTAAACACAGGGATCTCTACCTTATTAAAGGTTGGGACCTCTACAATTACAGATATAATTTTAGTTTGATTTTTAGGCAACAGAAACTATTCAGATTGTTTAAAACTCATTAAACCCTATTTAAATCATAAGAAAAGATTTATAACTCCGATTAGGGTGAATCCAATGCCTACTGCTTCGTATTAATGTTCTCTATCCAGTACAGTTAAGATCCAAATTTAATTCGATAATTAGAATAGGCTTTACAACAGAACTATTAAAACCCCTATATTGGCAAGTAATTATTAATAACAAATACTCTATTGCATAATTGATCTCTTGCATGCATCATATACTTCAGTAATGTTCAGAGAACTAATTATAACCATTGTGACTTATTAAATTGTCATGCATTCATTTGTTGCATTTGTTTGGTCTCTATGTGCTATTATTTATGTTGTATGCAATTGTTTGATCGATAGATTGCGAGGAGTGCAACGTGTGTGATTGCTACGAGTGCTTGAACGAATTCAGCTGTAACCAAGGCAAGTAGATGCTACTTTATTCATGATGTTGTGCTACTATTTTTCATTGCATTGTCGTGTATTTTTTAGATGCATGTGTAGGAAATTACTATTGCTATGCTATGTCCTATTATGTGGTAGGGATTTCCTGTAGATGAGCCACCGTTGGTAGATGTGCTTAGCCATGCTATGATGAATGAGGGCTAGGATACATCACCGAAGGTTGTTTCTAAATGTGTTGGTTTGCGAAAACTAAAAAACAACTTAATCAATGAACCTCCTGGGTGTGATGGGATTGAAAATTTTGGTGGTATCATTGCGGAAAGGCACCCAGGTATCAAGAGAAAATGATTGGCTTCTTTATTTGGTAACTTACGTGTATAACCATGTGCCAATAATGAAATGGGCAGTTGGTTGGACTTAATAGGTTGTGGTAACTCGAACCCACGTATCGAGAGATGTAGAATTTTGGTAGGTTGGTACGGTCTGTGTCGGGTCTGGAGAGCTACTTCGCGAAAGGTCTCTTCTTGGACTTCTCCCTATCATCACCCAATATGAGAGTGGTGGTACGAGATGGGCTGGACAAGTCACATGGATAAAGTGTACTAACCCCTGCAGGGTGTATAAACTAATCGATTAGCCGTGTCCCCGGTTATGGACATCTGAGTTGCTTGATATTGAATTCATGACATGTTTCTCGCTCATTCTAATTTCCTAATTGATTTAATGTTGATGGGGTTAGCTTAATTGGGATCTTTTCAAAGAAAATCAAAAACTGTTTATGAAAGTAGGACAAAGGTATTTGCAAATGCAAGCTAGCCACAGTTCCACTTGCCAAATATGCATGTAGATGCTAGGTTTATTGTCTCCTTTAATAGCTCTACTTGCCATACATTCCAAGTATTGACCCTTCGGGGCTGCTACGTTTTATGTTGCAGGTTATGATTCCTATTATGAGTGATCGACTAGGTTGCGATACTCCGCTCAACAGTTGTTCGCATGTGGCACAATTAAAAATGGATCCTATCAATTGTTTAGGCTTCCGTATGCTATCTGATATTGACCTATCCTTGAGCTAAGCATTATTGTAATAATTGCAAATTCTGGATCAATTCGTTATTTATGATGCACTGTTAAATTCTTTGGTATTCATCTGTACTGTGTGTGCCAGTGAACCGATCCAGGGATTGGCACTATACACATGAACTCAGCCTTATCAGGAGAGGGTGTTACAGGATGGTATCAGAGCAGTGCGCTGACTGTAGGATCGTGACCTAGCAATGGATTAGGAATACCATAAGAAAACTATAAACACTATATCATTCTATCTATTCTCTTCTTACACTTCTTTCTAGTATCTTCTTATCTTTTCAATTCCCATACTCTTCTCTTTTATGATATAGAAGAAAGAATCTCCCTAGCAATGACCTCATAATTTTGTACTTATTAGATTCTTGTAATCCTTCATCTATATTTTCTAATCTTATCTTGTTCAAACTTGTAGATGAACACTTGTGCAAGAAAGTGCTAGATTTAGAATAGTTAGATGATGACCACCATATAGTTTAATATGATCTCGTTTAGATATAGCAATCGATTGTTGTAAGAAATTGTTTGATAGTTGATTTATTATGTTTAGGTTGTGCTATTTGATACCTTAAAGTTCCAGAATATTTTTGTGAGGTTTCATAAAATGTTAATGAAGGTTGTGATTAGAAATTCGTGATAGTTTTGCTGCAGTTTTCTACTGAACCAGCTGTACTGTATGATTTTTCATATTTTTTTGGTAACTGGGAAAATATAAAAAAATAGGGTTTTGTGCTAAACATCATGTACTATATGTACAAAAATTGGCGAAAATTCCTGATAACTTTAAGGTGCCCACAAAATTCGTGAACACTGCTGTAGTTTCAGGACAGATTCTGTCTATTGCCTTTATGATTGTAGGTTCACCCCCAAACGAATATTAGTCAATGGGAAACTATTTTTTGGATGGTATGACACTAAAACAAAACTTCTGGAACATAAATAAAACTATTTTTGATTGAGTGTTGTTTGTGTTGAATGTTTGCTTGTGTGCTAATTGATTGTTTCATATAGTTATGGGTAATATTAGTTATCTAGTCTTTCTATCTATAACTTATCTATGTTATCCCAACAGATGCCGCCCCGTCGCCAACCCACTGAGATGGAGCAGTTGATAGCAGCGCAGGCACAGCTAGCTCAGGTGATGACACAATTCATGGTTGCGCAGAACAACAACAACAACAATGGGAACAACCAGCCCTAGGAGGATGCTCTCACGAGGTTTCTGAAATTGAGGCCAACTAAGTTCTCTATTGCATCTGAATCTATGATTGCTCTTGACTGGTTGCGCTCGGTCAACAAATATTTAGTGACTGTTGGATGCACTGATGCTGAGAAGGTGAGATTTGCTTCTCACCTACTAGAGGGACCAGCTGCTTCTTGGTGGGATACTTTTCAGATCACCCACCCGCTGGACACTGTTACCTGGGCCATGTTTGAGGAAGGTTTCAAGACCAACCATGTTTCTTCAGGGATCCTGGGTCTCAAGAGGAAGGAGTTTCGCAACTTGCGTCAAACCAATCGCACAGTGGCGGAATATATAGAGGAGGTCAACAATCTGTCACGCTATGCACCTGAAGATGTTGACACTGACACCAAAAGGAGAGAGAGGTTCCTGGATGGACTAAGTGATGAGCTTTCACTTCAACTATTTGTGGTCTATTGCCCTACTTTCTAGGAGTTGATGGACAAGGCTAGAATTCTTGAAGGGAAGCACAAGCAAGTGGAGAGACGCAAGAGGAAGTACAATGATCACAACTCAGGATCACACCATAAGCGTACCTACCATGACGGTAATGGGAATTCTGAAAATCACAAGCATGGAGGCAATGGACACAACCACAATGGAGGCAATGGACACAGTTCTGGAGGCAACAACGGTCACAACCACCACCATCAGAACAAGGATATTAGCCAAGTGATATGCTTCAAGTGCAACCAGAAGGGACACTATGCTGATAACTGCCCGGAGAAGAAGAGTGAAGATGGAGCCAAGCCGGATTCACCTCCGAAGGCAACTGTGAACCATGTGAGCATGGGGAAAGCACTCAATAAGCCATGCCGTGTGACTAGTAAGTTCTCGCTAAATTATGCATCACGCTCGTAATGTTTTCAATACTGGTGCATCGTGTTCATTCATATTGAGGCATTCATGGATAAGAATAGTTACATATGGAGTTACTTAGAGGATCTGTTGAAGAGAACCCACTGGAAAGGATTGATAGCTAGCACAAGATTTCACAATTAAATATTGGATGTTGGAGATGCCAAGCTCAGTTTTCTTAAGGGGGTTAGCCTTGACAACAACACCCATAACCTTGCTAGCCATTCTGAATCTCGGGACGAGATTCATCTTAAGGGGGTTAGTCTGTCACATCCCAAGTTTTTAGAAATTGGGACTAGAAAAAAATTGCATTTGCATTGCATTGGCATAGCATTTTGCATTCATGAAAAATTTGAATTGCAAAACCTCATTTATAAACCCTATTTTGAACCACGAAAATGCACCTACAAAGAAATATGCAAGGATTTAAAAATCCACTATTTGCAAACTAGAGGAAAAGATACAAAAATGATCCTATGTTGATCCTCAGATTTTTAGAAACATTTGGAGACAAAAATCAATCAATTTGGAGTTGTAATTCAAAAGTTATTAAAGAAAACAGAAAATGGAAGCCACGTAGCACCCCGACGCCACCAATCGGCACGCCATCCTCTTCTGCAGCTCGTCGAACTCTTTGCCAGCGCCGGAGACCGCCACAACCGCCTCCAGCACCGCCGCTCGACGAGCTCGCCGCCGCCACGTCATCGCGCCGGTGAGTCTCGCCACGGTCAACCTCGACCGTCCATCCCACTTAAGATCCGACAACCACCATCTGTTGCCGGGCCGAAGGGGTATCGGCGAACCAGAACAGGCGAGGTCACAGCCGCATCAGCGCTGGTCTACCCAGTCAGCGTTGATTTTCTGCTGGATTAATGAAAAGGGGTATTTAAATAACAGAAAATGTATTAAACTTGTAAATTCATAGAAAAATATCTACCAGTCCAAAAATTGCGTATAATATATCAAATTGAAGCTACTATAATTTAGATTAATAATATCTAGTTGGATCCAGCGTTTGCAGATTGTTTACCCCGTACTGATTTAATTAGTTTTAATGGCTTTAGAAATCATTAAATTCATAGTAAATTATTTGCATATCACAAAAATATAAATAATATATCGATGAAAAGCTGGTTCCATGTAGATCATCAATATGCAAATGGTTCAGGCAAATACTTTAAGGTTTTGCAACAATTAAATAAATAGATTAATGGCTTATTTAGAGTATTAAAATCATAGTAATTCGAGTACTGCTCAGAAAATTACAAATAATATGTCCTTGGAATCACAATTCCGTGGAGATTATATATTTAATTTTAGTTTGATTTTTAGGCAATAGAAACTATTCAGATTGTTTAAAACTCATTAAACCCTATTTAAATCATAAGAAAAGATTTATAACTCCTATTAGGGTGAATCCAACGCCTACTGCTTCGTATTAATGTCCTCTATCCAGTACAGTTAAGATGCAAATTTAATTCTACAATTAGAACAGGTGTTACAACAGAACTATTAAAACCCCTATATTGGCAAGTAATTATTAATAACAAATACTCTATTGCATTAATTGATCTCATGCATGCCTCATATACTTCAGTAATGTTCAGAGAACTAATTATAACCATTGTGACTTATTAAATTGTCATGCATTCATTTGTTGCATTTGTTTGGTCTCTATGTGCTATTGTTTATGTTGTATGCAATTGTTTGATCGATAGATTGCGAGGAGTGCAACGTGTGTGATTGCTACGAGTGCTTGAACGAATTCAGATGCAACCAAGGAAAGTAGATGCTACTTTGTTCATGATGTTGTCCTACTATTTTTTAATGCATTGTCGTGTATTTTGTAGATGCATGTGTAGGAAATTACTATCGCTATGCTATGTCCTATTATGTGGTAGGGCTTTCCTGTAGATGAGCCACCGTTGGTAGATGTGCTTAGCCATTCTATGATGAACGAGGGCTAGGTTAAATCACTGAAGGTTGTTTCTAAATGTGTTGGTTTGCGAAAACTAAAAAACAACTTAATCAATGAACCTCCTCGGTGTGATGGGATTGAAAATTTTGGTGGTATCATTGCGGAAAGGCACCCAGGTATCAAGAGAAAATGATTGGCTTATTTATTTCGTAGCTTACGTGTACAACCATGTGCCAATAATGAAATGGGTGGTTGGTTGGACTCAATAGGTTGTGGTAACTCGAACCCACGTATCCAGAGATGTAGAATTTTGGTAGGTTGGTACGGTGCGTGTCGGGTTTGGGGAGCTACTTCCCGAACGGTCTCTTCTTGGACTTCTCCCTATCATCATCCAATATGAGAGTGGTGGTACGAGCTGGGCTGGCCAAGTTACATGGGTAAAGTGTACTAACCCCTGCAGGGTGTATAAACTAATCGATTAGCCGTGTCCCCGGTTATGGACATATGAGTTGCTTGATATTGAGTTCATGACATGTTTCTCGCTCATTCTAATTTTCTAATTGCTTTAATGTTGATGGGTTAACTTAATTGGGATCTTTTCAAAGAAAATCAAAAACTGTTTATGAAAGTAGGACAAAGGTATTTGCAAATGCAAGCTAGCCATAGTTCCACTTGCCAAATATGCATGTAGATGCTAGGTTTATTATCTCCTTCAATAGCTATACTTGCCATACATTCCAAGTATTGATCCTTCGGTGCTGCTACGTTTTATTTTGTAGGTTATGATTCCGATTATGAGTGATCGACTAGGTTGCGATACTCCACTCAACAGTTATTCGACTGTGGCACAATTGAAGATGGAGCCTATCAATTGTTTATGCTTCTGTATGCTACCTCATATTGAGCTAGCCTTGAGCTAAGCATTATTGTAATAATTGCAAATTCTGGATCAATTCATTATTTATGATGCACTATTAAATTCTTTGGTATTCATCTGTACTGTGTGTGCCAATGAACCGATCCAGGGATTGGCACTATACACATGAACTCAGCCTTATCAGGCGAGGGTGTTACAGTTTGTGCTAGTGAAGTCACACAACTTGGTGTTCTCAGCAGAGTTCATTTTTGCAAAAGTGGAGCAAACCAGCAACAACAGTAGCTAGAGTATGAACTAATTTTTTGCGTTTTTGAAAAGAAAAAGCAAAATAAACGAAACTAATTTTTTTGGAATTTTTGATAAAAAGAGGCAAGCAAAACAAAGCAAAAGAAACTAAGAAAAACAAAAACAAAGTAAAGAGATTGGTTGTGAGAGACTCCCCTTGTGAAGGTGTCCTTAAACTCCCCGACAACGGCGCCAGAAAATATCTTGGCGCGGCTCACTTGTAGAGCTTTGTTCGGAGACCCCAAGAGGAAGGTATGATGAGAACATCGGCAAATGTTCCCGTAGTTATGAAACTAAGGTTATCGAAACAGTAGGAGCAAGGAAACAACTCCAAGGTGTTGCTAGCAACTTGGAATCCTGCACAACACAAACTCAAGACTTTGCCCCAACTTATGGTGAGCTTGTAAATCTCACTGGTTTGCTGAAAACAAAGGATTAAACGTATAATGTGGAAGGTAATGATTTCTTGTAGAAAGTAAACGGTAACAGTAGATGATGTAACAATGGTAAAGATTGGACCGGGGTCCACAGTTCACTAGAGGTGTTCTCCTTAAGACGAATAACATGACATGCTGGGTAAACAAATTACAGCGGGGCAATTAACAGGAACTAAGCAAGGCATAACAATGCAAATACTAGACATTCATGATCCTATGAGATTTGATTGGGCATTACAACAATATACATAGACCACCATCCAACTACATGTATGAATAATAATCCACCTTCAGGTTACCGTCTGAACCCCCTATAGTATTAAGTTGCAAGCAACGGATAATTGCATTAAGCAATGTGTGTAAAGTAAACAATACAATTGTTCCATGAACAAAAGATCATTGTTTTCTCCCTAGTAGAAACAACACATCTACAACCTTAGATATTTCTGTCACTTCCCCAAATTCAATAGAGGCATGAACCCACTATCGAGCATAAATACTCCCTCTTGGAGTCACTAGCATCTAGTTGGCCAAGATAGCTACTAGAAACGGAGAGCATGCAAGATCTCAAACAACATAGACATGATAGAATCAATAATCAATAAGACATGATAGAATCACTAATCAATCTGACATAGTATCTCAATATCCATCAGATCCTCACAAACACAACATGCATGATTACTAATAGATGATCTTGATCATGAACGGAGCTCACAAGATCTAAACATGATAGCACAAAGGAGGAGAAACAACCATATAACTACTATATGGACCCATAGTCCAAGGGTGAACTACTCACGCATCATACTGGATGTTGGCATGGTGATGAAGAAGGCCTCCGGGATGATCTCTCCCCTCCGGCAGGGTGCCGGGAAGATCTTCAGATCCCCCGATCTAGGGAAGATGGTGGCGACTACGGACTGTTTCGTGGAGATATTATCGGGTATTTAGGATTTTGGCATTCGTGGGCTTTTATAGGCGAATAGGCGAGGCAGGGGGCGGCCAGGGCGCCCACACCATAGGACGGCGCGCACTAGGGTGGGCCCTCGTGGCCCTAGTGTGTGGCGGCCCTGTGGCGCCCCTCCGGTCGCCTTTCGGTCTCTGTGTTCTCCTTGGTGAAATATGGACTTTCTCTTTTGTTCCGTCCAATTCCGATAATATTTCCTTACTAGCTTTTCTGAAACCTAAAACAGGCAACTAGCATTGCGGCATCTTGTTAATAGGTTAGTCCTAGAAAATGTATAAAAATACCTCAAAGTGTAGACAAAGCATAGCAAAGTTGATACTAAACAAGCATGCAACATCAAAAATTATAGATACATTTACGACATATCAAGTAGCTGATGTAATCTTAAACATCAAGCTACTAAAGGTATGACAATGGTGGGATTACACTGCTTTAGTCTCACTGTGTGGAAACAATTTTGAGTCTCTTTGGGTATAGTGACTACAAGTCTTCTCCAATGCCTTATGATCCAAGTGTGCTACTTCAAAAGAACCAAAGGATTGATAAAGATCAATTGAGATATTCTCAAATCATTGGCTTGCTCATGTATTTGTTGGGGTCCGCAACAGGAAACAAAAAAACTCTAGCTACGCAAACACGATAACCAAGATCTATTCTATGTAGACATAAGTAATGGAGAGGGAGACGGTATTCGTACCCTTGAAGACTGTGGCACACCTTACGCAGGTAGGCATATATTGCTGAATACAAGCAGCACCGCAAGTGTGGCGCCTGATGACCCACAAGTATAGGGGATCGCAATAGTCTTCGCGGGTAGTATTACCAAATTTATTGATTCGACTCAAGGGGAGGCAAAAAATTCTTCCAAGCCTTAACAACTGAGTTGTCAGTTTAGCTGAACCTCGAAATAGTTCTTGCTCACAGAAGTTTATCAGTAGTAACAGTTTGTAGTAGCAACAACAAAACCAATAGCAACAGCAACAACAACAACAATAACAATAACAACAACAACAGCAACAGCAACAGCAACATGAGCAATAATAATAGTAACAGTAATAGTAGGATTCGATTGTGGTAGGCATAGGGATGGATGGACGGGCGTTGCATGGATGAGTCTAAACATGTAACTTCAAGATCTAGGGCATTGCAGATAAATAATAACAAGCATCCAAGTACTAAAAAATCCTAGGCATGTGCTCCAAATATAGTCATACGTGCTCGCAATGAGAACTTGCACAACATCTTCTGTCCAGCCAGCCCGTGGCAGCGGGGCCTCTAGGGAACTACTGGCAAATAAGGTGCTCCTTTTAATAGAGCACCGGAGCAAAGCATTAACACACCATGAACACATGTGATGATCACACCATATCCATCCCCTCCGGTTGTCCCAATTATTGTCACTTTGGGGCCTTTGGATCCGGACAATGATATGTGTACACAACTTGCAGATAAGATCACAAACAATACTATCATAATGATTCAATAATAATTTCAGATCTGAGATCATGGCACTCAGGCCCTAGTGACAAGCATTAAGCACAACAAGTTGCAACAAAGTCAAATAGCACAAGAGAAACTAGGCACTATGCCCTAACAGATCGTATTTGATTACATGATAGAACTCATCCAATACCTACCATCCCCAAGCCTACAGCGGGGGATTACTCAATCATGGATGAGGGAAACATCGGTGGTTGATGGAGATGCGTTGGTGATGATGATGACGACGATCCTCTCCAAATTCCCCGTCCCGGCAGGGTGCCAGAACGGAGTTTCTGGACCCGAATCTTGGTTTCTGGTGGCGGTGGCGGAGCGGAACTCTTTTGGAAAACTATCGAACCCCCCTTGGTTTTTAGGTCGAAAGGCAACTTATAGGCGCAGAGGGAGGCCAAGGAGGTGCCTGAGGAGGCTGCACCCCCTCTAGGCATGGCCAGTGGTGGGCCAGCGCCTGGGGTGGGTCTGGGCCCCCAGGCCTCCCCCCGTCTCTTCTTCTGGCTCCGTGGATATTCTGGTGAAATATAATTTTTGTCATATTTTCCGGGATTTTTCCTGATAGTTCACTTTCTGCACAAAAACAAGACACCAAGGTAATTCTGCTGAAAATAGCGTCAGTCCGTGTTAGTTGTATCCAAATCACACAAGTTTAGAGAAGAAACAATATCAAAGTGTTTGAGAAAGTAGATGCGTTTTGGACGTATTAACTCCCCCCAATCTTAGCTTATTGCTTGTCCTCAAGCAATTTAGTTGAAAACTGAGTGCGATAAAATAACTTTCACGAACACTTTGCTTCATATGATGTAAATATTCTCAGCATAGGAGTACATGCTTATACAATTCATAATAAGGAGTATGCAACTAAGTCTACTCAATAGTCATTGCAATCTATGAAGATAAACCAACTCAATAATAATAAGTAGCATGGAACATAAATGTAAGCAACATTGCAATGCTCATAATAAGGTATGATAGAGTGGTATCTCGCTTGCCTTTGTTTGAAGAGAACAATATAAATGCCAAGGCACCTCTGAAGTTCACATGAATACTAAAGATACAAGCATCAAAGTCATGACATAATTAACCAAGATTTGGAACAAACACAAAAATGACAACTATGCTCTCAAGAAGGTGCTCATAAATAATTGGTGACTCAACAAAGTTGTGAAAACGGTTTTGTGAAGGTTTGAAAGGCTTCCCAATGCTGAAAGAAAGGTACTCATTAGCTTTGAGATCTCATTGCCCCTATCATAGGCATCTTCATGTGGTTAAGGTGAAAGTGAGGTCCACTCTGAATCATATGCTTGATAGACCATAGACTGGAAATCCCAAGTCCCTTGAGTATGACGGTCGCTCCGCATGCTACTCAACTTTGGTCACCTGAAAGTTCTTGTCATTGTAAATACATGCATATCATCGAGAACCACCAACGGGGTACCCCTTGCACATGGTACAGGAGCTTTCCCATAACCAAAATGACAAGGCAAGCAGACAATGAGCATCTCAGCAATCTTTTTATTTACCATATGCATAGCTTTTTATTGAGGACGCTTCATAGATGCTCATTATGCTGATGCTGCAAGTTTACACCATGATTAAGCATGGCTTAGGCTAGCGGCCCAGGCGTTTCTCTAACACAATGTATAAACTCCATGAACTCACAACCTCCCCTTTTATTTCACATCGTCAACATCCGTAAACTAAAGAGCAAGGAATCAACTGGATGGGATATCCAAAAAGTGTTGAAAGGGTTCCCCATGACAGCATGGTTTTGCTGACTCCCAGTATATAATTAGAAAGCATATAACTTTCATGGACTAGTCATAGTGGTTTAGGTCTATTAAGCGCAAGGAATAAAGTGTGCCATCAAGTTCGTGAGAGCTTTACTAACTAACTTTCTCAAAACAGACAAACATTTTATTTTGTAAGAAAACACGGCATATGGAATATGCGCTGAAATAGCAAATGATGCTAATAGGTAGGTATGGTGGACACAGCTGGCAATATTGGTTTTGGGGAGTTGGAAGCATAGGTAGAGCACATACTCAGTGCAAGTGAAGGATAGAAATAGAGAGGGAGCAACAAACGAGAGAGCAATAACTGTCATAATCATGCTTGCAACAAAACAGGACTATGGCATGAAAGTGATACAAGAACTCTGAGGAAAAATAAATCATCGAGGCTTACTGACTATTGATTAGTCATATGCATGCATGAGCATGTGCCAAGTCGATTCACATGAACAGTCAGAGGATGATACCACAATATCATACCAAAGTATGAATAAAACAATGCAAGCAAATATTCATATGACATGCTACAAACTATGATGAGTATATGTACAAGAATGACATACACCTTACACAAACAGGCTAAGCATGCTCACAATGATGAGTATATGTACAAGAATGAAACAAATAGAGTTCGTTACTAGCCTCTTACCACACCTCGAGTTGTCTTAATCTTCATTATTGCCCTTCAATTGCGTGACTTGAATAATTAACATGAAACCAAAATCCACTGAGGACGGCTAAACCCTGCAAAGAACTCACAAAACCGAAGAAGAACAACAAATATTTTTGGTGTTTTCAATTTTTTTAGAAACATGCAAACAAAGAAAAACAAAACAAAAACAAAGCAAAATATTTTTGGATTTTTCTTTTAAGGAAAACCAAAGCAAAGAAACAAAGAAACAAACCAAGAGAAACAACGAAAATATTTTTGGTATTTTTGGGTTTTTTTAAAGAAGCAACAAAAACCAAAAAGAAAGCGAAACAATGGATATACAAAGAACCGACCGAACATGATATATAGATGAGTGTGATGTCGGTATACCTACCCCCAAGCTTAGGCTTTTGGCCTAAGTGGGGCTCAATCCCATGGAAACCAAGTAGATGCATCTCCGTAGTATGTCGAGGAAGCTCCCTCGTCTTGGTACGAGCTCGAGGCCTCCCCTGTGTAATGTGCAGGGGGGTTGTATGATGGTGCTTCCTCCTGATAGTGCCGATGTAAGTTGAGAGAATGCATGTTGTCGTCCAGCTCCGCCTTTGAGCATGACCAAGGTCCCTGAGAAATACTGAACAAAGTGGTTTGGGTAGAGGGATCTCTCTCTCTCTCTTCCCCGTCAATAAACAACATTCCATAAACCAAGTTCTCAAGAGTAGAGCTAGTGGTGACAAAGTGGTGTGCCTTCATGACAACAAGATCAAGCCTCTAAGGAGCCAAAATTGTATCATGTGGATCAACAACAATGTTCAAGGTAGAAGCAACACGAGTAGAAATAATTCCCCCATAAATGGGTCCCTTAGCAGCTAGAGACGAGCAATGAGAGAACCAAGATTATACTTATCCTCATTGTTGAGCGCAGCAGCTAAGAAGTCCAATTGATAGTTGGAAATATTACTAGTGTTCTCTCTACCAAGAACACTGGTGGCAAGATAGTAGGCAAAATACCTGATGGCTAGAAGTTGAATGTTCTTTATCTTCCCTCGCTGAGCTCTACGGTCATCATCATTGGTTATTCCTCGGTAAAGCTCTAACAAATCAGCGGGTAGATCTTGAATCTTCTTTGATGACCCAGTTGTACCAATTCCCAGGGCCTTGTAAAATTTCTTCAATGTCATAGAATGAGCCCTGTCATAAATTTTGAAAGACACAGAAGGCTTGAACATACTATTAGTAAAGGAGAAACTCTCCACAAATTTTTTAGTAAGCAAAGAATATTGTGCACTCTCATCCTGCATGTAACTTGTTAGTCCAGCCCTCTGCACCAAAGTCATAAAATCATTAAGAATCCCAACAACTTACAAGAAAGTTTGGCAAGGAAAGGTGGAGGGGTGCGCATCCCCTTCATCTCCCTCATCACCAAATCACGGAGTGATGAGAACCTCATTGTATGAGGGTCTAGTACTGGTCGATGACCTTGGAAGCCTTGCCCTTCTAGGTGCATCACTCTCAAATATGTCACCAAAGGTGTGGTGGTCCATGACTTCCCTATTCTGAAATTTTAAACAACCATCAAACCAAGTGATTTCTAAGTTGATAAATGATGAGCAACTACTATAGGAACTTGCTAGAGGACTACAAATGCATCAAAACAAAGTTTCTAAGCAAAGAACAAGCATGAAAGCTCAAACAACCTGTCACCTATAGCAGCAAAATACTCAAGATACAATCTACCAATCACAAATCTAATTGGACAAGTAGAGGAGGCACATACCAAGGAACAATCCCTCCAAAAATTAGCACTTTTGATGGGATGAACAAGGAGGTCGAAAATCGCAAGCAAGAACAACAAGAACTCGAGCTTGAGCAAGTTTTCTAGTGTTTTTCGGGAGAGAGAAAGAAGGTGGCTTTGAGGGGGCAGCCTGGAGGGGCCAGGTGGGCCAGACCCCCCTAGGCGCCGCCAACTGGTAGGCCACGCCTACCAGGGGTTTGGTGGCCTGGGGTGGCCCCCTAGGTCACCTCAGGTGCCACTCTGCCCCTTTTTTGAGGAAAAATTTATTTTGAATTTTTTGGGATTTTTCGGGAAACTTTATTTTTGGCCAATTTTCAGGGTATGAAAATTGTTTTTCTCGCAGAAACAGTTTTTTCAGAAGAAGCAAAATCAAACCAAAATCCAAACTACAGGAGCTCTAAGAAACTCAAACAAGCAAACAACTAGCAAAACTAAAGCTAAAGCAAAGACTAGGAAGGAGAAAAGGAAAAAAGAAAGCAAGTATAACCATAGTGGAAACATTATTTTGTTCATTAAAATCCTTTTGTTAACAAGGTTGATCAAGTCTTGTTACCAAAACAATCTTATAAAAAACAAAACTTTGCATTCCATAAGGTGATTATGTTACCTCATACTTCATAGCAATTGTCCGAATCATAATAGTTTCAAAATTTTCTTGTGGAATGGGACAATATATTTCTCCAACCTTAATGCCCTAAATATTTTCAATGGAATTCAGGCAATAGCTCTTAACAACCTTCTTGGGGAATTAGACAGTGTGCTCTTTGTCAATAATATTGAATGTTACTTTTCCTTGATTGCAATTGATGATAGCACCTGCAGTATTAAGAAAAGGTCTCCCAAGAATAATAGACATATTATCATCTTCATGAATTTCAAGTACCACAAAATTAGTTAGAACCATGCAATTATGAGCAACTTGAACAGGAACATCCTCACATATACCAACAGGGATAGTAGTTGACTTATCATCCATTTGCAAAGAAATATCAGTTGGTATCAACTTTTCTAGCTGGAGTCTCTTATAGAGAGAAAAATGCATAACACTAACTCCAGCTCCTAAATCACATAAAGAAGTTCTAACATAATTATTCTTAATAGAGCAAGGAATAGTTGGTATACCTGGATCACCAAGTTTCTTTGGAACCTTACCATTGAAGGAATAATTAGCAAGTAGAGTAGAAATCTCCTCATTAGGAATCTTCCTTTTAGTAGAGACAATATCCTTCATATACTTTGAATAAGGAGGCAACTTAATAGCATCAGTCAAAGGAATTTTCAAGAATAAAGGTTTCATCCACTCACAAAACTTGTTGTAGTGTTCCTCCTCCTTTGACTTGTGTTTCTTACCTGGAAAAGGCATAGGTTTCTGCACCCAAGGTTCTCTCTGTTTACCATGTTTATTAGCAATAAAATCTTCCTTTGTGTACCTAGTGTTCTTAATGTGCTTCTCAAGTTCTTCCTCACCTTCCTCCTTATCAGGAGACTCATTTTTATCATTACCACTCTCAGTTTTAGCATCAGAGACAGATATACTATTAGGATCTACAGCAGGTTTGAGTGGTTCCTCAACAATCTTATGTTTCATTTTCTTCCTCTTACGAGGACTACCACTATCTTCACCTTGTTGGGAATCCTGCTCAATTCTTTTAGGGTGTCCTTCAGGATATAAAGGATCTTGAGTGGCTATACCACTCCTAGTTCTAATTCCATAAGCATGGTTAACTCCTGAAGCATTAACTAGCATATCCTTTTGTACCTTAGCAAGTTGATCAAGTTGGGTTTAAACCATTTGAAAGTGTTTACAAAGCATTTTAATATCATTATAAGTTCTTTCCACAATATCTTTCAACTCATGGATAGCTCTCCAATAAATGATTCCGAACTTGTTTATTAAAATACCCTTGTTTAACAATAAATGTGTCAAGTTCCTCTAAACATTGATCAGGAGGCTTACCATAAGGAATATCACCTTCATCAAAGTGTTGGAGATAGTGTACCTCAATAGTAGATGAGTGGGGACTTGGCTTGCATAATTCTTCTATAGGAGGTAGATCCTTCACATCTTCAGCTCTAATACCTTTCTCCTTTAGACACTTCTTAGCTTCCTTCATCACTTCATCATTTAATGCAATAACTCCCCTCTTCTTTGTTGTTGGTGTTGGAACAGGTTTAGGCATAACTGGTTCAGGAGTAATAGACTCAGGTGTATTCAGCTCAGTGTGAAGTCCAATCATCATAATTCTTGCTTATCTTGGTCATTAATTCTTCAGCATCTATAGGAGTCCTTTTCCTAAAAACACAATCAGCAAAGCTATCTAGTTAGGTCCTAGAATCATCAGTTAGTCCATTGTCATAAATATCAAGAAGCTCATTGTTAGGTAATGGACATCCAAGATGTGCATGAATCAAGGCACAGAACCTTGTCCATGACTCAGGCAATTTCTCTTCTTCTCCCTGTTTAAAATCAAAAAGTTTCTGCAAAACAGCATGTCTAGTACTAGGAGGAAAATATTTCTAGAATAAAGAAGCAATCAAGCAATCAGGGCTATCAATGGAACCAGGAGGTAATCTATTAAACCAAGCCCTAGCTTCTCCTTTTAGTGAAAAAGGGAAGATCTTAGCAACAAAGTACTTGTGCATCTTAAAATCCTCAGAGAATAAAGCACTCATAGTAGAAAGCTCATTCATATGAGCCACAACACTCTTATTTTCAGTCCCACAAAAAGGTTCTTTCTCAACAATATCTAAATAAGATAAATCAAGAGAGAAATCATAATATTCATCTTTAATATCTATGGGAGAAGTGGAAAACTTAGGATCAGAGGAAAACTTAGGCATAATAGTAGGTCTAGCAAGGAGACTCTTAAAAGCACTAGTACCATGTGTGTTTCGGCAGTCTTCAACAAAATCATCAGTGAACTCCATGTAACCATCATTAATATCATAACTCTCACTAGCCTCAGGTGAGCTAACAGGTGTAACAGTGTCATCACTAGGAGTTTTGGTATTCCCTAGACTAGCCATAGTAGCATCTAGAAAAGGACCTAATGAACCACTCGCATCAAGCATAGTAGAAGTAACATCATGAGCATCAAAAGCAGTTTCAGACTCAGCAGTAGTAGCAGTGTGTGTAGCATGAGTATGTGGTGGTGGTGTGACAAGCTTACTTATAACAGATGGCGAATCAAGAGCAGCAGAGGTGTTTAGGACTGTACCTCTTCTTATAGTGGATGGTAAAATAGGGAACTTTCCATCACGAGACTTCCCCATGATGAAAGGAGTAGCAGTGAAAAATAGTATATCCAAGTGAACTTACAAATAAAGCTATGCTCCTCGGCAACGGCGCCAGAAAATAATCTTGATGACCCACAAGTATAGGGGATCGCAACAGTCTTCGCGGGTAGTATTACCCAATTTATTGATTTGACACAAGGGGAGCCAAAGAATACTTGCAAGCCTTAACAAATGAGTTGTCAGTTCAGATTCACCTGGAAATAGTTCTTGCTCACAGAAGTTTATCAGTAGTAACAGTTTGTAGTAGAAATAGCAAAGCAACAGCAGCAGCAACATCAATAGTAACAGGAGCAATAGTAATAGTAACAGTAACAGTAGGATTCGAGTGCGATAGGCATAGGGATGGATGGACGGCAGTTTTATGGACGAGTCTAAACATGTAACTTCAAGATCTAGGGCATTGTAGATAAATAATAACAAGCATCCAAGTACTAAACAATCCTATGCATGTGCTCCAAATATAGTCATACGTGCTCGCAATGAGAACTTGCACAACATCTTCTGTCCAGCCAGCCCATGGCAGCGGGGCCTCTAGGGAACTACTGGAAATTAAGGTGCTCCTTTTAATAGAGCACCGGATCAAGGCATTAACACTCCATGAACACATGTGATCCTCACACCGTAGCCATCCCCTCCGGTTGTCCCAATTATTGTCACTTTGGGGCCTTTGGACCCGGACAATGATATGTGTACACAACTTGCAGCTAAGATCACAAACAATACTATAATAATGATTCAATGATAAGTTCAAATCTGAGATCATGGCACTCGGGCCCTAGTGACAAGCATTAAGCACAACAAGTTGCAACAAAGTCAAATAGCACAAGAGAAACTAGGCACTATACCCTAACAGATCTTATTCGATTACATGATAGAACTCATCCAATCCCTACCATCCCCAAGCCTACAACGGGGGATTACTCACTCATGGATGAGGGAAACATCGGTGGTCGATGGAGATGTGTTGGTTATGACGATGGCGATGATCCTCTCCAAATTCCTCGTCCCGGCAGGGTGCCAGAACGGAGTTTCTGGATCCGAATCTTGGTTTCTGGTGGCAGCGGCGGAGCGGAACTCTTTTCTTGAAAACTATCGACCCCCCCCCTCGAATTTTAGGTCGAAAGGCAACTTATAGGCACAAAGGGAGGCCGAGGAGGTGCCTGGGGAGACTGCACCCCCTCCAGGCGTGGCCAGTGGTGGGACCGCGCCCGGGGTGGGTCTAGGCCTCCCCTCTATCTCTTCTTCTGGCTCCGTGGATCTTCTGGTGAAATATAATTTTTGGCATATTGTGACACCCCCGGGATCAGGGCTAAACAAATCCCAGACCTCCGTCTGAAATAAGCTTAACCTTGAGCTCGAGAATATCCAGTGAAGAATCGGTAACACGGCAGTGACCCTACGACACAAAAATTTATTACAGCAAGCTCATAACTAAGCAGAGAACCAAATTATTACAAGCAGAGGTCACTGACCACAAACATCAAACAACAGAAGGAAAATTATGCTAATAAATATAGCAAACTTAACAAATGGCCTAAGAGGCCTGAAGCATAATGATGACGTCCCAGCCCATAGATTCCAGGCTGCTGGCCGGGAACCCCAAACTACTCGTCGATGTCGATGTAGTACAGAACTCGTCCTCAGGGAACACTTACTCTGCCAATAATATCAACAAAGCAAGGGTGAGTACAAGGTGTACTCCGCAAGACTTATTGCTGGTGGAGTTGTTTTGCATAAAGCCATCTTTGTTTATAAAACAAGAGAGAGAGAAGAAGCTCGTCTAATCAGCGTATTTTAAAAGGGGATAAGATATCAACGTCTCCGAAAATATTGATCATCATCTTTTGATATCCACCAATCATCATCTCCTGAACTGGGATCACCCACTCATACCCATGAGGAAGCGTCCTTAAGCACACGTTGATCTGCCAAGTTTTACGATTAGGTTAAAGTTCTCTATGATCTTGAATCTGGTCGCCAAGTCGTTCATAACCGTGAACACGGCTTTTCGAAAATATGATTACCCTACAGGGGTGTACAACTTTATCCACACGCACTAACCTTCTCTTAATGCCACTAGTAATAGCCCTCTTCCTTGGAAGGCCGGCAGAGGGTGGTTAGACACGACCTTTACCTTGCTTTCGCCGAGACCATGAGTCACGCAATAAGTATGGTCCCGCCGTAATGGGTCAAATCCCGAAGCCGGTACTCAAAGATGTGAGGCGATATTGGTTTACCAGGGGCGCTATCAACCCCAAGCAACCTCGGCCACGCTTACCTACCTATTATGAATGCACCAACTTCACCCGGCAAATATTTCAAAATATTTTCTATGCATATGTCGAATGGAACGCCCGAACTATGTGACTCATGGAATCTACTAGGCAAGTTAGTCAGTCATGAGGTTGTCCAGGCCCCATGTGGTTGCACGCTTGTCTTGGTTCCAAAGGCAAGAACTCAGGTCCTAGTGGTGGCGAGCATGGGACTAGAAAAACCACATCCCACCGTGGCCTCCCATACAAGCCTTAGCATGTTTACCTTATATCACCAACCTCATATCATCACGTTCTCCTGTCATACTAGATTCTCTGTATCTGATACATCATCTGGATGTACCAGAACTGATAGCTATGCATGGCTAAGCAGACACATATAATAGCTCTAGCAGTGCACATAAGCCAAACCTAGTTATGCTAGGAGCAGTGGATCAGGTAATATAAGCTCAAAAGGGAGTAATGCAATAGATAGGATACTCTTATCTATCGATAAAAGACCATAGTAGAATCGTATGCATCATGGCAGGAATTGAAATGCTTTCGAAATCATAGGATTGTATCATGGTGGGGCTATGCTTGCCTTTGCCAGTTGATAGCAGATAAGCAGATCTTCGGGAACCTTGTATTTGACTTGGTTAGAGTTGGTCAAGCATTGTTCATCAATCTTCGATCTTCCATGGTCTAGTCCTCGGTCTTCGATCTCGATCTCGATATCGTATTCTACCGCGAAGAACCAAACACCGGAAAGAGAGGGGAAACAATCAACACATGGCATCGATGCAATGCTCAAGAAAGGATGATAATATGACAAGTTAATTTGCATTGAATTGAAACCTTAAAACATGATCGACAAATTAAACGGGGTTCCGAGGGGCTAAAACCCTAATTCGGAGAAACTCCGTAACATATGAGAGGGGTGCATTTGTTCTTCGAATTAAACTTGTCATTTAAGTTGTTTAACAATGCATGATTATAGCTTAGATAGCTAGGTTTCATTTTTCTGAATATTTTGATATATTATTTGTATTTTTCTGATAAATAGATAATTAGATATTGAATTTACAAATTTAAAACAATTTTTGGATTTAATAAAAGGGTTATTGCATCATTATGACGATCAGCTAGGGGGGTTTTATTCTTTACACCACACAGAACTTAGCCACGGTGACTGACTGTTGGGGCCCATGCCACATCAGCAAGCCACAGTGGCACGCTTGGTCAATAGGCCACGCTGAGGCCACGTCGACGCCACCTAGACGCCACGTTGGGCTCGCCGGAGACACGTCATATGGCGGCGGTTAGTGGTGCTAGAGGGCGAGCAGGCTAGCTAGGATGTGCGCGTTCGAAGCAGCGCGTCGAGGGGAGCCTAAACCTGGCGGCGCCGCTACGGGGTGGTCACCGGAGACGCGACTACGGCGAGCGGCGGCGCAGCGCTTGTAGTCAACCATCGACGGAGCAAAACAGGAAACAAGGAAGGAAGCAGAGAGCACCAGGAGAATCACCAGCTCACCGTGAAGCTCACAGAGCGGTCGGCAAGGCGAGGGGCGGTCAGACGCGGCCGGAATTGACATCGGAGGCATGGCCGAAGTTCGGGGAGGAGCTGGCGATTGGGCGTCTGGGAGCCTCTCCTGCACGCGTCGTTTGGGGCAAAAGATAGAGGAGGGCTAGGCGGTCACGAGGGCATGCTCGACGAAGCTCAGGGTGGCGTGGTACGATGGCGACCGGCGGAGCCTGCGGCTAGGGTTCTGCGGCCAGGGAAGGAACGAGGGAGGGAGCAAGCATGGGGAAAGTGAGGGGATCAGGAGAAGAGGGCACGGCTCGACGGGGTCCTTATCCTCTCTAGGGGAGGCAGCGGGGATCTTGGCGCGCGGCGGCATCGGGTGGCCGGCGGCGCTCCAGCGAGATGCTTGCTGTCACCAGGGAAGACGACGACGAATCGATGCGAAGAGGTATGGGCCAGGGGTGGGCCGCTGCTGGGCCGGGGTGGGCTGCGGAGCTGTGCTGGCTCCTGCGTGCGGGCGACAAGAAGAGAGGGAAAGGGAAGCTGGGCCGGCCTGGCTGCTGCTGATCTTTTTTTACCAGAAACTTTTTTTCTATTTTCTGTTTTGATTTCCTGTTTTGCATTTACAAATACTTTTCAGTTTTGAATATTTTAAAAATACCAGGACTTTTGTAAAACATATAAAATACTGCAGGGACCCCTTTAGTCCATTTGGGATCTTTATTTTTTTGTGAGTGCAAATTTAAAACCATTTGAATTGTTTTCAAACAGAGGAGGGAAATAGGGTTTAGGGTTTTTGCTTTGTTTCTTCAATGCACAAGTTAATGGATGATGCTCATGAGTGCACAAACAAACCCTAAATAGTAATTAGCTAATACTGGGGTGTTACAGCTCTATCCCCCTTACGAGAATCTCGACCCGAGATTCCAAAGGTAGGAAAAGAGATAGAGAGGGAAAGAAACAGGGCCACTCTAAAGATAAGAGGGTAGCACACTAAACAACACACAGAATATCTCATGGTCAACTCATGGATGGAGTGTTAAGAAGCAACTCTGAGATGACGAACATGAAACACATCAAGGTAATAGAGGAAACAAGAGGAGATGGTTTCAAGTTGTTAGATAGATGGTCTTCATAAGGATTGAGACCATGGAGCTCAAAAAAGATTTTAAGCTTCTAAAAAGGAAAGATTCCAACAGAAAGTACAGAATACAGACTTCGATAGGGAACCTCTACTAAATGGATTAAGTAGAGATTTCAGGTTGTGGAGATATGGATCAACAAAACCAAGCTGTTGAACTACTTTTGACACAGAAGGATCACTCTTTCATTCAACAGAAGGCTTAAGACAGAAAGGTGTTTTGTGGAGAGGACTCATAAGAGTCACAAAGAACATGTACCAAGAGAAACTACTAATTCCCAAAATCATAGACGATCTTAGAACATGGTTGAGAAGACGAAGGAAACTCTTTATTCATCTAGGTATACCAAAATCTTTGCCAAAGACCATGGTATCACTTTACATGACTAAGATGAATAGTTAAGAAGATTCCTGATGACACGAGAAGAAAGAAACTTCATTCTCAGACTTCAATTATTTGGCACAACAACAGTTGCCAACATAGAAGGGTCTGGAGGATCGACCGAGAGACATTCAGCAACACTAGTTTAAATGTTCTCCCTGATGTTCGAGAAATGAGGCATCAAGTAAAGGTCAGAATTCGGATACAAAGGAAACCATGAACACAACAACTATAATGAATCATAGGAGAAGCCTCATGAAGAGTGGTTGTTTTTGCTGATTCAAGAGAATATGACAAGAGGTCTTTCCGGCTAAGTGTGTCAACCATTACATCAATCTTGCCAGATTTACAATGAGACCTATGTCAAAACCTTGAGGAACACCAACCGTCATTGCTGCTTGAGATTCAGCTTTGGTTAGGTGAGATGATATTTCAGACTCAGCATGTCCGAATAGAAAGTTTGCAACATTTACCACAAAGATAAAGTTACTAGATTCTCAAGACAGGGACTACAATGTCAAGCTCCAGCAGGCTGAGCTAGATTGCTATACCCATGTATTTAGCAACTTGTCAAAAGACAACTGCACACACTTTAGATTCTAACAATAAAACACACATGTGTCCTTAGGAAACGGAGCTAACTCTACTCGAATCCACGGTGACATCATTCAACGTTTGCGCGTGAACTAGAGAAGGTCACTTCTAATATCCAGAACACATACTTCGAGATGACTCGAAGATGGCTCTCGAAAGTTTCCAACATTAATGTCAAATGTTCCATATGAATCAAATCTAGCATGGAGAAGATAAGGATGTCATCGGTGGGCTCAACAACAAACTTATCGGGACACTCCAAGAAGATGGACTCATATGTTGCGTGAACAAGACAAAAATACTGGTCAGACCAAAGGACATGAAGATGTGTCCCAGTGAAACATCACAAGATGAAACATTATCAAGATAGTCCTTGGAACTGAGTTTGATTTGACGATAACCCAAATCAAATCAAAGATTGGGGAGAATAATACATCCATAAAGTAAATACTATCTTTCTTCAGCACGAACAAAACTAGACATCCCTTTAAGAAAGAAATGAGTTGAATAGAACTTTTGTCTTACAACTCTCCAAGTTTTTGTTTAAGCTCAACCAACTAGTTCAGGGGTATCCAGTGCGGATCCTTGGAGAAAATAGCAGTTCAGAGAACTTACTTGCTCGAGAACTTGACAACACGATCATGTGGCAACATGGCGATACTTCTAGAAGACATCCAGAATATCACGAACCACCGTTATGTAACTTAGTTCGAGAGGGAACTTGCTTTGTAAGGCAAGGAGACATAGTCTTAGAGCTTCAGAACAAGCCTAACTCTTTGACCGAAGAGAGTGCATCAGAATAATGGACTTGGTAGCACAGTCAAACTTTGCTTAGTGATAGTGTTAACCAATCACGCTAGGAATGACTCAAATGTCCTTAGAGTTCAAAACAACAAGAATTGCTAAGAATCTCACATGGCAACATTATTACGCACACGCATCACTTACGAGCGTGAAAACTCGAGGAAGGGTGGATAATTATGTGTAAGAGCATCACTTCATTAAGGGATCATGGAACTCAGCACGAACTCTTAGTATAAAGGAGTGCGACACTTTAAGGTAGAACAGATGGAAGACAATCAATGCCTCTTGATCTGCGGATTACAACACTTTGACCTGGTCTTGGATATGACGAGGTACTGGAGTTTGTTTCTCCTGACATTCCGAGATGGTTTGTCATGACAGACCACAAAGTATCTTGCATCGGGAAACACCAATGCAGATAACTACTTGGCTACCAACTGGTAGACAAAGGTCAGAAAACAATAAGAAAAACGAACATGCTCAGGATAGAATCCTGAGGTGTGGATGCATAAGTCAACAACCTTCTTAAGACCAATGCAGAGAAGGTTAAGGTGTGGCAGAGTCACGAGCATAGATATGAGACTCTCGAGGAGTACTCTTGTCGTGATCTATTTGGTTCCATTAAAGAACATCTGCCATAGCATGTAGTAGGGGAAGTCCTTTATCGTCACTATTCAATGGCGACAATATCTACAAGCTTGAAGGCTATACTAGAAAGTACTAGCCATTCTGAAGTAATGTGTGAACATTAACAATAGGGGTCAAAGGGATGGATCTTGGTTTAAAGGTCAGCTTCATGTACAAGATTCACTACACCAGAATCCAGCATAATCAGGGATCTTAGGTTCAAGTCCAAGGGTAAAAACCCAAAGAAAGGAGTAACTACTATTTGAGTAACATGGCATACACTGCAAGACAGTAATCACGAGGTTGCTTCCAAAAGAAGAAACATCTTCTGAAGTACCAGACGAACAAAAGGAGGCACACGAGGCGAAAGGAAACCTCGAAGCCTAGAACAGAACACTGTTGATCCAACAATATAATATTGTGGGTCCAAAACATAAAGAGATCATGATAGAAAGGAATCTCTCAGATGAGCAAGAGCAAGGGAAACAAGGAATTCACAAGACACACAACTCTAGAGAACTAAACACTAGGTCAACTGGCTAAGAAACGTCATGCCTAGAAGGCACCTAAGCTTTTAAAGACAAGAAGAGATATCAAAACTTTTCCAAAATCAACACCAGATAAGGTGACCTAGAGTTAGAGCGAAACTGGATAAGGAGAAAAAGAAGCATACTAGAGTTTTCGCAAATACTTTTCAGCTTTTAAAATAGTTTCACAAGCACTAGACTCAACATCGACCAATAGCAAGGTTTTCCTACTGTAAGATCCCTCCTTTATAGAGGAAAAGGATCCCTATGATTGCAATGCTAGTCCCTGGATCATTGCTAGCATCCACAGTTTAAGATGAAGTACACTGATACAAAGGTCATTTATTACATTCATTCCAGAGATAAAACATAGTCTTTTACAACTCAGGGCCACAGGCCTAATACAAGAGTTTTTGGAATAAGTAAATAGACATAAGTCTTCATCCTCATGTGCCACAGGCAAGCATGTTGAGTGTAGACTCATGACTCCTAATCATCATCGGAGTAACCTGCAACATCACAAGTTATAGCCACAGTGGGTCAATACTTTGGAATAGTATTGGCAAGTGATACCTTAGTAATTTTAAGGTGGACTATAATACTATATGCATTTTGGCTAAGTGTAGCTTGGCTTCCTTTGCTTAAAATAGGTTTTTCCTATTAGTTGAAATCACTAAGTTTTTCTTTGTCAAAAGCTTCCCAAGAAACCACCAATAGACATTGGGGTCCTTCACCCTTGTTCACCCACACATTTTTACTTAGAAGTTGGAGTGATGAGATTCTTGTAGCTTCCATGTCTTGATGCTCAATTTGTCCATTGCCATGGACTTGGCTAAGTACTTAGATTTTTCCATTTGCAGAGGTTGTGCACTTTCCCCACCAGACTTGGTTTCCCAAGACAGGACCTTTCAGAAGCCTTCCCTTAGCCAAATGGACGCGTTCCAACCTATCATCCCACTACTACCAACTGTCCAAATGACTAAGTTCTAGCAACCTATATGATCAAGGCAGAGCCCATATTGCCAAGTGGTTGCATTGTAAGCTTTCTCAACACTTGGCCTCCCAATCCCTTTGTGCCTGGGTGGCATACCACAAGTGAGATACACAAGCCATATCCATGGCCTTGTGTAACCACTCAACCAGAATCCACCATTCAAGTCCCATTCCACCCAGAAGGTTCATTGACTTAGTTGTTTTATGAAGAAAACCTAAGTCTCATGACTTAGAAATATTTTTAACATAGCATGTATGAAATTTACCAACCCTTGTTTGCTACTAGCTAGGCTAAGCATGGTATAGTAACTTAGGAATTTTCCTAGCAATTCTACCAATTCTACATTTACTTGGGATTTCCCAAATTATTACAAGCAGAGGTCATTGACACAAACATCAAACAACGGAAGGCAAATTATGCTAATAAGTATAGCAAACTTAACAAATGGCCTAAGAGGCCTGAAGCATAATGATGACGTCCCAGCCCATAGATTCCAGGCTGCCGGCCGGGAATCCTAAACTACTCGTCGATGTCGATGTAGTACAGAACTCGTCCTCAGGGAACACTTACTCTGCCAAAAATATCAACAAAGCAAGGGTGAGTACAGGGTGTACTCCGCAAGACTTATGGCTGGTGGAGTTGTTTTGCATAAAGCCATCTTTGTTTATAAAACAAGAGAGAGATAAGAAGCTCCTCTAATCAGAGTATTTTAAAAGGGGATAAGATATCAACGTCTCCGAAAATATTGATCATCATCTTTTGATATCCACCAATCATCATCTCCTGAACTGAGATCACACCCTCGTACCCATAAGGAAGCGTCCTTAAGCACACGTTGATCTGCCAAGTTTTACGATTAGGTTAAAGTTCTCTATGATCTTGAGTCCGATCACCAAGTCGTTCATAACCGTGAACACGGCTTTTCGAAAATATTATTACCCTACAGGGGTGTACAACTTTATCCACACGCACTAACCTTCTCTTAATGCCACTAGTAATAGCCCTCTTCCTTGGAAGGCCGGTAGAGGGTGGTTAGACACGACCTTTACCTTGCTTTCGCCGAGACCATGAGTCACGCAATAAGTATGGTCCCGCCGTAATGGGTCAAATCCCGAAGCCGTTACTCAAAGATGTGAGGAGATATTGGTTTACCAGGGGCGCTATCTACCCCAAGCAACCTCGGCCACGCTTACCTACCTATTATGAATGCACCAACTTCACCCGACAAATCTTTCAAAAGGTTTTCTATGCATATGTCGAATGGAACGCTCGAACTATGTGACTCATGGAATCTACTAGGCAAGTTAGTCAGTCATGAGGTTGTCCAGGCCCCATGTGGTTGCACTCTCGTCTTGGTTCCAAAGGCAAGAACTCAGGTCCTAGTGGTGGCGAGCATGGGACTAGAAAAACCACATCCCACCGTGGCCTCCCATACAAGCCTTAGCATGTTTAACTTATATCACCAACCTCATATCATCACGTTCTCCTGTCATACTAGATTCTCTGTATCTGATACATCATCTGGATGTACCATAACTGATAGCTATGCATGGCTAAGAAGTCACATATAATAGCTCTAGCAGTGCACACAAGCCAAACCTAGTTATGCTAGGAGCAGTGGATCAGGTAATATAAGGTCAAAAGGGAGTAATGCAATAGATAGGATACTCTTATCTATCGATAAAAGACCGTAGTAGAATCGTATGAATCATGGCAGGAATTGAAATGCTTTCGAAATCATAGGATTGTATCATGGTGGGGCTATGCTTGCCTTTGCCAGTTGATAGCAGATAAGCAGATCTTCGGGAACCTTGTATTTGACTTGGTTAGAGTTGGTCAAGTATTGTTCTTCGATCTTCGATCTTCCATGGTCTAGTCCTCGGTCTTCGATCTCGATCTCGATATCGTATTCTACCGCGAAGAACCAAACACCGGAAAGAGAGGGGAAACAATCAACACATGGCATCAATGCAATGCTCAAGAAAGGATGATGATATGACAAGTTAATTTGCATTGAATTGAAACCCTAAAACATCATCGACAAATTAAACGGGGTTCCGAGGGGCTAAAACCCTAATTCGGAGAAACTCCGTAACATATGAGAGGGGTGCATTTGTTCTTATAATTAAACTTGTCATTTAAGTTGTTGAACAATGCATGATTATAGCTTAGATAGCTAGGTTTCATTTTTCTGAACATTTTGATATATTATTTGTATTTTTCTGATAAACAGATAATTAGATATTGAATTTACAAATTTAAAACAATTTTTGGATTTAATAAAAGGGTTATTGCATCATTATGATGATCAGCTAGGGGGGTTTTATTCTTTACACCACACAGAACTTAGCCACGGTGACTGACTGCTGGGGCCCATGCCACATCAGCAAGCCACAGTGGCACGCTTGGTCAACAGGCCACGCTGAGGCCACGTCGATGCCACCTAGACGCCACGTGGGCTTGCCGGAGACACGTCAGATGGCGGCGGTTAGCGGTGCTAGAGGGCGAGCGGGCTAGCGAGGATGTGCGCGTTCGAAGCAGCACGTCGAGAGGAGCCTAAACCTGGCGGCACCGCTACGGGGTGGTCACCGGAGACGCGACTACGGCGAGCGGCGGCGGCAGGGCTTGCAGGCAACCATCGACGGAGCAAAACAGGAAACGAGGAAGGAAGCAGAGAGCATCAGGAGAATCACCAGCTCACCGTGAAGCTCACAGAGCGGTTGACGAGGCGAGGGGCGGTCAGACGCGGCCGGAATCGACATCGCAGGCGTGGCCAGAGTTCGGGGAGGAACTGGCGATTGGGCATCTGGGAGCCTCTCCTGCACGCGTCGTTTGGGGCAAAAGATAGAGGAGGGCTAGGCGGTCACGAGGGCATGCTCGACGGAGCTCGGGGTGGTGTGGTACGATGGCGACCGGCGGAGCCTGCGGCTAGGGTTCCGCGGCCAGGGAAGGAACGAGGGAGGGAGCGAGCATGGGGAAAGTGAGGGGATCAGGAGAAGAGGGCACGGCTCGACGGGGTCCTTATCCTCTCCAGGGGCGGCAGCAGGGATCTTGGCGCGCGGAGGCATCGGGTGGCCAGCGGCGCTCCAGCGAGCTGCTTGTTGTCGCCAGGGAAGACGACGACGAATCGACGCAAAGAGGTATGGGCCAGGGGTGGGCCGCTGCTGGGCCGGGGTGGGCTACGGAGCTGCGTTGGCTCCTGCGTGCGGGCGGCAGGAAGAGAGGGAAAGGGAAGCTGGGCGGCCTGGCTGCTGGTGCTCTTTTTTTACCAGAAACTTTTTTTCTATTTTCTGTTTTGATTTCCTGTTTTGCATTTACAAATCCTTTTCAGTTTTGAATATTTTAAAAATATTAGGACTTTTATAAAACATATAAAATACTACAGGGACCCCTTTAGTACATTTGGGATCTTTATTTTTTTGTGAGTGCAAATTCAAAACCATTTGAATTGTTTTCAAATAGAGGAAGGAAATAGGGTTTAGGGTTTTTTCTTTGTTTCTTCAATGCACAAGTTAATGGATGATGCTCATGAGTGCACAAACAAACCCTAAATAGTAATTAGCTAATACTAGGGTGTTACACATATTTTCTGGGATTTTTCCTGATAGTTCATTTTCTGCAAAAAAAACAAGACACCAAGGTAATTCTGCTGAAAACAGCATTAATCCGTGTTAGTTGTATCCAAATCACACCAGTTTAGAGAAGAAACAATAGCAAAGTGTTCGAGAAAGTAGATACGTTTTGGACATATCAGCGTCTCAAAGATCTACACACATACGGTGTAGGCAATGCCTCCCGGCCTACGATCCATCCGAGCAGTGGAAGAAGAAAGAAGTCGTACCATCCCTCACACGACGATGGTGTAGAGGTGGAGAACAAATTCCCACGAGATCCAATTCCAATCTAGGTGGAGAGAGAGCTCTAGGGGAATAGAGAGAGAGGAGAGATTATTGTGTGTATAGAGGGGAGGGGGATCCCATGATTTATAGGAGGAGGGGGAGGGGCAACCCTAGGGCTTGGTGTGGGGGGATAACCCCTACAGATGCCGCTAGCGGGTGTGGCCACCAGCCCAAGGTGGCCCCCATGCGAGGGGAGCCCCTAGGGTTTGGCGCATGCCCCCTTCCCTCTCCTTGGTGCCTTGCCCCTTTGGGCCTTCCCTCCGAGGGAGGCCCAATAGGCATGGGTTGCCTCAAAAATAAAATAAACATTCATGTTTTAATATTAATTCCAATAATTAATATAAGACACATATTTTATTATATCTTTCAATCTGGTGTTTCCCGAAACCTTTCTGCTTTCTCTCTCTCATTTCTCCTGTGATGTCGGTTCGATCCCTAAGCGTCCCCACCCTTAAGTGTGCCACCCCTCGGTTCGGAGATGCTCCAGACATGACCGAGACCCCGCTTGCATCAATGATCATCAGTAGGACCTGGATGCCCATAATGACCACCCGTGCATTCACGAATCTCATCGCTTGAACCTTCAACTTCATGTTCCATTCCCTTTTCAATTTGATACCTAGGTCATCCAAGATTTGATCTTTGGAATCTCCATACCTAGTTCATTCTCGTTACAGATGAACTTGTTTAATCATTCCCATGCCATTCCATTCCATGACCCAGTCATACGCTTGCAAGATTCGTTAATGCACCATCACCAAGTTGGCCACGTGTATATATCTATTAATTGGATTGGAAAATCCTGGTCTTGATAAGTACTCCTCAACATGTTCCTTCAGGAAACTTGATAGTACCTTTATGATCACCCTTTCATAGATTGATACTTGATACCATCAAAGTTTCCATCTAGTAACGGTGATTATGCATTATCTCACAGTCAAAGGATTAGGTTACGAGGTTTGTATGTTATCATCAATGATGAACATTTAGTAACTAGATATCATTGTGATATTACTTTGGGTGTATGTCTATCATATCATTCAACTAATGATATGACCTCATTATCAATTGGCACTATCACCCATGATCTCGAAGCCTTAGATCATCAATTGACCAATGAGCTAGTTCACTAGAGGTAACTAGAGCGGTTTGTTTACATACCACACGTGTATTAATGTTTCGCATTAACGGAGTTATAGCACGGTAAGAAACCTATTATGAAAATACAAGAGATACATCAAATAAAACAATTTATTATTTGCCTCTAGGGCATATCTCCTTCAGTCTCCCACTTGCACTAGAGTACAAATTAATCTACTTTATAATAGGCAATGATTTAACACCAATAAGTATCTCGGTGTTGCTCATGCTTGGATTGTGGAAGTCCTTTAGTAAACAGATCTGCATCATTCAGATCCGTATGCACTTTGCAAATCTTGAGTTCTCCATTCTCAACATTTTTTCTAATGGCGTGGAATCTCAACTAGATATGCTTGACCATGGAATGAGTTCTTGGTTCTGATGTGTTCGCGATGGAACCTATGTTGTCACAAAAGATCGTCACAGGGTCATCCACACTTGGAGCAACTCCTAGTTCGATGACGAAATGCCTTAGCCAAACAGCCTCATTCACTGCTGCATTGGCTGCGATGTATTCTGACTCCATTGAATATTGGGCCACCACTGGCTGCTTCATGCTTCTCCAGGTTACCGCGCCACCATTCACTAGAAACACATATCCTGTTGAGACTTCGAGTCATCGGAGTCTGTGCTCAAGCTCGCATCCATGTAACCGGTTACTTTTAGGGCTTCATCGCCACCTCCAAAGACTAGGAACATATCCTTAGTTCTTTTAAGATACTTGAGGATATTTTCCATAGTTTTCCAATGTTCCACTCCTGGATCACTTTGGAAACGGCTTTTCCAACTAAGAGCCAGGGCCACATCAGGTCGAGTACATAGCATAGCATACATGATAAAGCCTATGGCTGAGGCACATATGGGATGTTAGCCATCCTTTCTCTATCAGAAGATGTTGCTGGACGTTGAATCTTACTCAATGTGTTACCTTTTACTAGAGGCACAAAACCTCTTTTGGCATCTTCCATTTTGAACTTCTTCAAAATCTTCTCTATGTAAGTACTCTTCTCCATTAGATCTTGATGCCTAATATATAGGAAGCTTCACCTAAATCCTTCATAGAAAATTGACTACTCAGATATTCCTTCATGCTCCCTAATAGTTCCACATCATTCCCAATTAGTAATATGTTATCCACATATAATACTAGTAATCCCACCGAACTCCCACTCATTTTATTATAAACACAAGCCTCTTGATTATTTTGGACAAATGCAAAACTCTTGATCACTTGATCAAAACACTTGTTCCAATTCCTGGATGCTTGCTTTAGTCCATAAATGGAACGTTCAATCTTGCATACCTTTTTAGCATCCTTAGGATCAACAAAACACTCCGGTTGCATCATATAAAACTCTTCATTAATGTGTCCATTGAGGAATGCAGTCTTGACATCCATCTGCCATATTTCATAATCATAATATGCAGCAATTGCTAGTAAAATCTGGGTAGATTTCAACATTGCTACATGTCACATCCCAAATTTTAGATTTGGTTTTGCATGTCATTCACAAGCATTGCATTATGTTCATGGAAGTTTGAGTTGCAAAACACTATTTTGAAGCCCTATTTTTGAATCACTAAAATGCACCTACAAATGATTATGCAAGGATTTATAAATCCACTACTTGCAAAATAGTAAAATTTTTGGAAATATGATCCTATGTTGATCCTCAGATTTTTAGAAAAATTTGAAGACTAAAATCAATCCTTTTGGAGTTGTATTGCAGAAGTTATGAAAGTTTAAAGAAAAGCAAAAAAAAAAGAATAAAAGCAAAAGAACAAAAAAAACTAACTAACCTAAACTACCCGGCGAGCCCCAGCCCAGCCCACCTGCCCGCCTAGCCTATCTGCCGCGCACCCTCCCCGCGAGCAGCGCGCAGCGCCGCAGCAAGCAGCAGGCCGGCCCAGCAAGCGCAGCCAGCAGCAGCCGTGCAGCCCGCCTCCACTCTCGCTGCCACTGACGCGTGGGGCCCGCGCGTCGTCCCCTTCCCCCAGCCAGAGTCCACGATGAACACGAGTTCATCCCCACCGAACGAATCCCGCAAAATCCGCTCCGATTTGGTTCCAATCCGACCCCCCTGCACGTAAAACTCCCCATATAAGACCCCTGCTTCGCTCTCCTCCGATTTTCCCCCTTTTTCCTAACCCTAGCCACCACCGGAGCAAGACTTGAATCTCGCCGCCGCCGCTATTTCGGCTCGAGCTCGAGCTCGAGGTACTGGACCACCGCTTCTCCCCTTTTTCCCCCTATCCTCTTTCCCGTGCTCCACCGATTCTCCCTGACCCGCTTTCCCTCTCTACAACGCATCAGGCCGCAGGAATTCGTCACCAGAGCTCCGTGGGAGCCGCCGTCTCCATCCGCACGCCGACGCCGCTTCGGGAAGCAATTCACGACGCCGTCCACGCCAGATAACTCGTCGTCCTCGCCCGGTCCCTGTCCGCCACCTCCCCTCGCCTAGGACTCGTCGGAGCGCCGCCCAAGATCACCGCCGAGACATCCGCCGCCGCTGCTCGTCGTCACCCAGGCCGGCCAACGTTGAAGCCTCGTCGTCGCCGTCAGATCGATTTTGAATGCCCCAGATTAAAAGCATCCGCGAAGAGGTACCATCCAGTCACCGCCTGTCGCGTGTCCAGCCTCGTCAGCGCGCTGCGTCATTGCCACGTGCCTGCTTAGTCAGCAGCCCAGTCAGCAGGAATATTCCCAGGGAATATTCCCTGTGATTTAAAATTTAATTAAAATTTCAGAAAATCGAGTAAACTTGCAAAATTAATAGTAAAAGATTTGTAGGTCCAAAAATAGCGTATAATATATCAATAGATTCAGAAAATTGAATAGAATAATAATATCAGGCTGGATTTAACTTTTACAGTATGTATTTACTGTAATAATTTAATTAGTTTTAATGGCCTTTTAGGTTAATAAATTCATAAGAAAAGTTCTGTAACTCCAAAAATTGCAAATAATATGTCCCTGGATTCAGTAGAACAAGGGGAATCTCAAAGTGAATTAAAAGTTAGGCTTACAGTAAAAACTTTTGCAGAAACTATTTAATGGCTTTCTGCAGTGTTTTAATTACTAGGGGAGTTTTATAATTCCTTTTCGAGTAATTCCAGTTGATACTGTTCCTAAATAGCAATGCCTATACAGTAGTATTTTCCCAAGATTTTACAAACAGTTTACTACCGGTAGTGAATTATTTAATTTCTAGCTCTAGTTTTGAGCACTACTTTCACTTAATAGTTTTCCTAGCGCTAAAACTATTTTCCATGCATGCAATCGGTAGTATTATGGTATAGGATGTTGTGGTGCAGCTGTAGCACCAATGCACTTGTCGTTCTTGCATTCATGCATCATATTTGTTGCATATGTTGTGGATTGTTTGTTTATGATTGCAATTGTATCGTGTAGATTGTGACGAGTGCAACGCTTGCTCGTGTGTGGATTGTTCTTCCGACTACTACAACCAAGGCAAGTAGATGCTACTTTGTTCATGATATCATCCTACTATTTTTAATGCATTGTCGTGTATTTTGTAGTTGCATGAGTAGGATGATACTATCGCTATGCTATGTCCTATTATGTGGTAGGGCCTTCCTTGTAGATGAAACACCGATGGTAGATGTGCTTAGCCATGCTATGTTGAACGAGGGCTGGGTTACATCATTGATACTTGTTTTCTCAAAGTATTGGTTTGTGAAAACTAAAAACAACTTAATCAATGAACCCCCTGGGTGTGATGGTATTGATAATTTTTGGTGGTTTCATTGCGGAAAGGCACCCAGGTATCAAGAGAGAATGATTGGATTCTTTATTGTGTAGCTTACGTGTACAACCATGTGCCAATAATGGAATGGGCGGTTGGTTGGACTTAGTAGGTTGTGGTAACTCGAACCCGCGTATCCAGAGATGTAGAATTTTGGTAGGTTGGACCGGTGCGCGTCGGGATTGAGGAGCTACTTCCCGAACAGTCTCAGCTTGGACTTCTCCCTATCACCACTCAAAATGAGAGTGATGGTACGAGCTGGCTAGCCAAGTCACATGGGTAAAGTGTACTAACCTCTGCAGAGTGTATAATCTAATCGATTAGCCGTGTCCCCGGTTATGGACAACTGAGTTGCTTGATATTGATTCCATGACAAGTTTCTCGCTCATTCTAATTTCATAATTGTTTTTAATGTTGTTGGGTTAACTTAATTGGGATCTTTTCAAAGAAAATCAAAAAACTGTTTATGAAAGTAGGACAAATATATTTGCAAATGCAAGCCAGACAGAGCTCCACTTGCCAAATATGCATGTAGATGTTAGTACTATTGTCTCCTTTACTAGCTCTACTTGCCATACATTCCATGTATTGACCCTTCGGGGCTGCTACGTTTCATGTTGTAGGTTATTCCGATTCTGAGTAATCGATTTAGGCCACGGTACTCCATTCGGCACTTGTTCACTTGTGGGCAATTTGAAGAATGGAGGATTTACTTTGTTTATGTTGCTACCTGAATAATTTGAGCTAGCCTTGAGCTAAGCTTTTATTGTAATAATGGTACTCTGGATCTTCGTTATCTATGATACATGGTTATTTTGCTATGTTATTCATCTTACTATATTGTGGGCCAATGAACCGATCCAGGGATTGGCATGTCACATAGAGGCCACGGTCTTTTCAGAACCGGGGTGTTACAGGATGGTATCAGAGCCCATGTGTCGACTGTAGGATCGTGACCTAGAATTGGATTAGGAAGCCATAGATTTATTAAAGCCTATATTAACTCTGTCTTTCATCTTATGCTTTTCACCCTCGTAAATTCTTACCATATGCTATTCTCACACTTTCCTCTTTTACTTGATAGATGGGAGAAGTCAGGACTGAGTATGCCACCATGGAGTCACCAAGGCCCTTTGCAAGGCAGTTAGCTCAGCTCTCGCAGTCATTGGGATTGCCACTGCCCATGTTCAAGGGAAGAAGGCTGTACACCTATGGATATGGAGAGGATGCATGGGAGATCACCACTTTCATATTCAGAGATGCCGCCTTGCCAAACCCAGTGCATTTGATCTACACCAAGACATACTGCAACTGGGGACTTGGAATCAACTTGGCCATACATGAAGCCCTGTCTCGCCAGTGCCATCAAGTCCGACACCTACTACCAGCAGATTCACCCTACCGTGACTATGGAAGGCGTGATGAAGATGGGAACATTGTGGTTACCCCGGGCGACAGGAACAACATGCCGCCCCATCGGAGGCACATAGAGGACATGGAAAGGGAGAATGGAGCTCTGGCAGAGAAGGTGAGGATGATAAAGGAGATTGCAGATTTTACTAGAAATGGTATGGTGGTCCAAGGACAGGAGATTGACACTTTGCATGAAGCTGTGGGAGTTCTGGAGAATGCCCTGATAGCCAGAGATGCAACCATAGCACATCTTGATGGTACTGTGCAGGAGAACACCCAGAACATACATCAATTGCAAGGGACCGTCCAGGAAAGGGATCAAACTATTGAAGCTATGACAGCCCAGATTGCCGCTCTCCAAGCACAACTGAATCCACCCTCTGATGATGACAATGGAGATGATGGCAACAATGGGGATGATGATGACAGTGGAGATGATGATGATGAGGACGAGGATGATGATGATGGAGACGATGATGGTGGAGGAGATGAAGCTGTTGCAGTTGCAGCTGAGAATGAAGAAGAAGAGGAGGATCCTGAGGAGGTGGAGTTTGAGGTTTCAAGTGATGATTCAGGAGAGGTGTACACTCCGCCGCCATGGTTGTACCGCGAGCCGAAGCGTCAACGCATGACAGCAAGGACCTACTGCAACCTCTTCAAGAAGTAGATAGAAGTCCACCAATTAGTCCTCGTTAGGTAAATTCGTTAGGATTAGTCTCGATCATTGTGAAGCTTAGTTCGTGTTAGTTTAAGAATGATTAGTTGCTTATTTGTGTACTCCAATATCCCAAGATTTATTTGTGCGAATTTTAATAAAAGAGTTATGGCAATTTGGTTACTATCTGTGTTATTTTCGCTGCAGTTTTCTGCTGATACAGCAGTACTGCGCGATTTTTCATATTTTTCTGGTAACTCAGAAAAATCTGAAAAAATTTGGGCTGATGCGAAACTCTCTGTGCTATATGAAAAAAAATCAGATAAATTTACTGACGAGTTTAAGTCAGGCGGAAAAATTCGCGAACGATGCTGGACTATTCTGGCAGATTGCTGTTTTGGTTGTTTAGTTGATCAACTGTTTAGTTAACCATTGCCAACTCTTGCAAAACTATTTCAGTAGGTATATACTGCTAGGATAACACCTGGGATGTTGCTGGATCGCTTGTTTGTTGATGTGTTGCTTGCTTGTGATTGTCTGCCATTGTTTGTTGTTGATTGATCATATGCATGGGTAGAATCCTATTGTCGTAGTCGATTCTTTCTAAACTTACCTGTGCTGAACCGCAGATGCCTCCCCGCCGCCAACCCACTGAGTTGGAGCAGCTCATGGCAGCTCACGCACAGCTGACCCAAGTGATGACTCAGTTCATGGCGAATCAGAACAACAACAATGGAAACAATCAGCCTCAGGGAGATGCTCTCACCAGATTTCTAAGGCTAAGGCCAGCTAAGTTCTCTACTGCAACGGAACCAATGGTTGCTCTCGACTGGTTGCGTTCCATCAACAAGGATCTAGTAACTGTTGGATGCACTGATGCTGAGAAGGTGAGGTTTGCCGCTCACCTACTGGAGGGACCAGCTGCTTCTTGGTGGGACACATTTCAGATCACCCACCCGCTGGATACCGTGACTTGGGCAATGTTTGAGGAAGGTTTCAGGACCAACCACATGTCTTCAGGAGTTCTGAGCCTGAAGAGGAAGGAGTTCCGCAACTTGCGCCAAACCAATCGCTCCGTGGCCGAGTACATTGAGGAGTTCAACAACCTGTCCCGTTATGCACCTGAGGATGTTGACACTGATGCAAAAAGGAGGGAGAGATTCCTGGATGGCCTCAGTGATGAGCTTTTAGTGCAGCTACTGGTGGTTTATTGCCCCACTTTCCAGGAGCTTATGGACAAGGCCAGGATCTTGGAAGGGAAGCACAAACAGGTGGAAAGCCGCAAGATAAAGAGCAACAATCATCACTCTGGATCACACCACAAGTCTCGCACTTCATATGATGGATACTCCAAGCATGGAGGGAGTGACCATGGGAGCCATGATCGCCACCACCATGGAGGCGATGGACATCGTCATGACGACCATAGGAGCAGTCACCACAGCCACAAGGGAGGACACTCTCACCACTCTGGAGGACACGGTGGACATGACCGCAACCGTGATCGCAGCTTTGTGAAGAAGGATCTGAGTGAGGTGACGTGGTTCAAGTGTAAGCAAAAGGGACACTATGCTGACAACTGTCCGGAGAGGAAAGGGCTGAAGCCAACCAACAATGAGAAGGCCACAGTGAACCACATGAATGTGGAGGAGATTCCAGATGAGCCTGACCTTGTGATTGGTAAGTTCCCAATCAACACTTACCCTGCACTTATACTTTTCGATACTGATGCATCGCATTCATTCATATCAAGGGCATTTGTGGATAAGTATAAGTTACCTACTGAGTCTATGAAAAGGTCTTTTAGAGTGAGTCCACCTGGAGGAGATATGATAGCTAGCGCGAGATGCCGCGATTTAACTGTGAGGATTGGAACACACAACTTCATTGCACATTTGGTAGTTTTGGATTCACAGGGATTAGACGTTATTCTGGGTATGGATTGGATGTCTATGCATGGGGGACACATAGATTGTGCACAGCGAGCTGTTTCACTCAAAACCCCGGATGGTAAGAGGATTAGATTCAAGTCAGCTGCATGACCAGGAAGGTGTAAGTTGAATTCTCTTAAGGGGGTTAGCATGGACACTGTGCCAGTGATTAGGGATTACCCCGATGTGTTTCCGGAGGAACTGCCAGGAATGCCACCTGACAGAGAAGTAGAGTTTCTTATCGACCTGATGCCGGGAACAGGACCAATAGCAAAGAAACCATATAAGATGGATGTGGATGAGCTGAAGGAATTGAAGAAGCAGTTGAAAGAGCAGCTGGAAAAGGGATTCATTCAGCCTAGTTCGTCGTCATGGGGCGCACCTGTTCTATTTGTGGAGAAGAAAGACAGCACCAAGAGATTAGTGGTGGACTATCGCTCGCTGAATGAAGTAACCATCAAGAACAAGTACCCTCTGCCGAACATAAATGATTTGTTTGATCAACTGGAAGGAGCAAAGGTGTTCAGCAAGATTGATCTGCGATCTGGCTACTTTCAATTGAAGATCCGGAAGGAGGATGTACCAAAAACCGCCTTCACCACTAGGTATGGTTTATATGAGTATACAGTTATGTCTTTTGGACTAACGAATGCCCCGGCATATTTCATGACCATGATGAACAAGGTATTTATGGAGTACTTGGACAAGTTCGTGGTGGTGTTTATTGATGACATACTGATATATTCCAAGGATGATGCTGAGCATGAGAAACATCTGCGACTGATTATGGAGAAGCTGAGAGAACACCAGCTGTATGCCAAATTCAGCAAGTGTGAATTCTGGCTTAACACCGTTGGGTTTCTTGGGCACGTAGTGTCAGGAGAAGGAGTCGCTGTTGATCCAAGCAAGGTGACTGCAGTAACTGAGTGGGAAGCACCCAAGAATGCAGGAGAAATTCGAAGCTTTTTGGGACTTGCTGGATATTACAGGAGGTTCATTGAAAACTTTTCCAAGATTGCAAAGCCGATGACTGAACTTCTGAAGAAAGAGAGGAAGTTTGAATGGTCAGACGTATGTGAAGCCAGCTTTCAGGAACTGAAGCGTCGACTAGTGACTGCGCCTGTTCTGTGTTTACCAGATCTTCAGAAGGATTTCCAAGTGTACTGTGATGCTTCACGACAGGGACTTGGGAGCGTGAGGATGATATCCGAGAGGGCTACCCACACCTATTTGCTAGCCGCGCCGAATCTCGGGGACGAGATTCATCTTAAGGGGGTTAGTCTTGTCACATCCCAAATTTTAGATTTGGTTTTGCATGTCATTCACAAGCATTGCATTATGTTCATGGAAGTTTGAGTTGCAAAACACTATTTTGAAGCCCTATTTTTGAATCACCAAAATGCACCTACAAATGATTATGCAAGGATTTATAAATCCACTACTTGCAAAATAGTAAAATTTTTGCAAATATGATCCTATGTTGATCCTCAGATTGTTAGAAAAATTTGAAGACTAAAATCAATCCTTTTGGAGTTGTATTGCAAAAGTTATGAAAGTTTAAAGAAAAGCAAAAAAAAAAGAATAAAAGCAAAAGAACAAAAAAAACTAGCTAACCTAAACTACCCGGCGAGCCCCGGCCCAGCCCACCTGCCCACCTAGCCTATCTGCCGCGCACCCTCCCCGCGAGCAGCGCGCAGCGCCGCAGCAAGCAGCAGGCCGGCCCAGCAAGCGCAGCCAGCAGCAGCCGCGCAGCCCGCCTCCACTCTCGCTGCCACTGACGCGTGGGGCCCGCGCGTCGTCCCCTTCCCCCAGCCAGAGTCCACGATGAACACGAGTTCATCCCCACCGAACGAATCCCGCAAAATCCGCTCCGATTCGGTTCCAATCCGACCCCCCTGCATGTAAAACTCCCCATATAAGACCCCTGCTTCGCTCTCCTCCGACCCTTTTTCCTAACCCTAGCCGCCACCGGAGCAAGACTTGAATCTCGCCGCCGCAGCTATTTCGGCTCGAGCTCGAGGTACTGGACCACCGCTTCCCCCCTTTTTCCCCTATCCTCTTTCCCGTGCTCCACCGATTCTCCCTGACCCGCTTTCCCTCTCTGCAACGCATCAGGGCTGCAGGAATTCGTCGCCGGAGCTCCGTGGGAGCCGCCGTCTCCATCCTCACGCCGACGCCGCTTCGGGAAGCAATTCACGATGCCGTCCACGCCAGATAACTCGTCGTCCTCACCCGGTCCCCGTCCGCCACCTCCCCTCTCCTAGGACTCGTCGGAGCGCCGCCCAAGATCACCGCCGAGACATCCGTCGCCGCTGCTCGTCGTCACCCAGGCCGGCCAACGTTGAAGCCTCGTCGTCGCCGTCAGATCGATTTTGAACGCCCCAGATTAAAAGCATCTGCGAAGAGGTACCATCCAGTCACCGTCTGCCGCGTGTCCAGCCTCGTCAGCGCGCTGCGTCATTGCCACGTGCCTGCTTAGTCAGCAGCCCAGTCAGCAGGAATATTCCCAGGGAATATTCCCTGTGATTTAAAATTTAATTAAAATTTCAGATAATCGAGTAAACTTGCAAAATTCATAGTAAAAGATTTGTAGGTCCAAAAATAGCGTATAATATATCAATAGATTCAGAAAATTGAATAGAATAATAATATCAGGCTGGATTTAACTTTTACAGTATATATTTACTGTAATAATTTAATTAGTTTTAATGGCCTTTTAGGTTAATAAATTCATAAGAAAAGTTCTGTAACTCCAAAAATTGCAAATAATATGTCCCTGGATTCAGTAGAACAAGGGGAATCTCAAAGTGAATTAAAAGTTAGGCTTACAGTAAAAACTTTTGCAGAAACTATTTAATGGCTTTCTGCAGTGTTTTAATTACTCAGGGAGTTTTATAATTCCTTTTCGAGTAATTCCAGTTGGTACTGTTCCTAAATAGCAATGCCTATACAGTATTTTCCCAAGATTTTACAAACAGTTTACTACCAGTAGTGAATTATTTAAGTTCTAGCTCTAGTTTTGAGCACTACTTTCACTTAATAGTTTTCCTAGCGCTAAAACTATTTTCCATGGATGCAATCGGTAGTATTATGGTATAGGATGTTGTGGTGCAGCTGTAGCACCAATGCACTTGTCGTTCTTGCATTCATGCATCATATTTGTTGCATATGTTGTGGATTGTTTGTTTATGATTGCAATTGTATCGTGTAGATTGAGACGAGTGCAACGCTTGCTCGTGTGTGGATTGTTCTTCCGACCGCTACAACCAAGGCAAGTAGATGCTACTTTGTTCATGATATCGTCCTACTATTTTCAATGCATTGTCGTGTATTTTGTAGTTGCATGAGTAGGATGATACTATCGCTATGCTATGTCCTATTATGTGGTAGGGCCTTCCTTGTAGATGAAACACCGATGGTAGATGTGCTTAGCCATGCTATGTTGAATGAGGGCTGGGTTACATCATTGATACTTGTTTTCTCAAAGTATTGGTTTGTGAAAACTAAAAACAACTTAATCAATGAACCCCCTGGGTGTGATGGTATTGATAATTTTTGGTGGTTTCATTGCGGAAAGGCACCCAGGTATCAAGAGAGAATGATTGGCTTCTTTATTGTGTAGCTTACGTGTACAACCATGTGCCAATAATGGAATGGGCGGTTGGTTGGACTTAGTAGGTTGTGGTAACTCGAACCCGCGTATCTAGAGATGTAGAATTTTGGTAGGTTGGACCGGTGCGCGTCGGGATTGAGGAGCTACTTCCCGAACAGTCTCAGCTTGGACTTCTCCCTATCACCACTCAAAATGAGAGTGATGGTACGAGCTGGCTAGCCAAGTCACATGGGTAAAGTGTACTAACCTCTGCAGAGTGTATAATCTAATCGATTAGCCGTGTCCCCGGTTATGGACAACTGAGTTGCTTGATATTGATTCCATGACAAGTTTCTCGCTCATTCTAATTTCATAATTGTTTTTAATGTTGTTGGGTTAACTTAATTGGGATCTTTTCAAAGAAAATCAAAAAACTGTTTATGAAAGTAGGACAAATATATTTGCAAATGCAAGCCAGACACAGCTCCACTTGCCAAATATGCATGTAGATGTTAGTACTATTGTCTCCTTTACTAGCTCTACTTGCCATACATTCCATGTATTGACCCTTCGGGGCTGCTACGTTTCATGTTGCAGGTTATTCCGATTCTGAGTAATCGATTTAGGCCACGGTACTCCACTCGGCACTTGTTCACTTGTGGGCAATTTGAAGAATGGAGGATTTACTTTGTTTATGTTGCTACCTGAATAATTTGAGCTAGCCTTGAGCTAAGCTTTTATTGTAATAATGGTACTCTGGATCTTTGTTATCTATGATACACGGTTATTTTGCTATGTTATTCATCTTACTCTATTGTGGGCCAATGAACCGATCCAGGGATTGGCATGTCACATAGAGGCCACGGTCTTTTCAGAACCGGGGTGTTACACTACAGGAGAAAGGGTCTCACTGTAATCAATGCCTTGAACTTGTCAAAAACCCTTTGCAACAAGTCTAGCCTTGTGGAAAATCAAATTGCCATCAATATCTGTCTTCTTCTTAAATATCCATTTATTTTCCATGGCCTTTCGACCTTCAGGAAAATCTACCAAGTTCCAAACTTGGTTTTCATACATGGATCCTATCTCGAATTTCATGGCTTCCAGCCATTTCTTGGAGTCAACATTCTCTATTGATTCTTTGTAGTTTCTAGGTTCTTCTTGTTCATATAACAAGATTGACATCACAAGATTACCATACCAATCAGGAGTGGTATGTATTGTTGCAAATCTCCGAACCGTAGGAGCTTCGATGTTCTGATCTACATCATTTGATTCTTCTTCCACTATAGAGGGCGGTTCCAGAACAGTTTCCATTGCGCTACTCAGTATTTGGTGAGAAGGTTCAATGACCTCATCAAGCTCTATTTTCCTTCTGCTTACTCCTTTCGCGAGAAACTCTTTCTCTAGAAAGGTGTCATTCTTAGCTACAAACATTTTTCCTTCAACTTTGTTGTAGAAGGTATACCCAATAGTCTCCTATGGGTATCCTACAAAGATACACTTTTCTACTTTGGGTTCGAGTTTGTCAGGCTGCGGTTTCTTAACACAAGCCTCACATCCCCAAACTTTCAAGAATGACAACTTTCGCTTCTTGCCATGCCACATCTCATATGGTGTTGTCTCCATGGATTTGGATGGTGCTCGATTTAAAATGAAAGCGGCGGTTTTTATGCATATCCCCAAAATAACACGGACAAATTAGTTAAAGACATCATGGACCACACACTATCCAATAGGGTAGGTTACTCTGTTCCGACACACTATTACATTGTGGTGTTTCGGCTGGCGTAAGCTATGGTATAATACCACAGTCTTTCAAGTGCATGCCAAACTCATAACTCAAATATTCGCCTCCCGATCTGATCGAATATGCTTGATTTTCTTATTAAGTTGATTCTATACTTACTTCTGAAATTCTTTGAACTTTTCAATGTCTCAGATTTGTGCTCATTAAGTAGATATACCCATATGTACTCAAATCGTCAGTAAATGTAACAAAATAACGATATACATTGCGTGTGGAGACACTCATTGGTCCACACACATCCATATGTATGATTCCCAACAGGTCTACTGCCCGCTCTATTGTACCAGAGATGGGCGCCCTGGTCATCTTGCCCATGAGTCAAGGCTCGCATGTCTCAAGGGATTCAAAATCCAATGATTCTAGAAGTCCATCAGAATGGAGCCTCTTCATGCGCTTTACGTCAAGATGACCAAGACGGCAATGCCATAGATACATGGTACTATCGTCATTATGCTTGCAATGTTTGGCATCAATTTTATGGATGTGAGTACTACTATCAAGATCTAGTAAGAATAAACCTTTGCATACACGCACATGAACATAAAACACATCATTCATATAAATAGAACAAACATTTGTTCCAGATTTAAACGAATAATGATCTTGCAACAAGCAAGATCCACTTACAATATTCATATTTAATGCGGGTACAAACTATCACTTATTCAAAACTAAAATCAATCATGACGGTAGATGCAGAGGTAGACTGCCGACAACCACCACATCGACCTTCGATCCATTACCGACGTGCATCGTCACCTCGTCCTTCCTCAGGCGCCTCTTATTCTGCAGCTCCTGTTGGGAGTTACAAATGTGAGAAACAGAAACGGTATCAAATACCCAGGTGTTACTCCTAGCGCTTGTAAGGAACACATCAATAACATATATATATCAAATATACCTTTGTCTTTTGTGGCAAACTTGCCGGCTTTCTTGTCCTGAGGTACTTGGGGTAGTTACGCTCCTAATTCTCGTCCCCTTTTCAGTAGAAACACGTGACGTCGGGCTTAGGACTGGGCCTTGTAGCCTTAGTGGTGTTGGCAACAAGTTTTCCATCCTTCTTAGGCTTCTTTCTCTTCTTATGCACCGACTTCTTAAACTTGGTGGTCTTATTGACCATCTACAACGTGTGCTCCTTCTTGATTTCTACCACAACAGTTTTGAGCATGGCGAACAACTTAGCGAGGGTTTTCACCACCCCTTGCATGTTTTAGTTCATCACGAAGATCTTGTAGCTAGGGGTAACGAGTGTAGCACCCTATAAATCACGAGCTCATCTGGGATTTTGCAATCCAGGGCATTCAAGTGTTGGACGTAGCCAGACATCTTGACTATATGCTCTCTCACACTATTATGCTCTTCCATCTTGGAAGATAAGAAGAGCTCGGAGGCTTCATACCTCTCATCCCGAGCCTCGGGAGCAAAGACGACTTTGAGATTTTCAAGGATCTCAAAAGCGCTCACCTTCTCAAAATGATTTTGAAGCTCCAGCTCCATGGCATAGAGCATTCCACTCTATATGAGGGATAAATCATCCTCCTTGGACTGCCAGCCATTCTTTTCATCCTAGGAGGCGGAATCAGCAGGTTTGGCAGGCAACATAGCCTCTATGACATAGTTGAGCTTGTAGGGGACCAGGAGGATTCTTAGGGTACGGTTCCAGACGGGGAAGTTGAACCCATCGGTTTTGACCTTGTCCTTCTCTAGGAATGAGCTAAGGTTGGTGGGAGGGCGAGACATCTACAATGTATTTGAAAAGTGTTTTGACCATGTTCACAATAATTGAGATCAAGTTTAAATTTACACTAAAATAAACCTAACAGGGCTCCCACTCAAACAAACACCCCTCAATTCATTTAGTGATCACATGATCCTAATTCACCATACCACCCTTGATCGTCATGGCCGATGATATAGATCCAAATGTAGACATTCCCAATGTCGATCACATCAACATGGGATTCATGATTGACCTTTCGGTTTCTTGTGTTCTAAGGACATGTCTGTATATGCTAGGCTCGTGAACTCAAGTTTGCGTGAATTAAAGTGCAATATGGCTTACACCCACCGTATGTGAATGCAGATATGTCTGACACCCGATCGTCATGGCGTGCCTCATATCGGAGAACTTTCTTAGTGGTGCACACACAAAGGGAACAGTATAATTGGAATTATGTGAGGGATCATCATATTTAAACTACCGTCGTATATCTAATATACTTGCCAAACAGGATGTACAAATAAGTAGATACTTCAAAACTATGGTGGCATGACATGGTTGCAGTGCCTTGATCGCCATCGAGAGCTCCAATGGAAAACGTTTCACAAACTTACCATTGCCATGTCACAACCCTCGCCCCTGCAAAATAAATTTAGATGCTACTACTTTATCTCTTACATGTTTAATGCGGCTTTAGGGCTTTCAAGGTAGAACCCCTTACCACCTATGAACGTTGAGCCAGAATGCTGATTTAACATTTGCATCTTCACTCCCTTTTAGGGACCTCGGGTGTAAATGTCATATCAACTACTATAGAGATACAAACACCCCCCAAATCCACTTACACTTGTGGAACAGTCTCACAAATCACCACGTAATATTAGTTGGGGCCCGATTCATCAAACAGTACCATGATATAACAATAACACGAAATAAGGTCTCAACTAGAGAATCAACGCCCACATATTGCTATGTGTTCTATTCGTACGACATGTCTACCCATAGATCTAGCTCTGATACCACTTTGGGGTTTGTAGCAGGAAACAAAAAAATTCTAGCTACGCAAACACGATAACCAAGATATATTCTATGTAGACATAAGTAACAGAGAGGGAGATAGTATTCATACCATTGAAGACCGTGGCACGCCTTACACAAATAGGCGTATATTGATGAAGACAAGAAACTCCCTAAGTGTGGAGACTCGAATATCTACACACGTCCGATGTAGGCGATGTCTCCCGGGCTCCGATCCATCCGAGCAGCAAAAGAAGAAATAAGACAAACCATCCTTCGCACAACGGTGGTGTGGAGGTGGAGAATAAATTCCCACAAGGTCCAATTCCAATCTAGGGTGGAGAGAGATCTAAGGGGGAATAGAGAGAGAGGAGAGATTATTGTGTGTATAGAGGGAAGGGTGCAGGGGCAACCCTAGGGTTTTGTGGGGGGATAACCCCCACATCAGCCGCTAGGGGGGTGTCCACCATCCCTAGGTGGCCCTCACGTGGGGGAGGGGGTGCTAGGGTTTGGTGCATGCCCCATTTTCCTCTCCTTGGATCCTTGCCCCTTTGGGCCTTCCCTCCAAGGGAGGGCCAATAGGTATGGGCTGCCTCAAAAATATAATAAACATTTATGTTTTAATATTAATTCCACTAATTAGTATAAAACATATATTTTATTATATCTTTCAATCCGAAACACCTTCCGGACCCCTTCGATCAACATCGGGTGTTTCCCAAAACCTTTACGGTTTCTCTCTCCCATTTCTCCTATGATGTCGGTTTGATCTCTAAGCATCCCCACCCTTAAGTGTGTCACCCTTCGGTTTGGAGATGCTCCGGACATGATCGAGACGCCTCTCGCGTCAATGATCATCAATGAGACCTGGATGCCCATAATGACCACCCGTTCATTCATAAATCTCATCGCTTGGACCTTCAACTTCGTGTTCCATTCCCTTTGCCATTCGATACCTAGGTCATCCAAGATTTGATCTTTGGTATCTACATACCTAGTTAAATCTCGTTACCAGTGAACTTGTTTACTTGTTCCCGTGCCATTCCATTCCAAGACCTAGTCATACGCTTGCAAGCTTCGTTAATGTAATGTCACCGAGTTGGCCATGTGTATCTATCCGTTACTTGGGTTGGAAAATCCTGGTCTTGATAAATACTCCTCAACTCATTCCTTAAGGAAACCCGACAGTACCTTTATGATCACCCTTTCATAGCTTGATACTTGATACCATCAAATTTCCTTCTAGTAATGGTGATTATGCATTATCTCATAGTCAAAGGATTAGGTTACGAGGTTTCTATGTTATCATCTGTAACATCCCAGGATTAGCACCTACAAATAGAGTGAACACATGTTTGTGAATTGCATTCATGCATAGAAAATCTAGAGAATTTTCGCGCAAAACTAAAGAAGCTATAGAGGGATCGAGGTCTCTCTTGTTCTGATGGAAATATTAGGGCAGATGCGATGGATTTCGACATGACCTCTACTGTAATTTTGTGTTTTGGTGAAGACAATTAAAATTTGAATATTCAATTGAAAATTTTGAATACTAAAGGAATTTGAAATGGAAAAATAATTGGAAATTAAAGTGTAATAAGAAATAAGAGGAGAACTCTTATTTAGGAATAAGATACAATAATTACAAGTTTCATTTAGTAAAACAAAATTAATAGAAATTAATTGTAATAATAAATAAGAATGGAATTCCTACTTATAAGTAAGATATACATCTTTAATTAGTTCCAATAATAATGGAACACTTTATTACATAATACAATTTTACATTGTTATTATAATAAAAGAATAAAAGTAAATTACTATAAAACAAATAATTATAAAAAGGAATTACATAAATGAAATAACTAAAATAATTCTTTATTACAAGCAGATATATATTACACTATTTTTACAAATGTTTAAATAGAAATGAAAGATTACAATAATGAAGTACAAAATAATAAAAAGGAAAATCAAAGTTACATTTCCTAAACTAAGTTGAATCTTGTATCTTCTTTTCTCTGTCCCTGCAAAACAACAAAACAAAAAAGAATAAAATAAAGGGAATTGTTTAGGCTAATGTTACTCTCAGACTGGCATAGTGTTTCTATGCTATGTTCACCATTGAGTATGGGTTAAAGGGGCCAAATAGAATCTATTCTTATCATAAAAATGGCTTCAGGCTTAGCATCATAAGCCCAGGGCAAGTTTCACCATTTAGTGTTTAGTAATCCACTTGGCAACACCAAATTATTAACCAATTCAAGATAATACCAAACGTCCATCCAAACTAATCCATAGTAAATTACCAATTGGCAACACCCAAAAATAAAGCTCATCTTAGGATAAGGTCAAGTCAGTCGAGCTGATCAACATGGAAAAGGTCTCAGCACTAAAACCCTACACTAGGACAAGGTCCAACAAGCTAGTAGCTTACACAACACATGCACAGCTTTGTGTTGTCAACACCACAAGGAAGTATAAGATGGAGAGAGAATCAGCCGTAGCTATCCAAAGCTACAATGTCACTTCATTCACTTTCAGTTCACAACACAACCATGCAAGAACACAGGCACCACCAGTTTACTATCAGACCATTTCTACCCACCATCAACTCACCATCTATTCTTTCTATCTACTACCAGGAACCACAATCCACACTACATAACCAACACGATGTGTTGGTGAAAGCATAGGAAACAGACCAAGGAGGAGAAGGATAGGAGGAGGAAAACATCTACAGTAGATCAAGGCCCACAATACCATCTACTGCAACAGTCGGATTCTGGAGTCAAGCCAGATACCAGGAAGAGAAGATTTATCAAGAGGAAGAAGTATATCAAGATCCAGAAACATATGACCCAGAAGGACAAGCATCAGGTTAACCACCCATATCATCAGTAGTATTTGTTCTTACCAGTTCCATTAGAAAAGATTTTTGGAGAGTTCAGATTGTTCTCCGATAGGCATATAAATGCTATGCTTGTCTAATCATAGAACTTCTAGGCATCAATAGTATTTTTCTATCTTATTTCCAAATTAAATCCTTAGACTTATCATCATTGGCAACCCAATTAAAGTCTCCTGGATAACTCATCTCAGCAGTCAACTACCTAGTGAGAGCTACCCATCTGTACACTCCAAAGGGAGGCATCATAGTGGCAGATACACTGGCAATAGCCATAGAGTTGTCCAAACCAAAAGAACATTCAAACTAGGTATAATAAATCCATGGACCATCCGTAAGCCATCTCAAATAATTTCTCTAGCTAAACCGGCTAGAGATTATCAAATCATGGGCATAGTACACAAACAAGTAAAGCATCTGGTCTTATCAAGTTTATTCAACCACAAGCGATATCTATTTTTTTATACAAATATGTGCCTCCGACTTTGCATCATAGGCCAGGCCAAGCCATCAAGCAAAATACATGTTCTTGTCAGTTTATAGAGAGATATAGTAAGACAAGCAGAGAGTGGAGCTTGATCAACCAGTTGAGCTAGTGATCCCTAGTGTAACCAGGATCTCACACCCTAAAGACAAAAAAAGAGGACAGTCATATGAAGTGTGAAGAGCAGCACTGATGTACAACATAAATACCATATGTTCCAAAACAAAGAGGAGTTTATTCTTTAAGCATGACAGCTACAGATTTTTAAATAAACAACAAGAACACTTTACATTTGAATAAGATAAAGAAAGCCACTTGCTAAAATCATACACTCATACTTTAAATCATTTTCCTAGCTACCATTTTCTAGGAATCATTTTCTAAAATGCAAACATTGCCTAGAAGGGATAATGATCATTACTGAACCATTTGTATAGTTTACCAAATATTTTGAATACATAAAATTAGTATAGTTTTCCACTCATGCCTAGGATGAACAAGTCATCCAATTTGAGGCATCACTTAATAGATAAAGCATAGATCAAATTATCTGCAGTACTTATCCACTACCATATCCAAAGCATGAACAAAATCTAACTACTAAACCACCATATTCAATCAACATAAGTTACATGGTAGACTATCACTGAAATCTTATTCAAACCAAAGGTTTGAATTCAAAGATTCATCTACCTATTATTTGTTAATCACTAACAGAGAAAAACTATAAAGTTACAACCAGTACAACAAGAAACTCACACATTTTACTTACAATACCAAGTTAAAACAAAATTCTAGTTGCTATTATCTTATTACACATAAATTAATCATCTATAGGTGTTGCCTCTATGTTTAGCTTGCTTAGATGAATTAAACTCATATTTGTTTGTTGAAAATAGTGTGTACATGTCCTAGTTGCACCTGATCTACCCATCTGCATCTATTAGAGCCTCTAATCTACAACACAATAGTAGCTGGAGCTAACCAGGACATAGTCAACTAGCTGTTATTTATTCACATAGATCATATCAGGAAACTGATCATGTAATTGACATAGAAAGAACTAAAACATGTCATATATTAGCAGATCCATCACACCAACTCAATTAATTAATCTAATAGAACTATACATAAAGTCTACATCACAACATCTATCACACCTTGCTTAATCAGAAACTTACTAGCAGTACACATCACCATAGGTTATCACCACCGTTCTCAATTCTAGAATTTCCTAAATCGGTCCTAGAGCAGCTCATCGTCTCAAAGGCTGGTCATAGAAAAAATATACCCACTTACCAAAGGTCCTTGCTTAGAATTGGGAAGAGGAAGCACTGATGGCTGACGGCGGCCAAGTCGGCAGATGAACCCTAGGGCTCCGGCAGGGCCGAACAGAGGCATGAAAGTTGCAGTAGGGAAGGAAGGAAACCATTGGATGATGTTGGAAGATCCAAGAGGAAAGCTCACCAGTGTATGGCAGCGCCCTGGCGGTCGTCATCCACCAGCACCGAAAACAGCGGCGGTGAATCAATTGGGGGTCGCAAGAGTTTGATGCGTAGGTGCAGAGCTCCATACCGACGGGAATTCGAGGTAGAAGGGGCCGCCGGGTCATAGCCACGCAGGGGCGGCACCGGAGATGGCTAGTAGGTAGCTAGGGCGGCGGACGACGACTTGGTCATGTGCGGGGAAGAGAGATAGAGGGGAATCAAGAGAGAGAGAGATACAAGGGGACTTGGGTCGCATTGTTGTGGGCGTGCGTGGCATGTGTTGGGTGATACGTTGGAAACGTATCTATAATTTTGATGCTCTATGCTTGTTTAGTATCTACTTTGCTTTACTTGTCTACACTTTGAGGTGCTTTTTACATGTTTTCTGGTACTAACCTATTAACAAGTTGCAATAGTGCCAGATGCCTGTTTTCTTTTGTTTTTGGTTTCACAAAAGTTAGTAAAGACATATTCTCGGAATTGGACGGGACGAAGGACAAAGTCAATAACTTTCCGTGGGGAACAAGAAGTCTAGAGGAGAGACGAGGAGGCCGGCCAGGGGGGGCCAGACCCATCCTAGGTGTGGGTGGGCCCTACCCCGCGCATGGGTAGGGTTTTGCCTGCCCTAGCGGCCGCTTCGGTCTCCCCCTTCGCCTATAAGAATCCCCCGATGCAGAAACTCTCGGGACCCGATCAATATTCCACGAAACTGTCTGTAGCCGCCGCCACCATCGTCCCTAGATCGGGGGGATCTGAAGCTCTTCCCACAACCCTGCCGGAGGGGAGATCATCCTGGAGGCCTTCTCTCCGGTATGATTCGTGAGTAGTTTCACCTTGGACTATGGGTCCATGTAGCTGCTAGTGAAGGAAATATGCCCTAGAGGCAATCATAGATATGATTATATTTCTTATGTATCCATGAGTTATTGTAATGTTCTTTGAATATCCATATCATGCAACTTGTATTGATTGGAAATTATGTGAATTGTTTGTGAAACTCTTTACTTGTATGGTTACTTAATAGTTGTCCCTAGTCGGAGTTCATGTGAGGACACATGTGAATATTAGACTAGCACATTGATTGGTTGATGACTATGTTTCGCAAGTCATAGACATGGAGATGTCAAACCAATGATGTGGACACATGTTATGAACATGGGGTTGGACTGACCCAACTTGAGACTGGCAATTAGTTGCAGCTCTCTCTCTACACATCGTGTATGTTTTGTCCTTAGACCTGAGATTGTCGCATGTACTTGAGATGTGGATCGACATACTTTGGGGCTAGCAGACGCTACTCCGTAACAGGGTAGTTATAAAGGTAACTTTCGGGTTTGTCCTGAAGCATGCTGCAAGGCATGGTCAATCAAGATGGGATTTGACCCTCTCTACTTGAGAGAGATATCTTTGGGCCCCTCGAGTGATTGGATCCAGAAATGCATGGTCGTGCTACATATGGTTAAGAATTAACCTAGTAAAGGGATTCCGAATCACAGTATCGAGAAAGGGAGGTCAGCTTGGAGCTAGACCAAATATCGTGAGGCAAAGGGAAAGACATGTACTAAACCTTGTGATGGTTCGTCCGATATGATCTTTGTATGTGTTTAGGAGTTAGCACGTCTTGCTAGAGGCTGCTACCAACTATTGACAGAATAAGTGTATTCGTGTCATGTCTATACGTATATGAACCTATAGGGTCACTATCGTGGTATTGCCAACGAGTACGCCATGGAGGGGTCCTCACAGTGCGTGTTTAGAGACGTGGGGTAAGGAGGACGGTTGATGGGTACGAGGTAACACAGCTTACCCAGGTTCAGATCCCACAACGGTGGCAGAATCCTACTCCTACTATAAATCACTATAATGGCAATACGCCGAGTTACAGAGATAGGTTCGCTGTGCGAGGTGTATGTAAAACGATGCCCTAAAGGCTCCCATAGGCCCGGCTTATATAGTCGTCAGGTCCTAGGGTTACAGGGAAAAGTCCTAGCCGGACAGGTTACAGAGTTCTACACCGTCTATTACTAGTCTTGTGTATCTTGCACTCCAAGGCTCCGGGTACGCTGGTGACTCCACAGTAGCCTTCCTTTATCCGGCATGGGCCTCCCTTCTGGATCCACCTAACTAGGCCGCCCAGCAGGTCATAGGCCATGCTACCGACTATGGGCCACCCAGGTTAGTCGGATAAGAAACATGCTATGAGGATACCCATATAGCATATCCCCAACAGTAGCCCCCGGAGAACTCCGAGATCTTGCGCCGTCTTGCCTCTTCTCGTGGAATGCTCTGTCTAGATGTATGTCGGCAAATCGTCAAGCAATATCTTGTAGTCCTCTCAAAGAACTCTGCAAGGTTTTCTCCGTCTTCTATGAGTAAGTCGGAGAAATGCTGAATCTTCCATCGCACGCTCCCGTTGTCGGATTAAATCCATCCATGCCGGAATCTTCGATGGGACGGCTCATCTACCATGTCAGTTATGACGACGTAGGTTGTAGGTCAGCGATGCCTCGTAACTCACACATGCAGAGAACGTAATCATATCCGATTTTCCCGCGCGAGCGATATGAACCGTTGGCGGCGGCGGTTGGAGACGTGGCGAAATTACCGCGCACGTTCACGAACACGTCGTCTACGCGGCAACCATCCGATTAGCTGCACGAATCTTGATGCAGAGTAAGATAAATAGCGACCGTGGGACACTTGCCACTTTTTCACCCCATTCTCGCGTCATCGTCTTCTTCCTCCAGCCGCGCGCCTCCTCGAGCTCTCCGCGAAAACCTCGAGAAAGCCTAGCCTCTTGCTTGCACCAGTTGCATTCTTTCCTTCCTCCATGGCCAGCAGCAGCTCATCCCCGTCAATGGCAGCGTCGAGCGAAGCCGCGGCGAAGCCCGCGAGCTCCGTCGTCGTGCCCCCAGAGGGTCTGGTCATCCCCGCATCGACGGTGATAGAAACCACCGGCGGCGACCATAATCTAGCGGCACTGGACCCCCTGGAAGAGGATCCAGACTCGCACAAAAGCGACTGGCGCGGCTCGGACATCACCGGCCGCGACATCCAAGAGATGGTCGCTGAGGGTTACCTCCCCGCGACGGAGGGGCTCGCCTGGCGGGCGGCGCCGGCCGGCGAGGTAACCCTCTCTCCCCAAGCCAGAGAGAAATTATACCTCAAGGCGCAATTGGTACGCGGCGTTTCTCTGCCCATCTCCCACTTCTTCCTGTCCGTCTTGAATCACTTCAAGGTCCAACCCCATAACCTCTCCCCCAATAGTATCCTAGTGCTTAGCAACTTCACGGCACTTTGCGAGGGTTACCTAGGGATTAGGCCTAGGTTATACTTGTTTGTCTACTTCTTCACCGTCAAACGTGAAGCTGGACATAGTAGGGAGGAGCTTAGAAACTGCGGCACCATAAGCTTCAAGATCCGACCTGGCCGGCGGTTCCCCGACATTGTTGGCCACGAGTCATGCAAAAATTGGCAGCGGACGTACTTCTACGGCCCCGACATTCCCTTGGCGGGCCGAGAAGTAACGTATCTGGACTTCGTGGACGGAGCCGCCGCCGAAGTTCCCACATGGCGGTCTCATGCCTCTCTTCCCTCCGACCTCAACGCTTCTCGCGCAATAAGGCAGATCGAGTGGTTTGTAGAGACGGGTCTGACCGGCTTGGACCTAGCCATGTGCTGGTTCATCAGGCGGATCCAACCTCTGTAGCACCGTACGAAGCTTATGCACGAGTACACCGGCGACCGAAGGGATACCCTCCGGATCTCCGAGGACAACTTATCGAGTGACTCCATCAAGTTCTGCCTTAAGGACATCGTCAAAGTGAAGGACAAGAAGCGTGGCTTCACCCTCACCTACGACATGTTCGTAGAAGGAAAGTGCCCAAAGGTAGGTATTTATTTTCCGTGTATGACATTGCTCCAGTTTTTCCGTCTTGCCAATATCATCTTGTCTAACACGATGATTTCTCACTTAACAGCTTAGCGATCTAGAAGAGGGCAACCTGGCCGCCCAAATCTACGATCCCAAGATGAAGGAAGTTACGGTCGTGTCCGACGATGATGCCCCATTGGCGCGAAAGCGGAAGAGCTCCACCTCTAACACTGCCGACGGAGGCAAGAAGAAGAAGACGGAGGGTGGAGCCTCCAAAAAGAGTACTGCCGCCCTGGAGGCGGAAAAGAAGAAAGCCACCGGGATGTTTGCCAAGGCGCCCCCCTAGTGTAAGCTTCTTATTCTCCGACATTGTCTTATTTATCTGTCTTATTCCTGTACTTATGCATTTTGCACGTTTCAGGAAGAAAGCCACAACCAGCCTCAAGAAGTCCTCCAAGACTCTTGGGGCTTCTAGAAATATTAAAGATATGCTGCATCGCGACTCTTCCCCCGCCGTCGCCCCTGCTACTCCTGCCGTCAAGCCCTCCTCCGCTCCAACAAGCTTCCAAGTCCAGGAGGCACCAGGCCCTTCTGCCATGGAAGTGGATTCTGGCTCCTCTACCGAACTCGCAATTGTCGACGAGCAGGCGACGCAGGAGAGCGCTGCTCTTCAAATGGCTAAAGCTCCGGCTAAGGATGCCATCGGTAGCGGCAGGGCGGTGGTGGGTGCTGGTACCTCTGCCGAAGGCGGATCCTCTACTCCCCAGAAACCCTTCGAGTTGCCGAAGATTATTTTCCTGGTGCTTACGCCGGGTAGGACAACTTGAGGAGCTACTCCGTCAAGCAGACATCTTGCAAAGTAACAGCGTTTCTTTTGGCAAGCTGCTGGCTGAGAGTGCTACAAACCTCAAGATCATCGCACTTGTAAGTTTTACTTTACCTTTTGCATTTCATATTAGTATCCCACTGTAGCCCCCGAGGATGTAGACGGAAAACCATTGGCTTTGCATCTATATGCTCTAAGAGTGACTAAGCTAGAAAAACTCTCACTGTAGCCCCCAAGCATTTAGATGGAATGAATTATTCCGACTAGATGCTTTAAGAGTAGCATACACAGTGTTCATAATTTTAAGTGCTGTAGCCCCCAAGCCTCTAGTTGTAACTGAATTAGTTCCGACTAGATACTTAAAGAAAAGCTAAGCATTTTCCGAGTTAAAACTTTATACTGTAGCCCCCAAGCTTCTAGTTGAGAACTGAATTAGCTCCAACTAGATGCTTAAAGAAAAGCTAAGCATATTGCTAAGTTAAAGACTCTCGCTGTAGCCCCCGAGCATCTAAGTGGAAAATTTCCGACTAGAAGCTCTAAGCGGACTAAACAACGGCTTGACTTTGTGTTTGTTTCCACAGAACGAGAATGCTCGGAGGGGCATGGCCAACGATAAGTACCAGAAGATGCGCGTGGACCTTGAAGCCGAAAAGGGTAAAACCGCCATCTTGAAGGAACAGATCATCAAAAACAAGAGTCTGTTTTCTTTTTGCGCACTTCCGTCTTACTTTTGTGCCTTCCTTCTTCAAGTACTCACTGTGTACTTTGTTTTTTCCAACTTGCAGAGCATGTATCCAAGGCCAAGGATATTGTCGAGCAGTCCAAGCACATCCAGCAGCTGGACAGCGAGAACAAGATCCTTAAGAAGGAGAGGGAAGAAATGCTAAAGATGCACAAGGATTCCATGAAAGCCCTGCAGGACTCCGCCTCCGCGGAGATTAATCGCTTGAAGGAGGAGCTTGCGATCCTAAAGGATCAGAAGCAAGCTGCCGATGAGCAAAACCTTCGCCATAGCGAGGCGTTTAATCTCCTCCAATAAGAGAAGGAATCTTTGGCGGACGTCGTCTGGCAGGCTAAGGCCAGCATCTTCAGTAAGTGTCCTCCGCCTTGTAGCTCTGTAGTCTGGATACTTAGAATTTATTGAACTCATGCAATTCTTGTCGGAATTTTCAGCGCCTATGGGCTTAACCCTCTTGCCTCCTTCGGACAAGGAATGCATGATTCTTGCCGGCAACTTCATCAATACCGCCATCACCCAAGCCAAGGAGATTGCCAAGCCCCTCCAAATTTATATCAAGCCCTCTGACTCCGTGGTGAAGTACTCGGAGATTCTGCGCCGAGCCCCCGAGCGTGTCGCGAGCTGGAAAGCTTCATGTGCACAGGCTGGCGCTAGGATGGCGTTGTCCATGGTGAAGGCACACTATGAAGGTGCCGACATCGACACGGTGACATCTGGTATCCCTGACGTGGATGATAACGGCAAGGAGATCGATCACGAAGCCATCCTGTCATCACTCGCGGGCTATGACACCAGGGTTGCCGAGTTGGTGGACATCAGCGTCTTCGTGCCCAGGAACTTTCTTGACAACGCCGACCCTGAATCCTCCGAGTCTCCTAACAGTGGTGACGTTGAAGGTGAATCTCCAGCTGGTGATGATGCGGCCTCCAAGTCCCCTGCACCCAAGGAGTGAAAAACACTTTGTAATTCTTGTTTCACCTCTAGAGTGTGCATTGAAAAAACTTGGTGATGTAATCTTAAGGCGGAAAACAATGGTTGTCGTATCCTGCTACTTAAGAATTAATGCCCAGTATGTATATATTTTTTAAGCAAGTGTTGGCTTATTCGTTACTCTGGTTCTTATACTTGACTTTTCGTGAGTTAGAAGACTTGTTGTCGGAACCATGCGCTTAGGTGATGATGCCCAATGGCACCGTCAATAACCTGAGCACAAAATCGCCGACAATAAGTGCCGAAAGTCACTACTCCAGAATCCACATAAAAACAACAAAGAACGTGTAGACCAAAAAACTTAAGCTAACGCCCGTAGGCGGAATTTTCACAAGTGCAATCGCAAAGCTTGTGCATAAAGGTTTATATGATCCAAAAAATGAACACTAAAGGAGGTAAAAGACTCAGCAATATGAGTGAACCAAAGAGCTTTATTTCATTTGATCATATAAGAGGTACACGATTAGATAAAAAATGCTAAGTGTAGAAAGGACGTAGTTGTGGTATGTTCCATGGACGATCAAGCTCCGGGTAGACATCATCCGGGTCACGTCGCTTACGCTTATGATCCTCGTTGGGTCTATCCTTGAGCTCACGATTGTCGACAAGGTAGTAAGACCCATTGAGCAGCGCCTTGCTTATGATGAACGGTCCTTCCCATGGCGGGGATAATTTGTGTGACTTCTTCTGCTTAAGTCGGAGTACTAAATCCCCCTCTTTAAACGAGCGATGCCGGACGCGGCGACTATGGTAGCTATGTAGCTTCTGCTGGTAGATGGCGGATCTTTGGCATGCCAAAACGCGCTCCTCCTCGAGAAGGTCCACATCAAGGCGTCTGGATTCTTTAGCGTCATCTTCGTTGTAGGCGGCAACTCTTGGTGCATCGTGGAGGATGTCGGAGGGTAGGATGGCTTCTTCTCCATATACCATGAAGTAAGGGGTGTAGCCGGTGGATCTGTTAGGTGTAGTTCGTAAACTCCACAGCACAGATGGCAATTCTTTCGCCCAGGCTCTAGCTGCTCTATGTAGCGGTGCCTCAAGACGTGGCTTGATTCCCTGCAGAATTAATCCATTGGCTCGCTCAACTTGACCATTAGATTGTGGGTGTGCCACAGACGGAAGGTCAAGTCGGATGCCTTTGTCCCAGCAGTAGGCCTCCACTTCTCCGAGTGACAGGTTGCTTCCATTGTCGGTGATAATGCTATGTGGGAGACCAAATCTCACCACTAGATCCCGGACAAACCTGAGGGCAGTTGCCCCATCAAGTTTTCTAATGGGTTTAGCTTCTATCCATTTGGTGAATTTGTCAACTGCTACAAGCAGATGCGTAAATCCACACGGTGCCGTTTGTAACGGTCCCACCATGTCTAGCCCCTAGACTGCAAACGGCCAAGTTATTGGTATTGTTCGCAATTCTTCACCAGGGACATGTGGTTGTCGGGCATAATACTGGCATCCTGTGCATGTTTCAACCAGCTTGTCGGCGTCCACCTTCGCGGTCAGCCAATAGAATCCTTGCCGGAAGGCTTTCGCGACCAATGATCGAGGAGCGGCGTGATGCCCGCAATCTCCGAGATGGATTTCGCGTAGGATTTCCATACCTTCTAGCTGAGAAACACACTTTAGGTATACACCAGTAGTGCTCCTTTTCTAGAGTTGCCCATTGATTATGGTATAACCCTTTGCTCGTCGTACTATCTGCCGTCTTTTGACCTCGTCGTCGGGCAAAGTTCCGTGTTCGAGATATTCTATGAACGGTTTTGTCCAAGCCGGAGGGGTCTTTGACACCATGTTGACGAAAGAATCAGCTCTATCCGGGTTGTCGATGTCGGCGCCCTTCATGGATGGTGTGCGTAGATGCTCTAGGAAGACTCCTGGCGGAATTTGCTTACGCCCTGGTCCAAGTTTAGACAATAGATCAGCCGCCTCATTTTGCTCCCTAGGCACATACTTGACTTCGTAGCCCAAGAAGCTCTTGGCTATCTCGTCCACTTCGTCGCGATATGCCACCATCATAGGGTTCCGCGCATTCCAGGTGCCAGTCACCTACTGGGCAACCAAGTCGGAATCTCCACAGCAAACTATGCGCTTGATGCCAATATCCTTGGCTACACGCAGTCCGTGAATGAGTGCTTCATAATCCGCCATGTTGTTTGTAGCCTCGAAGTGGATCTGCAGAACGTAGTGTAGCTTGTATCCTTTTGGTGAAAGTAGCAATACACCAGCCCCGAGCCGTTGAGCAGCTTTGATCCGTCAAAGTGCATCACCCAGTACTCTGGTTCTGGCAATGGAGTGGCATCCGACATCTCCGTACAATCTGCAATAAAATCCGCCAAGGCTTGTGACTTGAGAGCGTCACGTCTTTTGTAGGTGATATCGAAGGCGGCAAGTTCAATGCCCTACTTCGCGACCCTTCCTGTAGCGTCTCTATTGTTGATAATGTCGGACAGTGGAGTCTTGCTCACTACTGTGATTGGGTGCTCCTGAAAGTAATGTCTCAGCTTCCGCGAAGCAAGGAATACTCCATAAGCTATCTTTTGGTAGTGCGGGTAACGCTGCTTGGACTCCGTCAAGACCTCGCTTACGTAGTAAACTAGTCGTTGCACTCCGTGCTCATAGCCTGGTTCCTTCCGCTCTACCACGACGACGATGCTGATAACCCGGTTGGTTGCCTCCATGTAAATTAACAGGGGTTCACCAGGCTCGGGTGCTGCAAGGATGGGCGTTGAGGAAAGAATCTCCTTGAGCTGCTTCAATGCTGCATCTGCCTCGTCCGTCCACGTGAATTTGTCCGCCTTCTTCAGCAACTTGTACAGCGGCAGAGCCTTCTCTCCAAGTTGGCTGATGAACCGACTAACTGCTGCAACACAACCTGTTAGTCGTTGGATGTCCTTTAGGCATGTCAGACTGTTTATGTTTAAAATGGCCTTGATTTTCTCCGGGTTGACCTCGATTCCGCGCTGGGAAACGATGAAGCCCAACAGTTTGCTGGCTGGAACCCCGAAGACGCACTTCTTAGGGTTGAGCATCATGTTGTATTTCCGGAGATTATCAAAGGTTTCTTTTAAGTCGGAGATTAAGTCATTTGATTTTTTAGACATCACCGCGATATCGTCCACATAGGCATGAACGTTCCGACCAATTTGGTCGTGAAGGCAACGTTGCATTGTCCGCTGGTACGTGGCACCTGCGTTTTTCAACCCAAAGGGCATCGTGACATAGGAAAACATGTCGTTTGGGGTAGTGAACGAAGTGGCCAATTGGTCCGACTTCCTCATCTTGATCTGGTGGTATCCTGAGTATGCATCGAGAAAACACAAAAGTTCCAAGCCAGCCGTCGAGTCAATGACTTGGTCAATGCGAGGCAAAGCAAACGGATCTTTGGGACATGCTTTGTTCAAGCCGGTGTAATCAACGCACATTCTTAATTCATTGGTTCCCTTTTTGGGGACAAGTACAGGATTGGCCACCCATCGGGTGTGAAGGACTTCTCGGATAAACTCAGCTTTAAGTAACCTAGCTATCTCTTTGCCAATGGTGCGTCTCTTCTCAACTCCGAAGCGTCGTAGAGGTTGTTTCACTGGTTTACATTTTGGATCTATTTTTAAGTTGTGCTCGGCAAGTTCCCTAGGTACACCTTTCATGTCGGCAGGTTGCCAGGCAAATATGTCCCTATTCTCACAGAGGAACTCGACGAGCCCGCTTTCCTATTTGGGATCCAGGTTCGTCCCAATGGCGACGGTCTTGGAGGCATCGCCTACCACAAGTTCCACCGGTTTGGTCTCGATGGCGGCCTTGAACGCAGGAGCGGAGTCGGAGATCTGCTTCTTCGACGCGGGAATCTCTGAGTCATTGACCTTGCTCTGGATCTCCTTGAATTCTTTGCTGTAGAGGACAGCTTCTACAACGGCTGCTTCATTGATCTCGCAGTCCCTTGCCTTGGTAAAGCTTCCGGATACGGTGATGACACCGTTTGGTCCGGGTATCTTGAGCTTGTTGTAGACGAAGCATGGCTTGGCCGTGAACGTGTGGAATATGTCGCGGCCGAATATGATGTGGTACACGCTCTTGAAGGGGACCGCCTCAAAGGTCATGGGCTCTTGGCGGTAATTATTAACGTCGCCAAAGGCTACCTGAAGTGTAATGCACCCAAGGGACCGAGCCTCCCGTCCAGGAACTACGCCATGGAACACAGTGTTGGTCCGCCTTAGGTTTACCTCCGTCAAGTTCATCTTCTGCAGTGTATCCAGGTACATGATGTTGATGTTGCTTCCACTATCCACCATGCACTTGGTGAACTCCACGCCGTCAATCAATGGGTTGATGACCATGGCGTATTGGTTCTCCGTGGGCACAAGGTCTGGGTGGTCCGTCCTGTCCCAAGTGATTGGAACCTCCGACCAGCGCAGGTATTGGGGGACTGGGGGGAGAGTGGCCATCAGGATCCTTAGAGAGGTCTTCTGTTGTCGGACGGTGGGGGTGCCAAGGAAAGTTTGGTAGACTGGGGCCTTCTTTGCGAAGGGGTTCTTGCCCTTGTCGTCGCTCTTGGCGGCGTGCTTGGGGTCAACGTCCTCGTCCATGTCACTTGAATCCTTGGACTCCTCCTCCTTCTTCTTCCCCTTGCCCTTGCCTCGTGGTCTGTTCTTCCGACTTCGCTTATAGCCAGACTCCGGGTCTTCCTTGAGGTCGTTGACGAACTTGCAGTGTCGATTGGTATGGGTGGCCTTGCCATTGGCGTCGAGGTGTACGAGGCACGGCATATCGTGGTATTCTTCGTAGGTTTGGGGAACGCGGAGCAGCACCGAGTTGGTTACACTTAAGGGGCTGGAATCCTAATGAGGATTGGATCTGAATTAGACCAGGCTTAGGCTACTAATGGGTTGCTAATGTAGAAGCCCACTAGGGACGCGTATATAAGAGAGGGTGGGGCGAGCTGACCAGGGTTAGACCATTCCACCCAGTCGCCACACCTCACGCCTGTGTTGCACGTGCAGACCTAGTAGTCTGGTGTCTGACGCTTCCACCCTGTACGTGTGGATACCTCGGAGGTGCTGCATCTATAGCTCTTGGACGAGCCGCGCAAGGGGAGATGCTCGTGGGACGAGAACGAGGAGGAGACATAGATCGTCTGCACTTCCTTGACGCGCTTCATCAAGTTTCGCAACTGCGCGTCTAGTGGTAATCCCGTGATCTATGACAACAGTAATCCTGGTTTACGCGGTAGAAAATTTTGATTTGCGCTAGTGTAGCCTACCTGTATCCCTTCAGTGGTATCAGAGCCGATGCTGTTCAGTTATAGGTTTGGGATGTTTGCATATGGTGATATGCAGATTGATATGAATGATGTGATTGTTTATATTGCGGTGGTTCAGGATTGATCTATGATCTTGCTTTCCGTGATCGTGATTCTGAGGTAGTCGAACGACTTACCCCTACCGGTCGGTTTCCGCCATCGGGGTAGACAGTGACACATAAATCCTGTTGAATCACGCGAAGATCAATATGATTGATCGAATCGGAACCTAGATCTAAAATTGATGTACCGTGATCAAAGGAGTTTGATCAGATTAGAACAACAGACGGTTTATGGTAAATTTGATTTGCCGATCAAAATCCTTAAAGAAAATTGTGTAGATACCGCGAGGGGCGCTGCCCCTTCGAACCCCGCAGGGGGAGACCCCCTCCTAGTCATAGCACATTTTTGTATCTCGTTAAGGTAACTAGGTGCTGCGAGGTCACATGATCCGGTAGAATGCGATTCTATGCATAACTTGTTTTTGCAGGATGTATGTGATCAGTATGGCCCATATATGTATGTGATGCATGTATGAAATTTATCATGACCTGTGTGTCGTGAGTAGCGAAACACGGCTGGAGCCATGTGTGTTTTCAATTATTGTAATGGCCCGTGTACCAACTTATGATGATCCTAATTCTATGTAATTTTGATTACTAGCTGTTAGGGGTAATAGCTTGTATTAGTTCTTGGAGGACTCATCACTTGGAACATGAAGATAGAGATCATCATGGTGGACAGGTTCTATGGCGATAGAGATCACCATGAGAAAATTGGTCATACTGTGTCACAACTATGTGAATGCTATTCTTATGTGTTTTACTCTATGCATGCTTAGATGATAGAAGTAGAACAATCCCTCACAATGTTTAAGTTAAACCATGCCCTCCCAACCAAACCTTGCACCATCCTATGCCCTGTATAATCGTTGGTGGGCCTATGAAATTAGGGTGTCGCGGTTTTCCTTGGCTGGATGGGTTTGTATCGGATACCTACACGCATAAGGGTTGGTGAGCTTGAAAAGGTCATCTTAACAGTTAAGGACCTTGGGGCATAAAGGTTGGGCGCCTAGTTTTGACATAGAGATGTCACCCAACAACAAGAGTCATATGTGATATGATTAGCATGTGTTGCTTACCGATTTACCTTGTCTTCTAGTAGTGATGCTAAAGCTCACTAGTCGACTTGTTAATTGTGGATCTTGAATCACTTAGCATCAATAGAGGGATATTGATTTAAGTGGGAATATATCCTATTAAATTGTTTAATATGTTTTAATCTTTCATGGATACATGGCTTAGTATTTTGCATGTTTTCTGTTGTAGATCAATGGCACCAAACACTGCATCACCTTTTTCTTTGCGTTCGATTCTTGACAAAGATAAACTAAATGGAACAAAATATATGGACTGGGTCTGTAACCTGAGAATTGTTCTCAGGTATGATAAAAAGGAAACGGTTCTGGATACCCCAATCCCCGATGAACCTGCTGATAATGCATCTGTTGCCCTAAAGAATGCCTACAAGAGAGCATGTGACGATTCTCTTCAGGTTAGCTGTCTTATGCTTGCATGCATGGAACCTGAACTCCAAAAGAAGTTTGAGGATCAGGATGCATATGATATGATCGTCGCGCTTAAGGACATGTTCCAAGATCAGGCAAGGACAGAGAGGTACAATGTTGCCAAGTCCTTTGTCAAATGCAAGCTAGCGGAGGGAGTAGCTGTAGGCCCCCATGTGATCAAAATGGTTGGTTATAGTTAGACTTTGGAAAAGCTTGGTTTTCCGCTAGGCCAAGAGTTGGCCACTGACTTCATTTTGGTGTATCTTCCATCCAGCTATGGGCAGTTCATTTCGAACTATCATATGCATGGGGTGGAGAAGGGCCTTAATGAGTTATGCGGGATGCTAAAAACAGCAGAAAGTGACATGAAGAAGTGTGCAGAGCATAGCCATGTGATGGCTGTGCAGAACAAGCCTAGCTTTAAGAAAAAGGGTACTTCTTGGAAGAAGAAGGGCAAGGCTAAGGATATGATCCATAAGCCTACACCCAAGCAAAAGGATGGACCTGTAGAAGACACTGAGTGCTTCTTTTGTCATGAACATGGCTACGGGAAGAGAAACTGCAGCAAGTACCAGGCTTCTTTGAATAAGAGTGGAAGTAAGAGTACTTCCCACTTAGGTACGCTTGTTGTAAATGTTGTGGACATTGTTCTCGCTGATTCCTATGTTAACTCTTTGGTATTTGATACCGAATCGGTTGCTCATATTTGCAATTCGATGCATGGGCTAATAAGGACTAGAGAAGTGCAGAAAGGCAAAGTGGATTTTCGCGTCGGAAATAAAGCAAGGGTTGCTGCATTGTTCGTCGGCGTCATGCAACTTCACCTTCCGTCAGGATTTATTATGGAGTTGAATAATTTTTATTACATTCCTAGTATGGGTCGAAACATTTTATCACCTTCATGTTTGATGAGGGATGGTTATTCATTCGTGAGTGCAAACAATGGTTGTGTAATCTCTAAGAATGATATGTTTGTGGCTGATGCTCCCATTGTGAATGGGTTATTTATTTTAAATCTTGATGATGCATCTATTTACAATGTTAGTGCTAAAAGGCTTCGGCCTAATGATTTGAGTCCTACCTATTTATGGCATTATCGTTTGGGGCATATAAGTGAAAAGCACATGAAGAAGCTCCATGGTGATGGTCTTCTAACTTTGTTTGATTTTGAATCATACGAGACATGTCAGGCTTGTTTACTTGGAAAGATGACCAAATCGCCTTTTTGGGTTTACCTGAGAGAGCGACAAACTTGTTGGAACTCATACATACTGATGTGGGTGGACCAATGAGCACGACAGCCAGAGGAGGATATCACTACTTCATTACTTTCACCAATGATTTCAATAGATATGGTTATGTCTACTTAATGAGGCATAAGTCTGAAACTTTTGAAAAGTTCAAGAAGTTTCAGAATGAGGTAGAGAATCAACGTGGTAAGAAAATAAAGGCCTTGCGATCTGATCGTGGAGGAGAATATTTGAGTCACGAATTTAGCAATCATCTGAAGAGTTGCGGAATTGTTCCACAGCTCACGCCGCCCGGAACGCCTCAAAGAAACAGGGTCTCCGAACGGCGCAATCGAACTTTGTTAGACATGGTTCGATCGATGATGAGCCAGTCGGATTTACCATTATCATTTTGGGGTATGCTCTAGAAACGGCAGCTTTCACACTTAACAGGGTACTATCTAAATCTGTAGTTAAGACACCATATGAGATGTGGACTAGAAAGAATCCCAGTTTGTCTTTTCTAAAGATTTGGGGTTGTGATGCATTTGTCAAGCGACTTCAGTCGGACAAGCTAACACCCAAATCGGATAAGTGCATTTTTGTGGGATATCCAAGGGAAACCTTAGGGTATTACTTCTACAACCGAGAAGAGGGCAAAGTGTTTGTCGCTCGTAGCGGTGTTTTCCTAGAGAAAGAGTTTCTCACAAAGGGAACAAGTGGAAGGTCGGTGCAACTTGAAGAAGTTCAAGATGAGCCAGTCGGGGATGCTTCTACGAGTGATGTTATTGTAGCAGAACAAGTTGAGGAACCCGTGGAAATAGAAGCACCATAACCACGAAGGTCGGTGAGGCTCCACGAAACGCGGGAGTTATTATTGTTAGACAATGATGAGCCTGCGACCTATGCAGAAGCGATGGTGGACCCAGACTCTGAGAAATGGCTGATCGCCATGAGGTCCGAGATAGAGTCCATGGGAGGCAATCAAGTTTGGAACTGGGTTGACTGCCTGATGGTTTTAAAGCCATCGAGTGCAAATGGATCTATAAGAAGAAGATTGATATGGATGGAAATGTTCGCATCCATAAAGCTCGACTTGTTGCAAAAGGTTTTCGACAAGTTCAAGGAGTTGACTACGATGAGATTTTCTTGCCCATAGCGATGCTTAAATCTATAAGGATCATTCTAGCCATTGCTGCACATTTCGACTATGAAATATGGCAGATGGATGTCAAGACGGCTTTCCTAAATGGAATCCTAACTGAGGATGTGTATATGATGCATCCCAAAGGTTTTGTCGATCCGAACAATGCTGGAAAGGTATGCAAACTTCTAAAGTCTATTTATGGGCTGAAGCAAGCATCTCGGAGTTGGAACATTCGATTTTATGAAGTTGTAAAGGAGTTTGGCTTCATCAAAAACAAACAAGAACCTTGTGTTTACAAGAAGAAAAGTAGGAGAGCGCTGGTATTTCTAATCTTATATGTAGATGACATATTACTGATTGGAAATGACATTCCTATGCTCGAGTCTGTTAAGACCTCATTGAAAAATAGTTTTTTGATGAAGGACTTAGGAGAAGAGGCATATATTCTAGGCATCAAGATCTATAGAGATAGATCAAGGAGGCTAATTGGATTAAGACAGAGTACATACATTGACAAAGTGTTGAAACGGTTCAACATCGAAGAGGCTAATAAGGGGTTCTTGCTCATGTCTCATGGCATTAAACTCAGCAAGACTCAGTGTCCTTCGACTACTGATGAGCGTGAGCGCATGAGTAGGGTTCCATATGCTTTGCCTATTGGATCCATCATGTATGCAATGATATGTACTCGCCCAGATGTTTCCTATGCTCTAAGTGTTACGAGCAGATATCAGGCTGATCCAGGTGAAGGTCACTGGACAGCGGTAAAGAATATCCTTAAGTACTTGAGAAGGACTAAGGATGTGTTCCTAGTTTATGGAGGTGAGGACGAACTCAGTGTAAGGGGTTACACAGATGCGAGTTACCTTAACGACTCAGATAATTCCAGATCGCAATCTGGTTATGTGTTTGCCATGAATGGTGGTGCTGTGAGTTGGAAAAGTTCCAAGAAAGATACGGTGGCCTCCTCTTCAACAGAAACTGAATATATTGTCGCCTCGGAGGCTGCAAAGGAAGCTGTTTGGATTAGGAATTTCCTGATTTCTCTTGGTGTGGTTCAGGGCGCGTCCAATCCCATGGACATTTATTGTGACAACAATGGTGCTATTGCACAAGCCAAGGAACCTAGACAGCACCAGAAGAACAAACATATTTGCATGTGTTACCATCAGATTCGAGAGTTCGTTGAGGATGGTAGTGTCATGATATGCAAAATACATACGGACTCAAATGTTGTTGATCCTTTTACAAAGCCACTCCCGCAGCCTGTGCATGAGGCGCACGCAAGAGAAATTGGTATTAGATACAATCTAGATTGACTCTAGTGCAAGTGGGAGACTGAAGGAAATATGCCCTAGAGGCAATCATAGAAATGATTATATTTCTTATGTATCCATGAGTTATTGTAATGTTCTTTGAATATCCATATCAGGCAACTTGTATTGATTGGCAATTATGTGAATTGTTTGTGAAACTCTTTACTTGTATGGTTACTTAATAGTTGTCCCTAGTCGGAGTTCATGTGAGGACACATGTGAATATTAGACTAGCACATTGATTGGTTGATGACTATGTTTTGCAAGTAGTAGAGATGGAGATGTCAAACCAATGATGTGGACACATGTTATGAACATGGGGTTGGACTGACCCAACTTGAGACTGGCAATTAGTTGCAGCTCTCTCTCTACAGTGTACGTTTTGTCCTTATACCTGAGATTGTCGCATGTACTTGAGATGTGGATCGACATACTTTGGGGCTAGCAGACGCTACTCCGTAACTTGGTAGTTATAAAGGTAGCTTTCGGGTTTGTCCTGAAGCATGCTGCAAGGCATGGTCAATCAAGATGGGATTTGCCCCTCTCTACTTGAGAGAGATATCTCTGGGCCCCTCGAGTAATCGGATCCAGAAATGCATGGCCGTGCTACATATGGTTAAGAATTAACCTAGTAAAGGGATTCCGAATCACAGTATCGAGAAAGGGAGGTAAGCTTGGATCTAGACGAAATATCGTGAGGCAAAGGGAAAGGCATGTACTAAACCTTGTGATGGTTCGTCCGATATGATCTTTGTATGTGTTTAGGAGTTGGCACGTCATGCTAGAGGCCGCTACCAACTATTGACAGAATAAGTGTATTCGTGTCATGTCTATACGTATATGAACCTATAGGGTCACACACTTAAGGGGATGTAAGCCTAATGAGGATTGGATCTGAATTAGACCAGGCTTAGGCTACTAATGGGCTACTAATGTAGAAGCCCACTAGGGACGCCTATATAAGAGAGGGTGGGGCGAGCTGACCAGAGTTAGACCATTCCACCCAGCCGCCACACCTCACGCCTGTGTTGCACGCGTGGACCTAGAAGTGCGGTGTTTGACGCTTCCACCATGTACGTGTGGATACCTCAGAGGCGCTGCATCTGTAGCGCTTGGACGATCCGCGCAAGGGGAGCTGCTCGTGGGACAAGAATGAGGAGGAGACGTAGATCGTCTGCACTGCCTCGACGCGCTTCATCAAGTTCCGCAACTACGCGTCTAGTGGTAATCCCGTGATCTATGACAACAGTAATCCTTGTTTACGCGGTAGAAAATTTTGATTTGCGCTAGTGTAGCCTACCCGTATCCCTTCAGCTAGATGGTTGCATCTCCTGCTTTGTGCTTTCATGTATAGATCTTGTGAGCTCTGTTCATGATCAAGATCTAATCTATTCGTAATCATGCATGTTGTGTTTGCAGGGATCCCGATGGATATTGAGATTATTATGTTGGTTTGATTAATGTTTATATCTGTATGATTCTATCATGTCTATGTTGTTTGTGATCTTTCATGCTCTTCATTGCTAGTGGTTATCTTGGCCAAGTAGTTGCTAGTGACTCCAAGAGGGAGTATTTATGGTCGATAGTGGGTTCATGCCTATAGTTTCCAAGGGAAGTGACAATAATCTGTTCGGTTGTAGATGTGTTGTTGCTACTAGGGAGAAAACAATTGTCTCTTGTTCATGGAACATGTGGACTGTTTACCTTACACACTTTGCTTAAAGCAGTTGTCTGTTGCTTGCAACTTAATACTGGAGGGGGTTCGGATGATAACCTGAAGGTGGACTTCTAGTTATAGATGCAGCTGGATTACGGTCTATGTATATTGTTGTATTGCCCAATCAACCTCATAGGATCTTTCTGGCTAGTAATTGCATTGTTATGCCTTGCTCAGTTCCTGTTAATTGCCTCGTTGTAATTTGTTTACCCTTCATGCCATGTTGTTTATCTAAGGAGAGCACCTCTAGTGAACTATGGACCCCGGTCCAATCTTTACCATTGATACATCTTCCACTGTTACTTGTTTGCTTGCTGCAAACCATTACCTTCCACACCATATGTTTAATCCTTTGTTACAGCAAACCGGTGAGCTTGACAACCTCACTGATTCGTTGGGACAGAGTCTTGAGTTTGTGTTGTGCAGGTCTCCATGTTGCTTCCAACACCTGTGTGACGTTTCCTTCCTCCTTCTGGTTCGATAACGTTGGTTTCTACTGAGGGAAACCTTGTTGTTGTACTCTTCATACCTTGCTCTTGGGGTTTCCAACGAAGCACTCTTCATCCCTGTTGAGTGTAGCATCAAGTAATTTCTGGCGCCGTTTCCGGGGAGGCTAAGGACGTCTTCACTAGGGGAGTCCTTTACTTCCTTTCTCTTTACTTTGTTTTTAGTTTGCTTTGTTTCTTTTCCTTTGTTTTGTTTGCCTCTTTCCAAAAAACCCAAAAAAATTAGTCTAGTTTGATTTGCTTTCCTTATTCAAAAACACAAAAAAAAATTAGTTCCTACTCTAGCTGCTGCTGCTGTTTTTGGCTCGCCCACCTTTGCCAAAATGAACTCTGCTGAGAACACCAAGTTGTGTGACTTCACTAGCACCAACTACAATGATTTCCTAAGCACACCTATTGCTCCACCTGCTCATGGTGCAATCTTTTATGAAATTAATCCTGCTTTGTTGAATCTTGTGATGAGAGAGCAATTTTCTGGTGCTGGTTCTGATGATCCCACTGCCCATCTTAATAGCTTTGTTGAACTTTGTGAGATGCAAAAGTATAAGGATGTAGATGGAGATATTATTAAGCTCAGCCTTTTTCCTTTCTCCTTGAGGGTAAAAGCTAAAGAATGGTTGCTATCCTTGCCTAAAAATAGTATTGATTCTTGGACTAAGTGCAAAGATGCTTTTATTGGAAAGTACTATCCTCCTGCTAAGATTATTGCTATGAGAAGTGATATTATGAAATTTAAACAGCTTGATAGTGAACATGTTGCTCTTGCATGGGAAATAATGAAATCTTTGGTTAAAAATTTCCCTACTCATGGACTCACTGCTTGGATGATTATCCAGACCTTTTATGCAGGTTTGAACTTTTCCTCAAGAAACTTGTTGGATTCTGCTGCTGGAGGTACTTTTATGGGACTCACCTTGGGTGCTGCAACAAGGCTCCTTCATAATATGATGGTTAACTACTCTGAATGGCATGTTGAGAGAGCTCCACATGGTAAGAAGGTAAATTCTGTTGAGGAAACTTCCTCTTTGAGTGAAAAGATTGATGTTATTATGGCTATGCTTGTTAATGGGAAAGCTCCTCTAGATCCTAATAGTGTTCCCTTAGCCTCTTTGTTTGCTCAAGAAGAGCAAGTTGATGTGAACTTCATTAGAAACAGCAATTTCAACAACAATGCCTATAGGAATAATTGTGGTAACAACAACAACTATAGGCCTTATCCTCCTAGTGGAAATGCTTATCAGGATAGATCTGGAATGCCTAGTGAAGAGAGGATTCTAGAAGTTGAGAGATCCACTCAAATTTTTATGCAAATGCAATATGAACAAAACAATATTTTCACTAAAACTATGGAGGAACAATCTATTATCTTGAAAAACATTAGTCTTCAGCTTGAGAATCTGAATAGAGAAATTCCTAGTTAACAGTCAAAAAATTTGAGTGCTAAGAAAAATACATCCTCTTTGTCTGAAGCTCAAACTTCCTTGGTTAATAAAATGGCTGCTAAACCTGAAACTATGGAAAACACCTTTGCTACTGCTCATGCCATACAAGTTACTATTGATGAAAATGTTAGGCTTTTAGCTCAACTTCATGCTAGGTGGGAAAGGGAAGCTAAAATTGATAGAAACAATAGTGTGTGCACTATCACCACTAAACCACAAGTAGCCCCTATTCCTCCTCCTACTATGCCTAAGCCTAGTGAGCCTATTACTAGTGATGCTAAGTTTGATTTTGATATGGATGGTTCCAATATTTCTGAAGTGATTATGTTCCTGCAAAATCTTGCTAGAAGTCCTGATGCCAGTGATATGCATGTTGCCTTTACCAAACACATTACATATGCTCTTGTTAAGATTAAGGAAGATAAGCTAAAACACAAAGCTTATATTCCTAGGAAAGTAGAAGATAGTTGGGAACCCATTATTAATATGCAAGTGAATGACTTTGATCTCAAAGCTTCATGTGATCTTGGTTCTAGTATCTCTATTATGCCTAAGAAGATTTATGAAATGCTTGATTTACCACCATTAGAAGATTGTTATTTGAATGTCCCACTCAATGATAATTCTAAGAAGAAACTCATGGGGAGTATTAATGATGTTCTCATTATGGTTAACAATGCTTATGTCCCTATGGATTTCTATGTTTTGGATGTTGAATACAATGCTTCTTGTCCTATTACTTTGGGAATACCTTTTCTTAGAACAGTTGGTGCCATCATTGATATGAAAGAAGGCACCATCAAATATTAATTTCCATTCAAGAAAGGTATTGAACACTTCCCTATGAGTAGAGAGAAGTTGCTTTTGCTCCTCCTTTGAAAGCAATATTTGATGTTAATGCTTCTTCATTTGAAAATACTTGATTCTTCTTGCTTCTTGTGCCTAACTTAAAGGCGTTAAAGAAAAGTACTTGTTGGGAGATAACCCAAGAGTTTCCTTGAGTCTTGGAAGTTATTACTTCTGTAATGACCTCTCTTTATCCTTTTTGTTTGTTTTTTGTGCCAAGAATGACCTCTAATGAAAGGGAAGTAAGATTTGGGGAGTTGCTGTCCCGAAACAGATTTCTGTCCTACACCAAAAATATTCGTGAGGAGGATCTGTAACTAGGATTGATCTCAAAATTTACGAATAAATCCCCCAGTATGTTGGATAACTTTCGTTAGTTCAACACTTTTTTATTTGAGCAACAGAAGATGTTCGAAAAAATTCGTTTCTACGTGCTCGTCTGTTTTGACAGATTTCTGCCATTATTTGCATTTGCTTCTTATTGATTCCTTTTTTAGCTCTCTTCAGGTAAATTGAGTTTCTTTGAAGGAGTTACTTCAGTAGCTTGTGTTTTAGTATCCTTGCTGTTCCAAAGCTTTGCCAGTGGTCTAATATCTTTTGAATAAGCTAATGTTGCTAATGAAGATTGTGTGAAGTATTGTATGAAGGAAAAAATTTCAGGTGTAGAGAGAGAATGATGCAATGAGATGAAGGATGGACAAAAGCTCAAGCTTGGGTATGCCACCATGGTGTCACCCCAAGAAATATCCAATAGGTACAAGCGTCAAAGCTTGGGGATGCCCAAGGCATCCCCTTCTTCATCAATAAAAAGCTCAGGTCTATCTAGACACTTTATTTTTATTGTTTCATGCACAGTTGTGTTGTTCTTGGAGCGTCTTAGTTTTCGTTTGCTTTGCTTAGTTTGCTTTGGTAGTTTGGACCCCCGTTCTCGCTGTGTTATTTTGCAAATAAGTTTGCTTGGTGTTTGGAAAGGAGTAGTAAGTTCTTGCTTCAAGTGCAAGAGGAGCTTGCATTGACTGTGACTTAGAATTTAGCATGACATGCTAGGTGTTGTTTTAGCATTATGCTTAGTGATTATTTCTGTAGCATGTCTTGTTCCAAACAATTGGGATTGCTTAGTGTGCCTTGAAGAAATTATGCGTTGTTTTAGCATGCAAAAGCATAGTATTGTGGTATTCTCCTTTGATGTTTTGCTTGGGTTGACTTGGCACATGCTCACACCATGTTATGACTATGACAAGTCACCATTATCCTCTATGATCATTTAGTCCTTGACTTGTAGTACCACTCTTTGCTTTGATTAGTTTGCTTTGTTGCATTGCATAATTTTGGCCATTATTGCTCTCTTAGTTGGTTGCTCTCAGTCTTTTGCTAGCCTCCACTTGTATGAGTAAGTTCTACTCATGCTTCCAACTCCCAAGAAACCAAGTTATTCCAAAGTGTCCACTATAAACTCCTATGCATAGTGTGTTACACCATTCCAAGTATATTCTTGTTTTCAACTATCTTCTAATTAAAAACTATTTTGTTATGTGAAAACTTAGTGATTAAAGCCCTCACGAACTTGATGGCACATTTTATTCTTTGCCCCTAATAAACTTGAACCATTGAGGCAACTTTTTTGTATATGCTTGCACTTATAAGTTGGGATTAGCAGAACCATGCTGTCACGGGGAATGTTTTCAACATTGCGCTTGTACTTTTTGTACTCCGTTGATATCATGCTCTTTTGTCTATGGATGTTACCGGTGTGAAATGAAGTGGGAACTTGTAAGTCCATGGAGTTTGTATTCTATGTTAGAGAAACGCCTGGGCCGCTAGCCTAAGACATGCCTAATCATGGTGGAAACTTGCAGCATCACCATAGTGACATCTATGAAGCATTCTTCTTATAAAAAAATAGAGACACATTGAGAAAAGAGGAAAGAGAGAAAAAAGCACCATATTCCCATGGTACATAAGAAGAATTGTTGAGATGCTCATTGTCTGCTTGCCTTGTCATTTTCGTTATGGGAAAGCTCCTGTACATGTGCAAGGGGTACCCCGTTGGCGGTTCTCAATGATATGCAAATACTTACAGTGACAAGAGCTTGCCTGGGCCCTAAGTTGAGTATCCATGAGGTGTAGCCCTCATAGTCAATGGACTTGAGATTGCCAACTTATACTTTGTCAAGCATATACTCTAGCTTTGCCACTTTAACCTTAACCACTTCAAGATGCTTATGATAGGGGCAATGAGGGCTGAAAGATAACTAGTACCATAATTTTTGGAAGCTCTTTTTGAAACTTGTAGTCCCCGATTCCTGTACAAAAAGGCCTTTCTTTCACCATTATTTGAGTATCCACCTTCTATCTTTAGGAACCATTAAGAGAGCATAGTTGTCATTCTGTGTGCAATGTTCCAAAGCTTATTAATTGATGCATATTGTGTTATTAGTTTCTCTTGTGTTATTTGTTTCTAGTCACCCTTGTGAACTTTGCAGGTGTCCTATGCATTATATTGCTACTCTATGAGGGACAAGCTGATTGCCACTATGCTATGTTTTCTGCATGTGAAACAAACAAATGTTTTTCAATACATATTATTCATGATATTTGTTTGTAGCTTGCCATGTTGCATGCATAATTACTATGTCCTATTGTTAGAACTCCATCTTTCATGCACATGTTTAGAGTTCTTTGATCCCAGCTTTCAATGGTTGGATATTTATTGTGAGGGTGCATGTCACCTCAAAAATTATTCTTTTATCACTTACCTACTCAAGTACAAGCAGGAGTTAAGCTTGGGGATGCTGATACGTTGGAAACGTATCTATAATTTTTGATGCTCCATGCTTGTATAATATCTACTTTGTTTTACTTGTCTACACTTTGAGGTGATTTTTACATGTTTTCTGGTATTAACCTATTAACAAGTTGCAACAGTGCCAGATGCCTGTTTTCTGCTGTTTTCGGTTTCAGAAAAGTTAGTAAAGAAATATTCTCGGAATTGCACGGGACGAAGGAAAAAGTCAATAACTTTTCGTGGGGAACAAGAAGTCTAGAGGAGAGACGAGGAGGCCGACCAGGGGGGCAGACCCACTCTAGGTGCGGGTCAGCCCTACCCCGTGCCTGGGTAGGGTTTGCCTGCCCTGGCGGCCGCCTCGGTCTCCCCCTTCGCCTATAAGAACCCCCGATGCAGAAAATCTCGGGACCTGATCAATATTCCACGAAACCGTCTGTAGCCGCCACCACCATCGTCCCTAGATCGGGAGGATCTGAAGCTCTTCCCGGCACCCTGCCAGAGAGGAGATCATCCCGAAGGCCTTCTCTCCGGTATGATTCATGAGTAGTTCCACCTTGGACTATGGGTCCATGTAGTAGCTAGATGGTTGTATCTCCTTCTTTGTGCTTTCATGTATAGATCTTGTGAGCTCCATTCATGATCAATGTAAGATCCCTCCTTTATAAAGGAAAAGGATCCCTGTGATTGCAATGCTAGTCCCTGGATCATTGCTAGCATCCACAGTTTAAGATGAAGTACATAGATACAAAGGTCATTATTACAGCCATTCTAGAGATAAACATAGTCTTTACAACTCCAAGGCCACAGGCCTAGTACAAGAGTTTGGAATAAGTAAATAAATAAAAGTCTTCATCTTCATGTGCCACAGGCAAACATGTTGAGAGTAGACTCATGACTCCTAATCCTCATCAGAGTAACCTGCAACATCACAAGTTACAGCCACAGTGGGTCAATACATTGGAATAGTATTGGCAAGTGATACCTTAGTATAATTTAGGTGGACTATATTACTATATGCAATTTGGCTAAGTGTAGCTTGGCTTGATTTGCTCAAAATAGGTTTTGTCTATTAGTTGAAATCACTATGTTTTTCTTCGTCAAAACTTTTCCCAAGGAGCCACCAATAGACATTGAGGTCCTTCACCCTTGTTCACCCACAAGTTTTACTTAGAAGTTCGGATGAGGAGATTCTTCATAGCTTCCATGTCTTGATGCTCAAGTTTTCCTTTTCCAGGGACATGGCTAATTACTTAGATTTTTCCATCTGCAGAGGTTGTGCACTTTCCCCACCAGACTTGATTTTCACCAAGACAGGACCTTTTAGAAGCCTTCCCTTAGACCAAATGGATGCGCTCCAACCTATCATTCCCACTACCACCAACTGTCCAAATGGCTAAGTTCTAGCAAACTATGTGATCCAGGCAGAGCCCATATTGCCAAGTGGCTGCACTAGAAGCTTCTCAACACTTGGCCTCTAAAATCTCTTTTTTCCTGGGTGGCTTTCCACAAGTGAGATACACAAGGTTCACTAGTCCCCTGGCCTTGTGTAACCACTCAACACAAACCATTCCTTCCATTCCACCCAGGTGTTTCATTTACTTAGTTGTTTTATTAGGCAAAACACAAGTCCAAAGACTTAGAAATATTTTCATCATAGCATGTATATAATTCACCAACCCTTGGTTGCTACTAGCTAGGCTAAGCATGGCATAAATAGTATCTTAACTTGGAAATTTTCTAGCAATTCTACATCTACTAGGATTTCCCAACATGGCATATAAGCAAAATATAACATGCAAGTCTATAAAATATTTCTAATGCTTAGTAAAACATAGGAATAATAATATTCATGAAGTACCACTTGCCTTGGTAGTTTGGAGAGTAGTTACACTCTTCACAATCACAATCACTAGCACCAAAATCTACACAAGGAATCATAGCCACAATCACATACAAAACATATACAATTAAAAATATATGCATGCATGCAAAATGATATGTGATGATTTTTAAAATTCAACAAAGCAAGTATACAGTACTGATACATAAACAAGTTAAAAACTTGCCAAACAACATTTATTTAAACCCTAAATCATTTCCTAAACATTTCATATACTCAAATTAGCCCTACACAAGTTTCTGAAAATAAAACCATTTTAACAGAAGCAAAACATTTAACACATTGCATATTTAGAAAGCGCTTGCTCTCCTGATTCCAACGGTATAAAATTTGTCAAATTCTAACATGGGGATCAAAAGTTATAGCCAAAACAAAATCAAACTTTTAATAGATTCAAATTCTGTCTTTTAAATCTAACTGCTGCCACGCGTCTTGTTCTAATTGGTGCGTACGGGTTCGGGCGGATCGATCAACGAGAGTCACATGATTTAAATGAAGATGCACGGCCAGATCTAACGCGTACCCCTTCGTCACAGATCTAATCTTACTCGTTAGATCTAAATCCTACGGCCCTAATCTAACTGACCACAAACGGGCGGCGCTAGCGGCGGCGAGCTCTGCCTACGGCGGCACGGCGCTATAGGTGGTCCTAGGGTCGTCGGAGGGGCTTACTAGAAACGTGACGGCATGCTAAAGCTCAACCTGGCGATGGCTTGGCAAGGGGCACACGGACGTAGTCGCTGGAGCTCGTCGGAGTTGTGGACGGCGTCTGCTGCTTGCTGTCGAGGTCGTTGCCGAAGCTCTGCGTCGACCCAACACAAACCAGATGGTTTAGGAGATGCGCAAGGATCAGGCGATCAAGTCAGTACTAAAGGGAAGGCAAGGGGCGCACTGGCTTTACCTGAATCGCACGTCGGAGTCGAGCGGCAGCGCAGGTGCTTGTGGGTGAGAACGAGGACGTCGCTCTGGGTCATGGGAAAGCAAACAAAGGGCATTAGAAGATGCGCAAGATCATGCTGGTCACAGTGGTTTGAACGAGAGGCAAAGGGGCGGTTCGTGCTTACCGAGATTCATCGCCGGAGCGCGTCTGTCTGCGGCGGTGCAAGTGCGATTGTGGGCAGCCTGGTGGCGATGTGGAAGCGCTGAGTGGAGGGAAATGGTCGCAGAGAGGTGGGGGTTAAGTAGGCGGAGCAGGGCGAGGATCATGCGGCGTATCAATGGTAATTAAGCGCGCAGTAACAACGGCGAGGTAACAACGGAGCGAGCAGCGCTGGCGCGCGTGATTGACGACGAAGGCGACGTGGTCGCAGGGTCCACTCGTCAGCGGGTTTAAAGAGCGAGGGGGTGGGGTCGTGCGGTCAGTGACTCTGGGGGTGTGTCTGTGGGTGAGCGAGAGAGAAGGACCCCGGGTGGGCTTAGTGGGCTGGATTAGTAGGTGGGCTCAATTGCTGGCGCTGGCCTTTTTCTATTTCTTTTCTCCTTTTCTTTTTCTGTTTTGATTTTCTAGAATGATTTTCAAATCCAAATCAATTGAGTTTGAGTTCAAAACTTCTCTAGGTTTTTATACTGCAAACCTTGCATTCCAATGTGTGTTTAAACACTACTGTCCAATCCAAACACTTTGATCAAGTGAAAATAAAAATAAAACTAAGCCTTTGTGATATATATTCAATAGGCATAATATTGGTTTTTTTATTATTCATTTTGTTTTGAAACTTGTTCAAACTTTTGGTGGTGCCTAAGTTTGAATACACAAACTTTACTGAATCAAAACAAGTATTCTTCTCATTGGAAGATAGCACTGAGGCTTAGAGCAAGCTCACATAAAATAATAAGAACAAATGCTTCTGTTTTGAATTGATTTGTTTGAATGAAATTCATATGCTCATGGATGCATGGATGATATGTATAAGTTTGAAACATGATTTTGAGGATGTTACAAATCTAACCCCCTTAAGGTGAATCTCGCCCTCGAGATTTGGATTGGCTAGCAAATAGGTGAGGGTGGCCTTTCCGAAGATCATCTTCTCTTTCCCATGTTGCTTCCTCTTCGGAATGATGATTCCACTGCACTTTGCAAAACTTAATAGTCTTAGTCCGTGTGACTCTTTTTGCAGTCTCAAGAATCTTGATAGGCTTTTCCTCGTAAGTAAGATCACTTTCCAATTGAACCTCATCCAAAGGTATAGTATCCTTCAAAGAAGTTTCTTCCATTTCTGGATGACATTTCTTAAGCTGACTCACATGAAATACATTATGAACAGCTGACAAAGACTCCGGCAATTCAATTTCATAAGCAACTTCTCCTTTGCGACTCAGAATCTTGAATGGTCCAACATATCTTGGGGCCAACTTTCCTTTGACTCCGAACCTCTTCACTCCACGAAGTGGTGACACTCTAAGATAATCTCTATCACCAACTTCGTAGGTGACTTCTCTACGCTTAGGATCCGCGTAGCTTTTCTATCGGGATTGTGCTATCTTCAATCTGTCTTTAACCAACTTGACTTTCTCTTCGGCTTCTTTGATAAGTTCTGGTCCGAACAAACTTCTTTCTCCCACACCATTCCATAACAATGGGGTGGTACACTTTCTCCCGTAGAGAAACTCAAATGGTGCCATCTCAATGTTGGCTTGATAGCTGTTGTTATAAGAGAATTCTGCGTAGGGCAGACTTTCGTCCCAACTGGCTCCGTAGTCTAGGGCACATGCCCTCAACATGTCTTCAAGAATCTGATTAGTTCTTTCTATCTGTCCATCAGTTTGAGGATGAAAAGCAGTGCTGAATTCCAACCTCATTCCCAATGACTCATGTAACTGTCTCCAAAAATGGGAAGTGAATTGAGTTCCCCTATCAGACACAATACTCTTGGGCACTCCATGTAGACATACAATTCTACTCATGTAGATTTTGGCCAACTTAGCACTTGTATAGGTTGTCTTCACGGGTATGAAATGAGCCACTTTAGTTGGGCGATCCACTACTACCCAAATAGAATCATATCCTGATCTGGTCCTTGGTAATACGGTAATGAAGTCCATACCAATCTTGCCCCACTTCCAATCAGGAATAGGTAGTGGTTGAAGCAAACCTGCTAGTTTCTGGTGTTCCGCTTTCACTCTACTACACACATCACACAAAGCAATATGTTCGGCGATGTCCTTCTTGAGGTTATTCCACCAAAATCTTTCCTTCATGTCCATGTACATTTTGGTGTTACCCGGATGAATGGAATACGGTGAGTTGTGTGCTTCTTGCAAAATCAGTTTCCGAAGCTCCGGATCTTGTGGAACACAAATACGTTTCCCATGCCATAAGGTACCCTGTTCGTCTTCACGGAACCCTTTGGCTTTTCCTTTGCCAATCTTTTCTTTAATCTCTTCGATTTCTTTATCAATCTTCTGGGCTTCTTTGATCTTGTCCAACAAAGTGGGTTGAACATCCAAAGACATGAGATGTCCTTCGGGCACAATCTCCAATCTGAGATCTCTAAATTGGGCACACAAATCATCTGGCAATTCTCCTTTTCTAAGGTCATTCACAAAAACCTTACGACTTAAGGCATCCGCTACAACATTTGCTTTACCGGGATGGTATTGCAAACTCAATTCATAGTCCTTGATGAGTTCTAGCCATCTTCTTTGTCTCATATTAATTTCCTTCTGGCTGAAGATATACTTCAAACTCTTGTGATCTGTGAACACTTCACAACGCTTACCCAAAAGGTAGTGTCTCCATGTTTTGAGGGCATGGACAACAGAGGCTAACTCCAAATCATGAGTAGGATAGTTCACTTCATGAGTTTTGAGTTGTCTCGAGGCATATTCCACAACTTTTCCTTCTTGCATAAGTACTGCTCCCAAACCATGATGAGATGCATCACAATATACTTGGAAATCTTTTTCCAAGTCCGGCAAACACAAGACTGGTGCTGTCACAAGTCTCTTCTTCAATTCCTGAAAGCTGAGTTCACAACCTTCAGACCAAGCAAATTTCTTGTCTTTCTTTAGTAATTCTGTCATAGGCTTAGCTACCTTGGAGAAATTCTCAATGAACCTTCTGTAGTAACCTGCTAAGCCAAGGAAACTACGAACTTCTTTCACTGAGTTGGGAGATTCCCATTCAGTTACAGCTGAAACTTTAGCAGGATCAACTGCTACACCATCTTTTGTCATAACATGACCAAGAAATCCAACTTCATTTAGCCAGAATTCGCACTTGCTGAATTTGGCATACAGTTTATGCTCTCTAAGCTTCCCAAGTATCAATCGCAAATGTCCTTCATGTTCTTCTTTGCTCTTGGAGTAGATTAAAATGTCATCGATGAAAACGACAACAAATTTATCAAGAAATTCCATGAATACCTTGTTCATCATATTCATAAAGTATGCCGGAGCATTGGTTAAACCAAATGGCATCACGGTATATTCATACAATCCATACCTTGTGGTGAAAGCTGTCTTAGGTATGTCTTGTTCTCTTATTTTGAGTTGAAAATAGCCCGACCGGAGATCAATCTTTGAGAACACACAAGCTCCTTCCAGCTTATCAAACAAGTCATTGATTCTAGGCAAAGGGTATTTGTTCTTGATAGTCACCTCATTGAGTGAACGGTAATCTATGCAGAACCTTTGACTTCTATCTTTCTTCTCCACGAACAAAACTGGGGCTCCCCAAGATGAAGAACTTGATTGAATAAAACCTTTCTGTAGCTGTTCTCCAAGTTGTTTCTTGAGTTCTTTCAGTTCATCAACTGACATCTTGTACGGTCTCTTTGCTATTGGTCCAGATCCTGGTAGCAAATCAATAAGGAACTCCACATCTCTATCTGGTGGCATTCCTGGTAATTCTTCCGGAAATACATCCGGATATTCACTCACAACTGGCACTCTGTCTATGCTAACCCCCTTAAGAGAATTTAGTTTACTCCCTTTTGATTCAAAGTTAGACTTGAATTTAATCCGTTTTCTTTCCGGGGTTGTGAATGCGACAGTACGATTAGCACAATCTAGTATTCCTTCATACTTAGCCATCCAATCCATTCCGAATATTACGTCCAGTCCTTGGGAATCTAGGATTATTAGACTCACTGGAAACTTATGCTTTCCAAACTCTATTACTAGATCCCGGCATCCAAGACTTACTATCATATCTCCACCTGGAGAACTAACTTTTATTGGACACCCAATGTTTTCAGTTGGAAACCCATTTCTATCAACAAATGCTTTTAATATGAATGAATGCGATGCTCCAGTATCAAAAAGAACAAATGCTGGAATAGAATTGAGTCTGAACTTACCAGCAACAGCATCAGGCTCCTCATAAATTTCCTCCACATTGATGTGGTTCACTTGTCCCTTCTGAAAAGGGTTGGGCTTGTTGGGTCCTTCAACTTTCTTTTCTGGGCATTCATTTGCATAATGCCCCATCTTCTTGCACTTGAAGCATTCAACCTGACTGATGTCCTTCTTGACAGGCTGGCTTCCACTGCCACCTCCATTTCCACTGTGGTGGCTCTTATATCCACCCTTGTGGTTCTTGTACTTGTCATTGTCATGACTACGGTGATGCTTGTTGTCATGATGGTTGTGGTTGTGGTGCTAGTTGAATTTCCCATGCTTGTGGGATCCTGAGCTTCCACTGTCATCATAATGGGAACGTTTGTGAGACGATCCCGAGTTGTGCTTGTCCGAGTGCTTTCTCTTCCTGCTCTCAACTTGCTTCATCTTGTTCTCCAAAATAGCAGCCTTATCACAAAGAGACTGGTATGTGGGAACATATGCTACAGCCAACTGCAGGTTCAGCTCATCATTCAAGCCTTCAAGAAATTTTTCCTTTCTCTTAGCATCGGTGTCAACTTCATCCGGTGCATAACGCGCCAGATTGTTGAACTCCTCAATATATTCAGCCACGCTGCGGTGGCGCTGCTTCAGATTATGGAACTCTTTCTTTTTCAGACTCATCACTCCAGATGAGATATGAGCAATGCGAAAGCCATCCTCAAAGATAGACCATGTCACATCTTCTATGGGAGTGGTGATCTGGAAGTTATCCCACCAAGTGGCGGCTGGTCCTTCCAGCAAATGTGCTGCAAATCTGACTTTTTCTGCATCAGTACAGCCCACAGTTACCAAGTCCTTGTTTACAGAGCGTAGCCAATCATTGGCCACCATGGGATCAGTTGTTCCCGAGAACTTTGTTAGTCTCAATCTTAAGAACCTGGTAAGCATGTCAAAACCTGGTGGGTTGTTGTTGTTATTGTTGTTATTGTTGTTGTTGTTTTGGTTCTGGATGAGCGTCGTCATCATTTGCATCAGCTGAGTCTGTGCTGTCAGCATTTGTTGCATTTCTGGCGTGATGTTGTTGTTGTTGTTGGGGTTGGGGTTTGCACGACGGGGAGGCATCTGTGGTTTGTTCAATAGAGATAAGAATGAGATACACATAGATGCTTTCATGCACAATGCATCACATAAACAATCACAAAGCATGCAACATAACGATAAAGATTCAACAACCAGATAATAAGTTCGCAAAGTAAAACACACACAAATAATAACCATCCACATGTTGGATCGTCAATAACAAGTTCTCAATGACAAGTATGATAATAAATGATGAATGAGTAGTCAAATCTACTCCTCGGCATCAACCTCCTCCTCGAAAAAGGTAAGACCTGCGTTCTCCATCGCGGTCTTGTATTCCTCGACACTAGTGGTCAAGGTCTCTATCTTGGCCTTGAGAGCCCTCTTCTGGGAACGAAGCCTCTCAATCACCGCCTGCTGAAGCTCGAGCTCGAAGTCCTTGGCCTGCAGTTCTTCAGTCATGTCCCGGATATTCTTGTTCCTATCCTGGACTCGCTACTCCTGACTCTTGAACTTTCTGTCCTGGCTCTCGAACTTCGCCTCCATCTCCTTAACTATCTCATCTTGCTCCGCGAAGAGCTTGTCCTTCTCGCGAAGCTGCACCTGGAGTTCGTCATTACTGAGCATGACGTTGGTCCTATCAGAGTCCACGTGCCTAATGAGAGCCTCTAAGTCCTGGAGGTATAGACGAATCGGCTCGGTTGTATCCCTCGCAGTGTCCTCGAAGTCGATGGACTCTCCATCCTCATCACGTCTACCGAAGACGTGGAAGTGAGTACCTCTAACCTGTCGGGAGTGTCTCCCCAGCAGACGTCCTATCAGATCCTGCATGACTACCTCAAGGCCTCTCTCCTTGTCATCGTGCATGAGCTTGAAGACGATGGCCTCCATGGTAGGCTCAGTCTGGCGTCCGGGCTGGTTGACCTTGTAACCCCAGAGGTCTTTCCTCTCAAACTTGGTGAGGGGAAGCACCATGATGGTAGGAAGAGGGAGATTGAGCAAGGTAGTAAGCTCAACAATACGAGGACCAAAGCGAGTTTCCTGGAACTCCTCAACAGTGCTGATGGTAATAGTAGGCATCTATTTATAAGATAGAAAAGTTAGAACAACACAATTCAAGATAAAGCAAAAGACAAAACATCACATACATATCCTTGGAAATCAAAACACACAAGTCATGGCATACATGGATCCATTACATCAACCAAGGTCCAACTTATTTTAAAGCAACATTTTGGAAAATAAGGTGATAAGTGGTGGTCCAACTAACGAAGTACGTTTACAATCCTATCTCACTGGATCTGTTGGCTAACATAATGTTTCTGGAAGCAATCAGTCTATCTTGCTCACATGACTCCATCACTAAGTCTATAATGTCTCCTCTTAAGGTTTAGTTGGTAGCTTCCAACTCTTGGGTATGTTTCTTCTCTTCCTTTAGGTCATTTTGGAGGTTGAACATTCTGCACTTGACTCTGTCACCAAGTTCTTTGATGGTCTTCCAAGCTACATCCCTTGCTGATTCAAAGAATGTAGTGTGCACCACTGAATTGGTGAACATGCAGAATCCTTTTTCCTGGTGGTTGTCTTCCTTGTTTTTATACAAGTGAAGTTGCACCCACCAGTATTCAACTCCTTCATCCATCACAGGAAATCCTTTGTACACTGCTTCACCTTGTATCTCTAATGCAACCATGAGGTCCAAAGATAAACATAGTCTTTACAACTCCAAGGCCACAGGCCTAGTACAAGAGTTTGGAATAAGTAAATAAATAAAAGTCTTCATCTTCATGTGCCACAGGCAAACATGTTGAGTGTAGACTCATGACTCCTAATCCTCATCAGAGTAACCTGCAACATCACAAGTTACAGCCACAGTGGGTCAATACATTGGAATATTATTGGCAAGTGATACCTTAGTATAATTTAGGTGGACTATATTACTATATGCAATTTGGCTAAGTGTAGCTTGGCTTCCTTTGCTCAAAATAGGTTTTGCCTATTAGTTGAAATCACTAAGTTTTTCTTCGTCAAAACTTTTCCCAAGGAGCCACCAATAGACAATGAGGTCCTTCACCCTTGTTCACCCACAAGTTTTACTTAGAAGTTGGGATGAGGAGATTCTTGATAGCTTCCATGTCTTGATGCTCAAGTTGTCCTTTTCCAGGGACATGGCTAAGTACTGAGATTTTTCCATCTGCACAGGTTGTGCACTTTCCCCACCAGACTTGATTTTCACCAAGACAGGACCTTTTAGAAGCCTTCCCTTAGACCAAATGGACGCGCTCCAACCTATCATCCCCACTACCACCAACTGTCCAAATGGCTAAGTTCTAGCAACCTATGTGATCCAGGCAGAGCCCATATTGCCAAGTGGCTGCACTAGAAGCTTCTCAACACTTGGCCTCTAAAATCTCTTTGTTCCTGGGTGGCTTTCCACAAGTGAGATACACAAGGTTCACCAGTCCCCTGGCCTTGTGTAACCACTCAACACAAACCATTCCTTCCATTCCACCCAGGTGTTTCATTTACTTAGTTGTTTTATTAGGAAAAACACAAGTCCAAAGACTTAGAAATATTTTCATCATAGCATGTATATAATTCACCAACCCTTGGTTGCTACTAGCTAGGCTAAGCATGGCATAGATATTATCTTAACTTGGAAATTTTCTAGCAATTCTACATCTACTAGGATTTCCCAACATGGCATATAAGCAAAATATAACATGCAAGTCTATAAAATATTTCTAATGCTTAGTAAAACATAGGAATAATAATATTCATAAAGTACCACTTGCCTTGGTAGTTTGGAGAGTAGTTACACTCTTCACAATCACAATCACTAGCACCAAAATCTACACAAGGAATCATAGCCACAATCACATACACAACATATATAATCAAAAATATATGCATGCATGCAAAATGATATGTGATGATTTTTAAAACTCAACAAAGCAAGTATACAGTACTGATACATAAACAAGTTCAAAACTTGCCAAACAACATTTATTTAAACCCTAAATCATTTCCTAAACATTTCACATACTCAAATTATCCCTACACAAGTTTCTGCAAATAAAACCATTTTAACAGAAGCAAAACATTAAACACATTTCATATTTAGAAAGAGCTTGCTCTCCTGATTCCAACGGTATAAAATTTGTCAAATTCTAACATGGGGATCAAAAGTTATAGCCAAAACAAAATCAAACTTTTAATAGATTCAAATTCTGTCTTTTAAATCTAACTGCTGCCACGCGTCTTGTTCTAATTGGTGCGTACGGGTTCGGGCGGATCGATCAACGAGAGTCACACGATTTAAATGAAGATGCACGGCCAGATCTAACGCGTACCCCTTCGTCACAGATCTAATCTTACTCGTTAGATCTAAATCCTACGGCCCTAATCTAACTGACGATAACGGGCGGCGCTAGCGGCGGCGAGCTCTGCCTACGGCGGCACGGCGCTACAGGTGGTCCTAGGGTCGTCGGAGGGGCTTACTAGAAACGTGACGGCATGCTAAAGCTCAACCTGGCGATGGCTTGGCAAGGGGCGCACGGACGTAGTCGCTGGAGCTCGTCGGAGTTGTGGGCGGCGTCTGCTGCTTGCTGTCGAGGTCGTTGCCGAAGCTCTGCGTCGACCCAACACAAACCAGATGGTTTAGGGGATGCGCAAGGATCAGGCGATCAAGTCAGTACTAAAGGGAAGGCAAGGGGCGCACTGGCTTTACCTGAATCGCACGTCGGAGTCGAGCGGCAGCGCAGGTGCTTGTGGGTGAGAACGAGGACGTCGCTCTGGGTCATGGGAAAGCAAACGGAGGGCATTAGCAAATGCGCAAGGTCATGCTGGTCGCAGTGGTTTGAACGAGAGGCAAAGGGGCGGTTCGTGCTTACCGAGATTCATCGCTGGAGCGCGTCTGTCTGCGGCGGTGCAAGTGCGATTGTGGGCAGCCTGGTGGCGATGTGGAAGCGCTGAGTGGGGGGAAATGGTCGCAGAGAGGTGGGGGTTAAGTAGGCGGAGCAGGGGCGAGGATCATGCGGCGTATCAATGGTAATTAAGCGTGCAGTAACAGCGGCGAGGTAACGGCAGAGCGAGTGGCGCTGGCGCGCGTGATTGACGACGAAGGTGACGTGGTCGCAGGGTCCACTCGTCAGCGGGTTTAAACAGCGAGGGGGTGGGGTCGTGCGGTCAGTGAGTCTGGGCGTGTGTTTGTGGGTGAGCGAGAGAGAGAAGGACCCCGGGTGGGCTTAGTGGGCTGGATTAGTAGGTGGGCACAATTGCTGGCGCTGGCCTTTTTCTATTTCTTTTCTCCTTTTCTTTTTCTGTTTTGATTTTCTAGAATGATTTTCAAATCCAAATCAATTGAGTTTGAGTTCAAAACTTCTCTAGGTTTTTATACTGCAAACCTTGCATTCCAATGTGTGTTTAAACACTACTGTCCAATCCAAACACTTTGATCAAGTGAAAATAAAAATAAAACCAAGCCTTTATGATATATATTCAATAGACATAATATTGGTTTTTTATTATTCATTTTGTTTTGAAACTTGGTCAAACTTTTGGTGGTGCATAAGTTTGAATACACAAACTTTACTGAATCAAAACAAGTATTCTACTCATTGGAAGATAGCACTAAGGCTTAGAGCAAGCTCACATAAAATAATAAGCACAAATGCTTCTGTTTTGAATTGATTTGTTTGAAATGAAATTCATATGCTCATGGATGCATGGATGATATGTATAAGTTTGAAACATGATTTTGAGGATGTTACAATCAAGATCTAATCTATTTGTAATCATGCATGTTGTGTTTGCGGGGATCCGATGGATATTGAGATTATTTTTTTGGTTTGATTAATGGTTCTATCTTTATGATTCTATCATGTCTGTGTTGTTTGTGATCTTGCATGCTCTCCGTTGCTAGTGGTTATCTTGGCCAAGTAGTTGCTAGTGACTCCAAGAGGGAGTATTTATGCTCGATAGTGGGTTCATGCCTCTAGTTTCCAAGGGAAGTCACAATAATCTCTTTGGTTGTAGATGTTTTGTTTCTACTAGGGAGAAAACAACGGTCTCTTGTTCATGGAACATGTGGACTGTTTACCTTACACACTTTGCTTAAAGCAGTTGTATGTTGCTTGCAACTTAATACTGGAGGGCGTTCGGATGATAATCTAAAGGTGGACTTCTAGTCATAGATGCAGTTGGATTACTGCCTATGTATATTGTTGTATTGCCCAATCAACCTCATAGGATCTTTCTGGATAGTAATTGCATTGTTATGCCTTGCTCAGTTCCTATCAATTGCCTCGCTGTAATTTGTTTACCCTTAATGTCATGTTGTTTATCTAAGGAGAGCACCTCTAGTGAACTATGGACCCCGGTCCAATCTTTACCATTGATACATCTTCCACTGTTACTTGTTTACTTGCTGCAAACCATTACCTTCCACACCATACGTTTAATCCTTTGTTACAGCAAACTGGTGAGCTTGACAACCTCACAGATTCGTTGGGACAGAGTCTTGAGTTTGTGTTGTGCAGGTCTCCACATTGCTTCCAACACCTGTGTGACGTTTCCTTCCTCCTTCTGGTTTGATAACCTTGGTTTCTACTGAGAGAAATCTTGCTGATGTACTCTTCATATCTTGCTCTTGGGGTTTCCAACGAAGCACTCTTCCTCCGTATTGAGTGTAGCATCATGGGTGAGGGCGAGAGAGTGGGTCAGGGTCAAGAAAGCCCCAAGCCAGGTTTAGTTGGGCCGAGACGGCCCATGTGCCCAACTCAATAGGCCAGTTTACAATAAAATTGAAAACTAATCTAAAATAAAGGAATTACCCAAAATGCCCTCTAAGTTCTCTAGGCTCTAGAAAAATGTACAAATCTCCTAAAAATACATATAATATATCAAAATATTCATAAAAATAATATCCACCTAAGAAAAATATAAAACTACTTGTTTGAGTTAAATAGAGTAAAACTAAGTATTAAGGCTACTAAAATACTAAAAAAGAGAGATAAGGAAAAATCCTAAAAAATAATAATAATAATTTAATTTTTGTATATAGAAATAAAATACCATTTTATAAAAATAATAACTTGAAAATTTTACAAATAAAACTTGAAATAAATATTCAAGGACATTTAATCGTTTAATGAATTTTATAAAATAAGAATAGTACTTACAAATAAATAAATAAATTTTAAAGATCTTAAATAAGTATATTTTACTAGAAAAATACTAAGTATATTATTCCAAAACGTTTTAAGGTTCCTAGGTACTAAATCTTCATTTATCTATTTTAATAAAATGAGATAATTGTTTTGTTAATTCTTTAAAATTATTTCCTAAGTAAGAAATAATCACATTTATTTATAAATATTAAATCCTTTAAGACTAAATACTAAAGTCTAAAACCATAATTAGGATTCATAATAAAACTTAAGTTTAAAGTATGAATTTTATAAAACCCTTTTGAAATCTCAAATCAAATTCAAATCAACAACAATTAAGCTAACCTTACGCATCATTTACTCCTATTATAGGTAAATGATCTTTATCTTTTGACCATACCTCACATGACTTTAAACTCTAACAAAATACAAATATCATAAGCAATACACCATTAAGTCCATTTATTTCTTTAAAGTTAACTTTAGTCTAAAATATTGTAAACACCATGTTAAAGGCTTCACTATGTATTTTATAGTTCACTCTGGTCGGTTTCCATTTAATTCCTAAAGCATCCCAAGACCAAACTAATCGAGCAAACGCCAAGAAATATCGACCACATTATATTAACCATAAAGATTGTTTAAACCTTATCAAGGAAACCTTTTCTTCGAAGGTTATTCTTTTTGCAACTTCAAACAACAATTCTATGATAGTTCCTTCAACTCTTAACAACTCAATCCAAGAACTTTTATCATAGTCAACACATGACAATTAATCATAATCACATTACTTTATACTTTACTTGTATACTTAGGATGGTTGACACTTAAGTTCCTTATAAATACCATTACTTGTAAAGTAAAATTTGAAGATAAAACAATTCTTATATAAACAGTATTTGAGTAGCATTCCACATTTGTGTATCTTATCGTTGTATGATATTATAATTACATCTTGTTTCACACACACTCACAAGCCTTAATAAGAAGCACAAGTGTGAAACTTATCTGAAAGAGCAACACATTACAAAGAAATCATTTCCAGTATCCAAACCCTAGAACAACGTTTATTCCGGGGATTTGCATTATATTACTTATGCATAATAGCATCTTGCTTCTTTAATCATTAGTCCTTACCGGACCAATGATGCTGATTTCAGATATTGGATCTTTTATATTGTCTCGAAGATCGTGAGTGCATAATCTTGCAATCACAAAAGGCAAGTTCACACTTGCTCATGTCCTTTGATTATTTTCTGTAAAGTATTTTGCAAATACAGTGTTGTTATCACCTGCATTTTAAAAAGGACAGAAAACACTATTTTCATAATAATATGATTATAGGTTATTTACCATGAGGTAATAACCTAATATGAAGGTTCCGGTGGTAAAGGAACATATTATATAGGACTTAACAACCAATATCACTAGTGATTCTTGCGCCGTATATCACGCGTTAACCATGAGATTTAGAATGGGACGGAGAAGTCAGTTGTATCCTTTTCCTTCTGTATGTAGGCAAGACAACCTTAACATGACGATGTGTTTCCTTGCGAGGATCCAGCACATGGATGGGAACTCTTAGGCCCCATGATTTTGGTGTCTAGATTATCTATGAGTGGCTGCCGGAGGTATAGCCAGCCCTATATGGAACTTGCCAGGGGCATCACCAGCTCATAGAGTCTTCGGGAACTCATCATGGTTATAGCTTACCCGGGAGGGGGCTTAACGGAGGTGTAGTCAGCCCCAGAGGATCGTGCAAACATGCGGGGTCACGGAGAGGGCAGTGATTGGCTTGGATCTTAGGTTGGGCCTCAAACCATGGAAGTTTGAACAGGGACATACTCCTGGCCATGCAACAAAAATTAAGATCTCTCATGGGAAAAGTAACGCACCTCTGCAGAGTGTAAGAACTGTAACTTGTTACTCCCTGTTCCGGGAAGCAGCTACGAACGCGGTAGGAAAGGAACTCTATGAAAGTTCTGGTAAACCTATGAAGGCTGATGGACATAGATTTTCAGAATAAAAGCAACCTTTGAAGAAATGTTTACGAAAACCTGCATTGCCTACGGCCTATAGTCTATGGCTGTAGATATAGTGCATCAAACACTCCTTTTTAGTGAACTTGCTGAGTACGCTCGTACTCAACGTATCTTCTTAACCCTTGCTAGATTCTAAAGCCAATAGACAAAGTCTACATCAACTTATGCTCAAGAGAATCTTCGTCAATAGCTCAACCTCTTCAATGAAGTTAAGGAAGTCAACATATACAACAACTAAAGTGAAGATAAAGTTGCTAATTAGATAGGATTATAATCTCTAGCCATAGAACCTACTTCTATAGAGTATTGCAATAGCAGCAATGCAAGCCAATTAGTGAGATGATAATCTTATTAGCATGATAGTTATAAGTTGATTATTTTTTATTCTTCTTTGTAAGAAGTTTCTTTCTCTCTCTTTAACCTAGAGTGTTCTCTAGATCTTTTGTAAAGAGTCGAGTTGTAACCTATAGTCATGTCTTGGACCTGTTGTGTTTCTGTTGTACCACTCTGAGGGATGTAATACTAGTAAACGGTGTTTCATTGGTGTTATGTCAATAACTATAGTGTACTACATCATGTAGTGGTATGCTGGCTCACTGCAGCTGGTATCAGAGCATATGCTTTGACCTTAGGATTAAAACCCTTTTAGGAATATCTATAGGTTGGGTAGTGACTATAGGAGCCATCTTATCTCAACCAAATATTTTTATGACTTGTGATGAATATCCACTTGAGGATAACCTTGTCACACTTAAGTTGGATGCCTAAATCATCTTTCTTAGGAATAGTATCCATCTGTTCTCTGTATAGTCCTAGTTCTAAGAAGGTATAACACCATTAATATGTCTTAAGCAAGCTAAAACATCAAAGTAGATTATGACAAAGTTTAGTATGTCAACTGAAGTAATACAAATGGTGTAGCCTAACCATAGAATTCAAGTATGACAGTGGAATCCTATTGTTAGTTGATAACAAAAGACAACAAAATGAAGACCATTAGAGCATGTATAGTTGTAATGGGTAGTTAATCATGTGGGATTCACTTGAAGAATTCTACGTGAAGGAGTGAAATTATGTTAAAAGATCAATGATAGTACTATGAGAAATAGAGTCATCATAGTGAGATTATCTCTTAAATCATGATGTATAGGTAAAGCATAACAAGATCATGGTGAGATTAGCTCCGAAACCATGATGTAGGTGTAAAAATGACAAGTAATTAGTAAAATATCGTGAAGTAGAGTAAGAAAATAACATGATAGAACTATGATAGAAGTCATAGGTGTCATAAATTTGTGATAAAATTCAATTTTAGGTGTTAAATAGAAACTTATTAGTCGTTCGGAGTGATCATGTGAGATCCGTTTACTAATTAAGAAAGGTTTGTTATAGTTAGACATTCCAAAAGTAAGACAAAAGGTTAACCAAATTAAGACCACTTTGCTTAAATTTATCTTGTTGCAATTGAGCAATTTGGGTAAATATTTAAAGAAAGAAATAGTTTGACCCTAAGTGCTAAGTATCACGATGTAAACCTATATGAGGAGGTGCCATATACTACACAACTAAGCCTGAATGCTAGAGATATTATGCTCAACTATTATATTCTAGGCTTAGAATATTGTGTGTTATATGTACCACATTTGGATTTATTGGTTTTTATTTGATCTTATTGATTGACTAGATCTATACATGAAGTTTAACTTGGTGTGCAAATGCATGTTGCAACATCCAGTTACTACTTGATGTTATAGACCTAGATAGAAAAGGGAATTCGTGTAAGGGAGTGACGAGTTCCAAAGATCAAGATGAAGATTTACATGAAGAATGAAGAAAAGTATAGGGAGTATCAACACAATTTTAATGATGAATCAAGTTTAGATCATTACTAGCCAGCAACAAGAAGGAAGATTAGTGTAGAAAATATATGGAGCAACAAGAAGTAATGAACTTAAGTTCACCCAAAATAGGTAATGTTGCTAAGAAGTTAATGAAGTAATTGTACCAAGTTCATGGAAGTATCACGAATAAGTGCAAAGAAGAAGTTTTGGAACAAAATTGTATTCAAGCTCTGAAAATTCAGAGAGAATGCCAGAAGTACGTCAGAAACCTTAGGGTAATTCATACACCCTAGGATGGTGCGTAACTGGTATTTGGTCTGCAACTGGTATTTGGTGAACTTAGTTTCCGATCATCTTAGTATGTCATAAAGAGCATTAAACTTGGCCTAAGTTAAGAAAGACATAAAGGAGTATAAAAAATTAAAGCGATTGTTTTCTAAGACGTTTCCCGAAATCAGACCTACCAAAGAGAGAATGTGCAAATAGTAAGTAAGACAAATTGTCACATCCCAAGATTTTCCAAATCTTGTTATGTGAAAAATAAATAAACAAAATAAATAATTATTGAAAATTAGGGTGAAAAGAAACTTTTGTTTCTAAATGGAAACTTAAAATCCCATCTTGAACAAACTTTGGTTAAATGTTTGAATCCAACAAAGTATTCAAATCAAGTGAAATGCATTCTTCATATATGCATCTGGAAATTCAAACACTTGAGAAATAAACCAAAACCCTAAAACCCTAATGGAAGAAAATCATTTCCAAGTTATCTCTAAGACCATGGATTTGATCCATATAAAAAGTTGTCCAGCAAACATTTCAAATTGATCAAGAATGACTATGAGAAATACTATAAAACCATATGAATTGGATTCACTTACTTTGGAGCCATAGATAAAATCTTATGAATTTAATAAGATAAGGAAATTGAATTTCCAAAGCCAATGAAGCAACTATCTAAAATCCATACAAAATGGTGAGAAAATAGTCCTAAAAGGATTTAAAAAGATAAACAAATAATGAATAAAGTTATAATAGTTGGAATCACTATTTTTGGATCTTTAAATAAAAAGATATGGTTTTGATAAGCATAGGTAGAAATATAAATGTAACATCCCTAAATTCAAAATTCCAAAACTCATTCATATCATCCATGCATCCATCATCATCTAGGGTTTTTCTCAAAATCACTTTAGAAATAGGAGCATTTGTGGCTCATTATTTTATGTATGAAAACCCTAGCCTTTGTGCTACTTGTTGTGGAGAAAAGTACTTTTATTGTTTAGAATCCAAACACAAGTGATTTCAAAACTTTGAGCCAAGTATCAAAGCAAAATATGAATTAAAACAAATTATATGCCTATTTCATAAAGGCATAGTTTTAATTTATTTTCAAAAGACCCAAGTGTTCTGAAGTGTTCAGATGTGCTTGACACTTATTTAAGAACAAGATTTATTGTACAAAAGTCCTGTAAAGCTTTGGATTCAAACAGATTTGAATTTGGGTTTAAAACCATTTCTAGAAATTCAATCAGAAAAAGAAAAGGAATTAAGAGGAAAAAAATAGCCAAACCAGCCAATCTGGCCGACCCAGCCCAACACGGCCCAGCTAGCCCAGCAGCTCTCACCCCCGCGAACCGTTTTCTTTACCCACCCCCGCACCCACCAGCTCACTGACAGAAGGGACCCACTCCCTTTTCCCTCTATCGCTGACAACCACGGCCCACTTGAGCATCGTCGTCTCCACCCGCACGACCAGTTCATCCCCAAATTAGCGCGGCCGTTTCCTGTTTTAATTCGCAGCTTCAATTTGTATCAATGCTCGAGTAATTCTCGCTCACGACCAGGCTACTTAAACCCCCTCTGCCCCCTCTCCCTTCTCCCTCAAACCCCGAACCCAGAGCGCCACCAGGCTGCGTGCATTGCTCCCTGTAGCCCCGCCGTCTCCGACGACTGTGCCGGCAAATTCCAGTGAGCCTCGTGTTCCCCTCTATCTTTCATTCATGCTATCTTGTTCAGTGAGTCTCTGCGCATCTTCTGACACACTCCGTTTGCCTCCGCATGAACCATAGCTCCAGCAACGTCGACGACTGGCCGCCACCGTCTTCGGTTTCAACTCCGACGACCTCCAGTGGTAAGTCCAGACCGCCCCAAGCCTTGTCTTTCACACACGCGTGTTCTCCGTGATCTTCTGCATCTAACCACACCCTCTGTTTGTCTCCTAGTGATCGACAACGTCGTCTTCGACCACGAACAGAACCACCTGTCGCCAGACTCAACTCCGACGAGGAATCATCGCCGTGACAGCACGCCCCTTCGCAAACCGACGCTACCTTGAGCTTCAGCAGCTTCCTGCGAACCTGGTATGACCCTTCTTCCTCTCGCGGATGACCTGGAATGCAAGCGCCGCCGTAGACCGAGCGCTCCGCCGCTCGCTGACGCCGCGTGCCGCCAGGACATGGTCGCTTGCTCGCGCGCCGTTAGATCTAGATCCAAGCGCTAGGATAGATTCACTTATCGACGAAACGGTACGCGATCTGGAACGTGCGATCTGTTTAGATCCTGCGGCTGCAGAGCTCGATCCGGTGCGAACCGGTATGCGCCAATCACAACACGACGCGTGGCTAGGAAACAGATCTAAAAACAGATTTTAAAACAGAATTTGATCCAAATTTCAAATGCTTATAACTTTTGATTGCCACGTTGGAATTTTGCAAACTTTATACCGTTGGATTCAGTGAATCAAGGCCTTTCTGTTTATGCAAAGTGTCTAACAAATAGTAACCATTAGAATGACTTTATTTGTAGAAACATGTCTAAGGCTATTTTGAGTATGGATTTAGTTTAGTATTTTGTTTTAGGGTTAAATAAGTTTAGTTGGAAAACTTGTGACTTGTTAAGTTTCTGTAAACATGCATATGCTTGGTAGAGTTTTCAAAATCCCCACTTAGTAAATTCTTGCATGCATGCATTCATATTATTTTTGATTGTATATAAATTGTGTGTAATTGTATGCTACAATTTGGTGTGTAGATTTTGCTAGTGATTGTGACTGTGAAGAGTGCTACTCTCCTCATTACCAAGGCAAGTGATATTTTTCATGAATATTCCATTCCTATATTTTATACTAGCATTAGATATTTTGCTAAGACATGCATGCTACTTTTGTCAAATGATATGATGGGAAATCCTATGTAGTTTAGAATGGTAGAGTTGCTAGGAAATTTTCCTTAAAGTTAAGTTGCCATGCCATGCTTAGCCTAGCTAATAGAAAACAAGGGTGGAATATATATTCACACTATGGAAAAATATCCTAAGTCTGAGGACTTGTGTTTTGTTTAATAAAACAACTAAGTTAATGAATCACCTGGGTGGAATGGGACTTGATTGGTGATTTTTGGTTGAGTGGTTCACAAGGCCCATTTTTATGGTTTACCTTAGTGTATCTCACTTGTGGATGGCCACCCAGGAACAAAGAGATTTGAGTTGTCAAATGTTGAGAAGCTTCAAGTGCAACCACTTGGCAATATGGGCTCTACCATGATCATATAGGTTGCTAGAACTTAGTCTCTTGGACAGTTGGTGGTAGAGGGAATGATAGGTTGGAACGCGTCCATTTGACTAAGGAAAGGCTTCTGAAAGATCTTGTCTTGGGAAACCAAGTCTTGTGGGGAAAGTGCACCACCTCTGCAGAGTGTAAAACCTAAGTACTTAGCCATGTCCCTGGTAAAGGACAATTTGAGCATCAAGACATGGAAGCTTCAAGAATCTCATCACTCCAACTTCTAAATAAAACTTGTGGGTGAACAAGGGTGAAGGACCCCAATGTCTATTGGAGGATCCTTGGGAAGTTTTGACAAAGAAAAACTTAATGTTTTCTACTAATAGGAAAAACCTATTTTGAGCAAAGCAAGCCAAGCTACACTTAGCCAAAATGCATATAGTATTGTAGTCCACTTTAAATAAACTAAGGTATCACTTGCCAATACTATTCCAAAGTATTGACCCTCTGTGTCTGTAACTTGTAATGTTGCAGGTTACTCCGATGATGAATAGGAGTCATGAGTCTACACTCAACATGCTTGCCTGTGGCACATGAAGATGAAGACTTATGTTTATGTACTTATTCCATAAACTCTTGTATTAGGCCTTTGGCCCTGAGTTGTAAAAGACTATGTTTTATCTCTGGAATGAATATAATAAACGACCTTTGTATCTGTGTACTTCATCTTAAACTGTGGATGCTAGCATTGATCTAGGGACTAGCATTGCAATCACAGGGATCCTTTCCTTTATAAAGGAGGGGTCTAACAGATGGTATCAGAGCACTGTGTTGCCTGTAGGATTATGACCCTAGGATTGGAAACCACTAAGGAAAATTTTAACTACTTCTACACTTGTCTATTCTTCTCGTAAACTTTTCTAATCTTCTCATTCTCATATCTATTTGTAGATGAACTCCATCAACGAAGCCGTGAAGAGAGGACCACTCATGACCATGAACTTGGAGTGTGAGACTGAGTTTCCCAAGATTCTCAAGGACCTCATGGAGGCAATGGAAGCACATGGTGCAGCTGTGTACAAGGGCTTTCCAGTGATGGAGGAAGGAGTGGAGTATTGGTGGGTGCAACTTCACTTGTTCAAAAACAAGGAAGACAACCACAAAGAAAGAGGCTTCTGCATGTACACCAACACTGTGATGCACACCACATTCTTTGAGTCAGCCAGAGATGCAGCTTGGAGGACCATCAAATAACTAAGTGCTAGAGTCAAGTGCAGAATGCTCAACCTCCAAAAAGACTTAGAGAAAGAAAAGGAACTTACCCAAGAGTTGGAAGTCACCAACCAAACCTTAAGGGGAGATATTATAGACTTAGTGATGTAAGCATGTGAACAAGATAGGCTGATTGCCTCTAGGAACATTGTGTTAGCCACCAGATCCAGTGAGATGGGGTTGTAAACGCACTTCGTTAGTTGGACCACCACCTATCACCTTGTTTTCCAAATGATACCTTAAATAAGTTTGAATCTTGGTTGATGTAATGGATTCAAATATGCATGACTTGTGTGATTTTGTGTTCCAAGGATATGTATGAGTGTTTGTCTTGTTTTAACTTGTGTTGTTCTAACTTTTTCAATCTTATAAATAGATGCCTATTACCATCAGCACTGTTGAGGAGTTCTAGGTTACCCGTTTTGGTCCTCGTATCGTAGAGCTTACTACCTTGCTCGATCTCCCTCTTCCCACCATTACGGTGCACCCACTCACCAAGTTTGAGAGGAAGGACCTCTGGGGCTTCAAGGTGAACCAGCCAGGACGCCAGACAGAGCCTACTACGGAGGCCATCGTCTTCAAGCTTATGCACGATGACAGGGAGAGAGGCATAGAGGTTGTCATGCAGGACCTGATAGGACGACTGTTGGGTCGTAACTCCCGACAGGTTAGAGGCACTCACTTCCACGCCTTCGGAAGGCGTGATGATGACGGAGAGTCCATCGACTTTGAGGACGACTCGAGGGCCACAGCAGAGCCGATACGCCTGTACCTCCAGGACTTAGAGACTCTTATTAGGCACGTAGATACTGACAGGACCAATGTCATGCTCAGTAATGACGAGCTCCAGGTGCAGCTTCGCGAGAAGGACAAGCTCTTCGCGCAGCAGGGCGAGATTGTCAAGGAGATGGAGGCGAAGTTCGAGACCCAGGACCGTAAGTTCAAGAGTCAAGAGAAACGTGTCCAGGATAGGAACAAGAAGATTCGGGACATGACCGAGGAACTGAAGTCCAAGGATTTCGAGTTAGAACAGCAGCAGACAGTGATTGAGAGACTTCGATCCCAGAAGAGGGCTCTTAAGGCCAAGATCGACTCCTTGACCACTACTATCGAGGAGAACAAGACCGCAATGGAGAACGCAGGTCTTATCTTTGTCGAGGAGGAGATTGACGCTGACGAGTAGACTTGACTACTCAGTTATCTCTATTTACCGTACTCGTTATTTGTGAACTTGTTATTGGACCATCCGACATGTGGATGGCTTGCCACTTGTGTGTTTTTACTTTGAGACTTTTGTTATCTGGTTGTTGAACTTTGATCCTTGTGTTGCATGCTATGTGTTTGCCTGTGTGATGTATTGTGCATGAATCATGTAAGGGTATCTCATTCTTACCTCTATTTGATCAAACCACAGATGCCTCCCCGTCGCGCAAACCCCAACCCCAACAACATTACCCCAGAAATGCAACAAATGATGAATGCGTAGACACAGCTTATGCAAATGATGACGACATTCATCCAAAACCAGAACAACAACAACCCCAATAACAACAACAATAACAACAACAACAACAACAACAACAACAACAACAACAACAACAACAACAACAACAACAACAACAACAACAACAACAACAACCCTCCGGGTTTTGATATGCTCACCAGATTTCTGCGTCTGAGGCTAGCTAAGTTTTCGGGAACGACTGATCCCATGGTGGCCAATGATTGGCTACATTCTGTGAACAAAGACTTAGTGACCGTGGGCTGCACGGATGCTGAAAAAGTCAGGTTCGCAGCTCATCTGTTGGAAGGACCAGCCGCCGCATGGTGGGACAACTTCCAGATCACCACTCCTATCGATGAGGTGACTTGGGCTATTTTTGAAGATGGCTTTCGCACTACTCATATCTCACCAGGAATGATGAGCCTGAAAAAGAAGGAGTTTCACAACCTGAAGCAGCGCCACCACAGCGTGGCTGAATATATTGAAGAGTTCAACAATCTGGCGCGCTATGCACCGGATGAGGTTGACACAGATGCCAAAAGAAAGGAAAAGTTTCTGGAAGGCTTGAATGATGAGCTGAATCTGCAGCTGTCTGTGGCATATGTTCCAACTTATCAATCGCTGTGTGACAAGGCTGTTATTGTGGAGAATAAAATGAAGCAAGTCGAGAGTAGAAAGAGGAAACACTCCGACAAGCATAGCTCAGTATCGTCTCATAAACGATCTCACTATGATGATAGTGTCAGCTCAGGATCCCACAAGCATGGGAAATTTAACAAGCACCACAACCACCACCGTCATGACAACAAGCAGCATCGCAGTCATGACAATGATAAGTACAAGAATCACAAGAGTGGACATAAGAGCCACCACAGTGGAAGTGGAAGTGGAAACCAGCCTAAAAGGGACATCAGTCAGGTGGAATGCTTCAAATGCAAGAAGCTGGGGCATTATGCTAATGAGTGCCCTGAAAAGAAAGTTGAAGGACCTAACAAGCCCAATCCTTTTCAGAAAGGACAGGTTAACCACATCAATGTGGAAGATGTCTATGAAGATCCTGATACTGTTGCTGGTAAGTTCAGACTAAATTCAATTCCAGCATTTGTACTCTTTGATACCGGTGCATCTCATTCATTCATATCAAAAGCATTTGTCGAAAGAAATGAACTACCGGTAGAAACCATTGGGTTTCCTATAAGAGTAAGTTCTCCTGGTGGAGAAATGATAGTAAACACAGGATGTCATGACTTAGTCATAGAGTTTGGAAAACATAAGTTTCCAGTGAACCTAATAATCCTGAATTCCCAAGGATTGGATGTGATTTTGGGAATGGATTGGATGGTTAAGTATGAGGGAGTACTAGATTGTGCCAATCGTACAGTTACACTCACAACCCCTGAAGGTAAGAGGATAAAATTCAAGTCCAATTTTGAATCTAAAGGAAGTAAGCTGAATTCTCTTAAGGGGGTTAGCATGGACACTATGCCAATTGTGTGTGAATATCCGGATGTGTTTCCGGAAGAGTTACCGGGAATGCCACCAGATAGAGATGTAGAGTTTATAATAGATTTGGTACCAGGTTCTGGACCAAGAGCAAAGAGGCCTTATAAAGTGTCAGTTGACGAACTTAAGGATCTCAAGAAGCAACTAGGAGAACAGTTGCAGAAAGGGTTTATTCAACCAAGTTCTTCATCTTGGGGAGCTCCAGTTTTGTTCGTAGAAAAGAAAGATAGAACTCAAAGATTATGCATAGATTACCGTTCTCTCAACGAAGTAACCATCAAGAACAAATATCCTTTGCCAAGAATCAACGACTTGTTTGATCAGCTAGAAGGAGCATGTGTGTTCTCGAAAATTGATCTCCGGTCAGGCTATTTTCAACTCAAGATAAGAGAGCAAGACATACCTAAAACAGCATTCACCACAAGGTATGGATTGTATGAGTACACTGTGATGCCTTTTGGTTTAACCAACGCTCCAGCATACTTCATGAATATGATGAACAAAGTGTTCATGGAATTTCTCGACAAGTTCGTTGTCGTTTTTATCGATGACATCTTAGTCTACTCCAAGAGCAAGGAAGAGCATGAAAGACATCTACGCTTGATACTTGAGAAACTGAGGGAACATAAGCTTTATGCCAAATTCAGCAAGTGTGAGTTTTGGTTAGAGGAAGTTGGATTTCTTGGTCACGTTATGACAAAGGATGGTGTAGCAGTTGATCCTGCTAAAGTTTCAGCTGTGACAGAATGGGAATCTCCTAAGAACGTAAAAGAGGTTCGTAGTTTCCTTGGGTTAGCAGGTTACTACAGAAGATTCATTGAAAAAATTTCAAAGGTTGCTAAACCAATGACAGAGTTGTTAAAGAAAGATAAGAAATTTGCTTGGTCTGAAGGTTGTGAACTCAGCTTTCAAGAATTAAAGAAGAGGCTTGTGTCAGCACCAGTTCTGTGCCTACCAGACTTGGAAAAGGATTTCCAAGTATATTGTGATGCTTCTCATCAAGGATTAGGTGCCGTACTTATGCAGGGCGGAAAAGTTGTGGCTTATGCCTCGAGACAACTCAAAACTCATGAAGTAAATTATCCTACTCTTGATTTAGAGTTAGATGCTGTTGTCCATGCACTCAAAACATGGAGACACTACCTTTTGGGAAAGCGTTGTGAAGTATTCACGGATCACAAGAGTCTAAAATATATCTTCACCCAGAAGGAAATCAATATGAGACAAAGGAGATGGCTAGAACTTATCAAGGATTACGACTTGAGTTTGCAATACCACCCCGGTAAAGCAAATGTTGTAGCAGATGCTCTAAGTCGTAAGACGTTTGTAAATGGCCTTACCAAAGGTGAATTGCCAGATGACTTGTGTAAGCAATTCAAGGAACTCAGGTTGGAGATTGTGCCAGAAGGATATCTCATGTCTTTGGATGTTCAACCCACTCTGTTGGATAAGATTAAAGAAGCCCAAAAGACGGATAAAGAAATCGAAGAGATTAAGGAAAGGATTATCCAAGGGAAAGCTAAAAGTTTCCACATAGACGAACAAGGTACTTTATGGCACGAGAAACGTATTTGTGTTCCACAAGATCCGGAATTGCGGAAACTGATTCTACAAGAAGCCCATAACTCTCCATATTCTATTCACCCAGGAAACACCAAAATGTACATGGATATGAAAGAAAGATTTTGGTGGAACAATCTCAAAAGGGACATCGCCGAACACATTGCTTTGTGTGATGTGTGTAGTAGAGTGAAAGCGGAGCATCAGAAACCAGCAGGTTTGCTTCAACCACTGCCTATTCCTGAATGGAAGTGGGAAAATATTGGTATGGATTTCATTACCGGATTACCAAGGACCAGGTCAGGGTATGATTCCATATGGGTAGTAGTGGATCGCCTAACTAAAGTGGCTCATTTTATACCCGTAAAGACAACCTATACCAGTGCCAAGTTAGCCAAAATCTACATGAGCAGAATTGTATGCCTTCACGGTGTGCCTAAGAGTATTGTGTCTGATAGAGGAACTCAGTTCACTTCTCACTTTTGGAGACAGCTTCATGAATCTTTGGGAACGAGGTTGGAATTCAGCACTGCTTTTCATCCCCAAACGGATAGACAAACAGAAAGGACTAATCAAATTCTTGAAGACATGTTGAGGGCATGTGCTCTAGACTATGGAGCGAGTTGGGATGAAAGTCTGCCTTACGCAGAGTTCTCTTACAATAACAGTTATCAATCTAGTATTAGAATGGCACCATTTGAGTTTCTCTACGGAAGAAAGTGTACCACCCCATTGCTATGGAATGGTGTGGGAGAAAGAAGTTTGTTTGGACCTGATCTTATCAAAGATGCTGAAGAGAAAGTCAAATTGGTTAAAGACAGGTTAAAGATAGCACAGTCCCGACAGAAGAGTTACGCAGATTCTAAGCGTAGAGAAGTCACCTACGAAGTTGGGGATAGAGCTTACCTTAGAGTATCGCCACTTCGTGGAGTGAAAAGATTTGGAGTCAAAGGAAAGTTGGCACCAAGATATGTTGGACCATTCAACATTCTAAGTCGCAAGGGAGAAGTTGCATATGAAATCGAACTGCCAGCATCTTTATTAGCAGTCCATAATGTTTTTCATGTGAGTCAGCTTAAGAAATGTCAACCGGAAATGGAAGAATCTTCTTTGAAGGATACCATATCTTTGGAAGAAGTTCAACTAGAAAGTGATCTCACCTATGAAGAAAAGCCTGTCAAGATTCTTGAGACCGCAGAAAGAGTCACAAGGACAAAAACTATCAAGTTTTGCAAAGTGCAATGGAATCATCATTCCGAAGAGGAAGCAACATGGGAAAGAGAGGTTGATCTTCGAAAAGACCACCCGCACCTATTTGCTAGCCAATCCAAATCTCGAGGGCGAGATTCATCTTAAGGGGGTTAGATTTGTAACATCCCTAAATTCAAAATTCCAAAACTCATTCATATCATCCATGCATCCATCATCATCTAGGGTTTTTCTCAAAATCACTTTAGAAATAGGAGCATTTGTGGCTCATTATTTTATGTATGAAAACCCTAGCCTTTGTGCTACTTGTTGTGGAGAAAAGTACTTTTATTGTTTAGAATCCAAACACAAGTGATTTCAAAACTTTGAGCCAAGTATCAAAGCAAAATATGAATTAAAACAAATTATATGCCTATTTCATAAAGGCATAGTTTTAATTTATTTTCAAAAGGCCCAAGTGTTCTGAAGTGTTCAGATGTGCTTGACACTTATTTAAGAACAAGATTTATTGTACAAAAGTCCTGTAAAGCTTTGGATTCAAACAGATTTGAATTTGGGTTTAAAACCATTTCTAGAAATTCAATCAGAAAAAGAAAAGGAACTAAGCGGAAAAAAATAGCCAAACCAGCCAATCTGGCCGACCCAGCCCAACACGGCCCAGCTAGCCCAACAGCTCTCACCCCCCCGAACCGTTTTCTTTACCCACCCCCGCACCCACCAGCTCACTGACAGAAGGGACCCACTCCCTTTTCCCTCTATTGCTGACAACCGCGGCCCACTTGAGCATCGTCGTCTCCACCCGCATGACCAGTTCATCCCCAAATTAGCGCGGCCGTTTCCTGTTTTAATTCGCAGCTTCAATTCGTATCAATGCTCGAGTAATTCTCGCTCACGACCAGGCTACTTAAACCCCCTTTGACCCCTCTCCCTTCTCCCTCAAACCCCGAACCCAGAGCGCCACCAGGCTGCGTGCATTGCTCCCTGTAGCCCCGCCGTCTCCGACGACTGCGCCGGCAAATTCCGGTGAGCCTCGTGTTCCCCTCTGTCTCTCATTCATGCTATCTTGTTCAGTGAGTCTTTGCGCATCTTCTGACACACTCTGTTTGCCTCCGCATGAACCATAGCTCCAGCAACGTCGACGACTGGCCGCCACCGTCTTCGGTTTCAACTCCGACGACCTCCAGTGGTAAGTCCAGACCGCCCCAAGCCTTGTCTTTCACACACGCGTGTTCTCCGTGATCTTCTGCATCTAACCACACCCTCCGTTTGTCTCCTAGTGATCGACAATGTCGTCTCCGACCACGAACAGAACCACCTGTCGCCAGACTCAACTCCGACGAGGAATCATCGTCGTGACAGCACGCCCCTTCGCAAACCGATGCTACCTTGAGGTTCAGCAGCTTCCTGCGAACCTGGTATGACCCTTCTCCCTCTCGCGGACGACCTGGAACGCAAGCGCCGCCGTAGACCGAGCGCTCCGCCGCTAGCTGACGCCGCGCGCCGCCAGAACATGGTCGCTTGCTCGCGCACCGTTAGATCTAGATCCAAGCGCTAGGATAGATTCACTTATCGACGAAACGGTATGTGATCTGGAACATGCGATCTGTTTAGATCCTGCGGCTGCAGAGCTCGATCCGGTGCGAACCGGTACGCGCCAATCACAACACGACGCGTGGCTAGGAAACAGATCTAAAAACAGATTTTAAAACAGAATTTGATCCAAATTTCAAATGCTTATAACTTTTGATTGCCACGTTGGAATTTTGCAAACTTTATACCGTTGGATTCAGTGAATCAAGGCCTTTCTGTTTATGCAAAGTGTCTAACAAATAGTAACCATTAGAATGACTTTATTTGTAGAAACATGTCTAAGGCTATTTTGAGTATGGATTTAGTTTAGTATTTTGTTTTAGGGTTAAATAAGTTTAGTTGGCAAACTTGTGACTTGTTAAGTTTCTGTAAACATGCATATGCTTGGTAGAGTTTTCAAAATCCCCACTTAGTAAATTCTTGAATGCATGCATTCATACTATTTTTGATTGTATATAAATTGTGTGTAATTGTATGCTACAATTTGGTGTGTAGATTTTGCTAGTGATTGTGACTGTGAAGAGTGCTACTCTCCTCATTACCAAGGCAAGTGATATTTTTCATGAATATTCCATTCCTATATTTTATACTAGCATTAGATATTTTGCTAAGACATGCATGCTACTTTTGTCAAATGATATGATGGGAAATCCTATGTAGTTTAGAATGGTAGAGTTGCTAGGAAATTTTCCTTAAAGTTAAGTTGCCATGCCATGCTTAGCCTAGCTAATAGAAAACAAGGGTGGAATATATATTCACACTATGGAAAAATATCCTAAGTCTGAGGACTTGTTTTTTGTTTAATAAAACAACTAAGTTAATGAATCACCTGGGTGGAATGGGACTTGCTTGGTGGTTTTTGGTTGAGTGGTTCACAAGGCCCATTTTTATGGTTTACCTTAGTGTATCTCACTTGTGGATGGCCACCCAGGAACAAAGAGATTTGAGTTGTCAAATGTTGAGAAGCTTCAAGTGCAACCACTTGGCAATATGGGCTCTGCCATGATCATATAGGTTGCTAGAACTTAGTCTCTTGGACAGTTGGTGGTAGAGGGAATGATAGGTTGGAACGCGTACATTTGACTAAGGAAAGGCTTCTGAAAGATCTTGTCTTGGGAAACCAAGTCTTGTGGGGAAAGTGCACCACCTCTGCAGAGTGTAAAACCTAAGTACTTAGCCATGTCCCTGGTAAAGGACAATTTGAGCATCAAGACATGGAAGCTTCAAGAATCTCATCACTCCAACTTCTAAATAAAACTTGTGGGTGAACAAGGGTGAAGGACCCCAATGTCTATTGGAGGATCCTTGGGAAGTTTTGACAAAGAAAAACTTAATGTTTTCTACTAATAGGAAAAACCTATTTTGAGCAAAGCAAGCCAAGCTACACTTAGCCAAAATGCATATAGTATTGTAGTCCACTTTAAATAAACTAAGGTATCACTTGCCAATACTATTCCAAAGTATTGACCCTCTGTGGCTGTAACTTGTAATGTTGCAGGTTACTCCGATGATGAATAGGAGTCATGAGTCTACACTCAACATGCTTGCCTGTGGCACATGAAGATGAAGACTTATGTTTATTTACTTATTCCATAAACTCTTGTATTAGGCCTTTGGCCCTGAGTTGTAAAAGACTATGTTTTATCTCTGGAATGAATATAATAAACGACCTTTGTATCTGTGTACTTCATCTTAAACTGTGGATGCTAGCATTGATCCAGGGACTAGCATTGCAATCACAGGGATCCTTTCCTTTATAAAGGAGGGGTCTAACAGATGGTATCAGAGCACTGTGTTGCCTGTAGGATTATGACCCTAGGATTGGAAACCACTAAGGAAAATTTTAACTACTTCTACACTTGTCTATTCTTCTCGTAAACTTTTCTAATCTTCTCATTCTCATCTCTATTTGTAGATGAACTCCATCAACGAAGCCGTGAAGAGAGGACCACTCATGACCATGACCTTGGAGTGTGAGACTGAGTTTCCCAAGATTCTCAAGGACCTCATGGAGGCAATGGAAGCACATGGTGCAGCTGTGTACAAGGGCTTTCCAGTGATGGAGGAAGGAGTGGAGTATTGGTGGGTGCAACTTCACTTGTTCAAAAACAAGGAAGACAACCACAAAGAAAGAGGCTTCTGCATGTACACCAACACTGTGATGCACACCACATTCTTTGAGTCAGCCAGAGATGCAGCTTGGAGGATCATCAAATAACTAAGTGCTAGAGTCAAGTGCAGAATGCTCAACCTCCAAAAAGACTTAGAGAAAGAAAAGGAACTTACCCAAGAGTTGGAAGTCACCAACCAAACCTTAAGGGGAGATATTATAGACTTAGTGATGTAAGCATGTGAACAAGATAGGATGATTGCCTCTAGGAACATTGTGTTAGCCACCAGATCCAGTGAGATAGGGTTGTAAACGCACTTCGTTAGTTGGACCACCACCTATCACCTTATTTTCCAAATGATACCTTAAATAAGTTTGAATCTTGGTTGATGTAATGGATTCAAATATGCATGACTTGTGTGATTTTGTGTTCCAAGGATATGTATGAGTGTTTGTCTTGTTTTAACTTGTGTTGTTCTAACTTTTTCAATCTTATAAATAGATGCCTATTACCATCAGCACTGTTGAGGAGTTCTAGGTTACCCGTTTTGGTCCTCGTATCGTAGAGCTTACTACCTTGCTCGATCTCCCTCTTCCCACCATTACGGTGCACCCACTCACCAAGTTTGAGAGGAAGGACCTCTGGGGCTTCAAGGTGAACCAGCCAGGACGCCAGACAGAGCCTACTACGGAGGCCATCGTCTTCAAGCTTATGCACGATGACAGGGAGAGAGGCATAGAGGTTGTCATGCAGGACCTGATAGGACGACTGTTGGGTTGTAACTCCTGACAGGTTAGAGGCACTCACTTCCACGCCTTCGGAAGGCGTGATGATGACGGAGAGTCCATCGACTTTGAGGACGACTCGAGGACCACAGCAGAGCCGATATGCCTGTACCTCCAGGACTTAGAGACACTTATTAGGCACGTAGATACTGACAGGACCAATGTCATGCTCAGTAATGACGAGCTCTAGGTGCAGCTTCGCGAGAAGGACAAGCTCTTCGCGCAGCAGGGCGAGATTGTCAAGGAGATGGAGGCGAAGTTCGAGACCCAGGACCGTAAGTTCAAGAGTCAAGAGAAACGTGTCCAGGATAGGAACAAGAAGATTCGGGACATGACCGAGGAACTGAAGTCCAAGGATTTCGAGTTAGAATAGCAGCAGATTGAGAGACTTCGATCCCACAAGAGGGCTCTTAAGGCCAAGATCGACTCCTTGACCACTATTATCGAGGAGAACAAGACCGCAATGGAGAACGCAGGTCTTATCTTTGTCGAGGAGGAGATTGACGCTGACGAGTAGACTTGACTACTCAGTTATCTCTATTTACCGTACTCGTTATTTGTGAACTTGTTATTGGACCATCCGACATGTGGATGGCTTGCCACTTGTGTGTTTTTACTTTGAGACTTTTGTTATCTGGTTGTTGAACTTTGATCCTTGTGTTGCATGCTATGTGTTTGCTTGTGTGATGTATTGTGCATGAATCATGTAAGGTTATCTCATTCTTACCTCTATTTGATCAAACCACAGATGCCTCCCCGTCGCGCAAACCCCAACCCCAACAACATTACCCCAGAAATGCAACAAATGATGAATGCGTAGACACAGCTTATGCAAATGATAACGACATTCATCCAAAACCAGAACAACAACAAGCCCAACAACAACCCCAATAACAACAACAATAACAACAACAACCCTCCGGGTTTTGATATGCTCACCAGATTTCTGCGTCTGAGGCCCTCTATTTGCCTTAGCATGCCGTATATCGTCGCCCCCGTCGACGAACAGACGAGCCCGAGGCACAGCACAACTCTGGCGAGGAATCCACGCCACCACTGTGCGCCCTTTGACAAACCGCAAGCACGTTGAGCATCGCCGTGATCTCCTGAACCTGGTGAGCCACTCCTTTTACTCCCTCGCTTCCTGCATCGCCGGTGAAGCCACCGCCAGGCCGCTCTGCCGCCAGCCGCTGCTGCCAGCATCACTAGTATATGGTCAGATCATCTCAAGCCGTTAGATGATGATCTAAAGGATACGATAGAATCACTTAAAGCGAAGGGTTATGCAATCTGATCCATGCGATTTAGTTAGATCCAACACACCACAGAGCTCAATCCGCACGAACCGTTTTCGACGAATCAGAACAGCCCGCGTGTCCAGTGATTTGTTTTAAAAACAGAAACTTGTCTATTAGATGTTACAATTTGAAAACTTCATAACTTTCAAACCACACGTCCAAATTTTGCAAATTTTATATCAATGGAATCATCAAGACAAGTACTTTCTGACCATGCACTTTGTTTAGTAAAATGCTTCTGTTAATTTGATTGTTTTTGCAAAAACTTGTGTGTGCATGTTTAGAATATAAAAATTGTTCTAAAATGATTTTTGATATAAAACCTTTGGCAAATGGTTTTTTTTGAACTTACTGACCATAGAAATCAATTGGTGGTTTCAAAAATGTATTTGGTGAAGCAAAAGAATGAACCATTGATTTAAAAACATTTCTAGCCAAATAAAAATGTTGATTATGGTTTAAAATGATTTTTGAAGAAAACCTTTGAGAAATGTTTTGATTTAAACTCTCTGACCCCAAACACCAAGTTTTATGATTTAAAAATGTATTTGGTGAACCCTATAAAAATTATTACTTTGCTAAAGACATTTTCAACCACATAAAATAATGACTTGGTTTAAAAATGGTTTATGAGATAAAATCTTTTGCAAATGGTTTTGCCACTTTATAAAATGACCATTAGGGGTTTTCAAATGTTTATGACCCATTAGTAACCACTTTTACAAATAAAACAATCTTTTGCATGTTTGCATGCATTGTTTTGTTTCTAACATTTTATGTGATGAATTGCTTGAATGGTAGATTGAAATATTGCTTGCTTGATTGAATTGTAGTGATTTGAAGTGTGTGAAAATTGCAAAGGTCAAGGAGTGAACCTATATTCTCTACCAAAAAGGAAAGTGATGCTTCATACTTTTGTCCCATTAGTTTCACTATGCATTAGTGATATTTCTAAGTAGGACTTGCATGGAATTTTGCTAAGTATAAACTATGCCATGGGAAATCCTAAGTAGATGAAACCTTAGTAGAATTTCCTAAGTTAAGATTCCTACTACTTTCATGCTTAGCTTAGCTAGTAGAAAACAAGGTTGGAATATATATTCATACTATGGAATATTTCTAAGTCAAGGACTTATGTTTTGTTTAATAAAACAACTAAGTGAATGAATCACCTGGGTGGAATGGAAGGAATGGTTTGTGTTGAGTGGTTATGCAACTCCAGTATGCTGGGGAAAACTTGGGCATCACCAAGTCCAGTATACTGGGGAAAACTTGGTATCTCACTTGTGGATGGCCACCCAGGAACAAAGAGATTTGAGATGTCAAATGTTGAGAAGCTTCAAGTGCAGCCACTTGGCATTATGGGCTCTACCTGGATCATATAGGTTGCAATAACTTAGCTAAATGGACAGTTGGTGGTAGGGGTTTGATAGGTTGGAGCGCGTCCATTTTGGTCTAAGGGAAGGCATCTGAAAGATCTTGTCTTGGTGAAACCAAGTCTTGTGGGGAAAGTGCACCACCTCTGCAAAGTGAAAAATCTAAGTACTTAGCCATGCCCCTGGTAAAGGACAATTTGAGCATCAAGACATGGAAGCTATCAAGAATCTCCTTATCCAAATTTCTAAGTTAAAAACTTGTGGTTGAACAAGGGTTGAAGGATAACCAATTTCTATTGGGAGATGCCTTGGGTGATTTTTGTCAAGCAAAAACTTAGTGTTTTCAAATGGTAAGGAAAATCTATTTTGAGCAAAGCAAGCCTAAGCTCCACTTAGCCAAATGCATATAGATGATAGACTCCACTATACTACCATAGTATCACTTGCCAATACAATTCAAATGTTTTGACCCTTGTGGCTGTAACTTGTTATGTTGCAGGTTTGCTTGATATTAGTGAAGTTTAATGATTAGGATTACAAGTCTACAACCAACATGTCTGCCTGTGGCACTTTGAAGATGAAGGACCCCATGCTATTGTTAAATTCTGCTGCATTGTAATGAGATAGCCAAATGAGCTATGTAAGATGTAATAAATTATTTTATTCCTGGTTATAAAGTTGTATTATGACCTTTGTTTCTTGATATTACATCTTAATTGTGGATGCTAGCTATTGATCCAGGGACTAGCATTGTAAACACAGGGATCTCTACCTTATTAAAGGTTGGGAACCTTACACAAATAATGTTAGAAGATCTACTTCGGAGATCCACAATTGTGTGGGTATACCGTAAATTCTTTCATGAGACCTTAAATAGGTAGTGTATAAGCTAGACAAAGACCAACATCTTAGTTATAAGTTCAATGGTTGTTATATAGGAAGTTCAGAGACCATTAGTAAACCCCAAGGGGGAGAGTAAACAATAAAATGAAAGAATTGCTATCTGATTTTCCAAGTAAAGGTTGGAGAATAAGTACAAACCTATGACAACATTAAGCCTTATTTTCATAAGGTAAAAGAAGTCATCATTATAAAAGTACTTTTGGAGGTATGTCTGCATGAAAGGTCGAAGTTACTTCAAGATAGTAGTGATCAGACCTTAAGTTAATTAATAATTGGAAGTTAAAGAAGTACTTAAGGTAATAACAAAAGATTATCTAAAGCATGATAAGATAAAAACTTAAAGAAGATAGAATAGATTCATCCCAATAGGCTCATTCTAATAAAAACAACTCTTAAGTGATCCTTAAGAGGGAATAGTGTAGGGGTCGTAGCATGGAAAACAAAAAAATTCTACCGCATGCAAACAAACAAGCCAAGATCTATCTACTAGATTGTAGCAACGAGTCGATAGAGGAACTCACCCTCGAAGATTCCAAAGTGTTTAACGAGAGCAGATTCTCGTGGGTGATGTAGTCGTACTCTTGCCGATCTCAAGATCGCGTAGACGATCCTTCCGGCGCTGCGTTCCGGCAGCTCTTCCGCAGTCGGTCACACGTTTGGTACTCGATGAAGACCTTCCTCTCCCTTGTTCCAGCAGGAAGCGGAGGTTGTAGCACTCTCCTCGCGATTCCGGCAGCACGACGGCGTGGTACCGAAAGTAGAGGGGAGATCTCGCAGGGCTTCGCCTTAAGCCGAAGCGAGTATGGTGGACTATGAGAGAGGCCTTGGCGATCTAGGGTTTAGAGGGCAACGAGGGGCGGAGCTTGGCCGGCGGCTAGGGCTTGGAGAAGCCCCAACTCGACGGCTAGGAGAAACCCTAGGGGGCGGCGGCGACTTGGTGGAGGCCGGCGGCTAGGGCTAGGGTTTTGGTGGTGTTGGGTGTGTAGAAGAGGGGCAGCCCTGCCCCTCCTTTTATAGGTGGGAGGGCGCGGCCAAGGGGAGGGAGTCCTCCCCCAAGTCGGCCTCCTTGGCCGGCGGGTGGATGGAGAGGAACTCCTCCCCAAGTAGGTTTCCTACTCTCCCTCCACCAAGCAAAACTGCCGTTTGACTTTTCAAATTGGCGTTTGACTTTTCAAACTAGGATTTGATTTCTCCCTTTATTTTGCCTAGCCATGATACCTAGTACATCATGCAACCATTCCACATTGTCATGACACATTCATGCACCCTTCCCCTCCGGAGTGTCGGACCTTCCGGAACCTTCTAGAACATTCCCGATGAAAACACCGGAATCATTCCCCAACTCCGAAACATGACTTTCCTTATATGAATCTTATTCTCTGGATCATTCTGGATCTCCTCGTGATATCTCGGATCCTATCCGAGACTCCGAACAACATTCAGTCTCTTACTCATCATTCCATCACTACTCAACAACATCGAATCCTTAAGTGTGTATCCCTACGGTTCGTGAATTATGCGGACATGACCGAGACACTTCTCCGATCAATAACCAATAGAGGAATCTGAAAATTCATATGGCTCCCACATATTTCTACGACTACTTTGTGATCGAATGAACCACTTACATACGATACCAATTTCCCTTTGTCTCACGATAGTTTACTTATCCGAGGTTTTGATCGTCGGTATCTCTGCATACCTAGTTCAACCTCGTTACCGATAAGTACTATTTTCTCGTTCCCGTGATACATGATCCCTTGTGAGCCAGTCACATGCTTGCAAGCTAATTGGATGACATTCCACTGAGAGGGCCCAGAGTATATCTATCCGTCATATGGATGGACAAATCCCACTCTTGATCCATGTGTCTCAACCCATACTTTTCGAATACTCAATGCCACCTTTATAGCCACCCAGTTACAGTGTGGTGTTTGATGTCATTAAAGCATCCTTCCGGTGATGGTGATAAGCATGATATCATGGTCAAAGGAATTAGGTTACTATGTATCAGAAAGCTTATAGCAATTGAACTATTAAAATGCCTTGATCTTTATGCTATGATTATATATAGGAGTATGTCCACCATACCATTCTCCTAATGATATGATCTTGTTATTAACAACATCTCAAATGTTCATGATCAAGAAACCATGATCATCTATTAATCAACAAGCTAGTATTAAGAAGATGCTTTACTAGGGACTCTAATTTAGTTTACAAATCACACAAGTATTAATGTTTCTTGTTAATACTATTATAGCATGAATGTAAACATTTCTCATAAACACAAAGATATAATAATAACTACATTTATTATTTCCTCTAGGGCATATCTCCAACAGTCTCCCACTTGCAATAGAGTCAACTAATCTAGATTACATGGTAATATACCGAACACCCATGGCGGTTTGGTGTTGGTCATGTTTTTCCCTCGGGAGAGGTTTAGTCAATGGATCCGCCACATTCAGATATGTGTGTACTTTGCAAATCTTTATGTCACCATCTTGGACATGTTCTCGAATAGCGTGAAAATGTAGCTTGATGTGCTTCAGCTTCTTGTGTGACCTTGGTTCTTGCGCATTGGCTATGGCGCCCATGTTATCACAGTAGATAGACATTGGGTCCAGCGCACTTGGAACCACACCGAGCTCTGTAATGAATTCCTTCATCCATATTGCTTCTTGTGAAGCCTCCGAAGCAGCTATGTATTCCGATTCAGTTGAAGATATCGCCACAACTCTTTGCTTTGCACTCCTCCAGCTAACTGTTGCACCATTCAAAGTAAATACATATCCAGATTGTGATTTAGAATCATCCGGATCAGTGTTCCAACTAGCATCGGTGTAACCATTAACAACGAGCTGTTCATCACCTCCATAAGAAAGAACCATATCCTTAGTTCTTCTCAAGTACTTAAGGATGTTTTTGATCGCTGTCCAATGATCCACTCCTAGATCACTTTGATATATTCTAGTCAAACTAACAACATATGCAATGTCGGGTCTAGTACATAGCATGGCATACATTAGAGATCCTATGGCTGAGGCATAGGGAGTCTTACTCATCCTTTCTCTATCTTCTGCCATTGCTGGACTTTGAGTTTTACTCAAGGTCGTATTGGGCAACATGGGCAAGAACCCTTTCTTGCTATCTTCCATTCCAAACCTCTTTAGAACTTTGTCCAAATATGTACTTTGTGACAATGATATTAGGCGTTTCGATCTATCTCTATAAATATTTATGCCAAATATGTAAGCTGCTTCACCAAGATCTTTCATTGAAAAATTATTATTCAAATATTCTTTGACACTATTAAGAAGGTCTACATCATTCCCAATCAACAATATGTCATCTACATATAGTATTAAGAATGCTACAGAGCTCCCACTCACTTTCTTGTAAATACAAGCTTCTCCATAAGTTTGTATAAAACCAAAACTTTTGATTACCTTATCAAAACGTTGATTCCAACTTCAGGATGCTTGCTTCAACCCATATATGGACCGTTGAATTTTTCATACCTTGTTAGCATCTTTAGGATCGACAAAACCTTTGGGTTGCATCATATACAACTCTTCATCAATGTCTCCATTGAGAAACGCCGTTTTGACATCCATCTGCCATATCTCATAATCGTAATATGCAGCGATTGCTAACATAATCCTCACAGACTTTAGCTTCGTAGTCAACTCCTTGAATTTTTCGAAACCCTTTTGCGACAAGTCGAGCTTTATAGACAGTAACATTACCATCAGCATCTGTTTTCTTCTTGAAAATCCATTTGTTCTCGACAGCCTTCCGGCCATCCGGTAAGTCCACCAAAGTCCATACTTGGTTTTCATACATGGATCCAATTTCGGATTTCATGGCATCTTGCCATTTATTGGAATCTGGGCTCGTCATCACTTCCTTATATGTTGCACGGTCATCGTGTTGTCCACCAACATGACACTCATAACGGGATCATAGCAATCAGCAGTGGTATGAGTTCTCGTTGACCTGCGAGGCTCTGTAGCAACTTCAACTAAAGTTCCATGATCATCATCATTAGCTTCCTCTCTTATTGGTGTAGGCGCCATAGGAACTACTTCCGGTGCTGTGCTACTCGCAAGTTCGAGAGAAGGTTCAACAACCTCGTCGAGTTCTACTTTCCTTCCGGTCACTTCTTTCGAGAGAAATTCCTTCTCTAGAAAGGATCCATTCTTCGCAACGAAGATTTTGCCCTCAAATCTATGATAGAAGGTATTCCCAATAGTTTCCTTCGGGTATCCTATGAAGACGCATTTTTCCGCTTTGGGTTCAAGCTTGTCCGGTTGTAACTTCTTTACATAGGCTTCGCAACCCCAACCTTTAAGGAATGACAATTTAGGTTTCTTCCCAAACCATAATTCATACGGTGTCGTTTCAACGGATTTAGATGGTGCCCTATTTAAAGTGAATGCGGCTGTTTCTAATGCATAACCCCAAAACGATAGCGGTAAATCTGTAAGTGACATCATAGAACGAACCATATCTAAGAGAGTTCGATTACGACGTTCGAACACACCATTACGCTGTGGTGTTCCCGGTGGTGTCAATTGTGAAAGTATTCTGCATTTCTTCAAATGATCGCCAAACTCGTAACTTAGATATTCACCTCCACGATCAGAACGCAGAAATTTAATCTTCTTGTTACGTTGATTCTCTACCTCACTTTGAAATTCCTTAAACTTCTCTAATGTTTCGGACTTATGTTTCATGAAATAGATATACCCATATCTACTCAAGTCATCCGTGAAGGTAAGAACATAACGATAACCACCGCGCGATGCTACACTCATTGGACCACACACATCGGTATGTATGATTTCCAATAAGTCCGTAGCTCGCTTCATCATACCAGAAAATGGAGTCTTAGTCATTTTACCCATCAGACATGCTTCGCATCTTTCAAGTGATTCGAAATCAAGTGATTCAAGAAGTCCATCGGAATGGAGTTTCTTCATACGCTTCACTCCAATATGACCAAGACGACAGTGCCACATATAGGTCGAGTTATCGCTCAATTTCAAACGTTTAGCTTCAATGTTATTAATATGTGTATTTCCACTATCGAGATTCAATAAGAATAGACCATCTATCAAAGGTGCATGTGCATAAAACATATTACTCATATAAATCGAACAACCATTATTTCGGACTTAAACAAGTAACCGTCTCGCAACAAACATGATCCAATTATAATGTTCATGCTCAACGCAGGCACCAAATAAAAATTATTTAAGTATAAAACTAATCCCGATGGTAGATGAAGAGGTAGCGTGCCAACCGGCGATCACATCAACCTTTGATCCATTTCCAACGCGCATCGTCACCTCGTTTGTTCGCTAGCTTCCGTGTATTCTGCAGCACCTGTTTCGAGTTACAAATATGAGCAACCGAACCAGTATCAAATACCCAGGCACTACTACGAGTACTAGTGAGATACACATCAATAACATGTATATCGCATATACCTTTCTTCTTGATGTTGCCGTTCTTCAAATCCGCCAAGTACTTTGGGTAATTCCGCTTCCAGTGACCCTCTCCCTTGCAGTAAAAGCATTCAGTATTAGGCTTAGGTCCAGCTTTGGTCTTCTTCGCCGGTGCGGCAACTTTCTTACCACCCTTCTTGAAGTTACCCTTTTGCTTAGACTTGCCTTTCTTGAATTTGGTGGTCTTATTGACCAACAACACTTGATGCTCTTTCTTGATCTCCACTTCTGCATATTTCAACATGGAGAAGAGTTCTGGCAATGTCTTGTTCATTCTTTGCATATTGTAGTTTATCACAAAGTTCTTGTAACTTGGTGGCAGTGATTGGAGTACACGGTAAATCCCCAAAGCATTAGGAATCACTATACCCAAGCTTTGGAGTTTGTTTGCGTGCCCAGACATCTTAAGCACGTGCTCACTGACGGAGCTACGCTCTTCCATCTTGCAGTTAAAGAACTTTTCAGAAGCCTCATAACTCTCAACTGCCGCCTGAGTCTCAAATATCAATTTGAGTTCACGGACAATATCATATGGGTCATGGTTCTTAAACCTTTTCTGAAGCTCCGATTCCAAACCATACAAGATAGCACACTGAACTGTGGAGTACTGATTCTTCCGAGCGAGGTAAACATTCTTTACTTCATCGGTAGCATCAGCTGTAGGCGGGTCACCCAACGATGCATCCAGCACATAGTTCAAATTACCAGCATTGAGGACAATCCTCAAATTGCGGAACCAATCCGTGAAGTTGCTTCCATTGTTTTCCAACTTTTCTTTCTCTAGGAACGCATTAAAATTGATGGTAGGGGCCGCCATTGATCTACAACATATTTGCAATAGTTTAGACTAGGTTTATGACAAATTGAGTTCTAATTAATAGTTAAATTAATCTAGGTGAACTCCCACTCAAAACAATATCCCTCACATTGTTTTAGTGATCACATGAACCAAATCCACCACATCAAAACCAATCATCACGAGACTTGATGTAGCTTCAATGGCGAACAATCGACATGTTCATCATATCTACTATATGACTCATGCTTTACCTTTCGGTAATCCGTGTTCCGAGACCATGTCTGTACATGCTAGGCTCGTCAAGATCAAACCTTAGCTTCCGCATGAGCAAATCTGGCTTGCTCATGTTGTATACACTTGCAGAATCTAACACACCCGATCATCACGTGGTGCTTCGAAACAACAAGCTTTAGCAACGGTGCTTACTAAGGATGAACACTTTAAAACTTGAAATTAATATGCATGAGGGATCATCTTATAATGCTACCGTCGTTAACTAAGCAATACAAGATGCATAAAGGATTAACATCACATGCAATTCATAATATGTGATATGATATGGCATTTCTTCTTGTGCTTCCGATCTCCATCTTCAAGCACGAACATGATCTCCATCATCACCGGTATGGCGTCAAGGTCAATGGCGCTGCTTCATGGTTGTCGTCCACCAGCTTCAACTATTACAACTACTTTGAATAGACACGCGGGTCTTAACAGAAATTAAAGCAGGGCCGGCTCTAACCCATGGCCAACATGGGCAGCGCCCTAGGGCCCACGTTTCCCATGATTACATCCTCCCCTGTACACATACGTATTTATATTGGGCTAAAAAAAGAACTAGAAGCACATCAGCAAACTAGCATAGGACCAGCAATCGTGAGCATAAACCACATTGTTGAAACGCTAGACTTGCCAAACCTGAGCAATCGAGTTGATCTGTTCGTATGCGACTTTCGTAGACCTGATGTAGGCCTCATCCGCCTCGGTCGCTCACGGAATTCAGTGATTAGCACGTCGCGGAATTTAATGATTAGCACGTCGCCCGCTAGTTTTGAACGGACCATACGCATTTCGGAAATGAAAATAGTGAAGATGATGCTACGTACCAATATATTCCCTCCAACCAAAATAAGTGACTTAGTTTTATCTAGATTCACATGTATTTACATACTAAAGTATGCCTAACTATTTGAAAAAAATCATGAATAACTACTCCCTCTGTCTTAAAATATATGTCATAGATTTTTCAAAATTTAGTTAAATTGAGATACTATTTAATATATAAATTCATTTAAATTTTGACAAACTCGTGACATTTATTTTCAAACAAAGGGAGTACATCATTTGCTTCCTAGAGCAAGGACTTCTATTTTCATCAATTCAAATTAACGGTGTAATGGACCACTTCTGTTACCAGAGATTGATTTATTATTATGATAAATTGCCAATTATCATTTTTACTTAGGAAAATTTCTACAATATATATTATAGTTAATTATGATCTAAAAATTGTTGGCTCCTCTCCTAGCGACATATATTACCCTTAGGGGCCCATTCATCAACTTCGCCCTAGGGCCCCTGCAAAGTATAGAGCCGGTCCTGAATTAAAGACAACCATATGGCTCCTGCCGGTTGCCAACTTTCAATAAGGATCATTGCATACATCAAATATAATCACAATCATGGTCATATCACATCACAGCACACCCCTGCAAAACAAAGTTAGACGCCTCTAATTTTCTTTGCATATTTTACGTGGTTTGGGGCTTTCAGTAAGTGTTGATCTAAATTACGAACAAGAACCACAACGTTGATGTTTGAACTATCAAGTGTCCATTGTAAATTGGATCTATACTATAATGGGAGAGACAAACACCCGCAAAGCCACTTATGCAATACAAGTTGCATATTGAGCATGGAGCAAGTCTCATGAACGATGTCATGTAAGGTTAGCCCGGGCCGCTTCATCCCATCATACCGCAAGATGCAAAGTACACAAGAAGAAATTGATAATAAAAGCACCACCGCCCACAATGATCATTGTGTTCTACTCGTTCAACAGATCTACATATAGACACGAATCTGATACCACTATAGGGGTTCGTATCATGGAAAACAAAAAAATTCTACCGCATGCAAACAAACAAGCCAAGATCTATCGACTAGATTGTAGCAACGAGTCGATAGAGGAACTCACCCTCGAAGATTCCAAAGTGTTTAACGAGAGCAGATTCTCGTGGGTGATGTAGTCGTACTCTTGACGATCTCAAGATCATGTAGACGATCCTTCCGGCGCTGCGTTCCGGCAGCGCTTCCGTAGTCGGTCACACGTTCGGTACTCGATGAAGATCTTCCTCTCCCTTGTTCCAGCAGGTAGCGGAGGTTGTAGCACTCTCCTCGCGATTCCGGCAGCATGACGGCGTGGTACCGGAAGTAGAGGGGAGATCTCGCAGGGCTTCTCCTTAAGCCGGAGCGAGTATGGTGGACTATGAGAGAGTCCTTGGCGATCTAGGGTTTAGAGGGCACCTGTAACATCCCTAAAATCATGTTTCAAACTCATGCATATCATCCATGCATCCATGATCATGTAGAATTCATTTCAAACAAATCAATTCAAAAACAGGGGCATATAAGCTCATTATTTTATGTGATCAGCATTTAAAAACAATTACAAATCTCCAATGTGAGATAGATGTTCAGTGAACCAAACCTTGTGTCTTATTGCTTTCAGAGTGTATTGCTAGATTTCTAGGATTTAAACCAAAGTTTCAAAACAAATATAATTTGAAAACCAATTTCAAAACCTATTTAAAACTAATGCTATGTCACTGCTTATTTTATTTTATTCCAAGTGACCAAGCCAATTCAAAGTGACCACTTGGTTTTAAGCCCAGAAATGTGATTGTTGCACACTGCAAAATCCTGAAAATATTTGAATTCAAATAGATTTTGAAATCATTTGAAAAAGTTTCCTGGAAATTCATTCAGAAAAACAAAAAGGATAGAGAAAAGGAAAAGGGCCGGCGCCACCTATCTAGCCCAACGACAGAACCAGCCCACTAAGCCCACCCGGGTTCCCCCTCTCTCTCACTCGCAGACAAACCCGCCAGGTCGCTGACCGCCTGACCCCACCTCCTCTCTGTTTCACTCGCTGACAGGTGGACCCTGCGACCACGTCGTCGTCGTCGTCAATCACGCGCGGCCGAGGCGCCTGCTCCGTCATTACCTCGCCGCAGTCACTGCGGGCTTAATTGTCATTGATTATGCGCATAATCGCCGCCTCCCTTCTGCCTACTTAACCCCCTCTGCACCGCGGGCATTTCCCCTCACCTAGCGCCACCACTCCGCCACCAGGCTGCCCGTAATCGCCCTTGCACCGCCGCAGACAGAGCCCACTCCGGCGACCAATCCCGGTGAGCCCCGTGCGCCCCTTATCCTCTAGTCCGTGCAGACAGATTCGCAACTTCCTTGCGCACCTTCTGACACCGTTGGTTCATCCTATATAGCCCCAGGTCGTCGACTCCATCAAGCGCAGCAAGCTCCCGACGACGTCTCCAACTCCGGCAACTAAATTCGGTGAGCCCCTTGTTCCCCTTCGCCTCTGATTCACACGAACATGTTCGCCGTAGCCTTGCGCATCTCCTGATGCCTTTTATTCATGCTAGGGTGACCAGGAGCATCTCCAACATCGCCGTCCACCCGAGCCCGACGCTGTCAGCAACTCTGACGAGCCCGTGCAGCCGTGTCCGTGCGCCCCTTGCCAAGCCGTCGCCACGTTGAGCATCAGTGCATCGCTACGAACCTGGTAAGCGTCTCCAACGACCCCAGAACCCCCTGTAGCGTCGCTCCTCCGTAGACAGAGCTCGCCGCCGCCAGTTGCCACCGCCAATGCCGCCCATCTGTGGTCGCTTGATCGTGGACCGTTAGATCTAGATCCATCGGTTGCGTTAGATTCACTTAACGAAAGGGTACGCGCTAGATCTGGCCGTGCATCTTCACTTAAATCGTGTGGCTCTCGTTGATCGATCCACCCGAACCGGTACCAGCCAATAGAAACACGCCGCGTGGCACAGAGTTCGTTTTAAAATTTTGAATTAGATCTATTAGTTGTTTGATTTTGTTTTAGCCATAACTTTTGATTCCCACGTTCAAATTTGACAAATTTTATATCAATGGAATCAGGAGAGCAAGCCCTTTCCAAATATGCAATGTGTTTAATGTTTTGTTTCTGTTAAAATGGTTTTATTTACAGAAACATGTGTAGGCCTATTTTGTGTATATAAATTATTTGAGAAATGTTTTAGTGTTTAATTAAATGTTGTTTGGCAAGTTTTGAACTTGTTTATGAACCAGTACTGTGCACTTGTCTTGTTGAGTTTATAAAATCATCACATGTCATATTGCATGCATCCATATATTTTTTCTTGTATTTATTTTGTATGTGATTTGTTGCTATGATTTTATGTGTAGATTTTGGTGCCAATAGTGATTGTGATTGTGAGGAGTGTAGCTACTCTCCAAACTACCAAGGCAAGTGGTGCTTCATGATATTCTATCCCTATGTTTCCTACTAAGCATTAGAAATATTTTTGCTAGTCTTGCATGTTATATTTTGCTTATATGCTATGCTTGGGAAATCCTAGTAGTTGTAGAATTGCTAGAAATTTCTAAGTTAAGATGCTTATCTATGCCATGCTTAGCCTAGCTAGTAGAAACCAAAGGGTGGTGAAATATACATGCTATGATAAAAATATTTCTAAGTCTTTGGACTTGTGTTTTGCCTAATAAAACAACTAAGTGAATGAAACACCTGGGTGGAATGGAAGGAATGGTTTATGTTGAGTGGTTACACAAGGCCCATTTCTATGGTTTACCTTGTGTATCTCACTTGTGGAAAGCCACCCAGGAACAAAGGGATTTGAGAGGCCAAATGTTAAGAAGCTTCTAGTGCAGCCACTTGGCAATATGGGCTCTGCGAGGATCATATAGGTTGCAATAACTTAGCCATTTGGACAGTTGGTGGTAATGGGATGATAGGTTGGAGCGCGTACATTTGGTCTAAGGGAAGGCTTCTGAAAGGTCCTGTCTTGGTGAAAATCAAGGCTTGTGGGGAAAGTGCACAACCTCTGCAGATGGAAGAATATAAGTACTTAGCCATGTCCCTGGAAAAGGACACTTGAGCATCAAGACATGGAAGCTATCAAGAATCTCCTCATCCCAATTTCTAAGTAAAACTTGTGGTTCAACAAGGGTGAAGGACCTCAATGTCTATTGGTGGTTCCTTGGGGAAAAGTTTTGACAAAGAAAAACTTAGTGTTTTCAACTAATAGGCAAAACCTATTTTGAGCAAAGCAAGCCTAAACTACACTTAGCCAAATTGCATATAGTATCTAGTCCACCAAAATTATACTAAGGTATCACTTGCCAATACTACTCCAATGTATTGACCCACTGTGGCTGTAACTTGTGATGTTGCAGGTTACTCTGATGAGGATTAGGATTCATGAGTCTACACTCAACATGTTTGCCTGTGGCACATGAAGATGAAGACTTTTATCTATTTACTTATTTAAATTCTTGTACTAGGCCTGTGGCCTTGGAGTTGTAAAGACTATGTTTGTCTCTGGAATGACTGTAATAATAACCTTTGTTTCTGTATACTTCATCTTAAACTGTGGATGCTAGCATTGATCCAGGGATTAGAATTGCAATCACAGGGATCCTTTTCCTTTATAAAGGAGGGATCTTACAGCACCAAGGGGCGGAGCTTGGCTGGCGGATAGGGCTTCGAGAAGCCCCAACTCGGCGGCTAGGAGAAACCCTAGGGGCGGCGGCGACTTGGTGGAGGCCGGCGGCTAGGGCTAGGGTTTTGGTGGTGTTGGGTGTGTAGAAGAGGGGCAGCCTTGCCCCTCCTTTTATAGGTGGGAGGGCGCGGCCAAGGGGGAGAGAGTCCTCCCCCAAGTCGGCCTCCTTGGCCGGCGGGTGGAGGGAGAGGAACTCCTCCCCAAGTAGGTTTCCTACTCTCCCTCCACCAAGCAAAACTGCCATTTGACTTTTCAAATTGGCGTTTGACTTTTCAAACTAGGATTTGATTTCTCCCTTTATTTTGCCCAGCCATGATACCTAGTACATGATGCAACCATTCCACATTGTCATGACACATTCATGCACCCTTCCCCTCCGGAGTGTTGGACCTTCCAGAACCTTCTAGAACATTCCCGATGAAAACACCGGAATCATTCCCCAACTCCGAAACAGGACTTTCCTTATATGAATCTTATTCTCCGGATCATTCTGGATCTCCTCGTGATATCCCGGATCCTATCCGAGACTCTGAACAACATTCAGTCTCTTACTCATCATTCCATAACTACTCAACAACATCGAATCCTTAAGTGTGTCTCCCTACGGTTCGTGAATTATGCGGACATGACCGAGACACTTCTCCGATCAATAACCAATAGAGGAATCTGGAAATTCATATGGCTCCCACATATTTCTACGATTACTTTGTGATCGAATGAATCACTTACATACGATACCAATTTCCCTTTGTCTCACGATAGTTTACTTATCCGAGGTTTTGATCGTCGGTATCTCTGTATACCTAGTTCAACCTCGTTACCGATAAGTACTCTTTTCTCGTTCCCGTGATATGTGATCCCTTGTGAGCCATTCACATGCTTGCAAGCTAATTGGATGACATTCCACCGAGAGGGCCCAGAGTATATCTATCCGTCATATGGATGGACAAATCCCACTCTTGATCCATGTGTCTCAACCCATACTTTTCGAATACTCAATGCCACCTTTATAGCCACCCAGTTACGGTTTGGTGTTTGATGTCATCAAAGCATCCTTCCGGTGATGGTGATAAGCATGATCTCATGGTCGAAGGAATTAGGTTACTATGTATCAGAAAGCTTATAGCAATTGAACTATTAAAATGACTTGATCTTTATGCTACGCTTATATATAGGAGTATGTCCACCATACCATTCTCCTAATGATATGATCTTGTTATTAACAACATCTCAAATGTTCATGATCAAGAAACCATGATCATCTATTAATCAACAAGCTAGTATTAAGAAGAGGCTTTACTAGGGACTCTAATTTAGTTTACAAATCACACAAGTATTAATGTTTCTTGTTAATACTATTATAGCATGAATGTAAACATTTATCATAAACACAAAGATATAATAATAACTACATTTATTATTGCCTCTAGGGCATATCTCCAACAAATAGAGTACATCCAATTGGACATGTGTAGAGGAACAAGAAATTCCGATGGGTATGGACTAAATGTGTTCAAAAACAATCTTAGGAAGGATTACCAGTATAAACCATACATTGGCAAACCAAAAATTTAGTCTTTTGGCCACAACTATTGTCTAACAAAATTTAAAACCCAATTTTAGTGAGACTTCCTAAACCTTACATAGTATAGTAAGGAAGCTCGATGATCAAGTAAAGGAGTTGGATTAGGATACCTAATCAGGAAAATGAACTAAAGAAAGTACCCAATTTAAGTATTTTATAAGGAATTATCCCTAAGAGATAATAGTAAAGGAACTTTGGGGTATTGGATACAACAAGTTTGAGAATACTCAAGTATGATGAGAATTTAAGGAAAAGATCTGGATATGGGATACTACAATTATTCCCATTTGAGGTTACCCTGGAGTTGAGAAATGTCATAACCAATACAAGTCAATTCCTCATTCTGAAACGTGAGAGTATACGAACTTCGAGGATGAAGTTTATTTTAAGGGGGAGAGTCTGTAACATCCTAGGATTAGCACCTAGAAATAGAGTGAACACATGTTTGTGCATTACATTCATGCATAGAAAATTTAGAGAATTTTTGCGCAAAACTAAAGAAGCTATAGAGGGATCGAGGTATCTCTTGTTCTGATGGAAACATTAGGGCAGGTGCGATGGATTTCGACATGACCTCTACTATAATTTTGCGTTTTTGGTGAAGACAATTCAAATTTGAATATTCAATTGAAAAATTTGAATACTAAAGGAATTTGAAATGGAATAATAATTGGAAATTAAAGTGTAATAAGTAATAGAGGTGAACTCTTATTTAGGAATAAGATACAATAATTACAAGTTTCATTTAGTAAAACAAAATTTAAAGAAATGAATGGTAATAATAAATAACAATGGAATTCTTACTTATAAGTAAGATATAAATATTTAATTAGTTCCAATAATAATGGAACACTTTATTACATAATACAATGTTACATTGTTATTAAAATAAAAGAATAAAAGTAAATTACTATAAAACAAATAATTATAAAAAGGAATTACATAAACGAAATAACTAAAAGAATTCTTTATTACAAGCAGATATATATATTACACTATTTTACAAATGTTTAAATAAAAATGAAAGATTACAATAATGAAGTACAAAATAATAAAAAGGAAAATCAAAGTTACATTTCCTAAACTAAGTTGAATCTTGTATCTTCTTTTCTATGTCCCTGCAAAAAAACAAAAAAGGAATAAAATAAAGGGAATTGTTTAGGCTAATGTTACTCTTAGACTGGCATAGTGTTGCTATGCTATGTTCATCATTGAGTATGGGTTAAAGGGGCCAAATAGAATTTGTTCTTATCATAAAAAATGGCTTCAGGCTTAGCATCATAAGCACAGGGCAAGTTTCACCATTTAGTGTTTAGTAATCCACTTGGCAACACCAAATTATTAACCAATGCAAGATAATACCAAACTTCTAGCCAAACTGATCCATAGAAAATTACCAACTGGCAGCACCCAAAAATAAATCTCATCTTAGGATAAGGTCAAGTCAATCGAGCTGATCAACATGGAAAAGATCTCAGCACTAAAACCCTACACCAGGAAAAGGTCCAACAAGCTAGTAGCTTACACAACACATGCACAGCCCTGTGTTGTCAACACCACAAGGAAGTATAAGATGGAGAGATAATCAGTGGTAGCTATCCACAGCTATAATATCACTTCATTCACTTTCAGTTCACAACACAACCATGCAAGAACATAAGCACCTCCAGTTTACTATCAGACCATTTCTCCCCACCATCAACTCACCACCTATTCTTGCTAGCTACCACCAGGAACCACAATCCACACTACATAACCAACACGATGTGTTGGTGAAAGCATAGGAAACAGACCAAGGAGGATAAGGATAGGAGGAGGAAAACATCTGCAGTAGATCAAGGCCCACAGTACCATCTACTGCAACAATCGGATTCTAGAGTCAAGCCAGATACCAGGAAGAGCAGATTTATCAAGTGGAAGAAGTAGATCAAGATCCAGAAACATATGACCCTGAAGGACAAGCATCAGGTTGATCACCCATATCATCAGTACTATCTGTTCTTACCAGTTCCATTAGAAAAGATTTTGGGAGAGTTGAGATTGTTCTCAGATAGGAATAGAAATGCGATGCTTGTCTCATCATAGAACTTCTAGGCATCAGTAGTATTTATCTATCTTATTTCCAAATTAAATCCTCAGCCTTAGCATCATTGGCAACCCAATTAAAGTCCCTTGGATAACTCATCTCAGCAGTCAACTACCTAGTGAGAGCTACCCCTCTGTAAACTCCAAAGGGAGGCATCATAGTGGCAGATGCACTGGCAACAGCCACAGAGTTGGCCAAACCAAAAGAACATTCAAACTAGGTATAATAAATCTATGGACCATCCGTAAGCCATCTCAAATAATTTCTCTAGCTAAACCAGCTAGAGATTATCAAATCATCGGCATAGTCCACAAACAAGTAAAACTTCTGGTATTATCAAGTTTATTCAAGCATAAGCGATATCTATTTTTTCTACAAATATGTGCCTCAGACTTTGCATCATAGGCCAGGCCAAGCCATCAAGCACAATACATGTTCTTGTCAGTTTATAGAGAGAGATAGTTAGACAAGCAGAGAGGGGAGCTTGATCAACCAGCTGAGCTAGTGATCCTTGGTGTAACCAGGAGCTCACACCCTAAACACACAAAAAAGAGGACAGTCATATGAAGTGTGAAGAGCAGCACTGATGTACAACACAAATACCATATGTTCCAAAACAAATAGGAGTTTATTCTTTAAGCATGACAGCTACAGATTTTTTAAATAAACAACAAGAACACTTTACATTTGAACAAGATAAACAAAGCCACTTGCTAAAATCATACACTCATACTTTAAATCATTTTCCTACCTACCATTTGCTAGGAATCATTTTCTGAAATGCAAACATTGCCTAGAAGGGATAATGATCATTACTAAACCATTTGTACAGTTTACCAAATATTTTGTATACATAAAATTAGTATAGTTGTCCACTCATGCCTAGGATGAACAAGTCATCCAATTTGAGGCATCACTTAATAGATAAAGCATAGATCAAATTATCTGAAGTACTTATCCACTACCATATCCAAAGTATGAACAAAAGCTAACTACTAAACCACCATATTCAATTAACATAAGTTACATGGTAGACTATCACTGAAATATTATTCAAACCAAAGGTTTGAATTCAAAGATTCATCTACCTATTATTTCTTAATCACTAACAGAGAAAAACTAGGAAGTTACAACCAGTACAAGTAGAAACTCACACACCTTTTACTTACAATAACAAGTTAAAACAAAATTCTAGTTTCTATTTATCTTAGTACACATCAATTAATCATCTATAGGTATTGCATATATGTTTAGCTTCCTTAGATGAATTAAACTCATATTTGTTTGTTGAAAATAGTGTGTACATGTCCTAGTTGCATCTTATCTACCCATCTGCATCTATTAGAACCTCTAATCTACAACACAATAGTAGCTGGAGCTAACCAGGACATAGTCAACTAGTTGTTATTTATTCACATAGATCATATCAGGAAACTGATCATGTAATTGACATAGAAAGAACTAGAACATGTCATATATCAACAGATCCATCACACCAACTCAATTAATTCATCTAATAGAACTATACATAAAGTCTACATCACAACATTTATCACACCTTGCTTAATCAAAAACTTACTAGCAGTACACATCACCATAGTTTATCACCACCGTTCTCAATTCCAGAATTTCCTAAATCGGTCCTAGAGCAGCTCATCGGCTCAAAGGCTGGTCACGACAAGATTATACCCACTCACCAGAGGTCCTCGCTTACAATCGGGAAGACGAAGCAGTGATGGTCGACGGCGGCCAAGTCAGCGGATGAACCCTAGGGCTCCGGCAGGGCCGAACAGAGGCATTAAAGTTGCAGTAGGCAAGGAGGCAACCATTTGGTGATGTTGGAAGATCCAAGAGGCAAGCTCACCAGTGTATGGTAGCGCCCTGCTGGTCGCCATCCACCAGCACCGAAAACAGCGGCGGTGAATCAATTGTGGGTCGCAAGAGTTTGATGCTTGGGTGCAGAGGTCCATACCGACGGGAATTCGAGGTAGAAGGGGTCGTCGGGTCATAGATACACAGGGGCGGCGCCGGATGCATCTATTATCTAGCCAGGGCGGCGGACGACGGCTTGGTCGTGCGCGGGGAAGAGAGACAGATGGGAATCGAGAGAGATAGAGACGAGGGGACTTGGGTCGCATTGTTGTGGGCGTGCGTGGCGTGTGTTGGGTGAGGGAGAGAGAGTGGGTCAGGGTCAAGAAAGCCCCAAGCCAGGTTTAGTTGGGCCAAGCCGGCCCATGTGCCCAACTCAATTGGCCAGTTTACAATAAAATAGAAAACTAAACTAAAATAAAGATATTACCCAAAAATACCCTCTAAGTTCCTAGGCTCTAGAAAAATGTACAAAACTCCTAAAAATACATATAATATATCAAAATATTCATAAAAATAATATCTACCTAAGAAAAATATAAAACTACTTGTTTGAGTTAAATAAAGTAAAACTAAGTATTAAGGCTACTAAAATACTAAAAAGAGAGACAAGGAAAAAATCCTAAAATAATAATAATATCATTTTTGTATATGGAAATAAAATAACATTTTATAAAAAATAATAACTTGAAAATTTAAAAATAAAACTTGAAATAAATATTCAAGGACGTTTAATCATTTAATGAATTTTATAAAAATAAGAATAGTACTTAAAAAATAAATAAATTTCATTTTTAAGATATTGAATAAGTATATTTTACTAGAAAAATACTAAGTGTATTATTCCAAAACGTTTTAAGGTTCCTAGGTACTAAATCTTCATTTATCTATTTTAATAAAATGAGATAATTGTTTTGTTAATTCTTTAAAATTATTTCCTAAGTAAGAAATAATCACATTTCTTTATAAATATTAAATCCTTTAAGACTAAATACTAAAGTCTAAACCCATAATTATGATTCATAATAAAACTTAAGTTTAAAGTATGAATTTTATAAAACCCTTTTGAAACCTTAAATCAAATTCAAATCAACAACAATTAAGCTAACCTTATGCATCATTTACTCCTATTATAGGTAAATGATATTTATCTTTTGACCATACCTCACATGACTTTAAAATCTAACAAAATACAAATATCATAAGCAATACACCATTAAGTCATTTTATATCTTTAAAGTTAACTTTAGTCTACAAGATTGTAAACACCATGTTAAAGGCTTCATTATAGTTCACTTTGGTCTTTTTCCATTTAAGACCTAAATCATCACAAGACCAAACTAATCAAGCAAACGCCAAGAAATATCGACCACATTATATTAACCATAAAGATTATTTAAACCTTATCAAGGAAACCTTTTCTTCGAAGGTTATTCTTTTTGCCACTTCAAACAGAAATTCTATGATAGTTCCTTCAACTCTTAACAACTCAATCCAAGAACTTTTATCATAGTCAACAGATGACAATTAATCATAATCACATTACTTTATACTTTACTTGTATACTTAGGATGGTTGACACTTAAGTTCCTTATAAATGACATTACTTGTAAAGTAAAATTTGAAGATAAAACAATTCTTATATAAACAGTCCTTGAGTAGCATTCCACATTTGTGTATCTTATCATTGTATGATATTGTAATTACATGTTGTTTCACACACTCTCACAAGCCTTAATAAGAAGCGCATGTGTGAAACTTATCTGAAAGAGCAACACATTACAAAGAAACCATTTCCAGTATCCAAACCCTAGAACAATGTTTATTACGGGGATTTGAGTTTATCAAATTGCATTACATTACTTATGCATAATATCATCTTGCTTCTTTAAACATTAGTCCTTACCGGACCAATGATGCTGATTTCAGATATTGGATCTTTTATATTGTCTCGAAGACCATGAGTGCATAATGTTGCAATCACAAAAGGCAAGTTCACACTAGCTCATGTCCTTTGATTATTTTCTATAAACTATTTTGCAAATACAATGTTTTCATCACCTGCATTTCAAAAAGGTCAGAAAACACTTTTTTCATAATAATATGATTATAGGGTATTTACCATGAGGTAATAACCTAATATGAAGGTTCCGGTGGTAAAGGAACATATTATCTAGGACTTAACAACCAATGTCGTCAGTGATTCTTGCATCGTATATCACGCATTAAGCATGAGATTTGGAATGGGATAGAGAAGTCAGTTGTATCCTTTTCCTTCCGTATGTAGGCAAGACGACCCTAACGTGACGATGTGTTTCCTTGCGAGGATCCAGCACATGGGTGGGCACCCTTAGGCCCCAAAATTTTGGTGTCTTGATTATCTATGAGTGGCTGCCAGAGGTATAGTCAACCCTATATGGAACTTGCCAGGGGCATCACCAGCTCATAGAGTCTTCGGGAACTCGTCATGGTTATAGCTTACCCAGGAGGGGGCTTAACTGAGGTGTAGTCAGCCCCGGAGGATCGTGCAGACATGCGGGGTCGCGGAGAGGGCAGTGATTGCTTTGGATCTTAGGTTGGGCCTCAAACCATGGAAGGTTTGAATGGCAAAAAAACTTAAGATCTCTCATGGAAAAAGTAAAACACCTCTACAGAGTGTAAGAACTGTAACTTGTTACTCCCTATTCCGGGAAGTAGCTATGAACGCGGCAGGAAAGGAACTCCATGAAAGTTCTGGTAAACCTGTGAAGGCTGACGGACATAGCTTTTGAGAATAAAAGCATCCTTTGAAGAAATGTTTACGAAAACCTGCATTGCCTACGACCTACGGTCTGTGGTTGTAGATATAGTGCATAAAACACTCCTTTTTAGTGAACTTTCTGAGTACGCTCGTACTCAACGTATCTTCTTAACCCTTGCTAGATTCTAAAGCCAATAAGACGAAATCTACATTAACTTATGCTCAAGTGAATCTTCATCAACAGCTCAAGCTCTTCAATGAAGTCAAGGAAGTTAACAGATACAACAACTAAAGGGAAGATAAAGTTGCTGATTAGATAGGATTATAATCTCTAGCCATAGAACCTACTTATGTAGAGTATTGCAATAGTAGCAATGCAAGCCAATTAGTGAGATGCTAATATTATTAGCATGATAGTTATAAGTTGATTATTTCTGATTCTGCTTTGTAAGAAGTTTCTTTCTCTCTCTTTAACCTAGAGTGTTCTCTGCATCTTTTGTAAAGAGTCGAGTTGTAACCAATAGTCATGTCTTGGACATGCTGTGTTTCTGTTGTACCACTCTAAGGGATGTAATACTAGTGAACGGTGTTCCATTGGTGTTATGTTAACGACTATAGTGTACTACATCATGCAGTGGATTCTGGGTCACTGCATCATCAATGATGAACATTTAGTAACTAGATCTCATTGTGATATTACATTGGGTGTATGTCTAACATATATTTTAACTACTGATATGACATCATTGTCAATTGGCACTATCACCCATGATCTCAAAACCTTAGATCATCAATTGACCAATCACTAGAGGTAACTAGAGACTCGGTTTTTTACATACCACACGTGTATTAATGTTTCGTATTAACATAGTTGTAGCACGGTAAGAAACATATTATGACCATACAAGAGATACATCAAATAAAACACCTTTGCCTCTAGGGCATATCTCCTTCGGTATTTAGCTAGCTCTACAAGGCCTAACATATCCTTTGATATAAGCAAACTGAGTAGATTTGTTTAAAATCTTGGAGATGATCATTGGCATGCTCTTGAGAGAGTTTTGCGCTATTTGAATGGCACTGTGAGTTATGGTATTCGCTATAATGGGTATCCACGAGTATGTGAGGTTTATAGTGATTCAAACTGGACATCTGATGCTTATGAGATTAAGGCCATGCGTGGTTATTTATTTACACTTGGTGGTGGCACTATTTCCTGGAAGTCTTGCAAGCAGACCATCTTAACAAAGTCAACAATGGAAGCAGAACTCACAACATTAGACACATCTATTGTTAAAGCAAAGTGGCTTCATGAACTCTTGATGAACTTACCTGTGGTTGAAAAACCAATACCCGCCATCCTGATTAACTGTGATAATCAAACTATGATCATCAAATTAAATAGTTCTAAGGATAATTTGAAGTCATCAAGGCATGTGAAGAGGAGATTGAAATCTTTCAGGAAAGTGAGAAACTCCAAAGTTATTGCGTTGGATTATATCCAAACATCTAAGTACCTAGAAGATCCCTTCACAAAGGATTTATCATGTAATGTGATAGATAATGCATCAAGGGAGATGGGTTTAATACCCACACTATGAGTTAATCACAGTGGTAACCCTCTCTATGTAATCAGAGATCCCATGAATTTGAGTTGGGAGACAAGCTGTTGGTCAGCTAAGAAAAGAGTTCCACATATTATATTTACATATCCATAAAGATGCAATACTCTCTTAATCTGCATGCCAGGATGATATTTATCTTAATGTATTCCAAGTGGATTTTATAAGCAGAGATGTTGTCCTGCAGAACATCTCTTGAGGGACACACTATATGAGTCTGGCTGTCAAACATTGCAATCCGTGAGAGTTGGATGCTCTCTAATAAACTCATGAAAGGCCCTGGAGTATGATGCATAAGCTCCAAACCATGGGGAAGCCCTGCGGCAGCCCTATACCAGTCTATATTTTGTGTGAAACTAGTGTGCATAAAACTTATAGTTCAAGGCATAGTCCACTATTCAAGTTGCTAGCTAGTATAACATGAAGTTTAACATGGAAGTTTAACTCAACAGTCTCCACTACGCATCGGTATATAAAACAATGTTCTGGAACAAAAGTGATGTGATTTCTGGAACAAGAGTTATAAACAACACTAGGTGTTGGAATTTGGTGAATATTAGGATATTGGCCGATACGACAAATTCTGAAATTCTATTTGGCCCATTTGTGCATGGCAACATATGGTTGTGCTAGTGGTGCTAAAGTTTAGTCCCACATTGCTAGTTGAGTGAGAGTTACACCTCCTTATATACTAGGATGTTCTACCACTCACTAAGGTGTGAGAAGAAGAGCAGCTCTCACGCACTCCTCCTTCGATGTCGCCCGCCTCACCTCTCTATGGGAATCTCGCCGAGCCGAGATTTATTTTTCTGTTCGGGAAAAATAATTGTGGATTAATTATGAGTCATTAACGGATGCATTAATTATTCAGCCGTTTCTAGATTCTCTAGATCGTGGGTTGTTATCGACTCGGATGTGGGCTGTGCCCCCACGATCTCCATGACCTGCACTATACAAGCGTCTACACTAAATATAATCAGGATTACCTGTCACACGCACCTACTTCCAGAACCTTGCACCACCGCCAGATCAGGACAGTAGGCCTCCGGAACCCTGCATCTCGTGAACCTGTAGAGTCAAACCCTAGACAGTGCATCTGGCCAAACTAGGCAAAGTCTGACCCCAAATCGAACCAATATATGCGTAGATCCGCTAATTACCAAGACCACAGCCATAGCATATGAACAAATATGATGACAACCGATCACATCGACCGAAAATCAACCGTAGCACTAAGAATCAACCGTGTATGTCATGATAAAGTATAGAACTAGACTCCTACATACAGATCTATGATTGTACAATCAAGTGAGAGTGGATTTGAGGACTTACCACCATTGCAAGAGGTTTGGAGAAGAGGTGGAGGGGCAAAAGAAGTCATCGGAGTTAATGAAGGAGTGGCAAGAGAGGGCGGGAAGTGGTGCTCTTCTACCTTCCACAGTCTCCCGTCCAAAAGGTGCTCTTCAATCTGCCGACATCAAAGAAACCGCTAATCGTGAGAGGAGAGGGACTGTGTGAAAGGAGAGAGAGTGAACTATAAGGGTATTTGTGGTGTGAGTTCTCAATGTCTCGCGCCATCTCCCGTGTATCCCCGTGCATAAAATCACGTGCCCCTTTTAGCTCGTCTGGGCCTGTCTTGCAAAAATACTGACTCGACCATCCCTCCAGGTCAAGTATTAAACTGCTTTAATACTCGTGCGACCATCCCTCCAGGATCAAATATTAAACCGCTTTAATACTTTTGTCGTGCAATAAACTTTGTAGCCACTAATGCATGATTTTTGGTCCGCTTGAATCTAAGAGCATCACCACCCATGTTCCCAGGCTGAAATTTTCATCTGGATGGTAATTTTTTTCCCAGTCGCGTTCCTAGGACACCGGTTTCATCCGGATTTGGACCAACTTTCGTCTGGCATTCTCAGGCTGATCCCGGGGCGCTGGGAACACCGGACGAAGCGAAAAAGCGGGTGGGCCAACCCTGTCGATGAGACAACCTCCCACTACCACTCGCCTCTCCCGCGGCGAAGAGCTTTCCCCATCTGCCCATGTCGACATGTCTTGCCCACGAAGCTCCACCATGCAAAGCCGAAGTCGCTCCTGTAGATAGGTCCGCCTCCATCGCCGCACCCTTTCCCCTCGGCCTAGGCCAACTTCTCTGTCCCTCCATGTCACATCCCAAGATTTTCCAAATCTTGTTATGTGAAAAATAAATAAAACAAAATAAATAATTGTTGAAATTTAGGGTGAAAAGAAACTTTTGTTTCTAAACGGAAACTTAAAATCCCATCTTGAACAAACTTTGGTTAATGTTTGAAACCAACAAAATTCAAATCAAGTGCAATGCATTTCTCTTTAAATGCATCTGGAAATTTAAACACTTGAGAAATAAACCAAAACCCAAAAACCCTAATGGAAGGAAATCATTTTCAAAGTTATCTCTAAGGCTATGGATTTGATCCCTATAAAATTGGTCAAACAAACATTTCAAATTTATCAAGAATGACTATTAGAAATATTATAAAACCATATGAATTGGATTCACTTAATTTGGAGCCATGGATAAAATCTTATGAATTTAATAAGATAAGGAAATTGAATTTCCAAAGCTAATAAAGCCCTTATTTTAAAATCCATACCAAATGGTGAACAAATAATCCTAAAAGGATTTAAAAAGATAAACAAATAATAAATAAAGTTATAATAGTTGGAATCACTATTTTTGGATCTTTAAATAAAAGATATGGTTTCTATAAAGAAAAGGTAGAAATAAAAATAAGGATTATTTTATAGAGCCAAATTAAATCTTGGCCAAGCTTTTGAAATAAAATATTTCTATTTGATAAAAAGAGTAAAGGTTTATTTAAATAAAATAATGAGGATTTATTAATATCCATTTTTATTAAACTAAAGGCTTTTCCATTTTAAATAAACACTAAAACTTGTTAATTTATTTTAAATAAGATTTCCAAGTGTTTTAGTTTTTCAAATGAAACCTACTAAAAATATTTTGGTATTATTTAGTTTTCAAAAAGAGTTTTTAAAATAAATTAAAACCTATTTTGAATTAAAGACTATGGTCTATTTATTTAATTATTAATAGATCCTAAATGAATAAAAGAATTATTTTATTTTGGACTTTGAAATATGTTGTTAAAACAGAATAAAAATTCACCCAAAGTTGGTGGTGATTTGAATTCAAATGGAGATTGATAAAATATAAATAAATCTTATTTAATTAATACTAGGGCCAATTTTAAATGATTAAAAGACCCTAAAAAGAATAAGATATTTATTCTAAAAATGATTTCAGAATGTATTATTAATCAATATTAAAATCTACTCAAGGTTTGAGATAAGTTTGACTTCAAATGGAGGTTTAAATTGATTAATCAAAATCAAAACAGAATAATAAGAATAGAAAAAGAAAAACAAAACAGTATAAAAAAATATGATCTAGCCAGCCCAGCCCACTAAGCCCATCAGCAACCCACCTGCTCACCCCCGCAGTGAAACATTTTCACTCAGAATAGAACCCGCAAGGTCACTGAGCAGTGGACCCCACGCCCCTCTCTCTCACTCACTGAGAATGATGTCCCACCTGTCAGCTTTCTCCCCTACCCCGTGACGACCCCTTCTTCCCCCAACGCCGCTGCCATTGCTGCACTAATTCCTCTGCTTAAATCCACCTTAATGCCGCGTTATTTCCTCGCCGTGACCATGCAGTATTAATCGCCAGGCTCTCCTCTCCCTTTTCCCCCAAACATGACCCCACCAGAGCCCCTAGGCTGTCCTAATTCACCCGCACACCGTCACTGTCTCCGACGTCCTCCTGCGGCAATTCAGGCCAGTCGCCGTCGCCCCTCGCTCTCTCGACCACGCAAGAATCATCTCCATCACTCCCTAAACCTCCCAGTGTCCTTAGCTCGGCCGCGCTCGCCCCAGAGCGTCGGCAAGGACGATCACTGCCCGCCGCCGTCGTCTGCTACCTCTCCGGCGAAACCTCCTGGTAATTCCTGGCCGCCCCATTCCCTCTGGCTGATACTCCCGTACTCGCCTCTCTCTCGCGAACATAATGGCATTGCTTGTTTGGTTTGGCATGAACCGTAGACCTACCTCCGACGACGAACAGACGAGCCCATCGCCAGGCATCTCTCCGGCGAGCAATCACCATCACCACCGTGCGCCCCTCGACGAACTACCACCACCTTGAGCATCCCCACGCCACGGAGAACTCGGTGAGCATCTCACTTCGCTCTCTCGCTTCTTGTAACGTCGACACCGCCACCTTCTGACCGCTCCGCCGCCACCTGCCGCCGCCAGCACCGCCACTCATTGGCAAGCATGCTGAGCGCCGTTCGATTACGATCTAACGACTAAGATTAGAACTAACCCGAAGGGGTAAGTAGTGCCTCTGAGCCGTTCGATGTCACTTAGATCCAACGGCTCGCATCTGTCGATCCGCACAAAGCGGTACCGACCAATAGCAACTCGACGCGTGGCCTGTGATTGTTTTAAAAACCAGAAACTTGTCTATTTGATGTTCCAATTTGAAAAATTCATAACTTTCAAACCACACGTCCAAATTTTGCAAATTTTATATCAATGGAATCAGCAAGACAAGTACTTTCTGACCATGCCCTTTGTTTAGTGAATTGCTTCTGTTAAATTGATTGTTTTTGCAGAAACTTGTGTATGCATGTATGGAATATAAAATTTGCTCTAAAATGATTTTTGAGATAAAACCTTTGGCAAATGGATTGTTTTGAACCTACTGACCTTAGAAACCAACTCATGGATTTTAAAATGTATTTGGTGAATCAAAGGAATAAATCTTTGATTTAAACCATTTCTGGTCAAATAAAAAAATATTGTTTATTTGTTAAAAATGCTTTTTGGAGAAAACCTTTGGGAAATGTTTTGATTTAAACTCTATGACCCTAAACACAAGGTTTTATGATTTGAAAACATATTTTGTGAACCCTATATATTATTGCCTTATTAAAAGCATTTTCAACCACATAAAATAATGATTTGGTTTGAAAATGGTTTATGAGTAAAATCTTTTGCAAATAGTTTTGCCACTTTATAAAATGACCAATAAAGTGTTTTAGAATGTTTATAACCTATTATAAACCACTTTTGTAAATAAAACAAAGTTTTGCATGCTTGCATGCATGTTTTATTTCTATTATTTTATGTGATGTTGCTTGAATGGTAGATTGAAATATTGCTTGCTTGATTGAATTGTAGTGATTTGAAGAGTGTGAAATATTGCAAGATCAAGGATTGAACTTATATTATCTACCAAAAAGGCAAGTGATGCTCCATACTTTTCTCCCATTATTTTCACTATGCATTAGTGATATTTCTAAGTAGGACTTGCATGGAATTTTTGCTAAGTATAAACTATGCCATGGGAAATCCTAGTAGATGAAACCTTAGTAGAAATTTCCTAAGTTAAGATTCCTACTACTATCATGCTTAGCTTAGCTAGTAGAAAAAAAGGGTGGATTATATATCATGCTATAGAATATTTCTAAGTCAAGGACTTGTGTTTTGTTTAATAAAACAACTAAGTGAATGAATCACCTGGGTGGAATGGAAGGAATGGTTTGTGTTGAGTGGTTCACAAGGCCCATTTCTATGGTTTACCTTGTGTATCTCACTTGTGGATGGCCACCCAGGAACAAAGAGATTTGAGATGTCAAATGTTGAGAAGCTTCAAGTGCAGCCGCTTGGCATTATAGGCTCTGCCTAGATCGTATAGGTTGCAATAACTTAGCCAAATGGACAGTTGGTGGTAGGGGATGATAGGTTGGAACGTGTCCATTCTGGTCTAAGGGAAGGCTTCTGAAAGATCTTGTCTTGGTGAAACCAAGTCTTGTGGGGAAAGTGCACCACCTCTGCAGAGTGTAAAATCTAAGTACTTATCCATGTCCCTGGTAAAGGACAATTTGAGCATCAAGGCATGGAAGCTATCAATAATCTCCTCATCCCAATTTCTAAGTTAAAATCTTGTGGTTGAACAAGGGTTGAAGGATCACCAATTTCTATTGGGAGATGTCTTGGGTAGTTTTTGTCAAGAAAAAACTTAGTGTTTTCAAATGATAAGGAAAAACTATTTTGAGCAAAGCAAGCCTAAGCTCCACTTAGCCAAATGCATATAGATGATAGACTCCACTATACTACCATAGTATCACTTGCCAATACAATTCAAATGTATTGACCCTTGTGGCTGTAACTTCTTATGTTTGCAGGTTTGTTTGATGTTAGTGAAGTTTATTGATTAGGATTACAAGTCTACAACCAACATGACTGCCTGTGGCACTTTGAAGATGAAGGACCCCATGCTATTGTTATATTCAGCTGCATTGTAATGAGATAGCCAAATGAGCTATGTAAGATGTAATGAATTATTTTTGTCACATCCCAAGATTTTCCAAATCTTGTTATGTGAAAAATAAATAAACAAAATAAGTTATTGTTGAATTTTAGGGTGAAAAGAAACTTTTTGTTTCTAAATGGAAACATAAAATCCCATCTGGAATAAACTTTAATTAAATTTTGAATCCAACAAAATCCAAATCAAGAGAAATGCAATCTTCATAAATGCATCTGGAAATTTAAACACTTGGAGAATAAACCAAAACCTTAAACCCTAATGGAATAAAAATCATTTCCAAGTTATCTCCAAACCTATGGATTTGATCCATATAAAATCTGTCAACAAACATTTACAAATGATAAAGAATGACAAATAGAAATATTATAAAACCATATAAATTGGTTTCACTTAAATCGGAACCATAAATAAAATCTTAGGAATTTAAATAAGATAAGGAAAAGTAATTTCCAAAGCTAATAAAGCACTTATCTAAAATCCATACAAAATGGTGAGCAAATAATACTAAAAGATATTTAAAAAGATAAACAAATATGAAACAAGATTTCACAAATTAGAATCACCAAGTTTGGATCTCTAAATAAAAGATATGGATTTTATAAGAGGAAGAAAGAAATATTAAATAAAGAATATTTAAAGACCAAATCAAACCTTGGCCTAAGCCATAAACAAATGGAATGAATATAATCCAAAACCCAAATAAAATAAATGGATAAAGAATTTTCCAAAATAAAAAATAAAATGGCTTAAACCAAATTCCATCTAAATAAAGATAAACCCTTATTGGAATGATTAATTAATTCATAGAAAAAGATATTTGGAATTTACCCAAGTGGAATAAAAGTTGTTTAATTAACTCAAGTAAAATAAATCTTCCAAATAAAAATTAGGGAATTAAAACTATATTAAATTCCATTGGAACTAAAACAAATACCAAATTCAAATGATTTATAAATCATATTAAAATTATTCCAAATAATTCAAAGTGAACTATTTTGACATCCTTATAATTGAATAAGAACCTACTAAAATTTTTTGGAAGGATTTAGAAATTTAAATGGTGTTTGAATTTATTATTAAATCTTAATTGATTTAAAACAAGGGCCTTTGTGAATAATTAAAAAGACCCCAAAAAGAATAAAATTTTATTCCAAAATTTACTTCAGATTATACTAATAATCAGTATTTGAGTCTGCACAAAATTTGGCAAATATTTGAATTCAAATGAGTGTTTGAATTAATTAAACAAATCCAAAACAGAAATTAGAAATAGAAAAAGAAAAACAAAGCAGTATAAAAAAAGAGAACAAGCCAGCCCAGAAAACTAAGCCAGTCTAGCCCATCTTCCCTATCCCCCCGCAGCGATTCGTTTCTCACTCAGAAGCAGACCCGCGCAGTCGCTGACTACTGGCCCCCACCTAACCTCTCTCTCTCTCACTGCCAACGGACCCCAGCACCACGTCATCGTCTTCCTCCCCGCGATGAACTCACCTGACCGTTTCTGCCGTTGATTGCTCGAATCAATACGCGTAAATGGCCTAGTGAATTCCCCCTGCGACCATGCCTTCTTAATCGCCAGCATCTACTCTCCATTTCCCCCCAGTCGCCTCACCCTAGCACACCCCCAAGCTGCTTAATTTCCTCCAAGAACACCACTGTCTCCGGCGAACTTTTTCTTCGATTCCGGCCAGCCTCCTCCGCCCCTTGCCCCTCGACCACTCTCACCTGCTCCTCACTCCCTGCCGAATCTCCCCATAGCTCCATCTCGCCCCCGCGCGCCCCAGAACCTCGGCAACGACGACGACCACCGCCGCCACCGTCTGCCTCCGCTCCGACGAGCACAGCTGGTAAGACCAGACCTCCCCTCTCCCTCTCTTTCACACGCGCATACTCGCCACGACCCCGTGCATCTAACCGCATCTTCTTTTCTCTCTCGTGTGCCCCGTGCCTTTGCCATCATCTTCAACAGAACGAGCCCGAGCCAGAGGATAACTCCGAAGAGGAATTGCTAGTGGCCCCGTGCGCCCCTTGCACTCTCGCGAGCACCTTGAGCATCACCGCGACTCTGCGATTCTGGTGAGCATCTCCTTCTTCTCCCTCGCTTCCTGCATCGCCATCAACGTCGCCGTCCGACCGCGCGTCGCCAATCACCGCCGCCAGCGCCGCTACCTAATGGTCAAGGCAATATGGTCCATAGGATTTTAATCTGACGGTTAAGATTAGAACATGAACGAAGGGGTACGCTCGCCTCTGTGCTGCACGATCTATTTAGATCTAACGCCTCTCGTTGCATTATCCGCACGAAGCGGTATCAACGAATTAAAACACGCCACGTGGCCCTGCCTGATATTTTGAATACATATTTGATCTATTAGATGCTAGATTTTGTAAAATCTATAACTTTTAATCTACACGTCCAAATTTTGCAAATTTTATATCAATGGATTCAGCAAGACAATCCCTAGCCAACCATGCCCTTTGCTTAGTAAAATGCTTCTGTTAAATTGTTTGTTTTTACAGAAACTTATGTATGCATGTTTAGAATTTAAAAATTGTTCTAAAATGATTTTGGGGATAAAATCTTGGGCAAATGGTTTGTTTTGAACCTACTGACCTTAGGAATCAATTGGTGGTTTCAAAAATGTATTTGGTGAAGCAAAAGAATGAATCTTGGATGTAAACCATTCCTAGTCAAATAAAAATATGGTTTAATTATTAAAAATGGTTTTGGAAGAAAACCTTTGGGAAATGTTTTGTTTTAAACTCTCTGACCCAAAACACCAAGTTTTATGATTTGAAAATGAATTTGGTAAACCCTATAAAAAAATTATTACTTTGCTAAAAGGCATTTTCAACCACATGAAATAATGATTTGGTTTAAAAATGGTTTAGAGATAGAATCTTTTGCAAATGGTCATGCCACCTTATAAAATGACCATTAGGTGTTTTCAAATGTTTAATTAACCATTAGAAACCACTTTTACAAATAAAACAATCTTTTGCATGCTTGCATGCATTGTTTTGTTTCTATCATTTTATGTGATGAATTGCTTGAATGGTAGATTGAAATATTGTTTGCTTGATTGAATTGTAGTGATTTGAAGTGAGTGAATATTGCAAGATCAAGGAGTGAACCTATAATCTCTACCAAAAAGGCAAGTGATGCTTCATACTTTTGTCCCATTATTTTCACTATGCATTATTGATATTTCTAAGTAGGACTTGCATGGAATTTTGCTAAGTATAAACTATGCCATGGGAAATCCTAGTAGATGAAACCTTAGTAGAATTTCCTAAGTTAAGAATTCCTACTACTATCATGCTTAGCTTAGCTAGTAGAAAACAAGGGTGGAATATCTATTCATGCTATGGAAAATTTCTAAGTCTGTGGACTTATGTTTTGTTTAATAAAACAACTAAGTGAATGAATCACCTGGGTGGAATGGAAGGAATGGTTTGTGTTGAGTGGTTCACAAGGCCCATTTCTATGGTTTACCTTGTGTATCTCACTTGTGGATGGCCACCTAGGAACAAAGAGATTTGAGATGTCAAATGTTGAGAAGCTTCAAGTGCAGCCACTTGGCAATATGGGCTCTGCCTAGATCACATAGGTTGCAATAACTTAGCCAAATGGACAGTTGGTGGTAGGGGTTTGATAGGTTGGAGCGCGTCCATTTTGGTCTAAGGGAAGGCTTCTGAAAGATCTTGTCTTGGTGAAACCAAGTCTTGTGGGGAAAGTGAACGACCTCTGCAGAGTGAAAAATCTAAGTACTTAGCCATGTCCCTGGTAAAGGACAATTTGAACATCAAGACATGGAAGCTATCAAGAATCTCCTCATCCCAATTTCTAAGTTAAAAACTTGTGGTTGAACAAGGGTTAAAGGATCACCAATTTCTATTGGGAGATGCCTTGGGAAAGATTTTGTCAAGCAAAAACTTAGTGTTTTCAAATGATAAGGAAAATCTATTTTGAGCAAAGCAAGCCAAGCTCCACTTAGCCAAATGCATATAGATGATAGACTCCACTATACTACCATAGTATCACTTGCCAATACAATTCAAATGTATTGACCCTTGTGGCTGTAACTTGTTATGTTGCAGGTTTGTTTGATGTTAGTGAAGTTTAATGATTAGGATTACAAGTCTACAACCAACATGTCTGCCTGTGGCACTTTGAAGATGAAGGACCCCATGCTATTGTTATATTCTGATGCATTGTAATGAGATAGCCAAATGAGCTATGTAATATGTAATAAATTATTTTATTCCTGGTTATATAGTTGTATTATGACCTTTGTTTCTTGATATTACATCTTAACTGTGGATGCTAGCTATTGATCCAGGGACTAGCATTGTAAACACAGGGATCTCTACCTTATTAAAGGTTGGGAACCTTACAGATGGTATCAGAGCATTGTGTTGCCTGTAGGATTTGTAACCCTAGGATTGGACAAAACCCCTTAAAAGAATAGGAGTTGTATTTGTTCCAAAACTTAATTACAAACAATCTTGTAAACTCTTTCCTCAACCATTTCGGTTTTGATTCTACATCTCTTCTATTTCAACTTGATGGATAAAGCCTACCCCATGGCCAAAGACTTCACCATGAGCAAAGGACTTCATCAACTCTAATGACTTCAACATCTTCAACTCTAATGACTTCAACATCTTCAACATTTTCACCAAGGACATCAACCTTGGATATCACTAAGGACTACAAGTGAGACAAGAAATGCTGCTCAAGACTTGAAGACTAAGGAAACACAACTTGGGAATCATCATCACCTTTGAAGTATTTGTGACCAAGAATTTTTCCAAGGATACAAACATCTTGTTCAAGAAGAATCAACCAAGAAGGATGGAAAGATCACAAGTGAACCATATAGATGGACCACCATATTTAGTTTAAGTCAAACCCACCAACTTATGTGGTGTAACAAAAATATTTTTGGTTGCTTAAAAATATGCTTGAACTTTGTTGTTTGAGTGGAATGTTTGTTTGTGGTTGCTTGCTCATTGCTTGTGTCAATTGTGATGTGTGTGGCTAGAATTATTCCCTTGGAAATATTTTGCCTATTCTAATTCCAATCCAACCCAAACAGATGACTCCTCCAAGAAACTCCAACATCAAGGATGGTGACAACAACAACAACCAAGAGGACAACATGAGAGAACTCATAGTAACCCAAACCCAGTTGAACCAAGTGACAGCTCAATTTATAGCCAACACCAGTGAGGTAGATCCAACCATGCAAAGGTTTTTGGAAACTCAAACCCAATTATTGCATAAGGTGACAGATCAAATGATCAACATGGGAAGCAACTCTTCCAAAGGAGTTTGTGACAATAAGGATGACAAATATGATATTCTAGAAGGAACCCAAGCTTGCAATATTTGTGGAGACAAGGATCACACTTCCAAGGAACATGAAGATCAATGTCCCAATTGTGAAGAGAAACATCCAATTGACCAATGCCCCACATCCCAAGCTACTTGTTACTTATGTGAAGGAAGTAATCATGTCCCTATCCAATGCCCCATCTATTCCATAGTTCAACAAAGGAAACAAGGTGGAGTGCAACAAATGATTGCAGACTACCATGAGAGAGCCAAGTCTACCAAGAAGGATGAAGACAAAGGGAAATCTCAGCTTGCACCTCCATGCAATATGACTCAATTTAAAGGACCAAAGAGGAGACATATGTATTATCCAAGGAATAATAGAAGGTCAAGGAGACCAGGAACTGTTCCTACCTTTGAGATAACATATGAAGAACATGAACTAGAAACACTCTTAGCTTTGGAGAAACCCAAGAAAAAGAAGGACAAAAGCCATGTGCAATGTGGTCATTGCAAAGAAATGGTACACTATGCCAATGAATGTCCAGAAAAGAAGAAGTATAAGGAAATTAGCCAAGTGTGGTGCAACAACTGCAAAGAGCTAGGCCATTATGTATCAACTTGTCCACAGAAGATACATGAAGAACTCAATCTTATCACATGTTACAATTGTGGTAACCAAGGACATTATGCAAGCAATTGTCCAGAAAAGATGAAGCACAAGATAAAGCCTATGAAGGATCTCAGCCTTGTCACATGTTTCATGTGTGGAAACAAAGGACACTATGCAGATGTCTGCCCAGAGAGATTTCAACAAGATCCCAAGCAAGCCAAGATGTAATTTAGTTGGAAAAATTTTAAGGGTGGTAGTACCCTAGATGCTTTGAGCCAACTTGTATCCCTTAGCCTCCCCAAATCTCGGGACGAGATTTATTTTAAGGGTGGTAGCCTGTCACATCCCAAGATTTTCCAAATCTTGTTATGTGAAAAATAAATAAACAAAATAAGTTATTGTTGAATTTTAGGGTGAAAAGAAACTTTTTGCTTCTAAATGGAAACTTAAAATCCCATCTGGAATAAACTTTAATTAAAGTTTGAATCCAACAAAATCCAAATCAAGAGAAATGCAATATTCATAAATGCATCTGGAAATTTAAACACTTGGAGAATAAACCAAAACCTTAAACCCTAATGGAATAAAAATCATTTCCAAGTTATATCCAAACCTATGGATTTGATCCATATAAAATATGTCAATAAACATTTACAAATGATAAAGAATGACAAATAGAAATATTATAAAACCATATAACTTGGTTTCACTTAAATTGGAACCATAAATAAAATCTTAGGAATTTAAATAAGATAAGGAAAAGTAATTTCCAAAGCTAATAAAGCACTTATCTAAAATCCATACAAAATGGTGAGCAAATAATACTAAAAGATATTTAAAAAGATAAACAAATATTAAAAAAGATTTCACAAATTAGAATCACCAAGTTTGGATCTCTAAATAAAAGATATGGATTTTATAAGAGGAAGAAAGAAATATTAAATAAAGAATATTTAAAGACCAAATCAAACCTTGGCCTAAGCCATAAACAAATGGAATGAATATAATCCAAAACCCAAATAAAATAAATGGATAAAGAATTTTCCAAAATAAAAAATAAAATGGCTTAAACCAAATTCCATTTAAATAAAGACAAACCCCTATTGGAATGATTAATTAATTCATAGAAAAAGATATTTGGAATTTACCCAAGTGGAATAAAAGTTGTTTAATTAACTGAACTAAAATAAATCTTCCAAATAAAAATTAGGGAACTAAAACTATATTAAATTCCATTGGAATTAAAACAAATACCAAATTCAAATGATTTATAAATCATATTAAAATTATTCCAAATAATTTAAAGTGAACTATTTTGACATCCTTATAATTGAATAAGAACCTACTGAAAGTTTTGGAAGGATTTAGAAATTAAAATGGTGTTTGAATTTATTATTAAATCTTAATTGATTTAAAACAAGGGCCTTTGTGAATAATTAAAAAAAAACAAAAAGAATAAAATTTTATTCCAAAATTTACTTCAGATTATACTAATAATCAGTATTTGAGTCTGCACAAAATTTGGCAAAGATTTGAATTTAAATGAGTGTTTGAATTAATTAAACAAAACCAAAACAGAAATTAGAAATAGAAAAAGAAAAACAAAGCAGTATAAAAAAAGAGAACAAGCCAGCCCGTCCCACTAAGCTAGTCCAGCCCATCTTCCCTCTCCCCCCGCATCGATTCGTTTCTCACTCAGAAGCAGACCCGCGCAGTCGCTGACTACTGGCCCCCACCTAACCTCTCTCTCTCACTGCCAACGGACCCCAGCACCAACTCGCCTGACCGTTTCTGCCGTTGATTGCTCGAATCAATACGCGTAAATGGCCCAGTGAATTCCCCCGGCGACCACGCCTTCTTAATCGCCAGCATCTACTCTCCATTTCCCCCCAGTCGCCTCACCCTAGCACGCCCCCAGGCTGCTTAATTTCTTCCAAGAACACCACTGTCTCCGGCGAACTTTTTCTTTGATTCCGGCCAGCCTCCTCCGCCCCTTGCCCCCTCGACCACTCTCACCTGCTCCCCACTCCCTGGCGAACCTCCCCGTAGCTCCAGCTTGCCCCCGCGCGCCCCAGAACCTCGGCAACAACGACGACCACCGCCGCCACCGTCTGCCTCCGCTCCGACGAGCACTGCTGGTAAGACCAGACCTCCCCTCTCCCTCTCTTTCACACGCGCATACTCGCCATGACCCCGCGCATCTAACCGCGTCTTCTTTTCTCTCTGGCGTGCCCCGTGCCTTCGCCATCATCTTCAACAGAACGAGCCCGAGCCAGAGGACAACTCCGACGAGGAATTGCTAGTGGCCCCGTGCGCCCCTTGCACTCTCGCGAGCACCTTGAGCATCACCGCGACTCTGTGATTCGGGTGAGCATCTCCTTCTTCTCCCTCGCTTCCTGCATCGCCAGCAACGTCGCCGTCTGACCGCGCGCCGCCAGTCGCCGCCGCCAGCGCCGCTGCCTAATGGTAAAGGCGATATGGTCCATAGGATTTTAATCTGACGGTTAAGATTAGAACCTGAACGAAGGGGTACGCTCGCCTCTGTGTCGCACAATCTATTTAGATCTAACGCCTCTCGTTGCATGATCCGCACAAAGCGGTATCGACGAATTAAAACACGCCACGTGGCCCTGCCTGATATTTTGAATACAGATTTGATCTATTACATGCTATATTTTGTAAAATCTATAACTTTTAATCTACACGTCCAAATTTTGCAAATTTTATATCAATGGATTCAGCAAGACAAGCCCTAGCCAACCATGCCCTTTTTTTAGTAAAATGCTTCTGTTAAATTGATTGTTTTTACAGAAACTTATGTATGCATGTTTAGAATTTAAAAATTGTTCTAAAATGATTTTGGGGATAAATTCTTGGGCAAATGGTTTGTGTTGAACCTACTGACCTTAGGAATCAATTGGTGGTTTCACAAATGTATTTGGTGAAGCAAAAGAATGAATCTTGGATTTAAACCATTTCTAGTCAAATAAAAATATGGTTTAATTATTAAAAATGGTTTTGGAAGAAAACCTTTGGGAAATGTTTTGTTTTAAACTCTCTGACCCCAAACACCAAGTTTTATGATTTGAAAATGAATTTGGTAAACCCTATAAAAAATTATTACTTTGCTAAAAGGCATTTTCAACCACATGAAATAATGATTTGGTTTAAAAATGGTTTAGAGATAGAATCTTTTGCAAATGGTGTTGCCACCTTATAAAATGACCATTAGGTGTTTTCAAATGTTTAATTAACCATTAGAAAGCACTTTTACAAATAAAACAATCTTTTGCACGCTTCCATGCATTGTTTTGTTTCTATCATTTTATGTGATGAATTGCTTGAATGGTAGATTGAAATATTGTTTGCTTGATTGAATTGTAGTGATTTGAAGTGAGTGAATATTGCAAGATCAAGGAGTGAACCTATAATCTCTACCAAAAAGGCAAGTGATGCTTCATACTTTTGTCCCATTATTTTCACTATGCATTAGTGATATTTCTAAGTAGGACTTGCATGGAATTTTGCTAAGTATAAACTATGCCATGGGAAATCCTAGTAGATGAAACCTTAGTAGAATTTCCTAAGTTAAGAATTCCTACTACTATCATGCTTAGATTAGCTAGTAGAAAACAAGGGTGGAATATCTATTCATGCTATGGAAAATTTCTAAGTCTGTGGACTTATGTTTTGTTTAATAAAACAACTAAGTGAATGAATCACCTGGGTGGAATGCAAGGAATGGTTTGTGTTGAGTGGTTCACAAGGCCCATTTCTATGGTTTACCTTGTGTATCTCACTTGTGGATGGCCACCTAGGAACAAAGAGATTTGAGATGTCAAATGTTGAGAAGCTTCAAGTGCAGCCACTTGGCAATATGGGCTCTGCCTGGATCATATAGGTTGCAATAACTTAGCCAAATGGACAGTTGGTGGTAGGAGTTTGATAGGTTGGAGCGCATCCATTTTGGTCTAAGGGAAGGCTTCTGAAAGATCTTGTCTTGGTGAAACCAAGTCTTGTGGGGAAAGTGCACCACCTCTGCAGAGTGAAAAATCTAAGTACTTAGCCATGTCCCTGGTAAAGGACAATTTGAGCATCAAGACATGGAAGCTATCAAGAATCTCCTCATCCCAATTTCTAAGTTAAAAACTTGTGGTTGAACAAGGGTTAAAGGATCACCAATTTCTATTGGGAGATGCCTTGGGAAAGATTTTGTCAAGCAAAAACTTAGTGTTTCAAATGATAAGGAAAATCTATTTTGAGCAAAGCAAGCCAAGCTCCACTTAGCCAAATGCATATAGATGATAGACTCCACTATACTACCATAGTATCACTTGCCAATACAATTCAAATGTATTGACCCTTGTGGCTGTAACTTGTTATGATGCAGGTTTGTTTGATGTTAGTGAAGTTTAATGATTAGGATTACAAGTCTACAACCAACATGACTGCCTGTGGCACTTTGAAGATGAAGGACCCCATGCTATTGTTATATTCTACTGCATTGTAATGAGATAGCCAAATGAGCTATGTAAGATGTAATAAATTATTTTATTCCTGGTTATAAAGTTGTATTATAACCTTTGTTTCTTGATATTACATCTTAACTGTGGATGCTAGCTATTGATCCAGGGACTAGCATTGTAAACACAGGGATCTCTACCTTATTAAAGGTTGGGAACCTTACAATTTTATTCCTGGTTATAAAGTTGTATTATGACCTTTGTTTCTTGATATTACATCTTAACTGTGGATTCTAGCTATTGATCTAGGGACTAGCATTGTAAACACAGGGATCTCTACCTTATTAAAGGTTGGGAACCTTACAGATGGTATCAGAGCATTGTGTTGCCTGTAGGATTGTAACCCTAGGATTGGACAAAACCCCTTAGAAAAATAGGAGTTGTATTTGTTCCAAAACTTATTTACAAACAATCTTGTAAACTCTTTCCTTAACCATTTTTGGTTTTAACTCTACCTCTCTTCTAACTCAACTTGTTGGATAAAGCCTTCTCCATGGCCAAAGTGTCAACACCTGGATTTTTCAATCCTAGATGCCTGTTATGCCATACATCGCAATCCTAGGATTACCATTTTTGCGAGACATAACAGAATTGGATACCATAGTACATCATCCGTTAGAACGATACATAAGTTCTTTCACAAATGGGGATCTAATGATCCAGTTCTTAATACAACTTCAAGCAGTGGAATATGTAATAATAACGGTAGCGTAGGCGAAGCTCCATCTTCAGGGTCACAGGCAATGCTGACGATGGGAGATGATCCTAGTTGTCGTAACCTTCCTGGGGTCCATCTTCCAGGTACTCCTCTTCATAGTCTGGCCATGGGAATAGCCAGGGACAAAGCCATGAGTACTCTTTAAGTACTCGCAAACTAATACTAACAGGTAAGGTGTTTTTGGATAATAGGACACTAGGCTCTAGGGTTGTTTTGCAAAAAGCCAGGTTTATCTCTACTAAGTCCAAAGCTAGTCACAATTTTATAACTCCTAAGTGGGATCTTGTAATTCAGGTCACAACTCTATTGTGGTCAAGTCAAAGTCTCAATTCGTTTCACAAGTCATTTTGAAAAGTCTGACGGGGGAACAGTATGGCCACTCCAACTGTCCATAACCGTGGACGCGGCTATTCGAATAGTTTGACACTCTGCAGAGATTGTACACTTTCACCACAACATTCGATACATCCGTCAGGAACAAATCCTGAATTCACCATACTCAGTATGCCGATAATCAATCCTAACCTTTCGATTACACGCCCTAGTATAAGCACCTCTCCTGTGAGTTTGGCCTCCCAACCATGACCAACTGTCATCTTGGGTACTGCACAGGTGGACAATCTTCACAAGGTAGCCTCAGCTCAGACCTTGGCCGTGAGGGAACTCATACTAAGGAATATAAGTTTCCAGTCAAGCCCTACCCAATCGTCGGGTATTGTGGTTGTACGATAAAATTGGAATGGTATCGCATCCAGACAACCATCAGTTTTATAAAGGGCTAAGGCTCATGCCTCAACATTTTCATCACCAAAATCATCAAGTGTTTAGAAACACATGTCCAAAACATTTCAATAGAATGATCCATCATTCCAAGGTTTTCATAACCATTTTTCCACCAAGTATTCCCATCTAAAGTTGATCAAGTTTTATGCTTAGCACTAGCATCTACAGGTGGGGTAGTACTAAGAAGGGGTGGTAACTAGTGGGGTTTTAACTAAGTTCAATCTCATGTCTTAGGCTGAGATCATGGTTTCTATCCTAGGCCAAATTTTATGCTCTTTATGCAACCTTCTGCACAACTGTTTAGTATCTACCAAACTCTTAGGTAGACTCTAAGTAAGCTTTGATAAAGAAAATAAAGTAAGAAGCTTGCACATAAAACTAGGATTTGGTTTATCAAGGGGGTATGATCACATATGCTTAAGGCATATAGTAGTCATATCACAAGTATGGGTTTGTGGCATCAGTAGGGTATCTTGCAAGGGTTAGCTTGCATCAATATCAGTATAAGCTTGCATAGTTACTAGCTTGCCTTGTGCAGAGCAGTGGTTGAAGTTCTCCTCGGCTTCCTGTTCGTAGTATCCTCCTTCCTCCTCGTATCCTTGGTCGGTACTAGCGTCTATGAATAAATACGAGGTACACAATCACCAAACAATACTTAACTACTTGCAATCATCACACACAAGGGTCCTATAGATGATCTAGCATCATCTCTAACATTACAGGGTTAAGGCTTGGTTTAAATCTTTTTTTTTAGAAAAGTAATTTCTACTCATTGAAAAACTACTTAAGATTTAATATTCTCCAAACTAAACATGGGATCATGTTTACACATGTCATCACCACATATTGTAGTCCATGGGAATGTGATTTAAAGTGGTGTCACAATTTAATAAGGTTTTACCCTTTTATTTTAATTAATTAAAGTGGCTAGAAATGCTTATGTAGCATCCTTTTATTACTTGAACAATATTTCTGCAAGTAAACCTATATGTTTTTATATATTCTGAAAGGTATGGTTAAATGTGATTTTTGAGAGTTGGAATCAACTCAAAAGCTATTATGGTTTAAATTTGAAAAATGTTTGAATGCAGAAAAGCTTCTGCCTTGTTATTTTTACCAGGGGTGATCTATAGATCCAAATGACTTGAATCCAATGGGCTTGGATTCAGCATTCACAGACCTTTCCAACAAAATTGGTTTCATTCAAATTGGTGCACTGAATCGATCTGGGTTGATTTTTGAAGTTGAGTACAGAAGTGTGTTTGAAATGAAAAAGAAAAAGATTTAATTTGAATAACTGGGCTGCGCGGGAAATTCTAACGGGCAGGCCTGCTAAGCGCAGTGCTCCCGCGGGCTGCTTAAGTGGGTGTCCCCACTCGTCAGTGACACGGGGCTGGGCAAAGCGGTATGGGGCAACATGGATCGTTCGATCTAGTTCTAATCTAACGACTGGGAGTCATCGTTGACGCGAGACAACTCCGGCGAGAACGAAACCTAGCGCGGCCAGTGAGGGTCGCTGGGGGCTCACCGGGGTACTGGCGAGAGTCGGCGAGAAGGGCAAACGAGGAAGTCAACAATGGCGAACTTAGGGGTGGTCGCGGCAGCTCCTGGGGCGGCTCCAATTGCTGGCTCCTTTCTTCTCCGACAGCGGCATGCTCCAGTGAAATTCTGGCGAGGTGGTGCTCGCCTTGCTCTGGGAATGGTGTGGCACGATCAGTGAGGAGAGGGGAGTGAGATGGTGTGAAGAAATCGAGCGGGGGTGGCCTCTATTTATAGTCGAGCGAGGGGACCATCGGGGCGCACGGTGAGCTCGTCGGGGGCGAAGTTACAGGCGGCTAATGGCATGGGCAAGGGTAGGGGACGGTGTTGTGTCTCCTGGCGATGCTCAACGACATGGTCGCGAGGCATGGGGCGGTGTGGTTTGGTCTGGAACGGCCGGTGCTCTGCGCGGCAGAGGCGGCGTCTTCGACGGCGGGCGGTGGCTGTGCGGCACAGGGCGGCAAATGGGGATGTCTGGCGGTCTCCTGGGTTGAGGGCGATCGTGTATGCACGCGGCGAGGGCGGCGCGCGGTCTGTGGATGCTGGTCGAGGGTGGCGCTCTGGCGCACGCTCGGCATGGTCTGGGCGCGGCTTGTGCGCGTGGTCCAGGGCTTGGCAACGCTTGTGGCTGGGACAGTGAGTGGCGGTGGACGGTGGGCTGCCTCCTAGACAAGGTTGGCACGGCTAGTTCTTCCTCTAGCTTGCTGTCCACAATGGGGTGACATGGGTGTGCTCGGCTGTTCACCATTAATGGCAATGGCAAGCTCACAGGGGTGCTAGTGTTGGGCTAATCTTTCTAGATGATCTACTGAGTTGTGTGTGAGCTAACTAGGGAACAAGTTAGGCAAGAATCACTGCACACTATAGTGTTTGATGTTTTGTTTGATTTGTGTCTACAACCTGTTTGATGAAATGGCCGCATGAAATCAAGTTTTGAATTTTGAAATGATTTTTGGTGAGTTTGCTAGATTGGTGCTGGTGAGTCTGCAGATGCTTGGGTTTTGAAAGTTGAGCTTATTTGAGTGGGTTTTGAAAAAGTGGGATCTTCCCATATGAAGAAGATTCAATTTTGAATTGTCATTTAAACTATGCATTTGAAAGTTTCTGGATGATCATAAAGTGGGCCTTGATACTCTGTTATGAGTACATTCAAGGGGTGCAAAGATCCAGAAAAGTTTCTGTTAGGTTCTGAAAGTTTGAGACAGCCAAAGTAGGCATGGGAGTTAAATTGGCCAAAATGACCATTCACTTAATATATTTGTTTTGATTTACTTGTCTTTAAGGAAAGTGTGGGAAATGTTTTAGATGATGTTCATTTCACCTAAGAAACATTTTACAAGCAATGGATCACACAAACAAGGTGGTTTTTAAAGAAATTCAAAATCCATGCATACACATATACATGCATTCATGAGTTTATTTAGAAAAGTTTTTTTTAACCCTAATCTTGATGATTAGTGTTTGATGATCTAAGTTTGGTATTTTTGGGATGTTACAAACCTTCCCCCCTTAAACAAAATCTCGTCCCGAGATTTGAAAAAGGACGAAAAGATTACCTAGGATTTGAAGAGATCGGGAAACTCCGTCCTGATGTGATCTTCGCGTTCCCAGGTAGCTTCCTCTTCTGTGTGGTTGCTCCACTGAATCTTGAGAAACTTGATGCTTCGGGTTCGGGTAGTTCGAAAAGCTTCTTCCAAAATGCGGATGGGCACTTCAGGATAGGTCAGGTCATCGTTGATCTCTATGGTCTGATGATCGATATTCTTGAACACTTCGATCTTCTCGGGGACTTCGAGACACTTGCGAAGTAATGAGATATGGAACACATTGTGCACAGCTGACATCTCTTCAGGTAGTTCCAGTTGATAAGATACTTCTCCTCGACGGTTCAAAATTTTGAAAGGTCCGATATATCTAGGGGTTAACTTTCCTTTGAGTTGGAAACGCTGCATTCCCTTCAATGGCGACACTTTCAGATAAACAAAATCTCCGATGTTGAAGGCGAGGTCTCGACGTCTCTTGTCGGCATAACTCTTCTATCGGGATTGGGCGGTCTTGAGGTGCTCACGAATCTTGTGAACCTTCTCTTCTGCTTCTCGTAGGATGTCGGGTCCGAAGATCTGACTCTCTCCTACTTCCGACCAGTTCAAAGGGGTGCGACACTTTCTTCCGTACATGAATTCAAATGGGGCCATTTGCAAATTGGCTTGGTAACTATTGTTGTAAGAAAATTCTGCAAACGGCAGACAGTCTTCCCACTTGGATCCATATTCTAGCACACATGCTCTAAGCATATCTTCGACTATTTGGTTTACTCGCTCCGTTTGTCCATCGGTCTGAGGGTGATACGCGGTACTGAAATCTAGGCGGGTTCCTAAACCTTCTTAGACTTTCTTCTAGAATCTCGAGGTAAACTGAGTTCCTCGATCCGATACTATGTTCTTGGGGACTCCGTGCAAACTAACTATTCTAGCGATGTACAACTCTGCTAGCTTCGAACTCTGATAGGTGGTTTTGACGGGCAAGAAATGGGCGACTTTGGAAAATCTGTCCACTATGACCCAGATAGAGTCATTTCCCCTACTAGAAGTAGGTAGTCCAGTGATAAATTCCATTCCTACAGAATCCCATTTCCATTCCGGAATTTGCAAAGGTTGCAACAATCCAGCGGGTCTTTGATGTCCTGCCTTGACTCGCTGACATATATCACACTTGGCGATATAGCTTCCGATTTCTCTCTTCATCTTATGCCACCAAAATTGCTCTTTCAAATCTTGATACATCTTCGTTCCTCCGGGATGGATAGAATAAAGAGTATCATGAGCCTCCTTCAAGATAACTTCTTTCAACTCCGAATCTGCTGGTACACAAAGGCGTCCTTTGTACCACAGAACTCCTTCTTCGTCCTCCGTGAATCCGGGTACTTTGCCCATACCGATACGATGCTTGATTCCGTCGATACTAGCATTTCCCTTCTGCACCTCTTTAATCTGACTGATCAAAGTGGGCTGAAGTTCTATGCTAGCCAAAAATCCTTCACTTACTAATTCTATTCGAAAATCTTCCATCTCCTTGTGCAGACTTGGTTGCTCCTTCAAAATCATGGAGTTCAAGCGGCACGGCAATCTGCTAAGGGCATCGGCTACCACATTGGCTTTACCAGGGTGATAGTGAATGTCCAGGTCGTAATCCTTGATTAGCTCAATCCATCTCCTCTGCCTCATATTCAACTCTTTCTGAGTGAATATATACTTTAGGCTCTTGTGATCCGAGTAAATCTCACAACGATTTCCCATCAGGTAATGTCTCCATGTCTTCAGGGCTAGAACTACGGCTGCGAGTTCGAGGTCATGGGTTGGATAGTTTTGCTCGTGTTGCTTCAATTGTCGAGAGAGATAAGATATAACTTTGCCTTCTTGCATTAGCACACATCCGAGACCAATCTTGGATGCGTCACAATACACATCGAAGGGCTTCGTGATATCCGGCATGATTAATATTGGGGCTGATATCAATCTCCTCTTGAGTTCTTGAAAACTCGCTTCACACTTGTTTGTCCATTCAAACTTCTTGTCCTTCTTCAGCAATTGGGTCATGGGTCGGGCGATACTCGAGAATCCTTCTACGAATTTGCGGTAATATCCCGCCAATCCGAGAAAAGCACGAACTTGGGTTTGAGTGGTTGGGGCTTGCCAATCTTCTACATCTTTCACTTTGGCAGGGTCAATGGCAATTCCTCCGGCTGATACAATGTGACCGAGGAATCCTACCTCCTGTAACCAGAATTCACATTTGCTAAATTTTGCATACAACTGATGCTCTCTAAGGGTTCCAAGAATGGTCCTTAGGTGTAGCTCATGTTCCTCTTCTGATTTGGAATAAATCAGAATGTCATCGATGAAAACAACGACAAACTTATCCAGGAAGTCCAGAAAAATCTTATTCATGAGATTCATGAAATAAGCGGGGGCATTGGTTAATCCAAAAGACATTACTGTATACTCGTACAATCCATATCTGGTGGTAAAGGCAGTCTTTGGAATATCCTCTGCACGAATCTTGAGTTGATGATAGCCAATTCTAAGATCAATCTTAGAAAACACTTGGGCACCGGTCAACTGATCAAACAAATCCTCTATCTTGGGCAAGGGATACTTGTTCTTGATGGTGACATCATTCAACTTTCGATAATCCGTACATAAACGGTTACCTCCATCTTTCTTGTCTACAAACAAGACAGGTGATCTCCATGGTGACGCACTTGGTTGAATTAGTCCAATTTCTAGCATGGAATCCAGTTGCTTCTTCAGTTCTTCTAACTCCGATGGGTTCATACTATATGGTCTCTGGGCTATGGGTCCTGTTCCGGGGATTAGTTCAATGATAAACTCGATATCCCGATCTGGGGGCATACCGGGCAAAACATCTGGAAATACATCGGGGTATTCACAGACTATCCAGACTTGGTCAATGGTAGGTTGGGCTAGACTCTTGTTACACTTGAATTGGCGAGGTAAGGTTTCAGATATATGCTCGACTGTTATTCCAGTGGTACTGGTCATGGTGATGGCTTTCTTAGCACAGTCAATCAATCCCTTATGTTTGGACATCCAATCCATTCCTAGTACTACTTCCAAACCTTTAGTTACGAGTACTATTAGATTAGCATAAAAATCTATGCCATGGATTCGGATAGGGAGGGCCTTGCAAATTTGCCTAGCCTTGGTGGTTGATCCGGGGATTTGCACAATCATCACATGCTTCAGTTTGGTTGGTTGAATTTTACTAGTGCATGCAAATTCTTCGGTGACAAATGAATGCGATGCACCAGAGTCAAACAACACTGTTGCAAGTACTGAATTAACAGAAAACATACCCAGCACGATGTCTGGCGTTTCCTGAGCTTCTTCAGCATGCATGAGAAAAAGACGGCCATTGCGGTTGAGTGAATTTCCTAGGGCAAATCTCCTTCCTGGCTGAACATGACGCTGTTGCTGAGCTGGGGGATTGGTATTAGGGGCTGTAGCATTCTTCTTGTTGGGGCACTCGTTGGAATAGTGGCCTTTATTTCCACAGTCATAATAGGTCACTTGTGACTTGTCCTTGGCTACGACAGGCACAGCATTGCTTCCAGTCCTCGGGGCAGTGTTGGGATTGGCGGTAGCATTGTTGGTGTTGAACTTGGGGGGGGGGCACGGGTGAAATTGCTAGAGTTGCCGGGGTTGTTGTGATTTCCTCTGGTTCTAGGGTTTCCACGGTTGGGATAGGTTGGACGGGTCATAGGGGGTTTGTTGGTTCTTGGGGCAAATCCTGGAGATGGGTTGGGGCGATACCTTGGGGTCTGATGGGTTCCTGGTTGATGTATCATACGACGCTTGCGGTTCTCATTGGCTTGGTTGATCTTTCCTTCCATCTGGATGTCTGAATCGACAAGGGCTTCAATATCAGCAAAGGGGATATTGACTAACACCGTCTGCATCTCGTCATGCAGACCATTCAGGAATCTTTCTTTCTTCTTGGCTTCGGTGTCTATCTCGTCCGGGGCATACCTAGCTAATGACAAAAATTTGTCACGGTATTCCACTAGAGTCATCCTTCCTTGCTTCAGATCTCTGAACTCGTCTCTCATTCTCTTGATCAAACCTGGTGGCACATGGGTTCTGCTAAACTTGACCTTGAATTCCTCCCAGGTCATCATCTGGCCTCCGGTCATGGCACGAACACTGTTCCACAATGCCCTGGCATCTCCGGCTAGATAGTGGGTGGCAAACAGGACTTTCTCGTTGGCTTCGACTCCTGCTACTTCTAAGTTATTTTCCATGGTTTGCAGCCAATCATCGGCGTCTAGGGGTTCTTCTAACTTGGTGAAAACAGGTGGGTTGGTATTCGTAAAATTCTTGAGCTTAGATCCATGGTTGTCCTGATTTCCATGGCCTTGGTTGTTGTGGGCTAGCTGGGCTATCTGTTGCAGAGTGGCTAGGTTGGCTTGACGTTCCGCTCTTTCAGCGTCGCGGTCAGAGGTCAACATTTGCAGAATCTGCAACATCGGATCCGGGGCTGAACCACTTCCTCCACGTGGCATCTGAAGATTGAGGTAGATCATGAGAAAAGAGGGAAATTTTCTAAGGTTTTGGGGTCTTTGAAAAGTTTTAAAGGTTTGACTCAGATTTTTCTAGCAACTTGCTTTTTCATTCATTCATTCATAGCACACAGTACAACACACACCACAATAAGGAAAACAGATGGTTTTAAGAACCATTCTGGAATCTACGATACAGTGGGACCGAATACTACTCACTACGCTAGTGCTCAAGTGCTACTACTCCTCGGAGTCTGTGGATTCATCATCTTCATCATCATTGATGAAGGCGAAATCATCTTCATCGGTGAAGAAGTCCATGGCCTGATCCTCCAGAAAATCATCGTCATCACTGAGATAAGAGTAAGGGTCTCCACAAAGATCCTCTCCAGCATTCTCCCTTTCCTCCAACTGCATGTCTCTCTCGTGGATGGTCTCTTCCAGAGATGAGATGTGGTGGCGAAGACGGGCAATAATGCGCTCCTTCTTGTCGAGTTGACGGCGACGAGACTTGCGATCATTTGCTAGCATGGCTATGGTCTGATCCTTCGTCTTGATGATGGCAGACTTGTGGTTGCAATAGTCACGGCAGTTGTCCAACTCCTGCTGACGATCATACATCATGAAGCTAAGGTGGTCCAATTGAGTCTTCAGCTCGGGGTGGTATGGGGCTTCCAGTGGTTGTCCATTTGCATCACGCCTTGGGAAAAACTCAAAGCGAGTACCCTTGATCTGATTGATGCTCTGCCCACACAGACGAGAGAGAGATTCCTGCATTGCTCTGGCAAGTCCATCGAGCCAGTTGTTCTCTCTTAAGGTAAACTGAATTCCTTCCGCAGTGTGAGGTTCAATCTTTCCTCGGAGACTTGCAACAATTAGCCACTGCAGATCTTCTCCTCCTTGATCATTGAGCTAAGCTCCAAAGAACTCGGGGTGCGGACGCTCCAGAAGTTCTGAAAGCTGATCCAGATCCCTCTCAAAGATAAGGTCTCCTCCATTCCCCAACTCATAAAACTTGCTGTACTTCACGTCCATCTATAAAAATAGAGGATGAGTAGATTAGCAGAGTGATCAAGTGTGTCAAAATTTTATGTATTTTGCAAGAGTTTTTTGAGGAACATGAATTTTTATGAAAGAATCAAAGAGATAAGAATGAGAATAGGTTTTTGTAAATATTTGTTTTTCTTTGGTTTTGAAACTAAGTTTTTGGTTCAATGTCCAGTCTAACTAGGGTCTCCTATGGTCAGGATGGCTCTGATACCAACTTGTCAACACCTGGATTTTTCAATCCTAGATGCCTGTTATGCCATACATCGCAATCCCAGGATTACCATTTTTGCGGGACATAACAGAATTGGATACCATAGTACATCATCCATTACAACGATACATAAGTTCTTACACAAATGGGGATCTCATGATCCAGTTCTTAATACAACTTCAAGCAGCGGAATACGTAATAATAACGGTAGCGTAGGCGAAGCTCCATCTTCAGGGTCACAGGCAATGCTGACGATGGGAGATGATCCTAGTTGTCGTAACCTTCCTGGGGTCCATCTTCCAGGTACTCCTCTTCATAGTCTGGCCATGGGATTAGCCAGGGACAAAGCCATGAGTACTCTTTAAGTACTCGCAAACTAATACTAACAGGTAAAGGGTTTTTGGATAATAGGACACTAGGCTCTAGGGTTGTTTTGCAAAAATCCAGGTTTATCTCTACTAAGTTCCAAAGCTAGTCACAATTTTATAACTCCTAAGTGGGATCTTGTAATTCAGGTCACAACTCTGTTGTGGTCAAGTCAAAGTCTCAATTCGTTTCACAAGTCATTTTGAAAAGTCTGATGGGGGAACAGTATGGCCACTCCAACTGTCCATAACCGCGGACGCGGCTATTCGAATAGTTTGACACTCTGCAGAGATTGTACACTTTCACCATAACATTCGATACATCCGTCAGGAACAAATCCTGAATTCACCATACTCAGTATGCGGATAATCAATCCTAACCTTTCGATTACACGCCCTAGTATAAGGACCTCTCCTGTGAGTTTGGCCTCCCAACCATGACCAACTGTCATCTTGGGTACTGCACAGGTGGACAATCTTCACAAGGTAGCCTCAGCTCAGACCTTGGCCGTGAGGGAACTCATACTAAGGAATATAAGTTTCCAGTCATGCCCTACCCAATCTTCGGGTATTGTGTTTGTACGATAAAATTGGAATGGTATCGCATCCAGACAACCATCAGTTTTATAAAGGGCTAAGGCTCATGCCTCAACATTTTCATCACCAAAATCATCAAGTGTTTGGAAACACATGTCCAAAACATTTCAATAGAATGATCCATCATTCCAAGGTTTTCATAACCATTTTTCCACCAAGTATTCCCATCTAAAGTTGATCAAGTTTATGCTTAGCACTAGCATCTACAGGTGGGGTAGTACTAATAAGGGGTGGTAACTAGTGGGGTTTTAACTAAGTTCAATCTCATGTCTTAGGCTGAGATCAAGGTTTCTATCTTAGGCCAAATTTTATGTTCTTTATGCAACCTTCCGCACAACTGACTAGTATCTACCAAACTCTTAGGTAGACTCTAAGTAAGCTTTGATAAAGAAAATAAAGTAAGAAGCTTGCACATAAAACTAGGATTTGGTTTATCAAGGGGGTATGATCACATATGCTTAAGGCATATAGTAGTCATATCACAAGTATGGGTTTGTGGCATCAGTAGGGTATCTTGCAAGGGTTAGATTGCATCAATATTAGTATAAGCTTGCATAGTTACTAGCTTGCCTTGTGCAGAGAAGTGGTTGAAGTTCTCCTCGGCTTCCTCTTCGTAGTATCCTCCTTCCTCCTCGTATCCTTGGTCGGTACTAGCGTCTATGAATAAATACGAGGTACACAATCACCAAACAATACTTAACTACTTGCAATCATCACACACAAGGGTCCTATAGATGATCTAGCATCATCTCTAACATTACAAGGTTAAGGCTTGGTTTAAATCTTTTTATTTTTAGAAAAGTAATTTCTACACATTGAAAAACTACTTAAGATTTAATATTCTCCAAACTAAACATGGGATCATGTTGACACATGTCATCACCACATATTGTAGTCCATGGGAATGTGATTTAAAGTGGTGTCACAATTTAATAAGGTTTTACCCTTTTATTTTAATTAATTAAAGTGGCTAGAAATGCTTATGTAGCATTCTTTTATTACTTGAACAATATTTCTGCAAGTAAACCTATATGTTTTTATATATTCTGAAAGGTATGGTTAAATGTGATTTTTGAGATTGGAATCAACTCAAAAGCTATTATGGTTTAAATTTGAAAAATGTTTGAATGCAGAAAAGCTTCTGCCTTGTTATTTTTACCAGGGGTGATCTATAGATCCAAATGACTTGAATCAAACGGGCTTCGATTCAGCATTCACAGACCTGTCCAACAAAATTGGTTTCATTCAAATTGGTGCACTGAATCGATCTGGGTTGATTTTTGAAGTTGAGTACAGAAGTGTGTTTGAAATGAAAAAGAAAAAGATTTAATTTGAATAACTGGGCTGCGCGGGAAATTCTAACGGGCCGGCCTGCTAAGCGCAGTGCTCCCGCGGGCTGCTTAAGTGGGTGTCCCCACTCGTCAGTGACACGGGGCTGGGCAAAGCGGTATGGGGCAACATGGATCGTTCGATCTAGTTCTAATCTAACGACTGGGAGTCATCGTTGACGCGAGACAACTCCGGCGAGAACGAAACCTAGCGCGGCCAGTGAGGGTCGCTGGGGGCTCACCGGGGTACTGGCGAGAGTCGGCGAGAAGGGCAAACGAGGAAGTCAACAATGGCGAACTTAGGGGTGGTCGCGGCAGCTCCTGGGGCGGCTCCAATTGCTGGCTCCTTTCTTCTCCGACAGCGGCATGCTCCAGTGAAATTCTGGCGAGGTGGTGCTCGCCTTGCTCTGGGAATGGTGTGGCACGATCAGTGAGGAGAGGGGAGTGAGATGGTGTGAAGAAATCGAGCGGGGGTGGCCTCTATTTATAGTCGAGCGAGGGGACCATCGGGGCGCACGGTGAGCTCGTCGGGGGCGAAGTTACAGGCGGCTAATGGCATGGGCAAGGGTAGGGGACGGTGTTGTGTCTCCTGGCGATGCTCAACGACATGGTCGCGAGGCATGGGGCGGTGTGGTTTGGTCTGGAACGGCCGGTGCTCTGCGCGGCAGAGGCGGCGTCTTCGACGGCGGGCGGTGGCTGTGCGGCACAGGGCGGCAAATGGGGATGTCTGGCGGTCTCCTGGGTTGAGGGCGATCGTGTATGCACGCGGCGAGGGCGGCGCGCGGTCTGTGGATGCTGGTCGAGGGTGGCGCTCTGGCGCACGCTCGGCATGGTCTGGGCGCGGCTTGTGCGCGTGGTCCAGGGCTTGGCAACGCTTGCGGCTGGGACAGTGAGTGGCGGTGGACGGTGGGCTGCCTCCTAGACAAGGTTGGCACGGCTAGTTCTTACTCTAGCTTGCTGTCCACAATGGGGTGACATGGGTGTGCTCGGCTGTTCACCATTAATGGCAATGGCAAGCTCACAGGGGTGCTAGTGTTGGGCTAATCTTTCTAGATGATCTATTGAGTTGTGTGTGAGCTAACTAGGGAACAAGTTAGGCAAGAATCACTCCACACTATAGTGTTTGATGTTTTGTTTGATTTGTGTCTACAACCTGTTTGATGAAATGGCCGCATGAAATCAAGTTTTGAATTTTGAAATGATTTTTGGTGAGTTTGCTAGATTGGTGCTGGTGAGTCTGCAGATGCTTGGGTTTTGAAAGTTGAGCTTATTTGAGTGGGTTTTGAAAAAGTGGGATCTTCCCATATGAAGAAGATTCAATTTTGAATTGTCATTTAAACTATGCATTTGAAAGTTTCTGGATGATCACAAAGTGGGCCTTGATACTCTGTTATGAGTACATTCAAGGGGTGCAAAGATCCAGAAAAGTTTCTGTTAGGTTCTGAAAGTTTGAGACACCCAAAGTAGGCATGGGAGTTAAATTGGCCAAAATGACCATTCACTTAATATATTTGTTTTGATTTACTTGTCTTTAAGGAAAGTGTGGGAAATGTTTTAGATGATGTTCATTTCACCTAAGAAACATTTTACAAGCAATGGATCACACAAACAAGGTGGTTTTTAAAGAAATTCAAAATCCATGCATACACATATACATGCATTCATGAGTTTATTTAGAAAGTTTTTGTTAACCCTAATCTTGATGATTAGTGTTTGATGATCTAAGTTTGGTATTTTTGGGATGTTACACAAAGACTTCACCATGTGCAAAGGACTTCATCAACTCAAATGACTTCAACATCTTCAAGTGATTTCAACCTTATTCTCAACAAGAACTTCAACCTTGGATATCACTAAGGACTACAAGTGAGACAAGAAATGTTACTCAAGACTTGAGGACTAAGGAAACACAACTTAGAAGGAATCATCGTCACCTTTGAAGTTTTGTGACCAAAACACAAGAAATTTTCCCAAGGAAACCATGATTTCATTCATGAGGAATCAACTAAGAAGGCTGGAAAGATCTCAAGTGAACCATATAGTTGGACCACCATATTTAGATTAAATCAAACACACCAACTTAATGTGGTGTAGCAAAAATATTTTGTTGCCTAAAAATATGCTTGAAACTTGTTGTTTGAGTGGAATGTTTGTTTGTGATTGCTTGCACTTTGCTTGTGTGAATTGTGATGTATGTGATTAGAATTATTCCCTTAGAAATATTTTGCCTATTCTAATCCCAACCCAACCCAAACAGATGACTACTCCAAGAGACTCCAACATCAAGGATGGTGACAACAACAACAACAACAACAACCAACAGACCAACATGAGAGAACTCATAGTAACCCAAACCCAGTTGAACCAAGTGACAGCTCAATTTTTAGCCAACACCAGTGAGTTAGATCCAACCATGCAAAAGTTTTTGGAAATCCAATCCCAATTGTTGCAAGGGATGACCACTCAAATGATCAACATGGGAGGCAACTCTTCCCAAGGAGTTTGTGACAACAAGGATGTCAAGGATGATATTCTAGAAGGAACCCAAGCTTGCAATATCTGTGGAGACAAGGATCACACTTCCAAAGAGCTTGAGGATCAATGCCCCAATTGTGAAGAGAAACATCCAACTAATCAATGCCCCACATCTCAAGCTACTTATTTCCTATGTGAAGGAAATAACCATGTCCCTATTCAATGCCCCATCTATTCCATAGTTCAACAAAGGAAACAAGGTGGAGTGCAACAACTGATTGCAGACTACCATGAGAGAACAAAGTCTACCAAGAAGGATGAAGACAAAGGAAAATCTCAGCTTGCACCTCCATGCAATATGACCCAATTTAAAGGACCAAAGAGAAGACATATGTATTATCCAGGGAAAAGGTCAAGGAGACCAGGAAACTTTCCCACCTTTGAGATAAGATATGAAGAACATGAACTAGAAGCACTCCTAGCTTTGGAGAAACCCAATAAGAAGAAGGACAAAAGTCAAGTGCAGTGTTGCCATTGCAAAGAGATGGGACACTATGCCAATGAATGTACAGAGAAGAAGAACAAAGTATAAGGAGATTAGCCAAGTGTGGTGCAACAACTACAAAGAGCTAGGCCATTATGTGTCAACTTGTCCACAGAAGATACGTGAAGAACTCAATCTTATCACATGTTACAATTGTGGTAACCAAGGACATTATGCAAGCAATTGTCCAGAAAAGATGAAGCACAAGATAAAGCCTATGAAGGATCTCAGCCTTGTCACATGTTTCAAGTGTGGAAACAAAGGACACTATGCAGATGTCTGCCCAGAGAGGTTTCAACAAGATTCCAAGTAAGCCAAGAAGTAATTTAGTTGGAAACATTTTAAGGGTGGTAGTACCCTAGTTGCTTTGAGCCAACGTGTAACCCCTAGCCTCCCCAAATTTCGGGACGAGATTTATTTTAAGGGTGGTAGCCTGTCACATCCCAAGATTTTCCAAATCTTGTTATGTGAAAAATAAATAAAACAAAATAAATAATTGTTGAAATTTAGGGTGAAAAGAAACTTTTGTTTCTAAATGGAAACTTAAAATCCCATCTTGAACAAACTTTGGTTAATGTTTGAAACCAACAAAATTCAAATCAAGTGGAATGCATTTCTCTTTATATGCATCTAGAAATTTAAACACTTGAGAAATAAACCAAAACCCAAAAACCCTAATGGAAGGAAATCATTTCCAAAGTTATCTCTAAGGCTATGGATTTGATCCCTGTAAAATTGGTCAAACAAACATTTCAAATTGATCAAGAATGACTATTAGAAATATTATAAAACCATATGAATTGGATTCACTTAATTTGGAGCCATAGATAAAATCTTATGAATTTAATAAGATAACAAAATTGAATTTCCAAAGCTAACAAAGCCCTTATCTAAAATCCATACCAAATGGTGAGCAAATAATCCTAAAAGGATTTAAAAAGATAAACAAATAATAAATAAATTTATAATAGTTGGAATCACTATTTTTCGATCTTTAAATAAAAGATATGGTTTCTATAAAGAAAAGGTAGAAATAAAAATAAGGATTATTTTATAGAGCCAAATTAAATCTTGGCCAAGCTTTTGAAATAAAATATTTCTATTTGATAAAAAGAGTAAAGGTTTATTTAAATAAAATAATGAGGATTTATTAATATCCATTTTTATTAAAGTAAAGGCTTTTCCATTTTAAATAAACACTAAAACTTGCTAATTTATTTCAAATAAGATTTCCAAGTGTTTTAGTTTTTCAAATGAAACCTACTGAACAGATTTTGGTATTATTTAGTTTTCAAAAAATAGTTTTTAAAATAAATTAAAACCTATTTTGAATTAAAGACTATGGTCTATTTATTTAATTATTAATAGATCCTAAATGAATAAAAGAATTATTTTATTTTGGACTTTGAAATATGTTGTTAAAACATAATAAAAATTCACCCAAAGTTGGTGGTGATTTGAATTCAAATGGAGATTGAAAAAATATAAATAAATCTTATTTAATTAATACTAGGGCCAATTTTAAATGATTAAAAGACCCTAAAAAGAATAAGATATTTATTCTAAAAATGATTTCAGAATGTATTATTAATCAGTATTAAAATCTACTCAAGGTTTGAGAGAAGTTTGAATTCAAATGGAGGTTTTATTGATTAATCAAAATCAAAACAGAATAATAAGAATAGAAAAAGAAAAACAAAACAGTACAAAAAAATATGATCTAGCCAGCCCAGCCCACTAAGCCCATCAGCAGCCCACCTGCTCACCCCGGCAGTGAAACATTTTCACTCAGAATAGAACCAGCAAGGTCACTGAGCAGTGGACCCCATGCCCCTCTCTCTCACTCACTGACAACGATGTCCCACCTGTCAGCTTTCTCTCCTACCCCGGGACGACCCCTTCTTCCCCCAACGCCGCTGCCGTTGCTGCAATAATTCCTCTGCTTAAATCCGCCTTAATGCCGTGTTATTTCCTCGCCATGACCATGCAGTATTAATCGCCAGGCTCTCCTCTCTCTTTTCCCCCAAACATCACCCCACCGGAGCCCCCAGGTTGTCCTAATTCACCCGCACACCGTCACTGTCTCCGACGTCCTCCTACGGCAATTCAGGCCAGTCGCCGTCGCCCCTTGCTCTCTCGACCACGCAAGAATCATCTCCATCACTCCCTGAACCTCCCAGTGGCCTCAGCTCGGCCGCGCTCGCCCCAGAGCATCGGCAAGGACGATCACTGCCCGTCGTCGTCGTCTCCTACCTCTCCGGCGAAACCTCCTGGTAATTCCTGGCCGCCCCATTCCCTCTAGCTGATACTCCCGTACTCGCCTCTCTCTCGCGAACATAATGGCATTGCTTGTTTGGTTTGGCATGAACCGTAGACCTGCCTCCGATGACGAACAGACGAGCCCATCGCCAGGCATCTCTCCAGCGAGCAATCACCGTCACCACCGTGTGCCCCTCGACGAACTACCACCACCTTGAGCATCCCCACGCCACGGCGAACTCGGTTAGCATTTCCCTTCGCTCGCTCGCTTCCTGTAACGTCGACACCACCACCGTTTGACCGCTCCGTCGCCACCTGCCGCCGCCAGCGCCGCCACTCGTTGGCAAGCATGCCGAGCTCCGTTCGATTACGATCTAACGACTAAGATTAGAACTAACCCGAAGGGGTAAGTACTGCCTCTGAGCCGTGAGATGTCACTTAGATCCAACGGCTCGCATCTGTCGATCCGCACGAAGCGGTACCGACCAATAGCAACTCGGCGCGTGTCCTGTGATTGTTTTAAAAACCAGAAACTTGTCTATTTGATGTTCCAATTTGAAAAATTCATAACTTTCAAACCACACGTCCAAATTTTGCAAATTTTATATCAATGGAATCAGAAAGACAATTACTTTCTGACCATGCCCTTTGTTTAGTGAATTTCTTCTGTTAAATTGATTGTTTTTGCAGAAACTTGTGTATGCATGTATAGAATATAAAATTTGCTCTAAAATGATTTTTGAGATAAAACCTTTGGCAAATGGATTGTTTTGAACCTACTGACCTTAGAAACCAACTCATGTATTTGAAAATGTATTTGGTGAAGCAAAGGAATAAATCTTTGATTTAAACCATTTCTGGTCAAATAAAAAAATATTGTTTATTTGTTAAAAATGCTTTTTGGATAAAACCTTTGGGAAATGTTTTGATTTAAACTCTCTGACCCTAAACACAGGGTTTTATGATTTGAAAACATATTTTGTGAACCCTATAGATTATTGCCTTATTAAAAGCATTTTCAACCACATAAAATAATGATTTGGTTTGAAAATGGTTTATGAGTAAAATCTTTTGCAAATAGTTTTGCCACGTTATAAAATGACCAATAAAGTGTTTTAGAATGTTTATAACCTATTATAAACCACTTTTGTAAATAAAACAAAGTTTGGCATGCTTGCATGCATTGTTTATTTCTATTATTTTATGTGATGTTGCTTGAATGGTAGATTGAAATATTGCTTGCTTGATTGAATTGTAGTGATTTGAAGAGTGTGAATATTGCAAGATCAAGGAGTGAACTTATATTCTCTACCAAAAAGGCAAGTGATGCTCCATACTTTTGTCCCATTATTTTCACTATGCATTAGTGATATTTCTAAGTAGGACTTGCATGGAATTTTTGCTAAGTATAAACTATGCCATGGTAAATCCTAGTAGATGAAACCTTAGTAGAAATTTCCAAAGTTAAGATTCCTACTACTATCATGCTTAGCTTAGCTAGTAGAAAACAAGGGTGGATTACATATCATGCTATAGAATATTTCTAAGTCAAGGACTTGTGTTTTGTTTAATAAAACAACTAAGTGAATGAATCACCTGGGTGGAATGGAAGGAATGGTTTGTGTTGAGTGGTTCACAAGGCCCATTTCTATGGTTTACCTTGTGTATATCACTTGTGGATGGCGACCCAGGAACAAATAGATTTGAGATGTCAAATGTTGAGAAGCTTCAAGTGCAGCCACTTGGCATTATGGGCTTTGCCTGGATCATATAGGTTGCAATAACTTAGCCAAATGGACAGTTGGTGGTAGGGGATGATAGGTTGGAACGCGTCCATTCTGGTCTAAGGGAAGGCTTCTGAAAGATCTTGTCTTGGTGAAACCAAGTCTTGTGGGGAAAGTGCACCACCTCTGCAGAGTGTAAAATCTAAGTACTTAGCCATGTCGCTGGTAAAGGACAATTTGAGAATCAAGACATGGAAGCTATCAAGAATCTCCTCATCCCAATTTCTAAGTTAAAATCTTGTGGTTGAACAAGGGTTGAAGGATCACCAATTTATATTGGGAGATGCCTTGGGTAGTTTTTTTGTCAAGCAAAAACTTAGTGTTTTCAAATGATAAGGAAAAACTATTTTGAGCAAAGCAAGCCTAAGCTCCACTTAGCCAAATGCATATAGATGATAGACTCCACTATACTACCATAGTATCACTTGCCAATACAATTCAAATGTATTGACCCTTGTGGCTGTAACTTATTATGTTTGCCGGTTTGATTGATGTTAGTGAAGTTTATTGATTAGGATTACAAGTCTACAACCAACATGACTGCCTGTGGCACTTTGAAGATGAAGGACCCCATGCTATTGTTATATTTAGCTGCATTGTAATGAGATAGCCAAATGAGCTATGTAAGATGTAATTAATTATGTTATTCCTGGTTATAAAGTTGTATTATGACCTTTGTTTCTTGATATTACATCTTAACTGTGGATGCTAGCTATTGATCCAGGGACTAGCATTGTAAACACAGGGATCTCTACCTTATTAAAGGTTGGGAACCTTACACTCCATCATAGGTCGGCTTCACTCTGAGCTCCCTCCACCTTGCCCGCCAAGTGTTCGACATTTTTCCCGTTCGGCCATGGAATCCGACAACGAGGAGATGTTCGCCCTGTTGCTGGAGGAAAAGACCGCCACAGTCACCGAAGATGCAGAGCACATGCATATCCTCGCCTCTCTGGCCCGGCTGTTCATGCAGACTGCAGTGCTGAAGCATGGAGGCTCGGCGAAGGGTCACCGAACATGAAAATCAAGGCAGAGGATGGAGGTATACTCCATGTTGTACGTCGACTAATTCGCTGACGAGCCGCTGCACGAAGAGGCCATGTTTCGGTGCCGTTTCAGGATGAGCCAGAAGATCTTTCTCGATATCATAACAAGCATGCATTCATGTAAACGATTGGGAACTTGGATACAATAATGCGAATTAACATAGGCCTAAATAGTGCAAAAATCCCTAATTTTGCACGGGTCAAACCCTAGACAGTGCATCTGGCCAAAATAGGCAAAGTCTGACCCCAAACCGGTTACATGATCTAGATCTGCCCTGGCAAAATTCCGGCGATCTAGATCTCAATGATTCCTTCACAAAGAAGGGATTTGGCTTAGGGGATTGTAGATATAGATCTCCTCTCTGAAATCCCTCAAAAATATGCAAGAATCATAGGAAGGGAAAGGGGAGAGGGAAAGCTCTTCAAGGTCAACAATGGAGGAGAAAGAGAAAGCCAAGAACCAAGAAAAGAGTTGATTACCCATGAAGGGAAAGAGGAGCCCCTTTTATAGGGCTCTCAGATCTGCCCGTTATGGGCATTTACGACCCTGGCCAGAACTTCTGCTGGGAGGACGGAATTTCAGGTGGTACTAAGCCAATGGTCAGAAAACTATGACGTGAAAGACAAAGAAAAGGTATGGCCGGAATTTCCGCTGAGAACGGTACAACCGCGATAAATTCCGACCAAAGTTTCGACAAATAGAGCACATAAAATAGAGAGGTTACAGTACGTGATCGGAACAAGAGCCGGAATTTCACCTAGTACTACCGGCGGCATTTATGCCTGAGCGGTATTTTCGGTCCCTGGCCGTAACTTCAGGTGGGGGCAGTATTACCGCTGAAACTTCTGATCGAAATTTCGAAAAATATAACAAAATAGGCAGTGAGGATATAATATGCGAGCAGAATAAGTACCGGAACTTCCATCGGTACTACTAGCGGCAAATTTCCCTAGCGGTACTACCGATGGCTAGCCGGAACTTCCAGTCAGGGAAATTCCAGAAACCAAAACTGTAATAATTTTCACATCTGAACTTCAAACGAGATGAAACCAATTTTGTTGGAAAGATAAAAACAAAGAGAAATGAAATATTGGGTATCACCTAGGGAGAAAATACCATGAATATATATGTGATGTATCTCCTGAGGTGTGGAGCCGGAAAACTCACAAGAACAATAACCGCAATAAGATATGCAAGGGAAATCCTTAAATGAAGATCTAGAGCTTGTTATGATGATAACCACAATCTCTAGACCCTCTCATGGACAAGAACCAACTAACAACCAAGAAAGATGATGCTATGTATGCAAAGGTTTGAGCTCTCCCTGAACTATGCAATCAAGACACCCGCTTGAGAGCCCCTCTTGATAGAACGACTATCTATCCTAAACCCTGTTGGGCCATGTAGAGATAAAACAAAACTTTTTCCCTCTAACATGGTGATCCCAAGAACTAGCCGAGGTAGAAGGCCACGAGGTTTACCACTAGACGCACGGTTGTGGATTATTGATGAAGCGCGTCAGTTGATGCAGTGCAGTCCTTTGCGATCCGATCGTCCTGGTGCTGATCGTACAGCACCTCTGCAGGTATCCACACGTACAACGAGGAGCATCGGCGGCGAACTGCTAGGTTCGTTACGACGGCATGACTGCTGTGGAGCTAGGGTTTCCAACACATGGAATAACCTAACCGAACAACGATTAACCCTTCTGGGTTACGGTGCTCCACTATATATAGGGAGTGAACGTGGGATCTGCTCGCGCGGCCCATTCACTAAAGCCCATATAATATTAGTCTCTGTGAGTCCGACTCACTGACTTAGTCCAAATCAGGCTCGGGTCCAACCCAACCAGATTTCCAGTTCAGATCCAATCCGAACTTGCTCCCGCTCTTAAGTGTATGACCCCGCAGGCTCTTGCCAACTTGGACACAATTAGAGTCCGACTCTCAATCGATCAGTCGGTAGCGGCTCCTAGCAGAACATGCCGACTCCCAAGTACCAAAGAGTCATGACGACTTTCCTTTCCAATGCGACTTGCGTTCGAGTCCCTTTTGCCTCACGATATACCTTGTCAGACTATAGGCGAATATATGTCATCCCTTAAATAGTCCGACTCTCTTCTTGATCCGAGATAAGTGATTCACCCGACTAACTCTTAGTCGATTGCCTTGGTTAACACTTAACCGAGTCATGCATGGCCATGCTTTCCGAATCATATCTCACGAGAGGGCCCAGAGAATATCTCTCCAAGTGGAGGGGCAAAATCCCATCTTGGTTATTCACATCACGCAGCTTGATTCTCAGTCGACCCGAACTCTGCCTTTATAACTGCCCAGTTACGGATCAGCGTTTGATAGAACCTAAGTCGGTGATCCTCAACTCGGACTATGCAATAACCTCAGGTCTAAGGATTACATTGATTGAGATATACAAATGACAATTTGTTCGTTATACCCCAATATGGGTCAATCCGACTCGCTAAACTCTTTAGCCGAATCTGTGTAAGTTGGAATAGCATCTCCATGCCCATGACAAGTGGAACCGAGTTATCAAGCCAACTTTCACATTGGTCTAAGTTGTGTGTCTAGCACAACCTCAATGACCAAGGATATTTAGTACAAACAACATGAATGTATAGTTCCACAACCGAATCACATATTCAGTCATACACATCAGATGTTTACACAAGGACAACTTAATATCTTTATGAATACTATGGGAAAACTCATCATACATGATTACCTCTAGGGCATATTCCCAACAAACCCGGTCTCCCAACTAAGAACACGAGACCGGCAAAATAGAAGCCCTATCAAGATCATACCTTTTCCTTGAGCATTCCACTTGAACTTGATGTAGAGCGCCTTGTTCTTCTCAAGTGGGAACAACTTTCTTATTTGTGCTTGCTCTCTCTTGCTTGATGAAGACTTGCAAATTGCTCCCCCATACTCCATGGGGAAACCTCTTCTAGAACTTGTCTTCATCACTCCATGATCATGAGGATGGCAAGTGTAACATCCCAAAAATATTGATCAAGGTTATCAAATTCCAGTCATCAAAATTAGGGTTAACAAAAACTCTTGTTAATTAAGATCATATGAATGCATGTGTGTATGGGATGATTGTATGAATGCATGAATGGACTTGTGTGATTGTTGTGAATAGTAAGGATGGTTTAAAGATGAAAACAACATCATCTAAATCAAATCCAAGCAGAAACAAATCAAGAGAAATTCAAAAACAAACAAATGGTCATTTTTGTCAATCTTGCTCACTAGGCCACTTTGAGTGTTTCTAGTCCAAGATTTCAAATAGAAACAATTCCATTTCTTTTCACCCCTTGCTAGACTAAGTGAAAGTGAATCCAAGCCCACCTTTCAAACTCACAGAAACATTTGGCAACTTGATTCAAATGACAATTCAAAATTGAATCTATATCATATGGGAAGATCACCAATTCTCAAAAACCAACCAAAATAGTGCACCTTGAAAAAACCAGTGCACCTAGTATGTGACCAGTACACCCACCAATTTTCATTCAAAAATTCAAATCTCTTTCGGCCATTTCATCAAACACAAATCAAACAAAACATAAAACACTATAGTAAGCAGTGTTTGTGCCTAACTTGTCTCCCCTATAGCTCACATCACACTCTTAGTAGATCATCTAGTTCAATTAACAAGCTCTAGCTCACTGTGAGCTTGCCATTGTCATCAATGGTGAGCATGTCGAGCCCCAAATGGCCACCCCATGGTCGACAGCAAGCTAGGAGCAACTCTAGCCTCACCAACCTTGTCTGTGACACTAACCACCATCCACCGCCACCCCCTGTCCAACGCCAAAGCACTGCCAGCCCCTGGACCACTCACCTGAGCGTGTCCAGCTTCTCTACAAGCATGCCGAGAGCGCGCCAGAGCGCCGCACTCGACACGCGAGCATAGACTGCGCGCCACCCTCGCCGCTTGCGTGCGTTATCACCACCGCCCCAGGAACCGCTCGGACATGCGTGTTCATCGCCGCACGACCAGGACATCCCGTGCGCCATTAAAACCTTCGTCGGACCTGTCAGAGCATCGCAACGTTCCGACCGCATTGCACCGCCCCACGCCTCGCGACCATGCCGTTGAGCTTCACCAGGGAACACAACATCGTCCCCTACCATCGCCCATGTCATTAGCTCACTGTGACGATGACCACGACGACCTCCACCCGCGCCCTTCGGTCCCCTCGCTGCGCTATAAATAGAGGCCACCCGCTCGAATTCTTCACACCAACACACTCCCCTCTCTCTCAGAACCACCCCACCTCACCCCCGGAGCAAGGTGAGCAGCAGGTCGCCGGAATTTCGCAGAATTCTTAATCCAAGCCCGTTGGATTCAAACCATTTAAATTTGTAGATCACCTAAAGTAAAAATAACAAGGTAGAAGCTTTTCTTTATTCAAACATTTTTCAAAATTCAACCATAAAAGCTTTTGAGTTGATTCCAACTCTCAAAAATCACATTTAACAAGACCTTTCTAAATATATAAAAATATCTAGGTTTACTTGCAGAAATAATGGTCAAACAATAAAAGAATGCCCCATAGGCATTTCTAGTCACTTTATTTAATTAAAATAAAAGGGTTAAACCTTATTAAATTGTGAACCACTTTAAATCACATTCCCAAGTACTGAAATATGTGGTGATGACATGTGTCCACATGATCCCATATTTTAGTTGGAGAATATTAAATCTTAAGTAGTTTTTCAATGAGTAGAAATTACTTTTCTAAATAAAATAAATAAGACAAGTGCTTTAATCCTTGTGTTAATAAATATGATGCTAGACCAACTAGTGTGAACCTTTGTGTGCTAAATAGAATATTTAAGAATTGTTTGATGATTGTGTATCTCGTATTTATTTATAGACGCTAGTACCGGACAAGGATACGAGGAGAAAGGAGAATACTACGAGGAAGAAGCCAAGGAGAACTTCAACCACTTCTCTACACAAGGCAAGCTAACACTTGCAACTTAGCAAGCTACCACTTGCAAGTTTCTAAACCATGCAAGTTCTACTTGCAAGCTTACACCACTTGATACCTAATCCTAGTTTTATTTGCAAGCTTAGTTATTTTATTTCTTTATCAAAGCTTTCTTTTGGAGTTTACTTAGTGACTTGTAGATTTTAGAAATATATTTAAAGGTAGCATAAAGAGCATAAAACTTGGCCTAAGTTAGATAATCTTGATGTCATCCTGAGGCATGAGATTGAACTTAGATCATTCACACATGTTTACCAACCCTAATTAGTGTTTATACCCCACTTGTAGATGCTAGTGCTAAGCATAAAACTTGATCACTTTAGATGGGATTACTTGGTGAAAATGGTTATGAAAACCTTAGAATGATGATTCATTCTAATGAAATGTTTTGACATGTGTTCCTGAACACCAGATGATTTTGATGATGAAAATGTTGAGGCATGAGCCTGAGCCCTTTATAAAACTGATGGTTGTCTGGATGCGATACCATTCCAATTTTACAGTACAACCACAATACCCGAAATTTGGGTAGGGCTTGACTGGAAGTTTATATACCTTAGTATGGGTTCCCTTGCGGCCAAGGTTTGAGCTGATGCTACCTTGTGAAGATTGTCCACCTGTGCAGTTCCCAAGATGACAGTTGGTCATGGTTGGAAGGCCAAACTCATAGGAAAGGTGCCTATACTAGGGCGTGTAATTGAAAGGTTAGGATTGATTATCCGCATACCGAGTATGGTGAATTCAGGATTGTTCCTGATGGATGTATCGAATATTATAGTGAAAGTGTACCACCTCTACAGAGTGTCAAACTATTCGAATAGCCGCGTCCACAGTTATGGACAGTTGGAGTGGCCATACTATTCCATCGTCAGATGTTTTCAAAATGACTTGTGAAATGAATCATGACTTTGACTTGACCACAACATGGTTGTGATATGAAACTCAAGTGCCCACTTAGCTGTTATAAAAATTTCAACTAGCTTTCTTTGCTTCTGAACTCAGTTAAGGTAAATCTGGCTTTTTGCAAAACAACCTAGAGCCTAGTACTTCCTACTCAAAACCACTTCACTTGTTAGTATTAGTTTGCGAGTACTTAAAGAGTACTCATGGCTTTGTCCCTGGCTATTCCCATGGCTAGACTATGAAGAGGACTATAAGGAGGATGGACCGCAGGAAGGCTAAGACAACTAGGATCATCTCCCATCGCCAGCATTGCCTATGACCATGAAGATGGAGCTTCGCGCATACTACCGTTATCATTATGTTATTCCGCTGCTATCATTGTACTAAGACTGGATCATGAGATCCTTTATTTGTTGTAAGACCTTATGTATGGTTTGTAATGGATGATGTACTGTGATATCCAATCTGTTATTTCTCGCAAAAATGGTAATCCTGGATTGCGATATATGGCATAAAAGGCATCTGGGATTAAAAATCCGGGTGTTGACAAGTTGGTATCAGAGCCATCCTGACCATGGGAGATCCTAGTTTAGAATGGACGTTTGAATCAAAAACTTAGTTTAAAAACCAAAGAAGTGAGTATTTATGAAAACTTATTCTCATTATTACCACTTAGACTCTTTCATGAAAATTCATGTTACTCGAAACTTCTTGCAAATTTACATAAATTTTGACACACTTGATCACTCTACTAAATTACTCATCCTACATTCTTATAGATGGACGTGAAGTATAGCAAGTTCTATCATTTGGGAAATGGAGGAGATCTCATCTTTGAGCGTGACTTGGACCAGATTTCGGAACTTCTGGAGCGCCTGCACCCCGAGTTCGTCGGAGCTCAGATCAACGATTAGGAAGGAGAGGAATTGCAATGGATGATTGTTGCAAGTCTTCGAGGAAAGATTGAAGGCCCCACCTCAGAGGGAATTCAGTTCGCCATTAGAGAGAACAACTGGCTTGATGGACTTGCCAGGGCCATGCAGGAAGCTCCTGCCCATCTGTGTGGACAGAGTATCAATCAGATCAAGGGTACCCGCTTTGAGTTCTGCCCAAGGCGTGATGTTATGGGACAGCCACTGGAGGCACCATATCACCCCGAGCTGAAGAACCAAGTGGAACACCTCAGCTTCATGATGTATGACCGGCAGAAGGACTTAGACAATGCCCGCTTGTAACATCCCTAAAATCATGATTTCAAAGATTGCATATCATTCATGCATGCATATAGTTTTGAGATCAAATTCAAACTCATTTCAAGAAAAACAGAAGCACATAGTGCTATCATTTTATGTGAGCAAACTTGAATCAAATGGCCATCCCCATTTGAGAGTCTAAATGTTTTAAACCTAGATTGTTTGTCTCCCTTGTTGATTGGTTTGAGTGTGGAGTTAGAACAATTTTTTACAAAATAGGAATGGCTTCAAAAACCATTTTCAAACATTTGCAAATCAAGTGCAAAGTCCCTGTTATTTTGTTTCTCCAAAAATGACCAAGCCTTTTCAAAGTAACCACATGGTTTATGCCTAGAATTGAGACTGTTGCACACTGCAAAAATCCCAAAAAGATTTGGATTCAAAAAGAGTTCGAATTCATTTGAAAACCATTCCTGAAAATCATCCTGGAAAAAGAAAAGGAATAAAGAAAAGAAAAAGGCCAGGCGCTCCTATTCTAGCCCAACAGCAGAACCGGACCAGCTAGCCCACCCGGCCTCCCTCTCTCTCTCGCACGCGCAGACACACCCACGCGGTCGCTGACACCCAGACCCCACTCTCTCTCTGCGTATTTCGTTGACGAGCGGGCCCCGTCCACGTCATCGTCTTCTTCCCCAAATCCCGCGCACGAACTCCGCCGCTGCCCGTTGCTGCTTTGATTCCGTGAGGTAAATGGCATTGATTCCCTAGGCGTTTCTTGTCAAGCCTCTGGCTATATAATCCCCACTCTCTCGCGACCATTTCCCCTCAACCAATTCCTCCTTCACGCCACCAGGCTGCCCACAACTCGCTCGACGCCGCCGCTGTTCCGACGACCGCGCCGACGAATTCCGGTGAGCTCCGTGTTCCCCTCTGTCCCTGACTCATGCTATCACGCTCAGCAACTTCTTGCGCATCCACTGACACGCCTCGTTTATTCTCGCATGACCTGTAGCCTCGGCAACGACTTCGACAGACGCGCCGCCGCTCTCTGCACAAACTTCGGCGACCTCTCCCCGTAAGTACCAGCCGCCCCTTGCTCTCTGCCTGATACGCCTAGGACCCCCATCGTCTAGCGCATCTAACAGTGCCTTTCTTTCGACTTAGCGCGACGCCGAACCTCGCCAACATCGACAGCAGCCGCACCCGACGCATTCGCAAACTCAGGCGAGGAATCTCCGACGACCTCGCGTGCCCCTTGACGAACCAACACCACCTTGAGCATCAGCAGCTTCCTGCGGTTCTGGTAAGCCTCTTCCCCCACTCCCGCGCGACCTAGAACGCCAGCGCCGCCGCTGACAGGCGCGCCGCCGCCAGTCGCCGCCGCTAGCGCCGCTTAGTTTTGGTCAGATGAATTGTAGCCGTCAGATCCAGATCCAGCGCGTAGGATTAGTTCACTTAGCGAACTGTTAAGTTTAGATCTGAGCCGTGCGTATTAGTTAGATCCTACGGCTCGCAAGCGTGATCCGGTGCGAAGCGGTACGCGCCAGTAAGGTTAAGACACGTGGCTAGGGTTTGAGTTTAAAACAGAATTTAAATCAGATTTAGATCCAATTTTGAAATAGCTATAACTTTTGAATCCCACGTTAGATTTTTGCAAATTTTATACCTTTGGAATTAGGGAGACAAGCCCTTTCTGTTTATGCAATGTGTTTAGTGAAAAGTTTCTGTTAAAATGACTTTATTTGCATAAACTTGTTTAAGGCTATTTTGAGTATAGGAATTGTTTAGGAATTTGTTTTAGTGCTAAATAAGTTTGGTTTAGCAAGTTTTTGACTTGGTTATGATTCAGTATCATGCACTTGCTTGGTTGGGTTTTAAAAATCATCACTTAGCATTTTGCATGCATGCATATATTTATGTTTGTATATGAATTCTGTGTAAATTTGTGCTACCATTTTTTTGTGTAGACTTTGGTGCTAGTGACTGTGATTGTGAAGAGTGTTACTCTCCCCACTACCAAGGCAAGTGGTACTTCATGAATATTTCCATCCCTATATTTTGTACAAGCATTAGAAATTTTGCTAAGTCTTGCATGTGTTACCATTTTTGCCAAATGCCATGTTGGGAAATCCTAAGTAGTTGTAGAATTGCTAGGAAATTCCTAAGTTAAGTTACTATGCCATGCTTATTCTAGCTAGTAGCAAACAAGGGTTGGTAAAGTATATACATGCTATGATGAAAATATTTCCAAGTCCTTGGACTTATGTTTTCTTAATAAAACAACTAAGTCAATGAATCACCTGGGTGGAATGGGACTTGTTTGGTGGTTTTTAGTTGAGTGGTTACACAAGGCCCATGGTTATGGTTTACCTTGTGTATCTCACTTGTGGTATGCCACCCAGGAACAAAGGGATTTTAGAGGCCAAGTGTTGAGAAGCTTATAGTGCAGCCACTTGGCAATATGGGCTCTGCTTGGATCACATAAATTGCTGGAACTTAGCCATTTGGACAGTTGGTGGTAGTGGGAATGATAGGTTGGAGCGCGTCCATTTGGTCTAAGGAAAGGCTTCTGAAAGGTCCTGTCTTGGGAAACCAAGTCTGGTGGGGAAAGTGCACAACCTCTGCAGATGGAAAAATCTAAGTACTTAGCCAAGTCCATGGCAATGGACAACTTGAGCATCAAGACATGGAAGCTATCAAGAATCTCATCACTCCAACTTCTAAGTAAAAATTGTGGGTGAACAAGGGTGAAGGACCTCAATGTCTATTGATGGTTTCTTGGGAAAAGTTTTGACAAAGAAAAACTTAGAGTTTTCAACTAATAGGAAAAACCTATTTTGAGCAAAGCAAGCCAAACTACACTTAGCCAAAATGCATATAGTAATATAGTCCACTTAAAATTTACTAAGGTATCACTTGCCAATACTATTCCAAAGTATTGGCCCACTGTGGCTGTAACTTGTGATGTTGCAGGTTATTCCGATGATGATTAGGTGTCATGAGTCTACACTCAACATGTTTACCTGTGGCACATGAAGATGAAGACTTATGTTTATTTACTTATTCCAAACTCTTGTATTAGGCCTGTGGCCTTGAGTTGTAAAAGACTATGTTTTATCTCTGGAATGGATGTAATAAATGACCTTTGTTTCTGTGTACTTCATCTTAAACTGTGGATGCTAGCAATGATCCAGGGACTAGCATTGCAATCACAGGGATCCTTTTCCTTTACAAAGGAGGGATCTTACAGATGGTATCAGAGCACTGTGTTGCCTGTAGGATTATGACCCTAGGATTAGAAACCACTAAGGAAAAAATTTCAACTACACTTGTCTATTCTTCTCGTAAACTTTTCTAATCTTCTCATTCTCATCTCTATTTGTAGATGAACTCCATCAACGAAGCCGTAAGGAAAGTACCACTCATGACCATGACCTTGGAGTGTGAGACTGAGTTCCCCAAAATTCTGAAGGACCTCATGGTGGCAATGGAAATACATGGTGCAGCTGTGTACAAAGGCTTTCCAGTGATGGATGAAGAAGTTGAGTACTGGTGGGTGCAACTTCACTTGTACAAAAACAAGGAAGACAACCACAAAGAAACAGGATTCTGCATGTACACCAACACTGTGGTACACACCACATTCTTTGAGTCAGCAAGAGAAGCAGCTTGGAGGACTATCAAAGAACTTAGTGCTAGAGTCAAGTGCAGAATGCTCAACCTCCAAAAAGACTTGATGAAAGAGAAGGAACATACCCAAGAGTTGGAAGCTACCAACCAAACCCTAAGAGGAGATATTATAGACTTAGTGATGGAATCATGTGAGCAAGATAGGTTGATTGCTTCTAGGAACATTGTGTTAGCCAACAGATCCAGTGAGATAGGATTGTAAACGTACTTCGTTAGTTGGACCACCACCTATCACCTTATTTTCCAAAATGTTACCTTAAAATAAGATTGGACCTTGGTTGATGTAATGGTTTCATGTATGCATGACTTGTGTGTTTTGCTTCCCAAGGATATGTATGTGATGTTTGACTTTTTGATTACCTTGAATTGTGTTGTTCTAACTTTTCTATCTTATAAATAGATGCCTATTACCATCAGCACTGTTGAGGAGTTCCAGGTTACCCGCTTTGGTCCTCGTATCGTTGAGCTTACCACTTTGCTCAATCTCCCTCTTCCCACCATCATGGTGCACCCCCTCACCAAGTTCGAGAGGAAGGACCTCTGGGGCTTCAAGGTGAACTAGCCTGGACGCCAGACAGAGCCTACTACGGAGGCCATCGTCTTCAAGCTTATGCACGATGATAGGGAGAGAGGCATGGAGGTAGTTATGCAGGACCTGATAGGACGTCTGCTAGGAAGACACTCCCGACAGGTTAGAGGCACCCACTTCCACGTCTTCGGAAGACGTGATGAGGATGGAGAGTCCATCGACTTCGAGGACGACTCGAGGGACGCAGCAGAGCCGATACGTCTGTATCTCGAGGACTTAGAGTCTCTCATTAGGCACGTGGACACGGACAGGACCAATGTCATGCTCAGTAATGACGAGCTCCAGGTGCAGCTTCGCGAGAAAGACAAGCTCTTCGCGCAGCAGGACGAGATAGTCAAGGAAATGGAGGCAAAGTTCAAGACCCAGGACAGGAAGTTCAAGAGTCAGGAGAAGCGTGTCCAGGATAGGAACAAGAAGATCCGGGACATGACTGAAGAACTGCAGTCCAAGGACTTCGAGCTAGAGCAGCAACAGACGGTGATAGAGAGGCTTCGTTCCCAGAAGAGGGCTCTCAAGGCCAAGATAGAGTCCTTGACCACTACCATTGAGGAGAACAAGACCGCGATGGAGAACGCAGGTCTTACCTTTGTCGAGGAGGAGATTGATGCTGATGAGTAGACTTGACTACTCGTTAATCTTTTATTATTGTACTTGTTATTCGAGAACTTGTTATTGGACCATCCGACATGTGGATGGCTTGCCACTTGTGTGTTTTACTTTATGAACTTGTTATCTTGTTGTTGAACTTTTATCTTCTGTTGCATGCTTGTGTTTGCTTATGTGATGTAATGTGCATGAAAGCATCTATGGGTATCTCATTCTTATCTCTATTTGAACAAACCACAGATGCCTCCCCGTCGTGCAAACCCCAACCCCAACAACAACAACAACAACAACAACAACATCACTCCAGAAATGCAGCAAATGATGACTGCTCAAACACAGCTAATGCAGATGATGACAACATTCATCTAGAACCAGAATAATAACAACAACAACCCTAATAACAACAGCAATAACAACAACAATAACAACAACAACCCTCCGGGCTTTGATATGCTTACCAGATTTCTGAGATTGAGGCCAGCTAAGTTCTCAGGGACGACTGATCCCATGGTGGCCAACGATTGGCTACGTTCTGTAAACAAGGACTTAGTGACCGTGGGCTGCACGGATGCTAAAAAGGTCAGATTTGCAGCACATCTGCTGGAAGGGCCAGCCGCCACTTGGTGGGACAACTTCCAAATCACCACTCCTATAGATGAGGTGACTTGGGCTATCTTTGAGGATGGCTTTCGCACTGCTCATATCTCATCAGGAATAATGAGCCTGAAAAAGAAAGAGTTCCACAATCTGAAGCAGCGCCACCGCAGTGTGGCTGAATACATTAAAGAGTTCAACAATCTGGCGTGTTATGCACCAGATGAGGTTGACACAGATGCCAAGAGAAAGGAAAAATTTCTGGAAGGCTTGAATGATGAGCTGAATCTGCAGCTAGCTGTGGCATATGTTCCCACTTATCAGTCGCTCTGTGACAAGGCTGCTATATTGGAGAACAAAATGAAGCAAGTCGAGAGTAGAAAGAGAAAGCACTCCGACAAGCACAGCTCGGGATCGTCTCACAAACGATCTCACTATGATGACAGTGGAAGCTCAGGATCCCACAAGCATGGGAAATTCAACAAGCACCACAACCACAACCGTCATGACAACAAGCATCATCGCAGTCATGACAATGACAAGTACCAGAACCACAAGAGTGGACATAAGAGCCACCACAGTGGTAATGGAAGTGGAAGTGGAGGTCAGCCTGCTAAGAGAGACATCAGTCAGGTTGAATGCTTCAAATGCAAGAAGATGGGACACTGCAAATGAGTGCCCTGAAAAGAAAGTTGAAGGACCTGTCAAGCCCAATCCTTTCCAGAAAGGATAGGTGAACCACATCAGTGTGGAGGAGGTATATGAGGAGCCTGATGTTGTTGCTGGTAAGTTCAGACTCAATTCTATTCCAGCATTTGTTCTTTTTGATACTGGAGCATCGCATTCATTCATATCAAAAGCATTTGTTGATAGAAATGGGTTTCCAACTGAAAACATTGGGTGTCCAATAAAAGTTAGTTCTCCGGGTGGAGATATGATAGTAAGTCTTGGATGCCGGGATCTAGTAATAGAGTTCGGAAAACATAAGTTTCCAGTCAGTCTGATAATCCTAGATTCCCAAGGACTGGACGTGATATTGGGAATGGATTGGATGGCTAAGTATGAAGGAGTACTAGATTGTGCTAATCGTACTGTTGCACTCACGACCCCAGAAAGAAAACGGATTAAGTTTAAATCCAACTTTGAATCAAAAGGAAGTAAGCTAAATTCTCTTAAGGGGGTTAGCATGGACAGTGTGCCAATTGTGAGTGAATATCCGGATGTGTTTCCGGAAGAATTGCCGGGAATGCCACCAGATAGAGATGTGGAGTTTCTGATAGATTTGGTACCAGGGTCTGGACCAATAGCAAAGAGACCATATAAAATGTCAGTTGATGAACTGAAAGAGCTTAAGAAGCAACTGGGAGAACAGTTGCAGAAAGGATTCATTCAACCAAGTTCTTCATCTTGGGGAGCCCCAGTTTTGTTCGTGGAGAAGAAAGATAGAAGTCAAAGGTTATGCATAGATTACCGTTCACCCAACGAAGTAACTATCAAGAACAAATATCCTTTGCCTAGAATAAATGACTTGTTTGATTAGCTAGAAGGAGCATGTGTGTTCTCAAAGATTGATCTCCGGTCAGGCTATTTTCAACTTAAGATAAGAGAACAAGACATACCAAAAACAACATTCACTACAAGGTACGGATTATATGAGTATACCGTAATGCCTTTCGGCTTGACAAATGCTCCAGCATACTTCATGAATATGATGAACAAAGTGTTCATGGAATTCCTTGACAAGTTTGTTGTCGTTTTCATCGATGACATCTTAGTCTACTCCAAGAGCAAATAAGAGCATGAAGGACATTTGCGTTTGATACTTGAGAAGTTAAGGGAGCATAAACTTTATGCCAAATTCAGCAAATGTGAGTTCTGGTTGGAGGAAGTTGGTTTCCTTGGTCATGTTATGACAAAGGATGGTGTAGCGGTTGATCCTGCTAAGGTTTCAGCTGTGACTGAATGGGAATCTCCCAAGTCCGTGAAAGAAGTTCGTAGTTTCCTTGGCTTAGCAGGTTACTACAGAAGGTTCATTGAAAATTTCTCAAAGGTTGCTAAGCCTATGACTGAATTGTTAAAGAAAGACAAGAAGTTTGCTTGGTCTGAAGGTTGTGAAGTCAGCTTTCAGGAGTTGAAGAAGAGACTTGTGACAACACCAGTTTTGTGTCTGCCAGACTTGGAAAAGGATTTCCAAGTATATTGTGATGCATCTCATCAAGGTTTGGGTGCAGTACTTATGCAAGACGGTAAAGTTGTAGCTTATGCCTCGATACAACTCAAAACTCATGAAGTAAACTACCCTACTCATGATTTGGAGTTAGCCTCTGTCGTCCATGCACTCAAAACATGGAGACACTATCTTTTGGGAAAACGTTGTGAAGTATTCACAGATCACAAAAGTTTGAAGTATATCTTCACCCAAAAGGAAATCAATATGAGACAAAGAAGATGGTTAGAGCTTATCAAGGACTATGACTTAAGTTTGCAATACCACCCCGGTAAAGCAAATGTTGTAGCAGATGCTCTAAGTCGTAAGGTATTTGTGAATGGCCTTACCAAAGGAGAATTGCCAGATGATTTGTGTGCCCAATTCAGAAAACTCAGGTTGGAGATTGTGCCTGAGGGACATCTCATGTCTTTGGATGTTCAACCCACTTTGTTGGACAAGATCAAAGAAGCCCAGAAGACTGATAAAGAAATTGAAGAGATTAGGGAAAAGATTGGCCAAGGAAAAGCCAAAAATTTCCATGAAGACGAGCAGGGTACTTTATGGCACGGGAAACGTATTTGTGTTCCACAAGACCCGGAGTTGCGGAAACTGATTTTGCAGGAAGCACACAACTCTCTGTATTCTATTCACCCGGGTAACACCAAAATGTACATGGACATGAAAGAAAGATTTTGGTGGAATAATCTCAAGAGGGACTTCGCCGAACATATTGCTTTGTGTGATGTGTGTAGTAGAGTGAAAGCGGAGCATCAGAAACCAGCAGGTTTGCTTCAACCACTACCTATTCCTGATTGGAAATGGGACAAGATTGGTATGGATTTCATTACCGGATTACCAAGGACCAGATCAGGATATGATTCCATATGGGTAGTAGTGGGTCGCCTAACTAAAGTGGCTCATTTCATACCCGTAAAGACAACTTATACAAGTGCTAAGTTAGCCAAAATCTACATGAGTAGAATTGTATGTCTACATGGTGTGCCCAAGAGTATTGTGTCTGATAGGGGAACTCGATTCACTTCCCATTTTTGGAGACAGCTACATGAGTCATTGGGAACGAGGTTGGAATTCAGTACTGCTTTTCATCCTCAAACCGATGGACAAACAAAAAGGACTAATCAAATTCTGGAAGACATGTTGAGGGCATGTGCCCTAGACTATGGAACAAGTTGGGATGAAAGTCTTCCTTACGCAGAATTTTCTTATAACAACAGCTATCAAGCCAGCATTGAGATGGCACCATTTGAGTTTCTCTACGGAAGAAAGTGTACCACCCCATTGTTATGGAATGGTGTGGGAGAAAGAAGTTTATTCGGGCCAGATCTTATCAAAGAAGCCGAAGAGAAGGTCAAATTGGTTAAGGACAGGTTAAAGATAGCACAGGCCCGACAGAAAAGCTACGCAGATCCTAAGCGTAGAGAGGTCACCTACGAAGTTGGTGATAGAGCTTATCTTAGAGTGTCACCACTTCGTGGAGTGAAAAGATTCGGAGTCAAAGGAAAATTGGCACCAAGATATGTTGGGACATTCAAGATTTTGAGTCGCAAAGGAGAAGTTGCCTATGAAATAGAACTACCAGAATCTCTATCAGTTGTCCATAATGTGTTTCATGTGAGTCATCTTAAGAAATGTCACCCAGAAATGGAAGAAACTTCTTTGAAGGATACTATACCTTTGGAGGAGGTTCAACTAGAAAGTGATCTCACTTATGAAGAGAAACCCATCAAGATTCTTGAGACTGCAGAAAGAGTCACAAGGACAAAGACTATCAAGTTTTGCAAAGTGCAGCGGAATCATCATTCCGAAGAGGAAGCAACATGGGAAAGAGAAGATGATCTTCGGAAAGACCACCCTCACCTATTTCCTAGCCAATCCGAATCTCGAGGGCGAGATTCACCTTAAGGGGGTTAGATTTGTAACATCCCTAAAATCATGATTTCAAAGATTGCATATCATTCATGCATGCATATAGTTTTGAGATCAAATTCAAACTCATTTCAAGAAGAATAGAAGCACATAGTGCTATCATTTTATGTGAGCAAACTTGAATCAAATGGCCATCCCCATTTGAGAGTCTAAATGTTTTAAACCTAGATTATTTGTCTCCCTTGTTGATTGGTTTGAGTGTGGAGTTAGAACAATTTTTTAGAAAATAGGAATGGCTTCAAAAACCATTTTCAAACATTTGCAAATCAAGTGCAAAGTCCCTGTTATTTTGTTTCTCCAAAAATGACCAAGCCTTTTCAAAGTAACCACATGGTTTATGCCTAGAATTGAGACTATTGCACACTGCAAAAATCCCAAAAAGATTTGGATTCAAAAAGAGTTTGAATTCATTTGAAAACCATTCCTGAAAATCATCCTGGAAAAAGAAAAGGAATAAAGAAAAGAAAAAGGCCAGGCGCTCCTATTCTAGCCCAACAGCAGAACCGACCCAGCTAGCCCACCCGGCCTCCCTCTCTCTCTCGCACGCGCAGACACACCCACGCGGTCGCTGACACCCAGACCCCACTCTCTCTGCGTATTTCGCTGACGAGCGGGCCCTGTCCACGTCATCGTCTTCTTCCCCAAATTCCGCGCACGAACTCCGCCGCTGCCCGTTGCTGCTTTGATTCCGCGAGGTAAATGGCATTGATTCCCTGGGCGTTTCTTGTCGAGCCTCTGGCTATATAATCCCCACTCTCTCGCGACCATTTCCCCTCAACCAATTCCTCCTTCACGCCACCAGGCTGCCCACAACTCGCTCGACTCCGCCGCTGTTCCGACGACCGCGCCGACGAATTCCGGTGAGCTCCGTGTTCCCCTCTGCCCCTGACTCATGCTATCACGCTCAGCAACTTCTTGCGCATCCACTGACACGCCTCGTTTATTCTCGCATGATCTGTAGCCTCGGCAACAACTTCGACAGACGCGCCGCCGCTCTCTGCACAAACTCCGGCGACCTCTCCTCGTAAGTACCAGCAGCCCCTTGCTCTCTGCCTGATACGCCTAGGACCCCCATCGTCTGGCGCATCTAACGGTGCCTTTCTTTCGACTTAGCGCGACGCCGAACCTCGCCAACGTCGACAGCAGCCGCACCCAACGCATTCGCAAACTCCGGCGAGGAATCTCCGACGACCTCGCGTGCCCCTTGATGAACCAACACCACCTTGAGCATCAGCAGCTTCCTGCAGTTCTGGTAAGCTTCTTCCCCCACTCCCGCGCGACCTAGAACGCCAGCGCCGCCGCTGACAGACGCGCCGCCGCCAGTCACCGCCGCTAGCGCCGCTTAGTTTTGGTCAGATGAATTGTAGCCGTCAGATCCAGATCCAGCGCGTAGGATTAGTTCACTTAGCGAACCGTTAAGTTTAGATCTGAGCCGTGCGTATTAGTTAGATCCTACGGCTCGCATGCGTGATCCGGTGCGAAGCGGTACGCGCCAGTAAGGTTAAGACACGTGGCTAGGGTTTGAGTTTAAAACAGAATTTAAATCAGATTGAGATCCAATTTTGAAATAGCTATAACTTTTGAATCCCACGTTAGATTTTTGCAAATTTTATACCGTTGGAATCAGGGAGACAAGCCCTTTCTGTTTATGCAATGTGTTTAGTGAAAAGTTTCTGTTAAAATGACTTTATTTGCAGAAACTTGTTTAAGGCTATTTTGAGTATAGGAATTGTTTAGGAATTTGTTTTAGTGCTAAATAAGTTTGGTTTAGCAAGTTTTTGACTTGGTTATGATTCAGTATCATGCACTTGCTTGGTTGGGTTTTAAAATTCATCACTTAGCATTTTGCATGCATGCATATATTTATGTTTGTATATGAATTGTGTGTAAATTTGTGCTACCATTTTTTTGTGTAGACTTTGGTGCTAGTGACTGTGATTGTGAAGAGTGCTACTCTCCCCACTACCAATGCAAGTGGTACTTCATGAATATTTCCATCCCTATATTTTGTACAAGCGTTAGAAATTTTGCTAAGTCTTGCATGTGTTACCATTTTTGCCAAATGCCATGTTGGGAAATCCTAAGTAGTTGTAGAATTGCTAGGAAATTCCTAAGTTAAGTTAGTATGCCATGCTTAGCCTAGCTAGTAGCAAACAAGGATTGGTAAAGTATATACATGCTATGATGAAAATATTTCTAAGTCCTTGGACTTATGTTTTCTTAATAAAACAACTAAGTCAATGAATCACCTGGGTGGAATGGGACTTGTTTGGTGGTTTTTAGTTGAGTGGTTACACAAGGCCCATGGTTATGGTTTACCTTGTGTATCTCACTTGTGGTATGCCACCCAGGAACAAAGGGATTTTAGAGGCCAAGTGTTGAGAAGCTTATAGTGCAGCCACTTGGCAATATGGGCTCTGCCTGGATCACATAAGTTGCTGGAACTTAGCCATTTGGACAGTTGGTGGTAGTGGGAATGATAGGTTGGAGCGCGTTCATTTGGTCTAAGGAAAGGCTTCTGAAAGGTCCTATCTTGGGAAACCAAGTATGGTGGGGAAAGTGCACAACCTCTGCAGATGGAAAAATCTAAGTACTTAGCCAAGTCCATGGCAATGGACAACTTGAGCATCAAGACATGGAAGCTATCAAGAATCTCATCACTCCAACTTCTAAGTAAAACTTGTGGGTGAACAAGGGTGAAGGACCTCAATGTCTATTGATGGTTTCTTGGGAAAAGTTTTGACAAAGAAAAACTTAGAGTTTTCAACTAATAGGAAAAACCTATTTTGAGCAAAGCAAGCCAAACTACACTTAGCCAAAATGCATATAGTAATATAGTCCACTTAAAATTTACTAAGGTATCACTTGCCAATACTATTCCAAAGTATTGACCCACTGTGGCTGTAACTTGTGATGTTGCAGGTTATTCCGATGATGATTAGGTGTCATGAGTCTACACTCAACATGTTTGCCTGTGGCACATGAAGATGAAGACTTATGTTTATTACTTATTCCAAACTCTTGTATTAGGCCTGTGGCCTTGAGTTGTAAAAGACTATGTTTTATCTCTGGAATGGATGTAATAAATGACCTTTGTTTCTGTGTACTTCATCTTAAACTGTGGATGCTAGCAATGATCCAGGGACTATCATTGCAATCACAGGGATCCTTTTCCTTTACAAAGGAGGGATCTTACACCGCTCCTACGCCAACCACAACTATGCCATCGCTGTCTAGAAGGATCAGACCATAGCCATGCTGGTGAAGGATCGCTAGTCTCGCCGCCGTCAGCTTGACAAGAAGGAGCGTATCATTGCCCGTCTTTGCCACAGGATCACCGACTTGGAGGAGACCATCCACGAGAGGGACATGCAGCTTGAGGAGAGGGAGAATGGAGGGGAGGATATCCGTGGAGACCCCTACTCTTACCTTAGTGATGATGATGACTTTCTAGAGGATCAAGCCATGGACTTCTTCACCGATGAGGATGACTTCGCCTTCATTGATGATGATGAGGAGGAGGAGGATGAGGATGATGAGGACACCGATTCCGAGGAGTAGTAGCACTTGAGCACTAGCGTTAGTGAGTTGTATCCGGTCCCACTGTATCGTAGTTTCATAGAATGGTTCTTAAAGCCATCTTTTTTTCCTTGTTGTGGTGTGTGTTTGTATCGTGTGCTATGAATGAATGAATGAATGAAAAGCAAGTTGCTAGAAAAATCTGAGTCAAACTTCAAAAACAAACCCCTGAACCTTAGAAATTTCCCTCTTTTCTCACGATTTATCTCAATCTCCAGATGCCTCGCGGAGGAAGCACTTCGTCCCCGGACCCAATGTTGCAAATTTTGCAAATGTTGGTTTCTGACCGAGAAGCTGAAAGAGACGAACGTCAAGCCAACTTAGCCACCCTTCAACACATAGCTCAGATGGAAAACAACAACCAAGGCCATGGAAACCAGGACAACCATGGATCAAAGCTCAAGAACTTTCAGAAGACCAATCCATCCATCTTTACTAAGTTTGAAGAGCCCCTAGATGCAGATGATTGGCTGCAAACCATGGAGAACAACTTAGAAGTTGTAGGAGTGGAAGCCAATGAGAAAGTACTGTTTGCCACCCACTATCTGGAAGGAGATGCAAGAGCATGGTGGAACAACGTCCATGCCATGACTAGAGGTCAACTGATGACTTGGGAAGAATTCAAAATCAAGTTCAGCAGAACCCATGTGCCACCGGGTTTGATCAAGAGGATGAGAGATGAATTCAGAGAGCTGAAGCAAGGGAGGATGACAGTAGTTGAGTACCATGACAAATTTTTGTCATTGGCTAGGTATGCACCGGATGAGATTGACACTAAAACAAGAAGAAGGAGAGATTCTTGAATGGTCTGCATGATGAGATGCAAATGGTGTTAGTCAACATTCCTTTTGCTGACATTGAAGCCTTAGTGGATTCTGCCATTTAGATGGAAGGCAAGATCATCCAAGCCAATGAGAACCGCAAGCGTAGAATGATGAACCAACTAGGAACCCATCATACCCCAAGGTATCGTCCCAACCCATCTCCAGGATTTTCCCCAAGAACCAATAGACCCCCGATGAACCGTCCGACCTATCCCAACCATGGAGGAGGAAATCCAAGGCCTGGAGGAAACCACAACAACAACCCCGACAACCCCAGCAATTTCAATCGTGCACCGCCCAAGTTCAACAACAACAATGTTGCCACCAAAACACACACTGCCCCAAGAACTAGAAGCAATGTTGTGCCTGTTGTAGCAAAGGACAAGTATCAGGTGACTTGTTATGAATGTGGAACCAAGGGTCAATATTCCAATGAGTGCCCCAAGAAGCTTGCCACAGCCCCCAATGCAAATGCCCCAGCTCAGCAGCAGCGTCGTATTCAGCATGGAAGAAGGTTTGCCCAAGGGAACTCGCTCAACCGCAACGGCCATCTGTTTCTCATGCATGCTAAAGAAGCCCAAGAAGCGCTAGATGTCGTGCTGGGTATGTTTTTTGTTAACTCAGTACTTGCAAGAGTGTTGTTTGATTCTGGAGCATCGCACTCGTTTGTTACCGAAGAATTTGCATGCACTAGTAAGACTCAACCAACAAAATTTAAGCATGTTATGATAGTTCAAATACCTGGTTCAACCACCAAAGCTAGACAAATTTGCAAGGCCGTACCTATACGAATCCATGGCATAGATTTTTATACTAATCTAATAGTACTCAGAACTAAAGGTTTGGAAGTAGTACTAGGAATGGATTGGATGTCGAAACATAAAGTATTAATTGACTGTGCCAAGAAAGCCATAACCATGACCAGTACATCCGGAATATCAGTAGAGCACATATATGAAACCTTGCCCCATCAATTCAAGTGCAACAAGAGTCTATCCCAAACAACCATTGACCAAGTCAGATTAGTCTGTGAATACCCCGATGTATTTCCAGATGTTTTGCCCAGTATGCCCCCAGATCGGGATATCAAGTTTATCATTGAACTAATCCCTGGAACCGGACCCATAGCCCAGAGATTATATAGTATGAACCCGTATGAATTAGTGGAGCTAAAGAAGCAACTGGATGATATGTTGGAGATAGGATTGATCCAACCAAGTGCGTCGCCATGGAGATCACATGTCTTGTTTGTGGATAAGAAGGATGGAGGTAATCGTTTGTGTACGGATTATCGGAAGTTGAATGATGTCACCATCAAGAACAAGTACCCACTGCCAAAGATAGAAGACCTGTTTGACCAGTTGACTGGTGCCAAAGTGTTTTCTAAGATTGATCTTAGAACTGGTTATCATCAACTCAAGATTCACGCAGAGGATATTCCGAAGACTGCCTTTACCACCAGATATGGACTGTATGAGTACACCGTCATGTCTTTTGGATTAACTAATGCCCCCGCTTATTTCATGAACCTCATGAATAAGATTTTTATGGACTTCCTGGATAAGTTTGTCGTTGTTTTCATCGATGACATTCTGATCTATTCCAAATCAGAAGAAGAACATGAGCTACACTTGAGGACCATCCTTGGAACCCTTAGGAAGCATCAACTGTATGCCAAGTTTAGCAAATGTGAATTCTGGTTACAGGAGGTAGGATTCCTTGGACATATTGTATCAGCCGGAGGGATTGCTGTTGACCCTACAAAGGTGAAGGATGTTGAATATTGGCAAGCCCCAATCACTCAAACCCAAGTTCGTGCATTTCTCGGATTAGCGGGATATTACCGCAAGTTCGTAGAAGGATTCTCGAGCATCGCAAGACCCATGACCCAATTGTTGAAGAAGGATAAGAAGTTTGAATGGACGAACAAATGTGAAGCGAGTTTTCAAGAACTCAAGAGGAGATTGATTTCAGCCCCAATCTTGATCATGTCGGATATCACGAAACCTTTTGATGTATATTGTGACACATCCAAGATCGGTATCGGATGTGTGCTTATGCAAGAAGGCAAACTAATATCATATCTATCCCTACAACTGAAGCGGCATGAGTAGAATTAACCTACCCATGACCTTGAACTAGAAGCCGTAGTTCTAGCCTTGAAGACATGGAGGCATTACCTTATGTGAAACTGTTGTGAGATTTATTCAGATCACAAGATCCTGAAGTATATATTCACTCAAAAGGAACTGAATATGAGGCAGATAAGATGGATAGAGCTAATCAAGGACTATGATCTGGACATTCACTACCACCCCGGTAAAGCCAATGTGGTAGCAGATGCCCTTAGTAGATTGTTGTGCCGCTTGAACTCCATGATTCTGAAGGAGCAACCAAGTTTGCACAAAGAGATGGAAGATTTCAGAATGGAATTAGTAAGTGAAGGATTTTTGGCTAGCATAGAACTTCAACCCATTTTGATCAGTCAGATCAAGGAGGCACAGAAAGGAAATGCTAGTATCGACGGAATCAAACATCGTATCGGTACAAGGAAAGTACCCGGATTCACCAAAGATGAAGAAGGAGTTTTGTGGTAAAAAGGACGTATCTGTGTGCCAGCAGATTCCGAATTGGAGCAAGCTATTTTGAAATAATCCCATGATACTCTTTATTCTATCCACCCCGGAGGAACGAAGATGTATCAAGATTTGAAGGAGCAATTTTGGTGGCATAAGATGAAGAGAGAAATCGGAAGCTACATAGCCAAGTGTGGTATCTGTCAGAGAGTCAAGGCGGGACATCAGAGACCCGCAGGACTATTGCAACCATTACAGATTCCATAATGGAAATGGTATTCCGTTGGAATGGATTTTATCACCGGATTGACTACATCCAGTAGAGGAAATGACTCTATTTGGGTCATAATTGATAGATTGTCCAAAGTCGCTCATTTCTTACTAGTCAAGACCACTTACCAGAGTTCGAAGCTAGCAGAGTTGTATATTGCTAGAATCATCAGTTTGCATGGAGTCCCCGAGAACATTGTATCGGATCGAGGAACTTAGTTTACCTCGAGATTTTGGAAGAAAATCCAAGAAGGATTAGGAACCCGACTGGATTTCAGCACAGTGTATCACCCTCAGACCGATGGACAAACGAAGATAGTAAATCAAATACTCGAAGATATGTTGAGAGCCTGTGTGCTAGAGTATGGATCTAAATGGGAAGACTGCCTGCCTTTCGCAGAATTTTCGTACAACAACAATTATCAAGCCAGTTTGCAAATGGCCCCATTTGAATTCATGTATGGAAGAAAGTGTCGTACCCCTTTGAATTGGTCGGAAGTAGGAGAGAGTCAGATTTTCAGACCCGGCATCCTATGAGAAGCAGAAGAGAAAGTTCACAAGATCCGTGAGCACCTCAAGACCGCCCAATCCTGACAGAAGAGTGATGCCAACAAGAGACGTCGAGACCTCGCCTTCAATATCGGAGATTTTGTGTATCTCAAAGTGTCGCCTTTGAAAGGAATGCAACGTTTCCAGCTCAAAGGAAAGTTAGACCCCAGATATATCAGACCCTTCAAATTTCTGAATCGTTGAGGAGAAGTATCATATCAACTGGAACTGCCAGAAAAGATGTCCGTAGTGCATAATGTGTTCCATATATCGTTACTTCGCAAATGCCTAGAAGTCCCGGAGAAGACAAAAGTTTTCAAGAACATTGATCACCAAACCATAGAGATCAACGATGACCTGACGTATCCCTATTCGTATTTTGGAGGAAGCTTTCAGAACCACCAAGACCCGAAGCATCAAGTTTCTCAAGATTCAGTGGAGTAACCACACTGAAGAAGAGGAAGCTACCTGGGAAAGAGAAGATTACATCAAGACGGAGTTTCCCGATCTCTTTAAATCCTAGTTTCTTTTTCTTCTTTCTCAAATCTCAGGACGAGATTTTGTTTAAGGAGGTAAGGTTTGTAACATCCCAAAAATATTGATCAAGGTTATCAAATTCCAGTCATCAAAATTAGGGTTAACAAAAACTCTTGTTAATTAAGATCATATGAATGCATGTGTGTATGTGATGATTGTATAAATGCATGAATGGACTTGTGTGATTATTGTGAATAGAAAGGAATGGTTTAAAGATGAAAACAACATCATCTAAATCAAATCCAAGCAGAAACAAATCAAGAGAAATTCAAAAACAAACAAATGGTCATTTTTGCCAATCTTGCTCACTAGGCCACTTTGAGTGTTTCTAGTCCAAGATTTCAAACAGAAACAATTCCATTTATTTTCACCCCTTGATAGACTAAGTGAAAGTGAACCCAAGCCCACCTTTCAAACTCACAGAAACATTTGGCAACTTGATTCAAATGACAATTCAAAATTGAATCTATATCATATGTGAAGATCACCAATTCTCAAAAACCGACCAAACCAGTGCACCTTGACAAAACCAACTAACCATAGACTACCTAGTATGTGACCAGTACACCCACCAATTTTCATTCAAAAATTCAAATTCAAATCTCTTTCGGCCATTTCATCAAACACCTTGCAAACACAAATCAAACAAAACATAAAACACTATAGAGAGCAGTGTTTGTGCCTAACTTGTCTCCCCTCTAGCTCACAACACACTCTTAGTAGATCATCTAGTTCAATTAACAAGCTCTAGCTCACTGTGAGCTTGCCATTGTCATCAATGGTGAGCATGTCGAGCCCCAAATGGCCACCCCATGGTCGACAGCAAGCTAGGAGCAGCTCTAGCCTCGCCAACCTTGTCTGGGATACTGACCACCGTCCACCGCCACCCCCTGTCCAACGCCAAAGCACTGCCAGCCCCTGGACCACTCAGCCCGAGCGTGCCTAGCTTCTCTGCAAGCATGCCGAGAGCGCGCTAGAGCGCCGCACTCGACACGCGAGCACAGACCGCGCGCCGCCCTTGCCGCTTGCGTGCATGATCACCACAACCCCAGGAACCGCCCGGACATGCCCGTTCGTCGCTGCGCGACTAGGACAGCCCGTGCGCCATTAAAACCTCCGTCGGACCCGTCCAGAGCATCGCAACGTTCCGACCGCATTGCACGGCCCCATGCCTTGCGACCATGCCGTTGAGCTTCGCCAGGAAACACATCACCGTCCCCTATCATTGCCCATGCCATTAGCCCACTGTGATGACGACCACGATGAGCTCCACCCGCGCCCTTCGGTCCCCTCGCTGCACTATAAATAGAGGCCACCCCCTCGAATTCTTCACACCAACACACTCACCTCTCTCTCAGAACCACCTCACCTCACCCCCAGAGCAAGGCGAGCAGCAGGTTGCCGAAATTTTGCCAGATTCTGCCACAGAGGAGGAGAAGAGGAGCCAGCGATTAGAGCAGCCCCAGGAGAAGCCACCAGTACCAGGAGGTTCGCCGTCGTCTACTTCATCGTTTTCCCTCATCGCCGACCCTCGCCTGAGCCCCGGTGAGCCTCACACGACCCCCATTGGCTGCGCTAGGGTTCAGTCTCGCCGGCGTTGCCCGACGGAGACGACAAGCCCCAACCATTGGATTAGATGTTGATCGTATGGTCTAGATTGCCCCGTACCCCTTCGCATCCCCTGTCTTGCTGACTGGTGGGGACATCCACTTAAACCCACCCCCGCGCGCGTTGTGCGCCGTGGGCCGGCCCATTTACACTCCCGCGCAACCCAGTTAGTTTGAATTTAGATTTTCCAATTTAGTTCAAAACCTAGTACTGCCTGTTGATTCAAAAATCAATCTAGAGAGATTCACTGAACCAAATTGCAAGGAACCAATTTTGCTAGAAAGGTACTAGAATTCTTAATCCAAACCCGTTGGATTCAAACCATTTAGATTTGTAGATCGCCTATAGTAAAAATAACAAGGGAGAAGCTTTTCCGCATTCGAACATTTTTCAAAATTCAACCATAAAATCTTTTGAGTTGATTCCAACTCTCAAAAATCACATTTAACAAGACCTTTCTAAATATATAAAAATATCTAGGTTTACTTGCAGAAATAATGGTCAAGCAATAAAAGAATGCCCCATAGGCATTTCTAGTCACTTTATTTAATTAAAATAAAAGGGTTAAACCTTATTAAATTGTGACACCACTTTAAATCACATTCCCAAGTACTGAAATATGTGGTGATGACATGTGTCAACATGATCCCATATTTTAGTTGGAGAATATTAAATCTTAAGTAGTTTTTCAATGAGTAAAAATTACTTTTCTAAATAAAATAAATAAGACAAGTGCTTTAATCCTTGTGTTATAAAGATGATGCTAGATCATCTAGTGTGAACCTTTGTATGCTAAATAGAATAGTTAGGAATTGTTTGGTGATTGTGTACCTCCTATTTATTTATAGACGCTAGTACCGAACAAGGATACGAGGAGGAAGGAGAATACTACGAGGAAGAAGCCGAGGAGAACTTCAACCACTTCTCTGCACAAGGCAAGCTAACACTTGCAACTTATCAAGCTACCACTTGCAAGTTTCTAAACCATGCAAGTTCTACTTGCAAGCTTCTAAACCATGCAAGTTCTACTTGCAAGCTTACACCACTTGATACCCAATCCTAGTTTTATTTGCAAGCTTAGTTATTTTATTTCTTTATCAAAGATTTCTTTTGGAGTTTACTTAGTGACTTGTAGATTTTAGAAAGATATTTAAAGGTAGCATAAAGAGCATAAAACTTGGCCTAAGTTAGATAATCTTGATGTCATCCTAAGGCATGAGATTGAACTTTGATCATTCACACATGTTTACCAACCCTCATTAGTGTTTATACCCCACTTATAGATGCTAGTGATAAGCACAAAACTTGATCACTTTAGATGGGATTACTTGGTGAAAATGGTTATGAAAGCCTTAGAATGATGAGTCATTCTAATGAAATGTTTTGACATGTGTTCCTGAACACCATATGATTTTGATGATGAAAATGTTGAGGCATGAGCCTTAGCCCTTTATAAAACTGATGGTTGTCTGGATATGATACCATTCCAATTTTACCGTACAACCACAAAACCCAAAATTTGGGCAGGGCTTGACTGGAAGTTTATATACCTTAGTATGGGTTCCCTTGCGGCCAAGGTTTGAGCTGAGGCTACCTTGTGAAGATTGTCCACCTGTGCAGTTCCCAAGATGACAGTTGTTCATGGTTGGAAGGCCAAACTCATAGGAAAGGTGCCTATACTAGGGCATGTAATTGAAAGGTTAGGATTGATTATCCGCATACTGAGTATGGCAAATTCAAGATTGTTCCTGACGGATGTATCGAATATTGTGGTGAAAGTGTACCACCTCGGCAGAGTGTTAAACTATTCAAATAGCCGCATCCACGGTTATGGACAGTTGGAGTGGCCATAATGTTCCGTCGTCAGATGTTTTCAAAATGACTTGTGAAATGAATCATGACTTTAAATTGACCACGACAGGGTTGTGTTATGAAACTCCAGTGCCCACTTAGGTGTTATAAAACTTTCAACTAGCTTTCTTTGCTTCTGAACTCAGTTAAGGTAAATATGGCTTTTTGCAAAACAACCTAGAGCCTAGTACTTCCTACTCAAAACCACTTCACTTGTTAGTATTAGTTTGCGAGTACTTAAAGAGTACTCATGGCTTTGTCCCTAGCTATTCCCGTGGCCAGACTATGAAGAGGACTATTAGGAGGATGGACCGCAGGAAGGTTAAGACAACTAGGATCATCTCCCATCGTCAGCATTGCCTATGACCATGAAGATAGAGCTTCGCCCATGCTACCGTTATCATTACATTATTCCGCTGCTATGATTATACTAAGACTGGATCATGGGATCCTTTGTTTGTTGTAAGACCTTATGTATGGTTTGTAATGGATGATGTACTGTGATATCCAATCTGTTATGTCTCGCAAAAATGGTAATCCTGGGATTGCGATGTATGGCATAACAAGCATGTGGGATTAAAAATCCGGGTGTTGACAGCAAGCTTCAAGCATGAGATCTTCAAGAGAGGGCTTGAGCTTGCCCTTCTTCATTCCTTCTTAAGGTTGATCCATCTTGATGCAACTCTTTGCACTCATCTTGATCAACCTTCAAGCACTTTATTTCTTCATGATTCCAATGGGCACAAAGCCCTTGGACATTTATTCAACTTTCAACCTTGAGACCAACACATGGCCCAAGCGATGCCAATAGACAAACCTACAAGTGAAACTCAATTTACACATTAGTCCATAGATATTGTCATTAATTACCAAAACCACACATGGGGGCATACATGCCCTTTCAACTGTGATACTCGAGGCAGTTTCTACACATGATCTTTGGATCTGACACTCCTTCTTTGGCATGACAGGATCGGACAACAACATCGACGTCCTCAACTCCTCAATTGTCTTTCCCAATCTTGTTGAGGGTCATGCTCCCCCATGTGAACTTTGAGATCAACAGGCACCACTAGGGATACTATCTTGTAGATGGCATCTATCCAAGATGGACAACATTTGTGAAGACTATCTCAAACCCGATGCTCCCCAAGCATGCTCAGTTTGCCAAGGAACAAGAAGCTTGCAGGAAAGACGTGGCGGGCATTTGGTATGCTCCAACAGAGGTTTGTAGTTGTCCAGTTTCCTGCTATGACCGAAAGATCATATGCGGGAAGTGATAAATTGTTGTGTGACCTTGCACAACGTGGCCATTGATAATGAGAGGAAGGACCCAGTGAGTATGATCGAGCAGAACGAGTCATACTACAGACATGGACCTCTTACAGAGCCTGATCACCAGGTGCCGCCAACCTGGGCTATCTTCATACAAAACTAGAGTGGATTTGCGGGTTTACCACCATTGCAGGAGGTTTGGAGAAGAGGTGGAGAAGTCATCGGCGTTAAGAAGGAGTGGCGAGAGAGGGCGGGAAGTGGTGCTCTTTTACCTTTTGGCGTCTCCCGTCTAAGGGGTGCTCTTCAATCTTTTGACAACAGAGAAACCTCTAATGGTGAAAGGAGAGAGAGAGAGAGAGAGAGAGAGAGAGAGAGAGAGAGAGAGAGAGAGAGAGAGAGAGAGAGGAGGGGGATGGTGTGAAAGGAGAGAGAGTGAGCCGTGAGGGTATTTACGGTGTGTGTTCTCGATGTCTCCTGTGTATCCCCGTGCGCACAACCACATGCCCCTTTTTGCTCGTCCGGGCCTATCCCACAAAACGGCCAACTCGACCATTCCTTCGGGATCAATTATTGAATTGCTTTACTCCTTCCATCCCAAGGCTTAAGGCCTATAACTTTTTTTAAAAGTCAAGCAATGTAAAGTTTGACCAAACTTAAATAAAAAACTATCAAAAATATCATGTGAAAATATGTTTTATAATATATGAAAGGATATAGATTACATATTGTGAATATTAATACTCCCTCCGACCCATATTAATTGATCAAATTTGTCTAGATTTGGATGAATCTAGCCCATTTAGTATATAGGTTTATCCAAATTTTAACAAATCCAAGTCAAGTAAGGGAGTATTTTTATTTTATAAAAACTTGATTAAACTATAGCTAGTTTGACTTTAAAAAAAGTTATAGGCCTTATTAGGAGGGTGGTAGTAGTACTCGTGCCGTGCAATAAACTTGTACAGCCACCGATGCACGATTTTCGGTCCGCTCGAATCCAACCGCGCCCTTAATATCTTACCGTGGATGGTGCTTGTGCGAGAGTGGTGACGGAAAAGAACAAAGGGTAGTACAACACGGCCGTGTCCATTCCCGCTGCCGACCCCCTTTGCGACGTGTCCCTCGTGGTCCGTCGCCGTCTGAGACAGCCCAACCAGCCGACGACGAGTCATCCTTTTGAGGCTCCTCCCTCCACTTGCTTCCTCCTATCCCTTTCCGCCACGGAGATTATTGCCGCCCGCTCTCCTCTCCGGTCCACACGCCCCGGGGCGCCGCGGAGGCCACATGAGGCGAGCCCGAGGTGGCACCTGTTCCTGTTCGCGTTCCTGTCTTCTCGGCTCCCCTTTCGCCGTCGCCATGGAATAAATATCAACGATTGAACTAGTAGTAAACTACTGCCATTCACCGTCTTCCACGCCACCTTAGTGCCCGCCACGGCCACTTCCCTTCCTTCGCTCCCGCCCTCGCCCTCGCAGCGACGAGTTCTTGCGTCTACTCTTTTCGCAGCACCGAGGCCCATTCCATTCATCTACCCAACCAACTCTCCTCTCCTCTCCTCTCCTCGCAAGATCCGGGTCTGTCCGCCCCCTAGATCCTCACCTGAGCAGATAGCAAGAAACAAGAATCATTCCGAGAGAGCGTATGGTGGCGGTCGCGGCTGGGAGGCGGCCCGTGGTCAGCCGCCGGAGGTCGGGCTGCGGCGCCGGCCAGCAGCAGCCGCAGGCGCAGCAGCAGCGGATGCTGGCGGTCGCCGTGGCCGCACGCGTCGCCGCGGCCAAGCCTGCGACCACGGAGGCCGCTCTGTATGGCGGCGGCGACGACCCGTGCTGCGTCGATTTCCTCGTCTGCCTGCTCCGGGCGATGGGCGTCACCCCCGCAAGCACGGGGCCTGCGCAGTTCAAGTGGGCCGCTCGACCGCTGCGGAGGAAACGCTCCTCGCCGCGCGGGGCGTCCGCCGAGGGAAGGCGCCCCGAGATTGGGGACGCGCCCGCGCGCATCGCGGGCAACGGCGCCTGCGCCACCGCGTCGCTCTACACGATGCAGGGCAAGAAGGGCGTTAACCAGGATGCCATGGTTGTCGTGCAGGTATCATAATTCAGTTCTTGTTCTTCTCCTTCTGTATATCATTTCTCTTTTATCCTTCTCTTTTGTTTGTATGGTGTGAAATCGTACTACTGCATATGCTCCATAAGTATATTTTCATATAATGAAAATGATCTTCTCATGATTTTGTTTTTCTACCTATAAACCAATCCTAATGTCTACATGAATAAACATAGCTGTCCGATTGGGGCAGATTTTTAATGCATGTGTTTGTAGGTATGCTTGAGCTGGACCAAACAAACAGATCTTCAGTTAATCCTATGCGTACCTTTGTATGATGTGAAACTGGCACTATTACGTATGGTCCACAATTATATTTTGATATGATGGAAAAGATGTTTTCATGTTTCTGTTGGACCTGAGCAATTCTGATACTTCTTGCATGGAGAAACAAGACTGTCTGATTGGGGCAAAATTTTAATACAGTACGTGCGTTCTTAGGTTGTATGCTGGACCAGACAGACAAACAAAGATTGTACTTTCACGCAAGGCGTACATGTGGCGTCTTGCTGTAGAATTCCTGTTTGATTCAGCAACTTCTGCATTAGAATAACTGTTTGGTTTTGTCTCCTTTTACGTTGCTTCACATGGATTGCCATTGGATGTCGCGGGCCGAGTCACTGGTTGTTTATTAGTTTAACCGGGCTCAATTATTGTTCTCCCGATAGAGAAACCTGTAATCAGTGTGGGGGGTTCCACATGATTCTCATCGTGATCCTGGTTTTTCCTTTTAAGGACGACCTTATCTTCTCTGCTCAACGACCCCCTTGACTTGAACAACATGGGCTTGACATATCCTTGTGTTTTACTATTACTTATATTTCGTTATATACCTGCTGCCTGATGGTTATTTCCAAGTAAACTTTCGTGCACTTAGTAAGTTTTTTTTCCGAGAACATGCAGCATGACTGCATTTAGAGATTTTTGTATAAAGTTATACAATCATATCCTTTTTGCATCCTTATGAACTGATAAGTTCTAAGGCAATTTGAACTGTTTACTTGTAGCAACTAGGAGATATTCTATAAATTTAACTACCAAATTAAGAGTACTATCAAAAAACAATTTGAACTGTTTACTTATGTGGGATGCATCATCTGATCTGATGTACCTTTTCTTTCTTTGAACAACCTGTAATCTGATAATCAAGAATCTTCTTGTAGCTATGAGTTGCATGAGCTTTGTGGTTCTTATCTTTTTTTTTCCGAAAAGGAGGGAAACACTTCTAAGCTGTAAATGTACTTATTGTGCACTATCTGTTTCCCAGATTATCCTTTTGGGCATTATATAGATGATTTTACATGTTTGCATTTCACCTGCAGAATTTTGGTTCAAAAGATGGCACCATCTTTTGTGGTGTTTTTGATGGACATGGACCACAAGGCCATTTGGTTTCCAAGAGGGTCAGAGATATTCTCCCTATGAAGTTGAGTGCAAATATAGGAAGGGATGAATACAAAGAGATGTCGAATAGCTCTGTCACCAATGGGACAACTGAAGGAGGTACTGCAAAACCTGTAGTTGAAGATACTGGTGCTTCCCTTGAAACTGTGGAGAATGGAGGGTACCCAGAAATTTTCACATCATTGAGAACATCGTTCTTGAGGGCGTTTTATGTTATGGACAGGGATCTGAAGTCGCATAAAGATATTGATTGTTTGTTCAGTGGAACCACAGCAGTCACAGTGATCAAGCAGGTACTTTTTTCTGTTGCGACAATGCTTTTCCTTTACTTTACTTTACTGTGAAGCTTCACTTAATATTTATTATGCTGACCTGTTTTTTCTAACTGTTCCCGCAGGGGCATGATCTTATAATTGGCAACCTGGGAGATTCTAGAGCTATCTTGGCCACTAGAAATGAAGATAATCAGCTTGTCGCTCATCAGTTGACAGTGGATCTCAAACCAAGCATCCCAAGTACGCATCATATTCATGCTCTTATTAGTTCATTCAAAAGTCCATAACATGATGATATTTTTCTTGTTTTTTTTCTGTGCTTTTGGATTCTTGGCTAACTTTTGCTTTCTACTTGACTTGTGGTGGTTTCACCACATATTAGTTATACTGATTTTTTTATTCTGAAGCTATGGTTATAAAAGAGAGATTTATTATTTCAGTTATTGTTTTACCGTACTTGCTTTTTTGTAGACATCTGTACCTTCTTTTTGTGAGTGAAAAGCTCAGGCTGAGTTGTGTAGTCAAAATTATTACATAAACATAAGTTTGGCTTTAGATAGTTTTTCACATTAAATTTTTCGAAGATAACTTGATTATTCAAACTTTGAATTGGAACTAGTAAAAAATGTAAACATGAGCCTGTCGTTGACACTATATACTCCAGAAACTTATAGCATTGGGTCTACATACCCTAAACTGCGCCCACGTGTAACACTTTTGACCTTACACATCTGGACAATCTTTGTTACAACAGAATAGGCATTGCATTTTATTCATTAACGCTTATGCGTATATCCCTCAAATCTCATACTGGAGTAATGATAACAATGCATGCTCACCCTTTTTTTGTACTGGTTTCTGTTTTCTCTGCGAGGAGCTCTATTTGTTATTATCAAAATATACTCCCCTAACTCAAGCAAATGGTTTCTTTGCAGGTGAAGCAGCACGGATCAGGCAACGAAGTGGCAGAGTATTTTCACTCCCAAACGAGCCGGAAGTTACTCGTGTTTGGCTTCCGAAGTACAACTCACCAGGGTTGGCCATGGCAAGAGCATTCGGAGACTTTTGTCTAAAGAATTATGGTGTAATTTCTGTCCCTGAAGTTTCGTACCACCGCATCACGGAAAAGGACGAGTTTATCGTGTTGGCAACTGATGGGGTGAGCAACTGACCACATATTAACATGAGTATCTTTGTTTTCTTTCTGTTTGCAGGATATTTTTTGTGGCATGTCCTCATCAAATTTGTTTGCTTACTGTAGATATGGGACGTACTTACCAACGCTGATGTTGTCAACATCGTCAGCAAAGCCACTTCAGAGGCCTCGGCAGCAAGACTTCTTGTCCAATCAGCTCACCGTACGTGGAGAACACGCTTTCCGACATCGAAAGTTGATGACTGTGCCGCTGTCTGTCTATTCTTCAGAACAGATGCGACAAATAAATCCTGTGACGTGGGAACCAAGGATTCTGCAAATGATGCAGAACCAGGCAGTGGTAGGCATTCCTTGTCTGTCAAACCAAGCACTGTGGTACCTGCTGATCTTGTTACCTCATTGGTCCTTGATTGTGACTCAGAGCCTATAGCTCCAACAAATTTGCTGAAGCCTACTTCAACTGCAAGCGATAGCATGGAAGATTGAGCTTCCTTGCAAACTAAGGACACTCCAGTTCGTTGAAGAGCTGTGTTGGTTTATTGTGCCGGTGCCAAGACCTGTGCCAGTTTTATTTGCCAGTGTGTCAGTGTATATACCATGATTTTGTTTTTTGTAAAGTAACAACAAATCAGTTATAGGCTGTGATTTGTTATTTTTGTAAAGTAATTTTTATGTTGACGGCATTGCCAGGTTCATGTATGCCTCCGCCTTTTGTATTGTTCATGGATCCAAGTTTTGTGGCATTGTTGCCTTACCAATGTTGAAAAGCCAGAAGATTGTTTCAGAGATTTTGGAGGGTTTGATCATTGTCTCTTCTTTCCAGTACGGGGGGCTTCACTTCAAGTTGCGCTGGACGTGCCAGGAATAACTGCTGGCAAGTGAAGGCATGTCACTTGCTAGTCACGTTCATTGAATCAGAGTCCTGCTTGGAAGGCTATAGTACAGCTTGATGAAGGTGACCTGCCAAAGAAATTAGCAAAGGCAATGCTAGTCATGAAATGAGCAATACTGGAATCCTCTTTGGCTGCTTCGAAAAGTCAAGCATGATGACCTGGAATTGCTGCACCCCATATTGGAACCAAATTTCGAAAGACACAATTTAGAGTAGGTTCGAGTAGGTACTTGATGGAATGCTTGCTTGGAGGTGATAGCACAGCTTGAGGAAAATGACCTGCCAAAGAAATTAGCAAAGGCACTGTCAGTCATGAAATGACCTATACTCTATACTCAGAGGGGCGGAACTTCCAGTAGGACAAGGTAGGACAGCCACCATACCTTGATTTTTGGCAAATAGCTTTGGATGCACATTTTTTTTAACAACTTGAGTGGCCATACGTTGCTGAAAACAGATTTTGTATAGAATGTTATTCTTGTTTTAATGGATACTACACAAAACTGATTGCAAAGTGAAACAAGGACTATGTTTATGTGTAGTCTAGTTTTAAACCAGCAACTTTTTCTCTTTGTAATAGCTAATTCTCAATCTAATAAACTCGACTCTAAACAATGTTCTAAATGGGGTATCTAACGAGGACCTGAGAGTATTTTGGCTACTTTATGGTGTGTGTGTGTGGCTAGAACCAACTCTAATTATGTGACGGTTTATGTTTCTACTTTGACTTGTATATATTATTGGTCTAAAATTCTAATTGACATGCTTGCTTAATTGGAGAAATGATGGTTTAGAGCCCTTCTAAAAGATGTGAATTTGCGCAAAAAATTATATCACAATCGAAAGTATGGACGAAATGGTAACCAAATGAGTGAAAATTCATTAAAAACGAGAAGACACTAGGTCACTATTGATTATTTTGGAGTGTGGATACCTTTTATTTTTCTATAGAATCTATTACATCCGATTTTGACCATCGCTTTGATGAGTTGTCGTTAGAGTTGGTTCAGAACTTTTTTTCTTGACTCAAGTGACTCATTTTGTAGGTTCAATGTGAATAAGATTTCTTGACTTACAGATATTTATCATGGATTTTTTGTCTTATTATGAGCATGAGCCTATATAATATAAGCTTGAGATATTAGTTATTCATATGTGGAGAATTAAATACTTCATAGATTATCTTAATATTTGAATGGTACATCATGCTTCATATCGTTTATTGCCTTATTGAGTTGGCATTGCTTTTATTGCAATTGGTGACGACGACAACCGTTAAAAGGGCTTTCTCGATGGCAAAGATCATCAAAGATCGAGTTGGTATTTACTTTTTTTGGAGTTTGCTCTATCTCTGATTTTTTTCGTCCTCCGCACTGCCTATACTGGAATGCTATATGGCCGCTTCCAAAAGTGGAGCACGATGACCTGTAATTGCTGCACCCCGTATTGACCTATGCTTGCTTGAAAGCGCCTCGTTTCAAAAAGAAAGTGATAAAGGTGATTTGCTAGATGACGCTCTTGGAATTAGGTGTGGTTCCGAGTGAATTCCGCCGCCCCTCTCTATGGTGCATGGAGCTGCTCCAGGATCGGAAGCAGTCGTAGTCCGAGCTTCTTCCTCCAGGCCGTCGTGCCACTTTGGAGGATCAACTTCGACCTCGTCATGGGATCCATGGCCGCTGCCGCCCCAAGTGGCATGTTCCCCAGCGGCGACATCGACCCCTGTGATTGCTGGTCTCTCAGATGCGGTGAAGAAGACCAAGGACCTGATTGCGTTTCAGAATTTTTTCCAGGGTCTTCTCTATAAAAGGGCTAGCCATCTCTGAATTTCCCTATTCTTAAGGGCTTGGCTGTAATTTTGTATCGTGGCTTTGTTTAACGAAAGCTTCCAAGGCCCTGAGGCCCATCCCGTTCAAAAATAGATGTTTTAGGAGTTTAAACTGAACTCCCAAGCGTCTTATATTTAGAAACGCACGAGCACTTTCTTATATTTGCCATGCGTTGGGATGGATTCTTATCCGTGTATGTCACCATCTCCTCTCCGCAGAGACTGGATTCATGTTGCAGGCAGCGGGAGCTCCAGTCTCCAGGCAACATGCACTCGAGGCACCCGGTGCCTACGGTGCAAGGACTAGAGGGGAAGAATGAGCAGAAAATTAACATTTTTCTTACTCCGTATGATTTTTCGTTTGGCACATGCAACATTGTTCTTCTAATCTAGAAAAAAAATATTGGGTGAAGTGACGGATAGACAGCTATGTGACATATATACTAACTTATTGCCTCATGTGCTACACGAGGATGCTTCATGTATCATATCAAATCAGGTTATGAGATTGTGCCGATCGACGCCGGTCAATGATTGTGCATTAGACACTGGCCAACCTACCAATAGGAAGTGCGAGCAATGCTGCACGTCTTCCGCGCGAGGCAGGTGATGTCCTGTTTGATCTTCTCGAACATGCACGCCATTTTGTATTAGAGGAAGTGTCGAAATGACGCACACAATACGACCAAAACCGGAAAAAATGAGGCTAACCAAAAACAATACTCTACGTACTTTTTCCTGTCCATATTAATGATCTTAATTTTGTATAGATACGTATGTATTTAGTTTTAAGAGCATCTTCAATGGCTGCATTATACCGCACTCGTGTCCAGTATACAGCGTTGGCTCCAGTTTTCAGCGCTTCAGCAGATGCTGCATAAAATTTTGTGTGTGCCGCATATTGCGCTATCTTGCGCCAAATACTCCACCGGCTCCGGCGCGCTGAATCTCGCTAGCTCGTGCGTGAACTCGCAACTCGCAACCGCTGCGCTAAAACCTCATAGCACTCGCGCTCTCCATCGCCTCTTCCCTCCCTGCGCGCAAGCTGGCGAAATTCTGGCGATGGACGAGTACGACATCATGCCTTCAATCTCGCCCTACTCGGTCATCCCTCCTAGCGCCGGAGGAGGGCTTCCGCCAGCACCGCACATGGCAAACCCTAGAGCCGACGCAGCCGGGAACCCAAGCGGTGGCCTCATCCGTGACCTATTCATGCCGCCATGACCAAACTCTCACGGCGTTATGGCGCAGCCATAGTCGCCTCTCGCGGTGAAAGGAAGGAACACGGCATCGAAGCGCCCTGCGCCCGCATCGTCGGGTACCCAAAAGAAGCAGGAGGCGGCCGCCGCTCGCCGCGCTCAAGCTACCCCCACCTCCTCCTACGCAGGTGCCAACGCGCTGATTTCTGGCCTCCACCGCCACCCCGCTGTTGCAGCATCCTCCTGTTGGGGTTCCAGTGCAGAAAACAACAATTGTACTACGCGGGACACCCTAATTGCCCAAGGATCTATCTATTAGTAATGCAGTAACGGAGAAAGACAGCAATAACGTACCCTTGAAGGCCGAGAGAGCGTTACGCTCATGCAAGAGTGTGGATGATGTAGTCGTACCGGTCCGACCTCAAGGTCGCAAAACTTCTTGCATGCCACCTTTGTCTAGGTCCTTGCACGACAGCCGGGTCGCTACAAGTGCATCTTTTCCCGAGTTATCATACACATACGGTACAAGACAATGACTCCCGGACCCGGATCCCGCCGAGGTTGCGGAAGTAGAACTCCTGACTGGAATCCTTGCAGCATAACGACATGCCACATATGCGTTGACTTTGCGTGTACAATCCTTTCTTGGGAATGTGCCATGGCATACATAACTAGAGAGAGAGGGGGGTTTCTCTAAGAAAACGTGTCTTAGAGAATATCTAAATTGGTGTGTTTAATCCCTTCAATGGACACCCTTTTATATAGACGGAGGGAAGTGTGCCCTCTCCTTTGGATGTCCCATGTGGGACTAAGAAAGACAAACAAAAGGGGAAAAGGGGCTGCTAGCCAGCTGGGCCACCAGCCCCATGCCAGCCCAACCAGCAGAGAGCAGCATCAGCGACCAGGTGCAGCATCTAGGCGGGCCGACCTTGCGGCCCAGCATGCGTCCGAGTGGCGGCCTACGACCTGCAGTGGCTGACAGGTGGCGGCCGGGTGGGCCCACCGCGCGCCAGCCTGCACGCCCCGACTCCCGGGTGGGTTGGGTGGTTGCGGTCCGCTACAGCAGCCAACTTGGTGCCGCCCCGTGCAACACCAAACGCCCACTTGCCTGCTTCCGTGGGGCAGCTAGGGCCCACCGGTGCGGCTGAGTGTTATTTCTGTTGTCTTTTTCCTATGACTTTCTCCTGGGCCAATTTCCTCCGAAATTTAATTTAAATATTTATTTACTATATATTATATAATAAATGCATATTATAAATTTCCATTTATCTGAAACACCTTTCGATTTTTCCTTTCTTTCCTTTTCCGAACAACTTCGGATCTCTCAAGTACGATTCCGGTTTCTCTCTCTTTTGTGATTCCATATTACAGGAAGATCTCCAAGTGTTATAGTGCCCTTAAGCGTGCTTCCCTATGGTTCGGTAATGTCATAGACATGATCTCCATCAATGATCAATAGCGGGACCGGGATGCCCATATTGACCCCTATGCACTCCACGAGTTACCATCGTGTTTGAACCATTAACGATGTGTTCTATTCCTTTTGTCTCTATGATACTTGTACTATCCAAGATTTGATCAAAGACATCACCATATCGGGTTCAACCTTGTTACCGGCAAATGCTACTTTACTTGTTCCGATAAATGATATCCCTGTGATGTAGTCACATGTTGCACAACATATAGATATAACTTATCCGAATGGGCCCAGAGTATCATCCATCACGCGGATGTACAAATCTCGCTCTTGAGACATACGCCTCAACATTCCCTTTTGAGTACTCGATCACACCTTTATGATCATCGTGCTACCGAGTGACATTTGATGCTCTCAAGGCACTCTCAGATGACAACGATTAAATATGGTCTCACGGTCTAAGGAACAAGTAACTACGTTTCTGACAATTGCAACTGTGAACTTTGTGACATGATCGTGTTGCAACAATCATTGGTAAGAAATGTCCATCACATCATCCTCTATGATATGACCTTATTGTCAGTTGGCTTTAATAGCACCATGATCAGGAAACCTTGATCATCAGCTGCCCAATGACTAGTAGAATAGAGGCTACTAGGGACCTGGATTTGTTTATATATCACACATGTATCAATGTTTCTATTTGATACATTTATAACATGATATAAAACTATTATGAACTAATGAGATATAATAATAAACTCCTTTATTATGTTTGTTTAGAGCATATTTCCTTCGGTCTCCTACTTGCACTAGAGTACAAATAATCTAGGTGCGTTGCTACTAATCATAAACCATATCTCATATGCATTTATCGATCATGCTTTCTCGTGGAGGACTTACTGTCCTAAATATGTTTTACCAGATTCATAAGGTCCTATTTTTCAAATCATTAATGTCACCTATTTGACATTTACCACATTATCATATAATGTGTTGTAGCATTTTTGTAAGAAAGTGAGACTTCTATTTTATAGTATATACAACGACAATCTTTCAAGATATCATGTGTATAACTATAAACACACTTAGTAGAAAGTCGAACTTTCTTTAAACCAAAAGCATACTTGCTAATATTGAAGTATCCTAATACATCTATATCAATATAGATTTATCAAAGTGCAATATTTGCAACTTTAGTCCTGACCATGATTTCTTTGCGCTAAACTTAACTCTGATTCGGTGATTAACTCAGAAATCACCCTAGAATCTTGTTCTTTACAATTAAGAACATGGTTCACATTATGTCTAATTTCATCTAATGATCTAATCATTTCTAATACCTAACACATCGTTCACCAATATGTCAATTACATATTCAAGAACACTGTTACGCTCCCACTCAAATATTTCATCAATATTTGATATTATCGGATGTCACTCATCTCCCACTCAAATATGTCGTTCGCATATTCTATTTGGAAAACTTATTAGCTCCCACTCAATTTACAGACTTTTCGATAATCTTGGTAAATCTAAAATTCTTTGATCTTGCATCAAATCGAGAATTTTCTGCTACAAGACTTCAACAATTCTTGATTGGTCAAAACATGCTTGTTGTACTAGTTACAACCTTTTTCTTTGAACTCTTGAAGACTTTGCAGTTTTGATTAGTCCTTTGCCAATTTCCAAATTGGAGTTATCTGCTGATTAAATCCAATAGACATTAAGCATTTGTCAAAACAACTTTATGACAATTTGAGCTTTTATGTCTTCCTTTTAAGTTTCATTTCCATCCTTTCAACTTTGCAGTTTACTGGGAAGGATTAAATAAATTCTATTACTTAATGAGATCAAGTAACTTTTACTTCATAATCTCAAATGTAACTTAATTTGGGACTTCATGAATCTAAGTCATTTCTTGCACTTAGGTCCATCAAACTTTATTTGTAGTTCATAGGTATGTCTTATTCCAATAATAAGTCAAGTGAATCAAGAATGAAATTTTGCAAGTGGTAGAACAAAATCTTGAATCCTACATGTAAAGTATTAGCTGAAACTTATGCTTATACTTGTACCCTTTCAGTGACACTTCTATGAGAAGACACATTCTCAAAGAAGTATCATGCTAAGACAATACAAACTTTGCCTTCTTTGGGTATTAATTTGGATTTTGTATTCATAGTCTTACTAAGAATGCACCACAAAGACTTACTATTCGCAAGGATCTTGAACTATCGAGATCTCTAGAAACTCGAGCTTGCCATATCTCACATGATGATGTTTCTGCGAATCCTTAGATGTTCCTTATGTTTTAAGTGTTTACTATTTCAATCTATAACCCTAATATCTAACATTAATCCCAATGGAATTTATTTTAGACCATATGTATCTTATACACAATGATATGATGTATTAGACATATCAATACTATTTGATTAGTCCAATCACCATAATTTGTGAAATTGTTTTCCACAAGTCCTAATATGAACAATTGCTACTAACTTGAATTCGAAGTCACTTGGATCAAATCGCAAAGACTTTGATATTCTTGTTAATTCTATATCTACCTTGATTCTGAAAAACTTTGAACGATTCAAATAGTTTTAGATTCATATTTGGATATCTTTTGGCAATTTTCATATCTCATAAATGCTTTATTATCATATAGATTAAGGATTAGAATAACTTTCTTGTAATTACAATGTGAATCAGAAAAGAAATCATTCATAGAAAAAAGAACAACTATTTGTTTCTCATAATATGAATAATTGTCTTGTTACAAGCAAGACACACTAATACGTTTCACAAACTTGTTTTCAAAGCTTTTATTCAAATCTTCTAATCTTAATGATAAACTTCGAGGGAAGGAGTGTTGTCGGCCTTAAACCATATTGCTTGTCGTCATCACGCCATCAGTTCCTCGTTCCATTCACAACTCTCACGCAGAGGGTCCTCCTTCGTTGACATCGGTCCCAACCTTGGGTTCGACCTTGGTAGTCCTTAGCTTGGCTATGAATTCGCGCAAGATATACAGTATACCTGTCGCGACGTAGTAGGTGACAGTGCCTTTGCAACTGGGGGAAGTGAATGCAACACCCCAAATATTGCAAATTCATCAGTCAGTCGGATGCCCATGGCATACTTAATACGTTCATGGAGCTCTTCCATGGTGTCCAGGTGGTTTTCCAAGCTAGAGTTTTCTTCCATATTGATGGAAACAAACTCCTTCATGTCCTCATATCGCATGCGTCTAATCTCAGCTAGAACCATACTCCATCAAGCATATCATATGTGTCGATTTCATAGAAGGGTATTCTCAAGATAGGTTCCATGGCATGGATAATGGTGTACTTGACAACCATAAATGTGCCGCGGCGGTCGCGAAGAGTCGCGAAGAGTCGTATCTTCATTTCTGTTAGATTCATCGGCTTCTAGGGGTTCACGAAGGACATAGAGAAGATGGTTTTCTACGAGGATCCTTCTGAGGCATTGGTACCAGTTGATGAAATTCGACCCATCTAGCTTAAGTTTCTCCCCATTCATAAAGGGACCAAAGGTGTCCTGAACCGAGGTGATGGTCATAATCTACATGACATTTGAAAAAAGGACTTAGACTAAGTTCATGATTGGAGTTCAAATTTGTAATCATATTAACAAACAAGCTCTACTTAAACTATCATCCCTAAATACATTTTAGTGATTACACGACCCCTTTACACCACATCATCCCCGATCGTCATGACCTTTGTTGTAGCTTCCAGGGTGGACTATATCCGTTTATCATATCATCCATGTGACTTGTGCTTGATCTTTCGATCTCCGTGTTCCGAGGCCATGTCTATACATGCTAGGCTCGCTAATTCTAACTTGCGTATATTGAAGTGAAACATGTCTTACACCCACCGTATGCGAATTCATATATGTATGACACTCGATTGTCATGGCGTGCCTCATAACAGAGAACTTTCTTAGTGGTGCATCCACAAGGGGAACACTATCATTAGAATTAATTAGGGATTATCCTATTTAAATACTTCCATTGTGTATCTAATACTAAAACTCAAACAATATGCACACAAAGGTTAAATCATATCTAATCTAAATGTGACATGACATGGTTATCGTCGTCATGATCTCCATCAGGTGCTCCAACACGATATCCATTAGGCCACCAGTTTTACGCCAAGTCCACAATGCCACCTGTATCGTCGTTCATCTTTATGATGACTATTACTATACTACTTAGTAATAGGAAAAGTAAACTACCTTACCTCATTCATGACTGTAACCATATCACATCACGGAGCCTTCCCTGCAACATAAAGTTAGATGCCTCTACTTTATCTGTTGTAGATCTTACGTGGATGTTTAGGCTTCCACAATACAACGCTTCTATCTATGAACTTCCAACCACAACATGGATACAATAGTTTTTTATACTAAATGATGGCTGTGAAATATAGCCATCCACATCCACATTTAAACTAGATATTATTCATACTTTTGATGAAATATCTCTCTAAATCCCGCCACTAATACCTAATAATCAAAGGATTATGCAATCTTGTCTTTCCATTTTTCTCTGCGCATGAAATGACGTTTGATGATGGGAATCACAACATTAACATAAAAAATACAAGATTTCCAACAACCCAAAGAAACCAGGGGTCGTGAAGAGGAAACAGTGGATTTAACGACCAACTATACAACGGGAATATTTTTCCAGCCGTATAGTTTCCACCGACACCGCAATGTCAAACAGAACAACTTTCATGAAGGAGCCCCTATATAAAGAGACCTCTTGGGACAAGAAACGAGAGGAGGAGAACATGAAAACACAACACCGAAGAGCCACCGGAGGAATAGATCTAGATCCAATCCCACAAACCCTTCTCCACCACCATAGCAATAGTCCACCACTTGTAATAGTAGATATCATCTCCAATTGGCGACATTGTAAGACTATTACTATCAATCTCATGATTTCCAATACAATGTTTATGATTGTTGATCTCATCTCTATGTGTGAGTAATTCTCTTTGGGCTAAGGGCTTTGGCCTAGCCATGTAGTTTATGCATGATATTTATCATAGATGGGATCGTGTATTAGTTTATATGACATGATGATTATTGTATCCTCTCTTGCCTCAATCTAAGGACTTGTCAGGTACCCAAGACCCCGAGGATTGATCCAGGTATAGGAAGTATGAGTAATGACTAATCTGCAGGCTGGGAACCCTAGTGACAGAAAGGGTAGTACGGCTGTATGTGAGGGATTTACTTGGGATTAATGATGATGTCACTGTGCATATCATTAGTTCTCTTTCTTCTATGGATGAGACTATTAGGATATTGCTATAAGCGATTGTAGAGGCGATAGCAGTTATGGATGCATTGTCCACATATAATTATATTTCTCTAGCGATTACATGCATACTTTATTATTATCTTTTATTCCCATCAGATGTTTTTGCACAGCTACAGGTGAAACCGAATGCCCTAGGCCCTCTCTCCATCATCGATGACAACAAAAGATCGCAATCTCTTGGTCCGATAAAACACTAAAAGAATTTTAAAACTCCCGAAGGTCCATGAAAGTAACTTTACCAAGCTTTCTGCTTCCTAAGGATTTGATAACCTTAGTCTACTAGGGAAAAAGAGCTATACTACATCCGTAATTCGGATCGAAGGTATCAACCCTTTTTCTGGCACTGTTGCCGGGGAAGCAATAGCTACCCTGGTAAGGTTATTAGGAACCTTGCTAGTTTTAATTCTTGTTTTTAATTTTGTTAGGTTGCTTTCAATCTTTATTTGAAAAACCAAAAAAATAGTTAGTCTTTAAATTCTTGTTTTTTACTATCATAAGTTTTTGTTTAAGAAAACCCGAAAACATAAGTACTATGGATAAAAAGAAACTTGGGGAGTTTGTAACTCCCAACAATGATTATTTCCGTACTCCTATTACCCAGCCAACAATTATTGCCGAGGACTATGAAATTAAGCCCCACTATTTAAGTTTGGTTCAATAGAATCAATTTGGACGCAGGTATGCACTTGAACACTTTTCACTGAAATATGTGATATGATGCGCATTAAGGATGTTTACCCCTATGCGGTCAAGCTGCACTTATTTAGTTTCTCTCTTAGAGGAAGAGCAAAAGAATGGTTCCTATCTTTGTCTAAAAATACTATTGCATCACAGGTGGAATATACTTCTTTATTCATGACTAAATTTTTCCCACCTGCAAAGACTATGCAACTAAGATCTAATATTACTGGTTTTAGACAGGAAGAGCATGAGCCACTAGCGCTTGCATGGGAGAAAATGAAAGAATGCATGAGAAACTGTCCCAGCCATGGAATGGAAGATTAGTTAATTCTCCATTTATTCTATAATGCTCTTAACCCTATGTCTAAGTCTATGTTTGATACTGCAGCTGGAGGAACATTTATAGGCAAACAAATTGCCAAAGCGAAGCAGCTGCTAGACGATATGCAAGACAACCATGCCCAATGGCATGTGGAAAGATCAAACACAAAGAAGGTGAACTCCATCACACCGCAGGAAAATGAAGAACTCGTTGCTAAGCTGGATGAGCTTATATTATCCGTCAAGGGTAAGGAAATCCCAGGTAAGAGTTATCCCAAAATCAAATATTGAAGAAATAGACTTTATAGCTCGTAATGATTATAACCCTGCTTGGAAGAAGTACTATAATCCAAATTTCCAAAAAACATTATTCTAGCCCTACAGGTAACTCTAATAATAATATTGGATCAAGTAATGGTAGTCTCCAAGAATCACGTAAGTCCTTTATGGACTCGCAAACTGAGCAAAAAAATATCCTTGTTAAGATGACGGAGAATCATTATAATATGCTTGGAAAATTGTCTAACCAATCTATGAGTTTGAGGAATGATCTGGAGGCCCTCCAAGAAAGAACAAGAATTGTTGAGGCATAGCTAGGTAAGATAACTGAGAGTCAAACTCTCATTCTAGCTAAATTTGCAGGTAAAGCTGAGCTCAATCCGGTTGAAGACCTCAAGACGATAAGAATCCAGAGGGAGGATCCTGAAGAACTTGACTATAGCAATGCCCCTTCACCAAATTATACGGTTGAAGATCTTGTGAAAATGATCAATATCAAGATTCCCGTAAGTGAAGGAAATGATGAAGCTATGTATCAACATTTTGTCAATCAGGTAGCAATAAAGGTACGTGAGCTTGAGGATGAAGATAAGAAAATTGTTAAAAAAACTACCTATTAAGCTTGATGATATATTTGAGCCTACTACTAAAATTAAAATTGGGACTAATGAGATAGTCGCACTTTGTGATTTAGGTGTAAGTGTTTCAACTATTCCAAAAAGTAATTTTGATAAGTTAAATCTTGGCTCTTTTGAAATCACTGTGTTAAAATTACATTTAGCAGATTCTACCTACAAACAGGCTGTAGAAATTAAAGAGAATACTTTAGTATACATTAAAGGTTGTCCTGCTCTTATTGATTTTGTTATTATTGACATGCCTGAAGATGCTACTGCTCCTATCATATTAGGCCATCCGTTCTTAAGAACTATTAAGGCTTTGATTAATCTACATGAAGGGAACGTGAAGCTTCACTTGTCTTCGCTGGATCCTTTTGTTGTTCATTTTCCTAGGAAGAAGAAAGCCTAGTATGATGATAAGGAGGCCACACTTTAAAGGCCCACTATTTTGGAGTGGGTGTTCCACTCACTTGGCCTAAGTGAGCAATATCATGGTCAAGCTAATGACCATAAAAGAGCGCTTCATGAGAGGCAACCCATGTGAAATAAAGGTTTGAGCAATTTTTTTAAGTTTTAGTTTAAGTTTCACGATGAATAAAGAGTGCTAGAAAACTCCAGTTAAGGAGGAGACGTTCAGTGGTACTGAAATACCTGTCTTATACATGTTGTTGCTGATCGAAAATTTAAGAAGTCATTTTTCTGTCAAAACATGGTGTTTCACTAAGTTTCAGATTAATAAAGAATTCTCGAAGAAGCAGGTAAACTTTTGGCGACTCTGGAAGGTTTAATGACCAATTATACGGCGGGAATAAAATTCCGGCCGTATAGTTTCGGTCGTATAGTTGTTTCGACAACACCCCTTCAGTTTTCAAAAGTTACCGTAAGTTTAACGACCAACTATACAAGGGAATAAAAATTTCCGCCGTATAGTTGCAGTCGTATAGATATTAATGATTTCGACAAATTTCTTTTCCAGGGTATCGTAAGTTTAACGATCAACTATACGGTGGGAATAAAAATTTCGGCTGTATAGTTGCGGCCGTATAGTTTGTGCTGCCAGGAGGAAACCCTACAAAAAATTGAATAAACCCTAAAATATTATCGTCAGACCAATTATACAGCGGGAATAATATTCTAGCCGTATAGTTTTGGCTGTATAGTTCGTGCGACCAAAAAAACTCTACGGGAAGGTACCCCTAACACCAAAATTCCAATCATTTTTTTCTCTCTTCTACCTCCAAACTCTCTCAAGACCTCAAGAGATCTTTATCTCTACTCAATTTTGTTCGATTTCCTCGCACACAAAGTGATCTACGATATGTCTCTCCTCCGATCCTCCAATTACTTTTTTGCAAATTCATGTCCGATCTGTTGTCATTATCAATCTAGGGTGAGACCTATTTTGAACTAATTGCCATGTTTCTCTTGCTTAGATTATTATTTTGAGGAGATTCTTTAGTGTGCTATGATGATGAATATGTTATGTTTATTACTATTGGATCAAAAAGTTTTATTTTTGTCTTTCTTATTATTTTAGATGATGAACACAAGGAGCCAATCGCGTGCGCGTTCCACCGCGAGTTCTTCTCGGGCTGCTGATGACTGGATTCCTGCACCAACAACAGGATTATTACAGTACTTGTAGCAGCAAATATTTAAGGGTTTGTCCCGATGGGAGATCGACGAATGGAAACAACACGACCCCGCAACCATGTTGTTAATGCAGCCACGTTTCGCACCCAAACCGTGGTTCGGAAATAGCCTATCCTATAAGTTACCAGAACAACGATAATTAAGAGAGGTTTAAAGTATCTAATAACAAAGAACTTTTAACAAGAACAAAATAAACTATGACAGAAAGTAAACATGAATATGAACTGAATTAAAGAGATTGTAGTTGTAGGATTGAATGGAATGAGAGAGGGCTTCTAGGCTTAGGTCTCATTAGTACTAGATGGGAAAATATATGTGTGATCTATAAGAGATTCCTCAGACAAATAAACGTTCCCCATTTGATTACAAGACTGTCACTTTGTGTGCACTATGCATGATTCTCGCGCGTCACCACAAGGCAAAAGGCACTTCCGGACCAAAGGATCACATAAACTCATCTTAGATCACAATAAATTCTAACTTAGCGCACTATATCATACCTCAACCTAGAATTGAATCAATCACTCACACATGGATGAATAGCAAAACATATATAAATATATAATAATGTCACAACCATGTTCAATCTTACAATTACTAAACACAAGAGAGAGGGAGATGGAGATGATGATGGAGATGGAGATCGATGCGTGGTGGTGGTGATGTCTTCCTTCTCCTCCTCTTCTTCTTGCTTGGATGCCTTGATGGTGATGGTGTTGAGAGAGATCTAGATCTTGGAGGTATGGTTGAGGCAGAGCTCCGCTGCTATGGAGATTGGATGGGTGGTGGCGGAGGCAGCACTCTGCCCCTGGAGGGCTATGGTGTTGTGGCCTTGTTTCTTGACTCCTCCCTCCTTTATATAGGCCTTGTGGTGCCCTAGGGTTCTCCCAATACCGTCATATGACTTAGGGAAGGTTCTGGAGCTTCCCGGGGGCGAAATCCTGTCGTCTGCAACATTTTTACCAACTATATGGCCAAATTATACGGAGGGAATTTTTAGCTCAGACTGTATAGTTGGTCGTTGAACCTTCGGGTTCCGCAAGTGTTTTGGCCTCCATTTCTTCATACGAACTCCGTTTTGGGAGTCCTTGGGCTCGTTGGATTCATCTCGACAAGGACTACAACCCCATTGTATCGGATAGTAATTTTGAGAAGTTGGAAAAATTCACTTTTTCCAACACCTCAAATGGCTAAGTTTGGTCCTGCATCTCCTTCATACTATGCTCTCTTTGTTCCTTTTGCCTTTGTTTTATCCATAATCATCATCAACATCTACAAACATGTTAAAGACAATTAAGAGGGACAAAATTCTACCAAAACTACTAAATGTGCATAGCTCATATTGAATTTAATGAAAACAAGTAATCATGCATATCAAGCATAGTAATAGATAGATGGAGCATGATATGCTAGGCAAATGACACAATTTATATAGCTAAAAAGTGTTATATTATCATAGCCATTAACTTCTCCAAGTAGATCTTGCTCGTCCTCTAGCAAAAGGGATCGATAACTTAATGGATGTGATCTTGCTTATCATTGAAAATCGATGCACCGTATTCTTGTTTTTCCTACAAGCTCAAAGCAAGAGTGCACATAATCATACAAGGAAATATAAGCTCAGTTATATTATTCGAAACCACTAGAGATTAGTCAAAAACTTCTATGCCTCATGTCAAAGTTAAATCTATCTTGCAAGTAAACTTGTGATCCTTCTATACGTACTTTATTGTATTTTTATATTTTTATCTGTATAAGGCAAAGCTGAACACGGTTAGCTGTCAATCATAAATAGAGATAGAGTTTTCTAACGCCACCCAATTATGCCATCTATTAAAGTCCCACAAGTGTAAACTTTGATTTTTGTGCACATATAAAATCTATTTCTTAGTAACGAGACCATGCCAAAAGAGTGGTATATGTTCAATCGAGACTGTGTAGGCTAGGAAGGACACTCGTGACCATTACCAAGGTTTCCCTTTCCGGTATAATGATTTCTCATAACAGTCAGAGGAGTATTCCAACTTTTACTTTTATTGCAGGTCCATGAGAATACCAATGCATATCCAAATATAGCATTTTTGCTACATATGTTGGGAAACTCATAGCCAAACTCTAAGAGTTTCCTCTTTTTAGATTGTCAAAAGGCCAGTGGAGTTGTTAGCATCCCATGTAGTGCGAGAGTGGCGCAAGACACGCATAAAGCAATATCTCACTTTGATTTCCAAGACAAATTTTTGGCATATGTAATATCGAAACTTTGAAACATCATTTCTTTTTTGACAACTCACTTAGTAAGCATCTATTAAGACCATCATTTCCAACACTATGTGGTCGTACTACTCCATAACTATTCACTTAAGACAATTCTGAACAGTGACAACTAGCAAGTTTCAAAGAATTTCTTTATTATATTTTTTCTTTTCAAAATGTAGAGAACATGGCAATGTATATATAGAGGATCACAATATTTTTCACAAGCCAGATAAAAGTTGAACAAGGTGCATCAAAGCTATGGCTTGTATACTATGGGGCCTAACATGAGCAAGTATATCCCTTATATAAATATGAACAGAAACTCACCTAAGAAAGCATTCAAAAATAGAGGAATACACAATAGCATGAAAACTTTTTAAGATAAAGAACATTGCACAAGACTCTATGCATGCAAAAAAACCTCCCCAAGCTAAGAACTTTCCAAATACCCTCTTGAGAAGATCATGAAAACAAAAGAGAAAATACATTTATCAAAAAAGAGTATTAGAAGTGGTTAACTCCCCAAGCTTACGTTAAAGCAAGGGTGGCACATTTTACCGTTGAGATACTAGTAACCTCTCTTTCGATGGACAAAGAACCTTTGCTTCAACATGTGTTTCTTGATATGGCCTAGTGTGCCTTCCTTGAGAACCAGACATTAATAGGTAGGCATATTGAATTGAAGCAACCAAGTGGCTCATGCGAGTGTTTGCACGGTTGGCACTACCGTACACGTCGTCACACAAGGTTCAAGTCTCTGCGAAAATAACACACAAAATAAAATGCATCGGTTTGGTATACGAACATAGTTCGTTTACCCGATCGATAAAAGAAAAGTAAAAAAGAAAATATGAACTTCTATAGAGAATTATAGTCTAGGAAGTTTCTGAGGTAGAACTTTTATTGCTTACAGATATTTGGCTTCCCCTCGATCAATGGAGAAGATACCATGTGGAGTTTCGAGGTTTTAGAGGAAGTAGGGAGAGATTATATCGAAATTTTGATACCTGGGTTACCTTACCATAGTGATTTTGTGGTCGCACCAACTATACAGGCGCAATTATACGACCAGAACATTTTGTTCCCACCGTATAGTTGGTCTAACAGCAAAATTTTAGGGTTTCTTAGGTTTTTTCTCTGGCAGTGATATATATACGGCTGGAACTATAAGGCCAGGATTTTTATCCCCGCCGTATAGTTGGTCGTTAAACCTTCTGTACCTGGGAAATAAAATTTGACGATGGTATCGATAACTATATGGCCGCAACTATATGGCTAAAATTTTTATTCCCGCCGTATAGTTGGTTGTTAAAGGTACTATAGTCATAAAAATAATTCCGTTTCTTTGAGAATTCTTTCCTGACCTGAAACTTAATGAAATACCATGTTTTGATAGTAAAATAACAACTTTAATTCTCGACCGATTAATACATATAATTGAAGGATTCACGTGAAACTGATTTTCTCTTCCTTTTACCGAGTTTATGCAACACATAATATAGTGAAAATAAATTCTACCTTTTGAAAACTACCACAAGATTACTCTAATAGAAATACATGCAAATGAATAAAAGTGCCAATACAACATGAATGCAACTAGACTCAAGACACAAAACTAAGAAAGACGCCTAATGACTTCTGGGTTGCCTTCCGGGAAGCGCTTTCTTATAACCAAGTAGCTAGGATTTTATACTCCACATTTATTCAGCAATGGAGGCATCTATAGGAGTAATTTTTCTTACCTCCAATGAGTGTTTTCAGGATTTATATCATAGTTTTCTCTAAGACGTATCCGCTTGCGGTGCATCGGTATATTTTAAAATTCTCGTTGCCACATGATGATGGATGCACCAATCACGGTAAATATGTATTCTTTCCTTCCTGCATAGAGGGTGTTAAAGATTTATTATCAAACTTTGAATCTTTACCTTGATTACTATTTTGAGGGTACATCTCATAATGTCCTTTTGGATCTAGTAGCTTGGTCTTTGCCACCGGACTTTCCTGCACCTCATTAGTAAAACAGAAGTCATGGAAAACATGTATGGGAGGCACACATGGTTCCATATTTGGCTCATCATAATTGATTTCCCTGAAAATATTATTTAAACAAATACTACTAGAATCATCAAAAACTTCTTTAGGGAAATTATTAGGGATTATATAATAATTTAAGTCCTCATCATCACTAGAGTTAGAAGAATAATAAAGATCATGAATAGGTGGGGGATAAGGTTTGAGAGATGCTTTCAATTTATTCCATTCCTTGATTTATTTTTCTTCTTCTTCTTGATGTGTCTTTCATTTCTCTGATACTCTTCATAAAGCTGTTTCACTTCATCTATAGATGTCAGATGTGTGGGATATTCAACACGAGGCTTATTATTTTTTTATTTTTCCTGGTTTTAGGCTTCATGGATTTACCCTTCTTTCCTCCTTCAATGATGCAACAAGTGGAAGATATGGGAGTAACAGTAGAGGGTTGTTCTCCATCGTTAGTAGCAGCAGTTCTAATATGATTAAAATAATCAGCTATGAAAGGCATTTCTTTAGAAAGAACATCTCTAATTAAGGTATCATCATAAGGGATTTTTCCTCTTCTATTTTCATCTTTAAGAAACTCATTGACCAAGTTCTCTAGATTAGTAGGGAGAGGTTTTTCTTCATGCACAATTTCACATTGCCATTGATGAAAATTATTATGTATATCTCTTAAGAGTTGCCAAGCTTCTTCCAAAGTTTTTCCAAGGAATGCACCATCACGCATCATGTCTAGATTATCCTTAGAAGAATGATTTAAGCCTCCATAAAAGTGATTCAACAATAACCAATAAGGTAAATTATGATGTGGATAATCATGCATCAATTTTGAGAACTTACTATAAGCTTGTATTAAATCCTCATTATTGCCTTGCTTGAAATTTAGGATATGAAGCCTACACTCATAAGTTTGCTTTTGTGAGAAATACTTACCGAGAAAAGCTTCGGAAATACCTTTCCATGAATTGAACTGTCTCGTGGGATGAGATTTTAGCCAATCTTTAGCTTTTCCTTTTAGTAAGAACCGGAACATATATAACTTCAGCTTATCATTTGTCCGTCCATTTTCCTTCACCGTAGAACACATTGAAGTAAATTTGTCAATATGCTCATATGGATCATTGTCCGGATCTCCTGCAAAGGCTATTTCCATGATCATATTCATCCACATAGGATTAATCTGTTATCCATTCACATAAATAGCGGGCTAAAAAATAGGAGCATGTAATTGATCAACACTCAGAGAAGCATACTCCGCAAGACTTTTACTTTCCATAGTTCCTATGTTTTTGAATTTCCTATAACTAAAATAAATAACAAGACTACTAACAAAAGGTAAACTAATTTTTTTGTTCCTTTCAAATAATCAAAGCAGTAAGATAAATAGCAACAAATGGAAATAAACTATGTGCGAGTAAGGTAATAACCGGACGCTTAGCTCCCCGGCAACAGCGCCAATTTGATGACTGGATTCCTGCACCAATAACAGGATTATTGCAGTACTTGTAGCAGCAAATATTTAAGAGTTTGTCCCGATGGAAGATCGACGAACGGAAACAACATGACCTCGCAGCCACATTGTTAATGCGGCCACGTTTCACACCCAAACTATGGTTTGGAAATAGCCTATTTTATAAGTTACTAGAACAGCGATAACCGAGAGATGTTTAAAGTATCTAATAACAAAGAAATTTTAACCAGAACAAAATAAACTAAGACGGAAAGTAAACATGAATATGAACTAAATTAAAGAGATTGTAGTTGTAGGATTGAATGGAATGAGAGAGGGCTTCTAGGCTTCGGTCTCACTAGTACTAGATGGGCAAATATATGTGTGATCTATAATAGATTCCTCAGACAGATAAACATTCCCCATTTGATTATCGGGTTGTCACTCTGTGTTCACTAAGCATGATTCTCGCGCATCACCGCAAGGCAAAAGGCACTTCCGGACCAAAGGATCACATAAACTCATCTTAGATCACAATAAATTCTAACTTAGCGCACTAGATCATACCTCAACCTTGAATTGAATAAATCACTCCACATGGATGAATAGCAAAACATATATATAAGGATGTCACAACCGTGTTTAGTCTTACAATTACTAAACACAAGAGATAGAGGGAGATGGAGATGATGATGGAGATGGAGATGGAGATCGATGTGTGGTGGTGGTGATGTCTTCCTTCTCCTCCTATTCTTTTGCTTGAATGCCTTGATGGTGATGGTGTTGAGGGGGATCAAGATCTCGGAGGTGTGGTAGAGGCAGAGCTCTGCCAGTATGGAGATTGGATGGGTGGCGGCGGCAGCAGAGCTCCGCCCCTAGAGGGCTATGGTGTCGGGGCCTTGTTTCTTGACTCCTCCCTCCTTTATATAGGCCTTGGGGTGCCCTAGGGTTCCCCCAATACCGCCATATGAATTAGGGAAGGTTCTGGAGCTTTCGGCGAAATCCCATCATTTGCGACCTTTTTACCAACTATATGGCCAAACTATACGACTGGAATTTTTAGCTTCGGCCTTATAGTTGGTCGGTGAACCTTCGGGTTCCGTAGTGTTTTGGCTGCCATTTCTTCATACAAACTCACTTTTGGGTGTTCTTGGGCTCGTTGGATTCGTCTAGGCGAGGGCTACAACCCCATGGTATTGGATATTCATTTTGAGAAGTTAGAAAAATTCACCTTTTCCAACACCTCAAATGGCTAAGTCTGGTCCTGCAGCTCCTCCATACCATGCTCTCTTTGTTCCTTTTGCCTTGGTTTTATCCATAATCATCATCAACACCTACACACATGTAAAAGACAAGGAAGAGGGATAAAATTTTACCTAAACTACTAAATATACATAGCTCATATTGAATTTAATGAAAACAAGTAATCATGCATATCAAGCATAGCAATAGTTAGATGGAGCATGATATGATAGGCAAATGACACAATTTATATAGCTAAAAAGTTTTGTATTATCACATCCATCAGCTATCGCTATAGCTTAGGACCGCATGGGGATACGGTTTAGGGATGATCTCCAACGTGATCGCTTCAACAAGATCAACAACTGAGAAGTGAAGACAACCAAGTGGGCTTGTCCCATTATATTGAATCAACTCTGTATTTCTAATGACTTTAATATACTTTGCGATAGAGTTGGCCTACAAAACTTTGTATTCCAATATGCGCCTACTTATCGCCGGTTAACACTTGAATTTTTAAGTTCTTTGAAAGGCACCATTAAAACATGGCAAGGAGAGGACATGATTTCTTTTTGACTTATGAACAACAATTATACATTATCACTTGATGAATGGTGCAATTATTTTAATTGACCAAACGATGATGTTAATGCTTTAAGTGCATCTTTTGCTGGCATGCACCCTTCCCTGGATTAATATTATAATAGAATGAATTTCACCTCTAGAGTCAACAAGGGGAAGAATATTCAGAATCCGGCTATTTGCTATTTTTTCTATGTTATTGCTAAGACCTTGCAGGCACGAAATGAGTTTAAAAGACTCAGTGAGGAGGAAATCTTGGTCTTCGCAAAAGCTGCTTTCAACAACAACAACAACTTGTCACTCAACTTGGGCGCAATTCTTGTGCGCTACTTGGAGCACTGATACATCGTAAATGTATCTATAATTTTTGATGTTCCATGATTGTTTAGTATCAACTTTTCTATGCTTTGTCTACACTGATACGCCCAATTTGCATCACCATTCTATATCATAATCTACTCTATTCATTGATATTTGTCTTATTATGAGGTATTACTTATGGCTTTTCATCTGTTTATGCATGTTGGATGATTCTTGGAGGATGGACTGCCAGAGTCTGGATTCTGATGGAAAAGAAGGCATTTTGATGCAATTTCGCAAAGATCAGAAAAATACCACAAAATATGGGAAAATTATATTTTTCCAGAAGACAGAGGAAGCCAGAAGGAGGGACGAAGAAGGGCCACAGGGGGCCCACACCCTCCTAGGCGCGGGACCACCCTAGGCCACGCCTAGGGCAGGTGTGGCCCACCTGCCTGGCTCCCGACTCCGCCCCTTCGCCTATATATTCCCTAGAGAACCCTAAGGCTAGGGGCGACCACAGATAGATTTCCGTCGCCTCTACTGGGCGAAAAACACCGAGAGAGAAAGATCTCTCCGGCAGACAAATTTCTGCCAGGGTAATTCCTTCTCGAAGAGGGGTGATCATCGCCATCAACACCATCGTCAAGCTAGGCTTCATCGGGATCATCATCATCATCCACACCATCATCTCCACCAGCACCATCATCACCACTCCGTCCCGCTGTAACAATTGTGTTGGATATTGCTTTAGTTCTTAGGGGAAACTTTCCTAGTGTTGATTACTATTGTTGTTGATGCTTGTGAGTGGAACCATTGGATTATTGTTTATGTTCAGATTGTTATCCATTATCATATCATCTTTGATCTTGATCCATATGATGTCTCGTGAGTAGTTCGTTTAGTTCTTGAGGACATGGGAGAAGTCATGCTGTTATTAGTGGATTTGTGTAGAGTTATTATTCAATGGTTAGCATTTAAGTTGTGGTGCTATTCTTCTAGTGGTGTCATGTGAACATAGACTACATGATAATTCACCATTTATGGGCCTAGGGGAATGCATTGTGTATTTGACTACTAATTGTGGGGTTGTCGGAGTGACAGAAACCTGAACCCCCGTTAGGACACCTTTGCACAAGGGAGTGTAGGATCTCAGAGTTTAAGGCTGTGGTTAGATTTATATCTTAATTACTTTCTTGTAGTTACGGATGTTTGTAGGGGGTTTAATCACAAGTATGTATTAGTACAAGTAAGGTTGGTACATTAGCACATGTTCACCCACACAACACTTAGAACACCATGTGTCCTCGAGAACGTTTGGTCCTTATAAGTATTTCCACCGGCTTGTCCTTTGCTAAGAAAGGATTTTTCCACTTGCTGCGTTTGTTCTTTGTTACTTGCACTTTGTTTTGTTGCTTTATCAGAAAATCACTAAAAATCCGTTTGCTAAGTATTTGCAGAGAGTTCCTGCTCCATACCACTATTCAGCACCTTCTGCTCCTCGTTGGGATCGACACTCCTATTTATCAAAAGTACTACGATACACCCCCTATACTTGTGGGTCATCAAGACTATTTTCTGGCGCCGTTGCCGGGGAGTGAAGCGCTATTGAAGAGTGGAACTGGTAAAGGAAACTTCTACTGTGAGTATTTCTTTTGTTACTGCTTAATACTTTGTTTCCAATATGGATAACCTAGATCCTTTTAAGATACCTACAAGCATTGTTGATCATGTTATGGATAATTATTATTGGGGGATGGAACTGTCCATCCTGGTGATCGCTTGCTTTTTATCCATGAATTATGCGGGTTGTTTAAGTGTGCAGGTATCACAACTAAACAGGTGAAGAAGAAGCCACTCTCCATATCCTTGAAAGGGAGAGCTGAAGAATGGTATAAGCTGCTGAAGAATGGACAATCCATGGAATGGGAGGAGATGGCATCTCTCTTTCATTTTAAATTTTATCCTCCCAGTGAGATTCATAAGGATAGAAATCTGATATATAACTTTTGGCCTCGTGATGGAGAGAGTACATCTCAATCTTGGGGGAGATTGAAGTTACTAATGCTTAAATGTCCTATTCATGAACTCCCTAACAATATTATTATCAATAACTTTTATTCTAGGCTTTCTCTTCATGATAAAGATTTACTAGATGCTTCTTGTTCTGGATCTGACATGGTTATACCCTATGGGTACACGATCTTAGAATACCTAGTCTAGCCCAAGGAAGGCCCACGAGAATATGCGCCGGCCCATGAAGACTTTTAGGTGGCCAGGGCCCATGACGCCTTCGAATCCTTGGAGAAGAAGACTAGAGTAGATAGAATATTCAAAGGGGCAAACCCTAAAACCTGTAACCGACTCAACCTGTGCCTGGGACCTTCCTATCTCTATATAAAGGCTAGGAGGGAACGTCGAGGAGGGCACTTCGCATACCACTGCATACACACCTCCACGCCAGATTGCATCTGCGCACCCCTGTAACTTTCGGTTCCACCGTAATCAAGAGCAGACAAGCAGGAGTAGGGTTTTCCCTTCGGGGGCCTGAACCTGGGTAAACCTCGTGTCCCCGTGTTGCTTGTTTGCTAACCATTCTGCGATATCCAGCATCCCCATCTTCTCCAAAACCCAAGCTCATAACAATGGGCATTGACGAGATTAAACCTCGTCAATTGGCGTCGTCTGTGGGAACTAAGGACGCTGATTGTGCGATCGTGACGGTCCCAACCAAAGCGATCTACAACTCCGCAGCGACGGAGATCCATCTCCTCTTTGGCGCCTTTGACTTCACCGCTCACTCGCCAGCCACCCTGAAGGAATTCGAGCCCGTTGGCGATGGACTTGAGATCCTGTTCGGGAGCTTTTGCTTCTAGGTGGGACAGACCGGCACTCTCCATCTCCCAGAATGGGTGCCCCTACCATCCATCAGGCCCGCTTCATGGGCTCCACACCGCGTGCTACGCACATCGCCATCGACAGATGAGTCCTATGACAGCAGCAGCTGCAACTCAGATCTGTGCGATCCACCATCGGAGGAAGGGACCTATGGTTCCAGATCTGAAAGCTGCGGCAGCAGCAATCCGATCTACGAGCGCTATTAATGCGCCGCAGTCATCCAGAGTGACATGGATCAGGAGCACAACCCGCCACCCAACCCGCAGGGTAGAAACGGCGGGAACATAAGAATCCAGTCCCCCCGCCAACGAGGAGGACACCGATCCCAATCGGGTCATCCACCTCAGCGAGGCTGGATGGGCTCAAGCACGCGAAGCCGTGGCAGGCAACAAGATCCTGCCTGTAGGTGCCTCACGGACCTACTGATGGCGTACCACCTGCTCCTAGTCGAAGAGCACAAGAAGCAGGTGAAGATGCAAGAGGAGCTCGACAAACGCAAGCAAGCAGCCGCGGAGTCCAGTGCGCAGCGAGCTGTGCTCTCCGCCATGGGCGGCTCCAGCTCGCACGGCAACAACGCCAACAAGCATCGTTCTCGCACAGAGAACATGGACCCCAAGGCACGTCGCGAGGTGACTCGAACCCTCAACACGTCTTTCATGGAGATGGATGCCGACGACAACGTCATCCCGAAGACGTCGCAAGCTGCGATCATAACAGCCACTGCCTACCTCGCGTCCCACCCACCTCTGGTGGGGGACCCAAAAAGGGCCATGCACAAATCCGCATTAGCCAAACTCGGACTCATCGGAGCTGCGCTCCACGGAGAAGCTCCTGCGGAGCCAAAGAAGAAGCCTGCAGTCAGATTCAACCACAGCCCCACGCCTTCATCCGAGGATGAAGAGCACGACCTATCCAAAGGCACAAGAGCTCGCGCCACCGCAGCCATGACTATGACGCTCAAAGCGAGCTCACCCAGCGCAAGATCGACAAAGCGCGTGCTAAGCGCGTATGCTCATCCGAATCTGAGGAGGATGACGATGAAGGAGAACTCTGCGGAGCCCGATGCTTCAGCAGATCCGTTCGACGGACACGAATGCCGCGGAACTTCAAGCTCCCTTCGGACACTCCGAAGTTTGACAGCATACAGGACCCCAAGGCGTGGCTCAGCGACCACGTATCGTCCGTCAAGCTACACGGCGGAAACAAGGAAACCGCCATGCAATGCCTTCAGCTGTAGCTGACAGGCGCAGCTCGGATCTAGCTCAGTAGCCTCTCCTCGGGATCCATCCGAAGCTGGGAGGAACTGGCGTACAGTTTCATCCGAAACTTCAAAGGCACCAGCAAGAGGCCAGCCTTGATCGAGGAGCTACGGGCCTGCACCCAACGAATGGGTGAATCCATTCGCTCGTACATATTACGCTGGTCCAACACCAAGAACTCCGCGGTGCACATCTTTGAGGAGACAGCGATCGACGCCTTCAAGGATGGCGCCAAGCGCCCGGACTTCAAGGAAGAACTTGGGCGCGTCAAGCCCAAGACACTCGATCACCTCATGGACATCGCCAACAGGTGGGCAGATGGCGAGGACTCCGTCCACCGAACGCACTCGGAGGAGGAAGATGACTACGGCCGGCGACGTGAACGTCGTAGCAAGAGAAGATCGCACGTCTATGACGATCGCGATGGACCCGACATGGTCGCGGCTAGCTACGCCGACCGCCGCAGCGACGAAAACCACAGCAGCGGCGGATACCACGGAAGCAACTTCCGTGACGGAGGACGCCCAACGCAGTCATGGCAACATCGCGGCCGTGATGACGGACCCTCAGCATACGACAAACTATCGGGTCCATGCACCATCCACTTCTACATCGACAAGCAGGATGGTAAGAAGAAGGCAAGCCACATGCTCAAGGACTGCCGCGATTTCTAGAAACTCAGCGAGAACATGGCTCAAATGAGGCAACAAGCCCCGAACCCTGGATACGAGAACGCACCCGCACCAGGTGAGATTGTGCGCGGAGCTCCTCCACCACCACCTGCGGGACCTTCGAACCACCCAATCGCACCCGCGCAGAATAACGGTGGGCTCGGGTATCCCGCGCCGAAAGGATCACTGATGATCCAAAAAGAGCGCCCAATGAACAGGGTGCAGAAGAAAATCACCCGTCAGATCAATATGGCTATGACCGCTCCACCCGCCATCCCTGAGTACCTCAGCGGATCGGAATCCTGCATCACGTTCAGCCGTTCGGATCACCCTTGCCAGGTCCCTCGCCTAGGTCATGCTGCCCTAGTGCTTGAGGCGCAGATCGGAGGGTTCGACATGAGCCGCGTCTTCATGGACGGTCGCAGCGGCATCAATCTGATGTTCGCCAGTACCTTAGTAGAAATGCGGATCCCGCTATGCAGCCTGGAACAATCCGACACAATGTTCCATGGCATCGTTCCAAGGAAGGGCGTATTCCCCTGGGAAAGATATGGCTCGACGTCATCTTCGGCAAGCCTGATAACTTCCGTTACGAGCGACTCGAGTTCGAAGTGGTGGACTGGCCATCACAATACCACGCCATCCTTGGGCGTGTAGCATTCGCATGGTTCCTGGCAGTACCGCACTACGCGTACCTGCTACTCAAGATGCCAGGACCAAAGGTCCACGGGAGCTTCACCCGGTCAGACCACTGCGACAGGGACTTCAACAGAATCTCCCAGTCATTCGGCATGCAGGAGGAGCTCATAAGGCTCCGAGAGGTGATGGACAACGGGGCACCCCCAGTCGCAAGACAGAACGCACCAGATATGTCTTTCGACTCCACCGTCAACACAAAGAAGGTGCAGGTCCACCCGACGGACGCCTCCAAGACGGCGCTGATCGCCAATGACCTCAGCTCCGCATAGGAAAGCGCTTGTCGAATTCCTCCGTGAGTGCTGGGAAATCTTCGCCTGGTGTCCTGCGGACATGCAAGGATATCCCAGGGAATTCGCCAAGCACGCCCTTAACGTCTTTCCAAATGCCAAGCCCGTCAAACAGTCCATCAAGCGACTGTCCGAGCTACGGTCCGAAGCTATCGAAGTCGAAGTCAACAGATTACTCGACGCCAACTTCATTCGGGAGATCAAGGAGAACGAGTGGCTCGCCAACACCGTGATGGTCCCCAAAAAGGACACGGACATCCTGCGGATGTGCGTGGACTTCACATTGCTGAACAAGCACTGCCCGAAGGATCACTTCCCTCTCCCTCGGATCGATCAGATCATCGATTCGACTGCAGGATGCGAGAAGCTCTCCTTCCTCGATGCCTACTCAGGCTACAACCAGATTTGACTAAAAGTCGATGATCAGGAGAAAAAAGCATTCATCACGCCGTTCAGAGTGTTCTGCTACAACACAATGCCCTTCGGGCTGAAGAACGCAGGCGCCACGTACCAACGGTGCATGCAGGCATGCCTGAAGGACCAGATCGGCCGCAACATCCAAGTCTATGTCGACGACATAGTAATCAAAACAAGGGAGGCCAAGACCCTCATCGACGATCTCCGCGAGACGTTCGACAACCTTGATCGATACAAGATCAAGCTAAACCCAGAAAAGTGCGCCTTCGGCGTCCCATATGGTCAGCTGCTAGGCTACTTCATCTCCCAGCGAGGGATCGAAGCGAACCCGAAGAAGATCCGGGCCATAATGGCCACGGAGAAGCCGAAGAACCTCAAGGGCGTCCAGCAGCTTGCCGGGCGAATCGCGGTGTTGAGCAGGTTCATCAGCCGCATGGGCGAAAAGGCCCTGCCCTTCTATCAGCTGCTACACAAAGCAGACAAATTCGAATGGACACCTGAAGCGGATGACGCATTCGAAGATCTGAAACGGCTGCTCTCTACCTCGCCCGCCTTGGTCACGCCAAAAGAGCGCGAACCTCTACTGCTATACATAGCAGCTACGCACCAGGTGGTAAGCACCGTGCTTGTGGTCGAAAGACCCGAGGATGGAAAGGCCCACGGGGTCCAACGCCCAATCTACTACCTCAGCGAGGTATTGACGCCAACAAAGCAGAGGTACCCTCATTACCAGAAACTCGCCTACATCGTGTTCATGATGGCTCGTCGGCTGAGCCACTACTTCCAGGAGCATCAGGTGATGGTCGTCAACGAAACACCTCTGAACAGCATCCTGAACAACTCGGAGGCCACAGGACGTGTGGCCCTGTGGGGCATCGAGCTGTCACCTCTAGACATCGTCTACGAGAAGTGCCACGCGATCAAGTCTCAGGTCCTTCCGGACTTCCTCGTCCACTAGATGGAACTACAGCTTCCGGATACCTAGGACATGACGCAGTCGTGGACGATGCACTTCGACGGCTCCAAGCGGGAGGCCGAAGCAAGAGCCGGGGTCATATTGACCTCCCCGCAGGGCGACAAGATGAGTACGTCCTCCGGATGAAATTTCGAGCCTCCAACAACGAGGCCGAGTACGAGGCCCTCATCCATGGCATGAGGATGGCCAAGATCTGCGGCGCAACGCGCCTGGTCATCTATGGAGACTCGAACCTCGTCGTCCAGCAAACAATGAACGAGTGCGACGCACACGCCGCCAACATGATTGCGTACCGCGCACTCTACAACGCACTCGAAGGATACTTTGATGGCTGCGAGCTTCAACACGTTGGGAGAGAAAGCAACGAAGAGGCCGACAGACTCACCAACATCGGCTCCACCTGTGCACAGGTGCCACCAGGTGTGTTCCTCGAATAGATCTGCGTGCCATCCATCAAAAGGAAATTCCCCAAGGGATCACCCGAAGAAGCAGAACACTCGGGGGCTACGCTACCCGAAGACATGAAGGACAAGGAAAACTCGACACAAAGGTCGCAGCGGTCAACCTGATGCAAGTCATGGCAGTGGAAGAAACATGGACACAGCCATACCTCCGATATCTGATAGACGGGGAGCTTCCTAACAGCCCGACAGATGCCCGACGCATATCTCGCCGGTCCAAGGCCTTTACCATCATCAATGGCGAGCTGTACAAGCACAACATTTCGGGTGTACTCCAAAGGTGCGTCACCATCGGTGACGGCAAAACCATCCTCCAAGACATCCACGAGGGCATCTGTGGCCACCACGCGGGCAGCCGCGCCCTTGTCGCCAAAGCTCTGCGAGCTGGGTTCTACTGGCCAACGGCCATGAACAACGCCAAGGACATCGTCCGAAGGTGCAATGGGTGCCAGAGGTTTGCAGATAAACCACACACACCAGGATCAGAGCTCAGACCCATTCCCCTGGCCTGGCCCTTCGCCCAATGGGGCCTCGACATGATCGGCAAACTGCCCAAGTCCTCGAAAGGAGGCCACGTCTACCTCCTGGTCGCAGTCGACAAATTCACCAGGTGGATCAAGGCCATGCCCGTTACTAACCAAAAGGGCAAAACATCCGTCAAGTTCTTTGAATCCATTGTCTACAAGTTCGGCGTGCCGCACAGCATCATCACTGACAATGGGTCGAACTTCATCTCCAAGGAATTCCAGGACTTCTGCGAAGACCTCGGAATCAACATCACATACGCCTCCGTGGTGCACCCGCAAACAAACGGGCAGGTCGAAAAGGCCAACGGCCTCGTCGGTGGTGGCATCAAGAAGCGCCTAATGAGCCTACTCCAGCAACTCGCAGGAGCATGGACGCAAGAGCTACCCTCCGTCCTCTGGAGCTTGCGCACGACGCCAAACAGCTCAATTGGCTACACACCCTTCTTCATGGTGCACGGAGCCGAAGCCGTGCTGCCTGCAGAGGTACGCCACAAGGCCCCATGGGTCGTCGCCTATAGCAAGGCCGAATCGACGGTCGCACTCGAAGAAGCCGTCGACACACTCGACGAGGCACGCGACATCGTCGTGGCTCGATCAACGGTCTATCAACAGAGCCTCCGCAACTATCGAAGCCGTCGGCTGCACCCAAGGTCCTTCGTCGAAGGAAACCTAGTCTTGCAACTCAAGCAAGAGCGACCGAAGAAGCTCGAGTCGCCCTGGGAAGGACCCTACATCGTCACTAAAGTCATCCCAGGTGGCGCCTATCGCCTCAAACACGTGGAGTCTGGAGTCGCATACTCCAACCCATCGAACGTCGCACAATTGCGACGCTTCTACCCCTAGCTACCCCCCTCTTTTTACTTTCAATAAGGCTATTCAGCCAAGGCTACTCAGCCGAACAATGTATCTCCTCCTTACGATATGAATAAAGCTAAGTGTCTCGACCCAAATTTTTGTCTATTATTCGCATTTTATTCATATTACAACACAGTCATGGGCTCGCCTCACCTCACGACTTCGTCAACTGAGGATAACGCGTGTACACCTGAGTAGCTGACCACGTCAGGCTAACGAAAAGGGAACACATACAAACAAAGCACTACGTGCTAACAACAACAAACCTTTACAGCAAAGGGAATAACACGCCCAGTCGAATAAATACAAATTTTACATCTATCTTTTTATAGGTCCTACCTATTCTGAAGAATCACCTGCGCACGCTGCTCAAAGAGATCTACAATTTGTTCGGCATACTGCCTTACAGCTGCATAATGTGGACGCATATCCCACACACCACCATCCGGCCGAAGAGGTGGCCCAGCTGCCAGAGCAGCAAGATCCACATCAGGACGATGTAGCCGCACAAGGAAAAGCGCGGCCTTCACCCCTGCAACTAGCTGATGCCGCACTAGCTCCCTAACATGATGCACATCTCGAAACTTCGCCAGCAGGCCCTAGAGAGTCGATGGCGCCTCATGCAAGGGAAACATCACGTGCAGAACGGACGCCAACGAAGCCTTCGCTTGCCGCAGCACCCGTGACACCTGGTGAACATGATCCTGCATAGTCGCAAGGACCATGGCACGATTGCGGTCCATCCAGAAAAACAGCCAGCCTCCATGTCTTGCTGGGTCAGACAGTTGATCCGAACAGCAACACGCTCCTTTTCCTCCTTAGGAGCAAGGTTAGCACCTGCAACACCTGCAAAGTAAGATGACAAGCCAACAGGCGCATCCGAAAATTGAGCAGCAGCTCGAAAACTCACATTGAAGTTGTTCGTCCAGACGATGCAACTCCCCCATCAAATAGTCCTGTGTGGTAGCACCCTGTAGGGTTTCGTAGCATGGAAAACAAAATTTTTCTACCGCATACAAACAAACAAGCCAAGATCTATCTACTAGATTGTAGCAACGAGTCGATGGAATAACTCACCCTCGAAGATTCCAAAGTGTTTAACGCGAGCGGATTCTCGTGGGTGATGTAGTCGTACTCTTCCGATCTCAAGATCGCGTAGACGATCCTTCCGGCGTTGCGTTCCGGCAGCGCTCCCGCAGTCGGTCACACGTTCGGTACTCGACGAAGACCTTCCTCTCCCTTGTTCCAGCAGGCAGCGGAAGTTGTAGCACTCTCCTCGCGATTCCGGCAGCACAATGGTGTGGTACCGGAAGTAGAGGGGAGATCTCGCAGGGCTACGCCTTAAGCCGGAGCGAGTATGGTGGATTATGAGAGAGCTCCTTGGCGATCTAGGTTTTAGACACACGAAGGAGGAGGTGCTAGAGCCGGCGGCTAGGACTTGGGGCAGCCCAAGTCGGCGGCTAGGGCAACCCTAGGAGGCGGCGGCAGCTGCAGGAGGTGGTGGCGCCAAGCTAGGGTTTGGGGCAGGGAACTTGTGTGTCTCTAGGAGGGAGCCCTGCCCCTCCTTATATAGGTGGAGGGGCCGGCCGGCCAAGGGGAGGGAGAGGAGTCCCTCCCCAACTCGGCTTGGGTGGTGCGCCGGCTTGGGGAGGAGGGACTCCCTCCCCAACTCGGTTTCCCCTTCCTCCTCTTTTCCTCTTTCCAAATTTAGCCGTTTGACTTTTCAATTTAGCTATTTGACTTTTCAAACTAGGATTTGAATTAATCCTTTATTTGGAACAGCTTTGACACTTAGTACATGATGCAATCATACCAACTTGATACAACACATTCATGTACCCTTCCCCTCCAGAGTGCCGGACATTCCGGAACATTCTAGAACATTCCCGATGAAAACACCGGAACCATTCCCCAACTCCGAAACGGGACTTTCCTTATATGAATCTTATTCTCCGGACCATTCCGGATCTCCTCGTGATATCCTGGATCCCATCCGGGACTCCGAACAACATTCGGTCTCTTTCTCATCATTCCATAACTACTCAAACAACGTCGAATCCTTAAGTGTGTCTCCCTACGGTTCGTGAATTATGCGGACATGATCGAGACACTTCTCCGAAGAATAACCAATAGAGGAATCTGGAAATTCATATGGCTCCCACATATTTCTACGATTACTTTGCGATCGAATGAACCACTTACATACGATATCAATTTCCCTTTGTCTCACGATAGTTTACTTATCCGAGGTTATGATCGTCGGTATCTCTGCATACCTAGTTCAACCTCGTTACCGATAAGTACTCTTTTCTCGTTCCCGTGATATGTGATCCCTTGTGAGCCAGTCACATGCTTGCAAGCTAATTGGATGACATTTCACCGAGAGGGCCCAGAGTATATCTATCCGTCATATGGATGGACAAATCCCACTCTTGATCCATGTGTTTCAACCAACACTTTCCGAACACTCAATGCCACCTTTATAGCCACCCAGTTACGGTGTGGTGTTTGATGTCATCAAAGCATCCATCCGGTAAAGGTGATATGCATGATCTCATGGTCGAAGGAATTAGATTACTATGTATCAGAAAGCATATAGCAATTGAACTATTAAAATGACTTGATCTTTATGCTACGCTTATCTATAGGAGTATGTCCATCATATCATTCTCCTAACGATATGATCTTGTTGTTAATAACATCTCAATGTTCATGATAGGGAAACCACAATCATCTATTAACTAACAAGCTAGTATTATATAGATGCTCTACTAGGGACTTCAAATTAAGTTTACAAATCACACAAGTATTAATGTTTCCTTGTTAATACTATTATAGCATGAATGTAAACATTTATCATAAACACAAAGATATAATAATAACTACTTTTATTATTGCCTCTAGGGCATATCTCCAACAGTCTCCCACTTGCACTAGAGTCATCTAATCTAGATTACATGGTAATATACCAAACACCCATCGCAGTTTGGTGCTGGTCATGTTTTGCCCTCGGGAGAGGTTTAGTCAACGGATCCGCCACATTCAGATCTGTGTGTACTTTGCAAATCTTTATATCCCCATCTTGGATATGTTCTCGAATAGCGTGAAAACATAGCTTGATATGCTTCAGCTTCTTGTGTGACCTTGGTTCTTGCGCATTGGCTATGGCGCCCATGTTATCACAGTAGATAGACATTGGGTCCAGCGCACTAGGAACCACACCCAGCTCTGTAATGAACTCTTTCATCCATATCGCTTCTTGTGAAGCCTCTGAAGTAGCCATGTATTTCGATTCAGTTGAAGATCTCGCCACAACGCTTTGCTTTGCACTCCTCCAGCTAACTGCTGCACCATTCAATATAAATACGTATCCAGATTGTGATTTAGAATCATCCAGATCGGTGTTCCAACTAGCATCGGTGTAACCATTAACAACAAGCTGTTCATCACCTCCATAAGAAAGAACCATATCCTTAGTTCTTCTCAAGTACTTAAGGATGTTTTTGACCGCTGTCCAATGATCCACTCCTGGATCACTTTGATATCTGCTAGTTAAACTAACAGCATATGCAATGTCGGGTCTAGTACATAGCATGGCATACATTAGAGATCCTATGGCTGAGGCATAGGGAGTCTTACTCATCCTTTCTCTATCTTCTGCCGATGTCGGACTTTGAGTTTTACTCAAGGTCGTATTGGGCAACATGGGCAAGAACCCTTTCTTGCTATCTTCCATTCCAAACCTCTTTAGAACTTTGTCCAAATATGTACTCTGTGACAATGATATTTGGCGTTTCGATCTATCTCTATAAATCTTTATGCCCTAATATGTAAGCTGCTTCGCCAAGATCCTTCATTGAAAAACTATTATTCAAATATTCCTTGACACTATTAAGAAGGTCTACATCATTCCCAATCAATAATATGTCATCCACATATAGTTTTAAGAATGCTACAGAGCTCCCACTCACTTTCTTGTAAATACAAGCTTCTCCATAAGTTTGTATAAAACCAAAACTTTTGATCACCTTATCAAAACGTTGATTCCAACTTCGGGATGCTTGCTTCAATCCATAGATGGACCGTTGAAGTTTGCATACCTTGTTAGCATCTTTAGGATCGACAAAACCTTTGGGTTGCATCATATACAACTCTTCATCAATGTCTCCATTGAGGAATGCTGTTTTGACACCATCTGCCATATCTCATAATCGTAATATGCAGCGATTGCTAACATAATCCTCATAGACTTTAGCTTCGCTACTGGTGAGAAAGTCTCATCGTAGTCAACTCCTTGAATTTGTCGAAACCCTTTTGCGACAAGTCGAGATTTATAGACAGTAACATTACCATCAGCATCTGTTTTCTTCTTGAAGATCCATTTGTTCTCGACAGCCTTCCGGCCATCCGGTAAGTCCACCAAAGTCCATACTTGGTTTTCGTACATGGATCCAATCTCGGATTTCATGGCTTCTTGCCATTTATTGGAATCTGGGCTCATCATTGCTTCCTCATATGTCTCAGGGTCATCGGTGTTGTCCACCAACATGACACTCATAACGGGATCATACCAATCTGGAGTGGTACGAGTTCTCGTTGACCTGCGAGGCTCTGTAGCAACTTCAACCGAAGTTTCATGATCATCATCATTAGCTTCCTCTCTTATTGGTGCAGGCACCACAGGAACTTCTTCCGGTGCTGCGCTACTCGCAATTTCGAGAGAAGGTTCGACAACCTCATCGAGTTCTACTTTCCTTCCAGTCACTTCTTTCGAGAGAAATTCCTTCTCTAGAAAGGACCCATTCTTGGCAACGAAGATTTTGCCTTCGGATCTATGATAGAAGGTATACCCAATAGTTTCTTTCGGGTATCCTATGAAGACGCATTTTTCCGCTTTGGGTTCAAGCTTGTCCGGCTGTAACTTCTTTACATAGGCTTCGCACCCCCAAACTTTAAGGAACGACAATCTAGGTTTCTTCCCAAACCATAATTCATACGGTGTCGTTTCAACGGATTTAGACGGTGCCCTATTTAAAGTGAATGCGGCTATTTCTAATGCATAACCCCAAAATGATAGTGGTAAATCTGTAAGTGACATCATAGAACGAACCATATCTAAGAGAGTTCGATTACGATGTTCGGACACACCATTACGCTGTGGTGTTCCCGGCGGTGTCAACTGTGAAAGTATTCCGCATTTCTTTAAATGCTCGCCAAACTCGTAACTCAGATATTCACCTCCACGATCAGAACGTAGAAATTTAATCTTCTTGTTACGTTGATTCTCTACCTCACTTTGAAATTCCTTAAACTTCTCGAAAGTTTCGGACTTATGTTTCATGAAATAGATATACGCATATCTACTCAAGTCATCCGTGAAGGTAAGAACATAACGATAACCACCGCGCGATGCTACACTCATTGGACCACACACATCGGTATGTATGATTTCCAATAAGTCCGTAGCTCGCTCCATCATACCAGAAAATGGAGTCTTAGTCATTTTACCCATCAGACATGCTTCGCATCTTTCAAGTGATTCGAAATCAAGTGATTCAAGAAGTCCATCGGAATGGAGTTTCTTCATACGCTTCACTCCAATGTGACCAAGACGACAGTGCCACATATAGGTCGAGTTATCGCTCGATTTCAAACGTTTAGCCTCAATGTTATTAATATGTGTATTTCCACTATCGAGATTCAATAAGAATAGACCATCTATTAAAGGTGCATGTGCATAAAACATATTACTCATATAAATCGAACAACCATTATTCTCGGATTTAAACAAGTAACCGTCTCGCAATAAACAAGATCCCGATATAATGTTCATGCTTAACGCAGGCACCAAATAACAATTATTTAAGTATAAAACTAATCCCGATGGTAGATGAAGGGGTAGCGTGCCGACCGCGATCACATCAACCTTTGATCCGTTTCCAATGCGCATCGTCACCTTGTTCTTCGCTAGCTTCCGTTTATTCTGCAGCACCTGCTTCGAGTTACAAATATGAGCAACCGAACCAGTATCAAATACCCAGGCACTACTACGAGTACTAGTGAGATACACATCAATAACATGTATATCAGATATACCTTTCTTCTTGATGTTGCCGTTCTTCAAATCCGCCAAGTACTTTGGGAAATTCTGCTTCCAGTGACCTTCTCCCTTGCAGTAAAAGCACTCAGCATCAGGCTTAGGTCCAGCCTTGGTCTTCTTCCTCGGCGTGGTAACTTTCTTACCACCCTTCTTGAAGTGTCCCTTCTGCTTAGACTTGCCTTTCTTGAATTTGGTGGTCTTATTGACCAACAACACTTGGTTCTCTTTCTAGATCTCCACTTCTGCAGACTTCAACATGGCAAAGAGTTCTGACAACGTCTTGTTCATGTTTTGCATGTTGTAGTTCATCACAAAGTTCTTGTAACTTGGTGGTAGTGATTGGAGGACACGGTAAATCCCCAAAGTATTGGGAATCACAATACCCAAGCTTTGAAGTTTGTTTGCGTGCCCAGACATCTTAAGCACATGCTCGCTGACGGAGCTGCCCTCTTCCATCTTGCAGTTAAAGAACTTTTCAGAAGCCTCATAGCTTTCAATTGCCGCATGAGTCTCAAAGATCAATTTGAGATCCTCGACAATATCATATGGGTCTGAATTCTCAAACCTTTTCTGAAGCTCCGATTCTAAACCATACAAGATAGCACACGGAACTGTGGAGTACTGAGTCTTCCGAGTGAGGTAAACATTCTTTTCTTCATCGGAAGCATCAGCTGCAGGTGGGTCACCCAGCGGTGCATCCAACACATAGGTCAAATTACCAGCTGTGAGGACAATCCTCAAATTGCGGAACCAATCCGCGAAGTTGCTTCCATTGTTTTTCAACTTTTCTTTCTCTAGGAACGCATTAAAATTGATGGTAGGGGCTGCCATTGATCTACAACATATTTGCAATAGTTTAGACTAAGTTTATGACAAATTGAGTTCAAATTAATATTAAAATTAATCTAGGTGAACTCCCACTCAAAACAATATCCCTCACATTGTTTTAGTGATCACACGAACCAAATCCACCACATCAACACCGATCATCACGAGAGTTGATATAGTTTCAATGGCGAACAATCGATATGTTCATCATATCTACTATATGATTCATGCTTTACCTTTCGGTGATCCGTGTTCCGAGACCATGTCTGTACATGCTAGGCTCGTCAAAATCAAACCTTAGTTTCCGCATGAGCAAATCTGGCTTGCTCACGTTGTATACACTTGCGGAATCTAACACACCCGATCATCACGTGGTGCTTCGAAACAACAAGCTTTAGAAACAGTGCTAACTAAGGGTGAACACTTTATGACTTGAAATTCATGTTCATGAGGGATCATCTTATAATGCTACCGTCGTCTACTAAGCAATACAAGATGCATAAAGGATTAACATCACATGCAATTCATAATATGTGATATGATATGGCCTTTCTTCTTTGTGCTTCCGATCTCCATCTTCTAGCACGGACATGATCTCCATCATCACCGGCATTGCATCAAGGTCAATGACGCTTCTCCATGGTTGTCGTCCACCGGCTTCAACTATTACAACTACTTTGAATAGACACGCGGGTCTTAACATAAATTAAAGACAACCATATGGCTCCCGCCGGTTGCCAACTTACAATAAGGAACATTGCATACATCAAATATAATCACAATCATGGCCATATCACATCACAGCACACCCCTGCAAAACAAAGTTAGACGCCTCTACTTTCTTTGCATGTTTTACGTGGTTTGGGGCTTTCAATAAGTGTCGTTCTAACTTACGAACAAGAACCACAACATTGATACTAGTATTGTTAATCACCCGTTGTAAATTGGATCTTAACTATGCTAGGATAAACAGGCACCCGCAAAGCCACTTATGCAATACAAGTTGCATGTCAAGCGTGGAGCAAGTCTCATGAACGATGTCATGTAAGGTTAGCCCGGGCCGCTTCATCCCAACATCCCGCAAGATGCAAAGTACACAAGAAGCAATCGACAATAAAAGCATCAATGCCCACAATGACCATTGTGTTCTACTCGTGCAACAGATCTACATATAGACACGGCTCTGATACCACTGTAGGGTTTCGTAGCATGGAAAACAAAAATTTTCTACCGCATACAAACAAACAAGCCAAGATCTATCTACTAGATTGTAGCAACGAGTCGATGGAATAACTCACCCTCGAAGATTCCAAAGTGTTTAATGAGAGTGGATTCTCGTGGGTGATGTAGTCGTACTCTTCACGATCTCAAGATCGCGTAGACGATCCTTCCGGCGCTGCATTCCGGCAGCGCTCCCGCAGTCGGTCACACGTTCGGTACTCGACGAAGACCTTCCTCTCCCTTGTTCCAGCAGGCAACGAACGTTGTAACACTCTCCTCGCGATTCCGGCAGCACAACGGCGTGGTACCAGAAGTAGAGGGGAGATCTCGCAGGGCTTCGCCTTAAGCCGGAGCGAGTATGGTGGATTATGAGAGAGCTCCTCGGCGATCTAGGTTTTAGACACACCAAGGAGGAGGTGCTAGAGCTGGCGGCTAGGGCTTGGGGCAGCCCAAGTCGGCGGCTAGGGCAACCCTAGGAGGCGGCGGCAGCTGCAGGAGGTGGTGGCGCCAAGCTAGGGTTTGGGGCAGGGAACTTGTGTGTCTCTAGGAGGGAGCCCTGCCCCTCCTTATATAGGTGGAGGGGCCGGCCGGCCAAGGGGAGGGAGAGGAGTCCCTCCCCAACTCGGCTTGGGTGGTGCGCCGGCTTGGGGAGGAGGGACTCCCTCCCCAACTCGGTTTCCCCTTCCTCCTCTTTTCCTCTTTCCAAATTTAGCCGTTTGACTTTTCAATTTAGCTATTTGACTTTTCAAACTAGGATTTGAATTAATCCTTTATTTGGAACAACGATGACACTTAGTACATGATGCAATCATACCAACTTGATACAACACATTCATGTACCCTTCCCCTCCAGAGTGCCGGACATTCCGGAACATTCTAGAACATTCCCGATGAAAACACCGGAACCATTCCCCAACTCCGAAACGGGACTTTCCTTATACGAATCTTATTCTCCGGACCATTCCGGATCTCCTCGTGATATCCCGGATCCCATCCGGGACTCCGAACAACATTCGGTCTCTTTCTCATCATTCCATAACTACTCAAACAACGTCGAATCCTTAAGTGTGTCTCCCTACGGTTCGTGAATTATGCGGACATGATCGAGACACTTCTCCGAAGAATAACCAATAGAGGAATCTGGAAATTCATATGGCTCCCACATATTTCTACGATTACTTTGCGATCGAATGAACCACTTACATACGATATCAATTTCCCTTTGTCTCACGATAGTTTACTTATCCGAGGTTATGATCGTCGGTATCTCTGCATACCTAGTTCAACCTTGTTACCGATAAGTACTCTTTTCTCGTTCCCGTGATATGTGATCCCTTGTGAGCCAGTCACATGCTTGCAAACTAACCGGATGACATTTCACCGAGAGGGCCTAGAGTATATCTATCTGTCATATGGATGGACAAATCCCACTCTTGATCCATGTGTTTCAACCAACACTTTCCGAACACTCAATGCCACCTTTATAGCCACCCAGTTACGGTGTGGTGTTTGATGTCATCAAAGCATCCATCCGGTAAAGGTGATATGCATGATCTCATGGTCGAAGGAATTAGATTACTATGTATCAGAAAGCATATAGCAATTGAACTATTAAAATGACTTGATCTTTATGCTACGCTTATCTATAGGAGTATGTCCATCATATCATTCTCCTAACGATATGATCTTGTTGTTAATAACATCTCAATGTTCATGATAGGGAAACCACAATCATCTATTAACCAACAAGCTAGTATTATATAGAGGCTTTACTAGGGACTTCAAATTAAGTTTACAAATCACACAAGTATTAATGTTTCCTTGTTAATACTATTATAGCATGAATGTAAACATTTATCATAAACACAAAGATATAATAATAACTACTTTTATTATTGCCTCTAGGGCATATCTCCAACACACCCCACTCCGCCTTCGACTTCCAAACATCGGCGTGGTCGCGCACTCCAAGCAATTCTTACTCAAGACTACAGATGTGGTCACGAAGAAACACAAGCTGTGACGCACCATCCAAGGATGGCGCAGCTGCGGCGCGGGCGAAGTGCTAACGGGATCATCACCCGAAGGTCCATAGAGGAAAGGAAGGCAAGGATATGAATAAATGCACGAATAAGAAAACAGCTTGGAGACTCATTATATACAGCAAAAGCCACTGCGTGGCACAAGGAGTGTTCATAGATACATCAGACCAAAAGAAACAAAAAGCTATCCTACAACTACAAGGCCTAAGAAGCTGCATGCTGAGTAGTCTCGGAGCCAGACTGCCAGCTCTTGGCCTCCCCCTGTTGCCTCTCCGCATACTCCGCCAGCAAGTCAATCAACTTCGGCCCATAACGTGTACAATGGGCAGTGTAGAGGGCAAAGGCTACCTTGGATCCGTCAGCAGCTGTCGGCATCTAGGAGGTGACCTGATGAAGATCCAGCTCCGCTACAGATGCCAGGGCCATCGCCAGCCCCACGGATGCACCGATGCCTTTTTGCTTGCGCTTGTACGCCGTAGGCGCTTCGGCTAACAGCACATCCGCCAACGAGTCGACATCCTCGAGGGCGACGCCCTTGGGGACGGGCTCCTTATAGAAGCGCCCAAGAGCCTCCTTGGCCTTGGCGAGTGAGCCGACCATGGTACTGCAGCGGTCTTCGACCGCCGCGGTGGCATCATCCAGAGCACTTCCGTGTTCCAGAGCACCACGGTCAAACTCGATGCCTGCGGCATATAAACAAACAATAGAAACAACGTGAAAACCAAGCAAAACAAGGAAGACAAGGAAGCCGAAAAGGAACAGGTGAAACCACTCACCCGAAATAGCCTTGGCAGCAGCCATCAGCTTGCCGGCTACCTCCTTCTCGCGCGAGGCTGCAGCGGTGGCGAGTTGCTCCTCGCGGTCCGTAGCCTCCTGCTGCAGGCGCTCCTTGGCCGTAGCAGTGTCGGCAAGCTCCTGCTCGAGGCGCTCCTTCGCACCAACGGCGTCCTCGGCTTTCTTCTTCGCTCGCCCAAGGCTCTTTTTGAGAGCATCAAGCTCGCGGAGGGTGGTATTGTTCTCCTCCGCAAACAAAAACAATACTAATCAGATCAAAGGAAAAGTAAGATGTGGAAGACGAAAAAAGACCAACTCATGAACGTACCCTGAAGCTTCTTGAAACTGGCCTCCAACACCAGGTGCTACTGCACCAGCTGATTGGCGCCTTGCACAAAAGGCTGCAACAAGACACAACTTGTCAAAAGAAAGGCTCGGGGGCTGCGCCCAAGGAACGAGCAAGGCAAAGGACACACACAAAAAAGAACGCTCGGGGGCTCCCCCCGAGGCACGTACAAAAAAAAGAAGAAGAAAAGGCATGATAAGCAGATCACCCGAAAGATGCTCGGGGGCTCCTCCCGAGACACGAAGCAAAAATGATCAGCAGATCATCCGAAAATGCTCGGGGGCTCCCCCGCGGAATAAAACAAAAACATTTATGTGGTTAGACGGCGACTCCGAAGGTTCGCCTGCAGTCTTCTGAGGGACAACCACCCGAGCCTCCTGCGGAGAAGGGTTCGGAGCAGCGCCCTTAGAGGTGGCCACCGTCTAAGAAGGAGGAGGAGCAACCTTCGACGCCCCCACCATCTCCCGAGCGCCGTCACTGAAGGAGTCATCGGAGGAGTGGCTACAACAGAAAAAATTAGACAAATACAAGCAAGCAAAATCGAAAGAAAGCAGAAAGCAACTAAAGAAAACATACGAGTCGAGATCGCTCAAGTCGAAGACATGCGGGGTCCTCCTCCCCTTCTTCTCTTCCTTCTTCTCTTCTTTCTTCTCTTCCTTCTTCCGCTTCGCTAGCGACTACGGCGCCACAGCCTGCATGGGCACGGCCGAAATAGGAGAGGAAGAGCCACCATGACCCCCACTGTGACGCTCAAGGCACAACGGGTTCCTAGGGGTCGGCGGAGTCGAAGCATCCGACGCCTCGCTCGAGCTCCGCGTTCGCTTTCAAGTCTTCTCCTTGCTAGACTCAAAAGTTTCTTCCGCGGGAGATCGTGTCGAAGGAAGCTCATACATGGAATCCACCACCTCATTGTCCGGCACATCCGGAAATAGTCCGGGTAGTGGAGGCAACATGCCAGGTACCTTGAACTCCTGCACAAAAGAGGCAAACTTTCAGAACACAACCAAGTGCAAGAAAAGCACAGTCGAAAATAGCGCTACACGCACGCCCTGGATCTACACCTGTGGAACCGGACGAGAGGCGGCGAATGGAGGAGTCAGCGACTTCCCCGGGAGATCCTCTCCAGCCTTGTACTTCAGCAGCGGCCGAAGAATCCTATTATGGTTCCCCCTTGAGAACTCTTCGGCCGAAACCCTAGTTGGATCGTGGCGACCAGAATAAAGGAACATTGGGTGCACCCTAGCCTGGAGCGTCTGCACCTGACGTTTGATGAAGGTGCGGATGATATCCACGCTGTTCACCTCCTTATCCGGAATCAACTGAAGATCCTTCACCCGACGATAGAGCCCCTCTATCTCCACAACCTCGCCATCCAAGATGTGGTTCTTCCAGGACCTTTTCAACTCGATTTTCTGGGAGGGTCAAAGGGAGCAAGACCAAAGTTCTGTCCGGCCACTGTGGAGTCGCGGATGTAAAACCATCGCCTCCGCCAGTACTGGACAGATTCGGACATAGAAAAGGAGAAGAAGAGAAAGTTGGATCTAAGGGAAATGCTGCAGCCGCCAATGGGATAAACACCATCGGAGCCAGATTGCCTCTTTATGGAATAGAGCTTCCGGAAGAGGCCAAAGTGCGGCTCGATATCGAGCCAGCACTCGCAGAATGTGATGAAACAAGCGACATGAACAAGAGAGTTTGGTGAAAGATGATGAAGCTGGATGCCATAAAGAAAAAGCAATCCACGGAGGAAATTGTGGATTGGGAAAGAAAGGCCCCGAAGGACAAAGGCGATGAACATAAACCGAAACCCAGCGGGAGGACGGGGAATTACCTCGTCACCAGGAACTCTGATGGCCTCCCTATCCTGCGGGATAAGACCACGCTCATGGAGCTTGCGGAGGTCACCCTCACGCGTCTCCGATCGCCGCCAGCCACCATCGGTGACGCGACTGGCGGCGGAACCCTTCTTACCACTGGTCGTAGCACTGGCACCAACTGCGGTGGAGGCCTTCCTGGACTTCCCCATCGCAGTATGCCGGCGACGAAGATGAGCACGCAGAAACAACAAAGGAAAGATTCAAAGAAATTCTAGCACGCGGCGAGAAAAGCTCAAAGAATATGGGAGTAGTGAAACAGGAATGGCTGCAGTGAAAACAAACTAACTTTTCCCCAATGATTATAAGGACGAGGACGATGCACGACGACCGTCCATCGGGAAGACCTAGAGCCAACATCAAGATCTGACCGCCCACATGTCAGCACATCAGCGAACCGTCGCTCACACGCCATCCACTACGCACGGAAATTGAGGCGACGCCGTAATTATCTCCATGCCGCGCGTGACCAGTCAACTCAAAGTCAGAAGGTGGGACCCATGTTCGTCCAGTCACGTCATCTCTGGCGCCTGCAGACGCTTGAGGTCACCGATCGTCAGCACTGACGTCATCAAAGCTATACTAGCAACGGTTACAATTCTTCAGCTACACAACTAAAAGTACTCACTCGAATCTATGATTCGACTAACTACTCGGGGGCCACTCCTATCAGGAGCGCTAGCAGCGCACCCGAAAAATAATCAACATACTACACCATTATTCTTCAAGTCCTACGCCAAGTCTACGACTCCACTACGGACTCGGGGGCTACTCCCATAGGGAGGATGGGTTCAAGCATCCAAAAAATTTGTGTCCTACGGACCTAAAAAGTCGATAAAGAATGAATTAAAGTCTCTGCTCGAGTCTGCGACTCGAACAGACACTCGGGGGCTACTCCCATAGGGAGCGCTGGCCGCGCACCCTATAAATCTTCGGCTGCGATCCTACGGATCAGTATGCAAAAAACTTTTTCGGCAACTTTGCCCCAATTAAGGCTAAGTGAGCAACATCCTCCTTGGCCACCCTAAACACCTCCGCGGTGATGAACATTCGGATGCTGCATCTGTGACGCAAAGATAAGACCTACAGATATCATCTGATGGCCTGACAACACACACAACTGTGCTCTGCTAGTGAAAATCCGTGCCAGCAAGCGCGATGAAAAATCCCTACGAACGCGTTGGGTACCTCGTTTAAAATCTACTGGAATTCCACTCCTGTAAGTCCTCCGTGGCCTGAGTCGAATTACGCCAGCATATGTTCCGGGTTCGAGTCGAGGTACTCGAATCTAAAGAAGATCGTGTTATTTTGTCCTAAGATAGTTAACTGACCCTGATCTATCAGGAGAGTCAGGCACACGCATCAACAATCCCTACACACTCAAATTATTCTCTAAACGAACAGAGATAGCTGCACCCGAAAGATTGAAGAGTCCTTAGCCGAATCTACGATTCGACTGAACACTCGGGGGCTACTGACATGGGTATACCCTACGGGTACACGATCTTAGCATACCTAGTCCAGCCCAAGGAAGGCCCACGAGAATATGTGCCAGCCCATGAAGACTTTCGGGTGGCCAGGGCCCATGACGCCTTCGGATCCTTGGAGAACAAAACTAGAGTAGATAGAATATTCAAAGGGGCAAACCCTAAAACCTGTAACTGACTCGATATGTGCCTAGGACCTGCCTATCTATATATAAAGGCTAGGAGGGCATGTCGAGGAGGGCACTTCGCATACCACCGCATACACACCTCCACGCCAGATTGCATATGTGCACCCTGTAACTTTCGGTTCCGCCGTAATCAAGAGCAGACAAGCAGGAGTAGGGTTTTCCCTCCGGGGGCCTGAACCTGGGTAAACCTCGTGTCCCCGTGTTGCTTGTTTGCTAACCGTTCTGCGATCTCTAGCATCCCCATCTTCTCCAAAACCCAAGCTCATAACAATGGGCATTGATGAGATTAAACCTCGTCAAGATCATTCACACGTAAGAAGGAAGAAGCTAAATGGGATCTCTTAGACCGTATTCAAGAAAACACTAAAGCTTGGGAGAATGACAAAGGAAGCAAGTCAGGTATAAACTATGATTATGAATGCATTAAATATTTTATGGGAACTAATGACTTACGTGATATTAGCAATGAGTTTGGTCTTGATTCCCAAAGTATTTCCAACAGTTTTAAGGCCTTTGCCTCTTACATAGAAATTCCCAAAAAGAAGTGGAACAAGTACCATGCACCTTATAAAGATGTTGTTAGTCATGTTCCTGTTAGAAGTGCTGAAGTTTGTACTACTAATCATATTGTGCCTGAACCTCATGTTGAGAAAGTTCCTTTCCCAGCTAAGGTAAAAGAGTATTCTACGATTATTAGTGCAAATAACAAAGGTACAATGAAAACTGTGGAACCTAATGAGCAATTGAATATTGAACCTGTGGTAGTTATTGTGAAAGATCTTGATGCTAGAAATATAGAGGGCGAGCACATTGTCTTCTGTAAAGACACTTATAATATTATCTCTCATCCTAGTAAGGCTAGAAAAGCTAGTGTTCCTGTGCTTTCTGTTAAAATTGGTGATCATTGCTACTATGGTTTATGTGATATTGGTGCTAGTTCTAGTGCTATTCCTTATGAGCTTTACAGGGAAATTATGCATGAAATTGGTCCTTGTGAGCTGGAGGACATTGATGTGGTTATTCACCTTAATAATAAGGAAACCATTTGCCCTATTAGTATTGTAAGAGATGTGGAGGTTCTCTGTGGTAATATTAAGTATCCTGCTAATTTCCTAGTGCTTAATTCAGTAGCTAGCAAAACTTGTCCTATCATTTTTGGTAGACCTTTCTTGAACACTTGTGGAGCTATTATTGATTGTAAGAAGGAAAAAGTTTTAACTAAGTTTGATGGAGATTCTTATGAGTTTAACTTTTCCAAATTTGCTAAAGCTCCTTGTGAAAATAGCTTGCCTAATAAAAATTTCAGCATGGAACAACTTGCTTCTATTGATCCAGTCTATGACCTTGGACCTCTTTTTGGTGACTATAAGTATGCTCATTCTGATGATAAAGTTGTTGCCATTGACAGTTATATTGTCAACTTTATTCAAAGTGATACTGAAAGTTATTTTGAAAGAGGGAAACATGGTTATCAATAATGTTAAGTTTCCCCATTTTATGTTGAAAGCTTTGAAGTTACATTTGTTTTGTCTTCCTATGCTAGTGGATTTTTATTTCGACAATTCATTTTCTCATGCTACTCCCATGCATAGGAAGTGGGTTAGACACAAATGTGTTGGTTATTTGCTTCTTGATGCTCTTTTCACCAGATATGTATCTCCTATATGAGCATCTTTGAAAGTTTCAAGCCTAACTTAAAGGCATAAAAGAAAAGTACTTGTTGGGCGATAACCCAAGATTTTGGTTGAGTCTTGAAAGTTATGACCTCTAAAATAACCGCTCCTTATCCTTTTTGTTTTGGTTTTTGTGTCAATATCAACTACTTTTGTGAAGTAGAGGAGTTGTGAAAAGTGGCTGTCCTGGGACAGATTTTTGTGCTGCACCATAAAATTTCATGAGGGAGCTCAGTATGTCGGATGGAGCTGTATTTTTCTGATCTTGTTCTCCAAGTTGTTACCCAACTTTCATTAGTTTTGCACTTTTTGATTTGAGCAATAGAAGGTTTTCAAAAAAATCAATCTTTACCTGCTGGTATGTTTTGACAGATTTCGGCTATCATTTGCATTTGCCTCTTATAGAATCTTTTGTTTTGATAGATTTCAGTTGAAGTGTGGACCTAAAGGTTTGTTGTTTTGCTTACACTAATGTGGACATTGAAGTTTGTGTATTGCCTTGTGAGGAAAGCAAAATTCAAGGAGAATGAGAAAAGGAGTCTGTAGAGTTCGTCTTTGAATAGGTAAAAGTGGTGAAAACAGAAGGTTTGTGAAACCCCAATCGTTTTATATTTTTGATGTTTTTAATACATAAGGGAAGTTATGAGATGGAACATAAGAGGCAACGGAGTCTGGGTGGACAAACCCACCCCAGGCGCGGCCCTTGCCTAGCTGCGCCTGGAGGGGGTGTGCCACCCCCGAGCTCCGACTCCGCCTTGTTTCCGTGTCAAAACCTTACTTATGCATTGAAACTACATAATATATAACCCCTCCCGGATCCCCCGAGGTTTGTGCATCGTGTTCTCATCGTGTTTACATTTTGATCTGTTTCTGTCAGGAAATCTTCTCAAGTTTAGAGCACCATGGTCTCTGCCAATGACAAAGGCAAGAAGCCTGTGGAGGATAAACCTACTTTGGTAGGAGCAATTAACACTGGGGATGCTTTTTCTTGTAACATGCAGGGAATCATAGCCTTCTGTCTATATTTCAGATACTGCCTAGAGGCAGCGAAAGCACTTACACCAAGGAAGAGTACTCAGCTATTTGAAGCGAAAGCACTTGACAGAATTCCCATGTGTCCTCGAGAACGTTTGGTCCTTATAAGTATTTCCACCGGCTTGTCCTTTGCTAACAAAGGATTGGGCCACTTGCTGCGTTTGTTCTTTGTTACTTGCACTTTGTTTTGTTGCTTTATCAGAAAACCACTAAAAATCCGTTTGCTAAGTATTTGCAGAGAGTTCCTGCTCCATACCACTGTTCAGCACCTTCTGCCTCTCGTTGGGATCGACACTCCTATTTATCGAAAGTACTACAATACACCCCCTATACTTGTGGGTCATCATACACTTTGAGGTATTTTTATACATTTTCTGGGACTAACCTATTAACAAGATGCCGCAGTGCTAGTTGCCTGTTTTCTGCTGTTTTTCGTTTCTGAAAATCTAGTAAGGAAATATTCTCGAAATTGGATGGGACAAAAGCCAAAGTCAATACTTTACCAAAAAGAACACGAAGTCCAGGGGAGAGATGGAGGGCGCCACAGGGTAACCACACCCTCTAGGCGCGGGCCCACCCTAGGCCACGCCAGGGCAGGGTGTGGGCCGCTTGGCCGCCCTCCTGACTCGCATCTTCGCCTATAAAGCCCCCTGATGCAGAAACCCTAAGCACCCGAGATCTCGACGAAACAGTCCGTAACCGCCGCCACCATTGTCCCTAGATCGGGGGGGATCTAAAGCTCTTCCCGGCACCCTGCCAGCCTCCGGTATGATGCGTGAGTAGTTCACCCTTGGACTATGGATCCATACAGTATCTAGATGGTTGTTTATCATTCTTTGTGATATCATGTTTAGAACTTGTGAGCTCCATTCATGATCAAGATCATCTATTTGTAATCATACATGTTGTGTTTGCGGGGATCCGATGAATATTGAGATACTATGTCAGAATGATTATTGATTCTATCATGTCTTACTGATTATTGATTCTATCATGTCTGTGTTGTTTGTGATATTGCATGCTCTCCGTTGCTAGTAGCTATCATGGCCAAGTAGATGCTTGTGACTCCAAGAAGGAGTATTTATGCTCGATAGTGGGTTCATGCCTCTAGTAATCTGGGGAAGTGACAGAAATCTCTAAGGTTGTAGATGTGCTGTTTCTACTAGGGAGAAAACAACAATCTTTTGTTCATGGAACAATTGTATTGTTTACTTACACACATTTCTTAATGAAATTATCCGTTGCTTGCAACTTAATACTGGAAGGGGTTCGAATGATAACCTGAAGGTGGATTATAGCCATAGGCGCAGTTGGATGGCGGTCTATGTATATTGTTGTGATGCCCAATCAAATCTCACAGGAGTCAGGATGTCTAGTATTTGCATTGTTATGCTTGCTCAGTCCTGTCAATTGCCCCGCTGTAATTTGTTCACCCAACATGTTATTTATCTTAAGGAGAACACCTCTAGTGAACTGTGGACCCTGGTCCAATCTTTACCATTGATACAGTATCTACTGTTACCATTTACTTTCTGCAAACAACCACTATCTTCCACACTATACGTTTAAACCTTTGTTTTCAGCAAACCAGTGAGATTGACAACCTCACTGAAAGTTGGGGCGAAGTCTTGAGTTTGTGTTGTGCATGATTCCAAGTTTTTAGCAACACCTTGGAGTTGTTTCCTTGCTCCTACTGGTTCGATAACCTTGGTTTCATCAATGAGGGAAGACTTCCTGCTGTGCTCATCACACCTTGCTCTTGGGGTCTCCCAACGAAGCTCTGCAATTGACTGATCCGCATCAAGATTATCTGGCGCCGTTGCCAGGGAGTTAAGGACAGCTTCAATCTCTTCCTCCTCGTCATTCACCTTTAAGGGAGAAAGAAGATTCTCTCAAGGAGAGTCTCTCACAACCATTCTCTTTACTATGTTTTTGTTTTGCTTAGTTTATTTTGCTTTGTTTTTCTTATTGCTTTCTTTCAAAAATACAAAAAAAAATAGTTTGTTTGGTTTTTCTTATAAAAAACACCAAAAATTAGTTCCTACTATAGTTGTTGGTCTGTTATTGCCTTGCTGTGTCATGCTTTCTATCAATGGCTGGTTTGTTTGAAACTAGATCTTATTGGCAAGGTGGGTTCACGGAAGAACAAATATATTATTATGAGGAACACCGTTTGTCACAAAAAGGCAAACACTTATGGGAACAAATTGATAAATTGAATACCATTGCTAGAAATGTGTGCTCTACTTATAATGTTACTTATTTCTTTGATAAATCTTGTTGCTGTAGGAGGTATAAACACCTCCCTTTTCAATGTGAGTATAATGATAATGTTACCATATCTTCTTATGTTAAGGGAAATTATGACTTTTATGATGTGAAACAAATTGAAGAATTTATTTCTTGGAAGGGTGCATTCGAACTTGCTAATTTCTTGAAAATACTGATGATGCACCTTATAAATATGAGGTTTATGATATACTTAAATTTTTCTTTGATAATTACAAGTAATAAAATGGCTATATTCTTGAATATTTTAATAGATGCTTTCCACCAACGGAAGAGACTAATGCCTTGCAAGAGCCTATGGAAGAAGAAATTGCTGAAACTGAAAGCTCATTAGATGAAAAAGAGGAGGAGAGTGATGAACAAAAGGAGGAAGAATGGATTAGCTACCCATGCCTACCTTCTAATGAGAGTAACTCTTTATCACTTACATTATTTGATTGTCCTCCAAGCTTACCAAAGGAGGATGAATGTTATGTTACTGTGGGTCCTTTTGAAATATCTCCTATGGCACCCCAGATTTATGGTCCGAGAATACCCGTTCTGCCTGTAATTCACGTCCCCATGATCAGTGAGCCGTGAGCATAACCGACAACTATCATTACAGCATCCATAATATAATGAGTACAAGTACTTACATTTATGCCATTAAAGCGGTACAACATCAATAGCGGAAGTCTTCAAGCGCAGAGCCCATGTCATGCCTTAACCTACAGGCGACTGGCTGGGAAGACGGCCTAGCTCGCATAGATGTCAGCAATCTCCTTCACTCCTCTTACTTCTGAAAGTCTGGCCAAGTAAATAACCAGGGAAAATGTCGATGAGTACTTTGAATGTACTCGCAAACCACCTTAAGAAGACAATAATAAAAGGTATGCAATATGGCTGTGGTAGGATGGCTCTAATAGATGTTCTTTATAAACTAGTTTCTCGTGTAGATATAGCATGTATCTATATATTGGTTGAAAATCTTTTGTAAAACATTTTGGAAACCTTTTTGAAAAGCTTTAATAAAACACTAGGACTAGGTCACCCATTTGTTTCTCCATTCGGTGATCTCATGACAAAACTCCTTCCTCCATTTTCCCGACCATCCCATGGTCAAAACATTTTCGAGACATTGCTTTTCCAAAGTCCTTTTTGAAAAAAAACCATCACCCGCCGTACAGCCGCCAGCACAACCGTCCATGATCGAGGACTCGGCTATTCGAATAGATTTACACTCTGCAGAGGTTGTACACTATACCCACACCATCCGATTACCCGTCCCTGATCTACACCGATCGTGGGTGGAATAACCGGTCAAGACCTTCTGAATGCCCTCTCTGATACAACTGTCTACCCTATGAGGTTAATCCCCTCAAAACCGGGACGCCCTATATAGTTCAGTAGCCAACCGGAGCGCGTTTTGCACCCCGCAGGGTGGGCGCTTTCAATGAGGGGCTCATAGTATCGTCTGGCCGCCATTTAGACGGTATTTACCTTCCCCAGACCGATGTTTCACATGGGCCTTTACAGGGGAAATCCCAACCTCCGGGAATTTGTTCTTCCCCATAGTAGTTTGAGACACCTATACCGGATTAGATAGACTTCTAGCCTAGCCCCGTCCCATTCCAGAGTAATGTGGTTGCACGGGTTAATTGTCCCAGCTTGTCAACTGTACAACCCAGCGTGTTTTCATAAACATTTTTTTCCATCCGTTGCTGGACCATTTTGTAAAAACAAAACCTTTCTCATTTTCAAAATTCACTTGGTAGGCCACGCCTCACCAAGATTTTCACATAAAACATTTTTGTAAGTCTTTTTCCCGGGGTCTTCCCATCCTACACTTTTGTTTAGGCTAAAACGGGGTCTCCAAGAGTTTATGGTGTTAAACACCATCTACCATACTAAAGGAAGGTAGGTATTATATAAAAGGGGTTGTACCTAATGGTACTAAGGGTAAACATTTGGAGGAGCCAAACATTCCCCATACAGAACATAGTATAGCAAAACAATGCAATTTGTAGAAATGAGTAGATAAAACATGCATAAGTAAAGTAATGGGACAAGGCATATGAGCAATAAGGTGGCTTGCCTGTGACTAGCGAGTTGTCCCTTGACTTCTTTAGAATACCAGAAAACCAAGTACAAAAATAATAAGAGAAACCCGATGCTTCCTTCTTCTCGGCGTCACACAATCGCAACTATCGTTGTTATCGAGCATACATGCAAACAAACAACACTACAGTCAATGCAAGGCATACAAGCATCAAACCATACAGCAATAAAAGGATAAATACAAGAAATACATTAGTAGGATGTTGGATGGTTGGTTGATTAAGATTAGCAAAAAGATTTGGAGGCATTATGGGAAAGATCCCTTTGGATTTCTAGTCTTGGAACTCCTAAGAGAGGGGTTTTTGCTCAAGGACTTGATCTGGATGGTACCATGGTATAAAAATGATACCCTCATATATGCATTGATAAAATGAAGCCAACAGAAGTGGTTTCACCATTTTATCAATTTCCTAGGATTTATAATGGATTTTATAGTGGTTAAAACTCTAGTTTTAGGAAATAATTCACCAGAACTTCTCTGGAGTTCCAATTTTTTTCCTTGGGTGATTAGGTAGTATTTGATGGAATGATTCAAGAGGAGTTGGAATCACCTCAAAATAATTACCAGAATGCCCTTGAGAAATTCTCAAAGACAGTACTGGATGGGATTTGTATTTTTCACCAGATTAAACCTACAGAATCTTTTGATGTGATTCCAAGGGTACTGGTTAGGTAATGGTAATAAATTTATGGATAAATTAGATTCATTCATTTTGGATCTGCCGAACTGTTTTGGTGATTTAAATAGTGAATAAACTATGCACAAAATTGTTTAATTCACCATAATTGAATAAAGGCTCAATAAATCTTGGGCTCCTGGTTTTTGGTACTTATTGGCATGGAGGTTTAGTGGGAGTTGGAATTAGGTCAAAAAATCGTTTGTTTGACCTAGAGAAATTTCTAAAGTCATAAATTCCCTGTTTTTATTATTTTTCTACAGTTAAACTAGGAAGAAATTTTATGTGGGTCTAGGTGGACAAGTAGGGTTTGGTTAGTAACTTTCATTTCCAACTGGTTTTACTCCATTTGGACGAGTAAAACTTTCTGGAGATAAAAATGTGTGAAATGGATAGATCCTAGTAGATGAATTTTCATATTTATTATATATATCAAAATGGTCCAGAACCAAGTCTACATGTTAGAGTGTGGAGTTAGGTACTGGTGAAAATTATTAGTGTGATTTATTTATGCCCTTTTTATTTTCTAAAAGATTTAAACCAGAGGGTTATTTTTCTGGATCTGGGGAAAAGAATAAAAGCCAAAGGATCGTGGGCTGTGATCTGAAGGGAGGTGGGCCTCTGGGAGCGGATCCGGCCCGTTCGACAGGGCAGCACGCGGGGGCAGCTGCCTTTGCCCCTGCCAAGCGGGACCTACCCGTCAGCGAGCGCAACAGCCGAAGGGGTATGGTGGGATCCTGGGCGTCGGATCAAGTGGCGATGAACGACCGGGGTTCAACTTCCACCTCAGTCAGCGTGCAACATAGGGGAACCCTAGGAGAGGCAGGGGCGGCAGGGGAGCTCACCGGAGGAGCGCAGATGACGAGGTTTAATCTCGTCAATGCCCATTGTTATGAGCTTGGGTTTTGGAGAAGATGGGGATGCTGGAGATCGCGGAACGGTTAGCAAACAAGCAACACGGGGACACGAGGTTTACCCAGGTTCAGGCCCCCGGATGGAAAACCCTACTCCTGCTTGTATGATCTTGATTACAGCGGAACCAAAAGTTACAGGGGTGCGCAAATGCAATCTGGCGTGGAGGTGTGTATGCAGTGGTATGAAGTGCTCTCCTCGTGCCCTCCTAGCCTTTATATAGAAGTAGGCAGGTTCTAGGCACAGACCAAGTCGGTTACAGGTTTTAGGGTTTGCCCCTTTGAATATTCTATCTACTCTAGTCTTGCTCTCCAAGGATCCGAAGATGTCATGGGCTTGGGCCACCCAAAAATCTTCATGGGCCGCGTATATTCTTGTGGGCCTTCCTTGCACTGGACCAGGTATGCTAAGGTCATGTACCCGTGGGGTATAACCATGTCAGTAGCCCCCGAGTGTTCAGTCGAATCATAGATTTGGCTGAGGACTCTTGAATCTTTTCGGGAGCAGCTGTTTTCTGTTTATCAAAGAATGATTTTAATGTGTAGGGATTGTTGATGCGTGTGCCTGACTCTCTCGACGGATCAGGGCCAGTTAACTGTCTTAGGACAAAACAACACGATCTTCTTCAGATTCGAGTCCCTCGACTCGAAACCAGAACATATGCTGGCGTAATTCGACTCCGGCCGTTGAGGACTTACAGGAGTGGAATTCCAGTGATTTTCAAATGATGTACCCAATGCGTCCGTCGGAATTTCCATCGCGCCTGCTGACACGGATTTTTACTAGCAGAGCGCAGTCGTGTGCGTTGCCAGGCCATCAGATGGTATCTGTAGGTCTTATATTTGCGTCGCAGATGCAACATCCGAATGTTTATCACCGCGGAGTTGTTTCGGGTGGCCAAATAGGATGTTACTCACTTAGCGTTAACTGGGGCAAAGTTGCCGAAAAGTTTTGCATGTTGATTTGAAGGATTGCAGTCGAAAAATTCATAGGGTGCGCTACCAGCGCTCCCTATGGGAGTAGCCCCCGAGTGTCTGTTCGAGTCGTAGACTAGAGCAGAAACTTTAATTCGAGTCTTTGTTGACTTTTAGGTATGTAGGACACAAATTTTTCGGATGTTTGAATCCATCCTCCCTATGGGAGTAGCCCCCGAGTACGTAGTGGAGCCGTAGACTCGACGTAGGACTCGAAGAATAGTTCCTTGGTGTAGTACTTTGATCATATTTTGGGTGCGCGGCCAGCATTCCTGATAGGAGTAGCCCCCGAGTATTTACTCGAATCGTAGATTCAAGTGAGTACTTTTAGCCATGTAGTCGAAGATTTGTAACCGTTGCTAGTATAGCTTTGATGACGTCAGTGCTGACGATTAGTGACCTCAAGCGTCTGCGACGCCAGAGATGATGTGACTGGGCGAACATGGGTCCCACCTTCTGACTTTGAATTGACTGGTCACGCGCGATGTGGAGATAATTACGGCGTCGTCTCGGTTTCCGTGCGTAGTGTGTTGGGAATATGCCCTAGAGGCAATCATGTATGATGAGATTTCCCATTGTATTCATAAAGATATTAAGTAGTCCCTGTATAAACATCTGATGTGTATCATTGAATATGTGATTCTGTTGTGGAACTATGCATTCATGTTGTTTGTACTAAATATCCTTGGTCATCGAAGTTGTGCTGGACACACAACTTAGACCAATGTGAAAGTTGGCTTCATGACTCGGTTCCACTTGTCATGAGCATGGAGATGCTATTCCAACTTACACAGATTCAGCTAAAGAGTTTAGCGAGTCGGATTGACCCATATTGAGGTACAACGAACAAGTTGTCATTTGTATATATCAATCAATGTAATCCTTAGACCTGAGGTTGTTGCATAGTCCGAGGTGAGGATCACCGACTTAGGTTCTATCAAACACTGATCCGTAACTAGGCAGTTATAAAGGCAGGGTTCGGGTCAACTGAGAATCAAGCTACGTGATGTGAATAACCAAGATGGGATTTTGCCCCTCCACTCGGAGAGATATTCTCTGGGCCCTCTCGTGAGATATGATTCGAAAAGCATGGCCATGCACGACTCAGTTAAGTGTTAACCGAGGCGATCGACTAAGAGTTAGTCGGGTGAATCACTTATCTTGGATCGAGGAGAGAGTCAGACTATTTAAGGGATGACAATTATTCGCCTATAGTCTGACAAGGTATATCGTGAGGCAAAAGGGACTCAGACATAAGTCGCATTGGAAAGGCAAGTCGTCATGACTCTTTGGTACTTGGGAGTCGGCACGTTCTGCTAGGAGCCGCTACCGACTGATCGATTGAGAGTCGGACTCCAATAGTGTCCAAGTAGCCATGAGCCTGCGGGGTCACACACTTAAGAGCGGGAGCATGTTCGGATTGGACCTGAACCTATAATCTGGTTGGGTTGGACCTAAACCGGATTAGGACTGATTTAGTGAGTTGGACTCACGGTGACTAGTGTTATATGGGCTTTAGTGAATGGGTCACGCGAGCAGAGCCCACGTTCACTCCCTATATATAGTGGAGCACCGTAACCCAGAAAGGTTAATCGTTGTTTGGTTAGGTAATTCCATGTGTTGGAAACCCTAGCTCCACAGCAGTCCTACCGTCGATACGAACCTAGCAGTTCGCCGCCGGTGCTCCTCCTTGTACGTGTGGATACCATCAGAGGTGCTGTGCGATCAGCACCAGGACGATCGGATCGTGAGGACTGCACTGCATCAACTGACGCGCTTCATCAGTAATCCGCAACTGCGCGTCTAGTGGTAAACCTCGTGGCCTTCTACCTCAGCTAGATCTTGGGATCACCATGTTAGAGGAAAAGTTTTGTTTTATCTCTGCGTGGCCCAACAGTGGTATCGGAGCGATAGCTTCTGGTTTTAGGCTCGATATCTCGCATATGTGATATGCGGTTGGCTGTAGATGAGATCTATGTGTTGTTTGGTGGTCGATCTGTGAGATAGATCGGTTTTGTACGAAGTTGATTGGATCAATTGTACTCGGGGAATGGTAGATCTGATTTCCGTGATCATACTGCTGAGGTCGTGGAACGACATACCCCTACCGGTCAGCTTCCGCCATCGGGGTAGACTGTGACACGTAAATCTAGAAGCGGTGATCGAAGATCAAAGAGTTTGATCGAATCGGAATGGTGGTCGGAATCCATGTTCGGATCGTAGATGAGATCTACATTTTCGGAAAAATCCAGAAGCGGTGATCGAAGATCAAAGAGTTTGATCGAAGCGGGACCGCTGGCTTTGCCCTGTCGTAGCGCCTTAGATGTCGTTGCGAGTTTCACAACGCCGGTAGATATTGTATCTATGCATAACTTGTTTTTGCAGGAAGTTGTGAATGGTATGGTTCATGTGCATGTGATGTATGTGTGTAATCCATACCTGGTCTGCGAATCACGGTTTTTTGTCCGCCGGCTGGAGCCTATGTGCTGTCATTTTATTGTATAACGACCTGCGTGTCGGATTCTCTATGTAATTTACTTTACTAAGCTAGTGTAGCTGTTTGGGGAACCCGGAAGGCATGCAAGGCGTTGTACACGTCGGCGACATGGAGTAAGACGGCAAGTGACAAGAGTTGGCACGAGACGGATTATAGGCTTTGTGGAGATGGAGATCGCCATGAAGAGAGCCATACCATTTCACATTATAATTGCTTTATTTTGTGTTATTGTTGTGTCTCTGTTTTACCTCTTTTAGATAGTCAGTAAAATTTAATCCCTCAAAGAAGGTCTAGTCGGTTTTCCCGCCAGTGTTTGCACCATCACAAGTCGGACATTTTTGGTAGTGGGCTCATAATATTGAGGTGCTGCCAATTCTTTCCGACTAGGTGGGTTTGAGTCGGACTCTTACTGCGGAAACACTCGGTAAGCTAGACGGGTCTATCACAACGGTTGTGGGGCTTGGGGAAAAGTCGGATGGGAGCCAGAGCATGTGATGCCACCCGTCCAACAGGAGTCGTATGAGATATGATTGACAAGGAGTTGTCTACCTAGATCACTTGGCGGCTAGCGGTGATGCTAAAGCTCACTAGCCGACTTGCTTATTTAGGATCCTGAATCACTAAGTAACCATCGGAGGGGTGTTGGTTCTAGTGGGAGCATAAAATATTAAAGTATTTAATATGCTTGCTCTTTTATGAATACATGTCTTAAGTGTTTTGCATATTTTCTGTTGTAGATCATGGCACCAAGTAGCAGTCACTCTCAGATATCCGGTTTTGCGTTGAGAACCATTCTTGAGAAAGATAAACTGAACGACACTAATTTTACCAACTGGTATCAAAATCTGAGAATTGTTCTCAAACAAGAAAAGAAGGACCATGTCCTAGACAACCCACTTCCAGATGAGCCGAATGAGAATGCGACTGTCGCTGCCACCAATGCCTACCATTGTACTAAGGATGAGTCCATGGATATTAGTTGTCTTATGCTTGCTCACATGGAACCGGACTTGCAAAAGCAGTTCAAGCATGTTGAGGCCTACGATATGATCGAAAGCCTCAAAGTATGTTCCAGGCTCAGGCGAAGACTGAGAGGTATCAAGTCTCTCAGGCTTTGCTGAGTTGCAAGCTTAAGGATGGTGATCCACTGAGTCCGCATGTGATCAAAATGGTTGGTTATGTGCAGTCTCTGGAGAGGCTTGGCTACCCCATTAGCGAAGAGTTCGCTATGGATATAATTTTGAACTCTCTTCCTAGTGCATATGGGCAGTTCATTTCGAACTACCACATGCATGGTATGGATAAGAAGCTCACTGAATTACATGGGATGCTCAAGCAGGCAGAGGCGGATCTCAAGAAGGGCGCCAGTCAAGTGTTGATGGTGCAGAATAATGCTAAGTTCAAGAAGAGTTCTTGGACTAAGAAGAAGGCTAAGTCGGGAGGAAACAGGCTCAGGACCCGGTCCCAAGCGCTTCCTCAGGGACTAAACCATCTCCTTCAGCCGGATCCACTTGCTTCTACTGCAAGGCGGATGGCCACTAGAAGAGGAACTGCAGCAAGTACTTGGCCGACAAAGCCAAGAGTGGAGGTATGACTTCCGACTCAGGTACACTTGTTTGCAATGTTATAGACATATATCTTGCTGATGCACCTAATAGTTCTTGGGTATATGATACCGGATAAGTTATTCACATCTGCAACTCGTTGCAGGGACTGGTAAGAACTAGGAGCGTAGCAAGAGGCGAGGTTGATATTCGAGTCGGCAACAAAGCAAGAGTTGCTGCGTTGGAAGTCGGCACGATGCATCTTCATTTACCTTCCGGATTCATTATGGAACTGAATAATTGTTATTATGTTCCAGTGCTCAGTCGAAACATTATTTCTGCTTCATGTTTGATGAGGCAAGGCTATGAGTCGAATATCAAGAATAATGGTTGTTCTTTGTATTTGAATGATATGTTTCACGACATTGCACCCGTCCCGGACGGGTTATTTATTTTGAATCTTGATGGTGAGTCGGTTTATAACATAAATGATAAAAGGTTGAAACCAAATGATCTGAATATGACTTACTTTTGGCACTGTCGGCTTGGTCATATAAGTTGGAAACGCATGAAGAAGCTCCATGATGATGGATTCCTAACTTCGTTCGACTTGGAGTCGTTCGAGACATGCGAATCTTGCCTACTCGGCAAAATTACCAAGACACCTTTTGCAAAGAGTTGCGAAAGGGCGTCTGACTTGTTGGGACTAGTACATAGTGATGCATGTGGACCAATGAGCACGACAGCCAGGCGTGGTTATGAGTACTTCATTACCTTCACTGATGATTTGAGTAGGTATGGATATATCTACTTGATGAAACACAAGTCGGAAGCCTTTGAAAAGTTCAAAGAATTCTAGAATGAAGCACAGAATCAACTCGGCAAGAAAATAAAGTTTCTTCGGTCGGACCAAGGAGGTGAGTACATGAGCCATGAGTTTGATGACCATCTGAAAAGTTATGGAATAGTTCCTCAACTTACTCCGCCAGGAACTCTGCAAAGGAACGGTGTTTCGGAAAGGCGAAATCGGACGTTGTTGGACATGGTACGGTCAATGATGAGTCGGACAGATATGCCTTTATCATTTTGGGGTTATTGTCTAGAAACAGCGGAATTCACACTAAACAGAGTACCATCAAAATCGGTAGAGAAGACATCGCATGAGATGTGGACAGGAAAAAAGCCGAGTTTGTCTTTTCTTAAGATTTGGGGTTGTGAAGCATTTGTCAAGCGACTTCAGTCGGACAAGCTTACGGCCAAGTCGGATAAATGTATTTTCGTGGGGTATCCGAGGGAAACCTTGGGTTACTACTTCTACAACCGAGAAGAGGGGAAAGTGTTTGTCGCTCGGAACGGTGTCTTCCTTGAGAAAGAGTTTCTCAGTCGGGGAGTAAGTGGGAGCACGGTGCAACTCGAAGAAATTCGAGAGGAACCGCTAGTAGTGAGTCGGCAAAAACCTTGGAGGTTGAGCCGGTCGTGGCAGCTGAGCCGGCAGCAGCACCTGTACTACGAAGATCGGCAAGATTACGAAGTGTTCGTGATGTGTTACTGTTAGACAGTGATGAGCCGGAAAATTATTCGGAAGCGATGATGGGATCTGATTCCGAGTCATGGCTTGGAGCCATGAGATCCGAGATAAAGTCCATGGATGAAAATCAAGTTTGGAACTTGGTTGATCTGCCAGACGGTGCAAGACCCGTCGAGTGCAAATGGGTCTTTAAGAAGAAAACTGATATGGATGGAAATGTTTCAATCTATAAAGCACGCCTTGTCGCAAAGGGGTTATGACAAGTTCAAGGAGTTAATTACGACGAGACTTTCTCGCCTGTAACGATGCTTAAATCAGTTCGGATCATGTTAGCTATAGCGGCCTATTTCGACTACGAGATATGGCAGATGGATGTCAAAACGGCTTTCCTTAACGGAAATTTAACTAAGGACGTGTATATGATACAGCCCGAGGGTTTTGTCGATCCGGCTAATGCTGACAAGGTGTGCAAACTTCAGAAATATATTTATGGGTTGAAGCAAGCATCTCGGAGTTGGAATATTCACTTTGATGAGGTAGTCAAATCGTTTGGCTTCATCAAGAGTGATCATGATTCTTGTTTGTACAAGAAGTTTAGTGGGAACAAAGTAAATTTTCTAATATTATATGTGGATGACATATTACTGATTGGAAATGATGTCCAGATGTTGCAAGAAAAACCAAGGAATCATTGGAAAGTAGTTTCTCAATGAAAAACTTGGGTGAGGCAACATACATCCTCGAAATCCGGATCTATAGAGATAGATCAAGGAGGCTCATTGGATTGAGTCAGAGTACTTATTTGGACAAAGTGTTGAAGAAGTTCAACATGGAATCGTCTAAGAAGGGGTTCTTACCGATGTCCCATGGTGTAAAACTTAGCAAGACTCAGTGTCCTTCGACAACTGATGAGCGAAGTCGGATGAGTGCGATTCCATATGCTTCTGCAGTCGGATCCATCATGTATGCCATGATTTGTACTAGGCCGGATGTTTCCTATGCTCTAAGTGTTTTGAGCAGATACCAGGCTAATCCTGGAGAGATCCACTGGACAACGGCTAAAAATATCCTAAAGTACTTGAGAAGGACTAAGGATATGTTCTTGGTTTATGGTGGTGAAGATGAACTCAGTGTAAAGGGTTACACGGATGCGAGTTATCTTACCGACTCTGATGATTCTCATTCGCAATCCGGATACGTGTTTATTATAAACGGAGGTGCTGTGAGCTGGAAGAGTTCCAAGCAAGAGACTGTGTCTGCATCTACAATAGAGGCTGAGTATATTGCCGCCTCGGAGGCAGCAAAGGAAGCTATTTGGATGAGGAATTTCCTCATGGATCTTGGTGTGGTTCAGGGCTCGTCCAATCCGTTAGACGTGTATTGTGACAACAATGGTGCTATTGCACAAGCCAAGGAACCTAGACAGCACCAGAAGAACAAGCACATACTCATGCGGTACCACCTGATTCGCTAGTTCGTGGATCAGGGTGATATCAAGTTATGCAAGGTACACATGGATGCAAATATTGCGGATCCGTTGACAAAGCCGTTACCACAGCCGAAGCATGAGGCGCACCTGAGAGCCATGGGCATTAGATGCTTAGACATGTGATGTTAGAAGATTGACTCTAGTGCAAGTGGGAGACTGTTGGGAATATGCCCTAGAGGTAATCATGTATGATGAGATTTCCCATTATATTCATAAAGATATTAAGTAGTCCTTGTATAAACATCTGATGTGTATCATTGAATATGTGATTCGGTTGTGGAACTATGCATTCATGTTGTTTATACTAAATATCCTTGGTCATCGAAGTTGTGCTGGACACACAACTTAGACCAATGTGAAAGTTGGCTTGATGACTCGGTTCCATTTGTCATGAGCATGGAGATGCTATTCCAACTTACATAGATTCGTCTAAAGAGTTTAGCTAGTCGGATTGACCCATATTGAGGTACAACGAACAAGTTGTCATTTGTATATCTCAATCAATGTAATCCTTAGACCTGAGGTTATTGTATAGTCCGAGTTGAGGATCACCGACCTAGGTTCTATCAAACGCTGATCCGTAACTGGGCAGTTATAAAGGCAGGGTTCGGGTCGACTGGGAATCAAGCTGCGTGATGTGAATAACCAAGATGGGATTTTGCCCCTCCACTCGGAGAGATATTCTCTGGGCCCTCTCGTGAGATATGATTCGGAAAGTATGGCCATGCACGACTCAGTTAAGTGTTAACCGAGGCGATCGACTAAGAGTTAGTCAGGTGAATCACTTATCTTGGATCGAGGAGAGAGTCAGACTATTTAAGGGATGACAATTATTCGCCTATAGTCTGACAAGGTATATCATGAGGCAAAAGGGACTCGGACGTAAGTCGCATTAGAAAGGCAAGTCGTCATGACTCTTTGGTACTTGGGAGTCAGCACGTTCTGCTAGGAGCCGCTACCGACTGATCGATTGAGAGTCGGACTCCAATCGTGTCCAAGTAGCCATGAGCCTGTGGGGTCACACACTTAAGAGCGGGAGCATGTTCGGATTGGATCTGAACCTGTAATCTGGTTGGGTTGGACCTAAACCGGATTAGCACTGAGTTAGTGAGTTGGACTCACGGTGACTAGTGTTATATGGGCTTTAGTGAATGGGTCGCGCGAGTAGAGCCCACGTTCACTCCCTATATATAGTGGAGCACCGTAACCCAGAAAGGTTAATCGTTGTTTGGTTAGGTCATTCCATGTGTTGGAAACCCTAGCTCCACAGCAGTCCTACTGTCGATACGAACCTAGCAGTTCGCCGCCGGTGCTCCTCCTTGTACGTGTGGATACCAGCAGAGGTGTTGTGCGATCAGCACCAGGACGATCGGATCGTGAGGACTGCACTGCATCAACTGACGCGCTTCATCAGTAATCTGCAACTGCGCGTCTAGTGGTAAACCTCGTGGCCTTCTACCTCAGCTAGATCTTGGGATCACCACGTTAGAGGAAAAGTTTTGTTTTATCTCTGTGTGGCCCAACATAGTGGATGGCATGCGAGCGAAGGTTCGCTGCCGTGCTGACACGTGGACGGTTGGATTTTGATGTTGGCTCTAGGGCTTCCCGATGAACGGTCACCGTGCATCTTCTTCGTCCTTATAATCATTGGGGAAAAACTTGTTTGTTTTCACCGCAGCCATTCTCGTTTCACTACTCCACCTTCTTGATATTTTCTCGCCGCGCGCTAGAAATTCTCCGATCCTTCCCATCTTCGTTCCTACGCTCACGTCGTCCCTGTCGCCGCAATGCAGTGGGGAAATCAAAGAAGGCCTCCACCGCAGGTACCAGCGCCGCTGCCGGTGGCAAGAAGGGTACCGCCCCTACCCGCATCACCTATGGTGGCTAGCGGCGGTCGGAGACGCGCGAGGGAAATCTTCGCAAGCTCCGTGAGCGGGGTCTAATCCCGCAGGACAAGCAGGCCGTCAAGATTCCAGGCGACAAGGTAATTCTCCGTCCACCCGCTAGGTTTCGGGTCATGTTTGTCGCTTTTGTCCTTCGGGGCCTTTCTCTCCCAGTCCACGATTTTCTCCGTGGATTGCTTTTCTTCTATGGCATCCAATTCCATCATATTTCACCGAATTATGTTCTTCACATTGCCTGCTTCATCACCTTCTGCGAGTGCTGGCTCGGTATTGAGCCACACTTTGGCCTCTTCCCAAAGCTCTATTCCGTGAAGAAGCAATCTGGCTCCGATGGCGTTTATCCCATCGGTGGATGCATCATTTCCCTTAAATCCAACTGTCTCTTCTTTTCTTTTTCTATGTCTGAGTCCGTCCAATATTGGCGGAGGCGATGGTTTTACATCCGCGACTCCACAGTGGACGGGCAAAATTTTGGCCTTGCTCCTTTCGACCCTCCCAAAAAATCCAGCCGAAGAGGTCCTGGAAGAACCACATCTTGGATGGTGAGGTGGCAGAGATAGAGGAACTCTATCGTCAGGTGGAGGATCTTCAGGTGATTCCGGATAAAGAGGTGAACGGTGTGGATATCATCCGCACCTTCCTCCAGCGTCGGGTGCAGCCGCTCCAGGCTAGGACGCACCCGATGTTCCTTTATTCTGGCCGCCATGACCCAACTAGGGTTTCGACTGGAGAGCTCTCCAAGGGGGACGTTGATGGAATCCTTCGTCCGCTGGTGAAGTTTAAGGCTGACGAGGACATTCCGGGTAGCTCGCTGACCCTTCCATTCAGGGCCTCTCGACCGGTGTCGCAGGTGTAGATCTGGGACGTGCACGTAGCGCTTTTTTCGACTACATCTCCTTGCAGTTCGTTTTTTGGGAGTTTGTTTTCTTTTGTGTAGGAGTTCAAGGTACCTGGCATGGTGCCTCCACTACCCGAACATTTTCCGGACGCATCGGACAATGAGGTAGTGGACTCCATGTCTGACCTCCCTTCGGCGCGGTCGCCGGCTGAAGAAACCTTTGGGTCGAGCGAGGAGCAGACTCGAAAGCGGACGTGGAGGTCGAGCGAATCGTCGGATGCCTCGACTCCACCAACGCCTAGGAACACACCATTCCTTATGCATCACAGTGGAGGTGATGGTGGCTCTTCCTCTCCTATTCCGTCCGTGCCCATGCGGGCTATGGCGCCACAGCCGCCGGCAAAGCGGAAGAAGGAAGAGAAGAAGGAAGAGAAGACGGGAGATAAGAAGGGCAAGAGGGCCTTTCCTGTCTTCAACTTGAGCGATATGGACTCGTAAGTATCTTCAGTTGCTTTTTGCTCGTCTTTCATTTTTGCTTGCTTATATTTGACTAAAGTTTTCTTTTGTAGCCACTCCTCCGATGGCTCTTTCAGCTATGGCGCTCGGAAGATGGTGGGGGAGTCGAAGGTTGCGCCTCCTCCTCCTCAGACGGTGGCCACCTCTGGGGGCGTTGCTCCGAACCCTTCTCCGCAGGAGACTCGGGTGATTGTCTCCCAGAAGACTACAATCGGACCTTCGGAGTCGCCGTCTGATCATGTAAGTTCTTTCGTTCTTGCCTTGGGGGGTGCCCCCGAGCATTTTTTGGATGATCTGCTGATCATTTTTTCCTTTTGTTCGTGTCTCGGGGGGAGCCCTCGAGCGTCTTTCGGATGATCTGCTGATCATGTCTTTCTGTTTTGTGCGTGTCTTGGGGGGATCCCCCGAACGCTTTTCGTATGCGTGATTTGCTTTGCTTGTTTCCTTGGGCACAGCCCCCGAGCCTTTTTCCTGAGAAGTTGCATCTTCTCGCAGCCTTTTGTTCAAGGTGTAAACCAACTGGTGCAGCAGCATCTGGCATTGGAGGCTAGCCTTCAGCGGCTTCAAGGTTCGTGTTTTTTTATCGATCTTTTGCTTCTTCGGCTGCTTGCCTACTTATGAATCTCATTCTTGTTCTTTGTTGTAGACGAGAATAACACTGCCCTCCGCGAGCTTGAGGCTCTCAAAAAGAGCCTCGGGCGAGCGGAGAAAAAAGCTGAAGATGCCGTTGGTGCTAAGGAGCGCCTTGAGCAGGAGCTAGCCGATGCGGCTGCGGCCAAGGAGCGCCTGCAGCGAGAGGCCACGGATCGCGAGGAGCAGCTCGCCACCACTGCGGCCTCGCGCGAGAAGGAGGTAGCTGGCAAGCTGATGGCTGCTTCCAAGGCTATTTCGGGTGAGTAGTTTCGTCTGTTCCTTTTCGGCTTCCTTGTGTCTCTAGTTTTGTTTGGTTTTCACTTAGCCTCTTCCGTTTATATAGATGTCGCGGGCATCGAGTTTGACTGTGGTGCCCTGGAGCACGGAAGTGCTCTAGATGATGCCACTACGGCGGTCGAAGACCGCTGCAGTACCGTGGTTGGATCGCTTGCCAAGGCCAAGGTGGTTCTCAGGCGCTTCTACAAGGAGCTCGTCCCCAAGGGCGTCGCCCTCGAGGATGTCGAATTGTTGGCGGACGCACTGTCAGCCGAAGCCCCCGCGGCGTACAAGCGCAGGCAGAAGGGTATCGGCGCGTCCATGGGGCTGGCGATGGCCATGGTGTCTGGGGCGGAGCTCAATCTTCCTCAGGTCACCTCCCAGATGCCAACTGCTCCCGACGGATTTGAGGTAGCTTTTGCCCTCTATGCTGCCCGTTGTAAATGCTACGGGCCGAAGTTGATTGATCTGCTGGCGGAGTACGCGGTGAAGCAGCAGGGCGAGGCCAAGAGCAGGCAATCCGGCTCCGAGGCCACTTAGGATGCAGCTTCTTAGGCCCTGTAGTTGTAGGATAGCTTTCGTCTCTTTTGTTGTAATGTATTTATGAACACTCTTTGTGCCACGCAGTGGCTTTTGCTGCATATAATGAATCTCTGAGCTGTTTGCTTATTCGTGCGTTTGTTCATATCCTTGCCTTCTTTTCCTCTAGGGACCTTCGGGTGATGATACCGTTGATACTTCGTCTGCGCCGCAGCTGCGACCATCCTTGGATGATACGTCGCAGCTTGTATTTCTTCGTGACCGCATCCGTAGTCTTGAGAAAGAATTGATTGGCGTTTGATGCCATGCGGATGTTTGGAAGTCGAAGGCGGAGTGGTGCGCCGCTAGAGAGGAGTATCTGATGGGGGAGTTGCGGCGTTTGGCCGAACATCTTCAATGTGAGTTTCTTTGAGCTGCTGCTCATTTCTCAGATGCGCCTGTTGGCTTGTCATCTTACTTTGCAGGTGTTGCAGGTGCTAACCTTGTTCCTAGGGAGGAAAAAGAGCGTGTTGCTGTTCGGATCAACTGCCAGACCCAGCAGGACATGGATGCCAACGGCTTTTTCTAGATGGACCGTGATCGTGCTATGGTCCTTGCGACTCTGTAGGATCGTGTTCACCAGGTGTCACGGGTGCTGCGGCAAGTGAAGACTTCTTTGGCTTTGATTCTGCACGTGATGTTTCCCCTGGATGAGGCACCATCGACTCTCCGGGGCCTGGTGGCGAAGTTTCAAGATGTGCATCATGTCAGGGAGCTGGTGTGGCATCAGTTGGTTGCAGGGGTGAAGGCTGTGCTTTCCCTTGTGCGGCTGCATCGCCCTGATGTAGATCTTGCTGCTGTGGCAGCTGGGCCGCCTCTTCGGCCGGATGCTGGCATGTGGGGCATGCGTCCATATTATGCGGCTGTAAGGCCGTATGCCGAACAAATTGTAGATCTCTTTGAGAAGCGTGCACAGGTGATTCTTCAGAATAGGTAGGACCTGTAAAAAGATAGATGTAAAACTTGTAGGTATTTGACTGGGCGTGTTATGCCCCTTGCTATAAAGGTTGATTGTGTTTAGCACGTCGTGCTTTATTTGTATGCGTTCCCTTTTCGTTAGCCTGACGTGATCAGCTACTCAGGTGTACACGCATTATCCTCAGTCGACAAAGTCGTGACGTGAGGGGAACCCCCGAGTGTGTTGTAACATGAAGAAAATGCGAATAATAGATAAATTTTTGGGGCGAGACACTTAGCTTTATTCATATCGTAATGAGGAGGTACATTGTTCGGCTGAGTAGCCTTGGCTGAATAGCCTTATTGAAAGTAAAAGGAGAGGAGGGTAGGTAGGGGTAGAAGCGTCACAGTTGTGCGACGTTCCATGGGTTGGAGTATGCTACTCCAGACTCCAGGTGCTTGAGGCGATAGGCGCCACCTGGGATGACTTCAGTGACGACGTAGGGTCCTACCCAGGGTGACTCGAGCTTCTTCGGTCGCTCTTGCTTGAGTCGTAAGACTAGGTCTCCTTCGACGAAGGACCTTGGGCGTAGCCGATGGCTGTGATAGTTGCGGAGGCTCTGTTGGTAGACCGTTGGTCGGGCCACGGCTATGTCACGTGCCTCGTCGAGTGTGTCAACGATGTCTTCGAGTGCGGCCGTCGATTCGGCTTCGCTGTAGGCAACGACCTGTGGGGCCTTATGGCGTACTTCTGCAGGCAGCACGGCTTCGGCTCCGTGCACCATGAAGAAGGGTGTGTAGCCAGTTGAGCTGTTTGGTGTCGTGCACAGGCTCTAGAGGATGGAGGGTAGCTCTTGTGTCCAGGCTCCTGCGAGTCGCTGGAGTGGGCTCATTAGGCGCTTCTTAATGCCGCCGCCGACGAGGCCGTTGGCCTTTTCGACATGCTTGTTCGTTTGCAGGTGCTCCATGGAGGCGTATGTTATGTTGATTCCTAGGTCTTCGCAAAAGTACTAGAATTCTTTGGAGATAAAGTTCGACCCGTTATCGGTGATGATGCCGTGCGGCACGCTGAACCTGTAGACTATGGATTCGAAGAATTTCACGGCCGTTTTGCCCTTTTGGTTAGTAACGGGCATGGCCTTGATCCACTTGGTGAATTTGTCGACTGCGACCAGGAGGTAGACGTGGCCTCCTTTCGAGGACTTAGGCAGTTTGTCGATCATGTCGAGGCCCCATTGGGCGAAGGGCCAGGCCAGGGGTATGGGCTTGAGCTCTGATCCTGGTGCGTGTGGTTTGTCTGCGAACCTCTGGCACCCATTGCACCTTCGGACGATGTCCTTGGTATCGTTCATGGCCGTTGGCCAGTAGAACCCAGCTCGTAGAGCTTTGGTGACAAGGGCTCGGCTTCCCGCGTGATGGCCATAGATGCCCTCATGGATGTCTTGGAGGATAGTTTTGTTGTCATCGATAGTGACGCACCTTTGGACACCCGAAATGCTACACTTGTACAGCTCAACATTGATGATGGTGAAGGCCTTGGACCGGCGAGATATGCGTCGAGCATCTGTCAGCTATCAGGCAGCTCCCCGTCTATCAGATATCGGAGGTATGGCTGTGTCCATGTTTCTTCGACTGCCATGACCTGCATTAGGTTGACCACTGCTACCTCTGTGTCGAGTTTTTATGGTCCTTCCTGTCCTTCGGGTAGCGCAGCCCCCGAGTATTCTGCCTCTTCGGGTGATCCCTTTAGGAATTTCATTTTGATGGATGACACACAGATCTGATCGGGGAACACACCTGGTGGCACCCGCGCGCAGATGGAGCCGATGTTGGCGAGGCTATCGGCCTCTTCGTTGCTTTCTCTCCCAACGTGCCGAAGCTCGCAGCCGCCAAAGTCTCCTTCGAGTGCGTTGTAGAGTGTGCGGCACGCAATCATGTTGGCAGCGTGTGTGTCGCACTCGTTCATCGTCTGATGTACGACGAGGTTTGAGTCGCCGTAGATGACCAGGCGCGTCGCACCATCCTGGCCATCCTCATGCCGTGGATGAGGGCGTTGTACTCTGCCTCGTTGTTGGAAGCTCGAAATTTCATCCGGAGGACGTACTTCATCTTGTCGCCCTGCGGGGAGGTCAGTATGACCCCGGCTCCTGCTCTAGCCTCGCACTTGGAGCCATCAAAGTGCATCGTCCATGAATGCGTCATGTCCGGGGTGTCAGACAGCTGCAGTTCCATCCAGTGGACGAGGAAGTCTAGAAGGACCTGAGACTTGATCGCATGGCGCTTCTCATAGACGATGTCTAGAGGTGACAGCTCGATTCCCCACAGGGCCACACGTCCTGTGGCCTCCAGGTTGTTCAGGATGCTGTTCAGGGGTGCTTCATTGACGACCATCACCTGATGCTCCTGGAAGTAGTGGCTCAGCCAACGAGCCGTCATGAATACGCCATAGGCGAGTTTCTGGTAGTGAGGATATCTCTGCTTTGTCAGCGTCAATACCTCGCTGAGGTAGTATATAGGGCGTTGTACCCCATGGGTCTTGCCATCTTCGGGTCTTTCGACCACAAGCACGGTGCTTACCACCTGATGTGTAGATGCTATGTATAGTAGTAGAGGCTCGCGCTCCCTTGGCGTGACCAAGACGGGCGAGGTGGAGAGTAGCCGCTTCATATCTTCAAATGCGTCATCTGCTTCAGGCGTCCATTCGAATTTGTCTGCCTTGCATAGCAGCTGATAGAAAGGCAGGGCGTTTTCGCCCATGCGGCTGATGAACCTGCTCAACACCGCGATGCGCTCAACGAGCTGCTGAACACCTTTGAGGTTCTTTGGCTTCTACATGGACATTATGGCTCGGATTTTCTTCGGGTTCGCCTCGATCCCTCGCTGGGAGATGAAGTAGCCTAGCAGTTGACCATATGGGACACCGAAGGCGCACTTTTATGGGTTTAGCTTGATCTTGTATCGATCAAGGTTGTCGAACGTCTCACAGAGATCGTTGATTAGTGTCTTGGCCTCCCTTGTTTTGATACTATGTCGTCGACATAGACTTGGATGTTGCGGCCGATCTGGTCCTTCAGGCATGCCTGCATGCACCGTTGGTACGTGGCGCCTGTGTTCTTCAGCCCGAAGGGCATTGTGTTGTAGCAGAACACTCCGAACAGCGTGATGAACGCCGTTTTCTCCTGATCTTCGACCTTCAGTCGAATCTGATTGTAGCCTGAGTAGGCATCAAGGAAGGAGAGCTTCTCGCATCCTGCAGTCGAATCGATGTTCTGATCGATCCGAGGAAGAGACAAGTGATCCTTCGGGCAGTGCTTGTTCAGCGATGTGAAGTCCACGCACATCCGCAGGATGCCCGTGTCCTTTTTGGGGACCATCACGGTGTTGGCGAGCCACTCGCTTTCGTTGATCTCCCTGATGAAATTTGCGTCGAGTAGTCTGTTGACTTCGACTCCGATGGCTTCAGCCCGTGGCTCGGACAGTCGTTGGATGGACTGTTTGATGGGCTTGGCGTCTGGAAAGACGTTAAGTGCGTACTCGGCGAATTCCCTGGGAACTCCTGGTATGTCCGCAGGACACCAGGCGAAGATTTCCTAGTGCTCACGGAGGAATTCGACTAGCACGCTTTCCTATGCGGGGCTGAGGTTGTTGGCGATCAGCGCCGTCTTGGAGGCATCCGTTGGGTGAACCTACACCTTCTTTGTGTTGACGGTGGAGTCGAAAGACATGTCCGGTGTGTTCTGTCTTGCGACTGGGGGTGCCCCGTTGTATATCACCTCTCAGAGCCTTATGAGCTCCTCCTGCATGCTGAATGACTAGGAGATTCTGTTGAAGTCCCTGTCGTAGTGGTCCGATCGGGTGAATCTCCCGTGGACCGTGATGACGACCTTAGGTCCTAGCATCTTGAGTAGCAGGTACGCGTAGTGCGGTACTGCCAGGAACCATGCGAATGCCACACGTCCGAGGATGGCGTGGTATTGTGATGGCCAGTCCACCACTTCGAACTCGAGTCGCTCGCACCAAAACTTATCGGGCTTGCCGAAGATGACGTCAAGCCATATCTTTCCTAGGGGGAATATAACCTTCCCTGGGACGATGCTGTGGAACATTGTGTTGGATTGTTCCAGGATGCACAGCGGGATCCGCATTGCTGATAAGGTGCTGGCGAACATCAGATTGATGCCGCTGCCGCCGTCCATGAAGACGCGGCTCATATCGAACCCTCCGATCTGCGCCTCGAGCACCAGGGCAGCATGACCTGGGAGAGGGACCTGGCAAGGGTGATCTAAATGGCTGAACATGATGCAGGACTCCAAACCGCTGAGGTACTCAGGGATGGCGGGTGGGCGGTCACAGCCAGATTGATCTGACGGGTGATTTTCTTCTGCACCCTGTTTGTTGGGCGCCCTTTTTGGATCATCAGTGATCCTTTTGGCACAGGGTACCCGTTTCCGCCGTTGTTCTGCGCAGGTGCGATTGGATGATTCAAAGTTCCCACGGTTGGTGGTGGAGGAGCTCTGTGGGCGATGTCACCTGGTGCGGGTGCGTTCCCGTACCCAGGGTTCGGGGCTTGTTGCCTCATCTGGGACATGCTCTCGCTGAGTTTCTGGAACTCGCGGCAATCCTTGAGCATGTGGCTTGCCTTATTTTTACCATCCTACTTGTCGATGTAGAAGTGGATGGTGCATGGACCCGACAATTTGTCGTATGCTGAGGGTCCATCGTCGCGGCCGCGGCGTTTCCATGACTACGATGGGCGTCCTCCGTCGCGGAAGTTGTTTCCACGGTATCCGCCGCTGCTGCGGTTGTCGTCACTGCGGCGGTCAGCGTAGCCAGCCGCGACCATGTTGGGTCCATCGCTATCGTCGTAGACGCATGATCTTCTCTTGCTACGACGTTCACGTCGACGGCCGTAGTCATCTTCCTCCTCCGAGTGCGCTCGGTGGATGGACTCTTCGCCATCTGCCCACCTATTGGCGATGTCCATGAGGTGGTCGAGTGTCTTGGGCTTGACGCGCCCAAGTTCTTCCTTGAAGTCCTGGCGTTTGACGCCATCCTTGAAGGCGTCGATAGCTCTCTCCTTAGAGATGTGTGCCGTGGAGTTCTTGGTGTTAGACCAGCGTAATATGTACGAGTGAATGGATTCGCCCGTCCGTTGGGTGCAGGCCCGTAGCTCCTCAATCGAGGCTGGCCTCTTGCTGGTGCCCTTGAAGTTTCGGATGAAACTCTACGCCAGTTCCTCCCAGCTTCGGATGGATCCCGAGGATAGTCTATTGGGCCAAATCCGGGCTGCGTCTGTCAGCTGCAGCTGAAGGCATTGCAGGGCGGTGTTCTTGTTTCCGCCGTGTAGCTTGACGGACGACAGGTGGTCGCTGAGCCATGCCTTGGGGTCCTATGTACCGTCAAACTTTGGAGTGTCCGAAGGAAGCTTGAAGTTCCGCGGCATCCATGTCCGCCGGACGGATCTGCTGAAGCATCGAGCTCCGTAGAGTTCTCCTTTGTCGTCGTCCTCCTCGGATTCAGACGAGCATACGCCCTTGGTGCGCTCTTTGTCGATCTTGCGTTGGGTGAGCTTGCTTCGAGCGTCGTAATCATGGCTGCGATGTCACGAGCTCTTGTGCCTTCGAGGTAGGCCGTGCTCTCCCTCGTTGGATGAAGGCGTGGGACTGCGTTGAACCTAACCGCAACCTTCTTTTTTGGCTCCGCAGGAGCTTCTCCATGGAGAGTAGCTCCAATGAGTCCGAGTCCGGTTAGTGCGGATTTGTGCATGGCCCTTTTCGGGTCCCCAAACGGAGGTGGATGGGATGCGAGGTATGTGGTGGCTGCCATGATCGCATCTTGCGGCGTCTTCGGGATGACGTTGCCGTCGGCATCCATCTCCATAAAAGACGTGTTGAGGGTCCGAGTCAGCTCGCGACGTGCAGTGGGGTCCATGTTCTCCGTGCGAGAACGGTGCTTGTTGCCGTGGTTGTCGTGCGAGCTGGAGCCACCCATGGCGGAGAGCGCAGCTCGCCGCGCACTGTACTCCGAGGCCGCTTGCTTGCGCTTGTCAAGCACTTCTTGCATCTTCACCTGCTTCTTGTGCTCTTCGACGAGGAGTAGGTGGTACGCCATCAGTAGGTCCCGTGAGGCACCCACAGGCAGGATCTTGTTGCCTGCCACGGCTTAGCGTGCTTGAGCCCATCCTTCCTTGCTGAGGTGGATTACCCGATTGGGATCGGTGTCCTCCTCGTTGGGCGAGTGGACTGGTTTCTCCTGTTCTCGCCGTTTCTACCCTGTGGGTTGGGTGGCGGGTTGTGTTCGTGATCCACGTCGCTCTAGATGACTGCGGCACATTGGTGGTGCTCGTAGATCGGATCGCTGCTGCTGCAGCTTTCGGATCCGTAACCATAGGTCCCTTCCTTCGATGGTGGATCGCACAGATTTGAGTTGCAGCAGCTGCTGTCATAGGACTCATCTGTCCATGGCGATATGCGTAGCACGGGATGCGGAGCCCATGAAGCGGGCCTGATCGATGGCAGGGGCACCCGCTATGGGAGACGGAGAGTGCCGGTCTTCCCCACCTGGAAGCAGAAGCTCCCGAACAGGATCTCAAGCCCATCGCCAACGGGCTCAAAGTCCTTCAGAGTGGCTGGCGAGTGGGCGGTGAAGTCAAAAGCGCCGAAGAGGAGATGGCTCTCCCTCGGCAAGGAGTTGTAGATCGCTTTGGTTGGTACCATCACGATCGCACAATCAGTGCCCCCAGTTCCCACAGACGGCGCCAATTGACGAGGTTTAATCTCGTCAATGCCCATTGTTATGAGCTTGGGTTTTTCAGAAGATGGGGATGCTGGATATCACGGAACGGTTAGCAAACAAGCAACACGGGGACACGAGGTTTACCCAGGTTCAGGCCCCTAGAGGGAAAACCCTACTCCTGCTTGTCTGCTCTTGATTACAGCGGAACCGAAATTTACAGGGGTGCGCAGATGCAATCTGGCGTGGAGGTGTGTATGCGGTGGTATGAAGTGCCCTCCTCGTCGTGCCCTCCTAGCCTTTATATAGAAGTAGGCAGGTCCTAGGAATAGACCGAGCCGGTTACAGGTTTTAGGGTTTGACCCTTTGAATATTTTATCTACTCTAGCCTTGCTCTCCAAGGATCCGAAGACGTCATGGGCTTGGGCCACCCGAAAATCTTCATGGGCCGTGTATATTCTTGTGGGCCTTCCTTGGACTGGACTAGGTATGCTAAGGTCATGTACCCGTGGGGTATAACCATGTCAGCAGAGGGCTAGGGAGGTGGCGGGAGAGACGCGGGCAACAACGGTGACTCTGTGGAGTACCAATATGATGGGGTTCTTCACCAGGGCCGCGCTGGCTCGAAAGCGGACCTGTGGCATCCTCGGGAGCTCGCCGGAAAACCTCCTTGGGTGCCTGCAGGTCAACAAGAAGGGCATGGTTCATATCAAGGAGAGCAAGGAGTGTCAGGGAGAGGGACATGCAGAGGGAGGGAGCAAGAGGGGAGCGGCTAAGCTCAAATTTTTGCAAGCGCCGAAGGCTTTCTTCTCTCTCTCTTAGGCAAGATAGAGCAAGGGAGAGAGAAGGGGCTCGTGGGGGAGGGAAGTGAGAGTGGTAGAGGGGGAAATGAGGTGAGAAGAGGGGCTGGTGGGGGCTCTGCCCACTTATACTATAAGTCAAATATGTACCATGGAATATGTCCATGGGGAGAAGGGGGAAGGGCAAAACCAGGGGCTGGTTTTTTGTGGGCAGTGGGAGAGAGTGTAGGGAGGTTTTCTAGTCGTTGTGGAGACATGGAGGAGGTGGGGTAGCTGCTGCAAGAGTTTTAAAAACAAGGCTTGAAGGCACATGACCCTTGTCTCTCTCAAAAACAAACACAAAAGACAAAGGGGATGGGGGTGGGGTACTGTAGTGCTACATTAGAGACGATCAGGACTGTCGTGGTGGCTGTGGTGGAGTATTTGATAAGCTTTGTTGGGGTTTGATGGGGTTTGGATAATGATTTTGGTTAGTTTGCCATAGTTGATCTAAACTTGGGTTATGGAGGAAGTCCAAAAACTTACATTGTACAAGATGGGGAAAGGGTACTAGATGTTAGATATGGTCATTTTGTACCATCAGGAATTATTTGGGATTTTTCAGATGATTAAAAGTGCATTTAAGCTCATTTATTCAAATAGTGCAGAAATAGATTATGGAAGCTAATGTAATATTTTTACATTAGGCAGGGTTGGTTTTTAATGTGAAATGGTTCTGAATACCATATTACACATTGGAGAATTTATTTGGAATTTATTGAGGAGAAGTATTTTTAAAGAATTATTTCTTGTTTCTGCCATTTAAGAAAAAAGGAAAAAAGAAATAATAAAGAATCTCACAAATATTTATTTTCGGGTTTGGAAGATAGGGTATGATATATAGACCTCAAGTGTACATTGTGTGGGCCAAGTTATTGAGAGAAAATACACTTGTCTTCATAGACAAGGATTTTGAGAAACTGGTAAGTAAAGGAAATAAAATAGCTTAATAATCCAAATAATTGTGGGAATTATTTGGGGAGGCTTATATCCAAGGTATATGATGTAAACTTGATGTAGGCATCAATATAAACCTTGGTTTTGAATAAAAGTGGAGAAAAAGGTGGAAACTAGATAAGGGAAGGATCTAGGGTTTAGTTATTCTGATGCCACCTAGACAGGGTTGGATTAGGGCGCTCAGATCTTACCTTGGTGAAAGGGGTATATGTATGGATAGAAAAAGTCATGTAGGTGACCTAGGAAGCAATAGTTTGGCTTGGTTGAATTTGAGGTGGTTTTGTAGTGATGGCAAACTTTGTTGAAAATAAGGCTGCCATAGCAGATACATCAGGTAGTCTCCTAAACCATGTGGGTTTAAGAAGCACAAGGCTCTAATGTAAATAAGTGGAGGGGGGTTGATAGGCCATCATTAATAGATCATAACCAAGAAAGGAGTTGGTCAAGGGGAGGTGGCATATAGATTTGAGCTTCTGCCAAAGTAGGCAAGATGATAAGATTTGCAGAAAAGATTATTATCTTGACTACAAAACCATCAGGGATGAGTGGGTATTAGATTGGATTAGCTAAGTTCAAGGGTGGGCTTTGGTAGTAATAAATATGTACTACAATATGGTTCAAGTATATTCTCAAGAATGCACATAGGTTGGAAAAGGTAGGGCTCCAAAGATGGTATCCAGATAAGAAATCCAGACTTAGCCATTTTGGCAGATTTAGGGTTTTAGACTAGAGTGTAAGTGTAGATGATTTTAGGAGGATGCTAGGTTCCAAACTCATGATCAAGGAGATGAGGTTGAGGTACTAACTAAGTATATGGGATTTATGCTTAGATTGGGTCTCCACTAGGTTGGAGACCATCTAGAGGGATTATCCTTGGATTGAGATGATTTTGGAGATGAGAGGGTTACTTGGGTGGCTTAAGATAGATCCAGGTTTGGATGCTTGCTTTGTGGTTGATTATCACAAGCAAGGATTGGGTCCTAAGGGATGAGCTGCTAGATTATCTCATTCTATTTCCTAAGCAAACAAGGCAATCCATAGATCAAGGCAACTCCTCAGACAACAGATCAAGGCAATTCGTCAACCAGAAGATCAAGGCAATTCAGCTTAACACTTATCTAACTACTACTAGGGTTACCATCAAGCCTAGCTTGAGGTAAGGAGGGGTGTGTTGAAAGGGGTTTTGCTTCGAAGTAAGATAAGTACCATCTTGGTATCTCTACCAAGATTTAGATGAAAAGGTTTTAATAAAGGTTTTTGGAAAACCTAGAGATAAGGGTAGTTGAAGATTCTGTCTTGAAAACATGAGAGTATATATATGTCTCCATAGTTTTGGCAATAGAAACTAGTAAAGTATTTGGTTGTGTCGAAGTCATCTTGGCTCAGGTTTTTGAAATGCCAGAACATTTGAAAATATGAAAGATGAGCCAAGACATCTCTTTTGTAAAATAGTTTTTGTAAACTAGGGTTGAGATGAGGAGTACACCACTAATACACAAACAGTTTCTTGAGCACAAGAAAACAAGTAAACACATAATGCAAGAAAATTTTTTTGTTCCCCCTGATTTTTGCCTTTTGGACATTTAATCAGGGTTGCTGAAATTGGGATGTTACAGACCTTTCCCCCTTAAAATAATCTCCTCCCGATATTAGGGAGGATTAGGGTTCGGGTGATAACATCCGCTTAACAATTTCAACGGTGGAAAATATTAGGCGCTAATAAATTTGGCAAAGACTCAACGTGGTTAGTCACGGGTTGGAGTTGAGGGTTTTCGGGTCGGGCGGTGTGGCTTTAAGCGAGTGGATAAGACGCAGTCTTTTCCCCTTAGGACAAGTCTAGGTCAGTTTAACGTCGACGTGGTACTTCCTTCTTGAGGCTAGACGGTGAGTTGAATCTTCTTTATTCTTTCGCCTAGGGGTCGGCTTTCTTTCTTCATGGTCTAGATACATCGGAAGGTTGGCTGGGGCGGTCGACCTTGGAGCAGAGGATCTTCATGAAGTACCTTCTGATTCTGGAGAGGTGCCGATTGTCGTTCTTCTTGTGGGGTCGATGGTTTGGGGTTGGAGGGGTGGTTATCCTTTAAATATAACTAGGGGTCGACTCCAAGGGTCTAATAGGTTTTGGGCGGGAAAGACGTAGTCTTTCCCCCTTAGAGCGACACTAGGGGTTCTTGGTGTAGTCGCCAACTTTCGGGGCTAGAGTCGTATGCTGATGTCGGGTATGGAACTACTCTTTTCTTCGGGGTATCTATCTTCTATCAACATCGTCGGGACTGCTTTATGAGGTAGAGGGTCTATTGGAAAGGGCGTCTACTATCTTCCGGGTAGTTAGTTCTCGGCGGGTTACGAGTCTGATGGGTTGGAGGATGTCGTTGGAGGTTGGCGGTCTAGGAACGTAGTCCTTTAGAAAGGGGTCGTCCAGGGTTCGGTCTGATGGAACGTCGTGGGTAAAACACGCAAAGAAGGGCATTATTCTGGTCTACCATCCAACAGGGTTCATCCAGAATTTAGCATATTTGCGCCGGCCACTGGTGAAGGTACTTGACGTCTTACTGAGCAGGTTTCGAGATGATCCATCACTTGCTAGAGGTTAGCGGGGTAAGTTGGTAGGGTACGAAGAACTATGCCAAGAGTGCTCCTTGAATCTTGTAGCCGTCCTTGGGTTGGGTACCAACTTTGGTTACGGTAATTACTCGGGGTTCTGAGGGACATTCAGCTCTTCAGTAGTGAGAGTCGTGCCTTCTCTGAGGATCTGCTTTGACGTGTGGATCTTCCGGGGTGGTGACTTGAAGAGGGGTTGATACTTCTGAAGGGGACAGTTCTTCGTCCTCTATCTCAGGGTTCGTAGATTCGGAGGTTGATGCTTTTGGGTTTCTTTATTCTCCTTGGAGGTTAGTATTGGCGGCGTCGGGCAATCTTGTTGTCTTAATTCTGAACGTCTCGGGTGTTGGGAGGATCGAGTATACTTCTGAAACTTGTTGATGATGCCCATGTTCGGTCCCTCTGAGGACTCTTGAGGTGGGGTTTGTCGCAGATTCTTGGGTTGAAGATCTTCTGGGATTATCTTCTCATAGTCAGTCTTCTGGAGTTGAGTGAAGAGACGCAGTCTTTCCACCTTAGAGCTTTACTTAGGGTCATCGAGGTTGGGGAAGATCCTTTGTCTTGGGGCGAGGCGTGATACTGGAGTTGTGGTCTTCGAGTGACGCCTTATCGCGACTACCTTCCTATGATGATTCCCTAATGAAGTCGTAGGTTATCTCGGGTTAGTTTTAGCGGTTAGCGACGCTTCTTGTTAGTCCTTAGTCGAGGTGGAGGTATTTTGGCTTCAGATGGGTGGTCTTCACCTGAACTCGAGGTGTTGCTTTGGTTTGATGACGGAGTAGACTCGTTGTCTTCGGGCCTTCTTATCTTCTAGATTCTTCGAGCGTTGGGGACTAAGGCTAGAGTAGGAGTTATCGGGGATTTCTTTATGTGGACATCCTACTAAGGAGAGGTTCCAGCTATGGGGTTGCGATGGTTAGCGTCGGGATACGCCAACAAGGGGTCCATCCAATAGGATCTAGTGAACCTAGGCAATCAAGCAACACATTTCAATCATCACACAATTACATGACAAACATGCAGAGCATACCATAGATACTAATGGGATGACTACCAGCCATAAGGGAAATCCTATATTAGGGATGCTTTCCTAAGTATGGACATTACGGTGTTCTTGACTTCTATCTTGCCATCGATTGTTGTCGGTTCCATACTTGATCAATTTGGGGACGATGAAGGATTCCGTTGGTAGGGAGATCTTGTAGTGTCTTTCGTCGTAGGTAGCTCCTTTGTGTTGCTTGTCTTTGGGTCTCTTCATTCCGGGATCTCTGCCTTCATAGTATTCGGGTCGGACTCTCTTTGGGAAAACCGAACGTTTGAAGTAGATGAGATAGAGAGTATTCTATTTTTAACCCGATTAAAATAAGATAAGATGAGATAAAGAAATCTTTTAAAAAGATTTTGAGAAATAGTTTTCGAAGGCCGGTGTTTTCAGAAATAGGGGTTGTCATGTCTAACGTCCATGCTAACTAAGGTCTCCTAAAGTCGGGATGGCTCTGATACCATGTCTGTGGCACCCGGATTTACGGTCCGAGAATACCCGTTATGCATGCAATTCACGTTCCCATGATCAGTGAGCCGTGAGCATAACCGACAAGTATCATTACAGCATCCATAATATAACGAGTACAAGTACTTACAATTATGTCATTAAAGCGGTACAACATCAATAGCGGAAGTCTTCAAGCGCAGAGCCCATGTCATGCCTTAACCTACAGGCGACTGACTGGGAAGACGGCCTAGCTCACATAGACGTCAGCAATCTCCTTCACTCCTCTTGCTTCTGAAAGTCTGGCCAAGTAAATAGCCAGGGACAATGTAGGGTGAGTACTTTGAATGTACTCGCAAACCACCTTAAGAAGACAATAATAAAAGGTGTGCAATATGGCTGTGGTAGGATGGTTCCAATAGAGGTTCTTTTATAAACTAGTTTCTCTTGTAGATATAGCATGATCTATATCTTGGTTGAAAAGCTTTTGTAAAATATTTTGGAAAACTTTTTGAAAAGCTTTAATAAAACACTAGGACTGGGTCACCCATTTGTTTCTCCATCCGGTCATCTCATGACCAAACTCCTTCCTCCATTTTCCCGACCATCCCATGGTCAAAACATTTTCGAGCCATTGCTTTTCCAAAGTCCTTTTTGAAAACAAAACTAACACCCGCCATACAGCCGCCAGCACAACCGTCCATGACTGAGGACTCGGCTATTCGAATATATTTACACTCCGCAGAGGTTGTACACTGTACCCACACCATCCGATTACCCGTCCCTGATCTACACCGATCGTGGGTCGAATGACCGGTCAAGACCTTCCGAATGCCCTCTCCGATACAAGTTTCTACCCTATGAGGTTAATCCCCTCAAAACCGGGACGCCCTATATAGTTCAGTAGCCAAACGGAGCGCGTTTTGCACCCCGCAGGGTGGGCGCTTTCAATAAGGGGCTCATAGTATCGTCTGGCCGCCATTTAGACGGTATTTACCTTCCCCAGACCGATGTTTCACATGGGCCTTTACAGGGGAAAGCCCATCCTCCGGGAATTTTTTCTTCCCTGTAGTAGTTTGAGACACCTATACCGGATTAGACAGACTTCCAGCCCAGCCCCGTCCCATTCCAGAGTAATGTGGTTGCACGGGTTAATTGTCCCAGCTCGTCAACTGTACAGCCCAGCGTGTTTTCGTAAACATTTTTCCTCCATCCGTTGCCGGACCATTTTGTAAAACAAAAACCATTCTCATTTTCAAAATTAACTTGGTAGGCCACGCCTCACCAAGGTTTTCACAGAAAAAAAATTGTAAGTCTTTTTCCCGGGGTCTTCCCATCCTACACTTTTGTTTAGGCTAAAACGGGGTCTCCAAGAGTTTATGGTGTTAAACACTATCTACCATACTAAAGGAAGGTAGGTATTATATAAAAGGGGTTGTACCTAATGTTACTAAGGGTAAACATTTGGAGGAGCCAAACATTCCCCATACAAAACATAGTATCGCAAAACAATGCAATTTGCAGAAATGAGTAGATAAAACATGCATAAGTAAAGTAACGGGAAAAGGCCTATGAGCAAGAAGGTGGCTTTCCTGTGACCAGCGAGTTGTCCCTTGACTTGTTTAGAATAACATAAAACCAAATACAAAAATAATAAGAGAAACCCGATGCTTCCTTCTTCTCGGCGTCACACAATCGCAACTATCGCCGTTATCGAGCATACATGTAAACAAACAACACTACAGTCAATGCAAGGCATACAAGCATCAAACCATACAGAAATCAAAGGATAAATACAGGATATACATCAGTAGGATGTTGGATGGTTGGTTGATTAAGACTAGCAAAAAGATTTGGAGGCATTATGGGAAAGATCCCTTTGGATTTCTAGTCTTGGAACTCCTAAGAGAGGGGTTTTTGCTCAAGGACTTGATTTGGATAGTACCATGGTATAAAAATGATACCATCAGATAGGCATTGATAAAATGAAGCCAACAGAAGTGGTTTCACCATTTTATCAATTTCCTAGGATTTATAATGGATTTTATAATGGTTAAAACTCTAGTTTTAGGAAATAATTCACCAGAACTTCTCTTTAGTTCCAAAAATTATTTCCTTGGGTGATTAGGTAGTATTTGATGGAATGATTCAATAGGAGTTGGAATCACCTCAAAATAATTAGTAGAATGCCCTTGAGAAATTCTCAAAGACAATACTGGATGGGATTTGTCTTTTTCACCAGATTAAACCTGCAGAAGATTTTGATGTGATTCCAAGGGTACTGTTTAGGTAATGGTAATACCTTTTTGTATAAATTGGAGTCATTCATTTTAGATTTGCATAACTATTTTGGTGATTTAAATAGTGAATAAACTATGCATAGAATTGTTTAATTCACCATAATTCAATAAAGGCTCAATAAATCTTGGGCTCCTGGTTATTGGTACTTATTTGCATGAGGTTTAGAGAGTTGGAATTAGGTCAAAAATTTATTTGGTTTGACCTAGAGAAATTTATAAAGTCATAAATGCCCTGTTTTATTATTTTTGCTAGAGTTAAACTAGGAAGAAATTTTATGTGGTTCTAGGGGGACAAGTAGGATATGGTCAGTAACTTTTATTGCCAACTAGTTTTACTCCATTTGGATGAGTAAAGCTTTCTCGAGATAAAAAAATGTGTGAAATGGATAGATCCTAGTAGATGAATTTTCATATTTATTATATATATCAAAATGGTCCAGAACCAAGTCTACATGTTAGAGTGTGGACTTAGGTACTGGCGAAAAATATTAGCGAGATTTATTTATGCCCTTTTTATTTTCTAAAACATTTAAACCAGAGGGTTATTTTTCTGGATCTGGGAAAAGTATAAAAGCTAAAGGATCGTGGGCTGTGATCTAAAGGGAGGTGGGCCTCTGGGAGCGGATCCAGCCCATCCGGCAGGGCAGCACGTAGGGGCAGCTGCCTTTGCCCCTGCCAAGCGGGACCTGCCCGTCAGCAAGCGCAACAGCCGAAGGGGTATGGTGGGATCCTGGGCGTCGGATGAAGTGGCGATGAACGGCCGGGGTTCATCTTCCACCTCAGTCAACGTGCAACATAGGGGAAACCCTAGGAGAGGAAGGGGCAGTGGGGGAGCTCATCGGAGGGGCGCAGAGGGCCAGGGAGGTGGCAGGAGAGACGCGGGCGACGGTGGTGACTCTGGGGAGTGGCGACATGACGGGGTTCTTCACCAGGGCCGCGCTGGCTCGAAGGAGGACGTGTGGCGTCCTCGGGACCTCGCCGGGAAACCTCCTTGGGTGCCTGCAGGTCAACAAGAAGGGCACGGTTCAGATCAAGGAGAGCAAGGAGTGTTAGGGAGAGGGACATGTAGAGGGAGGGAGCAAGAGGGGAGCAGCTAAGCTCAAATTTTTGCAAGGGCCGAAGCCTTTCTTCTCTCTCTCTCTCTCTCTCTCTCTCTCTCTCTCTCTCTCTTAGGCAGGACAGAGCAAGGGAGAGAGCAGGGGCTCGTGGGGGAGGAAAGTGAGAGTGGTAGAGGGGGAAATGAGGTGAGAAGAGGGGATGGTGGGGGCTCTACCCACTTATACTATAGGTCAAAGATGTACCATGGGGAGAAGGGGGAAGGGCAAAATCAGGGGCTGGTTGCTGTGGGCTGTGGGAGAGAGTGTAGGGAGGTTTTCTGGTCGTGGTGGAGATAGGGAGGAGGTGGGTTAGCTGCTGCAAGAGTTTTAAAAACAAGGCTTGAAGGGACATGACCCTTGTCTCTCTCATAAACAAACACAAAATACAAAGGGGATGGGGGTGTCCTACTGTAGTGCTACAGTAGATACGATCAGGACTGTCATGGTGGCTGTGGTGGAGTATTTGATAAGCTTTGTTGGGGTTTGATGGGGTTTGGCTAATTACTTTGGTTAGTTTGCCATATTTGATCTAAACTTGGGTTATGGAGGAAGTCCAAAAATTTACATTGTACAAGATGGGGAAAGGGTACTGGAAGTTAGATATGGTCATTTTGTACCATCAGGAATTATTTGGGATTTTTTAGATGATTAAAAGTGCACTTAAGCTCATTTATTCAAATAGTGCAGAAATAGATTATGGAAGCTAATGTAATATTTTTACATTAGGCAGGTTTGGTTTTTGATGTGAAATGGTTATGAATACCATATTACACATTGCAGAATTTATTTGGAATTTATTCAGAAGGATAAGTATTTTTAAAGAATTATTTCTTGTTTCTGCCATTTAATAAAAAGGAAAAAAAGAAATAATAAAAAATCCCACAAATATTATTTTCGGGTTTGGAAGATATGGTATGATATATAGATCTCAAGTGTACATTGTGTGTGCCAATTTATTGGGATAAAAACACACTTGCCTTCATAGACAAGGATTTTGAGAAATTGGTAAGTAAAGGAAATAAAATAGCTTAATAATCCAAATAATTGTGGGAATTATTTGGGGAGTATATCCAAGGTATATTATGTAAACTTGATGTAGGCATAAATATCAACCTTGGTTTTGAAGAAAAGTGGAGAAAAGGGTGGAAACTAGATAAGGGAAGGATCTAGGGTTTGGTTATTCTGATGCCACCTAGACAGGGTTGGATTAGGGCGCTCAGAGCTCACCTTGGTGCAAGGGGTATATGGATGGATATAATAAGTCATGTAGATGACCAAGGAAGCAAGAGTTGGGCTTGCTTGAATTTGAGGTGGTTTTGGAGTGATGGCAAACTTTGTTGAAAATAAGGCTGCCATAGTAGATACATCAGGTAGTCTCTTAAACCATGTGGGTTTAAGAAGCACAAGTCTCTAATGGAAATAAGTGGAGTGGGGGATTGATAGGCCATGATTAGTAGATCATAACCAAGCAAGGAGTTTTTCAATGTGAGGTGGCATATAGATTTGAGCTTCTGCCAAAGTAGGCAAGATGATAAGATTTGCAGAAAAGATTATTATCTTGACTACAAATCCATCAGGGATGAGTGGGTATTAGATTGGCTTAGCTAAGGGCAAGGGTGGGCTTTGGCAGTACTAAAGATGTACTACAATATGGTTCAATTATATTCTCAAGAATGCACATAGGTTGGAAAAGGTAGGGCTCCAAAGATGGTATCCAGATAAGAAATCCAGACTTAGCCATTTTGGCAGATTTAGGGTTTTAGACTAGAGTGTAAGTGTAGATGATTTTGGGAGGATGCTAGGTTCCAAACTCATGATCAAGAAGATGAGGTTGAGGTACTAACTAAGTAGATGGGATTTATGCTTAGATTGGGTCTCCACTAGGTTGGAGACCATCTAGAGGGATTATCCTTGGATTGAGCTGATTTTGGAGATGAGAGGGTCACTTGGGTGGCTTAAGATAGATCCAGGTTTGGATGCTTGCTTTGTGGTTGATGATCATAAGCAAGTATTGGGTCCTAAGGGATAAGATGCTAGATTATCTCAATCTATTTCCTAAGCAAACAAGGCAATCCACCGATCAAGGCAATTTCTCAGACAACAGATCAAGGCAATTCATCAACCAGCAGATCAAGGCAATTCAGCTTAACACTTATCTAACTACTACTAGGGTTACCATCAAGCCTAGCTTTAGTTAAGGAGGGGTATGTTGAAAGGGGTTTTGCTTCGAAGTAAGATAAGTACCATCTGGGTATCTCTACCAAGATTTAGATGAAAAGGTTTTAATAAAGGTTTTTGGAAAACCTAGAGATAAGGGTAGTTGAAGGTTCTGTCTTGAAAACATAAGGAGAGTATATATATGTCTCCATAGTTTTGGCAATAGAAACTAGTAAAGTATTTGGTTGTGTCGAAGTCATCTTGGCTCAGGTTTTTGAAATGCCAAAACATTTGAGAATATGAAAGATGAGCCAAGACATCTCTTTTGTAAAATAGTTTTTGTAAACTAGGGTTGAGATGAGGAGTACACGGCTAATACACAAACAGTTGCTTGAGCACAAGCAAACAAGTAAACACACAATGCAAGAAAAAGTTTTTGTTCCCCCTGATTTTTGCCTTTTGGACATTTAATCAGGGTTGCTGAAATTGGGATGTTACATCTCCTATGAGTAAAACTTGTGATAATAATTATGCTCCTGTTATCTATGATAATCCTTTAGTTATGCCTAACTTCAAAATGCATGGTACTAAAGAGTTTTGCTTAGAAAATGTTTGTGATAAAGCTCTAGATGATGGTCCTATATTGGTTGATAATATTAACTGTACTACTATTGAAAATGAGATTGGAGGGGTCTTTACTTTATCTTGGAACCCCATGCCACTTAAGAATGATCAGTCATCTTGTTATAAAATTGTTAAAAGTGGGATTGAAGGTTTTAATCCCACTATTTTTGAGCTTGATAGAAATTATGTGTTTGAAGATCATGAAAAGTATGATTTATGTGATAGTTATATTGTTGATTTTATCCATGAGGCCACTAAAAATTATTATGAGAGAGGAAAATATGGTTGTAGAAGTTCTCATGGTATTGACACCTCTCTATATGCTGAAAGTTTTGAAGTTACTCTTGTTTTATCTTCCTATGCCCGTCACTTTGTTATTTGTGAATTTATTTAAGTACAAGATTCCTATGCATAGGAAGTGGGTTAGACTTAAATGTGTTTAGAATTTACTTCTTGATGCTCTCTTTTACTACAATTCATATTTCTTATGTGAGCATCTTCTTAAACTATCAAGCCTAACTTAAAGGCATTAAAGAAAATTACTAATTGAGAGATAACCCAAATTTCAGTAGTTTTTTCTTTTGTTGAGTCTTGGAAATTATTACTTTTTTAATAACCTCTCCTTATCCTTTTTGTATGGTTTTTGTGCCAAGAATAACCCCTAATGATAGAGAAGTAAGATTTGGGGAAGTTGCTGCCCCGAAACAGATTTTTGTGCTTCACTGTAAAAATTCATGAAAAATCTCTGTATGTCAGATTGAGCTATAATTTTCTGAGTAAATGCCACAGGTTGTTATATAACGTTAGTTAGTTCAACACTTTTTGATTTGAGCAACATAAGGTCTTCGAGAAAATCGGATTTTACCTACTAGTCTGTTTTGACAGATTTCTGCCATTATTTTTATTTGCCTCTTAATCGGTTTCTTTTTTAGTTCTCCTTGATCACTCGAGCTTTTAAAAGGAATTGCTACAGTATCTTGTGTTATAATGAAATTTTTCCTTGTTTTTAAAACAAAACCCAAGGGCCTATTATCTTGAATGCACTAATGTTGCTAATGAAGATTGTGAGAAGTTTTGTATGAAGGAAATTTTCAAGTGTAGGGGAAGAATGATGTGATGAGATGAATAATGGACAAAACCTCAAGCTTGGGGATTCCACCCCGTGTCACCCCAAGGAATATTCAAGAGGTACAAGCGTCAAAGCTTGGGGATTCCCAAGGCATCCCCTTGTTCATCAATAAAAATCTCATGTCTCTTTCTAGACACTTCGTTTTTATTGTTTCATGCACTATTGTGTTGTTTTGGATCATCTTAGTTTTTGTTTTTGGTTTTCATTTTCTTAGTTTGCTTGAATAAAGTAGTTGGCCCCCTTCCGCTGTGTTGTTTCAAATAAGATGATTGGTGTTGGAAAAGAGTAGAAAGTTTCATGCTTAAGTGGTACAAAAGGGAGCTTGTTTTGACTGTGGCTTAGACTTTATCATGTCATGCTAGATGTTGTTTTGACCTTATTCTTAGTGATTATTGCTGTAGAATGACTTGTTCCAAACAATTGAGATTGCTTAATGTGCCTTTCAAGAATCATGCGTTGTTTTAGCATATAAAAGCATAATATTGTGGTATTCTCCTTTGATACTTTGTTTGGGTTGACTTGGCACATGCTCACACCATGCTATGACTATGAACCAGTCACCTTAGCCTCTATGATCATTTAGTTTTTGACTTGTGATACCACTTTATGCTTTAGTTGATAATGTTTTGTCGCTCTACATGATTATGGCCATTATTGCTCTCTTAGTTGGTCGCCCCCAGTCTTTTGCTAGCCTCCACTTGTTAGTAAGCTCTACTCATACATTCAACTCCCAAGAAACCAAGTTATTCCAAAGAGTCCACTATAAATTCCTATGCATGGCGTGTTACACCATTCCAAGTATATTCTTGTTTTATCTATCTTCCAAATTGAACTTGTTATGAGAAAAATTAGTGATTAAAGCTCTCACAAACTTGATGGCACACTTTATTTTCTTGCCTCTAATAAACTTGAACCATTGTGTCATCTATGTTGTATATGCTTGCACTTATAAGTTGGGAATTATCAGAACTGTGCTGTCACGGGGAACGCTTTCAACACCTATACATATTACCCAGTTGATATCACGATCTTTTGTTTGCGGATGTCAGCGGTGTGAAATAAAAGGGGATCTTGTAAGTCCATGGAGTTATGTATATGTGTTAGAGAAACGCCTGGGCCGCTAGCCTAATCCATGCCTAATCATGGTGGAAACTCGCAGCATAACCATAGTGAGCAATCTATGAAGCATCCTCAATAAAAACCTATGCAAATAGCAAATAAAAAGATCACTAAGATGCTCATTGTCTTTTGCCTTGTCATTTTGATATGGGATAGCTCATGTGTCATGGGTAAAGGGGTACCCCGTTGGCGGTTCTTTGTGATACACATATACTTACTATGACAAGAACTTACCGGTGATTAAAGTTGAGTATCATATGAATGACCCTTGTACTCAAGGGACATGAGATTTCCAACTTATGATTTGTCAATCATATACTCCATATTTTGTTCACTTTAACCTTAATCACTTCAAGATGCTTATGATAGGGGCAATGAGAGATGAAAGCTAACAAGTACCATAATTTTTGGAAGCTCTTTATGAAACTTGAAATCCATGCTTCCCTGTGAAGGGCCTTTCTTCCTACTTTTGTATTGAGTCTCCACCTTCTATCTTTATGCACCAATTAAGAGAGCATAGTTGTCATTCTTAGTTCTATGTGCATTGTCCCAAAACTTATTGATTGATTCATAATGTTGATATTGCTTGTTCTTGAACTATTTGTATCTAGTCACCCTTATGAACTTTGAAGGTGTCCTATGCATTTATGTTTTTCTACTCCATGACGGACAAGTTGAATACCACTATGCTATGCTTTCTATATGTGAAACAAACAAACGTCTTTCAATGCATTGTTATTCATGAACTTTTGTTTGCACCTTTTCATGTTGCAACATAGTTACTATGTCCTATTGTTATAACTACATCTTCCATGCTCATGTTTAGACTACTTTGATCCCAGCTTTCAATGCTTTGCAAATGGTTTGGTCATGATTGTGATGGTGCATGTCACCTCAAAAATTATTATTTTTATCACTTACCTACTCGAGGACGAGCAGGAGTTAAGCTTGGGGATGCTTGATACGTCGTAAACGTATATATAATTTTTGATGTTCCATGCTTGTTTAGTATCAACTTTTATATGCTTTGTCTACACTTTGAGGTATTTTTATACATTTTCTGGGCTAACCTATTAACAAGATGTCGCAGTGCCAGTTGCATGTTTCTGCTGTTTTTGGTTTCAGAAAATCTAGTAAGGAAATATTCTCGGAATTGGACGGGACAAAAGCCAAAGTCAATATTTTACAGAAATGAACACGAAGTCTAGAGGAGAGACGGAGGGGCGCCATAGGGTGGCCACACCCCCTAGGAGTGTCCCCACCCTAGGCCATGCCAGGGCAGGGTGTGGCCCCCTGACCACCCTCCTGCCTCGCCTCTTCGCCTATAAAAGCTCCCCTGATGCAGAAACCCTAAGCACCCAATCAGATCTCCATGAAACAGTCCGTAGCCACCGCCACCATCGTCCCTAGATCGGGGGGATCTAAAGCTCTTCTCGGCACCCTGCCGGAGGGGAGAGATCATCTCGGAGGCCTTCTTCATCACCATGCCAACCTCCGGTATGATGCGTGAGTAGTTCACCCTTGGACTATGGGTCCATACAGTAGCTAGATGGTTGTTTCTCCTCCTTTGTGCTATCATGTTTAGATCTTGTGAGCTCCGTTCATGATCAAGATCATCTATTTGTAATCATACATGTTGTGTTTGTAGGGATCCAATGGATATTGAGATACTATGTCAGATTGATTATTGAGTCTATCATATCTATGTTGTTTGTGATCTTGCATGCTCTCCATTGCTAGTAGCTATCTTGTCCAAGTAGATGCTTGTGACTCCAAGAGGGAGTACTTATGCTCGATAGTGGGTTCATTCCTCTAGTAATCTGGGGAAGTGACAGAAATCTCTAAGGTTGTAGATGTGTTGTTGCTACTAGGGAGAAAACAATAATCTTTTGTTCATGGAACAATTGTATTGTTTACTTTACACACATTGCTTAATGAAATTATCCGTTGCTTGTAACTTAATACTGGAAGGGGTTCGGATGATAACCTGAAGGTGGATTATTAGTCATAGATGTAGTTGGATGGCGGTCTATGTATATTGTTGTAATGCCCAAACAAATCTCATAGGAGTCATGATGTCTAGTATTTGCATTGTTATGCTTGCTTAGTCCTGTCAATTGCCCCGTTGTAATTTTTTCACCCAGCATGTTATTTATCTTAAGGAGAACACCTCTAATGAACTGTGGACCCCGGTCCAATCTTTACCATTGATACATTATCTACTGTTACCGTTTACTTTCTGCAAGCAACCACTATCTTCCACAATATACATTTAAACCTTTGTTTTCAGCAAACCAGTGAGATTGACAACCTCACTGTAAGTTGGGGCAAAGTCTTGAGTTTATGTTGTGCAGGATTCCAAGTTGTTAGCAACACCTTGGAGTTGTTTCCCTGCTCCTACTAGTTCGATAACCTTGGTTTCATCACTAAGGGAAGACTTGCTGTTATGCTCATCACACCTTTCTCTTGGGGTCTCCCAACGAAGCTCTGCAATTGACTGAGCCGCGTCAAGAACCAATCCTCCCAAAGCCAAGGGCCAATCACATGTGGAGGCGTCATCACCGTGCTTGCCATTTCCTTGGGCGTCGACCTAGGTGATTTGCAACCATTGCTAGGAGATCTACGTGTTTCTTTCTCTACTTTAAAATCTTGTGGAATGCTCACTAGGAGAAGTGGTGGTTATTACTTGCATATTGCTGGAGTTGGGCGTCTCTACCCCGCTCCTTTGCCTAATGTTTTTCTCTATCAAGGAAGGATGTTTGCTATATGATTTGCAGTTTGAACAACACCAACCGGAGGAGGAGATTCCGGATGCGAATGAAGACCAAGAAGAGGAGCCAGAAGTTCCTGATCAAGAGGAGCAGCCACCAAACCGGTTTGCTACATATCAAGATTTCTAAGAACTTGGAGGAGCTGTGGAGGGGATGCATAATCTCTCCCTGAACCTCCAAGAAACCACTAGTAATTTATCAACTCAATTTGCGAACTGGAGCCACAACTTCTTCCCACCACCACAACGATTTGAAGGGCTTGCAAAAGCCTAAGCTTGGGGAACTCTCCCCATTATTTTTATTTGGCGTTTGTTTTTAAATATTTCGAGGAATGCTTTTAGTTTGAGTTTATAAGCACTCGTGTTGGTTTCCCCAACACTTTATCTTTAGTCATTTTTATTTGTTTTTGATATTTTCTAGCCAAGCTTTGTCACCAATTTTCTATTCTTTAACTCCCTCTCTTAAAAAACAATAAAAAGATTTTTCCATTTATCTTTATTTTTCCTCTTCCTTCTTCTATTATCCTTGTGGTTCTCGCATATTTGCAGGAGAGTGATCGACTTCGAGTTTCCAAGAAATGAATAAAAGGGGAAGAGAGAAGTGGAACCAATCATGAGAGGTATGCCTTATGACTCCCTACTTTTGGAGTTTGAGAAACCCATGCTAGTTAGTAGTAAATGTTAAGATATTATATTGGTGTAGTGAGTCTTTAAATTCAAGTAAAATTTTGTTTGCATGGGTATTTAGTTGAGTATGTTTTGTTCTATCTCTTGTAGTTAACCAAGTCTTGCCAAAAAAAATTGCTAAACAATTGGAATAAGAAAAATTCACACAATTGAAGGCTTGGGTGTTGTAGTGTTTAGTCTTAAAAGTTTATTCCTAGAGACACTCAACACCATAGAAATAATGATTGACTTGATAGCTCTCTTTGAAAGGATTTGTTCAAAAGAAATAATGTTTAGCGGTTTTTGTGAGCATGCCAAAGTTTGACTTGGGAATCATAAGAATGATATAGCTTTATGTGTGTCAAACATCATGGGATGGCAACAACTCTGCTAGCCTACGAACGATCGTCATGGGGTAAACTCTTAGATTTCGGCTATGAGTTGATTAAACATTTATAACAGCAATGCTATAATGGGTAAGATTCTTGGCAACCTCGTGTATCTATGTTCATGACGGAACCACTCCTCTGGCTGATATGAGAAATCATTATGCAAAGGGAATAAAAACCTTGGAAATGCCATGAGTGTCCATCACAGTCCGATGAACTAATTAATTTTTTTTGGCATGCTCTCAATTACTTAAGAACTAAAATTCTTGAAGGATAATGAATAGAAAAGTAGTGCTTGAAAAGTCATGACTTATTGATGTGGGAGAATTGAGATACTTTATTGTATATGATTTTCATGACAAACTCTCACACTCTCAATTTTACATGATTATACTTTATTGTTCAAAGGCAAGCTTATGAGTTGATTACATGATATGGAATGGAGTTTACTCATTTGAATCATCCATTCTAACAATAATCTTGCTACTCTATAAGGATTCATTTAAACCCGTATGATATGCTTGCCATTACTCTATCTATGTTGAGTCTTTCAGATTAATAAATTAGTGGAGGAAACATGAGAATACCTATCATGAGTAAGATCGTCATCTCGTTATTTCAGTTGAAATGTTGAGTTCCTTTTTGATTTTGGTTTTCCTGCTCGAGGACGATCAAGTTTAAGCTTGGGGAGGTTGATGGCTATGAAATATAGCCATCCACATCCATATTTAACCTAGATATTATTCATATTTTTGATAAAGTATCTCTCTAAATCCTGCCACTAATGCCTAATGATCAAAGGGTTATCCAATAATGTCTTTCCATTTTTCCCTGTGCAGGAAATAATGTTTGATAATGGGAATCACAAAATTAAAGTCAAATATACGAGATTTCCAACAACCCAAAGAAACCAGGGGTCGTGAAGAGGAAACAGTGGCTTTAACGACCAACTATACGGCGGGAATATTTTCCGGCCATATAGTTCCGGCTATATAGTTTCCACTGACACCGCAATGTCAAACAGAACAACTTTTGTGAAGGAAACCCCTATATAAAGAGACCTATCGTGATGAGAAACGAGAGGAGGAGAACACAAAAACACAACACCGAAGAGCCGTCGGAGGAATAGATCTAGATCCAATCTCACAAACCCTTCTCCACCACCATAGCCATAGTCCACCACTTGTAATAGTAGATCTCATCTCCAATTGGCGACATTATAAGACTATTACTATCGATCTCATGATTTCCAATACAATGTTTATGATTATTGATCTCATCTCTATGTGTTTGTAATTCTCCTTGGACTAAGGGCTTCGGTCTAGACATGTAGTTTGTGCATGATATTTATCATAGATGGGATCGTGTATTATTTTGTATGATATGGTGATTATTGTATCCTCTCTTGCCTCAATCTAAGGACTTATCAGGTACCCAAGACCCCGAGGATTGATCCAGGTATAGGGATTATGAGTAATGACTAATCTGCAGAATGAGAACCCCAGTGACAGAAATGGTAGTACGGTTGTATGTGAGGGATTTACTTGGGATTAACGGTGATGTCACTGTGCATATCATTAGTTATCTTTCTTATATGGATGAGACTAATAGGCTATTTCTATAAGCGGTTGCGGAGGCGATAACAGTTATGGATGCATTGCCCACATATAATTATCTTGCTCTAACAATTACATGCGTACTTTATTATTATATTTTATTCCCATTAGATGTTTTTGCATAACTACAGAGAAACCGAACGCCCCAGACTCTCTCTCTCCATCATCTACAACAACAAAAGATTGCAAACTCTTGGTCTGGTAAAACACTTAAAATTTTTTAAAACTCCCAAAGATCCATAAAAGTAACTTCACCAAGCTTTCTGCTTCGTAAGGATTCGATAACCTTGGTCTACTAGGGAAAAAGAGCTATACTGTATCTGTAATCTGGATCGAAGGTATCACTGCACCCCTTTTGGGGCCTTCCATTGTAGATGCTATATCAACTACTATAAGAGAGAGAGACATGCTAGCCACTTATACAGTAAGCCGTATGTCGAGCATGGAACCAGTCTCGCATAAGATTAGTAAGATTACGCGTAAGGTCCATCCAGACCACTTCATATCACAATACCGCGATATAAAAAATACACGTGGAAAGGTAACAACTAAAGTATCAATGCCCACACACTGCATGTGTTTATCCGTACTAGCATACTACGCAGATTAGGATTTGATACCACAATTGGAGTTCTAGTGCAGAAAACAAAAAAATTACTATGCGACACACCCTAATTTCCCAAGGATCTATCTATTAATAATGCAGTAACGGAGAAAAATAATAACGTACCCTTGAAGGCCGAGATAGCATTATGCTTATGTAGGAGCGTGGATAATGTAGCCGTACTCGTTAAACCTCAAGGTCGGAAGCTTCTTGCACGTCACCCTTGTCTAGGTCCTTGCACGACAACCATTTTGCTACAAGTGCAGCTTCCCCCGAGTTATCACACACATACAATGCAAGACAATGACTCTCGGGCTCCGATCCCGCCGAGGTTGTGGAAGTAGAACTCCTGTCTGAAATCCATGCAGCACAAGGGCAATGCCGCAGATGCATTGACTTTGTGTGTACAGTCCTTTTTTGGTATTGTGCCATGATAGAGGCATTTAGAGATAGAAAGGGGGAATTTTTCTATGAAAAAGTGCCTTAGAGCATATATAAATTGGTGTGTTTAATTCCCCCCATGGGCACCCCTTTATATAGGTGGAGAGAGGTGTTCCCTCCCCTTTGGTTGTCCCATGTGGGACTAAAAAAGACAAAGAAAAGGGAAAAGGGGCTGCCAGCCGACTGGGCTTGAGGCGGTGGTCGGGTGGGCCACCAGTCCCACGCCAGCCCAGCCAGCAGCAGTAGCTAGGCGCAGCAGCCAAGCGAGCCTTCCTTGCGGCCCACACATGCCCAAGCAGCGGCCTTCGGTGTCCCCTTTGGCACGGCCCACTGTGTGCTAGCCCGCACACACGCACCAGCCTGCACGCCCTGCTCCCGGGTGGGCCTGGTGGCTGTGGACTGCGGCAGCGGCCGGCTTGGTGCTGCCCCGTGCACCGCCTAGTGTGCACTCTCCTTCCTGCGTGGGCCAGCCAGGGCCCACTAGCGCGACTCAGTGTTATTTCTGCTATCTTTTTCTTGTGGCTTTCTCCTCGGCCAATTTCCTCCGAGATTTTGGCCTAATGAGAAATTTGCTTCATACATTTTAATTTTAATATTTATTTAGTATATATTAGTTCACAATTAACATATAATAAATGCATATTATAAATTGATATTTATCTGAAACACCTTTTGGTTTTTTCATTTCTTTCTTTCTCCGAACAACTTCGGATATCTCTAGAACGATTCTGGTTCCTCCGGGATTTGGTCAATGATATCACCATGTCAAATTCAATCTCGTTACCGACAAATGCTACTTTACTCGTTCCGATAAGTGATATCCCCGTGACCTAGTCAGATATAACTTATCCGAGTGGGCCCAGAGTATAACTTATCCGAGTGGGTCCAGAGTATCTTCCATCATGTGGATGTACAAATCTCGCTCTTGACACACACGTCTCAGTCTGCCCCTTTGAGTAGTCGATCACACCTTTATGATCACCGTTGAAAGAGCATTTTCTATCCCAAGTGATTCTGGTGTTTATGACAACACAGATATCAGACTAATTATTTGCCAAGTGTACCACATGTTGTATCAAGAAATCCTTGGATCATTCCTCCCAAAGAGGGGTTTGCATAGTACCGACTGTACCGTAATTTGCTACTAGGCATGGCAAAGGGTTTGGGAAAACTGCCCAAAACCTTCTGCCAGGCTAGGTACCAAAAAGCAATAGTACCGCATTTTACTATCTAGCGCGGCAGAAGGTTTTGACAAGTTGCCAAAACCTACTTCCCTCCTAGGTACTAAAATGCGGTAGTAGAAGCTTTTTGCAAGTTGCCAAAAGCTACTGCCCGCCTAGGTACCAAAAAGCGGTAGTACCACATTTTAGTACCTAGCACGGCAGAAGCTTTTTGCAAGTTACCAAAAGTTAATGCCCGCCTAGGTACCAAAATTCGGTAGTCGGCAGAAGGTTTTGGCAAGTTGCCAAAAGCTACTGTCCGCCTAGGTACCAAAATGCGGTAGTACCGCATTTTAGTACCTAGCACGGCAGAGGGTTTTTGTAAAGTTGAAAATGCCACTGCCCCCCCCCCCCCCCCGGTACCAATATGCGTCACTACCGCACGTGTCTGGTAGTACCGTGCCCCAGGTGCGGTACTACCGCTGTGCGGTAGCCCCACAACTTGGTACCGTTGGAGGCTGGGGCCTGCGTGCCTTTGGTAACACACTTCCGGTACTAGGCCCGGTAGTACCGGTGTTTTCCGGTACTACCGCTTGAAGATACGGTACTACCGCTGCAATAAATGCTCAACGGTCAGATCTGCTCCAAAAGCTATAAATACCCCTCCACCTACCTTGGGACAAAGGGCTTATTGCATTGAAGACTACCACCTCCATTTGAGCCACCAAATCACCAAGATCTCTTCACTCCACCATCCAAAGTCTTTGATCTTTGGAGAATCGAAGGAGGAGGCCTTGATCTACTACTTCACCAAAAGAGATCTTCATTTCCCCCTCATTCATTTGAGGGCCCCCATTTCTCTAGTGTTTTCTTTGGAAACCCTAGTTCTATATTTGGTTCTTACAAGCTTGTCTTTGATTGTCTTGACAGCTTGCTTGTATTTGGGAGCCTCCAATTAAGTTGTGGATGTGTGCCCCGAACTTGTTGTAAAGGTGTCAGCTTCCACCTCGAAGGTTGTCGATATAGTGGGAGGTGGATCGATCCCGTTGGGGTGAGATTCATCGGAGAACAAGGGAGGCCTATAATGGTGTTGGTGGGTTGAAACCATCCCCTCTCTAAACATAGGCGTACTTCCCTTCAAAAGGAAGGAACTACAGGAAACAAATCCTTGTGTCTCCGCATACACTACTTTGGTTACTTCTATCCTTTACCGCACTTTACTTACTTGTTATTGCTTAATGTTGTCTTAGCAAGTCCTTGTTTGTCATATAGGTAAATTCACCTTAGTTGCATTATCTAGAAAATTTACCTTTCTTGTCAAACCTTAATTTGAAAAATTAGAAAATTTGAAGTAGCACCTATTCACCTCCCCCACCCTCTAGGTGCCCATACGATCCTTTCAACCCATGATCATCAGCTGCCCAATAGCACCATGATCATCAGCTGCCCAATAAACTAGTTGAATAGATGCTACTAGGAACCTAGAGTTGTTTATATATCACACATGTATCAATGTTTCCGCTTGATACAGTTATACCATGATATAAAAATATTATGAAATAATGATATATGATAATAAACTCCTTTATTATTTGCCTCTAGGGCATATTTCCTTCACCGCTGGAACATGTTCGACCAAAATACCACAAGGTAAAAAAAGCCTCTTTTTCCTTGTTGTTTTGAGGTAGATGGCCAAGCAATATGATTTTAACATGTCTTCATTACAATGTAGTGTTGTCGATGACACGTTTATGGCAATTATGAATGTTGGATCCTCTTTTGCACATGACTATTTGTCTCAATCAAATGCCCAACAAGATGACGAGTACGAAGTGGATGAGGATGGTGAGGGTTTGATTGAGGCTCCGAGAGGTAAGGCGGACAACTTCACCGTGGATGAAGACAAGTTTCTTTGCAACGCATGGTTGAATATAAGCTTGGATCCAACGGTTGGCGTAGATCAAACTCGGAACACCTATTAGACGAGAATGAAGGAGTACTTTGATAATAACAACACTAGTGGAAATGAGCGCACCGACCAATCTCTTTATTCCCGTTTGGTCGGTCACTAACACCAATTGTCAAAAGTGGGCGGGTGTTATGGCGGTTGTTGATAGGATGAACCCAAGTGGCACAAATCCAAAAGATAGGGTAAGTTGTTTTATTGTGTGATACTACTTTGGTTCCATGTGCATATGTTTATTGATATCCATGACTCATTAATTTCTTTTTTTGACAATGTAGCTCACCATTGCCCAAAATTTGTTCAAAGACGACAAAAGAACAAGAAGGGCAAGATAACTATTGGGAGGTCATTTGTGTTGTCCAATTTCTACAAGGTGATAAAGAATGAAGAAAAATGGAAGAACCGTGATATGTTGGAAGTGATAACAAAATCCTAGATGCAACTATGGAGGCAACAATCCTAGATGATGATGAAGGATCAAGTGATGATGGCAAGAGAAGCTCCACTCCTTACTCGGTTGTGAATATAGGAAGGCCCAGAGGAAGGAGGAATCTGAAAGATATGAAGGGGAAGAAGGCGGGAGCTGATAACATTTCAAAAGCTATGGAGGAAATGGTGAATGCAAGGAAGGAAGCAAACGAGGATAGGAAGTTTTCAAGGACCAAAGAGGTCGAGGCCGAGGCGTGGAGGGCCATTGCGGAGGAGAGGATGGCGACCGCCGAGGAGAGGAAAGTGGCATTGTAGGAGAAGAAGGTGGCCATGGAATAGCATCAACGCCTACTTGAAGAAGAGAAAAATCTCTTCTTCATGAACAATTCCAACCTTGATGAAAAGAAAAAGGAGTACATCAACCTTTGTCGTGAAGAAGTGTTGGTTAAAAAAAGAATGATGGGAAACTATATGAAGGGAGCAAATGGAGGGATGCGTGCACCTATGGGAAGCTTTGGAAGCATGAGAGGGATGAGTCCACCCATGTGTGGCTTTGGAAGCATGAGAGGGATGGGTGCGCCCATGGGTGGCTTTGGAAGCATGGGAGGGATAAGTGTGCCCATGAGTGGCTTTGGAGGAATGGGAGGCTATGGAGGCATGGGACACTATGGAAGCATGGGAAGGATGAATGCGCCGATGGGAGGAATGGGTGGTATGAGTGCACCTTCGGGCGTCTATGGAGTTGTGTGGATCATGGCCTCCATGGTGTCTACAGTACCTCCTAGAAGTAAAGATGGCTATGGAGATTCAATGGTTCATGACAACGTCGTCCAAGTTCTGAATGGAGAAGAAGAACAAAATGAAAATAAGGACTACAATGATGTTTATATTTGATGTGTTTTTCTATGTGTGAACTTAAATTTATGTTCACCTTGGTTGTGTGGATTATCGTTTGCTTTTGAACTATGTATAGAATTAAAAAAAATGCTATTTTAGTTGACATATTAAGTTTTGATATGCATTTGTGCATGAATTTTCTATTCCGAAAAATCCATACTACAATCTTCAGACAGAGGGTCCTCCATCGTTTCTCCAATAAAGAAGTCATCCTTAACTTGACGGTTGACAATTCCATCCCTACCAAGCCGTCTCTTCAAAATATTTACCTATTATCTTTTAGGATTCTAAATCCTAAAACGAAGATGAAAACACATCTGGTAACCACAGGGTGATCCCAATCTCCTTTTAGTTTGAGGTTTTGGCAAGCACCAACAGATCGCGTGTGCTGTAATATACAGCGCCTAGTGCGAGAAATGTAAATATGCATTAGCGCACGCTGTATGCTAAAAACCGGCGCTGTAAAACAGTTTTGCAGCCCGTGGATTTGCTGCCGGGGAGAGTAGCAGTATTACAATGGGATCTATGACACATAAGTTGTAACATTTGTTCTGAGATAGGTTTGTCCGCACCAAAACTTCTAATTTTTTATAGGACCGCTTTACCACTGGCTGTTCGAAGCAATTACAACATACTAGAAGATACCCCGCGCGTTGCGGCGGGAATGTGTATAACAATTATTGTTTATCAAATTTTAAGAGGTCCAACCATGTGGAGAGTGCATAAATTAATCAAAAATGTGGCTGAAAGAAACAATGTTCATAATTTTGCATTGAGGTAACTGAAATAAGATAACATCCTAAATCATACACTTCTTGCAACCATCAAATAGAAGTACACAATGAGTAATTTATAGTAAGTATTGTAGGTTAATAATACCAAGATAGCCATCATGTATCACGTACGAAGACCCTTTAGTTTGGCATTGAGCAAGACTAACTAATAACCTAGAACAAATGAACGAGTTTGAGTTGATTATTGTATCATTTAACAAAATAATTGGTGTCTATCTTGCCATAAGTGCACCTGCACCGAATGATTTGTGCTTTGTATTCTTGGGGAGGACAAACATGGATAGTGAATCCATGCTGGTAGGTGATTTAGCAAGACCAATAAAAAGTAGTGGAGACATCGAAGGATGCCAAGACAGAAAAGATTGTAGGTTACAAAATAAACTTTGGTGACAGAAAAGATTGTAGGTTACAAAATAAACTTTGGTGCCATCTGCTGCCCATGATCGATTCCCATTGGTGCAAATCAAAGATGGATCTGCAATCCGACTAACCACATCAACCTGGAAAAAAGATTTAGTTCATGTGGAAATACCATATGTAGCCAAGGCATTAACTCCATTGAAAGTGAGAAACCAAAACGTACACTAAGATGCATTTGGCTTGCTCCATTTCCTTCACTTCTTTAGTGTTCACAAATTTGTAACTCCACTGTCAGCAAATGATAACCGTGATAAGATACATATAACCAAACATCAAAGAGCCAGAGATACTCTAAATTTGATCCATACTTTCAGGATGCCTAACAAAGACAAAGGCACACCATGAAACCAGAAAGAGAGGTTTAATATTCTTGATGACCTGCATTCATCATAAGGGAAAAAGGAGAGTGAAGGATCACAAGGTATGCAGGTATAGTGGGGATAGAATTCGGCCAATTCTTCCATTCTGCCCTAATACTAAGCAAAAATGAATATGCATTTGAAGATAAAATACTTCCATGATGCAAAATACATATATGATCCTTCAAACTAAAACTGAAAGAATAAAGCAAAGTGGGTAATAGATAGAAAGGGATAGAATCATAGGTTCAAAGAGTTGGTCACACCTGTGTACATGACTCCTAAGTAACTGGAAAAACCCATTCGTATCGCAGTCTTCCGACTCCTCTGTAGGAACGAAAAATACTCAAGAGAAAAAAAAAGGGTCCAGTATAAACAGATTGATTGGTATACTTCATATGGAGAAAAAAAAAGGGTCCAGTATGAACAAATATGTGGGTTCTAGAAAAGAATGCAAATCCGAGATGTGGATGAAGATCTTCAGATAAAATTAAGTGACTCAATGGGGAATCAGTATCGAGTGTACGCACATGTGTAAAGACGCAGTAGGCCGTTGCAAAAAAATATTCTTCTCGCCAGTAATGACTCATCGGAACCTAGCTAACCATAGGTGCAACGAATGTCAGTGCGCGCGGTGGCGCGGTGCCCTCCAACAGCGAGGGGAATCCGTGACTGGCAGCAAAAAAATCCTCAGCGGCGGCGCAGGCTGATACAGTGATGAGGGGGTTGAGCTGGACCATAGGCGTCCCTTCATCAGCACACGCGGCTCCGGCGGGCGATGGGGACAGCTTTGAATCAAAAACTTAGATCGTTGTGGATTGAGACCATAGAGAATTTGCGGAAGAGGAAGGAGATACTAACTCACAAATGACAACTGATATTTCGATCCGAGCAACAGCACGACCACCCAACTACGACCTAGGATGGAAATGACCAGAATGAAGCATGCTACACTGCTGGAAGGAGAGCAGTTTCTACCGCGTCCATCCGTTACTATTGCCTGGAGAATATGAACAGGCTTGTCATCAATGCCTTATTATTGCATTAGTGGTGCATTTTTAAGCGACTATGCTTAAAAATAAAATGGAATGTCAACGATCTAGACGGGGCACCGAGTAAACAAACGCTCTGAAAAATTGTTTATGACCTGAATTTATGGGAAGCTGGAGAGCTTCCATGGGACTGCCGTTGAGAATTAATTTATTGCCACTTGAGGTTATCATTCGTTCCTGCAGGTCATCAGTTCGTAGTAGACAAATCTGAAACTTACGCATAGAGGTGACGACTTGAATCCATTCTAGAGTTATTATGAAGTTAATTAGGAGGGTGTACATTAGACTATTCGATATGAAGATTCTGCGGGAAAAAAAAGCTAAGAGAGTAAAAATAAAAGTAATGATGTGGCACAACTACATGGACCTTTTTTGTTCTATTGATGACATGGACCAATTAGAAGCTTGATGATGTGGAATGCTTGCATGTTGAGAGAAATACTTTAGTGGGAGACTCCTATTTAGATATAGAAGGTTCCACCGCTGAGTCAAACCTGAGGGCTGTGTTCGACGTCTTATTTTTCCCTTATTTTCCACCCCGAGCCCGAGCGAGCGTACAGAACAAAATCGCCGGCGCCCTCCACCACCTTCCCCGTCGCCTCCCTCATCCCCGCATGCGCCCCTCCTCATCTCCAATCGTCGTCGTCCTCCTCCCTTGTCGCTCCAGTCTCACGCGCAGGGCCGCGGGTAGCTGGCCGCCTCCTCCTTGCCATGACATCCTCGATCTCTGATGCCTCGTCCCCGTGTACGTGTTCTGGGTGTCGCTAGGATCTCCACCTCCAGTTGGCACTCCTCTTCCCATGTGCGTGTACTCCGCCGCGCCGACCCTTGGGGAGGAGGCAGACGACCATGGTCGTCGAACTAGTAACAAGGACGAGCATAGCGACGGGCGTCGGGTGGAGCTCGCGCTAGGCCGGCCGGAAGAGGAGCAGGCCTGTCCACCATGGGTTGCTCCAGATCCAAGGGATAAAAAAACATCGCAGGGCGGCGCCACCACACTTCCTGTCGAGCACTCTCTCCTCTGACTCCCTCCCACACGAGGTGGGACCTGGCGCCGGCCAGTTCACGACCCTACTGGTTGTTGTGGTCATGCTTTCATACAGACAGCGAGAAATTGATAGAGAGGTTTGGGGCTTCCGTCAGTGTGTGTATTCAGAAGAGAAATTGTATACTTGACTGTATAAAAAGGCGCCAGTGCAGCAGAACCAAGTCACACAGATAAACAACCTGAGAACCCTACCGTACATGTGTAACAAACAGAAGTTTCATAGCAAGCAGAATAGATTGGTTGTTCACAAACAAGAGATTGCGTCAGCAGATAATTACTTCTGAACTTGGACGAAGTGTGGTACTATTTTGCAGCACGCAGATTTGCGCGCGACCGTGGCCAAATCAAGTTTGTGAGAGATTTAGATAGATTAGACATAAAAATTGGCTGTTTGTTTTGCTGCTAAGTGGCATGGCTGTTGCTCTGCTTTTTTTCTTGTAATTTTGTTGATTGCCAGCTATTTCTTATAATAATATTGCTAAGATGGATGATTCCGCCTTCATGAAGTTGATTAATGGAAACGTACACCAATGTGAATTTATGTGTTGTATACTTGTATCAAATGTTTGTGTTCAATACAGGGAGAGATATTTGTTAGTTAAAAAAAATCAATACTACTCTCTCCGTTTCAAAAATATAAGATGTTTTAGGTTTGTAAAGAAAATATATCTACTAAAACAAGTCTAGATATATTTTCTTTACAAACCTAAAACATCTTATATTTTTGAAAAGAAGTACTATTTATGGTGCATACTGCCTCTCTTTAACCTGACAACTGTACATCACGCGTACATGCGGTCGTCGCGGTGGTCTCCTACTCCGTTGATCCCAAACCATCGGTTCTGCACCGACCGGTCAGGTGGTCACTATGCTCTGAGACAATAGACATGCTGCTCCACTACTGGCTCTCGGCCTCACGCCAAACTACACAGCTCGTCATGCTCTAAGAGCATCTTCACCAATTGGGCGAACCTAGGCCGAAAATCATATTTTTTTTGGCCGGACGAAACAAGTTTTCGGTCGGGGTTCGTCGAGCTTTCCACTCGCGTGCCCAGGCCGAGTCTCAGGTTCGGCGAAATTCAATTAAATTCGGTGAAATATAGGCGAATATAGGCGGATTTTATTAAGTAGGGCAAAAGCGCACATATTACATTGAATTTAATAACTAGGAAAAGGCCGCCGCCGCCGTGGTCGACGCCGTATGCCGCAACTACAGGCCGAGGCGGGGGTGGTTGTCGGCCTGAATGTGCTCTATGACGCCGGCGAGAGTTCGTCCTGGAACGTTCCACCAGCGGCGGCGGAAAGCCACACTGTGACGCGGTGGCGACGGCGAGCCCGGCGGTCCGTCGTGTCGGGCGAGTTCCTCAAGGCGCATGTCGGCGAAAAACTGCCTCCAGAAGACCAGGTTGCCAAGATCCTCGGCGAGATCCCGGTCTTGCATGGCGGCGATAGCCGCCTGGATCTCTCCGGCGAGGTCCTGTTCCGCCGGCGCTGAGTTGCCAACCGAGGGGGAGACGAGTGTCCGGCGGTGCCGTATAGCGCACCTCGTGGAGCAGCCGGGCTTCCCATGACAGCATCGTACGTCAGTCCTCGACCATGGCTTCCCGGCGGAGTTGAGGAGGAAAAAAGGTGTGAACGTCCGAAGTTCGCTGCAGTTGGGGGTGGTGTGAGAGACCATGAAGAGAGAGACGGCGAGATGTACGTCTTTTATGGACAGAGTTCGGCGGCGAGGGCGGGAGGGATGCAGCGGCGTGGGCGGGAAAAGGAAAACGACGGGAAGGATAGCGACGACTCGGCTTCTGTTGTTGACAGGCTGGTCCACTCGGCCAATTCACTGCGTCCGGCATTCCTAGGACGTACCCGGGATCCTGAGTTCAGCCTGGATAGTCTGGACCAAAATTGACCCAAATCCGAATGAAAAGAGGTCAGTGAATACGCGACTGAACCGATTTTTAGCGTTCAAACGTAATTTTAAACGTTCAGATCAGCCTTGTGGACAGGCGAGTGGAGATGGTCTAATAACATGTCCCGAATCGCTGCTATCGGAGGGCCCGGCCCTATGGCGTCGTCCTCTCCCTTTCCCCTCATCCTCGCTCTCCTGCTGCTCGTCTTCTCCCTCGCCATCGCAGCTCCGGAAAACCACCTCGTCACCCAGCTCCCGGGCTTCCATGGCGCCTTCCCATCCAAACACTACTCCGGGTACGTGACCGTGGACGAGAGCAATGGCAGGAGCCTGTTCTACTACCTGGTGCTGTCGGAGCGCGACCCGGCCGCCGACCCCGTCGTGCTCTGGCTCAACGGCGGCCCGGGCTGCTCCAGCTTCGACGGATTTGTCTACGAGAACGGTCTCGTCTCTCTTCGATGCTTTCTTTGCTTTATGTTGTTAGATTGTGATTTTTTGGCTGATCGATCGATGTTCTGTTCTTTATACTATATCAGGTCCCTTCAATTTCGAGCGTGGGAGCATTCCAGGAGGGCTGCCCAAGCTGCAGCTCAATCCCTATAGCTGGTCAAAGGTAATTCACCTCGAACGTTAACAGACTCTGTAGTCTGTACTCCTCAATTTATATAGGAGTATTTGCCTAGCAAGTTTATGCGAATTCTTGGAAAATATGGTGCCGTGACTGCCGTCTGAATAAATTCAGGAGTACACCCTAGTTTGTGGACGGCATCATGAAATGCATACCACATTTATCCATGGGTTAGGTACTCCATTAGTTTCGTGCATCGTCATGTTTGTAACGAAGTAAAGGAAGTTCCGATTTCGAGAGAGGCATTTTTGGCACCGGGGAGCATATGCTCCTGGTTTTTAAAATGAGTTATAAATGCAGTTTAAAATGTAAAAAAATTACGACAAAAATTTTCACGCGTACATCTCGACATTTCGTATGCTCACAAAGTGTCATGTGTAATAAAGACAAAATTCGGTGCTGAAAAAAGCTTTTTCCTTTCCACAGTGACATTTCTTTATCCGTTTGTACATGACATAAAAAATAATCGGTTTGTGACATTTCTTTATCCGTTTGTACATGACATAAAAAAAGTCGGTTTTCCACGAAACGTGGCGTGTGCATATATATAATGTCGTGATGTACGATGCCAATTTTTTTTCCCTTGGCAGGAGCATCACCCTAGATCAAAATTGAATTTCCAGCTTGGTGAGCAGTTCTTTCAGTCTCAAACTTACCTTCATCACAATGAACGGAATCTATCTTCTGACATCTTTGTTTACACGTGACAAGGTGTGGATCAAAAGTCACAATCAAAAGATCAGCCTGTATCACATATTTATTTCTTACATAATGAAAGTGAACCCTACTATCATGGAGTCAATAAAATATCGGGATAAGTGACGCAATGGAGGACAAGAGACTAGAGAAAAAATTTTGATAGAGTTTGCTCCACTACAGCCCCCTCCTCACAAACTCAGCCAAACTCAAACACAAGAATAGCTGAGAGGGCTCGATAACCCTTCGTAATTAGATCAAGAAAGTCTTTTAAAATAATTAAGTTGATACTTAGCCCTTAAGAAAACCCAATTCATTTGGAAAAACGATGGTAATCCCCGGACGATGCATCGTTCGGGTTCGCTACAGCGTGTCACAGACCTCCCCCGTACTCAGGTTCCTTGGGCCACGACTTTTTCCTTGGCTTATCCTCTCACGCAAAAATCCCCCAGTTCTTCTTGCGCTTGGACCGCCGCCGCCGTACCTCTCCTGGAGCTCCGCCTTGGCAGGAGATGGTGCGATCAGTAGGAAAGGAGCTGCTGCTCTGGTGGGAAGCACCCAGGACAGGAAGGAGGTCCCGCGCCGGCGTGCTCCTCCCTCGTGTGTCCTCGGGCTGGAAGCAGGTCTTCTTCTTCGTCGCGTGTCCTCGGGCGAGAAGGAGGTCCTACGCCGGCGCCGCCTCGCGCCTCTGTCGATGTTGCGCCTCCTCCGCGACGCCCTTCTCCGGCGTGCTCCTCCTACCGCACTCGCATGGTGGTTTCCTTTCTCATTTTGGACCAGCACAGGCCCGCCCCATTGCTACGAGCCCTTCACGGCGGTGCTGCAAGACCGGGACGGCAGTGCTACCAACCCTAGATGGCACTGCTACAAGCCCTAGACCGTGCCGCTACAAGCCGAGGCGGCGAAGTTGCTTTTTTTTTCTGCACTTACTGGATTTTTTTGCTAGAATTGTTTTGAGGTTTTGCTACAATTGTGCAAAGTTTTTGCTACTAGGTGTCCGGCGATGTTTGCGGGCGAGAGTCTTCGGCGAGGTTAGTTTTTTGCTACATTAGAAAAACTTTTTTGCTACAATCGTCTTATGGTTTTGCTACAACAGTGTCAATTTTTTGCTACAAGGTCTCCGACGAGAGTCACCGGCGAGTTTTTTCCGACGGTGTCTCCGGCGAAGTCGGTTTTGCTGTATTAGCACAACTTTTTGCTGCATGGTCTCCGACGAGGTCTCCGGCGAGACGTTCTATTTCTGAAACGAACATTTTTTTTTTGCTTCCGAAGCAAAAAACGGGGACATATGTAGCAAAAGAAAGCCGTTTTACAGCAAAAACAGAATTTGGGGCGATTTTAGGAACACGTGTCGCGCAGGGGAGGAGGACGATGGGAAGTCGCATCGTCCCCCGGACGCCCAGCAGTTTCCATTAATTTGTCTGGTTCTATACATAATGTGTATACGGACGAGCCATGTCGGTTTGCACTGTCAACGTTGCGAACCTCGCCGGACGACAATCTGGCCACTTGTCTGACGCTGAGAAGGAAACGCGTGAATTCCAGCAGATCGGACTGGTCTCTCGCAAACACACCCTGGAGCCTCGCTCCCTCGTTGGAGCCAGCAGCGGAGCAGCGGCGATAAAAGCATGCCGGTCCCCGCGCGCACGCATGTAGCTAGCCGGTCACGCACATAGATCCATCCTTGTAGTAGTGGTCGCGTGCCTTCTGCCTGCGGTCTTGCAATGCTGGTCGCGTGTGCCTGCTTGCTTGACGTGCTCTCGTGGCGGCGCTGCTCGTGTGTGCCTGCTTGCTTCAAAATACAAGATGTTTTAAGTTTGTGGAGAACATGTATCTAGATTTATTTTAGTGTGTATATTCACACCAAATTTGAGTGAACCTATATACTAAAATAAGTCTAAATATATTTGCTTCACAAAACTAAAACATCTTATATTTTGAAACAAAGGGAGTACTTACTTGGAGCTGCTCCGTCTGTGGCGCCCAACCATGGTGCTTAATGTTGAATATAAGTGATCTGCGGTTACTGTGATTAATCTAAGTCAAATTAATGACTTTTAAGGGGCAGTTGATTAACACCCATTGGATGCCCTGATTAGGGGCATCCTAGCCGTCCATCCAATGGTATGGTTTCCTCTAGTGCAGATGCTATAAATAGGATCCCTAGGGTTAGAGATGATCACTCTCATACACAACAGTGATCTCTCTCTTTATTCCCCAGCTCACTGATCAAGCAAGCATCTAAAGTACTAGGAATAATCCTCACATCTACATCTATGGATGGCAATGGGTACCCGCCACCCGTTAACCTGACGGGTACCCGCATCAAATGGAGGAGGGTTTGGTTAAAAAAGAAACCCATGGTTTCGCTTAGTGGTAAAAATCCAGACCCATCGGGTCTAGCGGGTACGGGTCTGGAGGTGGTAAACCCATACCCACTAACCCGCAGACCCGCCAGTTACATGTGGATCCCGCATGCCAGTGCTTGGGAGAAACCCTAAGTAGCTAACCTAAATCCTAATTTCACATCCACGCGTCCTACCAACACTCCCACCCCGCGCCGCCACTTTCCCCTGGCCCCTGTCACCCCGCCTCTTCTTCCGCTCGCTCCCTGGAGGCCCGGACCGCGCCACCACCACCAAGGCTCCAAGCGACGGACTCCGAGGATGGCACTCGAGGTCGAGAGGGCGGCGTCTCTGACGACGAACCGCGCCAGCAAGCATACGCACAACCCACAGCTCCACACCGCCGCCGCCTATCGAGGAGTTCCCGAAGATCCCGCTCCATGGGAGTGTGGCATGGCTTGGCTTCCTCCTCGGCGTGCGGCCCTCGCCGTCAAGCTGCAGGGGAGCACAAGGAGGCGGCTAGCAGCGCGCCAATTTGCCGTCGGTGACTAGGTGGGAGGCCGGTTTGTGCACCTTGGTGGGTACCCATCGGGTCGTGGGTACCCGCCGGGTGGCGGGTCTGGTGGAGACGTGTACCCGGCGACGGGTATGGAGGCGGGTGGTGGTGGAGGGGAGAGGTGGCGGAGGCGGGTATGGAGGTGCCATACCCGCCTCCATACCCGACAGGTGCCTACATCAATAAGGATCAGGTGAAGCAAATCAAGAGGAGGCCATGGCTGGACCTCCAGATCAAGGCACACCCCTGATCCTATTCTTTCTGGCTCAAATCTTGTGCTAGTTGATCCTAAGGGATCTAACAGTGGTATCAGAGCAGCTAGTTCTAAGATTGAGCCCTATTATGCATTAAATTATGTTCCTGCAAGCTTGTTCTTCCTGGTTAGTTCATGTTTTAGTTGCTGGAGCTATGTTCTTGTTCCAGTTCTTGCTTAAGAATAGCATAAATTTGACGTTTTAGCCCTAAAATTAGTAAGTTTAAGTTTTATCTGATCAAGAACAGGTGCTAGGGTTGCTTTTATGCAATTTTTATGTGGGGATTTTGAGTTGTTGGTGCAAACCCAAACCCTAACCCTAATCCCCAATTCCTGACGAACCCTAACCCTAGTTCATCGAATCGAAGAACCCTAACCCTAATTTCCCCAATTACTGAGGAACCCTAACCCTAAATCCTAAATTGAGGAACCCTAACCCTAAATCTTAAATTGAGGAACCCTAACCCTAATTTCTTAAGATTAAGGAGCAGCGGACACTTACATGAGGACCATGCCATCGTCATTGGCCACAGCGGTGTCGGGGTCGCCACCTAAGAAGGGCAGGCCTGCTCGGGCTCGTCCCGAGCGGTCTCGTCGTCTGCTGCACTGGGCCGTGGCGGTGCTTCCTCGTGCGCTCGTCGCCGTTGAGGCTCGCCATGGTGCCGGACTTGGCGATGGAGATCAACGTGGTTGCAGGGACGCCTGCATGCGTCGTCCCCACGCATAGGGTGCCATCTAGGGCCGCTCGACGAAGGTGCGCGCCGGCTAAAGTCGCACGCAGCTCCAGCGAGGGGGCCTGGTCGACGACCTTCCTCCTTCTCTGGCGCTGGTGCTCGTCGTCGCCGCTGCTTCTCTCGCTTGCGCCGCTTGCGTCGGGAGGCAGAGAGGAAAGGAGGGAGGGGCAAAATGGGGCTAGGGCACGCGGGAGGCGCACCGTGGGTCGGTTTTGTGTTTTGATCCGGCGTATCCTCTGTCGTTGGATGTGATCCAACAGCTCACAGCCTCGGCTGTTTAACGGGCCAGTGGGCCACTAAAAAGGGGAGAAGGGAGTTGGGCTAGGTCAGTTTTGGCCCAGTCTAGAAGGTTATTCTTTTAAGTTAAAAATAAAATTAGTAAAGGGGGTTTTAGGGTTTGTGGGCCAAAATTCTTTTTGGGCCCAGATAATGAATAAAAAGGAATTTAAGTATTAATGTTTATAAGAGATATATAAATAGTTTTTGGGGCTAAATTTTTGGCATATTTTATTATGTCAATTATGGAACATAATTATGTGACAAATTATTCTTTTGTCATGCAATTATGTGCCTCACTTAAGCCAGTTTAATGTGTTTTATTATGATTAGTTAATTCTTTCTGTTGTGTTTATTATTTTTAGTTGGTTCTTTTATGATTGTTTTCCAAACAAATTGTGATAATAATGTTTTGCTGCAAAATAAAGTTTGTAAATCCTCAAATTAAGCATGGCTTATGTTAATCATTCTGGCCAAAGCTGATTGATGGGCATTTTGCCCATGAAATTTTATTGTTTTGGTTCACTTCTAGCCAAAGCTGATGTGTTCCAGATTGATAAAAGAATTATATATGATTAGAGGATCTAATTAAGTGTGGCTTATATCTGTCATTCTGGCCAAAGCTGATTGGCAGATATCTTGATCACAAAATTTTATTGATTATGTCTATTTTTAGCGAAAGCTGATATAGACTAGATTGATGAAAGAAGTATAAAATTGTGATGCTTATTTAAAGCATTTGTTTTCTTTTGCATCATCTAATGCCTCTCAAATTGCCGGTATTATAAATGTCATAGAATAGTTGACTGGTAGCAATTTTGGTACTTGGAAGGAGAAGCTTGAGATCACTTTAGCTTTGCTGAATATAGATTATGCCCTCCTTAAGGATCCTCCTATAGCACCTACTGAAGGTGATGAAAATTATGATGCCCTGAAAAGGGCTTATGATGATGAGAAAACTAAGTGGGAGGATTCAAATCGTAAGTGCCTCATGATTATTAAAGGCTCCATTACTCAAAGTATGAGGGGAGCTGTCCCAGACTCTCAGACTGCCAAGGGTTACCTTGAAAAGATTGAGAACCAGTTTAAGGGATCATCCAAAATTTATGCAACAAGCCTCATTAGAAGGCTTATTGATGAAAGGTATGATCCAACTAGGAGTCTGAGAGAACATATCATGAGGAAAATTAACATGGCCACTGAACTTAAGACAATGGAAATGGAAATATCTGAAGGTTTCCTTGTCCATTTTATTATGTCATCCTTGCCCACGGAGTTCTCTCCGTTTACCATCAATTACAATGTGATGGATTCTAAGTGGGGCATGGATGAAATGATGACTAGATGTGTACAAGAGGAGGAAAGGCTTAAAGCTGGACGAGTTGATCATCTCAATCAGTTCAAGCATTCTCAGAAGAAGAAAAAGTTTATAAAGCCTAAGCTTGCTCAGTTTAAAGATAAAGGGAAATCTTCTAAGTTCTTTCAGCAAAAGAACCCTAACAGAGCTCCTAATGCAGATGCACCCCCTAATGTTGATGGTAAAGATCCTAATGGATGTCGCTTTTGTGGAAAAAGCGTACATGTCTAGAGGGATTGTATTGGGTTCAAGAAATGGCTCGATAAGAAAGGTACTAATGGTATACCTTTGTTGACGAATCCCTTTATGTACATTATGCCACCAATGCATGGTGGGTTGACTCAGGTGCAACAATTCATGTTGCAAACTCCTTACAGGGATTCGATACGAAGAGGACTCTAAGAATAGGGGAAAGAACCATTAGAGTTGCTAATGGTGTTGAGGCTGAGGCTGAGGATTGGAGAGCTCTCACTTATGCTCCATAGAGGCTTTATGCTTCATTTACGTAATATACTTTATGTACCCTCTATGAGACGAAACCTTGTGTCCGTCTCATGCTTAGATGATGATGGATTTCACTGTGACTTTGGGAACAAGAGATGTATAATTATGTTTGACAATAATGATGTTGGTCTTGCCTTCCGACAAGAAAAACTTTATCTTGTTTCCTTAAGTGATTCCATAAGTGAAGTTAATTCTTCCTCTAATGTGAATGTTAGTACCAAGCGTAAGCACAATGATGATGAGACTTCTTCAAAACTATGACACTATCGTCTGGGCCATATTTCGAGGGAGGGGAATCGAGAGTCTCATTAAGGAGCTAGTTCTTCATCCTTTAAATTTCTCAGATGCGGATCTGGATCATTGTATTGATTGCATCAAAGGGAAATATGCTAAGAGAATTAAGAAAGGTGCAAATCGAAGCACGGGAGTTTTGGAAATTGTTCACACGGATATCTGTGGTCCGTTTAATGTGAAATCAGTGGATGGTTTTGATTCCTTCATAACATTCACTGATGACTTCTCCCGCTTTGGATACACCTATCCTATCAAAGAAAGATCTGAGGCATTAGAAAATTTCAAGATATTTAAAGCTGAAGTTGAGAATCAGGCTGGTCAAAAGATCAAAGTTGTAAGGTCTGACCGTGGTGATGAGTACTACGGAAGACACACTTCTTATGGCTAAATTCCTAGACCTTTTGCTAAGTTCCTACAGGAAAATGGTATTGTTGCTCAGTATTCAGCACCAGGCGAACCTCAGCAAAATGGAGTCGCTGAAAGGCGGAATCGTACTCTTATGGATATGGTTAGGAGTATGTTAAGTCACTCCACTTTCCCGCTTGGTTTATGGATAGAAGCTCTAAAGACAGCTGCACATATTCTTAATAAGGTCCCCAGTAAATTGGTGCCGAAAACACTGTATAAATTATGGACTGGGAGAAAACCTACCCTGAGTTATATGCATATGTGGGGCTGCCCTGCTGAGGCAAGAGTTTTCAATCCAATTATGGGAAAGTTAAACCCCGAGACAGTCAGCTACCATTTCATTGGTTATCCTGACAAATCTAAGGCATATCGTTTCTATTGTCCAAAGCAATTCACTAAGTTTGTTGAAACAAGACATGCTGTGTTCTTGTAAAGTGATATGTTGAGGGAGAGTATGACTCCCAGGAAATAATCTTGGAGGAGAAACGGGAATATGTCCCGGTACCTATGATACAAGAACCAGTGTTTCCTGTTCATGTTGAGGTTACACCTCCAGTTGAAAGAACTGCTTACCCTACCCCTGCTGAGATACCTATAACTCCATTAAAGTCTATACCTAATCATACTTTTACGGAAGATGCTCAGCAGCCTGAAGTTGTGATTGAGGTACCAAATAATGCACCTCTCAGAAGGTCAAAGCGGGCTAGAAAGTCTGCTATTCCTGATGATTATGTGACTTATATGAGTGAGGATATAAATGAGTCGATGTTGGATGATGATCATGCATCGTTTAAGGAAGCCATACAAAGTGATCATTCATCAGATTGGCTTGATGCTATGAAAGATGAAATGAAGTCCATGAGCATTAATGATGTATGGGACTTAGTAGAAATTCCTAAAGGAGCCAAAACTGTGGGCAGCAGATGGGTCTATAAGACCAAACCTGACTCCAAAGGTGATATCGAAAGGTTCAAAGCAAGGCTTGTGGCTAAGGTCTTCACTCAAAGAGAAGGTATTGATTATAATGAGAATTTTTCACCTGTCTCTTCTAAGGACTCATTTAGAATTATTATGGCACTTGTGGCTCATTATGATCTAGAGTTGCATCAGATGGATGTCAAAACGGCATTTCTAAATGGTGACTTACATGAGGATGTTTACATGGCTCAACCGGAAGGTTTTGTTATGGAAGGGAAAGAACATTTAGGATGTCGTCTTAAGAAGTCCATTTATGGATTGAAGCAAGCCTCAAGAAAATGGTACATCAAGTTTGATCAAGTCACAAAGAATTTTGGTTTCAAGGAGAATGAAGCGCACAATTGCATTTATGTGAAGTTCAGGGAAAGCAATTTTGTCTTCCTGATATTGTATGTTGATGACATACTCTTAGCCAGTAGCGATAAGAATATGCTGCTGGAAACTAAAAGGTTTCTCTCTTCAAAGTTTGACATGAAAGATCTTGGTGAAGCCGCTTATGTCTTAGGCATTCAAATTCACTGAGATATATCCAGAGGAATCTTGGGGCTATCACAAAGAGCGTATATTGAGAAGGTACTCAAAAAGTTCAATATGCATAAGTGCTTAACCTCGCCTGCTCCTATTGTCAAGGGCGATAAGTTTGGGACCTTCCAGTGCCCAAGTAATGATTATGAATCTACACAGATGAAGTCAGTTCCTTATGCTTCAATCATTGGAAGTATGATGTATGCACAATTGTGCACTCGCCCTGAATTAGCATTCATAACCGGGATGCTTGGCAGATATCAGTCTAATCCAGGGTTCGGTCACTAGAAGGCTGCTAAGAAAGCTTTGCGTTATTTGCAAGGCACTAAAGGCCTCATGCTCACATATAAGAAAACTGATAATCTCGAGGTGGTGGGTTATTCAGATGCTGATTTTGCGGGGTGTGTTGATACTAAAAAATCCACATCGGGTTATATATTCGCCCTTGCAGAAGGTGCTATTTCTTGGAAAAGCACCAAGCAAAGTGTTACTGCATCGTCAACAATGTAAGCAGAGTTTGTGGCATGTTATGAGGCAACCGGGCAGGCAGTATGGCTGAAGAATTTCATTCCGGGCTTAAGGGTGATTGACAGTATATCTGAGTCACTCACTCTTTTCTGCGATAATCAACCTGCAGTGATCTATTTGAGTAACAACAAGTCAAGTGGTGCTGCCAAACACATTGACATCAAGTATCTTGTTGTAAAAGATAGAATCCAGGATCAGACAATAAGTATTAAGCATATAAGGACTAACACAATGTTAGCGGATCCACTTACGAAAGGCTTGGCACCCAGTGTGTTTAAAGAGCATGTTGCTAGCATGGGGTTGGCAGAAAGCTTTTGATCCTGGAATTGGGACCGTTATGACACCATCTCCCCATAAGCAAAGAAGGGTTCTTCTCTTTGATGAAATGATGTACTGTAGTCAATTAGTTCAATGGTACTTAACTGACTATTGCAATTTATTGTCTCTGTATAAGTTTCAACAAAGAACTGATCTCATAAGTTTGTAATAAATATAAGTTTATGGAGCTCCTAAGTTAAAGAAGCTTTGTTTTGAAATAAAGTGGTATATTGTAGTAACTGGGTTCTGCGGTACTCTATGGCCGTTGTAATTCTGTTGTCTCATATGCTGTTTTGTTGAGAAATGAGTTTATAAGTTTATCCTTACGATCAAGGGAGAGAATGTTGGATATAAGTGATCTGCAGTGATCTAAAAGTTACTGTGATTAATCTAAGTCAAACTAATGGCTTTTAAGGGGTTGTTGTTTAACAGCCATTGGATGCCCTGATCAGGCATCCTGGCCGTCCATCCAATGGTGTGGTTTCCCCTAGTGCAGATGCTATAAATAGGGGCCCTAAGGTTAGAGATGATCACTCTCATACAAAGCAGTGCTCTCTCTCTATTCCCCAGCTCACTGATCAAGCAAGCATCTAAAGTATTAGGAAGAATCCTCACATCTACATCAACAAAGATCAGGTGAAGCAAATCAAAAGGAGGCCATGGTTGGACCTCCCTGATCCTATTCTCAAATCTTGTGCTAGTTGATCCTAAGGGATCTAACACTTAGACCTTGTACGTTGTGGGAATAGGAGATGGCCTCTCAGAGTAGGTAGGGATCACAAGGTCGAGGCGACTGTTATCGATCCATGGCCGCCGGCAACCACGCCCGGCAAGGAGCCGAGATAGCTGCCGCCGACCATGAGCAGTATCTTTTCCCATGGCAACTGATTGATCAGACGTGCTTTCAAATGAACTAGGTTTCAAACATCATGTACCTGGACTCTCCTGCTGGCGTTGGGATGTCATACTCGTTGAACAAATTGGATTACACGACAGGTGACATGAAAACCGCAGTCGATGCGCATACCTTCCTTCTGAAGGTAATCTCTCCTTCAGTTGCGATAATGTACGACACATTTTAGACCAAACGGGATGCTGATTTTTACGCATTGTTGCAGTGGTTCGAGTTATACCCTGAGCTTCAGTCGAACCCATTCTACATTTCTGGGGAGTCATACGCAGGGATCTACATTCCTACACTAGCCGATGAAGTCGTTAAAGGTGGATTCTGTCATTCACAATGAATAGATTGTTCATAGTTCAGAACAGAGTTTTTTTACATGTTATGTTTATGTCATACACTGTTACAGGGACACAGAAGGCCCTGAAACCAAGAATCAATTTTAAGGTAACGTTTTGCTTGATGTCTTTCAGCTGTGTATGGCAATTTGTGTGTGAGTTTACAGAGTGATGTTAAAAATTTCTATCCTGGGCTATCTAATTGGTAATGGAGCAACGGACAAGGACTACGATTTCAACTCTTTTGTGCCGTTTGCCCATGGGATGGGTCTCATCTCGACTGACTTGTTTGAGGTCTTTTTCTTCGGATCATTTATGCGCAATGACCGGTGTCACAAGTAGTTCCATTTGTTCACAGGTAGCAAGGTAAGAATGACTAGACTGTTTGCACTGTTTCAGGATGTCAGTGCTGCTTGCCATGGCAGATTCTGGGGAAATGTTAACGATGTATGCCAGGAGAAGATAGATAGGGTGCGCTGGGTAATGTCCATTATGCCATAACCTTTAAACCAACAAACCTTCCTGATTACTCGAAACAGGCATACGCTCAACTATATTAATATAGCAACCTTTCTGATTCTGCAAGGCCTCAATATGTGTTGTCATCTGCAGGAACTGAAAGACCTGAACAAGTACAACATTCTTGCACCATGCTACCACCACCCAGAAATCCAAGAGGCAGTGTTCACCAACAGCAGCTTGCCCTCAAGCTTCAGAAAGCTAGGTGAGACAGAGAGGCCTTTCCCGGTGCGGAAGAGGATGTCGGGCCGTTCATGGCCCCTCCGCCTTCCCATGAGCAAGGGACGTGTCCCCATGTGGCCTCATCTTGGTGGCAGATCACTTCCATGCACGGTATGCGAATGGTGTAGAAATTGTTGTCTTCATTTTCTATACACATTTATCATTTTGCAAGTATGGTTGGTCCTTTATTCCATATAATCATTGCATGTACTTTCAGAGTGATGAACTTGCTACTATCTGGCTAGATGATGAAGATGTACGAGCTGCCATTCACGCCAAACCGGTACGATGGTTATGCATAACGCATCTGAAAATCATGTGAATTTACTCCTACAATCGGTGCTAATTAACTCCCGTTGTTTCATCTTGATCAATATGGCACATCAGAAAAGCTTAATAGGATCATGGGAACTGTACACTGCAAGAATAGACTACACTACTGAGGTAGGCAGCATGTTGAAGTATCACAAAAAGTTCACCGCCATGGGATACCGCGTACTTATTTACAGGTATGAGGCACGCCTGAAGTTTTACTCAAGAAAATAAAACGATATCTAACAAATTTTGGTGTGTAATTGTACAGTGGAGATCATGATCTTTGTATCCCTTTCACCGGAACCGAGGCATGGGTTAGATCATTAGGTTACAGAGTTGTTGATTCATGGCGACCATGGTACTTCGGAGGGCAAGTTGCTGGGTATGATGTTCTACCTTTTTTTCTCTCTAGATCGTTAGCCTTGATTGTTGTCATTTACATGTGATTCTAGTGGAATTTTATATCTGAAATCTGATGTGCTAGTGAGAGCAATCTAGATTAATGAAAGGAGATACATGCATTCTTGTATGACACTAATGTCCTTGAGTTGTTTACAGACTTCATTAGAATTAACGAAACAGAAAAATAAAACATGTCTCGGAGCTGATTTAAGACATCTGTTTTCTTTGACTGCAGATATACACAAGGTTATGATTACAATCTCACCTTCCTCACCATAAAGGTATGTAACCATGATGTTAACTGCAACTGCTCCACCTCCAATTCCATTATGAATTTCAAATTTCTGCAGCAGAAATTGTTTCTAAAAAACACAATATAGTGTATTAGAATTACTTTTCTCCTCCATTAACTTGCCCTAGTGATTGGTGAGCCTCCACCGGTTTGACATGACCGGCCGGACTGCAATAACCTTTTGTGTTCGAACCAAACTTCGATCTCTTGGAATATCTTAGCTGAATGAGGATCTCAACAAATTGATAAGAGTTAATCCACTTTTCACTGCCTTTTTCCCTTGTAAATTGGCTTAGGCTTTTTAAACAAGTTTCCATGTTTCAGGGAGCTGGACACACTGTTCCTGAGTACAAGCCCAAAGAAACGCTGGTGTTCTATACCCACTGGCTGTCTGGAGAAAAGATCTAAATTGATCAGGACAGAGCATGTGAAACCATAGATTTTTCATACATGCATCTTTTTCCCCTCACATTTCCTTTTAATGTATATTTTGATAGAGACTGTACATTTTAAGTGTTAAACCCAATAACGAACCCAAGGCTATCTCGCGTACATTCACTTGTTGAGAGTTGGAAACGAACTATTCTCACACAATCCTTTCTCAACCAAAACGGCACCGCCTAACACAATGATCTATAGAAATAGTCAGCAAGGATTCTCATACAACCAACCATACAATGCGTTCTATATATTATTTTGGACACCGGTCGATATCGTACGATCCTATGATCCTACGATACTGACGTCTAACGTGTGTGGTCTTATTGACCGCGCGTGTCGTACAGGTGTTAGAAGCATTGTTGCTAGAACAAATGCTTCTATTGTATGTTTGCAAGAGACTAAACTTGATTTTGTATTACTTTCTATTGTTATGGAGACTCTAGGTGTAGATTTTGACGCTTACTTCTGCTTGCGTGCGATTGAGACTAGACGGTATTATTGTTGCTTGGAAGAGTAAGATGGTGCAACTCAATAATGTGCATGTGGATGTGAACAGTGTGACATCAATGGTCTCTCCTATGAGGGCACACCTTGGTGGTTAAAATGCGTTTATGGCCCCAAGGATAAGGCAGATAAGTTTGCCTTTCTCTCGAAGCTTCGAGAGGTTCGACGGTTGTGGCCTGGCCCTTGGGTACTTTGCGGGGACTTCAACATGATCTACCGTAATGAGGATCCGAACAACGATAACCTACAACATCGCATGATGGACCATTTTAGGAGATTCCTAAATGCCTGCATGCTTAAGGAGATTTACCTCCACATGAGAAAGTACATGTGGTCCAACGAGCATGAGACATCGACGCTGCTCAGGTTGTAGAGGGTGTTCTGCACAGTAGATTGGGATGAGATGCATGTCAGCTTCTCTCTGCGATGTCTTTCCACGGTCATTTTTGGCCATTGCCCCTTGCTCCTGGAGTGTACACGGGTAGCTGTCGAACAAGACGGTTCTAGTTCGATCAATTATGAATGAAGTTAGATGGCTTCAACGATGTTGTGTCTACTTCTTGGAAGGCCATTGACAGCGACCTCGAGCCCTTCTAGAGGCTTGTCGCCAAGATGAAACGCATTGCTCGCCAGTTGATGAGCTAGGCTGATAATAAGGTAGAATCGGTTAAACTGCAGCTTGCTACAATGCGGGAAATATTCCACTATATCGATGTGTTTATGGAGTCAAGACCACTATCTCCGGATGGATGCGCCCTTCCCGCAAGGTTGAAGTAGACTTACCTTGGCCTAGCATCGCTCGAGCGCACTATGGCGCAACAACGTACGAAGGTGAAGTGGCTAAATGAAGGCGACGCTAACATGGCCTTCTTTCACCATCACACATGATACCGACGCCAGAAGAATGTGATTCGTAGCATGCGAGTCGATGACGCGATAGTGGTAGATGTCGGTGATGGGTGTATTTTTGCCTCTACTACACATGGGCCTCCACTATTCCTTCCCACGGAAACCTCCATGTACAAGATTCAAAGGCCTACAACTAGGAGCTCTCAACCGACTTGACATGTGGGGTTGCAAAACGACTCTCTAGAGATTCCCGAAGATCAGACGTATGCTGAAGGTAGACTAAAGATCAGGAAAGATGAATACATATCATGACTAGGGGAAACTATTACACCACTGGCGGCTATATACACTTGGATACATTCACCTCAAGAGGACACGTCATAATCGCCCAAGTTTTACCATTAGCCTTAGTCATAAACCCTAGATTCATCTAGTCTTGTCGGGTCTTTTACGAACCCATCGATATCATCCTGTAGCCGCATTGCATGATATCTTGATCACCTTATGAATAGTCAGAGGTAATCCTCTCCATTATACATATACTTGTTCTTTGAGATCCAAACCTGCTGACCCGAGCTGATTGCCGAACAAATAAACTCTCTTTCGACCTTTAGAAGTGAGACTATCGTCGGATCGTGAAAAATATCCTTCATCTGTTGCCGCACCAGGTAGGTAGTTCCCATGTCATGTAGACTCGGATCCACTACGGAGATACCCAAAGGCAACCGCTACTAGGATAACAATATGCTTCTTAGCGCAGATGATGGCGACCTGCATCGCAGGAGTCCTGTTCGTAACCTGGGGCTGGACGCCCAACCCACGGATGTTACCTCGAGGTGATGATCAACTTTGGACAATGGCCATCAAGTTTCTTCCCAACTGATACCGGACGTGCAGGTCACCATCCGGGAAATTCCAATAGGGGAAGTGCAAGCTACCCCGAGAACTGTAGATCGCCTTGGCCCTTGTTGATGGGATGCTAAGAAGACAACGACAAGCGCAGGAACAGGACGAAGTACGTCAATATGCTGGAACATGCATATGATGCCCACATGCAGCATCCACACACGGGGGAGCTCGACGCACTACATCGGAGCGCCTCATTTCCTGCCCCTCGGCTAAAGAGGGGGTGACCTTCTCGCTTTGCATTGAGGTAGGGTGCCCTAGCACGGGACCTATGGCTAGGAGGACTACATTCAGGCTGGCTCACGGACCCTCCCAGGTCACCAACAGGGAAGTGGAGCAAGCAGAGGACCTGGACCTAGAAGAGGACATGCTACGTGAGGTGCTACTCCTTCGTCGCTCGGGACACCCTCGACCTCATAGGGAACCGTCATGACCTTGAGAGCATGACCACCTGTGGAGCGGACGTCACACCCTAACCAACAGGATCAGGCCTAGACAAAGTGGGTGCCACTAGCATATAGCGCACGGAAGATAATTGGTGTGGGTTTCACATGACTGGTTCACATGGGCAGAGCTAGTTTGGGACAATGCAACTTTGGATAGAGTTAGATATCGAGGAGGAGCACTTCAAACCCAGTGCCAGTCAGACATAAGAAGGAACCATTGAGACAACACAACTGTGCCCCATAATCCCCTGTCCTACGAGCTGAATCACCTATGGACCATGTTGATGAAAAGTAGGCCCGACGCAGACATAGACCTTACCGCCACAGTCAACCTTGAAAACACCACAGGACCTCGTATCCAGTCGCAACTCAGCCATATGAATCGGTCTGATCTCGTGCTCCTCATCTTCCCGTATATCGCCAACATGCAGATCCGGGGGAGCGTGGGGAACCCGATGATGATTGCCATCACCATCTCATCCAGATTTTTGACCTACCTAAAGGTCCCTGTCAATTAGAACAGATTGGAGAACAGCACTATCATCTCAAACAAAGTACATAGAGGAGGTTGCTTTGCCGGTCATGTTCAGAGAAACACGAAACTTCGTGACCAGATTCTGCACTTTTGAGGTTGTTGACAGGCCAACATGACAACTCGTGTTGCTGGGATAGGAGCAGCTAGCTCATTTTAACGCCACTCTTGGCCATGTAGATCATACCATGACTCTCACAGGGGGTCAGGGCACCATTACAATACCTGAGGACCGGCCCCGCAATGATCCCGGAGCAGAATGTCCAGCCCTGGAAACAGCACAGGCGCATAGAGACCTATCGGCGTAGGTCGGTACCTATGGGTTCTTTCTTGAGCAAGGCCCTCACAGTGGCAAAGGGTCTCGTTGGATACGTGCTTCCAGAACCAATGGGGACGACAGAGAAACAATGCCAATACGCCCAAGTAATCACCCCTGGGATGACTTGGATGCTTGTCTAAGAATGAGATAAGAGGTAGCTCGAGGAAAACGACCTAGATCACACGATGTTGAATCAGAGGCCTATAAGGGGATCAGATCCACAAGATGGTACCAACGCGGAAGTTTTGAGGACCACATGCGCTTGGGGCTCCCGAGCTGGCAGATTCTAGGACTCATGGAAGACAGATTCCCAAAGAGGTTGGACTTCTCACTAAAGTAGATGGGGGATGGACAACAACGCAGGGCTCGGTCCTTCCCGCTACTCATTCGAGACCATGGTGGATGATGTCTACACACGCTTCTATTCTTATAGACAGTGTTGGGCCTCCAAGTGTAGAGCTTTGTAGAACAGTAGCAAGTTTCCCTTAAGTGGGTCACCCAAGGTTTATCGAACTTAGGAAGGAAATGGTCAAAGGTATCCCTATCAATCAACCCTGCAATCAATATACAAGAATTCTGTTGTATCCCCAACACACCCAATACACTTGTTAGGTGTATAGGTGCACTAGTTCGGCGAAGAGATAGTGAAATACAAGCAATATGGATGATTATAGGTGGTAATTGCAATCTGAAATAAAGATGGCATCAAGCAAACATGTAACATGACTGATTGTAAATGATGTTTCAACGCTTAGAAACAAGGCCTAGGGATCATACTTTCTCGAATGGACACTCTTATATAAATAACTTCTCTTCATTATGCTACTCTGAACTACTCTTCGGTCGGATAACTCCAATCCATGGTAGGGCTACAAAAGCTCTCGTTAAAGTTCGCATTCCCCATCTAGGTAACCCCAATCCTGTCACTTTGAGCGCTAGATGGTTCCAACAAACACCACAATTTCATATAGACATCCAACTCAAATTATACTCATGATAAGTATTTCTGTAATCTTTAGCCTAAGTTCGACACGGTGTGCACACTGTCAACTTCACAGGTGGGGATAACCGGAGATTACAATAATGAAAGCACTTGAGTAGTAGAGTAGATCTACTTGATTACAAAGCTCGTGATCACAATAAGATCATGCATAGAGAGAGAGATGAACACATAGCTACCGGTACAACCCTTAGCCTCGAGGGAGAACTACTCCATTCTTATCATGGGAGTCAGCAACAGCGATGGAGATGGTGGTGGAGTCGATGGAGATGGCTCCGGGGGCGATTCCCCGTCCCGGCAGGGTGCTGGAACAGAGACTTCTGTCCCTGAATCTCCTCTTCGGTGGTGGCGGCGCTACGGAAATTTTTGTGGAGATCTGATCCGCGTTGGATTTACGCTCGGGGAGACGTATATGTAGGCAAAAGGGGAATATCGGTGGAGCGTCAGGGGGCCCACACCATGTGGCCGCGTGGCCAGGGGGCCTGCGCCACCGTATAGTGTGCACGCCCTGGTGCCCTCCTCCTTCTCTCCTTCGGGCTCTATGTCGTGTCGGGAAAAATATTGACCTTGGCTTTTGTTCCGTATAATTCCGAGAATATTTCTTTACTAACTTTTCTGAAACCAAAAACAGCAGAAAACAGGCAACTGACACTGCGGCATCTTGTCAATAGGTTAGTTCCGGAAAATGTATAAAAATACCTCAAAGTGTAGACAAAACATAAAAAATTTGATACAAAACAAGCATGGAGAATAAAAAATTATAAATACGTTTATGATGTATCAAGCATCCCCAAGCTTAACTCCTGCTTGTCCTCGAGTAGGTAAGTGATAAAAATAATAATTTTTAAGGTGACATGCACCATCACAATCTTGATCAAACCATTGTAAAGCATTGATAGCTGGGATCATAGTACTCTAAACATGAGCATGAAAGATATATTTCTAACAATAGGACATAACAACTATGTTGTAACATGAAAGAGGTACAAACAAAAGATCATGAATAACAATGCATTGAAAGACGTTTGTTTGTTTCACTTATAGAAAACATAGCATGTGTGGTATTCAGCTTGTCCTTCATGGAGTAGCAAAACATAAATGCAAAGGACACCTTCAAAGTTCATAAGAGTGACTAGATACAAATAGTTTAAGAACAGGCAATATCAATATTATGAATCAATCAATAAGTTTTGGGACAATGCACATTGAATTAAGAATGACAACTATGCTCTCTTAATTGGTGCATAAAGATAGAAGGTGGAGACTCAACATAAAAGTAAAGAGAAAGGCCCTTCACAGAGGGAAGCAGGGATTGCAAGTTTCATAAAGAGCTTCCAAAAATTATGGTACTTATTATCTTTCAGCTCCCATTGCCCCTATCATAAGCATCTTGAAGTGATTAAGGTTAAAGTGAAACAAATATGGAGTATATGCTTGACAAATCATAAGTTGGCAATCTTATGTCCCATGAGTACGAGGGTCGTTCCTCATGCTAGTCAACTTTAGTCACAAGCAAGTTCTTGTCATTATAAGTATATGTATATCATAGAGAACCGCCAACGGGGTACCCCTTGCCCCATGACACAGGAGCTATCCCATATCAAAATGATAAGGCAACAGACAATGATCATCTCAGCAATCTTCTTATTTACCATGGGTATGGTGCTATATTTTTTCTTCTTTTTTCTCATTTTATATATTTTTCTCTGAAGATGTTTCATGGATTGCTCACTATGGTTATACTGCAAGTTTCCACCATGATTAGGCATGGCTTAGGCTAGCCGAACAGGTGTTTCTCTAACACATATATAATACTCCATGAACTTACAAGCTCCCCTTTTATTTCACACCGCAGACATTCATAAACAAAAGATCATGATATCAACTGGACAATATGTCCAAGTGTTGAAAGTGTTCCCCATGACAACATGGTTCTGCTAATTCCCAACTTATAAGTGCAAGCATATAGAACATAGATGACACAATGGTTCAAGCTTATTAGGTACAAGAAAGTAAAGTGTACCATCAAGTTTGTGAGAGCTTTAATCACTAATTTTCTCATAACAAGTTTAATTTGGAAGATAGATAAAACATGTATATACTTGGAATGGTGCAACACACCATGCATAGGAATTTATAGTGGACTCTTTGGAATAACTTGGTTTCTTGGGAGTTGGATGCACAAGTAGAGAATACTTAGTACAAGTGGAGGCTATCAGAAGACTGGGAGCGACCAACTAAGATATCAATAATGGCCATAATCATGCAAAGCGACACAACATTATTAACTAAAGCATAAAGTGATATCACAAGTCAAAAACTAAATGATCATAGAGGCTAAGGTGACTGGTTCATAGTCTTAACATGATGTAAGCATGTGCCAAGTCAACCCAAATAAAGCATCAAAGGAGAATACCACAATATTATGCTTTTGTATGCTAAAACAACGCATTATTCTTTCAAGGCACATTAAGAAATCTCAATTGTTTGGAATAAGTCATGCTACAGCAATAATCACTAAGCATAAGGTCAAAGCAACATCTAGCATGACATGATAAAGTCTAAGCCATAGTCAAAGCAAGCTCCATTTTGTACCACCTAAGCATGAAGCTTTCTACTCTTTTCCAACACCAATCGACTTATTTGAAACAACTCACAAAGATAATAATCAATAAAGATCAGTGAGGATGTATCACAAATCCACAAAGAAGAACTAAAAAGTTCTAAGCAAAAAGCAGAAGAAAACTAAAGTTAAACGCAATGCTAGCAAAAGTGAACACTCAGAGAACAATAAGAGTGAAAACTAGAGTGTTCTAGGCAATGAAAATGGAGTGTGTCTCTCTCCAATAAGAAGCGTGATGGGATCCAACCCACTTATTGCAGCAAACCACAAACAAAAACTAAAAACGAAAACTAAGACGCTCCAAGAACAACACAAAAGTGCATAAAACAATAAAAATGAAGTGTCTAAAAAGAGACCTGAGATTTTTATTGATGAAGAAGGGGATGCCTTGGGCATCCCCAATCTTTGACGCTTGTACCTCTTGAATATTTCTTGGGGTGACACGGGGTGACATCCCCAAGCTTGATCTTTTGTCCATTCTTCATCTCATCACATCATTCTTTCCCTACACTTGAAAATTTTCTTCATACAAAACTTCACACAATCTTCATTAGCAACATTAGTGTAATCAAGATAATAAGCCTTTAGGTTTAGTTTCAACACTAGTAAAACTTTAATTAAAACACAAGCTACTTTAGCAATTACTTATAAAAGCTCAAGTGATCAAGGAGAACTCAAAAAGAAACCGATTAAGAGGCAAATGCAAATAATGGCAGAAATCTATCAAAACAGACCAGCAGGTAAATACCGATTTTTTCGAAGTCCTTCCGTTGATCAAATCGAAAAGTGTTTAACTAATGAAAGTTAGATAACAACTTGGGGCATATGATCAGAAAATTACAGCTCAATCCGACATACAAGTATTTTTCACGAATGTTTATAGTGAAGCGCAAAAATCTGTTCAGGGACAACAACTTCCCCAAATCTTACTTCTCTCTCATTAGAGGTCATTCTTGGCACAAAAACCAAACAAAAAGGATAAGGAGAGGTTATTATAGGGGCAATAACTTCCAAGACTCAACAAAAGGAAAACTTACTGAAATAAAAAATTGGGTTATCTCCCAAGAGTTCTTTCTTTATAGCCATCTAGATAGGCATGATAATTTCGATAATGCTCACATAAGAAATATGAATTGAAGTAAAAGAGACCATCGATAAGAAAATATAAAAAAAATTTAAGTATAACCCATTTCCTATAAAGAATAATCTTGTAAAAAAACAAGTCATGAAAGCACAAGGCAACAAGTATAGGAAAGCAAAACAAATGCAACTTCAAATTTTTTAACATAAAGAGGGGAACTTAATATTATTGAGATGCATAAAACCATGTTTCCCTCTCTCATAATAACTTTCAGTAGCATCATGAATAAAATTAACAATATAACTATCACATAAAACACTCTTATCATGAGCCGCATGCGTAAAATAATTAGTACTCTCCATATAAGCATAGTCATTCTTATTAATCATAGTGGGAACAAATTCAACAAAATAGCTATCATTATTATTCTCATCATCATAGTCATCAAATATAGGAGGCATATTGTCGTAATTAATTTCCTCCTCAATAGTAGGTGGACTGAAAATATCATATTCATCATTGTAACCATCATACATTGGAGGTTTGGTATCATCATAAGCAATAGAATAGATATCTTCCAAAGCTAGGGAACTAAAAAGATCATTTTCATAAAAACTAGCTTTCCCAAGCTTAGACGTTTCCATAGCATTAGCAATAATGGTGTTCAAAGAATTCATACTAATAACATTGCTATTAGCATACAAAGAAAGTTCCATAGGTTTTTTAATTTTCTCTTCAAACACTTCATGTCCTAACTCAAGATAAATACTATAGATCTCTCTAATTTTGTTGTTGTTTTCCATTAAACCTAACTAGTGAAAATAAAAACAAGAAACGAAAAGGTATAATTGCAGAATCTAAAGGAAATAACTTCGAGCACTCACACACCAGCAACTGTACTAGAAGATAGCTTAGTAGCTAGAGGATGTGAGTAACTTTTACCTTACCTCCCCAGCAACGGTGCCAGAAAATAGCTTGACGGGGAGGAAGAATATTTAAGGCCCTATATTCCCCGGCAACGGCGCCAGAAAAGAGCTTGATGTCTACGCACGCTTCTATTCTTATAGACAGTGTTGGGCCTCCAAGTGCAGAGGTTTGTAGAACAGCAGCTAGTTTCCCTTAAGTAGATCATCCAAGGTTTATCGTACTCAGGGAGGAAGTGATCAAAGGTATCCCTCTCAAGCAACCCTGTAATCAAGATACAAAAAGTCTCTTGTGTCCCCAACACACCCAATACACTTGTTAGGTGTATAGGTGCACTAGTTCGGCGAAGAGATAGTGAAATACAAGTAATATGGATGCTTATAAGTAGTAATTGCAATCTGAAATAAAGATGGCAGCAAGCAAACATGTAACAGGACTAATTGTAAATGGTGTTTCAACACTTAGAAACAAGGCCTAGGGATCATACTTTCACTAGTGGACACTCTCATATAAATATCTTCTCTTCATTATGCTACTCTGAACTACTCTCCGGTTGGATAACTCCAATCCACGATAGGGCTACAAAAGCTCTCCTTAAAGTTCCCATTCCCCATCTAGGTAACCCTAACCCTGTCACTTTGAGCACTAGATGGTTCCAAAGAACACCACAGTTTCATAGAGACATCCAACTCAAATTATACTCATGATAAGTATTTCTGTAATCTTTAGCCTAAGTGTCACACGGTGTGCACACTGTCAACTTCACACACATAGGGATAACCAGAGATTACAATAATGAAATCACTTGATTAGCATAGTAGATGTACTTGATTACAAAGCTCATGATCACAATAAGATCACGCATAGAGATAGAGATGAACACATAGCTACCGGTACAGCCCTTAGCCTCGAGGGAGAACTACTCCCTCCTCATCATGGGAGTCAGCAACGGCGATGGAGATGGTGGTGGAGTCTATGGAGATGGCTACGGGGGCAATTCCCCGTCCCGGTAGGGTGCCGGAACAGAGACTTCTGTACCCCTCCTCTTCCGTGGCGGCAATGCTGCGGAACTTTTTGTGGAGATCTCATCCGCTTTGGGTTTATGTCTCGAGGAGACGTATATGTAGGCTAAAGGGCAAGGTGGGTGGAGCGCCAGGGGGCCACACCATGTGGCTGTTGGAGATATGCCCTAGAGGCAATAATAAAAGTAGTTATTATTATATCTTTGTGTTTATGATAAATGTTTACATTCATGCTATAATAGTATTAACAAGGAGACATTAATACTTGTGTGATTTGTAAACTTAATTTGAAGTCCCTAGTAAAGCCTCTATATAATACTAGCTTGTTGGTTAATAGATGATTGTGGTTTCCCTATCATGAACATTGAGATGTTATTAACAACAAGATCATATCGTTAGGAGAATGATATGATGGACATACTCCTATAGATAAGCGTAGCATAAAGGTCAAGTCATTTTAATAGTTCAATTGCTATATGCTTTCTGATACATAGTAATCTAATTCCTTCGACCATGAGATCATGCATATCACCTTTACCGGATGGATGCTTTGATGACATCAAACACCACACCGTAACTGGGTGGCTATAAAGGTGGCATTGAGTGTTCGGAAAGTGTTGGTTGAAACACATGGATCAAGAGTGGGATTTGTCCATCCATATGACGGATAGATATACTCTGGGCCCTCTTGGTGAAATGTCATCCAATTAGCTTGCAATCATGTGACTGGCTCACAAGGGATCACATATCACGGGAACGAGAAAAGAGTACTTATCGGTAACGAGGTTGAACTAGGTATGCAGAGATACCGACGATCATAACCTCGGATAAGTAAACTATCGTGAGACAAAGGGAAATTGATATCGTATGTAAGTGGTTCATTCGATCGCAAAGTAATCGTTGAAATATGTGGGAGCCATATGAATTTCCAGATTCCTCTATTGGTTATTGTTCGGAGAAGTGTCTCGATCATGTCCGCATAATTCACGAACCGTAGGGAGACACACTTAAGGATTCGACGTTGTTTGAGTAGTTATGGAATGATGAGAAAGAGACCGAATGTTGTTCGGAGTCCCGGATGGGATCCGGGATATCACGAGGAGATCCGGAATGGTCCGGAGAATAAGATTCATATAAGGAAAGTCCCGTTTCGGAGTTGGGGAATGGTTCCGGTGTTTTCATCGGGAATGTTCTAGAATGTTTCGGAATGTCCGGCACTCCGGAGGGGAAGGGTACATGAATGTGTTGTATCAAGTTGGTATGATTGCATCATGTACTAAGTGTCATCTCTGTTCCATATAAAGGATTAATTCAAATCCTAGTTTGAAAAGTCAAATAGCTAAATTGAAAAGTCAAACGGCTAAATTTGGAAAGAGGAAAAGAGGAGGAAGGGGAAACCGAGTTGGGGAGGGAGTCCCTCCTCCCCAAGCTGGCGCACCACCCAAGCCGAGTTGGCGAGGGACTCCTCTCCCTCCCCTTGGCCGGCCGGCCCCTCCACCTATATAAGGAGGGGCAGGGCTCCCTCCTAGAGACACACAAGTTCCCTGCCCCAAACCCTAGCTTGGCGCCACCACCTCCTGCAGCTGCCGCCGCCTCCTAGGGTTGCCCTAGCCGCCGACTTGGGCTGCCCCAAGCCCTAGCCGCCGGCTCTAGCACCTCCTCCTTGGTGTGTCTAAAACCTAGATCGCCGAGGAGCTCTCTCATAATCCACCATACTCGCTCCGGCTTAAGGCGAAGCCCTGCGAGATCTCCCCTCTACTTCCGGTACCACGCCGTTGTGCCGCCGGAATCACGAGGAGAGTGCTACAACCTCCGCTGCCTGCTAGAACAAGGGAGCGGAAGGTCTTCGTCGAGTACCGAACGTGTGACCGACTGCGGGAGCGCTGCCGGAACGCGGCGCCGGAAGGATCGTCTACGCGATCTTGAGATCGGGAAGAGTACGACTACATCACCCACGAGAATCCGCTCTCGTTAAACACTTTGGAATCTTCGAGGGTGAGTTATTCCATCGACTCGTTGCTACAATCTAGTAGATAGATCTTGGCTTGTTTGTTTGTATGTGGTTAAAAAATTTTGTTTTCCATGCTACGAAACCCTACAGTGGTATCAGAGCCGTGTCTATATGTAGATCTGTTGCACGAGTAGAACACAATGGTCATTGTGGGCGTTGATGCTTTTATTGTCGATTGCTTCTTGTGTACTTTGCATCTTGCGGTATGTTGGGATGAAGCGGCCCGGGCTAACCTTACATGACATCGTTCATGAGACTTGCTCCATGCTTGACATGCAACTTGTATTGCATAAGTGGCTTTGCGGGTGCCTGTTTCTCCTAGCATAGTTAAGATCCAATTTACAACGGGTGATTAAGAATACTAGTATCAATGTTGTGGTTCTTGTTCGTAAGTTAGAACGACACTTATTGAAAGCCCCAAAACCACGTAAAACATGCAAAGAAAGTAGAGGCGTCTAACTTTGTTTTGCAGGGGTGTGCTGTGATGTGATATGGCCATGATTGTGATTATATTTGATGTATGCAATGTTCCTTATTGTAAGTTGGCAACCGGCAGGAGCCATATGGTTGTCTTTAATTTATGTTAAGACCCGCGTGTCTATTCAAAGTAGTTGTAATAGTTGAAGCCGGTAGACGACAACCATGGAGAAGCGTCATTGACCTTGATGCAATGCCGGTGATGATGGAGATCATGTTCGTGCTAGAAGATGGAGATCGGAAGCACAAAGAAGAAAGGCCATATCATATCACATATTATGAATTGCATGTGATGTTAATCCTTTATGCATCTTGTATTGCTTAGTAGACGACGGCAGCATTATAAGATGATCCCTCATGCACATGAATTTCAAGTCATAAAGTGTTCACCCTTAGTTAGCACCGTTGCTAAAGCTTGTTGTTTCGAAGCACCACGTGATGATCGGGTGTGTTAGATTCCGCAAGTGTATACAACGTGAGCAAGCCAGATTTGCTCATGCGGAAACTAAGGTTTGATCTTGACGAGCCTAGCATGTACAGACATGGTCTTGGAACACGGATCACCGAAAGGTAAAGCATGAATCATATAGTAGATATGATGAACATGTTGATTGTTCGCCATTGAAACTATATCAACTCTCGTGATGATCGGTGTTGATGTGGTGGATTTGGTTCGTGTGATCACTAAAACAATGTGAGGGATATTGTTTTGAGTGGGAGTTCACCTAGATTAATTCTAATATTAATTTGAACTCAATTTGTCATAAACTTAGTCTAAACTATTGCAAATATGTTGTAGATCAATGGCAGCCCCTACCATCAATTTTAATGCGTTCCTAGAGAAAGAAAAGTTGAAAAACAATGGAAGCAACTTCGCGGATTGGTTCCGCAATTTGAGGATTGTCCTCACAGCTGGTAATTTGACCTATGTGCTGGATGCACCGCTGGGTGACCCACCTGCAGCTGATGCTTCCGATGAAGTAAAGAATGTTTACCTCACTCGGAAGACTCGGTACTCCACAGTTCAGTGTGCTATCTTGTATGGTTTAGAATCGGAGCTTCAGAAAAGGTTTGAGAATTCAGACCCATATGATATTGTCGAGGATCTCAAATTGATCTTTGAGACTCATGCGGCAATTGAAAGCTATGAGGCTTCTGAAAAGTTCTTTAACTGCAAGATGGAAGAGGGCAGCTCCGTCAGCGAGCATGTGCTTAAGATATCTGGGCACGCAAACAAACTTCAAAGCTTGGGTATTGTGATTCCCAATACTTTGGGGATTTACCGTGTCCTCCAATCACTACCACCAAGTTACAAGAACTTTGTGATAAACTACAACATGCAAAACATGAACAAGACGTTGTCAGAACTCTTTGCCATGTTGAAGTCTGCAGAAGTGGAGATCAAGAAAGAGCACCAAGTGTTGTTGGTCAATAAGACCACCAAATTCAAGAAAGGCAAGTCTAAGCAGAAGGGACACTTCAAGAAGGGTGGTAAGAAAGTTACCACACCGACGAAGAAGACCAAGGCTGGACCTAAGCCTGATACTGAGTGCTTTTACTACAAGGGAGAAGGTCACTGAAAGCGGAATTGCCCAAAGTACTTGGCGGATTTGAAGAACGGCAACATCAAGAAGAAAGGTATATCTGATATACATGTTATTGATGTGTATCTCACTAGTACTCGTAGTAGTGCCTAGGTATTTGATACTGGTTCGGTTGCTCATATTTGTAACTCGAAACAGGTGCTGCAGAATAAATGGAAGCTAGCGAAGAACGAGGTGACGATGCGCGTTGGAAACGGATCAAAGGTTGATGTGATCGCGGTCGGCATGCTACCCCTTCATCTACCATTGGGATTAGTTTTATACTTAAATAATTGTTATTTGGTGCCTGCGTTAAGCATGAACATTATATCGGGATCTTGTTTATTGCGAGACGGTTACTTGTTTAAGTCCGAGAATAATGGTTGTTCGATTTATATGAGTAATATGTTTTATGCACATGCACCTTTGATAGATGGTTTATTCTTATTGAATCTCGATAGTGGAAATACACATATTAATAACATTGAGGCTAAACGTTTGAAATCGAGCGATAACTCGACCTATATGTGGCACTGTCGTCTTGGTCACATTGGAGTGAAGCGTATGAAGAAACTCCATTCCGATGGACTTCTTGAATCACTTGATTTTGAATCACTTGAAAGATGCGAAGCATGTCTGATGGGTAAAATGACTAAGACTCCATTTTCTGGTATGATGGAGCGAGCTACGGACTTGTTGGAAATCATACATACCGATGTGTGTGGTCCAATGAGTGTAGCATCGCGCGGTGGTTATCGTTATGTTCTTACCTTCACGGATGACTTGAGTAGATATGGGTATATCTATTTCATGAAACATAAGTCCGAAACTTTCGAGAAGTTTAAGGAATTTCAAAGTGAGGTAGAGAATCAACGTAACAAGAAGATTAAATTTCTACGTTCTGATCGTGGAGGTGAATATCTAAGTTACGAGTTTGGCGAGCATTTGAAGAAATGCGGAATACTTTCACAGTTGACACCGCCGGGAACACCACAGCGTAATGGTGTGTCCGAACGTCGTAATCGAACTCTCTTAGATATGGTTCGTTCTATGATGTCACTTACAGATTTACCGCTATCATTTTGGGGTTATGCATTAGAAACAGCCGCATTCACTTTAAATAGGGCACCATCTAAATCCGTTGAAACGACACCGTATGAATTATGGTTTGGGAAGAAACCTAGATTGTCGTTCCTTAAAGTTTGGGGGTGCGAAGCCTATGTAAAGAAGTTACAGCCGGACAAGCTTGAACCCAAAGCGGAAAAATGCGTCTTCATAGGATACCCGAAGGAAATTATTGGGTATACCTTCTATCATAGATCCGAAGGCAAAATCTTTGTTGCCAAGAATGGGTCCTTTCTAGAGAAGGAATTTCTCTCGAAAGAAGTGACTGGAAGGAAAGTAGAACTCGACGAGGTTGTCGAACCTTCTCTCGAAATTGCGAGTAGCGCAGCACCGGAAGAAGTTCCTGTGGTGCCTGCACCAATAAGAGAGGAAGCTAATGATGATGATCATGAAACTTTGGTTGAAGTTGCTACAGAGCCTCGCAGGTCAACGAGAACTCGTACCACTCCAGATTGGTATGATCCCGTTATGAGTGTCATGTTGGTGGACAACACCGATGACCCTGAGACATATGAGGAAGCAATGATGAGCCCAGATTCCAATAAATGGCAAGAAGCCATGAAATCCGAGATTGGATCCATGTATGAAAACCAAGTATGGACTTTGGTGGACTTACCGGATGGCCGGAAGGCTGTCGAGAACAAATGGATCTTCAAGAAGAAAACAGATGCTGATGGTAATGTTACTGTCTATAAAGCTCGACTTGTCGCAAAAGGGTTTCGACAAATTCAAGGAGTTGACTACGATGAGACTTTCTCACCAGTAGCGAAGCTAAAGTCTGTGAGGATTATGTTAGCAATCGCTGCATATTACGATTATGAGATATGGCAGATGGATGTCAAAACAGCATTCCTCAATGGAGACATTGATGAAGAGTTGTATATGATGCAACCCAAAGGTTTTGTCGATCCTAAAGATGCTAACAAGGTATGCAAACTTCAACGGTCCATCTATGGATTGAAGCAAGCATCCCGAAGTTGGAATCAACGTTTTGATAAGGTGATCAAAAGTTTTGGTTTTATACAAACTTATGGAGAAGCTTGTATTTACAAGAAAGTGAGTGGGAGCTCTGTAGCATTCTTAATACTATATGTGGATGACATATTATTGATTGGGAATGATGTAGACCTTATTAATAGTGTCAAGGAATATTTGAATAATAGTTTTTCAATGAAGGATCTTGGCGAAGCAGCTTACATATTAGGCATAAAGATTTATAGAGATAGATCGAAACGCCAAATATCATTGTCACAGAGTACATATTTGGACAAAGTTCTAAAGAGGTTTGGAATGGAAGATAGCAAGAAAGGGTTCTTGACCATGTTGCCCAATACGACCTTGAGTAAAACTCAAAGTCCGACATCGGCAGAAGATAGAGAAAGGATGAGTAATTCTCCCTATGCCTCAGCCATAGGATCTCTAATGTATGCCATGCTATGTACTAGACCCGACATTGCATATGCTGTTAGTTTAACTAGCAGATATCAAAGTGATCCAGGAGTGGATCATTGGACAGCGGTCAAAAACATCCTTAAGTACTTGAGAAGAACTAAGGATATGGTTCTTTCTTATTGAGGTGATGAACAGCTCGTTGTTAATGGTTACACCGATGCTAGTTGGAACACCGATCCGGATGATTCTAAATCACAATCTGGATACGTATTTATATTGAATGGTGCAGCAGTTAGCTGGAGGAGTGCAAAGCAAAGCGTTGTGGCGAGATCTTCAACTGAATCGGAATACATGGCTGCTTCGGAGGCTTCACAAGAAGCGATATGGATGAAAGAGTTCATTACAGAGCTGGGTGTGGTTCCTAGTGCGCTGGACCCAATGTCTATCTACTGTGATAACATGGGCGCCATAGCCAATGCGCAAGAACCAAGGTCACACAAGAAGCTGAAGCATATCAAGCTACGTTTTCACGCTATTCGAGAACATATCCAAGATGGGGATATAAAGATTTGCAAAGTACACACAGATCTGAATGTGGCGGATCCGTTGACTAAACCTCTCCCGAGGGCAAAACATGACCCGCACCAAACTGCCATGGGTGTTCGGTATATTACCATGTAATCTAGATTAGATGACTCTAGTGCAAGTGGGAGACTGTTGGAGATATGCCCTAGAGGCAATAATAAAAGTAGTTATTATTATATCTTTGTGTTTATGATAAATGTTTACATTCATGCTATAATAGTATTAACAAGGAAACATTAATACTTGTGTGATTTGTAAACTTAATTTGAAGTCCCTAGTAAAGCCTCTATATAATACTAGCTTGTTGGTTAATAGATGATTGTGGTTTCCCTATCATGAACATTGAGATGTTATTAACAACAAGATCATATCGTTAGGAGAATGATATGATGGACATACTCCTATAGATAAGCGTAGCATAAAGATCAAGTCATTTTAATAGTTCAATTGGTATATGCTTTCTGATACATAGTAATCTAATTCCTTCGACCATGAGATCATGCATATCACCTTTACCGGATGGATGCTTTGATGACATCAAACACCACACCGTAACTGGGTGGCTATAAAGGTGGCATTGAGTGTTCGGAAAGTGTTGGTTGAAACACATGGATCAAGAGTGGGATTTGTCCATCCATATGACGGATAGATATACTCTGGGCCCTCTCGGTGAAATGTCATCCAATTAGCTTGCAAGCATGTGACTGGCTCACAAGGGATCACATATCACGGGAACGAGAAAAGAGTACTTATCGGTAACGAGGTTGAACTAGGTATGCAGAGATACCGACGATCATAACCTCGGATAAGTAAACTATCGTGAGACAAAGGGAAATTGATATCGTATGTAAGTGGTTCATTCGATCGCAACGTAATCGTTGAAATATGTGGGAGCCATATGAATTTCCAGATTCCTCTATTGGTTATTGTTCGGAGAAGTGTCTCAATCATGTCCGCATAATTCACGAACCGTAGGGAGACACACTTAAGGATTCGACGTTGTTTGAGTAGTTATGGAATGATGAGAAAGAGACCGAATGTTGTTCGGAGTCCCGGGTGGGATCCGGGATATCACGAGGAGATCCGGAATGGTCCGGAGAATAAGATTCATATAAGGAAAGTCCCGTTTCGGAGTTGGGGAATGGTTCCGGTGTTTTCGTCGGTAATGTTCTAGAATGTTCCGGAATGTCCGGCACTCCGGAGGGGAACGGTACATGAATGTGTTGTATCAAGTTGGTATGATTGCATCATGTACTAAGTGTCATCGCTGTTCCAAATAAAGGATTAATTCAAATCCTAGTTTGAAAAGTCAAATAGCTAAATTGAAAAGTCAAACGGCTAAATTTGGAAAGAGGAAAAGAGGAGGAAGGGGAAACCGAGTTGGGGAGGGAGTCCCTCCTCCCCAAGCCGGCGCACCACCCAAGCCGAGTTGGGGAGGGACTCCTCTCCCTCCCCTTGGCCGGCCGGCCCCTCCACCTATATAAGGAGGGGCAGGGCTCCCTCCTAGAGACACACAAGTTCCCTGCCCCAAACCCTAGCTTGGCGCCACCACCTCCTGCAGCTGCCGCCGCCTCCTAGGGTTGCCCTAGCCGCCGACTTGGGCTGCCCCAAGCCCTAGCCGCCGGCTCTAGCACCTCCTCCTTGGTGTGTCTAAAACCTAGATCGCCGAGGATCTCTCTCATAATCCACCATACTCGCTCCGGCTTAAGGCGAAGCCCTGCGAGATCTCCCCTCTACTTCTGGTACCACGCCGTTGTGCTGCCGGAATCGCGAGGAGAGTGCTACAACCTCCGCTGCCTGTTGGAACAAGGGAGAGGAAGGTCTTCGTCGAGTACCGAACGTGTGACTGACTGCGGGAGCGTTGCCGGAACGCAGCGCCGGAAGGATCGTCTACGCGATCTTGAGATCGGGAAGAGTACGACTACATCACCCACGAGAATCCGCTCTCGTTAAACACTTTGGAATCTTCGAGGGTGAGTTATTCCATCGACTCGTTGCTACAATCTAGTAGATAGATCTTGGCTTGTTTGTTTGTATGCGGTAGAAAAATTTTGTTTTCCATGCTACGAAACCCTACAGTGGCCGCGCGACCAAGGGGGGCCGCGCCACCGTATGGTGGGCCGCCCTGGTGCCCTCCTCCGTCTCTCCTTCAGGCTATGTGTCGTGTCGGGAAAAATATTGACTTTGGCTTTTGTTCCGTCCAATTTCAAGAATATTTCTTTACTAACTTTTCTGAAACAAAAAATATCATAAAACAGGCAACTAGCACTGCGGCATCTTGTCAATAGGTTAGTTCCGAAAAATGTATAAAAATACCTCAAAGTGTATACAAACATAAGAAAGTTGATACAAAACAAGCATGGAGCATCAAAAATTATAAATACGTTTACGACGTATCAGTGGATTATATCGAGAAACACTCGAGGGCAAGGTTAGTAGCATATCCACTTTGGGAGGACCTTGTCGTGTGGGGTGGGTGGGGGATTAGCCTTGATGGTTTTTACCATATGACATGATGTTGCTAGCCTGGTTTAGAGAAAGCAACCTTCGGGAAATCTAGAAGACTAACCAAATCCACGACCTAAAATCTGGGACAGGGACGAGCTCCTTCAATAGCTCTAGCAAGGACACAGACTCGAGCGACAACTCCAGCTCGGACACAGATACCAGTAATATCTCTGTTCCCAACGAAGACTCAACTCCAGCTGCCAAATCAAACCTCAACCAAGAGGTGGATACTAGCAAGGACTCAGGGGCTCAAACGCTAATGCATTTAAAATGCATACATGGACTATGTAGTTTATTGATACATATTCCCACATATTTGCAACTTATATAATGTTATATACATGTTTTACATTGATTTATGGGGATTTACCAATGATTCCCTTTATTTGGTCAAAACTCGGCAGGACAGGAAAACTCTGTTTTGTGTACTTCTATCTTTCAGGGACGTAAATGAAGTCAAATGGCCCGAGGGTTTTTCGAGGATTATTTTTTCGCAAAGAGAAGCAGCAGGAGCACAATAATCACTAGAGGGGAGGCCGAAGGCCCAAACAATTCTAGGTGGCATGGGGACCACCTTGGGCCGCGCCACCGATGTTCGTTCCCTCCTCGAGCCTCTACATCCATCCATCTTCATTTCAGTTGCGAAGTCTTGACCTAAAAAGTCCTATAAATAGATCCCCGGGATGATCTCGAATAAAAGAGGCGTAGAAACACATAAACACCAAAACAAAGATATAACCAACAAAGATTGGAGGGGAAAACATCATGGGAGTCGCTGCCGATGGGATATCTACCTTCTCCAACATCTCCATCGTCATCACCGTGATGAAGAGGGAGTAGTCCACCTCGGGATTATGGGTTTGTGGCAGTAGCTTGATCTATTTATATCTTGATCTATTTTTGTTCTAGTATCATATAAGCTGCCCAACATGATTATGATTATTTATATAATTCCTATGTGGTATATATTTATTCTATGAGTTGATATTTTAGATTGAAATTCTATTTTGTGTGAGATGTATTGGTAGATGCATATTATGTATCTGTTCTTAAGTACTTGTTTTGATCCAACATGTATGAGAGGGCATGTGTATTAGTTGGAGTAACATGGTGGTGGTGATTGGATAGTAGGAGAAAAATTCAAGATCCATTATGGTTTTTACCTTTCATTTGTTACCTCACTAGGTATTAAGTGAATGCATGTGTTATATTACCATCTAGTGACAACCCAGGTGATCTTGTTTGTTCAAGTTAGCACATTTGTTATTCAAACATCATATCAAAGTACCTAAGGCTATACTCTGTTTATTCTTAATTCTAGATTGAATGGAGTTTTCTCTTTCTAGAGGAGTATGAGACATGTTGCATCATCTTTAAAATACGATGTGGTGCCCATATAAATGCTTGTCATACACATAATGAAGTTTCATCAATACTGTATTGCGTATGAATTTGTATTGCGTATGAATTGTTTTATGTCCATTACACCTTATGAGAGAATAAACAAGTGAACCCATGAACCCCGATCCAACTTTTTATTATAAGAAACAACTTTAATTTACTTTCATTGCTTTTTTATTTTCTGCATGAATTAAATATTAAAATATAAAAACACCTTTACTATTAGCAAACACAAAAAACCCCAAAAGACCTTTACCTTATTGTTTTTACTTTCTTGTCTAGTTATAGATTGCTTTTACTTTTATTTATTTACAAGTTTAGTTCAGTTTACTAATATGAAACCTTGTGATTGACAACCACATGGTGGAGTTGGGGACACAAGGCAAATATTTTGTTTTGTAGGTTGCTTGAAGAAGAAAAGAGGAGAAGTCTCTAACCCAATTCCCTAAGAGATCGATATAAACCTTCGAGTCAGTCATTTTAGGAAAAAGACACTTTCTACAACACTCTACACTTGGAGTACCATTGAGTTGGTACACACAGAGTTGTTTCCACCACTTTCCCAACCCATACTCTGTCTTGTCTCGAGCTTGCCATATTCAACAACAATGTCTTTGCTCTTTGTCCTTACCGTCATGAAAATATTAAGGTAAAATAATACGCCCTAACCGGTCGAAGCGGCGCTCGTGTCAGACACTCCTGTTGAGAACAATGTGTTCACATGGTTCCGCGCTTCCTTCTTTTGTCTCTGTGTGAGCCTCTCCACTTACGATTTTTTCTTTCTTTCTTTTGTTTTCATGTACAAGCCAAAGTAGAGACGTCCAACGACTGATGGTGCTACTTTGCCTTTGCGTCCTGCGTCGAGAGGACACATGTAAGCTCACACCATGTGGCAGCCGGTGTCACCGATTCTTCTCTACCTCTAAGCCCAGTGCGCCTCGACTTCTGTATGTTCCTCATCCCCACGCGTCCACTCACATTCCCTCGAGTGGTGGAGGACGGAATGTTTACTGCTTACGTCTACGTGGTGTTGTGTGGGACTAGGTGGTTAGGGTTTATCGGTTTGGAAAAGGGTTCTCGACTTGTTGAGCTTGACAGAAGATTGTGCTTGAGGTCAGCCGATAGGGCTCCAACAAATGTGGTGCCCCAAAATGTTGGTGGCCAGAACCAGTTGTTGCGTCGGCGTACACACCTAGTTCATTTCATAGATATTAAAAATTTACAAATTTTGTAGATCCTTTATCAAAATATTTGGTTAGAGAGTTGATTTTTTTGAAATGGACGCTTTATTACTTATTATAGTAACGTTTATACTTGGCCTCTGCATTATCAGAATGCACACAGCCAACTAAAACTGAAAGTAAGAAAGGCAAAAAAAAACTTGGCCACCATTACAACAAGCTCAGTTTAGTAAGATTTGAAACTATGGAAGATCAATTCGAAGATCATGTGGCCATCCATTACGGGGAAAAAAATCCCTCGTTGTATCCTCCAAACGTGTACACCCCTCCTAAATAAGTCTCAAAACTCCACACGTTATAGAGAAGCCCATGAACAGAGAGTAGCCGTACATCGGTAAATAACCTACAAGCTAGAAGACAATTTATTATTAAAAATCTTGTCATTTCTACATAGCCATAGGCTAGCGCTCCCACCCTAAATAAGGTTTTATATTTATCCTTGATCCCTAACAACCGGTTACCAAATATGTTGGCAACCCAACGTGGGGGAGATAAACCAGAAGCTATTTTTCGATGATTGGCTATATAGGACAAACAAATTTACAATGAAAGAATAAATGCCTAATCGTATTTTGTCTTGGTGACAAAAAAACACATTGTGTACTCTATGATAATTTTTTTACAAGATTAACTTTTGTAAAATTAACCCCTTTACGAAGATACCATGTTAATATCTTCGTTTTTAGTGGTATCTTTATCTTCCAAATTTTACTATTATCATTGACCATAATATCATGTTGTATCAGAGCTCTATACATCGAGTCAACAAATTTAGGCGCTCTACCACGGCAACATGGCTGAATTCATTCCAGGACCATGCTCTAGCTCATTTTGAAGTTTAGTGTCTTGGATTTATTCAAATTTGACTGAAAAATTCTGGTGACACAACATTTTCCTGCCCCTCGCCGATAATCGCTTATTTGGCAAAATTGGTCTGAAATTTCGATGGAATATTTTTTTACCGCGCGCACACAACTTGCTGCAATCTGCCGCAAATGGTGCGTACAAAACAATGCATACAAAAATTTAATGTTGCAATCATCTGAGAGTTCGGATTACCCGAAGATAAAGTGGCGAAGTCGATCGACTAGACAAAAGAGACAACTACATCACGTATACCCTGACGCATGCATGTTGCTCCACTAATGGCTCTCGGCCTCACCAGACCACACATCTCCCGAATCGCTGCTAGCTATCGGGGCCCCTTATGGCTATGGCGTCCTCGCCCTTTCTCCTCCACCTCCTGGTTCTCCTGCTGCTCGTCTTCTCCCTCGCCATCGCAGCTCCGGAGGGCCACCTCGTCACCCAGCTCCCGGGCTTCCATGGCGCCCTACCATCCAAACACTACTCCGGGTACGTAACCGTGGACGAGGGCAATGACAGGAGCCTGTTCTACTACCTGGTGCTGTCGGAGCGCGACCCGGCCGCCGACCCCGTCGTGCTCTGGCTCAACGGCGGCCCGGGCTGCTCCAGCTTCGACGGATTTGTCTACGAGAACGGTCAGTCACGGATGCTTTCTTTGCTTGGCGTTGTCAGATCATGATTTTGGGCTGATCGATCGATGCTCTGTTCTTTATACGTACTATATCAGGCCCCTTCAATTTCGAGCGTGGAAGCATTCCAGGAGGGCTGCCCAAGCTGCAGCTCAATCCGTATAGCTGGTCAAAGGTAATTCACCTCGAACGTTTACAGTCTCTCTACTCCTAAATTTCATACGGTCTACTATCTTCGTTTAAAAATATAAGATAAAATATAAGATGTTTTAGTTTTGTGAAAAGAGTGTATCTATATAGTTTTTAGTGTTTAGATTCGAAGTGAACGTACACACTAAAAGTGATATAGATACACCCATCTCACTAAACTAAAACATCTTATATTTTAAAACAGAGGAAGTATTTGCCAAGCAAGTTTGTGCGAATTCATGGAGAGTATGGTGTCGTTGCCGTCTGAATAAATTCAGGATTCCTCCCTAGTTTGTGGATGGCATCATGAAACACTTTTTTGATGCTCCTACCTATACAAATCTTAAACACAACAACGGCTCAGATCGCTCTGTATCCCTTTATAACTAAGGACAATGAAGGTCTTTAACGAATAATTACCCCTTCACTAATAAGGCATGGTGGTCTTTAACGAATAGTTAAGCCATCATTAACGATAATTAATTCCTATATATAGCCTTGTATAAACCAGGATGTATGTAATATGTATGTCGTGGCGGGCCCGTTCTTGTCGCTCACGATTCATGGTGGCTCCATCCATGCCGGCGACGAGGAATGGCACACCCTTGGCACTGTCGGTGGCAAGCGGTAATCGCCTCCTGTACCGTCCTTGTTGCTAGAGGCATCGATCGCCGCGAATTCGATCCTCTCGTTGCCGCGCATGGGTTTATATTAAACTATCGACGGTTGGCGAGCTCGGTGCAAGCTGGAAGGGGAGTGGCGAGGAAGAGGGAATGGCGTTGTTGCTCTGCTTTCACGTCTCATGGCGGCCATGTCCACGTTCTCGTCTGCGTCTATCATGGCTGCCAAATAGTGTGTCCAACACTCCCAGACCAACATGGAGCCATGGGTAGCTTTGTGGTTGCATCAGACACAAGAGGCATATTACATCGACGCGGACGTAGTGGTAGGCGGGCTAACCTGTCAGTAGTACAACGGCTGATTAACCTAAATAAATGCTGTCATCCAGCCAACTTTATTGCGTCAGCGGTTCTCAGGCGGGCACAATGAACATGTCCCATAGTTTGGTGGCTTTCCCAGGAGACATGGTGGATTTACTCGTGTCGGCATGATGCGCCACCGGCTTCTCGCCTGCTCTCCATTGTTAAATAGAGAGTCTGACACCTCCACTCTCGCACAACCACTCTGTATAGCCTCCACTCTCTCGCCTCCACCAAACCCTAGCCCACATTGCCTTCCTCCGGTAGTCGTGAATATGTCGTAGAACCATTAATGCACCGGAGGAGTATCATCCAATGGCTTCGGCCCGCGTAACCTCACCTTGGAGGAGGCGTGGGGTCTATACCACCAGGAGTACCCGATGTTGCCGGATATGCGCATGCCGAGAGTGGCTAGCAGCTAAGCACATGCGACATCGACATACCACTAGTTCCTACACGGTGAAGCACCCGGTGGTGGGAGGAGATCCACTGCCCACCACGAGGACGCATTGTCACCTAATAAGTACGCCACCCTCTCTAGGATGCCAGAAACGCTGAGCATTGGGCGACCCTCTTCCGATAGAAAAGGGAGCTCCGACTCGTGTGCCACGATGGAGTCGTCGTGGCGCCACCAAACGAGAACTAGGATGAGCATGTGTGGTTCTGCAGTATGCCCGGACGCACCTATATACCGTCATGGAGCACATCTCTCGCAGCGGGGAGCACATGCATACATCTTTGTCGGCACCTCCGACACGGTAGGATCCAAGGACGACGTCGCACTCATCAAGATCACGATCATCGTCCTCTATGCTGAGGATGCCTTTATCCTTGTCCTTGGCACCACATTCTCCCTTCGACGCCAAGCATGATGTGAAGGAGCCGGCCTCACCGCTGAGGAGTGCGCGGTGCCGCGAGGAGGCGACATTATTGTCTTCCGCAAGCCAATGCGTCAGCCGTCACCGCCTCGTGGAGGCTCATGCTCCGCCATCGTAGAAGGAGAAAAACCATCGCGGAAGGTGTAGGATGAGGAGGACGAGGAGTCGTGGATGTTCGTGGCCCGGCGGCAGTAGACACCGCTAGGCGCCACCGCCGACCCCGATGACAGCCCTGGCCTCGCCCTCAAACAATCGCACAATCGCGCGGGAATTGGTTCTAGGGGTACAGTGTACATTGGTTCTAGAAGTCTCATTTCTCACGTTTTATATTGCTAAATGGACAATCAAAGTGGCAATGGAAGACCATTGGCAACATAAAGAATGAATAAAAATGGAACATTACACAACCTATAATGGAACTGACATATACAGTTAGGCCCGGCTCTAACCCATGGCGAGCTTGGGAGGCGCCCAAGGGCCCATGCGTGGGAGGGCCCATGACAGCTCCTGTTGATCATGTACTGGGAGCGAAGAAAATTTGCAAAGTGCAAAGGCCCAACCGCATGTACACATACTGATCATGTACTGGGAGTGGAAACTGCAGCAAGCAAGCGCCTGCCCGCCTGGACTGCTGCAGTCACGGAGATCGCGATCGCCCTAGACCTCGAAGGCTAGGAATTAATTCCTGATACGCATCCCTGCTAGCTCTCTCTTGGCTCGGCTGCTCTCTCAAAATTGTTCCTGGACGTCGCTCGTCCCCTCTGGTAAGTCCATGAACTGCGGTCTAATTTTTTGTCGAATTTCTAGTCCAACACATGATTTAATCTTTTAATCCCACGCCTCTTTGGCAAGCATGCTAGATTAACTTGTAATTTTGAAGTTCTAATTTCATTTGTTTGATTCCGTTTGAATTGTAGGTATTACAATGCCAAAGCATAAGTAAAATGCTCATAAAGGAAATAAAATAAAACAGGAATGAGCTTATTGAATCACAAAGAGGTGCTTTAAATAGGTAGTTCTGGCAGCAAATAGTGTTGATGTCAATAACAATAATCAAACACAAGAACCTGAACCCAAACACAATATTCAATTTTAAATGTAGGTCTTGATGTTGGTGTTAGTGAGGACACTAATGTAGATGAAAATTTGAGCCTACTAAAAAGTGCCCGAAGACAGATTGCGTAATTGTTTAACGACTATTTAGACATCTCGGATTAAGAATGAGTGGTTGGATTGTAACCTTGTTCAATATTTTGCATGTCTATATATCTAGATATGCATACATATATATTTGACTAAGGGGCCAATATTGTAACTTCGCCCTAGGACCCCGTAAAATATAGAACCGGCCCTGTATACAGTAGCTAATTACAACCGCCTACATCTGAAGCCATCCACTCCTGCTCTGAATGACCAATAACACCAATTACGATAATTTAGAAAAAAACAGTTACATGGAAATTTTATCAACGGAAGCGGATACCTACCCGATCCACTAAGTATGTAGGGCTTGTTCTGTCCATGGAGAGGCGTTACCTGCGAACTCACAGGCTGAGATTTCACTTGGTGGATATGTAACTAGTTCATAATTACTACTACTTTCATCCTAAAATAAGTGACATGACTTTATCTAGATTTAGATGTATCTATATGTTTTAGTGTCTAGATATATATGTATTTAGACAAATCCACGTCACTTATTTTGTAACGGAGTGAGTATAAGAAACTTATTCCGGTTTCTTATCAGACACCACCAGAGAGGCTATCCGTCGGGAGGTATTCTGGCGATTTACACTCTAACATGACATGCACGCCATTGACTTCCATACATAATCTACTAGTGCACTCCAGTCTACAACCTTGAGCCCAACAATTGCTCCTCCCAAAAGAGACCCCATGACCTCCGTCACGGTGGCCTGCTTTCGCCTTGCCACATATGATAAGATGACATCATATAGTAGCATGAATCGGCCCATCAGTGTTCCCAAAACCGTGCTTCATTTCAATTATTGACAGAAAATGAGCAGTACTTTTTTCCCAAGCCAAGTGATGTCAAATTGCCAGGTTTCAAACATCATGTACCTGGACTCTCCTGCTGGAGTTGGGATGTCATACTCGTCGAACAAATCGGATTACACAACAGGTGACATGAAAACCGCAGCTGATGCACATACCTTCCTTCTGAAGGTAATCTCTGCTTCAGTTGCGATAATTGCATTATAGAAGAAACTGGATGCTGATTTTTAAGGGCTGTGGCAGTGGTTCGAGCTATTCCCCGAGCTTCAGTCGAACCCATTCTACATTTCGGGGGAGTCGTATGCAGGGATCTACATTCCTACGCTAGCCGATGAAGTCGTGAAAGGTGGGTTCTGTCTTTCACAATGACTAGATCGTTCATAGTCGAGAACAGAGTATTTTACATCTGATTCTTATAATTGTAACAGGGACAGAAAAGGCTCTGAAGCCCAGAATCAATTTTAAGGTAACATTTTGTTTGTCGTCATTCAGTTGTACAGCCAAGTTGTGTGTGAGTTTACAGTCTGAAGTTCAAAATTTTCATCCAGGGCTATCTAATAGGTAACGGATTAACTGACAAGGACTATGATTTCAACTCTTTTGTGCCCTTTGCAAATGGGATGGGCCTCATTTCGACCGATTTGTTTGAGGTGTTCGTCTACAGCTCATTTACGCGCAATTACTTGTGTCACAAGGAGTTCCATTTTTTGACACACTAGGTAAAAATGAGTTGACAGTTTGCACTTTTTCAGGATGTCAGTACTGCTTGCGATGGCACATTCTGGGGAAAAGTTAACGATGTATGCCAAGAGAAGATACATAGAGTGCGCTGGGTAATGTCCATGTGCCAATGCGCAACTTTCTCGATTCTGCAGGAACTCAATTTCTATTGTCATCTGCAGGAACTGAAAGACCTGAACAAGTACAACATTCTTGCACCATGCTACCACCACCCAGAAATCCAAGAGGCAGTGTTCATGAACACCAGCTTGCCAACAAGCTTCAGAAAGCTAGGTGAGACAGAGAGGCCTTTCCCCGTGAGGAAGAGGATGGCGGGCCGTTCATGGCCTCTCCGTCTTCCTATGCTCAAAGGACGCGTCCCCATGTGGCCCGACCTTGGTGGTAGATCGCTCCCATGTACGGTATGCAAATTACATCGATGCCCTTTCAGTTATATATGACAACATTTTTGTTCCAAATTTTATCAATGCGAATTGTGTAGAAATTATTGTTTTCATTTTCTATACACATGCGTCGTTTTACAAGCATGGTTGATCATCTCATTTATAACAATTACATGTACTTTCAGAGTGATGAACTTGCTACTATATGGTTGGATGATGAAGATGTAAGATCTGCCATTCACGCCAAACCGGTATGATGGTTGATGCAAAACGAACCATAAGTTCAAGTGAATTTACTTGTAAAATCGCCTCTAACTAACTCCCTCTTGTTTTCTCTTTGGCCGAAACTGTACACCAGAAAAGCTTAATAGGATCATGGGAACTGTATACTGCAAGAATACACTATACTACTGAGGTAGGCAGCATGGTGAAGTATCACAAAAAGTTCACAGCTATGGGATATCGTATACTTATTTACAGGTATGAGGCACGCCTGGAGTTTTACTGAACAAAACAAAGCCATATCTAACAACTTTTGGTGTGTGATTGTATAGTGGAGATCATGATCTTTGTATCCCTTTCACTGGAACCGAGGCATGGGTTAGATCATTAGGCTACAGAGTTGTTGATTCATGGCGACCATGGTACTTTGGAGGGCAAGTTGCTGGGTATGATGTTCTACCGTTTCCTATCTAGATGGTTTTTTGACGAAAATTCTATCAATCTATTAATAATTATCAATATTAGTACAAAGAGTCTTAAAAATAACAAAGTTTACTAATAGGTCCTTGGACCACTTAGCGACGACTACAGACACTAGCGCGGGCCGAAGACATGCCGCCGTTCTCGCCTCTCCATCACCAGAGCCAGGAAAATCTTTTAGTAATAAAGCTTGTTGTCCCAAGGACCAGCGCAATATAGAAGCAACCATCACCAATGAAAACTGTAGATCGGGAGAGACTGATTTGCATCGACGAACACGAAAAACGACTAGACCCCGGGAGATCCATCAGACACATGACTCTACGCGTCCTTCGTCGGCGCTAGACGCACCACCGGAGTGAGGATAGGACGGAGAGTACCTTATTCGAACTTCAGAATATAGTCGCCGTCTCACAATTCCGAAGAAAATACTGAAAACCAACCTAAATAAAAGAATGGAACACTTCCGCCGGCGAGGGGCCGTGGTCTATCACACCTCCAAGGCCCAAGGCCACCGGAGGCGGTTGGAACGGCGACGTCACCCTCTAGATCGTTAACCTCGATTATTTTCATTTACATGTGTTTCTTGTGGAATTATATATATCTGACAACTGATGTGCTAGTATTGTTAAATTATATCATCCAGTTATTGAATGCAACCTGATTAATAAAAGGAGCTACATGCATTCTTTTATGACTCTAATGTCCTTGAGTTGTTTACAGAGTTCATTAGAATTAACGAAATAGAAAAAAAAGTCTCGGAGCTGATTTAAGACATCTGTTTTCCTTGACCGCAGATATACACAAGGTTATGATTACAATCTCACCTTCCTCACCATAAAGGTATGTAACCATGCTTTTAAATGCACTACTCCACCTACGAATTACATTATGAATTTCAAATTTCTGTAGGAGAAATTGTTTCTAGAAAACACAATGTAGTTTATTATAATTTATTTTTATGCTCCATTAACTTGCCCTAGTGATTGGTGAACCTCCAACGGTTTGATATGACAGACGGACCGGACTGCAATAACCTTCTGTGTTCGAACCGAACTTCGATCTCTTTGAATATCTTAGCTGAATAAGGATCTCAACAAATTGATAAGAGTTAATCTACTTTTCACTATTTTTCCCTTGTAAATTGGCTTAGGCTTTTTTACTCCCTTCGACCTGAACTAATGGACTCAGATTTGTAAATCTAGATATATCTAATTATATTTTAGTGCTAAATACTCCCTTCGTTTGGGATTATGTCCCGCACGGATAACTAGGTTGCTAATTTGAACAACAAAATATAAATAGTATAGCATAAAAATTATATTATTAGAAACTTTAGAGATTATATTTTCTAATGGTATAATTTTTATGATATATAAGTTATATTTTATTAGTCAAATTAACAACCTAGGTATGCGCGTAGGACCTATAATCCCGAACAGAGGGAGTACATCCAAATATATACAAATCTGAGTCAATTAATTTGGATCAGAAAGAGTAACAAGTTTCCATGTATCAGGGAGCTGGACACGCTGTTCCTGAGTACAAGCCCAAAGAAACGTTGGCGTTCTATACCCACTGGCTGTCTGGAGAAAAGATCTAAATTGATCCAGAAAGAGCATGTGAAAACATGGATATTTTAGACATGTATCCTTTTTTCCCTCACATTTTCTTTTAATGTTATACTTTTGTAGAGACTGTACATTTTAAGCGTTAAACACAATAACGAACCCAAGGCTCTTGGCATCTCGCGTACATTCTCTTGTTGAGAATTGGAAACGGACTATTCCACACCATCCTTTCTCTGCAGCCAGAATGGCACCGCCTAACACGACGATCTACAGAAATAGTCAACAAAGATTCTGATACAACCAACCATACAATGCCTCTATACATTATTTTTTATTAAGAAAGTATATTAATACCAAAAGGATATAAATTATACCCGGCCTCTGCAACTACGTAATAATAAGATAGATCATGTTGACAGGGGTCAAGCGTTCCTTAGCGCGGCGGCTGTTCACCGTGCGTCTGGGAGGCCGCTGGAGGTGCTGGCGGTTTACGGCCCAGCGGGTCATGGGAGATCCGAGGCTTTCCTTGAAGAATTGACTCAGAAAATATCTAGCTGCTCCTTATCGATGGTGGTTGGTGGGGATTTCAACCTCATCAGGTCGCCGCAAGATAAGAACAACGCCAGAATCAACTGGGCTCGCATTGACCTCTTCAACTCACATATTGCCAGGTGGGTGATGCGTGAGATTCCGCGGTCTGGGGCTAGATTCACTTGGACTAACCGTCAACTTAACCCTGTGCGATGCGTCCTGGACAGAGTCTTTATATCCGCCGACTTCGAGACTTTTTTCCCCTCACCTCTCTGGTGGCGGAGACTAGATTGGGGTCTGACCATACCCCTCTCATCCTGGATACGAGAGAGGGCTCCCCAATCCGCAGCAATAGATTCTTCTTTCAATCGGGCTAGCTTGAGACTCCGGGATTCGTGGATATGGTGACCACTCATTCGTGTCTCATGATCAGCAAAGCGGGGGGCCGCGATATTGTGGACTGGTGGCACTTCATGAATGCAAACCTGCGACAATACCTCAGAGGCTGGAGTCAGAATCTGGGCAGGGACACAGAGACTAAGAAAGCTGCTCTGCTCTCTCAGATAAGCAACCTGGATCTCGAAACCGACTCGGTGGGCCAAGGGGAAGATGATTGGGACTTTCGCTACTATCTAGAAGATCAGCTGATGCAAATTTACAAAGTTGAAGAAGAGTATTGGAGACAACGAGGGCGTGTTAAATGGGCTCTTAAAGGTGACGCCAACACAGGGTACTTTCATGGTGTGGCCAACGGGAGGCGCAGGAAATGTAATATCTCGAGCTTGTCCACTGCCACGGGGACGATCTCAGATAAATTGCAGATCCAAGACCACATCTACTCCTTCTACCGGGAGCTGCTTGGGTCGTCTAGCCCCAGACTATGTAGGCTGTCAAATTTCACATGGGGTGGCAATGACAGAGTATCGGCAGAGGACAACATTGGGCTGGCTTTAAATTTCTCTGAGTCGGAATTAGAGGCCATAGTGATGGACATGAAAGCGGACTCCGCACCAGGGCCTGATGGTTTCCCGGTGCGGTTCTTCCAATCTTTCTGGCCAATGCTGAAGCTTGGGGTGCTCCACATCCTTAATGACTTCATCCTAGGGAGGATTGACGTCTCAAGGCTGAACTTCGGGGTGCTCACTCTAATCCCAAAGGTACCAAGAGCGGAGTCCATCTCACAGTACAGACCAATCACGCTCATCAACGTTATCTTCAAGATCATTTCAAAGGCCTTTGCTACTAGACTAGACCCGGTAGCTAACAAAATTATCAGCCACAATCAAACGGCGTTTCTAAAGGGGAGGTTACTCTCGGAGGGGCCACTTGCCCTGATGGAAATCATTCACCATATCAAATCTAAGAAACATTCAGGGGTGATGTTCAAATTAGACTTCGAAAAGGCATACGACAGGGTCAACTGGGACTTCCTTGTCGAGGTGCTTAGGTTAAAGGGGTTTGAGGCCGGTTACACCCATAGGATTGAGCAGCTGGTTAAGGGAGGCTAGACTGCTATCTCCATCAAAGACGAAATCGGCCCGTATTTTAGAAACCGGAGAGGGGTTAGGCAAGGGGACCCTCTGTCCCCTTTGCTGTTCAACCTCATTGGAGAGGCCCTCTCGGCGATTCTTACCAGGGCTGGTGTGTCTGGGCATATTGCAGGGCTGGTTCCTGAGCTGATTCCGGGGGGTACCTCTCATCTGCAATATGCGGACGACACTCTTATCATGATTCAGAACGATGAACAACAGATCGCAAACCTAAAGTTCCTGCTGATGTGCTTTGTGGACATATCTGGGCTGAAAATTAATTACCATAAGAGCGAGGTAATTGTGATGGGTTGCTCCAGGGGGGGACAACAAAGGGTTGCCAATGCGCTTAACTGCAAACTCGGCGACTTTCCATTCATATACCTCGGTCTCCCAATCTCTGACAGAAAGCTCGCCATCGATCAGTGGCTGTTTTTGGTGAACAAGTTGGGGGTAGAATCGAACCATGGCTGTGTAGATTTCTCTCCTGGGGGGGATTAATCCTCACAAACGCATGCCTCGATAACCTCCCCATGTATGCAATGGCTCTGTTTCTACTTCAAGAGGGGATTCATGAGTTGTTTGACTCCCACAGAGCAAAGTTCTTTTGGGAAGGGGCAGGACAGAAGCACAAATACCACCTAGTCAGCTGGCCGACGATCTGTAGACCCAAAGAGGTTGGAGGCCTAGGCCTTATCAACACAAAAAGAATGAATGAGGCGCTTCTGCTAAAATGGATCTGAAAGATGTATCAAGACGACTCTTCCATTTGGGCTAAAATTTTGAAGGCTAAGTATGCGTATGCGGATGATCTGTTCTAGGGGACGGGCCGAGGGGGCTCGCCTTTTTGAAAATCATTGCACAAAATCAAGCACTTGTTTAAGGCTGGGGCAAGGCATCATGTTTGGGATGGGAAGCGGACAAGGTTCTGGCTTGATTGGTGGCATGGGGAGCAACCTCTCAAGGACAGGTATCCCTCCCTGTTCGCCATCCGTGATGAACTAGAGGTTTTGGTGGCCCAGGTCTGTCTGATCGACGTCATCAACCTGCATTTTAGGAGAGCGCTCGACCAGGCTGGGGTTCTTAGTTGGCTGGACCTGGTTCAGAACCTGGAAGATGTCACTCTGGGACAGATCAAAGACACGGTGTCTTGGCATCTGGAGCCCTCGGGCTGCTATTCGGTGAAGTCCATGTACCAATTTCTGTCTAGAGGCATATCGGTTGCTCACTTCAAAGAGATTTGGAAAGCCAAAGCTCCCCCCAAAATCAGAATCTTTGCATGGAAACTTGCTCTCTACCGTTTACCCACTAACAATCTTCTTGCATCTAGGAATGGGCCCTCCAATGGTAGATGTGTCCTCTGTAACGCGGTAGAAGATGCGTCGCATATTTTTTTCGCCTGCTCTCTTGCTAGATTTGCCTGGAGTGTGGTCCGTCAACTGCTAGGGTGCTGTTGGGACCCTAGAAATTTTGCACAGTTTCATTCCATCCTCTCTGGTTATGCCGGAAAACCAAAGAGGTTACTTTGGTTCCTTTTTCTAGCACAATCTTGGGCTTTGTGGCTAGTTAGAAAAAAATGACGATTGAAGCTAAGTTTATCCGACATCCTGCTGACTTGATCTACAAAACCCTGATTCATCTGCAGCTCTGGATGACAAACGCCAGGCGACAAGACAGGGACAGGCTTAGGTGGATGGTGGACGAGCTGAAGAAGATATACTCGACGGCGACTTCTACTACTTACACTTCCGCTCGGTCTGTTTTGGGGAGGCCGACCCCTGCTGTGCTGTTATCTTTGGTGCCCTCCCGTAGTGTGTTTCGATTCTCGGCTAAGCTGTATGCCACAGCATGTAACTCCATCCTTGTGAACCGTTTCGGGCTCTATTAAGTTAAAGCCAGGCTGTCTAGCCTTTTATTTAAAAAAAAGAATACACACAACTAAAATAGTATGAAAAAATGGATAGAAAAAGGCCCGCTGAAATAATTAGCAAAGCAGCTAAGAACTACCATAACCAATGGCCACACCCGGACTTAGTGGCAGAGGACGCAAAGAAATCAAGGTAGAACAAACTCTAAGAACTAATGCAAAGACCAAAATAGTCCCAAGACATTAGTACTATACGTGATTCTAATATAACACTTTTTACAATAGAATAAAACATATTTAGATATGAGGATTTCTATTTTTGTGTCCCTCCTTTGTTAGATGTACTCAGTTTTTCCTATCCTCTAAAATTTTGCTCACTTTTATCCCCTCTCTCTTGTCTTAAACCCTTACAAACTCTCAAACGGTTTGTTGCCATCAGGACAATAGCATTGACGTGATTGTAACATCAGTGACTGTAACCTGCTGGCGATTAGGGCCCGTGGGGCCGGTTCCTGTAGTGACACCTCGGACCCGCAATCTCTCTCACTGAACCATTTGACTATTACCCTGTTGACTAATGGTCCTCTTTATAAAGGGACGGTAACACCACTATAGCCAATGACCGGTGGGGTCGGTGCATATGTACGATGGGATCTTGAGAGAGAGAGCTCCACATCAATTGCATGGATGAGTGTCCTGTGACGGTGCCGAGATGCGAGCAACTACCACGAAGCATCCTAGGAAGAGAGACTAGGTGTGTTAGATAGATAGGAAAGGGCTGCGTTAGATGGTACCAAGAAGAGGAGAAGCGGTGGTGGACATCGATGGCAACCTCTGCTCTTTTATGAAGGTGTTAGAGATGAATGCGATAAATGGAGAGTGAGGTGGTCCATGTAGTCAAATAGAGCCGGGGCATGTCCATGGTGCTCCGCGAGGGTGTCATCTAGTTAGCTGTTGGGCAAGGTTGTCTCTTCGTTGTGTGTCTGCGAGTTTTGGACCATATCGAGGTGGTGGTACCGTTGGAATTTTTGCCTAAATAGGCCCAACTCATTTATTATATGCCAATAAATTTTTGAAATCCTAGAGGCTCATTTGGCCCATTCATGCAAGGCAAGAGCTGGGATAAAATTTTAGTCCCACATTGCTAGTTAACTGGAAGTTGGACCAGCTTATAAGGAGATCTCTTCCACCACTTGTACGAGCTTGTGAAGAGAAGTCATATACACACGCGCTCCTCCTCCTCCTCGCTCGCCACGCCACGCCACACCACACCACACCACACCACGTCTCGCCACGACGCGCGCGAGCAGAGGGTTGCGGGAATCTCGCCGAATCGAGTTTTATTTTGCCACACATGAATGATATATGAACAGTTGTACAAAAGCTGAAACGTTTTTGCTCGAGTGGATTTTTAATACGAGCTAAGAGGAAATGAATACGAACTGAGTGGAGGCTGTCCGGTTGGCTGCCGTCTGTTCGCTTCAACTTCCACCTCTTCGTTTCATCTCCTGCGCAGCTTGTCTGCCTTTCCTCTGTGCCTATAAGAGAGGGGTCGCGCCTCCTCTCAGACACACTGTCGCACATCCCTTTGTGCCTCAAGTTTCAGAGCACTATGCTACCTTTATCTTCCCCATCCTGTCTTGCGGCGTGCACCGCGAGCCGGGACAGTAGGCCTCCGAGACCCTGCTGCTTTGAGTCCTATACGGGAGAAGGGCGATAAGTTTTTTGGGAAGCACTATTGGCGCGACTACTGGCTTCTCACGGACTTCTTCATGGATAGCGATAGCGCCGACATCTTCCCCAACGAGGACTTCTTCCCCGACAACAACAACCTCTTCCTCAATGACATGGCTGACTACGGTGCCAACGCGAACGCTGGCGGTTCCTCTGCTGCCGCTGTGATGTACGTCCTCTTTCTCAACTTTGTTCTGATCGTATCTCAAGTTCTATGGCTTTCAATCCGTTTGGTTATCTGCCTTAATATGTATTCGCTATTTCACATGATTAGTCTAATTTATATTATTCTATTCATGTTTTATCTAGCGTTTATTATGGTTAATTCGCTTGGTAAATTGCTCTTTTACTCAAATGTACATGGCTCGTCCATATCGCGGTGTCATTGGACACAGAGAGAGCGCGTGGAGTGGATGACGTGGCCATGCCCACGGTGGCATGCACGAGGTGGATTGCAATGTCTGGAGGAAGGGAGAGTGGAGAAGTGCATCATCGTTGACCACTGGCCAGCCTCGAGGGAAGGGGTGCCAATGCATCGATCATACATGATAAAACTCATTTTGCACTACCAACCTGGGCCCATAGTGAGATCTTGGCATCGATCATGCATGACACAACTCATTGCGCACGACCATAATTGACCACATCTAGTTCCAAAATATATCTAGCATGAAATAAATAAGTATGCATGCCTAATTTTCACTACAAAATGAAATGTGTGTTAGTTTCCTCCCCAAAACTACATAAAATATCATGGAAAGTAGTAAGTTGGCATTTGATTGTGTTGTTCACTTAACATTTCTAAAACACTGGTCCAAGGAAGACAAAGTGAGTTGGCATTCGATCATGTGGGCATTTGATCTCATTTTACTCAAACTAGAGATATACGAGAGATATTGGATTCACTAGATGTATATAAGAGCCTATGGAGGGTTTCTTGATCATAGTCTTAAAAAAGGTAATCTAGTGAATTAGAAGCCACTAATATAATCAAGTGAATCTAAAAAGTAAAAGTTAAACTGTTAAGCCTTATATAAGAGGTGAAAGTTGAACTTTAAGATTTATGTATGGGAGTATAAGAAGATGATTAATAATGGGAGAGTAAGGAGTGAGTTTATCATTTCAATCCCATGATTGTGAAAAGTAGAGAATGTATAGACTTATTATATCTAGGAGGAAAGTTATCATAGTGTATAAACACCTAGCCTGAAGATCAACTCAAGAGAAGGAGAATCAAGTTGTCCTAGTGTATAAACCTTCACGGAATCATGACAGTGATGTGAACCATATCTCTAGTTGAGGCTAATAGAAATCTCCACAAGACCCAAGTCTTTCATTGAAACTAGCAAGGTATAACTTGAAGAAATACAAATCTCTATGTCTCATGCATATACAAAACTTATAAAACTCTTCAACATTTTCAAATTACACTTAGGACATGTTAGTGTTGTACTAAGAAAATTTTGATCTTATATATTCCACACTCAACACCATCCAATAGTTAAGTGAACAATAGTTCCCTTCTAGTTACTTTATTTTTATTCCTATATTTTGGAGAGAATTTCTTATTTGACACTGACTTAAAATCGGCTTCCCTATTTGACCCTGATAATTTTTTTCTTCCTAATTTGATATCTAAATTTACGTTCTTTCCCAGAATGACATTGCCGTTTGTGGTGTTAGTTTATTCCGTTAGTTGTTTTCCGTTGTACCAGAATACCCCTCATGTAACTGAACCGATCGAACAGTTTCCAAATCGACCGAACGAACCCATCGCTCGCGTCCCATTCCCTTTCCCGAGCCAAACAGAAAACCAACCGTAGCTTGGAGTGGAGGCGCGGTGGCGGAGGCGGCGGCCTGAGCTAAGGGCCATGGCGGATGCTGGTGGCGGCGCGGGCACGGACGCGTCGGGCGGCAGCGACGCGGACACGGCTGCGTCGCGGCGCGGGCACGGAGGCGGCGGCGACGCGGACACGGCTGCGCTGGCGGCTCGGGAACGGAGGCGTCGGCGACGCTGACATGGCTGCGTCTGGCGGCGCGGGCATGGAGGTGGCGGCCATGCGGACGCGGCTCTCTCTGGTGGCTCAGGCACGGAGGCGGCGGCGACACGGACACGACTGCGTCTGGCGGCGCAGGCACAGAGGCGGCAGGCATGCGGACATGGCTGTGGCTCGAGCACGGAGGCGGCGGGCGGTGGCAGGCAGCGCGGGCACGGAGGCGGGAGGCGGCAGGCGGCGGCGACGCGGACATGGCTGCGTCTGGCGGCGCAGGCACAGAGGCGGCAGGCATGGACATGGCAGCTGCGGCTCGAGCACGGAGGCGGCAGGGACGCGGACACGGCTGCGTATGGTGGCACGGGCACGGAGGCGGCGGGCGACGGCAGGCAGCAGGCGGTAGCGACACGGACACGGCTGCGCCTACGGTGGCCGGCTAGGTTGCAGGGATACGGCTCAGAGGTGCCGTCCTGCACCAGAACGGGGACACGCACAGATACACATGGGATACATGTGATCCAAAGTATCCAGGGATACCTCACGATACCTATGTTGATGTACCGTTTGTAACTACAAGGAACCCAAGGACTGCATACAAGGAGCTGAGACTTGAAAAGACAGCATATTTTTTGGATCACCGTGAATGAAAAATTATCAGGCTACTTGATTGACGTCAATTTTCTCATCCTCTAAAATATTGTGTTTAGTAGCGTTGATATTTTATGAATTTATACATATATCTGCCGTATTTCCGTAAGTCTATTTTCAAAAAATGCCGTTTTCCCGTATCAACATATCTATATCCCCATACCATGTAACATAGGTGGCCGGCCGGCCGGCCGCGCGCGGGCACGGAAGGGCGGGCCAATCCGTGGCTGTATGAATCTTTTGTATGAACCTGGACGATCCATGGTCTATGTGATGCATTATGTATGTATATATATACACATGAACATGTGCACATACATGGCATCAAATGATAGGGAATATTATGTCAAAATTTTGAATTTTTTAAATTAAAATCGTATGATAAAGTGTTTGAATAAAGTTTTGGTTCCATGACCATATGGATTGGACATGTCTTATTTGGTTAGATATGCCACAATACTAGGTTGCTTTTATCTCATAGATATAACTTTGTTACATAATTCATCAGGGGCAAAAGAGTCTTTTCCTCTTCATGTTTAACACCCTCAGTGTTCAAAATGCACTGCAGTGTCATGTTAGGAACAAAATCAAGTTTAGATGTTAAATTGGGAAGAAAAAAGTTTTCAGGGTCAAATAGGGAAGCCAATTTTAAGCCAGTGTCAAATAAGGAATTCTCTCTATATTTTGTTGCAGGAGTTTTCCCACCATCCTATATTTCTGGTGAGTAATTGTACATTCAAACTCAAAAATATTTAGGGTGGTACAGTTGGAATTTTTTTCTAAATAGGCCCAACCCATTTATTACATGACAATAAATTTCTAAAATCCTAGAGGCCCACTTGGCCTATTCATGCAAGGCAAGAGGTGGGATATAAAGTTTAGTCTCATATTGCTAGTTGAGTGAAAGTTGGACCAGCTTATAAGGAGAGCTCTTCCACCACTTGTACGATCTTGAAAAAAGAAGATATATACATGCACGCTCTTCCTCCTCCTCGCTTGCCTCGGCACGCCTTGTCAAGACATGTGCGGGCACGCGCGGGCCACGGGTTGCGGGAATCTCGCCGAGCCGAGCTTTATTTTGCGACGCATGAATGGTATATGAACAGTTATATAGAAGCTAAAACATTTTTGCTCGAGTGGATTTTTAATACGAGCTAAGTGGAAATGAATGCAAACTGAGTGGAGGCTGTCCGGTTTCTGGCTGTTGCCTATTCGCATCAGCTTCCGCCTCTTCGTTCATCTCCTGTGTAGCCTGTTTGCCTTCCCTTTGTGCCTATAAGAGAGAGAGTTCGTGCCTCCTCTCACACACACCATCACACACCCCTTTGCTCCTCCAGTTCCAGAGCACTGCGCTATCTAGATCTTCCCCATCATGTCTTGCGGCGTGCACCGCGAGCCAGGACAATAGGCCTCTGAGACCTTGCTTCTTTGAGTTTTGTATGAGAGAAGGGCGATAAGGTTTTTAGGGAGCGCTATTGGCACGACTATTGGCTTCATCACGGACTCCTTCACGGATAGCGGGAGTGCCGACGTCTTTCCCAACGACGACTTCTTCCACGACATCAGCAACCTCTTCCTTGACGACATGGCTGATGATGGTGCCAACGCCAACGAGCCGGCGGTTCCTCTGCTGTGATGTACATCCTATTTCTCAACCTTGTTCTGATCTTATCTCAAGTTCTATGCCTTGCAATCCGTTTGGTTATCTGCCTTAATTTATAGGGATTTCTATTTTCGTGCCCTTGGTTCGTTAGTTGTACTCACTTTTCCCCAGACACTTAACTTTTTCTCACTTTTCCCCTCGCCATGTGAAGAAACCCTCGCGGGCGCTCGTAGGCGCTCGGCCGGAGGGATGTCGTCAGGTCAAAGGCTTGACCATTACATGCTGACTAGTGGGACCGTGTTGGAGTGGGTCGGGCGTTGCGTGTTACGTTACGAGGCCTCTACATGCCTGACCGGTGGGGCCACGTTGGGACAGGTCCTGCATACGTGGTGAAGGGTGGGGCCGCTTGGGACGGGTCTTGCATACATGGTGAAGAGTGGGGCCGCATGGAGACACGTTGGACTGGCCATTCTCGCTCACCCAAAGCATTCTGTCAACACCCGGATTTTTAATCCCAGATGCCTGTTATGCCATACATCGCAATCCCAGGATTACCATTTTTGCGAGACATAACAGAATTGGATACCATAGTACATCATCCATTACAAACCATGCATAAGGTCTTACACAAATAAGGATCTCATGATCCAGTTCTTAATACAACTCAAGCAACGGAAATACGTAATAATAAAGGTAGCGTAGGCGAAGCTCCATCTTCAGGGTCACAGGCAATGCTGACGATGGGAGATGATCCTAGTTGTCGTAACCTTCCTGGGGTCCATCCTCCAGGTACTCCTCTTCATAGTCTGGCCACGGGAATAGCCAGGGACAAAGCCATGAGTACTCTTTAAGTACTCGCAAACTAATACTAACAAGTGAGGGGGGGTTATAATAGGACACTAAGCTTTAGGGTTGTTTTGCAAAAGCCAGATTTACCTCTACTAAGTTCAGAAGCAAGAGAAAGCTAGTAAAATTTTATAACACCTAAGTGGGAAATTGTATCTCATGCCACAACTCTGTTGTGGTCAAGTCAAAGTCTCAAGTCATTTCACAAGTCATTTTGAAAACATCTGACGAGGGAATAGTATGGCCACTCCAATTGTCCATAATCGCGGATGCGGCTATTCGAATAGTTTGACACTCTGCAGAGATTGTACACTTTCACCACAACATTCGATACATCCGTCAGGAACAAATCCTGAATTCACCATACTCAGTATGCGGATAATCAATCCTAACATTTCAATTACACGCCCTAGTATAAGCACCTCTCCTGTGAGTTTGGCCTCCCAACCATGACCAACTGTCATCTTGGGTACTATACAGGTGGACAATCTTCACAAGGTAGCCTCAACTTAGACCTTGGCCGTGAGGGAACCAATACTAAGGTATATAAGTTTCCAGTCAAGCCCTACCCAATTTTTGGGTATTGTGGTTGTACGGTAAAATTGGAATGGTATCGCATCCAGACAACCATCAGTTTTATAAATGGCTAAGGCTCACGCCTCAACATTTTCATCACCAAAATCATCTGGTGTTCGGAAACACATGTCCAAAAATATCTCAGTAGAATGATCCATCATTCTAAGGTTTTCATAACCATTTTTCCACCAAGTATTCCCATCTAAGTTGATCAAGTTTTATGCTTAGCACTAGCATCTACAAGTGGGGGTAAGTACTAATGAGGGGTGGTAAGCTAGTGGAGTTTAAACTAAGTTCAATCTCATGCCTTAGGATGATATCAAGGTTTTCTAGCTTAGGCCACATTTTATGCTCTTTATGCAACCTTCAAGTATCTCTCTAGAATCTAACAATTCACTTAAGTAAGCTCTAAGTAATAGCTTTGATAAAGAAATAAAGTATAAAGCTTGTAAGTAAAACTAGGAAAGGGGTTATCAAGTGAGTATAACCACATATGCTTAAGGCATATGGTTGGCATGGTAACAAGCAAGTATTTGCTTGCACATTCAACTAGTAGTATTAGGCTTTCTAAAGTAGAGTATCTTGCAAGTGTTAGCTTGCCTTGTGCAGAGCAGTGGTTGAAGTTTTCCTGGGCTTCTTCTTCGTAGTATCCTCCTTCTTCCTCGTATCCTTGGTCGGTACTAGCGTCTATGAATAAATACGAGGTACACAATCACCAAACAATACTTAACTATTTTCAATCATCACACAAAAGGGTCCTGTAGATGATCTAGCATCATGACTAACATTACAAGATTAAAGCTTGGTTTACTTTCTTTTATTTTTGGAAAAGTAATTTCTACTCATTGAAAAACTACTTAAGATTTAATATTCTCCAAACCAAACATGGGATCATGTTGACACATGTCATCACCACACATTTCAGTACATGGGAAAGTGATTTAAAGTGGTGTCACAATTTAATAAGGTTTAACCTTTTTATTTTAAATAAAATAAGTGACTAGAAAGGCCTATGTGGCATTCTTTTATTACTTGAATATTATTTCTGTAAGTAAACCCAAATGTTTTTATATATTCTGAAAGGTATGATCAAATGTGATTTTTGAGAGTTGGAATCAACTCAAAAGCTATTATGGTTTAAATTTGAAAAATGTTTGAATGCAGAAAAGGTTCTGCCTTGATATTTTTACCAAGGTTGATCTATAGATTCAAATGATTTGAATCCAACGGGCTTGGATTAAGAATTTCAATATCTTTCTAACAAAATTGGTTTCATTCAATTTGGTTAACTGAATCGAGCTGGGTTGATTTTTGAAACTAGGTACAGAACTATGTTTGAATTAAAATGGAAAAAGTTAAATTCAAACGAGTGGGCTGCGCGGGAAACGATACTGGGCCGGCCTGCTAAGCACAGCACTTACGCGGGCTGGTTAAGTTACTGTCCCCACGCATCAATGAGACAGGGGGGTGCGAAGCGGTACGGGGCAACATGGTGCGTTGGATTAGAAGTAAGATCAACGGCTGAGGGTCATCGTCGACGATGAACTAGTCACCGGCGAGCTCGAACCCTAGCGGCGTAGTGGGGGTCGTGAGAGGCTCACCGGGGCTCAGGCGAGGGTCGGCGATGCGGGCGAACGATGAAGTCGACAACGGCAAACCTCCTGGTACCGGCAGCTTCTCCTGGGGTGGACGAAATCGACGGCGCCCTTCTTCTCTAGAGGTAGCCTGCTCCGACGCAATTCTGGCGATGCGCTGTAGCCTTGCTCCGGGAACGGGGTGGAACGATTAGTGAGGAGAGGGGAGTGAGATGGTGTGAAGAGTTTGAGCGGAGGAGGCCTCTATTTATAGTCTCGACGACGAGACCGAACGGGATGGGCAGGCGATGGTGGCGACATGGCTACGGGCTGCTAGAGGCATGGCCGGCGGTGGCGATCGATCGGTGGTCTCCTGGCGATGCTCTATGGCTTTAATGCGCATGTAGGGGCGGTGTCAAACGGTCTGGAACATGCGATGCTCTGCGCGGCAGAGGCGGCGTCTTTGACGGCGAGCGGTGGCTGTGAGGCATGGGGCGGCGAATGGGGATGTCTAGAGGTCTCCTGGGACGGTGGTGATCGCGTATGCACACGGCGAGGGCGGCGCGCAGTCTGTGGGCATGTTCGAGGGTGGCGCTCTGGCGTGCTCTTGGCATGCGCTCAGAGAAGCTTGGCATGGCTTGGGCATGTGGTCCAGTGGCTGGCAGGGTTCGAGCGCTGGACAGGGGGTGGTGGTGGACGGTGGGCTGTGTCCTAGACATGCTGTTTAGGCTTGGTGCTTGCTCTGGCTAGCTTGCCATGGTCGGCTGGCAAGGAGGTGCTCGGGTTGGCATGGCATGGGGCAAAGGGTAGGGTCTAGGGTTTGTCCAAGCACTGGTTGGCAATGAGGGAGACAAGGGTGATCAATGGTGAACATTGCTTAGCCAAATTACTACTCAAAACAGTGAAGTTTGGCCAGATTGATTTGTTGCCTCCAAGTGTTTGATGAAATGGCCGCAAGAACTCAAGTTTTGAATTTTGAAAAGATTTTTGGTGGGTGTGCTAGGCATGTGCTGGTGAGTCTGTGTAGGGTTTCGTAGCATGGAAAACAAAAATTTTCTACCGCATACAAACAAACAAGCCAAGATCTATCTACTAGATTGTAGCAACGAGTCGATGGAATAACTCACCCTCGAAGATTCCAAAGTGTTTAACGAGAGCGGATTCTCGTGGGTGATGTAGTCGTACTCTTCCCGATCTCAAGATCGCGTAGACGATCCTTCCGGCGCTGCGTTCCGGCAGCGCTCCCGCAGTCGGTCCCACGTTCGGTACTCGACGAAGACCTTCCTCTCCCTTGTTCCAGCAGGCAGTGGAGGTTGTAGCACTCTCCTCGCGATTCCGGCAGCACAACGGCGTGGTACCGGAAGTAGAGGGGAGATCTCGCAGGGCTTCGCCTTAAGCCGGAGCGAGTATGGTGGAGTATGAGAGAGCTCCTCGGCGATCTAGGTTTTAGACACACCAAGGAGGAGGTGCTAGTGCCGGCGGCTAGGGCTTGGGGCAGCCCAAGTCGGCGGCTAGGGCAACCCTAGGAGGCGGCGGCAGCTGCAGGAGGTGGTGGCGCCAAGCTAGGGTTTGGGGCAGGGAACTTGTGTGTCTCTAGGAGGGAGCCCTGCCCCTCCTTATATAGGTGGAGGGGCCGGCCGGCCAAGGGGAGGGAGAGGAGTCCCTCCCCAACTCGGCTTGGGTGGTGCGCCGGCTTGGGGAGGAGGGACTCCCTCCCCAACTCGGTTTCCCCTTCCTCCTCTTTTCCTCTTTCCAAATTTAGCCGTTTGACTTTTCAATTTAGCTATTTGACTTTTCAAACTAGGATTTGAATTAATCCTTTATTTGGAACAGCGATGACACTTAGTACATGATGCAATCATACCAACTTGATACAACACATTCATGTACCCTTCCCCTCCGGAGTGCCGGACATTCCCGAACATTCTAGAACATTCCCGATGAAAACACCGGAACCATCCCCCAACTCCGGAACAGGACTTTCCTTACATGAATCTTATTCTCCGGATCTCCTCGTGATATACCGGATCCCATCCGGGACTCCGAACAACATTCGGTCTCTTTCTCATCATTCCATAACTACTCAAACAACGTCGAATCCTTAAGTGTGTCTCCCTACGGTTCGTGAATTATGCGGACATGATCGAGACACTTCTCCGAACAATAACCAATAGAGGAATATGGAAATTCATATGGCTCCCACATATTTCAACGATTACTTTGCGATCGAATGAACCACTTACATACGATATCAATTTCCCTTTGTCTCACGATAGTTTACTTATCCTAGGTTATGATCGTCGGTATCTCTGCATACCTAGTTCAACCTCGTTACCGATAAGTACTCTTTTCTCGTTCCCGTGATATGTGATCCCTTGTGAGCCAGTCACATGCTTGCAAGCTAATTGGATGACATTTCACCGAGAGGGCCCAGAGTATATCTATCCGTCATATGGATGGACAAATCCCACTCTTGATCCATGTGTTTCAACCAACACTTTCCGAACACTCAATGCCACCTTTATAGCCACCCAGTTACGGTGTGGTGTTTGATGTCATCAAAGCATCCATCCGGTAAAGGTGATATGCATGATCTCATGGTCGAAGGAATTAGATTACTATGTATCAGAAAGCATATAGCAATTGAACTATTAAAATGACTTGATCTTTATGCTACGCTTATCTATAGGAGTATGTCCATCATATCATTCTCCTAACGATATGATCTTGTTGTTAATAACATCTCAATGTTCATGATAGGGAAACCACAATCATCTATTAACCAACAAGCTAGTATTTTATAGGGGCTTTACTAGGGACTTTAAATTAAGTTTACAAATCACACAAGTATTAATGTTTCCTTGTTAATACTATTATAGCATGAATGTAAACATTTATCATAAACACAAAGATATAATAATAACTATATTTATTATTGCCTCTAGGGCATATCTCCAACAGTCTGTAGATGCTTGGGTTTTGAAAGTTGAGCTTGATTGAGTGGTTTTTCAAAAAGTGGGGTCTTCCCATATGATAAAGATTCAATTTTGAACTGTCCTTTAAACTATGCATTCAAATGTTTTTGGATAAGCACAAAGTGGGCCTTGATACTTTGTTATGAGTACTATCAAGGGGTGCAAAGATCCAAACAAGTTTCTGTTAAGTTCTGAAAGTTAGAGACAGCCAAAGTAGGCACGGGAGTTAATTTGGCAAAAGTGACCATTCCTTGATTTTATTTGTTTTGATTTATTTGTCTTTGGGAAAAGTGTGGGGATTGTTTATATGATGTTTATTTCACCTATCCTTTTACAAGCAAAGAAACACACAAACAAGGTAATTCAAAAGAATTCGAAATGTTTATTTCAGTTGAAGATCTCGCCACAACGCTTTGCTTTGCACTCCTCCAGCTAACTGCTGCACCATTCAATATAAATACGTATCTAGATTGTGATTTAGAATCATCCGGATCGGTGTTCCAACTAGCATCGGTGTAACCATTAACAACGAGCTGTTCATCACCTCCATAAGAAGGAACCATATCCTTAGTTCTTCTCAAGTACTTAAGGATGTTTTTGATCGCTGTCCAATGATCCACTCCTGGATCACTTTGATATCTGCTAGTTAAACTAACAGCATATGCAATGTTGGGTCTAGTACATAGCATGGCATACATTAGAGATCCTATGGCTGAGGCATAGGGAGTCTTACTCATCCTTTCTCTATCTTCTGCCGATGTCGGACTTTGAGTTTTACTCAAGGTCGTATTGGGCAACATGGGCAAGAACCCTTTCTTGCTATCTTCCATTCCAAACCTCTTTAGAACTTTGTCCAAATATGTACTCTGTGGCAATGATATTTGGCGTTTCGATCTATCTCTATAAATCTTTATGCCTAATATGTAAGATGCTTCGCCAAGATCCTTCATTGAAAAACTATTATTCAAATATTCCTTGACACTATTAAGAAGGTCTACATCATTCCCAATCAATAATATGTCATCAACATATAGTATTAAGAATGCTACAGAGCTCCCACTCACTTTCTTGTAAATACAAGCTTCTCCATAAGTTTGTATAAAACCAAAACTTTTGATCACCTTATCAAAACGTTGATTCCAACTTCGGGATGCTTGCTTCAATCCATAGATGGACCGTTGAAGTTTGCATACCTTGTTAGCATCTTTAGGATCGACAAAACCTTTGGGTTGCATCATATACAACTCTTCATCAATGTCTCCATTGAGGAATGCTGTTTTGACATCCATCTGCCATATCTCATAATCGTAATATGCAGCGATTGCTAACATAATCCTCACAGACTTTAGCTTCGCTACTGGTGAGAAAGTCTCATCGTAGTCAACTCCTTGAATTTGTCGAAATCCTTTTGCGACAAGTCGAGATTTATAGACAGTAACATTACCATCACCATCTGTTTTCTTCTTGAAGATCCATTTGTTCTCGACAGCCTTCCGGCCATCCGGTAAGTCCACCAATGTCCATACTTGGTTTTCGTACATGGATCCAATCTCGGATTTCATGGCTTCTTGCCATTTATTGGAATCTTGGCTCATCATCGCTTCCTCATATGTCTCAGGGTCATCGGTGTTGTCCACCAACATGACACTCATAACGGGATCATACCAATCTGGAGTGGTACGAGTTCTCGTTGACCTGCGAGGCTCTGTAGCAACTTCAACCGAAGTTTCATGATCATCATCATTAGCTTCCTCTCTTATTGGTGCAGGCACCACAGGAACTTCTTCCGGTGCTGCGCTACTCGCAATTTCGAGAGAAGGTTCGACAACCTCGTCGAGTTCTACTTTCCTTCCAGTCACTTCTTTCGAGAGAAATTCCTTCTCTAGAAAGGACCCATTCTTGGCAACGAAGATTTTGCCTTCGGATCTATGATAGAAGGTATACCCAATAGTTTCTTTCGGGTATCCTATGAAGACGCATTTTTCCGCTTTGGGTTCAAGCTTGTCCGGCTGTAACTTCTTTACATAGGCTTCGCACCCCCAAACTTTAAGGAACGACAATCTAGGTTTCTTCCCAAACCATAATTCATACGGTGTCGTTTCAACGGATTTATACGGTGCCCTATTTAAAGTGAATGCGGCTGTTTCTAATGCATAACCCCAAAATGATAGCGGTAAATATGTAAGTGACATCATAGAACGAACAATATCTAAGAGAGTTCGATTACGACGTTCGGACACACCATTACGCTGTGGTGTTCCCGGCGGTGTCAACTGCGAAAGTATTCCGCATTTCTTTAAATGCTCGCCAAACTCGTAACTCAGATATTCACCTCCACGATCAGAACGTAGAAATTTAATCTTCTTGTTACGTTGATTCTCTACCTCACTTTGAAATTCCTTAAACTTCTCGAAAGTTCGGACTTATGTTTCATGAAATAGATATACCCATATCTACTCAAGTCATCCGTGAATGTAAGAACATAACGATAACCACCGCGCGATGCTACACTCATTGGACCACACACATCGGTATGTATGATTTCCAATAAGTCTGTAGCTCGCTCCATCATACCAGAGAATGGAGTCTTAGTTATTTTACCCATCAGACATGCTTCGCATCTATCAAGTGATTCGAAATAAACTGATTCAAGAAGTCCATCGGAATGGAGTTTCTTCATACGCTTCACTCCAATGTGACCAAGACGACAGTGCCACATATAGGTCGAGTTATCGCTCGATTTCAAACGTTTAGCCTCAATGTTATTAATATGTGTATTTCCACTATCGAGATTCAATAAGAATAGACCGTCTATCAAAGGTGCATGTGCATAAAACATATTACTCATATAAATCGAACAACCATTATTCTCGGATTTAAACAAGTAACCGTCTCGCAATAAACAAGATCCCGATATAATGTTCATGCTTAACGCAGGCACCAAATAACAATTATTTAAGTATAAAACTAATCCCGATGGTAGATGAAGGGGTAGCGTGCCGACCGCGATCACATCAACCTTTGATCCGTTTCCAACGCGCATCGTCACCTCGTTCTTCGCTAGCTTCCGTTTATTCTGCAGCACCTGTTTCGAGTTACAAATATGAGCAACCGAACCAGTATCAAATACCCAGGCACTACTACGAGTACTAGTGAGATACACATCAATAACATGTATATCAGATATACCTTTCTTCTTGATGTTGCCGTTCTTCAGATCCGCCAAGTACTTTGGGCAATTCCGCTTCCAGTGACCTTCTCCCTTGTAGTAAAAGCACTCAGTATCAGGCTTAGGTCCAGCCTTGGTCTTCTTCGTCGGTGTGGTAACTTTCTTACCACCCTTTTTGAAGTGTCCCTTCTTCTTAGACTTGCCTTTCTTGAATTTGGTGGTCTTATTGACCAACAACACTTGGTGCTCTTTCTTGATCTCCACTTCTGCAGACTTCAACATGGCAAAGAGTTCTGACAACGTCTTGTTCATGTTTTGCATGTTGTAGTTCATCACAAAGTTCTTGTAACTTGGTGGTAGTGATTGGAGGACACGGTAAATCCCCAAAGTATTGGGAATCACAATACCCAAGCTTTGAAGTTTGTTTGCGTGCCCAGACATCTTAAGCACATGCTCGCTGACGGAGCTGCCCTCTTCCATCTTGCAGTTAAAGAACTTTTCAGAAGCCTCATAGCTTTCAATTGCCGCATGAGTCTCAAAGATCAATTTGAGATCCTCGACAATATCATATGGGTCTGAATTCTCAAACCTTTTCTGAAGCTCCGATTCTAAACCATACAAGATAGCACACTGAACTGTGGAGTACTGAGTCTTCCGAGTGAGGTAAACATTCTTTACTTCATCGGAAGCATCAGCTGCAGGTGGGTCACCCAGCGGTGCATCCAACACATAGGTCAAATTACCAGCTGTGAGGACAATCCTCAAATTGCGGAACCAATCCGCGAAGTTGCTTCCATTGTTTTTCAACTTTTCTTTCTCTAGGAACGCATTAAAATTGATGGTAGGGGCTGCCATTGATCTACAACATATTTGCAATAGTTTAGACTAAGTTTATGACAAATTGAGTTCAAATTAATATTAAAATTAATCTAGGTGAACTCCCACTCAAAACAATATCCCTCACATTGTTTTAGTGATCACACGAACCAAATCCACCACATCAACACCGATCATCACGAGATTTGATATAGTTTCAATGGCGAACAATCGACATGTTCATCACATCTACTATATGATTCCTGCTTTACCTTTCGGTGATCCGTGTTCCGAGACCATGTCTGTACATGCTAGGCTCGTCAAGATCAAACCTTAGTTTCCGCATGAGCAAATCTGGCTTGCTCACGTTGTATACACTTGCGGAATCTAACACACCCGATCATCACGTGGTGCTTCGAAACAACAAGCTTTAGCAACGGTGCTAACTAAGGGTGAACACTTTATGACTTGAAATTCATGTGCATGAGGGATCATCTTATAATGCTACCGTCGTCTACTAAGCAATACAAGATGCATAAAGGATTAACATCACATGCAATTCATAATATGTGATATGATATGGCCTTTCTTCTTTGTGCTTCCGATCTCCATCTTCTAGCACGAACATGATCTCCATCATCACCGGCATTGCATCAAGGTCAATGACGCTTCTCCATGGTTGTCGTCCACCGGCTTCAACTATTACAACTACTTTGAATAGACACGCAGGTCTTAACATAAATTAAAGACAACCATATGGCTCCTGCCGGTTGCCAACTTACAATAAGGAACATTGCATACATCAAATATAATCACAATCATGGCCATATCACATCACAGCACACCCCTGCAAAACAAAGTTAGACACCTCTACTTTCTTTGCATGTTTTACGTGGTTTGGGGCTTTCAATAAGTGTCGTTCTAACTTACGAATAAGAACCACTACATTGATACTAGTATTGTTAATCACCCGTTGTAAATTGGATCTTAACTATGCTAGGAGAAACAGGCACCCACAAAGCCACTTATGCAATACAAGTTGCATGTCAAGCGTGGAGCAAGTCTCATGAACGATGTCATGTAAGGTTAGCCCGGGCCGCTTCATCCCAACATCCCGCAAGATGCAAAGTACACATGCAGCAATCGACAATAAAAGCATCAACGCCCACAATGACCATTGTGTTCTACTCGTGCAACAGATCTACATATAGACACGGCTCTGATACCACTGTAGGGTTTCGTAGCATGGAAAACAAAAATTTTCTACCGCACACAAACAAACAAGCCAAGATCTATCTACTAGATTGTAGCAACGAGTCGATGGAATAACTCACCCTCGAAGATTCCAAAGTGTTTAACGAGAGCGGATTCTCGTGGGTGATGTAGTCGTACTCTTCCCAATCTCAAGATCGCGTAGACGATCCTTCCGGCGCTGCGTTCCGGTAGCGCTCCCGCCGTCGGTCACACGTTCGGTACTCGACGAAGACCTTCCTCTCCCTTGTTCTAGCAGGCAGCGGAGGTTGTAGCACTCTCCTCGTGATTCCGGCAGCACAACGGCGTGGTACCGGAAGTAGAGGGGAGATCTCGCAGGGCTTCGCCTTAAGCCGGAGCGAGTATGGTGGAGTATGAGAGAGCTCCTCGGAGATCTAGGTTTTAGAAACACCAAGGAGGAGGTGCTAGAGCCGGCGGCTAGGGCTTGGGGTAGCCCAAGTCGGCGGCTAGGGCAACCCTAGGAGGCGGCGGCAGCTGCAGGAGGTGGTGGCGCCAAGCTAGGGTTTGGGGCAGGGAACTTGTGTGTCTCTAGGAGGGAGCCCTGCCCCTCCTTATATAGGTGGAGGGGCCGGCCGGCCAAGGGGAGGGAGAGGAGTCCCTCCCCAACTCGGCTTGGGTGGTGCGCCGGCTTGGGGAGGAGGGACTCCCTCCCCAACTCGGTTTCCCCTTCCTCGTCTTTTCCTCTTTCCAAATTTAGCCGTTTGACTTTTCAATTTAGCTATTTGACTTTTCAAACTAGGATTTGAATTAATCCTTTATTTGGAACAGCGATGACACTTAGTACATGATGCAATCATACCAACTTGATACAACACATTCATGTACCCTTCCCCTTCGGAGTGCCGGACATTCCGGAACATTCTAGAACATTCCCGATGAAAACACCGGAACCATTCCCCAACTCCGAAACGGGACTTTCCTTATATGAATCTTATTCTCCATACCATTCCGGATCTCCTCGTGATATACCGGATCCCATCCGGGACTCCGAACAACATTCGGTCTCTTTCTCATCATTCCATAACTACTCAAACAACGTCGAATCCTTAAGTGTGTCTCCCTACGGTTCATGAATTATGCGGACATGATCGAGACACTTCTCCGACCAATAACCAATAGAGGAATCTGGAAATTCATATGGCTCCCACATATTTCAACGATTACTTTGCGATCGAATGAACCACTTACATACGATATCAATTTCCCTTTGTCTCACGATAGTTTACTTATCCTAGGTTATGATCGTCGGTATCTCTGCATACCTAGTTCAACCTCGTTACCGATAAGTACTCTTTTCTCGTTCCCGTGATATGTGATCCCTTGTGAGCCAGTCACATGCTTGCAAGATAATTGGATGACATTTCACCGAGAGGGCCCAGAGTATATCTATCCATCATATGGATGGACAAATCCCACTCTTGATCCATGTGTTTCAACCAACACTTTCCGAACACTCAATGCCACCTTTATAGCCACCCAGTTACGGTGTGGTGTTTGATGTCATCAAAGCATCCATCCGGTAAAGGTGATATGCATGATCTCATGGTCGAAGGAATTAGATTACTATGTATCAGAAAGCATATAGCAATTGAACTATTAAAATGACTTGATCTTTATGCTACGCTTATCTATAGGAGTATGTCCATCATATCATTCTCCTAACGATATGATCTTGTTGTTAATAACATCTCAATGTTCATGATAGGGAAACCACAATCATCTATTAACCAACAAGCTAGTATTATATAGAGGCTTTACTAGGGACTTCAAATTAAGTTTACAAATCACACAAGTATTAATGTTTCCTTGTTAATACTATTATAGCATGAATGTAAACATTTATCATAAACACAAAGATATAATAATAACTATATTTATTATTGCCTCTAGGGCATATCTCCAACAGTCTGTAGATGCTTGGGTTTTGAAAGTTGAGCTTGATTGAGTGGTTTTTGAAAAAGTGGGGTCTTCCCATATGATAAAGATTCAATTTTGAACTGTCCTTTAAACTATGCATTCAAATGTTTTTGGATAAGCACAAAGTGGGCCTTGATACTTTGTTATGAGTACTATCAAGGGGTGCAAAGATCCAAACAAGTTTCTGTTAAGTTCTGAAAGTTAGAGACAGCCAAAGTAGGCACGGGAGTTAATTTGGCAAAAGTGACCATTCCTTGATTTTATTTGTTTTGATTTATTTGTCTTTGGGAAAAGTGTGGGGATTGTTTATATGATGTTTATTTCACCTATCCTTTTACAAGCAAAGAAACACACAAACAAGGTAATTCAAAAGAATTCGAAATGGAATGCATACACACATGCATGCTTTCATATTTTTATTTAGAAAAGTTTTTGTTAACCCTAAATTTGGTGATTAGAGTTTGATGATTCTAGTTTAATATTTTTGGGATGGTACAAACCTTCCCTCGTCCCGAGATTTGAAAAAGGACGAAATGATTACCTAGGATTTGAAGAGATCAGGAAACTCCGTCCTGATGTGATCTTCGCGCTCCCAGGTAGCTTCCTCTTCTGTGTGGTTGCTCCACTAAACTTGAGAAACTTGATGCTTCGGGTTCGGGTAGTTATGAAGGCCTCTTCCAAAATATGGATGGGTACTTCGGGATAGGTCAGGTCATCGTTGATCTCTATGGTCCGGTGATCGATATTCTTGAACACTTCAGTCTTCTCTAGAACTTCCAGACACTTGTGAAGTAATGAGATATGGAACACATTGTGCACGGCTGACATATCTTCAGGTAGTTCCAATTAATACGACACTTCTCCTCGACGGTTCAGAATTTTGAAGGGTCCGATATATCTGGGGGCTAACTTTCCTTTCAGTTGGAAACGCTGCATTCCCTTCAATGGCGACACTTTCAGATATACAAAATCTCCTATGTTGAAGGCGAGGTCTCGACGTCTCTTGTCGTCGTAACTCTTCTGTCTAGACTAGGCTGTCTTGAGGTGCTCACGAATCTTGTGAACCTTCTCTTCTGCTTCTCGTAGGATATCGGGTCCAAAAATCTGACTCTCCCCTACTTTCGACCAGTTCAAAGGGGTGCGACACTTCCTTCCGTACATGAATTCAAATGGGGCCATTTGCAAACTAGCTTGATAACTATTGTTGTACGAAAATTCTGCAAACAGCAGACAGTCTTCCCACTTAGATCCATATTCTAACACACATGCTCTCAACATGTCTTCGAGTATTTGATTTACTCGCTCCGTTTGTCCGTCGGTCTGAGGGTGATACGCGGTACTGAAATCTAGTTGGGTTCCTAATCCTTCTTGGACTTTCTTCCAGAATCTCGAGGTAAATTGAGTTCCTCGATCCGATACGATGTTCTTAGGGACTCCATGCAAACTGACGATTCTAGCGATGTATAACTCCGCTAGCTTCGAACTCTGATATGTGGTCTTGATGGGTAAGAAATGGGCGACTTTGGACAATCTGTCCACTATGACCCAGATAGAGTCATTTCCCCTACTAGAAGTAGGCAATCCGGTGATAAATTCCATTCCAACAGAATCCCATTTCCATTCCGGAATCTGCAAGGGTTGCAACAATCCAGCGGGTCTTTGATGTCCTGCCTTGACTCGCTGACATATATCACACTTGGCGATATAGCTTCCGATTTATCTCTTCATCTTATGCCACCAAAATTGCTCTTTCAAATCTTGATACATCTTAGTTCCTCCGGGGTGGATAGAATAAAGAGTATCATGAGCTTCCTTCAGAATAACTTCTTTCAACTCAGAATCTGCTGGTACACAAAGGCGTCCTTTATACCACAGAACTCCCTCTTCGTCTTCGGTGAATCCGGGTACCTTGCCTGTACCAATACAACGCTTGATTCCGTCAATACTAGCATTTCCTTTCTGCGCCTCTTTGATCTGGCTGATCAAAGTGGGTTGAAGTTCTATGCTAGCCAAAAATCCTTCACTCACTAATTCCATTCGGAAATCTTACATCTCTTTGTGCAAGCTTGGTTGCTCCTTCAAAATCATGGAGTTCAAGCGGCACAGCAATCTGCTAAGGGCATCCACTACCACGTTGGCTTTACCGGGGTGATAGTGAAGGTCCAGATCGTAATCCTTGATTAGCTCAATCCATCTTCTCTGTATCATATTCAGCTCCTTCTGAGTGAATATATACTTCATGCTCTTGTGATCCGAATAAATCTCACAACGATTTCCCATCAGGTAATGCCTCCATGTCTTCAGGGCTAGAACTACGGCTGCGAGTTCGAGGTCATGAGTTGGGTAATTTTGCTCATGTTGTTTCAGTTGTCGAGATAGATAAGAGATAACTCTTCCTTCTTGCATTAGCACACATCTGAGACCGATCTTGGATGCATCACAATATACGTCGAAGGGCTTCGTGATATCCGACATGATTAGGATTGGGGCTGAAATCAATCTCCTCTTGAGTTCTTGAAAACTCACTTCACATTTGTTGGTCCATTCAAACTTCTTGTCCTTCTTCAGCAATTGGGTCATGGGTTTGGCGATACTCGAGAATCCTTCTACGAACTTGCGGTAGTATCCCGCCAATCCGAGAAATGCACGAACTTGGGGTTGAGTGGTTGGGGCTTGCCAATCTTCGACATCTTTCACTTTGGCAGGGTCAACGGCAATTCCTCCGGCTGATACAATGTGACCGAGGAATCCTACCTCCTGTAACCAGAATTCACATTTGCTAAACTTGGCATACAGCTGATGCTCTCTAAGGGTTCCAAGAATGGTCCTTAGGTGTAGCTCATGTTCTTCTTTCGATTTGGAATAAATAAGAATGCCATCAATGAAAACAACGACAAACTTATCCAGGAAGTCCATAAAAATCTTATTCATGAGATTCATGAAATAAGCGAGGGCATTGGTTAATCCAAAAGACATAACGGTATATTCGTATAATCCATATCTGGTGGTAAAGGCAGTCTTGGGAATATCCTCTGCGCGAATCTTGAGTTGATGATAGCCAGTTCTAAGATCAATCTTAGAAAACACCTTGGCACCGGTCAACTGATCAAACAAATCTTCTATCTTGGGCAAGGGATACTTGTTCTTGATGGTGACATCATTCAGCTTCTGATAATCCGTACACAAACGGTTACCTCCACCCTTCTTGTCCACAAATAAGACAGGTGATCTCCATGGTGACGCACTTGGTTGAATCAATCCAATTTCCAGCATGCCATCCAGTTGCTTCTTCAGTTATTCTAGTTCAGATGGGTTTATACTATATGGTCTCTGGGCTATGGGTCTTGTTCCGGGGATTAGTTCAATGATAAACTCGATATCCCGATCTAGGGCATACCGGGCAAAACATCTGGAAATACATCGGGGTATTCACAGACTATCCGGACTTGGTCAATGGTAGGTTGGGCTATACTCTTGTTGCACTTGAATTGACGAGGTAAGGTTTCAGATATATGCTCGACTGATATTCCGGTTGTACTGGTCATGGTGATGGCTTTCTTGGCACAGTCAATCAATCCTTTATGTTTGGACATCCAATCCATTCCTAGTACTACTTCCAAACCTTTAGTTCCGAGTACTATCAGATTAGCATAAAAATCTATGCCATGGATTTGGATAGGGACGGCTTTGCAAATTTGCCTAGCCTTGGTGGTTGAACCGGGGATTTGAACAATCATAACATGCTTCAGTTTGGTTGGTTGAATCTTACTAGTGCAGGCAAATTCTTCAGTGACAAATGAATGCGATGCACCCGAATCAAACAACACTCTTTCAAGTACTCAATTAACAGAAAACATACCCAGCACGACGTCTGGCGCTTCCTGAGCTTCTTCAGCATGCATGAGAATAAGACGGCCATTGCGGTTGAGTGAATTCCCTGGGGCAAATCTTCTTCCAGGCTGAACACGACGCTGCTGCTAAGCTGGGGCATTTGCATTGGGGGCTGCGGCATTCTTCTTGTTGGGGCACTGGTTGGAGTAGTGACCCTTATTTCCACAGTCATAACAAGTTACCTACGACTTGTCCTTTGCTGCAACAGGCACAACATTGCTTCCAGTCCTCGGGGCAGTGTTGGTGTTGGCGGTAGCATTGTTGTTGAACTTGGGTGGGGCACGATTGAAATTGCTAGAGTTGCCGGGGTTGTTGTGATTTCCTCCGGGCCTAGGGTTTCCACGGTTGGGATAGGTCGGACGGTTCATCAGGGTAAATCCTGGAGATGGGTTGGGGCGATACTTTGGGGTCTGATTGGTTCCTGGCTGATGCATCATGCGACACTTGCGGTTCTCATTGGCTTGGTTGATCTTTCCTTCCATCTGGATGGCAGAGTCGACAAGGGCTTCAATATCAGCAAAGGGGATATTGACTAACACTGTCTACATCTCATCGTGCAGACCATTCAGGAATCTCTCCTTCTTCTTGGCTTCGGTGTCAATCTCATCCAGGGCATACCTAGCTAATGACAAGAATTTGTCACGGTATTCCACTACGGTCATCCTTCCTTGCTTCAGTTCCTCCCAGGTCATCATCTGTCCTCCGGTCATTGCACGAACGCTGTTCCACCATGCTCTGGCATCTCCGGCTAGGTAGTGGGTGGCGAACAGAACTTTCTCGTTAACTTCCACTCCGGCGACTTCCAGGTTGTTTACCATGGTCTGCAGCCAATCATCGGCATCTAGGGGCTCTTCCGACTTAGTGAAAACAGGCGGGTTGGTGTTCTGGAAATTCTTGAGCTTAGATCCATGGTTGTCCTGATTTCCGTGGCCTTGATTGTTGTGGGCTAGCTGAGCTATCTGCTGAAGGGTGGATAGGTTGGCTTGACGTTCGACTCTTTCAGCTTCGCGATCAGAAACCAACATTTGCAGGATCCGCAACATCGGGTCCGGGGATGAACCACTTCCTCCGTGTGGCATCTGAAGATTGAGATAGATCATGAGAAAAGAGGGAATTTCTAAGGTTTTGGGACTTTGAAAAGTTTTTAAAGTTTGACTCAGATTTTCTAGCAACTTGCTATTCATTCATTCACACGATACTACACACACCACAACAAAGGTAAACAGATGGTTTTAGGAACCATGGAAACTACAATACAGTGGGACCGAATACTACTCACTACGCTAGTGATCAAGTGCTACTACTCCTTGGAGTCGGTGTATTCGTCATCCTCATCATCATTGTCGTCATTGATGAAGGCGAAATCATCCTCATCGGTGAAGAAGTCCATAGCCTAATCCTCCAGAAAACCATCATCATCGCTGAGATAGGAGTAGGGGTCTCCACGAAGATCCTCTCCGACATTCTCCCTTTCCTCCAACTGCATGTCTCTCTCGTGGATGGTATCCTCCAAAGACGAGATACGGTGGCGAAGACGGGCAATGGTGCACTCCTTCTTGTCGAGCTGACGGCGGCGAGACTTGCGATCCTTTGCTAGCATGGCGATGGTCTGATCCTTTGTCTTGATGATGGCGGACTTGTGGTTGGAGTAGTCACGGCAATTATCCAACTCCTGCTGATGATCGTACATCATGAAGCTAAGGTGGTCCAACTGAGTCTTCAGCTCGTGGTGGTATGGGGCTTCCAGTGGCTGTCCATTAGCATCACGCCTTGGGCAAAACTCAAAGAGGGTTCCCTTGATCTGGTTGATACTCTGCCCACACAGACGGGCAAGAGCTTCCTGCATGGCCCTGGCAAGTCCATCAAGCCAGTTGTTCTCTCTTAAGGTAAACTGAATTCCCTCAGCAGTGGGAGGTTCAATCTTTCCTCGGAGACTTGCAACAATTAGCCACTGCAGATCTTCTCCTCCTTGATCATTGAGATGAGCTCTGAAGAACTCGGGGTTTGGACGCTCTAGAAGTTCCGAAAGCTGGTCCAAATCCCTCTCAAAGATAAGGTCTCCTCCATTCCCCAACTGATAAAACTTGCTGTACTTCACATCCATCTATAAGAATATAGGACGAGTAAGTTAGTAGAGTGATCAAGTGTGTCAAGTTTTATGTATTTTGCAAGAGTTTTTGAGGAAGATGAATTTTCATGAAAGAATCAAAGTGATAAGAATGGGAATAAGTTTTGTAAATATTTGCTTTCTTTGGTTTTGAAACTAAGTTTTTGATTCAAACGTCCAGTCTAACTAGGGTCTCCTATGGTCAGGATGGCTATGATACCAACTTGTCAACACCCGAATTTTTAATCCCAGATGCCTGTTATGCCATACATCACAATCCCAGGATTACCATTTTTGCGAGACATAACAAAATTGGATACCACAGTACATCATCCATTACAAACCATACATAAGGTCTTAACAAATAAGGATCTCATGATCCAGTTCTTAATACAACTCAAGCAGCAGAAATACGTAATAATAAAGGTAGCGTAGGGGAAGCTCCATCTTCGGGGTCACAGGCAATGCTGACGATGGGAGATGATCCTAGTTCTCGTAACCTTCCTGGGGTCCATCCTCCAGGTACTCCTCTTCATAGTCTGGCCACAGGAATATCCAGGGACAAAGCCATGAGTACTCTTTAAGTACTCGCAAACTAATACTAACAAGTGAAGGGGGGGTTGTAATAGGACACTAAGCTCTAGGGTTGTTTTGCAAAATCCAGATTTACCTCTACTATGTTCAGAAGCAAGAGAAAGCTAGTAAAATTTTATAACACCTAAGTGGGAAATTGTATCTCATGCCACAACTCTGTTGTGGTCAAGTCAAAGTCTCAAGTCATTTCACAAGTCATTTTGAAAACATCTGACGAGGGAACAGTATGGCCACTCCAATTGTCCATAATCGCGGATGCGGCTATTCGAATAGTTTGACACTCTGCAGAGATTGTACACTTTCACCACAACATTCGATACATCCGTCAGGAACAAATCCTGAATTCACCATACTCAGTATGCGGATAATCAATCCTAACATTTCAATTACACGCCCTAGTATAAGCACCTCTCCTGTGAGTTTGGCCTCCCAACCATGACCAACTGTCATCTTGGGTACTATACAGGTGGACAATCTTCACAAGGTAGCCTCAACTTAGACCTTGGCCGTGAGGGAACCAATACTAAGGTATATAAGTTTCCAGTCAAGCCCTACCCAATTTTTGGGTATTGTGGTTGTACGGTAAAATTGGAATGGTATCGCATCTAGACAACCATCAGTTTTATAAAGGGCTAAGGCTCACGCATCAACATTTTCATCACCAAAATCATCTGGTGTTCGGAAACACATGTCCAAAAACATCTCAGTAGAATGATCCATCATTCTAAGGTTTTCATAACCATTTTTTCCACCAAGTATTCCCATCTAAGTTGATCAAGTTTTATGCTTAGCACTAGCATCTACAAGTGGGGGTAAGTACTAATGAGGGGTGGTAAGCTAGTGGAGTTTAAACTAAGTTCAATCTCATGCCTTAGGATGATATCAAGGTTTTCTACAAATTTTATGCTCTTTATGCAACCTTCAAGTATCTCTATAGAATCTACCAATTCACTTAAGTAAGCTCTAAGTAATAGCTTTGATAAAGAAATAAAGTATAAAGCTTGTAAGTAAAACTAGTAAAGGGGGTTATCAAGTGAGTATAACCACATATGCTTAAGGCATATGGCTGGCATGGTAACAAGCAAGTATTTGCTTGCACATTCAAGTAGTAGTATTAGTCTTGCTAAAGTAGAGTATCTTGCAAGTGTTAGCTTGCCTTGTGCAGAGCAGTGGTTGAAGTTTTCCTCGGCTTCTTCTTCGTAGTATCCTCCTTCTTCCTCGTATCCTTGGTCGGTACTAGCGTCTATGAATAAATACGAGGTACATAATCACCAAACAATACTTAACTATTTTCAATCATAACACAAAAGGGTCCTATAGATGATCTAGCATCATCACTAACATTACAAGATTAAAGCTTGGTTTACTTTCTTTTATTTTTAGAAAAGTAATTTCTACTCATTGAAAAACTACTTAAGATTTAATATTCTCCAAACCAAACATGGGATCATGTTGACACATGTCATCACCACACATTTCAGTACATGGGAAAGTGATTTAAAGTGGTGTCACAATTTAATAAGGTTTAACCTTTTTATTTTAAATAAAATAAGTGACTAGAAAGGCCAATGTGGCATTCTTTTATTACTTGAACATTATTTCTGTAAGTAAACCCAAATGTTTTTATATATTCTGAAAGGTATGATCAAATGTGATTTTTGAGAGTTGGAATCAACTCAAAAGCTATTATGGTTTTAATTTGAAATATATTTGAATGCAGAAAAGGTTCTGCCTTGATATTTTTACCAAGGTTGATCTATAGATTCAAATGATTTGAATCCAACGGGCTTGGATTAAGCAGTTCAATATCTTTCTAACAAAATTGGTTTCATTCAATTTGGTTCACTGAATCGAGCTGGGTTGATTTTTGAAACTAGGTACAGAACTGTGTTTGAATTAAAATGGAAAAAGTTAAATTCAAACGAGTGGGCTGCGCGGGAAACGATACTGGGCCGGCCAGCTAAGCACAGCGCTGACGCGGGCTGGTTAAGTTGCTGTCCCCACGCGTCAGTGAGACAGGGGGGTGTGAAGTGGTACGGGGCAACATGGTGCGTTGGATTAGAAGTAAGATCAACGGCTGAGGGTCGTCGTCGATGATGAACTAGTCACCTGCGAGCTAGAACCCTAGCGGCGTAGTGGGGGTCGTGGGAGGCTCACCCGAGCTCAGGCGAGGGTCGGCGATGCGGGCGAATGACGAAGTTGACGACGACGAACCTCCTGGTACCGACAACTTCTCCTGGGGTGGACGAAATCGACGGCGCCCTTCTTCTCTAGAGGTGGCCTGCTCCGGCACAATTCCGGCGATGCGCTGCTCGCCTTGCTCCAAGAACAGGGTTGGACGATCAGTGAGGAGAGGGGAGTGAGATGGTGTGAAGAGTTTGAGCGGGGGAGGCCTCTATTTATAGTCTCGGCGACGAGACCGAACGGGATGGGCAGGCGACGGTGGCGACATGGCTACGGGCTGCTAGAGGCATGGCCGGCGGTGGAGATCGATCGGTGGTCTCCTGGCGATGCTCTATGGCTTTAATGCGCGTGTAGGGGCGGTGGCAAACGGTCTGGAACATGCGATGCTCTGCGCGGCAGAGGCGGCGTCTTCAACGGCGAGCGGTGGCTGTGAGGCATGGGGTGGTGAATGGGGATGTCTAGAGGTCTCCTGGGACGGTGGTGATCGCGTATGCACACGGCGAGGGCGGCGCACAGTCTGTGGGCATGTGTCGAGGGTGGCGCTCTGGCGTGCTCTCGGCATGCGCTCAGAGAAGCTTGGCATGGCTTGGGCATGTGGTCCAGTGGCTGGCAGGGTTCGAGCGCTGGACAGGGGGTGGCGGTGGACGGTGGGCTATGTCCTAGACATGCTGTTTAGGCTTGGTGCTTGCTCTGGCTAGCTAGCCATGGTCGGCTGGCAAGGGGGTGCTCGGGTTGGCATGGAATGGGGCAAAGGGTAGGGGCTAGGGTTTGTCCAAGCACTGGTTGGCACTAAGGGAGACACGGGTGATCAATGGTGAACATTTCTTAGCCAAATTACTACTCAAAACAGTGAAGTTTGGCTAGATTGATTTGTTGCCTCCAAGTGTTTGATGAAATGGCCGCAAGAACTCAAGTTTTGAATTTTGAAAAGATTTTTTGTGGGTGTGCTAGGCATGTGCTGGTGAGTCTGTAGATGCTTGGGTTTTGAAAGTTGAGCTTGATTGAGTGGTTTTTGAAAAAGTGGGATCTTCCCATATGATAAAGATTCAATTTTGACCTGTCCTTTAAACTATGCATTCAAATGTTTTTGGATGATCACAAAGTGGGCCTTGATACTTTGTTATGAGTACTATCAAGTGGTGTAAAGATACAAACAAGTTTCTGTTAAGTTCTGAAAGTTAGAGACAGCCAAAGTAGGCATGGGAGTTAATTTGGCAAAAGTGACCATTCCTTGATTTTGTTTGTTTTGATTTATTTGTCTTTGGGAAAAGTGTGGGGATTGTTTAGATGATGTTTATTTCACCTAAGAATCCTTTTACAAGCAAAGAAACACACAAACAAGGTAATTCAAAAGAATTCAAAATGGAATGCATACACACATGCATGCTTTCATACTTTTATTTAGAATAGTTTTTGTTAACCCTAAATTTGGTGATTAGAGTTTGATGATTCTAGTTTAATATTTTTGGGATGTTACACATTCGCTTCTCCCCGAGCCTGGAATAGCTCCCACACCGCCGCTCTATTGCCCCGCCGTTGTGCCCTCCTACCTTATGTCGTCCTCGGCCCCAGAGCATCCCCCTCCCCCTAGCCGTGGATCCCACTCCACCTCCGGATCTGCTCCTGCCCTTTCTAGATCTACCCATTTCGCGGAACAATATGCAATGCCGGCCGATGCACCGTCCATCCCCGTCGAGCACGAAGAAGATTGGGTGGAATCGCAGGGATCTAACGCATGGATTCCATCTGGGTAAGCATCGTTTCCCTTTTGTGGGTTGATTATTCGTAGTATTTGAACGCGAATTGCTGTTGCTCAACTAACTGCCTTGATTTTAGAATATGATTGATCCAGTGCTGGCATAATTCGTGGTTGTGAACAATAAATCTCTAGATTTTACTTCCCAGCGGGGGTTTCAACCTCTATAACTCTCAGAGATAGATAAAGACTGTAGGGGTTCGTAGCATGGAAAAGAATTCCTATCGCATGAACACAAACAAGCCAAGATCTATCTACTAGATTGTAGCAACGAGTCGATTAGAGTACTCACCCTCGAAGATTCTAAAGAGGTTAACAAGAGCAGATTCTCGTGGGTGATGTAGTCGTACACTTGCCGATCTCAAGATCGTATAGACGATCCTTCCAGCGCTGCATTCTGGCAGCCCTTCCGCAGTCGGTCACACATTCGATACTCGATGAAGACCTTCCAGCAAGCAGTGGAGGTTGTAGTTCTCTCCTCGTGATTCCGGCAGCACGACGGCATGGTGTCAGAAGTAGAGGGAAGATCCTGCAGGGCTTCGCCTAAGCCGGAGCAGGTTATGGTGGAGAAATAGGGTTCTCTGGCGATCTAGGGTTTACAGGCAGGAGAGGAGGAGGTGGAGGAGTCGGCGGCGGCTAGGGCGGCGGCGACGAACTGGTGGCGTGGCGGCGGCGGCGCGGCGGCAGTGTGGGGAGGGGCTGGTGTTGTGTGTCTCTTGGGGCACCCCTCCCCTCTATTTATGAGAGGGAGGTCAGCTTGGGAGAGGGGAGTTTGAATCCTTCCCCAACTCCCTCTCCTTGTTGGCTTGTAGTGGAGGGAAAGAAGGATTCTTTCCTTCCTCCACCAGGATACATTGTCCCAGTTTGACTTTTCAAACTTGGCTTTTGACTTTCAATTTGGAGCTCAATTTCTTTCTTACAAATGCCCAAACAAGTAACCTAGAACATGTTGCAATCATTCCATTTATTCATGACACATTCATGTACCCTTCCCCTTCCGGTCCGGTGAACCTTCTAGACCCTTCTAGATCATTCCGGTGAAAACACTGGAATCATTCCCGAACTCCGGAATTGGACTTTCCTTATATAAATCATATTCTCTGGACCATTCCGAATCTCCTCGTGATATCCTGGACCCCATCCGAGACTTCGAACAACATTCGGTCTCCCTACTTACATTCCATATCTACTAAACAATCATCGAATCCTTAAGTGCGTCTCCCTAATTATGCAGACATGAACGAGACTCTTCTCCGATCAGTAACCAATAGAGGAATCTGGAAATTCATATGGTTCCCACATATTTCTACGATTACTTTATGATCGAATGAACCATTTACATACGATACCAATTTCCCTTTGTTTCGCGATAGTTTACTTATCCGAGGTCTGATCGTCGGTATCTCTACATACCTAGTTCAACCTCGTTACCGATAAGTACTCTTTTCTCGTTCCCGTGATATGTGATCCCTTGTGAGCTAGTCACATGCTTGCAAGCTAATTGGATGATATTCCACCGAGAGGGCCTAGAGTATATCTATCCTTCATATGGACGGACAAATCCCACTCTTGATCCATGTGCCTCAACACATACTTTTCGAACACTCAATGCCACCTTTATAGCCACCCAGTTACGTTGTGGTGTTTGATGTCATCAAAGCATCCATCCGGTGATGGTGATTAGCATGATCTCATGGTCGAAGGAATTAGGTTACTATGTATTAGAAAGTTTATAGCAAACGAACTATTGAAATGACTTGATCTTTATGCTACGCTCATTTATAGGAGTATGTCCATCACACCAGACTCCTAATGATATGATCTTGGTGTTAATAAAATCTCAATGTTCATGATCAGGAAACCATGATCATATATTAACCAACAAGCTAGTTTAACAAGAGGTTTTACTAGGGACTCTTTTATGTTGACAAATCACACAAGTATTAATGTTTCCGGTTAATACAATTATAACATGGTATGTAAAAATTTATCATAAGCATGAAGATATGATAATAACCTCTTTATTATTTCCTCTTGGGCATATCTCCAAAAAATCTCCCTAAAATCTATTGTAAATTCCCCTGGAGCAGTGGCGATTTAGTTTGTTTGCAAGAGTGTTTATAATTATGAACCTCTCACGCGGTCTGAAACTATAATTGACACAACTCTCGCACGGCTAGTGATTCACTTTCAAATTAAAAAATTATACAACTCTTAATGTACAAGAGTGTTTATAATTGACACAACTCTTGAACACTTTCAAATTAAAAAAATATACAACTCTTAATGTAAAAGAGTGTTTATAATTGACACAACTCTTGAACACTTTTAATTTTTTAAAAATTATACAACTCTTAATGTAAAAGAGTGTTTATAATTGACACAACTCTTGAACACTTTCAAATTGAAAAAAATATACAACTCTTAATGTAAAAGAGTGTTTATAATTGACACAACTCTTGAACACTTTCAAATTGAAAAAATTATACAACTCTTAATGTAAAAGAGTGTTTATAATTGACACTACTCTTGAACACTTTCAAATTAAAAAAATTATACAACTCTTAATGTACAAGAGTGTTTATAATTGACACAACTCTTGAACACTTTCAAATTAAAAAAATATACAACTCTTAATGTAAAAGAGTGTTTATAATTGACACAACTCTTGAACACTTTAAAATTTAAAAAAATTATACAACTCTTAATGTAAAAGAGTGTTTATAATTGACACTACTCTTGAACACTTTCAAATTGAAAAATTATACAAATCTTAATGTAAAAGAGTGTTTATAATTGACACTACTCTTGATCACTTTCAAATTGAAAAATTATACAATTCTTAATGTAAAGGAAAAGGGTGTTTACCTTTGAACACTGTGAAATCGCACTTAATACGCTGATAATGATGTGCTAAGAAAATCTTGAGAGATTATCATTTTCATGAAATGTAGGGATGTAATGCATAAACTTGCATATGGAAAAAATTATACACCTTTGAAATCTTTGAAATCGCACTTAGGACATGAAGTGAAATATAATGCAAAAATTATACACCTTTGAACACTTTCCCTTCAAATTATATTCAAAATCATTTGTTTATGGAGTTAAAGCATCGGTGGCGAACTCATTATTTTGCATGGATAGAGGGTGCCCCCCGACAGATACAAGGGTTATCCTGTCTGCTAGATCATAGAGGATCAATCATAGGATCAACGGTTGGTGGGTACGATCAGCGTGACAACTGTCTCGACCAATTAGAGCATAGAAGCCAAGATGAGAGTTTGTCACTAAGAGGGAGGGGAAAACTTAGTAGAACTTAAAAACTAAGGGCAAAACTGACAAGGGGGTTCAAATATAAAACAAAAAGAGATTTAAAAATGGAAAATGCTTCTTTTATACAATAAAATACATATTGTCAGACATCAAACTATTTTAAATTCAAATATACATAAGTTTGACAATTATTGCCTCATTCAGACAAATTATGTTTTGGGGAGGGATGTTTTGGGGAGAGGATTGAGTAGAAAGCCATGAACCTTCATAGATAGTAGGTGATTTGAGAAGTGGTGATTTAGGTTAAAACTTGAGTTATATACATTTGTTATGGTGGAAGGTCACATAATAAGACTCCCTAGATAGATGCCACTATGTTTTGATCTTTTTCAATTTGTTATGCATAAAATGACTCAATTAGCTAGCTAAAACCCATTCGTTGACTCTCTGTTGACCAGCCACCGGAGGGTAAAAGTGAGTATATTGCACAGGCAGTGTTAGTACTGGAGGGCAAAACTGAGTACAACCAAACTGCCAGTGCTACATTTGAGGGTATAACTGAGCACAACTAAGTGGCCAAGGTTAGACACGAGGGAGAAAACGTGACGCACGGTACGCATGTCACGGTGCACGGGGCGGTAGCGGACGCGTGTGGCCGTGCATGGTGCCGCAGCGCACGCGGTTACGCAGTGCACGGTGGTGCAACGAAACGTCTCCTCCCTTTACCTTTATAGAGGCCTCCTCACTCTCACTCATCACTCACTCGCTCACTCAGTCACGCAACCATCTCCACTATCCCATCACCTTCTACAAACCCGCAAGAAAACCTCAACCACGCCGGGGATGGAGAAGAACGGCGTGGTGGCCATCGTCGCCTCCAAGGCGGCTGACGAGGAGGCCCCCGTGCACGTACTGGCCCCCGTCGAGGCATTGAAGGCAGCCGCCATCCCCGTCCAGACCCCCGTCCCCGCTTCAACCGTAGCCGCCGGCGAGGAGGCCCCCGTCCCCGTACATGCCCCCACCGTTCTCCTGCAGATCCCGCACGGTTGGGACCGCTACGGGGACAACAATTACATAAGGCCGGAGAACCCCTTCGACACCAGCTTATCCGACCCATGGTCGGAGGTAACTAGGGTTTTCTCCCCTTCCTTTGTTTTTCCCCATTCCCATCGTTGGATGCTAGATCATGTGTTATTAGGGTCGGCTAATCGGTGGATGCTAGGTATTTTTATAGTAGCTAATCCTCTTATGTTAGATCTTGTATTTCGATGAATGCCCCTAGTTGGTATCAATACTAGCACCGATCTATAGTTGGGATTAGTACTAGCACCGATCTGTAGTTGGGATCAGTACTAGCACCAATCTGTAGTTGGGATCAGTATTCGATTTGGTTTGAGATTTGGGGATTGGGGAATAATCAGGGGATCTCAATCGGTTAATTTATGCAAGTAATCAATCCCGATAATCACGGTATCTCAATCATGTCCTTATTGCACGCTACTGGATTTTGTAATAGGTGGATAGCAGCGACGTCTGCAGCGACGGCGAGTCCATGGACACCAAGACTCGTCAGGTGCTGAGGAAGATGAAGTCCGGCCAGTTCAATGGCTTCTTTGCCGGCGACGTCTATAGGTGCCCCTTCTGCACCTGGAGCCTCGTCACCGATTTCAACTCCCTTGTGATGCATGCTGAGGACGTGAAGACCTATGGCCCGTCAAAAAACACCAACGCCTTCAGAGCCCAGCACAAGGCGCTCAGTTTTCACCTCTGCAACCTCCAGAAGGTGGCCATCGAGTAGGGTCGCATGCCCCCGACCAAGCCCAAGGCGCCCAAGGTCAAGGGACTGGGCAACAGGAAGTGGAGGAAGCGCCATAGTGAGGAGGCGGAGGCCCTCCTAGCGGAGGCCATGAGGGGCCACTGATCCTGTGCTGATGCTGTTAAAGTAAAGCAGCTTCTTTTGTTTTGCTGTCTATGTTGAACTTGTAAGCTGCTGCTGCTAAACATCCTAATTGTCGAACCTGGGTTAAGTATATCGTACTATATAATATTTTATTAGCTGTTTATCTACATCTGCTATGTTCATCTACATATTTATGGTGCTGGTTAGATTTGCTGTCAGATTGGGAAAATACGAGGGCCAAAAGGAACTGTGAACGAAGAGAGATGCTTCTCTAGATTCGCTGCCTTTTTGGTAAAAAATAACAACTATTAGCGACATAAAGGAGAAAAGACGCTCTTAAAAAGGCCAATCATAAAAATAATAAAAAAGAAATCTTCCAATTTAGACGACAGGGTGCACGTAACTACCATACGCGCCCCACATGGTCCCACACCACATCCCCAAAAACGCGTTCCCAACAAGCTGGCCCCACACCATGGGGGGTCCTACTACGGGACCCGACTGAACATGGCCCCACCTATCATCATGCAACGGGGGTAGGTCCTACTTGTCAGCATGTAACGGCGAGGGTCCACTACAGGACCCACCTGAATGTGGCCCCACTTGTCAGCACGTAACGGCAAGGGTCCACTAACGGGACCCGACGGAGAGCGAGTTTCAGACCAATGTGAGAGTTCCATAATAGGAGCTGGACAAAAGTGAGGAAAAACTAAGCGGCTGGGGAAAAGTGAGTACAACTAATGAACCAGGAGCACGAAAATAGAAATCCCTAATTTCTATTCGCTAATTCACATGATTAGTTTAATTTCTATTATTCTATTCATGTCTTATCTAGCGTTTATCATGGTAAATTTCTCTTGGTAAATTGCTCTTTTACTCAATAGGTACATGGCTTGACTTTTTGTTCCTATATTTTTCTTGAGTAATTGAACATATAAATTCAATTGGGAATTGTTTATTGAGTTAGTATCCTTGTGGTAAATTCCTTATTTCACACCTCAGAGGTGGCCACGATCGGACGAGAGAGACATGGGGTGTACTACTCGCCATGATCCGTCGACAGAGAGAGAGGGGTGGATTGGGAGTGAGCAAGGGTTATCATGTATGTTAGATCATAGAGGATGAACGGTTGGTGGCCACGATCTGTGTGACAATGGTTTCAACCAATATGGGTGCATCAACCAAAGTGAGAACAAGTTTGAGTTTTTGTGAGAGTTTCACACAAGAGATAGCGCAAAACTGAGCACAGGTTTATACCTATAGGAAAACCGAGTATAACTTAGGAAACAAGGGCACGGGAATAGAAAAAAAGACTAAGTGAGTTCAAACTTTTCCACTTAAAAAATGGAAAATGTGTGTTTTGTACAAAAAAAGTCCATCTTGGCCTACGTGAAATTGTTTGCAATACAAATATACACTAGTCTGCCAAATATGGCCTTATTTAGAGAAACTATGTTTTGGGAAGGGGATTGAGTCAAATGTCATGCATCTTCATAGCTAGCAGCTCATTTTGAAAAGTGGTTTAGGGAAAAACTTTATTACTTTGTGTTTCTTATTTTTCCTAGGTGGTAGGGAACATAATAAGACTCCATGCCAAGTCGCCACTATTTTTTTGATAATTTTAAAAATTAGTTGTGCCTAAAATTTCTCTACAGTAACCCTAAACCCAACAAAATTGGCAGAACTTCTGTAAAATACTTGGAATACCTAGGAATGTTTGTATCTTCAACCCTATGGTCATATGTACCTAGCAGGGGAGAATTTTTTAATCCCCCCATCTCATGTGCCTTGGATCATATACCCCCTTCTTGGTCTCCCTTGCTTATAACCCTCAAGTTTAGTCTAGATGTTCCTAATTTCCCCTTTGGGATTGTTATATCTTGATTAAACTAATAATCTAATATATTGGTCTAATATCCTAAAATGACCACTCTGTCCTTCTCTCTTTTCTTCAAATCATCACGCATGGATGAACTATGAAGGCGAGCTAGGCTCACAAGACCATGTTCGTCATCGCACTAAAGTGGGTGATAGGGAAAGCGAGAAGGTGAGATGTTGGAGTTGGGGCGAGTGTGTGCTCACCCCAGTTTGCTCGGTAGTAGCGGAATACCGGGAAACACGGGGCCGACCAGGAGGCAGGAGAGCGGGATCAGGAGGCTAACTGGCGGCCCGTGGGAGTATAGACATGTGGCGAGCAGTGGACTTGAGTCCTGTCAACGAGCAGCGGAGCAGAGGTTCGTGTTGATCTAGAGCGTCTCAACCTTGATGACTGGCTCAAATATGGAGCTAGCATTTGGCTGGACTAGAGGAGATGATATTGAGATGAGAAGTAGGAGGTGGGGATCGCTTGAGTAGAGGCCAGAGTAGTCAACGAAGAGCCAAGTAGGGTCCACGGCCTCCCAGTAGTCCACTGTTGTTGCCGAGTAGAAACAAAATGGAAATATGTCTATGCATGTGCTAATTTGTGATGGGTTCGTAGCATAGAAACAAAAAAAATCGTACGATGGAAACAACTAAGTACCAAGAGCTATCTACTAGATACAAGCAACGGGTGTATATACATCCATAGAATACATACCCTCGAAGACCGAATAGCGTTAACAAGGTTGTACTCGTGGATGATGTAGTCGAACGCTTGTCGATCTCAAGATCGAGAAGAAGTCCATCCGGTCCATCCGGTCTAGCACCATCTAGTCCAACACCGCAAAGAAGTGGTGCATTCGTGATCGCACACACGTTCGGGTATCCCGACAACTTCCGTGCCCTCGCTCCAGCGAAGCAGCGTAAGCAACAAATCCTTCTAAAAAAAGCCACCGAAAACATGTATCTCGCTGATCCAAGACCATGGGGAAATTCAAAAGGAGGGAGAGATCCTTCATGAGGAGGTGTAATATGAGAGGAGGAGAGGGAGACCTTTTATAGGGAGAGGGGGGGCAAAACCAAGGGGCGTAGCACCCAACCATGGTGGATTCCCCCACCTTTTCCACATTCATGTGGGTGGACCTCCCACCCAAAATGAAAAGCCTCGACTCACATAAACATGCCTCCACTAAAAAATCCACTCACATCCATTAAATTTCCACCAAATTTAATGCAAGCTCTCATTTAAATAAAACTCTTTTATTTATTTATTCAGAATGTTGTTAATTAATTTAATTAAAAAACATTCACATAAAACCCCTTACAACATTTCAATTTCACATGCAGAACCAGTTTCGGCAATTTCAATCGAAATAATTCTGTTGTCTAGTGAAATAAATTCCCGCGCTTTCTTTTTCTTTCTCTAGCATATTATTTGCTCCGAATGGTGTCGGTATCCCTTAAGTGTGTCACCCTACGGTTCGCGAATAATGCAGACATGATTGAGACCCCTCTCTGATCAATAATCAACAGCAGGACTTGGAGATCCGTACTGACTCCCACACATTCAACGATGACTTCTGTGATCATGTGAACCTTATACGCATATAATCTCAATCCCTTTGTCTCGCGATATATTATATGTTCGGGATTCGATCATCGGTATCTCCATACCTAGTTTGATCTCTTTACCGACATTTAGTCTTTTCTCGTTCCTGTGATATAACATTCTAGTGATCAAATCACTTGCTTGCAAGCTAATTAATGTGATATCACCAAGAGGGCCTAGAATATATCTCTCCGTCATCGAGATGGAAAAATTCCACTCTTGATCCATGATCCTCAACATAACACCTTCGTAGCATTGAATCCACCTTTATAGTCACCCTGTTACGGTGTGACGTTTGATGTTATCAAGATACTCTTCCAGTGTTAGTGATTGACATGATCTCATGGTCTAAGGACTAGGATTACTTCGTATAATGCTATAGCAATATAAAAACAATGACTTTGATCATAATGCTATACTTCGGATGAATGTTCATCACATCATTCCAACTATGTTGTGACCTCGTTATTAACAATATCCAATGTCCATGATCATGAAACATTTGATCATCTTGTTAATCAACAAGCTAGTTTATAAGAGAGGCATAACTAGAAACTTTCTTTTTGTTTATTAAACACACATGTATTAACGTTTCCGTATTAAAACACTTTTAGCATGCAAAATAAACATTTATTATAAAATTGGAATATACATAATATCAACTTTATTATTGCCTCTTAGGGCATATTCCCTTCAGTCTCCCACTTGCACTAGAGACAATAATCTAGTTTGAAAACTTTGCGTATTGAACACCTATGGCTGTCTGGTGTTCCATATACACGATTGCAAGTGGTAAACATAACCTACAGATCTGTCGCTTTCAGTTCCGCGTGTATTTGCATGTCTTTGCGTCTTCACGCATCACTCATTCTTTAATGAGATGGCATTGTATAAATTTGGTATTTTGGTGAGGCCTTTAGTTCACTGGGGTTAAATCATGTTGATACTATTTTCGTACAATATATCTTTAGTGTCAGCCCATTGTGAACCACAACTTAGTTTGATAACAAACTACTTGACACAAATACCCTCCTTTGCTGCTACTATAGCAGTCATATACTTAGCCTTTTTATTGTAGTATCCGTCACAATGTCTTAACTTTGTAATTCATCCAAATCCATCATGGAATCTCCTTTCCATTACATTGTACCACCCATAGTTTAAATTGAGATAAACTTGATTTGTATCTTGTGACAGAACTAGTGTCATTTTACAATGAACTATTTTTCTCTTATATAAATAGAATATATTCTTAATTCTTCCAAAAGATTATAAGAATATCCTTACTATCGTCCAATGATCATCTTATGGTTCATTCTGGTATATGCTCATACCACTTAGAGCACAGGACATATCTAGATGTGTACATATCATGGTATGATTGATCAAAATATTCTTGTGATTTTACTCATCAAGTGTCAAAGAACTTGAATCTTGTTTCACTTATCAAGTATTAATTCACTTGAGTCTTGGTTAAATTATTTTCCATGCGATAAGAATCTTTTCTCGTTGTTTCCATATTGAACTCCTTCAATATCTCATATATGTATGTTTGGCACAACCATATTAGCGTCATAGTCTATCCATATTGACATTCATGCCTAATATTCGGGTTTTGCCTAAGTATTTCATCGAAATTAAATTCTCAACCTTTGTTAATAAAAGATACATCATTTCCAATCAACAAGATGTCCTCCACATAATGTATTATAAATATGTCTTAGTGCTCCCACTTAATTTCTTGCAAATGCAAGCATCTTCATCATCTCCTGATGAAATTAAACTTCTTTAACAGTTTTATCACAGTGAATATTCTAACTCCGCGATGCTTACTTCAACCATTGAAGTTTGCATGCCCTTTTTAGCATCCTTTGAATTAACAAAACCCTTTGGATCATGTAGTGTACACGTTCTAGGTAACCATTCTATTAGAAGAACTTTGTTTTGTTTGTTCAAATACCATATACCAAATTATATCCAGACTAAATATCGCTATGAAAGATCAAATCTTTTCATATCAACTCCTTAAACATTGTCATAAAATATTTACCGACATGTCTACTATTTCATAGATGTGAAACATCCATGTCTGTTTCTTTATAGATCCAAATACGACCGATAGGTTTTTACACCTTTTCGGAGGGTCTTCCAAGTTCAAAAAACTTGATTTATCATGTATGGAACTATCACGGATTTTATGGCTTCAAGCTATTTGACGGAGTCAGGGCCCATCATCGCTTCTTTGCATGTAGTCGGTTCAGCATTGTCAAACAACAATGATTTACTCTCAAATCTCAGCATTTGATTGTTTATCCGACCTACTTGGTTCAATAGAAACTTAGACCTCCCTGACCACAACCTTTGAGGCACATAAGCTATGAGCATTATGGCTGCCTTCAAAACAATTTCCAGCGCTGTGCAACTTAGCACATTTAACTAAGGTTCATCAACCTTATGAAAGTTCTATTGTCCTCCCACTTAACTTTTGCGAAAAAATCCTTTTTCAAGAAACTTCACGTTTCAAGCGACAAACTCTTTTGTACGTGGTGTTATGGAGGAATACCCAACGGTTATTCAAAATAACCTACAAAGATATGCTCATCCGAATTTGGTTGTAAAACATCTTACTTATGCTTAGCATACCAAAGTTTAAGAAAGGACAACTTGGGTTTTACCCCGAACCATAAATTATATGGTGTCATTTCAATGGATCAATATGGAGCTCTTTTCAGTGAAAAAGCAGTAGTCTCTAAAGCTTTAATCTTTTAAAACAAAATGGCAGTTTTATAAATAACACCTTTGATCTAACCATGTCAAACAATGTTTCATTACAAATCTCAAGCACTCCATATTCCTATGGTATTTCGGAAGATGCAAATCTAGGTGTTTTGCTAAACTGGCAACTCAAATAAATCCCTTTATGATCAAATCATAAATTATTTATTTTCTTGTTACAGTGATTTTCCACTTCATCTTGAAAGTCTTTGAACGTTTTCAAATATTTCATACTTCTTTCTAATTAAGTGAATATTCACTCAAATTTCCGGAGAAAGCATATGAAGTTGAAATCCATCGCTTACGACTACACATAATGGACTACATACATTGATATCTATAAATTCTAATAATTTAGTCGATCGTTCTTCTTTGGCCTTTGAACGAAGTTTTAATTATACCAAGGAAAGTCTCACAAGCATCATTTTATCAAATCAAAGACTCCAAAAATCCATGAATATGGAGTTTCTTCATTTTTTCTTTCCAATATAATTTAAATGGCGATGTCACTTTGTAAGTGATCTTTCAATCATTTGTCTTGCGACATTTTAGCATTAGGTTTTATGGATGTGATTTCTGCAACTAGATTTGTAAATCATCCATCTTATATGGAATACGGTAATTATTTGAACAATCTTTTTTCTCATAATACCTGATTTAATTAACAATTATTAAAATAAATCTTGAAGGCAAGATTTGATGTCAACGGGAAATACAAACACCTGTTTGTTTGTTTCCGATGAACATTATCCCATATTCTCTTGCTAGTTACTTAGGCCATTGTAGTTCATGAATTGTGTTATTCTGTATGATATTTCATACCAACCAATTCGGTATCCAATACACAAGAACCACATTGTTTAACATGCAAAGAATACAACCATAACATGTATATCATCTATATACCTAAGCTGGATATTTCCAGTCTTTTCTTTTCTGCCAAATATATTTTATAGATTCTGTTTTAGCATTTCCTTTTCCTTTTAAAAGAATCTATCAACATCAAAAGTGGTGCCATATACTGACACATATTCCAAAGCGTGTATATTCAAATACTAATACCTTTGGACTTGCACTTTGAAGTAGATCATCGTCATCAAATGATTGGCGTTCTTTCAAAATGCACTCTTTAGTAATCTTTTAGTGTGGTAAACACTTGACCTACATCTTCTATTCATCCTTATCATGACAACTTTCATGATCAAGCTAATGTAGGTTATAAAGGCGAATCGTGAGTATAATGTTACTTTCCAAAACCTTTTTTTGGATGATTATGATGTCTAGCATCTCCAACCTTTGCAAATTCTCATCCAATATGAGAACATATATTATACTCTATCATATTTCAACCAAAAACATTGTTTCAGATATCGTTATATCTGCCACACATGATGTTTTTTGAAACAATTATTTCATCTCCTAGATAACCTTGATATTTAAAAACAATCAAAAATCATGGAGGCAAACATGATACTTTAGATACTAACACTAGAATTATTACTCTCGATTTAATACTAATTATTAAATTTCACGGAGTAAACAGAGTTTGCTAAAATTTTGCAATAGGAATTTAAACTTTAGATTGACATTCAACACAATATGATACCAGTTCGTAAAGTAAATATCAAGTATTCTATAGTTCTATTATCTCAAATACAACTAATCATAAGATGGTGAACGAATGCCAATGACTACAACAAATTATGCAAATTCACTTTGATTTATGATAAATTGAGTTCTAATAATCCAAATTAGAAATGAACTCCCACTCAAAAACGACATCCCTCGTGTATTTTTGGTGATCACATGAACCAAATCCACTACACCAAGTCCGATCATCACGTGGGTCGGTGTAGCTTCAAAGGTGAGCATCTATATGGTCATCATATCAAACATATAACTCATGTTTAACCTTTAGGTCCGTGTTTTGAGGCCATGTATGTATATTCTAGGCTCATCAAGTAAGAACCTTAGTATTTGCGTGTGTAAAACTGTCTTACACCCGAGATATGCTCATGGATTTAAGTACACCCGATCATCACGTGATGTCTTGAAGCGGCGAAACATAGTCAGTGCATACTTAAGGAAGAACAAATTTTATCTTGATATCTAAATGAGGGATCATCTTATAATGCTAATAAAACGCCAAACAAGCAATATAAGATGCAAACAAACATCATATGCTACAGTGATATGATATGGTTCTTGCACTTGATCTCTATCTTGTGCATCGTGGAATGATCTTTATCATTCCTATATGTGTAAGGCCAAGGTCTATGGAACTTACACTTTGTCATATTATAATTTTCAATAGTATCATTCCATACTACAAATTATAACACTACCATATCATAGTACTTTCTCGGAAAAACCAAAAACTAGACGCCTCTAATTTATCTTTTGCATGTTTTACGTGGCTGAGGGCTTTCAGAGATAGAACCGTTCTTACCTACGAACATGGAACCACAACGACGATAATCAAATTATTGATAACTCGTTGTGAATCATATATTGACTATAGTAGGAGAGACAGACACCCGCAAGTCACTTATGCAAAACTAGTTGTATGTCAAGCGTGGAACAGGTCTCATGTGAGAGGACATGTAAAGTTTGTCCGGGCCGCTTCATCCCACTATGCCACCAATATCCAAAGTACAAGGAAGAATCAATAACATGACCATCAGCGCCCACATACTCATATGTGTACTACCCGTGCAAAGCATCTACACATAGATCCGGATCTGATACCACTATTGGGTTCGCAGCATAGAAAACAAAAAATTTCCTATGATGGGAACAACTAAGTACCAAGAGCTATCTACTAGATACAAGCAACGAGTGTATATATATCCATAGAATACATACCCTCGAAGAACGAATAGCATTAACAAGGTTGTACTCATGGATGATATAGTCGAACGCTTGCCGATCTCAAGATCGAGAAGAAGTCCATCCGGTCCATCCGGTCCAGCACCATCTAGTCCAGCACCGCAAAGAAGTGGTGCATTCGTGATCACACACACGTTCGGGTATCCCGACAACCTCTGTGCCCTCGCTCTAGCGAAGCAGCGTAAGCAACAAATCCTTCTAGAAAAAGCCACTGAAAACATGTATCTCGCTGATCCGAGACCATGGGGAAATTCTAAAGGAGGGAGAGATCCTTCATGAGGAGGTGTAATATGAGAGGAGGAGAGGGAGGCCTTTTATAGGGAGAGGGGGGCAAAACCAAGGGGTGTAGCACCCAACCATGGTGGATGCCCCCACCTATTCCACATTCATGTGGGTGGACCTCCCACCCAAAATGAAAATCCTCGACTCACATAAACATGCCTCCACTAAAAAGTCCACTCACATCCATTAAATTTCCACCAAATTTAATGCAAGCTCTCATTTAAATAAAACTCTTTTATTTATTTATTCAGAATTTTGTTAATTACTTTAATTAACAAACATTCACATAAAACCCCTTACAACATTTCAATTTCACATGCAGAACCAGTTTCGGCAATTTCAATCGAAACAATTCCGTTGTCTAGTGAAATAAATTCCTGCGCTTTCTTTTTCTTTCTCTACCATATTATTTGCTTCGAATGGTGTCGGTATCCCTTAAGTGTGTCACCCTACGGTTTGCGTATAATGCAGATATGATTGAGACCCCTCTCTGATTAATAATCAGCAGCATGACTTGGAGATCCGTACTGACTCCCACACATTCAACGATGACTTCTGTGATCATGTGAACCTTATACGCATATAATCTCAATCCATTTGTCTCGCGATATATTACATGTTCGGGATTCGATCATCGGTATCTCCATACCTAGTTTGATGTCTTTACCGACATGTAGTCTTTTCTTGTTCTTGTGATATAACATTCTAGTGATCAAATCACTTGCTTGTAAGCTAATTAATGTGATATCACCAAGAGGGCCTAGAATATATCTCCGTCATCGGGATGGAAAAATTCCACTCTTGATCCATGATCCTCAACATAACACCTTTGTAGCATTGAACCCACCTTTATAGTCACCCTGTTACGATGTGACGTTTGATGTTATCAAGATACTCTTCCAGTGTTAGTGATTGACATGATCTCATGGTCTAAGGACTAGGATTACTTCGTATGATGCTATAGCAATATAAACACAATGAATTTGATCATAATGCTATACTTCGGATGAATGCTCATCACATCATTCCAACAATATTGTTACCTCGTTATTAACAACATTCAATGTCCATGATCAGGAAACCTTTGATCATCTTGTTAATCAACGAGCTAGTTTATAAGAAAGGCATAACTAGGAACTTTCTTTTTGTTTATTAAACACACATGTATTAACTTTCTGTATTAATACAATTATAGCATGCAAAATAAACATTTATCATAAACTTGGAATATACACAGTAACAACTTTATTATTGCCTCTTAGGGCATATTCCCTTCTATTTGGTAGTTAAACATTGACAAATATGTTAACTAGGCCAAAGGGGAATTACCAACATGTATGCAGAACTAGGGGGCTTAGAATCAAGGAAGACTAATAAGGGGGCATATGATACAAGGTGCATGAGCGGGGGGGGGGGGGGGTAAAATAAATTCTACCCCTACGGAGTGATCTAGTATTTTTGTAACTAGGGGTGATTTTAATTTGCTTAGGTTTCCATATGAGAAGAGTAAAGGCCTGTTTGACGATCATTGGACATTCCTTCTTAGGCCTCCTTTGATTTGTTGGATTGTTTCAGGAATTCCATAGGATTTAGACCCAGTGGAATTTTTCCTTTGGGCAGTGTTTGACTCATGGGATTGTATCCTACAGTAAATAGTCCCATAGGAATTTGGTAGTGTATTTTCATAGGAAATTTAACATGAGGTTAGACCTCAGGAAAAAATCCTGCCAAGATTTCCTATGCCTGTAGGATTTCACTAGAGAGGGCAAGTCAATCCTATGCAATTCCTATCCCTTTATGTTTCCTATCCTGAAAATCAAAGGAGGCCTTAATGTTGTCATTGACAGTCTTGATTTAAAGAAAGTAACCATGATTGGAAGACAATTTACTTAGGCTAACTCTTTGTCGGAACCTACATACGAAAAGCTTGATCGTGTACTGATGGACTCAGACTGGAAAGATCATTTCCCTCTAGTCTCGATACATGCTCTAGAATGTATTGAGGCTCTGTCAGATCATGCTCCCACTTTGCTTACAACCAGGTTACCTAGGCCCCGTTGTGCTTGTCCGTTCAAATTTGAACTTGGATGGTTACTCCGGGATGGTTTATAGGATATGGTGAAAGCATTTTGGAAAAGACCGGTTGTTGGTGATACCCCAGTCCAGAGGTGGAATAATAAATTACTTATGACACGAAAACACCTTGGGGGTTGGGCACGACACACAATTGGTATACTTAAGGAAGAAAACTTAGATTATCATCTACTATTGATGAACCCGAAGCTTTAGCAGAAACCCGGTTGCTAACTCCATAGAAAATTGAGCTTAAAAGCCAATCAAATGCGGAGATGTCTTGGTTACTGCGTGAAGAGGAACTCAAATGGTATCAGCGCTCTAAATCTTAGTTTATTTTACATGGGGATTCGAATAGTAGATACTTCCATAGTGTGTCCAATGACATACACAAGAAGAAACTTATTCATTCCGTAATGCATGATGACGAAACGATTAAGGGACATGAGTAGTTAAAATCTTACATTACTAATTACTACAAAGGCTTGTTCGGGGAACTAGAGGAAGGATCTTTCTCAATGGATGAATCCCAAATAGACGATGTACCCTAGGTTTTTGATGAGGAAAACAATTTTCTGACCGCTCCCTATACTGAGGACGAAGTCAAATTAGCTATTTTCTAGATGGAACACAATAAGGCCCCTGGTCCTGATGGTTTCCCAGCTGAGTTTTATCAAACTTTTTAGGATATCATCAAAACAGATCTCCTTGACATGTTTAGTGCTTTGCACGTGGGTCAATTAGATCTATTTCAGTTGAATTTTAGAGAGATTGTCTTATTACCTAAGTTTAATGAAGCAGAACGAATCCAACAATATAGACCGATTTGTCTTCTTAATGTTAGTTTTAAGATTTTCACCAAAATTGCTACTATCAGGTTAAATTCAGTGGCTGATCATGTAGGTCGCCCTTCGCAAACTGTGTTTATGCAAGGTCGTCACATACTTGACGGTGTGGTAACCTTACATGAAACGGTTCATGAACTACATAGGAATAAATTAAATGGGGTAATCCTAAAAATCGATTTTGAGAAAGATTATGATAAATTTAAATGGCCTTTTCTCCAACAAGCTCTTAGAATAAAAGGTTTTTCAGCTGAATGGCGTGCTTTAATCAATAGCTTTGTAGGAGAAGATAGTGTTGCCATCAAAGTCAATGACTATATTGGCAAATACTTCTAGACCAAAAAAGGGCTAAGAAAGGGAGATCCATTATCGCCAATGCTATTTAATATAGTGGCTGATATGTTATCTATCTTGATTAAGCGCACTAAGTAAGAGGGCCAAATTGAAGGTGTGAGTCCCCACCTTGTGGATAGCGGTTTATCTATTCTTCAATACATTGACGACACAATACTCTTTATGGAACACGACCTCAAAAATGCTAAGAACCTAAAACTCATACTTTCAGCATTCGAGCAACTTTCGGGATTAAAAATAAACTTCCATAAAAGAGAATTGTTTTGTTTCGATGAGGCCAAGGATGCATCCGACCTTTATAGTGAGCTTTTCAGTTGTAGTCACGGAGTTTTTCCAATTAGATATTTGGGCATTCCGGTTCATTACCAAAGGTTTACAAATGCTGAATGGAAAATCGTCGAGCAAAGACTACAGTTGTGTTTGAGCAGCTGGAAAGGTAAATTGCTCTCTATAGGGGGAAGATTGTACACATTAATTCAGTACTCAGTAACATGGTACTGTATATGATATCTTTCTTTCAACTACCAAAAGGGGTCTTGAAACGGTTGAATTATTTCCAATCAAGATTCTTTTGGCAGGGAGATAATGAGAAAAAGAAATATATACTAGATAAATGGAATGTGATGTGTCGGCCCAAAGAACAGGGTGGGCTAGGTATTCATGATATAGAGATTAAGAATATAGCCCTACTTAGTAAATGGCTCTTCAAGTTATTAACTGAAGAAGGGATATGGCAGACTCTAATTAAAATAAAATATGTTGGATCAAAAGCATTGTCCCAAATGGTTTGGAAACCTGGTGACTCTCACTTTTGGGCTGGCCTGATGGCGACGAAGAAACATTTCATCCTCTTTGCCATATTTTCTATTAAGGACAGGTCTTAGATAAGGTTTTGGGAGGATAAGTGGCTAGTAAATGCTACACTCTGAAAACAATATCCTGCATTATATTCCATTATCCTCTATAAGGAGGAAACGATTGCCACCATGTTGGAATCATTTCCACCCAATATGACATGTAGGAGATATTTGATTGGTTCTAGACTTGACTCTTGGATCATGTTGCTACAACGGTTGGCACATGTTCAACTGTTGGAGGAGCCTGATGAATTTTGATGGAATCTAACTGAGAATGCTTGTTTCTCCGTTAGCTCATTGTATAATGCTTTAGTCCAGCCATTTATACTAGTATTAGATATTAGGATGATCTGAAGATGAAGATACCTCTTAAAAATAAAATCTTTGCTTGGTATCTTTGCTGATGGATTATCCTTACAAAAACAACCTTATTAAGCGGAATTGGCATGGGAATCCTGGGTGCATGTTTTGTCACCAAGACGAGACAATCAAACACATGTTTTTCCAATGTAGTTTTGCATGGACTATATGGTCAGTCACCCAAGCAGCTTCAGGCTTGTATCCACCACATAGTATTGCCAACATTTTTGAGAATTGGTTACATGGTATAGATAACAAGTATAAGTTACTTCTTCGGGTCGGAGCGATTGCCATTATATGGTCGCTATATAGAAATGATAAGGTGTTTAATAATATAAATTGTTCTCTCCTACAGGTTATTTATAGATGCACCAATACCCTTCGATCTTGGTCGGTACTACATCATATGGAGTATCGCGACCTTTTTACAGAGGTGTGTACGCAGCTGGAGGATATGTCACGTGATTTGTTTACCAGATATGGATGGCATCATAATCTTTGGATCGGCCCGCCTTTAGCACCTTAGGCGTTATTGAATTTTCTCATCATGATATGTAATCCTCCTATTTGTTTTATTTCTGTTGGATCTATTCAATTGGTGTCGGCTGTGTGCATCCTAGTTATGCAGAGGCTGGGTGTAATACTTGCTCTAAGTAATAAAAACGTCCTTTATCGAAAAAGGGGTGTTCTGCTTTTGGGGCGGGGTTTTGATTTCTCCCTGACAAACAAAACTAGTTTGGGCACTTAGAAAATGAAAAACAATGTACAATTCGTGCAAAATCATCCATGTTGGCCTACATCAAAAAATATTTGCAATCCAAAGATACACGAGTGTACCCAATTTTGGCTCATTTCGATGAAGTTTCTATATTTTATGCCATTAACTAGCTATACCACATCCGTTGACCCCATGTTGACCATCCACTCAAGGTTAAAATTGAGTATAACAAACTTAACGAGGGGTAGTACTAAGCATACAAGTGTGTATGTGGTGCACTATGCAACTAACGCATGTAAACGGTGTAGTATGGTACGCGTGTCCATAGTGCAGGGTGTAGTAGAGTATGCATACACGTATCCACGGGAGCACAAAACATCGGTAGTCATATCCCTATATAGTTCCCCTCTCACTCTGCCTCCCCACTAACTCTCATTCTCTCACGCAACCGCTTGTTAATCTACAAGGAAAAACCTTCCTCATTCTCATTCTGGCTTCCTTTGTCTTCTGGTAAAATAATATGTTTCCATATTTTTCTGATATTTTTCCGATCTTCGCGAAATTGCACCGAAACGTCTTCTTTTTATCAGATTCCAGACTCTAGCAGTCCATCCTCCAGGAATCATCGAACATGCATAAACATATGAAAAGCCATAAGTAATACCTCATAATAAGACAAATATCAATGAATAGAGGTAAATTATGATATAGAAAGGTGATGCAAATTGGGCGTATCAAAAACCTAAGACCCTAGGCCCTCTCTCTCTCCATCGTTAACAACAACAAGATCGCAAACCCTTGGTCCAGTAAAAACTCAATAGGAATTATAAAACTCTCGAAGGTACATTTAAGTAATCTCACTTTGCTTTATGCTTCCCGAGGATTCGATAAACCTAGGTCTACTAGGGAAAAAGCGGTATACTACATCCGTAATCCGGATCGAAGGTATCAACCCTTTTTCTGGCGCCGTTGCCGAGAAAGCAATAGCTACCTTGGTGAGGTTAGTAGGAACCTTGCTAGTTTTAAATTCTCGTTTTTAATTTTGTTAGTTTGCTTTCAGTTTTTATTTGAAAAACCAAAAAAATTAGTTAGTCTTTTAAATTCTTGTTTTATCATCATTAGTACTTGTTTAAGAAAATACAAAAACATAGGAAGTATGGCTGAAAAGAAGCTTGGGGAGTTTGCAACTCCTAACAATGATTATTTACGTACTCCTATTACTCAGCTAGCAATTGCTGCTGAAGATTATGAAATTAAGCCCCACTATTTAAGTTTGGTTCAACAGAGTCAATTTGGAGGCTCATGCAGATATGCACTTAAATACTTTCACTGAAATATGTGATATGTGTGCATTAAAGATGTTTACCCCAATGCGGTCAAGTTACGCTTATTTCCTTTCTCTCTTAGAGGAAGAGCAAAAGAATGGTTGCTATCTTTGCCTAAAAATACTATTGCATCATGGTTGGAATGTACTTCTTTATTTATGACTAAATTCTTTTCATCTGTAAAGACTATGCAACTCAGATATAATATTACTGGTTTTAGACAGGAAGAGCGTGAGCCACTAGCGCTTGCGTGGGAGAGAATGAAAGAATGCATGAGAAACTATCCCAGCCATGGGATGGAAGACTGGTTAATTCCCCATTTATTTTATAATGCTCTTAATCCTGTTTCTATGCTAGATACTACAGCTAGAGAAACATTTATGGGTAAACAAATTACCGAAGCAAAACAACTGCTAGACAATATGCAATACAACCATGCCCAATGGCATGTGGAAAGATCAAACACGAAGAAGGTGAACTTCGTCACACCTCAAGAGAATGAAGACCTCAATGCTAAGTTGGATGAGCTTATATTAGCTGTTAAAGGTAAGGAAACCCCGGTAAAAACTACTCCCGAACCAACTATTGAAGAAGTAGACTTCATATCTCATAATAATTATAACCCTTCTTGGAAGAAGAATTATAATCCAAACTTTCAAAAACATTATTATAGTCCTGCAGGTAGCTCTAATAATAATATGGCATCAAGCAATACTAGTCTCCAAGAAACTCTTAAAGCTTTTATGGACTCACAGAATGAGAAAAACCATATTCTAGTCAAAATTACGGAGAATCATGATGCTATGCTTGGTAAATTATCTAACCAAGCTGTTAGTTTGAGTAATGATTTGCAGTCCCTCCAAGAAAGAACAAGGATCATTGAGGCACAACTAGATAATATAACTGAGAGTCAAACTCTCATTCTAGCAAAATTTGCAGGTAAAACTGAGCCCAACCCAGTTGAAGAGCTCAAGATGATAATAATCCAAAGGGAGGAGCCCGAAGAACTTGATTATATCAATGCTCCTTCACCAAACTACACTGTTGAAGATCTTGTAAAAAGGATCAATGTCAAGATTCCGGTAAGTGAAGGAAATGAAGAAGCCATGTATCAACACTTCGTTAATCAGGTAGCAATAAAGGTACGTGAGCTTGAAGAAGAATACAAGAAAATTGTTGAAAAATTTCCTGTTAAGCTAGATGGTATATTTGAGCCTACCATTAAGATTACAATTGGGACTAATGAAATAGATGCACTATGTGATCTAGGCGCAAGTGTTTCAACAATTCCAAAGAGTCTTTTAACAAGTTAAATCTTGGCTCTTTTGAAATTACTGAACTAAAATTACATCTAGCAGATTCTACTAATAAACAAGCAGTAGGCATAAATGAAAACACTTTAGTTTACATTAAAGGCTATCCCGCTCTTACTGATTTTGTTATTGTTGACATTCCTGAAGATGCTACTGCCCTTATCATATTAGGCCGTCCTTTCTTAAGAACTATTAAGGCTTTGATCAATTTGCATGAAGGGAACGTGAAGCTTCAACTACCTTCGCGGGATCCTTTTGTTATTCATTTTCCAAGGAAAAAGAAAGCCAGAAAAGATGATAAGGAGGCCATCACTTTGAAGGCCAATTACTTCGGAGTGGGTGTTCCACTCATATGGCCTAAGTGAGCAATATCAAGGTCAAGCTATTGACCATAAAAGAGCGCTGCATGGGAGGCAACCCATGTGAAATAAAGGTTTGAGTTAAGTTTTTAAGTTTTAGTTTAAGTTTTGTATAAATAAAGAGTGCTAGAAAACTCTAGTGAGAGGAAGAGATTTAGCGGTACTAAAAATTCATGTTTAATATATGCCATAGTTGGTCGAAATTTTAGTCTGTCTTTTTTCTATCAAAACAAGGTGTTTCGCTAAGTTTCACTCTAAAAAGTAATTCTCGAAGAAATAGAATTTTTTTGATTTGTACAAAAGGGATAATGACCAACTATACGGCGGGAATAAAAATTCGCGCCTTATAGTTTCCGCCGAATAGTTATGTTACCCATCGACAATTTTTCATCCTAGAGTACAGAAGGTTTGACGACCAACTATTCAGCGGAAACAAAAGTTCCGGCCGTATAGTTGTCGTTGTATAGTTACGGCCGCTAGACAGAAATCCTAGGAAACCCTAAAATTTTGCTGTCAGACCAACTATACGGCCGGAACACCCTGTTCCCACCGTATAGTTGTCATTATATAGTTGCGTCTCACCACTTAAACACTTGGGGAGGTACCCAAAACATTAAAAACACAATCCATTTTTCTCTCTTTTACCTCCAAAGTCTCTCAAAACCTCAAGGGATCTTCATCCCTTCTCAATTTCGTTCGAATTCCTCGCACACAAGTGATCTACGGTATGTTTCTCCTCCGATCCTCTAATTACTTTTTGAAAATTCATCTCTGATCTATTGTCATTATCAATCTAGTGTGATACTTGTTTTCAACTATTGCCATGATTATCTTGCCTAGATTAATATGTCGAGGAGACTCTTTAGTGTGCTATGATGAAGATTATGCTATGACTATCACTGTTGGATCAAAAAGTTTTATATTTGTCACTTTTATTATTTTTAGAAGATGAACATGAGGAGCCAGACATGTGCTTTTGCCACAACTAGTTCTTCTTGTGTTGCAACTCAGGAACGCATGGGGATTAGATTCAAGAACGATGCCCACCATGATCGTTTCGACAAGATCAAAAAATCGAGAAGTCAAGGCAACCAAGTGGGCTTGCCCCGTCACTTTGAACCAACTCGGTATTTCTAATGATTTTAATTTACTTTGCAATAGAGTTGGCATGTAAACCTTTGTATTCCATGATGCACCAACCTATCGACGGTTAACCCTTGAATTTCTTAGCTCTTTGAGTAGCACCGTCAAAGCATGGCATGGGGGGATAAGATTTCTTTCCGACTCATGAACAATAATTATTCTCTACACTAGATGAATCGTGAAATTGTTTTGGTTTACCCAACAATGATCCTATTGCTCCGCGTGTAGCTTTTACCAACATGGAACCTTCCCCTGAACTCTTCTATAATAGAATGAGCTTAACCTCTAGAGTTAATAGGGGAAGAATATTCAACATCCCGCTATTCGCTATTTGTTATATGTCATTGCTAACACCTTGCAGGCGCACAGTGAGTTTACAAGACTCAATGAGGAGGACATCTTAGTCCGTGCAAAAGCTTCTTTTAACTATGAAAACTTGTCACTTCACTTGGGCGCAATACTTGTGCTCTACTCGGAGTACCAATTCCACCAAAGCCAAGGACCAACCACTTGTGGAGGCGTCATCACCGCGCTTACCAATGCATTGGGCATCGACCTAGGTGAGTTACAGCCGATGCTAGGTGAGCGACGTGTTGGTTACTCTACTTTGAGGGCTTGTGGAATTCTTACTAGGAGAGGTGGTGTTTATTATCTGCCTATTACTGGAGCTAGGCGTATCTACCCTGCTCCTTTGCCTAATTATTTTTTCTCTATCGAGGAAGGACGTGTGCTTGATGACTTGCAGGTTGAGCAACACCAACCCGAGGAGGAGATTCTGGAAGAGGATGAGAACCACGAGGAGGAGGAGCAATAAGTACCTCATCAGGAGCAGCAGCCACCAAACCTGTTCGGATTTCCAAGAACTTGGAGGAACTGTGGAGGGAATACACAATCTCGCCATGAACCTCCGAGAAAAAAAAGTAACCTTTGAACTCAATTTGCGGACTAGAGTTACAACTTTCCCCCCACCACAGTGATTTGAAGGGCTTGCAAAAGCCTAAGCTTGGGGAGGTTTTCTATCTATTTTATATTTTGGTTTTTAATTTGCTTTATCTTATTTTCGAGGTTATGCTTTTCTTTGAGTTTATAAGCACTCATTTTGGTTTCCCCTACACTTTATCTTGGTTATTTTGTTTTGTTTGAGATTTTTAAGCCGAGATTTGCCGCCAATTTTCTATTCTTTAATCCCCCTTCTCAAAAACCACAAAAAGATTTCTCCGTTTATCTTTATTTTCCCTCTCTCATTTTCTTTCCGCCTCGAAGTTCTCGATGATTTGCAGGAGAGTGATTGACTGCGAGTTTCCAAGAAACAAATAAAAAGGTAAGAGAGAAGTGGAACCAAACATGAGAGGTATGCCTTATGACTCCCCACTTTTGAAGTTTGAGAAACCCATGCTAGTTAGTAGTAATGTTGAGATGTTATATCGGTGGAGTTAGTCTCTATATTGTAGTAAAATTTTGTTTGCATGGGTATTTTAATTGGGTAAGTTTTGTTCCAGTTCTTGTAGTTAACCGAGTCTTGCCTAAAAATTTGCTAAATAATTGAAATAAGAAAAAGTCTCACAAACTGAAGACTTGGGTGTTGTAGTGTTTAGTCTTGAAAGCCTATTCCTGGAGACACTCAACATCACAAAAAATAATGATTGACTTGATAGCTCTTTGAAAGTATTTATTCAATTGAATTAATGTTTAGCGGTTTTTGTGAGCATGCCAAAGTTTGACTTGTAGATCATAAGAATGATATAGCTTTATGCGTGTCAAACTTCATGGGATGCCAACAACTCCGCTGGCCTATGATCGATCTTCATGGAGGAAACTCCTAGATTTCGGCTATGAGTTGATTAAACATTTGTAGAATCAATGCTATAATGGGTAAGATTAATGGCAATCCCAAGTAGCTGTAACATGACGGAATTACTCCTCTGGCTGATATGAGTTATCATTATGTAAAAGGAACAAAAACCTTAGTGATGCCACGAGTGTCCATCTCAGCCCGATAAACTAATGAATTTTTTTGGCATGCTCTCAATTACTTAATAACTGAAATTCTTGAAGGACAATGAATGGAAAGTAGTGCTTGAAACGTCTTGATTTATTGCTGTGAGAGAATTGAGATACTCTAGTATATATGCTTTTCATGAAAAAATCTCACATTCTTAATTCTACATGATTATACTTTATTGTTCAAAGGCAAGCCTCTAAGTTAATTACATGACATGGAATAAAGTTTACTCTTCTGGATCATCCATGCTTACAGTAATTTTACTGCGCTATAAGGATTCATCAAACTCGTATGATATGCTTGCCATTATTCTATCTATGCTAAAGTTTTTCAGATTGATAAAGTGGAGGAAACATGAGACTACCAATCATGACTAAGATCATCATATCGTTATTTTAGTTTAAATGCTGAGTTCCCTTTTGATTTTGGTTTTCTTGCTCGAGGACGATCAAGTCTAAGCTTGGGGAGGTTGATGGCTGTGAAATATAGCCATCCACGTCTGCATTTAAACTAGATATTATTCATATATTTGATAAAATATCTCTCTATTTCCTGCCACTAATGCCTAATGATCAAAGAGGTATGCAATCCTTTCTTGCTATTTTTGCCTGCGCAAATAATGACGTATTATGATAGGAATCACTACATAAATGCCAAAGATACGAGATTTCCAACACGTCAAAGAAACTAGGAGCCGTGAAGTGGATCTAGAAGGCTTATCGACCAACTATTATGGGTTGCCACCGTCTAGTTCTGGATGTATAGTTTGCACCAACTTCATTAGGTCAAACAGAACAACTTTCGTGAACGGACCCATATATAAAGAGGCTTCAGGCGACGAGAAACAACTCCCGACTACACAACATCACTTCTTTCATCCTCAACTCTTCCTGCCGTCACGCCGGAGGAATAAATCTAGATCTAAACCTCTAAACCCTTCTCCACCACCATAGACATCTTCCACCATTTGTAATAGTAGATCTCATTTCCAATTGACGACATTGTAAGACTATTTGTTATTAACTCTATGATCTCTATTACAATGTTTATGATTGTCGATTTCATCTCTATGTGTGAGTAATTCTTCTTGGGCTAAGGTCTTCGGCCTAGCCATGTAGCTTTTGTGCATGTGATTTATCATAGATGGGATCATGTATTAGTTTGTATGACATGATGATTGTAGTACCCTCTCTTGCCTCAATCTAAGGACTTGTCAGGTACCCAAGACCCCGAGGATTGATCCAGGTAAAGGGAGTGTGAGTAACGAATGATCTGCAGGATAGGAACCCTAGTGACATAAATGGTAGTGCGGATGTATGTGAGGAACTTACTTGGGATTAACGATGACATCAATATGCATATCATTAGTTCTCTTTCTTCTCTGGATGAGACTAGTAGGTTATTGCCATAAGCGGTTGCGGAGGCGATAACATTTTTGGATGCACTATCCACATATAATTATCTTGATCTAACAATTACATGAGTACTTTATTATTATATATCATTCCCATCAGATGTTTTGCACAGCTACTGGTGAAAACTGAAGACCCTATGCCCTCTCTCTCCATTGTCAACAACAACAGTATCGCAAACTCTTGGTTCGGTGAAAACACAATAGGAATTCAAAAACTCTCGAAGGTCCGTTTAAGTAATCTTACTTTGGTTTCTGCTTACCGAGGATTCGATAAACCTAGGTGTACTAGGGAAAAATAGCTATACTACATCCGTAATCTGGATCGAAGGTATCAGTTCCTCCCAACCTAATGTGGGAGAGAACGCGAACATGTATGCCTTCAAAGATAATCACATGGCCTTTGTTATTCACCTATGGAACTTGCACAACTTGGCCATCAAGTAGGTTGTTGTGTGACTCCCAAGCCCAAGCCGCCGATGTTCAAGGGTTTGGGCAGCAAGAAGAAGAGGAAGAAGGACGCGAATAGGGTTGAAGAAGCTCATACTATTGCATGTTCCCTTGTTTGTGAACTTTGTCTGTGTGATGCTGCTTTGTCAGCTTATTTTGTTGAACTATGTGTGTGCTGGCTGCTATAAGGAGCGTATGTGCTGAACCTTAACTATGTTGGATTATATGCTATATATATGCTAGGTTAACTTTTTATATATACATTTTTTCTAGATGTTTGGAATGTGATGGTGGTGTGATATCCTATTTGGGGAAAGGTGAAATAGGTAAGAAAAATAGAAAGATAAGCTGCTCTAAAGTTTCTACCAAATTCGGAAAAAAGGACAAAATAGAAAGAGAAGCTGCTCTAAATTTGGAAGAAAAATAGGCAAAAGGAATAAAAGACATAAATTGGTGCACTGATCTCTTTCTAGAAAGAGAACAACACGAGGTTATAGATAGAGAGAGCAAAAAAGATATAATGATTTGTTACTAAATTGGGCAGTGAGGTGTGTGAGAGAGAGACAAATCCCACGCATCCATACATAATGGCCAAAAGTGGTCCCTACGCGGCCCCACACGGCGCGGTCCAACACGTCAGCATAACAGTCAATGCCATTGACCAACGACAACACATAGTTTGAGATTTTTGTGCGAGTTTGAGAAAACACTTTGGGCAAAGGTGAGGAAAAATTTAGAGGCCGGGAAAAACTGAGTAGATCTAAGGAATGACAAGCACAAAAATAGAAATCTCTCAAATATAAGTATAATTTAAAACATAGAAATAATGAAGCTTTAATGATGTATAGAAATCCTAGGCTATAGAAAAGTTCTACATTTTTTTGAAAATCATCAAGAAACGCAATGAACATCTTTTTGTGCAAATCGGTCTTGACGATCTTTGTCATTAAGAGATCCCTTTCAACTATTGCCGTAGCCACTGGTAAAAGCAATTCCAGGTCGGTATGTCTTTCCTTTCTTCATTTCCTCAACTTTGTCAAATTGATATTTAGATTGTGATGTTGTAAATTGACATCTTCCAAGAGGGACTCTCAACCATCATTTCTTAAAATTGAAAACTTGTCCTCACATTCTTAACCAAACATACTGACTAAACTAACATAACTAGAATTTTAGATCAATAACATATACATAGCAAAAGTAGAACCATAATACATAATCCATAACATACATAGGGTTGGTTTCGTCCACCCCATATTATGGACAAAATACCCTCAATTTCTCCTTATACCCGACCTAGAACATTGTTTAGAGTCAGGTTTTGTCAAACTGAGAATTAGCTATTGCGCGCACGCGCGCGCACACACAGAGAGAGATGGCGTCCGACTAGACGACCAGAATTAGTTTTTTTAGTGTTCACTAAAACAAGCATATATATTTTATACGGAATCCATTATTGACGTATGGCCACTCAAATTGTTTGAAAAAAACATGTGAATCTGAATATTTTTACCAAAAAGTCAAAGCAGAACGGCTGCCGTACCTTTCCCTATTGGGAGCTCTGCCCTTTAGCAGGAGTGGTGGCTTACTGGTGGAAGGAGATAGGAGCTAGAGCAGCGGCTGGCCGGCGGAGGGAGGAACAAACAGGACTAGCGGCCGGCGGAGGGCAAGAGAGTGGGACAGGGGCGGGGGCACCCAACAAGATCGTGGACGGGTATAAGCCGAACAATCATCTGCATCTGTGTAAGGACATACTCCCTCTCGGTCAGAAATATAAGACGTTTTAGCTTTGTGAATTGAATTTATCTAGTGTACAAGTTCGTAGAGGTTCAGAGTAAACCAATCTACTAAAATGCGGCTAGATATATTCATTTTACAGAGCTAAAATGTCTTATATTTCTGAACGGAGGGAGTACATGCTTGGATATGGATTGCGGAAGTCCCAAGGAGCTTAATTTGGATAAGCAAGTAGTAATATTTAGTACCCCTTCGTTTCAAAGTAGACGTCTTAAGTTTTTTAAAATTTGAATAAATCTATGTACTAAATGGTGTCTAGATTCATTAAAATTTTGATAAATTTGAGACATCTATTTTAATACGAAGGAAGTAACCATTAAACGGCTGTATTTCTTTTTTAAAGTTTTGAGGGGTGTACCGAAGCAAACTTCTTGTATGATGAGTAGGGAGAGCAGAGCACGTACCTGATTTTCCAAAAAGAAATTGGGACAAGGTGGCTCAGACGTCTATGATAGTTCACAGATATTAAAGGGATATTCTGAATCTCGCCATAAAAAAGTCCTGCCCTGAACTTCTATGATGTTCGTTATATAATTTTGTAAACACTGAGGGCGGCCATGAGTACTTTTGAACTGGTGGCAATCATATTATCGACGTGATCATGTGGACAAGTCCGCTGACATTTTTCCCGTAACAGTATAATATAGTGAGAGAGCAAGCGAGCGAACAATATGCAGCGCACCTTCTTGGAAACAGTCCAAAGTTCAAACAACCGATCGATCCATGACATGTGGCTAGCAAGTGGCGAATAAATTCTTATAAATTATATGCCATACAAAAAAAAGGGAACTATGAGGTAGCCGCTGCATATTAGTGCCATCTCACTAATTGAGTATTCTCGTAATTGAAAAAGATGATATCATTGAGTATTCTCTCAATTTTAAATCTTTAAAACCTGCTATCTCTCAAATCGTTAATCAGATGACTATTTTGTTATTGGCTTGGTTGCGACAAGATTTTTGAAACTAATTCACATAATAGTCTACCATTGAAACGGAGCTTGGACAGAAGGGGGTGCATCCTGCAGAAGGTTAGATGAGGATGGTGCTCATTTATTTGTTAAATGCAAGATGGTTAAAGCTAGCTGAACTACATGATTGCATGTGGGATATGTAAACACCAAAAGAAATTGTTAAAAGAAATTGCCTATTCCTTTCATTATTTGGGATTGTTGGTTACATTGGCTAGTACATGCAGGTCAATATGATATCAGAGTAGAGGTCATATGATCAAATCCTAGCAAACGCAAAAATTAAAAATAAATATTACGGCTTCCTAAACATGCGTCACAATAGGCCAGAAGGCGAAAAACATAGGGTGAGTGTTGAAATATATTGTCTAACCCTTTCCATCAGTTTAGACAGTTGGTTGCATTGGCTAGTATATAAAATTTAATATGATATCACGAGGTCGTAGGATTAAACCCTAGCTAGTGCATGAAATTCAATATACTGTTTGTTGTGTTGGCTAGTGCATAAAGTTCAATATGGTATCAGAGAATAAGGTCTTATGATCAAATCTTGGCTAATACAAGTGACGAGGGTTCAACTCATTAATGTTCATTGTTATGGACTTGGGTTTTGGAGAAGGAGGGGATGCTGAAGATCGTGCGGAAGGGCTAACAGACAAGCAACACGGAACAAATGAATTACCCAGGTTTAGGCCCCCTGAGGGAAAACCCTACTCCTACTTGTCTCGTCTCGATTTATGGCGAGACCAAATATGTTGGACCCCAGATTTATGATCCAAGAATCCCTGTTATGCCTGCAATTCACGTTCCCATGATTAGTGAGCCATGAGCATAACCGACTAGTATCATTACATCATCCAGAAGTTACAGGGTATAAAGCTTACATAGTTGCCATTATGGCGATTACAACACAATTAGCGGAAGTCTTTAATCATAGAGCCCATGTCATGACTTAAACTACAGACAACTGACTAGGAAGACAGCCTAGATCTATCTTCTTCGTCGTTCCTCGTTCTTCTGGGAATCTGGCCAAGTAAATAGCGAGGGACAATGCCGATGAGTACTTTGAATGTACTCGCAAACCACCTTAAGAAAATAGTAATAACAACGGGATATGCAATATGGCTATGGTAATAGGAGGGCTCCAAGAGTGGTTCTTTTCTAAAATATTTTCTCTTGTAGATATTGCATCTACAAGGTTTTGTTGAGAACTGTTATAAAACATTGTGGAAACCTTTTTGATAAGCTTTGTAAAACACTAGGAGTGGGTCACTCTATTTTATCTCCACGGTCCTTAACTGACTGGGTTATTGATGACTACAAGTGCATAGATCATTTGTAGCTAGTTTCGAAGTTCAGATATCGATCCCACGGGGAGCCCAAAGGTAAATGTTTATCGGTGAAGTCTCTGTCGCACCTGAAGTTGTCACAGGTCTTCGAGTGACACTAGTGGAAACAGGGCCTCTAGTCTCGGGCCGTAAGGGCCTTTAGTCCCGGTTTTTGAAGCGGGACTAATCAAGTGGGACTAGAGGCCCAACACTAGTCCCGGCCCAGTTACCAGCCGGGAGTAGTGGGTGTCCACGTGGCTGTCCCTGCGCGCTCAGGGTGCACCCCCACTAGTCTCGGTTGGTGTTATGGACCAGGACTAGTGGGTCATTGCCGTGGCAGCATTTTGCGCCTTTTCTCCGCGGCGGCAGAGCATTACCTTGGACTAGTGATTTCTCTGCTGCGGCAGAGAATTCATTTTGTATTATTTTATTTATTTATTTTTCATTTCAAAATGGTTTTTGAATATTTGTATGCCACCACATATCATACACGTTCGTGCATATATATATATATATATAAGATAACTTGTATTACGAAATCGAGCATACAAATATATACAATTTACATAGTTACATGGAGATCACAATTATCGGGACTAGAGCCCGTCTAGTCAATTACATGAAGATCATTAGCGCCTATTCACACTAAATTCTTCGCCATCGTGTACCATCTCTTTGAAAATAAAACCCGCCAGCTCCTCCGCAATTGCTAGTACACGTTGATGTGGTAGGAGTTGATCCCGCATTCTCTCGAACTATATAAGAAAAGGAGATCAAAAAGTGACAGTAATAAAATGATGGTGTGAATGTATTGCTTACGTCGACTCTATAATCTTTGTGCTCGGTGGTAAACGTGCGAATGAACTCGCAAACGTAGAATCCACATAAATTTGACCCCTGTGGCTGCCTCGCGCACTTTACGAGAATAGAATTCAATCAAAATAATTATCTAGCATCATTATTGTATTGAAACTAGAAGTAAAAAGATGCGCGGACATATCACGTGCTACTTACTGAGACTTCCTTAAACGTCAGCTGCTGACTAAAGGAACCCTTAACCTCGCACTTGAACCGGATCCAAACCCTGCCCGGCAAAGAAAATGAATGAATGAGTTATTCTTTACCTGATATATCAGGAAATCAACGAAAGAGACCGATATAGCGAGAAAATTACTTCTGGAGCATGTCATGCATGCTGCGGAGCGCTTCCAGGTTTCTCTTTGATGGGTCCATGACTTAAACTCTTCCCTTATCAAGTTAAATGTCTAGCAGAATCCAGTAGAATCTGCAAACGTTTATATATATACATCAGTAACTCATCAGTTACACTTAGCGTTGAGTAATCAAAAGTGAATGTGTGTACAACAGAGTAAGACGCTTACTCGAAATTGTAAGGAAATAGTATGTGGTCACAGAAATTTTGCTCCTTTAAAAACCTCAAAATGTTTTCCTCCCTCTCCCCGGGGTTTGTTGTTAGCGTGTTTATATGTACTTTATCTGGGTCAATGAACCCAACACTATAGATTCTTCTTATTTTACATTCCTGGATCTTCATTCTACATAATAATAGAGTACACAAGGATATAATGAGGATAATTACATGCAATGAACTGAACATGTAGACAATGAATTCAACAACTTACAGACAATAGCAGCTGAGGATAGATTTGTCGAGGGCGTCGAGATTGTATAACAACAACAGTTCTGAAAACTCAACATGGACCTCTTTGCCTTTTATGAAGTAGTACTCATGTGGGACTTTCGCTGTGATAAATATTCTCCCTTCCTTTGCAGCTGTCAAGTACCACTCATGGAGATTCCGCAGTTGTGCTGGTAGTTCTTTCACCTTTTCTTTGCTAACCAAATCCTCACCTGCGACATATCTACGGGCTATTGGCATCTTGGGTAAATGGTCGAGTTGGGGGCCTAACAGTTCATCAAGACTAATTTCCATGCTGGCCGCCAACTCCACAGCTACTGACATATCTAGTGGATGTTGAGCGAGAAGGGAAACATTATCTGAAAACACCTTGAGGGGTGCGGTCGTTTGTTTGGCCTGCTGCCCAAGAAGGGGAACGTCTGATTTTTTACTGATTGCAGTTTTGGTCCCGCTTGCACCCGTGCTTGCTGATTTTTTACCGCTTGCACTTGATTTGCTTGATTTGCTCTTTGCCACTTCTTTCTGAAGTGTGCGTAGATAGTCATCTGGCTTATGGTGCAACTCATATTGCGATTGTGTTGAGAAAATCAATTGCATATGCCTTTTGCTTCTCGGTGTATACTGGAGCGGGCTCGGGTTTCTTCTTCTCAAAATGCCCCGCCACTTCGGCCTTTGCTATCGCTGCAGTTTCCGCATCAGTACGATCGTAAGGTCTGATGGGAAGATTCTGATGAGGCACTTTTGGGAGGGGCGACATTTTCTGTTTTGGGCTGCCGCGTCCTTTAGTACTCACTAACGGAGCACGCTTCCGCTTGTTGTCCTTAGCAGGCGGCAAAGACTGCTGAGCCTGCGATGGAGATCGAGAAGGACTCGGGATGTGGTGGTCGTAGTCATCATGGGGTGGGCTTCTTGGAGGTGATGGAGGTGGAGGTGGAGGTGAAGGAGTCCTGTAACATCTGCTCAAACTGCAACCTCTCCTTTTCTGTGTCGCAGTCTCACTTTGCATCAGAAATGACCCGACCAAGATCATCAGTGGGACGGTCTGGTTCCCCTTCTTCACCTCCTTCTTCTTTATTGTCTTCCATTGCGGTATCAGCATATTCAGGGAACATAGATCGGTAGTTGTCATCATCGTTCTCTTCTTCATCGTCGTCTTCCATGCCAACCCCTCTTTCTCCATGTTTGGTCCAAACATTATAGCCAGACATAAAACCAGACCGAAGCAGGTGGCTCTGAATGACTCTTGCGGAAGTGTGAGCCTTCTCATTCCTACAGTCAACACATAAAACCATCCCGCCGCTTGTTATCCTCGGCCACAACTCGAAAAGAACGCACGCCTTCTCTGAAATAGGCAGAGTGTCGGTCACCGTACATCCATGGATGGCTCATCTGTATCATACAAATATATGTCAAACGCAATCACTATGCTAAAATTAGTACCACATGGTCTAAACGAGAAAATAGTTGCTAACCTTTTATTACACTTGGAAACAAAGATGATAAAACTTAAGTGTGGCTCGGGCACCTCATATCATGTCTGTCTTGTGTGACCTAAACTCGCATCGCTCTAATGGACATTTCATCGAACACCTCTAGTGCATATGTATGAACAAGAAAAAAAATAGCACAACAACACTCTCTCCCACCAGGAAAAAAACAGTTGAGAGGAGGAGGGGGCTGTGCATATATATAGGGTCAGACCACTAGTCCCGGTTGAAGATACAAACCGAGACTAAAGGGGGTGCCCCTAGCGAGCGGCAGGGCCAGGGCCCTTTAATCCCGGTTTGTGTCTCAAACCGGGACTAATGGGGTCTAACAGGCCGGGACCTATGGTTCTGGGTAGCTTGGGCCATCCGACGCGGGCCATTAGTCCCGGCCCTAGCCACAGCCGGGACTAATGGCCTGGACGAAAGGCCTGTTTTCTACTAGTGTGAATTGATTGCAAGTGTTGACAATAAGAATGGAATTTGGGTGTAAATGTAAGTACTTAAATAAAACTAAAATGTGAACTTCAGAAATAAAAAGCATAAAAAGTAAAGAACGATTTGTTTGTTGTTTTCTGTAGATGACGAAGTAGGCGCGGGGATTTTCAGTTCATGGTGATAGTGAATGTGCCAGGTGAATGAGTGATAAGTGTAACAATTATAATCTTATAAGTATGTGTGTAGGCGAGCAACCCATAATTAGTCGGAACTCCTCTTGGTAGATTTCATCCCAACTTCAATAATCCTACTATCTTGTTTACCACAACCATGGTCAGTGGCTAGACGATTAAGATCCTTTAGGTTGCTTAGCAATTAAGCTCCTTGGATGACTACTGCAATAAGATCGGTGGTTCCTCGTTATCCTCAAGTGAAACTAGTTTCCCATTGATATCCCCGTGTCACTCGAGGATCACCGGTCTGCTAGCAAACAAGATTATATCTATGTAGAACAAAGCATCAAGTTGTATGGGCCCTTAATTAGACAACGGGCATTAAGCATCCCACATATAGTCAAGCACACATAATATAGTAATTAGAATTAACCACAAACTTGATGGAAATTATGTAGGCACATCACATCTCACCAATCCCCTACATATCCCACGCCCAAGGGAATTTACTCACACATGAGAGAAGAAAGCATCATCGATATAATTAAATAAAGGGAGTTCTTATCGATATCACCGTGGAGATCCACAATAATTAATAGAAACAAATCCAACACAATTCAAGATAGGAAGAACAATCTCAAACCCTAATCTTGCAAAGTGGAGATCTCTCTCTCTCAAGTACAAGTAATGACTATGGAGTTGTGGTGGCTAGGAGATCGAAGATCGTGGAGCGAGATGAAGGACGTCTTCCCCTTCTTCTCCGTATCCCTTCTTTCTCCCTTTTGGGTGGTATGGCGGCTTGTGTGTTCTGTTTTCGACCCTGGCCTCTTCACGAAAGTTGTTCATTTTAATAAGACGAAGGAGATGGCAACTATATGCCGGCGGCCCGTATAGTTGGTTGTTAAACTTGCAGTGAATTCCCCTCGATTGCTTCCAAAAAGGGACTTGCTTGTTTTTGCCTGAATATTGTGTTTTTGCTGTTAAATTCCTCTGTTGACGTTCAGAACCTGAAACACACATTAAAAACCAAGTTTTCTTTGCTACCGAAGTATTAGCGTTAGGTAAAGCTAGAAAACCATCAAATCCAGACTAAAACCATCGATAGAAACCATAAAAAAATGTGTAGAATCTCCCAGCTATCAACTCCCCCAAGCTTAGATGTTGCTCGTCCTCGAGTGACAAGGAAATAAGAAAGGATAGCGGAGATTCAAAACTGAAATGAAAGAACTTATAAGCTTGAATTGGTGTTAAATTCTTTTCTTCACATTTCCTGCAATCTTAAACATGAACATACAAATATTCACAAGATTGCATGAGTTCACTTCCTAACCATGCATATCTTGCTAGCAAATAAATCATATGCACGAGCGAATGTTGAAAATTTAGCTAGGAAAGTGAAACAAATATTTTTGGTCTCTCTCTTATTGAGAGATGAAAACTTTTTTGCTCTTGTTACTTTAATAAGTTAAGAGTACTCAAGTTTGCACCAAGAACATTTAATTTAAGAACAACCCATCTACTCCCACGTCAAAATTTCAAGACTCTCAAAGCACCTTTTTTCCTTTCCTTGTTTTTCAAAAACTTCAACTCTTTTCATAGAGAAATTATGCCACTATTTTTAACACGTTAATTGGGGCTATGTTGTGCACTCGTGACCATGCCAATAGATAGTTGTTGAGCAATAGTGGGTCAGAGGAGTACTACAACTTCACTTGGAACGTAAAACCATGAGGAGACTAAATTTTTTACGCGTCATTGCTTTGTAGCTACAGATGTTTACATAACTCATAGCCAAAATGAAGTGGTTTCCCACATTTAAATCGTTCGTTGGCCAGCGGAGTTAATAGTTCCCCGTGGAGTATGACAGTATTTGTAGTGACACGTGTAAAGCAGTATCCTACTGTAATTATTAAAAAAAACAGTGGCATAATCTCTATTACTTCGAAGTATCCATTTTATCGGACAATTTCATTCAAGGGTGCTAGCGACTCTATTTACATTAAGATCAATGGGGTTGAGTGATTTTTAAACTCAAATCTTTCGGGCTAAACATGGACTCAAGTCATCTCTAGGATGCCTTTTCTTGTTGTAAAAATATCGGAAATATTTAACCAAGTTAATTGCTCATTGTTTCAAAGCTAATAGAGGACACTAGCAAGGGAATATAATTCATATGATAACAAGCTAGGTGGGGAGTGACTCAAGTGCAAGCGAGTAAATAATTATAGGATTAATTTAAAATTGCAAGAGAGGTGATGAAAGGAATGTGATACCGCCTCTTGCTTGATTCATTCTCGTACTTGAGTCGAATCCTCTCTATATTTCCCTATTGCCAAGTCACCTGAAATTGAGCAATCTCCAAGAAAAACAAAGAAACAAATTGCAACTGAAAGTTACACTATTTTTTTTGTGTTTTAGGCTTTAATAATGCAAGATGAAAGTAAACATGCTATTCTTGGAAAATAAAACAAATCAAAAGAAGAAGCAAAAATATGAATGCAAGTTTGGAGGTTTTCAAAACCTCCCCCAAGCTTAGGCTGTTGACGTGCTTAGTTGTTGCCGTCGTTTGGTGGTGGCTAGTGGTGCTGCTGGTAGTAGTTGGGGAAGTAGGTCTTGAAGTTACCAAAGGTGTGAGTTAAAGCACTCACATCATCACTAACTCCATGAAGAGTCTGGTCAATCTCCCCAACGCGTTGGTTGAGCTGCAAAAATTCCTGATAGGGGATATTGTTGAACCCCTGTTGCTGGTGTGGCTGATTGGGCCATTGGTCCCAAGGCTGCTGCTCCTGCTGCTGTTGTTGTCCTTCCCAAGCAGGATTGTTCTCCTGCTCCCACTGCTGTTCCTGCTCCTGCTGCTGCCCTCCTTCTTCCTCTTCATCAGAGTCAGGATAGAGCTCCGCCATAATTTCAGTAACTTGACCTCTGGTGAGGATCCAGTTGTCCCTTCCCTGAACCTCGAAGGTTTGCGGGCAAGGCAATGGCATCTGACCCTCCTGCACATCATTAGGATAACCAAATTGATAGGATCGGAGCCTCATGTTAACTCGGTAAACACCGAGGAAGCCACAAGAAGTATCATATCTGACATCCATAAGTATGGAGCCATCAACAGGTTGTGCAATAGGAATTGCAATTTCAAGTGCTTGGATTAGGTGGGTTACCATCCCACCGATACGAATATCACCTTTTGTTTTGTTGCTCTGGTGGTGGAGGTGCTGGAGGAATAGAGTTGCATGAGTGGGACTCTGTGGCGCATTAGGGAAGAGAGCCTTGGTGATCATGGCCATGTCTGCATTGGCCATCGAGCCGATATCTCCTCTTCCTAACAAGGTGTTAGCAAGAAACATAGCAAAGAAACAGATGGTTGGGTTCTGAATGGTGGACATTTTCTTCTGGTAGAAGTCCCTACCACCATGAACATAAACAACCTCCCAAGCATTTGCACTCGAGACACTATACATGTTTGTAACAGTTGGTTCCCCCTCCCGAGGGAATCCATAAGCATTGCAGAATTGTTGATAGGTAATTTGATATGGCCGTTGTTTAACAGTGAAATTTATCATGCATGCGTTACCTTTCTCCTTGTAGTCATCATAGAAGGAGGCGAGGAACTCATGGGTGAGCCCTTCGTAGGTGTGGTGGCTGGCATTGGCGAGGCCGGCGAGCCCTGCATTTGCACATAGGTAGTCAAAGTCCCCCTTCAACCCGGTTGAGTTGAGAAAGGCATTGTCGGCCCATCGTGTGGGTATCACGTTCCTTGCCAAAACCATGGCATACTTGTTGTCGAGCTCAGCCCGGAGCCCCAAGCCCTCACCATGTTGGCACTTGCTCTTGCGAAAAAGGCTACCGATCTTGTTCATCTTGATGCACTGAGAAATTTCAACATAAAACCTTAGGTATATAGTTTATACATGATATATGAGCGATTCTACGTGGAGGAATTCAATCCTAACGTGAGAAATTAAAAGAGAAAATCAATCAATCTTGAGTTCATCCACTAATTCAATGAGAATATTTCAACCATGGAATCTTGAAAAAAAGCATGGATAGGGAGAGAAACATACCGATCTATCGATTCCCCCACTCAAACGAATGAAATCCGTGAAGAATTGAGAGTTCTTGAGAGGTTTTGAGAGTTTTGGAGAGATAGGTTGAGAGAAATGATGAGGGGAGGAAGAAGCTTGCCCTGCCCTGACCAGTTTAAGTGGTCGGGCCAAACTATACGACGGGAACTATACGGCCGGGTCGGGTAGCTCCCGTCGTATAATTGTGGCAGCGGGGAGGGTTAGGGTTTCCCTTCGCCAGATAACAATTATACGGTCACAACTATACGGCCGGACTAGATGGTCCCGCAGTATAGTTGGTCGTCAACCTTTCTGTATCCAAACCCCAACTTTTGAGAATTTTGTCGATAACTTTACGGTCCCAACTATACGGAGGGAATTTTTATTTCGGCTGTATAGTTAGTCGTTAAACCTTCTGTAGCATTCTTTTTCACCAAAATTTTTAGAGATGCATCTTTTTATTTGGAAAATAATATTGAGCTAGTTTCTATAGATAAAACTCGAACTTTATTTTCTACTCTAAATCTATGCTTGTTCAGTCGGTATTTCTGCTACTTTTTTACAGATGCATTTTTATGGGCGCGCTTCCGCAAAAATGTCTGTGAAAAAGTTGTAGGAATGCGATGAACAAATTTATTATTTAATTTTAATTTATTTCATTAATAGAATGGGTTGAATCCCATTAAGCATTTTATTGAGAGTGGTTGAATATTTCAATCTCTTTTTTATTCTCGAATTCTTACCTTCGGTTGCCCTTTATCAAAGGCACTTACCACATGAACTCGTTTTGCTGGTGGAACATACCTCTCTCCTGCTTCTATTTTATTTTGTAGATACCAGATTATTTTAGCATCATAAACATTGAAAATTATTTTCCCTGCAGCACAATCAACTGATGCTCCTATAGTACTAAGAAAAGGTCTTCCAAGTATTATAGATAATCTTTGATCCTCCGGTATTTCAAGAATAATAAAATCAGTGGGAATAATATGCTCATCTATTCTAAGTAGAACATCCTCAATCATACCAACATGTTATTTAGTGGATTTGTCAGCCATCTGTAAAGTGATAGAAGTGGGGGAGTATTCCCCTAATCCTAGATTTTTATAGAGGGAGTATGGCATTACACTAACTCCTTCACGTAAATCACATAAAGCATTATGAATATTATTTTTGCCTATTGAACATGAAATTGTTGGTATACCAGGATCTCCTGACTTAGACAATAGTCTCCCATTATCAGGGTAACTAGTCACCATGGTAATAGTTTCAGTTATCTCTTTCTTTCTATTAAGAATATCATGAAGAAATTTAGAATATTCAGGAACTTTTATTGCATCCACAAATGGAATTTCTAGACGAAGTTTATTAAGTGCCTTTGGGAAAGAATCATAAATTACTGGATCCGGTACTTTCTTTTTACGATCTGGAAATGGAAGTTTCTTAACTTTGTCTTTTATCTTTTGTGGAGGACCAGGCTCTTTAGTAGCTTTCTTTTGTTGTTGCTTATCATTTTTGTTTTTCTCTATTTTAACAACTTCATCTTCTTTGCTTGTGTATTTTTCTTCTTCTGGATCAACAGTTTCTGCATCAGAATTATAACTGTCATCCTGTGCATTGTTCTTCTCCTCCAAGGTTTGATCTTGTGTTTCTTGAGCAGTCTCATCTTGAGGATCCACGAATGTATCATTTTCCTGACTTGCTTTAAGTAAGGATTTTTCCTTTCGATCTTTTTCAGCTTCATATTTCGGTGGTCCTAATGGTCCTTTAACAACTGCACCTCTTCTTGTAACAACATTAGTATAAACAGAAATATTTATATCATGACGAAGAAAAAATTGATAACCAGACGCTATTTGTTCACATTGGGTTTCAATCATACTGAGGTACTTGTTAAACAATTTTATATCTTGGCCAATCTCCTCATAATTTTCTGCAAGTTTGGCCAAAATGTTTTTATGTTTTTGAAATTGCTTGTGCAAGTTATTATAAGACTTTGCCTGTCTATGTTTCAATTCTTGAAAAACTTTTCTAGTTTCATCTTCTTCAGTTAAAACTTGTAATAAATCTACTTTGTTTTCCTTGACAAGCTCTGAAGGTATACCTTTTTCTTTCATGGCTTTACGCACTTCAATCATAATATCAGGATTAATACGAAGTATTTCCTTTTCCGGCTTAGTGCCAAAATCAAGATTATATAAAGAATCATTCTTAGCCCTAGTAGCCATTATTCCAAACATGCTTTAATAGTTAAAGTATTTATCGATCCTCCTGCCGATGAATCTAGCAATTCTCTGTATTGGGTATGAAGACCATGGTAAAATAAGTGGCAAACAGTTGACTCAGAATAGCCATGATTAAGGATGTTATTGATCATCCCAAAAAATCTTTCCCAAGCTTGTGGATAGTTTTCTCCCACTTTCTGACTAAAATTGTCTATATTCTTTCTAAGTTCTATTACCTTTGCAAAAGGATTAAACCTATTTATGAATTTGATTATGTGGTTTTCCCAACATTTAATATAATGGCGAGGGAGAGAATATAACCAGTCTAGAGCTTTACCTTTGAGAGACCAACAAAATAATTCACATGAGAGATTTCTCTTGGCAAACATTTTGGTCCAAGTGATGTTATCACATCGTCGAACAATCTAAGATGCCTTCCTAGGTCCTCGTCTTCCCTTCCACTAAAAGATTTTTCCTGCAAAATTTTAATAATTTTACTGTCAAATCGATATTACCTAACTCCAGGATTAGGAAATTATATCGGTTGTTTAAGAAATGTAGAGTTTGGAGCACTATATTCTCTGAGAGTCTTCTTAGGCTTCTTGGGTGTTGTCCTATGAATGGACATTATTTCCATGAAGTCACTTAGGTTGTCAACTTCAACTCTGTTTGATCTCAGAAGTTTTTCAATGATTTCCTCGCGCCTTTAAGTACGCACACGTTCAAAATAATCTGGTAGATAAGCCCTACCAGAGCGTGTAGACCCTTTGTCTCCTAAGGAGAACGTATTGTAATAGTAACACCTGAAATGTCAAGAGATAAAACACATAGCACTTAGATCCCCGGCAACGGCGCCAGAAAATAGCTTGATGAATGCAAGTGCACAGATCATTTGTAGCTAGTTTCGAAGTTCAAGTATCGATCCCACAGGGAGCCCAAAGGTAAATGTTTATTGGTGAAGTCCCTGTCGCACCCAAAGTTGTCACCGGTCTTCGAGTGAATTGATTGCAAGTGTTGAGAATAAGAATGGAATTTGGGTGTAAATGGAAGTACTTAAATAAAACTAAATGTAAACTTTAGAAATAAAAGGCATAAAAAGTAAAGAACGATTGTTTGTTGTTTTCTGCAGATGATGAAGTAGGCGCAGGGAGTTTCAGTTCATGGTGATAGTGAATGTGCCGGGTGAATGAGTGATAAGTGTAACAATTATAATCTTATAAGTATGTGTGTAGGCGAGAAACCCATAATTAGCCAGAACTCCTCTTGGTAGATTTCATCCCAACTTCAATAATCCTACTAGCCTGTTTACCACAACCATGGTCAGTCGCTAGGAGATTAAGATCCTTCAGGTTGCTTAGCAATTAAGCTCCTTGGATGACTAATGCAATAAGCTCGGTGGTTCCTCGTTATCCTCAAGTCAAACTAGTTTCCCATTGATATCCCCGTGTCACTCGAGGGTCGCCAGTCTGCTAGCAAACAAGATTCTATCTATGTAGAACAAAGCATCAAGTTGTCTGGGCCCTTAATTGTACAACTGGCATTAAGCATCCCACAGATAGTCAAGCACACATATTATAGTAATTAGAATTAACCACAAACTTGATGGAAATTATGTAGGCACATCACATCTCACCAATCCCCTACATCTCCCACGCCCAAGTGAATTTACTCACACATGAGAGAAGAAAGCATCATCGATATAATTAAATAAAGGGAGTCCTTCTCGATATTACCATGGAGATCCACAATAAGAAATAGAAACAAATCCAACACAATTCAAGATAGGAAGAACAATCTCAAACCCTAATCTTGCAAAGTGGAGATCTCTCTCTCTCTCTCAAGTACAAGTAATGGCTATGGAGGTGTGGTGTCTAGGAGATCGAAGATCGTGGAGCAAGATGAAGAACGTCTTCCCCTTCTTCTCCAGATCCCTTCTTTCTCCCTTCTAGATGGTATGGCGGCTCGTGTGTTCTGTTTTCGACCTTTGACTCTTCACGAATGTTGTCCCTTTTAACAATACAAAGGATATGGAAACTATGCGGCGGCGGCCCATATAGTTGGTCGTTAAACTTGTAGTGAATTCCCCTCAATTTCTTCCAAAAAGGGACTTGCTTGTTTTTGCCTGAATATTTTATTTTTGCTGTTAAATTCCTTTGTTGGCGTTCAGAACCTGAAAAATACATTAAAAACCAAGTTTTCTTCTCTACCGAAGTATTAGCATTGGGTAAAGCTAGAAAACCATCAAATCCAAACGAAAACCATCGATAGAAACCATCAAAAATGTGTAGAATCTCACAACTATCAGTTATCCTCTTCCTTCTCTGGTGTCTCTCGGACCACCAGGTTTTAGAAAACACTTAATTTTTTGAAATTTGTTTTGAAAATAAATCTAGCACCGATCTATATCAATCTTTCCAACCGTCCATGACCGAGGACTCGTCAATTCGAATTGATTTACACTGTGTAGAGGTTGTACATTTTACCCACACCAAACGGGTACCCTGCCCTGATCCCTACAGATCGTGGGTCGAGTAACCAATCAAGACTCTTTGGATTCTAGTAGCATGGGACCTATCCTATTAGTTTTTCCTCTCAACCCGGGACGTCGGGATCCACAGACCAACCGGAGTGCACCCAACTCCTCTAGAGCCGGCACTTTCAATGAGAGGATAATAGTATCACCCTGCCACTCACATGGGAGGTCCTGCTTCCTCTAGGTGACTGCCTAGCAGTTGACCCTTTTTAAAGGAATCCTGGGATTCGAGGGAGCTGATCCCTCATAAGTATTTGTGAGAATTCCCACATAGGAGGAGCAAACATTAAGTCCAACCCCGTCCCACTCCAGGGTAATGTGGTTGCACGGGTTAATTGTTCTAGCAAAACTACAAAGAACCGGGTGCCTTTTAAACATTTTTCCTTCGTCCTTTGTCCCACCTTTTATAAAACAAAACCTTCTTCATTTTTAAACCTCTCTTGGTAGGTCACACCTAACCAAGGTTTTCTCATAAAACATTCTATAAACACATACCCGGGTCTTCCCATCCGAAACTTTTGCTTAGGCTAAAACGGGGCCTCCAAGGGGTCATGGTGTTAAACACCATCTACCATAATAGGATCAAGTAGGTTTCTTCAAGGGGTTGTACTTAGTAGTACAAGTGGGTAATAGTTTGGTGGAGCCAAACATTCCCACATATAAAACATAGTAAAGTAAAATAATGCAATTTGCATAAATAGGTAGATGAAAACATGCATAAGCAAAACAGTAGGACAAGGACATATGAGAAAGAAGGTGGCTTGCCTGTGATTGGTGAGATGTCCCTAGACTTCTTCAATAGAGTACCAGAATACCAAATATAATAATAAGAAGATTAAGATCCAGGGCTTCCTTCTTCTCGCAACTATCGCCGTTATCAAGCATACATGCAAACAAGCAAAGCCACAATCAACATGAGGCATACAAGCATCATAGAATACAACAAGAACACAAGGGATACATGTTACAATTCAGTATGTTGTTGACATAATGGATTTAGAGCGATGGGGAAATGCCTTGGAAGCATTTGAAGGAATTCCAACATGATCTATAGTTTAAAAACTATTTAGAAGAGGGTTTTGAGGCCAAGTCCCTTTTCTTTATGATATTAATGTAAAAAAAATGATATCCTACAAAGGGTGTTGATAAAATGAAACCAACAAAAGTGGTTTCACTATTTGATCACTTACCATTGATTTATAATGAATTTTCTAGTGAATAAAACTCTAGTTTTAGGAAATAAATCACCAGAAAAGTTCTGGAGTTCCAAAAACTATTTCCTTGGATGGTTAAGTAGGGTTTGATGTACTGAATAGAGGGGATTTGGAATTACTTCAAAATAATTACCAGAATGCCCTTGCGAAATTCCCAAATTTGTTCTAAAGGGTTTTTGTCTTTTTCATCAGATTTATCCTAGAGGAGCTTTTGATTTGATTCCAAATACACATGGTCGGTATTTAGAATACCTTTCTTTAAAAACTAGAATCAACCCCTTTTGGTTTACAGAGATACTAAGATGATTTTATTAGTGAAAAAACTATAGACAGAATAGTTTTATTCATGAAAAATCATCTAGGGCTTAATAAATTTTGATCTCCTAGGTTTTGGAAGTTATGGTTATACCACATCACTGAGACCTTGAAACAACCCAAAAGGTGCTATGGATTTGCCTAGGGAACTTTCTAAAGGGATAAATGGATGGATTTTGTTATTTTTATTACTGTCAAACCATAGTTCACCTTTACATGGGACCAAGTCCAGTGGTTATGTAGTTCAAATACTATCCAGAGAAAGTTGGGTCCACCCATTTGGATTTACCAAACTCCCAAAAAGAATTAAGTAGTGAAAATGACATGTTCTGGTATTATTTTTACTACAAAATAAATGTAGATTATTTGGGTGAAGCACTTGTTCTGCATGGTCAAGAAAACCTTAGGGAATACATAAATTTAGATATGGGCATCTAGGATAGGTTTAAATTTTGTTTAAAATTTAAACTGAAAGGCAGGAACCAGGTTTGAATTTATATATATGAAAAAGGGAAAAAGGTAAACACTGGTCGGGCCAGATTTGAGGGGAAAATAGGCCCGTGAGGCGAAATCAGCCCATCCCAGTGCCCGCGCGCAGGTGCCAGATTCAAAGGGCCCGAAGGCGCGGCCCCGCTAGTAAGTGAGGGAGAGGAGGCAAAGTGGTACCAAGATTCGCAGACCATTCGATCCAGTGAGGATCAATGGCCGTGGCTCGTCGTCCACCTCGCGATAGGGGAACCTGGGAGGAAACCCTAGCAGTTTGGGAGGCTTGCGGGGGAGTATTACCTAGGTGCTGGGGGCGATGATGAGGCGACAAGGAGAAGCTGCGTTCCGTGGGGAGTTCGGCGATGGGAGGCGGGACTAGATTTGGTGCCAGGATGGAGATTCATGCGAGCTCGCCGCCATGAGTATCTCGTGGTCCTGCCGGCGTCAACGGGTCTTATGTATGCGAGTGGCTCGAGTACTGGGGGACGCAGAGGTACTCCGCAGTCCCTAATGAGGCTCGGAACAAGGACCAGTGCTTGGAAGCGCCGAGTTTGATGGGGAACTCCCCGATGGACTTGCACGGCGGTGGCTGACTCCAGAGGTCCTGCAGCAGAAAAAGAAATAGAGGGATGCAGATCAGAGTTAGGAGAGTTCTTTTAGGATACATGCAGAGGGGGAGAAACAGGAGAGAGTGGGCTATGCTCACTGCTTGAGTAATGTCCAAGAGGGCCCCTTTCTTCCTTCTCTCGGGCAAGATAGGGCTAGGGAGGGAGCAGGGGCTCGTGGGGTGAGGTAAGTGGGAGAGGAGGAAGCAAGTGAGCCAAGAGGAGGGGCTAAGTAACCACCGGCCTATTTAACTAGAGTTGGGGAGGTCCATGGTGGTCTTTGTCCATGGGAGCAAGGGAGAGGGGAAAACCAGGGGCTGGCCTTGCTGTGGGCATGGGGAGAGGTGAGAGGGGTGGTTTCTGGTCTGGTTAGGGCAGAGAGGGAGTGTGGGTGCTGCTATACTTTTAATACTTAACCTTTATTAAATGTACATGCCCCTCTCCTTTCAAACATGCACATAGGACAAGAGGGAGGGGGTGCTGGTTACTATAGAGATACAATAATGCATAACCAGGGGGAGGGTGTAGAGATGTTCTAGGCAAGATTGCAAGTATTGTGGTGGAGGTTTGGTTGGATTTTAGAGATGTGAAATGGCTTTGATTTCAAATTGGATCATAATGATGGTTATGAAGGAAGTGGAATAATATGCATTGGGCAAGGTGGGGAAAAGGTACTGGTATATAGATGAGGTCAAAGTACCTCCCTAGGAATTGTTTTAGATTTTTCCAAGAAGTTAAAGTCCACTTAAAACCTTTTATTCAAAAAGTGCAAAAATGGTTTATAGAAGCTAATTAGAAATTTATACATTAGGCAAGGTGGGATTTTGGTGTGAGATGGTCCTAAATACCATGTCACACATTAAGTAATTTTATTGGAATTTATTTAGAACAGAAAATATTTTTAAGTTATTATTTCATGTTTCTGCCATTTAAGAAAAAGGGCAAAAATAAATAATAAAGCAGATGGAAAGATATGATATATTGGCATACAATGTGCCTTGAGTTGGGAAAGTAGTTTGAAGAAAAAAACTTGTCTTTGTATAGGAGGTTTTGAGGATTTAGCAAATAAAGGAATTTAAATAGTTTTAGATTCCAAATAACTATGGGAATTATTTGGAAAATGTTTATATTCAAGGTGGATGATGTCAACTTAAAGTATCTATCATAACCAACCCTGGGGTATTGCAAAACCAGATGGATTTTCGGAAGAAGACAAAGATTTAGAGGATCTAGGGCATTGATATTTTTATACTACCTAAACATGGTTGGAGTAGTGAGCTCAGAGCTCACCTTGGTACGTGGGATATATGTATAGTTAGACCAAGTTACATAGATGATCATGGTGCCAAGAGTTGGGCTTGATTGTATTCGTGGTGGTCTAGAAGTGATGGCAAACTTTGTTGAAAACAAGGCTGCCATAACAGATGTGTCATGATGCCACATAAACCATGTGGGTTTAAGAAGCACAAGGATCCAACTGAAAAAAGTATAGGGTGGATTGATGGACCATGGTTAGTAGGTCACAAACATGCAGAGAGTGGGTCAAGGGGAGATGGCATATGGATGTGAGCTTCTGCCAAAGTAGGCATGATGCTAAGATTTGCAGAAAAGATTATTTTCTTGACTAGGAAACCATCATGGGTGAGTGTTTCCAAGAAAGGGTTAGCCAAGATAAAGAGTGGGCTTTGGTAGTACTAATGATGTACTATAGTATGGTTCAAGTACATTCTCAAGAATACACACAGATTGGATTAGGTGATGTTCCAAAGTTTGAATCCAGATAAGGATTTCAGACAGCCAAATTTGGCAGATTTATGGATTTGGAGAAATATTTGGAGAGTAATCAAGGGTCCATATTTAACATCAAGTGGATGATATTGAAGGGTAGATTGTGTAGAGTGGATTCATGATTGTATTAGGTACTTGATGAGTTGGATGCTAATATTCAGGATTATCTCATGATTGATCTGTTGAAGTAGGTTAGAGGGTCACCTGAGTAACTTAAGATGGATCTAGGTTTGTATGCTTGATTTGGGATTGGTGATCTCTACTACTTGTTGGATCCTAAGGGATGAGCTACTGGATTAGCTCTCCCTAGTTCCTAAGAAATTAAGGAAATCAGCAGATCAAGGCAATTCATCAAACAACAAATCAAGGTAATTCATAAGACAGCAGATCAAGGAAATTCATATTGCTAAACAATTTGATACTACTGAGGTTACCATCAAGTATAGCTTGGGGTAATCATGGGTGTTTTGAAGAGGTTGGGATTTGCGGTAAGATAAGTTCCTCTAGGTTTTAGTAAAGGTTTTGGAAAAACCTAGAGCTAAGAGTAGTTGAATGCTCTGTCTTGAAAACATAAGGAGATTATATATTGGTCTCCATAGTTTTGTTAAATAGAAACTAGTAAAACATTTTGTTGTGGAAAAGTCATCTTGGATCAAGTCTGAAATGCCAGAACATTTGAGAATATAAAAGGTGAGCCAAGACATCTCTTTTGTAAAATAGTTTTTGTCAACTAGTGTTGAGGTAAGGAGTATATCGTCTAATACACAAGTAGTTGCATAAGAACAAACAAACAATCAACAAACATTACATCACTTAACAAGAAGAAGTTTTTGTCCCCAATGATTTTTGCCTTTCGACCACAAATCAGGGTTGCTGAAATTGGGATGTTATAGACCTTTCCCCCTTAAAATAATCTCATCGCGAGATACAGGAGAGTTAGGGTTGGGTGAGAACATCGACTTAACAATTTTTTAGCAGTGGAATTATTTAGATGATAAGGGAGGTTAAAATAAACAGACTTGGTTGTCTATGGGTTGGAGTCGAGTTGCTTCGGTTTAGTGTTTTAGTTTAAGATAGTGAAAAAGACGCAGTATTTTCCCCTTAGGATGAGGCTAGGTAGGTTTAGCATCGACGGGGTCCTTTCTTCTTGAGGCGAGACAACGAGTTGAGCCTTCTTCAAACCTCTATCACTGGAGTTAGTTCTTCGGCCTTCTGGTCTTGAAATGTTGGGAGGGTTGGCTGGATGGTCGACCTTGCAATGGAGAACCTTACCGAAGTATCTTATGATTCTAGAGGAGGGCCGATTATTGTCCTCTCATGGGTCCACGCTCTTGCTTTAATGAGGGTCATCTGTTAGCGATGACTAGGGGTCGACCTGCTCGGGGTTATTCTGGTTTTGCGGGAAAGACGCAGTCTTTCCCCCTTAGAGCAAAACTACAGGAGTTTGGTGAGGTCGCCGACTTTCTTTATTGGGGTCGCGGTTGCTGCTAGAAGACTTTTGCACTTTTCGTCCGGAAATGGTTATCTTTTGTCGATCTTGTGCATACGGCTTCTTAAGGGGCGTCTTAGCTAGCTAACGTTGTATCTGGCGGGGCGGCTGCCGGTTTTCATTTCAAGGTCTAGGAATGCGGTTTTATGGGGGGGGGGGTCCTTCTGGGTTGAGTCTTATGCAACGTCATGGGTAAAACATGCAAGGAAGGGCATCATACTTTTATCTCATTAACCGGTGTTCATTTAGGAATTAGCAGGTCTGCGCCGACCAACGGCGATGATATGGGATTCCTTATTAAGAAGGTTCTGAGACAATATATAACTCTAGGCTAAGCTAATCGAGCGAGTGTAGGGTAAGAAGGCTACTCCATGAGGGCTTCTCGAATCTTGTTGGTGTCCTTGGGTCGGTGTACTAGCTTTGGTTACTGTATTTCCTCGGGGGTGTGAGGGATAGTCAGTTTTTTCGGCATCAAGGGGTGAGGGTCGTGCCTTCTCCGGGGGCTGATTTGAAGGGTGGATCTTCCGGGGGTGGGGACTGAAAGATGGGTTGATAGCCATAGAAGGTCAGTTCTTCGTTTTTCCGTCTCGGGGTTTGCAGAGTCAGAGGTATTTTGGGTGGGTATTTAGCAGAGATAGCAGGGAAGGGGCTTCGTGACATCTTCGGAGAGTCTCGATTCTTTGGGTTGCTTTCTACTCCTTGGAGAGTAGTATTGGCATCGTCAGGTGGTCTTGACGTCTTGATTCTGAGCTTTGCGGGTAAGGGGAGGATCGAGTAGACTTCCGAACTGTGGTGATGAGGTATATCTTCTATTCCTCTAACGACTCTCGAGGTGGGGTTTGGGGGGCATGTTCTTGGATTGGATATCTTTCTGAGTTATCTCCTAGTATGCGGTATTCTAGATTTGAGTGGAAAGACGTAGTCTTTCCACCTTAGAGCTTTACTTAGGGTCGTCGAGGCTGGGATGGGTCCTTCATCTTGGAGCATTGGCGTGACGCTTGGGTTGGGATCTTTGAGTAACGCCTTATTGCGACTACCTTGCTATGGTGGTTAATTAACAAAGATTTATAGGTTAGCTCCTGGTAGATTATCGATTAGCGACGCTTATTTCTTAGTCCTCAGTCGGGGTAGAGGCATTTAGCTTCCGGGAGGTTGTCTCCACTTGACTCTTTGTGTTGCTCCAGCTCGATGAGGGAGGAGAGTCGTTGTCCTCGGGCATCCTTATCTTGAGGGTTTTGGGACATTTTTCTTATGGCGAGGACTTCCCGTGGGTTCAACAAAGGGTTGCATAGGATCTTCGTTCCTTTAAGGGCGATTAGAATTAGGTAGACAAATGGGTTGGCATAGATTTCTGTATGTGGCCATCCTGCTGAGGAGAGGTTTCAGGTTATTGGTTTACAAGGGTTAGTGTCGGGATACACAAGCAAGGGGGTCATACAAGCGGGTCGAATGATCCAGGGCAGACAAGCAAGACATTTCAAGCATTCACATTAGCACATGACAAGCAAGTAGAGCGTACCCTAGGTACCAAGGTGTGACTATGTGCCATAAGGGGAATCCTATATTGAGGATACTTATCCTAAGTACGGACGTTTCGGGAGGTGTTGACTTTTTTCGTGCCATTTGGGGTTGTTGACGCCGCTCTTGATCCATTGTGGGCGATGGCAGACTCCGTTGGTAGGGCGATCTGGTAGTGTCGGTCTTTGGTGGTAGATCCCTTTTTGGTTTGCTTGTCTCTACTTCTCTTCATCTTTGGGATCTCCGTATTCACGCTTTCCAAGTCGGACTTGTTTTTGAAAACAAAACGTTTGAATGTAGACGAGATATAGAGTAGGCCATTTAAAAAAAGCTTAAGTCAGAGAAGATGAGATAGGAAATCTTTTGAAAAGCTTTTGAGAAAATAGTTTTTAGAAAGCCGGTGTTTTCAGAAATAAGGGTTGCCCTATCTAACGTCCATGATAACTAAGGTCTCCTACAGTCAGGATGGCTCTGAAACCAAGTCTATGGGACCCAAGATTTATGTTCCCATGAGCATAACCGACTACTATCAATACATCATCCAGAACTTACATGTACAAAGCTTACATAGTGGCCATTATGGCGATTACAACACAATTAGCGGAAGTCTTCAATCACAGAGACCATGTCATTCATTAACCAACAGGCACCTGACTGGTAAGACGGACTAGCTCGCATTGACATCATCTTCTTCGCCGTTCCTTGTTCTTCTAGGAATCTGGGCAAGTAAATAGCCAGGAACAATGCTGGTGAGTACTTTGAACGTACTTGCAAACCACCTTAAGAAAATGGTAATAACAAGGGGATATGCAATATGGCTATGGCAATAGGAGGGCTCCAAGAGTGGTTCTTTTCTAAAATATTTTATCTTGTAGATATTGCATCTACAAGGTTTTGTTCAGAACTGTTATAAAACATTTTGGAAACCATTTTGAAAAGCTTTGGAAAACAATAGGATTGGGTCACTCTATTTTATCTCCACGGTCCTCAGCTGACTGGGTTATTGATGAGTGCATATTTGCATCATGTTTTAGGTTATTATTTTGCATTGTAGATGTAGGATTTTGGTATTTTACGGCGTTCACGCACACTTTTTATGTTTATTTTCACCAGGATCAGATTAGGTGATGGATCCAATGGACACAATTCTTGGAGCAGTTGTATAAACCCTAAATATGTAAATCGCTTATTTGGGAAATATTAATAATATTAAAAGAAAACCCAAAGCGAGAAACGAAGACAGAAGGGTTGACGACCAACTATATGGCAGGCCGATGTATAGTTCCTGCCGTTTAGTTGGCGCCGCCTCTGTCTCCTCAAATAGTTTCACCCCGTGCAACTGGTTCAGGGAGAAGACATATAGAACACCCAGAAATCATGAAAACCTCACCTCCGGAAGGGATCTAGAGGGGGAACTTGCCCTAGGTATTCATCTTCGACCTAAGAAGATTTGGGAGGCCAAGGCATCGATCTCCATCTTCATCAACCACTGCATCTTAATCGCCACCATCACCTCCATCCACCCCATCTAGATCTTGTTGTAATTCTTGCACTAGTTGTGGATTTATACAGGTACTATTCATCGATAATCGTTTCCATTACCATTATCATGATGCTGATTGCCTCCAAGTCTGAGTAGATCTTTAGTTCTTAGGGAGATGGAGAAACCCTAGTATAAGATTGAGATGAGATGGAGATTATTATGTTATACATCTTTATTTGTATGTGTTAATTGTCTTCATCTTGATGTTGGGTGACGCGCGTCACTCAATATTTGCCTCTTATGGGGACTCGATGAAGGGGATTACTTGTTGGTAGACGGAGGGATGATAACACTTACTATGACTATAAAGTCGTTGTCATCCTTTACGTACTAACTTGGGGAATTAAGGAGAACTCACTAAGCCATGTCCATGCCGTGGGAGAAATCCCTTAATAGTGGGGTAATACGATTGATGTCGTTTATCTATCAACTATGGTTATGAAGGATGGTGTGAGCAGTGGTTGTTTCCTCATCGTTCATATATGGAGCTCCTCCAACATACATGCATATCATGAGAATATTCGTTATAATAATCTTGATCACTTGGTCTAAATTGCTAGCGGTGTATCCACCACTCCCTGAGAATGCCTTTCCCCTATTGCAGTTTCAATCTTTCTTACACACACGATTACTACTTTCTTCATTAAGTTTTACTTCGTTTTACTTTACTGTTTCAACCAACCAAAAACTCAAAAACAATTCTACTTTACTTGCATCATAGAATTATTCCTCAAAGTACTTCGTTTAGTTTTAGTTAAAAGCATTTTAGTCTTTCGCCTACTGCTCCCTATGGAATCGATATCTTTATTTCAAAACTAGCTATAAACGATCTATGCACTTGTAGTCATCAAGCTATTTTCCGGCGCCGTTGCCGGGGAGCTTAGCACTATAATTCACTTTACTTTTAGTTATTTACTTTCATTGTACTAATTTTAATTTGAAGTTGCAGGACCATAACAATGGACAACACTGAGCATTTGATGCAGATTGAGGCAGTAAGGAATATGGGTTCACCCATGGACGCTTTTATAACGGTCAATAGAAACATAAACCCCGATGGTATTGATATCCATCCTTTATTATTTGAGTTACTTGACTCTAAAAAGTTTGCAGGAAACCATGAAGAGAGTCCATATGGACACTTACAATTCTTTGAAGATATTTTTGGTTCCTTTACATTTGATGAATGTGACCTTGATAAGGTTAAAATTCAGTTTATATGAAGGTTATATAAGGTATAAAAGCTATAAAGACAATTGCCCCATCACCATTTTCTTGATTGGTTAATTACCCATACTTTCTATGGAGGGCTTAAAAATAAAATAGAGCAAGCCTAGATACCCCTTCTAATGGTAGTTTACTATCTTATACTTATGATTGGAAATTAATAATTAAAATGAAATAAACAACGGAAAGTCTTAAAAATGAGGAGAGCAATATGAAATATTCTTCTGATATACTTGTGTTAACGACTTTCTTGCAGATGAAAGGACTTGTGCGATGATTAAAACCCTCAGCATTGATTCTTATTCGGTAAAGAAAAGTATTGAGAATTATGCAGGGCATCTATAGGTACCTTCAGAATGGGGACTTCATAAACCCCTCGAAGCAAAGAAGCGAGCAAGAGAGAACACATCATTGATATAATTTTCCTCTGAATATATTCAAGAGAATATTAAGAAGAAGTGTAGGAAGGAAGAACGTACAAAGAGAAGACCAAAGAAAGCAGAAAAGAACCCTGATGCTACCAATGCAAATATTGTTATAATTAAAGATCTTATAGAAGCAAGAATCTTAGAAAATGAAGTAGTTATGCTAGATTCTGAAACTTCAGACTTCATTACAGGTAGGATACAAGGTAAAGAAACTTCTAAACCTATCACTCCTATATATTGTGGAGAAACTTCCTTATATGAAATTTGCGAGCCAATGTCCACCATAAATATTATGCCTTCATCACTTTATGAGGAACTTCGCTACAATTTGAATAATCGAGATGTGGAATTGGTAGACACTACTATTAAACTGTTTAATAGAACTAATATAAAACCAGAAGGTGTTATTCGAAATATCTATGTGTTTGTCGGACCACTCATGTACCCTGTTGATTTTCATATCATTAATATGCCTCGAGATACTTTTTGTCCTATTCTTTTAGGCATGCCTTTTGTCTCCATAACCAAAGATCAAATTGATAATAAAGAGGAGACAATTTCCATGATGTTTGGAGAGGAGGAAATGACATTCCACTCTGCCAACCTAAAAAGGAGGCCATATGAAATAGAAGATATCAAGGAAGAGAAAACAATTGCCGAGCTGGCCGCAATTCATTTCAGCACTCCCCAAGATGAATTAGAAAGAATCTTAATTAATTGGGAAGAGGCGCAAGATGATGAGGAAAGAGAAGACATAGATGATTACCTTGACTCTATTCCGGAAGCACAAAACCCACATGATTATGAAGAACTGGTAAGAAAGGGTGACGAAGAACCTCCTCCAATTGAATTGAAATGACTTCCAGATAATGTGAGGTATGAATTTTTAGATAATGAAAACAAATGTCCTGATATTATTAGTAAAAATTTATCAGAAAATGAAACAAATAAACTTATTTCAGTTTTGATCAAGCATCGTGAGGCATTTGGGTATACTCTAAGTGACATTAAAGGAATAGATCCATCCATTGTGACACATAAGATTACCATGCTTGAAGATGTTGTACCTATAGTTGACACACAAAGAAGGCTTAACCCTAAAATGAAAGAGGTAAGAAAATAAGTTATACGCTTATTAGATGTCGGCATAATATATCCTATTTCTGATAGTAAGTGGGTTAGCCCAGCTCATTGCATACCAAGACATGGGGGTCTTGATGCTGCTATGAATGAGGATGGTGAGCTAGTCCCAATAAAGCCTATTGTTGGGTATCACATGTGCATCGATTTTAGAAAACTAAACCATGAAACACAGAAAAATCATAAACCTATACCGTTCATGGATATAATTTTAGAAAGACTAAGCAATAATTCTTATTTTTGTTTTCTTGATGGTTTTCCGGTTATTCTCAAATTGATATACATCCCGAAGATCAGGAGAAAACAACTTTCACATGTCCTTATGGCACTTATGCTTATATATTAATCCCGTTTGGCTTATGTAATGCAGCTGCAACTTTTCAAGAATGTGTTTTAAAAATCTTTGATGATCTTGTGAAGAATACTATGGAAGTTCTAACAAATGATTTTGTTGTTTGTGGAACAACATTTGATAATTGTCTCTACAATTTAACCAAGGTTTTGCAGAGATGCAGGCAATCGAACTTAGTTTTGAATTGGGAGCAATGTCGATTCATGGAAAGAGAAGGTAAAGTTTTTGGACATAAGGTTTCAGAAAAAGTTATAGAAATAGATAAGACCAATATAAGTGAAAAAAACCTTCCCATACCTCAAGACATTAAAAACATAAAAATGTTTCTCGGACATGCAGGTTTTTACAAGCGTTTTATACAGGATTTTGCTAAAATAGCTATGCCTCTTACTAACCTTCTTGACAAAGAAACTCCGTTCTACCTAGATCATGACTGCATTGCAGCTTTTGAAAATCTTAAAAACAAATTAGTTTCAGCACCTATCATGCAACCTCCAAAATGGGATGAACCATTTGAAATCATGTGTGATGCTAGTGATTATGCTTTAGGAGCTATATTGGGACATCGAGACGGGAAGAATTTAAATGTTATTTATTATTCTAGTAGGACTCTTAATAAAATTCAGAAAATTTATGCTACTACTGAAAAGAGTTCCTTGCTATAATTTTTGCCTGTGACAAATTTAGATCTTACGTTATTAATTCTAGAGTAATAATTCATACAGATCACCAAGCTTTGCGTCACCTACTTGTTAAAAGGGATGCACAGCTCGGGTTGATTAGGTGGGTATTATTACTACAAGAATATGATTTACAAATAGTAGATAGGATAGGTAAGGATAATCTAGTTGCATATCATCTATCTAGGATGGAAGGAATAATTAGCGACCCCATACCTATAAATGAGTCATTTCCAGGAGAATACTTAGCAAAAATTGAAGTAGTTGATCTGTGGTATGCAGATTATGCTAATTATCTAGCAGTACAAATTTCTACCCCCAGGTATGACAAGAAACAAAAGAATGAAATTATTTAATAATCTTAGACATTACTTTTGGGATGATCTGTTCCTTTATCGACATGGACCTTACGGAATGATTCGGAAGTGTGTTCCTCACCATGAAATGAGTGCAATTTTGCAATCTTGTCATGGAAGCCCCTATGGATGACATCATGCAGGTAGGCGAACTGCGGAAAAGGTACTTCAATCCGGATTCTATTGGCCAACCTTGTTCAAAGATGCACAAAGGTATATGGAGTATTGTGATCCTTGCCAGAGAAGAGGTAATATAGGCATCATACAAGAGATGGCTATGAATTATAGTCTTAAAATTGAACCCTTTGATGTATGTGGAATGGATTACATGGGACCCTTTATAGAATCAAATGGTTATACTCATATTCTTGTTGTTGTCGATTATGTTACTAAGTAGGTTAAAGGAATCCCAGCTAACCATGCAGATACAGCCACTTCCGTGAAGATGATCAAGGATGTCATATTCCCCAGGTTTGGAGTTGCTAGAGTTTTAATTACTGACGGTGATTCTTATTTTATGAAGGGAACTATCAGGAAAATCCTCGGAAAATATGGAGTAACTCACCGTGTTGCTTCACCATATTATCCCCAAACAAGTGGTCAAGTGGAACTCTCGAATAGAGAACTTAAGACCATACTCGAGAAGACGGTGGATAAATCAAGAAAAGATTGGTCATACAAGCTAAATGCCACCCTTTGGGCATACCGCACTGCATTTAAAAATCTGATGGGTATGACACCATATAAGATGGTATACGGTAAGGAATGCCATCTACCTTTAGAATTGTAACACAGAGCATTTTGGGCAATCAAGAATTTAAACTATGATCTCAAGGCAGCAGGAGAAAAACGTTTATTAGACATCCATGCTTTATATGAATTTAGAATTGAGGCTTATGAAAATTCTAGACTATTTAAGGAAAAATTAAAGAGATGACATGATATAAAAATAGAGGATAAGGTCTTTAAAAGTGGAGATAATGTTCTACTCTATAACTCTCGTCTTAAGTTATTTCCAGGAAAGCTCAGATCAAACTGGGAAGGCCCCTATATAGTTGAAGAAGTTTATGCCTCAGTAGCATTGAAGATCCAGGGGAAGACACCTTCTCTTTCATGGATAGTGAATGGAAAACGTTTGAAGCATTATTGTGCAAAAGAAGATATAAGTGCAATCACCGTACGAATAATTACTTCAGAAGAATTGATTGAGCAAAGATATGGAAGGAATGGAGACTAGAAGAAGGACAAGATCGAGACAAAGTGAGCAACACTATGGTAAAGCTACGGACCATAAAAGAGCGCTTCATGGGAGGCAACCCATGTGAAATAAAGGGACGACTAAGTTTAAAAAATTCCGAGGTAAGTTTTAGTTAAGTTTGAATTTGAATAAGGAACACCTGAAGCTTTTGAGAAATAAAAGAAATTTGGTTATGATAAAATCTAGCTCAATCAATGTTAATGTTGGTCAAAATTTTAAGCTGTCATTTTTCTGTCAAAACTTTGTTGTCCATTAGTTATCAGACTAATAAATAATTCTCTAAGAAAAAGTTAATTTTTGGTGATTCTAGAAAGATTAACGACCAACTATATGGTGGGAATAAAAATTCTGGTTGTATAGTTGTTCATCGCATTCTCAAGTTTTTATGCCACGGTATAGAATGTTTAACGACCAACTATATGGCGGGAGAAAATCTCTCGGCTATATAGTTGTTACCACCTTAGATAATTAAAAAAAATCTATAGTCGGTTTGCAACTATACGGCGGGATATGTACGACCCGCGTCCGTATAGTTGATCGTTAAACTTGGCGGGTAGGGTTTTCAACCTGCCCATTTAAAGACGGTTGCATCTAACATTTTTTATTAAGTTTTCACAGAGCTACAGCTTCTAGCCTTGAAAAACCATCGCCATCTCCATACATCCCCTTCTAACAACATCCGCCTCGCAAGCGTGGCTAACGTTAGAAACCCAGGAGAGATAGACAATGCTCTTTCCACCCAGGAAGAGGAATAGGTATCAACAAGGAGTTATTTGATCCCTCCTAGCTTGATTTCAAGCTTGCGGAGATCTCTAAAACCTTGTAATCAATTTTATAAGTTTATTACTTTCAGTTTCGCATTAGCTCGAGTTTAGAAATAAAGATTACATCATTAGGATTCCCTTCAGGAATAGTTGATCCTATTTTTGAAATTCTAAGTTTATTATAATATAAGAAGCACTATTGAGTTTGCGTTTGTCTCATTGGATATATGAATTGCTTGAGTGTGATTTTACTTGCACTTGATGATAGCAATAGGAGTCTTCCACACCATTGGTACTAACGGAACATATACAGATAGTTTGGTCAATATGTTGCAGGTCAATGGTTTGATTTACAAAAAGGAGAAACTATCTAATTAATTAAGATGAAAAATAAATACCTTGAACAAAGGAGAAAATATAAGTGCTATCAAAAAGAGTGAGAACAAGTTTGAGGTGGAATGTTCAAGTTATAAAGATGCTTCATATATATTTGGAATTTGATAATTGAGATCATTAAACTTTGAAATTCCTACATGAAGTGGATTATATGGCTAGCTCCTTTGCACATCACTTAAATAAAAGTGTGAGCACAAATATATATAGAAAAAGAAGAAAAAGAAAGATGAAGAAAAAGAGTGAATGTGCAAAGAGAAAATAGGCATATACCACTATATTGTAGTAAGACAAAGAGACGTTTGAGATTTTGAATCCCAAGTGAATATGTTAATCCTGAAAACACTTGGGACTACCTCACTAACTCATTTGGTTGAACCGAATACTTTTACATCATGTGGAGAACAATATTTTGTGAACTATTAATTGCTAAGGTGTGGAAGCCTGCTAGTATTATTCGGATGGTTCGAGTAAAGTACTACTCATGGACTTATTTATATGTATCCTTTATGATAAACACATGCTGCATTTGCCTCATTTATTTTATCGACTTAGCTTCATGAATATGAGGATCACATCCATTAAGCTAAACTTGCTCGGGACGAGCAAGAGTCTAAGCTTGGGGAAGTTGATGAGTGCATATTTGCATCATGTTTAGGTTATTATTTTGCATTGTAGATGTAGGATTTTGGTATTTTACGGCGTTCACACACACTTTTTATGCTTATTTTCACCAGGATAATATCACATCATGGATCCAAAGGACACAATTCTTGGAGCAGTTGTACTGGAGAGAAAAGGAGCCAAAAACTACATAAATCGCTTATTTGGGAAATATTAATAATACCAGAAGAAAACCCGAAGCGAGAAGCGGAGAAAGAAGGGTTGACGACCAACTATACGGCGGGCCGCCGTATAGTTCCCGCTGTATAGTTGGTGCCGCCTCTGCCTCCTCAAATAGTTTCGCCCCGTGCAACTAGTTCAGGGAGACGACATACAGAACACCCAGAAATCACGAAAACCTCACCTCCGGAAGGGATCTGGAGGGGAAACTTGCCCTGGTATTCATCTTCGCCCTAAGCAGATCTGGGAGGCCAAGACATTGATCTCCATCTTCATCAACTGCTGCATCTTCATCACCACCATCACCTCCATCCATCCCATCTATATCTTGTTGTAATTCTTGCACTAGTAGTGGATTTCAACAAGTACTATTCATCGATAATCGTTTCCATTACCATTGTCATGATGCTGATTGCCTCCATGTCTGAGTAGATCTTTAGTTCTTGGGGAGATGGAGAAACCCTAGTATATTATTGAGATGAGATAGAGATTATTATGTTATACATCATTATATGTATGTGTTAATTGTCTTCATCTTGATGTTGGGTGAAGTGCACCACTCAATATTTGCCTCTTATGGGGACTCGATGAAGGGGATTACTTGTTGGTAGATGGAGGGATGATAGCACTTACTGTGACTATAAAGTCATTGTCATCCTTTACGTACTAACTTGGGAAATCAAGGAGAACTCACTAAGCCATGTCCATGCCGCGGGAGAAATCCCTAAATACCAGGGTAATACGATTGATGTCGTTTGTCTGTCAGCTGTGGTTATGAAGGATGGTGTGCGCAGTGGTTTCTGCCTCATCATTCATATATGGAGCTCCTCCTACATACATGCATATCATGAGAACATTCGTTATAATAATCTTGATCACTTGGTATAAATTTCTAGCGGTGTATCCACCACTCCCTGAGAACGCCTTCGCCTATTGCAGTTTCAATCTTCCTTACGCACGCGATTACTACTTTCTGCATTAAGTTTTACTTTGCTTTACTTTACTGTTTCAACCAACCAAAAACCCCAAAACAATTCTACTATATTTGCAACTTAGAATTATTCGTCAAAGTAGTTCGTTTAGTTTTAGTTAAAAGAATTTTAGTCTTTCGCCTACTTCTCCCATGGGATCGATATCTTTATTTCGAAACTAGCTATAAACGATAAGTGTAATTGCAGTCATTAGTCATCCTCTTCCTTCTCTGGTGTACCTCGGACCACCAGATTTTAGAATACACTTACTTTTTAGAAAACAAATCCAGCACCGCTCTACAGCAACCTTCCCAACCGTCCATGACCGAGGACTCGGCTATTCGAATAGATTTACACTTTGTAGAGGTTGTACACTTTACCCACACCAAACGGATACCCTGCCCTGATCCCAACTGATTGTGGTCGAGTAACCGATCAAGACTCTCCGGGTGCCAATCTAGCATGGACCCTATCCTATGAGTTGTTCCTCTCAACACCAGGACGTCGGGATCCACAGACCAACCGGAGTGCGCCCAACTCCTCCAGAACCGGCACTTTCAATGAGAGGCTCATAGTATCGCCCGCCCACTCTTATGGGTGGTCCTGCTTCCTCCAGGTGGCTGCCTAGCAGTTGACCCTTTTTGTAAAGGAAGACCGAGATTCGAGGGAGCTGATACCTTATAAGTAGTTGTGAGAATTCCCACACCAGAGTAGCAAACATTAAGTCCAGCCATGTCCCACTCCAGGGTAATGTGCTTGCACAGGTAAATTGTTCTAGCAAAACTACAAAGATCTGGGAGTCATTTTTAAACATTTTTCCTCCGTCCTTTGTCCCACCTTTTGTAAAACAAAACCTTCTTCATTTTTTAAATCTCTCTTGGTAGGTCACATCTCACGAAGGTTTTCTCATAAAAATTCTATAAACATATATCTGAGGTCTTCCCATCCGATACTTTTGCTTAGGCTAAAACGAGGTCTCCAAGGGGTTATGGTGTTAAACTCCATCTACCATACTAGGTTAAAGTAGGTGTCGTCAAGGGGGTTGTACTTAGTAGTACACGTGGGTAATAGTTTGGAGGAGCCAAACATTCCCACATATAAAACATAATAAAGTAAAATAATGCAATTTGCATAAATAAGTAGATTAAAACATGCATAAGAAAACAGTAGGACAAGGGCTTATGAGAAATAAGGTGGATTGCCTATGACTGGTGAGATGTCCCTGGACTTCTTCAATAGAGTACCAGAATACCAAATATAATAAGAAGAAGAATAAGATCTGGGGCTTCCTTCTTCTCGCAACTATCACCGTTATCGAGCATACATGCAAACAAGCAAAGCCACAATCAACATGAGGCATACAAGCATCATAGAATACAACAATAAAACAAGGGATACATGTTAAAATTCAGTATGTTGTTGAGAGAATGGATTTAGAGGGGTGGGGAAATGCCTTGGAAGCATTTGAAGGAATTCCAACATGATCTATAGTTAAAAACTATTTAGAAGAGGGTTTTGAGGACAAGTCCCTTTTTATATGATATTAATGTACAAAAATGATATCCACAAAAGGGTGTTGATAAAATGAAACCACCAAAAATGGTTTCACTATTTGACCACTTACCATTGATTTATAATGAATTTTCTAGTGAATAAAACTCAAGTTTTAGGAAATAAATCACTAGAAAAGTACTGGAGTTACAAAAATTATTTCCTTCGATGGTTAAGTAGGGTTTGATGTACTAAATCAAAGGGAGTTGGAATTACTTCAAAATAATTACCAGAATGCCCTTGTGAAATTCCCAAATTCATTTATGGAGGGTTTTTGTCTTTTTCATCAGATTTATCCTAGAGGAGATTTTGATTTGATTCCAAAGACACATGGTCAGTATTTAGAATACCTTTCTTTAGAAATTGGAATCAACTCTTTTGGGTTTACATAGATACTGAGATGATTTTATTATTGAAACAACTATAGACAGAGTAGTTTTATTCATTAAAAATCATCCATTGCTTAATAGATTTTGATCTCCTAGATTTTGGAAGTTATGGATATACCACATCACTAAGAGCTTGAAACAACCCAAAAGGTGCTATGGATTTGCCTAGGGAACTTTCTAAATGGATAAATGGGTGGATTTTGTTATTTTTATTACTGTCAAACCATAGTTCACCTTGACATGGGACCAAGTCCAGTGGTTGGGTAGTTCAAATACCATCCAGAGGAAGTTGGGTTCACCCATTTGGGTTTACCAAACTCCCAGAAAGAATTAAGTTGTCAGAATGACATGTTCTGGTATTATTTTTGCTAGAAAATAAATGTAGATTATTTGGGTGAAGCACTTGTTCTGCATGGTCAAGAAAACCTTAGGGAACCTACATAAATTTAGTTCTGGGCACCTAGGATAGGTTTACATTTTGTTTGAAATTTGAACTGAAAGGAAGGACAGGTTTGAATTTATATATATGAAAAAGAGAAAAGGTAAACACTGGTCGGGCCAGATCTGAGGGGAAAACAGGCACGTGAGGCCAAATTGGCCCATCCCAGTGCTCGCACGCGCGGGAGCCATAATCAAAGGGCCCGACTACACGGCCCCGCTAGTAAGTGAGGGAGAGGGAGCGAAGGGTTACTGAGCATCGCGGACCATTCGATAAAGTGAGGATCAACGGTCGCAGCCTGTCGTCCACCTCGCGATGGGGAAACTGGAAGGAAACCCTAGTGGTCCGGGAGTCTTGCGGGGGAGAATTACCTGGGTGCTGGGGGGCGACGGTGGGGCGATGAGGAGGCGGCGTTCCGTGGGGAGTCCGGAGATGGGCGCCGAGACTAGATTTGGTGCCGAGATGGAGATCTGCGCGAGCTCGCCACCGTGAGTAGCTCGTGGTCCTGCCGGCGTCAACAGGGCTTCTGTATGCGAGTGGCTCGAGTACTGGGGGGACACAGAGGTACTCCATAGTCCCCGATGAGGCTCGGAACAAGGACCAGTGCTTGTAAGCGCCAGGTTTGACGGGGAAACTCCCCAATGGACATGCACGGCGGCGGCTGACTCTAGAGGTGCTGCAGTAGAAAAAGAGATAGAGGGATGTATATCAGAGGTAGGAGAGTACTTTTAGGCTACATGTAGAGGGGAGAAACAAGAGAGACTGAGCTATGTTCACTGCTTGAGTAATGGCCGAGAGGCCCCTTTCTTCCTTCTCTCGGGAAAGATAGGGCATGGGAGGGAGCATGGGCTCGTGGGGGGAGGTAAGTGGGAGAGGAGGAAGCAAATGAGCCAAGAGGAGGGGGCTGAGTGGCCACTTACCTATTTAACTCGAGTTAGGGAGGTCCATGGTGGACTTTTTCCATGGGAGCAAGGGAGAGGGGAAAACCAGGGGCTGGCCTTGCTATGGGCGTGGGGAGAGGTGAGAGGGGTTGTTTCTGGTCTGGTTAGGGCAGAGAGGGAGTGTGGGTACTACTGTACTTTTAATACTTGGCCTTTGTTAAATGGACATGTCCTTCTCCTTTCAAACATGCACATAGAACAAGAGGGAGGGGGTGCTGGTTACTGTAGAGCTACAGTAGTGCACGGCTAGGGGTGTAGAGATGTGCTAGGCAAGATTGCAAGTATTGTGGTGGAGGTTTGGTTGGATTTTAGAGATGTGAAATGGCTTTGCTTTCAAATTGGATCATAATGATGGTTATGAAGTAAGTGGAATAATATGCATTGGGAAAGGTGGGAAAAAGGTAGTGGTATATAGATGAGGTCAAAGTACCTCCCTAGGAATTGTTTTAGATTTTTCCAAGAAGATAAAGTCCACTTAAAACCTTTTATTCAAAAAGTGCAGAAATGGTTTATAGAAGCTAATTTGATATGTATACATTAGGAAATGTGATATTTTGGTTTGAGATGGTCCTAAATACCATGTCACCCATTGGGTAATTTTATTGGAATTTATTTATAAGGTAAAGTATTTTTAAGTTATTATTTCATGTTTCTGCCATTTAAGAAAAAGGGCAAAAAGAAATGATAAAGAATCTAAAAAATATTTATTTTTGAGATGGGAAGATATGATATATAGGCATACAATGTGCCTTGAGTATGCAAAGTAGTTTGAAGAAAAACAAACTTGTCTCTGTATAGGAGGTTTTGATGATTTAACAAATAAAGGAATTTAAATAGTTTTAGATTTCAAATAATTATGGGTATTAATTGGAAAATGTTTATATTCAAGGTGGATGATGTCAACTTAAAGTATCTATCATAACTAACCCTAGGGTATTGTAAAACTAGATGGATTTTTGGAAGAAGACAAGGATTTAGAGGATCTAGGGCATTGATATTTTTATACCACCTAAACATGGTTGGAGTAGTGAGCTCAGAGCTCACCTTGGTACAAGGGATAGATGGATAGTTAGACCAAGTTATATAGATTATCATGTTGCCAAGAGTTGGGCTTGTTTGTATTTGCGGTGGTCTAGAAGTGATGGCAAACTTTGTTGAAAACAAGGCTGCCATAATAGATGTGTCATGATGCCTCAAAAACCATGTGGGTTTAAGAAGCACAGGGCTCCAATGGAAACAAATTAAGGGTGGATTGATGGACAGTTTATTAGGTCACAACCATGCAGAGATTGGGTCAAGGGGAGATGGCATATGTATGTGAGCTTCTTCCAAAGTAGGCATGATGGTAAGATTTGCAGAAAAGATTATTTTCTTGACTAGGAAACCATCATGGGTGAGTGGTTCCGAGAAAGGGTTACCCAAGAGAAAGAGTGGGCTTTGGCAGTACTAATGATGTACTACAGGATGGTTCAAGTACATTCGCAAGAATGCACAGAGATTGGAGTAGGTGAAGTTCCAAAGATTGAATCCCGATAAGGATTTCAGACTTAGCCAAATTTGGCAGATTTATGGATTTGGACTAGTATGCAAGGGACAAATATTTGGAGAGGAATCAAGGGTCCATATTTATCATCAAGTGTATGATATTGAAGGTTAGATTGTGTAGAGTGGATTCATGATTGTATTAGGTCCTTGATGAGTTAGATGCTAATATTCAGGATTAGCTCAGGATTGATCTGTTCAAGTAGGTTAGAGGGTCACCTAAGTAACTTAAGATGGATCCAGGTTTGGATGCTTGATTTGGTATTGGTGATCTCTATTACTTGTTGGATCCTAAGGGATGAGCTACTAGATTATCTCTCTCTAGTTCCTAAGCAATCAAGGCAATCAGCAGATTAAGGCAATTCATCAAACAATAGATCAAGGTAATTCATCAGACAGCAGATCAAGGCAATTCATATTGCTAAACAATTTGATACTAATGAGGTTACCATCAAATTTAGCTTGGGGTAAGCATGGTTTTTTTGATGAGGTTGGGATTTGAGGTAAGATAAGTTCCTCTGGGTATTTCTACCAGGATTCGAAAAGAAAGGTTTTGGAAAACCTAGAGGCAAGAGTAGTTGAATACTCTGTCTTGAAAACATAAGGAGATTATATATATGTCTCTGTAGTTTTGTTAAATATAAATTATTAAAACATTTTGTTGTGGCAAAGTCATCTTGGCTCAAGTTTGAAATGCCAGAATATTTGAGAATATGAAAGGTGAGCCAACACATCTCTTTTGTAAAATAGTTTTTTTCAACTAGTGTTGAGGTAAGGAGTATATCCTCTAATACACAAGTAGTTGCATAAGAACAAACCAACAATCATCAAACATTGCAGCACTTAACAAGAAATTTTTTTGTTCCCCTAATTTTTGCCTTTTTGAAAACAAATCAGGGTTGCTGAAATTGGGATATTACAGAAGATTACAGGGGTGCGCAGATTGGATATGACGGTGTGTACACTAGGGTTATGAGGTTCCTCCTCGCCGTTCCCTACTGGCCTTTATATAGATAGGCCAGGTCCCAGTGATAGGCCGAGTCGGATACAAGTTTAGGGTTTTTCCCTTTAAGTTTCCATCTAAATAAAACATGTCCTCAATGGAGTCGAATCCTTCTTGGGCTTGGGCCACCCAAAATCCTTCCGGGCTTCGCCATTAGGGGTACGTCGTCTTCATGGGCCTCCGCCAGGCCGGACCTGGTAGGTCAACATTAGGCACCCGTAGGGCATACCCATATTAGTAGCCCCAGAGTGTTTAGTCGAATCGTAGATTCAACTAGAGACTGTTAAATCTTCAACTGATTTCATCTGAATATGTTTCGGGTCAGTATGTTGGTTCATAGGGATAGTTGATATGCATGTCGAACTCTCTCGATGGATTAGGGTCAGTTAACTGGCTTTGGGCAAAACAACACTATCTACTCAGGCTCAAGTCTCCGGACTTGAATCTGGAAAATTGCTGGTGTAATTTGACTCAGGCCGCAGAGGTCTTACAGGAGTCGAATTCAAGTGTTTTAAGTTATGTACCCAACGCGTCCGTCAAGATTTTTGATCGTGCCTGCTGACAGGGATATTACTGGCAGAGCGAATTCGGATGAGTTACCAGGCCATCAGATTGTACCTATAGGTCTTACCTTTGCGTCGCAGATGCAGCATCCTAAAGTTTATCGTCGGGAAGATGTTTCGGGTGACTAAAGAGACGTTATCTCTCCTAGCGTTATTTTTGGGAGGAATCACCAATTGTTTTGCAGGTTACATTTTTTGTAACTGTAAAGGATTCGAAGGATCACATCCAACTAAATCATAGGGTGCACGACCGGCTCTCCCTATTAGAGTAGCTCCCGAGTGTCTGTTCGAGTCGCAGACTCGAGTGGTGACTTTAACTTTGCGAATGCCTTTAACAAACCGATGTAGCAAACGCTCCCTATGGGAGTATCCCCCAAGTCCGTAATCGATTCTTGGACTCGAAGAAGGACTTGAAGGATAAACAACGATGCTAAAAAGTCATTTCAAGTGCCCCAGGGACTTGACCAATTCTTCAGGTGCGCGACCAGCACTCCTGATAGGAGTATCCCTTGAGTATTTGGTCGAGTCACAGACTCGAGTAAGTACTTTGACTTGAGTCGAAAGATTATAGCCGTTGTAGGCCTTTGCTTTTGCAATTGGTGACATCATTGATGACGCCCGATGAGCCCAACCGTCTGCGGCGGCATAGTTGATGGGACGAGACGGTCATGGGTCCCACTTTCTGTTTGGGATTTGACCAGTCACACGTAGTTTACGCAAAAGTTACTACGTCACCTTGATTTCTGCACGTAGTGGAGGGCGTGCTCGTGACGGTTCTGGCATCAGCCACCACGTGTGCAACAAGATGTTTGACACGTGTTAGGTTTAGTAGATCGATGGTTGTGCATCACCGTCTTCCTCCTTTTATACCGATGAGTGCCGCAGTAGGATTTTACCCTTCGTAACTTGTTGTTTTTCACTTTGTTTCTCTATCTTTTCCTTTGCCATTTCCAAAGCCCTTGCTCCTTCGTACGCTGGACATCCTCCGCGTATTCCCAACCACTTTCCTCTATGACCATCGTACAACGGGCCGCACCAAAACGATGGGCAAACCAAAGAAGGTCGCGGGAGCGGGAACTAGCACCGCTGGCGCTGCCAAGAAGCCCACCGCCGGCCGCTTCACCAATGATGGTTGGCGGCGGTCAACAATGAGGGAGCTAGACCTGCGCCGCCTGCGCGAAGATCATCTCATCCCTTCGGATAAGGGAGATGCCAAGATCCCTAGCTTCGAGGTAATTCCTAACCCACCCGAAGGTTTTCGGGTGATGTTCTATGCTTTCGTCCTTCGGGGCCTTTCTCTTCCTGCCCATGACTTTCTTCATGGGCTTCTTTTTCTCTATGGGCTTCAACTACACCAGTTGACGCCCAATTCCCTTCTGCACATTGCATGCTTTATCATGCTATGCGAGTGTTTCTTCGGAATGGCGCCGCACTTTGTCCTCTTCAAGAAGCTTTATGCCTTGAAGAGGCAATCGGGATCCAGAGGCACATTATACGAGCTGGGCGGGTGCAGAATATGTATCCGCCCCAACCAGCAATCTTTCTCCTTCCATCTCTGTGAGTCCGCTCAAGGATGGAGGAACAAGTGGTTCTACATCCGCAACATGAAGCTGGTCGATCAGCACTATGGTCTTCCCCCCTTCAATACCAACATGGTGATCTCTAGGAAGCATGCTTGGTCGAACAACATTCCTTCGAGTTAGACCGAGATTGTCGATGCATTGTACAAGCGAGTGGAGGCTCTGCATCTAGTGCGGGGCAAGGAGGTCTCTGGCATCGACATCATCCACACCTTCCTCAAGCGTTGGGTGCAACCCCTCCAAGCGAGGGTGTACCTGATGTTCTTTTACGCTGGCCCCAATGACCCAACAAGGGTGTCAGTCGAGGAGCTTTCCTCGACGGACCTCGACAGGGTCATTAGACCGCTCTTGTGCTTCAAGTCTAATGAGGCTCTGTCGGCGGAGTTGTCGAATGAGCCTTTCAACGCACTGAACGAAGTTCTTTAGGTGAGTCATTTGTTTGCATGTAATGCGGTTTGGTCATTGTTAATGTTCACTGTGTTTTAATATGATGAGAGTCCTTGATGCTGTGCAGGATCAAAAGGTAGAGGACATGCTGCCTCCCCTTCCTGAGGAATACTCAAAGCCACCGGATGGTGGGTACACGGACGAGTCGGAGTCCACCATCCCTGCTGCCCAGTCGCCTATTGATGATGAAGCTCCCGAGTCTAGCAACGGCAATTCTCGTAAGAGGATCTGGAGCGAAGCTTAGGATGCTTCAACACCGTCAACCCCGAAGGGGCCTGCATTCTTGCAGCAGCATGCTCCTGATGGGGGCATCTCTTCCCCGATTCTGGCGATGCCTATTCGCGTTGTAGTTCCTCAGCCGCCGGCCAAGAAGCAGAAGTAGGCGATGTTTCTTGATGTAAGACCCCACCTTTTAAAGGTAAAGTCCCCTATGATTGCAATGCTAGTCCCTGGATCAAATGCTAGCATCCACAGTTTAAGATGAAGTACATAGATACAAAGGTCGTTATTACATCGTCATTCCAGAGATAACATAGTCTTTACAACTCAATAACCAAGGCTATTACATGGAGTTTAAAACATAAAGTAAATAACTATAAGTCTTCATCTTCATGTGACACACGCAAACATGTTGAGTGTAGACTCACAACCCTAGTCTCCATCAGAGTAACCTGCAACATCATAAGTTACAACCAAAGTGGGTCAATACATTTGGAATTGTATTGGAAAGTGATACCATAGTAGAATAGTAGTATCTATTAACTATATGAATTTGGCTAAGTGTAGCTTAGGATTTCTTTGCTCAAAATAAGGTTTTCCTTATTAGGTGAAAACATTAAGTTTTTGTTTGGCAAAATCACCCAAGGAACCACCAATAGACATTGGTGAACCTTAACCCTTGTTCAACCACAAGTTTTAACTTAGAGAAATTGGGATGAGGAGATCCTTGATTGCTTCAATGTCTTTGATGCTCAAATTGTCTACTGCCAGGGACACGGCTGAGTACTTAGATTTTACCTTCTCAAGAGGTGGTGCACTTTCCCTACAATACTCGACATGCATCAAGACAAGACTTTTCAGAAGCATTACCTTATACCAACATGGACACGTTCCATCCTATTACCCTGCCACTAACTGTCCATATGGCTAAGTTCTTGCAACCTATTTGGTCAAGGCAGAGCCCATATGCTATGTGGTTGCAATAGAAGCTTCTCAACACTAAACATCTCAAATCCCTTTGTTCCTGGGTGGAAATCCACAAGTGTGATACACAAGGTAAACCATAGACATGGGCCTTTGTAACCACTCAACATAAACTAACCATACCATTCCACCCAGGTGATTCATTCACATAGTTGTTTTATTAATCAAAAACACAAGTCTTAGACTTAGTAAAATTTCATAGCATGAAATATTCCACCCTTGTTTTATACTAGCTAGGCTAAGCATGATAACATAACAAGATTTCTTAACTTAGGGAAAATTCTACTAAGACTATAACTACTAGGATTCCCAAGACATAGCATATATACTTAGAAAATTCTCCATGCAAGTACTACTCAAAATATCACTAACGCATAATCAAAGTAATGGGACAAAATATATAAAGCACCACTTTCCTTGGTATTTGGGAGAGTAGCAACAGTCCTCACAATCACAATCACCAAAATCTACACATAAAATCATAACACCAAAATCACATTCAAATATTCAAACAAAAATATATATGAATGCATGTAAATGCAATAGTATTATTTTATACACTAAATAATTCAACCAAACAGTATTGAACAAAAGGTAAACTTTCTAAGGTAAAAAAAACAAGTTTTACTCTAAAATTTTTTTAAAACATTTTATATAAACAAAATAAGCCTATAATTGATTCTGAAAATAATCCTAATTTTACATAAGCAAATGGCAAAACCAATGCCATATATGTCTAGGGTTCAATTTTCTAAATCCATTGATATATTATTTGAAAAATTTGGACAAATAGAACTAAAGTTATGAATTCTACAAGTTAAATCAACTAATAGATAAAAATCTTGTTTTTAAATCAAAAACTGAGCCACGCGGCAGCATCTGATTGGACGATACCGCTTCGGGTGGATCACGCGCGTGAGCTATTGGATCTAAGTGTGATCCTGCGGTCCAGATCTAACTATACTTGTTCGCTGCTAGATCTAATCTAGGCCACTAGATCTAGATCCAGTGGATCATATCCACTCGACCATATCTTAGCGGCGCGTATGGCTACAACAGCGGTGACGCCACTGACGGTGATGCGCCGACGAGGCTAGGGGGAAAGAGAGGGGGCACTGATGCTTACCGAGGTCGCAAGGACGAGGCGAAGCTCAACGTGGTCGCGGTTGGGGAGGGGGCGCACGGACACGGTGACAGTTCCTCATCGGAGTTGGGCTGGGCTTCGGGCGCTTGCAGACGTCGACGGAGGAGAGGCCCTGGTGCGAAATAAAGCAAGCGGCGAGTGTCAGGAGAAGCGCAAGGCGATGGCGAACGAGATCGTGTGATCCAGAGAGCAAGGCATGCACGAGACTCACCGGAATTCGTTGTTGAAGCTCGTTGGAGCAGCGATGGTGCAAGGAAGAATTTGGGGAGCCTGGCGACGCTCGGGCATTGTTGAGTGAGGGTAAATGCTGCGGGTGCAGAGGGAGTTAAGTAGCCAGAGCGGGGGAGTGAGTTATGCCTGCCATCGACGGTAATTACACGCGAAATCAACAGGAGGAAACGGCCGTGGCGGCGCTGGTCTCACGCGAGGTTTGGGGAAGAAGGATGAGGTGGCAGTGGGGGCCACTGTCAGCGAGGGGGGTGCACGCGCGGGTGAGAGAAGATAGAGGGGGAGGGTGGCCCGGGTGGTCTTGCTAGGCCGGTTCTGGCATTGGGCTGAATAGGCAGCGCTCTGTTTTATTTTTTCTCTTCTCCTTTTCTTTTTCTAATTTGATTTTTAGGAAATCTTTTAAACCCTAATTCAAACTCGCTTGAATTCAAACCTTTTCTAGATTTTTGTACTGTGAACCTTGCACTCAAAAGTGTGAAAAATATATCTGTTCACTCAAAAACACCTTGGTCTTTTGAATAAAAAAAATAGAACCATGCCTCATATGAATAATAAAATGGGCATAAATTTGGTTTTATTTGGTTTCAAACTTTGAAAAAAATTGTGCAATCTCTAGATGCTATGATGATATGAATGCAATGCCTTTTACAATTCATGAATTTTTGGGATGTTACACTTGATATCTCCGGCATCCCTTCGTAAGTGCTTCAACACCTTTGCCTCTTGACTGTGCTAGTTTTTGTTTTGCGATTGGCATATTTATGTTTTTTTCTCTTTGTGTTGTATCAAAGGGTTTTCTACAGGTGAGTCGATGAAGGACAAGACCGAGGAGTTGGTCTTGGAGTTGAAGGCGGCAAGCATTGGCCCTGTGGGGCCCTCCCTGAAGACGGTGGCAACCTCCGCCAATGACTCATTGAGTTCCTCCAAGCCGAGGACTTGTGTTGTTGTTACCCGGAAGGCAGAGGCTAAACCTTCGGAGACTTTGGGTGGACACGTGAGTATCATTGGTTTACCGTTAACGATCCCTTGAGTCTCTTATCCATCTGACTGAAGTGTTTCTGTTGCAGCCCTTCATTCGCTACCTGCATCGCCTTGGCTAGCAGCACCTTACGTTGGAGGCAGATTTTCAACAGCTTTAGGGTAGGTGTCTTGACGTCCATTTTCTTCGGGTGCTTGTTTGGAGATTTGTATTTGACCTTATTCCTTTGGCTTTGGAAGAGGAGAACAACGAGGCTCTCCGCAAACTAGACTCGCTCGGAAAGAGTCACAGTCAGGCGGAGACCAAGGCTACGAATGCTATAGAGACCCTCGAGCGCTTCAAGCGGAAAGCGAGGGAGCGCGAGGAAAAGCTTGCAGCTGATGCTGCTGTGTGTGAGAAGGAAATGGTGGAGTAGCTGATGATTGCCGCCCATGCTTTGTCTAGTGAGTTAGCCGAATCTTTTGAGCTGCTGCTCTCTGAACTTTGGTGTTTTTCCTATTTTGTGGATTGTACTTGATGGGGATATGTCGAGTGGGGTATACCCGGCAGGATGTTTCCTACTGGATCCAACTCCCAGCGAGTGGGCCTGCAGGACGGCGACTAGATCACGACCCAAGAAGGAGTCAGGCAACTGGAAGCTGAAGGCCCAGAAGCGTAGCTAGGCCTAGTCGGATTAGGTCAAAACCCTCTAAGTCCATATCCAACTCGGTGTAGATCTGTAAACCGTAGTGAGGTACCCCTATATAAACCCCCCTAGGGTACTCTCTATACTCACGTTCCATCATACACCCCATCGACTCACTGCCTAGCCGCCAAGCTTGCCACTCTTGTACTCAAGCAATAATAAAAACTAGAAGGAGTAGGTCGTTACCCTCCGGGGGGACGAACCTCGGTAAAACCTTGTTTCTCTGCCGTCATCTCGCACCGCAGATGGTTGTCCGCCCTTGCCCCTCATTCTACTACTCGCTTCCAGTCCCAGCATCTGCCGTGGCCATTCCCATGATAGTGGCGCCCACCGTGGGGCCTAACCGGTCAGGCCTAAGTTATGCAGCGATACCCTACTTGCCAATGAACTGGTCGATCGCCACCGGTCGCATGATGGCATGTGGCAAGATCCTTCAGATCTTGCCAAGCAGCTACGTCCTGGCGTCATGCCCAGTCACGCACAGCGTCATCATGCCAGTTCGCACCAGCAACCTCTTCGGCGGCTTCATGGACGTCATCGTCTTGGAGGAATTAGTGCTCATCAACGAGTTGTCGCCATGCGATCAACTCTCTGAGAGTCAGGTCCACAACATCCACCGCCTCGCCTTCGAGTACAACTTGGCCAACAGTGTCATGGCTGAAACTGATGCAGCCACGGACAACGCGGCCCTCCACGACGACGCCGACTCGGCGACTGTAGCACCCTGGGTAAATCCACTACTAGAAAATCGTGTGTTATTTTTATTCATGCATCATCATGACCTCATCATGCATATCTTGCCTGGAAATATTTTCACCAAAAACATATTTTGTTTTCTATATTATATCTCTTCTTTTATTCAAATTATACTTCTTGATATTTTAATTATGAGAAAATATTTACAAAATGTTTTCTAAATATAAGAATTGAAAATAGACACTATTCTAAATAATAATAATTAAAAAAAACACCTAGACCTAAACTGGCCAGGCCCACAATGCCCAGCCGGCTGAACCTAGACAGACCATCCCTCATCGAAACCCTAGCTACTAAACCCCCCACTTTACCTCCACCCAGTCCAGCATCCCGCCGCCAGTTTCCATCCCGCATGCACCCTGGGCCCTACCCCGACTCAACGCTCCCCACGCTCGCTCTCGACCCGCGACCGAGACCCCAGCCCCGCCTGGACCCACCACCTCTCTCTCCCCCGACGCTCCCCGTCCTCCCCACGATCCCATCGCCCACCTTGTCTCTCCTCGTCCGCCGCCAAGCCCGGCCCCGCGCCTCCTCCTTCCTGGCTGCGTCGCGTTGCCCTCCTCGGCATGCGCCAACCACTCCGCCCTCCGCCACCGCGTTAGTCTGCCGCAGGCGCGACCCCGTCGCCTGGTACCTCCTCGACCCTTGCTCGCCGGCCTCGCTTCCTCCCTCTGCAGCAGTGCACGTCGCCTTGGTCGTCGCGACGTCGCGGCAAGACCGCTGCCTTCGCCATCGCCCATGCCGCGTCTGCTTTCCGCCCGACCGCCCCTATTTCGCATCTTCCTTGTCGCCCTGCATGCCGATGTCGCCCGCCTCCAGCGCCGCCAGGGACTCCTTCCCCGACAACCACCTCCTGAGCGCCCTCGCCATCCTCTGCCCGAACCTCTTCTTTGCATCACCACCCGCGGTTGCGCGCCCTCGATCGTCCCTGGTCGAGCTCTGCTATGGCCGTCGCCATGGATGCCTTGCCGCCTGTCCTCTTCTCCGGAGCCCCGCTGCCTCCACCTTCGGCAGCCAGCGCCACCGCACACCTCTCCTCTCGGCGCCGTGCCTCCCTCCGCCGCTAGGCTTACTAACCCTCCCCCCGTCTGCGAACCTCGGCCATATGTTTCCGGTGCTCCCCTGCCATGCGCCTGGAACACCTTGTGCTTGTCCTCGACCTGCCCTTCTAGCTAGCGTCTGTACGCCGACCGCGTCTCCTGCAACTCATGTAGTCTAGTACTTCTGTTACCACGCAGTGATATTTTGGTACTGATGTAATTAGAACGGAGCTGCAAGGATGGACTTCGGCCTCGGTGACACGAGATGGCAATGTTGTGAGAAGCCAAGACCTTCCGATGCTCTATCATCTCGGTTTACCACAGATGGTTCAAGCTAGAACACCAAGATCTCCATCGGTTCGGTGCCGTGCCATGGACCCTCAAGATCTTCTTCCTGGACCAAGACCGAATCAAACCCCTCGGATCCAAGACCTTCGCCTCGATGTGTGACCCCTTTTCAAGACCTATTTTATAAATTGCTATACATATACTTGGTGCATCTTACTTGTACATGCTTGCACACATATCATGTTGTTTGGGGGTGTTTAGATGATTCACCTCATAATTAAATATGGATACCATATGCTAGTCTAATATTGGTCTCATTTAAATTTATGTAGTGAATCGATGCCATGTTTCGACTTGTTAAGACAACATTTAAATTGCGGGGTATCTAAACAGCATGAACTTAATAATAATTAAATGTCGGGACCCGATCCTCTTAATATTGCCTAATTGCATCGCATCTTTGCCATGTCATACATCATACATACATCATGCCCGGTTTTCTGCCATAGTAATAAATAGTACATCCGGTGTTTCTTCTAGTGCTTTGCTTCTTCATGGATTAGGCCGATGAGTTGATGCGAGTGTCGACCCGATCTCTAGCGTATCTTCAGCAATGTTTTCCAGGCGAGCATTCTCCCCCTTTCTACCTATTTTACATTTCAAGTCTTTATTTTCTCCTGTTGATCTATTGCTATCTGTGTTGCGATGCTCTAGTTTTCGTACCCATGGTATCCCTTGCAGCCTTATATTTCCTTGGAAACATCCTATTACCTGTTGTCTGGTAGATAGTTGGACTTGCATGTCGTCAAGTACCACAGTTGTTGGAAGACTGCCAGATGCTTTATGTTGGAGATGATCATGGCTTTAATTATAGTTTAACAACTAAAATTGAAGTAGGTAAATAATGCAGAGGCACAGGTGGGCAATAGATGTTATTTGGTTTTTAACCGTCCACTTGTGTCTTGTAGGACCCCGAGTACTTGATACCTGTTCTTTGAATATTAGCACTATCCTCATGTGGGACCATGAATCCCCCTAGCCAGAGCTTGAGTCATATATTATTTCTTGGGGCCACAAACTAGTTTGGAGCTTTATTACTATCCTGTACTTATGCCATGCTTTACTGCTTTATTTACGATTGCGCGTGGAGCGCCTGTACTGTTTAGGTAAGCGGAGTGTTCTCGCGGTATCGACAAGCCCAGTCACACTTTCGGGTTCCCAGTCGTTTACAGCCATTGAGCAAACCTCTGGGTCCGTTCCGGAGCCGGCCAACTTCGTCGTGGGTAGCTTGGTGGGGTGGCCCCCTAAAATTTATATGAATCTTGCAATTGCTCTGTCGTGATGCCTCGTTGGGTTTTCATTTGGTTTTTCTCGAGGTTGATCGTGCGTGTGTTGCTATTTGTGCCTCCCTGTAGGGTAAAACTTTCTGAAAGCCGTGTCCGCGGTTATGGACGACTTGGAGCATAGTATATCGATCATAGACAACTATAACTAAAGTAGTGCTATAAATTTGACTTTATAATGACTAGTAATCAGCTTCACTATAATGGAATGGCTAAATAAAAGTGCCAACAATTGCTGGTTTGGGTTGTCACCTGTTACCATTGTATCTGACTAGTAAGTATTGCAACTACAACAGAATGGTTAACTAAAACTACCCACTGCTTATTATATCAGGATGACTCATGCTATCTATATCTGACTAGTAATTGCCGCAACTATAACGGAATGAATAAAACTGCCAACTGTGTGAGTCCTCGGTTGACTTCCTCATTTGGTCTCGAGGGGGAAATACCAGGATGGGTATGCTTGGTGATAGTTTTAGGTTGGGTCCGAATATGTCTTTCTTATCCCTATCTGATAGTCGCCAGTTGTATTGAGTCTCTATAGGTTGTTTAGTGCATGCTGCGATGCCGCCTCAGTCCACCATACCTATGTAGGCGAGGACAGTCGAATTCTAGTCTCGCCGTGTACTGGCCTCAATACTGACCGTTGTCCTTTTTCCTTTGCCCTTTGTCGGCACCCCTTTTGTTTAAGCAGGTTTTGAGATCGACGTCGTTAGCAGGGTTACCCTTCCGGCTTGGTCTGGGCAGGGTTATGGACGCCATTGGTTATTCTTCAGGGCTCTTAGCTCAATTTGCATCTTGTCCGTACTCGGACGCTGCATCGTTTTAAAGGTGATTTGGATCTTTGTATTGTATATCTGTATTCTTGACTCATTGAGTCGCTGTTGTATATATATGTTCTGTGGGTTCCATCATGGACTATGGTGTAATGATATTACTTCGTTTTCCACCCGCACGCAAGTGCCTGGTGGGCACCTTTGAATCATTTCTATGCGGGTTTGGCGGAAGTCGCTAAAACTTGCATAGGGCCGATTCTGAGGGTGTTACAGAGTGGTATCAGAGCTCAGCAGTTGCAACACCCCACTGATCCAGCCCGTAGGATAACCTAGCTAACGGCCATGGTAGAGTGTCAAAACTATTTTGCAAAATCGGTTGGATAGATCTGATTAGGTCTGCTTTTACTCCTTATCCCTCTGCTCTTCTCCTCTTACCTCAACGTGTTTTGAATCTGCTCTCTTATCTTTTCTTTGAGTTCAGGAATTCTCGTGGTTGGGTTTCCGTCGTACCTTCAGGGTTTCGCTTCCTCCTCTTGTAACGGTGCTTCAACATTCGGTCTTCATGCTATCTGATGAATCTTTCATCTGTTGTACCTTTCAGTGGACCAAAAGTTCACTGAAACTTTTCTTTCTATCCTCGGTATTTTCCGATACGACGAAGTCATCTACATCAGATCTGATGAGAATCTCTATCCCTCCTTTGTTTCTAGACCTCGCTTGTCGAGATCTTCAGTCTGAGTTCTGAGAGTTGGTTGCATAATTCTCCTATTCATGTGTAGAGTAATGCTTTGGGTGCGCGATGGACTGATCACCATCCGACTACTCTTATCATTCGCTCTTGTACAATGAATGGTGGATCAATGCAATTATACTCCTTTGGCGGAAGTCAGAGGTGGCCTTACCTTTTGAGACCTCTACCTTTGTCCTTTGTTTTTCAGAGTGTTCTCGCAACGAGCGTCAGCCACACCCTTTGTTGGTGGTGTCGCCAATTTCAAGACGGAGAAAAAAAATCTTTGTTAGTGGTGTCATGGGGATTTATACGAAGAGAGAAGATTCAGATCGCCGGCCTTATTCCCCGTACCATGAGGCGGATCTCGAGGGCGAGATCCATTGTTAGTGGTGTCAAATTGTAGCACCCCAGATAAATCCACTACTAGAAAATCACGTGTTATTTTTCTTCATGCATCATCATGACATCATCATGCATATCTTGCCTGGAAATATTTTCACAAAAACCATATTTTGTTTTCTATATTATATCTCTTCTTTTATTCAAATTATACTTCTTGATATTTTAATTATGAGAAACTAATTACAAAATGTTTAATATAAAAATAGAAAACAGACACTATTCTAAATAATAATAATTAAAAAAACACCTAGAACTACACTGGCCAGGCCCAGAAGGCCCAGCCGGCTGAACCTAGACAGACCATCCCTCATCGAAACCCTAGCTACCAAACCCTCCACTTTCCCTCCACCCAGTCCAGCATCCCGTCGCCAGTTTCCATCCCGCATGCACCCTGGGCCCCACCTCGACTCGACGCTCCCCACGCTCGCTCTCAACCCGCGACCGAGACCCCGGCCCCGCCTGGACCGACCTCTCTCTCCCCCTATGATCCCCGTCCTCCCCACGATCCCATCGCCCACCTTTTCTCTCCTCGTCCGCCGCCAAGCCCGGCCCCGCGCCTCCTCCCTGGCTGCGTCGCGCTGCCCTCCTCGGCATGTTTCGACCACTCCTCCCTCCGCCACCGCGTCAGGCCGCCGTAGGCGCGACCCCGTCGCCTGGTACCTCCTCGAGCCCGATCTCGCCGGCCTCGCTTCCTCCCTCTGCAGTAGTGCACGTCGCCTTGGTCGTCGCGATGCCGCGGCAAGCCCGCTGCCTTCGCCATTGCCCATGCCGCGTCTGCTTTCTGCCCAACCGGCCATGTTTCGCCTCTTCCTCGTCGCCCTGCACGCTGACATCGCCCGCCTCCAGCGCCGCCAGGGACTCCTTCCCCGACGGCCACCTCCTGAGCACCCTCGCCGCCCTCTGCCCGAACCTCTTCTTTGCGTCACCACATGCGGTTGCGCGCCCTCGACCCTCCCTGGTCGAGCTCTGCTATGGCCATCGCCATGGATGCATTGCCGCCTGTCCTCGTCGCTAGAGCCCCGCCGCCTCCACCTTCGGCAGCCAGCGCCATCGGACACCTCTCCTCTCGGCGATGTGCCTCCCTCCGCCGCCGCGCTTACTAACCCTCCCCCGTCTGTGAACCTCGGCCCTATGTTTCCGGTGCTCCCCTGTCGTGCGCCTGGAACCCCTTATGCTTGTCCTCGACCTGTCCTTCTAGCTAGCTTCTGTACGCCGACCGCGTCTCCTCCAACTCATGTCGTCTAGTACTTCTGTTACCACGCAGTGATATTTTGGTACTGATGTAATTAGAACGTAGCTGCAAGGATGGATTTCGGCCTCGGTGACACGAGATGGCGATGTTGTGAGAAGCCAAGACCTTCCGATGCTCTACCGTCTCGGTCTACCACGGATGGTCGAAGCTGGAACACCAAGATCTCCATCGGTTCGATGCCGTGCCATGGACCCTCAAGATCTTCTTCCTAGACCAAGACCGAATCAAACCCCTCGGATCCAAGACCTTCGCCCCGATGTGTGACCCCTTTTCAAGACCTATTTTATAAATTGCTATACATATACTTGTTGCATCTTACTTGTACATGCTTGCACACATATCATGTTGTTTGGGGGTGTCTAGATGATTCACCTCATAATTAAATATGGATACCATATGCTAGTCTAATATTGGTCTCATTTAAATTTATGTAGTGAATCGATGTCATGTTTCGACTTGTTAAGACAACATTTAAATTGCGGGGTACCTAAACAACATAAACTTAATAATAATTAAATATATATGAATCTTGCAATTGCTCTGTCATGATACCTCGTTGGGTTTTCATTTGGTTTTTCTCGAGGTTGATCGTGCGTGTGTTGCTATTTGTGCCCCCCTACAGGGTAAAACTTTATGAAAGCCGTGCCTGCGGTTATGGATGACTTGGAGCACAGTATATCGATCATAGACAACTATAACTAAAGTAGTGCTATAAATTTGACTTTATAATGACTAGTAATCAGCTTCACTATAACGGAATGGCTAAATAAAAGTGCCAACAATTGCTGGTTTGGGTTGTCACCTGTTACCATTGTATCTGACTAGTAAGTATTGCAACTACAACGGAATGGCTAAATAAAAGTACCAACAACTGCTGGGTTTTGGGATGCCTCATTCTATGTATGTCTGACTAGTAAGTACTACAACTACAACGGAATGGTTAACTAAAACTGCGCACTGCTTATTATATCAGGATGACTCATGCTATCTATATTTGAAGGCTCGGTCGCCGGATCTATCATTGCCACGTCACCAGAAGGCTCCATCACGCGAGTCTCCAACGTTGGGGATTTCGAGGACCCTTCCATCCTCGAGATCTTCGACTCCGACTCTGGTCGAAGAATTCCGGCGATCTCTATGCTAGATCCGGTCGCTTCATCGCGACCTACATGGCGAGTGGCACAAGCGCCCCATCATACCCCTTCTCCATGCCGATCCCGCCGACCGCGACAGCGACGGAGGTCAAGGAAGCCCGCCGGCATCTGGAGGAGGCGATGCGCAAGGAGCAAGCCAAGCGCGATTTTTTTTGCCTCGAGCAGGCAACAGGGCAGGAGGTATCTCTCTACCACCAGCGCCGCATCAGGACGCGCCTAAACGCTACTGTTTAGGGCCATGCTCTGAACTTTGACAGAGACAATGATCCTGCTCGTGTGGCCGAGCGTGTGATCTAGAAGAATGCACCACCAGGCTTCAGCAACCGCCCGCCACCACGAGCGCCTGCAAGCGGAGCTCCACCACCGCCACCCGGCAGCACAACCCCTACCAACCAGTCGAGAGTCCTCATCCCTCTGCAAGAGCGGGACGCGAACAGCCTCTCGTTGTACTCCGCCCCGATGGACAACGTCATTGCGGGGCAGGCAGTAGTCGCCAACCTCAATGTCATAGGGGAAGGCGTGCTGCAAATCAAGTACGCCCATGCCCTACTCGCTAAGGCCGTCGATCAGCAAGTCGCGGGAGCCGACTCGCAGGGACGAATGTACTCCTGCTCCTCTGGAAGCAGGGCGGCCTCAAGGGGATGCCCATCAATGGCGAACACCCTCAACTACCCGCCACCGGAGCCCCTGCAGCACCAACCATGGGTCACGCACCCGGCGCTCTCCACGAACGACCCGCGATCGCTGAATAATACGGTTGCTGCCAACGAACATCCGGTCGACGTGTGGACCCACGTCATCAACAACCAAACCTGGCATGCACGCCAGCCCAACAAACTGAGGCACACCCTCACCAACCGCAATGAGGGAGAGCCAAGGGTCTCCCTCAGCCGATTCGGCCCCCGGTGGTTTGGACCGATGATCCGAGGCAAGAAATACCCGGCAATATTCAAAGCGCCGAAGGAGATTGAGAAGTACGACCCTACGTACGATCCAGCTGTGTGGCTAGACATATATCTCATGGCGATGGTAATTGCCAGTCACACCGACCTCCTCGCCGCTCGCTACCTCCCCCTGATGATGGAGGGAGCGACTCGGCAATGGATCAACACCCTCCCCCCAGACAACATCGACTCATGGGAGGACATGCGCGAGGCCTTCGTCAGGCACTTCGAGGGCTCCTACACCTGCGCCACCAACATTGAGGACCTGGAGCGATGCGTCCAGGGACCCCACGAGTCGACCCGCCATTCGGTCCAACGATGGCAGGACATGTGGATCAACGCCGCCGGCATCCACCCGGACACGGCGATCCACTGGTTCAAGAACTCGTGTCGATACGAGCCATTGGTCGCCAAGATCAAGAGGGTGTACAAGACACTCGACAACATCACTGACCTCCTCGAGATCTCCAAGCGATACGCGGAGGAAGATCCGAACCAAGAAATCGACGACGAGTCGGGTGGAAATCGCCACCCAAGCACTAGTAGGGAAAACCTTACCGCTGGCGCACCAAATATAGCTACCGCCAGTGAATTCGTGCTCGCCGGCGACCACCTCCCCGGCGGTAATTTTTTATCATCGGCGCATAGCCTGTTCGCCGGCGGTATTTGAAGTTACCCCCGGCACACCAGACTTTGCCAACGGTATTTTAAGTTACCCAGCGAACAAGCCAAAAGCGCTGGCGGTAACTCAACTTACCCCTGGCGGATGACCAGTACACCAGCACTATGTACGTAGAGGATTAAAAAAATCAGCTGTACACACGGCTTAATCCATCTATTTTATTCAATTAGGCACCGACGGTAAAATAGATGCACAATAGGCATACTAGTTTAAAGACACAATAACAAAATGCAGTATCACTAACAGTAGTAGCCGTAGGCCAGTAACCTCGACTAAATACTAAACTAAGATGCATGATCTCGACCATATTGAGCAGCCAGGAACCCTGATCCTTCGCACTCAACCCTCCATCTTCATGGTTACTCCATCATCTCATCACCCATGTCGATTCCGCCGTCATCGTTGCTACCAGATATGTTGTCACTGCAGCCCCGTGTTGATGTCGTCATTGTAATAGCCCCGTGTTGATGTTGTCGGCACCATAGCCACGTGTCGATGACGTCACTACCACAACCCCATTCTGCTCCCAAGAAAGAAACTAAAATAAATAAGGATCTGGTGCGCATGTACATAACAAGGTGAAATCTTTTTGTTCATTCTTAATAAAAAAATTATACAAAGCAAAGTCAACTATATTTTCATCAATCTCATCGCTATACATAGCAAGTAATCACTCAATAACATTATAGTTTGTTCTTCTACCAAAGATAAACAACTGCCAAATGATTAAGCATGCAAAACAACATATGGGCATCTCACATAAACAATCAATAGGATAAATAGACCTAAACTTGGCTGAGCAATAGAACAACACAGGAATAGTAGCTCCATATCTAATTGTAACTCTCAACAGGAAAATGTCTTATCTATAGCAGAATTTCCAGTAGTACACATAAGAACTAACTCAAGAAATCAGGATAACTAACTAACAGTCTTTTTATTTCTAAAACCAAAGTGTCAGAATAGGATCACAACCTTGGCGATGAGGCTGGTGATGGAGCTGGATTTGGGAACATCATGGTGCAAAGGGAAGGGATGAGGAGAAGCTGCCATACCTGCACTACTAGTCGCTGCACTTCGACGGATCCAAGAATGTGGACGGCGCAGGGGCAGGAATCATACTCACCTCGCCCAAAGGCGACAAGCTCCGCTACGTGTTGTACCTCGACTTCACCCCCTGCACCAACAACATGGCCGAATACGAGGCCCTCCTTCACGGCATGCGAGCCACCAAGGAGATGAACGTCAACCGCCTACGGTGCTATGGCGACTCCGACCTCGTGGCCGCGCAAGTCGCCGGTACCTGCGATGCTGTCTCCCCCACCATGGTGGCATACCGTCAAGCAGTGGACCAGCTGGGAGGCCACTTCGCCGGCTACTCTGTCGAGTGGATCGACAGGCGCAAGAACGATGAGGCCGACGCTCTCTCCCACATCAGGTCGGCTCAGCAAACCCCACCAGCTGGCGTATCCTTGACACAATCCACAAGACCTCCATCTCTCCTCCAAAGGAGATCGACCTCGGGATCCTGCTGCAACCTGAGACCGCCCTGGTCGCCATGGTTGCAGAACCAAGCGACTAGACTGAGCCATCCCTCGCCTACCTCAAGAGTGGGACCCTGCCAGCGGACGAGACAGAAGCCCGCATGATCGTGCGGCGCTGCAAATCGTTCGTCATCATCAACGGCGAGATCCACAAGCATAGCATAACAGGCGTGTTCTAACGCTGCGTGCAACTTGGCGAAGGACGCAAGATCCTCCAAGACATCCACGCCGGCAACTGCGGCCACCACGCCGGTGCCCGGTCCCGGGTCGCCAAGGCCATGTGACACGGCTTCTACTGGCTCACAACATACGCCGACACTGTCGACATCGTCCAATGCTGCGTCGGGTGCCAGAAGTACGCCAACCAGACGCACGTACCCAGCTCGACACTCAAGACGATCCCCACCACCTAGACATTCGATGTATGGGGCATGGACATGGTGGACCCCTTCAATAAGGCCCCCTGTGACTACACCCACCTCCTAGTCGCAGTCAACAAACTCACCAAGTGGGTGGAGGCCAAGCCAGTCTGGAAGTGCGACAGGAAGACCGTGGCCAAATTCCTCTGCGATCTCATCTACCGCTACGGATTCCCGCACAGCATCATCACAGACAACGGCACCAACTTCGCAAAGGGCGTCATGGCCGAATTATGCGAGGATCACAACATACGGGACGACCTCGCCTCATTCGCCCACCAGGAGTCCAATGGCCAGGCGGAACGCGCCAATCAGAGCATCCTCCATGGTCTGAAGCCGTGACTGCAAGTTCCCCTTGAGCAAACTCCGGGATGCTGGTCGAATAGCTCCCCTCCGTCATATGGGGCATACACACCTCCGTTAATCAGTCGACAGGGTTCATGCCCTTCTTCATGATATACGGCGTAGAAGTCGTCATGCCGAATGACCTGGAGCACGACTCTCCCCGGGTCATCAACTATGCGGAGGCCGACAATGAGCTCGCACGCCAAGATGGAGTCGACCAACTCGACGAAGCACGCGACCTAGCTTGCTCCCGCATGGCCATCTACCAGCAGGGGCTCCACCGCTACCATAGCCGCCGAGTTTGGACTCGCACCTTCCAGGAAGGCGACCTGGTCCTATGACTGATCCTTGATAAGAAGAGCATGCACAAGCTCTCTCCCCCATGGGAGGGACCATTCGCCATAGGTCGAGTCCTCGAAAATGACGCCTACTACCTCATCAACGTCTGAGGCGACGGACAGCTGGACGTCAAGCGGTCGTGGAATGTAAATCTCCTAAGGAAGTTCTATACATAGAACTCTGATATGTACTCCCCCCGCCATGCAATACAATACATCTGACTCGCACAAATTTTGCCTACTCTCCAAGTCTTGTACCAATCGCACACATAATTATAGCAATATGCTACCCATGGAAGTCAACCCTTGGTTGAGCGACCAATACGGCTAACTAGTGCGACGCAAGGGTAGCGAAGATATTTGGGCCTTGCGTCATCCACGAAAACGCCAGCCCCGGAGCCCCCATCGGAGTCGCCCCGCTCGACTGGCCCGCCGGGCCAAGACAACCGAACACGCTTCCTACAGCGACCGGTCCTCCACATCCTTAGCATAGTGACTCGAACGGTTAAGTACCACGCTCGGGGCCTCGCCTCAATATAAACCCACACAACTCGGGAACACACCAAGTATGAGAGTGTGCCCCAGACTCGCCACGTGACTGGTTCTTCGAGCCAGGTGGAGCGAAGCGCCACAAGCAACACACCTCGTCCTCACCTACCTTGGGCATGCGACTAGAACGACCAAGTACCACGCTCGGGGACTCGCCCAACCGACCCCGTTCGCGTCCAGGAAAACGGCTAAGTATAGAGAACCCCTTGGGGTGACCAAGCAACTGGCTTTCCAAGCCACGGCGAGTCGACCCTAACTAGATAACAGTCTAAAATAAACAAACATACAGAAACGCAAGGTAAGCCCAATCAAAGGGCGGACGCTCTCGGGGACTCGCACAACAAATAAACCAAAGTCAAATCGAACTGACTCAATATATTTTCATTTCCTTAAGCAGCAAAATATATTGTTTGCAGGCAGAGTCTTACATATCTACTTGTTACTAATACAAAGAGCCAGACAGCAAATCCTTATTTTGTAGACTTCGAGGTCGATGCGCCGCCACCACCGTGGACCCGAATGAAGGGTTCCCATGGATTCGCCGGATACATCGTCAGGTTCCTCACCATCACCGACCGGAATGGCTATTCCGACTTGAGGTCACGATGCGCCGGCTCAGGATCGTTTGGCGCCACCACTATCTCCTGATACGGCAGCAGATTGCCCATTGCCAGCACCCGCTCGGAGTACGTGGCCGCCTTTGCGGTTAGCTTCAGAACCTTGGAGATCTCCACCGAGACGGTCGCAGAAGGGTACCCGCTGGTGACGTCGTTGAGGTCGAAGTCGTCCGGGAAATGCACGAGCCCGAGACTCAGCGTACTCGTGGCTCTACGGCGAAAAGCCGACCACGCCATCCACTCGACCAGCGCAAGCTCCTCATCAAGATAGCGCCACACCTCCATCAGCTCGCTGGGGATCACCTCCGTGGGCGAGATCCCCTAGAGAATGGCACGGATGCAGGTCGCAGAGAGTGCGGCTAAATCCACCATCATGGACACGCACTTCTTGCCATCGTACGACTACACCTCCGGGTTGCCATCGCAGATTTTCCTACAACAAGAAAACCAAGTAAGAACCAAGAAGGTAACAAACCAAAACTCCCTCCCTCCGCTTGGGGACTCACCGGCAAAGCGACTCTCCCGCTCGGGGATTCACCGGCGAAGCGACTCACCTGCTCAGGGACTCACCCGTCGCAACACGAAAAAGTTCGGCAAATACTCACCGAGAAGCGGACGACAAAGACCAGTGGTGAAGTCCTGCAGCACCGTCAATTGATCCTGAAAACCTGCTAAAAGCGTGTTAGATACTTTCCGCTCGTCCGCTGTCGCGGAAATAGCGGCCTTGGCCCTTTCCTCTAACGAGGTCGCTTCCGCATTCACGGCCTTGAGCTCCTTCTCCAGGGCTATGACTCGCTCTTCTATAGCAGCTAGCGAAGACTTGGCAGTCTCCATCTCAGAGGCTAGGACAGGACCCTCGCGGGCCTTGGCGACCGCTGCAGTTTGGTCCTCTACAAAGAAAGTCAAAGTGAGATTCCACACAGCAAAAGCAAAAGAATTGCCCAAATACTTGAACACCTACCTGCAGTCGCCTGAAGATGTCGATTCACCTCCTGCACGGATCGGAGGTCACGCTCCAAGCTCTCCTTTGCGGCCAGTCGCTCCACTGATTCACGCTGAAGGCCCTGCGAAGAAGAAACACACATAAGCAGACAACAACGTTTCTGAGTGCCTATCCGCTGAAATTCAAGGACTAGCCACTCGGGGGCTAGACAACAAAGTTTCTGAGTGCCTAGCCGCTGAAATTCAGTGACTAGCCACTCGGGGACTGGACAGCAAAGTTTCTAAGTGCCTAGCCGCTGAAATTCAGCGACTAGCCACTCAGGGACTAGACATCAAAAGAAATAAGGATCCACCCGTTGAAATTCAGCGAGTAGATCCTTGGGGACTGGACATACCTGGATGGCTGTGCACAACATGTTGTGCAGCTCGACGGCTTCAACTGACGGTAGCGTGAACGATGTTCGCTCGCGTTGCTGCCCGACTTCTACTTCCGAGGCTTCAGGAACCTGAGGGCGACTGCGAACCTGCAACCACAGCGGAGGCCTTCATCCTGAAGCAGGGAAAGGTCACCTCGATCGCCCCTGGAGTGTTAGTCATGGGCTCTAACACCTCGACCACTACGGCCGTCTTTCCCGGTTGTGACCCCGCGTCCACACCGGGCTCTACGACTGCCGCGACCTCAACTGATGCTTCAGTTGGTGCGGCGGCTGACTCCTCCATGACTACAACGGAGTTTTCAGCCTTCTTCTTTGCGCCATCGACGATCGCCTCGGCCTCGTCACCCTTACTCTTCTTGGAAGGGTCGATCCATTCTCCAACGGCGACTAGAGGTACCTTGGCCAAAGAAGGGTGACCAATCTTCTTCACCCCAGTACTGCAAAAAGGCACGTTCAGCACTTCACTCGACATCAACAAAAACTACTCTGAATCGACTCGGCAAGGACTCACCTGGCGACTAAAATGAAGCGCAAACCGGTGCGGATGTGCGCCGGCTTCTCCAACTCTAGGCCCGGCTTGTGGCTAATGCCCGTCTCGAATACCGCCAAAGCCCACGACACCAATGGCTTCTTCGACGACGAGGCCGCGGCTGCGGGAACTTCTGGCCCAGTTGGGCCAGGTGCCTCCTTCAGCGGAGAAATCTCCACGATTAGAGCGGCCCCAAGCCCTAGGATCACCGAGAATGGTGACGGGATCGCCGCGAGCGGCAGCTCGTCCTCCATCACGTCCTCGGACCTTGGCTCTGTCACCTCCGGAGCCTTCGTCGAAGCCTTGGCCCCAGCATCGTCCGAATCGCTATCCGAGTCAAAATTGGTCGCCGACCTTGGTGGCGATGACACCCGAGGCACCTTCTTCTTTGATAGAGACTTCTTGTTGCGGGTGGCCTTCACCGGAGTGTCCATGCGCCGTGAATTGTGCTATTGTGCGTCGCCTTCGTCTCTGTCATGTTCCTCGAGGCTCCGATTAGCCTCGAGTTCGCGTTGCTTTTTCCTGCGTGTCTTCCGAGCTATGAGCAGGGGTGCAGTGATCTCCGCCGCTTCTTCTTCGTCTCCGGAGCACTTGTCAGAGTCCTCTCTGACCTCCTCGGAGCTCTCTTCGTCGGTGGGAGGAATCCATCCCTCCAAGACCTAAAACAACTGAGAAAGACACGAACATCAGAAAACCGCGACTACACTTCTGCGACTGCGAAATCAAGAAACATTAAGGAGCTCATGGTAGGCACCTAGAAGTGTACGAGGCGAGCCCCACCTTCAGGTCAATGTATTCCGCGTCGGTGATCTTCTTGAGCGCGGCGACATAATCGTCGGCGCTCCAATTGGGTATGCAGGCCTTGGTCCCATCATCCCCGCCGGTGTACTCGTACATCTAGTGGGATCGGCTGGCTAGAGGCACCAATTTCCGTCCGAGCCAACAATTATACAAATTGCTGGTTTCAAGCCCATCCTTATTGAGCTGACGGATCTTCGTCAGCATCTCATCCACGACCATCCTCTGGTTGTGGGGGAGCTTGGCCACCTGCAGCTGGCGCGGCTCGCTCCTGTCGGCGGTGAAGGTTGGGAGCGGCACCTCTCCATCCGGGGTCGACTCGATGACATAGAACCAGTACTTCTTCCACTCACTGGTCGCCTTCTTCGGCAGCATGAGTTCAAGGAAGGGGGCCTTGGCTTTCAACTGTAAGGTGAGGCCGCCTGCTGCCAACATCGGGCCACCGGCTCCTTCGCGACCAACGCGCTCGTGAAACAGCTCCTACCACAGGCGGAAGTACGGGTGGCACCCCAGATAGCACTCGCAGAACGCCACGATAATGGTGAGTTACTCGATACTATGATGCCCCAGATCTGAGAGCTTGATGGCGTAGTAGGCGCAGAACCACTGGAAGAATATCAATGTGGGGAACCCGAGCCCCCTCTCCAGGTGGCTGGTGAAGCATATGAAATCGCTGGCGCGGGGATCGGCTCCATCTCTCCGGCCAGGGAGTTTGCCATTTCCCCTTGCAGACGATCCCCATGTATTGAAAGGACTTCAACGACGCCGTGGTGCACTTGGATTTACCCCACAGCTCTTTCAGAGGCGCCATCGAGAAGGGGATCTGGATTCGCTCGCTCGCTCTGGAAATTCTGGATCGGGAGAGAATGGAAGATTGAAGATTGTGCAGGATCGGAGGAAGTGTGAGGAGGATACGCAACTCCCCGGTCACTCTCCTTATGTAGCGGTTGCTTCCCGCCAGTTTCGGAGGAGCCGTTACCCCGCGGTGATTACGCCAGTATTACCGTTGGATTAACCAACGGCTAGTTTGACCAAAACGATGGTCCAACTTCGTCTACTCAACTCGCCGACCCATTCGCCAGAGCTACGATTTGACTACTCGCCAATCGCCAATTCGACTGGTCGCCGATATTGTGACTGAAGATATATGTTGAGGATTCCTTCCTTCATTGAGGGAGTCCACCGCTGATTCGACTGGGCGTTCAAATTGGACCCGTGTACTCCGACTACCAAAGAACTCCTGCGACGAATCAATGACGGCCTCAGGAACTACTGATGGGGATATGCTGAGTGGGGTATACCCGATAGGATGTTCCCTACTGGATCCAACTCCTAGCGAGTGGGCCTGCAGGACGTCGACTGGATCACGACCCAAGAAGGATCCAGGCCACTGGAAGCTGAAGGCCCAAAAGCGTAGCTAGGCCCAGTCGGATTAGGTCAAAACCCTCCGAGTCCATATCCAACTCGGTTGTAGATCTGTAAACCCTAGCGAGGTACCCCTATATAAACCTCCCTAGGGTACTCTCTGTACTCACGTTCCATCATACAACCCATCGACTCGCTGACTAGCCGCCGAGCTCGCCACCCTTGTAATCAAGCAATAATACAATCTAGCAGGAGTAGGTCTTTACCCTCCAGGGGAACGAACCTAGGTAAAACCTTGTGTCTCTGCCCTCATCTCGCACCGCAGATGGTTGACCGCCCTTGCCCCTTGTTCTGCTACTCGCTGCCAGTCGTAGCATCTGCCGTGGCCATTCCCACGACAGTACTTGTTCTTATGTGTCTGCAGATGCCACTAGTGTTGCCTTCTACTGCCATATCTTGGATCATGGGGACCTTCTTGTGGAAGCAATTTCTGTGGTCGAAGACCACTGTAGCTCCATCCTCGACATCTTGGCCAAGGCCAAGGAGGTCCTAAGTCGCTTCTATCGGGATATCTCCCCTAAGGGTGTGGCCCTTGATGACATCGACTCCCTGGTGAAGGCCCTAGCAGGGGATGTGCCTGCAGAATACTAGAAGATGCAGATAGGCGCATGTGCCACCCTTGACTTGGCGATGGCGCTAGCGTCTGGTGTGCAGCTGGACTTGAGCAGGACGACCTCCAACATGCTAGTGGAGGCAGACGACACTGAGGTAGACTTCTCTCCCTTCGCCTCACGCTACAAATACTATGGCCCGCACCTCATCAAGATGATGGCCAATTATGCGACTGAGCAGAAACGGGTGGCCATGGCGCAAGCCATAGAGATTGGGAATGCTTCGGATGTAGTGAATCCCCAGGGCCCTTCTGCTGCTTAGTTGCCCACATAGATTTATTTTGTTTTCATTGTAGTGGCATGTAATGCCTTTGTACTGGATGATAGTTGAACTACTATTCAATAGAGTTGGTTGTAAATATATTCTTTCTTTTACTTGACCAATTCATCTGGTCCTTATTGTTGACTGCTTTGCACCTCATAGGGTCCTTCGGGCGATGATCCGGCGATCCCTACTGTTCTGTTGGATAGCTCCCATCCGAGAGCAAGTGAGACGTTGCAGCTGCCGCTGCTGCGTGACCGCATCCGAAGTTTGGAGAAAGATGCCCTCATTATTCGCAGCCATGCAGATGTGTGGAAGTCAAAGACCGAACGGGCCATCGCAAGGTAGAAGTATATCCTTGATGAGATTCGGCAAATCGGCGAGCAACTTCAATGTGAGGGTTAGTCAGATGTCTCACCTGATGGCGTAATTGTGTTTATTATTTTTGGCTTCTGAGTTGTTGCTCTTTGCACTTGTCAATCTTCTTCCATGGGAGGAGAAGGAACGCGTAGCTATTCGACTCAACTGCCTTACCCAGTAGGAGCTGGAGGCTGGAGGGTTCTTATGGATGGACCGGGACCGGGCAGTCATGGTGGCAACAGTGCAAGATCATGTCCATTAGGTCCTTCAGGTCCTGAAGCACGCGAGGTCGTCCTTTGCGTCCATCTGGGTTGCCATGTGTCCATTGGATGCGGCTCCCTCCAGTTTCCTGGGTTTACTGGGAAATTCCGAAGTGTGGATGTAGTGAGGGAGCTTGTGCAGCAGCAACTTGTTGCAGGTGCCAAGGCAATGTTGTCCCTTGTTCGGCTGCACCGTCATGATGTAGATCTGGCGGATATGGCGGCGGGGACATCTGCCCCTCTAGATGGCATGGTGTGGGATATGCGTCTGCACTACCGGGAAGTTGCCCAGCATGCCGAAGACATTGTTCGACTCTTTCACGAGCGGACTAATGTGCTGCTTCAGCGAAGATAGTGGCCATTTTTCCTACAAGTGTTACGTAGAACAATGTAAATTTTGTATAGTTTTGATTGGGATGTGGCTTCCCTTTTAAAATTTATGTAATTTCTTGTAAATTTGCATGTCCTTTTCATTACCTGATGCTCTGTCTATCTCTGCTCCTTGCTGTAACACCCTCAGAGCGGCCCTATGCATGTTTTAGCGATACCCGCCAAACCCTCATAGAAACGATTCAAAGGTGCCCACCAGGCACTTTCGTGTAGGTGGAAAACAAAGTAATACCATTACACATTAGTCCATGATGGAACCCACAGGACAGATATATACAACACGACTCCATGAGTCAAGATAACAGATTTATAGTACAAAGATCCAAATCACCTTTAAAACGATACAACGCCCGAGTATGGACAAGATGCAAATGGGGCTAAAAGCCCTAAGAATAACCACTAGCGTCCATAACCCTGCCCAGGCCAAGCCAGAAGGGTAACCATGCTAATTACATCAATCTCAAACCTGCTAAAACAAAAGGGGCGCTGATAAAGGGCAAAGGCAAAAACAGAGCGGTCAGTACTGAGGCCAGTACATGGCGAGCCTTATAATTCGGCGGCTCTCGCCTACATAGGTATGGTGGGCTGAAGTGGCAGCGCATCATGCACTAAAAAACCTATAGAGACTCGATATAACTGACGGCTATCAGAGAGAGATAAGAAACACCTATGCGGAACCAACCTGATTCTAGCACCAAACATACCCATTGAAAGGATACAGATGTCGCCTAGAGGGGGGTGAATAGGCGATTAAAACTTTTCCTAGAGTGGATCAACAAAGGCGGAATAAAACTAGTGTTTACTTAGTAAAGCACAACCTAGAAACAACTAAGGTTTACCTATGTGCACCAACAACTTATGCTAAGCAATACAAGCAACAAAGTGATAGCAAGATATATAGTACTTCAAGCACGAAGGCTATCACAATGTAAAGTGCATAAGTAAAGAGATCGGGTATAGAGATAACTGAGGCACGCGGGGACACCGATATTTTACCGATTTCCTCCCAACATGGAGTACGTCTCGTTTGGAGAGGGGGTGAGATCAAACCAGCAATGCCACAAAAGGCCTCCCTTATTCTCCGGTGAATCTCACCCCCAATGGGATCGATCCACGCTTCCACTATCGGTGCACTTGTCGGTGGCAACCGGAACCTCTCACAAGATTGGGGCACTTCTCCACAACTTAATTGGAGGCTCCCAACAAATGCCACAAAAGGCCACAATGCTACCAAGGCTACAAACCGTCTAGGGTTCCAAGAACCCAAGAGGGACAAGCTCCAATGAGTAAATCAAACCAAATCCTCCGAGAAGAACTCAAACCGATGCACCAAATGCAAATGGCAAGAACACCACAAAGGTGCTCAAATCCCTCACTCTCAAGTTCCAACAAAGCTACTAAAGCTATTGGGGGAACAAGAGAGGAGGAATCAAAGAGAGACACAAAATCCCTCAAAATCTAGATCCCCAAAGATACGCTCACAAAGAGATGTTTTGGTTTGGTCAAAACGTAGATCTAGATCTCCTCCAACAACCCCTCAAATATTTGCAAGAATCAATGAAGGGGTGTGTAGAAATCAAGCTTAAAGAGTAGAGCAAATGGAGGCAAAGCTTGGATAAGAAAAGGAGGAAGAAGTAACCCTAAATAAAAATTGGCAAAAGACTTATATAGGGCTAGCCAAAATATGGCCGTTGGGGCAATTTTTCTGGATGGTCCGGTAATACCGGAATTAACCGGTAGTACCGGACCCAACCCAGAAAAACAGCAACAACACGAGTTGGGGAGAGAGAGAAAGCAGCAGCAGCGCAGCATCTGGAGGTGGGCCATGCGTCGCGGTAGCGCGGCAGTGCAGCGGGCCAGCAGCAGCGGCTGGCAGCAGCAAGCGCGCATGCAGCGAAGCAGCACGCGCATGCAGCGAGGCAGCAACGCGAGCCAGCAGCGCAGCGCAGCAGTAGGGCCCATGCGCGGCAGGTGCAAGCGAGCAGCAGCAGTAGCTGCAGGCACAGCAGCCAGCAGCAGCAAAGCAGCAGCGCGGGGGCCACAGGGGGAGGCAGAGCAGCGCACAGCGAGCGGAAGCATAGCGTCGCAGCAGCAGCATGCGCAGCAGCGGGGCCCGCACGGGCCAGCAGCGGCGCAGGCAGCTAGCAGCGAAGCAGCGCGCGCATGCAGCGAGCAGCCCAAGCAGCAAGTGCGCCAGCGGCAAGTCAACGCGCGCGGATCTGGATCTGGGGATTTTCTGGGTAAAATAACTGGGCCGACCGGTATTACCGCCCCACCCGGGCGGTACTAACGGGCCGGCCGGTAGTACCGGGAAAAGGTACCTAGCCAGATAGAGAGAAAACGGGCCGTTTTTAGGTCTGGGCGGTAGTACCGGCCCGTCCGGGCGGTACTACCGCTTGGCCCAAAAAAAAACCGACGGGCAAATATTCGAATGGCAATAACTTTTGACTGGAAGCTCCGATTGACCCGATTCAAATTGCGTTGGATAGAGGACGACAAGGGCTTCCCAATAAAAAGTGGAAATATTGATTATCACCAAGTGAGAAAGTATCAAGTAGAATAATGTGATATACCTCACTTGGTGAGAAACCGAAAAACCGCATAAATCAAAATCTCAACAAGATACAAAAGGGAGATCCGATTTTGATGAACAAGAGCTTGTTATGGAGATTACCACAAGCTCTATATCCTCACATGGATAAGACCAAATAACAACCAAATATGATGATGCAAGTATGCAAAGGTTTGAGCTCTCTCCGAACGATGTGACCGAATTACTCATACGAGATCCCCTCTTGATAGTACGGTTATCTATCCTAAACCCAGTCTCACAGACACAACGTGAGACCGGCAAAAGGGAAAACCTATCAAGATTATACCTTTGCCTTGAGCATTCCACTTGAGCTCGATGTAGACGATCTTGCCCTTCTCAAGATGGAACGCCTTTCTTGATTCCTCATCATCGACCTCACATATTGAGCTTGCCCAACAAATCTTCTTTGCATTTCAATGACCTTGAAGCCAACACATGCTCCAAGCGATGCCAATGGACAAATCCTACAAGTATAACTTAATGCACACATTAGTCCATAAAGATTGTCATTAATTACCAAAACCACACATGGGGGCCCAACATGTTCTTTCACCCATCCTGGTATTCCCCTTCACGACCAAACGAATAAGTCATACCGAGGATACTCACACAATTGGCAATTTTATTTATTCCGTTATAGTTACAGTGATTACTAGTCAGGTATTGATAGCATTGAGTCATCCTGATATCAAAAGCAGTGGGCAGTTTTAGTTAACCATTCTGTTATAGTTGCAATACTTAGTAGTTAGATACAAATAGCATGAGACATCCCAAATCCAGCAATTGTTGGTACTTTTATTTAGCTATTCCGTTGTAGTGAAGCTGATTACTAATCATTCCAAAGTCAAATTTATAGCACTACTTTAGATATAGTTGTCTATGATCGCGATACAATGCTCCAAGTCGTCCATAACCGCAAACACGTCTTTCAGAAAGATTTACCCTACAGGGGGCACAAATAGCAACACACGCACAATCAACCTCGAAAAAAGCAAATGAAAACCCAACGAGGCACCACGACAAAGAAATCACAAGATTCATATAATATTTCAGGGGGGCACCCCACTAAGCTACCCTCTACAAAGTTGGCCGGCTCTGAGATGGACCCAGAGGTTTGTGACGATGGCTATAAATGACTGGGAACCCGAAAGAGTGACTGGGATTGTCGATACTGCAAAAACTTGGCATGGGGTTCCAAAATAGTACAGTAGTAAACGCTCCTCGAGCAGCAGTAGTAAATAAAGCAGTATCAAGGCATAAGTACAGGATAGTAATAAATCCCCAAACTACTTTGTGTCCCCAAGAAATAAGATATGTCTCAAGTTCTGGCTACAGGATTCATGGTACAACATGCAGATAGTGTGATAGTCAAGGAACGGGTATCAAGTACTCAGGGTCCTACGGGACACCAGTGAGAGGTTAAAAACAAAATAACATATATTGCCCACTGGTGCCTCTGCATTAGTTATAGCTATTCCCAGCATTTTAATATCAAGTTGTAATTTTAGTCATGATCGTCTCCAACATTAATCATGAGGCATTCCTCCAACAACTGTGGAACATCGACGGCATGAAGCAACACCTGCGCAAGCAACTACAACTCGCAAGGCCGACTATCTACCAAACAATAGGTAATAGGAGGTGTCCATGGCAATATAGGCTGCAAGGGATATAAAATGGTACCTAATATAAAGCATCGCAACATAGATAGAAATAGATCAACAGGAGGAATTAAAGAGTATAAATGTAAAATAGGTAGAAGGGGGAGGATGCTCGCCTTGGAAACATTGCCGGAGATTCATCCGGGGAATAGGTCGATACTCGCATTGTAAAACCCCATCATTTAAGGTAAAGGCCCCTGTGAATTGCTAGCATCCACAGTTTAAGATGAAGTACACAGATATAAAGTTCATTATTACATCGTCATTCCAGAGATAACATAGTCTTTACAACTCATTAGCCCAAGGTTAATACATATAGTTCATAACATAAAGTAAATAAATAGTAGTCTTCATCTTCATGTGCCACAGGCAAACATGTTGAGTGTAGACTCATAACCCTAGTCTCCATCAGAGTAACCTGCAACATCATAAGTTACAGCCACAGAGGGTCAATACATTTGGAATTGTATTGGGAAGTGATACCATAGTAATATAGTAGCATCTAATAACTATATGAATTTGGCTAAGTGTAGTTCAGGCTGGCTTTGCTCAAAATAAGGTTTTTCTTATTAGTTGAAAAACACTAGGTTTTTATTTGACAAAAACACCCAAGGAACCACCAATAGACATTGGTGAACCTTTACCCTTGTTCAAACACAAGTTTTAACTTAAAAAAATTAGTATGAGGAGATTCTTGATCACTTCAATGTCTTTGATGCTCAAATTGACCGTTGCCGGGAACACGGCTAAATACTTAGGTTTTACCCTCTCGATAGGTGGTGCACTTTCCCCACAAGACTCGACATGCATCGAGACGAGACTTTTTAGAAGCATTCCCTTAGACCACCATGGATGCATTCCCTCCTATCAACCCTACCACCAACTGTCCATCCGGCTAAGTTCTTGCAACCTAGTTGGTCAAGGCAGAGCCCATATGCCATGTGGTTGCACTAGAAGCTTCTCAACACTAAATATCTCAAATCCCTTTGTTCCTGGGTGGCCATCCACAAGTGTGATACACAAGGTAAACCATATACATGGGCCTTGTGTAACCACTCAACACAAACCAATCTTTCCATTCCACCCAAGTGATTCATTCACATGTTGTTTTATTATTCAAAAACAAAGTCATAGATTTTGCATAACAACATTGTATGAATATTCCACCCTTGTTTTCTACTATCTAGGCTAAGCATACTAGTATAGCAAGTTTATTTTCTTAGGGAAACTACTAAGACAACATATATAGGATTTCCCATGGCATAGCATATACTTAGAAAAATCTCCATGCAAATCCTACTCAAAATATCACTAATGCATATATAAAATAATAGGAAAAATTTATGAAGCATCACTTGCCTTGATATTTGGGGGAGTAGGAACAATCCTCACAATCACAATCACCACAATCACCAAAATCTACACATAAGATCATAGCACCAAATTCACATTCAATATTCAAACAAAAATACATATGAATGCATGAAAATGCAAAGGAATGAACAAACTAAACAATACTGAACAAAAATAGACTTTCCAGGATCTAAACAAATGGAAATTTACTCTAAAACAATTTTCTAAACATTTTATATTTCCAAAATAAGCCTACAAATGGTTCTGCATAAAATCCTAATTTTACAGAAGAAAATGGACAAACCAAGGTCATAGATGAGTAGGGTTCAATTTTCTAAATCCATTGATATATTATTTGTAATTTTGGACAAACAGATCAAAAGTTATAAATTTTACAAGTTAGTTCATCTAATAGATTCAAATCTGGATTTTAAAACAAAAACCCAGACACGCGGCACCATCTGATTGGCCCATACCGCTTCGCGTGGATCGCGTTCGTGGGCCGTTAGATCTAAGTTAGATCGCGCAGACAGGATTGCTCGACACCGCTTCACTTAAGTGATCTAATCTGCAACGTTGGATCTAGATCTAACTGCTCTGGCTGAAGCGACCAAAGCTGGGCGGCGCTGATTGCACTGGCGGTAGCTACGGAACTGCTGGTGACACGTTGGCGAGTCTAGAGGGGGTAGGGTGTGGTTCCGATGCTTACTAGAGTCGCGTGGATGTGAGGAAGCTCAAGGTCTTAGTGGCTTGGACAGGGGCATACTAATGCGGGAGCATGAGCTTGTCAGAGTTGGTTCTGGCATCGGGCATTCGCAAACGGAGACGGGGCAAAAACCTGGTGCGCAAGGGAACAAACGGCATGCATAAGCAGATGCGAAAGACAGAGGCGAACTCACTCGCGTGAACTAGAGATCAAGGGGAACACAGGCCTCACCGGAATGGCTCGTCGGAGTCGCGGTCAGCGTCGGGTGCGTACGGTGGTTGACGGCGATGGCGCTACGAAGCAAAACAGGATAAACAGTAGGCGACATTAGATGCGCGCGAGGATGGCGATCAACATAGTATCAACCAGAGGGAGAGGTGTGGATGGATCTCACCGGGATTGGTCGCCGGAGACGTGCGGTGCCGTGGTGGTTTCAGCTTGAGAACTGGCAGCCTGGGGGCGCTCCAGCGATGTGGTTTGAGGGGAAAGATGTGGGAGAGGGAGGGGTTAAGTAGGAGGTGGAGGGAGAGAGAATTACGCATGCAATCAATCAATTTGATTTGAATTGAATCAGAGGAAATGGAAGCGGCGGAGCGGGTCATCGCGCGGGGATTTGGGGACGATGAGCTGATGTGGCGGTGGGGTCCACCTGCCAGCGAGGGGGTGCGACATGGCATGGTGAGAAACAGAGAGGGATAGGGGAAAAGCCGGGTGGTCTGTTGGGATGCTAGTTGGGCCGCGAGGTGGGTTGGGCTAGATAGGTTGCTGCTGTTTTATTTTTTTCCTTTTTCCCTTTTTTTCTGTTTTGATTTTCTGAAATAAATTTGAATGGCCAATTCAAATCTGTTTGAATTCAAACTTTTACCAAGTTTTTGTACTATGATCCTAGAGTCAAAAATTGTGCAAAACACATCTAACCACTCAAAAACACTTTGGTATTTGAAATAAAAATAAAACCATGCCCCATATATAATATATAAAGAGGGGTTTAAATATGGTTTTATTTAGGTTTTTGATTTGGAAAAATGTATGCAAGGTAAATATGCTATGATGATATGAATGCAATAACATGACTTTGCATTTAATGAAATTTGGGGATGTTACACGCATCAACTCATCGGCCTAATATGTGAAGAAGCAAAGCACTAGAAGAAACATCGGATACACTATTTAATACTATAGCAGAAGATCGGCATGATGCATGTATGATGTATTGTATGGCAAAGGTGCGATGCAATTAGGCAATATTAAGCAGAACCGGGGTCCTGGAAATTAATTATGTGGTTTATGTTGTTTAGATACCTCGCAATTTAAATGTTGTCTTATCAAGGAAAAATATGTCATCGGTTCGCTACACAAATTTAAATAGAGCCAAGATAAGACTAAAAAGCCCACATATAGTCTCTGTCAACACCTGGATTTTTAATCTCAGATGCCTGTTATGCCATACATCGCAATCCCAGGATTACCATTTTTGTGAGACATAATAGATTGGATATCACAGTACATCATCTATTACAAACCGTACATAAGGTCTTACACAAATAAGGATCTCATGATCCAGTCTTAATACAATTCAAGCAGCGGAAATAACGTAATAATAACGATAGCGTAGGCGAAGCTCCATCTTCATGGTCACAGGCAATACTGACGATGGGAGATGATCCTAGTTGTCATAACCTTCCTGTTGTCCATCTTCCTGATACTCCTCCTCATAGTCTGGCAACGGGAATATCCAGGGACAAAGCCATTAGTACTTTCTAAGTACTCGCAAACTAATACTAACATGTGAAGTGGGTTTGGAATAGGAAGTACTAAGCTCTAGGGTTATTTTGAAAAAAGACAGATTTACCTCTACTGAGTTCAGAAGCAAAAAAAGCTAGTTGAGAGTTTTATAACACCTAAGTGGGAACTTGAATTTCATATCACAAATCTGTTGTGGTCAAGTCAAAGTCATAAATCATTTCATAAGTCATTTTGAAAACATCTGACGACGGAATAGTATGGCCACTCCAACTGTCCATAACCGCGGATGCGGCTATTCGAATAGTTTGACACTCTGTAGAGATTCTACACTTTCACCACAACATTCGATACATCCGTCAGGAACAATCCTGAATTCACCATACTCAGTATGCGGATAATCAATCCTAACCTTTCAATTGCACGCCCTACTATAGGCACCTCTACTTTGAGTTTGGCCTCCCAACCATGACCAACTGTCATCTTGCGAACTACACAGGTGTACAATCTTCACAAGGTATCCTCAGCTCAGACCTTGGCCGCAAGGGAACCCATACTAAGGTATATAAATTTCGAATCAAGCCCTACCCAGATTTCGAGTATTGTGGTTGTACGGTAAATTGGAATGGTACCGCATCCAGACAACCATCAGTTTTATAAAGGTCTAAGGCTCATGCCTTAACATTTTCATCATCAAAATCATCTGGTGTTCAAGAACCCATGGCAAAATATTTCAATAGAATGACTCATCATTCTAAGGTTTTCATAACCATTTTCACCAAGTATTCCCATCTAAATTTGATCAAGTTTTATGCTTAGCACTAGCATATACAGGTGGGGGTAAATACTAATGAGGGGTGATAAGCAATTGGATCTTATCTAAGTTCAATCTCAGGCCTCAGGATGACATCAAGATTTATCTAACTTAGGCCAAGTTTTATGCTCTTTATGCTACCTTTAGATATCTTTCTGAAATCTACAAGTCACTAAGTAAACTCTAAGTGAAAGCTTTAATAAAGAAAATAAAGTACTAAGCTTGCAAGTAAACTAGGATGGGGTATCATCAAATGTATCTAACCAAGCATGCTCAATGCATGGCATATATTATATAACTTTCATAGTTGCAAAGGTTAGCTTGCAAAGTCAATAGCTTGTTAATTCAACTAGTAGTATTAGGCTTGCCTTGTGCAGAGCAGTGGTTGAAGTTTTCCTCGGCTTCTTCCTCGTAGTATCATCCTTCCTTCTCGTATCCTTGGTCGGTACTATCGTCTATAAATAAATACGAGGTACACAATCACCACACAATTCTTAACTACTCTATTTAGAACACAAAGGTTCACACTAGATGATCTAACATCATCACTATTATCACAAAGATTAAAGCACTTGTCTTATTTATTTTATTTTAGAAAAGTAATTTCTACTCATTGAAAAACTATTTAAGATTTAATATTCTCTGACTCAAACATGGGATCATGTTGACACATGTCATCACCACATATTTAAGTACATGGGAATGTGATTTAAAATGGTGTCACCATTTAATAAGGTTTAACCTTTTTATTTTAATTAAATAAAATGACTACAATGGCCTATGAGGCATTCTTTTATTACTTGATCAGTATTTCTGTAAGTAAAAATATATATTTTTATATATTCTGAAAGGTATGGATAATGTGATTTTTGAGAGTTGGAATCAACTCAAAAGCTTTCATGGTTGAATTTTAAAAAATGTTTGAATGCAGAAAAGCTTCTACCTTGTTATTTTTACCATGGGTGATCTACAACTCCAATTGGTTTGAATACAATAGGCTTGGGTTAAGCACTCCAGTACCTTTCTAACAAAATTGGTTTCATGCATTTTTGTTCAATGAATCAAGCTGGGTTGATTTTTGAATCTAGGTACAGAACTAAGTTTTAGAACTAAATGGAAAAACCTAAATTTGAATTGTTGGGTCGCGCGGGAGGTTTAACTGGGACGGCCCACTACGCACAGCGCGCGGGGGGGCTGGTTAAGTGAACGACCCCTCTCGTTAGTGAGATAGCGAGTGGCGAAGGGGTACGGGGCGATCTAGTTCTAATCCTACGACTGTGGTTCATCGTCCATGCCTGAACAGGACGCGGCGAGGTTGAACCCTAGCGCGGCCAGTGGGGGTCGTGGGAGGCTCACCGTGGCTCCGGCGATGGTCGGTGATGGGGGCGAATGACGAAGTCGACGACGGTGATCCTCCTGGTACCGGCAACTCCTCCTAGGGCGGCTCCAATCGACGGCGCTTCTCCTCCTCTGCAGCGGCGAACTCCGGTGAAATTTCGGCTACCTGGTGCTCGCCTTGCTCCGAGGGTGAGAGGGTGTGTTCAGTGAGAGGTGGGGAGTGAGATGGTGTGGAGAATTCATGCTGGGAAGGCCTCTATTTATAGTGCAGCGAGGGGACCGAATGGCGCGGGCTGAGCTCGTCGGTGTCATCGTCATAGCGAGCTACTGGCATGGGCGAAGGTAGGGGACGGTGCGTTTCCTCCTGGCGATGCTCAATGGCTTGATGGCGAGGCGTGGGGTGGTGAGGAATGGTCGGAACGTCGCGGCGCTCTGGGCAGGTCCGACGGCAAGTTTAATGGCGCACAGCGTCCATGGTCCGCGCAGCGGCGAACAGGCTGTTGCGGGGTTGCTGGGGTGCTAGCGATCACTCACGCAAGCGGCAAGGGCGGTGCGCAGTCTGTGGGCTGGTGTCGCGTGCGGTGCTCTGGCGCGCTCTCGGCTCGCTCACAGAGATATTGGGCGCGAGCTTGTAGTGTGGTCCAGAGGCTGGCAATGCTCGGGGCTTGGACAGGGGGTGGCGGTGGATGATGCTGCGTGTCCTAGACATGCTTGCTAGGTTTGTTGCTGCTCTTAGCTTGCTGTCGACTTGGGGATGGCAAGTTAGGCTCGGCATGCTCACCATTGATGACCATTGCATGCTCACAGTGGTGCTAAAGATTGTTAAAGGGGCTAGATGATCTACTAGGAGCTTGCTGCAAACTAGAGAGGGAACAAGGTTGGCCGAAATCACTGCTCCTAATAGTGTTTGATGTTTGTTTGTTTGCTGCTGACAAGGTGTTTGATGAAATGGCCGAAAGAAAATCAAATTTGTGGGTTTGTTAGTTACATACTAGGAAGTCTTGGGTTAGTAGGATTGGTCAAGGGACATTGGTTGTAAGATCCCTCCCTTTATAAAGGTAAGGAATCCCTATGATTGCAATGCTAGTCCCTGGATAATGCTAGCATCCACAGTTTAAGATGAAGTACACAGAAACAAAGGTCATTATTACATATCATTCCAGAGACAACATAGTCTTTTACAAACTCCATGGCCACAGGCCTAATACAAGAGTTCAAATATATAATAAGATAGATAAGTCTTCATCTTCATGTGCCACAGGCAAGCATGTTGAGTGTAGACTCATAACCCCTAATCATCATTAGAATAACTTGCAACATCACAAGTTACAGCCACAGTGGGTCAATACATTGGAATAGTATTGGCAAGTGATACCTTAGTAGAATATTAGTAGTCTAGATACTATATGCATTTTGGCTAAGTGTAGCTTAGGCTTGCTTTGCTCAAAATAGGTTTTTCCTATTAGTTGAAAACACTAAGTTTTTCTTTGACAAAACTTTCCCAAGGAAACACCAATAGAAATTGATGAACCTTCACCCTTGTTCAACCACAAGTTTTTACTTAGAAATTGGGATGAGGAGATTCTTGATAGCTTCCATGTCTTGATGCTCAAGTTGTCTAATACCAGGGACATGGCTAAGTACTTAGATTCTTCCATCTGCAGAGGTTGTGCACTTTCCCCACAAGACTTGATTTTCACCAAGACAGGACCTTTCAGAAGCCTTCCCTTAGACCAAATGGACGCGCTCCATCCTATCATCCCACTACCACCAACTGTCCAAATGGCTAAGTTATTGCAACCTATATGATCCAGGCAGAGCCCATAATGCCATGTGGCTGCACTAGAAGCTTCTTAACATTTGGCCTCTCAAATCCCTTTGTTCCTGGGTGGCTTTCCACAAGTGAGATACACAAGGTAAACCATAGACATGGGCCATGTGTAACCACTCAACACAAACCATTCTTTCCATTCCACCCAGGTGTTTCATTCACTTAGTTGTTTTATTAGGCAAAACTCAAGTCCAAAGACTTAGAAATATTTTCTCATAGCATGAATATATAACCACCCTTGGTTGCTACTAGCTAGGCTAAGCATGGCATTGATAAGCATCTAAAATTAGGAATTTCTAGCAATTCTACAACTACTAGGATTTCCCAAGCATAGCATATAGATCAAAATATTCATGCAAGTCTAGCAAAATATTTCTAGTGCATAGTTGAAAAACATAGGAATAAAATCATGAAGCACCACTTGCCTTGGTAGTTTGGGGAGTAGCAACAATCCTCACAATCACAATCACTATTTGCACCAAAATCTACACATAAAATAATGGCACCAAAATCACATACCAAATATATACAAACAAAAAAATATATATGAATGCATGCAAATGCCATGTGATGATTTCCTACACCAAACAAGACAAGTATACAGTACTGAATCATAAACAAGTTCAAAACATGCCAAATAAGCTTTATTTGAACAACAAAACATTTTTCAAATAATTACTATACACAAAATATGCCTACAAATGTTTCTGTAAAATCAACCATTTTTACAGAGGCAAAACATTAAACACATTGCATAAACAGAAAGTATTTTCTCTCCTGATTCCAATGATATAAAATTTGTAAAATTTGGACGTGTGGTTTGAAAGTTATGAATTTTGCAAGTTTACAAATCTAATAGATCAAATTCTGTTTTAAAACCAGAGTCTGGCCACGTGGCGTGTTTCTATTCGCCCATACCGTTTCGCGTGGATCGACTAGAGTGGACCATCAGATCTAACTTAGATGGCACGGCCAGATCTGTTCCATACCCCTTCGATTAAGTGATCTATCTAACACGTTGGATCTAGATCCAACGGTGGCCGATCAAGTGACCAAAGTCTGGCGGCGCGCGGCGACGGTGAGCGGCGGCACGCTCAGTCTACGGCGTCGTGGTGGCTACAGAGGGGGCTGGGGTCGTCGGAGAGGCTTACCAGACTCACAGAGGCATGCTGGAGCTCAACGCGGCAGTGGCTTGTCAAGGGGCGCACGGACACGATGGGAATTCCTCGTTGGAGTGGAGGCAGACATCGGGTACGGCTTTTCGTTGTCGTGGCCGGAGTTGTAGACCATCCCAGAGTGAAACAAGCACTGGGTTAGGTGCGCACGAGTCTGGCGAAAACATGAGCGTCAATAAGAGGGATGGGGGCGGTCGGAATTTACCAGAAGGCGTCGCCGGAGTTGAGACAGACGGCAGCGTTCACTTGTCGTTGAAGTTGCCGACGAATGGGAGCGCGCGCGGACGAGTGGGTGATGCTGGCAGGTGCAGAGGGAGATGGGGAACTTGCTCGTGTTGTCTGGAAGGGAAGGGGCGATGGTGGCTGGCCGGAATTTACTGCCGGAGTTCGACTGTGCCGCGGCGGAGTGAGAGCAAATACTGGCAGCCTGGTGGCGCTTCTGGCTAGCTCTGTTGGGGGAAATGGCTGCGAGGGGGAGGGGTTTAAGTAGCCGGAGCGGGGGAGAGAGTTACTCGACGAATCAACGGAATTAAACCAGCGAATTCATCGGCAGTGACTGGGGAGGAAACGGCCGGAGTTGATTGCGCGGGTTGAAGGGACGACTGACAAGTGGGGCGCAGTTGCCAGCGAGAGAGAGAGAGAGGGGGAGTGGGTCCAGGCAGTCAGCGACTGAGGGAGTGGGTTCCTGGGTGCAAAATGTTTTCCTCGCGGGAGAGAACTGCTGGGCTAGATGGGCTAAGTGGCTGGGTTGGGCCAGATTAGTTGGTTTGCTCTATTTTTTTCTCCTTTAATCCTTTTTCTTTTTCTGATTTGATTTCTGTTTTGAATTTGAAAGCTCAAATCAAATCTGATTTAAATAAAACTTTCTCCAAACAAAAGTTTTTTGATTCTTGTCTCCTAGGAGGTGTAACACAACGGTTCATACTTGTAAGAAAACAAAAAGGGTTTGGAAAAGAATTTAAACAAGCCTTAATTAAATATTTATAATAGTGAAGAAATGGTTTTTAAATCATAGTTTGTTTTTTAAACCTTGACAAAACCTTAGAAGCATCACTCAAGCTCAAGCTCAACATTACTGATCAAAATAGTATTTTTCTTATTAGGAGGTGGCAATATGACCATAGCTTGCTTACATAAAATAATGAGCATCAGATGCTCCTGTTTTTGAAATGGCTTTGAAAAGGAACCCTAAATGATCATGGATGCATGGATGATATGTAGAGTTTTGAACATGATTTTAGGGATGTTACATTGGTTTGGTTGGGTTTTGAAAAGGTGTGATCTTCACATATGTTATAGATTCAATTTTCAATTGTCATTTCAATGGGGTTGCCAAATTTTTCTGCAAGTTTGAAAGGTGGTCTTTGATTCACTTTTACTTGGTCTAGCAAGGGGTGAAAAGAATTGAAAATGTTTCTGTTTGACCTTCCAGAACATTCTAGAAGCTTCTGGTCAAAATACTGAAAACATTTCTGAACCCTGGAAATTGACTTTACTTGTGTGAATCTTATTCTCCGGATCTCCTCGTGATGTCCTGGATCCAATCCGAGACTCCGAACAACATTCGGTCTCCAATTCATATTCCATATCTACTAAGCAACATCGAATCCTTAAGTGTGTCTCCCTACGGTTCATGAACTATGCAGACATGATCGAGACACCTCTCCCATAAATCATCATTAGTGGGATCTAGAAATCCATAATGGCTCCCACATATTTCTACAATTACTTTGTGATCGAATGAACCAATAACATATGATACCGATTCTCTTTGTCACGCGATACTTTACTTATCTGAGGTTTGATCGTCGGTATCTCTTATACCTAGTTCAACCCAGTTACCGATAAGTACTCTTTACTCGTTCCATGATATGACATCCCTTGTGACCTAGTCACATGCTTGCAAGCCAACTGAATGGCATTCCACCGAGAGGGCCCAAAGTATATGTATCTGTCATATGGATGGACAAATCCCACTCTTGATCCATGTGCTTCAACACATACTTTCAGAATACTCAAATCCACCTTTATAACCACCCAGTTACGAAGCGGTGTTTGATTTCATCAAAGTATCCATCCATTGATGGTGATTAACACGATCTCATGGTCGAAGGATTAGGTTACTATGTATTTGAAAGCTTATAGCAAACAAACTTTTAAATGACTTGATATTATGCTATGCTTAACTATATGAGTGTGTCCATCACATAATTCTCCTAATGATAAGATCTTGTTATTAATAACATCTAATGTTCATGATCAGGAAACCATGTGAAAGGATACGGATGTCGCCTAGAGGGGGGTGAATAGGCGATTAAAACTTTTCCTAGAGTGGCTCAACAAAGGCGGAATAAAACTAGTGTTTACTTTGTTAAGCACAACCTAGAACAACTAAGGTTCACCTATGTGCACCAACAACTTATGCTAAGCAATACAAGCAACAAAGTGATAGCAAGATATATATTACTTCAAGCACGAAGGCTATCACAATGTAAAGTGCATAAGTAAAGAGCTCAGGTATAGAGATAACCGAGGCACGCAGGGACAACGATATTTTACCGAGTTCCTCCCAACATGGAGTACGTATCGTTTGGAGAGGGGGTGGTATCAAACCACCAATGCCACAAAAGGCCTCCCTTATTCTCTGGTGAATCTCACCCCAACGGGATCGATCCACACTTCCACTATCGGTGCACTTGTCGGTGGCAACCGGAACCTCTCACAACGTTGGGGCACTTCTCCACAACTTAATTGGAGGCTCCCAACAAACGCCACCAAGGCCACAATGCCACCAAGGCCACAACTCCACCAATGCCACAAAACCGTCTAGGGTTCCAAGAACCCAAGAGGGACAAGCTCCAATGAGTAACTCAAACCAAATCCTCCGAGCAGAACACAAACCGATGCACCAAATGCAATGGCAAGGACACAAGAAGTGCTCAAATCCTTCTCTCCCAAATTCCACCAAAGCTACAAAAGCTTATGGGGGAATAAGAGAGGAAGAACAATGGAGGAAATCCATAAAATACTCCAAGATCTAGATCCCAATATGTTCCCCTCACTTAGAGGAGAGATTGATTGGTGGGATTGTAGATCTAGATCTCCTCTTTCAAATCCCTCAAGAATATGCAAGAATCATAGGAGGGATTGAGAGAAAGAAAGATCAATAAGGTCAACAATGGAGGGGAAAACTTGCAAGATTAGTTGAGGAACAATTGGGGAAGAAGGCCCCTTATATAGGTCCCTTCAAAATCCAATCGTTGCAGCCCAAAAACGCGATTCCCGGACTTTTTCCCGGTACTACCGGACATTCCCTGGGGTTCCTGCGGTGCCAAATGCATTTTTCTCTGTGCTTCCAGGTACCAAAATGCGGTACTACCGAACCCCGGTACTACCGGATCCTGGTCCGCTACTACAGGTCACCACAGAACAAAAATAGCCATAACTTTTGCATCCGGACTCCGATTTCGATGATCTTGGGCTCGTTTCAAAGAGGACAACAACCTCTACAAGATCATGCAAAGAAACATCATAGTACATCAAGGGAGGATAGATCCAAATGACGAAGTCAAAAAACCTTCTGCCACGCTAGGTACTAAAATGCGGTACTACCGCTTTTTGGTACCTAGGCCGGCAGTGGCTTTTGGCAACTTGTCAAAAACCTTCTGCCGCGCTATGTACTAAAATGCGGTACTACCGCTTTTTGGTACCTAGCCCGGCAGTGGTTTTTGGCAACTTGCCAAAACCATCTGCCGTGCTAGGTACTAAAATGTGGTACTACCGCATTTTGGTACCTAGGAAATAAGACTAACAGATATTCAAACGGCTATAACTTTTAATTGGTAACTCCGATCGACCCGATTCCAATTGAGTTGGAAAGAGAACGACATGAGCTTCCCTATAAAAGGTTAAAATATTGGTTATGACCAAGTGAGAATGTATCAAGTATAATAATGTGAGATACCTTACTTGGTGAGAAACCAAAAAACCGCATAGATCAAAATCGCAATAAGATATAAAAGAGGGATCCGATTTTGATGAACAAGAGCTTGTTATGGAGATTACCACAAGATCTATATCCTCACATGGATAAGACCAAATAACAACCAAATACGATGATGCAAGTATGCAAAGGTTTAAGCTCTCTCCAAACGATGTGATCGAGTTACTCATCTGAGAGACCCTCTTGATAGTACGGTTATCTATCCTAAACCCGGTCTTATACAAAAAATATGAGACCGGCAAAAGGGAAAACCTATCAAGATTATACCTTTGCCTTGAGCATTCCACTTGAGATCGATGTAGACGATCTTTCCCTACTCAAGATGGAACGCCTTTCTTGATTCCTCATCATCGATCCATGATCGCCGAGGATGGCAAGCATCAAACATGAGATTTTCTATAGATGGCGCATTTTGAGCTTGAACAACATATCTTCTTCTCATTTCATCGACCTTGAAGCCGACACAAGCTCCAAGAGATGCCAATGGACAATTCCTACAAGTATAACTTAATAGACACATTAGTCCATAAAGATTATCATTAATTACCAAAACCACACATGGGGACCCACATGTTCTTTCAATCTCCCCATTTTGGTAATTGATGACAATCCCTTTAAGAGAGTTTATATAAGTAATATTAATGAACAAAATGGTAACACCAATATCAAATACTACATAAGTATGTTATATTGGTACCACCACCATATATAGAGCAATGTCACATCCCAAATTTTAGATTTGGTTCTGCATATCATTCATGTCATTGCATCATGATCATCCATGCAAAATTTCAGCTTGAAAAGGTTTTGGTGAAACAATATTTTCTAAGCCTATTTTTAATTGCTAAAATGCACCTACAAGGGGGTTGTACTAAGGATTGTAATCCACTATCTGAAAACTAGTGGAAAGGAGTACAAAAGGATCCTAGGTTGGTCTCCTAGATTTTAGAAAAAATTAGAAAGAATTTTCACTCATTTTGGAGTTCATATGGAGAAGATATGTTAGAAATACTAAAACAGAAATAGAAAAAGAAAAGAACAAAAAAAACGGCGCACAGCCAGCCTGCCTGCTGGGCCGCGCCGGCCCAGCCACGCCAGCAGCCCATGCAGCACAGCAGCCAGAAATCGCGCGCGCGCCAGGCGCTATGCGCCGCCCGCCCGCGCCCCTGCCACCGACAGGTGGGGTCCACCTGTCGGCGCCGCCGCCGCCACCGTGTCCGACCGGGACTCCGCCGCCGCCATGTTTCTCGGCCGAATCGGCCTCTAACAACCTCGCCCCTCCCCAACCTTCGGGCCCTCTTAAATCCCCACCCCGCCGCCGCCTTTTCCCCCTAAACTGCCGCCTCTCACACGCCCTTGATCTCCGGTGATTTCTCGCCGGAGTTGACAACCGCCACCGCCGCCGCTCGCGGTAAGCGCACGCGCCGCCGCCTCCCTCTCTCTCCCGTGACCCCACGAGCTCGCCGCTGCTCCGCTGACCCCCCCCTCCTCCCTCTTCTCTCCCCGTAGGGACCACCGAAGTCGCCGCCCGAGACCAAGCCCGCCACCGCCGAGACCGAAGCCGCCGTAGACGCCCGCGCGCGCCAGCCGTCTCCCCCGCGCCGACGCCTTCGACCCCGATGACCCCGCCGCCACGCCGACCGCCCGCCGCCGCCGGAAGGCCTCGCCGACGCCGCACCGACCCCGCCGCCGCCGCCCACGTCTGCTCAGGTGAGCTCGCCGCCGCGCACCACCCTTGATGTCGGATTTTGATCGGACGGTCCGTCTGGACCTTTGAAAAGTCAGCCCGGGTGCTGACTGGTCAAACCGCCACGTCAGCCGCCCCGTCAGCACGGTCAACAGTCAAAGTTGACTGGGTAGTTTTTCTAATTGAATTAATTGGCAGATTTGACCAAAACTTGCAAAATTCATATCTTTAAATCTACTGGGCCAAAAATTACAAATAAAATATGTGTAGATTCAGTAACTCGTGTAGAATCTTGCTGTACCATTGTTTCACACTTTTAAAGCAAGATTTTGTCCAGAATAATTAAATGAGTTAATGGCCTTTTTAGAGTAATTAATTCGTAGAAAAAGATCTGTAACTCCAAAAATTGCAAATAATATGTCCCTCGATTCAGTAGAACAAGGAGAATCTCAAAGTGAATTAAAAAGTTAGGCTTACAGTAATAAATTTGTGGAATCTATTTAATGGCTTTCTGCAGTATTTTAATTACTCAGGGAGCTATGTAAATCCTTTTTGAGAAATTCCAATTGGTATTGTTCCTATTTAGTATTGCCTACATAGTAGAATTTTTTCCAAGATTTTACAAACAGTATGTTAACAGTTATGAATTATTTAGTTTCTAGCTCTATTATTGAGCATTATAAATTGCGTACTTATTTTCCTTGCGCTAAAAATAATTTCCATGCATGCATACAGTATCTTTACTGAATAATATTATGTGATGCTGCTGTAGCATCAATCCACTTGTCATGCATACATCTTGCATCATCTTTGTTTGCATATGATTGTGGATGGTTTGTTTATGATTGCAATTGTATCGTGTAGATTGTGACGAGTGCAACGCTTGCTCGTGTGTGGATTGTTCTTCCGACCGCTACAACCAAGGCAAGTAGATGCTACTTTTTTCATGATGTTGTCCTACTATTTTCAATGCATTGTCGTGTATTTTGTAGTTGCATGTGTAGGATGATACTATCGCTATGCTATGTCCTATTATGTGGTAGAGCTTTCCTTATAGATGAACCACCGTTGGTAGATGTGCTTAGCCATGCTATGATGAACGAGGGCTGGGTTACATCACTGAAAGTTGTTTCTAAATGTGTTGGTTTGCGAAAACTAAAACAACTTAATCAATGAATCTCCTGGGTGTGATGGGATTGATATTTTTGGTGGTATCATTGCGGAAAGGCACCCAGGTATCAAGACAAAATGATTGGCTTCTTTATTTTGTAGCTTACGTGTACAACCATGTGCCAATAATGAAATGGGCGGTTGGTTGGACTTAGTAGGTTGTGGTAACTCGAACCCGCGTATCCAGAGATGTAGAATTTTGGTAGGTTAGACCGGTGCGCGTCGGGATTGGGGAGCTACTTCCCGAACGGTCTCTTCTTGGACTTCTCCCTATCATCACCCAAAATGAGAGTGATGGTACGAGCTGGGCTGGCCAAGTCACATGGGTAAAGTGTACTAACCCCTGCAGGGTGTATAATCTAATCGATTAGCCGTGTCCCGGTTATGGACGACTGAGTTGCTTGATATTGATTCCATGACATGTTTCTCGCTCATTCTAATTTCATAATTGCTTTAATGTTGTTGGGTTAACTTAATTGGGATCTTTTCAAAGAAAATCAAAAACTGTTTATGAAAGTAGGACAAAGGTATTTGCAAATGCAAGCTAGCCACAGCTCCACTTGCCAAATATGCATATAGATGTTAGCATTATTGTCTCCTTTAATAGATCTACTTGCCATACATTCCATGTATTGACCCTTCGGGGCTGCTACGTTTCATGTTGCAGGATATTCCGATTCTGAGTAATCGATATAGGCCACGGTACTCCACTCGGCACTTGTTCACTTGTGGGCAATTTGAAGAATGGAGTTACTTTATTTATGTTGCTACCTGAATAATTTGAGCTAGCCTTGAGCTAAGCTTTTATTGTAATAATGGTACTCTGGATCTTCGTTATTTATGATACACGGATATTTTGCTATGTTATTCATCTTATTCTATTTTGGGCCAATGAACCGATCCAGGGCCACGGTCTTTTCAGAACCGTGGTGTTACAAGCAAACTCTCCCATGATCTATGCATGTGTGATGAACTTGAATTTCATTGCATATATTGCTAATCATTATCATTGGTGGAGTTTCCTCTATATATACCACATGCTAAGCAACAACAAAGATGCAAGAGCATGAAAGGAAATGCTTAGAAACAAACTCAAAGCATAAACCATTTCCCTTAAACCCTCTAAAACTTCTCCCCCATTGGCATCGATTGCCGAATTGGGTGACAAGTTCTAGAAGGCAAATATAGTAATATTTCCTCCAAAGGTGTGCATTCGCACATATCCAATGATGAATACTTGGGAGGGAATAGAACTATATCAAGGACCCGAAGTTTGCCAAAGGAATAAAATAAAACGACGCATCACAAATGACACAAGCAATCACAAGATCCGACAAATCAGTTGAAAACAACAAATGAGTCCAAATGGAAACAACAATATATTATGATATGAGCAAAAGAGTGCATTAAATAATAAATAGATAAGCTCTCCAAGATTTGTGAACAATTCAAAATAAATACATTAGAATACACAGTGCACAAATATGGAATCCTCGCTCCCCCATAAGCATTTAAAACACAACAAATGAAAGATCAAATAAAAGCTTAAATAAAATAGGGAAGCTCCCCAAGATTTGTGCACACTTTAGAATCATTGTATTTCAATACAAAAATGCACAAATATGGAATCCTCACTCCTTCATAAACATTTAAGGCACAATAAATGAGAAGGAAGGCAAATGAGCATTATTAAATGAATTAGATGAGCTCCCCAAAGATAATGCACCAATAATGATAATTGCATTTGGGAACAAAGAGCATAATCATGGAATCCTCACTCATACAACTTCATTTAACAAAAGAATGCATGAGAGAATAAATATGATAAGCACAAAGTGATACTATAAATAAAATTAGGAAGCACCCCAAGGTATGTGCAACATTAGGTTTTTGTATGTGAATACAATTTGCACAACATGGAATCCTCACTTCCTATATTTTACTTATAACACAACTTTGTGCAAATGAGCATATACCAAGGCATAAAATTTGCAAGAAACAAATGGTGGAGCAATAAGTAATATACAACATACTAGCAGGCTCAACCACAAGGATGTGTGAGATGCATGACAAAGCATATTATAAGACTAGTACAAGGATGATCATTGCGTATCCACATAGTCTTTAATGAATGATATTGCTTAGTATGACCATACAACACACACGAAACAAGGAAGATATCAAAAAATAGAGGAGTAACATCTATCATGTGTATAAGTTGCTAAGTAGACAATCTAGTAAAGATATTGATCCACAAAGAAACATGTACACACAAAGTAGATACTTAAAATAAATAGAGCAAGATATCCAAAATGAAGTCATGACAATACCAATAAGATTATTCTTGAAACCACAGCCAAAGGCTCAAATATATCTTATTGTACATCGATGAGATTCAACAACCAACACACCCCATACATTACAACTATCACCAAGGGAAAAGGAGAAAGTTGGAATATATGGAGAAAAGCAACAAGTATCACATGGAGAAATCAACTAGCAAAATCTCACTATTGCACATGAGAAAAGTTGAGGAAAGGGAAGATAATAAAATTTCTAGATTGACATATTTGGGATTGTAGGATCATATGCATGATTTTGTATAGTCCCAATTATATGCACTCATCTCAATTCATACACATATACAATAGAGAGTTCTTTTAATACCGTGGATAGAGATATAACAATAAATATAATAACAAAAATTCATGCCAAGATGCAACCTACAAAAGGTTGGAAGCAATATAAATATGCATGAGCAAGATATACTTGTTACCGAGATATAATTGATAGGATGTAGAGGATATGAATTCGTTGATCATCCTATAGCTTGCCTCCAATTTTCATGTATGCATCAATTCTTCAAAATTGAGAGACAAGCATCCAATCTATCTCCAATATACCTAAAACACATTTAAGTACAAAATGGTCCCCAAACTTATTGGGTACAATGTAGTTAGTGCAACTACAATACATAGGAGAGACTCCACATAAATATGTGCATATTGATATGAAATTGAATTTCATGCACAACTTAGCCGACGGGATTTGGTGGAGTTTACCCTATATATTGGATCAAAGAAAGCAAGCATGATATAAACATATAGTAAATATGCATGCATAAAGCTTTCAAGAACCAAAAAGGAGATACAATTTGAACAAAAACACCAAATAAATCGATATTTCACACACAAGAGTGTGGCATGACAAACGATGTCCAAATTGTATCAAAGAACCAATTCAGCATATGAAAGATCACAAGATCAACAAATGAACTAGGCTAAAGACAAAGAGCAAAAGATAGATAGAAATAAAAATGCTCAAGGATTTATCTCATTCTAAAATGGTCAAATCATGAAACAAGGAATGAGACAAAACCAACTCCCAAAAAGAGCAAGGTTCCACCAAGAAACCAAACTCCCCAAACTTCTCATGATGGCACAAAATACCAAAACGAAAAGATTGAGGTTCCAAGCACATAAAACCCGATATGGATAGTTCATTATGTAGGATTTTCCTTTTGAATGCAAAATGCACACAAATGAGATCATCACTACTACCTACATTAACTAAAACACAAGAGGATACCAAGAAAAATAAAAGGATCCAAAAGTAGCAAGGAATACATGGGAGCACACAAAACATTTACTTGGCCAAAGATAGGATAAGATTAAGCAAAGGCCAAAGTGAATATGATCAATAAATTCTAACATAACTTGAGTACTCATTGTACAAGGACAATGAGTATTGGGAATAATTTTCCCAAGGTAGCTTGCATGGATATACAAGATCACAATCACAACAAGAAGCATATAACAAAATATAAGAATTAAGCATGATACTTCGAACAAGATTCTTGGTATCTTCCAATAGTCACACAATCACTAGTGATTAGAGTAACTTTAAGCACATGGTTTCCATGAGGATATATTTATATGTGGAAACACATACCAAGAAACACTGTCACATACAAGGTCCAAAATATGAGCAATAAAGGCATTCAAGCAACTTGGAACTTGTATCAGCACATATGTCACATAGGAGCTAGATAATTATCAATATCAATTCTAAGTGACACAACCTCGAATATTCACATTTTCTAGGATTGTAATATGTACTAAGGATATGACTCCCCCATAATGTGATACTGCCATAAAACCAACACGAGGCAAAAGAATCCAAATAGAGATAATTGATGGACATTATAGAACTTGAATTTTTTTCTCATGAGAATTGTACCACATAGAGACTAGATAATATTCCAATATAAATTCTAGGTGGTATTCCTCAGGTACACACATTTTTAGGATTGTGGAATGCCTAAGCATAACACTCCCCCAAAATGGGATAGTCCATTAATATCTCACAAGAGCCAAGTAAGATACCAAATATAATCAATTAAGGCTCCAATACAAGAAACACACACACATGGTGTGCCACATAATCATATACAAATATACTTGATACCTCAAGATAATTAAGTGGAAAGCACAACATGTACAAAAGCATGGAAGATACAAAACCAACACATGCACAAGGGGGCGAGTAACTTTCAATGTAAAGAGTTTAGCAAATGTTACCGCAAAAAGGAACATTGGATATGTAATATAAGCATGATAATCCCAAAGGCTTGGCTTGACACAAATAATTGATGAAGATCCCTCAATTCTTCATAATGTAACCAAGTCTCCAATGCCCTCCATCAAACACCTATTGATCAAGTTTTGGCTTGTTGGTCCCCAACCAAGTTGGGTCCTAAGAGGTTAGTCACAATAGGCTTGGCAACCAAAATGGTTCTTTTCTTGACACCACATTGAGCACCAACAAATTTGGCAAACACATTGCCAACCTCATCCTTACAAAGATAATAAGCATCATCAATAATGATAGGGTTGGATGAGGAGATACCAATAGTGCATGAGGAAGAAATGTGCCCCTTTGCATGGCATATGTAGCAAGTTATTCTCTTGCAATCTTTCTTCTTAGGTGAAGCCACAACTCGAGGAAGAGCTCGAGTAGTCCTCTTAGGAAGGGGCCCGTCAATGACTTGAGGTGGAGCCTGAGGCCGCTTCCCTTGTTGCTTCACACTAAGAGCCTTTTTCTTCAATGGGCAAGATCTAACATGGTGCCCTTCTTCCTTGCACTTGAAGCAAACAATGTTGACCGAGTTCTTGACTTGGTCTTGGCCATTGTTCTTGTTGTCCTTGTGCTTCAACTTGATAGTGGACTTGTTCTTGACATTGGAGTTGAATCCAAGCCCACTCTTGTCATTGGGGGATTTTTGCACACTCAAGATTTTGTTGAGTGCGGCCTTCCCTTTCTGACCCTTTTTCAAATCATTCTTGAAAGAAGTGACTTGATTTCCTCTACATGGTTAGTTTCAACAAAAGTACTAGAGGAAGTAGTTGCTACATTGTTAGAGCAACAAGGCACGGAATGTAATTCATCATGAGATATAGCATGGCTGTGAAAGGATGAATTACAAGGACTAGCACATGGCAATATAACATTTGGAGTAGATATAGTGCTAATGTCCACATGAGTCCCACTAGATGTTACCTTTGACACGATGGCCTCATGGGCTAACTTTAGCCTACCATGGGAGACTAGAAGATCCTCATGCGATCTTGAGAGCTTATCATGAATTTCTTCTAATTTCCCATAGTTACTAGTTAGCAAAGCAAGTTGAGCCTTTAGCTCAAGATTCTCCTTCAAAATAGATGCTTCACAAGAAATAGAGTTAGTATCACAAGCATCATCACTATTTGCAAGAGGTGAGGGCAACTTGGCAAGCTCTTTTGAATATGAAGCTTTAAGTTGCTCATGCGACTCGGCGAGTTTGATGAGCTCCCTCTTAACGACCCGAGAGCCATTTTCGAGATGCTTAAAATCCTCAACAAGTTTAGCATAAGCAACTTCAAGTTCATCATTTTTAATCTTGAAGGAGTTTGCCACCACAAGTTCTCTATCATGGTATTCTTTTACTCTAGATAATTCTAGATTGAAAGTCTCAAGAGATTCTTTGGTGGTTTGTTCTTCTTCAAGGGAGTCCTTTAGTTGAGAAAGTTCATTAGCATACTTACGCTCACGCGCAAACTGTACATCAATTAAGTTTTCTCGCTCCTCAATAAGATCATTGCCTTCTATAGTATAATTCAAGATTTCAATAAAGTTAGAGGAAGCAATTTTATGTTTGAAGAGAGCGCTATATGCAACCTCTCCCATTTTATTAATAGAGGTAATATCATACTTACCTCGATAATCATCATTATCATTCTCAACCTCATCATCATCATCATCATGAGATACAATGGGATCCAAAGAGGTTACCTTTGTTTCTTTATCCATAAGGCATATGTGAGAACCGGAGGAAGGTTATGATGAGATTGCACTTGTAGCTTTGTACAAGAACTTGTCTTGGCCCATAGAATCTTCATTTTCCTCTACATGGTTAGCAACACAAGCACTAGAGGAAATAGAAGCATTTTTATCATGGCAACAAGACAACACAAGCATATCATCATGAGATTTATTCAAGCCATTACTACATGATATGCAAAGACTATCAACACTAGCATGTAAGGAGTTGTGAGTGCTATAAGTGTTAAGGTTCGATGATAGATCATTGCAACTAGATAGGGATGAAGGATTACAAATAGTAAGCAAACTATTCACATTGCAATATCTATCACCACTCACCGTATCATTACCTTGTGAAAAATCACATGTTGGTGAAGTGGTAGACGATGAGAACTTATCTCGACTAGAAGTGGAAGCAACACAATCATCCTCAATAATGTTGGACTTGCTATATTTATCTTGAAGCTTGGTCCATATTTCATGAGCATCCGAATAAGGCATGATAGAAGAAAGAACTACATTGCTCACAACAAATAAAAGAATATTAGTAGTTTGAGCATCTATATGAGAGTCCATCTTCTCCTCTAAAGATTCATTTTAGGGATCCATAGGAGAAGACAAACCCATATATAGATATTCTTCGATAATTGGGTGAATGTCCCGAAAATAATCAAGCATGTGAGATTTCCAAACATCATAATTTGTGACATCGAATATATAGAAGGAATCATTCTCAAATCCCCTAGTCGACATCTTTACTCTCAAGGCGGTGAAGCCTAAAATGAGAGATCGGGATCTGATACCAATTGAAAGGATACAGATGTCGCCTAGAGGGGGGTGAATAGGCGATTAAAAAATTTCCTAGAGTGGCTCAACAAAGGCAGAATAAAACTAGTGTTTACTTTGTTAAGCACAACCTAGAACAACTAAGGTTCAACTATGTGCACCAAAAACTTATGATACGCAATACAAGCAACAAAGTGATAGCAAGATATATATTACTTCAAGCAAGAAGGCTATCACAATATAAAGTGCATAAGTAAAGAGCTCGGGTATAGAGATAACCGAGGCACGCAGGCACACCAATATTTTACCGAGTTCCTCCCAACATGGAGTACGTCTCGTTTGGAGAGGGGGTGGTATCAAACCACCAACGCCACAAAAGGCCTCCCTTATTCTCCGGTGAATCTCACCCCAACAGGATTGATCCACACTTCCACTATCGGTGCACTTGTCGGTGGCAATCGGAACCTCTCACAAGGTTGGGGCACTTCTCCACAACTTAATTGGAGGCTCCCAACAAACGCCACCAAGGCCACAACGCCACCAACACCACAAAACCGTCTAGGGTTCAAAGAACCCAAGAGGGACAAGCTCCAATGAGTAACTCAAACCAAATCCTCCGAGGAGAACACAAAACGATGCACCAAATGCAATGGCAAGGACACAAGGAGTGCTCAAATCCTTCTCTCCCAAATTCCACCAAATCTACAAGAGATTATGGGGGAATAAGAGAGGAAGAACAATGGAGGAAATCCACAAAAGACTCCAAGATCTAGATCCCAATATGTTCCCCTCACTTAGAGGAGAGATTGATTGGTGGGATTGTAGATCTAGATCTCCTCTTTCAAATCCCTCAAGAATATGCAAGAATCATAGGAGGGATTGAGAGGAAGCAAGCTCAAGAAGGTCAACAATGGAGGGGAAAACTTGCAAGATTAGTTGAGGAACCATTGGGGAAGAAGTAGGTACCTCCAAAATCCAACTGTTGCAGCCCAAAAAAGCGATTCCCGGTACTACCTGACTTTTTCCCGGTACTACCGGACATTCCCTGGGGTTCCTGGGGTGCCAAACGCATTTTTCTCTATGCTTCCAGGTACCAAAATGCGGTACTACCGGCCCCCGGTACTACCGGATCCTGGTCCGGTACTACTGGTCACCACAGAACGAAAACAACCATAACTTTTGCATTCGGACTCTGATTTAGATGATCTTGGGATCTTTCCGAAGAGGAAAACAAGTTCTACAAGATCATGCAAAGAAACATTATAGTCCAGCAAGGGAGGATAAATCCAAATTACGAAGTCAAAAAACCTTCTACCATGCTAGGTACTTGCGGTGACCCAGCATACCACTGCATGATGTAGTACACTATAGTCATTAACATAACACCAATGAAACACCGTTCACTAGTATTATATCCATCAGAGTGGTACAACAGAAACACAGCAGGTCCAAGACATGACTATAGGTTACAACTCAACTCTTTACACAAGATCCAGAGAACACTCTAGGTTAAAGAGAGAGAAAGAACTTCTTACAAATAGGAATCAGAAATAAACAACTCAAAAACTATCATACTATTAAGACTAGTATATTAACTAATGGTCTGGCATTGCTGCTATTGCCATACGCTACAGAATAGGTTCTATGGCTAGAGATTATATTCCTATCTAATCAGTAACTTCGTCTTCACTCGAGTTGATGTATATGTTGACTTTCTTGACTTCATTGAAGAGCTTTAGCTTTTGATGATAATTCCTGGAGCATGACTTGATATAGACGTCGTCTTAATGGATTTAGAATCTAGCAAGGGTTAAGAAGATACGTTGAGTACGAGTGTACTCAGCAAGTTCACTAGAAAAGGAGTGTTTGATGCACTATATCTACAGGCATAGACCATAGGTCGTAGGCAATGCTTGTTTTCGTAAACATTTTTTCAAAGGTTGCTTTTATTATGAAAATCTATGTCCGTCAGCCTTCACGGGTTTACCAGAACTTTCATGGAGTTCCTTTCCCGCCACGTTCACAGCTCCTTCCCGGAACAGGGAGTAACAAGTTACAGTTTTTACACTCTACAGAGGTGCGTTACTTTACCCATGAGAGATCTTAGCTTTGTTGCACATCCGAGCAGCCAACCCGTTCATACTTCCTTGGTATGAGGCCTAGACTAAGATCCAAGGAAATCACTGCCCTCTCCGCGACCCCATATGTCTGCGTGATCCTTCGAGGTCGGCTCACCTCCGTTAAGCCCCCTTTCGGGCAGGCTAAAACCCTGATGAGTTCCCGAAGATTCTATGACCTGGTGATGCCCGGGAAAGCACCATATTAAATGTACTATACCCCTAAACACCATTCATAGATAATCTATACACCAAAAGTGTGGGGCGTAAGGGTGCCCACCCATATGTTGGATCTGCACAAGGAATCACAACGTCACGTTAAGGTCGTCTTGCATCCATATGAGAGGAAAAGGATACAGCTGAATTCTCCGTCCCATTCCAAATCTCTTGGTTAACGCGTGATATACCGCGCAAGAATCACTGGTGACATTGGTTGTTAAGTCCAAGATAATATGTTCCTTTACCACCGGAACTTTCATAGGAGGTTATTACCTCATGGTAAATAACCTATAATCATATTATTATGAAAATACTGTTTTCTGACCTTTTTTCTAATGTAGGTGATGACAACACTGGATATGCAAAATACTTTATAGAGAATAATCAAAGGACATGAGCAAGTGTGAACTTGCCTTTTGTGATTGCAAGATTATGCACTCACGGTCTTCGAGACAATATAAAAGATCCAATATCTGAAATCAGCATCATTGGTCCGGTAAGGACTAATGTTTAAAGAAGCAAGATGTTATTATGCATAAGTAATGTAATGCAATTTCATAAACTCGAATCCCGCGGATAACGTTGATCTAGGGTTTGGAAACTAGAAATGGTTTCTTTAGACCGTGTTGTCCTTTTAGATAAGTTTCATACTTGTGCTTCTTATTAAGGCTTGTGAGTGTGTGTGAACAACACGTATTTATACAATAATAAGATACACACATATGGAATGCTACTCAAGGTTGCTTACATTTTAATTGTTTATCTTCAAATTTTACTTTACAAGTAATATCACTTATAAAGAACTTAAGTGTTATCGATCCTAAGTATACAGGTACAGTATAAAGTAATGTGATTACGATTAATTGTCATTTGTTGACTTAAGTGGCAAAACGAATAATTTTTTAAGAAAAGATTTCTTTATTAAGGTTTAAACAATCCTTATAGTTTTTAGAATAGGATTAATAGAATGTGATTGATGTTGTTTATGCTTGCTTGAATAGTCTGTACTTGATATGCTTTATAACTTAATTATAAAAGACCAAAGTTATCTATAAAGCATATAATAAAGTCTTTAGCATTATATTTAAAGTCTTGTAGACTAAAGTTAACTTTAAAGACATAGATGGACTTAAGGTGTATTGCTTATGTTATTTGTACCTTGTGTACTTCATAATGTTTCCCTAAGGATACTTTAAGAATGGTAACACTTCTATTTGAATAGTGGTTTCCTATCCTTATACATATATAAAAGGATTTATCTCCTTCTAGGGGTATGGTTATGGCTTGTGAATAAGTAAACAATATTATTTACTACTCATGAATTATCTTTGTATTTAGTTCATTATAAATTTGTGAGTGAAACAATGGTAAAAGATTTTATTTGGTTAAAAAAATATCATTCTTGAAGATTTTATAATTATTTAAGATCCTTTTAGATATGATCTAGACTTATAGTTGAATGATAATTCAATAAGATTGCATTTTCAAAATGTGTTGAACCATTTTCACTTCATATTAATAATATTTAGGACTAATACTATTTATTAGACTCAATTAACTAATTTTAGAAATATTAGCAATTTTTATTTACCCTAATATGAATTATCAATTAAGGAAATAAGTTTAAATTCAAGTTTTTAAAGCATTCAAATGTTTATTTAACTCAAAAGTGGAATATTATATTTTTAAAATGTAGGTATTATTTTTGTGATCATTTTGGTATATTACATTTATTTTTGTGATTTATAAATAATAAGATATGATTTTTATAAGATTTATTACTTTATAAATACTTAATAAATAATAAGTATTTAATTAAGTGAAATAATAATTCATGATTATAGTTTTAATTACATTTCTTATTTTTCTAAGATTTTGGGTATTTTATTTATATTTTTAACATTTATTAATATTAAAATATGAATTTTCAAAGTATTATTACTTATAAAATCTTTATTAAATAATTATTATTTAAATTGTTAACATAATAATGTTTGGTAATAGTTTTAAGTTGTAGATTTTATTTTTATAAACATTTTCATATATTACACATTTTTTCCTGAATTATAAAACAATAATTATGGAATTTACAAGATTTAATTATTTTCTAAATTATTTTCTAAATAATCATTTTACTTTTTATACACAGATTAACTCTACTCTGGTCACTGACCCATGGGGTCAGGACCATGTTAGATGCCACGCGACCAGTGGACTAAGTCAAGGGGTTGAATGGTCAAAGATGACACCGGCATGACATCATGATGACGTCATACGAACTGAGCTTCTCAGATCAAGTTCGATTTGGGCGATTTGGTGAGCGCGCGAGGCTATGGTTAGGTGGTTTGGATGCGGAAGGAATCTCCGGTTCAAACTGTGGCCACACCGCTCAAAAATGGTCACCGGAGCCTTAGCTCCGGCAAGCTCCGACGGTGGTGAGCAAACGCCACAGTGGTGAAGTCAATAGAGAGGGTTAGAGACGAATCGAAGAGGTCCGCGAGTACCGGTAGCTCACCAGGATTCAAAAGAGCGCATCGAAGAGGTCGGAGGAGATCTGTGACGGTGGCAATCAACGATGAACGGCGATGTCTGGTGGCGGTAGACACTTCGATCCCATCGATTGGGGTTGCACCGTCTTGTATGATTTGTCGAAGATGAACAAGAAGAATACAGCGATCATGTTGGTGTCCTCCGTTGGTCCTAGGGTGGTCGGAGACGGCGAGGGAGGTGATCTCCGGCGATCTAGGGTTACCGCGGATAAGGGAGAACGAGGGAGAAGAGGAATTGGAGTTCGTTCTCTGCGGGTACGGGGTTCTTATAGGCCAAAGAGCGGTGGCTCACATCTTAGCGCACGGCGGTCATCGCGGCGACGGCGGATGGCTCCAGCGGCGACACGCAGTTGCTGCTCCCCGTCGTCCTTCTATTTGAACAAAGAAGAAAGGAGGAAAAAGGATGAAGGGGTATTGGGCCGGTCTTGGGCTGTGCTAGAGCCACTGTTGGGTCGTTGTGGCTTCTCGTGGGCGAGGGATAGAGAGATGAGGTAGTGGGCCTCAGGCCAGAACTGGGCTCATCTGATCCTGTTCTTTTTCTTTTACATTTTTTATTCTATTTTCCTTTTAAGCCTTTTTATTTAAGCAATTATTTCAAATTTCTTTTAGAGAATTTATTTGTTAAATAGTTGCAGCAATAATGAATGGTATTAAAGTCATTTTATGATCTTTTATTAACTAATGTTGTATTTCTTTATTTTTTTTATATAGATCATTCTAATATTTGGTAAGGGACTTTGTTATTAATTTTCTTTCCATAATAAGCCATGGATTTATTTTAGGATATTTTCTTATTTGTTTATAAAACTTAATTTTAGTTAGCTCATAGTTTGGAGGGAAAATTTTATATAATGTTCCTATATTATTATTTGATGCATGATATCCTAAGGATTTAGTATGGTTAATATCATTCCCATGAATCTAATAAATACCAAGGTTTATATTTTGTTATAACTAGCCTAAGAGTTAGGGTGTGAAATGTAATTGCTTACCCTAGGGTTTAGGGTTCTTAATATACTTATATTCTTTTGTTGATGTGAATAAAGATTAATGGCTAAACATATTGTCTTTATGTTTGTGATTTTTAATGATATCACCATTTAAAGTAAAATAGTGGGATTGTTTTCTAGGCTAACTTATGAGAAAGAATTGATAAAGATAGTTCTTAAGCACCTAGGATAATGATGGTTGAGAATGACAAAGATTTGTTTAAGTGATTTGATATAGGAAATTATTCCTATCAGCCATTGTGAAAATAAGATGATTGATCCAACAGATGGGATGGATGTTAAGCTTGATTATAGATTTAGGGTTTAATGTTTACCCAGAATTCCTATCTTCCATAATTCACAATCCTGGACTTCTAATTAAGGCATTCCTTTCCTAGATATATTACTTCTTCATATCCACCATCATGTGTTAACATGATAAGCTTTACTTCACAAGAACATTCTTATCCACCTTTTATTCTTATAAATCCAATGATCTTGACACTAAAGCTTTCATAATATTTTTATATCTATACTTAGTTATATCAACTACTTTACTGCTGATAATCTTAAATTCAACAAGTAGTTACTTCTACTCCATTCATACACTTCCTTAATCATCCCTCACTAATATTACTCCAGTACATGTATATATCAAACTACTCTCCTCAAAAGTTTACTATCCTTTAAGAGAAATAACACTACTTCAATAACTCTATTCTACTCTGGATTTAGCTTAGTCATACTATCTTATATTCAAACTTCACATCCTATCATGGTGACTTATCATGGTTGACTTAGGATACATATCTATACTAGGGTTCAATCATGTTCTATCCACCAGTGTCACTTATACATGATATAAGCATTCAATCTTGGTGACTAAAGCATGATCATTATAATCCTTTGACCCTTTATGGTTTAGGTTTCTAGTTGGCTAATCAAGGATTCATCAATACAACATTACAGTTGTATTGAAATTATCTTCTTAGTATCTCTATTGGATTAAGGGATATTGTTCATTGACTATACCTACTTGATCCAATAGGATTACTCATGGTAACTTTCTTCAGGGTTCATCCTTGTAATCTTCTTTATCACCATATACTTATATATTCCAAATTACTTAGCTATTCATTCAGGAGTGAATTAACTCCATACATTAACACTTTGATCTTATTCTATTCCAACACTCCCATCCTATAGAGGATATTTAATTCTAGCATTTCCACTTACCTCTTCTTACTACTTTATTTATAGGATTTGAGTGATTGCTATGATGAGAACAAGAGTTGACAGATCAGGAATTGATAGGTTTAAGAAATGGGGAATCAATAGTTGATTACTCAACATTTATGAACAACAGATATTAGAATATGATTCAATAGGAATGGTAAAGATTGATTTGAAAATAAAGATATATGGTGATTGACCTTAACTTTGTTTCTTTCCTACTCAATCTTACTAAAGAGTTAATGTTAGATATTACCATGATACTCATGGTATAAGTAGATGAGATTAAGATAGATCAAGATTTAGTTGTTACATTCCTATTACTTAAGTTATGTTTATAACTTGGTATTCATGAGTTGTGTAATGAATACTAGGATATGATTACTTAAGGATCAAATATAAACCATTAAGTATTGTATTAAGGTTATTTTTATTTTAGTTGATCTACCCTTAGATCAAATCTCCTTTACCCAAAATAAGTTTTTAACAAAGGTCATATTGAAACTTATCGCAATCAACTTGATAATCTACTTCAATTCCATCGAGTTGAGAGAAGCTTCAATCACTTTGACAAGTTTTATTCAAAAGCGCGAAAATTATTCGGATTTTCTATGCATGAATGCAATGCACACATCTGTGTTCAGCTTATTTGTAATCTCTAATGCTAGGACGTTACAGTACTAAAATGTGGTACTACCGCTTTTTGGTACCTAGCCCGGTAGTGGCTTTTGGCAACTTGTCAAAAACCTTCTGCCGTGCTAGGTACTAAAATGCGGTACTACCGCTTTTTGGTACCTAGCCCGGCAGTGGATTTTGGCAACTTGCCAAAAACTTCTGCCACGCTAGGTACTAAAATGCGGTACTACCGCATTTTGGTACTACCGCATTTTGGTACTACCGCATTTTGGTACCTAGGAAATAAGACTAGCAGATATTCAAACAGCTATAACTTTTGATTGGTAACTCCGATCGACCCGATTCCAATATTGGTTATCACCAAGTGAGAATGTATCAAGTATAATAATGTGAGATACCTCACTTGATGAGAAACCGAAAAACCGCATAGACCAAAATTGCAATAAGATATAAAAGAGGGATCCGATTTTGATGAACAAGAGCTTGTTATGGAGATTACCACAAGCTCTATATCCTCACATGGATAAGACCAAATAACAACCAAATACGATGATGCAAGTATGCAAAGGTTTGATCTCTCTCTGAACGATGTGATCGAGTTACTCATTCGAGAGCCCCTCTTGATAGTACGGTTATTTATCCTAAACCCGGTCTTCCACAAACAATATGAGACCAGAAAAAGGGAAAACCTATCAATATTATACCTTTGCCTTGAGCATTCCACTTGAGCTCTATGTAGACGATCTTCCCCTGCTCAAGATGGAACGCCTTTCTTGATTCCTCATCATCGATCCATGATCGCCGAGGATGGCAAGCATCAAACATGAGATCTTCTATAGATGGCGCATTTTGAGCTTGCACAACATATCTTCTTCTCATTTCATCGACCTTGAAGCCGACACAAGCTCCAAGCGATGCCAATGGACAATTCCTACAAGTATAACTTAATACACACATTAGTCCATAAAGGTTGTCATTAATTACCAAAACCACACATGGGGGACCACATGTTCTTTCACCATGATCATCTATTAATCAACAAGCTAGTCTAACAAGAGGCTTTACTAGGGACTCTTTTATGTTTACAAAACACACAAGTATTAATGTTTCCGGTTAATACAATTATAGCATGGGATGTAAACATTTATCATAAACACAAAGATATAATAATCACCATTTTATTATTGCCTCTTGGGCATATCTCCAACATCCAAAGTCAAATTCATACCACTACTTTAGTATAGTTGTCTATGATCGAGATACTGTGCTCCTAGTTGTCCATAACCGCGGACACGACTTTCAGAAAGATTTACCCTGCAGGGGGCACAAATAGCAACACACCCACGTTCAACCTCGGAAACCAAATGAAAACCCAATGAGACATGATGAAAAAGCAATCACAAGATTCATATAATATTTTAGGAGGGAACCCCACTAAGCTACCCGCTACAAAGTTGGCTGGCTCCGAGACGGACCTAGAGGTTTGTGACGACGGTTGTAAACGTTGGTCTACGGATGTGCGACCGAGGCATAGGTGATATTGATGCCGAGGTTGTCGCAGAAGTCCTAGAAATCCTTTGAAGTGAAGTTTGTTCCATTGTCGGCGATGATGTTATGTGGCACCCCAAACCTATAGACGATGGACTGGAAAAACTTGATGGCGGTGGCGCCAGTTTGGTTAGTGATGGGCGTAGCCTCGATCCACTTGGTGAACTTGTTGACCGAAACCAAGAGGAAAACGTTTCCTACAGGCGAGGACTTTTGCAGCTTGCCGACCTTGTCGAGTCCCCACTGCGCGAAGGGCCATGCCAGCAATATTGCTCGCAATTCTGCGCTTGGTGCGTGCGGATTATCCGCGAACCGTTGGCAGGAGTTGCACTTTTTGACTATGTCCTTGGCGTCGCGCATCACTATTGGCCAGTAGAAGCCAGCCCGTAAGGCTTTGGCAACCAGGGTGCAACTGCCGGCATGGTGCCTGCAGATGCCTTCATGTATGTCAAGGGGTATGCTCCTCCTGTCGTTGTTGGTGATGCATCATTCGAGGACTACGGTAAGGCTTTGCTTGTAGAGCTCTCCGTGAATGATTGTAAAGGCCTTGGAGCGGCGAGCGATGTGTCGTGCATCAGTCGGGTCATCTGGCAGCTTTTTTCTCAACAAGTACGTCACGTATGGTTGAGTCATGATTGCTCGATTGCCAGGACCTGCATGAGGTTCACAAGTGGCATCTTCGACTCCTCTTATGCTGGCGCGTCTAGTTTGTCGGGTGGCGTATCCCCCGAGCCTATTGTAGCCGCTGGTGTGCTCTTGGGCTTCTTGCACTTAATGGAGTGTTCACGGATTTGCTCCAAGAAGACACCTAGCGGGACCGGTGCATAGGTATAGCCAATGTTGGAGAGCTTGTCAGCCTCTTCATTGCTCTGTCGGACGACATGCCGGAGTTCGCAACCGTCAAAGTCTCCTTCGAGTGCATTGTAAAGGTCACGATAGGCGATCATATTGTCGCTGACGGCGTCACACTGTTTGATCGTTTGTTGTACGACAAGGTTGGAATCATCGTCAATGACCAGCCGGGTGGCGCCACACACCTTGGCCATCCGCATACCATGGATCAGTTCCTTGTACTCTGCTTCATTGTTGGAGGCTCGGAACCTCATCTGTTGGACGTATCTCATCTTGTCTCCTTGTGGAGATGTCAAGATTACTCTGGATACTAGCCTAATTCATGGTTGTGAACAGTATGTCTCTGGATTTTACTTCCCAGTGGTGGTTGAAACCTCCATAACTCTCAAAGATTTGAAAGATAAAATATATTCTAAATTCCCCTGGAGCAATGGCAATTCAGCTGATTTGCAATATTTCAACATAAACAAGCAAAGATTCCTCCCACTAACTAGCGAAGCTGATCTGGTAATGCTTTTATATTTGAATGCTGCCAAACGTTTTGGTCGAATCCGTCTCCATGTGCAACCTAAAGTTGAGCACACGGGAAAGAGGGTTAAGGCATCATCTGGTGGTCAGGCATCATCAAGTGGTCGAGCATCATGTGTCTCTGTTGTCTCTGCTAATAGTGTGTGCCCCCTATCTCCTTGTAGGTCCATAGCAGTACCATATGTTCGCACTGTGAGTGTAAGCCAAATCGCTCGTGTGGCCAATGTGGAGGACGAAGCAGAGCCTGACGAGGGAGCGCCTCCACTAGATGATGAGGATAAGTTGATGTTTCCTAAATTGTTAGATAGATTCAGGAAATAGGCACTAGAGGATCAATACACGGAGAAAATGGCCCACAGTGCCAGATTTGATGACACTAATGCCGAAGAGAACGAGGAGAACAATGATAGTCTTGTTTTAGCCGAGTACGATGGTGAGGACTTGCTAGTAATTGAGTGGGATAGGGATGATCCTAAGATTTCAAAAGGAACCATATTTGAAACAATGCGGGATTGTCGTAATGCCCTTACTACATATTGCATTCACACCAATAACGATTATGATGTTATTAAGAGTGAACCAGCAAGGTTCACAGTAAAGTGCCCATACAAGAGGTGTAGGTGGAGGATGCATGCATCCACTATGATCAGGAGCAGTTTGGTTCAGGTATTATGTAACATCTCCAAAAATATTGATCATGATTATCAAATTCTAATCACTAAAATTAGGGTTATAAAAAACTTTGATTAAATAAAACACAAATGAATGCATGTGTGTATGTGATGATTGTATGAATGCATGAATGGACTTGTGTGATTAACCTAAATAGCAAGGAATGGTTTAAAGATGAAAATAACATCATCTAAAACATTTCCAAGCAGAAACAAATCAAGAGAAAATCAAAAACAAAACAAAAAAGGCAAATGGTCATTTTTGCCAATCTTGCTCACTAGGTCACTTTGAGTGTTTCTAGTCCAAGATTTCAAACAAAAACTTTTCCATTTCTTTTCACCCCTTGAAATACCAAGTAAAAGTGAATCAAAGCCCACCTTTCAAACTTACAGAAACATTTGGCAACTTGATTCAAATGACAATTGAAAATTCAATCTATAACATATGTGAAGATCCCACATTTTCAAAACCCAATCAAACTAGTGCCCCTTGACCAATCCAACTAACCCAAGACTCCCTAGTATGTAACCAACACATCCACCAAGTATGAATCCAAAATTCCAATTTGAATTTCTTTCGGCCATTTCATCAAATACCTTGTAATTAGCAAACAAACAAACATCAAACACTATTAGTAGCAGTAATTTTGGCCAACCTTGTCCCTTTTATAGCTCACTCTACACCCTCAGTAGATGATCAAACTAATCTAACTAGCCTTAGAATCACTGTGGGCATGCATAGCCATCAATGGTGACCATGCCGAGAGCACCCTTGCCACACCCATGTCGCCAGCGATCTAGGAGAAGCTCTAGCCTCGCCAACCTTGTCTGGAGCACTAACCGCCGTCCACCGCCACCCCCTGTCCAACGCTCCAGCCTTGCCAGCCACTGGACCACACGACAAGCTCGCGCCCAGTTTCTCTACGTGCGTACCGAGAGCATGCCAGTGCGCCATCAGCGACACGAGCCCACAGACCATGCGCCGCCCTCTCCGCTTGCGTGCGTGATCGTCAGCACCCCAGCAACCCGCCAGACAACCCCGTTCGCTGCCGCGTGGACCATGGACGATGTGCTCCATTAAACTTGCCGTCAGACCTGCCCAGAGCGCCGCGACATTCCGACCGTTCCTCATCGCCCCACGCCTCGCCATCAAGCCGTTGAGCTTCGCCACGAGGCAACGCACCGCCCCCTATCGTCGCCCATGCCATTAGCACACTGTGCCAATGACCACGACGAGCTCCACCCGCGCCCATCGATCCCCTTCAGGCACTATAAAAGGAGGCCACCACCATTTGATTTGAGCACACCATCTCACTCCCCACCTCTCACTGATAACACCCACTCACCCCCGAAGCAAGGCGAGCACCAGGTGGCCGGAATTGCACCGGAGTTCGCCGCTGTAGAGGAGGAGAGGCGCCGTCGATTGGAGTTGCCCCAGGAGGAGCTGCCGGTACCCGGAGGATCGCCGTCGTCGACTTCGTCGTTTGCCCCATCGTTGACCATAGCTAGAGCCCCGGTGATCCCCCGTCGACCCCCATTGGCGGCGCTAGGGTTCAACCTCGCAGCGTCATATTCAGGCGTGGACGATGAACCACAGCCGTAGGATTAGAACTAGATTGCACGGCCTAGATCGCCCCGTACCCCTTCTCCACTCGATGTCTCACTGATGAGTGGGGTCGTTCACTTAACCAGCCTGCGCGCGCGCTGTGCTAGTGGGCCGGCCCAGCTAAACCTCCCGCGCGACCCAGCAATTCAAACTTAGGTTTATTCATTTAGTTTCAAAATCAGTTCTATACCTAAATTCAAAAATCAACCTAGCTCGATTCACTGAACCAAAATGCATGAAACCAATTTTGTTAGAAAGGTACTGGAGAGTTTAATCCAAGCCCGTTGGATACAAACCAATTAGAATTGTAGATCACCCATGGTAAAAATAACAAGGCAGAAGCTTTTCTCCATTCAAACATTTTTCAAAATTCAACCATAAAAGTTTTTGAGTTGATTCCAACTCTCAAAAATCACATTTAACCATACCTTTCAGAATATATAAAAATATATAGGTGTCCTTACAGAAATAATGATTAAGTAATAAAAGAATTCCTCATAGGCATTTCTAGTCACTTTAATTAATTAAAATAAAAAGGTTAAACCTTATTAAATTGTGACACCACTTTAAATAACATTCCAAAGTACTGAAATATGTGGTGATGACATGTGTCAACATGATCTCATATTTTAGTTGGAGAATATTAAATCTTAAGTAGTTTTTCAATGAGTAGAAATTACTTTTCTAAAATAAATAAAATAAAACTATTTGCCCTAATGAGTGTAATGCTTGTGATGATCCTATATCATCTAGTGAAAACCTTGGTGTGATAAATAGAAATAGTTAAGTATTGTTTGGTGATTGTGTACCTCGTATTTATTTATAGACGATAGTACCGACCAAGGATATGAGGAGGAAGGAGGATACTACGAGGAAGAAGCCGAGGAGAACTTCAACCACGGCTCTGCACAAGGCAAGCTAACACTTGCAACTATGAAAGTTAGATAACCTATGCAATGCACTTAGCATGCTTGGTTAGATACATTTGATGATACCTAATCCTAGTTTTACTTGCAAGCTTAGTATTTTATTTCTTTATCAAAGCTTTCTATCAAAATTTTACTTAGTGGCTTGTAGATTTTAGAAATATAACTGAAGGTAGCATAAAGAGCTTAAAACTTGGACTAAGTTAGATAATCTTGATGTCATCCTGAGGCATGAGATTGAACTTAGCTAATTTCCACTTGTTTACCACCCGTCATTAGTGTTCACCCCCACTTGTAGATGCTAGTGCTAAGCATAAAATTTGATCAACTGTAGATGGGAATACTTGGTGAAAATGGTTATGAAAACCTTAGAATGACGAGTCATTCTACTGAAATGTTTTGACATGTGTTCTTGAACACCAGATGGTTTTAATGATGAAAATGTTAAGGCATGAGCCTTAGACCTTTTATAAAACTGATGGTTGTCTGGATGCGATACCATTCCAATTTTACCGTACAACCACATACCCGAAAATTGGGTAGGGCTTGACTTGAAATTTATATACCTTAGTATGGGTTCCCTTGCGGCCAAGGTCTGAGCTGAGGCTACCTTGTGAAGATTGTCCACCTGTGCAGTACCCAAGATGACAGTTGGTCATGGTTGGCAGGCCAAACTCACAGGAGAGGTTCCTATACTAGGGCGTGTAATTGAAAGGTTAGGATTGATTATCCGCATACTGAGTGTGGTGAATTCAGGATTGTTCCTGACGGATGTATCGAATGTTGTGGTGAAAGTGTACCACCTCTATAGAGTGTCAAACTATTCGAATAGCCGCGTCCGCGGTTATGGACAGTTGGAGTGGCCATACTGTTCCGTCGTCAGATGTTTCCAAAATGACTTGTGAAGTGAATTATGACCTTGACTTGACCACAACAGAGTTGTGATACGAAACTCAAGTTCCCACTTAGGTGATATAAAACTTTCAACTAGCTTTCTTTGCTTCTGAACTCAGTAGAGATAAATCTGGCTTTTTGCAAAATAACCCTAGAGCTTAGTACTTCCTATTCCAAAACCATTTCACTTGTTAGTATTAGTTTGCGAGTACTTAAAGAGTACTCATGGATTTGTCCCTGGCTATTCCCGTGGCCAGACTATGAAGAGGAGTATCAGGAAGAAGGATAGAAGGAAGGTTACAACAACTAGGATCATCTCCCATCGTCAGCATTGCCTGTGACCATGAAGATGGAGCCTCGCCCATGCTATCGTTATTATTACGTTATTTCCGCTGCTTGAATTGTATTAAGACTGGATCATGAGATCCTTATTTGTGTAAGACCTTATGTATGTTTTGTAATGTATGATGTACTGTGATATCCAATCTGTTATTTCTCGCACAAATGGTAATCCTAGGATTGCGATGTATGGCATAACAGGCATCCGGATTTAAAAATCCGTGTGTTGACAAGTTACAACCAGTTGTGTATTTTAGATCACTATGTAGAGTTTGTTAACTGTACCTGACATTTTCATTATGTTTTAGATAAAAAGTAACTAGTTCGAACATTTTTTTCCACCTCAAGGGAGACATCCAAAGGACAAAACAAAACTAGCAAAGACTAGGTGGTTGGCAGATGCAATCATAGATTGGATGAGAGCAAACCCATCACTTGGTGCAACAATTCTCATAAAAGAAGTTTATAAAAAGTTTAATATTACAGTACCTTACATGAGGATGTTATATGCAAAGAAAATGCCTCTTGAGAGGACCAATGGTCCATGGAATGAAAGTTTTTAGTTGCTTTACAGCTTCAAAGCTGAAGTGGAGATGGCTAGTCTATGTAGTGTTGTACAGATAGACAGGCATAAAGTTTAGTACAAAATAAGAGGGAAGACAACGGAGAAGGAGTGTTTTAGAAGGGATTTTGTTTGTTTCAAAGCTTGTTGGCAAGGGTTTCTGGATGGTTGCAGGCCTTATTTGGCCGTGGATGCAACATCTCTCCATGGTAAAGGATAACTAGTAGCTGCTACTGCAGTTGATGGCCACAATTGGATGTTCCATGTTGCTTATGTAGTTTTGGAGATTGAGTTAGAGGAAAGTTGGACTTGGTTTGGGGAGGATTTGCGTGACCTTATAGGTCATCCACCAGGACTTACTATCCACACAGTCGATTGCAAAGGTTTGGAGAAAGCTGTAGAAGCAGTATTCCCTGGACTGGAGCATAGGGAATGTATGCGACACTTAGTGTAGAATTTTACAAAGAAATTCAAGGGTAAAGTTTATACTGACAACCTATGGCCATCTTCATACACATGCAGTTTGAGGAAGCATCTATATCATTTGGAATTGTTGTATAAACAAAAACCTGTGGTGAAGGAGTACTTGGATGCACATCATGGAATGGAGTGGCCAAGAAGCCGATTCAATAAAATTTGCAAGGTGGACTATGTAACAAATAACCTTGCAGAGAGTTTCAATACAAAGGTCAAGTCATTGAAAGGGCTTATGCTATGGAAAATATTTGATAAGATTAGGCAAATGATCATGATAAAGATCGATTTGCGTCAAAGAGTTGCATCAACAGTATATGCTGGCCATCTCATCCTCCCATCTTTGATTAAGGATTTGCATGATAGGGAAAAACAATTGAAGATGAAATGCATTAGAAGAGGAATGGAGGCTGAGGCAACCTACACTAACAGTAAAGATAGGCAATGGAGGTATCCAGTGAGTTTGGTTGATAGGACATGTCATTGCAGGCAATGGTAACTCCGTGGGAAACCCTGCATACATGCATTTTTTCATGGGTGTTCTAAGAGATGAAGAGTGTGAAGTTGATCAGTATGTGTCGGAGTATTTCTCGGTTGCCAAATTGAGGGCAGCATATGCTCAGAATGTTCCAACCTTGTTGGGAAAAGACCAATGGATGGAAGTGGATCCGGGCTTCAGGCTATACCCTCTATTTTTTACTAGACCAGCAGGTATGCCAGAGAAGAATATCATAAGAGATAGTGCATAGGGTGGTGCACCACCTCGATGACATAAGTGCAAATGTTGTGCGATCCTAGGGAACATTGCTAGGCTTTGTAAAAATGCAGTGGACCCAGCTTATGGAATGGATGATCAGGAGGGAGCAGCAAATACATATGAGAATGAAGTATTTGAACGAGAGGAGAATGAAGAAATGGATACATTGCAGATTGAACCAACAGATGGACAGGAGATTGAACAAATACAGGGGATATTGAACCAATGGATCGAGAGGAGAATGAACTAAATGCAAGGGAGATTGAACCAAGTGCATGGAGATTGAAGCAATTTATTCATTGGATGCAGACAATAAAGAAATTTATTCATTGGAAGCGGAGTTCAAAAGTGAAGGAATTACTCAAGAGGATATTGAAGAAATGATGGCAGAGCTTTTTGAAACATATGAACCAAAGGATCGAAACATGATTGAACCAATTATATGACAGACTAAAGCACTTGATTCATTAGATGCAGAGAAAAAGAACTAAGGGAACAAGCGGAAGAAGCTGATGGTGGAATCCGAGAATATTCTAGCTAGGATCACCCGGAGCAAGGTGGTGAACCCAGCGAAAACACTACGAGCAAGAAAAATGAATTTAAATTATTAATTTGAATTTGTATGATGAATGTGAACTACTGTCAATGTTTGTATTGAATTCGAACTAGTGTGACGCTCTCAAGTTTGTATGTTGGATAATCCCATAAATGTGTTATTGCAAGTTTCTATGGTCATGCACCTAGTTGCTTAGCACTACTCAATTTTTCCCTCGACATGTGGTCAACACATGGGGTTTAGCTAGTTCATGGCTTAAACGTTGACCAATTTATCAAAAATTTGGCACACTTGTGTATCTTGGATTGATTTACCATATGAAATTGGAAATTTTGGATTTACCTGTAGATAGCCACATTTTTATTTTTCTAAGTGATTAAATTCAAAAAAATGGTTTTAGGGTTAATTTAATTTAAAAAAGGTCAAAACATAGTGTAACCTTCGCATGGAGTCTTGTTATGTTACCTACAACCTAGAATGAATAATAAAGGAAAAGGAAATAAAGAGAAATGGACTTATCCCCTAAACCACTTCTTAAACCCTTCTTGGAATGAGCTACTAGCTATGAAGATGCATGGCTTTCTACCCAATCAACCTCCAAAATAACCCATCCCAAAACATACTTTATCTAAATGAGGCCAAATTTGGAACACTTGTGTATCTTTGAGTTGCAAACAATATAATGTCGGCCAAGATGAATTATTTCGTTCAAATAACACATAAACCATTTTTTATGCCAAAATATTGAATTTCCCTTACTCATTTTTTATCTGAGTGCCCTTGTTTTCCTTAGATCTACTCAGTCCCCAACCCCCCCCCCCCCCCCCGGGCGCTAATTTTTTCCTAACTTTTCCCCTTCCGCTAAAGTTTTCCTCACTTCTACCCTCTCTCCTGTCTCAAACCCTCACAACAGCTCAACTTGCGATCAGTTTGGCTACGCCCTGATTGGTCGAGATGTATGTCACACTGATCTTGACCAACCACCATTGGATACATCATGATCCGACGGGCTAGAGGTCTCTCTCTCCCGATGGGCGCACCTACCTTGTACGGAGAGAAGAGCCTGATAGGCTGGATGTCTCTTCCTCCCTTTCCCTATCGCACGTATACCAGCCGCATCAACTAGTGCTCAGTTTGGTTGTGCTCTTATTGGTCGAGTGGAATGTCACACGGATCTTGGCCAACCACCATTGGATACATCATGATCCGACGGGCTGGAGGTCTCTCTCTCCCGATGGGCGCACCTACCCTGTACGGAGAAGGGGCCCTCACGGAGAGGAGAGCCCGACGGACTGGATGTCTCTTCCTTCCTTTTTCTATATACTAGCCACATCTTCCTCCCCTCCTATCGACATACGGCGGCACGGTAGTCTGAATGGCGAGCGGCGGCGTGGATCTAAGCGTGGCGGTCTAAACGACGTGCAGTGGTGTGGATCTAAGCGTGGCAGTCCGAACAGAGTGTGGTGACACGGATCTAAGTGTGGCGGTTCGAACAGCGTGCAGCGTCGTGGACCTAAGCGTGGCGGTCGAAACGGCGTGCGGCGGCATAGACCTTAGCATGGGGGTCGGAACGGATTGCAGCAGTGAGGATCTAAGTGTCCTAAATTTTTGTCTCTGTCTATCTCACTTCCGTTCACCTCCTCGGATCCGTTGCTCATGAAAGACACTAAGGCAGTGGCGGTGCCGACAGCGGTCATTGATGCGATGACGATTGAAGTCATCATCCGCAACATCAGTGCCATGGTGGTGGTGCCGACAGTGGTCATCAATGCGATGACAATTGAAGCCATCATCTGCAACATCACTGCGATGGAGGTGGTGCCGAAAGTGGTCATCTATGCGACAACGATTGAAGCCATCATCCGCAACATCAGTGCGATGGTGGTGGTGCCGATAGTGGTCCTCGATGCAACGATGATTGAAGCCATCATCCGCAACATCAGTGAGACGGCGGTGGTGCCGACAGTGGTCATCGATGTGACGACTATTGAAGCCATCATCTGAAACATCACCGCGATGGCGCTGATCAAGCCCTCGTGAACCGAAGTTGTGGGAAGCAGCCCGCGGCCGCGGCTGGAACGTCGAGGTGCACTTCGACAGTGAAGTCTGGATGTACCTCGTGGCCGGATGGATAGGATCACTTTTACCGTACTTCTTGGAGTACACATACAGTAGGGAGGGCGGCTAGCTCACCGTCCACTTAAGATTGGGATAATTTGAGCCCAATTTGAACCAAAATTCCGTGACTTAAAATATATGTATGATTTGAATCAAAATTGATATGTATTTGAGCTATGAGGATAGTGGATATGCTCTAAAGATGATTCATAAGTAGTACTCCCTTCGACCCAAATTAGTTGATTTAGATTTGTATAGATTCAATTGTATCTAGATATGAATTAGTATTAGATTCATCCATATCTTGACGAATTTGAGTCAACTAATTTTGATCGGAGGGAGTAGTACTTTCTTTGACAATCTCCAGTGGACTTGTATAAATTTGATAGAAATATGTATGATTTGAATCAAAATTGATCTGTACTCTTGAACCGTGAGGCCAAGGAATCGGCATCGTAGCTCCATGTCTTGGCCGCGACAACAGATCGCCTCTCCGGATAAGAAGAATGCGGTGTCAAGAAGAACAGGGAATGGATGCTGCCGCTAACGCTGCAAGTCTACATGGCATCCACGATTGCAGTGACGGAACGGTCAAAACTAATAGGGCCCCAACTTTACCCTCTAGGCATTTGGCATGCCAACTATGGGCAGATAGATCCAATGGCAAGCAACTCGGGCCCCGCAATGCATTCTCTCGACAACTTTGGGACCGCAAAATGACTAAATTAGTAGGAATCACAGCCATCCATTGAATAATAATTCTACTCTCTAAATTAGTTATCTATTCAACTAATCATTAAACGTGACACCCTTCATCACAACCGCATACTATAACTGCTAGGACGAGGATGACAACTACTGAAACAGCCCATATGAATCTACTATTCTCCTCCCCTTCACTTGAAGTTCATGTTTTAGATTTTCTACCACTTGATCAGATACAGCAGTATGAGCCTCAAGTGTCAACTTCTTACGAATAAGCTCCGAATTCTTCTTTTCTTCCTCGACGGTACGCTTCAGCTCGAATATAAACAGGTTTTTACGGGCCCATTCATCACCTAAATTGGCAACCATCTCCTCCAAAATCCATCATCTGGCTAGACCACTGGGTTGATTCATCTTGTTATGCAATGTACCATGGATCATCGGCCTGCATAGCACACTTCAACAATCCCCAAACAAACCCAATTGAAATCAGTCCAACAGGCGATGGCAGCACTTCAGTTTCAACGATATTACAAAGAGAAGGAGCTACCTACACTTCCGACATGGTAGAAGTAGAATATGGTCGTTCCATGATCGAATCCCCACCCTCGCTGGTGTACCCGCTACGACCAAAGATTGAGGACTCATTTGCACCTGTAATATCGAGGAAATTACGAAAATCGAGTTGATTAGGGTGGGCGGAGTAGGATCAGAGGTCTTACCAAGCACTACTAGAAATTGTTGTGACCATTCGTCGAGCTATGGCGGTGGAACAAAATCCCGATTGTCATTTGTGGCGAACTATTGGGGATATGCTAAATGGGTATCACCATTGCATGTCTCTAATCCGGATAACCCGGGTGGCCACCGTTGGTAGCAAGGCCTATGGCCTGCTGGGCGTCCTAGTTAGATGGATCCAGAAGGGAGGCCCATGCCGGATAAAGGAAGGCTACGGAGGAGTCACCAGCGTACCCGGAGACTTAGAGTGCAAGACACGTTAGACTAGTTATGTACCGTGTAGGACTCTGTAACCTGTCCGGCTAGGACTTTGCCTGTAACCCTAGGATCTGGCAACTATATAAGCTGGACCTGCGGGAGCCTTTAGGGCACGATATAACTCATACTTTGCACAGTGAACCAATCCCTGTAACTCGGCGTATTGCCATTATAGTGATTTATAACAGGAGTAGGATTCCGCCACTGTCGTGGGATCTGAACCTGGGTAAGTTGTGTTACCTCGTACCCTCCAACCTTCCGCCTTACCCCACGTCTCTAAACACGCACTGTGAGGATCCCTCCATGGTGTACTCATTGGAAATACAACGACAGTTGGCGTCCACCATGGGGCAAGAGGCGCTCCAGGCTCTACAACGGGCGAGGTCCAAGCTCTTCGCGGGAATCAGCGAAACCGTAGCCATCGGCCGTGTTCTCTTCTCCGGCAACGTTCCGATCATCCCTCCCGACGAGTACTAGATCCCGGAAAAGACGAACCCCACCTGTTGCTCGATTGTCCCAATCGGGGACATCCACCTCTTCATCGGTAAAACCGACTCGGGCACTAGTTCCCTAGAAGTCAGAGGATCGCCAAGGCCCGCATGGACCGCCTACGGGCAGGATATGTTCGCGGAAGGATGGAAGTCATATCTCTCTTTGGATTTTGCCGACTTAGATCGGAAAAGTTCAAGGCCCACCCAAACCGCCCCTCTGCAGGATATAATGGTGGAAGATCGCTGCAAATCCGTCGGCTTCGCCCGTGCGTCTAGAAATAAGAGATCCCAGTTTGTCGTCACGGTGACCATCTTCGATCTGGCGCGTTGCATTCAGAGAGAGGGTGAAAAACCCCGCGATTACCTAGCCAGGCAGCTCCGTATACGGGCCGATCTGGAACATTACCCCATTGATGATGTTGTTTATCATTTTGTGGAAGGGCTAGACCGCGGTACACTTCTTGGGCATACGCTAAGGCGGCTACAGGCCTCGGGACGACTCACTTTCGAAGGCATGGTGCACACCGTCAATAACTTCGCGGCCGCTGACACAGAAGCTCAAGCAGCACTCGTGGTCGCACCCGGCACCCCGCCGCATCAGCCACTGCCTCCAGTCAATGTCCCTGCAGCTTCAGCATCTTCTTCCGTCGTCGAGGAAGCCCCCACACCCTCTGACTCTGTTTTGGACGCGCTCTATGCTGACATTAGCGTCGACTCGGAGGAGATGGATATCAACCCAGAGGAACACGACTCTGCTATGCAGGATATCGAGGAAGACATCAAGCGCGAGGAGCAGGCCGATAAGGCCATCACATCCCGAGAGGTGTTCGTCGCCATTGGGAGCGTGATGGAAGAAGATCAACCCGGACAAGCTCTGCCTAAAGCGCTAGAAAAGGGGAAGGGACCACCTGATGCTGCCAACAATGATCGCGCAAAGGCCATTCCCCCTCCGCCTAACCCAGTGCAGCAGCCGCAGGAACTCAACATCGGTCCGAGTAACATCAACATCGCAAACCCGCCGCCTCTAGCATCTACGTCTGCGGCTGCCCAAATCACTCCAGCTAATAGGGTGATGTACGACAATTTTCTTGTCGAGCCCATGACTGTGGCTCACATACAGAACGTAGTCCAGCTTGACGAGAAATGCCAGCAGCTGCTAGATGAAGCGCGGGCCATCGCGGAGCAAGGCGCAAAGCTAGATCAAGATCTCGCCAAGGCGCAGAAGTCAATCAAGAAAGCTAGAGCAATGGAGGCCAAGTACAAGACTCTGCTCAAGTAGCAGAAGGCTAAGAAAGCTCTAGCTCGCGTCATCAATGATCCTGGTGTTTGGCGAAACCTAGGATGGGCTCCCCCGAAGCCGCCACAAGCCAAACCATGCATTGACAGCGAAGGCAGGCAGGTCATGCCCACCACTATCCTCAACTTAGCCGTCGCCAAGACCCTTATGGAGTAGGATAGATCACCGGCAGCTATGGAACAGGTCTATGACCTTGTGGCGAAGGCGGTCAAACAACAGGAAAATGCCACCAGTCAGAAGCTTGAGTCTTACCCAACATATTGCCAGTCTAGCAATCCTAAGCCGTCAAGGGATCGATCTCCTCAGGATGTCGGGTCCCAGACGGGTTCATCAGAGCGAAGACGGAGGGATGCACACAATAGGAAGGATGTTATCCCCATATCCTCCGACCATGCAGGCAAGGCTCATCCTCGTCGCCCATCTCCACCGCCCCGATCTCCCCGACATCGCGAAGACCTAAAGGCTCACCATTGTACGAGCATGCCTCCGCCAAGGCAGGGCGACATCGTCATTCGCGACAATGCAGAGCAGCCCCATCATGATGGAGAGCGCAACCAAGGACACAAGAGTAGATCACGCCATGACCCTCCGCGTCCTACAAACAACCGCGATAGACGCAAGGCATTGCAGGAGGGTAACAGCAAGAAGGCTAACCCACTGCCACCTCCGCCTCCGTCGCCACCTAGCAGCCACCATGGCGGAGGGGGCCCGTGTCATTCACATAGCCCATCCCCTGGTGGCAAGAATAAAAGAGCAAGCCCAGAGCCATACGATGCATGTTCACGTTTGGAAAAGATTCACGAGGCCCGAGAAGGACAGTACCTAGGACCACGTTTCTTTGGACGTGTAATATGGACCGCAACTTACCCCAAGGGTTTCCGAATTGACAAGATGATCAATCCCTATGACGGCACCGCCAAACCAGCCACGTGGTTGCAGGATTACGACAACACGGTGGAGATCGCCGGGGGTAACCCCAACGTTGTCGTCAAGTACCTCCCACTAATGTTGACGGGCACGGCCCGCCAATGGATTGATGACTTGCCGGAGAAGTCCATCTGCAACTGGTTGGACATGCAAGAAGCATTCACCAAAAACTTCGAGGGTACGTATAAGCGTCCCTGCACTGTTGGCGATCTACAATGGTGCGTGCAAGAGAAAGACGAGACATCTCGAGCCTACCTCTCCTGCTGGCTGGATACGAATAATTCCTACGCAGGAGTGCACGATCAGACCACCATGTCCGCCTTCATCAATGGGTTGGAAAAAATTACGTTGCTCTGACATAAGTTGAAGCGCATGCAGGACAATCACAGGCTCGATCTCAACCACATGATCCAGCTGGCCAGTGAGTTCGCGGCTACCGATGACTATGCTCGCGGCTCCTTCCCGGCAATAGCCATTCCAACCCAAGCTAAGACGAACAACAAAACCAAGCGGAAGAGCCCGCTAGAAGAAAAGAAAACCTCCGACATGGTCGCCATGACGTTTGCAGGAAGAGGTGATGGCGGACAGCATGGCCGAGGATGGGGGCTGGTCATGGGCTGCAGCAGAGTAGTGAAACTACCCCAGCAGCGCCCCGCATTCACCAAACATATGAGGAGTACCGTGATATACCATGCCTTGTACACCTCGACGCCAACGTCAAATCCACTCACACCAATCGCCATTGCTAGTTTGTCAACGACCTCAAGGAGGACCTGGAGTCCGGCTACAAGCAAAGCCGAAAGAACAGACCGCGAGGCAAGGGCAAAGGGAAGAATAAGTAAGAGGAGTCCAAGGATTCAAGTGATATGGACGAGGATGTTGACCCCAAGCACGCCGACAAGGGCGATGGCAAAGGAAAGAACACCTTTGAGAAGAAGGTCGTCGTGTACCACACTTTCCTTGGCACCCCTACTGTCCGGGCACAGAAAACCTCGATGAGGGTAATGATGGCCATCCTACCCCCAGTCCCCCAATACCTGCGCTGGTCGGAAATTCCAATCACTTGGGATAGGAAGGATCACCCAGACCTCATCCCAATGAAGAACCAATACGCCATGGTCATCAACCCCCTGATTGACGGCAACAAGTTCACCAAATGCATGGTAGACAATGGAAGCAGCATCAACATCATGTACCTGGATACATTGCACAAGATGAACTTAACGGATACCAACCTAAGGCGGACCAGCACCGTGTTCCATGGCGTAGTTCCTGGCCAGGAGGCTCGGTTCCTTGGGTGCATCACGCTTCAGGTCGATTTTGGCGATGTTAACAATTACCGCCAAGAACGCATGACCTTTGAAGTGGTCCCCTTCAAGAGCATGTACCACGTCATATTTGGAGGCGACATCTTCCATGCCTTCATGGCCAATCCATGCTTCGTCTACAACAAGCTCAAGATAACCGGACCAAATGGTGTCATCACCGTATCCGGAAACTTTACAAAGGTAAGGGACTGCGAGATTGGAGAAGCAGCCTTTGCAGAAGTTGTCCTCTATAGCGAAGAGGTCAAGGAGATCTAGAGCAAGGTCAATGCCTCGATAGACGATCTTCAAAAACTCTACTGGCGTCTTGGGTGCAGTGGCTCCGCCTACGGCAGAAGTTCCGCCTTCCACCATTGTCTTACCAGTGGCATCCTTAGCCGGAGCTTTAGCCACTTTGGAGGATATTCTTTCTTGTGTCGCCTGCTCACCAACAATGGCAAGTTCCGCGGCAACATCAGGGACCCCCTGAGAAGGAGTTGGATCCACTTCCATGGCGGAAGGTTCAGACGTTACCTTCGCTGGAGAGCTTGTCGGTGTGGTAGCAGGCTGGACGCTTGGAGAAGAGGGGCAATGGCAGGAGAGGACTGACTAAACATTTCTTTGATTTTTTTAGAAGCCCCGGATGTTTTGGAGGTCTTCTTCAAACTCATACTGGCCTTATTCTTGAAACGTGCAGAAGTATAAGTATAGGAACAAGACAAGCAAGAGACAATGTCGGATGTTAAGAAGCTTACACAATGGTTGGTGCTTTGGTCAACGGGATACCAATGATTCTTCGTTTCTCCGCCTCCAGGGAGGCGGTAGACTTCTTGGAAGCTCCACCCTCCGTCTTCTTCTTCTTGCCTCTGTTGGCAGCGTCAGAGGTGGAGCTCTTCCGCTTACACGCCAACAGGACATCATCGTCGGACACGACGGTGACTTCCTTCATCTTAGGATCATAGACTTGGGCAGCCATGCTACCTTCATCTAGTTCCTTGAGCTGTTAAGTGAATCCGATGGTGTTAGATGCAATGGTTAAGGCAAGATGGAAGAACTGGAGTATATGTCATACACGGAAAATAAACAAGTACCTCTGGGCACGTGCTGCCTTCAAACATGCCATAGGTGATGGTGAAGCCACGCTTCCTGTCCTTCACCTTAACGATGTCCTTGAGGCGAAGCTTGATGGAGTCACTCGAGAAGTTGTCCTCGATGAGGAGGCTATCCTTCTGATCCTTGGAGTATTCATGCATCAGCTTCACGCGGTGCTGCAGAGGATGAATCCGCCTGATGAACCCGCACATGGCTAGGTCCAACCCGGTCAGACCCATGTCTACGAGCCACTCGATCCGCCTTATAGCGTGGGAGGCTTCATTGTCGGAGGGAAGGAGGGCTTGGGATCTCCATGTCGGGGCTTTAGCGGCGGCACCATCGACAAAGTCATGGTATGTTCCTTCTCAGCCAGCCAGAGGGATATCTGGGTCATAGAAATACGTCCTCTGCCAGTTCTGACAGGACTCGTGGCCTACAATGTCGAGGAACCGCCGGCTAGGCCGGATCTTGAAACTAATAGTTCCAAAAATTTTGAGCTCATCCTTGCTCACTCCGGCTTCCCTCTTGACGGTGAAGAAATATATAAACAGATCTAACCTAGTCCTGATTCCTAGGTAACCCTCACAAAGCGTCGTGTAGTTGCTAAGCGCGAGGATGCTATTTGGAGACAGGTTCTGAGGTTGAACCCGGTAGTGGCTAAGGACCTCTATGAAGAAGTCGGGGATTGGGAGGGAGACACCACATACCAGTTGGGCTTTGAGGTACACATTTTATCCGTCTTGGGGAGAAGGTACGACCTCGCTGGCCGGCGCCGCCCGCCAGACCATCCCCTCCGTCGTGGGGAGGTACCCCTCAGCGAGCATCTCTTTGAGATCACCTTCGGTAATATTGGAGCCGCGCCATTCCCCTTTGTGGGAATTGGCCTCCTCTTCTAGCAGTTCCAGCCCTGCTGGAACATGGTCACCGCTGATGGTTTCCACCACAGCGGTGCGCGGCACCACCACGCCTTCTGGAGGTACGTGGACGGATCTCGCTGGCTTGGCCGTGGCTTCGCCCGTCATCGTCATAGATGGGGTGGCGCTTCTGCTGGCCATTGAGGCAGGGGAGGAAGTGACTGTGAGGTTGAGGGGAAAGCTAGGATTTTTCCTCGGTGTGTGCGGAGAGCTCGAGGAGGCATCTGTTGGAGGAAGAAGACGATGTGAGGAAGAATGTGGTGAAAGGATAAAAATCACCATGGTTATAATTTATAGTACTCAGCATCAAGATTCGTGCAAGTTGATCGAACGGTTGATGCGTGGACGGTGCGTGCACGGAAATTTCGCCATGTTCCCACCGCCGCCGCCAAAGTTTCGCATCCTTCACGCAGGAAAAACGGCTATGATTGTGTTCTCTGCATGTGTGAGTTATGAGGCGTCGCTGACCTATGGTCTACGTCGCTCTACTGACATAGGCAGGTGAACCATCCCATCTGAAGATTCCGGCATGGACGGATCCAGTCCGGCTATGGGAAGAGTACGATGGAAGATTCAACAGTTCTCCGACTTACAAGTTGAAGACAGAGAACATTGCAGGGTTCTTGGGAGGACTACAAGATATTGCTTGACGATTTGCCGACATTCATCCAGACAGAGCATTCAATCTGAAGAGGCAAGATGGCGCAAGATCTCAGAGTTCTCCGGAAGCTACTGTTGGTGATATGCTAAATGAGTATCACCATTGCATGTCTCTAATCTAGATAACCCGGGTGGCCCACCGTTGGTAGCAAGGCCTATGGCCTACTGGGTGGCCCAGTTAAATGGATCCAGAAGGGAGGCCCATGCCAGATAAAGGAAGGCTACGGAGGAGTCACCAGCGTACCCAGAGCCTTGGAGTGCAAGTAGTTGTGTACCGTGTATGACTCTATAACCTGTCCGGCTATGACTTTGCCTGTAACCCTAGGATCTTGCGACTATATAAGACGGACCTGTGGGATCCTTTAGGGCATGATACAACTCATACTTCGCACAGCGAACCAATCCCTATAACTCAGCTTATTGCCATTATAGTGATTTATAGCAGGAGTAGGATTCCGCCACCGTCGTGGGATCTGAACCTGGGTAAGTTGTGTTACCTCGTACCCGCCAACCTTCCGCCTTACCCCACGTCTCTAAACACACACTATGAGGACCCCTCCATGGCGTACTCGTCAGCAATACCACGACACGAACCTGTCTGCAGTCGGTACTGTCTCAACGTACAATACATGCGCACGAAACAGGTGCTGGAGCCGTGGTTGAGGTGCAGCGCGGCAGTTCATCCGACGCCGTCGTAGGACGGAGCCGGCGACGCACCGACGCGCCGACGATGGCTGTTATGTCTGTCGGTGAGATAGGAGCTGCTGGGGGCTGGGAGCGGATGAGAGACAGAGCCTACCTCACGTGTCATACACGACCCACCTGTCAATGTTTGGGGGAGTAGCTGCTCGAGGATTTTTGCATATTTGCCAATTTTGCATATCTGGCAAAAAAATTACATATTTGCCACATGACCACCACATGTCAGTGACATACAAAATGCCAAATATGCAAGTTGCAAAGTAAAACATGGCAAATATGCAAATTCCCCCTTCAGCCCCACATGATGGCCCCATCGGTCATTAGCTTCGACAGCCCCACAGAACGGCACCATCGTTCATTGGTTTTGATGGCCTCACGGAACGGCCACATTTGTCATTGGCTGCACTGGTCACAAAATTAGAAAAAAAAGAGACCCACAAGTCAGCGAGAGATGGATGGCTCGTCCGACGTATATCCTGACCCCACCCGTCAGCACGTAACGGCCATGGTAGGACCCGTCCCAACGCGGTCCCACCGGCAGCATGTAACAGTTACCTTTGATCTGACAGGATCCCTTCGTCCAAGGGCGTGCGAAAGTTTCAAAATAGAGGGAGAGGAAAAGTTAAGAAACTGAATACTACTAATAAACCAGGGCACGAAAATAGAATTTCTAAAAACAAATGTCTACACTAATTTTGTCCTCTTTCCAACCGTTCTTCTTACCCCTTTCCATTTCATAACAAAACGGAAATAGAAAGTTCAACTTGCATACTAATTTTGTCCACTAGTGGCTAAGAATTCCCGCGGAGAATCTTCTGGTATCCAACAATCTCTGAGTAGGAGAAGACGTTAACACCTGCCATTACAAGGAAACTGAAATTGATTAAGCCAACAGCTGCAGCCGGGCGGCGACCTGTCAGTCTCTACTAAACTGAAAATATTACGCCTGCATCTTCATTGGCTGCAAGCAAGCGCCCCAGTAGTATATAGTAGTACTACCAGATGCTTCAGTTTCAATTCGGAGCTCATGCGACACCAGCGCACACGGCCACACACGCAAAACGTAGCGAGAGAGCATAGCAGAGCATCCATGGGGTCGTTACCGCCTAGGAACCGGCCGCACGCCGTGATGATCCCGTACCCGGCGCAAGGGCACGTCACGCCGATGCTGGAGCTGGCCAAGCTGCTCCACGCCAGGGGTTTCCACGTCACCTTCGCCAACAACGAGTTCAACCACCGCCGCCTGCTGCGCTCGCAGGGACCGGACAAGATCCACGGCGTGCCCGCGTTCCGGTTCGCCACCTTCGCCGACGGCCTCCCTCCGTCCAATCCGGATGCCACGCAGGACATCCCTGCGCTCTGCTACGCCATCATGAATACCTGCCAGCCCAGGTTCATGGAGCTCCTCGCCAAGCTCAACGAGGAGGCCGAGGCATCCGACGGTGCGCTGCCGCCGGTCACCTGCGTGGTGGCCGATAGCCTGATGACCTTCGCCCTCCGCGGCGCGCGGCAGCTCGGCCTCCGCTGCGCCACGCTCTGGACCGGCAGCGCCTGTGGCTTCATGACCTACCACCACTACAAGGATCTACGCGACCGTGGGATCTTCCCTCTCAAAGGTATCTATATATGTCTACATCATGTATAGCCTAGAAGTTCAATCGCTGGATGCGTTAGTTGTCGCTGACTGCTTGCTGGCTGCAGACGAGGCGCAGTTGAGCAATGGATACTTGGACGACACGATCATCGACTGGTTACCGGCGATGCCCAAGGACCTGAGGCTGCGCGACATTCCGACCTTCGTGCGCACCACGGACCCCGACGACGTCATGTTCAACTTCTTCGTCCACGAGACGGCCGCCATGACGGAGGCGTCGGGGGTGGTCATCAACACCTTCGATGAGCTCGACGCGACGCTGCTCGACGCCATGTCCAAGATCCTGCCCCCCATCTACACCGCGGGGCCGCTCCACCAAACCGCGCGCAATAACGTGCCGGAGAAGAGCCCGGCCGCCGCCCTCGGCTCCAGCCTCTGGAAGGAGCAGGATGGGCTGCTCCGGTGGCTCGACGGCCGGGCCCCGCGCTCCGTGGTGTACGTCAACTTCGGGAGCATCACGGTGATGTCCAACGAGCAGCTGCTGGAGTTCGCCTGGGGGCTGGCCAACAGCGGCTACGCCTTCCTCTGGAACGTGCGGCCCGACCTCGTGAAGGGCGACGAAGCCGCGATCCCTCCGGAGTTCTCGGTGGAGACGGAGGGCCGGAGCATGCTGTCGACGTGGTGCCCGCAGGCGAAGGTGCTGGAGCACGAGGCCGTGGGGGTGTTCCTCACGCACTCCGGGTGGAACTCGTCGCTGGAGAGCATCAGCTCCGGCGTGCCGATGGTGTGCTGGCCCTTCTTCGCGGATCAGCAGACCAACTGCCGCTACAAGTGCACGGAGTGGGGCGTCGGGATGGAGATCGCGGATGACGCGAGAAGGGCCGAGGTGGAGGCCATGATACGGGAGGTCATGGAGGGGGAAAAGGGAATGGAGATGCGGCGCCACGCGACGGAGCTCCGGGACAGCGCGGTGGCCTCAGCACGGCGTGACGGACGGTCCATGCGCAATGTTGATAGGCTCATCAACGAGGTGCTGCTTGCTTGAAACACCAAGACGAGATCGCATCCAGTCCAACCATCGACCGGCTGCACAGTTGGCTTTCGGGTAAATGTGCAAGATTTTATTCGGCTATAAAAGGCTTGTGGCATATTTGTAAGAATTACTTTGTATTTTATTTTTAACTCAACCTGTATTGGAGCTTATTGTGATTTTGATGGTGTTACTTTTTCAAAAGCAATCTTGTGTTTTATTAATATGACCCGTGATATTTGAGCTGCATCAGGTGGTGGATACTTTTATCAAGTTTCAAGGGAACTCATCCAAGTTTCATCGAGTTTCAGATATCAAACTTGATGATATATTGTAAAATCACTAGGATAGAGCAACTCTATGGACACAGATTAAAATCCTCTTCCGCAATAGAGATGGGCTCCATCGCCAGGAGCATGTGATCATCGACAATGAAGGAGATACCCGTTTCCGATGTGACCCTCATCGGCAATGGAAATATATGATAACCCAATGGTTATGTGAGACCAGTGTGTGCCTCGGATAGTATTTGATTAGAAATATTTGTGCAATATTTTAAAAAATACAATCCGCAACATACTCATCTTCATTACATTCATATTATATCTTCTCACCAACCTACGAGATTATCTAAAAATGCTAGCTACAAATGTAGAACCGTTGATTTTCTTGATCATGTTGATGCCTATGTGAGGCTAAGGTTGCAAATATGCTAATTAATCTATCAACATCACACTTTCATCAAATGAAAATATAAACACAAAAAAATGCTAAATAAAATAAAATTGGTGATTAGAAAAAGGCTCTAGGAGCGATTGTAGGTAGTAAATTTTGCACATGGAAATAATTTCTTCGACAACCAAACCCCTTTGTACATTGTAACGGACATAAGCTTACGTTTGTTGTGGACTTCTGACTTGGTAACACAAATACTTAATGAGGATAGACCAATTAATCGTTCATCTAAGATGGAGAAGCTGCTAGATTTCCATGGTCATCGTCAGCAGATACTTCCTCAATTATGTCAAAGGCATGGTATAGAAAGTTCTCAAGCTTCCTTAAAAAAAGTTCTCAAGCTACTTCTTGCTCACGCTTCCTTGAGGATATGGAAGCACATCAACTTTCGATGTTGAATTTAGATGTAAGCTTAAAATTTATTGTGAATCCCTTATAGAATAACTAGGATCCAACCACCACAAAGAAAGGTGACGGGAATTCCATGTTAGCCACTTCCGGAGAAGAGAGAAAGGAAACCAAGAGAAGGGAATTAGAGGAAATCATTAAAGAAGTTTCTAGTTGATTTATACATCTGCCATCGGATATCCTATTGTTAAATATTGATAGCAACTCGGCCTAATAAAACAAGAGAGAATTCCTTATTTGACACTGCTTAAAGGTTCAGTTCCCTATTTGACACTAAAAATGTTTTTCTTCCCTATTTGACACTAAGTGTAAATATTTTTCCTTATATGACACTCTAGTCCATTTTGAGCACTAACTGTGTCAACTTGGAACCTAAAAAGACGCTTTCACTAGTACAAAACAGGCTACTTGTTCCTATTCGAGACGGCCTCTAGTCCCGATTGCCCAATTGGGACTGCTAAATTGGGACTAGAGACCCTCACCTTTAGTCTCGGTTGTGTTATAAATTGATGACCCATAAGTATAGGGGTGTATCATAGTACTTTCGATAAATAGGAGTGTCGATCCCAACGAGGAGCACAAGGTGTTGACTAGTGGTTTGGAGCAGGAAATCTCTGTAAATACTTAGCAAACGGATTTTTAAGGGTTTTTGATAAAGCAAAGAAATAAAGTGCAAGTAAATAAAGACAGCAAATGAATGCAGCAAGTGGCACAATCCTTTTTTAGCAAAGGACAAGCCGGTTGTAATACTTATGCGGACCAAACGTTCTCGAGGACACATGGAAATACTGTCAAGTTCTTTCGTTTCATATAGTTGATTAATCTTCTTTGGTTTGATAAGTGTTGTGTGGGTGAACCTGTGCTAATATACTGACCTTACTAGAACTAATACATACTTGTGATTAAACCCCTTGTAAGCATCAGCAACTATAAGAAAGTAATTAAGATAAAAAACCTAACCACAGCCTTAAACTCTGAGATCCTACACTCCCTTGTGCAAAGGTTTCCTAACTGGGGTTTAGGTTTCTGTCACTCCGGCAACCCCATAATTAGTAGCCAAATACACAATGCATTCCTCTAGGCCCATAAATGGTGAAGTATCATGTAGTCGACGTTCAAATGACACCACTAGAAGAATAGCACCACAAGTTAAATATTGAACCATTGAATAATATCTCAACACAATTCCACTACTAACAACATGACTTCTCTCATGTCCTCGAGAACTAAACGAACTACTCATGAGACATCATATGGATCAAGATCAGAGATGATATGATGATGAATAACAATCTAAACATAAACAATAATTCAATGGTTCCACTCACAAGCATCAACTACAAAAGTAATTAACACCGGAAAAGTTTCCCCTAAGAACTATGCAAGATTCAACACAATTGTTACAACGGGATGGAGTGGTGGTGATGGTGCTGGTGGAGATGGTGGTGTGGATGATCATGATCCTGATGAAGTCTAGCTTGATGACGGTGTTGATGGCGACGATCTCCCCTCTCCGGGAAGGAATTTCCTCGGCAGAAATCTGTCTACCGGAGAGCTTTTTCTCTCTGTAGTTTCCGCCCCGCAGAGGCGGCGGAATCTTTCTGTGATCGCCCTTCGTGTATTAGGGTTTCGTGGAGAAGATATAGGCGAAAGGGCAGAGCAGGAGTTGGGCCAGGGTGGCCACATCCCCTGGTGGCGCGGCCCAGGGTGGCCCGCGCCTGGGAGGGTGTGGGCTCGTGTGGCCCAACTCCGCCTCCCCTTCTGGCTTCCTTCGTCTTCTGGAAAAATATAATTTTTCATGTATTTTCTGGTATTTTCTGATCTTCGCAAAAATTTCATCCAAACATCGTTTTTTCCATCAGAATCCTGACTCCGGCAGTTCATCCTCCAAGAATCATCCAAGATGCAAAAATAGATGAAACAACAAAAGTATCACTTCTTAATATAAAATATATCATTAAATATCGGCAAATTATGATATAGAATAGTGATGCAAATTGGACGTATCATAAATCAGGAGAAAAGACCCCCCATGTGACTCCATGGAGTGCGCTGGGCTGGAGGACCTTTAGTCCCAGTTGATATCACCAACCGGGATTAAAACGTTTCTGTCGCGGCAGCATTTTGGCACAAGGCTGCCGCGGCAGGAGATGGGTTTTAGGGTTTAGAGTTTTGTGTTTTCCTTTTCATTTTGTGTTCAATTATTTTTCATTTTGTATTTTCATTTTAAACAATTTTCGTATACATATTCTATGCTACTACATACTATACACGTTGATGCATATATAATATAATTTCTCTTACGAGCATACATACATATATAACTTGGTATAAAAATGGAAATCATTAAATTACATGGAGGCATTATTGCCAATAGTGTTCTCCGGTTTCAGGTATGACCTCCTTAAGCAAAAATCTTTTCTAATTTCTCCGGCTTGGGTTAGTGTTCACTCTGAAGGGCGAAATTTCATCAAACTTAATATAACATTCTGACATGTCTATCTTATCCTCCACTCCCATGATGTTTCTTTTTCCTGAAAAAACTATGTGACGCTTTGGCTCATTGTTTGATGTATTCGTTTGCTTATCTTTCCTTTTTTTCTCGATTTGGTAGACATATCCTTCACATAGAAAACCTGAGCCATATTATTGGCTAGGACAAATGGTTCGTCTCTCTATCTAAAATTGTTGAGATCCACTGTTGCCATTCTGTACTGCTGGTCTACCTTTATCCTGCCTTCTGTCAGTTTGACCTATTTTGTACCGAAACAAAGAGACCTTAAAAGAAGGTTCGTAGTCAAGTTCTCATATCTCCTATATGTAACCATAATATGTGTTCTTTTGACCATTATTCGTTTGATGCATCAAAGAGGACATCATTGTTTTGGTTAGTGATTTTTTTATCTTGGTCGATCGTGTAAAATGTATTCTTATTTATCTCGTATCATTAAAAAATTAATATAGTCAAAGATGGTGACCTGACCAACAAGTATAGCTAATCTCCAACAGTGATGTAATCATGAGATATGTCTGCTAATCTTGAAATGTCCATCTTTAGTCCCGGTTGGAGAAACCAACCAGAACTAAAAGGTCTAGCGCTAGTCCCGGTCGGTTTCTCCAACCGAGACTAAAGGCCCGTTTGAACTGAGATTAGAGGTCGTCGGGCCATGCGACGGTTTCTAGTCGTTGAAATCGGAGCGTTAGTCCCGGGTCCAAACATGGCCAGGACTAATGCTCCAAACGAAAAAACTGTTTTCTACTAGTGTTTTGTCCCTAGTGTATTATGTGACCAGTTTTTTTTTGACAGGACAAAAACAGTAGCGTTATTGTGACATATTAGACGTTTGGGCGGTCATCCTGCTTGCGCTAGGGCGGCCTGTCGGCGCGGAGCAGCGCACCCAGCTCTGTATAAAGCCTGCATGGCCGTGATCGGTGAGTAGATAGAGCATGCTTACATGCATGGGTGTTTCTATGGGTCGGCCTTTTTTTCTCGTTGCAACGAGCATATGCACCTACAAATATGGATGCTGCCGTCCAATAAATTGAACACCAGCTAGCTCAAAACATATGGCTGCTGCCTACTATCCGTCCCTACTATATGAGCAGATTAGCTACTATCCTGCACCGAGAATGGTCGATTTATAGCTAGCAAGCTGAGCTGCAGCTAATTAACCAGCTCCTTGATTGATTGTACCAATAGTACGGAGAGCCCGCGCAGCTTTATTTTCACAGGAGCTGCTTTGCTAAATAAGAATCGATATAACTGAAATAAGGATCGTACTCCATTTCTATGTAGCGTCGTTGTGAGAAGAATATTTTCTTTCTCTCCTTTTATTCCAGGGTTGCATGGACTAACGGAATGGACGGCGTTGTTATATAAGAAAAGAAATTTACACCTAGTGTCAAATAGGGAAGAAAAAAAATCTAGTGTCAAATAGGGAATTGAAATTTTAAGTAGTATCAAATAAGGAATTCTCTCATAAAACAATCACTCACTGAAAAGTAATCTAGATGAATAAGATCTGATAGCTGATTTTAGTCATCTTGTTTTGTGTGATTGCGGATATACACAAGGTTATGATTACATTGTAAAGTACGAATGTCTGTAGCAGAAGAATGTTCTAGATGCCTACTTCAGTGACTTGCCCGGGTGATGGCTACAGCAAACCATGCTGCCATGTTTGAACCAAACTTTGGTCACTTCGAATTCTCTTATAGCTGAATCAGGATCTCAAGAAATTGATAAGAGTTTATCCACTTTTCACTGCATTGTTTTCTAGTGTAAATGCAATTGGTATTTTGCGGCCTATTGTCCTCCTAGGAGGTCACTCTATAGGCTCAGCAAACAATTCACTAAAGCCACTCAAGACCGGTTGCAGGGCAGACAGACCATTTGACATCACCATAATACATACAGAAGAAGGATAAGCTATAAAGATAGAGGTCCGGACTGTTGTGCTCCGGACAAAGAAGAATACTATTGTGTAATAAAATTTGGCTTTGGATTTTAATAAGTTTTCATGTTTCAGGGAGCTGGACACACTGTGCTTGAGTACAAGCTAGCCCAAGAAAACGCTCTACGTCCACTGGCTGTCCGGAGAAAGGATCTAATCTATTTGGTCCGGATAGAACAAAAAAAAACCTAAACAAGGAGAAAAATATAAACATATCAAAAGACTTAAATTATAGCTCTCGCGCCAACAGAACTTGTCATCGGTGCACTGCCATGGCTCTTGCTGCGATATACAACACAAAAAAAAATCACCCACTGAAGTACCTAAAAGAGCCTATAGAGGATAATCTGAATCATCACAATAGTAGACCGCCACATTAGCTCAACCAAACAAGTGGAGATGCAGATAGTTACTTCCGTGATTTATCATCAACAGCAACTAGATAGACTCGCAATCAGCGGGGAAACATGGAGAACAGATCCACAGGACTGATGATTTCGGAGAAAAACAGAGCATGGACTACGCATTGCTGCTTATCAGACTAAAAGATACACATAGAAGTGCAGAATGAAATACTTAAAGTGGCATCAGAAACATGCCGAAGTTACTTATTGCAGTCATCCTAATCCGGATACATCTTCACTGTAACAAGTTCATTGACTGAATGTATCCAAGTCAGAGCAAAACAGAAGAGACGTCCCCAGGAAGCTATCAGCGACATGTTACTGCAACTCATGCAAAGATCGCTACTAAAGTTGCTCCATATCAGCTGCAGTTGCGTAGACAGGGTGGAGAGTGTGGCCAGCTACAGGTTCGACATGAATCCACTTCCTGCCAGTCAGCTTATTCCTCTCAAACCGCACATGGCCTTCCTTCAGAGAGAAGAGTGTGTGATCCTTCCCCATGCCAACATAGTTCCCAGGATGGAAGCGGGTTCCTCTCTGGCGTACGATGATGTTTCCTGGTTCCACTTTCTAAAACAAAATAACACAAGTGTGAATGTTGGAGAGCAGTCTGTTTCTATAATAATGATATGAGCGCATCAACTACAATCATATGATATCACTAGAGAAGATACTGAGATTTCAAAACACTTGGCTATTTCAACGTGATTTAGAAAATTATTCATGTAACCTCATTCAAGCCTAAGAACAAGAAGAAAAGAAATGAAAACCATAAGGAGTACCTCCCCACCAAACTTCTTAACACCCAAATACTTGGGATTAGAGTCACGGCCATTTTTTGTTGATCCAGCAGTCTTTTTGGTGGCCCAACGCCTGAAAACCAAGCTCAGTCCTCCAGATGCCTCTGTAATCAAGTCAATATGAGAAATTCAGGTCACTTGTTCAGAAAAGCAAGAATATCCAAGTTTAAACTCCAACGTCACAAGCTGCAAAGCCAAATCATCACCTGTTGTGCTAGTGTACACTGGAACATTTGAGATCAGTTCTTTAACATTTACTCTCCTGAAAATTGAGGAGAAAGCCATCTTGCAAAATTTTACCTGTGAATATAATGATTCACACAAATATATAGATATTAATAGATACTATGGGGAAAAGAAACAAAGGGAAATTAGGATTGTGCATCCTTCCCTTCACAGTTTTTTGTGTTGATTAGGTTTATGTTAGGTTGCTCTTACTAAACCAAAGTGCACTCCTCCCAGGTGCCCACAAGTCCATCCACTCACCTCAGTTGTGAGCTCGCCCTTTGAGCCCTCTTATTAATTTTTCTCCATTTGTGTTTGAAATATGATTTTATAGAAAACTAGGCGTGGCATCACAGTACAGAGCATATACGATTCTGAACAAGAAATAGAGAAAAAAATGTGTTTATTTTCAATGTGAACATTTTTTAGTTTTGCACAAATATTAAGTTTCACAATTAATATACTATTCATATGTCTAGACAAAATTGGATCAGGAATTTATTAAGGAAAGTTGAATTCATAGAAAGCTGATAAATACAAGTAATAAGTTGCAGATCCACCCAAATATAACACAGTATTTTCGCAAGATAGCTCTCTGTTTGAGTGCTCTCAATCAAGAAACTGTGGGGAGCTCTCTGTTTGAGTGCCTTGCCTGAACCAGCAACTAGTGTACATTCGATTGTAACTTGTTCGGAAGAACTATGCTAAATCTGCGATTACAGAAAAGAATATAAATCATGTTCTTCGTACTGAAAATTAAATTTCTTATTTTCCCCTCATCTAATCAGCAATTTCAATGAACCCAACCTCACAGCACAAATCAAAGAAATTATGTTGCACAATACTCACTTGTTGTGCAGCTAGTTATGGACATTTATTAGCAGGTTACATTTAGATCTGAGAAAAAATTCGATAACAACATGACCCCTTAACCCTATCTGAGTTCTTGGAGAACACTATGAATTCCAGATATCCAAAATCAAAACAACTAACGTAATGAGAACTGAGAAATGACGTTATGCTATGTTACCACAATGAAAATGAAGACATGAAGGCTTCTCCCAGGTACAATCACACCGAGCAAACCAAGGCATTCGGCCTTCGCCGCCGGTCCTCGCTGACTAGGCATTTCACCGAACATGTGATGCTCAGCTAAGCCAGAGCAGGTCCAATGCCCCAGCCCAACCAACTTACACACCCCGTACAACGGACATGTATTATAACCGCCATGCGTATGATCTAATGCATAAAAATTTCCTTCTTAACTGGCGTCCTTTGATCGAACCCGGAAACTCCCAAGAAGCGTTCACACTTCGGTCCGAGGTGCGACGGCCGAGAGGGAGAGGGAGAGGAAGAGAGAGAGAGTGTGTTCACCTCTCGGGACAAAAACCGCTGACCCTGTACGCCGCTGCCGCCGCCGCCGCCGCCGCCGCCTCAACCTCGAACCAGCAATGGGAGTAAGAGCAGGAGCGACCAGAACGACGGGGTCGGCAGCTCGCTCTTCCGTGGTTATGGGCAGGATGGGCCGGCCCCGTAAGAGTACGGGGGCTGTAAACCATCATGGAACAGAGAAGCAGCCCAGTGAGAATGGAGTAACATTTGGTTCATTCGATCTAAGCCGAGTTAGAAAACGTTTTCTATGTAATGCTTCAAGTTACCGAGAGGTTTATGCACAGTCATTAACTCCATGTCACGGGGTTTCTGGTGGGGCAGCAATAATAATAGTCGCAAGACGGCGTAGGTGTCATGGAAAACTATGTACACGCCGAAGTATGCGGGAGGCTTAGGCTTCTGCGACATTGAGATCTTTAATGTGACAATGCTTGCTCGGCAGGCATGGCGTATACTTCAGAACCCCGACTCTCTGAGTGCGAGGATTCTGAAGGCGGTGTATTTCCCATCCTCCGACTTTCTTGATGCATATCTGGGCCCGCATCATCGCAAGTGTGGCGTGTGATTGTTGAAGGCAGGAATGCGATGAAATAAGGCTTGATAAGGCGCATTGGCACGGGAAGATGACCAATGCTTGGAACCAGAACTGGTTGCCACGTGATTTTATTCTACGACCACTAGTTTGTCGGAAAGAAGAACCTTTGGAGATGGTGGCTTCATTTATTGACCATACATCGGCTACATGGAGGGTTGATCTTTTTGGGGAGCACTTTCTTCCTATGGATATAGACGTGATACGTTCCATCCCTTTGAACACGCGAGAGATGGACGATAGTTGGGCTTGGCATTACGAGAAGATGGGCATTTTGTCGGTCAGATCTGTTTACCGCCTTTTGATTGATACAAAGAGAAGAAGAAAGAATTGGCTTGATAACCGTCCAGCAGGATCGAACCGTGCACAGGAAGAAAAACGGTGGCAGCGACTCTGGAAGGTGAAGGTGTCGTCGAAGTTGCGAATTTTCCTTTGGCGTCTGGCACACCAGTCCCTACCTACCGGTGATGTGCGCAATCACAGGCATATGGCGGACATCCCTGGGTGCTCGATCCGTGGAGCGCCTGACTCGTGGAGGCACTCTTTAATAAATTATACGATTGCTCGTTGTGTTTGGGCCTTGGCTAATGAAGAGGTAGTTGAGCACATGAGAAATTCGGAAGAACTCTCGGCAAGACAGTGGCTATTCATGATGATGGAGTCTTTGTCTAGTGAAGAGTTTGTAGCAATGGCCACAACAATGTGGGCTATATGGTATGCAAGGAGGAAGATAATTTTTGAAGACGAATTCTAGAGCCCGTTCTCAACCCATCTGTTTGTTGAGAATTACTTGAGGGATCTCTCGATCTCCAACACCAGGGATGCTAAGGAGAGAGTGACGACCAAGATATCTCATCCAAGATGGATTCCCCAAGCCCCGGGGTACGCCAAGATTAACGTTGATGCGGCTGTGTCAAAAACAAGGAAGGGCGGAGCTCTTGGTACAGTTTGTCGGGATGTAGAAGGGCGGTTCCTCGGATCATCGTCGCTAGCTATCGATGGCATCTCCGATCCAGCGATGCTGGAGCCGTTGGCGTGCCGAGAGGCATTGGCGCTTGCAGAGGATCTCTAGCTCCAGTACATATCTGTGGCGTCGGACTGCCTCCAAGTTATTAATAACCTAAAGGGTCGTATAATGGAGGCTACAGCATGGTCACTCGGAAGATCAAATCAAAATCTTCAGAGTTTGTTGATGTCGTTTTTCAACATGAGAATCGAGCTTTAAATTCAGAAGCTCACACGGTGGCTCGTAGTTTTGTTTCTTGTAGGACTGGTCGTCAGGTTTGGCTACTTCAGCCCCCTGAAGATGTCTGTATCCCTTTGATTATTGAGCAATAAAAAGCCACTGATTCCTAAAAAACTAAGCCGAGTTGAGATTAGCTACAAATTGAGAATTCAATTTGGTTCTTCCTTTGATTCAATGGACCCAACTTCTCCACCACTTGATTCAACCCAAATCAGACGACAATAATTTGTTTGCCAGGGGCATTGGAATACTTTAGTTTAGATTACCATGGTTTAGAAAATACTAAATATAAGGTGTATAGTTTTTGATAAAAAAATTAAATAATCTCTCGAAACAGGCTTTCGCCCCGCTTTATAAATAAAGCACACAGGTGAGACAGCTGCTGGACCAGACAACACAACGTCCAAAGAAAGTACCGATCACTTCTGGGGACGAACAACACGATCAAAAGCCCAAGAGAACAAACAAAAGAACGAAAAAGAAAAATGCACAACAGCACCGGATCGACCACATACAAACACTCGTGACCGCTGCGCTCTCTGGAAGAGTCCCACCACGGTCCTATGCCTCCGAATTGACATGTACCAAGCATCACCTTCAAGAAGGGGGGCGACGATGACGACGCTGCTGCTCGGACTTCTCCTAGGATTTCTCCCGGTACACGCAAGGGAGTGAGAGGAGGGTACCACCGGCACCCTTCAAGAAGGAAGGCGACACCCGCAGATGTCGCCATGCCAGAGCCAGCCTAGCCGGCAAGAATTTCTCCCGACCCCCCAAAGACCCAAACCCTAGCCAATTCTGACACTCCAACAAGACGACCACCAACATGCGCCAAAACGATATCGCTGTCTTCATCGGTGTCTCGCCATGGCAAACACCACGAGGTTGGCCGGCGCGAGGCACCCACCGAAGACAAGGGATAGCAGCACTGCTGCCACGTGGGAGGGAATGACCTCCACCGCTAGGGAGGTAGCACACCGGATGCAACAGCAGGAGCATACCAGGCCAACTAGGCCCGTCTGAACCCATCTTGGGCCCGTGAAGCCCTCGCCGTCGCGCTGTAGTAGACACATATGCATCGTCGCTCTCCCTGTCCCAAATCGAACCCCAAACCAACCATGGAAGCGACCTGACAGTGAGCTAGCCCGCCAAAACCCAACCTAGGGTTTGGAGCCGCCGGCCAAGAACGTCTCTTCCACCACCGCCGCCAAGGAGAGCAGCGCCCTCGCCCCGTCGCCATCCGGGACACTGATACGTCGGAAACATATCTATAATTTTTGATGTTCCATGCTTGTTTAGTATCTGCTTTGCTTTGCTTTATCTACACTTTAAGGTGTTTTTATATCTTTTGTGGAAATAACCTATTAACAAGTTGTCACAGTGCCAGTTGCCTGTTTTCTTCTATTTTTGGTTCCAGAAAGACAGAAAATCAATATTTTCGGAATTGTACGGGACAAAAGCCAAAGTCAATATTTTACCGTGGACAACACGAAGTCTAGAGGAGAGACGGAGAGGCGAGCCAGGGCAGCCAAATCCACCTGGGCACGGCCAAGCCTGGCTCGCGCCTGGGGAGGGTGTGGGTCCTCTGGCCGCCTCCCAACCTCGCCTCTTTGCCTATAAGAAGCCCCCGATGCAGAAACCCTAGGCACCCGATTGATACATCGGAAACGTATCTATAAATTTTGATATTCCATGCTTGTTTAGTATCTACTTTGATTTGCTTTGTCTACACTTTGAGGTGTTTATATATATTTTTTTGGAACTAACCAATTAACAAGTTGCCACAGTGCTAGTTGCCTGTTTTCTTCTATTTTTGGTTCTAGAAAGGTAGAAAATCAATATTCTCGGAATTGGACGGGACAAAAGCCAAAGTCAATATTTTACCGTGGGTGACATGAAGTCCAGAGGAGATACGGAGAGGCGAGCCAGGGCCGCCACACCCCCTAGGTGTGGCCAGGGTGGGTCCGCGCCTGGGCAAGGTGTGGACCCCCTGGTCGCCTCCCAGCCTCGCCTCTTCGCCTATAAGAAGCCCCCGATGCAGAAACCCTAGGACCCGATCAAAACTCCACGGAACCTTCTATAGCTGTCGCCACCATCGTTCCTAGATTAGGGGGATCTGAAGTTCTTCCTAGCACCCTGCCGGAGGGGAGATCATCCCGGAGGCCTTCTTCTCCGGTATGATGGATGATTAGTTAAACCTTGGACTAGGGTCCATGTAGTAGCTATATGGTTGTATCTCCTCCTTGTGCTTTCATGTATAGATATTGTGAGCTCCGTTCATGATCAAGATCTAATCTATTTGTAATCATGCATGTTGTGTTTGCGGGGATCCGATGGATATTGAGATTACTATGTAAGATTGATTAATGGTTTTGTCTTATGATTCTATCATGTCTGTGGTGTTTGTGATCTTGCATGCTCTCTATTGTTAGTAGCTATCTTGCCCAAGTAGTTGCTAGTGACTCCAAGAGGGGGTATTTATGCTTGATAGTGGGTTCATGCCTCTTGTTTCCAAGGGAAGTGATAGAAATCTCTTCGGTTGTAGATGTGTTGTTGCCACTAGGGAGAAAACAACGGTCCCTTGTTCATGGAACAAGTGGATTGTTTACCTTACACACTTTGCTTAAAGCGGTTGTCTGTTTCTTGCAACTTAATACTGGAGGGGGTTCGGATGATAACCTGAAGGTGGACTTCTAGTCATAGATGCAGTTGGATGGCGGTCTATGTATATTGTTGTATTGCCCAATCGAATCTCATAGGATCTTTTTTTCTGGTATTGCATTGTTCTGCCTAGCTCAGTTCCTATCAATTGCCCTGGTGTAATTTGTTTACCCTTCATGCCATGTTGTTTATCTAAGGAGAGCACCTCTAGTGAACTATGGACCCCGGTCCAATCTTTACCATTGATACATCTTCCACTGTTACTTGTTTACTTGTTGCAGACCATCATCACCTTCCACACCATACGTTTAATCCTTTGTTACAGCAAACCGGTGAGCTTGACAACCTCACTGATTCGTTGGGGCAAAGTCTTGATTTTGTGTTGTGTAGGTTTCCACGTTGCTTGCAACACCTGTCTGACGTTTCCTTCCTCCTACTAGTTTGATAACCTCGGTTTCTTACTGAGGGAAAAATTGTTGTTGTGTTGCTTCACACCTTGCTCTTGGGGTTCCCAACAAAGTGCTCCTACATCACCTCAGCGCTGCATCAAGCTTTTCTGGCGCCGCTGCCGGGGAGGCTAAGGACGTCTTCACAAGGGGAGTCCTCCACTTCCTTTCTCTTTACCTTGTTTTTAGTTTGCTTAGTTTCTTTTGCTTGATTTTGTTTTCCTCTTTTAAAAAAAACCAAAAAATTAGTTTAGTTTGGTTTGCTTTCCCTTTTCAAAAACACAAAAAAATTAGTCCCTACTCTAGTTGCCACCTTGCTCCAGCTCACCATATTGCTCCCCAAGTTCACCCTGAAAAACCTTTCAATAGGTAGTGACTCCATAATTGGGAAAGATAATATTGAAGAATTCTTTAATTGTGTTAGCAAGCATGAGGATATTGAGGATAAATCTATAGCAGAGCTTGCTCCTGATTATGAGATTGCTACAACTTCTTTAGTTCATATGTTGGGGTCTAGTTTTGTTAGCCTTAACCCCATGATACATCTTTGTTCCTAAAACTAAAGGAATAAAAGAATGATGAAAATAGAGAATTCATTCTTGAAACTTTACTAAAAGAGTTCCATGATGTTGATAGGGAAGTCAAAAAGGTCTTTGAGCGTTTCAATATTCCAGGCTCATGTGTAGATGTTGTGGGTACTTCAGATAAAACCAAGCCTATAGTGTAATTTAAGATACCCATACTTTTTAAGCTCGTTGGAATGCATGAAGCCTTTGAAAAGAACTTTGATTGGATTGCTCCTGAAAATCTTTTTGATGAAAGCAGTAAACCAAAAAGAGATGAGAAGGGATCCTGCAAAACTCATTTGGATGAGATACCTTGCATAGTTGAGGATTTTGCAAGTATTGATGTTAATGCTTCATTTGAAAATACTTGATTTCTTGCTTCTTGTGCCTAACTTAAAGGCGTTAAAGAAAAGTACTTGTTGGGATATAACCCAAGAGTTTCCTTGAGTCTTGAAAGTTATTACTTTGTTAATGACATCTCCTTATCCTTTTTGTCTGCTTTTTGTGCCAAGAATGACCTCTAATGAGAGGGAAGTAAGATTTGGGGAGTTGCTGTCCCGAAACAGATTTCTGTCCTCCACCATAAAAATTCATCAGGAGTCTCTATAAGTCGGATTGAGCTGAAACTTTACGAATAAATCTCCCAGTATGTTATCTAACTTTCGTTAGTTCAACACTTTTTTATTTGAGCAACAGAAGATTTTCGAAAAAATAGGTTTCTACCTGCTGGTCTTTTTTGACAGATTTCTGCCATTATTTGCATTTGCTTCTTATTGATTCCCTTTTGAGTTCTCTTTTGGAGAATTGAGATTTTTGAATGAGTTGCTACAGTATCTTATGTTTTTAGTGAAAAGTCTTGCTGTTCCAAAGCTTAGCCTAAAGGTCTATTATCTTTTGAATACACTAGTGTTGCTAATAAAGATTGTGTGAAGTTTTGTATGAAGGAAAAATTTCAGGTGTAGAGAGAGAATGATGTAATGAGATGAATAATGGACAAAAGCTCAAGCTTGGGGATTCCACCCCGGTGTCACCCCAAGAAATATCCAAGAGGTACAAGCGTCAAAGCTTGGGGATGACCAAGGCATCCCCTTCTTCATCAATAAAAAGCTCAGGTCTGTCTAGACACTTCGTTTTTATTGTTTCATGCACTGTTGTGTTGTTCTTGGAGCATCTTAGTTTTTGTTTGCTTTGCTTAGATTGTTTAGTTTGCTTGAATAAAGTAGTTTGGACCCCCGTTCTCGCCGTGTTGTTTCAAATAAGTCAATTGGTGTTGGAAAGGAGTATAAAGTTCTTGCTTGAAAGTGCAAGAGGATCTTGTATTGACTGCGACTTAGACTTTAGCATGACATGCTAGGTGTTGTTTTGACCTTATGCTTAGTGATTATTGCTGTAGCGTATATTGTTACAAACAATTGGGATTGCTTAGTATGCCTTGAAAGAATTATGCGTTGTTTTAGCATGAAAAAGCATAGTATTGTGGTATTCTCCTTTGATGCTTTGTTTGGGTTGACTTGGCACATGCTCACACCATGTTATGACTATGACAAGTCACCATAGCCTCTATGATCATTTATTCCTTGACTTATAGTACCACTCTGTTCTTTGATTAGTAATGTTTTATCGCTCTGCATGATTATGGCCATTATTGCGCTCTTAGTTGGTTGCTCCCAGTCTTTTGCTAGCCTCCACTTGTATGAGTAAGATCTACTCATGCTTCCAACTCCCAAGAAACCAAGTTATTCCAAAGTGTCCACTATAAACTCCTACGCATGGTGTATTACACCATTCCAAGTATATTCTTGTTTAAGCTATCTTCCAATTAAAAACTATTTTGTTATGTGAAAACTTAGTGATTAAAGCCCTCACGAACTTGATGGCACACTTTATATTCTTTGCCCCTAATAAACTTGAACCATTGTGCCGTCTATGTTGTATATGCTTGCACTTATACATTGGAATTAGCAGAACCATGTTGTCATGGGGAACGTTTTCAACATTGCACTTGTACTTTGTACGCAATTGATATCATGCTCTTTTGTCTATGGATGTCACCGGTGTGAAATAAAGAGGGAGCTTGTAAGTCCATGGAGTTATGTATTTTGTGTTAGAGAAACGCCTAGGCCGCTAGCCTAAGCCATGCCTAATCATGGTGAAAACTTGCAGCATCACCATAATGAGCTATCTATGAAGCATCCTCAATAAAAATCTATGCACATAGTAAATAAAAAGATCGCTGAGATGCTCATTGTCTGCTTGCCTTGTCATTTTGGTTATGAGATAGCTCCTATACCATCTGCAAGGGGTACCCGTTGGCGGTTCTCTATGATACGCATGTACTTACTATGACAAGAACTTACAGGTGACTGAAGTTGAGTAGCATGAGGTGTGGCCCTCGTATTCAAGGGACTTGAGGTTGCCAACTTATACTTTGTCAAGCATATACTCCATAGTTTGTTCACTTTAACCTTAATCACTTCAAGATGCTTATGATAGGGGCAATGAGGGCTGAAAGCTAACAAGTACCATAATTTTTAGAAGCTCTTTTTGAAACTTGAAATCCCTGCTTCCCTTTATGAAGGGCTGTAACATCCCAAAAATATTAAACTAGAATCATCAAACTCTAATCATCAAAATTAGGGTTAACAAAAACTTTTCCAATTAAAATATGAAAGCATTCATATGTGTATGTATCAAAATTTGGATTCTTTTGAATTGCCATGATTATGTGTTTCTTTGCTTGTGAAATGATTCTTAGGTGAAATAAACATCATCTAACCAAATCCCCAAACTTTTCCCAAAGACAAACAAATCAAAACAAACCAATTAAGTGAATGGTCACTTTGGCCAATTTAACTCCCATGCCTACTTTGGCTATCTCTAACTTTCAGAACTTAACAGAAACATGTATGGATCTTTGCACCCCTTGATAGTACTCATAACAAGGTACCAAGGCCCACTTTGTGATCATCGAAAAACATTTGAATGCATAGTTTAAATGACAGTTTAAAATTGAATCTATTTCATATGAGAAGATCCCACTATTTCAAAAACCACTCAAACAAGCTCAATTTTCAAAACCCAAGCATCCACAGAATCACCAGCACATGCCTAGCACACCCACCAAAAATCTTTTTAAAATTCAAAACTTAAGTTCATGCGACCATTTCATCAAACAGGTTGCAGATGCAAATCAAACAAAATCAAAACACTATGTTGAGCAGTGTTTTGGGCCTAACTTGTTCCCTCTCTGGTTACACTAGCCTCAGTAGATCATCTAGCAAACTTAACTAAGCTCTAGCCCCACTGTAAACTCGCCAATGTCATCAATGGTGAACAGCCCGAGAGCACCCATGTCACCCCAGTGTGGACATCAAGCTAGGAGAGGAACGAGCCGTGCCAACCTTGTTTGGGAGGTAGCTCATGCCTCACCGCCCCCTATCGACCAGCCCTGCCTTGCAGACAGCAACCAGAACCGCCAGGAACGCCGCGCCCGCGCTGCTGTCGACCATGCTGACGCACACCGCAGAGCACGCGCCGTTCCCACGCAGCCCGACCACCTCGAGCTCTCGCCGCCCGCCAGCATGCACCCCACCATCCCAGGAGACCGCCAGACATGCCCATTTCACCGCCCGTACCCCGCACCCACCGCTTGCCGCCTCTGCCTCGCAGAGCACCGCGCGTTCCCGACCGTTTGCCACCACCCCTACAAGTGCATTTAAACCATAGAGCATCTCCAGGAGACCACCGGTCGATTGCCACCCTCGGCCATGCCTCTAGCCGTCCGTAGCCGTGTCGCCACCGTCGCTTGCCCATCCCTCTCGGTCTCGCCGTCGAGCCTATAAAAGGAGGCCACCCCTAGCCGATTGAAGCACAACATTTCACCCCTTAGCCGGAGCAGCGCATCGCCGGAATTGCGCCGGAGCAGGCTTCCTCTGGAGAAGAAGGGAGCCGTTGATTTCGTCCATCCCAGGAGCTGCCGCGACCACCCCTGAGTTCGCCGTTGTCGACTTTGTCGTTTGCCCGCCTCGCTGTCGTCACTGGAGCCCTGGTATGCCCCCTATGCACCCCCACTGAGCCGCTAGGGTTCGAGCTCGCCGGTGATCTGTTCATTGTCGACGACGACCCTCAGCCGTCGATCTTCATTCTAATCCAATGCACCACATCGCCCCGTACCGCTTCGCGTTTAAAGAGTCACTGACCAGTAGACCCCCCCTGTCAGTTGCGCCCCGCGCTGCGGAGTGACACTGGGCCGGCCCATTACCCCTTCCTGCGCAGCCACTCATTTGAATTTAGCTTTTTCTTTTTAAGTTCAAACATAGTTCTGTACCTAGTTTCAAAAATCAACATAGCTCGATTCATTGGACCAAATTGAATGAAACCAATTTTGTTAGAAAGGTATTGAAATGCTTAATCCAGGACCGTTGGATTCAAACCATTTGGATCTGTAGATCACCCTTGGTAAAAATAACAAGTAAGAAGCTTTTCTACATTCAAACATTTTTCAAATTTAAACCATAATAGCTTTTGAGTTGATTCCAACTCTCAAAAATCATAATTGATCATACCTTTCAAAATATATAAAAATATATGGGTTTACTTACAGAAATAATGTCCAAGTAATAAAAGAATGCCACATAGGCATTTCTAGTCATTTATTTTTATTTGAAATAAAAGGTTAAACCTTATTAAATTGTGACACCACTTTAAATCACATTCCCATATACTGAAATATGTGGTGATGACATGTTTCAACATGACCCCATGTTTGAGTTGGAGAATATTAAATCTTAAGTAGTTTTTCTATGAGTAGAAATTACTTTTCTAAAAATAAAATCAATAAGACAAATGCTTTAATCTTGTAATGTTAGTGATGATGCTAGATCATCCATAGAACCCTTGTGTGTGATGATTGAAAGTAGTTAAGTATTGTTTGGTGATTGTGTACCTCATATTTATTCATAGACGCTAGTACCGACCAAGGATACGAGGAGGAAGGAGGATACTACGAAGAAGAAGCCGAGGAGAACTTCAACCACTGCTCTGCACAAGGCAAGCTTATACTAATACTGATGCAAGCCAAGTACTACTAGTTGATTGAGCAAGCTAACACTTGCAATTATGAAAGTTATATAACCTATGCAATGCACTAAGCATGCTTGGTTAGACATATTTGATGATACCCAATCCTAGTTTTACTTGCAAGCTTTCTACTTTATTTCTTTATCAAAGCCATTACTTAGAGTTTACTTGAGTAAATTGTAGATACTAGAAAGATAACTAAAGGTTGCATAAAGAGCATTAAATTTGGCCTAAGCTAGATAATTTTGATGTCATCCTAAGGCATGTGATTAAACTTAGTTAAACTCCACTAGTTTACCACCCCTCATTAGTACTTACCCCCACTTGTAGATGCTAGTGCTAAGCATAAAACTTGATCAACTTAGATGGGAATACTTGGTGGAAAATGGTTATGAAAACCTTGGAATGATGGATCATTCTATTGAGATGTTTTGACATGTGTTTCCGAACACCAGATGATTTTGGTGATGAAAATGTTAAGGCATGAGCCTTAGCCCGTTATTAAACTGATGGTTGTCTGGATGCGGTACCATTCCAATTTTACCGTACAACCGAAGATTGGGTAGGGCTTGACTTGAAATTTATATACCTTAGTATTGGTTCCCTCATGGCCAAGGCCTGAGCTGCGGCTACCTTGTGAAGATTGTCCACCTGTGCAGTACCCAAGATGTCAGTTGGTCATGGTTGGGAGGCCAAACTCACAGGAGAGGTGCTTATACTAGGGCGTGTAATTGAAAGGTTAGGATTGATTATCCGCATACTGAGTATGGTGAATTCAGGATTTGTTCCTGACGGATGTATCGAACGTTGTGGTGAAAGTGTACAATCTCTGAAGAGTGTCAAACTATTCGAATAGCCGCGTCCGCGGTTATGGACAGTTGGAGTGGCCATACTGCTCCCCGGTCAGATGTTTTCAAAATGACTTGTGAAATGGATTGAGAAGTTGACTTGACCACAACAGAGTTGTGATATGAAATACAAGTTCCCTCTTAGGTGTTATAAAATTTCAACTAGCTTTTCTTGCTTCTGAACTTAGTAAAGGTAAATCTGGATTTTTGCAAAACAACCCTAGAGCTTAGTGTCCTACTACAAAACCCCCTTCACTTGTTAGTATTAGTTTGCGAGTACTTAAGGAGTACTCATGGCTTTGTCCCGGGATATTCCCGTGGACAGACTATGAAGAGGAGTACCAGGACGAAGGACCCCAGGAAGGTTACGACAACTAGGATCATCTCCCATCGTCAGCATTGCCTGTGACCCTGAAGATGGAGCTTCGCCTAGGCTATCGTTATTATTACGTATTTCCGCTGCTTGAGTTGTATTAAGAACTGGATCATGAGATCCTTATTTGTGTAAGACCTTATGTATGGTTTGTAATGGATGATGTACTGTGGTATCCAAATCTGTTATGTCTCACAAAAATGGTAATCCTGGGATTGCGATGTATGGCATAACAGGCATCTGGGATTAAAAATTCGGCTGTTGACAAGGGCCTTTCTTCCACTATTATGTTGAGTCTCCACCTTCTACCTTTAGGCACCATTAAGAGAGCATAGTTTCCATTCTTAGTTCTATGTGCAGTGTCCCAAAACTTATTGATTGATGCATATTGTGATATTACTTGTTCTTGTGCTACTTGTATCTAGTCACTCTTATGAACTTTGAAGGTGTCCTATGCATCTATTTGCTACTCTATGAGGGACAAGCTGGTTGCCACTATGCCATGTTTTCTGTATGTGAAACAAACAAACATTTTACAATGCATGCTATTCATGATCTTTGTTTGTAGCCTTTCATGTTGCATGCATAGTTACTTTGTCTTATTTTTAGAACTCCATCTTTCATGCACATGTTTAGAGTTCTTTGATCCCAGCTTTCAATGCTTGCAAATGGTCTGATCTTGGTTTTGATGGTGCATGTCACCTCAAAAATTATTCTTTTATCACTTACCTACTCGAGGACGAGCAAGATTTAAGCTTGGGGATTGTTGATACGTCGGAAACGTATCTATAATTTTTGATGTTCCATGCTTGTTTAGTATCTACTTTGCTTTGCTTTGTCGACACTTTGAGGTGTTTTTATATCTTTCCTGGAACTAACCTATTAACAAGTTGCCACAGTGCCAGTTGTCTATTTTCTTCTGTTTTTGGTTCCAGAAAGATAGAAAATTAATATTCTCCGAATTGGACGGGACAAAAACCAAAGTCAATATTTTATCGTGGGCGACACGAAGTCCAGAGAAGAGACGGAGAGGGGAGCCAGGGCAGCCAAACCCCCTGGGCGCGGCCAAGCCTGGTCCGCGCCTGTAACATCCCAAAAATATTAAACTTGGATCATCAAACTCTAATCATCAGAATTAGGGTTAACAAAAACTTTTACAACTAAAAATATGAAAGCATTCATATGTGTGTGTATTCAAAATTTGGATTCTTTTGAATTGCCATGGTTCTGTGTTTCTTTGCTTGTAAAATGATTCTTAGGTGAAATAAACATCATCTAAACAATCTCCAAACTTTTCCCAAAGACAAACAACTCAAAATAAACAAATGAAGTGAATTGTCATTTTTGCCAAATTAACTCTCATGCCTACTTTGGCTATCCCTAGTTTTCAAAACCCAACAGAAACATTTGTGGATATTTGCACCCCTTGTTAGTACTCATAATAAGGAACCAAGGCCCACTTTGTGATCATCCAAAAACATTCAAATGCTTAGTTTAAATGACAGTTTAAAATTGAATCTATCTCATATGGGAAGATCCCACTATTTCAAAAACCACTCAAACAAGCTCAATTTTCAAAACCCAAGCACCCACATAATCCTCAACACATGCCTAGCACACCCACCAAAAATCTTTTGCAAAATTCAAAAGTAAGTTTCTTGCGGCCATTTCATCAAACAGCTTGCAGATTCAAATCAAACAAATCACAAACACTACAGTGTGCAGTAAATTTGGCCTAACTTGTTCCCTCTCTGGTTGCAACTAGTCTTTAGTAGATCATCTAGCTCAATTGTAAACATCTAGCACCACTGTGAGCTTGCCTTGCCATCAACGGTGAGCAGGCCGAGCCTCACCATGCCACCCCATTGTCGCCAGCCAGATAGCAGCCACCCTAGCCTTGCCAACCTTGTCTGGGAGGTAGCCAGCACCTCATCGCCGCCCACTGTCCCCTCCCCAAGCCAGTGCAAGCCGTGGACCACCAGGAACACCGCGCGCCCAGTGCCATTGCGACATGCCGATCCCGCCCCAGAGCGCCGCACCCGGCACGCGTGCACACGCCGCCCCTCGACCGCAGCCCGTGCCCACCGCTTCGCCATGATCCCAGCAACAGGCCAGACACCCCGTTCGCCACCCCGTGCCTCACAGCCACCGCTCGCCATCAAAGACGCCGCCTCTAAAGCGCAGAGCACCGCACATTCCCGACCGATTGCCACCGCCCATGCCTCTAGCCGCCCGTAGCCATGTCGCCACCGTCGCCTGCCCATCCCTCTCGGTCTCGCCGTCGAGCCTATAAAAGAAGGCCACCCCCAACCGTTTGAAGCACACCATTCCACTCCCCTCACCTCACTGATCGTTCCACCCTCTAGACGGAGCACGAGGAGCAGCAACTCGCCGGAATTGCGCCGGAGCAGGCCGCCTCTAGAGAAGAATGGAGCCGTTGATTTCGACCACCCTCGGAGCTGCCTCGACCATCCCTGAGCTCGCCGTTGACCGCTCGTTTGTTTGCCCGCCTCGCCGTCATTGCTGGAGCCCTGGTATGCCCCCTATGCACCCCCACTGAGCCGCTAGGGTTCGAGCTCGCCGGTGACATGTTCATCATCGACGACGATCCCCAGCCGTCGATCTTCCTTCTAATCCAACGAACCACACAGCCCCGTACCGCTTCACGTGTTATGAGCCACTGACTGGTGGAACCCCCTGTCAGCTGAGCCCCGCGCTTCGGAGTGACACTGGGCCGGCCCATTAACCTTTCCCGCGCAGCCCAACCGTTTGAATTTAGATTTTTCTATTTTAATTCAAACTCAGTTCTGTTCCTAGATTCAAAAATCAACCCAGCTCGATTTAGTGATCCAAAATACATGAAACTAATTTTGTTATAAAGGTACTGAAATGCTTAATCCAAGCCCGTTTGATTCAAATCATTTGGATCTGTAGATCAACCTTGGTAAAAATAACTAGTCAGAAGCTTTTCTGCATTCAAACATTTTTCAAAATTCAACCATAATAGCTTTCAAAATTCAACCAAAATTCCAACTCTCAAAAATCACATTTGATCATACCTTTCAGAATATATAAAAACATTTGGGTTTACTTACAGAAATAATGTTCAAGCAAAAAAAGAATGCCACATAGGCATTTCTAGTCACTTTATTTATTTAAAAATAAAAAGGTTAAACCTTATTAAATTGTGACACCACTTTAAATCACATTCCCATGTACTGAAATATGTGGTGATGACATGTGTCAACATGATCCCATGTTTGAGTTGGAGAATATTAAATCTTAAGTAGTTTTTCAATGAGTAGAAATTACTTTTCTCAAATTAAAATAAATAAGACAAAAGCTTTAATCTTGTAATGTTAGTGATGATACTAGATCATCTATAGTACACCTTGGTGTGATGATTGAAAATAGTTAAGTATTGTTTGGTGATTGTGTACCTCGTATTTATTTATAGACGCTAGTATCGACCAAGGATACGAGGAGGAAGGAGGATACTATGAGGAAGAAGCCGAGGAGAACTTCAACCACTGCTCTGCTCAAGGCAAGCCAATACTTGAAACCTTGCAAGCTAACACTTGCAATTATGAAAGTTAGATAACCTATGCAATGCACTAAGCATGCTTGGTTGGACACATTTGATGATACCCAATCCTAGTTTTAGTTGCAAGCTTTCTACTTTATTTTTTTATCAAAGCTTTCTCTTAGAGTTTACTTAAGTGACTTGTAGATTCTTGGAAGATAATTGAAGGTTGCATAAAGAGCATTAAATTTGGCCTAAGCTAGATAATCTTGATGTCATCCTAAGGCATGAGATTGAACTTAATTAATCTCCACTTGTTTACCACCCCTCATTAGTACGTACCCCACTTGTAGATGCTAGTGCTAAGCATAAAACTTGATCAACTTTTGACGGGGATATGCCTACCGGGGTATATACCCAGTAGGACGTTTCCTACTGGCCCAAGCCGTCAGCGAGTGGGCCTGCAGGACGGCGACTAGATCAAGACTTGGCGTGGACTCACGCGACTGGAAGCTGAAGGCCCAAAAGCGTAGCTAGGCCCAGTCGGACTAGGTCATAGAGTCTCCGAATCCTTAACTAATTCGGTTGTGATCTGTAAATCCTAGCGAGGTGAGTCTATATAAACCTCCCTAGGGGACGTATAGAGGATACGTTCCATCATACACTCAAGCGACTCGCCGCCTAGCCGTCGAGCTCGCCCCATTGTACTCTGACCATAATACAATCTAGCAGGAGTAGGTCTTTACCCTCTGGGGGACCGAACCTGGGTAAATCCTTGTGTCTCCGTCCTCATCTCGCACCGCAGATGGCAGGCCGCCCTTGCCCTATGTTCTACTACTCGCTGCCGATTGCAGCACCTGCCGTGGTTATTCCCACGACAGTGGCGCCCACCGTGGGGCCTGGCCGGTCAGGCCGGTGTTCTGCGGCGAGATCCAACCTGCCCATCAACGAGTCGATCGCCACCGGCCACATGATCGCAATCGGCGAGATGCTCCAGATCTTGCCGAGCAGCTACGTCCTGGCGGCGTGGCCCGTCACACACAGCGTGATCTTGCCGGTCGTTACGATCAGCCTCTTCGTCGGCCTCACCGACATCATCGCCTCGGAGGACTCGGCTCGCATCCGCGAGTCGCCGCCACGCGACCGGCTCTCTGAGAGCCAGGTCCACACGATTCACCGCCTCGCCTCCGAGTACGACTCGGCCCACAGCAACGTGGCCGAAACCACCGCGGCTGTGGACGGCGCGGCCCTGAACGACGACGCCGATTCGGCGACCCTGGCGTCAATCGCTGGATCCATCGTCGCCGCATCGCCCGCGGGTTCCATCACCTAGGTCTCCAACGTCGGAGACTTCGAGGATCCCTCCATCCTCGGGATCTTTGACTTCGACTCTGGGTCGGAGAACTCCCCCGACCCCCACGACGGAACCGGTCGCCACGCCGCGACCTACATGGCGACTGGCGCCGACCCGCCGGAAGACCCCTTCTCCACGCCGATTCCACCAAACACGACGGCAATGGAGGTCGAGGAACTCCGCCTGAAGCTGGTGGAGGTAGTCCGCAAGGAACAAGATGAGCGCGAAAAATTTCGCCTCGAGCAGGTGATAGCACAGGAGCTGTCGCGCTACCACCAACTCCGAATCAGGTCACGCCTGAATCCTACCGTTCAGGGGCGCACACTGAATTTTGACGACGAAAACGACCCGGCCTGCGCGGCCGAGCGCGCGATCTGCGAGAACATGCCGCCAGGAGGAAGCATCCGGCCCCCACCAGGGGCAACGGCCAATGGTGCCCCACCACCACCCAACCGCGCACCCTCAGGGACCAACCAAGGATCGTGGTCTCCTCACGAGAGCGAGACACGAACGGCCTCCCGCTGTTCTCCACCCCAATGGACAACCTCGTCGCGGGCCAAGCAGCAGTCGACAACTTCGAACCATCGGGGAAGGCGCCCTGCAGATCCAATACACCAGGGCTTTGCTCGCCAAAGCGGTCGAGCAACAAAATGCAGGCATCGACTCACAGGGTTGGATGTACTCGCGTTCATCAGGCAGCAGAGCGGCCTCGAGCGGCCGCCCCCATGGCGGCGAATACTCTCAACTGCCCGCCACCGAACCCCTGCAACTCCAACACCGACCCGCGAACGCGGCACTCTCCACCAACGACCCTCGGCCGGCGAACAACTTCGTCCCCGCCAATGGACAACCCATCGACGCCCGCACCCACATCATCAACAACCAGCACGTCAGCCTGATGACCTTCGGCACACCCTTGTCAACCGCCGCGATGGTGAACCAAGGGGATCGCTGAGCCGAGTGGGGCCCCCGTGCTTCAGACCGATGATCCGAGGTGAAAGATACCCAGCAAACTTCAAAACGGCGAAGGAAATAGAAAAGTACGACCCTTCGTACGATCTCTCCGTGTGGCTGGATACCTACCTCATGGCGATGGGGATTGCCGGCCACACCTATCTACTCGCCGCCCGCTACCTCCCCCTAATGATGGAGGCGGCGTGCAGGCAGTGGATTAACACCCTACCCATGGATAGCATCGACTCCTGGAAGGAGATGCGCGATTCCTTCGTCGGGCACTTCGAGGGCTCATACCCGCGCCACCACCATCGAGGACCTGGAGCGATGCGTCCAGGGACCCGAGTCGACCCGCAGCTGGGTCCAATGGTGGCAAGATCTGTGGTATAACGCGGCTGGAATCCACCCGGACACCGTGATCCACTGCTTCAAGACCTCGTGCCGCTACGAGCCCCTGGTCACCAAGATCAAATGTGTGTACCGCACACTCGACAACATACCGGACCTCCTGGAGTTCGCAAAGAAATACGTGGAGGAGGACCCAAACCAAGAAACTGACGATGAGTCGGGAGGACATCGCCGCATGAGCGGCCACGACAACGGGAGGCGACCCGAGTTATGCTACAGCAACACTCGCCTCACCGGCAAACGCTGCAGTGACGGGCGAGTCGACTTCGTCGCCAACGCCGGATACACGCAGTGCGAGCCCAAGAGCTTCCGCTGTGACGGAGGACAGCGCCGCGACGGCGGCAACTACAAGGAAAAGCCGAGGTTCGATCCCGCGGCCCTTCTTAACCAACCCTGTGTGTTTCACGGCAGGGAAGAAAAGCCCGCCACACACACGACCGCCGACTGCCACTCTCTCAAGGAGATCGAGAAGGCACGACGCACGCGGGAAGACCCCGACAACAACCCGCCGAATGGCGGAAAATTCGGCAGCGTCGCCGGCTCGCTCCACACCTTCACAGGCTTCAACACGAAGCGCGAGAAGAAGGTCATCACCCGCGCCATCGTTGTCAACGCGGTGGCCTAGATATACATTGTAGGGGTTCGTAGCATGGAAAACAAAAAATTTCTACCGCATGCAAACAAACAAGCCAAGATCTATCTACTAGATTGTAGCAATGAGTCGATAGAGGAACTCACCCTCGAAGATTCCAAAGTGTTTAACGAGAGCAGATTCTCGTGGGTGATGTAGTCGTACTCTTGCCGATCTCAAGATCGCGTAGACGATCCTTCCGACGTTGCGTTCCGACAACGCTTCCGCAGTCCGTCACACGTTCGGTACTCGATGAAGACCTTCCTCTCCCTTGTTCCAGCAGGCAGCGGAGGTTGTAGCACTCTCCTCACGATTCCGGTAGCATGACGGCGTGGTACCGGAAGTAGAGGGGAGATCTCGCAGGGCTTCGCCTTAAGCCGGAGCGAGTATGGTGGACTATGAGAGAGGCCTTGGAAATCTAGGGTTTAGAGGCACCAAGGGGCGGAGCTTGGCCGGCGGCCTAGGGCTTGGGGAAGCCCCAAGTCAGCGGCTAGGAGAAACCCTAGGGGTCGGCGGCGACTTGGTGGAGGCCGGCGACTAGGGCTAGGGTTTGGGTGGTGTTGGGTGTTGGGAAGAGGGGGCACCCCTGCCCCTTCTTTTATAGGTGGGAGGGCACCGGCCAAGGGGAGGGAGTCCTCCCCCAATCGGCCTCCTTGGCCGGCGGGTGGAGGGAGAGGAACTCCTCCCCAAGTAGGTTTCCTACTCTCCCTCCACCAAGCAAAACTGCCGTTTGACTTTTCAAATTGGCGTTTGACTTTTCAAACTAGGATTTGATTTACCCTTTATTTTGCTCAGCCATGATACCTAGTACATGATGCAACCATTCCACATTGTCATGACACATTCATGTACCCTTCCTTTCCGGAGTGCCGGACCTTCCGGAACCTTCTAGAACATTCCCGATGAAAACACTGGAACCATTCCCCAACTCCAAAACAGGACTTTCCTTATATGAATCTTATTCGCCGGACCATTCCGGATCTCCTCGTGATATCCCGGATCCTATCCGAGACTCCGAACAACATTCAGTCTCTTACTCATCATTCCATAACTACTCAACAACATCGAATCCTTAAGTGTGTCATCCTACGGTTCGTGATTTATGCGGACATGATCGAGACACTTCTCCAAACAGTAACCAATAGAGGAATCTAGAAATTCATATGGCGATTACTTTGCGATCGAATGAACCACTTACATACGATACCAATTTCCCTTTGTCTCACGATAGTTTACTTATCCGAGGTTTTGATCGTCGGTATCTCTGCATACCTAGTTCAACCTCGTTACCGATAAGTACTCCTTTATCGTTCCCGTGATATGTGATCCCTTGTGAGCCAGTCACATGCTTGAAAGCTAATTGGATGACATTCCACCGAGAGGGCCCAGAGTATATCTATCCGTCATATGGATGGACAAATCCCACTCTTGATCCATGTGTCTCAACCCATACTTTCCGAATACTCAATGCCACCTTTATAGCCACCCAGTTACGGTGTGGTGTTTGATGTCATCAAAGCATCATTCCGGTGATGGTGATAAGCATGATCTCATGGTCGAAGGAATTAGGTTACTATGTATCAGAAAGCTTATAGCAATTGAACTATTAAAATGACTTGATATTTATGCTACGCTTATCTATAGGAGTATGTCCATCATACCATTCTCCTAATGATATGATCTTGTTGTTAATAACATCTCAATGTTCATGATAGGGAAACCACAATCATCTATTAACCAACAAGCTAGTATTATGAAGAGGCTTTACTAGGGAATCTAATTTAGTTTACAAATCACACAAGTATTAATGTTTCCTGGTCAATACTATTATAGCATGAATGTAAACATTTATCATAAACACAAAGATATAATAATAACTACATTTATTATTGCCTCTAGGGCATATCTCCAACAGACATCCCCCAGTTCCTCAACTGGTCGGAGCAACCAATCATCTGGAGCCGCGAGGACCACTCGCCACGGATCAAGTATCCGGGTCGAGTCGCCCTAGTGGTCAAGCCAAAGGTGGGAGACTACTGGCTCCCCAAAACACTGATGGACGTCGGCAGCTCCATCAACATCCTGTACCTGGACACCTTCAGGCGACTGTGGCTCCCGCAGTCGATGATCGAGACGACGTACACCACCTTCCACGACATCGTCCCCGGTCGGAAGGCGTACCCAATCGGTAAGGTGACGCTGCCAGTCACCTTCGGCACACCAGCAAACTTCCGCACCGAGCGGATCATCTTCGAGCTGGTGCCCTTCGACAGCCCCTACCACTGCGTCCTGGGGCGCCAGGCGTTCTCCAAGTTCATGGCAGCACCCCACTACGCGTACAATGCAATGAAGCTACCAGGGCCGTGCGGCATCATCACCATCCATGGCGACCCCGACATGGCCAAAGGGGCCGAACTCGCTGACGCCGTCATCGCGACAGAATGCGAGGCCAAAGGGGCCGAACTCGCTGACGCCATCATCGCGACAGAGGCCGACCACGCCGAGGAGATCGCCAAGTACGCGAGAGGGGTCAACAGCGACGACCCCACCATACTCAAGAAGCCCAAGTCGGAGGGCAGCAACTCCACTGCCTTCAAGGCAACAACGCATACCCACACCATCGAGCTGGTCCCAGGCGACTCCAGCCAGACGGTGACGATCGGGACAGGCATGAGCCCAGCATAGGAAGGCGCGCTCATCGAGTTCCTCCGTGAGAACAGGGACATCTTCGCATGGAAGCCATCCGACATCCCTGGTGTCCCGAGGGAACTCGCTGAGCACAAACTCAATGCCGACCCCAAAGTGCGACCTATCAAGCAGTCGCTGCGGCCCTTCAATGAAGAGCGCCGCCGAGCCATCGCCAAGGAGGTGCAGCGTATACTCGCTGCAGGATTCATCCGGCCAATCAAGTACTCCAAGTGGCTGGCAAACCCAATCCTGGCCGAGAAGAAAAACGGGACCTGGAGAATGTGTATCGACTACACAAACTTAAACAGCGCCTGCCTGAAGGAGCAATTCGTCCTCCCGCGGATCGACCAAATCATCGATTCCACCACGGGCTCGGAGGCGCTATGCTTCCTCGATGCCTACTCTGGGGACAACCAGATCAAAATGGCCATCGAGGACGAAGAGAAGACAATGTTCATCACGCCATTCGGAGCCTTCTGCTACACTGCCATGACCTTCGGCCTCAAAAACGCTGGGGCGACCTACCAGAGGTGCATGCAGGAGTGCCTTGTGAGCCAGATCGTCCGCAATATCCACGTCTACATCGACGACATGGTGGTGAAGTCCGCTCGCCAGGACGATCTACTCGCCGACCTGGCGGAGACATTCGCCAACCTGCGGAAGTACAAGATAAAGCTAAACCTAGGAAAGTGCACCTTCGGTGTGCCAACTGGACAGCTACTGGGATACGTCGTCTCCAAGCGCGGGACCGAGGCGAACCCCGCCAAGATCAACACGATCGCTCGACTCGACAAACCCGAGTGCCTGCGCGACGTCCAGAAGCTGGCCGGGCGAGTCGCGGCTCTCAGTTGCTTCATCCCCCGGTTAGGCGAAAAGGCGATGCCCCTCTACCGCCTAATTTGCAAGAACCCCACCTTCCAGTGGGACAAGGAGGCAGACGACGCGCTCCACGCCCTCAAGGAGGTGATACTCGCAGCACCGCTACTCGCCGCCCCCGTCGTCAAGGAACCCATGCTGGTCTACGTCACGGCTTCCGAACGCATCGTCAGCGCCGTCATGGTCGTCGAACGGCCAGAGGAAGGGACGGAGAGCCCGGTGCAGCGACCAGTGTACTACGTCAGCGAAGTCCTCACCGAGTCACGCCAGCGCTACCCGCAACACCAGAAATTGGTATACGCGGTCTTCAGAGCACAGCGGCGACTGCCGTACTACTTCCAGGAGCACCCAATAACGGTCGTCTCCTCAGCACCGTTGCAGGACATCATCCGCAACCGCGAGGCGACCGGGCGAGTCGCCAAGTAGGCCGTCGAGATCGGCGTCCACAACATCAAGTACGAGCCGCGCAAGGCGATCAAATCTCAGGCTCTCACAGACTTCCTCGCCGATTGGGAGGAGGCCCAGCAGCCATAAAAGCTGCCATACCTCAACTACTGGAACCTACACTTCGACGGCTCCAAGAACGCGGACGGCGCAGGGGCGGGGATCATGCTAACATCTCCGAAGGGCGACAAGCTCCGCTACGTCCTCTACCTCGACTTCACCCCCTGCACCAACAACATGGCCGAGTACGAGGCGCTACTCCACGGCATGCGAGCTGCCAAGGAGATGAACGTCAATCGCCTGCGCTGCTACGGAGACTCCGACCTTGTCGCCGGTCAAGTCGCCGGCACCTACGACGCCGTCTCCCCCACCATGGCGGCATACCGCCAAGCAGTGGACCAGCTGGGTGGACACTTCGCAGGCTACTCCGTCGAGTGGATTGACAGGCGGAAGAAAGAGGAGGCCAACGCACTCTCTCGCATCGGCTCGGCTCGACTCGCACCACCCGCCGGCGTCTTCCTCGACACCATCACCAAACCTTCCGTCTCTCTCCCAAGGGAGATCGACATTGGAATCCCGCTGCAACCAGAGGCAGCCCTGGTTGCACTAATCGCCGAGCCAAGCGACTGGATCGCGCCATACGTCGCCTACCTAGAGGGAGGCACCCTGCCCGTGGATGAAACGGAGGCCCGGATGATAACAAGCCGCTGCAAATCCTTTGTCATCATCAACGGCGAGCTCCACAAGCGCAGCGTGACCGGCGTGTTTCAACGCTGCGTTCAACCCGCTGAAGGACGCAAAATCCTCCAAGACATCCACTCCGGCGACTGCGGCCACCACGCCGGCGCCCGCTCTCTGGTCTTAAAGGCTATGCGACACGGCTTCTACTGGCTCACCGCACACGCGGACGCTGTCGACATTGTCCAGCGGTGCGTCGGATGCCAGAAATACGCCAACCAGACCCACGTGCCGAGCTTGGCGCTCAAGACAATCCCCATCACCTAGCCATTCGCTATATGGGGCATGGACATGGTAGGCCCCTTCAAGAAGGCCCCCTCCGGCTTCACCCACCTCCTAGTCACAGTCGACAAATTCACAAAATGGGTGGAGGCCAAGCCAGTCCGCAAATGTGACGGGAAGACCGCCACCAAGTTCCTATGCGAGCTCATCTATCGCTACGGGTTCCCAAACAGCATCATCACGGACAACGGCACCAACTTCGCCAAAGGAGCCATGGCCGAGTTCTGTGAAGAACACCACATTCGACTCGACCTCGCCTCATTCGCTCACCCAGAGTCCAACGGCCAGGCGGAACGCGCCAATTAGAGCATCCTCCATGGACTGAAGCCACGGCTACAAGTCCCACTCGAGTGCACCGCCGGGTGCTGGGTCGAGGAGCTACCCTCCGTCATCTAGGGCATCCGCACCTCCGTCAATAGATCGACAGGATTCACCCCCTTCTTCATGGTTTACGGCGCCGAGGCAGTCATGCCAACCGACCTCGAGCACGACTCACCAAGCGTGGTCAACTATACGGAGGCCGCAAATGAACTCGCACGCCAAGATGGAGTCGATTAGCTCGACGAGGCACGCGACCTAGCTCGCTCCCGCACCGCCATCTACCAGCAAGGGCTCCGCCGCTACCATAGCCGGCGAGTAAGGACTCGCACTTTCCAAGAAGGCGACTTGGTACTGCACCTAATCCAGGACAAGAAAGGCATGCACAAGCTCTCCCCCTTGGGAGGGACCATTCGCCATCGGGCGAGTCCTGGGCAACGACGCCTACAACCTCACCGACGTCCGAGGAGATGGAAAACTCGATGTCAAGCGGCCATGGAATGTAAACCTCCTACGGAAGTTCTACTCCTAGAACTCCATACATGTACTCCCCACCCGCTATGAAATAAAAACAGATTGGTTACCGAAAATTGTGTCTACTCTCCGTGTCTTGTGCCACTCGCACTCGTAATAACAGCGCTATGCTATTCGCATAAGTCAACCTTTGGCAAAGCGACCGGCACGGCCAAGTAGTGCGGTACGAGGGCACTGGGAAAGCTCAGGCCTCGTAACGTCCACGAAAAACGCCAACCCGGAGCCCCATTGGAGTCACCTAGCTCGACTGGCTCCCCGAGCCAAGACAACTGCACTCGCTCCCCACAACGACCAAGTCCTCTGCATCCTTGGCGCAGCGACTCGAACGGCCAAGTACCACGCTCGGGGACTGACACTCGGTCAGTTACGGGCGACTAGGGAAAAACTCCAAGTATGAGAGCGCGCCTAGGACTTTCCATGCGACTGATCCTCCGGATTAGGCAGGAGCGACACGCTTACAATAATGCGCTTAGTCCTCACCTACCTTGGGCCTGCGACTAGAACCACCAAGTACCATGCTCGAGGACTCGGCAGACCGACCTCGTTCGCGCCCGGGAAAACGGTCAAGTAAAGAGCACCCCTGGGAGTCGCCATGCGACTGGCTCTCCGAGCAATGGCGAGTCGACCTTAACTCATTAAAAGTTAACAAACATATAACAACGAGGTAAACCCCATAAAAAGGGCGGACGCGCTCAGGGACTCGCTCAATCCAAATCACAAAACGAATGACAAAATAACACGAGTTTCCTTTATAACAGCACAAATTGTTCCACATACAAGGAAAGTTACATAGTTATTCCGTACTAATGCCCAAGGGCACAACACTTCTACTCCGCAGGTTTTGATGCAGACGCGCCACCGTCCCTGTGGCTGCGGATGAAAGGCACGTACGGGTTCAACGAGTACGTCGTCAGCTTGCCCGCCATCACCGCACGAAACGGTTGCTCGACCTTGAAGTCCCGATGCTTCGGTTCAGGATCATTGGGAGCGACAATCGTCTCCTGATAGGGGATGAGGTCGCCCATTGCCAAAACGCGATCGGAGTACACCGCAGCCCGGTCCGTCAGCTTCAGCACCTCGGCAATCTCCACCGAGCCTGTTGAAGAGGGGTAGACGCTCGTGACATCGTAGAGGTCGAAATACTCCGGGAAGTGGGCAAGCCCAAGGCTGAGCGCCGTCGCTGCCCCGCGCCGGAAGGCCGACCGCGTCATGAACTCGACGACCGACGGAGACTTCTCTAGATAGCGCCATACCTCGACAAGGTCGCTGGGGATCACCTCCGTGGGCGTTATCTCCTGAAGATATGCTCGAAGGCAAGTCGCTGACAACGCGGCTGAGTCGACCAGGGTGTTCACACATTGTCGCGCGTCGTATGACCGCGCTTCTTCCGCGTCATCAATGATCCGACCTGCGGAACAGAAGCAAGCAGTGAGCAAACAATCGACATCACAATACAGTTATTGCAGTCGGAGGGAAGATGAAGGAAGGTTTACCAATTAGCGGCCGGCAGAGGTCCGTGATGAAGCTTTGAAGAGAAGAAAAGTCATTCTGTAGCCCAGCAACGAGCGCATCAGATACTTTCCGCTCTTCAGCGGCAGAAGTAACAGCAGCTTTCGCTCACCCCTCCACTGAGCTCGCTTCCGCCTTCGCCTCCTTGAGCTCACGCTCTAGGGCGGCGACTTGCTGCTCGGCCGCACTTAGAGCGGATTGAGCCGCCGTCAAGTCACCCACCGGGACGAGGCCTTGGCGGGCTTCCTTCACCTCGACTGCAGCTGCTTGAAGCTCCTTGTTTGCCTCCTGATGATAACAAGCTCCTTCTCCAAGCGACACTTGGTAGCAAGCCGTTCGGCTGATTCGCGCTGCAGACCCTGCGCACACGCTACAGCGTCAACAACAAATACTTCATAAGTGCCCACCCGCTGAAATTCAAGGACTAGGCACTCGGGGACTGGATAATGAAATTCCTAAGTGCCCACCCGCTGAAATTCAGCGACTAGGCACTCGGGGACTGGATAATGAAATTCTTGAGTGCCCACCCGCTGAGATTCAGCGATTAGGCACTCGGGGACTGGATGATATAAAAACATTAAGAATCCGACCACTGAAATTCAGTGGCCCGATCCTCGGGGACTGGACATACCTGGATGGCAGCGCCTAGCATGTCGTGAAGCTCCAGCGCATCCACCGACGCAAGCATGACCAGAGTATGGCCGCGACGCTGCTCAACTTCTGCCTCGGCGACCCCAGGCATCCGGCTCGCCGGCGCCGAGGCACCCGCTGTGGCCGCCTTCACCATGAAGCGAGGGAAGGTCGCTGCAGACGCCGCTGCGCCACTCGGAGTCGGCTCGGCCACATCGGGTGAGTCTGCAACCACCACGTGCTGCGACCCAACACCCTCCTTGGTCTTCGAGGCCACTTCCGCTGCAGTCGGAGGATCGCTCGGAGCGATCGTCGGATCATCAGAGACCGTGACGACTTCGTCGCCTTTCGCCCTCTTGATGCCTTTGGCGGGAGCAGCGACCTCGTCGGTTTTCCTCTTCCACGAGGAATCTGATGACACCTCGGTGACGACTGGCGGAACCTTGGCCATGGAAGGATGGCTGATGTTTTTAACACCAGTTCTGTGAAACAGTTTTATGAATAAGACTGTCCGATTAAAATGAAAAGTAAGCAGATGAGTAAAGGACAGAGCAGCACTCACTTGGCGACTGGTAGGAACCGTAGACCAGTGCGGATGCTGGCCGGCTTCTCTAGTTCGGGCCCTAACTTCCGAGTGAGGCCCGTCTCGAACAGATCGTGTGCCCAAGACACTGACAGCTTCTTCGAAGATGAAGCCGCCGCAGGAGCCTCCATGGTAATTGATGCGGGAACCCCCCCTTGGCGACGAGGCCCCTGCGGCTGGAGCGGCCCCCAGGCTAACGACTGGGGCGAATGGCGGTGGTAACAACGCCAGTGGCGCCTCGTCCCTAGGGGCGGCAGCGCCTATTGCCGCGGTCGCGTGTGTCGTCGCGCCCTCAGCCGAGCTGGTGGCGTCAGAGCTGTTCATAGATCGGGGCGGAGATATCGGTTTTGCTGGCTTCATCTTCTTCTTCGGCGGAGCTTTCTTCTTCTTCGATGGCGTGGTCTCGCGATGTGAGGTGTGCTCGGGAAGCTCGTCGTCATCATCGTCGTGGGTCTCAAGGCTCTTGCTCACTTCGAGCTCGCGCTGGTGTTGCCCTCGAGTTTTGCAAACCGTGGGGGCAGCAACCTCCACGGGCTCGTCATCGTCGTCATCGCCTCCGTCGCTCTTGGCGTTACCTTTGGCAGGCGATGACTCGCTTCTATCCTGGACGGACGAGCTTGATTTCTCGTCATCTGTGGGTGGAAGCCACCCTTCCACCACTTGGAACAACTGCAACAAGAACAAACAATGTTAGCACGACCGCGAATGCACAAGCTGTGACTGCGAGTGTTAACGAAATGACAGCTTAGCGTTGGAGCTGGGCGCCTTGCAGTATAAGGGGCAACCCCGACCTTTGCGTCGAGGTACACGGCCTGGGTAATCTTCTTCAGGGCCTGCGTATAATCGTTGAGTCTCCACTCAACGAGGCAGGACTTAGTCGGGTCGTCCTTGCCCGTATACTCATACATGTAGTGTTCGAGGCTGGCCAGGGGCACGAGCAGCCGCCTGAGCCAACAGTTGTAGAGGTTGGTGGACTAGAGGCCTTTCTTATTCAGGCCGCGGATGGTTTGTAACATTTCGTCGACAACCATCCGCTGATCCAGCGGGAGTTTGGCTTCGCCGCCTTGGCGGGCAGCATCAGATTGAAGACCGATGCCTTCGACTTCAGCTGGAACGTCAGGCCGCCCGCGGCTAGCATCGGGCCGCCTGTCTCTTCGCGGCTGATTCTCACGTGGAACAGGTCTTGCCATAGGGGAAAGTAGGGCCTGCAGCCCAGATAGCACTCACAGAATGCCACGAAAATGGCGAGTTGCTTGATACTATGAGGACCCAGATCCGATGGTTGGATTCCGTAGTAGGCACAGAAACGCCAGAAGAAGAGGGAAGTTGGGAAGCCCAGCCCCCGTTCCAGGTGGCTGGTGAAGCAGATGAACTCCCCCTCGCGCGGATCCGGAATCACTTCTCCGGCCGCGGGGATGGCCATCTATCGGCGCGAAGGATCCCTGCCTCCTCGAAAGACGCTAGTAGAGCCTTAGTGCATTTGGATCTGCCCCATGGCTCAGTGGAGAGGGCCATCGGTTGGAAGTTCGTGGTGGTCGGGGCTCTCTGGATTGTTCTCATCGCAGCGTGGAATGGGGAAACAGAGGTATGCAAGATCGGAGGAAGTGGAAGAAGCGTTTCCCCGTTCGCCTTTTGTCCTCCTTATATAGCGGTTGCTACCCGCCATTCTCGGGAGCCGTTACTACGCGGTAATTACGTCGAAGTTACCGTTGGATTACCCAACGGCTAGTTTGACCCCAATTGACGGTCCAACTTCATCCATTCGACTCGTCGCTCCTAGCGACTCGACGACTCGCCGACTCGATCACTATAACAGTGACTAAGTATTCGCCGAGCTGCGGCACAATTGGTCGCCGTTATTGTGACTAAATGACTAGTTCTTTCCTTTGTTCAGGAGTCCGCCGCCGATTCGACTAGGCGTCCGCATTGGACCCGCATACTCCGACTGCCGGCAAACACCTGCGACAAATCAACGACGGCCTCGGGGACTACTGATGGGGATATGCCTACCGGGGTATACCCAACAGGACGTTTCCTACTGGCCCAAGCCGTTAGCGAGTGGGCCTGCAGGACGGCGACTGGATCAAGACTTGGTGTGGACTCAGGCGACTGGAAGCTGAAGGCCCAGAAGCGTAGCTAGGCCCAGTCGGACTAGGTCATAGAGTCTCCGAATCCTTAACTATTTTAGTTGTGATCTGTAAACCCTAGCGAGGTGAGTCTATATAAACCTTCCTAGGGGACGCATAGAGGATACGTTCCATCATACACCCAAGCGACTCGCCGCCTAGCCATCAAGCTCGCCCCATTGTACTCTCACCATAATACAATCTAGAAGGAGTAGGTCTTTACCCTCCGGGGGGCCGAACCTGGGTAAATCCTTGTGTCTCCGCCCTCATCTCGCACCACAGATGGCAGACCGCCCTTGCCCTATGTTCTACTACTCGCTGCCGATTGCAGCACCTGCCGTGGTCATTCCCATGACAACTTTAGATGGGAATACTTGGTGGAAATGGTTATGAAAACCTTTGAATGATGATTCATTCTACTGAAATGTTTTGACATGTGTTTCTGAACACCAGATGATTTTGATGATGAAAATGTTGAGGCATGAGCCTTAGACCTTTATAAAACTGATGGTTGTCTGGATGCGATACCATTCCAATTTTACCGTACAACCATAATACCCGAAAATTGGGTAGGGCTTGACTTGAAATTTATATACCTTAGTACGGGTTCCCTCACGGCCAAGGTCTGAGCTGAGGCTACCTTGTGAATATTGTTTCGGTGACCCAGCATACCACCGCATGATGTAGTATACTATAGTCGTTGACATAACACCAATGAAACACCGTTCACTAGTATTACATCCCTCAGAATGGCACAATAGAAACACACCGGGTCCAATACATGGCTTAAAGGTTACAACTCACTCTTTTACATAAAATCCAGAGAACACTCTAGGTTAAAGAGAGAGAAAGAACTTCTTACAGAGAAGAATCAAAGATAAACAACGCAAGAACGATTATACTATTAAGTCTAATATTCTGACTAAGAGATTGGTATTGCTGCTATTGCAACGCACTACAGAAATAGCTTCTTTGGCTAGAGATAATATTCCTATCTAATCAGTAAGTTTCATCTTCACTTGAGTTGAGGTATATGTTGACTTCCTTGTCTTCATTGAAGAGCTTTAGCTGGTCTTGATAAGTCCTGGAGCATATCTTGATGTAGACATCGTTTTAATGGCTTCAGAATCTAGCAAGGGTTAAGAAGATACTTTGAGTACGAGCGTACTCAGCAAATTCACTAGAAAAGGAGTGTTTGATGCACTATATCTATAGCCACAGACCGTAGGTCGTAGGCAATGCAAGTTTTCATAAAATCTATGTCCGTCAGCCTTCACGGGTTTACCAGAACCTTCATGGGATTCCTTTCCCGCCGCGTTCGCAGCTCCTTCCAGGAACAGGGAGTAACAAGTTACAGTTCTTACACTCTGCAGAGGTGTGTTACTTTACCCATGACAGATCAACTCTTTGTTGCACAACCGGGCAGCTTATTCCCGTCCACAATTCCATGATGTGGGGCCCAGAAGATGATCCAAGCCAATCACTGCCCCCTTCACGACCTCGCATGCCTCCTTGGTGTACAGCATGCCCACATAAAGAATTACGGCAATGGTTTGTACAAACCGTTAGATGTCAGAACTATCGTGGGACGTTGAGGATTCCCACCCATATGTTGCATATCCTCTACGAATTACCAATTAATATGCACGCTACGAGGATAACAACCACAACCTGCACATCTGGCTTCATGCGAGAGGAAGAAGATACAGCTGACTTCTCTGTCCCATTCCAAATCTCATGGTCAACGCGTAATATTGAAGGGGTTTAGCAGCATAGTAAATCTAAATTTTTCCTACGGATGCGAACAAGAAAGCCAAGATCTAATCTAGGAGATCTAATCAACGAGAGAGATAGATGAGATCTTCATACCCTTGAAGAAATCGCACAGCGGAAACGTTCAACAGAACGTGGTTGACGTAGTCATACTCGCTGTCTCCTCCTCGCGATCCGATCCGATCCTTCGCCGCAAGTGGCGGCGCCTCCGAGAGATGCACACGTACGGTGCAGCGACTTCTCCTCCTTTCCTTGGTCCAGCAAGTATGGTGGAGAGATAGATTGGATCTGCAGCACAACGGCGTGGTGCTTATGGTGGAGAGTTTCTGCGGCAGGGCTTCGCCTACACGCAGTCGGGAGAGAGAGATGGAGGGCAGCAGTTGGACGGCAGATAGGGTTGGAGGAGTGGGAGGGGGAGGCTGCGCCCCTGACCTCCTTATATAGGGGGCTGGCCTCCCCCTGACCCCTCCTCCAAGCCCTAGGGCAGCGGCCAAGGGGTGGAGTGGGGGGGCAATTCTTCCCCCCCCCTCTTCTAGAAGGCTCCCCTCGGGTTTCCCCTAGGTTGGCCGGCTGGGCCTTAGGGGCCTTGTGCCCCTGGCCCAAAGTGTCCAGGGCACTTCCCCTTAGGCCCACGCAGGCCTCCGACAAGTGGGCCCACGTTGGTCCCACTCCGGAACCTTCTAGAACCTTCTGGTACAATACCGATAAACTCCGAAACGATTCCGAAATCCAAAAACTGCTTTCCTTTATATGAATCTTATTCTCCGGACCATTTTGGAACCTCTCGTGATGTCCTGTGTCTCATCCAAGACTCTAAACAAAAACTCATAAACCAATCATCCATTCTATCCTAGCGTCGATGCACGTTAAGTGTGTGACCCTACGGGTTCGAGAACATGCAGACATGATCTTCTATCAATAATCAACAGCGAGATCTGGAAACCCATATTGACTCCCACATATTCATCGATGATCATATCGAATGAACCATGATGCCAGGATTCAATTAATACCATATATGTATTCCCTTCGTCACGCGATATTTTACTTGCCCGAGATTCGATCGTTGGTATCGGCATACCTAGTTCAATCTCGTTCACAGCAAGTACTTTACTCGTTCCATAATCCGATATCACTTTGTGATTAACTCCTTAACCGCGTGCTTGCAAGCGGTGTTGATATTGATTACTGAGTGGGCCCGAAGTATATCTCTCCGACTCGGGAGGGACAAATTCCATCTCGATACATACAACCCAACAAGTACTTTTCGATCACCTGAGAGACACCTTTATGATCACCCTCACATAGGATGACGTTTGATGACCTCAAAGCTTTCTTCCGATACCAGGGAGTTGTATTATCTCATGGTCTAAGGAATACAATACTTGACATAGGAAAAGCTTCGCAAAGATGAACACGATGACACGATCTAATTGCTCTGCTTAATTTGGGTATGTCCATCATATCATTCTCCTAATGACATGATCTCATTATTAATCGACAACTCATGTCTATGGTTAGGAAACCTTAACCATCATTAATCAATGAGCTAGTCCATAGAGGCGTACTAGGGACACGGTGTTGTTCATAAACCACACAAGTATCAAAGTTTCCGCTTACTACAATTCTAGCATGGAATATAAACTTTATCATGAACAAGAATTATAATAATAACATCTTTATTATTGCCTCTAGGGCATAATTTGATGGGTTTCGCGGCATAGTAAATCAAAATTTTCTACGGATGCGAACAGAGGGAAAGCCAAGATCTAATCTAGGAGATGCAAACAACGAGAGAGATTGGATTAGATCTTCATTCCGTTGAAGATTCGCACAGCGGAACGTTCGTCGGAACGTGGGTGATGTAGTCGTACTCGCTTCTCCTCCTCGCGATCCGATCCGATCTAGCACCACAAGTGGCGGTGCCTCCGTGAGATGCACACGTGCAGCACCTCGACGTCTCCTCCTTCCTCGGACCAGCAAGTATGGTGGAGAGATGGATTGGATCTACAACACGACGGCGTGGTGTATATGGTGGAGAATTTCTGCAGCAGGGCTTCGCCTACAAACAGTCGGGAGGGAGAGAGGAAGGGCAGCAGGGCGGCTAGGGTTTGGAGGGGAAGGTGTGGGGGGTTGGTGCGCCCCCACCCCTCTTTATATAGAGGGGGGGCGCAGCCCTAGCCCCTCCCCCAAGCCCAAACCGGCGGCCCCAAAGGATAAGGAGTGGGGGGCAAGGAAACCCCCCCTTCTAGAAGCTCTATCTCGAGTTTAAACCCTCTTTGGCCGGCTGGGCCCTATGGGGCCTTGTGCCCCTGGACCAATGCGGCCAGGGCACTCCCTCATAGGCCCATGCCCCCTCCCGGAAGGTGTGGCCACGTTGGCCCCCTTCCAGAAGGTTCTAGAAGCTTCCGGTACAATACCGATTAACCCGGAACAATTCCGAACTCCAAAAACTGCACTGCCTTATATGAATCTTATTCTCCGGACCACTCCGGAACCTCTCGTAATATCCCGGATCCCATCCGAGACTCCGAACAAAAATTCATAAACCAATTATCCAATCTATCCTAGCGTCGAGACACGTAAAGTGTGTGACCCTGCGGGTTCGAGAATATGCAGACATGATCTTCTATCAATAATCAACAGCGGGGCCTGGAAACCCATATTGACTCCCACACATTCATCGATGATCATATCGGATGAACCACGATGCCAGGATTCAATCAATCCCATATATATATTCCCTTCGTCTCGCGATATTTTACTTGCCCGAGATTCGATCGTCGGTACCGTCATACCTAGTTCAATCTCGTTCACAGCAAGTATTTTACTCGTTCCGTAATCCGATATCACTTTGTGATTAACTCCTTAACCACATGCTTGCAAGCGGTGTTGATATCGATTACCGAGTGGGCCCGAAGTATATCTCTCCGATTTGGGAGGGACAAATTCCATCTCGATACATACAACCCAACAGATACTTTCCGATCACCTGAGAGACACCTTTATGATCACCCTCTCATAGGATGACGTTTGATGACCTCAAAGCTTTCTTCCGATACCAGGGAGTTGTATTATCTCATGGTCTAAGGAATACAATATTTGACATAAGAAAAGCTTCGCAAAGACGAACATGATGACACGATCTAATTGCTTCGCTTAGTTTGGCTCTGTCCACCATATCATTATCCCAATGATATGATCTCATTATTAATTGACAACTCATGTCCATGGTTAGGAAACCTTAACCATCATTAATCAATGATCTAGTCCATAGAGGCATACTAGGGACACGGCGTTGTTCACAAACGACACAAGTATCAAAGTTTCCGCTTAATACAATTCTAGCATGGAATATAAACATTATCATGAACAAGAATTATAATAATAATAACATCTTTATTATTGCCTCTAGGGCATAATTCCAACAGTCTCCCACTTGCACTAGAGTCAATAATCTAGTTTACATTTGGCAACAATCTCACACCCATGGCAGTGAGGTGCTGATCATGTTTTACACGTGGAAGAGGTTTAGTCAATGGATCTGTGACATTCAGATATGTATGTACTTTGCTAATCTTCAGATCTCCATCTGCTATATAATTTGGATTATATGAAACTTGCGGTTGATATGCTTGGTCTTTGGATGATATCTTGGTTCCTTAGCGAGTGCTATGGCACCAGTGTTGTCACACAATATCTCTAGTGGGTCCAATGCACTTGGAACCACGCCAAGCTCAGTGATGAAGTTCCTGATCCAAACTCCTTCACTTGACACTTCTGCAGCAGCCATGTATTCCGCTTCAACTGTAGATCCCGCGATCACGCTTTTCTTGCAGCTTCTCCAGCTCACAGCTCCTCCATTCAAAATATACACGTATCCTGTCTGAGATTTAGAATCATCCTTGTCGGTGTCAAAACTAGCATCGACGTAACCTTTTATGACAAGCTGTTCATCACCCCCATAGACTAAGAACATTTCTTTAGTCCTATTTAGGTACTTTAGGATGTTCTTCACGGCTGTCCAGTGTTCCACTCCTGGATCACTTTGATATCTGCTTGTCAAACTAAGAGCATTGGACACATCCGGTCTAGTACACAGCATGGCATACATGATGGAACCTATGGCCGAGGCATAAGGCACTTTGCTCATAGCTTCCCTATCATTTACCATGGCTGGACACTGAGCCTTGCTCAATATCTTACCTGACAACATAGGCACTGAACCTTTCTTTGCCTTATCCATTCTGAACCTTTTCAGAACTTTGTCTAGGTATGTACTCTGGCTTAAAGCTATCAGGCGTCTTTGTCTATCTCTATAGATTTTGATGCCCAATATATAAGCAGCTTCACCTAGGTCTTTCATTGAAAAACACTTGTTCAAATAACTCTTCACATCGTTAAGCATGTTGATGTCATTTCCAATAATCAATATGTCATCCACATATAGTACCAGAAACGTCACCGAGCTCCCACTCACTTTCTTGTAGATGCAAGCTTCGTAGCAATTTGGAACAAATCCAAAGCTCTTGATCACTTGATCAAAACGAAGGTTCCAACTCCGAGATGCTTGCTTCAGTCCATAAATGGAACGCTGAAGTTTGCATACTTTATCAGCATCCTTAGGATTGACAAAACCTTCGGGTTGCATCATATACAACTCTTCATCAATGTTGCCATTGAGGAACGCAGTCTTGACATCCATCTGCCATATTTCATAATCATGAAACGCAGCAATTGCTAATAAAATCCGAATGGACTTAAACATCTCTACGGGATAGAAAGTCTCATCGTAGTCAACACCTTGAACTTGTCGAAAACCTTTTGCGACAAGCCGTGCTTTATAGACGGTAACATTACCATCCGCGTCCGTTTTCTTCTTGAAGATCCATTTGCACTCAACGGCCTTTCGGTCGCTAGAAGGGTCCACCAAAGTCCATACTTGGTTTTCGCTCATGGATCCTAATTCGGATTTCATGGCTTCTAGCCATTTCTCAGAGTCTGGGCTCATCATCGCTTCCTCATAGTTCGTAGGTTCACTGTCTTCTACTAACAAGACAGTCAAGACAGGGTTGCCGTACCACTCAGGAGGGGCACGCGACCTTGTCGACCTGCGACGGTTCAGTAGCAGCATCATCCGAAGCTTCATGATCCTTGTCATTAGCTTCCTCTATTGTTGGTGCAGGCGGCACTGGAACAATTTCAGGTGCTGCGCTACTCTCCAATTCAAGAGAAGGTTCAATAACCTCGTCAAGCTCTACTTTCCTCCCACTCACTTCTTTCGAGAGAAACTCCTTCTCAAGAAAGGAACCGTTCTTTGCGACAAACACTTTGCCTTCGGTTCTGTGATAGAAGGTATACCCAATAGTTTCCTTAGGGTATCCTATGAAGACGCATTTCTCCGCTTTGGGTTCAAGCTTGTCCGGCATCAACTTCTTGACGTAAGCTTCGCATCCCCAAACTTTAAGAAACGACAACTTAGGTTTAGCACCAAACCACAGTTCATACGGTGTCGTCTCAACGGATTTAGATGGAGCCCTATTTAAAGTGAATGCAGCGGTTTCTAATGCATAACCCCAAAATGATAACGGCAAATCAGTAAGAGACATCATCGATCGGACCATATCTAATAGGGTTCGATTCCGGCGTTCAGACACACCATTGCGCTGTGGTGTTCCGGGTGGCGTGAGTTGTGAAACGATTCCACTTGCTTTGAGATGCGTGAGAAAATCATAACTCAAATATTCACCTCCACGATCGGATCATAGAAACTTAATCTTTCTGTTACGATGGTTCTCCACTTCACTATGAAATTCCTTGAACTTTTCAAATGTTTCAGATTTATGTTTCATTAAATAGATATACCCATATCTACTTAAGTCATCGGTAAAAGTGAGAAAATAGCGATATCCACCGCGCGTCGAAACACTCATCGGTCCGCATACATCGGTATGTATGATTTCCAACAAGTCCGTTGCTCGCTCCATCATACCGAAGAACGGGGTTTTGATCATCTTGCCCATGAGGCATGGTTCGCATGTGTCAAATGATTCAAAATCAAGAGACTCCAAAAGTCCATCAGAATGGAGTTTCTTCATGCGCTTTACCCCAATATGACCTAGACGACAGTGCCACAAATAAGTAGTATTATCACTATCTACTTTGCATCTCTTAGCCTCAATGTTATGGATGTGTGTTTCATCCCTTTCAAGATTTAGAAGAAATAAACCATTCACAAGAGGTGCATGACCATAAAAGATGTTACTCATATAAATAGAACAACCATTATTCTCTGATTTAAATGAATAACCGTCTTGCAATAAACACGATCCAAAAATAATGTTCATGCTCAACTCAGGCACATAATAACATTTATTAAGGTTTAAAACTAATCCCGAAGGTAAAACTAAGGAGAGCGTGCCGACGGCCATCACATCAACTCTTGATCCGTTGCCAACGCGCATCGTCACCTCATCCCTCGCAAGCCGCCGTCTATTCCGTAGCTCCTGTTTCGAGTTACAAATATTAGCAACTGAACTGGTATCAAATACCCAGGCACTACAACGAGGACTAGTAAGGAAAACATCAATAACATGTATATCAAATATACCTTTGATGGTGCCAGCCTTCTTGTCCGCTAAGTACTTTGGACAGTTGCGCTTCCAGTGACCCTTGTCCTTGCAATAGAAGCACTCAGTGTCCGGCTTGGGACCAGACCTGAGCTTCTTCTCAGCAGGGGCATTGCGCTTGCCGCCGCCCTTCTTGAAGGGCTTCTTTGCTCCCTTACCTTTCTTAAAGGTGGTCTTGTTGACCATCAACACATGATTATCCTTTTTGAAGTCCACTTCCGTGGCCTTCAGCTTTGCGAAAAGCTCGGTGATCGTATCAGTGGAACCAATCTGATTGTGAGTCACTACAAAACTTTTGTAGCTGGGAGGGAGTGATTGCAGAACCCTGTCAATCTTGAGCTCCTCTGGAATCGTGCATTCCAGTTGCTCAAGGTGTTGAGTGTAGCCCGTCATCTTAATGGCGTGCTCACTAACGGAACTCCCTTCCTCCATCTTGCAGTTAAAGAACTTCTCAGAGATCTCATATCTCTCAGAACGGGCCTGAGTCTGAAACATGGTTTTCAACTCTTCGAGAATCTCAAAGGGCCCGGGATAGTCTTCAAAATGATTTTGAAGTTCCGGTTCCATAGCAAACAACATGGTGCTCTTAATCACACCATAATCATCTTTACGTGATTGATAGACAGCTTTCTCATCAGCCGGCGCAGTTGCAGCAGGGGGGTCACCTAACGCTTTCCCAAGGACATAGTCCTTTTGTCCGCTAGATAGAATGATTGTTAGATTGCGAAACCAATTGGTGAAGTTAGACCCATTGTTTCTAAGCTTTTCCTTCTCAGCAAAAACGTTGAAGTTGAAGTTGGACTTGGCCATGTGATCTACAGTATTTGCAAGTACAATTTAGACTATGTTCATGATAAATAGTTCAACTTAATCAAATTACTAGATGAACTCCCACTAAATTCAACATCCCTCAAGTTGTTTAGTGAACACGATCCAAATTCACCACACCTAATCCGATCATCACGAGAAGAGATGTGGTTTTAATGGTGGACAACGAAGTGTCGATCATATCATTCATATGACTCATGCTTAACCTTTTGGTTCTTGTGTTCCGAGGCCATGTCTGTACATGCTAGGCTCGTCAAGTTAGACCCAAGTATTTCCGCGTGTGCAAAACTGGCTTGCACCCGTTGTATGTGAGCGTAGAGTCTATAGCACCCGATCATCACGTGATGCTTGGACACGACGAACTTTCGCAACGGTGCATACTTGGGGAGAACACAGTTTTTATCTTGATCTTTAAGTGAGGAATCATCTTATAATGCTACCGTCGCGATCTAAGCATAATAAGATACATAAAAGGATAAACATCACATGCATATAACTTTATGTGACATGGTATAGCCAATCTTCGCGCAATGATCTCCATCTTGTGCGTTCCGGCATGATCTCCATCACTCCACCATGATTGCCTCCACCACGAATAGCAACTACAACTATTGCTAACTACTTAGCGATAAAGTAAAGCTATTACATGGCGTATAAGAAGTTGACTCGCAGGTCATACACAATTATAAAGACAACCATATGGCTCCTGCCGGTTGTGTACTCATCGACATGCAAGTCGTGAAACATTACAAAACATGATCATCGCATACATTATACACATCACATCTTGGGCCATACCATATCACAGAAAACACTCCCTGCAAAAACAAGTTAGACGCCTCTACTTTGTTGTTGCATGTTTTACGTGGCTTATGGGAGTTGATGCTAAGAACGATTCTTACCTACGGAAAGCCACAACGGTGATATTATGGTTGCCAAACTCCGGTGTTAATCCCATGACAACTATAGTGAGAGAAACTGGCATCCACCGGCCGCATGTGTGGAACAAGCCACACGTCAAGTGCGGAGCTGGTCTCGCGAACGACGTTGCGTAAGGTTGGCCTGGACCGCTTCAATCTCACTATCCCGCGTCATAAGAAGAACACAAACAAGAGGCTTGCAACAGAAAACATCAACGCCCGCAACAACCATGTTGCGTTCTACTCGTGAAACACATCTACGCATAGATCTAGCTCTGATACCACTGATGGGTTTCGCGGCATAGTAAATCAAAATTTTCTACGGATGCGAACAGAGGGAAAGCCAAGATCTAATCTAGGAGATGCAAACAACGAGAGAGATTGGATTCGATCTTCATACCCTTGAAGATTCGCACAGCGGAACGTTCGTCGGAACATGGGTGATGTAGTCGTACTCGCTTCTCCTCCTCGCGATCCGATCCGATCTAGCACCACAAGTGGCGGTGCCTCCGTGAGATTCATACGTGCAGCACCTCGACGTCTCCTCCTTCCTAGGACCAGCAAGTATGGTGGAGAGATGTATTGGATCTACAACACGACGGCGTGGTGTATATGGTGGAGAATTTCTGCAGCAGGGCTTCGCCTACAAACAGTCGGGAGGGAGAGAGGAAGGGCAGCAGGGCGGCTAGGGTTTGGAGGGGAAGGTGTGGGGGGTTGGTGCGCCCCCACCCCTCTTTATATAGAGGGGGGCGCAGCCCTAGCCCCTCCCCCAAGCCCAAACCGGCGGCCCCAAAGGATAAGGAGTGGGGGGCAAGGAAACCCCCCCTTCTAGAAGCTCTATCTCGAGTTTAAACCCTCTTTGGCCGGCTGTGCCCTATGGGGCCTTGTGCCCCTGGACCAATGCGGCCAGGGCACTCCCTCATAGGCCCATGCCCCCTCCCGGAAGGTGTGGCCACGTTGGCCCCCTTCCGGAAGGTTCTAGAAGCTTCCGGTACAATACCGATTAACCCGGAACAATTCCGAACTCCAAAAACTACACTGCCTTATATGAATCTTATTCTCCGGACCACTCTGGAACCTCTCGTAATATCCCGGATCCCATCCGAGACTCCGAACAAAAACTCATAAACCAATTATCCAATCTATCCTAGCGTCGAGACACGTAAAGTGTGTGACCCTGCGGGTTCGAGAATATGCAGACATGATCTTCTATCAATAATCAACAGCGGGGCCTGGAAACCCATATTGACTCCCACACATTCATCGATGATCATATCGGATGAACCACGATGCCAGGATTCAATCAATCCCATATATATATTCCCTTCGTCTCGCGATATTTTACTTGCCCGAGATTCGATCGTCGGTACTGTCATACCTAGTTCAATCTCGTTCACAGCAAGTATTTTACTCGTTCCGTAATCCGATATCACTTTGTGATTAACTCCTTAACCACATGCTTGCAAGCGGTGTTGATATCGATTACCGAGTGGGCCCGAAGTATATCTCTCCGACTTGGGAGGGACAAATTCCATCTCGATACATACAACCCAACAGATACTTTCCGATCACCTGAGAGACACCTTTATGATCACCCTCTCATAGGATGACGTTTGATGACCTCAAAGCTTTCTTCCGATACCAGGGAGTTGTATTATCTCATGGTCTAAGGAATACAATATTTGACATAAGAAAAGCTTCGCAAAGACGAACACGATGACACGATCTAATTGCTTCGCTTAGTTTGGGTCTGTCCACCATATCATTATCCCAATGATATGATCTCATTATTAATTGACAACTCATGTCCATGGTTAGGAAACCTTAACCATCATTAATCAATGAGCTAGTCCATAGAGGCATACTAGGGACACGGCGTTGTTCACAAACCACACAAGTATCAAAGTTTCCGCTTAATACAATTCTAGCATGGAATATAAACATTATCATGAACAAGAATTATAATAATAACATCTTTATTATTGCCTCTAGGGCATAATTCCAACAGTCTCCCACTTGCACTAGAGTCAATAATCTAGTTTACATTTGGCAACAATCTCACACCCATGGCACTGAGGTGTTGATCATGTTTTGCTCGTGGAAGAGGTTTAGTCAACGGATATGCGACATTCAGATCCGTATGTACTTTGCTAATCTTCATATCTCCATCTGCTATATAATCTCGAATTATATGAAAACGGTGGTTGATGTGCTTGGTCTTTGGATGATATCTTGGTTCCTTAGCCAGTGCTATGGCACCAGTGTTGTTGCACAATATCTCCAGTGGGTCCAAGGCACTTGGAACCACACCAAGATCAGTGATGAAGTTCATGATCCAAACTCCTTCACTTGATGCTTCTGAAGCAGCCATGTAGTCCGCTTCTACTGTAGATCCCGCGATCACGCTTTGCTTGCAGCTTCTCCAGCTCACAGCTCCACCATTCAAAATATAAACGTATCCTGTCTGATATTTAGAATCATCCGGGTCGGTGTCGAAACTAGCGTCGACGTAACCTTTTACGACGAGCTGCTCATCACCTCCATAGACCAAGAACACTTCTTTAGTCCTATTTAAATACTTTAGGATGTTCTTTACGGCTGTCCAGTGTTCCACTCCTGGATCACTTTGGTATCTGCTCGTCAAACTAAGAGCATTGGACACATCCGGTCTAGTACATAGCATGGCATACATGATAGAACCTATGGCCGAGGCATATGACACTTTGCTCATAGTATCTCTATCTTTTGCCGTAGCTGGACACTGAGCCTTGCTCAATATCTTACCTGACAACATGGGCAATGAGCCTTTCTTTGTTTTATCCATTCTGAACCTTTTCAAAACTTTGTCTAGATATGTACTTTAGCTTAAAGCTATTAGGCGTCTTTGTCTATCTCTATAGATTTTGATGCCTAATATATAAGCAGCTTCTCCTAGGTCTTTCATTGAAAAACATTTATTCAAATAACTCTTCACATTGTTAAGCATACCAATGTCATTTCCAATAATCAATATGTCATCCACATATAGTACTAAAAATGCCACCGAACTCCCACTCACTTTCTTGTAGATACAAGCTTCGTAGCAATTTGGAACAAATCCAAAACTCTTGATCACTTGATCAAAACGAAGGTTCCAACTCTGAGATGCTTGCTTTAGTCCATAAATGGAACGCTGAAGTTTGCGCACCTTATTAGCATCCTTAGGATCGACAAAACCTTCGAGCTACATCATATACAACTCTTCATCAATGTTGCCATTAAGGAACACAGTCTTGACATCCATCTGCCATATTTCATAATCATGAAATGCAGCAATTGCTAATAAAATCCGAATGGACTTAAACATCGCTACGGGAGAGAAAGTCTCATCGTAGTCAACACCTTGAACTTGCCAAAACCCTTTTGCGACAAGCCGAGCTTTATAGACAGTAACATTACCATCCGCGTCCGTTTTCTTCTTGAAAATCCATTTGCACTCAATGGCCTTACGGTCGCTAGGAGGGTCCACCAAAGTCCATACTTGGTTTTCACTCATGGATCCCAATTCGGATTTCATGGCCTCTAGCCATTTCTCAGAGTCTGGGCTCATCATTGCTTCCTCATAGTTCGCAGGTTCACTGTTCTCTAACAACAAGACGGTTAAGACAGGGCTGCCGTACCATTCAGGAGTGGCACATGACCTTGTCGACCTGCGAAGTTCAGTAATAGCATCGTTCGAAGTTTCATGATCCTCGTCATTAGCTTCCTCTCTTGTTGGTGCAGACGGCACTGGAACAATTTCTGGTGCTGTGCTACTCTCCAACTCGAGAGAAGGTTCAATAACCTCGTCTAGCTCTACCTTCCTCCCACTCACTTCTTTCGAGAGAAACTCCTTCTCAAGAAAGGATCCGTTCTTTGCAACAAACACTTTGCCTTCAGATCTGTGGTAGAAGATATACCCAATCGTTTCCTTAGGGTATCCTATAAAGACGCATTTCTCTGCTTTGGGTTCGAGCTTGTCCGGCATCAACTTCTAGATGTAAGCTTTGCATCCCCAAACTTTAAGAAACGACAACTTAGGTTTAGCACCAAACCATAGTTCATAGGGTGTCGTCTCAACGGATTTATATGGTGCCCTATTTAAAGTGAATGCAACGGTTTCTAATGCATAACCCCAAAATGATAACGGCAAATCTATAAGAGACATCATTGATCGCACCATATCTAATAGAGTTTGATTCCGGCATTCAGACACGCCATTGCGCTGTGGTGTTCCGGGTGGCGTGAGTTGCGAAACGATTCCGCTTGCTTTAAGATGCGTGAGAAAATCATAACTCAAATATTCACCTCCACGATCGGATCGTAGAAATTTAATTTTCGTGTTACGATGGTTTTCCACTTCGTTCTGAAATTCTTTCAACTTTTCAAACGTTTCAGATTTATGTTTCATTAAATAGATATACCCATATCTACTTAATTCATCAGTAAAAGTGAGAAAATAGCGATATCCACCGCGTGTCGAAACACTCATTGGTCCGCATACATCGGTATGTATGATTTCCAATAAGTCCGTTGCTCGCTCCATTATTCCGGAGAACGGTGTTTTGATCATCTTGCCCATGAGGCACGGCTCGCACGTGTCAAATGATTCAAAATCAAGAGACTCCAAAAGTCCATCAGAATGGAGTTTCTTCATGCGTTTTACACCAATATGACCTAGACGGCAGTGCCACAAATAAGTTGGATTATCACTATCTACTTTGCATCTCTTAGCCTCAATGTTATGGATGTGCGTTTCATTGCTTTTGAGATTCAGATGAAATAAACCATTCACAACAGGTGCATGACCATAAAAGATGTTATTCATATAAATGGAACAACCATTATTCTCTGATTTAAATGAATAACCGTCTTGCAATAAACACGATCCATATATAATGTTGATGCTCAATGCAGGCACATAATAACACTTATTAAGGTTTAAAACTAATCCCGAAGGTAAAACTAAGGAGAGCGTGCCGATGGCCATCACATCAACTTTTGATCCATTGCCAACGCGCATCGTCACCTCATCCCTTGATAGCCGCCGTCTATTCAGTAGCTTCTGTTTCGAGTTACAAATATTAGCAACTGAACCAGTATCATATACCCAGGCACTACAACCTGTGCTAGTAAGGTAAACATCAATAACATGTATATCAAATATACCTTTAATGGTGCCAGCCTTCTTGTCCGCTAAGTACTTCAGACAGTTGCGCTTCCAGTGACCCTTGTCCTTGCAATAGAAGCACTCAGTGTCCGACTTAGGTCCAGACTTAAGCTTCTTCTCAGCAGGGGCAACGCGCTTGCTTCTACCTTTCTTGAAGGATTTCTTTGCACCCTTAGCTTTCTTAAAGCTAGTGGTCTTGTTGACCATCAACACATGATTATCTTTCTTGATATCCACCTCCGCAGCTTTCAGCTTAGCGAAGAGCTCAGTGATCGTATCAGTGGAACCAATTTGATTGTGAGTAACTACAAAACCTTTGTAGCTAGGAGGGAGTGATTGCAGAACTCTGTCAATCTTGAGCTCTTCTGGAATCTTGCAGTCCAGTTGCTCAAGACGTTGAGTGTAGCCTGACATCTTAATGGCGTGCTCACTAACGTAACTCCCTTCCTCCATCTTGCAGTTAAAGAACTTCTCAGAGATCTCATATCTCTCAGAACGGCCCTGAGTCTGAAACATGGTTTTTAGTTCCTCAAGTATCTCAAAGGGCCCGGCGAACTCCTCAAAACGATTTTGAAGTTCCGGTTCCATAGCAAACAACATGGTACGCTTAATCACTCCATAATCATCTTTGCTTGACTGATAAACAGCTTTTTCATCAGCCGGCGCATCAATAGCAGGGGCGTCACCTAGCGCTTTCTCATGTACATAGTCTTTTTGTCCACCCGCGAGAATGATTCTCAAATTGCGGAACCAGTTGGTGAAGTTAGACCCATTGTTCTTAAGCTTTTCTTTCTCAGCAAAAACGTTGAAGTTGAAGTTGGACTTAGCCATTTGATCTACAAAATTTGCAAATACAATTTAGACTATGTTCTTGATAACTAGTTCAACTTAATCAAATTACTAGATGAACTCCCACTAAATTCAACATCCCTCAAGTTGTTTAGTGAACATGATCCAAATTCACCACACCTAATCCGATCTTCACGAGAAGAGATGTGGTTTCAATGGTGGACAACAAAGTGTCGATCATATCATTCATATGACTCATGTTTATCCTTTCGGTTCGTGTGTTCCGAGGCCATGTCTGTACATGCTAGGCTCGTCAAGTCAAACCCAAGTATTCCGCGTGTGCAAAACTGGCTTGCACCCATTGTATGTGAACGTAGAGTTTATAGCACCCGATCATCACGAGGTGCTTGAAAACGACAAACTTTCGCAACGGTGCATACATGGGGAGAACACAATTTTATCTTGATCTTTAAGTGAGGAATCATCTTATAATGCTACCGTCGGGATCTAAGCATAATAAGATACATAAAAGGATAAACATCACATGCATATAATTTTATGTGACATGGTATAGCCAATATCCACGCAATGATCTCCATCTTGTGCGCGCCAGCATGATCTCTATCACTCCACCATGATTGCCTCCACCACGAATAGCAACTACAACTATTTCTAACTACTTAGCGATAAAGTAAAGCTATTACATGGCGTATAAGAAGTTGACACGCAGGTCATACACAATTATAAAGACAACCATACGGCTCCTGCCGGTTGTGAACTCATTGACATGCAAGTCGTGAAATATTACAAAACATGATCATCGCATACATCTCAATTCATACACATCATGTCTTGGGCCATACCATATCACAAAACACTCCCTGCAAGAACAAGTTAGACGCCTCTACTTTGTTGTTGCATGTTTTACGTGGCTTATGGGAGTAACAAGCTAAGAACGATTCTTACCTACGGAAAGACACAATGGTGATATTATGGTTGCCAAAATCCGTTGTAAATCCCATGACTACTATAGTGAGAGAAACTGGCATCCACCAGCCGCATGTGTGGAACAAGACACACGTCAAGTGCGGAGCCGGTCTCGCGAACAAGGTCGCGTAAAGTTGGCCTGGACCGCTTCGATCTCACTATGTCGCACCATAAGAAATACACAACAATAGGTTTGCAATAGAAAACATCAACGCCCGCAACAAGCATGTTGTGTTCTACTCGTGAAACACATCTACGCATAAACCTGGCTCTGGTACCACTGAAGGGATTTCGCAGCATAGTAAATCAAAAAAATTCCTACAGATGCGAACAAGAAAGCCAAGATCTAATCTAGGAGATGTAATCAACGAGAGAGATAGATGAGATCTTCATACCCTTGAATAAATCACACAGCAGAAACGTTCAACAAGTATGGTGATTTAGGAGACGTAGTCGTACTCGTCATCTCCTCCTCGCGATCCCATCCGATCCTATGCCGCAAGTGGCGGCGCCTCCGAGAGATGCACACGTACGGTGCAGCGACGTCTCCTACTTTCCTTGGTCCAGCAAGTATGGTGGAGAGATATATTGGATCTGTAGCACGACGGCGTGGTGCTTATGGTGGAGAGTTTCTACGGCAGGGCTTCGCCTACGCGTAGTCGGGAGAGAGAGAGAGATGGATGGCAGCAGTTGGACGGCGGCTAGGGTTGGAGGAGTGGGAGGGGGGAGGTTGCGCCCCTGCCCTCCTTATATAGGGGGATAGCCGCCCCCCCTTTACCCCTCCTCCAAGCCCAAGGGCGGTGGCCAAGGGGTGGTGTAGGGGGCAAGTCTTCCCCCCTCTTCTAGAAGGCTCCCCTAGGGTTTCCCCTAGGCTGGCCAGCTAGGCCTTAGGGGCCTTGTGCCCCTGGCCCAAAGTGGCCAGGGCACTTCCCCTTAGGCCACGCAGGCCTCCGACAAGTGGGCCCACGTTGGTCCCACTCCGGAACCTTGTAGAACCTTTCGATACAATACTGATAAACTCCGAAACGATTCCAAAATCCAAAAACTGCTTTTCTTTATATGAATCTTATTCTCCGGACCATTCCGGAACCTCTCGTGATGTACTGGGTCTCATCCGAGACTCCGAACAAAAACTCATAAACCAATCATCCATTCTATCCTAGCATCGATGCACGTTAAGTGTGTGACCCTACGGGTTCGAGAACATGCAGACATGATCTTCTATCAATAATCAACAGTGGGGTCTGGAAACCCATATTGACTCCCACATATTCATCGATGATCATATCAGATGAACCATGATGCCAGGATTCAATTAATCCCATATATGTATTCCCTTCGTCACGCAATATTTTACTTGCCCGAGATTCGATCGTTGGCATCGGCATACCTAGTTCAATCTCGTTCACAGCAAGTACTTTACTCGTTTCGTAATCCGATATCACTTTGTGATTAACTCCTTAACCACGAGCTTGCGAGCGGTGTTGATATCGATTACCGAGTGGGCCCGAAGTATATCTCTCCGATTCGGGAGGGACAAATTCCATCTCGATACATACAACCCAACAAGTACTTTCCGATCACCTGAGAGACACCTTTATGATCACCCTCACATAGGATGACGTTTGATGACCTCAAAGCTTTCTTCCGATACCAGGGAGTTGTATTATCTCATGGTCTAAGGAATACAATACTTGACATAGGAAAAGCTTCGCAAAGATGAACACGATGACACGATCTAATTGCTCTGCTTAATTTGGGTCTGTCCATCATATCATTCTCCTAATGACATGATCTCATTATTAATCGACAACTTATGTCTATGGTTAGGAAACCTTAACCATCATTAATCAATGAGCTAGTCCATAGAGGCGTACTAGGGACACGGTGTTGTTCATAAACCACACAAGTATCAAAGTTTCCGCTTAATACAATTCTAGCATGGAATATAAACTTTATCATGAACAAGAATTATAATAATAACATCTTTATTATTGACTCTAGGGCATAATTCTAACAAATATATGGCGCAATAATCACTGGCGACATTGGTTGTTAAGTCCTAGGTGATATAGTTCTGAACAGTGGTACTCCAACTTTCAGATTTAATAGATTAGCTGATCACCCTGGATCAGTAACCAATAGTTCACCTTATTATTAAAAATAGTGTTTTAAGACCTTTTTCAAATGCAGGTGATAACAACACTAGATTTGTAAAATACTTTATAGAAAATAAACAATGGACATGAGCAAGTGTGAACTTGCCTTTTGTGATTGCAAGATTATGCACTCACCATCTTCGAGTCAGTGTATAAGATCCAAAATCTGAAATCAGCATTATTGGTCCGGTAAGGACTAATGTTTTAAGAAGCAACATGTTTTTATGCATAAGTAATGTGATGCACGTTCTAAGCGCAAATCCCGGGGATAACGTTGTCCTAGGGTTTGGGTTCCGAAAATGGTTGCTTTGGAATGTGTGGTCCTTTTAGATACGTTTCATAGTTGTACTTTTATTAGCGGTTATGAGTAGTTTTAAACAACACATATGTAGGAGTAAAGTATACATACTTATGACATACTAGTTAGGATTACTTATACAAGAGTTCTTATTTAAAGTGGCAAAAAGGATAACCTTCGAAGAAAAGGTTTTGCTTCTAAGGTCTAAACAAACTTTGTGGTTAGTTAGTGATGGTTGATGTTATTGGTTTGATCAAATGGTTTGGCTTGAGTTGCTTAATAATTTAACTACTTCAGACTAAATTTAAATATAAAACATAATGTAATGTTTATTATCTTATATCTAGATTCTTGAAGACTAAAGTTAACTTTAAAACAAAGATAGTTTGAAAGTATTTGGAATGTTTTCTTTAAGTTATTTAAGAATGGTTATTCTTTTACTTGGTGCAATGGTTTCTTGATCCTATAATAGAGTAGTATCATTTATCTTTTATAAAGGAGGGTTGTGGTTTTGTAAACCAAAATATAATATTGCTTTACTACTAATGGACTTATTATAATGTTGGGCTAGTTTTTTGAATCTGGTAGTTAATATGGATGGAAAGGATTTGATTTATTCACAAGGTGTTCTTTAAGGTTTTTATCATGAATTGGGAATACTTTGAGAATATAATCTTCACTTAGGGTTAATGATAATTTAATAAAAAGATATTTATAATCTTTTAAATCATTTAGGTTTCATTTAATTAATATTTAAGACTAATACTATTAATTAAACTTAATTTACTTATTTTAGGAATATTTAATAAATTTTTATTTATCCTTATAAGAATTATTAATGAAGTAAATAAGTTTAAATTTTGAGTTATTAAAATATTTAATTTTTTATTTAATCCCAAAAGTAGATTATTATATTTTTTTAATATGTAGATATTATTTTTGTGATCATTTTGGTATATCACATGTATTTTTGTGATTTATAAATAATAAGATATGATTATTATATTTCTTATTATTTATAATTATTTAATAAATAATAAATATTTAATTAAGTGAAATAATAATACATGATTATAGTTTTAAATTTAGAACTCTTATTATTATTATTTTTAAGATTTTTGGTATTTTATTTAGATTATTAATATTTATCATTATAATAATATGAATTATCAAAGTTTTATTACTTATAAAACCTTTATTAAATAACATTTATTTAAATAATCACCATAATAATATTTGATAATAGTTTTAAGTTGTAGATTTTATTTTTCTGAAAATTTTCATATATTATACATATTTTTCTGAATTATAAATCAAAAGTTATTGATTAAACAAGATTTAATCCTTTATTAGATTCCTGGAATATTATTAATTGAATTATAATATTTTATTTATTTCCTAACAAAGAATAATTTTTACACCGTACCAAGAGCTAGTCCTAGTCACTGACCAGTGGGCCAGTGACCACCTCAGCACCCTGTGTGAAGAAAATTCATTTATTACTGACCTTCTTTTTACTCTCAGTCGATGACACCAGGGCCCTGGGCCACGTCACTCTCCACGCAGGACAATGACCAGCCAAACTAGCTGACGTGGTGCGATCATGACGTGACGATGGCGTCAGCACCACCACCGCCGCTAGAGGTTGGTCGCCGGTGACGATCTACTACACCCTAGCAAGCGAGATAAGCCTAGTTTGAATAAGCGCAACCTACTAATCCTAATAGTGGCAGCGCTGCTAGGAAATAGTCATCGGAGCATCAGCTCCGACGAGCTCCGACGGTGGCTGACGGTGGCATATGGTGAATCCGCGATTTACAACGAGATCCGGCGATTGAATGTTATTGGGAGGTTCAGGAACTCACCCTGATGATGATTGAGTGGTCTGCGAGGACAGGCACAGTCAGAAACGAGCTCCCCGACGAGGATTTCGACGAACTGCTGCAAAGGGGAACGGCCAAATTCACCCGCTCTAGTGCTCCCCTTGATGTAAGATTCTACCCAGAGGATCTACGGAGGACGGTGCTTCTCCATGGCTACTCAGAATGGTGTGGGGGGACATGGTTCGATGGCGAGGAGTGGCTCCGGTGAGTTAGGGTTTCGGTTCCGTTTGCATCTGCGAGGATAAGGAGGAATTGGGGATAAGGTTTGAGGCAGGGTATCGCGGTGGCCTTCTTATCCCTTCCTGGAACGACAGCGAGTATCTTGGCGCAAGGCTGACGACGACGACATCGAGTGGGGCGAGCTCCGCCAGCAAGCTGCCTGTGTGCATGACGATGACGACGATGCAACTTTTGTGGATAACCCCCTGGTAGTTTCTTCCACTCAACCCGCGGTCCTCTCCTGACCCCACTTGTCACTCACAGATAGAAAAGAATCTGGGCTGGTTACTGGGCTGTTGTGGGCTGCACAGGGGCGTCAGATAGGTGTAGGGTTGTTGGGCCACGGCCAGGTAGTATTTTTATTTGTTTTATCCTTTTTCTATTTTCTGTTTTCTTATTTAGATTTGAATTTGATTTATATTTTGAACCTTTCTTTGTATGATTTGTTTGCTGGATAATTACAACAATACCAAAATATACTTAGTCTCATTTCTGAATTTTTATTATATCATCTTTTTGTATTTCTTTTATTTACTTAATATGAAACCCTTTGTTAATATTTTATATAAACTTTTCTTATTATTTTTCTCTCCTATTTTAGTTAGGGATTTCTTGAATGATATATTCTTATTTGTTTATAAACTTAACTCTAATTGGCTTACAGTTTGAATATAAATTTTATATTTATAATGATCCTGGATCATTACGTGATACATGAAACATGAAAGACATTGATATGGTTATTACTATTCCCATTAATTTAGAAAATGAAATGTATATATTCTATTGTGATAGACAAAGAGACTTAGGGTTTTGAATCATGAACTTTACCCTGGCTTTAGGGTTTTGCATATACTTAGATTCCTTTATGGATATGGTTAAAGATTCAATAGCTAAACATGTGGTTTTCTTTTTGGGATATTTGTTGACAGCCCCTTTTATAATAGAAAGTTATATTGAGAATGTTTCATAGAAAGGGAATGGATAAAGATACTCCTAAGCACATATAATTCTGATGGTTGGAATTGACAGAGAAAAACTTATGTGATTTGCTATAAGAAAATATTCCTAGAAAATGATATGAACATAAGATAATGGTTCATTAGCACAAAATAGATATTATATTTGATTTGAGATTTAGAGTTACTTGTTTACCAATAATTACTATGTTCCATAATTCATAATTCTAGACTTTTTATTAAAGAATTCCTTTCCTAGATATACTACCCTTTTTGTATCTATCATCATGGTTAACATGATGAATTATTACTTCACTTGAATATTCTGATTCACTTATTATATTTCTAAACTTATTGATAAATCCATTGAACTGATACTAGAGTATTCATAACTTCCTCATATCATGGCTTGGTTGTATTTACTACTCTACTGTTGATAGCCTTCCATCCAACAAATAGTTCCTTCAATTTTTCTCATGCTCTTCTTAATCATTCATTACTAATGTATCTTTATTAGTTGTATGCTTCCAGCTACTTTTCTCTAAAGTTGACAATCCTTTAATATGAATAACACCACTTCTAAACTCTATGCTATACTAGCTTTAATTGAATAATATTAGCCTATATTTACTTAACTCTCATGACTTACACTTCAATCCCTGAATTATATTTATGTGGTTTGCAATGACTACTCTAGGATCACTTATCTCTACTAAGGTTCCAATCATGTTCTACCCACCATTATTACTTATACTAAATATAAGCATTCAATATTGGTGGCCAAAGCATTACCATTATAATACTTTAATCATTTATTACTAAAGTTCTTAGTTGGCTAAGCAGGGCTTTATCAATCCTACCTTTCATTGTCTGGAAATTATCTTCTTAGCATCTTATATTGGATTAAGGTTATTGATGGACTATGCCCTCATTAGAAGATTTAAGTAGATGTTCTGATAAGATCAGGTAATAGATCAAAGATTGAGAGTTAAAGAATTTGTGAATCAATGGGGAATTATCCAACATTGATGAACAACAGATATTGAAATAAGCTCCATAAAGATTCTATAGAAAGAAAGATATATACATAGTGGATGATCTTGACTTAATCTCTTTCCAACTCCAACTCATCAAGGGAGTTTTTAAGGTTAGGTGTTACTATGATACTCAGGATGTATGCAGATGGGTTAAGATATAGTGGTTATATTCTTATTATTTGTTTTATATCCTTAACTTGGTACTTATGAGTAATGAATACTATAACATGATCACCTAATGATCAAATATAATTCACATTGTATTAAGGTTTAACTTATAGTACATTTGATCTACCCTTAGATCAAATCTCCCTTACCAAAATGAGGTTTTAACAAAGGTCTTATTGAAACTTATCGCAGTCAACTTGATGATCTACTTCAATTCCATCAAGCTAAGAGAAGCTTCAATCACTTTGACAAGTTTTGTTTAAAAGAGCGAAAATTATTCGGATTTTCTATGCATGAATGCAATGCACACATCTGGGTTCAACTTATTTCTAGGCTCTAATGCTGGGATGTTACAATTGTCCACCTGTGCAGTACCTAAGATGACAGTTGGTCATGGTTGGGAGGCCAAACTCACAGGAGAGGTGCCTATACTAGGGCGTGTAATTGAAAGGTTAGGATTGATTTTCCGCATACTTAGTATGGTAAATTCAGGATTTGTTCCTGACAGATGTATCGAATGTTGTGGTGAAAGTGTACAATCTCTGCAGAGTGTCAAACTATTCGAATAGCCACGTCCACGGTTATGGATAGTTGGAGTGGCCATATTGTTCCCCCGTCAGATGTTTTCAAAATGACTTGTGAAATGAATTGAGACTTTGACTTGACCACAACAGAGTTGTGATATGAAATTCAAGTTCCCACTTAGGCGTTATAAAAATTTCAAATAGCTTTCTTTGCTTTTGAACTTAGTAGAGGTAAATCTGGCTTTTTGCAAAACAACCCTAGAGCTTAGCGTCCTACTACAAAAACCCCTTAACTTGTTAGTATTAATTTGCGAGTACTTAAAGAGTACTCATGGCTTTGTCCCTGGCTATTCCCGTGGCCAGACTATGAAGAGGAGTACCAGGATGATGGACCGCAGGAAGGTTACGACAACTAGGATTATCTCCCATCATCAGCATTACCTGTGACCCCCAAGATGGAGCTTCACCTACGCTACCGTTATTATTATGCTATTCCGCTGCTTCAGTTGTATTAAGAATTGGATCATGAGATCCTTATTTGTGTAATACCTTATATATGGTTTGTAATGGATGATGTACTGTGATATCCAAATCTGTTATGTCTCGCAAAAATGGTAATCCTGGGATTGCGATGTATGGCATAACAGGCATCTGGGATTAAAAATCCGGGTGTTGACAAGTTGGTATCAGAGCCATCCTGACCATAGGAGACCCTAGTTAGACTGGATGTTTGAATCAAAAACTTAGTTTCAAAACCCAGGAAAGTGAGTATTTACAAAAACTTATTCCCATTCTTATCACTTTGATTCTTTCATAAAAATTCATGTTCCTCAAAAACTCTTGCAAAATACATAAAATTTGACACACTTGATCACTCTACTAACTTACTCATCCTATATTCTTATAGATGGACGTGAAGTACAACAAGTTTTATCAGTTGGGGAATGGAGGAGACCTCATCTTTGAGCGGGATTTGGACCAGCTTTCGGAACTTCTGGAGTGTCCGCACCCCGAGTTCTTCGGAGCTCAGCCCAATGATCAGGAAGGAGAAGATCGGCAGTGGCTAGTTGTTGCAAGTCTCTGAGGAAAGATTGAACCTCCCACTGCCGAAGGAATTCAGTTCACCTTAAGAGAGAACAACTAGCTCGATGGACTTGCCAGGGCCATGCAGGAATCTCTTGCCCGTCTATGTGGGCAGAGTATCAACCAGATCAAGGGTACCCGCTTTGAGTTTTGTCCAAGGCGTGATGCTATGGGACAGCCACTGGAAGCTCCATACCACCACGAGCTGAAGACTCAGTTGGACCACCTTAGCTTCATGATGTATGATCATCAGCAAGAACTAGACAATGCCCGTGACTACTCCAACCACAAGTCCGCCATCATTAGGACGAAGGATCAGACCATCGCCATGCTACCGAAGGACGACAAGTCTCGCCGCCGTCAGCTTGACAAGAAGGAGCGCATCATTGCCCGTCTTTGCCACCGTATCTCGGATTTGGAGGAGACCATCCACGAGAGAGACATGCAGTTGGAGGAAAGGGAGAATGTCAGAGAAGACCTTCGTGGAGACCCCTACTCCTATCTCAGTGATGATGATGATTTTCTGGAGGATTAGGCCATGGACGTCTTCACGGATAAGGAGGCTTTCGCGTTCATCGATGACGATGAGGATGATGAGGATGACGATTACACCGACTCCGAGGAGGAGTAGCACTTGAGCACTAGCGTAGTGAGTTGTATTCGGTCCCTGTAACATCCCAAAAATACTAAGCTTGGATGATCAAACACTAATCATCAAAATTTAGAGTTAACAAAAACTTTGCTAAATAAAATTATGAAGGCATGCATATGTGTATGCATGGATTTTGAAATTCTTTTGAACCACCTTGTTTGTTTGTTTCATTGCTTGTAAAATGTTTCTTAGGTGAAATAAACATCATCTAAAACATTTCCCACACTTTTCATAAAGACAAGTAAATCAAAACAAATATATTAAGGGAATGGTCATTTTGACCAATTTAACTCCCATGCCTACTTTGGCTGTCTCAAACTTTCAAAACCTAACAGAAACTTTTCTGGATCCTTGCACCCCTTGAATGTACTCATAACAAAGTATCAAGGCCCACTTTGTGATCATCCAGAAACTTTCAAATGCATAGTTTAAATAGCAATTCAAAATTGAATCTATATCATATGGGAAGATCCCACTTTTTCAAAAACCACTCAAACAAGCTCAACTTTCAAAACCCAAGCATCTGCAGACTCACCAGCACCAACCTAGCACACCCACCAAAAATCTTTTCAAAATTCAAAACTTGAGTTCTTGCGGCCATTTCATCAAACAGGTTGCAGACACAAATCAAACAAAATCTAAACACTATAGTGAGCAGTGATTGGAGCCTAACTTGTTCCCTCTTTAGCTCACAACCATATTAGTAGATCATCTAGCAAGCTAAACTAAGCACTAGCACCACTGTAAGCTTGGCATTGTCATCAATGGTGAACAGCCGAAGCTAACCATGCCACCCTAGTGGAGACAACAAGCTAGGAGGAGAAACAAGCCTAGCTAGCATGTCTGGGAGCAAGCCAACACCCCACCGCCACTCCCTGTCCACCGCTCGAACGCTGCCAGCCACTGGACCACGCGCACGAACCATGCCAACCTCACCAGCAACCATGCCGAGAGCATGCCTCGTGCGCCACGCTCGACCGACGCCCACAGACCACGCGCCGCCCTCGCCGCATGCATACTTGATCACCACCGTCCCAGCAACCCCGCAGACATGCTCGTTCGCCGCCGCGTGGACCACGCGCGCTGTGCGCCATTAAAATCTCCGTCGGGCACGCGCAGAGCACCGCCGCGTTCCGACCAAGCCGCACTGCCCCACGCCTCGAAACCATGTCGTTGAGCATCGCCAGGGAGCACCGCACCGTCCCCTACCTTCGCCCATGCCGATAGCCGTCTTTACCACCGCCCCCGACGAGCTCACCACGCGCCCCGTCGGTCCCCTCGCTCGACTATAAATAGAGGCCACCCCCAGTTGAATTCTTCACACCATTCTACTCCCCTCTCCTCACTGATCGTGCCACACCGTTCCCGGAGAAAGGCGAGAACCACCTCGTCGGAATTTCACCGGAGCCCGCCGCCTCTGGAGAAGAAGGAAGCCATCGATTGGAGCCGCCCCAGGAGAAGCCACCAGTACCAGGAGATTCGCCGTCGTTGACTTCGTCGTTCGTCCGCCTCGCCGACCCTCGCCAGCACCCCGGTGAGCCCCCAGCGACCCCCACCTGCCGCGCTAGGTTTCAGTCTCGCCGGCGTTGCTCAACATCGATGATGACTCCCAGCCGTTGGATTAGAATCAGATCGAACGAACCACAGCGCCCCATACCGCTTCGCACCCCCCTGTGTCACTGACGAGTGGGGACACCCACTTAAACAGCCCGCGGGAGCGCTGCGCTTAGCAGGCCGGCCCAGTAACTTTTCCCGCACAGCCCAGTTATTTAAACTAAACCTTTTTCTTTTTAATTCAAACACACTTCTGTACCCATTTTCAAAAATCAACCGATGTCGATTTAGTGCACCAATTTAAATGAAACCAATTTTGTTTGAAAGGTCTCTGAATGGTGAATGCAAGCCCGTTGGATTCAAGTCATTTGGATCTGTAGATCATCCTTGGTAAAAATAACAAGGCAGAAGCTTTTCTGCATTCAAACATTTTTCAAAGTTAAACCATAATAGCTTTTGAGTTGATTCCAACTCTCAAAAATCACATTTAACCATACCTTTCAGAATATATAAAAATATATAGGGTTACTTACAGAAATATTGTTCAAGTAATAAAAGAATACTACATAGGAATTTCTAGCCATTCTAATTAATTAAAATAAAAGGGTAAAACCTTATTAAATTGTGACACCATTTTAAATCACATTCCCATGAACTAAAATATGTGGTGATGACATGTGTCAACATGATCCCATGTTTGGTTTTGAGAATATTAAATCTCAAGTAGTTTTTCAATGAGTAGAAATTACTTTTCTAAAAATAAAAAGAATTCAACCAAACCCAAATCTTGTAATGTTAGTGATGATGCTAGATCATCTATAGGACCTTTGTGTGTGATGATTGCAAGTAGTTAAGTATTGCTTGGTGATTGTGTACATCGTATTTATTTATAGACGCTAGTACCGACTAAGGATACGAGGAGGAAGGAGGATTCTACGAAGAAGCCGAGGAGAACTTCAACCACTTCTCTGCACAAGGCAAGCTAACACTTGCAAGATACTCTACTTTACCAAGCCAGTAACCTTGCAAGCTGATACTATACCTAAGCAAGCTTATACTTGCATTTATGCAAGCAAATACTTGCTTGTTATCATGCCAACTATATTCCTTAAGCATATGTTATCATACCCACTTGATAAACCAATCCTAGTTTTACTTACAAGCTTCTTACTTTATTTCTTTATCAAAGCTACTACTTAGAGTTTACTTGAGTAAAATTGTAGATACTAGAAAGATAATTGAAGGTTGCATAAAGAGCATAAAACTTGGCCTAAGCTAGATAATCTTTATGTCATCCTAAGGCATGAGATTGAAATTAGTTAAACTCCACTAGTTTACCACCCCTCATTAGTACTTACCCCCACTTGTAGATGCTAGTGCTAAGCATAAAACTTGATCAACTTTAGATGGGAATACTTGGTGGAAAAATGGTTATGAAAACCTTGGAATGATGGATCATTCTATTGAGATGTTTTGGACATGTGTTTCCAAACCCAGATGATTTTGGTGATGAAAATGTTGAGGCATGAGCCTTAGCCCTTTATAAAACTGATGGTTGTCTGGACGCGATACCATTCCAATTTTACCGTACAACCACAATACCCGAGAATTGGGTAGGGCTTGACTGGAAACTTATATACCTTAGTATTAGTTCCCTCATGGCCAAGGTCTGAGCTGAGGCTACCTTGTGAAGATTTTCCACCTATGTAGTACCCAAGATGACAGTTGGTCATGGTTGGGAGGCCAAACTCACAGGAGAGGTGCTTATACTAGGGCGTGTAATTGAAAGGTTAGGATTGATTATCCGCATACTGAGTATGGTGAATTCAGGATTTGTTCCTGACGATGTATCGAATGTTCTGGTGAAAGTGTACAATCTCTGCAGAGTGTCAAACTATTTGAATAGCCGCGTCCGCGGTTATTCACAGTTGGAGTGGCCATACTGTTCCCCCGTCAGATTTTTTCAAAATGACTTGTGAAATGAATTGAGATTTTGACGTGACCACAACAGAGTTGTGATATGAAATACAAGTTCCCAACTTAGGTGTGATAAAACTTCAACTAGCATTCTTTGCTTCTGAACATAGTAGAGGTAAATCTGGCTTTTTGCAAAACAACCCTAGAGCTTAGTGTCCTATTACAAAAACCCTTTTCCTTTGTTAGTATTAGTTTGCGAGTACTTAAAGAGTACTCATGGCTTTGTCCCTGGCTATTCCCGTGGCCAGACTATGAAGAGGAGTACCTGGAGGATGGACCCCAGGAAGGTTACGACAACTAGGATCATCTCCCATTGTCAGCATTGCCTGTGACCCCGAAGATGGAGCTTCGCCTATGCTACCGTTATTATTATGTATTTCCGCTTCTTGAGTTGTATTAAGAACTGGATCATGAGATCCTTATTTGTGTAAGACCTTATGTATGGTTTGTAATGGATGATGTACTGTGGTATCCAAATCTGTTATGTATCACAAAAATGGTAATCCTGGGATTGCGATGTATGGCATAACAGGCATCTGGGATTAAAAATCCGGGTGTTGACAAGTTGGTATCAGAGCCATCCTGACCATAGGAGACCCTAGTTAGACTGGACGTTGAATCAAAAACTTAATTTCAAAACCAAAGGAAGCAAATATTTACAAAAATTTATTCCCATTCTTATCACCTTGATTCTTTCATAAAAAATCATGTTCCTCAAAAACTCTTGCAAAATACATAAAATTTGACACACTTGATCACTCTATTAACTTACTCATCTTATATTCTTTTAGATGGACGTGAAGTACATCAAGTTTTATCAGTTGGGGAATGGAGGAGACCTTATCTTTGAGCGGGATCTGGACCAGCTTTCGGAACTTCTGGAGCGTCCGCACCCCGAGTTCTTCGGAGCTCAGCTCAATGATCAAGGAGGAGAAGATCTGCAGTGGCTAATTGTTGCAAGTCTCCGAGGAAAGATTGAACCTCCCACTGCCGAGGGAATTCAGTTCACCTTAAGAGAGAACATCTGGCTCGATGGACTTGCCAGGGCCATGCAGGAAGCTCTTGCCCGTCTGTGTGGGCAGAGTATCAACCAGATCAAGGGTACTCGCTTTGAGTTTTGCCCAAGGCGTGATGCTAATGGACAGCCACTAGAAGCCCCATACCACCACGAGCTGAAGACTTAGTTGGACCACCTTAGCTTCATGATGTACGATCGTCAGCAGGAATTGGACAATTGTCGTGACTACTCCAACCACAAGTCCGCCATCATCAAGACAAAGGATCAGACCATCACCATGCTAACAAAGGATCGCAAGTCTCACCGCCGTCAGCTCGATAAGAAGGAGCGCATCGTTGCCCATCTTTGCCACCGAATCTTGTCTTTGGAGGAGACCATCCACGAGAGAGACATGCAGTTGGAGGAAAGGGAGAATGCCGGAGAGGATCTTCGTGGAGACCCCTACTCCCATCTTAGCGATGATGATGATTTTCTGGAGGATCAGGCTATGGATTTCTTCACCGATGAAGAGGATTTCGCCTTCATCAATGACGATGAGGATGATGAGGATGACGACTACACCGACTCCGAGGAGTAGTAGCACTTGAGCACTAGCGTAGTGAGTAGTATTCGGTCCCACTGTATCGTAGTTTCCAGAATGGTTCTTAAAACCATCTGTTTCCTTTGTTGTGGTTTGTGTTTGTATCGTGTGCTATGAATGAATGAATGAAAAGCAAGTTGCAAAAAAAATCTGAGTCAAACTTTAAAAACTTTTCAAAGTCCCTGAACCTTAGAAATTTCCCTCTTTTCTCATGATCTATCTCAATCTTCAGATGCCACGTGGAGGAAGTGGTTCATCCCCAGAACCGATGTTGCAGATACTACAAATGTTGGTTTCTGACCGCAAAGCTGAAAGAGCGGAACGTCAAGCCAACCTAGCCACCCTTCAACAGATAGCTCAGCTAGCCCACAACCATCAAGGCCACAGAAACCAGGACAACCATGGATCTAAGCTTAAGAATTTCCAGAACACCAACCCACCAGTTTTCACTAAGTCGGAAGAGCCCCTAGATGCCGACGATTGGCTGCAGACCATGGAAAACAACCTAGAAGTCGTCGGAGTGGAAGCTAACGAGAAAGTTCTGTTCGCCACCCACTATCTAGCTGGAGATGCCAGAGCATGGTGGAACAGCGTTCGTGCAATGACCGGAGGACAGATGATGACCTAGGAGGAATTCAAGGTCAAGTTCAGTAGAACCCATGTGCCACCGGGTTTGATCAAGAGAATGAGAGACAAATTCAGAGAACTGAAGCAAGGACGGATGACCGTAGTGGAATAACGTGACAAATTCTTGTCATTAGCTAGGTATGCCCCGGATGAGATCGACACTGAAGCCAAGAAGAAGGAAAGATTCCTGAATGGTCTGCACGATGAAATGCAGACTGTGTTAGTCAATATCCCCTTTGCTGATATTGAAGCCCTGGTCGACTCTGCCATCCAGATGGAAGGAAAGATCAACCAAGCCAATGAGAACCGCAAGCGTCGCATGATGCATCAGCCAGGAACCCATCAGACCCCAAAGTATCGCCCCAACCCATCTCCAGGATTTGCCCCGAGAACCAACAGACCCCCGATGAACCGTTCGACCTATCCCAACCGTGGAAACCCTAGGCCCGGAGGAAATCACAACAACCCCGGCAACTCTAGAAATTTCAACCGTGCCCCACCCAAGTTCAACAACAACAATGCTGCCGCCAACACCAACACTGCCCCGAGGAATGGAAGCAATATTGTGCCTGCTGCAGCAAAGGACAAGTCGCAAGTGACTTGTTATGACTGGCCCGGAGGAAATCACAACAACCCCGGCAACTCTAGAAATTGAAGGTTGCATAAAGAGCATAAAACTTGGCCTAAGCTAGATAATCTTTATGTCATCCTAAGGCATGAGATTTAAATTAGTTAAACTCCACTAGTTTACCACCCCTCATTAGTACTTACCCCCACTTGTAGATGCTAGTGCTAAGCATAAAACTTGATCAACTTTAGATGGAAATACTTGGTGGAAAAATGGTTATGAAAACCTTGGAATGATGGATCATTCTATTGAGATGTTTTGGACATGTGTTTCCAAACCCAGATGATTTTGGTGATGAAAATGTTGAGGCATGAGCCTTAGCCCTTTATAAAACTGATGGTTGTCTGGACGCGATAACATTCCAATTTTACCGTACAACCACAATACCCGAGAATTGGGTAGGGCTTGACTGGAAACTTATATACCTTAGTATTAGTTCCCTCACGGCCAAGGTCTGAGCTGAGGCTACCTTGTGAAGATTGTCCACCTATGCAGTACCCAAGATGACAGTTGGTCATGGTTGGGAGGCCAAACTCATAGGAGAGGTGCTTATACTAGGGTGTATAATTGAAAGGTTAGGATTGATTATCCGCATACTGAATTGTGATATGAAATACAAGTTCCCAACTTAGGCGTTATAAAACTTCAACTAGCATTCTTTGCTTGTGAACTTAGTAGAGGTAAATCGGGCTTTTTGCAAAACAACCCTAGAGCTTAGTGTCCTATTACAAAAACCCTTTTCCCTTGTTAGTATTAGTTTGCGAGTACTTAAAGAGTACTCATGTCTTTATCCCTGGCTATTCCCGTGGCCAGACTATGAAGAGGAGTACCTGGAGGATGGACCCCAGGAAGGTTACGACAACTAGGATCATCTCCCATCGTCAGCATTGCCTGTGACCCCGAAGATGGAGCTTCGCCTATACTACCGTTATTATTACGTATTTCCGTTGCTTGAGTTGTATTAAGAACTGGATCATGAGATCCTTATTTGTGTAAGACCTTATGTATGGTTTGTAATGGATGATGTACTGTGGTATACAAATCTGTTATGTCTCGCAAAAATGGTAATCCTGGGATTGCGATGTATGGCATAACAGGCATTTGGGATTAAAAATTCGGGTGTTGACAGTTTATCATTGAACTAATCCCACGAACAGGACCCATAGCCTAGAGACCATATAGTATGAACCTATCTGAACTAACAGAACTAAAGAAGCAACTGGATGCCATGTTGGAAATTGGATTGATTCAACCAAGTGCGTCACCATGGAGATCACCTGTCTTGTTTGTGGACAAGAAGGATGGAGGTAACCATTTGTGTATGGATTATCGGAAGTTGAATGATGTCACTATCAAGAACAAATACCCATTGCCCAAGATAGAAGATTTGTTTGATCAATTGACCGGTGCCAAAGTGTTTTCTAAGATTGATCTTAGAACTGGCTATCATCAACTCAAGATTCACGCAGAGGATATCCCCAAGACTGCCATTACCACCAGATATGGATTGTATGAGTATACCGTCATGTCTTTTGGATTAACCAATGCCCCCGCTTATTTCATGAATCTCATGAATAAGATTTTTATGGACTTCCTAGATAAGTTTGTCGTTGTTTTCATCGATGACATTCTGATTTATTCCAAATCAGAAGAAGAAGAACATGAGCTACACCTAATGACCATTCTTGGAACCCTTAGAGAGCATCAGTTGTATGCCAAGTTTAGCAAATGTGAATTCTGGTTAAAGGAGGTAGGATTCCTCGGTCACATTGTATCAGCCAGAGGAATTTCCGTTGACCCTGCAAAGGTGAAAGATGTCGAAGATTGGCAAGCCCCAACCACTCAAACCCAAGTTCGTGCATTTCTCGGATTGGCGGGATACTACCGCAAGTTCGTAGAAGGATTCTCGAGTATCGCCAGACCCATGACCCAATTGCTGAAGAAGGACAAGAAGTTTGAATGGACGGACAAATGTGAAGCAAGTTTTCAAGAACTCAAGAGAAGATTGATTTCAGCCCCAATCTTAATCATGTCGGATATCATGAAGCCCTTTGACGTGTATTGTGATGCATCCAAGATCGGTCTCGGATGTGTGCTAATGCAAGAAGGCAAAGTAATATCTTATCTATCCCGACAGTTGAAACAACATGAGCAGAACTATCCAACCCATGACCTCGAGCTCGCAGCCGTAGTTTTAGCCCTGAAGATATGGAGGCACTACCTGATGGGAAACCGTTGTGAGATTTATTCGGATCACAAGAGCCTGAAGTATATATTCACTCAGAAGGAGCTGAATATGAGACAGAGAAGATGGATTGAGCTAATCAAGGATTACGATCTGGACATTCACTATCACCCCGGTAAAGCCAATGTGGTAGAAGATGCCCTTAGCAGATTGTCGTGCCGCTTGAACTCCATGATTTTTAAGGAGCAATCAAGTCTGCACAAAGAGATGGAAGATTTCCGAATGGAATTAGTAAGTGAAGGATTTTTGGCTAGCATAGAACTTCAACCCACTTTGATCAGCCAGATCAAAGAGGGGCAGAAAGGAAATGCTAGTATCGAAGGAATCAAGCGTCGTATCAGTACAGGCAAAGTACCTGGATTTACCGAAGATGAAGAAGGAGTTATGTGGTACAAAGTACGCCTTTGTGTACCAGCAGATTCTGAGTTGAAATAAGTTATTCTGAAGGAAGCTCATGATACTCTTTATTCTATCCACCCCGGAGGAACGAAGATGTATCAAGATTTGAAAGAGCAATTTTGGTGGCATAATATGAAGAGAGAAATCGGAAGCTATAACGCCAAGTGTGATATATGTCAGCGAGTCAAGGCGTGACATCAAAGACCCGCAGGATTGTTGCAACCATTGCAGATTCCGGAATGGAACTGGGATTCCGTTGGAATGGACTTTATCACCGGACTGCCTACTTCTAGTAGGGGAAATGACTCTATCTGGGTCATAGTGGACAGATTGTCTAAAGTCGCCCATTTCTTACCAGTCAAGACCACATATCAGAGTTCGAAGCTAGCATAGTTGTACATCGCTAGAATCGTCAGTTTGCATGAGGTCCCCAAGAACATCGTATCGGATCGAGGAACTCAGTTTACCTCGAGATTCTGGAAGAAAGTCCAAGAAGGTTTAGGAACCCGACTAGATTTCAGCATAGCTTATCACCCTCAGACCGACGACAAACGGACGAGTAAATCAAATACTCGAAGACATGTTGAGAGCATGTGTGTTAGAGTATGGATCTAAATGGGAAGACTATCCGCCGTTCGCCGAGTTTTCATACAACAACAGTTATCAAGCTAGTTTGCAAATGGCCCCATTTGAATTCATGTATGGAAGGAAGTGTCGCACCCCTTTGAACTGGTCGGAAGTAGGAGAGAGTCAGATTTTCGGACCCGACATCCTACGAGAAGCAGAAGAGAAGGTTCACAAGATACGTGAGCACCTCAAGACAGCCCAGTCAAGACAGAAGAGTTACACCGACAAGAGACACCGAGACCTCGCCTTCAACATCAGAGAGTTCGTGTATCTGAAAGTGTCGCCATTGAAGGGAATGCGGCGTTTCCAACTGAAAGGAAAGTTAGCCCCCAGATATATCAGCCCCTTCAAGATTCTGAACCGTCGAAGAGAAGTGTCGTATCAATTGGAACTGCCAGAAGAGATGTCAACCGTGCACAATGTGTTCCATATCTCATTACTTCGCAAATGCCTTGAAGTTCCGGAGAAGACTGAAGTTTTCAAGAATATTGATCACCGGACCATAGAAATCAACGATGGCCTGACCTATCCTGAATTACCCATCCGTATTTTGGAAGAAGCTTTCAGAACTACCAGAACCCGAAGCATCAAGTTTCTCAAGATTCAGTGGAGCAACCACACAGAAGAGGAAGCTACCTGGGAGCGCGAAGATCACATCAGGACGGAGTGTCCCGATCTCTTCAAATCCTAGGTAATCTTTTTTGTCCTTTTTCAAATCTCGGGATGAGATTTTGTTTAAGGGGGGAAGGTTTGTAATATCCCAAAAATATTAAACTTGGATCATCAAACTCTAATCATCAAAATTAGGGTTAACAAAAACTTTTCCAACTAAAAATATGAAAGCATTCATATGTGTGTGTATTCAAAATTTGGATTCTTTTGAATTGCCATGGTTCTATGTTTCTTTGCTTGTAAAATGATTCTTAGGTGAAATAAACATCATCTAAACAATCCCCAAACTTTTCCCAAAGACAAACAACTCAAAATAAACAAATGAAGTGAATGGTCATTTTTGCCAAATTAACTCTCATGCCTACTTTGGCTATCCCTAGTTTTCAAAACTCAACAAAAACATTTGTGGATCTTTGCACCCCTTGTTAGTACTCATAATAAGGTACCAAGGCCCACTTTGTGATCATCCAAAAACATTCAAATGCTTAGTTTAAATGATAGTTTAAAATTGAATCTATCTCATATGGGAAGATCCCACTATTTTAAAAACCACTCAAACAAGCTCAATTTTCAAAACCTAAGCACCCACAGAATCCTCAGCACATGCCTAGCACACCCACCAAAAATCTTTTCAAAATCCAAAAGTAAGTTTCTTGTGGCCATTTCATCAAACAGCTTGTAGATTCAAATCAAACAAATCACAAACACAATAGTGTGCAGTAAATTTGGCCTAACTTGTTCCCTCTCTGGTTGCAACTAGTCTTTAGTAGATCATCTAACTCAATTGTAAATATCTAGCACAACTGTGAGCTTGCCTTGCCATCAATGGTGAGTAGACCGAGCCTCACCATGCCAACCCATTGTCGCCAGCTAGATATCAGCCACCCTAGCCTTTTCAACCTTGTCTGGGAGGTAGCCAGCACCTCACCGCCGCCCACTGTCCCCTTCCCAAGCCAGTGCAAGTCGTGGACCACCAGGAACGTCGCGCGCCCAGTGCCACTGCGACGTGCCGAGCCTGCCCCAGAGCGCCGCACCCGGCACACGTGCACACGCCGCCCCTCGACCGCAGCCCGTGCCCACCACTTCGCCCTGCTCCCAGGAACACGCCAGACACCCCCGTTCGCCACCCCGTGCCTCACAGCCACTGCTCGCCATTGAAGACGCCGCCTCTTCCGCGCAAAGCACCGCACGTTCTCGACTGATTGCCACTGCCCCCTAAGCGCGCATTTAAGCTCTAGAGCATCGCTAGGAGACCGCCCCTCGATCGCCAACCTCAGTCATGGCTCTAGCCGCCCGTAGCCATGTCGCCACCGTCGCCTGCCCATCCCTCTCGGTCTCGCCGTCGAGCCTATAAAAGGAGGCCACCCCTAGCCGTTTTAAGCACACCATTCCACTCCCCTCCCCTCACTGATCAATCCACCCTCTAGCCGGAGCACGAGGAGCAGCAGCTCGTCGGAATTGCACTGGAGTAGGCTGCCTCTAGAGAAGAAGGGAGTCATTGATTTCGACCACCCCCGGAGCTGCCTCGACCATCCCTGAGCTCGTCGTCGACCACTCGTTCGTTTGCCCGCCTCGCCGTTGTTGCTGGAGCCCTGGTATGCCTCCTATGCACCCCCACTGAGCCGCTAGGGTTCGAGCTCGCCGGTGACATGTTCATCGTCGACGACGATCCCCAGCCGTCGATCTTCCTTCTAATCCAACAAACCACACAGCCCCGTACCGCTTCGTGTGTTATGAGCCACTGACTGGTGGAACCCCCTATCAGCTGAGCCTCGTGTTGCGGAGTGACACTGGGCCGGCCCATTAACCTTTCCCGCGCAGCCCAACCGTTTGAATTTAGATTTTTCTATTTTAATTCAAACTCAACTCTGTTCCTAGATTCAAAAATCAACCCAGCTCGATTTAGTGATCCAAAATACATGAAACTAAGTTTGTTAGAAAGGTACTGAAATGCTTAATCCAAGCCCGTTGGATTCAAATCATTTGGATCTGTAGATCAACCTTGGTAAAAATAACAAGTCAGAAGCTTTTCTGCATTCAAACATTTTTCAAAATTCAACCATAATAGCTTTTGAGTTGATTCCAACTCTCAAAAATCACATTTGATCATACCTTTCAGAATATATAAAAACATTTGGGTTTACTTACAGAAATAATGTTCAAGCAACAAAAGAATGCCACATAGGCATTTCTAGTCACTTTATTTATTTAAAATAAAAAGGTTAAACCTTATTAAATTGTGACACCACTTTAAATCACATTCCCATGTACTGAAATATGTGGTGATGACATGTGTCAACATGAACCCATGTTTGACTTGGAAAATATTAAATCTTAATTAGTCCATGAGTAGAAATTACTTTTCTCAAATTAAAATAAATAAGACAAAAGCTTTAATCTTGTAATGTTAGTGATGGTACTAGATCATCTATAGTACACCTTGGTGTGATGATTGAAAATAGTTAAGTATTATTTGGTGATTGTGTACCTCGTATTTATTTATAGACGCTAGTACCGACCAAGGATATGAGAAGGAAGGAGGATACTACGAGGAAGAAGCCACGGAGAACTTCAACCACTGCTCTGCTCAAGGCAAGCCAATACTTGAAACCTTGCAAGCTAACACTTGCAATTATGAAAGTTAGATAACCTATGCAATGCACTAAGCATGCTTGGTTGGACACATTTGATGATACCCAATCCTAGTTTTACTTGCACGCTTTCTACTTCATTTCTTTATCAAAGCTTTCTCTTAGAGTTTACTTAAGTGACTTGTAGATTCTAGGAAGATAATTAAAGGTTGCATAAAGAGCATTAAATTTGGCCTAAGCTAGATAATCTTGATGTCATCCTAAGGCATGAGATTGAACTTAATTAATCTCCACTTGTTTACCACCCCTCATTAGTACTTACCCCACTTGTAGATGCTAGTGCTAAGCATAAAATTTGATCAACTTTAGATGGGAATACTTGGTGGAAATGGTTATGAAAACCTTGGAATGATGAGTCATTCTACTGAAATGTTTTGACATGTGTTTTCGAACACCAGATGATTTTGATAATGAAAATGTTGAGGCATGAGCCTTAGCCCTTTATAAAACTGATGGTTGTCTGGATGCGATACCATTCCAATTTTACCGTACAACCAAAATACCCGAAAATTGGGTAGGGCTTTACTGGAAATTTATATACCTTAGTATGGGTTCCCTCATGGTCAAGGTCTGAGATGAGGCTACCTTGTGAAGATTGTCCACCTGTGCAGTACCCAAGATGACTGTTGGTCATGGTTGGGAGGCCAAACTCACAGGAGAGGTGCCTATACTAGGGCGTGTAATTAAAAGGTTAGGATTAATTATCCGCATACTGAGTATGGTAAATTCAGGATTTGTTCCTGACGGATGTATCGAATGTTATGGTGAAAATGTACAATCTCTACAGAGGGTCAAACTATTCGAATAGCCACGTTCGCGGTTATGGACAGTTGGAGTGTCCATACTGTTCCTCCATCAGATGTTTTCAAAATGACTTGTGAAATGAATTGAGACTTTGACTTGACCACAATAGAGTTGTGATATGAAATTAATTCAAGTTCCCACTTAGGCGTTATAAAAATTTTAACTAGCTTTCTTTGCTTCTGAACTTAGTAGATGTAAATCTGGATTTTTGCAAAACAACCCTAGAGCTTAGTGTCCTACTACAAAAACCCCTTAACTTGTTAGTATTAGTTTGTGAGTACTTAAAGAGTACTCATGGCTTTGTCCCTGGCTATTCCCGTGGCCATACTATGAAGAGGAGTACTAGGATGATTGACCGCAGGAAGGTTATGACAACTAGGATCATCTCCCATCGTCAGCATTGCCTGTGACCCCGAAGATGGAGCTTCGCCTACGCTATCCTTATTATTACGTTATTCTGCTGCTTGAGTTGTATTAAAAACTGGATCGTGAGATCCTTATTTGTATAAGACCTTATGTATGGTTTGTAATGGATGATGTACTGTGATATCCAAATCTGTTATGTCTCGCAAAGATGGTAATCATGGGATTGCGATGTATGGCATAACAGGCATCTGGGATTAAAAATCCGGGTGTTGACAGTCCCTAGGGAGGGTGTGGGCCCTCTGGCCGCCTCCTAGCCTCACCTCTTTGCCTATAAGAAGCCCCCGATGCAGAAACCCTAGGCACCCGATCAAAACTCCACGAAACCGTCTGTAGCCACCGCCACCATCTTCCCTAGATCGGGGGGATCTAAAGTTCTTGCCGGCACCTTGCCAGAGGGGAGATCATCCCGGAGGCCTTCTCTCCGGTATATGATGCGTGAGTAGTTCCACCTTGGACTACGGGTCCATGTAGTAGTTAGATGGTTGTATCTCCTCCTTGTGATTTCATATATAGATCTTGTGAGCTCCGTTCATGATCAAGATCTAATCTATTTGTAATCATGCATGTTGTGTTTGCGGGGATCCGATGGACACTGAGATTATTGTGTCAGTTTGGTTAATGGTTTTGTCTATATGATTCTATCATGTCTGTGTTGTTTGTGATCTTGCATGCTCTCCGTTGTTAGTAGCTATCTTGGCCAAGTAGTTGCTAGTGACTCTAAGAGGGGGTATTTATGCTCGATAATGGGTTCATGCCTCTAGTTTCCAAGGGAAGTGACAGAAATCTCTTCGGTTATAGATGTGTTGTTGCCACTAGGAAGAAAACAACGGTCTCTTGTTCATGAAATAAGTAGATTGTTTATCTTACACACTTTGCTTAAAGTAGTTGTCCGTTGCTTGCAACTTAATACTGGAGGGGGTTCGGATGGTAACCTGAAGGTGGAATTCTAGTCATAGATGCAGTTGGATGGTGGTCTATGTATCTTGTTGTATTGTCCAATCGAATCTCATAGGATCTTTCTGACTAGTATTGCATTGTTATGCCTTGCTCAGTTCCTGTCAATTGCCCTACTGTAATTTGTTTACCCTTCATGCCATGTTGTTTATCTAAGAAGAGCACCTCTAGTGAACTATGGACCCCGGTCCAATCTTTACCATTGATACATCTTCCATTGTTACTGTTTACTTGCTGCAAAGCACCATTACCTTCCACACCATACAATTAATCCTCTGTTACAGCAAACCGGTGAGCTTGACAACCTCACTGTTTGTTGGGACAAATTCTTGAGTTTGTGTTGTGTAGGTTTCCACGTTGCTTGCAACACCTTTGAGACGTTTCTTTTCTCCATCTGGTTCGATAACATCGGCCTCTACTGAGGAAAAACTTGTTGTTGTGCTCATCACCTTGCTCTTGGGGTTTTCAATGAAGTGCACCACGCACAGGCAACAGACACCGTCGAAACGCCGCCTACCGAAGAACACAGGATGCCTCCCGGAGCCACCTCCGCTGAAGAAACGCCTTGCAGACCACCTTCCGGGACCGCCGCCCCGGCATCCACGGGCTAGCACCCACTGAGACAGGTTCGTGCGTGACTTACGAAGCGGAAGGGGTAGGGCTGACCGAACCAGATGGTGGTAACATCGCGACCGCTCGGAGGAGCTCGACCTCCACCACCAACGGTGGTTGCCGACTGAATGCCGGCCTTATATTTTAGAATGGTCATGGAAGGTAAGATACATAAGTTTTGGGACGAGATTACACCTCACTAATTGGAACGAGAAAATAAAAGGGCTAAACGGAGTGTTTAAATATATTATCCAATACAATACATCTTATATTTTAAAAAAATTCTTAAAAAACTATACACCTTATAAACGGAGTGAGTACTGAGCTAACAAAATCTTGCTCCGGAGTGCGGAGAATACCCACGTGTACTCGCACTGAATCTAGAGCATGTTCGTCAGCGTAGTGGCCCAACCCAATACGACAGCACTCCATTATCCGCGTAGCCGCCTTCCTGTTGCGCGGCGGCCGCTGTCTTGGGCCATGGCCGAGGAGGATTTTCTTCTCCCGCTTCGTCCCGCCCGGGGCCGACGAACCCGCCGCCGCAGTGCTCTCCCGCCCATGGGATCTTCGGCGCTGGCCGCTAGTTGCCCGCTGTACATTTCTTGTCCACACCCTCTCTTGATTTTCTATTGCTGCATCGGTGAGGGCTTGCCTGAATTTTATTCCATGGTTTTGAAGAATAGTTTATCTTCCTGATCGACAAAGGTTCATTGTATTTTTCTTCCTTCCTTTCAAACTCCAGTTCAGAGTAGCCATGCCTTGATTTTCAAGGACATCTTACGAGATTTTGCTCTGCATAATTGCATTTATAACAAGGGCGTCCGAAATTTTGTTTCACTTAAATCCAAACCAACACAGCACGAAATTTATGTTTAGTTCTTCTTCAATTTTTGTTGCAACATGTCTCGTCAATTGATTATCTAATGGCGGCGCATCTTGGGACGTTGCCATTTTTATATGCATCATCATCATCATGTCAGCAGTCCATAAGCACGTGAGTGAGAGTGACAGACAACTAAACACACAGATACGGAAGAGGGGATTCACCTTCATTCAGACAGGTGCATCTACGAAACGATTGGCCTAGCCTAGAATAGACCTGCTAATTAGTAGTGCAGGCGAAGCGAAAATGACATTAATTGTTACCAGGAAAACGCCATACACTCTTTGATCTCCTTCTTAGTAGTGCAGGCGAAGCGAAAACGACATTAATTGTCCTGAGCGAGCTTGTCTTGCTGACTGTTCCGTCCACTCTTGTTCTGTCATATAGTGTTTTATGTTAGATACTCGCATGTGTTGAACTTGGTAGCCAAGCTGCCTCCATTTGTCTCCCATATTTTCTTTTACTCCACTTGACTTAAGCATGCTGAAATTGACTGCTTGAGCAATGTTGAACTTGGCTGCCAAGCTAGTGCCCTCTGTTTCCTCTCGGTTTCCTGACTGAATAATATGTTCTGCTGTGAGCTCTGATGAGTTGCCGGTTTACAGTAATATTGATGAAGTTGACTGGCACATTCCTTTACAAACATGATACATACACCCTCATTTCACTTGTAAACACCTACCCTTTTCAGAAACAAAGTGTGAGGTTTCAGGTATGGTGCCAAGCATGGAGGAGCCCCTTGTTGCGGGCAGCATTGAGAAGACAGGAGAGCTGAAAGAGAGCCTGGTAGTGATCGAGATCAAGAAGCAGTTGTACCTTGCCGGGCCTCTCATCGCCGGATTCCTCCTGCAGAATGTCGTCCAGATGATATCCGTTATGTTTGTCGGTCATCTCGGTGAGCTCGCTCTCTCGAGTGCCTCCATCGCCACCTCCTTTGCCAGTGTAACCGGCTTCAGCTTTTTGGTATATTATGTGATTTTCATCTCTTACATTATACTGTATGTTGGACGTCCTAAAAAAATTTAGCACAACTTGAATGCTTTTTCTTGTATCTGTTTAGGCTGGCATGGCGAGCAGCTTGGACACACTCTGTGGGCAAGCCTTCGGGGCAAAACAGTACCATCTTCTCGGCATCTACAAGCAGAGGGCAATCGTCGTGCTTACCCTGGTGAGCGTTGTGGTTGCCATAATATGGGCATACACCGGGAAGATTCTTCTGCTCGTCGGCCAGGATCCGGAGATTGCTATGGGGGCAGGGAGCTACATCCGGTGGTTGACTCCAGCATTATTCGTTTACGGACTGCTGCAGTGCCATGTCCGGTTCCTGCAGACGCAGAACATAGTTCTCCCGGTGATGATGAGCTCAGGTGTCACGGCTCTGAACCATGTCCTTGTGTGCTGGTTGCTGGTGTACAAACTTGGGCTGGGAAACAAGGGTGCTGCCTTGGCAAATGCCATCTCGTACCTGACCAATGCGTCCATCTTGGCTATCTACATCAGGGTCTCCCCAACCTGTAAGAACACTTGGACAGGGGTTTCAAAAGAGGCGTTCCACGACCTTTTTAGCTTCATGAGGCTTGCCGTTCCATCTGCTCTTATGGTTTGGTGAGTTTACTACTGTGCCCCTCAAACTGTAGGTACATACTTTCGTGCAGTTAAGTCTGATCTTTCATGTACACAGCTTGGAGTGGTGGTCATTCGAGCTTCTGGTACTTCTCTCTGGACTTCTGCCGAATCCTAAGCTCGAAGCGTCGGTACTGTCTATCTGGTGAGTATTATTTTCATGGGGTATGCCACATGCTGTTTGCCCTTTTTCTGATAGGAAATGCTGAAATTTTTGCAGCCTAAATACAGGTTCATTAGTATTCATGATCCCTTTGGGGCTTGGAGCAGCCATAAGGTATGACTTAACAACTCAAACTCATAAAATTATATCATATAGTCACTTTGGTAATAAAATCGTTCATCTTGTCTTTTTAGCACCCGGGTCTCAAACGAGCTTGGTGCTGGGCGGCCGCAAGCTGCCCGTCTAGCTACTCGTGTGACCATGGTTCTGGGTCTTGTGACGGGTGTATTCTTAGGAATTATTATTATTTTGGTGCGCAACTTATGGGGATATGCTTACAGCAACGAGAAGGAAGTTGTCGAATACATTTCCAGAATGTTGCCAATTCTGGGGATGTCATTTGTTTTTGATGATCTGCAGTGTGTTCTTTCGGGTAACTATAGATGATACTGCTCCTAGTATTTTTCTTGCGACTGTGTCTGTTTGCATGCGATGATTAATGAACAATGTGTATGGTTTTTACGAAAATTATTCTCAAGGTACTGACTGCAATGTGATATTGCAGGTGTTGTTAGGGGCTGTGGTTTGCAAAAGATTGGCGCCTATGTCAATCTCAGTGCATACTACCTTGTCGGTGTTCCGGCAGTGTTATGTTTTGCCTTCTTCTTCCATTTTGGTGGAATGGTACCCACCCTTATACTTACCACATAAAAGTGTTTCAATCTCATTTCTATTTCTGATTCGAACAATGAACATCTAAAGAACCGAGTCTGAACTTCAGGGATTGTGGTTCGGAATCATCTGTGGACTCCTCGTGCAGATGCTGCTGCTGCTTTCCATTACCCTGTGCACCAACTGGGAGAAAGAAGTACGTAAACCAACCAAAACTCATGTCACGCATTGCATACTCATTTTTTTTGTTATTTCCTCAATTTCTTGAGTTCTCAATAATGCGTGGCCTATAATCTTTCGTTCTGTTTCCGTAGGCTACAAAGGCAAAGGACAGAGTTTTCAGTTCTTCCTTGCCTCTGGACATGACCACATGAACGTGGCCAGAACAGAAGAACACGGTGCAAGGAGAGATATGGAACTCATGGAGAATTTGTCGCGAAGAAAACTGCCTCGTCTCGATATCACCAGCAGCATGGTGCCTCCTTCACAGACATCGGCCCGTTCTGCTTTGGTGATCTTTTTGTCGATGGCGTGCCATAAGATGTGTATTGGCAAGCAAACGCATTGCACTTGATATGATTAGGTCATATGGGAATAATAATGAAGTGTTCTACTGACCAGAAAATCCGCAGTATGGATGCAACATTTCTCTTGAAACTTACTTTCTCCGTTCCATAATATAAGATGTTTTACCTTGTGAAGATAGTGTATCTTATGAAACAGAGGGAGCAGTAGACTATTTTTCTTGATTATAAAACGCCTCGGTTGCTGACGTAAGATAACAAAATTGCAAGGACTACGGCATGATGCTGTCACTGCTGTCTTTCTTTTTTGTTTACAAAGGGAGAGAACTCCATTTCACATTGCAAGTTTTCCTTGTCTCGGTTGTTTAACCTAATTTTCCAGAAAACTTTGTGTGCTCTTTGAGTTGTTTAGTTGCTTTGAAAATCAATTCCAGTGTGATCTTTTTTTTTGGTCGGGCGTGCATGCTGTCTTTTTTTTCACAAATTCATATCTCACCCACCATTATCAACAGAGGACTCCTTCACCTGGCGCTGTGACCGGCTGTTACTCTGCCTGTTGTGCATACTACTATGTTGCCTCGGCCTGGTCGGGAGGTGCTTTAAGACCTAGACCAACCGTCCAGTCACCTGTGGCCTGCCCCAAGGGGATGCACCCTACCAATCGAGCAAATGTCCAAAGACGATGCAGGCTACCAATCCAGAAAGCCTGTAAGAAAGGCATGCAGGCTATCAAACACACGCCTAATTGAAAAGACATTGTTTTCTCTAAGTATTTTGGTATTGATGACAATCTCACTTGTGGTTTAATGGTGTGTCTAAGTTGCAGGTTTTACTCTTTGGCACTTTGATTTGTTGACTCATCTCTTGAAGACTCGTGAAGACGGCGCCTCTTGTTATTGCTTTTCTCTCTATTTTTTGCTGCTTTAAGAGGTTGTACTATCAAAAGGGGGTCCATCCCGGAAGGATGTGGGGAATCATGTTTTTTTGTACAAACCATACTTGCACCTCCACAGCCTTCCTATTGTTCAGCGAGAGAGCGATCCTTCGAGGGGTTTGGGTTGTTTCTGCCCTGGCCGGAAGTACCGGCCATGCGTCGGTAGTTTCGCCCGCAGTCTTCTGCGGGGCTGGCGTAGGCGGTAGTTCCAGCTCAAGTACCAGCCCTAGTTCCGGTCAGCATCAGTAAGCCTATGTCTGGAGTGTTCGATTTGAAGGAATTAGTGCCAAAAGTTGGACCGGTAGTACCGGTCCCTGACCGGAACTTCCGGCCGACACTACCTGGCCACTTCCTTTGGTACCCATGAGCGTTACTACCGCCCAGCCATCGATAGTTCTGGTCAGGAGTTTTCGCGACCCAGTATTTTCAGGCCTAGTTCCGCTCCAACTTCTGGCATTGTCATGGTTCTGGTCAGTGACACTTCTGTTTGAAGTGTCCTATTTAACGGAACTTGGACCGAAACTTGCTCCAGTAGTACCGATCGGTAGTTCCGCTCACAGTGAGTCGGAACTTCCGACCATACCTGGAGCCTCTCCCTTCATCTTTCGAGCCATTGGGGATGGCTTACTGGAAATACCGGCCACCCACCGGTAGTACCGGTGGTGTCGCGAGATCTGCAACAATTCATTTTGAAGGGAGCCTATTTAAGGCACCCTTCTTTCTCCTCCCTACCCAACTCTTCAATTTCTCTCTCCTCCATTAATACAAGAGCTCAGTCTTCCTAGCCACTCAAACCTCTTGATACTTTGAGGAGTGGGAGAGGTGACCTAGATCTACACTTCCACCAAAGGAATCTTGATTCCCCCACCCATCATGTATGGATCTTGTTACTCTTGGGTTCCTGGAACCCTAGACGGTGTAGGACATCCTCGGAGCTAGGGCATGCGCTGTGAAGCTTTGTGCTGTTGTTGAGGGCCTCCAATTAAGTTGTGGAGCTCCCCCTCAACCTTGTTGTAAAGGTTTCGGTTGGCGCCTTCAAGGTCACCGGTTAGTGGATTGTGAGCCTGCCTTTGTGGTGGAGCTTATCGGATAAGAAGGTGAGGCATTTGTGGCGCTCGGGTGACTATGTGTGGCCCGACACCTCTCCAACGTAGACGTAGCTTCCTTGGAAGTGAACTATAGGAATTACATCTCCACGTCTTCTCTTCGGTTTACTCGCTTCGCACCTTTAATTCTTGTCATTTACCGCTTTGTTACTTGTTGTTCTCTTGCATATAGGATTGCTCATCTAGTTGCATATCTAGAGAACCTTATTCCTTGCAAAGCCTAAACTTGATTAAAAGGATAAAAAATGGTAGTCTCCTAATCACCCCTCTAGTCAACCAAAGTCGAACCTTTCAATTGGTATCAGAGCCAAGGCTCTTACTTCGGGATTTACCGCCTAAGAGATGATGGCCGACGAAGAGGGTAGTTGTAGTGATAACACCAAGAATTTGGCATCCATGGAAGACCTCAAGAAATTGGAGACTTCCATGATGACCAAAATTCGAGGAAATGATGACTCTTTTGCAGTCCCTTAAACCTAAACCCATGATTGCCACTCCTCAAGTTGCCTCCCAAACCACCAAGCCTCCTCCCAAGAACCTTGTCGTGATCGCCCCCGTGGTGAATCGCGTGGCGGTCTCTACTCACTTGGTCCTTGGCTTTGTTTCTCAAACTTCCAAGTGCCCAAGCGAGAGCACCGATGGGCTAGGTGACTCATCCTCCAAAGAGGGAGATGAGGGAAATGATTACTCGGCAGTGCCCCTAGCTCTGAAGTACGCTCCGGACCCACCAATTCCCATGCCTCATATCATACCTCAAGGAGCACCACCCATGTTAGATACTTCAATTTTCGCCAATTGGCAATATCTAATGCAATATCATATTTCCAGCTCTTATATTGAGTTAAATGAGGATTATGGAAGACAGCTTCTCTCCATATGACCCAAAGAAGTTAACTCGAGCCGAGGTGGTGGACAAGCAACTCAATCCCATCGCTTTGGGAATGATTTAAAAGGCATTGGCTCCCAAGGACATTGCTCACATTCGGCAATTCTCCACCGTCAAAGAAACTTGGGATCATCTCACTGGCTATTTGTGGGAAATGCAAGCATCCAAAGCTCCAAGTTTTATGAGGTCAACAATGAGTCTTATGGCTTTGATATGCAAGATGATGAGACTCTCGAAGACATGTATAGGCGTCTCAAAGTCCTTTGTTGCACCATGAGGGATCTTGGCGCCACCTATGTTGATGACAAGTTCATCAAGATAAAGTTTGTGCAAGCTCTTCTTACATTTGAAGAAAAAAGCTCAACTCCATCAAGGTAAGAAGCAACTATTACATGATGACATCCCAAGAAGTCTTGAGTGAAGTGATTGCCATGAACATTGCCAAGAAGAATGCGGAATCTACACGTGCTCGTGATTTTGGGTCCCAAAGGGTGATTCTTGCCTTGAAGGCCAATGTTGTTGAAGGGGATGATGATGAAGACACTTGTGATTAGTCACAAGAGGACATCATGTATGCCTTCAACGAGCATCTTGCACTTGCATCAAGGTCCTTTTGGAATAAACCGGGCATGAAGTCAAGGTCAAGGGACAACTCAAAATTCATCTCAACAAACAAAGTTCCTAAAGTGAGATCTTGCTACAATTGCAATGACAATAGCCACTTTGTGGCCAAATGTCCCTTTGAGAATAGAGAATACAATGGTGGTCACCTCATCCGCAAGATCAATTCAAGAACTCCCCATCCTTTGAACAAGAACTTCGCTGACAAGAATGTCACCAACAAGGAAAGGGCAATGGTGGTCCATGAAGAATTCCTTTCAGTTTCAGATGATGATGATGATGATGATGATGATGAAGCTCAAGGTGGTGAGATTTTGGGAACTCTGCTATTGCTACTACTTCTACTCCATGTTTGTCCCCCCTTTGACTCCCCCAACGAGAACATAATCTCGTCCAACAAAAATTGTCTCATGGCAAAGGCCACCGAGGTAATGCCCACTTCCAAACCTATCTCAAGTGAACCTTCCTCTCTTGATCTTGAAGGTCTTGAGATAAAGAAATGGTTGACATGTGTGATTTCATTGCTACCTTGGATGAAGAGACTAAAACTTCCTTTGATGCTCTACTAAGTCAACTTGATCATGCTAGGGATATTCTAGATGAAAAGGAAGAAGTAACTGGCTTGCTAAGTGAAAATGAAAGAGATGCCACTGATGAAATTGCCTCACTTACACAAAGTTTTGAGGATAAACAAAACATGAGAATCACTCTTGAGGAGTGTCTCTAAGATATTAGATGACCATAATCTCTCTATGTCATTGCTCACTAAAGACCGTGATCATGCTCTAGCTTTGGTTAAAGTTCTCAAGAATTAAAAAGTTGAGTTTGGTTTTGGTCATGATAGGAGTCGAGAGGAACTTGAGAAAATGAAAGAGGAACACAAAGTCTTGGAGAAAAAATTCTCAAGTCCTTTTGAATCCCATGAGCAACTTCAAACTCAACTAACTTGTGAAATTGCTAAGTCTTCCGCTATGCAAGTTATAGACTTGTCTAGTTCTTCTAATCCTTGTTGCAAGAATGTGAAACTCATCGAGGAGAACAAAGTGTTGAAAGACCAACTTGCAAAAGGGAATGTTGACAAACAAGGTGTTGGGTTTGTTCCCAGGCCTAGGAAGAATAAGAAGAATAAAAGAGGAGAAAGAACAAGGCCAATGCTCAAGGACCCTCTCATGGTCCTACTCTTTTGCAAAGTGACAACTTTGCCGGGAAGAACAATCCCTCTTATATTCTTTGCAAGTATTATGATGGTCATGTTATACATTGGGACTTCTTACCCTCATGATTATCATTGGACTATTTGGGTGCCAAAGACCCTCATTACTAACAAAAGGGACCCATTGCAAAATGGGTACCTAAGAACAAAGCTTGATTTTCTTTTAGGACTATGCTTCTGGTGGATCTAAATGGGTGCTCGATAGTGAGGCTACAAGTCATATGACCAGAAGCAAGTCCATCATGTCGGAGATCCGGCCAAACCATGCAAACACTATGGTCTCCTACGGTGATTAAACAAGTTCTTAACTATTGAGTTTTGGCAAGGTGGTGGTAACCCCAGATGTATCATTGGTTGACGTCATGCTTGTCAAAACCCTTGGTTACAACCTCCTTTCCGTTCTTGCTCTAGCCGTTATGGGTCTTTCTTTGTTCTTCAATGAGCACTCCATGGTCCTCACTTGGATCAAGTCTCTCATGGTGGCTTTCGTCGGGTACGTAGAGCATGACTTGTATGTGGTGGACTTTTCGGGGACCATCACTACACATGATCTATGTCTCTATGCTAAATCCGACAATGGTTGGTTGTGGCATTACCTCTTGGCCCATGTAAACATGAGGACTTTGCAAATAATTCACACAGAGGGACACATTCTTGGACTAAATGATGTTTCTTTTGCCAAAGATCATGTGTGTAGGGATTGTATTGAAGGGAATATGCATGAGACTCCTCACAAGGCTCTTAATCAAATCACCACGGAAAGATGCTTGGAACTCCTTCACATGGATATCTTTGGGCCTCCGTCACATGATAGTTTTGGAGGGAAGAAATATTGTTTGGTGATTGTTGATGATTTCTCAAGATACACTTGGGTCTACTTGTTTTAAGTTCAAGAGTGAAAATCAAAAGACCGTCATCGACTTTACAAATCATGTCCAACAGAAACACAATGCAACTATCTTATCCATCCTAAGTGACAATGGTACCGATTTAAAAAATTACACTTTGGATGAGTTCCTTAGTGATGAGGGGATCAAGAATCAATACTCCACTCCTTATACCCCTCAACAAAATGGCATGGTTGAAAGGAATAACCATACTGATGTCTACGCACTTCTATTCTTGTAGACAGTTGTTGGGCCTCCAAGTGTAGAGGTTTGTAGAACAGCATCAAGTTTCTCTTAAGTGGATTACCCAAGGTTTATCAAACTCAGGGAGGAAGTGGTCAAAGGTATTCCCTGTCAAGCAATACTGCAATCAAGATACAAGAAGTCTCTTGTGTCCCCAACACACCCAATACACTTGTCAGGTGTATAGGTGCACTAGTTCGGCGAAGAGATAGTGAAATACAAGTGGTAACGGTGCTAGAAAATAGCTTGACGGTGAGGTAAAGACTAAAGCAAGCAAACATGCAACAGATCCAGATGCAAACGGTGTTTCAATGTTTAGAAACAAGGCCTAGGGATCATACTTTCACTAGTGAACACTCTCTCATATAAATATTCTCTCTTCATGATACTACTCTTAACTACTCTCCAGTGGGACACTAATCATCGGTAGGGCTATAACAGCACTCCTCAAAGTACGCCTTCCCCAATCAAGATAACCCCACACTGTCACCTTGAGCGCTAGATGGTTCCAACAAACACCACAATTTCATAGAGACATCCAACTCCAAATATACTCATGATAAATATATATGTAATCTAGCCTAAGTGCCACACATGGTATGCACGCTGTCACTTTCACACAGGTGGAGGAAAGCATAGATCTATTAAAGCACAAAGAGTATTTATGTAGACTCAAACCTAAGTGCCACCATGGCGTGCACGCTGTCACTTTCACACACATGGGGAGAGCAGAGATCTATTAAAGCACTTGAGTAGCAAGGTAGATATACTTAATTACAAAGCTCATGATCACAATATGACCATGCATAGAGAGAGAGATGAACACATAGCTACCGGTAGAGCCCTTAGCCTCGAGGAAGAACTACTCCCTCCTCATCATGGGAATCAGCAACGGTGATGAAGATGGCGATGGAGATCGATGGAGATGGCTCCGGGGGCACTTCCCCATCCTGGCAGGGTGCCGGAACAGAGACTTTCTGTCCCCCGAATCTCCCTTTCGGTGGCGGCGGCGCTATGGAGGTTTTCGTGGATTTCTTCTGGATACCCTAAGGTTTTTCGGTCGGAGGCTTCTTATAGGCGCAGGAGTCAAGGTCGGTGGGGGTACAGGGGGCCCACACCCCCTGTAGGCGCCTCCATGGCTTGCCCGCGCCTAGGGGGTGCGACCACCCTATGCCCCCCCTCCGGCTCTGCTTCGTGGTTCCGTGTTGCTCCGGGAAAAATAATGACTTTGGATTTTGTCTCATCCAATTCCGAGAATATTGATTTTATGCCTTTCTGGAACCAAGAACAGAAGAAAACATGCAACTGGCACTGTGGCAACTTATTAATAGGTTAGTTTTAGAAAAGATATAAAAACACCTCAAAGTATATACAAAGCAAAGAAAAGTAGATACAAAACAAGCATGGAGCATAAAAATTATAGATATGTTTCCGACGTATCAAGCATCCCCAAGCTTAACTCCTTCTCATCCTCGAGTAGGTAAGTGATAAAAATAATAATTTTTGAGGTAACATGCACCCTCACAATAAATATCAAACCATTTGCAAGCATTGAAAGCTGGGATCAAAGAACTCTCAACATGTGCATGAAAGATCGAGATCTAACAATAGGACATAGTAACTATGCATGCTACATGAAAGGCTATAAACAAAGATCATGAATAACATGCATTGAAAAATGTTTGTTTGTTTCACATACAGAAAACATAGCATAGTGGCAATCAGCTTGTCCCTCATAGAGTAGCAAATAGATGCATAGGACACCTTCAAAGTTCACAAGGGTGACTAGAAACAAGTAGCACAAGAACAAGTAATATCACAATATGCATCAATCAATAAGCTTTGGAACACTGCACACAGAATGACAACTATGCTCTCTTAATGGTGCCTAAAGGTAGAAGGTGGAGACTCAATAATGGTGGAAGAAAAGCCTTTTATAAAGGAAGCAGGGATTTCAAGTTTCAAAAAGAGCTTCCAAAAATTATGGTACTTGTTAGCTTTCATCCCTCATTGCCCCTATCATAAGCATCTTGAAGTGATTAAGGTTAAAGTGACAAAGATGGAGTATATGCTTGACGAAGTATAAGTTGGCAATCTCAAGTCCCTTGAATACGAGGGCCACACCTCATGCTACTCAACTTTAGTCACCTGTAAGTTCTTGTCACTGTAAGTATTTGCATATCACAGAGAACCGCCAACGGGGTACCCCTTGCACATGGTACAGGAGCTTTTCCATAACGAAAATGACAAGGCAAGCAGACAATGAGCATCTCAGCAATCTTTTTATCTACCATATGCATAGATTTTTATTGAGGATCCTTCATAGATAGCTCACTATGGTGATGCTGCAAGTTTCTACCATGATTAGGCATGGCTTAGGCTAGCGGCCCAGGAGTTTCTCTAACATAGAATACAAACTCCATGGACTTACAAGTTCCCTCTTTATTTCACACCGGTGACATCCATAGACAAAAGAGAATGATATCAACTGAGTACAAAGTACAAGTGCAATGTTGAAAACGTTCCTCGTGGCAGCACGGTTCTGCTAATTTCAACGTATAAGTGCAAGCATATACAACATATATGACACAATGGTTCAAGTTTATTAGGGGCAAAGAATATAAAGTGTGCCATCAAGTTCGTGAGGGCTTTAATCACTAAGTTTTCACATAACAAAATAATTTTTAATTGGAAGATAGCTGAAAACAAGAATATACTTGGAATGGTGTAACACACCATTCATAGGAGTTTATAGTAGACACTTTGGAATAACTTGGTTTCTTGGGAGCTGGAAGCATGACTAGAGCTCACTCATATAAGTGGAGGCTAGCAAAAGACTGGGAGTGACCAACTAAGAGAGCAATAATGGCCATAATCATGCAGAGCGACAAAACATTACTAATCAAAGCATAAAGTGGTACTACAAGTCAAGGACTAAATGATCATAGAGGCTATGGTGACTTGTTCATAGTCATAACATGGTGTAAGCATGTGCCAAGTCAATCCAAATAAAGCATCAAAGGAGAATACCACAATACTATGCTTTTGTATGCTAAAACAATGCATAATTTCTTCAAGGAACACTAAACAATCCCAATTGTTTGGAACAAGACATGCTACAGCAATAATCACTAAACATAAGGTCAAAAATGCCTAGCATGTCATGTTAAAGTCTAAGTCACAGTCAATGCAAGCTCATCTTGCACTTACAAGCAAGAACTTACTACTCTTTTCCAACACCAATCAACCTATTTGAAACAACTCACAAAGATAATAATCAATAAAGACTAGTGAGATTGTCTCACAAATCCACAAAGAAGAACTAAAAAGTTCTAAGCTGAAAGCACACGAAAACTAAGGCTAAACACAGTGCTAGCAAAAGAGAACACTCACAAAACAATAAGAGTGAAAACTAGAGTGTTCTAGGCAATGAAAACAGAGTGTGTCTTTCTTCACAAGAAGTGTGATGTAACCAACCAACTTACTCAAGCAAACTAGGCAAACGAAAATAAGACGTTCCAAGAACAACACAACAATGTATGAAACAATAAAAACGAAGTGTCTAGAAAGACCTGAGATTTTTATTGATGAAGAAGGGGATGCCTTGGGCATCCCCAAGATTTGACGCTTGTACCTCTTGAATATTTCTTGGGGTGGCATGGGGTGGCATCCCCAAGCTTGAGCTTTTGTCCAGTCTTCATCTCATTACATCATTCTTTCTCTACACCTGCAAATTTTCCTTCATACAAAACTTCACACAATCTTCATTAGCAACATTAGTGTATTCAAAAGATATTAGACCTATGGCAAAGCTTTGGAACAGCAAAACTTTTCACTAAAAACATAAGCTACTGTAGCAAATCCTTCAAAAAGCTCAATTTCCCAAAAAGAACCCAAAAAGGAATCAATAAGAAGCAAATGCAAATAATGGCAGAAATCTGTCAAAACAGACCAGCAGGTAGGAACCGATTTTTTCGAAGACCTTATGTTGCTCAAATCAAAAAGTGTTGAACTAACAAAAGTTAGCTAACATACTGGGGGATTTATACATAAATTTTTATGGTGGACGAAAGAAATATGTTTCGGGACTGCAACTCCCCAAATCTTACTTCCCTCTCATTAGAGGTCATTCTTGGCACAAAAAGCAAATAAAAAGGATAAGGAGAGGTTATTACTGAAGTAATAACTTCCAAGACTCAATAAAACTCTTGGGTTATCTCCCAACAAGTACTTTTCTTTAACGCCTTTAAGTTAGGCATGATAATTTGAGAAGATGCTCATATAAGAAATATGAATTGAAGTAAAAGAGAGCATCAAGAAGCAAATTCAAAACACATTTAAGTATAACCCACTTCCTATGCATAGGAATCTTGTAAAGAAACAAGTCATGAAATCACAAAGCAATAAGCATATGAAAGCAAAACAAGTGCAACTTCAAGATTTTCAACATAAAGAGGGGAACTTAATATTTTTGAGATGTATAAAACCATGTTTCCCTCTCTCATAATAACTTTCAGTAGCATCATGAATAAAATTAACAATATAACTATCACATAAAAAATTCTTATCATGAGCCACATGCATAAAATGATTATTACTCTCCACATCAGTAGTAGGAGCAAATTCAACAAAATAGCTATCATTATTATTCTCATCACCATAATCATCAAATATAGGAGGCAGATTGTAATCACAATTACTTTTCTCCTCAATAGTATGTGGACTGAAAATATCATACTCATCATTGTAGTCATCATATATTAGAGGTTCGGTATCATCATAAGCAATAGAATAGCTATCTTCCAAAGATGGGGGACTAAAAACTTCATTTTCATAAAAACTAGCTTCCCCAAGCTTAGACGTTTCCCCAAGCTTATTTACATTGCTATTAGCATGCAAATAAAGCTCCATAGGTTTTTTAATTTTCTCTTCAAACACTTCATGTCCTAACTCAAGACAAACACTATAAAGCTCTCTAATTTTGTTGTTGTTTTCCATTAAGCCTAACTAGTGAAAACAAGAAAAAAGACACAATTGCAGAATCTAAAGGAAATAACTTCGAGCACTCACACCGGAGGATGTGAGTACCTTTTACCTTACCTCCCCGGCAACGGCGCCAGAAAATAGCTTGATGTCTACGCACTTCTATTCTTGTAGACAGTTGTTGGGACTCCAAGTGCAGAGGTTTATAGAATAGCAGCAAGTTTCCCTTAAGTGGATTACCCAAGGTTTATCGAACTCAGGGAGGAAGTGGTAAAAGGTATTCCCTCTCAAGCAATCCTGCAATCAAGATACAAGAAGTCTCTTGTATCCCCAACACACCCAATACACTTGTCAGGTGTATAGGTGCACTAGTTCGGCGAAGAGATAGTGAAATACAAGTGGTAACGGTGCCAGAAAATAGCTTGACGGTGAGGTAAATACTAAAGCAAGCAAACATGCAACAAATCTAGATGCAAATGACATTTCAATGTTTAGAAACAAGGCCTAGGGATCATACTTTCACTAGTGAACACTCTCTCATATAAATATCCTCTCTTCATGATACTACTCTTAACTACTCTCCAGTGGGACACTCTAATCATCGGTAGGGCTATAACAACACTCCTCAAAGGCCGCCTTCCCCAATCAAGATAATCCCACACTGTCACCTTGAGCGCTAGATGGTTCCAACAAACACTACAATTTCATAGATACATCTAACTCCAAATATACTCATGATAAATATATATGTAATCTAGCCTAAGTGCCACACACGGTATGCACGCTGTCACTTTCACACATGTGGGGAAAAGCATAGATCTATTAAAGCACAAAGAGTATTTATGTAGACTCAAACCTAAGTGCCACCATGGCGTGCACGCTGTCACTTTCACACACATGGGGAGAGCAGAGATCTATTAAAGCACTTGAGTAGCAAGGTAGATCTACTTGATTACAAAGCTCATGATCACAATATGACCATGCATAGAGAGAGAGATGAACACATAGCTACCGGTAGAGCCCTTAGCCTCGAGGAAGAACTACTCCCTCCTCATCATGGGAATCAGCAACGGTGATGAAGATGGCGATGGAGATCGATGGAGATGGCTCCGGGGGCACTTCCCCATCCCGGCAGGGTGCCGGAACAGAGACTTTCTGTCCCCCAAATCTCCCTTTCGGTGGAGGCGGCGCTACGGAGGTTTTCGTGGATTTCTTCTGGATACCCTACGGTTTTTGGGTCGGAGGCTTCTTATAGGCGCAGGAGTCAAGGTCGGTGGGGGTGCAGGGGCCCACACCCCCTGTAGGCACCTCCAGGGCTTGCCTGCGCCTAGGAAGGTGCGGCCACCCTATGGACCCCCTCTGACTCTGCTTCGTGGTTCCGTGTTGCTTCGGAAAAAATAATGACTTTGGCTTTTGTCCTGTCCAATTCTGAGAATATTGATTTTCTGCCTTTCTGGAACCAAAAACAGAAGAAAACGGGCAATTGGCACTGTGGCAACTTGTTAATAGGTTAGTTCCAGAAAAGATATAAAAACACCTCAACGTATAGACAAAGCAAATCAAAGTAGATATAAAACAAGCATGGAGCATCAAAAATTATAGATACGTTTCCGACGTATCACGTACTTTGATGGATGCGTCTTGGATTATGTTAGTGGAATTCAAGTCCCCATACAACTTTTGGGCCGAGGCCATATCCACCGCTTGTCATGCAACCAACCGGCTATACCTTCGGAAGAAGAAGAAGAACATGACACCTTATGAGCTCCTCATCGGTCACAAACCCAATGTTAGCTACTTTTGAGTGTTCGGTTGTAAATGCTACATTCTCAAGAAAGGAGTTTGCTTGTTAAAGTTTGAGTCAAAGGCACAAGAAGGAATTTTCATTGGATACTCAAATCAATCTCATGCTTATAGAGTCTACAAAAAAGTCAATGGAAGAGTTGAAGAAACGAGCAATGTAAGGTTTGATAAAGATCATGAGTATATTATTAGGCAATACGGTGTTTGTGATCCAAGTGATGAAATTCCTCCTCAAGCCATAAGAAGAATGGGTATGGGATTCTTCCGCCCCATTGAGGAACCACTTGTGGCCAAAGGAGAAGGACCAAGCTCTACTATAGTGGATCCCTCGCTCTCACAAGAACATCTTGCCTCTCAAGGACCAATAATTTTGGCTCAAGCCCCTTCAACCTCCTCCAAAGCTCCTCATGCTCAAGACTATTCTAGCACCGGACTTCAAGCTCCTCAAAATTTACCTCCCCAAGATGGGGATCCAACTCAAGGCAACATCTAATGTCAAGATAGTGAAGATCAAGGACAAGCAATTGTTGATCAAGGCCCATCTTCTTCCTCTCCAAATGATGATGAATGCTCTCACGTGGTCTATATTGATGAAGATAGTGAACAAGTTCGTGCTTATTGTCAATGTGGGGACTCAATGGTGGTGATGACCAAATGGTTGATCAAGAAGCTCGTCTTGAGACCCAAGCCCGGCGTCAAGCATATCGCCTCGCCAAGATTATCAAAGATGTCCATATCCTTGATAATGTTTATGGACATTTCAATAGAGGTTCTACTACTAGGAGTCAATTAGCCTCCTTTAGCTCTCACCATGATTTTATCTCTCATGTTGAACCTCAAAAGGTCTTTGAAGCCCTTGAATATGATGATTGCCTTGACACAATGAATGAAGAACTTCACAACTTCAAGCGAAACAAAGTGTGTACCTTGGTGAAGCATCCCAAAGATTATCAAAATGTTATCAGGACCAAGTGGATTTTCAAGAACAAGCGTGATGATAATGGGATAGTGGTTCACAACAAGGCAGATTTAGTAGCCCAAGAATATTTACAAGTTGAAGGTATTGAGTACGGTGAGACTTAGGCCCCCATTGCTCGCCTTGGATCCATTCACATGCTTCTTGCTTATGCCACTAATCATAATTTCAAATTGCAACAAATGGATGTTAAGAGTGCATTCCTTAATGGTCCCTTGAAAGAATTGGTTTACGCCAAGCAACCTTTGGGTTTCGAGGATCCTCTCTTCCCGGACCATGTCTACAAACTCGAGAAGGCACTCTATGGCCTTAAACAACCCCACGTGCATGGTATGATTGCCTTCAAGAGCTCTTGTTAGACCATGGCTTCGAAGTTGGGATCATTGATCCCACTCCTTTTAATAAGAGAGTTGGAGGACACTTGTTCGTTTTCCAAATCTATGTTTATGACATTATTTTTGGGTCTATTAGCAAAGCTTTTAATGAGGATTTTGCTAATCTCATGACCGACCGCTTCGAGATGTCTATGATGGGAGAGATGGAGTTCTTTCTTGGCTTTGAAGTCAAACAATTGAGGAAGGGCACCTTCATCAACCAAGCCAAATATATTCAAGACAAAGGTGCCAAGACTCCCATGCCCATAAAGTTTAACCTTGATCTTGACTCCAAGGGTAAGGATGTGGATCAAAAGCTTTATCGCTCTATGATTGGTTCTTTGCTTTATCTTTGTGCATCCTGACCGGATATTATGTTGAGCGTGGGTATGTGTGCAAGATTTCAAGCCGCACAAAAAGAAATCCACATGGTGGAAGTCAAGAGAATCTTTTGATATTTGGTTCATATCTTAAACTTTGGGTTGTGGTACCCCAAGGGAGCTAGCTTTGATTTCATTGGATACACGGATTAGGATTGGGCGAGAGACAAGGTGTAAAGGAAGCCAACCTCTGATGATTGTCAATTTATTGGAAGATATTTGATATGTTGGTCATCTAAGAAGCAAAACTGTGTGTCTATGTCTACCGCCGAAGTCGAGTATATCTCTGTCGCAAGTTGTTGTGCTCAATTGCTATGGATGAAGCAAATTTTGAAGGATATCGGTCTATCATTTGACATGGCGCCCATTCTTTGTGAGAATGAGAGTGCCATTTCCATTTCTCACAACCCGGTGCAACACAACCATAACAAGTATATTGAGATTCGTCATCACTTCATTCAGGATCATGTTGCAAGAGCAGCCATTTCATTGGAGTATGTTCCCACCAAGTCTAATCTTGTGGATCTTTTCAGAGAGCCTCTTGATGAAGCAAGGTTCCGGGAGTTAAGGCATGAACTAAATATAATAGATTCGAGCAATGTGGCTTGAGTAACTTGCACACATGTAGGCATGGACTTAGGGGGAGTTTAGTTCCTCACATGAACCAACACTTTCTCTGTTATGTGCACAATAACGTATTCATTTTCTATGATATCTCAATGAGACAAAATGAGCTTCAGTGATGAGTTTTGGTAATGAACCCAAGATATATCTTCGCGGTGTCAAGCCAAATTTACTCATAAATGGTGGCCTCGGCCATCGACCCTTTTGTATTTTGATTGTTTCCCCTTGGTGTGTTTTGGTTTGGTGTTTCTCTTTGGTTTTGGTGTAGTTCTTTTGTTTGATTCCTACTAGTGTGTTCCATCTATCCTAGGTCGTTACTCTTACCTTAAGACCCCTCTATTTCCTACACAAGTTCTTCCTTGCCAAATTCCAAACCTGGGAAGTCCTTTCAGTCGTCACCAGAAGTTCTGGCTAGGCACCGATAGTACCAGCCCTGGGAGAAGTTCTTCAGAATTTCTCCCTAGAATGGTACTACCGACCGTGCCCAAACCTCCCATTGTCACCAGTAGTTATGGACCATGCCGGTACTACCGGCCGTGCTTGTCGATCTATAAGTAGCGGGCCCTAGGAAGAAAACAAGAATCTATTCCCTGACCCGCATCTTACAGGGAGCAGCCGCCCGGCAAGGACATCCTCGCGGAGGCGCCGATGGACCCTCCGACTCTGGCCACCCCTTCCAGATATGCTCTGTGGGATCCTTCCCCACCTTGATATCCCGCCATGGACTCCGGTATTTTCCCTAAGCTCCCTCCATTAATGGAGATCTTGCTCATTCACTTGCTTGAGTTAGGGCACACCATGTATAGGCTAGCTCTTTGGCTAGAACTTCATAAGGAGATCTTGGTAGGCCTAGGAATCCTTGTTGGGGTAGATTGGACCAATAAATTGAGTGTATCCGTCCACCATTCACCCTAGATATGATGAACTTCCCCGTTCATGTGCTCACTGGTACTACCGGTGAGGCACAACTGGTACTTCTAGTTGTTTCACCACCACCGGTAGTTCCGGAGGTTTACTGGAACTTCCGATGCACAATGTTTTGATTCATTCTCTGTATTTTTCCAATCTCGTTTTGTTTTTTCCGTCAAACTTGTTCACTTACCCAACCATTCCCTACCTCCCTTATGCTTTATGCTCAGGGCAAGGTGGTCCCCATGGTAGCTCCAAGCATTCTCGTGCATCCATAGGACCTCCGCCAAAGATTGATGAGGATGATCTTGAAGTTGTGCATCCCTCTGGTCAGACAACCCGTCAGAGAGCATCCGCTAATAACTGTACCACTACGGCTAAAGGGAAGATGCATGTTGTGTCCTCTAGTAAGAAAACCACCTCAGGGACCGACGTTTCCAAGATCTCCAAGTGGCCTCATCAAGCTTATGAGGATATTCGCAAGCAGGATCTCTATCGTGTTCCCCGTGATAGTCATGCTAAAGATCCCTTCTTCTATACCGTTCAGCAAGAGGAGATCTATCTTGAAGTATATGCATCCAAGAAGAAGAATGTGGTTGCCCCCCAAAAGTATATCAATATGGCTCACACGTGTGAGGCATTTGACATGTGCAGGAGGTTTGGGCTCACCAAGATCATGGAGCATCATCAGAACTTTGATGAGAGGGACATCACTCAGTTCTATACCACTCTCCACATGGATGGCCACCCCGTGGATGTGACAATGAAGTGGATGTCTTGTAATAGGCTGTTGTCTACCAAATGGTTTGAGTTTGCGGCCCTTCTTGGCTATCCCATTCTACTAGGCAAGAGGGACAATTGGTGGCGCAACCATAAGGACAAGGCTTCTGGTCCTGAAGTTTTGGAGCCTCTGTATATTGAGGGTTGGGGCATGAATGGTCAGGTTGCTCATCTGCTTTCTGTCTATGACATCATGCGTAAAGTGTACCAAAACACCATTGCCCCCAAGGCAGGTAACTTCGATCAGCTCCATGATTTCTAGATTGATCTTATGTATCAGACATATCTCCACAAGGATTCCGAAGAGCGGCTTGATATTATGCACTATCTATTCCATGAGATTTGGCTTGCCATGATTGAGAAGTGGTCATGCCCTTATGCTCCTTATATTCAGACTCTTATCAATGCTAAGTGGCAGGAAGCCACTGACACCATTTTCCCCAAGGACGCTTTCCTTACCCGAAGTGGTTATTCATTTAAATATGAAAACAATGGTTGTTCGATTTATATGAATGATATATTTTATTGTCATGCACATGTGATGAATGGTTTATTTCTGTTGGATCTCGATAATAGTGTTACACATATTCATAATGTTGATGCTAAAAGGATTAAACCTAATGATGATATATCTGCATATATGTGGCACTGTCGTCTAGGTCATATTGGTGTTAAACGCATGAAGAAACTCCATTCGTATGGACTTTTGGAATCACTTGATTTCGAATCATTTGACACATGTGAGCCATGCCTTATGGGCAAGATGACTAGAACATTGTTTTCCGGTTCAATGGAACGGGCAACAGATTTATTGGAAATCATACATTCTGATGTATGTGGTCCAATGAGTGTGTCGGCGCGAGGTGGATATCGTTATTTTGTTGCTTTCACGGATGATTTGAGTAGATACGGGTATATCTATTTGATGAAACCCAAGTCTGAAACCTTTGAAAAGTTCAAGGAATTTCATAATGAAGTGGAAAGTCATCGTAATAGAAAGATTAAATTTCTACGTATGACCGTGGAGGTGAGTATCTAAGTTATGAGTTTAGCGCACATATGAAAGAGTGTGGAATAGTTTCACATCTCACACTTGCCGGAATGCCACAGCATAATGGTGTTTCGGAACATCGTAATCATACTTTATTAGACATGGTTCAATCTATGATGTCTCTAACTGACTCGCCACTATCATTTTGGGGTTATGCACTAGAAACCGCTGCATTCACTTTAAATCGGGCACCATCTAAATCCGTTGAAAAGACACCTTATGAATTGTGGTTTGGAAACAAACCTAAGCTGTCATTTCTTAAAGTTTGGGGCTGCGATGTTTATGTGAAGAAACTTTAGCCTGATAAACACGAACCCAAAGCGAAAAAATGCATCTTCATAGGATACACTAAGGAAACTATTGAGTATTCCTTCTATCACAGATCCGAGGGCAAGATTTTCGTTGCCAAGAATGGATCCTTTCTAGAGAAATAGTTTCCCGTGAAAGGTGTGTGTAGTCGGAAGGTACAACTCGAAGAGGTTATTGAACCTTCTCTTTATAGTATGGCGAGTAGCGCAGCGCCGGAAGTTGTTCCGGAGTTGACTTCACCGAATGAAGAGGGAACTAATTATAATGATCATGAAACTCTAAAAGAGAATACTACCAAACCTCGCAGGTCAAGCAAGACACATGCAGCTCCTGAGCTGTACAGAAATCCTGTTATGAATTTCATGGTTGATGAAATAAATGACCCTGCGACGTATGAAGAAGCGATGATGAGCCCAGATTCCAACAAATGGCTAGAAGCCATGAAATCTGAGATGGAATCCATAAACAGAAACCAAGTTTGGACCTTGGTGGACTTACCTCACGACTGAAAGGCCATGGAGAACAAATGGATTTTCAAAAGAAAAACTGATGCTGATGGTAACGTAACCGTCTATAAAGCTCGACTTATCGCAAAGGGGTTTCGACAAATTCAAGGAGTTGACTACGATGAGACATTCTCTCCCGTAGTGATGCTAAAATCAGTTAGGATTATGTTAGCAATTGCTGCATATTTCGACTATGAGATATGACAGATGGATGTCAAAACTGCGTTCCTCAATGGCAACATTGAAGAAGAGTTGTATATGATACAACCAAAGGGTTTTGTCGATCCTAAGGATGCTGATAAGGTATGCAATTTTCAGTGTTACATCTATGGACTAAAGCAAGCATCCCGGAGTTGGAATCTCCGCTTTGATGAGGTGATCAGAGAGTTTGGATTTGTCCAAACTTATGGAGAGGATTGTATTGACAAGAAAGTGAGTGGGAGCAATGTGGAATTTCTTATATTATATGTGAATGACATATTACTGATCGGAAATGATGTAGATCTTTTAAACGGTGTTAAAAGTTATCTAAATAGCAAATTTTCAATGAAGGACCTAGGTGAAGCATCATACATATTAGGCATAAAGATCTATAGAGATAGATCAAGACGCCTAATAGGGCTATCACAGAGTACATACCTTGATAAGATTTTAAATAAGTTTAAAATGGACGAAAGTAAGAAGGGGTTCTTACCTATGTTGCAAGGCAAGACATTGAGTAAGACTCAAAGTCTGGCTACGACGGAAGAAAGAGAGATAATGGACAAGGTCCCCTATGCTTTAGCAATAGGCTCTATCATTTACGCCATCCTATGCACAAGACCGGATGTGGCACATGCTATTAGTTTGACTAGTAGATACCAATCTGATCCAGATTCGGAACACTGGATAGCGGTCAAAATATCCTTAAGTACTTAAGAAGAACTAAGGAAATGTTTCTCGTGTACGGAGGTGAAGAAGAGCTCGTTGCTAAATGTTATGTCGACGCTAGCTTTGACACCAATCCGTATGACTCTAAGTCTCAATCCAGATATGTATTTCTCATGAATGGAGGAGCGGTTAGTTGGAGGATTTCCAAACAACCCGTGGTGGCGGGATCAACAATGGAGGCCGGATATGTTGCTGCTTCGGAAGCGGCTCAGGAAGCGGTTTGGATAAAGGAGTTCATAACCGAACTAGGTGTGGTTCCTAGTGCATTGGACCCAATGGTGATCTATTGCGACTACAATGGAGCCATAGCCAATGCGAAGGAACCAAGGTCTCACAAGAATTCCAATAATATTAAGCGTCGGTTTCACTCCATCCGCGAACATGTCAAGGATGGAGATATAAATATTTGTAAAGTACACACGGATCTTAATGTAGCAGAACCGTTGAATAAAACTCTCCCTAGGGAAAAACATGATCAACACCAGAACTCTATGGGTGTTAGATTTATCACTATGTAACAAATTTATTGTCTCTAGTACAAGTGGGAGACTGAAGGAAATATGTCCTGAGAGGCAATAATAAAGTTGTTATTATATATATTCCAAGTATATGATAGATGTTTATTTTTCATGCTATAATTGTATTAATACGGAAACGTTAATACAAGTGTGTTTAATAAACAAATGGAAAGTTCCTAGTTATGCCTCTCTTATAAACTAGCTCGTTGATTAACAAGATGATCAAGGTTTCCTGATCATGGACATTGGATGTTGTTAATAATGAGGTCACAACATTATTGGAATGATATGATGAACATTCATTCGAAGTATAGCATTACAATCAAATTCATTGTGTTTATATTGCTATAACATCATAGGAAGCAATCCTAATCCTTAGGCCATGAGATCATGTCAATCACTAACACTGGAAGAGTATCTTGATAACATTAGACGTCACACCTTAACAGGGTGACTATAAAGGTGAGTTCAGTGCTACGAAGGTGTTATGTAGAGGCTCATGGATCAAGAGTGGAATTTGTCCATCCTGATGACGGATAGATATACTCTGGGCCCTCTCGGTGATATCACATTAGTTAGCTTGCAAGCAAGTGATGTGATCACTAGAATGTTATATCACGGGAAAGAGAAAAGAGTACATGTCGGTAACAAGATCAAACTAGGTATGACAATACCGATGATCGAATCTCAGACATGTAATATATCACGAGACAAAGGGATTAAGTTACTAGCGTAAAAGGTTCTCACGATCACATGAAGTCATTGTTGAATGTTTGAGAGTTAGTATGGATCTCCAGATCCCGCTTCTGATTATTAATCCGACAGGGGTCTCGATCATGTCCGCATTATTCACGAACCGTAGGGTGACACACTTAAGAGACATTGACACTATTTGGAACAAATATGTTCCAGACGAAAGAATTGCAAAGCGCAGGAATTATTTCTCTAGACACCGGAATTATTTCGGGTGAAATTGCTGAAATTATTTCTGCATGTGAAATAGAATACGAGCAAGGGGTTTTATGTGAATGTTTGTTAATTAATGTAATTGACAAAATTCTGAATAAATAAATAAAAGGAGTTTTATTTAAAGAGAGATTACATTAAATTTGGTGGAAATTTATTGGGATTTTTGAGTGGGATTTTGAGTGGAGAAGTGAAGAGGCAATTTGTGAGTGAGATCTCCACTCACATGAATGGATGGAGGGGTGGGGGCAGCCCCCATGCACCGGCCACCCCCTTGGGTCCCCCTCCTCCTATATAAGGCCTCTCTCTCCCTCTCTCACACTCACACCTCCTCGTGAAGGATCTCTCTCCCCCTCTAGTTTATCTCCCATGTTCTCGGACTAGCGAGATACATGTTCCCGGTGGCTTTTCGTTTGAAAAGAGTTGTAGCTTCCACCGCATCGCTAGAGCGAGGAGGCGGAGGTTGCTCGGTGGCTTGAACGTGTGTAAGAGCACGGATGTGCTGCTAATTTGCGGCGCTAGAATTCTTCTCGATCTTGAGATCGGCAAACGTTCGTCTACATCATCCACGAGTACAACCTCGTTAAAATTTGTCAATCTATAAAAGTATGTTCTCTATGGATGTATATCCATCCTTTGCTTGTATCTAATAGATAGATCTTGGTACTTAGTTGTTTCCATTATAGGATTTTTTTTATTTTCTATGCTGTGAACCCCACACATCAGCCATTTGCAATGACAATTTTTTATTCAAGTTTTCAAATATCTTACAAGAGAACCACAACTATAACCCTACAAAAACATTCTAACTATGTGCCACCTCCTGCGTCTGCAACTCTTCTTGAGCTTAGGCAAAGCGGCCACGCAGGTAAACATCATCGGGATTGGCCCGCACTGCTTCCCGGAGCTCGTCACGCTCTTTTGTGAGCGCTAGATGTAGGGTTTCGTAGCATGGAAAACAAAAAATTTCTACTGCATACAAACAAACAAGCCAAGATCTATCTACTAGATTGTAGCAACGAGTCGATGGAATAACTCACCCTCGAAGATTCCAAAGTGTTTAATGAGAGCGGATTCTCGTGGGTGATGTAGTCGTACTCTTGCCGATCTCAAGATCGCGTAGACGATCCTTCCGGCGCTGCGTTCCGGCAGCGCTTCCATAGTCGGTCACACGTTCGGTACTCGACGAAGACCTTCCTCTCCCTTGTTCCAGCAGGCAGCGGAGGTTGTAGCACTCTCCTCGCGATTCCGGCAGCACAACGGCGTGGTACCGGAAGTAGAGGGGAGATCTCGCAGGGCTTCGCCTTAAGCCGGAGCGAGTATGGTGGACTATGAGAGAGCTCCTCGGCGATCTAGGGTTTAGACACACCAAGGAGGAGGTGCTAGGGATTGGGGCTTGCCCAAGTCGGCGGGTAGGGGAGCCCTAGGCGGCGGCGGCAACAGGAGGTGGCGGCGCCGGGCTAGGGTTTTGGGTGGAGATCTTGTCTGCTAGGAGGGGCAGCCCTGCCCCTCCCTTTATAGGTGGGAGGCGCCGGCCAAGGAAAGGGGAGTCCCTCCCCAACTCGGATCCCTAGTGGGCCGGCGGTGGAGGAGGAACTCCTCCCCAACTCGGTTTCCCACTTCCCTTCCACTTCCCAAAATAGCCGTTTGACTTTTCAAATTGGCGTTTGACTTTTCAAACTAGGATTTGATTAAACCCTTTATTTTGTTCAGCGATGACACCTAGTACATGATGCAATCATTCCAACTTGGTATGACACATTCATGTACCCTTCCCCTCCGGAGTGCCGGACATTCCGGAACCTTCTAGAACATTCCCGATGAAAACACCGGAACCATTCTCCAACTCCGAAACAGGACTTTCCTTATATGAATCTTATTCTCCGGACCATTCCGGATCTCCTCGTGATATCCCGGATCCCATCCGAGACTCCGAACAACATTCGGTCTCTTACTCATCATTCCATAACTACTCAAACAACGCCGAATCCTTAAGTGTGTCTCCCTACGGTTCGTGAATTATGCGGACATGATCGAGACACTTCTCCGAACAATAACCAATAGAGGAATCTGGAAATTCATATGGCTCCCACATATTTCTACAATTACTTTGCGATCGAATGAACCACTTACATACGATACCAATTTCCCTTTGTCTCATGATAGTTTACTTATCCGAGGTTATGATCGTCGGTATCTCTGCATACCTAGTTCAACTTCGTTACCGATAAGTACACTTTTCTCGTTCCCGTGATATGTGATCCCTTGTGAGCCAGTCACATGCTTGCAAGCTAATTGGATGACATTCCACTGAGAGGGCCCAGAGTATATCTATCCGTCATATGGATGGACAAATCCCACTCTTGATCCATGTGTCTCAACCAATACTTTCCGAACACTCAATGCCACCTTTATAGCCACCCAGTTACGGTGTGGTGTTTGATGTCATCAAAGCATCCTTCCGGTGAAGGTGATATGCATGATCTCATGGTCGAAGGAATTAGGTTACTATGTATCAGAAAGCATATAGCAATTGAACTATTAAAATGACTTGATCTTTATGCTACGCTTATCTATAGGAGTATGTCCACCATATCATTCTCCTAACGATATGATCTTGTTGTTAATAACATCTCAATGTTCATGATAGGGAAACCACAATCATTTATTAACCAACAAGCTAGTATTATAAAGAGGCTTTACTAGGGACTTTATTTTAGTTTACAAATCACACAAGTATTAATGTTTCCTTGTTAATACTATTATAACATGAATGTAAACATTTATCATAAACACAAAGATATAATAATAACTACATTTATTATTGCCTCTAGGGCATATCTCCAACAGTCTCCCACTTGCACTAGAGTCATCTAATCTAGATTACATGGTAATATACCGAACACCCATGGCAGTTTGGTGCTGGTCATGTTTTGCCCTCGGGAGAGGTTTATTCAACGGATCCGCCACATTCAGATCTGTGTGTACTTTGCAAATCTTTATGTCCCCATCCTGGACATGTTCTCGAATAGCGTGAAAACGTAGCTTGATGTGCTTCAGCTTCTTGTGTGACCTTGGTTCTTGCGCATTGGCTATGGCGCCCATGTTATCACAGTAGATAGACATTGGGTCCAGCGCACTAGGAACCACACCCAGCTCTGTAATGAACTCTTTCATCCATATCGCTTCTTGTGAAGCCTCCGAAGAAGCCATGTATTCCGATTCAGTTGAAGATCTCGCCACAACGCTTTGCTTTGCACTCCTCCAGCTAACTGTTGCACCATTCAAAGTAAATACGTATCCAGATTGTGATTTAGAATCATCCGGATCGGTGTTCCAACTAGCACCGGTGTAACCATTAACAACGAGTTGTTCATCACCTCCATAAGAAAGAACCATATCCTTAGTTCTTCTCAAGTACTTAAGGATGTTTTTGACCGCTGTCCAATGATCCACTCCTGGATCACTTTGATATTTGCTAGTTAAACTAACAGCATATGCAATGTCGGGTCTAGTACATAGCATGGCATACATTAGAGATCCTATGGCTGAGGCATAGGGAGTCTTACTCATCCTTTCTCTATCTTCTGCCGTCGTCGGACTTTGAGTTTTACTCAAGGTCGTATTGGGCAACATGGGCAAGAACCCTTTCTTGCTATATTCCATTCCAAACCTCTTTAGAACTTTGTCCAAATATGTACTTTGTGACAATGATATTAGGCGTCTCGATCTATCTCTATAAATCTTTATGCCTAATATGTAAGTTGCTTCGCCAAGATCCTTCATTGAAAAACTATTATTCAATATTCCTTGACACTATTAAGAAGGTCTACATCATTTCCAATCAACAATATGTCATCTACATATAGTATTAAGAATGCTACAGAGCTCCACTCACTTTCTTGTAAATACAAGCTTCTCCATAAGTTTGTATAAAACCAAAACTTTTGATCACCTTATCAAAATGTTGATTCCAACTTCGGGATGCTTGCTTCAATCCATAGATGGACCGTTGAAGTTTGCATACCTTGTTAGCATCTTTAGGATCGACAAAACCTTTGGGTTGCATCATATACAACTCTTCATCAATGTCTCCATTGAGGAATGTTGTTTTGACATCCATCTGCCATATCTCATAATCATAATATGCAGCGATTGCTAACATAATCCTCACAGACTTTAGCTTCGCTACAGGTGAGAAAGTCTCATCGTAGTCAACTCCTTGAATTTGTCGAAACCCTTTTGCGACAAGTCGAGCTTTATAGACAGTAACATTACCATCGGCATCTGTTTTCTTCTTGAAAATCCATTTGTTCTCGACAGCCTTCCGGCCATCCGGTAAGTCCACCAAAGTCCATACTTGGTTTTCGTACATGGATCCAATCTCGGATTTCATGGCTTCTTGCCATTTATTGGAATCTGGGATCATCATCGCTTCCTCATATGTCACAGGGTCATCGGTGTTGTCCACCAACATGACACTCATAACGGGATCATACCAATCAGGAGTGGTACGAGTTCTCGTTGACCTGCGAGGCTCTGTAGCAACTACAACCGAAGTTTCATGATCATCATCATTAGCTTCCTCTCTTATTGGTGCAGGCACCACAGGAACTTCTTCCGGTGCTGCGCTACTCGCAAGTTCGAGAGAAGGTTCGACAACCTCGTCGAGTTCTACTTTCCTTCCAGTCACTTCTTTCGAGAGAAATTCCTTCTCCAGAAAGGATCCATTCTTGGCAACGAAGATTTTGCCTTCGGATCTATGATAGAAGGTATACCCAATAGTTTCCTTCGGGTATCCTATGAAGACGCATTTTTCCGCTTTGGGTTCAAGCTTGTCCGGTTGTAACTTCTTTACATAGGCTTCGCAACCCCAAACTTTAAGGAACGACAATTTAGGTTTCTTCCCAAACCATAATTCATACGGTGTCATTTCAACGGATTTAGATGGTGCCCTATTTAAAGTGAATGCGGTTGTTTCTAATGCATAACCCCAAAATGATAGCGGTAAATCTGTAAGTGACATCATAGAACGAACCATATCTAAGAGAGTTCGATTACGACGTTTGGACACACCATTACGCTGTGGTGTTCCCGGCGGTGTCAATTGTGAAAGTATTCCGCATTTCTTCAAATGCTCGCCAAACTCGTAACTTAGATATTCACCTCCACGATCAGAACGTAGAAATTTAATCTTCTTGTTACGTTGATTCTCTACCTCACTTTGAAATTCCTTAAACTTCTCGAAAGTTTCGGATTTATGTTTCATGAAATAGATATACCCATATCTACTCAAGTCATCCGTGAAGGTAAGAACATAACGATAACCACCGCGCGATGCTACACTCATTGGACCACACACATCGGTATGTATGATTTCCAATAAGTCCGTAGCTCGCTCCATCATCCCAGAAAATGGAGTATTAGTCATTTTACCCATTAGACATGCTTCGCATCTTTCAAGTGATTCAAAATCAAGTGATTCAAGAAGTCCATCGGAATGGAGTTTCTTCATATGCTTCACTACAATGTGACCAAGACGACAGTGCCACATATAGGTCGAGTTATCGCTCGATTTCAAACGTTTAGCCTCAATGTTATTAATATGTGTATTTCCACTGTCGAGATTCAATAAGAATAGACCATCTATCAAAGGTGCATGTGCATAAAACATATTACTCATATAAATCGAACAACCATTATTCTCAGACTTAAACAAGTAACCGTCTCGCAATAAACAAGATCCCGATATAATGTTCATGCTTAACGCATGCACCAAATAACAATTATTTAAGTATAAAACTAATCCCGATGGTAGATGAAGGGGTAGCGTGCCGACCGCGATCACATCAACCTTTGATCCGTTTCCCACGCGCATCGTCACCTCGTTCTTCGCTAGCTTCCGTTTATTCTGCAGCACCTGTTTCGAGTTACAAATATGAGCAACCGAACCAGTATCAAATACCCAGGCACTACTACGAGTACTAGTGAGATACACATCAATAACATGTATATCGGATATACCTTTCTTCTTGATGTTGTCGTTCTTCAAATCCGCCAAGTACTTTGGGCAATTCCGCTTCTAGTGACCTTCTCCCTTGCAGTAAAAGCACTCAGTATCAGGCTTAGGTCCAGCTTTGGTCTTCTTCGTCGGCGCGGTAACTTTCTTACCACCCTTCTTGAAGTGTCCCTTTTGCTTAGACTTGCCTTTCTTGAATTTGGTGGTCTTATTGACCATCAACACTTGGTGCTCTTTCTTGATCTCCACTTCTGCAGATTTCAACATGGCAAAGAGTTCTGGCAACTGCTTGTTCATGTTTTGCATATTGTAGTTCATCACAAAGTTCTTGTAACTTGGTGGTAGTGATTGGAGGACACGGTAAATCCCCAAAGCATTAGGAATCACTATACCTAAGATTTGAAGTTTGTTTGCGTGCCCAGACATCTTAAGCACATGCTCACTGATGGAGCTGCCCTCTTCCATCTTGCAGTTAAAGAACTTTTCAGAAGCCTCATAGCTCTCAATTGCCGCGTGAGTCTCAAAGATCAATTTGAGATCACGGACAATATCATGTGGGTCTGAATTCTCAAATCTTTTCTGAAGCTCCGATTCTAAACCATACAAGATAGCACACTAAACTGTGGAGTACTGAGTCTTCCGAGCGAGGTAAACATTCTTTACTTCATCGGTAGCAGTAGCTGCAGGTGGGTCACCCAGCGGTGCATCCAGCACATAGGTCAAATTACCAGCTGTGAGGACAATCCTCAAATTGCGGAACCAATCCGCGAAGTTGCTTCCATTGTTTTTCAACTTTTCTTTCTCTAGGAACGCATTAAAATTGATGGTAGGGGCCGCCAATGATCTACAACATATTTGCAATAGTTTAGACTAAGTTTATGACAAATTGAGTTCTAATTAATAGTTAAATTAATCTAGGTGAACTCCCACTCAAAACAATATCCCTCACATTGTTTTAGTGATCACACGAACCAAATCCACCACATCAACACCGATCATCACGAGAGTTGATATAGTTTCAATGGCGAACAATCGACATGTTCATCATATCTACTATATGATTCATGATTTACCTTTCGGTGATCCGTGTTCCGAGACCATGTCTGTACATGCTAGGCTCGTCAAGATCAAACCTTAGTTTCCGCATGAGCAAATCTGTCTTGCTCACGTTGTATACACTTACAGAATCTAACACACCCGATCATCACGTGGTGCTTCGAAACAACAAGCTTTAGCAACGGTGCTAACTAAGGGTGAACACTTTATGACTTGAAATTCATGTGCATGAGGGATCATCTTATAATGCTACCGTCGTTAACTAAGCAATACAAGATGCATAATGGATTAACATCACATGCAATTCATAATATGTGATATGATATGGCCTTTTTTCTTTGTGCTTCCGATCTCCATCTTCAAGCACGAACATGATCTCCATCATCACCGGCATCACATCAAGGTCAATGACGCTTCTCCATGGTTGTCGTCCACCGGCTTCAACTATTACAACTACTTTGAATAGACACGCGGGTCTTAACAAAATTAAAGACAACCATATGGCTCCTGCCGGTTGCCAACTTATAATAAGGAACATTGCATCCATCAAATATAATCACAATCATGGCCATATCACATCACAGCACACCCCTGCAAAACAAAGTTAGACGCTTCTACTTTCTTTGCATGTTTTACGTGGTTTGGGGCTTTCAATAAGTGTCGTTCTAACTTACGAACAAGAACCACAACATTGATACTAGTATTGACAATCACCCGTTGTAAATTGAATCTTAACTATGCTGGGAGAGACAGGCACCCGCAAAGCCACTTATGCAATACAAGTTGCATGTCAAGCGTGGAGCAAGTCTCATGAACGATGTCATGTAAGGTTAGCCCGGGCCGCTTCATCCCAACATCTCGCAAGATGCAAAGTACAAAAGAAGCAATCGACAATAAAAGCATCAACGCCCACAATGACCATTGTGTTCTACTCGTGCAACAGATCTACATATAGACACGGCTCTGATACCACTGTAGGGTTTCGTAGCATGGAAAACAAAAAATTTCTACCGCATACAAACAAACAAGCCAAGATCTATCTACTATATTGTAGCAACGAGTCGATGGAATAACTCACCCTCGAAGATTCCAAAGTGTTTAACAAGAGTGGATTCTCGTGGGTGATGTAGTCGTACTCTTGCCGATCTCAAGATCGCGTAGACGATCCTTCCGGCGCTGCATTCTGGCAGTGCTTCCGTAGTCGGTCACACGTTCGGTACTCGACGAAGACCTTCCTCTCCCTTGTTCCAGCAGGCAGCGGAGGTTGTAGCACTCTCCTCGCGATTCCGGCAGCACAACGGCGTGGTACCGGAAGTAGAGGGGAGATCTCGCAGGGCTTCGCCTTAAGGCGGAGCGAGTATGGTGGACTATGAGAGAGCTCCTCGGCGATCTAGGGTTTCGACACACCAAGGAGGAGGTGCTAGGTCCGGCGGCTAGGGATTGGGGCTTGCCCAAGTCGGCGGGTAGGGGAGCCCTATGCGGCGGCGGCGGCAACAGGAGGTGGCGGCGCCGGGCTAGGGTTTTGGGTGGAGATCTTGTCTGCTAGGAGGGGCAGCCCTGCCCCTCCCTTTATAGGTGGGAGGTGCCGGCCAAGGGGAGGGGAGTCCCTCCCCAACTCGGATCCCTAGTGGGCCGGCGGTGGAGGAGGAACTCCTCCCCAACTCGGTTTCCCACTTCCCTTCCACTTCCCAAAATAGCCGTTTGACTTTTCAAACTAGGATTTGATTAAACCCTTTATTTTGTTCAGCGATGACACCTAGTACATGATGCAATCATTCCAACTTGGTATGACACATTCATGTACCCTTCCCCTCCGGAGTGCCGGACATTCCGTAACCTTCTAGAACATTCCCGATGAAAACACCGGAACCATTCTCCAACTCCGAAACAGGACTTTCTTTATATGAATCTTATTATCCGGACCATTCCGGATCTCCTCGTGATATCCCGGATCCCATCCGAGACTCCGAACAACATTCGGTCTCTTACTCATCATTCCATAACTACTCAAACAACGTCGAATCCTTAAGTGTGTCTCCCTACGGTTCGTGAATTATGCGGACATGATCGAGACACTTCTCCGAACAATAACCAATAGAGGAATCTGGAAATTCATATGGCTCCCACATATTTCTACGATTACTTTGTGATCGAATGAACCACTTACATACGATACCAATTTCCCTTTGTCTCACGATAGTTTACTTATCCGAGGTTATGATCGTCGGTATCTCTGCATACCTAGTTCAACCTTGTTACCGATAAGTACTCTTTTCTCGTTCCCGTGATATGTGATCCTTTGTGAGCCAGTCACATGCTTGCAAGCTAATTGGATGACATTCCACCGAGAGGGCCCAGAGTATATCTATCCGTCATATGGATGGACAAATCCCACTCTTGATCCATGTGTCTCAACCAATACTTTCCGAACACTCAATGCCACCTTTATAGCCACCCAGTTACGGTGTGGTGTTTGATGTCATCAAAGCATCCTTCCGGTGAAGGTGATATGCATGATCTCATGGTCGAAGGAATTAGGTTACTATGTATCAGAAAGCATATAGCAATTGAACTATTAAAATGACTTGATCTTTATGCTACGCTTATCTATAGGAGTATGTCCACCATATCATTCTCCTAACGATATGATCTTGTTGTTAATAACATCTCAATGTTCATGATAGGGAAACCACAATCATTTATTAACCAACAAGCTAGTATTATAAAGAGGCTTTACTAGGGACTTTATTTTAGTTTACAAATCACACAAGTATTAATGTTTCCTTGTTAATACTATTATAGCATGAATGTAAACATTTATCATAAACACAAAGATATAATAATAAATACATTTATTATTGCCTCTAGGGCATATCTCCAACACTAGACGCCGTCGGTATTTCGGCAGAAAGACGCACTCCATCACCTCCCACGAGAAAAGTGAAGGGTTTCCCAGCATAGTAAATCAAAAAATTCTACGAATGCGAACGGGAAAGCCAAGATCTAATCTAGGAGATGCAATCAACGAGAGGGATATATGAGATCTTCATACCCTTGAAGAAATCGCACAGCGGAAACGTTCAACAGAACGTGGGTGATGTAGTCGAACTAGCCTTCTCCTCCTCGTGATCCGATCCGATCCAACGCCGCAAGTGGCGACGCCTCCGAGAGATGCACACGTACAGCGCCGCAACGTCCCCTCCTTCCTTGGTCCAGCAAGTGGGGTGGAGAGATAGATGGATCTACAGCACAATGGCGTGGTGCAATGGTGGAGAGTTTCTGCGGCAGGGCTTCGCCTACGCGCAGTCGGGAGAGACAGAAGGAGGAGGGCAGTAGTTGGCGGCTAGGGTTGAAGGAGTGGAGGGAGGGGTGCGCCCCTTCCCACCTTATATAGGGGGCTGGCCGGCCCCTTTGGCCCCTCCTCCAAGCCCTATGGCGGCGGCCCCAAGGGTTGGAGTGGGGCGCAAGTTTCCCCCCTCCTTCTAGAAGGGTTCCTAGGGTTTCCCCTAGGGTTTTGGCCGGCTGGGCCTATGGGGCCTTGTGCCCCTGGCCCAATGCGGCCAGGGCACTCCCCTTAGTCCCAAGCAGGACTCTGACAAGGGGGGCCACGTTGGTCCCACTCCGGAAGCTTCTAGAACCTTCCGGTACAATACCAAATACTTCGAAACGATTCTGAAATCCAAAATCTGCTTTCCTTTATATGAATCTTATTCTCCGGACCATTCTGGAACCTCTCGTGATGTCCTAGATCTCATCCGAGACTCCAAAAAAAAACTCATAAACCAATTATCCATTCTATCCTAGCGTCGAGACACGTTAAGTGTGTGACCTTATGGGTTCGAGAATATACAGACATGATCTTCTATCAATAATCAACAGTGGGATCTGGAAACCCATATTGACTCCCACATATTCATCGATGATCATATCGGATGAACCACGATGCCAGGATTCAATTAATCCCATATATATATTCCCTTCGTCACGCGATATTGTACTTGCCCGAGATTCGATCGTTGGTATCGGCATACCTAGTTCAATCTAGTTCACAGCAAGTACTTTACTCGTTCTGTAATCCGATATCACTTTGTGATTAACTCCTTAACCACGTTCTTGCAAGTAGTTTTGATATCGATTACCGAGTGGTCTCGAAGTATATCTCTCCGACTCGGGAGGGACAAATCCCATCTCGATACATACAACCCAACAAGTACTTTCCGATCACCTGAGAGACACATTTATGATCACCCTCTCATAGGATGACGTTTGATGACCTCAAAGCTTTCTTCCGATACCAGGGAGTGCATTATCTCATGGTCTAAGGAATACAATATTTGACATAAGAAAAATCTTCGCAAAGATGAACATGATGACACGATCTAATTGCTCTGCTTGATTTGGGTATGTCCATCATATCATTCTCCTAGTGACATGATCTCATTATTAATTGACAACTCATGTCTTTGGTTAGGAAACCTTAACCATCATCAATCAATGAGCTAGTCCATAGAGGCGCACTAGGGACACGGTGTTGTTCATAAACCGCATAAGTATCAAAGTTTCCGCTTAATACAATTCTAGCATGGAATATAAACTTTATCATGAACAAGAATTATAATAATAACATTTTTATTATTGCCTCTAGGGCATAATTCCAACAGTCTCCCACTTGCACTAGAGTTAATAATCTAGTTTACATCTGGCAACAATCTAACACCCATGGCACTAAGGTGCTGATCATGTTTTGCTTGTGGAAGAGGTTTAGTCAACGGATCTGCGACATTCAAATCCGTATGTACTTTGCTAATCTTCAGATCTCCATCTGTTACATAATCTCAAATTATATGAAACTTGCGGTTGATGTTCTTGGTCTTTGGATGATATCTTGGTTCCTTAGCTAGTGCTATGGCGCCAGTGTTGTCACACAATATCTCCAGTGGGTCCAAGGCACTTGGAACCACACCAAGCTCAGTGATGAAGTTCCTGATCCAAACTCCTTCACTTGACGCTTCTGCAGCAGCCATGTATTCCGCTTCTACTGTATATCCCGCGATCACGCTTTGCTTGTAGCTTCTCCAGCTCACAGCTCCTCCATTCAAAATATAAACGTATCCTGTCTGAGATTTAGAATCATCCTTGTCGGTGTCGAAACTAGCGTCGACGTAACCTTTTACGATGAGCTGCTCATCACCTCGACCAAGAACATTTCTCTAGTCCTATTTAAATACTTTAGGATGTTCTTTACGACTGTCCAGTGTTCCACTCCTGGATGACTTTGGTATATGCTCGTCAAACTAAGAGCATTGGACACATCCGGTCTAGTACACAGCATGGCATACATGATAGAACCTATGGCCGAGGCATATGACACTTTGCTCATAGTTTCTCTATCGTTTACCATAGCTGGACACTGAGCCTTGCTCAATATCTTACCTGACAACATGGGCACTGAACATTTCTTTGCCTTATCCATTCTGAACCTCTTCAGAACTTTGTCTAGGTATGTACTTTGGCTTAAAGCTATTAGGTGTCCTTGTCTATCTCTATAGATTTTGATGCCTAATATATAAGCAGCTTCTCCTAGGTCTTTCATTGAAAAACATTTGTTCAAATAACTCTTCACATCGTTAAGCATATCAATGTCATTTCCAATAATCAATATGCATCCACATATAGTACTAAAAATGTCACTGAGCTCCCACTCAATTTCTCGTAGATACAAGCTTCGTAGCAATTTGGAACAAATCCAAAGCTCTTGATCACTTGATCAAAACAAAGGTTCCAACTCCGAGATGCTTGCTTTAGTCCATAAATGGAACGCTGAAGTTTGCACACCTTATCAGCATCCTTAGGATCGACAAAACCTTCGGGCTGCATCATATACAACTCTTCATCAATGTTTCCATTGAGGAAAGCGGTCTTGACATCCATTTGCCATATTTCATCATCATGAAATGCAGCAATTGCTAATAAAATCCGAATGGACTTAAACATCGCTACGGGAGAGAAAGTCTCATCGTAGTCAACACCTTGAACTTGTCAAAAACCTTTCGCGACAAGTCGAGCTTTATAGACAGTAACATTACCATCTGCGTCCGTTTTCTTCTTGAAAATCCATTTGCACTCAATGGCCTTACGGTCGCTAGGAGGGTCCACCAAAGTCCATACTTGGTTTTCCCTCATGGATCCCAATTCGGATTTCATGGCCTCTAGCCATTTCTTAGAGTCTGGGCTCATCATTGCTTCCTCATAGTTCGCAGGTTCACTGTTGTCTACCAACAAGACAGTTAAGACAGGGTTGCCGTACCATTCAGGAGTGGCACACGACCTTGTCGACCTGCGACGTTCAGCAGTAGCATCGTTCGAAGTTTCATGATCCTCATCATTAGCTTCCTTTCTTGTTAGTGCAGACGGCACTAGAACAATTTCGGGTGCTACGCTACTCTCCAACTCGAGAGAAGGTTCAATAACCTCGTCTAGCTCTACCTTCCTCCCACTCACTTATTTCGAGAGAAACTCCTTCTCAAGAAAGGATCCGTTCTTTGCAACAAACACTTTGCCTTCGGATTTGTGGTAGAAGGTATACCCAATCGTTTCCTTAGGGTATCCTATGAAGACGCATTTCTCTGCTTTGGGTTCGAGCTTGTCCGACATCAACTTCTTGACGTAAGCTTCGCATCCCCAAACTTTAAGAAACGACAACTTAGGTTTAGCGCCAAACCATAGTTCATACAGTGTCGTCTCAACGGATTTAGATGGTGCCCTATTTAAAGTGAATGCAGCGGTTTCTAATGCACAACCCCAAAATGATAACGGCAAATCTGTAAGAGACATCATTGATCGCACCATATCTAATAGAGTTCGATTCCGGCGTTCAGACACACCATTGCGCTGTGGTGTTCCGGGTGGCGTGAGTTGTGAAACGATTCCTCTTGCTTTAAGATGCGTGAGAAAATCATAACTCAAATATTCACCTCCACGATCAGATCGTAGAAATTTAATTTTCCTGTTACGATGGTTTTCCACTTCGTTATGAAATTCTTTGAACTTTTCAAACGTTTCAGATTTATGTTTCATGAAATAGATATACCCATATCTACTTAAGTCATCAGTAAAAGTGAGAAAATAGTGATATCCACCGCGCGTCTAAGCACTCATTGGTCCGCATACATCGGTATGTATGATTTCCAACAAGTCCGTTGCTTGCTCCATCATTCCGGAGAACGGGGTTTTGATCATCTTGCCCATGAGGCACGACTCGCACGTGTCAAATGATTCAGAATCAAGAGACTCCAAAAGTCCATCAGAATGGAGTTTCTTCATGCATTTTACACCAATATGACCTAGACGGCAGTCCCACAAATAAGTTGAATTATCACAATCTACTTTGCATCTCTTAGCCTCAATGTTATGGATGTGTGTTTCATTGCTTTCGAGATTCAGAAGAAATAAACCATTCATAGCAGGTGCGACCATAAAATATGTTATTCATATAAATAGAACAACCATTATTCTCCGATTTAAATGAATAACTGTCTTGCAATAAACACGATCCAGATATAATGTTCATGCTCAACGCAGGCACATAATAACACTTATTAAGGTTTAAAACTAATCCCGAAGGTAAAACTAATCCCGAAGGTAAAACTAAGGAGAGCGTGCCGACGGCCATCACATCAACTCTTGATACATTGCCAACGTGCATCGTCACCTCATCCCTTGCTAGCCGCCGTCTATTCCGTAGCTCCTGTTTTGAGTTACAAATATTAGCAACTGAACCAATATCAAATACCTAGGCACTACAGCGAGCGCTAGTAAGGTAAACATCAATAACATGTATATCAAATATACCTTTAATGATGCCAGCCTTCTTGTCTGCTAAGTACTTCGGACAGTTGCGCTTCCAGTGACCCTTGTCCTTGCAATAGAAGCACTCAGTGTCTGGCTTAGGTCCAGACTTGAGCTTCTTCTCAGCAGGGGCAACGCGCTTGCCGCTGCCTTTCTTGAAGGAATTCTTTGCACCCTTACCTTTCTTAAAGCTAGGGGTCTTGTTGACCATCAACACATGATTATCTTTCTTGATATCCACCTCCGCAGCTTTCAGCTTAGCGAAGAGCTCAGTGATCGTATCAGTGGAACCAATCTGATTGTGAGTTACTACAAAACCTTTGTAGCTAGGAGGGAGTGACTGTAGAACTCTGTCAATATTGAGCTCTTCTGGAATCTTGCAGTCCAGTTGCTCAAGACGTTGAGTGTAGCCCGACATCTTGATGGCGTGCTCACTAACGGAACTCCCTTCCTCCATCTTGCAGTTAAAGAACTTCTCAGAAATCTCATATCTCTCAGAACGGGCCTGAGTCTGAAACATGGTTTTCAGTTCTTCAAGTATCTCAAAGGGCCCGGCAAACTCCTCAAAACGATTTTGAAGGTACGATTCCATAGCAAACAACATGGTACTCTTAATCACTCCATAATCATCTTTGCGCGACTGATAAACAGCTTTTTCATCAGCCGGCGCATCAATGGCAGGGGCGTCACCTAGCACTTTCTCTAGTACATAGTCCTTTTGTCCGCCAACGAGAATGATTCTCAGATTGCGGTACCAGTTGGTGAAGTTAGACCCATTGTTCTTAAGCTTTTCTTTCTCAGCAAAAACGTTAGAGTTGCAGTTGGACTTAGCCATTTGATCTACAAAATTTGCGAGTACAATTTAGACTATGTCCATGATAACTAGTTCAACTTAATCAAATTACTAGATGAACTCCCATTAAACTCAACATCCCTCAAGTTGTTTAGTGAACACGATCCAAATTCACCACACCTAATCCGATCTTCACGAGAAGAGATGTGGTTTCAATGGTGGAAAACAAAGTGTCGATCATATCATTCATATGACTCATGCTTAACCTTTCGGTTCGTGTGTTCCGAGGCCATGTTTGTACATGCTAGGCTCGTCAAGTTAAACCCAAGTATTTCCGTGTGTGCAAAACTGGCCTGCACCCGTTGTATGTGAACATAGAGTTTATAGCACCCGGTCATCACGAGGTGCTTGAACACAACTAACTTTCGCAACGGTGCATACATGGGGGGAACACAATTTTATCTTGATCTTTAAGTGAGGAATTATCTTATAATGCTACTGTCACGATCTAAGCATAATAATATATATATAAAAGGATAAACATCACATGCATATAACCTTATGTGACATGGTATAGCCAATCTCCGCGCAATGATCTCCACCTTGTGCGTGACAGCATGATCTCCATCATTCCACCATGATTGCCTCCACCACGAACAGCAACTACAACTATTGCTAACTACTTAGCGATAAAGTAAAGCTATTACATGGCGTATAAGAAGTTGACACACAGGTCATACACAATTATAAAGAAAACCATATGGCTCCTGACGGTTGTGTACTCATCGACATGCAAGTCGTGAAATATTACAAAACATGATCATCGCATACATCATACACATCATGTCTTGGGCCATACCATATCACAAAACACTCCCAGCAAAAACAAGTTAGACGCCTCTACTTTGTTGTTGCATGTTTTGTGGCTTATGGGAGTAACAAGCTAAGAACTATTCTTACCTACGGAAAGCCACAACGTTGATATTATGTTGCCAACATCCGGTGTAAATCCCATGACTACTATAGTGAGAGAAACTGGCATCCACCAGCTGCATGTGTGGAACAAGCCACACGTCAAGTGCGGAGCCGGTCTCGCTAACGAGGTCGCGTAAAGTTGGCCTGGACCGCTTCGATCTCACTATGCCGCGTCATAAGAAATACACAACAAGAGGCTTCCAACAGAAAACATCAACGCCCTCAACAAGCATGTTGTGTTCTACTCGTGAAACACATCTACGCATACATCTAGCTCTGATACCACTGAAGGGTTTTGCAGCATAGTAAATCAAAAAAAATCTGCAAATGCAAACGGGAAAGCCAAGATCTAATCTAGGAGATGCAATCAATGAGAGGGATACATGAGATCTTCATACCCTTGAAGAAATCGCACAGCGGAAACGTTCAACAGAACGTGGGTGTGAAGGGTTTCGCAGCATAGTAAATCAAAATTTTCTACGGATGCGAACAGGAAAATCCAAGATCTAATCTAGGATATGCAAACAACAAGGGGGGGATAGATGAGATATTCATACCCTTAAAGATTCGCACAGCGGAACGTTCGACGGAACGCGGTTGATGTAGTCGTACTAGCCTTCTCCTCCTCGCGATCCAATCCGATCCAACACCGCAAGTGGCGATGCCTCCGAGAGATGCACACGTACAGCACCTCGACGTCTCCTCCTTCCTCGGTCCAGCAAGTGGGGTGGAGAGATAGGTTGGATCTACAACACGACGGCGTGGTGCAAATGGTGGAGAGTTTCTGCGGCAGGGCTTCGCCTACGCGCAATCGGGGGAGAGGGAGAGAGGAGGGCAGCAGCTAGGCGGCTAGGGCTTGAGGAGGTGTGGGGGGAGGGTGCGCCCCTGCCCTCTTTATATAGAGGGGTGGGCGGATTCCCCTTGCCCCCTCCTCCAAGCCTAGGGCCGGCGGCCACAAGGGATGAGTGGGGGGCAAGTTTCCCCCTCCCCCCTTCTAGAAGCTCTCCCTAGGGTTTCCCCTAGGGTTTGGCCGGCTGGGCCTATGGGGCCTTGTGCCCCTGGACCAATGCGGCCAGGGCACTCCCTCGTAGGCCCACTCCCCCTCCTGACAAGTGGGGCCACGTTGGTCCTACTCCGAAAGCTTCTAGAACCTTTCGGTACAATACCGAACAATCTGAAACAATTCCGAACTCCAAAAACTGCTTTCCTTTATATGAATCTTATTCTCCGGACCATTCCGGAACCTCTCGTGACGTCCTGCACCTCATCCGAGACTTCGAACAAAAAACTCATAAACCAATTATCCAACCTATCCTAGTGTCGAGACACGTTAAGTGTGTGACCCTACGGGTTCGAGAATATGCAGACATGATCTTCTATCAATAATCAACAGCGGGGTCTGGAAACCCATATTGACTCCCACACATTCATCGATGATCATATCGGATGAACCACGATGCCAGGATTCAATCAATCCCATATATATATATTCCCTTCGTCACACGATATTTTACTTGCCCGAGATTCGATCGTCGGCATCGGCATACCTAGTTCAATCTCGTTCACGGCAAGTACTTTACTCGTTCCGTAATCCGATATCACTTTTTGATTAACTCCTTAACCACGTGCTTGCAAGCGGTGTTGATATCGATTACCGAGTGGGCCCGAAGTATATCTCTCCGACTTGGGAGGGACAAATCCCATCTCGATACATACAACCCAACAGGTACTTTCCGATCACCTGAGAGACACCTTTATGATCACCCTCTCATAGGATGACGTTTGATGACCTCAAAGCTTTCTTCCGATACCAGGGAGTTGCATTATCTCATGGTCTAAGGAATACAATATTTGACATAAGAAAAGCTTCGCAAAGATGAACACGATGACACGATCTAATTGCTCTGCTTAATTTGGTTATGTCCATCATATCATTCTCCCAATGACATGATCTCATTATTAATCGACAACTCATGTCTATGGTTAGGAAACCTTAACCATCATTAATCAATGAGCTAGTCCATAGAGGCATATCAGGGACACAGTGTTGTTAATAAACCACACAAGTATTAAAGTTTCCGCTTAATACAATTCTATCATGGAATATAAACTTTATCATGAACAAGAATTATAATAATAACATCTTTATTATTGCCTCTAGGGCATAATTCCAATAGGGTGATGTAGTCGAACTAGCCTTCTCCTCCTCGCGATCCGGTCCGATCCAACGCCGCAAGTGGCGACGCCTCCGAGAGATGCACACGTACAGCTCCACGACGTCCCCTCCTTGCTTGGTCCAGCAAGTGGGGTGGAGAGATAGATTGGATCTACAGCACGACGGCGTGGTGCAATGGTGGAGAGTTTCTGCGGCAGGACTTCGCCTACGCGCAGTCGGAAGAGAGAGAGAGGGAGGATGGCAGCAGTTGGCGGCTAGGGTTGAAGGAGTGGGGGGAGGGGTGCGCCCCTGTACACCTTATATAGGGGGCTGGCCGGCCCCTTTGGCCCTTCCTCCAAGCCCTAGGGCGGCGGCCCCAAGGGTTGGAGTGGGGGCCAAGTTTCCCCCCTCCTTCTAGAAGGGTTCCTAGGGTTTCCCCTATGGTTTTGGCCGGCTGGGCCTATGGGGCCTTGTTCCCCTGGCCCAATGCGGCCAGGGCACTCCCCTTAGTCCCACGCAGGCCTCCGACAAGTGGGGCCACGTTGGTTCCACTTAGGAAGCTTCTAGAACCTTCCGGTACAATACCGAATACTTCGAAACGATTCTGAAATCCAAAAACTGCTTTCCTTTATATGAATCTTATTCTCCGGACCATTCCGGAACCTCTCATGATGTCCTGGATCTCATCCGAGACTCCGAACAAAACCTCATAAACCAATTATCCATTCTATCCTAGCGTCGAGACATGTTAAGTGTGTGACCCTACGAGTTCGAGAATATGCAGACATGATCTTCTATCAATAATCAACAGGGGGATCTAGAAACCCATATTGACTCCCACATATTCATCGATGATCATATCGGATGAACCATGATACCAGGATTCAATTAATCCCATATATATTCCCTTCGTCACGCGATATTTTACTTGCCCGAGATTGGATCGTTGGTATCGGCATACCTAGTTCAATCTCGTTCACAGCAAGTACTTTACTCGTTCCGTAATCCGATATCACTTTGTGATTAACTCCTTAACCACATGCTTTCAAGCGGTGTTGAAATCGATTACCGAGTGGCCCCGAAGTATATCTCTCCGACTCGGCAGGGACAAATCTCATCTCGATACATACAACCCAAAAAGTACTTTCCGATCACCTGAGAGACACCTTTATGATCACCCTCTCATAGGATGACGTTTGATGACCTCAAAGCTTTCTTCCGATATTAGGGAGTTGCATTATCTTATGGTCTAAGGAATACAATATTTGACATAAGAAAAAGCTTCGCAAATATGAACATGATGACATGATCTAATTGCTCTGTTTGATTTGGGTATGTCCATCATATTATTCTCCTAATGACATGATCTCATTATTAATTGACAACTCATGTCTATGGTTAGAAAACCTTAACCATCATCAATCAATGAGCTAGTCCATAGAGGCGCACTAGGGACACGGCGTTGTTCATAAGTATCAAAGTTTCCGCTTAATACAATTCTAGCATGGAATATAAACTTTATCATGAACAAGAATTATAATAATAATAATATCTTTATTATTGCCTCTAGGGCATAATTCCAACAAAAAGCTCGCCGGTGGTCCTGTTGTAGTCGTAGTGAGTGCGCCGTGACTGTATTGAGATAGTGTATATTTGCGAGCGCCCCGGAATCGGAGGCGGCAACACGTCCAGTGTCTCCGACGGGTTCGGCCACCATGATGGCAGCGGTCGCTCGGGCTGCTCTTCTTCGCGAACATCGGGGTTGCTACGGAAGCCAGCGCGGCGACGCGGTGGTTCATGGTTATGGGTCTGTTTGGAAATATCTCGGTTGTCCTTTCCTTTTTAAGGCTGCGCCCGGAGAGAACGTCTAGAAGTGATGAAAAGCGGTGGAAAAGGAATGTGAAAGCCGGCAGGACAACGGAAACACACTGAAAAACGCCGGCGTCGGCAATGGCCTATTCGCCAAGCGCATATAAATAGATCACTCCGCTGAACGCAAATTGGCCGGATAGGCTGGACTATGAGCAAAAACGACCGCGAGCCGATTGAAACCGAAAGAAACGGACTGAGTTTTAGGTCGGCCATTTGCGGTGGAGATGCCCTTATGCAGCATCTTCCAGAGCGCGCGTCGGGTTCAGTTCCGTTGCCTGTGGCTATCGAGTGACGAGCTATGTTTTGGTGCTCTGCGACACGGCGATATGTATGGCCATACGTATACGTCGTCCCGACGTGGACGTACGGCAAAACCTTCCTTGTCCTGGTCCGGCTGCTGTATCCAGAACAGCGACTCCAACAATGCTGGTATGCATGCAGAGGGATTCGTTCAGCTGCGACGACAATGAGAGGTGCGGCCAATCAGAGTTTAGTCGTGACCCGTGCTCATTGCGTCGTGTCGCAAGGCCAGCATCAAAAGCTCTAGAGTGTGTCTCACTCTCACGGTAAGTATGCTACCGTGAGACACACACGAGGTCACTTCTATCTACAAACGACTTTGTTGTCTTTTATCGATGATATGACTTTTCTTTCAGGCCAGTCATATGCAATGCATGAGCCATGAGCCCGATAGAAAATTAGAAAGTTTTTTCCCCCCATTTTCTGGCTATTGAACCAACAGACCCCCTCCCCCAAGTCTCAAAATTTCTCCATAGGCGAAGGAACCATATTTATAGATTTATTATAGAAATTCCTACGGGTGAGAGGAAAACAAAATGATTTCCTCATATTTTCATCTCTGTGTGCCTATATAAATTATGTGTGACACCCGGCGCTTTTGAAGTTTTCTGTGGTTTTGATTTTTGAAGGAGTTCCGCATAGGTCAGATTTTCATTCCCGCGTTCCAACAATTCCTATGTGTTAAACTCGTGTGTTCCGACGGGAAACAAGGATAATTGTAACCATTCTTAGGTGATAGCTGGAAAAATCTTTATCACACGAGTCAGTTTCTATTCACTTTTTTCCAGCTATCACCCAAGAATGGTTACAATGGCTATCACACGAAGCCAACCACTTTTTTCGCTGGATCATTGTAACCATTCTCGCTCTCAAAAAACTTTATCACATTTCGCTCCTCCTCCGGCAGCGGCGCCCTGCAGTCCGAAGAGGTGGCTCTGGTGGAGGGCTTCATGGCGGTGGTTTTCTGAGAGCGAGATGAAGTGAGGAGCAACAATGGCAGATTGAGGTGCTACAAAGGAGCAGCGACCTAAAGTGCATCAGCTCAGGTGGACATCTGTCGGATCCTTCGACATCTACAACGATCCAATGGGCCGCCATTGACGACATGAAGAACAAAAACAAGGAGCTCATGTGCAAAGTCAAGGACCTTTACTCACCACATTCTAGAGGGATCTTGTAAGAAATAGGATCATGAAGACGTGAACGACATATCCGCCGATATCAGAATCTTGAAGGACTGAAGGGCCTCCACTCGAAGCCAAGTCTCTTTATCCCAGTTCCCCCCAGATCTGGGCCAGCAATCCCCTTTCCCTCCCTTCTTCGGCGGTCGCCGACATCGTGGCATGGTGAGGGACCCATCCCCTTGTACAGAGGTAGTTTTAGGGTCTCGGCTATTGCCGTTGTTTGGCTTGATGCCATTCGGGAGGATGTTGGCGGCTCTTACGGGCGGCGACCGATGGCAGGAGGTGGTGAGGCTGATGGTGGTGGCGGCGTGGTGCCTGCGACTGCGGGAAGACCCTCTCACCGCTCTCCCCCTCAATAAGATCGTGGTCAGGCGGCCAAATCTGAGGTGCTTGTCTCGTTCTTGGCCACCTGGAATCTCTGAGTAGCCATGGCGGTGGAAGGAGGCTTCTATGGCTCAGATCTGAGGCCCCTTGGGAAGAAGTTCTTGCTGGGTTCTTCCCTGGAGGCAGTGTATGCAAGGCTTGGAGTACGGCGTCTCTGGAGCATGGGGTACGGGAGATGGGGAGCGGTTTTGTCTTTCTTCCTTGACTCTGTTGACCGGAAGTGGCAAAGCTAAGATCCGAGCGGCATCGGGAGTTTTCCCGGGCGATGTGCCCCAAAGGTGTTAGTCCCGTCGTTCGTGGCAGGCTTCATGCGGCTCACAAAGAAGATGATCTGCAAGGGTGTCCTCTCGGAGTTTGGGCTGGTGGTTGGCATCGATCTGTTCTTCTGTCGGCGACGAGCGGCGGTGATTTTTCTAGATCGGTGGTGGTGGTGTGTACAGAGAACTCCAAGGGCTTAAGTGTAATTTTCCTTTTATATTGGGGTCTGTGTGCAAAGCTGCCCGGACGTGTGTTTTCTGGGTTGTATTTCGCTTATGTGATTTATAATCAAATATGCAGGGAATTCCTCTAACAAAAGAAATAGGGTCGTGGTGATCCACATATCTATAAGGAATTAATGAAGACCTCTTGTGTCATGTGTCATGATTGCAGCCACACAGAAATGTCCATGCGAGAACTATGTGTGCCATGAATTGTGTCGGAGATTCTAGATCGTGCGTCCATGACTATGCATTTCCGATTTGGATCTTAACGATATAGGAGTACCTTGTCTAGGTCAGACAAATATAGAAACTTCAGTGACCCTTGAAGACGTGTATGGTGTCCGGCGATTCTCCTAATTTTTATAATTCTGTACACTTTGAGTAGTACTTTTGAAACTGGATCTGGATGCATCATAGTATCAATACGGATGGTCATGTCCTGATTTCTTTCCAGTATAATAACAAGGAAGAGCAAGTGAGCAAACCCGGCGCCAACCACACCACATGCACACGGCGTGGGCGCGCGCGCACCTCTTCTTGGAGCGAGTCCAAAGTTGAGAGAACTCCTTGTTGACATGGGAGCAAGTGAGTGGCCGGTGAATCTCCCGAGGAATTGGCGCGCGGATCTCGTGGTCCATCCACCACAACAATATCCGGCTATTTTTGTAATCCGATCCGAATCAACTCTATTGTACTGTACTGTACTGTATACATCAATAATTCATCAGGAAGCCAACGATTTGCTGCCGGGCGGCCACCCGTCAGTCGGCACTCAACTGGAAATATTACACCTGTACCTGCACGGCGCGCGTGGTAGCACACTACTATATACTGCCAGACTCGTCAGGCGTTCATGTGACGCAGGCGCAAATTGGCTTACACAGAGAAAGAACGTGTGAGAGAGAGAGAGAGCTAAACGAGTGAAGCGACTAGCCATGGGTTCGCTGCCGCCTGGGGAGAGGCCGCACGCCGTGATGATCCCGTACCCGGCGCAGGGCCACATCACGCCGATGCTGCAGCTGGCCAAGCTGCTCCACGCCAGGGGCTTCCACGTCACCTTCGTCAACAACGAGTTCAACCACCGCCGCCTGCTGCGCTCGCAGGGCGAGGGCACGCTGGGCGGCGTGCCGGCGTTCCGCTTCGCCGCCATCGGAGACGGCCTCCCGCCGTCCGACCCCGACGCCACGCAGGACATCCCCGCGCTCTGCCACTCCACCATGACCACCTCCCTCCCCAGGTTCAAGGACCTCGTCGCCAAGCTCGACCAGGAGGCCGAGGCGTCCGGCGGCGCGCTGCCGCCCGTCACCTGCGTGGTCGCCGATAGCACCATGACCTTCGCCCTCCGCGCCGCGCGGGACCTCGGCCTCCGCTGCGCCACGCTCTGGACCGCCAGCGCATGCGGCTTCATGTGCTACTTCCACTACAAGGATCTACGAGACCGTGGGATCATCCCTCTCAAAGGTACTACTTATGTCTTTCTTCATCAATTAGCAAGTAACACACCAAGTCTCATGATTTGTCGCTGTTGTACCACTATGTTGTCCTGCACACCTGCGTGATTTGCACCACAAGAAACTAAATTCGTTACATACTTATTCCGTTTTACAAGAAACTAAATTTGAGAGGTTGCTCTTGCTGGTGAGTGCAGACGAGGCCCAGTTGAGCAATGGATACTTGGACGACACGACCATCGACTGGTTACCGATGGTGCCCAAGGACATGCGCCTGCGCGACCTCCCGAGCTTCGTGCGCACCACGGACCCCGACGACATCATGTTCAACTTCTTCATCCACGAGACGGCCGGCATGTCACAGGCGTCGGGGGTGGTCATCAACACCTTCGACGAGCTCGACGCGCCGCTGCTCGACGCCATGTCCAGGCTCCTGCCGACCGTCTACACCGCGGGGCCGCTCCACCTCACAGTCCGCAACAACGTGCCGGACGAGAGCCCGGCCGCCGCGCTCGACTCCAGCCTGTGGAAGGCGCAGGACGCGCCGCTCAGGTGGCTCGACGGCCGCCCCCCGCGCTCCGTGGTGTACGTCAACTTCGGGAGCATCACGGTGATGTCGAACCAGCAGCTGCTGGAGTTCGCGTGGGGGCTGGCCAACACAGGCTACGCCTTCCTGTGGAACGTGCGGCCGGACCTCGTGAAGGGCGACGAGGCCGCGCTGCCTCCAGAATTCTCGGCGGAGACGGAGGGGCGGAGCATGCTGTCCACGTGGTGCCCGCAGGCCAAGGTGCTGCAGCACGAGGCCGTGGGGGTGTTCCTCACACACTCCGGATGGAACTCCACGCTGGAGAGCATCAGTGGCGGCGTGCCCATGGTGTGCTGGCCCTTCTTCGCGGAGCAGCAGACCAACTGCCGGTACGCGTGCACCGAGTGGGGCGTCGGGATGGAGATCGGGGACGACGTGAGGAGGGCCCAGGTGGAGGGGATGATACGGGAGGTCATGGAGGGGGAGAAGGGGCGAGAGATGCGGCGCCGCGTGACGGAGCTCCGGGACTGCGCGGTGGCCTCCGCCGGGCGTGACGGACGCTCCATGCGCAATGTTGATAGGCTCATCAACGAGGTCTTGCTGGCATAAAACACCTTTGTTGCCAATATATCGGCGCATATATGGTTTGGAAATCATAGTTTTAGACGGAATATTTAGTGCTTGCGTGGACTTAAACGGACTTCACCACGAATTTGATCATTTTCTTTTTGAAAGGAACACATCAGATCATTTACTGCATTGCATCTAAGAAATTTGGATTTTGCACCTGATTGAGAGTGCATTTGGTCACCACGGATTTTGATTCCCATAAACATCCGACCGTCCACAGATTGCATCATGATTGGTGGACAGATCTGTGTTAACATGGGGGGCTAGTTAATCACGTCGATTTGCCTTTAAACGGGGTCGGCCGTATAGCCAAAGTCTGCTCGCCTAAATTCCAACGGAGTGAATACTCCCTCCGTTTTGAAATATAAGATGTTTTAGATTTGTAAAAAAAAAAATCTAAACTTCTTTAGTGTATAGGTTTATTGAGATTTGGTATGAAAAGTGTAGATACATTCTACTCACAAACCTAAAACATTTTATATTTGGAAACGGAGGGAGTACTTACTACAACATAGCTATATAGCAGGGAAAAGGGATACTAGTAGAAAATAAGGCTTTTGTCGAGAGCTCTCCAAAGCATTATTAGTCCCGAATGTGTTAGGAACCGGGACTAATACTCACATTAGTCCCGGTTCCAACAGCTAAGACACCGATAATCTTTAGTCCCGGTTCGTATTATCAATCGGGACTAAAGGGTGCGAACGTGGGCGACACCCTTTAGTCTTGGTTTATGTCTTCAACCGAGACTAAAAAATTGGCAAAAAAAACTTTGACGGGTTCTGTCATGACAGGAAAATAGGCAAAAAATTTACCACGACAGGATATTTCTGTCCTCCACCACCACCACACCACACCCCCCCCACACACACACACAGAGATCGTCTTTTCTAGTTTAGAAAGCATGCCACAAAATTATAAAAAATTCCAAAAATAAAATCCTTCAAATTGTAGTTATATTAAGTGATTTAATTGTTATGGAAATTAACAAACATGAATTTCGACATATTTTGCCAAAAAATGTCATGAAAACTTCAAACGGCTATAACCTTAGGCTGTTTAGTATTCTTTTAGATTTTTAAAATTCAAAAAGGAAAAAAGTTATTTAAAAAATTATTTTTTAGCAAGATTTTTGTATGCCATATTTGTATTCCTCACATTTTTCTGATAATAATGGATATATTATTTGTCGAACTTTGATTTACAGATTGAAAGATATTATTTATGCCATATTAAATGAATAAATGGAAAAAAATAAATAAAATACTATTTTAGTTATTTTTTACTTTCATTGGATTAAAATATATTATTATTTATTTATTTTTGTTTACTTAAATAGTTGTTTGTAGTGTCAAAACATAAAGAAGTGTGACATATTGATATGATCTAATAGGATTGATATGGTAGTGTTGAGAACAATGTATAAATGGGTTTCGCGCAAGGATATCCTCATAGAACAGAGAAGTTAACCGTGCTGGGTGGAGTAGTGCTTAGGATGGGTGACAGACCGAAAAGTTTAACCACGAGTCCGATTTGACCTAAGATTAAGTATAGTTAGTGTTAAAAATGTTCCAAGTGAAAGAAAGATATTAAAGAGTCAAACAATTCAAAAGTTAAAAAAATGAAGAAAAAAAATCAAAAAAATCTCTATGTATATAAACTGGGACTAAAGGTCTCGCGCTCGACCGCGGCCCCGGGAGGGCCTTTAGTCCCGGATTGTGGCACGATCGGGACTAAAGGGGAACCTTTAGTCTCGATTCCATAGTTCCGGTTGTCCACTAAAAGCTCTTATAAATCGGGACTACATGTCCGTTTTGTACTAGTACTCTCGCTAGTTTTTTTTCTTGATTCATCATCTTCCTCCTAGCGCAACTGTCCCACGCCGCGCATGGACCTGCCCCACCCGTTCCCGGCCACCACCACAGCTCGCCAAAACTGCCGCACGCTCTCCCCGGTCCCTCCCGTCTCACCCCACCAGGCCGAGCACCCTGCTCCACGCGCTCGCTAGGGCTACCCACACGCTTGCCGGCCTTCCCCGCCCCACCTAGTTGAGGCATGCCGCTCCCGCGCTCGCCGGCACTGCCCTGCCCCTCCCTTCTCTGACCCTGCCCTGCCAGGTCGAGGCACCCCGCCCCGCGTGCTCCCTAGCCCAGCGTGCTCCCAAGCCCCGCCTAGCCATGCCTTTCCTCTTCCGTAGGCTCGTACATGCTAATCGTTGCTTCTGCTTCTACATGTACTACCGCTGCGACATGGCTGCTCGCATTTTTGCCTTAATGTGTAATTACAGAACAACTTAGCTACTAGCCTTTTTGCCTTAATGTGTAATTACATAACAACTTAGCTACCAGCCGTCCACCACTACATGCGAGAATCCAACGGTGGCTAGCTGTGTGGGCATCATACCCTAGGGGACTCACTTAATACCTTGATTTATATGATTTACATCGGTTTGGATTTTTGAAAATCTGCTCCATGTGATGACAAATTGTCGATCCATTGATAAGTATGAATTTATACAAAGAATATTATCTTTGTCACACTAAACCTCAAATTCACTAATATCTAAAAGTGGTTTGGTTTGGGAATGAAGTGGAATCGTAATGAAACCGATCATACTCTTCACACCCATTCATGTGGTTGTGGAGTAGGAGTGAAACTAACTGTTTCCCCAAAAAGGATTATTCCCCTTAACTAAGGAATACACCCATTCCTCTATATCGGTGGAACCAGATGGAACAATTCACTAATCATGGTCGCGTCGAACCAAAGAAAAATTAACCTGTCATCATCCGACCACCACCATATCTTCCCCCTCATCTGTCCCTGACCTCATCCCTCCCAACTAGTTGCACTACATGTACAGGAGAAATCCTTGTCGGCTCGTCCGACGCTGATGCGGTGCCACCCTCAGGTGGCATCCTCCCTTCCTGAAGGGCGTTGTGACTATCCTTCATCCACTTTCTTCTGTGTGCCCGGGAAAACCCTAGGACCAGTCTCTGGTCCGGGCAACAACGACCACTTTCCCTCTCGAGAGTATTGCTTGGTGCTTCATGAGTCTGTGCATGGAGCATGGTGGGACTTTCTCGGAGGACACATCGGTTGCGGGTGTCCTTCATTTAGTTGATCCGCCCCGGTCTCCATTTTGTTTCATCTTTTTTTCTTTTGGATGTGTGGTTCCTGCTGCCCAGCATTTTCTTCCTTTTCAAGACCATCTTGGTTGTATTGTGTGATTGTTATATTAATATATAGCAGGACAAAAGCCTATTTCGAGGAGGTGTACCGATGTTACATCGCCCGTGATGGTGCAACTGATTCTAAGGGGTTAGCCTTTTCATCTTCGTTGGAGCATCCAATGTCTGCTCCTTCCATAGAAGTAACAACGTCTTCTCTTGGATTTTGATGGGAGGTCATTCAATTCTTAGCGGAATGGTGTTACGGCGTTGCCTTGGTTGTGCCGGTGTTTGTCTGGGCTCTCGCCAGTTCATCGATTTTTGCCCCTGTTTTCGTTTACTAACTGAGCAACCTTTTTCTTCTTAATCGATGATGAAATAGCCAGATCTTTTGCCTCACGTAATCTAATCTAATCTGAACAAACAAACAAACTATGCTCAGTCAAAATTTAAAAGCCTAATTATAATGTGTCGAGACACCAATTGTTCGTCCCATTGATGGGCTTAAACATAATTCAGCCTAGCAAATTTAAAAAGGCTACCGCATGCTACCGCCTACGGTAACACTGGAGCCAACACCCAACATAGAAACAAGACCACGTGAACCTTTTGGTATTTTTTTGTTGTTGCGAGAAGACATATAATACTCTCTCTCTCAACACACATATCGATCTGATCACCAAATGCCACGACCTTTCCAGAGACTCTGCATATGTAAAGGGGTCGGAAAGTGATCCCCCAAAATCCCAATTATAGTGTATTCTGTGATTTTTAATGAGAATGGATTTTGTGCTTGTCCATATGGGTGCTTGGCCTATCCTATCCCTTCATGCGGCCTTCGAGATCCGTGCTCTTAATGTACCAATCCATTTTATGAAACGTTGTCCTGAGTTTACCCGTCGCATCGAGTCTGACTTCTTCCCACAATCGTGCCGCTCGACACACGTGTCAGGCAGTGGCCTTTCTCTCCTCCTAGGACATAGCGGTGCCCATCCCTACGAGGAGAGAGAACTCCCGGCTCTTTCTCTGTCACCGTGACGGGTGTGGTATTCATCCACTCGCCATTATTTTCCTCCAGTGGAGCCAAGATCGTCTGGCGGTGGTCCTTCCTGTCTAGTCCAGCTAGCATCCTTCATTTTTTTCGCTCGCATCCTTCGTTTCTTCGCCGAATTCGCTATCGATCTGCACCCGGCTTATCGATTTTTGGTGGTTTTTTTCTCCAGCCAACTGACGAGGTTTGATCTCGTCAATGCTCATTGTTATGGACTTGGGTTTTGGAGAAGATGGGGATGCTGGAGATCGTGGCACGGTTAACAGACAAGCAACCAGGGAACACGAGATTTACCCAGGTTCAGGCCCCCGGAGGGAAAACCCTACTCCTGCTTGTCTGCTCTTTTATTGCGGCGGAACCGAAGGTTACAGGGTGCGCAGATTCGATCTGGCGTGGAGGTGTGTATGTCGTAATCTCAAGGTGTAATCGTTGTTGAGTGCCCCCCTCGTTGGACCCTCCTAGCCTTTATATATGGGGAGGTTAGGTCTCAGGTACCGATACGAGTAGGTTACAAGTTGTATTCGAACTCTAGTCTTGCTCTCCAAGGATCCAAAGGCGTCATGGGCCTTGGCCACCCGAAAATCTTCATGGGCCAGCGTATGTCTGCTGTGGGCCCTCCTTGGGCTGGACCAGGTATGCTGAAGTTACTTACCCGTAGGGTATAACCATGTCAGTAGCCCCCGAGTGTTCAGTCGAATTGTAGATTCGGCTGAGGACTCTTCATTCTTTCGGATGTAGCTCTGTCTTTCAAGAGAATGTGTAGGGATTGTTGATGCATGTGCCTGACTCACCCGACGGATCAGGGTCAGTTAATCGTCTTAGGACAAAACAACACGATCTTCTTCAGGTGCGAGTCCCTCGACTCGAACCCGGAACATATGCTGGCGTAATTCGACTCAGGCCGCGGAGGACTTACAGGAGTGGAATTCCAGTGATTTTAAGTGATGTACCCAACGCGTCCGTCGGGATTTTTCATCATGCCTGTTGGCATGGATTTATACTAGCAGAGCGCAGTCAGGTGCGTTGCCAGGCCATCAGATGATATCTGTAGGTCTTATCTTTGCGTCGCAGACGCAGCATCCGAATGTTTATCACCGCGGAGGTGTTTCGGGTGGCCAAGGAGGATGTTACTCACTTAGCATTAATTGGGGCAGAGTTACCAAAAAAATTTTGCATGCAGATCCGGAAGATCGCAGTCGAAGATTTCATAGGGTGCGCGGTCAGCGCTCCCTATGGGAGTAGCCCCCGAGTGTCTGTTCGAGTCGTAGACTCGAGCGGAGACTTTAGTGCAAGCATTGCTCAGTTGTTTTAGTCCGTAGGACTCGAAAATTTTCGGATGCTTAAATCCTTCCTCCCTATGGGAGTAGCCCCCGAGTCCGTAGTGGAGTCGTAGACTCGACGTAGGACTCAGAGAAGTGTGTTGTCTTCATTTTTCTTTCGGGTGCGCGGCCGGCGCTCCTGATAGGAGTAGCCCCCGAGTATTTAGTCGAATCGTAGATTCGAGTCAGTACTCCTAGCTGTGTAGCCGAAGTTGGTGCTAGTATAGCTTTGATGACGTCAGTGCTGACGATCGATGATCTCAAGCGTCTGCTGCGCCAGAGATGACTTCGGTGATGACATAGGGTCCTTCCCATGGTGACTCGAGTTTATTCGGTCGCTTTTGCTTGAGTCGCAAGACGAGGTCTCCTTCGACGAAGGACCTTGGGCGCAGCCGGCGGCTGTGATAGTTGCGGAGGCTTTGCTGGTACACCACGGATCTAGCTGCTGCTATATCCTGTGCTTCATCGAGTGTGTCGACGGCATCTTCGAGTGCGGTCGTGGATTCGGCTTCGCTGTAAGCGACGACTCGTGGAGCCTGGTGGCGTACTTCGGCTGGTAGCACAGCCTCAGCTCCATGCACCATGAAGAACGGTGTGTAGCCGGTGGAGCTGTTTGGCGTAGTCCGTAAGCTCCACAGGACAGACGGTAGTTCTTTCGTCCAGTTTCCAGCTTTGTGCTCGAGTGAGCTCATGAGACGCTTCTTGATGCCGGCGCCGATTAGGCCGTTAGCCTTTTCCACTTGCCCGTTTGTTTGCGGGTGCGCTACTGAGGCATACGTGATATTGATTCCGAGGCCTTCGCAGAAGTCCTGGAATTCATCGGAGATGAAGTTCGATCCGTTGTCGGTGATGATGTTGTGTGGTACGCCGAACCTGTAGACTATGGATTCAAAGAACTTGACGGCGGTTTTTCCCTTCTGGTTGGTGACTGGCATGGCCTCGATCCACTTGGTAAATTTGTCGACTGCGACTAGGAGGAAGACGTGTCCTCCCTTCGAGGATTTTGGCAGTTTGCCGATCATGTCAAGGCCCCATTGGGCAAAAGGCCAGGCTATTGGTATGGGTCGAAGCTCGGACCCAGGTACGTGCGGTTTGTCGGCGAACCGTTGGCACCCGTTACATCTTCGGACGATGTCCTTTGCGTCATTCATGGCCGTTGGCCAGTAGAATCCTGCTCGTAGAGCTTTGGCGACAAGGGAGCGGCTGCCTGCGTGGTGGCCGCAGATGCCCTCGTGTATATCTTGGAGTATGGCTTTGCCGTCGTTGATAGTGACGCATCGTTGTAGTACGCCCGTGATGCTGCGTTTGTACAGCTCGCCGTTGATGATTGTGAAGGCTTTAGACCGACGAGATACGCGTCGGGCATCTATCGGGCTGTCTGGCAATTCTCCGTTTATCAGGAACTGGAGGTATGGACGTGTCCAAGTTTCGTCGACTGCCATGACCTGCATCAGGTTGACCGTGGCCACTTCGGTATCCAATTTTTCGGGTCCTTCATGACCTTCGGGTAGCGTATCCCCCGAGTGTTCTGCTTCTTCGGGTGATCCCTTGGGGAATTTCCGCTTGATAGATGGCACGCAGATCTGTTCGAGGAACACACCTGGTGGTATTTTTGCACAAGTGGAGCCGATGTTGGCGAGTCTATCGGCCTCCTCGTTGCTTTCTCTTCTGACGTGCCGAAGCTCGCAGCCGTCGAACTCTCCTTCGAGTGAATTGTAAAGCGCGCGGTACGCGATCATGTTTTCGGCGTGTGCGTCACACTCATTCATCGTCTGTTGCACGACGAGGTTGGAGTCACCGTAGATGACCAGGCGCGTTGCGCCGCATATTTTTGCCATCTTCATGCCATGGATGAGGGCTTCGTATTCGGCCTCGTTGTTGGAGGCTCTGAATTTCATCCGAAGGACGTACTTCATCTTGTCACCTTGCGGGGAGGTCAGTATGACTCCTTCCCCTGCTCCGGCTTCGCGTTTGGAGCCGTCAAAATGCATTGTCCAGGACTGCGACATGTCTGGGGTGTCGGGCAGCTGCAGCTCCATCCAGTGCACCAGAAAGTCCGGAAGAACTTGGGATTTGATTGCGTGTCGCTTCTCATAGATGATGTCCAAGGGTGATAGTTCAATGCCCCCACAGGGCCACGCGTCCTGTGGCCTCTGGGTTATTTAGGATGCTATTTAGGGGTGCCTCGTTGACGACCATCACCTGATGCTCCTGGAAGTAGTGGCTCAGTCGTCGAGCCGTCATGAACATGCCGTAGGCCAGCTTCTGGTAGTGCGGGTACCGCTGTTTTGTTGGAGTGAGAACCTCGCTGAGGTAGTAAATTGGGCGTTGTACCCCATGGGTCTTGCCTTCTTCGGGTCGTTCGACCACGAGTACTGTGCTGACCACCTGGTGTGTGGCTGCTATGTACAGCAACAGAGGCTCGTGCTCTTTTGGCGTGACCAAAACGGGCGAGGTGGAGAGGAGCCGCTTGAGGCTTTCGAATGCGTCGTTGGCTTCTGGTGTCCACTCGAACTTGTCTGCCTTGCGCAGCAGCTGGTAAAATGGTAGGGCCTTTTCGCCCATGCGGCTGATGAACCTGCTTAGTGCCGCTACTCGCCCTGCGAGCTGCTGAACGCCCTTGAGATTTTTCAGCTTGTCCATTGTCATGATGGCTTTGATTTTCTTCGGGTTTGCTTCTATCCCTCGTTGAGAGATGAAGTACCCGAGCAGCTGACCCGAGGGGACGCCGAAGGCGCACTTTTCTGGATTGAGCTTGATCTTGTAGTGATCGAGGTTGTCGAACGTCTCGCGGAGATCGTCGATAAGTGTTCTTGCCTCCTTGGTTTTGATGACTATGTCATCGACATAGACTTGGACGTTGCGACCGATCTGGTCCTTGAGGCAGGCCTGCATGCATCGCTGGTACGTGGCACCCGCGTTCTTTAGCCCGAAGGGCATTGTGTTGTAGCAGTATACTCCGAACAGTGTGATGAACGCCGTTTTCTCTTGATCTTCGACCTTGAGTCGAATCTGGTTATAGCCTGAGTAGGCGTCGAGGAAGGAGAGTTTCTCACAACCTGCAGTCGAATCGATGATCTGATCGATCCGAGGAAGAGGGAAGTGGTCTTTAGGGTAGTGTTTATTTAGTGACATGAAGTCCACACACATCCGCAGGATGTCCGTGTCCTTCTTCGGGACCATCACCGTGTTTGCCAGCCACTCGCTTTCCTTGATTTCCTGGATGAAGTCTGCTGCGAGTAATCTGTTGATTTCCTTGCCGATAGCTTCGGCTCGTGGTTCTGACAGTCGTCGGATGGACTGCTTGACTGGCTTGGTGTTTGGGAAGACATTGAGTGCGTGCTCGGCGAATTCCCTGGGAACTCCTGGCATGTCCGCAGGACACCAGGCGAAGATTTCCTAGCGCTCACGGAGGAATTCGACGAGCGCGCCTTCCTATGCGGGGCTGAGGTCGTTGGCGATCAGTGCCGTTTTGGAGGCATCCGTTGGATGGACCTGGACCTTCTTGGTGTTGATGGTGGAGTCGAAGGACATGTCGCGTGCGTTCTGCTTGGTGACTGGGGGTAGCCCATTGTCCGTCACCTCGCGGAGCCTTACAAGCTCGTCTTGCATGCCGAAAGACTGGGAGATTTTGTTGAAATCCCTGTCGCATTGGTCCGATCGGGTGAAGCTCCCGTGGACTGTGATGATGCCCCTTGGTCCTAGCATCTTGAGTAGTAGGTATGCGTAGTGTGGGACGGCCAGGAACCTTGCGAATGCTACGCGTCCCAGGATGGCGTGGTATTGCGATGGCCAGTCCACCACTTCGAATTCTAGGCGCTCCTGCCGAAAGTTGTCCGGCTTCCCGAAGATGACGTCGAGCCCTATTTTGCCCAGGGGGAAGATGCCCTTCCCTGGGACAATGCCGTGGAACGTTGTGTCTGATTGTTCCAGGCTGCATTGCGGGATCCGCATAGCTGCTAGAGTGCTTGCGAACATTAGGTTGATGCCGCTGCCGCCGTCCATGAAGACGCGACTCATCTCGAAGCCTCCGATCTGCGCCTCCAGCACCAGGGCAGCGTGACCTGGGCGAGGGATCTGGAAAGGGTGATCCGCGCGAGTGAATGTGATGCAGGACTCCGATCCGCTGAGGTACTCAGGGATTGCAGGCGGAGTTGCCACGGCCATGTTGATTTGTCGGGTGATTTTCTTCTGCACCCTATTGGTGGGGCGTCCCTTCTGTATCATATTGAGTGCTCCCTTTGGTGGGGGGTATGCGGCCCCGGCGTTGTGTTGCGCTGGTGCGACTGGTTGACTTTGGCCTCCGATAGGCGGCGGTGGAGGAGCTCCGTGTGCTATTTCACCTGGCGCAGGTGCGTTTCCGAACGCAGGGATTGGAGCTTGTTGCCTCATCTGCATCATGCCTTCGCTGAGTTTCTGGAACTCGCGGCAGTCCTTGAGCATGTGGCTAGCTTTCTTTTTGCCGTCTTGTTTGTCGATGTAGAAGTGGATGGTGCATGGACCCGAAAGTTTGTCGAATGCTGAGGGTCCATTGTCGCGGTCGCGGCGTTGCCACGACTGCGTTGGTCGTCCGTTGTCGCGGAAGTTTCTGCTGCGATATCCTCCGCTGCTGCGGCTGTTGTCGTTACGGCGATCGGCGTAGCCGGCTGCGACCATGTCGGGTCCGTCGTGGTCCTCGTAGACGCGCGGTCTCCTCTTGCTGCGGCGTTCGCGTCTTCGGCCGTAGTCGTCCTCTTCATCTGATTGCGCCCGTTGGATGCAATCTTCGCCGTCTGCCCAGCTGTTGGCGATTTCCATGAGCTGGTCGAGTGTCTTGGGCTTTACACGTCCAAGTTTCTCCTTGAAGTCTGGGCGTTTGACGCCGTCCCTGAAGGCGTCGATGGCCCGCTCTTCGGAGATGTGTGCTGCGGAGTTCTTGGTCGTAGACCAGCGTAGTATGTACGAGCGAATAGATTCACCCGTTCTCTGAGTGCAGGCTCGCAACTCTTCGATTGAGGCGGGCCTCTTGCTGGTGCCTTTGAAGTTTCGGATGAAGCTATAAGCGAGCTCCTCCCAGCTTCGGATGGATCCTGATGATAGGCTGCTAAGCCAGACCCGCGCCGCGCCTGTCAGCTGCAGCTGAAGGCATTGCACGGAGGTTTCTTTGTTGCCTCCGTGAAGCTTAACGGATGACAAATGGTCACTGAGCCAGGACTTTGGATCTTGTGTGCCGTTGAACTTCCGAGTATCCGAAGGAAGCTTGAAGTTGCGTGGCATCTGTGTGCGCCAGACGGATCTGCTGAAGCATCGAGCTCCGCAGAGTTCTCCTTCGTCTTCGTCCATCTTAGATTCAGACGAACATGCGCATTTGGCGCGTGCTTTGTCGATCTTGCGCTGTGTAAGCCTGTCCCTGGCGTCATAGTCGTGTTTATGGCGGTGCGAGCTCTTCTTCCTTCGAGGAAGATCGTGTTCTTCTTCATCTTCGGATGAGGGAGTGGGGCTCCGGTCGCGCCTGGCCGGAGCTTTCTTCTTCGGCATCGTAGGAGCGTCTTTGTGGAGCGCAGCTCCGATTAGTCCTAGTCCGGTGAGTGCGGACCTATGCATGGCCCTTTTCGGGTCCCCTTCCGGAGGTGGGTGAGCCGCGAGATACGCAGTGGCTGCCATGATCGCAGCTTGTGGCGTCTTCGGGGTGATGTTGTCGTCGGCGTCCATATCCATGAACGATGTGTGGAGAGTTCGGGTCACGTCACGCCGCTCCTTCGGGTCCATGTTTTCCACCGGAGAGTGGTGCTTGTTTCCCTGGTTTCCGTTTGTGCTGGAGCCGGGTCCCATGGCGGAGAGCGCAGCTCGTCGCGCACTGGACTCAGAGGCTACTTTCTTGCGTTTGTCGAGCGTTTCCTGCATCTTGACTTGCTTCTTGTGCTCCTCGATGAGGAGGTAGTGGTATGCCATCAGCAGATCACGTGGGGAGTCCAGAGGTAGGACTATTTCGCCTGCGACGGCGCGGCGTGCTTTGGCCCATCCTTCTTTGCTAAGTTGGATGAGGTGGCCTCTGTTTTCGCCGTTTCCACCGTTTTCGCTGTTTCTGTCCTGCGGGTTGGGGTTGGGCGGCGGGTTAGGCGTTTCTTCGTCGGTTTGGATGATTGCGGCGCACAGATAGCGCCTGCAGATTGGTTGGATGCTGCCGCAGCTTTCGGACCCGGAACCGTAGGTCCCTTCATCCGAAGGTGGATCGCACAGATCGGAGTTGCAGCTGCTGCCGCTGTAGAACTCATCTGTTGATGGTGACGTGCGTAGCACGGGGTGTGGAGCCCACGAAGCGGGCCTGATGGATGGCACGGGCATCCACTCAGGGAGGCGGAGGGTGCCAGTTTTTCCCACCTGGAAGCAGAAGCTCCCGAACAGAATTTCGAGTCCGTCGCCTACGGGCTCGAAATCCTTCAGGGTATTCGGCGAGTGGGCGGTGAAGTCGAAAGCGCCGAAGAGGAGGTGATTCTTTGTTGCCGCGGAGTTGTAGATCGATCGGGTCGGGACCGTCACGACCGCACAATCAGCAGCCCCAGTTCCCACAGACGGCGCCAATTGACAAGGTTTGATCTCGTCAATGCCCATTGTTATGTACTTGGGTTTTGGAGAAGATGGAGATGCTGGAGATCGTGGCACGGTTAATAGACAAGCAACCAGGGGACACGAGATTTACCCAGGTTCAGGCCCCCGGAGGGAAAACCCTACTCCTGCTTGTCTGCTCTTTTATTGCGGCGGAACCGAAGGTTACAGGGTGCGCAGATTCGATCTGGCGTGGAGGTGTGTATGTCGTAATCTCAAGGTGTAATCGTTGTTGGGTGCCCCCCTCGTTGGACCCTCCTAGCCTTTATATATGGGGAGGTTAGGTCTCAGGTACCGATACGAGTAGGTTACAAGTTGTATTCGAACTCTAGTCTTGCTCTCCAAGGATCCAAAGGCGTCATGGGCCTTGGCCACCCGAAAATCTTCATGGGCCAGCGTATGTCTGCTGTGGGCCCTCCTTGGGCTGGACCAGGTATGCTGAAGTTACGTACCCGTAGGGTATAACCATGTCACCAACCATGTCGGACAGGGCGGCAGGAGCGATTGCGGGTGGTGCATCTCCGTGCAGTCTCTCGCGGGGGCGGCGAGAGGTTGCTTGGAGAAGGAACAGAGTGCCATGGGTCCGCCAGCACAGAGAGTGGCGACGACAGCGGCGAGATCCTGCGTGCAGTTCCTCCCGTCTATGGCAGGTGAGATCTCTGACATGGTTATACCCTACGGATACATGATCTCAGCATACCTGGTCCAGCCCAAGGAAGGCCCATGGCAGATGTACGCCGGCCCATGAAGATTTTCGGGTGGCCAAGGCCCATGACGCCTTCGGATCCTTGGAGAGCAAGACTAGCGTAGATAGGAAATTCAAAGGGGTAAAACCCTAGAACCTGTAACCAACTAGGTCTATGCCCGGGACCTGCCTGAGTCTATATAAAGGCTAGGAGGGCACGACCTAGATCTCTCTCTCTCTCATACTTTCGCATACACACCTCCACACCAGATCGAATCTGCGCACCTTGTAACTTTCGGTTCCGCCGTAATCAAGAGCAGACAATCAGGAGTAGGGTTTTCCCTCCGGGGGCCTGAACCTGGGTAAACCTCGTGTCCCCGTGTTGCTTGTTTGCTAACCGTTCCGTGACCTCCAGCATCCCCATCTTCTCCAAAACCCAAGTCCATAACAATGGGCATTGACCAGATCAAACCTCGTCAATTGGCGCCGTCTGTGGGAACTGGGGACGCTGATTGTGCGATCATGACGGTCCCAACCCGAACGATCTACAACTCTGCGGCGACGGAGAGTCACCTCCTCTTCGGCGCCTTCGACTTCACCGCCCACTCGCCAGCCACCATGAAGGACTTCGAGCCCGTAGGCGACGGACTCGATATCTCATTCGGGAGCTTCTGCTTCCAGGTGGGACAGACTGGCACCCTCCGCCTCCCTGAGCAGGTGCCCCTACCATCGATCAGGCCCGCTTCATGGGCTCCACACCCTGTGCTACGCACATCATCATCAACAGATGAGTCCTACGACAGCAGCAGCTGCAACTCCGATCTGTGTGATCCGCCATCGGATGAAGGGACCTACGGTTCCGGATCTGAAAGCTGCGGCAGTAGCGGACCAATCTATGAGCGCAACCAATGCGCTGTAGTCATCCAGAGCGACATGGATCGGCTGTTGGGGTTCGTAGCATGGAAAACAAAAAAAATTATACCGCATGCAAACAAACAAGCCAAGATCTATCTACTAGATTGTAGCAACGAGTCGATAGTGAAAACTCACCCTCGAAGATTCCAAAGCGGTTAACGAGAGCGGATTCTCGTGGGTGATGTAGTCGTACTCTTCCCGATCTCAAGATCGTGTAGACGATCCTTCCGGCGCCGCGTTCCGGCAGCACTCCCGCAGTCGGTCACACGTTCGGTACTCGATGAAGACCTTCCTCTCCCTTGTTCCCGCAGGCAGCGGAGGTAGTAGCACTCTCCTCACGATTCCGGCAGCACGACGGCGTGGTACCAGAAGTAGAGGGGAGATCTCGCAGGGCTTCGCCTTAAGCCGGAGCGAGTATGGTGGACTATGAGAGAGCCCTCGGTGATCTAGGGTTTAGACACACCAAGTAGAGGGAGCTAGACCGGCGGCTAGAGCAACAAGAAGCCCCAACTCGGCGGCTTGGGAGAAACACTAGGGGGCGGCGGCTATGGTGGGCGGCGGCGGCTAGGGTTAGGGTTTAGAGGGGCAAGGTGTGTGTTTGGAGGGGCAGCTGTGCCCCTCCTTATATAGGTGGGAGGGCGCGGCCAAGGGGAGGGGAGTCCCTCCCCAACTCGGCCTCCTTGGCCGGCGGTGGAGGGAGAGGAACTCCTCCCCAAGTAGGTTTCCTACTCTCCCTCCACCAAACAAAATAGCCGTTTGACTTTTCAAATTGGCGTTTGACTTTTCAAACTAGGATTTGATTTATCCCTTTATTTTGTTCAGCGATGACACCTAGTACATGATGCAACCATTCCAACTTGTTATCACACGTTCATGTACCCTTCCCCTCCAGAGTGCCGGACATTCTGGAACCTTCTAGAACATTCCCGATGAAAACAGCGGAACCATTCTCCAACCCCGAAACAAGACTTTCCTTATATGAATCTTATTCTCCGGACCATTCCGGATCTCCTCGTGATATCTCAGATCCTATCCGAGACTCCGAATAACTTTCAGTCTCTTACTCATCATTCCATAACTACTCAAACAACATCGAATCCTTAAGTGTGTCTCCCTACGGTTCGTGAATTATGCGGACATGATCGAGAAATAACCAATAGAGGAATCTGGAAATTCATATGGCTCCCACATATTTCAACGATTACTTTGCGATCGAATGAACCACTTACATACGATACCAATTTCCCTTTGTCTCACGATAGTTTACTTATCCGAGGTTTTGATCGTCGGTATCTCTGCATACCTAGTTCAACCTCGTTACCGATAAGTACTCTTTTCTCGTTCCCATGGTATGTGATCCCTTGTGAGCCAGTCACATGCTTGCAAGCTAATTGGATGACATTCCACTGAGAGGGCCCAGAGTATATCTATCCGTCATATGGATGGACAAATCCCACTCTTGATTCATGTGTCTCAACCCATACTTTCCAAACACTCAATGCCACATTTATAGCCACCCAGTTACGGTGTGGTGTTTGATGTCATCAAAGCATCCTTCCGGTGATGGTGATAAACATGATCTCATGGTCAAAGGAATTAGGTTACTATGTATCAGAAAGCATATAGCAATTGAACTATTAAAATGACTTGATCTTTATGTACGCTTATCTATAGGAGTATGTCCATCATACCATTCTCCTAATGATATGATCTTGTTGTTAATAACATCTCAATGTTCATGATAGGGAAACCACAATCATCTATTAACCAACAAGCTAGTATTATGAAGAGCCTTTACTAGGAACTCTAATTTAGTTTACAAATCACACAAGTATTAATGTTTCCTTGTTAATACTATTATAGCATGAATGTAAACATTTATCATAAACACAAAGATATAATAATAACTACATTTATTATTGCCTCTAGGGCATATCTCCAATAGTCTCCCACTTGCACTAGAGTCAACTAATCTAGATTACATGGTAATATACCGAACACCCATGGCAGTTTGGTGTTGGTCATGTTTTGCCCTTGGGAGAGGTTTAGTCAACGGATCTGCCACATTCAGATCTGTGTGTACTTTGCAAATCTTTATGTCTCCATCTTGGACATGTTCTCGAATAGCGTGAAAACGTAGCTTGATGTGCTTCAGCTTCTTGTGTGACCTTGGTTCTTGCGCATTGGCTATGGCGCCCATGTTATCACAGTAGATAGACATTGGGTCCAGCGCACTTGGAACCACACTGAGCTCTGTAATGAACTCCTTCATCCATATCGCTTCTTGTGAAGCCTCCGAAGCAGCTATGTATTCCGATTCAGTTGAAGATATCGCCACAACGCTTTGCTTTGCACTCCTCCAGCTAACTGCTGCACCATTCAAAATAAATACGTATCCAGATTGTGATTTAGAATCATCCGGATCGGTGTTCCAACTAGCATCGGTGTAACCATTAACAACGAGCTGTTCTTCACCTCCATAAGAAAGAACCATATCCTTAGTTCTTCTCAAGTACTTAAGGATGTTTTTGACCGCTGTCCAATGATCCACTCCTGGATCACTTTGATATCTGCTAGTTAAACTAACAGCATATGCAATGTCGGGTCTAGTACATAGCATGGCATACATTAGAGATCCTATGGCTGAGGCATAGGGAGTCTTACTCATCCTTTCTCTATCTTCTGTCGTTGCTGGACTTTGAGTTTTACTCAAGGTCATATTGGGCAACATGGGCAAGAACCATTTCTTGCTATCTTCCATTCCAAACCTCTTTAGAACTTTGTCCAAATATGTACTTTATGACAATGATATTAGGCGTCTCGATCTATCTCTATAAATCTTTATGCCTAATATGTAAGCTGCTTCGCCAAGATCTTTCATTGAAAAACTATTATTCAAATATTCCTTGACACTATTAAGAAGGTCTACATCATTCTCAATCAACAATATGTCATCTACATATAGTATTAAGAATGCTACAGAGCTCCCACTCACTTTCTTGTAAATACAAGCTTCTCCATAAGTTTGTATAAAACCAAAACTTTTGATTACCTTATCAAAACGTTGATTCCAACTTCGGGATGCTTGCTTCAATCCATATATGGACCTTTGAAGTTTGCACACCTTGTTAGCATCTTTAGAATCGACAAAACCTTTGGGTTGCATCATATACAACTCTTCATCAATGTATCCATTGAGGAAGGCTGTTTTGACATCCATCTGCCATATTTCATAATCGTAATATGCAGCGATTGCTAACATAATCCTCACAGACTTTAGCTTCGCTACTGGTGAGAAAGTCTCATCGTAGTCAACTCCTTGAATTTGTCGAAACCCTTTTGCGACAAGTCGAGCTTTATAGACGGTTACATTACCATCAGCATCTGTTTTCTTCTTGAAAATCCATTTGTTCTCGACAGCCTTCCGGCCATCTGGTAAGTCTACCAAAGTCCATACTTGGTTTTCGTACATGGATCCAATCTCGGATTTCATGGCTTCTTGCCATTTATTGGAATCTGGGCTCATCATCGCTTCTTCATATGTCTCAGGGTCATCGGTGTTGTCCACCAACATGACACTCATAACGGGATCATACCAATCAGGAGTGGTACGAGTTCTCGTTGACCTGCGAGGCTCTGTAGCAACTTCAACCGAAGTTTCATGATCATCATCATTAGCTTCCTCTCTTATTGGTGTAGGCACCACAGGAACTTCTTCCGGTGCTGCGCTACTCGCAAGTTCAAGAGAAGGTTCAACAACCTCGTCGAGTTCTACTTTCCTTCTAGTCACTTCTTTCGAGAGAAATTCCTTCTCTAGAAAGGATCCATTCTTGGCAACGAAGATTTTGCCTTCGGATCTATGATAGAAGGTATACCCAATAGTTTCCTTTGGGTATCCTATGAAGACGCATTTTTCCGCTTTGGGTTCAAGCTTGTCCAGCTGTAACTTCTTTACATAGGCTTCGCAACCCCAAACTTTAAGGAACGACAATTTAGGTTTCTTTCCAAACCATAATTCATACGGTGTCGTTACAACGGATTTAGATGGTGCCCTATTTAAAGTGAATGCGGTTGTTTCAAATGCATAACCCCAAAATGATAGCGGTAAATCTGTAAGTGACATCATAGAATGAACCATATCTAAGAGAGTTCGATTACGACGTTCAGACACACCATTACGCTGTGGTGTTCCCGGCGGTGTCAATTGTGAAAGTATTCCGCATTTCTTCAAATGCTCGCCAAACTCGTAACTTAGATATTCACCTCCACGATCAGAACGTAGAAATTTAATCTTCTTGTTACGTTGATTCTCTACCTCACTTTGAAATTCCTTAAACTTCTCGAAAGTTTCGGACTTATGTTTCATGAAATAGATATACCCATATCTACTCAAGTCATCCGTGAAGGTAAGAACATAACGATAACCACCGCGCGATGCTACACTCATTGGTCCACATACATCGGTATGTATGATTTCCAATAAGTCTGTAGCTCGCTCCATCATACCAGAAAATGGAGTCTTAGTCATTTTACCCATCAGACATGCTTCGCATCTTTCAAGTGATTCCAAATCAAGTGATTCAAGAAGTGCATCGGAATGGAGTTTCTTCATACGCTTCACTCCGATATGACCAAGACGACAGTGCCACATATAGGTCGAGTTATCGCTCAATTTCAAACATTTAACCTCAATGTTATTAATATGTGTATTTCCACTATTGAGATTCAATAAGAATAGACCATCTATCAAAGGTGCATGTGCATAAAACATATTACTCATATAAATCGAACAACCATTATTCTTGGACTTAAACAAGTAACCATCTCGCAATAAACAAGATCCCGATATAATGTTCATGCTTAACGCAGGCACCAAATAACAATTATTTAAGTATAAAACTAATCCCGATGGTAGATGAAGAGGTAGCGTGCCGACCGCGATCACGTCAACCTTTGATCCGTTTCCAACGCGCATCGTCACCTCGTTCTTCGCTAGCTTCCGTTTATTCTGCAGCACCTGTTTCGAGTTACAAATATGAGCAACCGAACCAGTATCAAATACCCAGGCACTACTACGAGTACTAGTGAGATACACATCAATAACATGTATATCGAATATACCTTTCTTCTTGATGTTGCCGTTCTTCAAATCCGCCAAGTACTTTGGGCAATTCCGCTTCCAGTGACCCTCTTGCTTGCAGTAAAAGCACTCAGTATCAGGCTTAGGTCCAGCTTTGGTCTTCTTTGTCGGTGCAGTAACTTTCTTACCACCCTTCTTGAAGTGTCCCTTTTGCTTAGACTTGCCTTTCTTGAATTTGGTGGTCTTATTGACCAACAACACTTGATGCTCTTTCTTGATCTCCACTTCTGCAGATTTCAACATGGAGAAGAGTTCTGGCAATCTTGTCCATGTTTTGCATATTGTAGTTCATTACAAAGTTCTTGTAACTTGGTGGTAGTGATTGGAGGACACGATGTATCCCCAAAGAATTAGGAATCACTATACCCAAACTTTGGAGTTTGTTTGTGTGCCCAGACATCTTAAGCACATGCTCACTGACGGAGCTGCCCTCTTCCATCTTGCAGTTAAAGAACTTTTCAGAAGCCTCATAACTTTCAACTGCCGCGTGAGCCTCAAATATCATTTTGAGTTCACGGACAATATCATGTGGGTCTGAATTCTCAAACCTTTTCTGAAGCTCCGATTCCAAACCATACAAGATAGCACACTGAACTATGGAGTACTGATTCTTCCGAGCGAGGAAAACATTCTTTACCTCATCGGTAGCATCAGCTGCAGGCGGGTCACCCAGCGGTGCATCCAGCACATAGGTCAAATTACCAGCATTGAGGACAATCCTCAAATTGCGGAACCAATCCGCGAAGTTGCTTCCATTGTTTTTCAACTTTTATTTCTCTAGGAACGCATTAAAATTGATGGTAGGGGCCGCCATTGATCTACAACATATTTGCAATAGTTTAGACTAAGTTTATGACAAATTGAGTTCTAATTAATAGTTAAATTAATCTAGGTGAACTCCCACTCAAAACAATATCCCTCACATTGTTTTAGTGATCACACGAACCAAATCCACCACATCAAAACCGATCATCACGAGAGTTGATGTAGCTTCAATCGACATGTTCGTCATATCTACTATATGATTCATGCTTTACCTTTCGGTGATCCGTGTTCCGAGACCATGTCTGTACATGCTAGGCTCGTCAAGACCAAACCTTAGCTTCCGCTTGAGAAAAACTGGCTTGCTCACGTTGTATACACTTGCAGAATCTAACACACCCGATCATCACGTGGTGCTTCGAAACAACAAGCTTTAGCAACGGTGCTAACTAAGGATGAACACTTTAAAACTTGAAATTTGTGTGCTTGAGGGATCATCTTATTGTAGGGGTTCGTAGCATGGAAAACAAAAATTTTCTATCGCATACAAACAAACAAGCCAAGATCTATCTACTAGATTGTAGCAACGAGTCGATGGAATAACTCACCCTCGAAGATTCCAAAGTGTTTAACGAGAGCAGATTCTCGTGGGTGATGTAGTCGTACTCTTTCCGATCTCAAGATCGCGTAGACGATCCTTCCGGCGCCACGTTCCAGCAGCGCCCCCGCAGTCGGTCACACGTTCGGTACTCGACGAAGACCTTCCTCTCCCTTGTTCCAGCAGGCAGCGGAGGTTGTAGTACTCTCCTCGCGATTCCGGCAGCACAACGGCGTGGTACCGGAGGTAGAGGGGAGATCCCGCAGGGCTTCGCCTTAAGCCGGTGCGAGTATGGTGGAGCTTATGAGAGAGGCTATTAGTGGTCTAGTAATTAGACACACCAATTAGAGGGCTCTAAACCAATTAGAAGGCTCTAAACCAAAATAGCTCTAAACCGGGGTTTTAGATCTAGGGTTTAGTTTAGAGGGTAGGAACTAGTAGTGTTGTGTAGAGAGGGGAGCCCTGCCCCTCCCTTTATAGGTGGGAGGGCCGGCGGCCAAGGGGAGGGAGTGGAGTCCCTCCCCAACTCGGCCTTGGTGGGGCGCCGGCTTGGAGAGGAGGGACTCCTCCCCCAAGTCGGTTTCAACCTCCTCCTCTTTCTCCTCTTTCCGAAAACTGGCAGTTTGACCGAAAACTGGCAGTTTGACTTTTTTCAATTAGGATTTGAATTAACCCTTTATTTCGGACAGCGAGAACACTTAGTACATGATGCAATCATTCCAACATGCAATGACACATTCATGTACCCCTTCCCCTCCGGAGTGCCGGACATTCCGGGACCTTCTAGAATGTTCCCGATGAAAACACCGGAACCATTCCCCAACTCCGAAACGGGACTTTCCTTATATGAATCTTATTCTCCGGACCATTCCGGATCACCTCGTGATATCCCGGATCCCATCCGAGACTCCGAACAACATTCGGTCTCTTTCTCATAATACCATAACTACTCAAACAACGTCGAATCCTTAAGTGTGTCTCCCTACGGTTCGTGAATTATGCGGACATGATCGAGACACTTCTCCGAACAATAACCAATAGAGGAATCTGGAAATTCATATGGCTCCCACATATTTCTACGATTACTTTGCGATCGAATGAACCACTTACATACGATACCAATTTCCCTTTGTCTCACGATATGTTACTTATCCGAGGTTACGATCTTCGGTATCTCTGCATACCTAGTTCAACCTCGTTACTGATAAGTACTCTTTTCTCGTTCCCGCGATATGTGATCCCTTGTGACCCAGTCACATGCTTGCAAGCTAATTGGATGACATTTCACCGAGAGGGCCCAGAGAATATCTATCCGTCATGTGGATGGACAAATCCCACTCTTGATCCATGTGTTTCAACCAATACTTTCCGAACACTCAATACCACCTTTATAGCCACCCTGTTACGGTGTGGTGTTTGATGACATCAAAGCATCCATCCAGTAAAGGTGATATGCATGATCTCATGGTCGAAGGAATTAGGTTACTATGTATCAGAAAGCATATAGCAATTGAACTATTGAAATGACTTGATCTTTATGCTACGCTTATCTATAGGAGTATGTCCACCATATCATTCTCCTAACGATATGATCTTGTTGTTGATAACATCTCAATGTTCATGACAAAGAAACCACATCATCAATCAACCAACAAGCTAGTGAAGTATAGAGGCTATACTAGGGACTTCAAATTAAGTTTACAATTCACACAAGTATTAATGGTTTCCTTGTTAATACTATTATAGCATGAATGCAAACATTTATCATAAACACAAAGATATAATAATAACTATATTTATTATTGCCTCTAGGGCATATCTCCAACAGTCTCCCACTTGCACTAGAGTCATCTAATCTAGATCACATGGTAATATACCGAACACCCATGGCAGTTTGGTGTTGGTCATGTTTTGCCCTCGGGAGAGGTTTAGTCAACGGATCCGCCACATTCAGATCTGTGTGTACTTTGCAAATCTTTATATCCCCATCCTGGATATGTTCTCGAATAGCGTGAAAACGTAGCTTGATATGCTTCAGCTTCTTGTGTGACCTTGGTTCTTGCGCATTGGCTATGGCGCCCATGTTATCACAGTAGATAGACATTGGGTCCAGCGCACTAGGAACCACACCCAGCTCTGTAATGAACTCTTTCATCCATATTGCTTCTTGTGAAGCCTCCGAAGCAGCCATGTATTCCGATTCAGTTGAAGATCTCGCCACAACGCTTTGCTTTGCACTCCTCCAGCTAACTGCTGCACCATTCAAAATAAATACGTATCCAGATTGTGATTTAGAATCATCCGGATCGGTGTTCCAACTAGCATCGGTGTAACCATTAACAACGAGCTGTTCATCACCTCCATAAGAAAGAACCATATCCTTAGTTCTTCTCAAGTACTTAAGGATGTTTTTGACCGCTGTCCAATGATCCACTCCTGGATCACTTTGATATCTGCTAGTTAAACTAACAGCATATGCAATGTCGGGTCTAGTACATAGCATGGCATACATTAGAGATCCTATGGCTGAGGCATAGGGAGTCTTACTCATCCTTTCTCTATCTTCTGCCGATGTCGGACTTTTGAGTTTTACTCAAGGTCGTATTGGGCAACATGGGCAAGAACCCTTTCTTGCTTTCTTCCATTCCAAACTTCTTTAGAACTTTGTCCAAATATGTACTCTGTGACAATGATATTTGGCGTTTCGATCTATCTCTATAAATCTTTATGCCTAATATGTAAGCTGCTTCGCCAAGATCCTTCATTGAAAAACTATTATTCAAATACTCTTTGACACTATTAAGAAGGTCTACATCATTCCCAATCAACAATATGTCATCCACATATAGTATTAAGAATGCTATAGAGCTCCCACTCACTTTCTTGTAAATACAAGCTTCTCCATAAGTTTGTATAAAACCAAAACTTTTGATTACCTTATCAAAACGTTGATTCCAACTTCGGGATGCTTGCTTCAATCCATAGATGGACCGTTGAAGTTTGCATACCTTGTTAGCATCTTTAGGATCGACAAAACCTTTGGGTTGCATCATATACAACTCTTCATCAATGTCTCCATTGAGGAATGCTGTTTTGACATCCATCTGCCATATCTCATAATCATAATATGCAGCGATTGCTAACATAATCCTCACAGACTTTAGCTTCGCTACCGGTGAGAAAGTCTCATCGTAGTCAACTCCTTGAATTTGTCGAAACCCTTTTGCGACAAGTCGAGCTTTATAGACAGTAACATTACCATCAGCATCTGTTTTCTTCTTGAAAATCCATTTGTTCTCGACAGCCTTACGGCCATCCGGTAAGTCCACCAAAGTCCATACTTGGTTTTCGTACATGGATCCAATCTCGGATTTCATGGCTTCTTGCCATTTATTGGAATCTGGGCTCATCATCGCTTCCTCATATGTCTCGGGGTCATCGGTGTTGTCCACCTACCATGACATTCATAACGGAATCATACCAATCTGGAGTGGTACGAGTTCTCGTTGACCTCCGAGGCTCTGTAGCAACTTCAACCGAAGTTTCATGATCATCATCATTAGCTTCCCCTCTTATTGGTGCAGGCACCACAGGAACTTCTTCCGGTGCTGCGCTACTCGCAATTTCGAGAGAAGGTTCGACAACCTCGTCGAGTTCTACTTTCCTTCCAGTCACTTCTTTCGAGAGAAATTCCTTCTCTAGAAAGGATCCATTCTTGGCAACGAAGATTTTGCCTTCGGATCTATGATAGAAGGTATACCCAATAGTTTCCTTTGGGTATCCTATGAAGACGCATTTTTCCGCTTTGGGTTCAAGCTTGTCCGGCTGTAACTTCTTTACATAGGCTTCGCCTCCCCAAACTTTAAGGAACGACAATTCAGGTTTCTTCCCAAACCATAATTCATACGGTGTCGTTTCAACGGATTTAGATGGTGCCCTATTTAAAGTGAATGCGGCTGTTTCTAATGCATAACCCCAAAATGATAGCGGTAAATCTGTAAGTGACATCATAGAACGAACCATATCTAAGAGAGTTCGATTACGACGTTCGGACACACCATTACGCTGTGGTGTTCCCGGCGGTGTCAATTGTGAAAGTATTCCGCACTTCTTTAAATGCTCGCCAAACTCGTAACTTAGATATTCACCTCCACGATCAGAACGTAGAAATTTAATCTTCTTGTTACGTTGATTCTCTACCTCACTTTGAAACTCCTTAAACTTCTCGAAAGTTTCGGACTTATGTTTCATGAAATAGATATACCCATATCTACTCAAATCATCCGTGAAGGTAAGAACATAACGATAACCACCGCGCGATGCTACACTCATTGGACCACACACATCGGTATGTATGATTTCCAATAAGTCCGTAGCTCGCTCCATTATACCAGAAAATGGAGTCTTAGTCATTTTACCCATCAGACATGCTTCGCATCTTTCAAGTGATTCAAAATCAAGTGATTCAAGAAGTCCATCGGAATGGAGTTTCTTCATACGTTTCACTCCAATGTGACCAAGACAACAGTGCCACATATAGGTCGAATTATCGCTTGATTTCAAACGTTTAGCTTCAATGTTATTAAGATGTGTATTTCTACTATCGAGATTCAATAAGAATAGACCATCTATCAAAGGTGCATGTGCGTAAAACATATTACTCATATAAATCGAACAACCATTATTCTCTGATTTAAACAAGTAACCGTCTCGCAATAAACAAGATCCCGATATAATGTTCATGCTCAACGCAGGCACCAAATAACAATTATTTAAGTATAAAACTAATCCCGATGGTAGATGAAGAGGTAGCGTGCCGACCGCGATCACATCAACCTTTGATCCGTTTCCCACACGCATCGACACCTCGTTCTTCGCTAGCTTCCGTTTATTCTGCAGCTCCTGTTTCGAGTTACAAATATGAGCAACCGAACCAGTATCAAATACCCAGGCACTACTACGAATACTAGTGAGATACACATCAATAACATGTATATCAAATATACCTTTCTTCTTGATGTTGCCGTTCTTCAAATCCGCCAAGTACTTTGGGCAATTCCGCTTCCAGTGACCTTCTCCCTTGCAGTAAAAGCACTCAGTTTCAGGCTTAGGTCCAGCCTTGGTCTTCTTCGTTGGCATGGTAACTTTCTTACCACCCTTCTTGAAGTGTCCCTTTTGCTTAGACTTGCCTTTCTTGAATTTGGTGGTCTTATTGACCATCAACACTTGGTGCTCTTTCTTGATCTCCACTTCTGCAGATTTTAACATAGCAAATAGTTCTGGCAACTCTTTGTTCATGTTCTGCATGTTGTAGTTCATCACAAAGTTCTTGTAACTTGGTGGTAGTGATTGGAGGATGCGGTAAACTCCCAAAGTATTAGGAATCACTATACCCAAACTTTGAAGTTTATTTGCGTGCCCAGACATCTTAAGCACATGCTCACTGACGGAGCTACCCTCTTCCATCTTGCAGTTAAAGAACTTTTCAGAAGCTTCATAACTTTCAATTGCCGCATGAGTCTCAAAAATTAATTTGAGATCCTCGACAATATCATATGGATCTGACTCTTCAAACCTTTTCTGAAGCTCTGATTCTAAACCATACAAGATAGCACACTGAACTATGGAGTACTGATTCTTCCGAGCGAGGTAAACATTCTTTACTTCATCGGTAGCATCAGCTGCAGGTGGGTCACCTAGCGGTGCATCCAGCACATAGGTCAAATTACCAGCTGTGAGGACAATCCTCAAATTGCGGAACCAATCCGCGAAGTTGCTTCCATTGTTTTTCAACTTTTCTTTCTCTAGGAACGCATTAAAATTGATGGTAGGGGCTGCCATTGATCTACAACATATTTGCAATAGTTTAGACTAAGTTTATGACAAATTGAGCTCAAATTAATTAATGAAATTAAACTAGGTGAACTCCCACTCAAAACAACATCCCTCACATTGTTTTAGTGATCACACGAACCAAAACTACTATATCAACACCGATCATCACGAGAGCCGATATAGTTTTAATGGCGAACAATCATCATGTTCATCATATCTACTATATGATTCATGCTTTGCCTTTCGGCGATCCGTGTTCCTGAGGCCATGTCTGTACATGCTAGGCTCGTCAAGATCAAACCTTAGTTACCGCATAAGCAAATCTGGCTTGCTTACGTTGTATTCACCCGCGGAATCAAAGACACCCGATCATCACGTGGTGCTTCGAAGCAACAAGCTTTGGCAACGGTGCATACTAAGGGTGAACACTTTAGAACTTGAAATTTATGTGCATGAGGAATCATCTTATAATGCTACCGTCGTCTACTAAGCAATACAAGATGCATAAAGGATTAACATCACATGCAATTCATAATATGTGATATGATATGGCCTTTCTTCTTTGTGCTTCCGATCTCCATCTTCAAGCACGAATATGATCTCCATCATCACCGGCATAGCATCAAGGTCAATGACGCTTCTTCATGGTTGTCGTCCACCAGCTTCAACTATTACAACTATTTTGAATAGACACGCAGGTCTTAACAGAAATTAAAGACAACCATATGGCTCCTGCCGGTTGCCAACTTACAATAAGGAACATTGCATACATCAAATATAATCACAATCATGGCCATATCACATCACTGCACACCCCTGCAAAACAAAGTTAGACGCTTCTACTTTCTTTGCATATTTTACGTGGTTTGGGGCTTTCCATAAGTGTCGTTCTAACCTACGAACAAGAACCACAACATTGATACTAGCATTGTTGATTACCCGTTGTAAATTGGATCTTTACTATGCTAGGAGAAACAGGCACCCGCAAAGCCACTTATGCAATACAAGTTGCATGTTAAGCGTGGAGCAAGTCTCATGAACGATGTCATGTAAGGTTAGCCCGGGCCGCTTCATCCCAACATACCGCAAGATGCAAAGTACACAAAAAGCAATCTACAATAAAAGCATCAACGCCCACAATGACCATTGTGTTCTACTCGTGCAACAGATCTACATATAGACACGGCTCTGATACCACTGTAGGGGTTCGTAGCATGGAAAACAAAAATTTTCTATCGCATACAAACAAACAAGCCAAGATCTATCTACTAGATTGTAGCAACGAGTCGATGGAATAACTCACCCTCGAAGATTCCAAAGTGTTTAACGAGAGCAGATTCTCGTGGGTGATGTAGTCGTACTCTTTCCGATCTCAAGATCGCGTAGACGATCCTTCCGGCGCCACGTTCCAGCAGCGCCCCCGCAGTCGGTCACACGTTCGGTACTCGACGAAGACCTTCCTCTCCCTTGTTCCAGCAGGCAGCGGAGGTTGTAGTACTCTCCTCGCGATTCCGGCAGCACAACGGCGTGGTACCGGAGGTAGAGGGGAGATCCCGCAGGGCTTCGCCTTAAGCCGGTGCGAGTATGGTGGAGCTTATGAGAGAGGCTATTAGTGGTCTAGTAATTAGACACACCAATTAGAGGGCTCTAAACCAATTAGAAGGCTCTAAACCAAAATAGCTCTAAACCGGGGTTTTAGATCTAGGGTTTAGTTTAGAGGGTAGGAACTAGTAGTGTTGTGTAGAGAGGGGAGCCCTGCCCCTCCCTTTATAGGTGGGAGGGCCGGCGGCCAAGGGGAGGGAGTGGAGTCCCTCCCCAACTCGGCCTTGGTGGGGCGCCGGCTTGGAGAGGAGGGACTCCTCCCCCAAGTCGGTTTCAACCTCCTCCTCTTTCTCCTCTTTCCGAAAACTGGCAGTTTGACCGAAAACTGGCAGTTTGACTTTTTTCAATTAGGATTTGAATTAACCCTTTATTTCGGACAGCGAGAACACTTAGTACATGATGCAATCATTCCAACATGCAATGACACATTCATGTACCCCTTCCCCTCCGGAGTGCCGGACATTCCGGGACCTTCTAGAATGTTCCCGATGAAAACACCGGAACCATTCCCCAACTCCGAAACGGGACTTTCCTTATATGAATCTTATTCTCCGGACCATTCCGGATCACCTCGTGATATCCCGGATCCCATCCGAGACTCCGAACAACATTCGGTCTCTTTCTCATAATACCATAACTACTCAAACAACGTCGAATCCTTAAGTGTGTCTCCCTACGGTTCGTGAATTATGCGGACATGATCGAGACACTTCTCCGAACAATAACCAATAGAGGAATCTGGAAATTCATATGGCTCCCACATATTTCTACGATTACTTTGCGATCGAATGAACCACTTACATACGATACCAATTTCCCTTTGTCTCACGATATGTTACTTATCCGAGGTTACGATCTTCGGTATCTCTGCATACCTAGTTCAACCTCGTTACTGATAAGTACTCTTTTCTCGTTCCCGCGATATGTGATCCCTTGTGACCCAGTCACATGCTTGCAAGCTAATTGGATGACATTTCACCGAGAGGGCCCAGAGAATATCTATCCGTCATGTGGATGGACAAATCCCACTCTTGATCCATGTGTTTCAACCAATACTTTCCGAACACTCAATACCACCTTTATAGCCACCCTGTTACGGTGTGGTGTTTGATGACATCAAAGCATCCATCCAGTAAAGGTGATATGCATGATCTCATGGTCGAAGGAATTAGGTTACTATGTATCAGAAAGCATATAGCAATTGAACTATTGAAATGACTTGATCTTTATGCTACGCTTATCTATAGGAGTATGTCCACCATATCATTCTCCTAACGATATGATCTTGTTGTTGATAACATCTCAATGTTCATGACAAAGAAACCACATCATCAATCAACCAACAAGCTAGTGAAGTATAGAGGCTATACTAGGGACTTCAAATTAAGTTTACAATTCACACAAGTATTAATGGTTTCCTTGTTAATACTATTATAGCATGAATGCAAACATTTATCATAAACACAAAGATATAATAATAACTATATTTATTATTGCCTCTAGGGCATATCTCCAACACTTATAATGCTACCGTCGTTAACTAAGCAATACAAGATGCATAAAGGATTAACATCACATGCAATTCATAATATGTGATATGATATGGCCTTTCTTCTTTGTGCTTCCGATCTCCATCTTCAAGCACGAACATGATCTCCATCATCACCGGCATTGCATCAAGGTCACCGATGCTGCTTCATGGTTGTCATCCACCAGCTTCAACTATTACAACTACTTTGAATAGACACGCAGGTCTTAACAGAATTTAAAGACAACCATATGGCTCCTGCCGGTTGCCAACTTACAATAAGGAACATTGCATACATCAAATATAATCACAATCATGGCCATATCACTTCACAGCACACCCCTGCAAAACAAAGTTAGACGCATCTAATTTTCTTTGCATATTTTACGTGGTTTGGGGCTTTCAATAAGTGTCGCTCTAACTTACGAACACGAACCACAACGTTGATGCTAGAACAATCAAGTGCCCGTTGTAAATTGGATCTTACTACAATGGGAGAGACAGACACACGCAAAGCCACTTATGCAATACAAGTTGCATGTTTAGCGTGGAGCAAGTCTCATGAATGATGTCATGTAAGGTTAGCCCAGGCCGCTTCATCCCATCATACCGCAACATGCAAAGTACACAAGAAGCAATTGATAATAAAAGCACCACCGCCCATAATGACCATTGTGTTCTACTCGTGCAACAGATCTACATATAAACCTGGCTCTGATACCACTGTTGGGTTTCGTAGCATGGAAAACAAAAAAAATTCTACCGCATGCAAACAAACAAGCCAAGATCTATCTACTAGATTGTAGCAACGAGTCGATAGTGAAAACTCACCCTCGAAGATTCCAAAGCGGTTAACGAGAGCGGATTCTCGTGGGTGATGTAGTCGTACTCTTCCCGATCTCAAGATCGTGTAGACGATCCTTCCGGCGCCGCGTTCCGGCAGCGCTCCCGCAGTCGGTCACACGTTCGGTACTCGATGAAGACCTTCCTCTCCCTTGTTCCAGCAGGCAGCGGAGGTAGTAGCACTCTCCTCGCGATTGCGGCAGCACGACGGCGTGGTACCGAAAGTAGAGAGGAGATCTCGCAGGACTTCGCCTTAAGCCGAAGCGAGTATGGTCGACTATGAGAGAGCCCTCGGTGATCTAGGGTTTAGACACACCAAGTAGAGGGAGCTAGACCGGCGGCTAGGGCAACTAGAAGCCCCAACTCGGCGGCTTGGGAGAAACCCTAGGGCGGCGGCGGCTATGGTGGACGACGGCGGCTAGGGTTAGGGTTTAGAGGAGCAAGGTGTGTGTTTGGAGGGGCAGCCGTGCCCCTCCTTATATAGGTGGGAGGGCGCGGCCAAGGGGAGGGGAGTCCCTCCCCAACTCGGCCTCCTTGGTCGGCGGTGGAGGGAGAGGAACTCCTCCCCAAGTAGGTTTCCTACTCTCCCTCCACCAAACAAAATAGCCGTTTGACTTTTCAAACTAGGATTTGATTTATCCCTTTATTTTGTTCAGCGATGACACCTAGTACATGATGCAACCATTCCAACTTGTTATGACACATTCATGTACCCTTCCCCTCCGGAGTGTCGGACATTCCGGAACCTTCTAGAACATTCCCGATGAAAACATCGGAACCATTCTCCAACCCCGAAACAAGACTTTCCTTATATGAATATTATTCTCCGGACCATTCCGGATCTCCTCGTGATATCCCGGATCCTATCCGAGACTCCGAACAACATTCGGTCTCTTACTCATCATTCCATAACTACTCAAACAACATTGAATCCTTAAGTGTGTCTCCCTACGGTTCGTGAATTATGCGGACATGATAGAGACACTTCTCCGATCAATAACCAATAGAGGAATCTGGAAATTCATATGGCTCCCACATATTTCAACGATTACTTTGCGATCGAATGAACCACTTACATACGATACCAATTTCCCTTTGTCTCACGATAGTTTACTTATCCGAGGTTTTGATCGTCGGTATCTCTGCATACCTAGTTCAACCTCGTTACCGATAAGTACTCTTTTCTCGTTTCCGTGGTATGTGATCCCTTGTGAGCCAGTCACATGCTTGCAAGCTAATTGGATGACATTCCACCGAGAGGGCCCAGAGTATATCTATCCGTCATATGGATGGACAAATCCCACTCTTGATTCATGTGTCTCAACCCATACTTTCCAAACACTCAATGCCACATTTATAGCCACCCAGTTACGGTGTGGTGTTTGATGTCATCAAAGCATCCTTCCGGTGATGGTGATAAACATGATCTCATGGTCAAAAGAATTAGGTTACTATGTATCAGAAAGCATATAGCAATTGAACTATTAAAATGACTTGATCTTTATGCTACACTTATCTATAGGACTATGTCCATCATACCATTCTCCTAACGATATGATCTTTTGTTAATAACATCTCAATGTTCATGATAGGGAAACCACAATCATCTATTAACCAACAAGCTAGTATTATGAAGAGGCTTTACTAGGAACTCTAATTTAGTTTACAAATCACACAAGTATTAATGTTTCCTTGTTAATACTATTATAGCATGAATGTAAACATTTATCATAAACACAAAGATATAATAATAACTACATTTATTATTGCCTCTAGGGCATATCTCCAACATCAGCAACCACCCAACCCACCGCCCAACTCGAACCCCAACCTGCAGGACAGAAACGGCGGGAACAGAAGAAGCCAGTCCCCCCCGCCCGAAGGGGAGAACAACGGCCACGTCATCCGCCTCAACAAGGAGGGATGGGCCCAAGCACGCGCCGCTGTGGCGGGCAACACAGTCCTGCATGCGGACGCCTCACGGGAACTACTGATGGCATACCACTTCCTCCTCATCGAGGAGCACAAGAAACAGGTCAAGATGCAAGAGACGCTTGACAAACGCAAGCAAGCAGCCTCAGAGTCCAGCGCGCGACGAGCTGCGCTCTCCGCCATGGGCATCGTCTCTAGCACGAATGGAAACCAAGGAAACAAGCACCACTCTCGGTTGGATAACATGGATCCCAAAGAGCGCCGCGAGGTGACCCGAACCCTCCACACATCCTTCATGGAGATGGACGCTGACGGCAACGTCATCCCGAAAATGCCGCAGGCTGCGATCATGGCAGCCATTGCGTACCTAGCGGCCCACCCACCTCCGGAGGGGGACCCAAAAAGAGCCATGCATAAGTCCGCACTTACCGGACTCGGACTCGTCGGAGCCGCGCTCCACCAGGAAGCTCCTACGGAGCCAAAGAAGAAAGCTCCGGCCAGGCACGACCGCAGCCCCACCCCTTCATCCGAAGAAGAGGAACATGACCTTCCTCGAAGGAAGAAGAGATCGCACCATCATAACCGTGACTACGACGCCAGGGACGCACTGACATAGCGCAAAATAGACAAAGCGCGAGTCAAGCGCGCATGCTCGTCTGAATCCGAGATGGACGAAGACGAAGGAGAACTTCGCGGAGCCCGATGCTTCAGCATATCTGTTCGACGAACAAAGATGCCGCATAATTTCAAACTTCCTTCGGATACTCCGAAGTTCAACGGCACACAAGACCCAAAGGCATGGCTCAGCGATCACCTGTCATCCGTCAAACTACACGGCGGCAACAAAGAAACCGCCATGCAATGCCTTCAGCTGTAGCTAACAGGCGCAACTCGGATCTGGCTTAGCAGCCTATCCTCAGGGTCCATCCGAAGCTGGGAGGAGCTGGCTTACAGTTTCAGCCGTAACTTTAAAGGCACTAGCAAGAGGCCCGCCTCGATCAAAGAACTGCGGGCCTGTACTCAAAGAACGGGCGAATCCATTCGCTCGTACATACTACGCTGGTCCAACACCAAGAACTCCGCAGCACACATCTTCTAAGAGAGGGCCATCGACGCCTTCAAGGACGGCGTCAAGCGCCAGAACTTCAAGGAGGAACTCGGGCGCGTCAAGCCCAAAACACTCGACCACCTCATGGACATCGCCAACAGGTGGGCTGACGGCGAAGACTTCGTCCACCGGGCACACTCGGAGGAAGAGGACGACTACGGCCGACGACGAGAGCGCCGTAGCAAGAGGAGATCGCGCGTCTATGACGATCGCGACGGACCCGACATGGTCGCGGCCGGCTACGCCGATCGCCGCAACTACGCCAACCGCAACAGCGGAGGATACCGCGGAGGAAACTTCCGTGATGGAGGACGCCCAACACAGTCGTGGCAGCGCCGCGACCGCGATAACGGACCCTCAGCATACGAAAAACTTTCGGGTCCATGCACCATCCACTTCTACATCGACAAGAAGAAGGCAAGCCACATGCTCAAGGACTGCCGCAAGTTCCAGAAGCTCAGCGAAAGCATGGTCCAGATGAGGCAGCAAGCTCCACTTCCTGGATTCGGGAATGCACCCGCACCAGGTGAGATAGCGCATGGAGATCCTCCACCGCCACCTGTAGGAGGCCCGAACCAACCAGTCGCACCAGCACAGAACAATGCTGGGAACGGGTATCCCCCGCCGAAAGGAGCACTAATGATCTAGAAGGGGCGCCCCATGAATAGGGTGCAGAAGAAAATCACCCGTCAGATCAACCTGGCCGTGGCAACTCCACCCGCCATCCCTGAGTACCTCAGCGGATCGGAGTCTTGCATCACGTTCAGTCGTTCGGATCACCCTTGCCAGATCCCTCGCCCAGGTCATGATGCCCTGGTGCTGGAGGCACAGATCGGAGGTTTCGAGATGAGCCGCGTCTTCATGGACGGCGGCGGCGGCATCAACCTGATGTTCGCAAGCACTCTAGCAGCAATGCAGATCCCGCAGTGCAGCCTGGAACAGTCAGACACAATGTTCCACGACATCGTTCCAGGGAAGGGCATATTCCCCCTGGGCAAAATATGGCTCGACGTCATTTTCGGCAAGCCGGATAACTTCCGACTCGAGCGGCTCGAATTCGAAGTGGTGGATTGGCCATCGCAATACCACGCCATCCTCGGGCGTGTAGCATTCGCAAGGTTCTTGGCTGTCCCACACTACGCATACCTGCTACTCAAGATGCCAGGACCAAGGGGCATCATCACAGTCCACAGGAGCTTCACCCGATCGGACCAATGCGACAGGGATTTCAACAGAATCTCCTAGTCCTTCGGCATGCACGACGAGCTTGTAAAGCTCCGCGAAGTGACGGACAATGGGGCACCCCCAGTCGCAAGACAAAACGCACCCGACATGTCTTTCGACTCTACCGTCAACACAAAAAAGGACACGGACATCCTGCGGATGTGCGTGGATTTCATGTCGCTAAACAAACACTGCCCAAAGGACCACTTCCCTCTTCCTCGGATCGACCAGATCATCGATTCGACTGCAGGATGCGAGAAACTCTCCTTCCTCGACACCTACTCAGGCTACAACCAGATTCGACTCAAGGTCGAAGATCAAGAGAAAACAGCATTTATCACACCGTTCGGAGTGTTCTGCTACAACACAATGCCCTTCGGGCTAAAGAACGCAGGTGCCACGTACCAGCGATGCATGCAGGCATGCCTGAAGGACCAGATCGGTCGCAACATCCAAGTCTATGTGGACGACATAGTCATCAAAACTAGGGAGGCGAAAACGCTCATCGATGATCTCCGCGAGACGTTCGATAATCTCGACCGCTACAGGATCAAGCTCAATCCCGAAAAATGCGCCTTTGGCGTCCCATCAGGATAACTCCTTGGCTACTTCATCTCCCAGCGAGGGATCGAGGCGAACCCGAAGAAAATCCGGGCCATCATGGCAATGGAGAAGCCAAAGAATCTCAAGGGTGTCCAGCAGCCCGCAGGGCGAATAGCGGCATTGAGCAGGTTTATCAGCCGCATGGGCGAGAAGGCCCTGCTATTCTACCAGCTGCTACGCAAGGCAGATAAATTCGAATGGACGCCTGAAGCCGACGATGCATTCGAAAGTCTCAAGCGACTACTCTCCACCTCGCCCGTTTTGGTCACACCAAAGGAGCGCGAGCCTCTGCTGCTGTACATAGCAGCCACACATCAGGTGGTCAGCACCGTGCTAGTGGTCGAACGACCCGAAGAAGGCAAAACCCATGGGGTCCAATGCCCAATTTACTATCTTAGCGAGGTATTGACGCCAACAAAACAGAGGTACCCTCACTACCAAAAACTCGCCTACGGCGTGTTCATGACGGCTCGTCGGTTGAGCCATTACTTCTAGAAGCACCAGGTGATGGTGGTCAACGAGACACCTTTGAACAACATCCTGAATAACCCAGAGGCCACAGGACGCGTGGCCCTATGGGGCATCGAGCTGTCACCCCTAGACATCGTCTACGAGAAGCGACTCGCAATCAAATCTCAAGTCCTCCCGGACTTCCTTGTACATTGGATGGAGCTGCAGCTGCCAGACACCCCAGACATGTCGCAGTCATGGACGATGCACTTCGACGGCTCCAAGCGTGAGGCTGGAGCAGGAGCCGGGGTAATACTGACCTCCCCGCAGGGCGACCAGATGAAGTACGTCCTCCGGATGAAATTCCGAGCTTCCAACAACGAGGCCGAATATGAAGCCCTCATCCACGACATGAGGATGGCAAAGATCTACAGCGCAACCCGCCTGGTCATCTACGGTGACTCCAACCTCGTCGTCCAGCAGACGATGAACGAGTGCGACGCACACGCCGAAAACATGATCGTGTACCGCGCACTCTACAACGCACTCGAAGGAGAATTTGACGGCTGCGAGCTTCGGCACGTTGGAAGAGAAAGCAACGAGGAAGCCGACAGACTCGCCAACATCGGCTCCACCTGCGCAAAGGTGCCACCGGGTGTGTTCCTCGAACAGATCTGTGTGCCATCCATGAAGCGGAAATTCCCCAAGGGATCACCCGAAGAAGCAGAACACTCGGGGGCCACGCTGCCCGAAGGACACGAAGGACCCGAGAAACTGGACACAGAGGTCGCTATGGTCAACCTGATGCAGGTCATGGCAGTCGAAGACACTTGGACGCGACCGTACCTCTAGTTCTTGATAAACGGAGAGTTGCCTGACAGCCCGACGGATGCCCGACGCATATCTCGTCGGTCAAAAGCTTTCACCATCATCAATGGCGAGCTGTACAAGCGCAGTATTACGGGTGTACTACAAAGATGCGTCAACATCGGTGACGGGAAAACCATCCTCCAAGACATCCACGAGGGCATCTGCGGCCACCACGCAGGCAGCCGCTCCCTTGTCGCCAAAGCTCTACGAGCTGGATTCTACTGGCCAACGGCCACGAGCGACTCAAAGGACATCGTCCGAAGATGCAAGGGGTGCCAAAGGTTCGCCAACAAACCACACGCACCCGGATCAAAGCTCAGGCCCATACCTATAGCCTAGCCCTTTGCTCAATGGGGCCTCGACATGATTGGCAAACTGCCAAAGTCCTCAAAAGGGGGGCACGTCTACCTCCTGGTCGCAGTCGACAAATTCACCAAGTGGGTCGAAGCCATGTCGGTCACTAACCAAAAGGGAAAGACCGCCGTAAAATTCTTTGAGTCCATTGTCTACAGGTTCGACGTACCACACAACATCATCACCGACAATGGATCGAACTTTATCTCCAAAGAATTTCAAGACTTCTGAGAAGGCCTCGGGATCAACATCACATACGCCTCAGTGGCACACCCGCAAACGAACGGGCAGGTGGAAAAGGCCAACGGCCTAATCGGCGCTGGCATCAAGAAGCGCCTCATGAGCCCACTCGAACGAAAGGCCGGAGCCTGGACGGAAGAGCTACCATCCGTCCTATGGAGTTTGCGGACTACGCCAAACAGCTCCACCGGCTACACGCCGTTCTTCATGGTGCATGGAGTCGAAGCCGTACTACCAGCCGAAGTACGCCACCAGGCCCCCCGGGTCGTCGCTTACAGCGAAGCTGAATCCACGGCTGAACTCGAAGACGCCGTCGACACACTCGATGAGGCAAGAGACGTAGCAGCAGCTCGATCAACGGTGTACCAGCAGAGTCTCCGCAACTACCACAGCCGCCGGCTGCGCCCAAGGTCCTTCGTCGAAGGAGACCTCGTCTTGCGACTCAAGCAAGAGCGACCGAAGAAATTCGAGTCACCATGGAAAGGACCCTACATCATTACCGAAGTCATCCCAGGTGGCGCCTATCGCCTCAAGCACGTGGAGTCTGGAGTCGCATACTCCAACCCATGGAACATCGCGCACTTGCGACGATTCTACCCCTAGCTATCTACCCCTTTACTTTCAATAAGGCTATTCAGCCAAGGCTACTCATCCGAACAATGTACTTCCTCCATTACGATATAAATAAAGCTAAGTGTCTCGCCCAAAATTTCATTTTACTATTTACACCTTTACTACATGCTACAAACGCACTCGGGGGCTCCCCCCACCTTACGATCTCATCGACTGAGGATAACACGTGTAAACCTGAGTAGCTGATCACGCCAGGCTAACGAAAAGGACACGTACACAAACAAAGCACTACGTGCTCAAACAACAACTGCATCTTTATAACAAAGGGGCAAAACGCGCCCAGACACGTACATATAAATTTTACATCTATCTCTTTTACAGGTACTACCTATTTTGAAGAATAACTTGAGCACGCTGCTCAAACAAATCTACGACCTGTTCGGCATACTGCCTTACAGCCGCATAATGCGGACGCATGTCCCACTCACCACCATCCGGCCGAAGAGGTGACCCAGTCGCTACAGCAGACAAATCTATATCAGGGAGATGCAGCCTCACAAGGGACAAAGCAGCCTTCACTCCTGCGACGAGCTGTTGCCGCACCAACTCCATGACATTATTCACACTCCGAAACTTCGACAGAAGACCAGCAAGGTTTGTTGGCATGGCATCCAAAGGAAACATAACATGCAGCACCGACAAAAGCGACGTCTGAACCTGACGAAGCACCCGCGAAACTTGGTGCACACGATCTTGCACCGTTGCAAGGACCATGGCACGGTCACGGTCCATCCAGAAGAACCCGCCGGCTTCCATGTCTTGCTGAATCAAGCAATTGACCCGAATAGCGACACGCTCTTTTTCCTCCCTTGGAGCAAGATTAGCACCTACGATAACCGCACAAAAATAAGACACAAGGTCAGCAGGCACATCCGAAGAACTGAGCTGCAGCTCGAAACAAAGAACAACTTACATTGCAGCTGCTCAGACAGTCGAAGCAGTTCCGCCATCAAATACTCCTCTCTGGCTGCACCGCGATCTGCCTTGGACTTCCAAACATCCGCGTGACCACGCACCCCAAGCAATTCCTTCTCAAGACTACGAACACGGTCTCGAAGAAAAGCAAGTTGTGATGAATCATCCAAAGATGGCCGCAGCCGCGCTGCAGGCGGGGTGTCAACGGGATCAGCGTACGAAGGAACCTAGAGCAGCAGAAAAGCAAAGGACATAAACACTTAGACGGCGAAGAACACAACTCAACAAAATCCATTAAGTGGATAAATGCCACTACGTGGCACAGGGATTTTGTTCCTCAATATAATTACAGCAAAAAAAATACAAACTATCCTATAGCTACAACGCCTAAGACGCGGCACCCTGAGTCGCCTCAGAGCCGGATTGCCTCGCCTTGGCTTCCCCCTGCTGCCGTAGCGCGTACTCGGCCAGCAGATCAATCAGCTTGGGCCCATATCGCTTGTAGCGAGAAGAATATGTAGCAAAGGCTACCTCGGAACCATCCGCGGTCGTCGGCATCCGGGAGGTGATCTGGGGAAGGTCCAACTCCGCTCCAGCCGCCAAAGCCATCGCCAGCCCGACAGATGCGCCGATGCCCTTCTGCTTGCGCTTGTACGCCGCATGCGCTTCGGCTGACAGTGCCTCCGCCAAGGCGTCAACATCATCAAGGGCCGCACCCTTGGGGACAAGCTCCTTGTAGAAGCGGCCAAGGACCTCCTTGGCCTTGGCGAGTGAGCTGACGACGGTGCTGCAACGATCTTCGACCGCTGCAGTAGCATCATCTAGAGCACTCCCGTGCTCCAGAGCGCTGTGGTCAAACTCGATGCCTGCGGCATCTGAGACAATAAATAAAAGGAATGAAGGAAGCATCACAGAAGAAAGACAAGAAACATAAAAAGAGAGGCAAAAGAAGATGCTCACCCGAAACAGCCTTGGCAGCAGCCATGAGTTTGCCTGCCACCTCTCTTTCACGCGCAGTCGTAGCAGTGGCAAGCTTCTCCTCGCGGTCCATGGCCTCCTGCTGCAGGCGCTCCTTAGCCTTGGCCGCAGTGGCCAGCTCCAGCTCGAGGCGCTCTCTCGCACCAGCGGCGGCCTCGGCCTTCTTCTCCGTTTGACCAAGGCTCTTCTTGAGAGCATCAATCTCACGGAGGGAAGTGTTATGCTCCTCTGCATTCAAATAATGCAAGCGTCAGAAAACAAGACAATAATACAAAAAAAAAGAAGCACCAAGGCATACAGGTACCTCGAAGCCGTTGGAGGTTGGCCTCCAGCACCAGGTGCTCCTGCACCAGTCGCTTGCCATCCTGCACAAAAGGCTGCAGGAAGAAGACCTACCAGTAAGGAAAAGGACTCGGGGGCTGAGCCCAATAGAAAAGAACAAGAGCAAAATATGCACACGAAAACACTCGGGGGCTCCCCCGAAGACTCGAAGAAAGAACAAGACAAGAATTTTTTTCAGACGCTCGGGGGCTCCCCCCGTAGCATGAGACAGAGACACTTACATGATCCGATGGCGAATTCGAAGGCCCGCTCGCAGCCTTCTGAGGCGCAACCACCTGAACCTCTTGCGGAGAAGGGACCGGCGCAGCACCCTCAGAGGTAGCCACCATCTGAGGAGGAGGAGACGCAACCTTCGACTCTCCCATAATCTCCCGAGCACCATCGCTGGAGGAGTCGTGGGAGGAGTGCCTGCACACGAAAAAATTAGCACAAGTACAAAAGTCAACAACAAAAGAAAAGCAGTATAAAGGAAACTTACGAGTCCAGTGAACTCAGGTTGAAGACAGGAGGGGTCCTTCGGGCTCTCTTCTCCCCTTTCTTCTCTTCCTTCTTCTCTTCCTTCTTCCGCTTCGCTGGCGGGTGCGGGGCTACAGCTCGCACGGGAAGATCAGGAATGGGAAAGGAAGAACCTCCATGCCCGTCACTATGACGCTCAAGGCACACAGGGTTCCTAGGAGTTGGAGGAGTAGAGGCATCCGAGGACTCGCTGGAGCTCCGTGATCGTTTGAGAGTGTAGTCCTCGCTCGACTCATTGGCCCCTTCAGCCAGAGATCGTGCCGAAGGCAGCTCGAACATGGAATCCATCACATCATTATCCAGAGCATCCGGAAATATTTCGGGCAATGGCGGCACCATACCCGGCACTTTGAAGCTCTGCAGAAAAGAAGAGACTTTGTTAGCAAACAAAGGAAAATAAAATGCAGTCGACAAAAAGCGCTACACGCACGAATCTACACCTGTGGAACGACTAATGTAGAAGAAAACGGAGGAGTCAGCGACTTCCCCGGGATATCTTCTCCAGCCTTGTACTTCAGCAGCGTACGAAGGGCCCTGTCGAGATCTCCCTGAGAGAGCTCCTCAGCCGACACCCTCGTCGGATCACGGCACCCAGCATAAAGAAACATCGGGTCCGCCCTAGCTTGGAGGGGCTACACCCGACGCTCGAGAAACATGCGGATAATATCCACACCGTTCACTTCCTTCTCCGGAATCAACTGGAGATCCTCCACTCGACGGTAGAGAGCCTCTATCTCCGCTACCTCGCCATCCAAGATCTGGTTTTTCTAGGACCTCTTCGGCTCGATTATTTGGGAGGAGTCGAAAGGAGCAAGACCAAAATGCTGCCCAGCCACTGTGGAATCGCGAATGTAAAACCATCGCCTCCGCCAGTACTAGACAGATTCGGACATGGAAAAAGAAAAGAAAAGAATATTGGCCTTGAGGGAGATGATGCAACCCCCAATGGGATACACACCATCCGAACCGGATTGCCTCTTCACGGAATAGAGTTTCCGGAAGAGGCCAAAGTGCGGCTCGATGCCGAGCCAGCACTCGCAGAAAGTGATAAAACAAGCAATGTGAAGAAGAGAATTGGGGGAAAGATGATGCAGCTGGATGCCGTAGAGAAAGAGCAACCCACGAAGGAAGTCGTGGACTGGGAAGGAAAACCCACGAATAACGAAGGCAAGGAACATAACCCGACACCCAGCGGGGGGACGGGGGATTACCTCGTTGCCTGGGAGTTTGACGGCCTCCCTATCCTGCGGGATCAAGCCCCGCTCGCGAAGCTTACGGAGGTCACTCTCCCGCGTCTCTGATCGCCGCCAACCACCATCGGTGACACGGGTAGCGGTGGCGCCTTTCTTCCCTCCGGCGGCGCTGGTACCAGCCGCAGATGATGACTTCTTCAGTTTCCCCATCGCGGTACGGCGGCGCCGGCGGTGAGAGCGCAGAAGGGAAGAAGGAAATGTGCAAGGATATTCCAACGCGCAACAAGAACTCTTAGAGCACAAGGAGGCAGTGAAAACAAGAATAGATGCGGTGAAAACAAACTGCAGCTTTCCCCAATGATTATAACAACGAAGACGACGCATGACAACCATCCATCGAGAAGACCTAACGCCAACGGCAGATCTGGCCATACACGTGTCAGCATCACAACGAACCGTCGCTAACACGCCGTCCACTACGCGCGGAAATCGAGGCGACGCCGTAATTATCTCCACGCCGCGCGTGACCGGTCAATTCAAGGTCAGCAAGTGGGACCCACGTTCGTCCAGTCAAGTCATCTCTGGCGCAGCAGACGTTTGAGGTCATTGATCGTCAGCACTGACGTCATCAAAAGCTATACTAGCAACAACTACATTTTCTTCGGCTTCAAAGCTAAGAGTACTCACTCGAATCTACGATTCGACTAATTACTCGGGGGCTACTCCTATTAGGAGCGCTGGCCGCACACCCGAAAGATGAATAGAAGCGAACTATTTCTTCGAGTCCTACGTCGAGTCTACGACTCCACTACGGACTCGGGGGCTACTCCCATAGGGAGGATGGATTTAAGCATCCGATTTTTTTTGTGTCCTACGGACTTAACACTGAACAATGTCTGAATTAAAGTCTCCGCTCGAGTCTACGACTCGAACAGACACTCGGGGGCTACTCCCATAGGGAGCGCTGGTCGCGCATCCTATGAATTCTTCGACTGCGATCCTTCGGATCAGCATGCAAAACTTTTCGGCAACTCTGCCCCAACTAAACGCTAAGTGAGCAACGTTCTCCTTGGCCACCCGAAACACCTCCGTGGTGATAAACATTCGGATGCTGCGTCTGCGACGCAAAGATAAGACCTATAGATACCATCTGATGGCCTGGCAACGCACACGACTGCGCTCTGCTAGTAAAAATCCGTACCAACAGGCACGATGAAAAATCCCGACGGACACGTTGGGTACATCAATTAAAATCACTGGAATTTCACTCCTGTAAGTCCTCCACGGTCTGAGTCGAATTACGCCAGCATATGTTCCAGGTCCGAGTTGAGGGACTCGAATTTGAGGAAGATCGTGTTGTTTCGTCCAAAGACAGTTAACTGACCCTGATCCGTCGGGTGAGTCAGGCACACGCATCAACAATCCCTACACACATACTATTAATACATAGTTGCACCCGAAGGATTGAAGAGTCCTCAGCCGAATCTACGATTCGACTGATCACTCGGGGGCTACTGACATGGTTATACCCTACGAGTACATGATCTCAGCATACCTGGTCCAGCCCAAGAAAGGCCCACGGCAGATGTACGCCGGCCCATGAAGATTTTCGGGTGGCCAAGGCCCATGACGCCTTCGGATCCTTGGAGAGCAAGACTAGCGTAGATAGGAAATTCAAAGGGGTAAAACCCTAGAACCTGTAATCGACTAGGTCTATGCCCGGGACCTGCCTGAGTCTATATAAAGGCTAGGAGGACACGACCTAGATCTCTCTCTCTCTCATACTTTCGCATACACACCTCCACGCCAGATCGAATCTGCGCACCCTGTACTTTCGGTTCCGCCGTAATCAAGAGCAGACAAACAGGAGTAGGGTTTTCCCTCCGGGGCCTGAACCTGGGTAAACCTCGTGTCCCCGTGTTGCTTGTTTGCTAACCGTTCCGCGATCTCCAGCATCCCCATCTTTTTTAAAACCCAAGTCCATAACAATGGGCATTGACCAGATCAAACCTCGTCAATCTCTCCTCCTTTTTTCTCTTGCACTCACGCTGTGGTCGTACCCTTTCCCAAAAAGTCACGCCAAGAGATCGAACCGGCGATCTCATCGCTTCCCGTGGTGTGCTCAACCATCATAGCACTGGAACTTTCGTGATATACTAGGAAATCAACCCTTGTTAAAGGAAAGTTTTGACGGACCACTGGAAAATGGGGACGCGCCGGCGTGTCTAACGTGCCACGGGCCAGCCCGCCAGACGTCGGAGTCGTGCTCGGGCCGCGCAGCTGGGCACGCATGCTGGCCCAGCACGGCACGTGAGCCAGGCGGGCTGCGACGGGCCGTGTCGGGCCAGGCCCGTTTATAGCGTGCCGTGTCTGGGCCGTGTCGGGCCAGCCCGTTGGCCAGATTTGCCCTTTCCCATCGACGATGTCTGACGGGAGAGGTGCAGGAGATGGATCGCCTCTGTCCAGGAATGCGGCCGGTCCAATTCCTCCCCGAGCTGGGCTCGGTTTCTTCGACGTGAGGGAGGTTGGCGAAGGTACTGAATGCAACGGTGCGTAGACGGCGGCAGCCTCAACAATGGCGATGTCCCTACTGGGTACAAGAAAAGGTATCGGGGGAATGCATTGGGTAGTTTTTTCTGAATGCTAAGTCTGAACCCACATTTAGTACATCGGTTGGAAGCATGCAAACAATGAAAATCAGGGTCTGCACCATTAGAAAATTCAGTGTCCTTTTGCCATTGATCGCAACCTAAGATTTATGTCGCTTTGCTGTTATGGGTCTGCACCATCGGCTGTCAATACGAGTGCTGGCAAGAAGCCCCGCAGGAAGAACCGGTGCCGAAAGTGCAATGGCTTGGGTCAAAATTCTGCAACACATGCATGGAAGACTTAGATGGTAATGCCGTTGTTTGATCCTGTGAGCGGTGCAGATGTACTGTAAGCACTAGTTGTGCCGTTTCTCTACTATCTAAAAAAAATCTGGCGGTTTCGTTTCCTGGCACTCCGTCGTCTGTTTCGTCGCGCTGCAGCTTCGTCCCGTTCCTTCGTGACCCATCAAAAAAATCTGCACACTAAATCCGGATGTCAAAACCGCTCCTGAACATTAACGAGCCATTTAAGAGCATCTCTACTCGTTGGACGAATCCAGGCTGAAATCCGGACTTTTTTTTTGGCCGAACGAACTTGATTTCAGCCTAGGTACGCTAAGTTTCCCACTCGCGTACCCAGGCCGAGTACCCAGGCGAACACAAAACGGCAAAATATTTGAATCTTTTTTGTTCCCGCCGGCGAGTGTTCGGCCACAAGGTGTTCGACAGAAACATCCACAAATTCGGCGGCAAATTATTACAGAAACGTCCACAAATTCGACGAAAAAAGGTTCCCAGTCGTCGATGGGGATGGGCTCCTGCGGCGTGGCTGACGTGGCGTTGTCGTCCGTCTCGCCGGTGAAGGCCGCCGGGTTGGAGGAAGTAGAAGCAGAGCTCGGCGTGGGGCGTTCGGCGTAGGTGCGTTCGGCGCAGAGGGAGGGGAAGCCGTGATCACGCCCTGCAGGATGGCCTGACGTTGCGCCATGTACCAGGCCTTGACCGGCGAGCTCATCTTCGACGTGTCCTCGCCGCCCATTAGAAACTTGAGGTCCGTGTTGCGCTTCTGGCGGCGTAGTTGGCCTTCTTCTCGGCGAGGTTGGCCTTGATGAAGGCCACTTTTTCCCCTTGTGTCTCGATCAACTGCTTCCAGCGCTCCTCGCTCTTCTCAGCCCTCTTCTCGGCCTGTGCCTTCGTGTCGGCGATGCATTTCTCGATCGAAGCCTGGAGACACTCGACGGAAGGTCCGGCGGCCTTGAGCATCTTCGCCTTCTTCTGGCCGATCCCAGGTCTTCCTTCGCCGGCAGCAGCGGCCGGGGCCTCGGGGTTGTAGACGGCGTCCTTGCTCTTGGAGAGACTCAGGCGAGTGTCCCGCCACTTCTCGCAATTCTCGATTTGCTCGAAGACATGATGGAACTTGAACTCCATCTTCATGTCCTCTCGAAACAGAGCAAGTGCACGATGCATCTACAAAATGAAAGCATGTCAAGTGTGTCAAAATAGAAGAGAGTGCACGACAAAGCTAGTGTTCGTGAGTACCTTGTTGTCCATGTTTTCTCCACTGGCTTGTGTGCGGTCGACCTCTTCCACGCAGCTGTGCCACTTGCTGCAGGCAGTCTGGATGATCGCCCAATGATTGGGAATAGCCTTCTCCCCTCGCTCCATGTGGATTTTGCGATACTTTGGGTCACACATGCTACGCTCGTCGAACGCTGCCTTCACACGCCGCCAATAATTATAGAAATTTTGGTTAGCACCGGTGATCGGAGCCATGCTCACCGTTTTCCAAGCTTCGGCGAGGCAGGTGTCCTTGGCCACGGTCCACTTGATCCGAGTGTCCGCCGAAGTGCCCGACTTCTTCTTCCCCTTCTTGCTTTTCGCCTCAGCCTCGGCATCCTCTGGCAGCGTCTGCTCGTCCCGCGTCTCCTCGGTGTCGGTGTCGGCGAGGTCCTGGGACTCGATGTCGTGCTCGGCGTCGGCCCGGGTCTGCTCTTCCGTGAAGAAGGAGGGGTGGTTGGAGGCCGAGCCTGTTCGATCAAGTCCTCCATGTACGCCTCGGCCGATATCCCGACCGGAAGGGCGCCCGACATTGCGCCGAACAAGTTGCGCGCGTCGGCCTCGCCGAAGGGCGCCGAGCTTCCGCCGAAAGGCAGCGATCCGCGACGCAGAGCGGGGCTTGCGTACGCCAGAGAGATGGAGTAGGGGAGGTTGATGTCCACGCCGAAGGCCGAAGGAGGGCACGACGTCGGGCAGGGAAAGATCACGTTGGGGTTGAACCCGCCGTCGAACTCGGGCGACGACGAGTACCCCTGCCGCGCAGTCGCCTGGGTCTCCTGGAAGCCTGCCGGAGAGATCGGCGAGAATTCGGCGGGCGAGCCGACGCTGGCCTGGCTTCCCAAGTGTGTTGGGTACGGCGCCGCCATCAACACCGACCTCGTCGCCGCCGCCTGCTTCGCCTTCACCATCGCCTGCTCTTCTGCCGCCGCCGCCTTCTCCTCCGCCGCCGCTTGCTATTGCCGGAGCTTCGCCCTCTCCTTCCCGCCCTTTCGATCGGCCAACGAGATCTGCCTGGCGTGCTCCTTCTTCTCCCAGTCGGCGGAGGACATGCCCTCTGGCTTCGTCGGCGACGCTCTCGGCTTCCTCGCCTTCTTCTCCGCCGGACCCTCGCTGAGGATCGATCTGGGTTGGACGAAGCTCTTGGGCGGCATATGTCGGGCGGGAGCTCGGTGGAGTGGCGGGAGGGGAATGGGGAAGAAATGCGGGAGAGGAGAAGAAAAGGGCGGAAGCTCGGCGAAGTGGCAAGAGTGGTGCCTTCTCTCGCCGACAGAGCTGGCCCACGCCCGTTTTCGCTGCGTCCGGCATTCCCAGGACGTAACCGGGATCCTGGGTATGGCCTGGGTAGGCCGGACCAAAACACGCCGAAATCCGAACAAAAACAGGTCCCTGGGACTGGGCTAATTTTCGGCGTTCGAACCTAATTTCGATGTGCTGGGCAGGCGAGTGGAGATGCTCTAATTCTCCCATCTATCATGCTCTCTCACGGATGATCCAGTCTCCACGCGCGGGGCTGCCCCTGCCTTGGTACCTCCACGCCTCCACACCAGCCGCTGAGCGTCCACCCTTCGCGCATCCACGCCCACCGCGTATTAGGAAGGAGAATACGGCCCGGTGATGCCCTCTCGGCAAGCTCGCCGGAACCCTAGCGCCGGAGGCCGCATTCCTTGCGATCTTTGGAGAGCCGATCAAGACCGAGGGTTTCTTTCTACCATGTGCCGGGAGGTGTCCGGATGTAGGCAGCGCAGCAGATCGTGCAGCGGAGCGTCCTGCCTTTCTCCATCCCCGGCGACTACCACCGGTTCTCCCTGACGTTGCCCTCCGCCTCCATGGTAACAGCATCCCGGGGGAGCATGGTCGACGACGGTGTAGAAGAGCGGATCGTCACCAGGACGCCTGTAAGTTGTCCCTTCGAGCTTATTAGGGAGCTTTATCAGTTCGACCTACATTTTAGTGGAAAATGTTACTCAATTTTCAGTAGATTGCGTCCAATTTTCTCCCCCTGTGTGTAGGTATCTAGGATTAGGATGTTGAATTCGGTGATATCGTGGGCAGCTCGTTACTTTTGATGCATAGTTCAGGGAAGTTCAGAAGTACCGCTGAAGTGGAGCTTCCATCATGTTGGTAAATATGGCCTCCATTAGTTTTTTGGTATCGATTGCAAAGTGCAGAATAATTTGTGGTTTTTGATAGTATGTAAGTATGGCATATGCTACAGGATATTGTCCTCAATCCTTTCCGGCTGCTTGACACTTGCTTCTTATCGGCTTGGTGGGGTTACTAAATTAGGATTTGATGCTTGTACCGTCAGTTTAGACGTGCATTATCTAATTCACTCAGTTGCTTGCACTAGGATTGGAAAGTCTCACTTGGGTGCTTCTGTCATGTTAGTGTTAATTTAGCTGTTAATATTGCAAACCGTCATGCCTAAGATACCAGTGTGGCGCGAGCGACCTTCGCTGAAACAGAGGACCTCTCTTGGTGCGACATGGCTCCAATGCGGCAAAAAAATAATTTGTCGGCCGAAGATTTGATTGTGTCGAACTCCTCGAAGAGGTCGTCCATGGCAGATGTCAAGGTTTGAATATCTCCGGTATTTCAAACAATTTTCCAGTCAAGTATAGTTGTTCTTTCAGAAGATATTCTGAATTTATCGGTAGCTTTGATATGATCGCCATTCATTAAGTTATAGGTTGACTATAGCTATACTTGACACTGCGGCACCAGGTTCGGGATCCAGCGGGAGCCCACTGCATGGGCACCATGTGCAGCCGGCCCAAGTACGTGTAAGGCCAGCCTGCGCCGACTTGGCATTGACCACATCGCACTCTACTACCAGCACCGCATAGACAACATGATCCCCATCGAGGACATAGTCTCTTCTCGCTGGTCCTCCTTTGTTGAATTCCTTCATCTTGTTAAGTTTATATACATGAGATATCCTGTGTTTGATTAGTTTGGCTGCTCACTGTGATTTAGGTGTTGATACTGTTGTAGATTGGTGAGCTCAAGAAGTTGGTCGATGAGAGGAAGTCAAGTACATTGGGTTATTAGAGGCGAGCCCATGCACCATCTGGCGTTCTGACGTGTGGTGCACTCGATCTCGTGCAGACAGAGTGGTCTCCGTGGGCTGGCTACTATCGAGCCTGAGATCGTGCCTCTCTGCAGGTGAATTCAGCATTACATATTCTACTTGTGATGTTCCATAATCAGTAGTCCTGATTGTTTGATAATGCAAAGAAACTTGTTCATGTGTTCTGTCGACCACAGAGAATTGGGGACTGTTCCATACAGCCCATTTTCCCATATGTTTTCGGTGGAAGAGGGGTGACAGAACAAATGTCTACTAAATATTATTTGGTACAAATAGTCAAATACAATCAGTTGATTTTTGCAGCAGTCTATTATTTTATAAATTACTTAGGTATGAACCCTTATATATATATATTCTTGTATATCTTGCCACAGGGTAAGATTATTGGGTGCTCCTGGGGAAACTCTAAAATGTTGCTATGGATCAAGCATGGATGAGAAAACTCCAGTGAAGATGAAGCTCCACGAACCACTGCTCCTATGTCTTGTTCGTATGTGCAGCTCAAGCATATTCATGGATGGTTCTTATTGTTGCACATTGCCCACATTGCCATACTATATTCCGTATTATTCATTTCACCACATTGTTATTTCATTCTTCAATACATTATCTGAAGAAATAAACCACCAAATTTAGAAATATCGACAGTATTTTGGAAGAAGAAAATCTTGATGCCCTGCAAACGCTGAATCAAGTACGTAGAGATTTAGTGTAGTTTTATGAATTGCTTGCCACTTTGCTAAAAGCTTTGTGTAAACTGTACTACCATCTTGTGAACAAGCTACTTGACTTTTTTGAAGATTAATTCGGTATATTTAACATGTTGTATATTTTGAGAAATGTAAAAAGTCAAAACTATCACCGACGATAATATTTACGTAAGCACCTAGGTTGAACTCATGTATGCAATTGAGGAAATTTGGAATGATGCATGATTATTTTTACGTATCAAGTATTGAAACTATGCAAGCTTCTTCTCTTGTATTTACTTCGTATTTGGCCATTTGAACCGATTGTGTGTCATGTTTCCAAGCCAACAAGCGTTTGTGAGTTTTGGATATATTTTTTGTTTTTGTTTTAATTTTCTAAATATTGATGGTGATATTGGAAGAAAATTGTGTTAGGATTATCTAATATTAGGCAAGATGTGCATCTCACGTGCGTGATTTATAGTGTTTCAGCCTTTACACAGTTCATACACTGAGCTATAAGGTTTTACCATGTTTCCTGAGGGTTGTATGTTGGTTATTCTTTTTTTTTTGATGCATTCAATTTGTTCTTTGCAACAGAAATCATTGCCGATTTTGGTTGTAGCCCGGTGATTCCTTGTAGGTTTGTCTATCTTCACCAGGCATACACTTTTCCAGATTGTCCTTTGGGAGTATTATTTCTAGCAATGCAATTAATGCCACATTTGGACTACCCCTACATTGTTTGGGTAATATGTTGCCATTATCTATTTGTGTTTATCTCCCAAATGCCCAAATTATAAAATGCGGCAACCATTTATTTTCTTGTGATAATATAGTTGATCTAAGCACACAGGTTTAGCATTTGTATAGTATAATATTTTTTAAATTACTTGCTTATATTTTAATGATACCTCTGGTTTTTTGTTAGGCACATTATGAGTATTTGTGGTCACATGGTCATGCTAGGCAGGCTCAGCCAAAATTATCATGTTTATTGTACTGATTGTTCTTAAGGGATGTCACACTTTTCTTCAAGCTATCATATCAAATGTAATTGAGAAGTTTAAAGATTGTTGTGCTCATATGTAATTGAGGATAAGGTATAAATATCCCAATTATTTCTTCAAGCTATCGTACACTTTAATACCGAGCTCCATCGTCTTTTACAATGTTAAGCTATTCTTTTTTTTCCCATTTCTATAGCATAATACTATAGTATCTCTATAATTATATATGCATGTCAAATGTGATCTGTTTGAAAGATGATTGTGAGTAGCTTTATTACATTATGCCTTGCTTAATTGATATTTCAACTACTTATCATGGTAACAACTACTAAGAAAATAAAGATATATTTAGTACATATATTGTCCCAACCAGCATCCTTTGGAAATCGTTTTGCATAGTAGCTCCAATGAATGTCTCTGGTACCATGACCATGAAAGGAATAGTTAACCACTTCATTTTTACCATACTATACCTTCAAAAGGATGTACTCTCCGCGATATGATTTAATTGTCGCATGTTTAAGGAAAGTTTTTCCTAAACCCACAACAACTAAATTGTATTAGAGGGAGAACTTCAATTCCTGAATAAGGACCGGAAGTGTTTACATTTCATAGCATGCCTTGGGCTTCAGTATCCTATTTTTTGTTTGTAATTGCTCTTTAGAGAGAAAATACATATGATATATTCTCGATAAGTCACCATTTATACGATACGATGAGTACTCCCTGCTTGTGCCTCTCCGTAAAAATTGTTCTGATGTATGTTAATTTTTTTGGATCAGAGTTGGGCTTTTTCTTTACTATTCGTATTTCAGTTATACTGTAGGTATGATCATGCAGATGTGTCCTTAAGTTATTTTAGACGGTGCATCTCGTCTATGCTCTCATGGAATTTCTTTACTTGGCTTGTCACATCATATTATTGAACATTGATTATTGAGAGATCAGAGATGGCTCAGGTAACTTACTTTCTTGTTAAACTTACTCTAAAATCCGTTAATTAGTCCATGAAAACGGATTAATTCTTTTACATATGTCTTTTTAGGCTATCGAATTTGTAATTCTGTATAAGCTTCTAGGTTGTTAAAGTATGCGGTCCTTTTAAGACTATCGAGTGCATCATTTTTCGTAGGACCATTTATTGCCCACTATATGTAATTTTATTTGTTTATTGATACTCCTTCCGATCCATATTAATTGTCATTGGATTGGATGTATCTAGCATTAAAACATGTCTAGATACATCAATTTCTGTGACAAGTAATATGGATCGGAGGGAGTACAATTTATCTATCATGTAGGTTATGATATAAAGGAAAGCATGCCGCCGCAATGAAAATGATATTTTATGGAATCCATGTCTCATGTGGGTTGAATCTGTATTGGTCACTTTCAAAGCTGAAATGCAAAAGTAAAGGGGCTCCCACCTTTATTCTCCCGCCCGAAGCACAAAAGCCATAAAAAGATGAAATGGAAATGAGCAGACATACTTGCCATCTCTTTTTTAGTAACTCCATAAGCAACCCATCTTCTATATTAATATCGGTCCAATTAAAACTTTATAAACTTCGATCAAGTTTATAGAAAAAATATTTAGTACATATTTTTGTATTATACGCATTTGGTACTGATGTTGATATCTTTTTCATAGTTGGTCAAACTTCTTTTTAATAGTGTGGTTAAGAAGAGCAAGAAAACTAGATTGTTTGTGTAATTTCGTTTATTGTTGTCAAAACTAGGATGATGGTTCTTGCAAACATGGGCGTTGTTGGAGTAGGGTGACTAGGAAGCACAATGGTGAAAATGGTGAATACAACGAGCTGGAGGGGAGAAAAATGATGGCATGCCTTTGCGGTTATATTTTACTAGGGATAGGTCCCAAAGGACCTAGAGCTTCAATTATATTCGTTGGTGGAGTTAAATTTTACAAAAAGGGCCTCGAAATAACATGAAATAATAGAACATCCCTTACAACTTGCAATGAGGACCCAAGAACAAAATGCAGTTGGTTTGATACATTCATGTATGACAGCTTGCTTGTCTCACTGATTTCCGTTATATTAAATGAAAAATTGTGCATGTAATTTATCGAATAAGATTCACTGGTTGCAGAGTAATCTAGGGCTGGAATGTCACTGAACTATATGTTGTAGACATGAGAGGGGCAATAGATATCATCTCAGTTGATGTCGATGACAGTGGCATCTCGGCTCTGAACAACACATATCTTCGGAGTGAATACATGGCATCTGTTCCATGCCAATTATCTGCACACCCATATAAAGTTGGCCATCTAGCTTCTGCAAACTCATATGGAAAGGTGTTCCTTTGGACCAGTGCTTAATATCTCTGGTGGCTGACTTGTGAACTGGTCGTAGCTCTGTTATTATCAAGTCATGCCTGAAAGAATATTTTTATTTTGGTAGATATAACACCTAATCTTGGCACGAGAAGTTGGTACCAGTGTATAATATTTAGTTAGCACCAACATATATTATTCTGCCTTTTTATGCTATACTAGTTGGCATTCCCTCGGTCTCTATATACAATGTCCACTTCACACTTTAGGTCAGTAATTAGGACCGGCTCCTTATCCAGTTAGACGAGAACACAGCTCTGTGCAGCCAATCTCTACGTTGTCGTTGTCGGGGGCAAAACCACCTGGGACAAGGAGATGGGAGCAGGGTGCACAGAAATTGAAGGGCCTCCAATACAGCGTAGTAGCCTAGAGGTTTATTTCAACTGCTTGATGTTGGACGGGTGTCACCAGAGGGGGGAGCGGTAGCATAACCATGAAGAATGGCAATGTTAAACTGGCCGTTGTGATCAAAATGCCAAGAAGCATGTCCTCTCACTGCTGTAGATCTGGCCGCCTGCAACCAGAAGCACGGAAACCCCAAGCATCGTCGCCACCATGGCGAGCAGAAAGGAAGGGCTCCAGCCTTTGATCGCTTTCTTGAGATCTGCTCAACATACCAGTCTTATTGGCCTCCGGCCATCGGAGCACGCCTTTGTGGTTATCAGTTTTGTATATGTGTTGTATGTTAGTGGCCGAATGGTGATACCGTTTATATGTTAGAATATTCACTAACATTATATTCATATATGTGGCGGGGAAAATTAAGGACCCATGATAACGGAAAATTTGAGACCCGTAGCAACGCACGGTCATTTAACTAGTTTAGTTAGAAGAGAATTGTCATCCTATTCTGTGTTATATTTTCGTGTACTGTCCCATCGGCCGAATATTGACTAAGACGTGTGAAACTGGAGGAGATGGGAGTGTCTGGCTATATTTTGATTTGTGCTGAGATTCTTGCGATGTGAGACTGGGTGTTTGCCAAAAGCTAAAAAAAAACAGAATGTTCCTGAGAATGCTACAAGTGTTATGTGATAATAATGACCATGATCAATGAGATTATAATATTTCCAAACCCCTTGTGCATGCCGGCGGGGGGTGATTGCTGTTGGAAACATAAGATTATTTAATCCAAATAATAAATTGATAAAGCATGATCATATAAACGGTACTAAAATTAATTATGCAAATCAACAGAGTAGATGAACAGATTATATCTATAGGAGATAAAACTATCGCATCTACATCAAACGCTAGAACAGAGAACTCTAGCATAATCCGAAAAAGACAGTTAAGTATCACGTACAGTGTAGGCTGAATAGCAGCCGCAGCAGCGTCGCCCATGTTAAGGTTGTCGAAGAGATTGGTGACGCCCGGGAACTCGTCGTCGGACGACGTCGTAGTTGCCAGTAGTCGCGCTTGAGCGCTCCCCAAAAACCTGATCGTCCTCACCCGTACAGGTTCACGAGAGGCGGGGTTTCGGAGGCCTACTGTTCCGATCTGCGGTGCACACCACAAGCTGGGATGGGGAAGACGAAAACGACGACGCAAGATTCTGGAGGTAGGCGCGTGTGTGGATTGATTCGCCGCTTAGGTTTAGCGCAGACGCTTATATAATGCAGGTTAGGGAAATCGGCTCGGCGAGATTTCCGCAACCCGCGGCGCGCGTCATGACGAGGTGAGGCGGGCGTCGGAGGAGGAGTGCGCGAAGGCTACTCTTCTTGTCACACCTTAGTGAATGGTGCAACACTCTACTATATAAGGTGGTCTAACTTCCCTTCCACTAGCAATGTGGGACTAATCTTTAGCACCACTAGCACAACCATATGCTGCCATATATAAGTGGGCCAAAGAGAATTTCAGAATTTATCTAATGGGTCAACAGCTCAAAACTCACCAAATTCCAACAATTGTCACCGTCTATTTGCACTTTGCAAACGACCTGTTCTTCAGCAGGTTCCGGCAAAAAACACAAACTTAACCTAATGTTGAAAGGAAATCACAAAATAACCTGGTTTTTTTTTTTTACAAACTAACCTAAAAGCATGGCGCCCTACCGGATGGAGCCAAACTCCGCAGCACAACGCCACGGAAGACAGCGCCATGGTAGGCACGATGCCGTGACTAACGGCGCCACGGACCATCCGACGTGGCAGTCGTCGCTTGGAGAACCCCACGACCTGTTGAGGTCGTTGATGACATAACCTAGTGGGACGGACACGACACCAACGACCCTGAGGACGCGCCGGGGCAGGGGCTGCTGATGGAGACCTCCTTCAACACCGCGCAACCCCTAGGGGAGGGCGGCTGTCTTTTGATCCGCCGCCAACAGCGGCGTGCTGATCGAGGTGGATGACAAGATGCCCTCTCCGGAGCAGCACCTCAAGAAGGAGACACCACCGCACGAGGGCGACAGCCTCTCCAGCTTCTAGGACGAAGACAACGACAAGGGCGACGACGCGGACGGCGGCGACGTGGCGGACAACAGCGGCGGCGACAGCGGGCTAGACTACATCGTCTTCTACATGTACAAGTAGAAAGACGGTTGTTTTTATTTAAGTTTAATGTAAATTCGGTAAAAGTTTAACGAACTTTGCTAAAATCAGAGTTCGGTTTGAATTTGTGTTTATTGGGTTCTTGTATTGGGTTCGCCGGTGGGTACACGGCCTCCCAAAAAGAAACAAGCTTCTGCCGGCGGCCCCCATAGCATTGTGCCGGCGGTGCTGCCGGCTACCATTTGAGGACTGTCGGTGGAGATGTTTTTATAATGCTTATATCATATGTATAATACTCCCTCCGTTTCAGAGCTTAAGGCGTCCTCGTTTTGCGTGTTTTTTCTTTGACCAAGAATTACTCTAAATACGTAAAGAGTTTTGATATAAAACTAGTACCACTGGAAAGTATTTTTCAATAGAAATTCAACGGTACTAATTATATACAATATAATCAAGATATTGTTGCTCAATTCTTTCGGTTATACTTTGCTTTGGAAAGCATGTGCGTCTTAAGCTCTGAAACGGAGGTAGTAGTAGTATGTCGTTTTTTGTGCTAGAAATAAAAAATATGCCTACATGTGTGTGAGCCTATATGTACTCGTATACACGTGTGTCACGCAACTAAAAGAGAAGAACTACACGGCAACACAAATTCCCTCTCATGATCCCAGTAGAAAATACTTTTCATGATAGTGTATACATAAGAACCATAGTGCTTTACGAATAAAAAAGGGCAAGTACCATGGCGCTCCCTGCCATGGAGACATGTTAGGTATCATGGCGCCCCCTGCCATGACGCCATGCTAGCAGGAGTGGGCCACGGCTTGGCGACGACCGCCACGTCGGACAAGTTCATGACGCCTTTTGCTGCTGCGCTATGCTAGGTATGGCGCCGTTTTGGACGGCGTCATCCTATTGAACTTAAAGCCGTTTGGTAAGGCGCCAAACAAATAGGTTAGATCGTGAATTTTTTGTAAACTCAGGTTATTTTATGATTTCCTTCCAACATTAGGTTAATTTTGTGTTTTTCACCGCAGGTTCCATCCCCTCTCTGGTGGCAGAATTCACACAAATGACCCAAGTTTGAAAGGATTTCAGAAACTGAACCCTCGACGAAACTATTTTACTCTATTAATCCTTTTTATAGCGCCTAACGGAAAGGCTTCACACTATACAGTGTAGCGCCTATGCCAAAGACGCTACACCCCTTACCAGCGTGGCACGCGGGTCCCAGGGACCGCTCCAGTAACGCCTCGGCGTAGAATGTTACATAATACGAGGCGTATCTATATGAAACAAAAGGTTGCCTTAGCTTAGATGATTTAGCTCTTTGGTCTTGGTCTGGTAGATTGTGGGTTCAACTCCTACATCCCACCTATTTTTTGTTTTAATTTTTCTAAGCTCCATTTTTGTGTCAAAGATGTTAAACATTCTTGAACATCCACGGATAGGTTATCAAGAAACAGAATTTTTTCTCTTAGTCCATAAATAAATTTGTCTTATCTCCATCGGAGTGTAGCATATTGTAGTTGACAGAAAAAGCAAAACTGATGCACTACGTAGCGAAATATTGCAAAATCATGTTGAACAACCGTGACAAACAACATTGGAAGTCGGGATTATAACGGACATGCAAAACAAAACTGATTTACGATGGTCTCCTGTAGCAAATGATACAAAAGCATACTGAACCGTATTGAATAGTCGATAATCCCCACGAGTAGTAAGCAGTATCTTTTTTTTACGCAAGCGAATAGTAACAGTTGATAATCCGCACATTAGTATGACCGAACACTCTCTTTGTTTTTAATTCTCCCTTAATCGATTCATGTTTAGTCGAAGTAAAATGTCGCATTGTCCAAATATTAGAGTTAATATTGTTGGGACACGTGCATGTCTACTTTGTTTAACGGTATGGCATCTAAAACAATTGAAGATCTATGCATATTTCTTAGCTGAAATCAGGTACCCATTGCAAAATCTAAATATTGGAAGAGATTTATAATGTGAATGCTAAAATAATAATGCATAGTTTTATACATGTTGTTTGGATGTTCATGAATGTTTAACAGCTTTGACACAAAAATGGAGCTTAGAAAAATTAAAACAAAAAATAGGTGGGATGTAGGAGTTGAACCCACGATCTACTAGATCAAGACCAAAAGCTAAACCATCCAAGCTAAGGTTATCTTTTGCTTAGTATAGATATGTCCCGTATATAAATATTAGTGTAGCGCCTATCTGTTAGGCGCTACACTTCGTTATGTAACATCTTACGCCGAGGCGCTACTGGAGCGGTCCCTGGGACCCGCGTGCCACGCTGGTAAGGGGTGTAGCGCCTTTGGCATAGGCGCTATACTGTATAGTGTGAAGCCTTTCTGTTAGGCGCTATAAAAAGGGTTAGTGGAGTAAAATAGTTTCGTCGAGAGTTCAGTTTGTAAAATCCTTTTAAACTTGGGTCATTTGTGTGCATTCTGCCCTCTCTGGTGGGAGGGTCGGGAGTAGGTGGGAGGGTCAGGGGTGGTGTGTGTCCAGAATGCAGTCTGTGTGTCTGGTAGTAGAATGAGTCCATGCTGACACTGAAAAACATGTTCCATGCCAGTCTAGAGCATGCATCCATGCCCGTACTTGATTTGAAGACTCGGCCAGAAATAAAACTGGGGTATGGGGGGGAAAGCCTGAAAACTAGGAGGTGATGAGAACTGACCTTTATGTGAATCAAAATCTAGCTGGCAATGGACGGTTCAGTGTTGTTACAGTCCACTCAACCTGTCTTTGCTGTTTCTAAATGTAGCAACTCCCTCTTAATGGAAAAAGGACAAAGACACATTTCATTAATCTTGTTTTCCATTGCTAGTTACAGACAGAGTACATCAGAGCTAGAAAAAGGGGTTGGTGGATTAATTAGGATACATCTAAACACAGGCCAGCTAGGGATGAAACCCGCATGCTACACTGGAGGTTGATTAATTAGGGTACATCAGTACTGATGTACTCTATCTGTAAGCTAGATACATGAAAACTACAATCATAGCTGCAAACAATGTGACTACTGAAGCGCATGGGGAAGAGCCAGCTCATAGCAACTAGCATAGGCATCAGCGCCAGACACTTCTTGAAAAGGGGGAGATAGGGGTGGGTGAGATGCTCAGCTGGACCCATAAATAAAGAATCTAGAGTAGGAGTGATGGCTGAGGTGTGCCGTACTGCTCTTGTCCACTTTTTCCACATATTTCCCTGCCGCTTACTGCTCACTGCTCCGGGATTCCCTCTCTCTCATGCGATTTCCAGAAATTGCACAAAATTCATCTCTTGCAGAAAAGTGTTCCTAATCTCGGCGCAGATTTTGGCTCGTGGACGGCCGGATAAGTCCCGCACCCATAAGGGCAAGTATAAATGTATTTTTGATTCGATTTTTAATTCAAAATTTTAGCCAAAATTTAACACTAGAAATTACGAACACATTCCGCATGCATCTCAAGGGAAATCCTAAGCTGGCTAGCTAGCATCCCAATAGCGATGGTGAGCCCTGTCATCCCCCACCGGCGAGGTCGCCGGTCCGTTCCGTCTCTGGTGGCTTTCGAGGTGTGATAGATCATGGTCTTTCGTCGACGAGAGGTTTTTCGTTTTTTGTTTAGTCTATTTTTAGTATTTTTTTGTGATGCCGAGGCCACGGCTAACCTGCAGTCAGAATAATGTTCTCTTCGCTCTATCCTCGCGTCGGCAGTGCATCTAGCGCCGACGGAGGGCATGTGGAGTCATTTTACGGGTGGATCTCCTGGGACTCTGTCCGTTTTTGTCTTTGTTGGTTTGTTTTTAGGTCAGTTTCTTCCGATCTACGGTTGTCGTCATTAACGATGGTTGCTACTCTAGTGTGTCGGTTCTTTGTGGTCTTAGCCTGACGACTTCTCGTCTGTCTACTGCGACAATATTTGCCTGGCTCCGATGATGGAGGGGTGAGGATGACAGTGCGCCTTTGGTTCATGCTAGTGTTTGTAGTCGTCGCTTGGTGGTCCAATGACCTATTTGTAATTTTTTATTACTCTCTCTGACCCATATTAGTTGACTTGGATTTATGCAGATTCGAATGTATGTATCATTAGAATGTCTAGATACATCTAAATCTAAACAAATCCAAATCAACTAATATGGATCCAAGAAAATACTATTCAAACTATTTTAAATTATTAATAGGCAGAATTCTAAAAGAAATTGCGATGGTAAGAGTTGGTGCCCAAGTCGGACTTCTCATGAAACCAGGGTGTCCATCAGCACGCCTGTAGCGCTACAATTTGTCCAGGACAGAGAGACGTGACGCTGGCGACGGGCGGGCGACACCAGGATCAGGCGGGTGGACTTTTGTACGCATGTATCGTCGTCGTCGTCGGCTAAGCATGGACTTCTTGCCCGTTAAGCTACCATCCAAATATTATTCTATCGATCGGTCCGTCCCCACGTACAGCTACTTTGTGCAAACGACGGAAAATCTTTTCGAAATTTGAGCATTATACACGACAGCAAATCAGAGATGGTCGGAGTTGGCGGTACACGCCGGCCAGAGCCCGCTATTCTCCGTCCTGCTTCAGTGGCAGGGGATAGAGTCGATATTGAGGTCTTTTTATTTCTCGTTTTATTTCTCACTAAATAATCTAACAAACACATGATCTGATTACTCAATATTGAGCCAATTCATTGTGTTCAATTACTCGTAAATTCGTTGTGTCTTATTTTCCATCGAGAACATTCGACTGCAGGGTGGGCCATGGGCATGCCAGAAAAGCTATGGGGCTGCCGGCCCACTGGTTTTTTATTGTTGCAGTCCATAAAATATAAGTTATACAAATACAAAACATCGACCAAAAACGTGTGCATTTCTGACATTTCATGAAGAAATGTTCCGGTTGGTGTTTTAGTTTTCTCCTGTATATTATTATGTCCAGTCAAGTATAAACAAATTGGTCAGATATCATATACTATAATATCAATGTTAGTATGAAAAATGTATAGATAATGTTCATCCTAGACTCCTAGTGGTGTAAAGTCTTCTTATGGTATGCCTTAAGATGTAGTGTTCACAACACTTAAACCAACACATCAAACTTTTGTGTTGCTCTCCAGTCTATTGTGTAAACAATTAACCATTAAGACATAACAAACTCTCTGGTGGGAAATAAAGTAGTATGCAACATTAAAATTTCGAAACAAAACAATGTCAAAGATATTTGTAGAGAAGTAGTGGTATAACCATTCCTATATGGGGTCTGTGTAGTCCTATGTGGCAAAATCTTCAAGGTAGAGTGAATAAAAGTGCAAGCCCCAAAATCTCAAATCAGGGTCAACAAGTCAAAAACAAAGACAAAGACGAAGACCCAAGTGAGAAAACCAAGATGGTGGAAAGATGTGTGGGATAGTCTCGTGTAAGCCATTCATCACTCGTCATTCCTAATCCATCATGAAATGTTGTACAAAAAACACCAAAACCATTCGGAAATAGCTACCAACTCAAGGGGAGAGGGTTAGAGCTCCAAGTCTATAAATGGCCCCCATTTGACATGTAACTAATTTTCATAGCCCCCATTTAGCATGTAATCATTCATTCTCACTTGAATGCAACTCAAAGGGAGAGGGTTGGAGCTTCAGGTACTCTCCGAGGAGCCATAGTGTCGAGTCCTATTAGTCCAACACGACTCACATCAATGTTGAGAAAGAGAGATCTTTGAAGCGACTGTTGGAAATTCCAACACATCCCAAGTTCATTTGTTAAGGCTCTTCGCTCGGTGTTTCTTAACATAGGATTAAGTGGTGCTCTAATGACGTAGAAAAACCTATTCAAAGACCATTGGAGTGTTGGGAATATGCCATAGAGATAATCATGTATGATGTAATTCCCATTGTATTCATAAAGTTATTAATTTGTACTTGCATGAACATCTGATGTATATCATTAAATATGTGATTCGGTTGTGGAACTATATAATCATGTTTTTCATACGAAATATCCTTGGTCATTGAGGTTGTGCTGGACACAGAACTTAGAACAATATGAAAGTTGACCGATGACTCGGTTCCACTTGTTATGGGCATGGTGATGCTATTCCGACTTACGCAGATTCAGCTAAAGAGTTTAGCGAGTTGGATTGACCCATATTGAGATATAGCGAACCAGTTGTTATTTGTATATCTCAATCAATGTAATCCTTAGACATGAGGTTGTAGCAAAATACGATCTAAGGATCACCGACTTAGGTTTTTTCAAACGTTGTTCTGTAACAGGACAGTTATAATACAGAGTTCGGGTCAACTAAGAATCAAGTTGCGTGATGTGGATGACCAAGATGGGATTTCCCCCTCCATCTAGAGAGAATCAAGTTGCGTGAAGTTAAGCTTAGTAGCTGGATTGGTAAGTTACTTTCATATGGAGATCAATTAGTTCTTATCAACTCTGTGCTTACAAGCTTTCCCATGTTCATGTTATCCTTCCTTGAGATACCCATAGGGGTATGTAAAAGATTGGATTATTTTAGATCGAGATTTTTTTGGCAGAGCGATGGCCATAAACGAAAATATAGACTTTCTAAGTGGAACATCATTTGTCGCCCCAAAGATCAAGGGGGACTTGGAATAGAGGTGTTACAAATTAAAAATAAGTGTCTACTCAGCAAGTGGTTGTTTAAACTCGAGGGCGTTTGGTAAGAACTCCTCCAAAATAAATATCTTCATTCAAACACTCTATCACAAGTCAAAGTAAAACCTGAAGATTCACCGTTTTGGAAAGGACTAATGAAGGTAAAGGATGATTTCTTTGATAGGGGTTCCTTCAAAGTAGGGAATGGCCTGGATACACGGTTTTGGGAAGACTCTTGGATGGGGGGCACGCCTCTAGCCCAATAATACCCATCGCTTTATAATATCGTCTAACATAAGAATGTGTATGTTTCCACAGTTCTTTCGAGGTCTCCTATAAATATAGCTTTTAGAAGAAACCTCACTAGAAACAAATGGACGAGATGATTACATCTACTTGGTCGTTTAGTACAAGTAAACTTGACTGATGAAGATGATATTTTCGTTTGAAATCTTACCTCATCTAGTGTTTTTTGGTGAAGTCAATGTATCTCGATTATATGAATGGGCACACACCTTATCTTCAGAAATATCTGTGGAAAATTAAGGTGCCACTAAAAATAAATATTCATGTGGTTCCTACATAAGAAAGTTATGTTGTTAAGGAGACAAGTTATGTTGTTTTTGTGACAAGGAAGAAACGATAGATCATCTTTTTTATTCATTGTTCCCTTGTGAAGATAATAAGACGTATTGTTCATAAAGATTTTGGCCTGTCACCCTCCCAGAAACATTAACAATCTGTTTGGCAATTGGTTGCATGGAATAGATAAGTACACTAGAGGCCAAATTAGAGTTGGCGTGTGTACTCTTCTATGGGCCATTTGGCATGTTCGAAATGATTTAATCTTTAACAAATCAAAATGTGTTTTATTTTTGCATATTATTCCCCTTGTTACTCACTGGACCGTACGTGGTTATGTCTACAGCTGGAGGTGCAAACACATACCATGGATTTTGGGTGCAGCCACCTGGAATCTGTTGCGCATGACTTATTTAGTCGGTGTGGCTGCCAGCTTGCTAATAGGACAACATGTTGATCCTGTAACATCCCAGCATTTAGGAACCAACGAAGGGTAGATTTAGAAATCTGTGAAATTGCATGCATTCATCTGTGAAAATATGGGTAAATTTTTCGCCAAATAAAAACCTAAAGTGATCAAAGTTTCTTTCATGCTTTGAGATTAGGTATAGTCTTGGAGGATGATTGTTATAAACTTTGATATGATCTTTGTGGATTAGTGTGTTTTAGGAAATGAAATTTGAATTCAAACTTGAGTGTTGGATTTATAATTCGAAAGGATTTAGAATTATGTTTGAGTGTTATGATCTAGTCAAGAGTTAACAATTAGTAATTCAAATTTTAAATAAAGAACATAATTAAGAAAAAGAATATTCATTCCATAATTTTATTCAATAAAGAAGTTACAAAATGCAACTTATGACAATGATCAAGAATCTTTACAATAGTAATGAAATAAAAGCAGAACCTTTATATATTGAATAATAGTACAATCTTTATTACAAATGAATAAAATAAAAATTACAAAAGAATAAAAGAAATATTACAAGTGACTATTCTATAAAGAAAAGAAAACCTAAACTAAAGTCTTGAATCTTCAAGTCTGGTACCTTCAAAACAAACACAAACTAAAGAAAGTGAAGGATCAAAAATGTTTTACTCTCAGAATTGACAGTGAGTTGCACTGTTCAAAATTTCATCATTGAGTAATCTTTAAAGGGGCAAGTTTCACCAAAATGAAAGAACTGAATCTTTCATAATTTAAGCCAGAAGTCAAATAACTTCAAACATCAAGGAGGGACAAGTTTCACCAGACAAGTAAGTGTAACCAGATAAAAGTAATTTCATTTCCAGAGCATATCCACAAGGTGCAGCAGACACACAAGCAGCACACACACCAAACTGCATGGTGTGTGCTATCAGCACAGCATCAACATGCCACACACACAAAACTACTCAGCACAGCCGTGGGAGGCATCTCCAACACCATTCTCTGGTACATACACACCAAGCATAGCAGCCTAGCTAAACCAAACCAAAGCCAAACCAGATCACACCAACCAAACTCTTGATCATCTCATCAAGATGGTGACATAAGGAGGGGGTAGATCAGGTGTATAGCAAGCACAAGATCAAGCCACCAGGACTAGGAGGTGGAGAGCTAGATCAAGGACAATTCTAGGAGCTGGAAGTATCAGGAGGAGCACCAGATCAAGCTAGCCACACAATCACAAGACCAACAACTTGCAACCCCAACAACACCAAGTGTGGTGAGCATCACAAAACATCCACATATTCTGTTCATCATATTCGAACAGAAAAGCATGTGCTGTTTTACAAGTTAAATCTCTCAGTGATCACCCAAGTGGGGTGAACCTATCATAGATGAAATTTGAAATATAAAGGCCGGTAGTAAATTCTACCAAATCCACCAGGATCTCAGACCAGCATCATAGATCCCGGTGATCATAAACAACTCATATATCCCAATATGTTCTCAACTAGCTTATAAAATTTGGGCACATCTCCTAATGGAGTAGCACCTTAGATTTCATGAACTATATGCACCAACATTAAGCTATAAGCAAACCAATCATTTTAGCCAACCAGGATCCAAGGTCCAGCGAACAACCTTGATACTTAAGCATATATATGAGGGACATCAGGATAGGAATTTAATTCCTAAGCCTCAGACCAACATCATAGGCATTGATCCTTAAAGGAAGAAGCTTACAATTTATCTTTAACAGATATCCAATCTTAAGCACTGACCATAGTAAAGCCCAGTAGTAGAATCACCACTTGTGTGCCATTCTAAGATGGTGTCACAAGAACAAATTCTAAAACCAAGCCAAACAATCACTTAGCTTTCATAAATAAACCAATAAGACAATAACTATCATTTTCCTGGAAAGTATAACCAGGAATCAGGATCAGGTTTATATGTGCAAAGTGTTACTGTAAGAAACTAAGTAACCTCAATCTGCACATGAATCCACAAGCCAATCTTTACTAATGCGGTGAATCACCACTGACAGTGCTACTATCAGTACTGGGGTACTAATAGTAGAGAAACACACTAAGCTTCAACCTAATCAACTAGGTTTCACAGTTATACCATCAGCTTAACCAAGATTTATCACCAGTTAGAGGAAACACTACTGAACCACTAGCATCAGATCAAGAATATCATCAGATAATCAAAACATGACAGGAAGCACCGAAGTGCAGTGAGCACAATCTTCACTAGGCATCACTACCAGATCAGATCATCATCTTACAAGCACAAAGAGGGATGAATCCTAGAACCAGGGAAGAATCCTAGAACAAATATGAACCCTAATGAGGGATGGCCACTAGTTACACACGTATGAACTCAGAGAAGGTAGAGGCATGGGTTATAACCAAGAACCAACTCACCTATGGTCCTCGTTGTAGAATAGAAGAGAAAGCAGAGGAGGACGACAAGCACAGACGCACGGGGAGCACCCCAAGGGGGCGCTGCGACCCACACCACACCGCGGCGGCGACCACATCCACGCCTGATGGCGAGGAACACCACCACAGCACACGACAGCAGCAGAAGCGACAGCACCAGCACCACCCAAACCCTAGGGTTCGGGATGGATCTAATCTGGCCACGGGGAAGCTCCAGATCCAAATCAAATTGGACAGGAAGGTAGAGCATGGTCGACAACCTCGCCCTGCATCACGGCAGCAGCCAGGGAGGACCACGATGGCGAGCAGCGCACGACGGCGGCGCCATCGACCACGGGGTCGAGGAGAAGAGAGAGATGAGGTCGAGAGAGTGACAGAGGGAGTGGGATGGATTGGGCCAGGAGCCCTTCGGGGTATTGTTTTGGTTCTGCCCTATTGGGCCACAAGGGCCCAATAAACCAACAATGGCAACCCATTTACCTAAAGGCAATTTTTAATAAATAAGAAAATACCAAAATGCTCCTGAACTTAAATAAATTCTAGAAAATAAAATAAAAATCCAAAAATTATAAATAAATTATTTTTGGATTCACAATAATCCAAACTATCCAAATAAATTAAGAAATAAAATTTCAGACATATAAATATTATTAAGAATTTTATAATATATATTCCTTATGGAATTTCATAAAATTATTGAAAGATGATAAAAATAAATAAAAATCACTTTCATTATATATTAATATTGTAGTATTTTAGAAAAATACTAAACAAATATTTGATATCAATTTTTGGTATTTAATTCTTAAAAGAATTATTAAATAAATAAAATGCAAATAAAATGAAATAAAATAAAAGAATACAATATTCAATAAATATTTATAAATTCTTTATTATTAAAAGAATTTTTATAATAATGGGGGAGATTACATGCAAAGCTAAATAATGCATTACATTACTTTGCATAATCATTTTGCTTCTTTAAATATTGTCCTTACCGGGCAATAATGATGATTTTATAGACATAGAAGATCAAGGTCTAGTGCAAGCATCCGACTTCACTACCTTGCAATCACAAGGCAAGTTCATCACTTGCTCATGTCCTTTGAAGAGTCTTTATCAAATTATTTGCAAATTGTGTGTTATCATCTATATTATAGAAAAAGAAAACATTATTTTCTCAAGATAATAAATCTTAGATATCATCCTAAGTGATGATATGATGGAGCAATAAAACTTATGTTTCTAATTGCCATAATGATGAACAATTAGGGATTAATAACCCATGACATCAGTGATTCTAGCGCCGTATATTACGCGTTAACCATAAAATTTGGAATGGGACGAAGAAGTCAGCTGTATCCTTTTCCTCTTGTATGGAGGCAAGATGACCTTAACATGACGTTTTGATTCCTTGTGCGGATCCAACATATGGGTGGGAACCCTTACGCCCCACACTTTTGGTGTCTAGATTATCCATGAATGGTGTTTAGGGATATAGTCCATGTAAATGGTACTATTCCGGGCATCACCAGGTCATAGAGTCTTCGGGAACTCATCAGAGTTTTAGCCTACCCAAAAGGGGGCTTAACGGAGGTGAGCCAGCCCCGAAGGATCGTGTAGACATATGAGGTTGCGGAGAGGGCAGTGATTGGCTTGGACCAACTACCGGGCCCCACATCATGGAATTCTGGACGGGAAAGTATGCCCCGTTGTGCAACAAGGAGTTGATCTCTCATGGGAAAAATAACGCACCTCTGCAGAGTGTAAGAATTGTAACTTGTTACTCCCTGTTCCGGGAAGGAGCTACGAACGCGGCAGAAAAGGAACTCCATGAAAGTTCTGGTCAATCTGTGAAGGCTGATGGTCATAGATTTTCATAATAAAATTAATCTTTGAAGAAAGATTTATGAAAATTGCATAATGCCAAGGACTGATAGTCCGAGGTGGTAGATAGTGCATCAAATTTCCTACCTTGCATATAATGAATTTGCTGAGTAACACTGTTACTCATCCTTTCCTTTGAATCCTTGCTTAGAATTTGAGAATCCTGAAGATACTCCAATGAAACCTCGTCAGTATGCAACTCAAAGCCAGGAGGAGGTCTTCTATGAAGAGCCCAACCTGTATGGAGCCACAGAAGGGGAGGACTATGATATCGTTTACGGAGGAGAGTTCCAAGAGTCCGAATAATTATTATAGTTCTAGTAGCCACTTGAGCCGAGCAACATGAACAATATATATAGCAATAAGTTGTTGAGCTCAATTTGGAGTTTAAGTTTTAAATTTGAAACTTCCTTTGAAACACTTATATTTTGGTTTATAAGTTGAATCTTTTGGAAGTCTTGAATTTCCGGTATTGTAATAATAATAATGTGTGTATATTTGTAATATGGATCTGCAATGTTTCTGTTGTACCACTCTGAGGGATGTGATATTTACGGAACGATATTCTGTGGATGTCATGTCAATGACTATAGTGTACTACACATGTAGTGGTATGCTGGGTCATCGCAGATCCTTTGGCCCACTACTCGTTTTGCTACTTTTAGATGGCTCATTCATATGGAGACATTAAGCAATCGGTAATTTGTGATTTGTAATAAGTGTAATAAGATTGATACAACAGCGGCTGAAATACTTTTGTCTTCAATAATATAATAAAGGCCGCATGCATTATTTCAATGTAGAGGCCGGGGCTCTTTCTTCCCATTTCGAAAAAAAATCTGGAGATATATTTTCTAGGCCCTCTCGTATGATATGATTCACAAAGCATAGCCATACACGACTCGATTAAGTGTTAACCGAGGCGATTGACTAAGAGTTAGTCGGACGAATCACTTATCTCAGATCGAGAAGAGAGTCAGACTATTTAAGGGATGAAGATTATTCGCCTATAGTTTGACAAAATATATCGTGAGGCAAAAGGAACTCGAACATAAGTCACATTGGAAGGAATGTCGTTATGACTCTTTGGTACTTGGGAGTCGACATGTTCTATTAGGAGCCGCCACCGATTGATCGATTGAGAGTCAGACTCCAATCGTGTCCAAGTTGCCATGAGCCTACGGGGTCATGCACTTAAGAGTGAGAGAAAGTTCGGATTAAATCTGAACCAGAAATCTGTTTGGGTTGTATCTAAACCGGATATGGACTGAGTCAGTGAGTCAGACTGATAGTGACTAATATGGGCTTTAATGAATGAACCACAAGTGAGTGGAGCCTACTTTCACTCACTATATATACTGGGGCACACATACCTAGAAAGATACTACGATTAGGTCAATTCTATGCGTTGGAACCCTAGCTTCAGTTCAATCTAGCCGCCGTAATGAACCTTGCAGTTCACTGCCGACGCTCCTCCTCGTACATGTGAATACCAACAACTATGATGTATAATCAGCATTATGGCGATCGTGATTGGATCGTATCAAGATGACTTCACTACATCAACTGACATGCTTTATCAGTAATCCGCAACTGCGCGTCTAGTGGTAATTCTCGTAGCTTATCACCTTAGCTAGATCTTGGGTTCACCGCATAGGAGATTTTTTTTGTTTTATATCTACGTGCCCCAACATGGTGTGCCAATCTTGTTAGTGTACGAAGACCTTTGCTCTAAGACCGCCGTACACACAGCCTACTAACGTTGTATCGAAATCCCTCAAGGAGTGACACTCTCCCTACCTATCTATTTTCCACAACAACTAAACAATTAACACTAAATGTAAATATACAATAGTAAATAATAAAAAGAAAGAAAATTGAAACAAATCAACTAAAATGAAAAGTCATGAAATGAATGAGACATAACCTAAATAAGAATATAAAAATATCAAGATTAAAATAAAAATAGAAAAGGGAAAAGGAAATAAGGAATATATACAATGAAGTATGTATCTAGTAGACATAACCCAACATGACCATTGGGGTAGGCATAGTGGTGGCATTCTTTTCAATGGGAGGCGAATATGAATCCACGCTTTGTGCATAGGGGTTGACGACTTGCCATGGTGGCAAAAAAATTAACCGAGACATAGGAATGTGAGGTCTCAAGTGGGATGTGAGGCTCAGTGTGGGCTATAAAGACCGGTAATTTGGGAAGCACGAGGCTTGACTACTTAGCTCTTTCAATTTCCAAAACTATCATTACAAGTTTAAACTCCTCTTGTGTATTTCTTGTGCTTGTGCTATTTCCAAACATACATAAATATATTTTATTGCTTTCGTAATTATGAAGTCCCATCAAAATGGGAAAATCATGAATCTTGTATATCAGACAAGTTTGAAAACATCGATGTGGATTACCTGGAAACAAATATGGTTTCATCCCATTTTGTATTGGGTGATCAAATGTCCCGGGGTGCATGTCAACGAGTATTTCTTTTGTACTTAATTTGTTCAAACAAATATAGGTTATGTATATTATGTGTTTTCGAAGTTCTACACAAATTAAGTAATGCAACTATAATAGATCCAACAATGACTAAGTAGAGGAAGAGAAGACAAGGTGCAAGTATTTATATGTTCAGATTTAACTCTTAACGAACAATTTCAAGAAAAATATTGGTGGAAGTGCATACTGATAGATTAGAAGGAGTGCACGAAGGAAAAGTAGACATTAATATAGCTTAAGCTTTTACATGGTTAGGTTTTAGTGGTGATTATCACACACAAAAATATTTACACACAACATAATACACCTAATGGTAAATCCTACCCAAATCCATACAAGTTTTTTCATGGCATATCCAACCTTTTTAAAGATTAGTGACATATCAAAGTTAATGAATGCGAATTAATCAAATGACATGATTGCGGAAAGGATGCATCAACTAGTGGAAATTACAATACCTAGTACTCAATTTCAGAAATACTCCTAGATGATATCCTATAGTGCATATAATTAAAGTTTCATACCTCTCCATGATTTGTAATATATAAAAGTACTTAGGTTGGGAAACTAACAATGGAATAATTTTTGTCTCACTTTAGCGTATAATAATAAGTCAGTTAAACTGTATATACAAGCATATTTATGCGATAAATAATGATCCATGTTGTGTCTTTTTTAAAACAGTTTTAATATTTTTATCTTGGAATGGAAAGTTGGGTACTATAGACTATTAAAATATATGTGTATAATACATAGGAAATTTACCTTTATATGCAAGGATTTATCCTTGCTAAATGTAACAAACAACTGTAGCTGCACAAGTACAAATGAAAGTGTAAACCAACTATTTAATCCTCAGATAAATGCAACCTTTTTTGCTTAGAATTCTTTTTACGAAAATGTTTATACTCCCTCCAATCCAAACTAATAGACTCAAATTTATCTACATTCAGATATATCTAGCACTAAAAGATGGCTATATACATCTGAATCTTTGTAAATTTAAGTCCATTAATTTGGCTCGGAGGAGTAGTAAAAATACTTCCACCGTCACTAAATATAGCATTTTTCCAACTGGGCTTTAACCCATTTCCATTTCATCGACGGAAATAATGAGTTTAACAAGGGGGAGGAAACTAGAAGCGAGTTAGTGCAGCATTAGGAAACCTGCTAAGAACACTCGACATCGAGCGACCAACAGGGTGAAAACCTGATGCCACAAGTCTCTAACAAGTGTATTACAATCCACAAGTAAAAAGATCAACTGTTCACAAAATAGGTCAACGACCAAGGTAGCATGACGAACACTATAACAGGAGAAGCAAGATGACAGTCAGCTTCAGGATCTAGTGATCATCAGAAGCAGCCTCAAAGTAGGTTCATGGTGCTAGCGACTAAAGACACCGACATCGGAGTGCATCAACTTGTCTGCGCTATTAATCAGAGTCCCCTCCTTCTGAAAACCTTCCCAGTAAACAAGCCAACAAATATAGAAAAAACAATATCACTAGGGGATCTCAAGATATGTTTCTCAAAAATAACTTTGCTTCTAATGTTCTAGATGGCCCAGCAAGTAGCAAAGATGAGTACCATGTAGAATTTCTCTCTATGCTTCAAATAAGAGTGAAGCCAAGTCATTGCTTGCCAAAAACTAGTAGGAATACTAGTTGTGCCCATAGTTTTACCAAGTACTCCCCAAGCAACCCTAGCAACTCGATAGGTGAAAAACAGGTGATCATTGGTCTCAACTTGATCACAAAAAGAGCAAATAGGGAAACCCGACATTTCCTTTTTTTCATATTTTGCCTGGTCAGGACAGCACCCTGCACAGTTGCCACATGAAGATCTTTATCTTGAGAGGAATATTAGCCTCCTAGATCCGCATATTGTTAGATCCAGCTAGATCCCTTTCAGGCCATTTGTAGAAAGATTTAGTGGTAAAAGAACCACTAGCATTAAGAGACCAAGAAATGGAATCATCATTGTCATAAATTTCTAGGTTTCTAATAGTGTCACAAATTCCCTACCACTAGACAAGGAGATCACCATGAAGAGTTCTTTTGAAGGCGATAACAAACTGTGAGTTGACAAAGAAACTTACACTGCAATCTTGCTATTGACAAAGATCAAACAAGGCAGGAATTTTTTCACAGAGGGCAATATCATCATTGAAGGGGTCTTTCTAAAGTCTTAACAAGGTTGTCGGACTCCAAATTCACTTTTCTACCAAAAAATTAGGTATCTTTAACTTTTAAAAGAGCTTTCCAGTAAGGGGAGTCATTGAATCTCTCTTTGATATTGACCACGGTTTTATTTCTTAGGTATATGATTTTAAAAATTTGCTGCCATAACCCATTTTTGGTATCTAATTTCCATATAGTAACCTCTTTTTTGCCAAGGAGGCTGATGTTTTGTTTTCTCAAATCTTTGACACCAAGGCCACCTTTTTTCTTAGATCTACAAACCTTATACCATTTGACCATATAGTAACCTCTTTTTGTTTCTTACCATGCCAAAAAACCTTATTCTATGTTTATTCATCCTCTCAATAAAGGTCTTGTTATGGAGAAAAAGAGCCATAATGTAAGATGGCAAATGAGATAAGACAGAATCAACCAAGGTTAGCCTACCTCCAGAAGAATCAACACCTCCCATCCAAGCATCAAGCTTACTGATGAATTTGCCATCCACAAATTCAATATCAGAGTTTCTCAGGGCTCTAAAATAAACATGGATTCCCAAGTACTTCATAGGGAGTAAGCCAACCAGACAACCAAACATGGAAGAATCAAATTCAGCAATATCATTATCCCCTCCAATAAGGGAAATTTCACTTTTTTGGAAGTTGATTTCAATCCAGACATCAATTCAAACATGTAAAGGAGTATTTTTAAGTTTAAGGCTTTTTCAAGGTCATGAGAGATGCAGATGATTGTATCATCCACATGTTGCATAATATTATCACACCAGAAAGGGCCAAATCCCATGGCTTTCATTAGGAAGTCCCAATTTACCGTATTAAAGGCTTTTTAAAAATCTAACTTGAGGATAATGCCAAGTTGCTTTTTTATGTGAGTATGGTGCATAATTTCATGTAAGTACATAATGCCATCCACAATTTTTTATGTTTTTTATAAAGGCATTCTGATGAATACTAATGAGTTTGTCCAGGAAAGGTTCCACACCCTGATAGTAAGAGTTTGTGTAAGCAATTTGTAAATGCATATGAGAAAGAAGATAGGTCCGAGGGACAACTGAAGCATATTAGGCAGCCTAAATTGAACTTCCAAAATATTAGACATATAGAAACAAAGGAAGTACTCTCTCCATTGTAAAATATAAGATGTTTTAGCTTCGTGAAAAAAATATATCTAAACTCTTTTTACTGTGTCAGAATCTGACACACTAAAAAAGGCAATTTTTTTTAAATAATACATTTTTTTAATCTTTTCCAATTCTATTACATGTTTTTTAGAATTTACAAAAGTAGCACTTTGTCGGCCTGGGTGAAGCCGATTAGGCCAGTCGGCGTGGCCATAGCCGAATGAGGAGCAAGCCGACTAAGCGTCGGTGCGTGCGGAAGATGGGGACCACGTCGACCAAGTGCCCCAATCGTCCTGGAGGAAGCCAAGTGCCCCAATTGGCCTGGAGGAGGCCGAGTACTTCTCCTCCAGGTCGACGCGTCGCGCGCCGGCCCTGCTCTCCTTTCTTCCTCCCCGCGCGCGCAACTCTCTCTCTCTATATATATATATGTATATATATATATGCGCGAGTTCCTCCATTTCGTGCATGCGTTTTATCTATATTTAACCCCGATTTGCCACTGAATCTTCGTTTTAAAACCATTATAGAGTTAGTGGAAGCCCGATATACGGATGGGTTAGCTCAGAACTCGATTTGGTGTTGGTTCTTTGGAGGAATGGTGGTGGAGCTATGGTAGAACAATGGCAATGGTGGTGGAGCTGTGGTGGAGCTTGGAGTTGGGGGTTGTCTGAGTTGTGCCGTGCTGGTTGTCCAGTGAACCAATGCTGCTAGAGAGAGTAGATTTTCACGTTTCAAGGGTAAACCCTAATCTCTCGATAATCACAGTTATTCAGTTATTGCATATGGTTACGTGGCTACTCGACTATGGTTATTCTATTAGAACATTTGGCTGATGGATTAGTGGCAATATTTGGCCGGTGGATTAGTGGCAATATTTGGCAGGCTATTATCACATTTTTAGAATTTTTGCGGATAGTTGTCCATAGTTATACGCATTTTCGATAATTAATTGATTAGTTTGTTTTTTATATCAGTAGAGATGACCAATTTAGTGAAGTTCGTGTTTTACTACGGTACTGGTAATATCCAAATAAATGAGTTTGGAGAAGATTTGAGAGAGTTTCAGTATACGTAGTTAGATTTGACTGTCTCTTAAACATGGAGTGTTAGTCAGTTCAAGGAATGTTTGACAAGATGTTTAGGCTATAACCTAAAAAATTTACACCGTCAGTGTACAAGCATTGTGGACAAAGTCAAAGAAAAATATTTTCTAAACTTTGAGGCATGTAGATGATAACAGAGACTAGTTTAAGTGGTTAAAAGGCTGCGAGGATAGGCATGTAAACCTCGTCGCATTAGCACGTCCTATCTTGAAGGAGATCGATCCGCCTGGAGGCGATGGTGGACATGTTCCTAGCCATAGAGTTACAGGATGTACTCAATATCGAATGCTAGAGGCGGTGGTTATGAAATGGAACCGAGCATTCAGATAGGAGGAGGAGGTGGTGGTTATGAACCAGGGCAGAACATTCAGGCTGGAGGTGGAGAAGACGATAGTGGAGAGGCATATGCGGACAAGGAAGGTGGACACATGCAGGACTTGATGGAAGGGGAGGATTACATGGATGGCGAGAGTGGTGATTTTGATGACTCGGAGGATTCTGATGGAAAAGGCAATGGAGAGGACGTGTCGATTCCTGCTTCATGGAATCAACACATGTCTTCCGGAATGACCGTTAACGACGGTCATGATTCTGCGTGGGAATATCATAGGAACAAAATTGCCCAGGGTGCCAGATATCAAGACAAGAAACATTTGCAAGATGCAATCATTTCTTGGGCATTGTCAAAACAGAGGGTTTTTAAAACAATGGTGTCCTCTAATAAATTCTTGACAATGGAATGTGTGGATATAAATTGTCCAAGCAGGGTGCATGCCTATGTCCCTATATACGACACAACTTGGTTGGTGAGCGACTTAGTGCTGCACACAAGTCAGATTCCAAATATCCCTAAAGATCATCGTAACCTATCCTCCACGCTTCTAGCTCGGCTGCTTTACATGGAGATAGTGAAGTGCAAAGCCATGATAGTACCGAGCATAATGAAGAAAGTAAGGGTCAGGTTTAAGTACGACATTTCTTACGGCAAGGCTTGGAGGGCAAAGCAAAGGGCTCTTGACAAGAGGTTTGGTTCGTTCAGAGACTCGTATGACTCTGTAGTTCGTCAACTCCAGACACTGCAGTATAGAAACCCAGGTACCTATGTCGACATCCAATACTATGTGATACCAAAGGATCCATCTGTGAAGGTGCTTCATCGAGTGTTCTTTTCTTTTGTTGTATGCATCCAAGCTTTCACTCATTGTTGTCTAGTGATATGTGTATATGGTACTTTTCTCACTAGAAAGTATAGGGGTCAGATTGTTACCACCATTGGCCAAGATCCTTACCACCATTGGCCAATACAGCAACAATCAAATTGTCCCACTCGCATTTGCTTTCATGGAAAACGAAAACACAGAAAGTTGGACATGGTTCTCCAGGCAGCTCAAAATAGCAGTTGTAAAAGACAAGCCCAATATATGCATCATTCACGATAGACATGCATGTATACTCAATGTCGTCAAACGGCTGACACATCCAGGGCCTGAAGAGAAAACGCATTGGCTTGACATTCAAATCCATTGGTGCATGCGCCATTTGGGAGATAATTTCTTCTCACAGTTCAGGAAGGTGACAGAGGCACAAAACACTCGGTGCTTGGAGGCATACATACTTTGGCTTCTCGGGAAGGTGATGTTCACCGAGAGCCATGTCACCACTATCACCGCTTGCTACATCCCTATCGTTTTGGAGATTGCCAATGCAACTAGCACTGGCATGATTATACAAAGGAGTTGAGGTTCTGTGGTCTTAGCGGCCACGTACTGAGGTATGTGCAGCGGTTGCCAGCGTAGGGCGCCCAAGTCAGGACTGCTTGAATGCCCATAACTATTGCAGCTTTGGTCGTGGGAACGGTTTCTTATAGGCCGACCTGGCGTTTGGGTTGATAAGGCTTACCCTTTAGCTGATTTAGGCGACCCTTAGACCGGATTGTTCGACGCAGATCGCGTCACACTTTCGGTACAGTTTGGACACGCTGCCAGGTATGGGCAAATTTACTCGGTACATTCATTAATTAGTTCACATAAACTATAAATGGAGTTGGCAAATTATTTTCGCAGAGATGATTTTCTCACAGTCTGGTGAGGAGTTGCTACCCCGCACTGTCCGAGCAGTTTGACATACTGCTCGCGAGTTCGGTGATGTGGGAGCCCTACATGGATGAAGCCATCACTACTAGATTCCAGATGGATGGGGACAACACATTGATTTCTATTCTATGCACCAGAGACGCGACGTATTGGCTAACAAAATCAAAGATCATCTTTGACATGCAGGCAGAGGAGATGAGCCTACAGAGAGTAATGAGGCAGTTCGGTCTTTGTCAGTTGGCTGATCCTCGTCCTATGAAGAGTTCCATACGTTTGGTCATACACACATATGGTTTCTTTAAATATTACTCCCATCTTAACATGATTTATTGACTTACCATAATCAATTTCCAATTTTAGGTTGTCGAGTAAGGGAAGTAGCAAGACCACCATAGGTTGGTTTCACATGGTTGGGGTGTATGTTACAGAGTGGGACACCGCTATAGCCTGAGTCTAGGACTCAGATGCCCAGTTTGATTTGGAAGAGTTCAATAACTATTTGGATAACTACATGAATGCCACACGTCTACGCATCGCGCAACAATCTCACCCAGAGGAGATGGCTACTTGGGATAGTCATCCGAGCCAGTCTACTATGGGCAGCAGACTGCACGTGGTATTGTTTTTATCTAATGCACCTAGTTGTTACATAGTTTCCTGTCCTTTTATTCTGCCTTGTGGTGCCACTTGCAACCACAGATGATATCCGATCTTGAGACGGAGAGTGCTGATTACAGACACTCCCTTTCATCTGGACTCCTTATTCAGCGCCAGGACCAACAGACCTGGCTAAGTCGTCTGGAGGAGAAGCTATGGCGTATCTACGGGGTTATCACGTGCACCCTCTCTTCGGACATTTCTCACCACCCAGGACCACAACGTCCTCCACGTCACTCGACGCACCAGTAGTAGCAACGTCCACCCTTGCCCCTACGACAGTCTCCGTGTCCATGACTTACACCACAGACGATGCCGATACCTCCTCCCCCAGACCAGGCTAGAGATTCGTCGTGGCAGAAGCAGTCTTCTTTCGACAGGTAGCAGCAACAGCAACAACCACCTTTGCACGATGGAGGTTCTTCGTGGCAGCATCAGCAGCAGGATCCTTGGGGTCACCCTCCCATGCCAAACTACAGGTTTCGCCCACAGCCACAGCCACAGGGTATGTGTCTTACACGAGAAGTGTCAAGTCTCGGTTCATATCAATTTCTTATGTACTTCGTTTCCATGTGCATGATCCTTTGGAGTGCATGAGTCTATGCCTGGCTATCAGTCATCTATGTCCGGATCCACGTGGACTGATCATGATGTCAACCAGAACACTCAGGATTTCATGACCTTTTTCAGACTCCTCCTGACCCCACACATGAGACTCAGTATGATGAGTATGGGTCGGTGATTCCTCCCCGAGAGGTTCGGCCGCCCCATAGGATCAGATGGACGACGCCCCCTCACCAACCACCTGAGTGTCATGGCAGACGACGTCGCTGATATGGCAGACATATCTATTTATCGGTGTATGAGACATATATTTATCTATGTATGAGACATGTCTATATATCTATATATGATGCACCCGTGATATCTATCTATGTATCAGACATATATCTATCTATGTATGAGACACCTTTCTATTATGTCACAATTTTATTCGACAAACACTTCAACCTAGCTTGCAACACATTTCAACATAACTTGCGGTAAATAAATAAGAGATCTAGCTCTCTATCCCTAGCACGATGCCTTGCCCTTTCGCTTCGAAGATGACTCACCCTTGCTCTTCTTGTCATTTCTCTGCTTTCATTGCTCTTCTTGGCCCACGCCTTATTCTTTGCCTGCCTCTTGTCCCACTCAGCTCTCGCCTTGGTTCCAGCGTATAGCGGCATGAATATATCATCCTCATCTTCGCTCTCTTCTATCCACCGCCAAGGTTCCTCGACCGCCTTCATCTTGTCAGCTTCACTATTAAATTCTAGCGTGTTCCACCTTGCATTGATCCTAAGAAGCTCTTCTCGTACCTCTTTTGGGGTCGTTAGTTGCCACCCTCTCCTATGAACTGCTTGATGACCCACAAGTATAGGGGGTGTATCAGAGTACTTACGATAAATAGGAGTGTCAATCCCAACGAGGAGCAGAAGGTGCTGAACAATGGTATGGAGCAGGAAATCCCTGTGAATACTTAGCAAACGAATTTTTAGTGGTTTTCTGACAAGGCAACAAAACAAAGAGCAAGTAATAGAAGTAACGAACAAACGGAGCAAGTGGCCCAATCCTTTCTTAGCAAAGGACAAACCGGTGGAAATACTTATAAGGACCAAATGTTCTTGAGGACACATGGGAATTCTGTCAAGTGCTTTCGCTTCAAATAGCTGAGTACTCTTCTCTGGTGTTTGTAAGTACTGTGTGGGTGAACTTGTGCTAACATACTGCCATTCCTAGGACTAATACATACTTGTGATTAAACCCCCTGCAAACATCCGTAACTACAGGAAAGTAATTAAGATATAAATCTAACTACAGCCTTAAACTCTGAGATCCTACACTCCCTTGTGCAAAGGTATCCTAACGGGGGTTCAGGTTTCTGTCACTCCGGCAACCCCATGATTAGTAGCCAAATACACAATGCATCCCCCTAGGCCCATAAATGATGAATTATCATGTAGTCGACGTTCACATGACACCACTAGAAGAATAGCACCACAACTTAAATACTAAACCAATGAATAATAAGTCATCACAGATTCACTACTAACAACATGACTTCTCCCATGTCCTCAAGAACTAAACGAACTACTCACAAGACATCATATGGATCAAGATCAAAGATGATATGGTAATGGATAACAATCTGAACATAAACAATAATCCAACAGTTCCACTCACAAGCATCAACTACAATAGTAATTAACACTGGGAAAGTTCCCCTATGAACTAAAGCAATATCCAACACAATTGTTACAGCGGGACGGAGTGGTTATGATGGTGCTGGTGGTGATGATGGTGTGGATGATGATCCCGATGAAGCCTAGCTTGATGATGGTGTTGATGGCGACGGTCTCCCCTCTCCGGGAAGGAATTCCCCCGGCAGAAATCTGTCTGTCGGAGATCTCTTTCTCTCTCGGTGTTTTCCGCCCCCCAGAGGTGGATCAAATCTATCTGTGGTTGCTCCCTGAGGGTTAGGGTTCCGAAGGGAAGATATAGGCGAAGGGGGAGAGTCAGAGGCCGGGCAGGTGGGCCGTACCTGCCCTAGGCGCATCCTCATGTGGGCCCGCGCCTAGGGGGTGTGTGGGCCCCCTGTGGCCCCCCTTCGCTCCTCCTTTTGGCTTCCTTCACCCTCAGGTAAAATAATATGTTTCCATATTTTTATGGTATTTTTCTGATCTTCGCGAAATTGCACCAAAACGCCTTCTTTTCCATCAGAATCCAGACTCTGGTAGTCCATCCTCCAGGAATCATCCAACGTGCATAAACAGATGAAAAGCCATAAGTAATACCTCATAATAAGACAAATATCAATGAATATAGGTAAATTATTATATAGAATGGTGATGCAAATTGGGCGTATCAACTCCCCCAAGCTTAGACTTCGCCTGTCCCCAAGCGAATATTGAGCTCAGTAAACATGTCCGCAGGTTTATGGAGTGAAGTGTCGATAAAAGAATACGAACAAGAAACATCACACTTACCATTGCACAACTCATAGAAGAAAGCAACTCACCATTATACAACTTAGCTTGCAACCAAGTATAGAAGTAACAATAGAGATGCATAAAGATAAATCATAATTGGAATTGGCAAACTTGTTCTTGGTCAGAGAACACCTGGCAAACAGTTTCACAAAAGCTTTTTTGTAGAAGTTTCAAAACAGGAGCACTCTTTGCTCAAAAAGGTTTTTCACAAGTGAAGGCTTTCAAAGTAATACTCAATAGGTAAGAGTTTTGTGCAAACAAGTAAGATAGAGAACATGATTGAATAAATCACCATATGAATTCTTGAAACACAACAACTCAAAAGCTTGCTGGAGATAGAGAGGAAGTAGGTTTACTGACTCAAACTGGTAACTGGGAGAAAGGTCCCTTCTTAGAGGGGAGAAGGGATTACAAGTCATAAAGTGCTTCCAAAAGATTATGGTACTTACTAGCTTTGAGCCATCATTGCCCCTATCATAAGCATCTTGATATGATTAAGGTTAAAGTGAACAAAGATGGAGTATATGCTTGACGAAATATAAGTTGGCAATCTCATGTCCCTTGAATATGAGGGTCACTCCTCATGCATACTCAACTTTGGGTCCAGGTAAGTTCTTGTCGTTGTAAGTATTTGCATATCATTGAGAACCGCCAACGGGGTACCCCTTGCACATGGTACAGGAGCTTTCCCATAACCAAAATGACAAGGCAAGCAGACAATGAGCATCTCAACGATCTTTTTATTTACTATGTGTATAGCTTTTTATTGAGGATGCTTCATAGATGACTCACTATGGTGATGCTGCAAGTTTCCACCATGATTAAGCATGGCTTAGGCTAGCGGCCCAGGCGTTTCTCTAACACAGAATACGAACTCCATGGACTTACAAGTTCCCTCTTTATTTTACACCGTTGACATCCATAGACAAAAGAGCATGATATCAACTAAGTACAACAAGGTACAAGTGCAATGTTGAAAACGTTCCCAGTGACATCACGGTTCTGCTAATCCCAACGTATAGATGCAAGCATATACAACTTCGATGTCCACAATGGTTCAAGTCTATTAGGGGCAAGTGAATAAAGTGTGCCATCAAGTTCATGAGAGCTTTACTAACTAGTTTTCACATAACAAAATACTTTTTAATTTGAAAGGTAGATGAAGCTTGAGAATTTGCTAGGAATAGCAAAAGCTACTAGGTAGATATGGTGGACACAAGTGGCAAAAGTTTTGGGTTCAATGGATTTTGGAAACATGAGAAGTATGCCTTCTCAAAACAGGTTTTTGGCTAGCAAGGCTGGGTAGCAAGCAAGAGAGTTGAAAGAAACAAACAAACATCCAAGTAATAAAGCCAAACATGCAATCTTCCTTGAAGAAATAAAAGAATCTTAAATAAAGAATACTAAGATTATTAGCCAACAAGAAAGAAAACAAATGATACCAAATACCTGTAAGCTTTTTCTTTCTTTCTTTTTTTCTTTCAAACTAATGCCACTAACCAGAACTCGGTTTGCCAAAACCAATTTAGATCCACTTGATGATCCCAAAGTGGTGACAATATTGAACAACAAGATCCATCATATAATAGAGATTGCAAACTAAAAATAAGAAGTGCAGAAAGTAAAAGATGAGACTTCTCATTAATATTCCAATAAAGGCACTCACACCAAGGGATACAAAGATAATCAACTAAAGGAGAGATACTTCCACATGCAAACCAAACTATAAGATAACCTCTCTATCACAGATATGAATCCACTAAAAAAGTAAAAGATAAAAGATAATGGTGGTGATATCGCGGCACTCCCCCAAGCTTGGAACAAACCAAGGGGATGCCAAACCTGATGACGAATTACTCCCTTGGTGGTGGTGGTGTTCTCTTGATAAGGTCTTCAACAAGTTTCTTCAAATCCTCCATATCGAAGGCTAGAGTACGAATTAACTCCGAATTATGCTCAATGCAGCCCACGATCAACTCGAAACAAGGATCCGAGTCCTTCTTATTCTTTCTCAATTCTTCCAAGTTAGAGCGTTTCTTCCCTGCACTGTTAGAACAAGGGGTACAAGAAGGAAGTGTGCGTGGAGCGAGGATATGACGCGGAGTTCTCCCTCCTGTAGACATCCGTGCTGTCTTCTTAAGATTGGTAGGTCGTGCCACCAAATCAATGCTTGCGACGGTAGCACGGGTGTCCGATTGCTTGTCCTCCTCAATGTATCCTTCATAACCTACAGGAATCTCCTCATCTTTTGGAACTTGAGGTTCTTCTTCTTTGGTCTTCTTTCCTTTGTCGTCAGCGGAGGCCATGGTGCTCTAAACTTGAGAAGATTTCCTGACAGAAACAGATCGAAACGAAAACATGATGAGAACACGATGCACGAACCTCGGGGGATCCGGGGGGTTATATATTACGAAGTTTCAATGCATAAGGAAGGTTTTGACACGGAAATGAAGCGGAGACAGAGTTCGAGGGTGGCAAACCCCCTCCAGGCGTGGCCAGGCTAGGCCCGCGCCTAGGGTGGGTTTGTCCACCCCGGTTTCCGTTTCCTCTTCAATTTCGTCTCGTAACTTCCCTTATGTATTAAAAACATCAAAAATGTAAAAAGATTGGGGTTTCACGAACCTTCTGTTTTCACCACTTTTACCTATTCAAAGATGGACTCTACAGATTCCTTCCCTCTTTCTCCTGCGAATTTCCTTCATACAAAACTTTTGCACAAACTCAATGACAACATTAGTGTAAGCAAAAACAATAAACCTTTGGTAAACATTTCAATGTTGAAGATATGCCCTAGAGGCAATAATAAATGTAGTTATTATTATATCTTTGTATTTATGATAAATGTTTACATTCATGCTATAACAGTATTAACCAGAAACATTAATACTTGTGTGATTTGTAAACTAAATTAGAGTCCCTAGTAAAGCCTCTTCATAATACTAGCTTGTTGATTAATTGATGATCATGGTTTCTTGATCATGAACATTTGAGATGTTGTTAATAACAAGGTCATATCATTAGGAGAATGATATGATGGACATACTCCTATAGATAAGCGTAGCATAAAGATCAAGTCATTTTAATAGTTCAATTGCTATAAGCTTTCTGATACATAGTAACCTAATTCCTTCGACCATGAGATCATGCTAATCACCATCACCGGAAGGATGCTTTGATGACATCAAACACCACACCGTAACTGGGTGGCTATAAAGGTGGCATTGAGTGTTCGGAAAGTATGGGTTGAGGCACATGGATCAAGAGTGGGATTTGTCCATCCATATGACGGATAGATATACTCTAGGCCCTCTCGGTGGAATGTCATCCAATTGGCTTGCAAGCATGTGACTGGCTCACAAGGGATCGCATACCACGGGAACAAGAAAAGAGTACTTATCCGTAACGAGGTTGAACTAGGTATGCAGAGATACCGACGACCAAAACCTCGGATAAGTAAACTACCGTGAGACAAAAAGAAATTGGTATCGTATGTAAGTGGTTCATTCGATCGCAAAGTAATCATAGAAATATGTGGGAGCCATATGAATTTCCAGATTCCTCTATTGGTTATTTATCGGAGAAGTGTCTCGATCATGTCCGCATAACTCACGAACCGTAGGGAGACACACTTAAGGATTCGATGTTGTTGAGTAGTTATGGAATGATGAGTAAGAGACCGAATGTTGTTCGGAGTCTCAGGTGGGATCCGGGATATCACGAGGAGATCCAGAATGGTCCGGAGAATAAGATTCATATAAGGAAAGTCTTATTTCGGAGTTGGGGAATGATTCCGGTGTTTTCACCAGGAATGTTCTAGAAGGGTCCGGAAGGTCCGGCACTCCAGAGGGGAAGGGTACATGAATGTGTCATGACAATGTGGAATGGTTGCATCATGTACTAGGTGACGAGGTTTGATCTCGTCAATGCCCATTGTTATGGACTTGGGTTTTGGAGAAGATGGGGATGCTGGAGATCGCGGAACGGTTAGCAAACAAGCAACACGGGGACACGAGATTTACCCAGGTTCAGGCCCCCAGAGGGAAAACCCTACTCCTGCTTGTCTGCTCTTGATTACGGCGGAATCGGTGATTACAGGGGTGCGTAGATGCAATCTGCGTGGAGGTGTGTATGCGGAAGTATGAGTCGAGAGATCTAGGTCGTGCCGTCCTGGCCTTTATATAGACTTAGGCAGGTCCCGTACATAGACCTAGTCGGTTACAAGTTCTAGGGTTTTACCCCTTTGAATTTCCTATCTACTCTAGTCTTGCTCTCCAAGGATCCAAGGCGTCATGGGCCTTGGCCACCCGAAAGTCTTCATGGGCCGGCGTATATTTGCCGTGGGCCTTCCTTGGGCTGGACCAGGTATGTTGAGATCATGCACCCGCGGGGTATAACCATGTCAGTAGCCCCCGAGTGTTCAGTCGAATCGTAGATTCGGCTAAGGACTCTTCAATCCTTCGGGTGCAACTCTGTCTTTCAAGAGAATGTGTAGGGATTGTTGATGCATGTGCCTGACTCTCCCGACGGATCAGGGTCAATTAACTTTCTTAGGACAAAACAACATGATCTTCTTTAGGTTCGAGTCCCTCGACTCGAACCCGGAACATATACTGGCGTAATTCGACTCAGGCCGCGGAGGACTTACAGGAGTGGAATTCCAGTGAATTTAATTGGTGTACCCAACGCGTCCGTCGGGATTTTTCATCGCGCCTTTTGGCACGGGTTTATACTAGCAGAGCGCAGTCATGTGCGTTGCCAGGCCATCAGATGATATCTGTGGGTCTTATCTTTGTGTCGTAGACACAACATCCGAATGTTTATCACCGCGGAGGTGTTTCGGTTGGCCAAGCAGGACATTGCCCACTTAGCGTTAATTAGGGCAGAGTTGCCGAAAAGTTTTTGCATACTGATCTGAAGGATCGCAGTCGAAGAATTCATAGGGTGCGCGACCAGCGCTCCCTATGGGAGTAGCCCCCGAGTGTCTGTTCGAGTCGTAGACTCGAGCGGAGACTTTAATTCAGCCATTGTTCAGTGTTAGGTCCGTGGGACACAAATTTTTTCGGATGCTTAAATCCGTCCTCCCTATGGGAGTAGCCCCCGAGTCCGTAGTGGAGTCGTAGACTCGACGTAGGACTCGAAGAAACAATTCGGTTTGTAACGTGTTTTTCATTCTCCGGGTGCGCGACCAGCGCTCCTGATAGGAGTAGCCCCCGAGTAATTGGTCGAATCGTAGATTCGAGTGAGTACTCTTAGCTTCGAAGTCGAAGAAATTGTAGCTGCTGCTAGTGTGGCTTTTGATGACGTCAGTGCTGACGATCGATGACCTCAAGCGGCTGCTGCGCCAGAGATGACTTGACTGGACGAACATGGGTCCCACTGGCTGACCTTGAATTGACCAGTCACGCGTGGCGTGGAGATAATTACGGCGTCACCTCGATTTCCGCGCGTAGTGGACGACGTGTTAGCGACGGTTCGTTGCGATGCTGACACGTGTATGGCCAGATCCTGCCGTTGGCGCTAGGTCTTCTCGATGGACGGCTGTCGTGCATCGTCTTCATCTTTATAATCATTGGGGAAAACTTTAGTTTGTTTTCACCGCAGCTATTCTCGTTTCACTGCTTCCTTGTTCTCTGAGAGCTCTTGCTGCGCGCTGGGATATCCTTCCACATTTCCCTCTTCCATCTTGCGCTCTCGCCGCCGGCGCCGCCATACCGCGGTGGGAAAGCCGAAGAAGTCTTCTTCTGCGGTTGGTACCAGCGCTGCTGGAGGGAAGAAGGGTTCCGCCGCTACCCGTGTCACCGACGGTGGCTGGCGGCGATCAGAGACACGGAAGAGTGATCTCCGCAAGCTTCGTGAGCGGGGCTTGATCCCGCAGGATAGGGGGCTGTCAAACTCCCAGGCAATGAGGTAATCCCCCCCCCCCCCGCTGGGTTTCAGGTTATGTTCCTCGCCTTTGTCATTCGCGGATTTTCCTTCCCAGTCCACGACTTCCTTCGTGGACTACTTTTTTCTGTACGGTGTCCAATTGCACCATCTTTCCCCCAATTCTCTTCTTCACGTTGCTTGTTTTATCACTTTCTACGAGTGCTGGCTCGGTATTGAACCGCACTTTGGCCTCTTCCAGAAACTCTATTCCGTGAAGAGGCAATCCGGTTCGGATGGTGTTTATCCCATTGGGGGTTGCATCATCTCCCTCAAGCCCAATCTGCTTTTCTTTTCTTTTTCCATGTCCGAATCTGTCCAGTACTGGCGGAGGCGATGGTTTTATATCCGCGACTCCGTAGTGCCTGGGCAGGATTTTGGTCTTGTTCCTTTCGACCCCTCCGAAAAGATCGAGCCGAAAAGGTCCTGGAATAACAAGATCTTGGATGGCGAGGTGGCGGAGATAGAGGCTCTCTATCGTCGAGTGGAGGATCTCCAGTTGATTCCGGAGAAGGAAGTGAATGGTGTGGATATCATCCGCACTTTTCTCGAGCGTCGGGTGCAGCCACTCCAGGCTAGGGCGCACCCGATGTTCCTTTATGCTGGCCGGCATGATCCGACGAGGGTTTCGACTGAGAAATTCTCCCAGGGAGATCTCGACAGGGCCCTTCGTTCGCTGCTGAAGTTCAAGGCTAGAGAGTATATCCCGGGGAAGTCGCTGACTCCTCCGTTTTCTTCTTTGCTTCCTATTCCACAGGTGTAGATCCGTGCGCGTAGCGCTATTTTCGACTGCATTGTATTTGCCTTTGTTTGCTAACAAATTTTCTGTTCTTTGTGCAGAGCTTCAAAGTGCCGGGCATGTCGCCTCCATTACCCAAAGTATTTCCGGATGCTCCAGATAATGATGTGGTGGATTCCATGTTCGAGCTACCGTTGGCATGGTCTCTGGCTGAAGATGCCAACAGGTCGAGCGAGGACCAAACTCGCAAATGATCGCGGAGCTCCATCGAGTCTTCGAATGCCTCGACTCCTCTGACTCCTAGGAACCCGCTGTGTCTTGAACGTCACAGTGGTGGGCATGGAGGCTCTTCCTCTCCGATTCCTTCCCTTCCCGTGCGGGCTGTAGCGCCGCACCCGCCGGCAAAGCGGAAGAAGGAAGAAAAGAAGGAAGAGAAGAAAGAGGAGAAGAAGGTCCGGAGGACCCCTCCTGTCTTCAACCTGAGCGAGCTTAACTCGTAAGTTTCCTTTGTTCTGCATTGCTTTTCGTTGCCAGTTTACTTTGTACTTGTACTAATTTGTCCGTGTGCAGGCACTCTTCCAACGACTCCTCTAGCGATGGTGCTCGGGAGATGATGGGGGAGTCGAAAGTAGCATCTCCTCCTCCTCAAACGGTGGCTACCTCTGAGGGCGCTGCTCCGAACCCTCCTCCGCAGGAGGTTCAGGTGGTTGCGCCTTAGAATTTTGCTAGCGGGCCTTCGACGTCTCCATCGGATCATGTAAGTAGTTCTGTCTCCTGCCACGGGGGGAGCCCCCGAGCATCTGTAAAAGAGTTTTCTTGTTTTGTTCTTCCTTCGAGTCTCGGGGGGAGCCCCCGAGCGTTTTCGTGTGTGTATTTTGCTTCTGTTCCTTTCTGCTGGGCGTAGCCCCCGAGTCTTTTTCTTGACTAGTAGGTTGTCTTCCTGCAGCCTTTTGTGCAGGATGCCAAGCGACTGGTGCAGGAGCACCTGGTGCTGGAGGCCAGCCTCAAACAGCTTCAAGGTACTTGATGTTTGCTTCTTCGTGTATTCGTGTCCTGTTATCTGACGCTTGTATTTTTTGAATGCAGAGGAGCACAACACCTCCCTTCATGAGATTGATGCTCTCAAAAAGAGCCTCGGTCAAGCGGAGAAGAAGGCCGAGGTCGCCATTGGTGCGAAGGAGCGCCTCGAGCTGGAGCTGGCCATTGCGGCCGAGGCTAAGGAGCGCCTGCAGCGGGAGGCCACGGACCGCGAGGAGCAGCTTGCCACTGCTGCAACTGCGCGTGAAAGGGAGGTGGCTGGCAAGCTCATGGCGGCTGCCAAAGCTGTTTCGGGTGAGTATCTTCACTTGCGTCTTTTTTGGTTTTCTTGTCTTTCTTCTGCGGTGCTTTCGTTCATTTCTTCTCTTTATTGTCTCAGATGCCGCGGGCATCGAGTTTGACCGCGGTGCTTTGGAGCACGGAAGTGCTCTGGATGATGCTACTGCAGCGGTCGAAGATCGTTGCAGCACCGTCGTCAACTCGCTCGCCAAGGCCAAGGAGGTCCTTGGAAGCTTCTACAAGGAGCTTGTCCCCAAGGGTGCGGCCCTTGTTGATGTTGACGCTCTGGCGGAGGCATTGTCAGCCGAAGCACCTGCGGCGTACAAGCGCAAGCAGAAGGGCATCAGCGCATCCGTCGGGCTGGCAATGGCTTTGGCGGCTAGAGCGGAGCTGGATCTTCCCCAGATCACCTCCCGGATGCCGACGACTGCGGATGGACCCGAGGTAGCCTTCGCTACCTATTCTTCTCGCTGTAAGCGATATGGGCCAAAGCTGATTGATCTGCTGGCCGAGTACGCAATACGGTAGCAGGGGGAAGCCAAGGCGAGGCAATCCGGCTCCGAGGCTACTCAGGGTGCTGCATCTTAGGCACTGTAGCTGTAGGATAGTTGTAGTCTCTTTTGTTGTAATTATGCTGGTGAACAAATCCTTGTGCCATGTAGTGGCTTTTGATGCACTTAATGAATTTGTTTAGTTGTGTGCTTCTTCGTCTGAGTGTTCATGTCTTTGCCTTTCTGCTGATCTAGGGTCCTTCGGGTGCTGATCCCGTTGACACCTCGCCTGCCACGCGGCTGCGGCCCTCCCTGGATGATTCATCACAGCTTGCTTTTCTTCGAGACCGTGTTCGTAGTCTCGAGAAGGAGTTGCTCGGGGTGCGTGGCCATGCCGACGTTTGGAAGTCCAAGGCGGATCGCGGTGCTGCCAGAGAGGAGTACTTGATGGCGGAATTGCTTCGATTATCCGAGCAGCTTCAGTGTAAGTTTATTCGAGTTGTTGCCTAATTCTTCAGATGCGCCTGCTAGCCTTGCATCTTACTTTTGTGCAAGTATTGCAGGTGCTAACCTTGCTCCAAGGGAGGAGAAGGAGCGTGTTGCTGTTCGGGTCAATTGTTTGACTCAACGGGACATGGAAGCCGGCGGGTTCTTTTGGATGGATCGTGACCATACTATGGTCCTTGCGACTGTGCAAGATCGCGTTCACCAAGTGTCGCGGGTGCTTCGTCAGGTGCAGAATTCGCTCGCGTCGGTTCTGCATGTGATGTTTCCGTTGGATGCTACACTGACGACCCTTTCTGGTCTTCTGTCGAAGTTTCGGAACGTGAATCATGTCAAGGAGTTGGTGCGGCATCAGCTCGTCGCGGGAGTGAAGGCTGCATTTTCTCTTGTGAGGCTGCATCGCCCTGATGTAGATCTGTTCGTTGTAGCGGCTGGACCACCCCCTCGACCAGATGGTGGTGCGTAGGATATGCGTCCGCATTACGCGGCTGTAGGGAAGTATGCCGAAGAGATCGTAGATCTATTTGAGCAGCGTGCTCAGGTTATTCTTCAGAATAGGTAGTGCCTGTAAAAGAGATAAATGTAAAATTTGTATATATTTGACTAGGCGTGTTGTGCCCTTTGTTATAAAGGTTTGGTTGTTGTTTGAGCACGTAGTGCTTTATTCGTATACTTGTCCTTTTCGTTAGCCTGATGTTGTCATTTACTCAGGCGTACACGTGTTATCCTCAATCGACGAAATCGTGAGGTGGGGGGAGCCCCCGAGTGCGTTTGTAGCATGAAGTAAAAGTGAGAATAGGAAAACAAAAATTTTGGGGCGAGACACTTAGCTTTATTTATATCGTAATGGAGGAGGTACATTGTTCGGCTGAGTAGCCTTGGCTAAATAGACTTATTGAAAGTAAAGGGGTAGGTAGCTAGGGATAGAATTGTCGCAGGTGTGCGATGTTCCATGTGTTGTAGTATGCGACTCCAGAATCCACGTGCTTGAGGCGATAGGCGCCACCTGGGATGACTTCGGTGATGACGTAGGGTCCTTCCCATGGTGACTCGAATTTCTTCGGTCGCTCTTGCTTGAGTCTTAAGACGAGGTTTTTTTCGACGAAGGACCTTGGGCGCAGCCGTCGGCTGTGGTAGTTGCGGAGACTCTGCTGGTACACCGCTAATCGAGCTGCTGCTATGTCGCGTGCCTCGACGAGTGTGTCTACGGCGTCTTCGAGTGCAGCCGTGGATTCGGCTTCGCTGTGAGCGATGACCCGGGGGGCCTGGTGGCATACTTCGGCTGGTAGCACGGCTTTGGCTCCGTGCACCATAAAGAACGACATGTAGCCGGTGGAGCTGTTTGGCGTGGTGCGCAAGCTCCATAGGACGGATGGTAGCTCTTTCGTCCAGGCTCCGGCTTTTTGCTCGAGTGGGCTCATGAGGCGCTTCTTGATGCCAACGCCGATTAGGCCGTTGGCCTTTTCCACCTGCCCGTTCGTTTGCGGGTGTGCCACCGAGGCATATGTGATGTTGATTCCGAGGCCTTCACAGAAGTCTTGGAATTCTTTGGAGATGAAGTTCGATCCATTGTCAGTGATGATGCTATGCGATATGCCGAACCTGTAGACAATGGATTCAAAGAACTTGACGGCAGTCTTGCCCTTTTGGTTAGTGACCGGCATGGCTTCGATCCACTTGGTGAATTTGTCGACTGCGACCAGGAGGTAGACGTGCCCTCCTTTCGAGGACCTTGGCAGTTTGTCGATCATGTCGAGGCCCCATTGGGCGAAGGGCCAGGCCAAGGGTATGGTCCTGTGCTCTGACCCGGGTGCATGTGGTTTGTCGGCGAACCTTTGGCACCCCTTGCATCTTCGGACGATGTCCTTTGCGTTGCTCATGGCCGTTGGCCAGTAGAATCCAGCCCGTAGAGCTTTGGCGACAAGGGAGCGGCTGCCTGCGTGATGACCGCAGATGCCCTCATGGATGTCTTGGAGGATGGTTTTCTTGTCACTGATGGTGACGCACCTTTGTAGTACACCCGTAATGCTGCGCTTGTACAGCTCGCCATTGATGATGGTGAAAGCTTTTGACCGGCGAGATACGCGTCGGGCATCCGTCGGGATGTCAGGCAGTTCTCCATCTATCAAGAACTGGAGGTACGGCCGCATCCAGGTTTCTTCGACTGCCAAGACCTGCATCAGTTTGACCATGGCGACCTCTGTGTCCGGTTTCTCGGGTCCTTCATGACCTTCGGGTAGCGTAGCCCCCGAGTGTTCTGCTTCTTCGGGTGATCCCTTGGGAAATTTCCGCTTGATGGATGGCACACAGATCTGTTCGAGGAACACACCTGGTGGTACCTTTGCGCAGGTGGAGCCGATGTTGGCGAGTCTGTCGGCCTCCTCGTTGCTTTCTCTTCCAACGTGCCGAAGCTCGCAGCCGTCAAATTCTCCTTCGAGTGCGTTGTAGAGTGCGCTGTACGCGATCATGTTTTCGGCGTGTGCGTCGCACTCGTTCATCGTCTGCTGGACGACGAGGTTGGAGTCACCGTAGATGACCAGGCGCGTTGCGCCGCGGATCTTCGCCATCCTCATGCCGTGGATGAGGGCTTCGTATTCGGCCTCGTTGTTAGAAGCTCGGAATTTCATCTGAAGGACGTACTTCATCTTGTCGCCCTGCGGGGAGGTCAGTATGACCCCGGCTCCTACTCCAGCTTCACGCTTGGAGCCGTCGAAGTGCATCGTCCATGACTGCGACATGTCTGGGGTGTCTGGCAGCTGTAGCTCCATCCATCAAGGGGTGAGACTTGATTGCGAGTCGCTTCTCGTAGACGATGTCTAGGGGTGACAGCTCGATGCCCCATAGGGCCACGCGTCCTGTGGCCTCTGGGTTATTCAGGATGCTGTTCAGGGGTGCCTCATTGACGACCATCACCTGGTGCTCCTGGAAGTAATGACTCAACCGACGAGCCATCATGAACATGCAGTAGGCGAGTTTTTGGTAGTGAGGGTACCTTTGTTTTGTTGGCGTCAATATCTCGTTGATGTAGTAAATTGGGCGTTGGACCCCATGGGTCTTACCTTCTTCGGGTCGTTCGACCACTAGCACGGTGCTGACCACTTGGTGTGTGGCTGCTATGTACAGCAGCAGAGGCTCGCGCTCCTTTGGCGTGACCAAAACGGGCGAGGTGGAGAGTAGTCGTTTGAGACTTTCGAATGCGTCGTCGGCTTCGGGCGTCCACTCGAATTTATCTGCCTTGCGTAGCACCAGGTAGAATGGCAGGGCCTTCTCTCCCATGCGGCTGATGAACCTGCTTAATGCCGCTATTCGCCCTGCGAGCTGCTGGACGCCCTTGAGATTCTTTGGCTTCTCCATTGCCATGATGGCCCGAATTTTCTTTGGGTTTGCCTCGATCCCTCGCTGGGAGATGAAGCAGCCAAGGAGTTGTCCTGATGGGACGCGAAAGGCGCACTTTTCGGGGTTGAGCTTGATCCTGTAGCGGTCGAGATTATCGAACGTCTCGCGGAGATCGTCGATGAGCGTTGTCGCCTCCCTGGTTTTGATGACTATGTCGTCGACATAGACTTGGATGTTGCGACCGATCTGGTCCTTCAGGCATGCCTGCATGCATCGCTGGTACGTGGCACCTGCGTTCTTTAGCCCGAAGGGCATTGTGTTGTAGCAGAACACTCTGAACGGTGTAATGAACGCCGTTTTCTCTTGATCTTCGACCTTGAGTCGAATCTGGTTGTAGCCTGAGTAGGCGTCGAGGAAGGAGAGTTTCTCGCATCCTGCAGTCGAATCAATGATCTGGTCGATCCGAGGAAGAGGGAAGTGGTCCTTTGGGCAGTGCTTGTTCAGTGACGTGAAGTCCACGCACATCCGCAGGATATCCGTGTCCTTCTTGGGAACCATCACTGTATTTGCGAGCCACTCGCTTTCTTTGATATCCCTGATGAAGTCTACAGCGAGTAGCTTGTTGATTTCCATCCCGATGGCTTCAGCCCGTGGCTCGGACAGTCTTCGGATGGACTGCTTGACGGGATTGGTGTCTGGAAAGACGTTGAGTGCATGCTCGGCGAATTCCCTGTGAACTCCTGGCATGTCCGTAGGACACCAGGCGAAGATTTCCCAGCGCTCACGGAGGAATTCGACGAGCGCGCTTTCCTATGCGGGGCTGAGGTCGTTGGCGATCAGTGTCGTCTTGGAGGCGTCTATCGGATGGACCTGCACCTTCTTTGTGTTGACGGTGGAGTCGAAGGACATGTCAGGTGCGTTTTGTCGTGCGACTGGGGGTGCCCCATTGTCCGTCACCTCGCGGAGCCTTACGAGCTCCTCCTGCATGCCGAATGATTGGGAGATTCTGTTGAAGTCCCTGTCACATTGGTCCGATCGGGTGAAGCTCCCGTGGACTGTGAGGACGCCCTTTGGTCCTAGCATCTTGAGTAGAAGGTATGCGTAATGTGGGACAACCAAGAACCTTGCGAATGCTACATGCCCGAGGATGGCGTGGTATTGTGATGGCCAGTCCACCACTTCGAATTCGAGCCGCTCGAGTCAGAAGTTGTCCGGTTTGCCGAAGCTGACGTCAAGCCATATTTTGCCCAGGGGGAATATGCCCTTTCCTGGGACGATGCCATGGAACGTTGTGTCTGACTGTTCCAGGATGCACTGCGGGATCTGCATTGCTGCTAGAGTGCTTGCGAACATCAGGTTGATGCCGCTGCCGCCGTCCATGAAGACGCGGCTCATCTCGAAACCTCCGATCTATGCCTCCAGCACCAGGGCATCATGACCTGGGCGAGGGATCTGGCAAGGGTGATCCGAACGACTGAATGTGATGCAGGACTCCGATCCGCTGAGGTACTCAGGGATGGCGGGTGGAGTTGCCACGGCCAGGTTGATCTGACGGGTGATTTTCTTCTGCACCCTATTCGTGGGGCGCCCCTTCTGGATCATTAGTGCTCCTTTCGGCGGGGGATACCCGTTCCCAGCATTGTTCTGTGCTGGTGCGACTGGTTGGTTCGGGCCTCCTACAGGTGGCGGTGGAGGATCTCCATGCGCTATCTCACCTGGTGCGGGTGCATTCCCGAATCCAGGAAGTGGAGCTTGCTGCCTCATCTGGACCATGCTTTCGTTGAGCTTCTGGAACTCGCGGCAGTCCTTGAGCATGTGGCTTGCCTTCTTCTTGCCATCCTGCTTGTCGATGTAGAAGTGGATGGTGCATGGACCTGAAAGTTTTTCGTATGCTGAGGGTCCGTTGTCGTGATCGCGGCGCTACCACGACTGTGCTGGGCACCCTCCATCGCGGAAGTTTCCTCCGCGGTATCCTCCGCTGTTGCGGCTGGCGTCGTTGCGGCGGTCGGCGTAGACGGCCGCGACCATGTCGGGTCCATCACGATCGTCGTAGACGCGCGATCTTCTCTTGCTACGGCGCTCTCGTCGTCGGCCGTAGTCGTCCTCTTCCTCCGAGTGTGCCCGGTGGACGGAATCTTCGCCGTCAGCCCACCTGTTGGCGATGTCCATGAGGTGGTCGAGTGTCTTGGGCTTGACGCGCCCAAGTTCCTCCTTGAAGTCTTGGCGCTTGATGCCGCCCTTGAAGGCATCGATGGCCCTCTCTTCGGAGATGTGCGCTGCGGAGTTCTTGGTGTTGGACCAGCGTAGTATGTATGAGCGAATGGATTCGCCCGTTCGTTGAGTGCAGGCCCGCAACTCCTTGATTGAGGCGGGCCTCTTGCTGGTGCCTTTGAAGTTTCGGATAAAGCTGTAAGCTAGCTCCTCCCAGCTTCGGATGGACCCTTAAGATAGGCTGCTAAGCTAGATCCGGGTTGCACCTGTCAGCTGCAGCTGAAGGCAATGCATGACGGTTTCCTTGTTTCCGCCGTGCAATTTGACGGATGACAGGTGGTCGCTGAGCCATGCCTTTGGGTCTTGTGTGCCGTCAAACTTCAGAGTATCCGAAGGAAGCTTGAAATTTCGCGGCATCTTTGTTCGTCGAACAGATCTGCTGAAGCATCGGGCTCCGCAGAGTTCTCCTTCGTCTTTGTCCATCTCGGATTCAGACGAGCATGCGCGCTTGGCTCGCGCTTTGTCGATTTTGTGCTATGTGAGCGCGTCCCTGGCGTCGTAATCGCGGTTGCAATGGCGCGAACTCTTGTTCCTTCGAGGAAGGTCATGGTCCTCTTCTTCAGATGACAGGGTGGGGCTGCGATCGAACCTGATCGGAGCTTTCTTCTTCGGCTCCGTAGGAGCTTCCTGGTGGAGCGCGGCTCCGACGAGTCCGAGTCCGGTAAGCGCGGACTTGTGCATGGCTCTTTTCGGGTCCCTCTCCGGAGGAGGGTGCGACGCTAGGTACGCGGTGGCTGCCATGATCGCGGCCTGTGGCGTTTTCGGGATGACGTTGCCGTCGGCGTCCATCTCCATGAAGGATGCGTGGAGGGTTCGGGTCACCTCACGGCGCTCCTTAGGATTCATGTTCTCCATCCGAGAGCGGTGCTTGTTGCCGTGGTTGCCGTTCGAGCTGGAGCCGATGCCCATGGCGGAGAGCGCGGCTCGTCGCGCGCTGGACTCTGAGGCTGCTTGCTTGCGTTTGTCAAGCACCTCCTGCATCTTGACCCGCTTCTGTGCTCCTCGATCAGGAGTAGATGGTAGGCCATCAGCAGATCCCGGGAGGAGTCTGCAGGCAGGACTATGCTGCCCGCCACGACGGCGCGTGCCTGGGCCCATCCTTCTTTGCTAAGGCGGATGACATGGCCGTTGTTGTCCCCTTCGGGTGGGGGGACTGGCTTCTTTTGTTCCCGCTGTTTCAATCTGGCGGGTTAGGTGTCGGGTTGGGTGGGGGGTTGGGTGTTTGCTGATCCACGTCGCTCTGGATGACTACGGCGCATTGGTAGCGCTCGTAGATTGGTCCGCTGCTGCCGCAACTTTCGGATCCGGAACCGTAGGTCCCTTCATCCGATGGCGGATCGCACAGATCAGAGTTGCAGCTGCTGCTGTCGTAGGAATCATCTTTTGATGATGTTGTGCGTAGCACATGATGTGGGGCCCATGAAGCGGGCCTGATTGATGGTAGGGGCACCCGCTCAGGGTGGCGGAGGGTGCCAGTTTGCCCCACCTGGAAGCAGAAGCTCCCGAACAGGATTTCGAGTCCATCGCCTACGGGCTCAAAGTCCTTCATGGTGGCCGGTGAGTGGGCGGTGAAGTCGAAAGCGCCGAAGAGGAGGTGACTCTCCATCGCCGCAGAGTTGTAGATCGTTCGGGTTGGGACCGTCACGATCGCACAATCAGCGTCCCAGTTCCCACAGACGGCGCCAATTGACGAGGTTTGATCTCGTCAATGCCCATTGTTATGGACTTGGGTTTTGGAGAAGATGGGAATGCTAGAGATCGCGGAATGGTTAGCAAACAAGCAACACGGGGACACGAGATTTACCTAGGTTCAGGCCCCCGGAGGGAAAACCCTACTCCTGCTTGTCTGCTCTTGATTACGGCGGAATCGGTGATTACAGGGGTGCGCAGATGCAATCTGCGTGGAGGTGTGTATGCGGAAGTATGAGTCGAGAGATCTAGGTCGTGCTCTCCTGGCCTTTATATAGACTTAGGCAGGTCCCGGACATAGACCTAGTCGGTTACAAGTTCTAGGGTTTTACCCATTTGAATTTCCTATCTACTCTAGTCTTGCTCTCCAAGGATCCGAAGGCGTCATGGGCCTTGGCCACCCGAAAGTCTTCATGGGTCGGCGTATATTTGCCATGGGCCTTCCTTGGGCTGGACCAGGTATGTTGAGATCATGCACCCGCGGGGTATAACCATGTCACTAGGTAACATGGCTGGGCAAAATAAAGGGAGAAATCAAATCCTAGTTTGAAAGTCAAACGCCAATTTGAAAAAGTCAAACGGCAAGTATGCTTGGTGGAGGAAGAGTAGGAAACCTACTTGGAGAGGAGTTCCTATCCCTTCACCCGCCGGCCAAGGAGGCCGACTTGGGGGAGGACGCCCTCCTCCCAAGCCGCGCCCTCCCACCTATATAAGGAGGGGCAGGGCTGCCCCTCTTCCCTACACCCAATACACCCCAAAACCCAATCCCTAGCCACTGGCCACCCCCCTTGGTGCCTCTAAACCCTAGATCACCAAAGGCCTCTCTCATAGTCCACCATACTCGCTTCAGCTTAAGGCAAAGCCTTGCGAGATCTCCCCTCTACTTCCGGTACCATGCCATCGTGCTGCCGGAATCGTGAGGAGAGTGCTACAACCTCCGCTGCCTGCTGGAACAAGGGAGAGGAAGGTCTTCATCGAGTACCGAACGTGTGACCGACTGCGGAAGCGCTGCCAGAACGCAGCGCCAGAAGGATCGTCTACGCGATCTTGAGATCGGCAAGAGTACGACTACATCACCCACGAGAATCTTCTCTCGTTAACCGCTTTGGAATCTTCGAGGGTGAGTTCCTCTATCGACTCGTTGCTACAATCTAGTAGATAGATCTTGGCTTGTTTGTTTGCATGCGGTAGAATTTTTTTGTTTTGCATGCTACGAACCCCTAAAGTGGTATCAGAGCCGTGTCTATATGTAGATCTGTTGCATAAGTAGAACACAATGGTCATTATGGGCGGTGGTGCTTTTATTATCAATTGCTTTTTCTGTACTTTGCATCTTGCGGTATGATGGGATGAAGCAGCCTGGGCTAACCTTACATGGCATCGTTCATGAGACTTGCTCCATGCTCAACATGCAACTTGTATTGCATAAGTGGCTTTGCGGGTGTCTGTCTCTCCCATTATAGTATAGATCCAATTTACAACAGGCACTTGATAGTTCAAACATCAACGTTGTGGTTCTTGTTCGTAAGTTAGATCGACACTTATTGAAAGCCCCAAACCACGTAAAATATGCAAAGAAAATTAGAGGCGTCTAACTTTGTTTTGCAGGGGTGTGCTGTGATGTGATATGGCCATGATTGTGATTATATTTGATGTATGCAATGTCCCTTATTGTAAGTTGGCAACCTGCAGGAGCCATATGGTTGTCTTTAAATTCCGTTAAGACCCGCGTGTCTATTCAAAGTAGTTGTAATAGTTGAAGCTGGTGGACGACAACCATGAAACGGCGCCATTGACCTTGACGCTATACCGGTGACGATGGAGATCATGTTCGTGCTTGAAGATGGAGATCGGAAGCATAAGAAGAAAGGACATATCATATCACATATTATGAATTGCATGTGATGTTAATCCTTTATGCATATTGTATTGCTTAGTTAACGATGGTAGCATTATAAGATGATCCCTCAAGCACATAAATTTCAAGTTCCAAAGTGTTCATCCTTAGTAAGCACTGTTGCTAAAGCTTGTTGTTTCGAAGCACCACGTGATGATCGGGTGTGTTAGATTCTGCAAGTGTATACAACGTGAGCAAGCCAGATTTGCTCATGCGGAAGCTAAGGTTTGATCTTGACGAGCCTAGCATGTACAGACATGGTCTCGGAACACGGATCACCGAAAGGTAAAGCATGAGTCATATAGTAGATATGATGAACATGTTGATTGTTTGCCATTGAAGCTACATCAACTCTCATGATGATCGGTTTTGATATGGTGGATTTGGTTTGTGTGATCACTAAAATAATGTGATGGATATTGTTTTGAGTGGGAGTTCACCTATATTAATTTAACTATTAATTAGAAGTCAATTTGTCATAAACTTAGTCTAAACTATTGCACATATGTTGTAGATCAATGGCGGCCCCTACCATCAATTTTAATGCGTTCCTAGAGAAAGAAAAGTTGAAAAACAATGGAAGCAACTTCGCGGATTGGTTCCGCAATTTGAGGATTGTCCTCAATGCTGGTAATTTGACCTATGTGCTGGATGCACCGCTGGGTGAACCACCTGCAGCTACTGCTATCGATGAAGTAAAGAATGTTTACCTCACTCGGAAGAATCAGTACTCCACAGTTCAGTGTGCTATCTTGTATGGTTTGGAATCGGAGCTTCAGAAAAGGTTTGAGAACCAAGACCCATATGATATTGTCCGTGAACTCAAAATTATTTTTGAGACTCACGCGGCAGTTGAGAGTTATGAGGCTTCTGAAAAGTTCTTTAACTGCAAGATGGAAGAGGGCAGCTCCGTCAGTGAGCATGTGCTTAAGATGTCTGGGCATGCAAACAAACTCCAAAGTTTGGGTATAGTGATTCCTAATGCTTTGGGGATTTACCGTGTCCTCCAATCACTGCCACCAAGTTACAAGAACTTTGTGATGAACTACAATATGCAAAACATGAACAAGACGTTGCCAAAACTCTTCTCCATGTTGAAATCTGCAGAAGTGGAGATCAAGAAAGAGCATCAAGTGTTGTTGGTCAACAAGACCACCAAATTCAAGAAAGGCAAGTCTAAGCAAAAGGGAAACTTCAAGAAGGGTGGTAAGAAAGTTACCGCACCGACGAAGAAGACCAAGGCTGGGCCAAAGCCTGATACTGAGTGCTTTTACTGCAAGGGAGAAGGTCACTCGAAGCGGAATTGCCCAAAGTACTTGGCGGATTTGAAGAACGGCAACATCAAGAAGAAAGGTATATCCGATATACATGTTATTGATGTGTATCTCACTAGTACTCGTAGTAGTGCCTGGGTATTTGATACTGGTTCGGTTGCTCATATTTGTAACTCGAAATAGGTACTGCAGAATAAACGGAAGCTAGCGAAGAACAAGGTGACGATGCGCGATGGAAATGGATCAAAGGTTGATGTGATCGCGGTCGGCACGCTACCTCTTCATCTACCATCGGGATTAGTTTTATACTTAAATAATTGTTATTTGGTGCCTGCGTTGAGCATGAACATTATATATGGATCATGTTTGTTGCGAGACGGTTACTTGTTTAAGTCCGAGAATAATGGTTGTTCGATTTATATGAGTAATATGTTATATGCACATGCACCTTTGATAGATGGTCTATTCTTATTGAATCTCGATAGTGGAAATACACATATTAATAACATTGAAGCTAAACATTTGAAATTGAGCGATAACTCGACCTATATGTGGCACTGTCGTCTTGGTCATATTGGAGTGAAGCGTATGAAGAAACTCCATTCCGATGGACTTCTTGAATCACTTGATTTTAAATCACTTGAAAGATGCGAAGCATGTCTGATGCGTAAAATGACTAAGACTCCATTTTCTAGGATGATGGAGCGAGCTACAGACTTATTGGAAATCATACATACCGATGTGTGTGGACCAATGAGTGTAGCATCGCGCGGTGGTTATCGTTATGTTCTTACCTTCACGGATGACTTAAGTAGATATGGGTATATCTATTTCATGAAACATAAATCCGAAACTTTCGAGAAGTTTAAGGAATTTCAAAGTGAGGTAGAGAATCAACGTAGCAAGAAGATTAAATTTCTATGTTCTGATCGTGGAGGTGAATATCTAAGTTACGAGTTTGGCGAGCATTTAAAGAAATGCGGAATACTTACACAATTGACACCGCCGGGAACACCACAGTGTAATGGTGTGTTCGAACATCGTAATCGAACTCTCTTAGATATGCTTTGTTCTATGATGTCACTTACAGATTTACCGCTATCGTTTTGGGGTTATGCATTAGAAACAGCCGCATTCACTTAAATAGGGCACCATCTAAATCCGTTGAAACGACACCGTATGAATTATGGTTTGGGAAGAAACCTAAATTGTCGTTCCTTAAAGTTTGGGGTTGCGAAGCTTATGTAAAGAAGTTACAGCCGGACAAGCTTGAACCCAAAGCGGAAAAATGCGTCTTCATAGGATACCCAAAGGAAACTATTGGGTATACCTTCTATCATAGATCCGAAGGCAAAATCTTCGTTGCTAAGAATGGATCCTTTCTAGAGAAGGAATTTCTCTCGAAAGAAGTGACTGGAAGGAAAGTAGAACTCGACGAGGTTGTCGAACCTTCTCTCGAACTTGCGAGTAGCGCAGCACCGGAAGAAGTTCCTGTGGTGCCTGCACCAATAAGAGAGGAAGCTAATGATGATGATCATGAAACTTCGGTTGTAGTTGCTATAGAGCCTCGCAGGTCAACGAGAACTCGTACCACTCCTGATTGGTATGATCCCGTTATGAGTGTCATGTTGGTGGACAACACCGATGACCCTGTGACATATGAGGAAGCGATGATGAGCCCAGATTCCAATAAATGGCAAGAAGCCATGAAATCCGAGATTGGATCCATGTACGAAAACCAAGTATGGACTTTGGTGGACTTACCGGATGGCCAGAAGGCTGTCGAGAACAAATGGATTTTCAAGAAGAAAACAGATGCTGATGGTAATGTTACTGTCTATAAAGCTCGACTTGTCGCAAAAGGGTTTCGACAAATTCAAGGAGTTGACTACGATGAGACTTTCTCACCTGTAGCGAAGCTAAAGTCTGTGAGGATTATGTTAGCAATCGCTGCATATTATGATTATGAGATATGGCAGATGGATGTCAAAACAGCATTCCTCAATGGAGACATTGATGAAGAGTTGTATATGATGCAACCCAAAGGTTTTGTCGATCCTAAAGATGCTAACAAGGTATGCAAACTTCAACGGTCCATATATGGATTGAAGCAAGCATCCCGAAGTTGGAATCAATGTTTTGATAAGGTAATCAAAAGTTTTGGTTTTATACAAACTTATGGAGAAGCTTGTATTTACAAGAAAGTGAGTGGGAGCTCTGTAGCATTCTTAATACTATATGTAGATGACATATTGTTGATTGGGAATGATGTAGACCTTCTTAATAGTGTCAAAGAATATTTGAATAATAGTTTTTCAATGAAAGATCTTGGCGAAGCAGCTTACATATTAGGCATAAAGATTTATAGATATAGATCGAGACGCCTAATATAATTGTCACAAAGTACATATTTGGATAAAGTTCTAAAGAGGTTTGGAATGGAAGATAGCAAGAAAGGGTTCTTGCCCATGTTGCCCAATACGACCTTGAGTAAAACTCAAAGTCCAGCAATGGCAGAAGATAGAGAAAGGATGAGTAAGACTCCCTATGCCTTAGCCATAGGATCTCTAATGTATGCCATGCTATGTACTAGACCCGACATTGCATATGTTGTTAGTTTGACTAGCAGATATCAAAGTGATCCAGGAGTGGATCATTGGACAGCAGTCAAAAACATCCTTAAGTACTTGAGAAGAACTAAGGATATGGTTCTTTCTTATGGAGGTGATGAACAACTCGTTGTTAATGGTTACACCGATGCTAGTTGGAACACCGATCCGGATGATTCTAAATCTCAATCTGGATACGTATTTATTTTGAATGGTGCAGCAGTTAGCTGGAGGAGTGCAAAGCAAAGCGTTGTGGCGAGATCTTCAACTGAATTGGAATACATAGCTGCTTCGGGGGCTTCACAAGAAGCGATATGGATGAAGGAGTTCATTACAGAGCTCGGTGTGGTTCCGAGTGCGCTGGACCCAATGTCTATCTACTGTGATAACATGGGCACCATAGCCAATGCGCAAGAACCAAGGTCACACAAGAAGCTGAAGCACATCAAGCTACGTTTTCACGCTATTCGAGAACATGTCCAAGATGGTGACATAAAGATTTGCAAAGTACACAGAGATCTGAATGTGGCGGATCCATTGACTAATCCTCTCCCGAGGGCAAAACATGACCAGCACCAAACCGCCATGGGTGTTCGGTATATTACCATGTAATCTAGATTAGTTGACTCTAGTGCAAGTGGGAGACTGTTGGAGATATGCCCTAGAGGCAATAATAAATGTAGTTATTATTATATCTTTGTGTTTATGATAAATGTTTACATTCATGCTATAACAGTATTAACCAAAAACATTAATACTTGTGTGATTTGTAAACTAAATTAGAGTCCCTAGTAAAGCCTCTTCATAATACTAGCTTGTTGATTAATAGATGATCATGGTTTCTTGATCATGAACATTTGAGATGTTGTTAATAACAAGGTCATATCATTAGGAGAATGATATGATGGACATACTCCTATAGATAAGCGTAGCATAAAGATTAAGTCATTTTAATAGTTCAATTGCTATAAGCTTTCTGATACATAGTAACCTAATTCCTTCGACCATGAGATCATGATAATCTGATAGGGCAAAGGTGTCTGATCTTTCGATGAGATGAATATAGTCGATTTGGGTGGAGCTCGGGCTTGACGATCCGACTACACGTGCGAGCACGAGCGCCAATGTAAACGCTAGGCCAATCTCCTAGAGGTTACCGATCCTGCGGGAACACAATCAGCCTGACCAGCGAGGGTCTTAATTCCTACCTGAAATCGAGAACAAGTAAGAACCAATATTGCAATCAAGATATTGCGGAATTAAGAGGAAAGCTTTATTGAAGAGGTGGGATCCTGAATAGGTGCGAAGTACAAGAGGCCTCTATGACGCTCGAGCCTTGGCGAAGTTGCGACTATGGCTAACTTTATGTCTAAACAAAATCCGAGTCTAGGGGGTCGGCTATGGGGAGTATTTAAGGGCGAAAAGGTGGGGTTTCGGCCAGCCATGGAAGTGGTGGCCGAATCCAACCCTAGAAGTCCTTTTCCCCTCAAATACGGACTCTAAAAAGTAGCTAATTAAAATCCTGCGAAAATTACATGGGCCTGGCCCAAAATAAAGGTGTCGCAGCACCATATTAAGCTATGGACGAATTCGTAAAGTATTGATCTTAAATATTTCGTCCAAGCCTTCTTTCTTCATTATGGTGGCCTCAAAGTTCTGAAATCTTCATCCGTGGCCTTCACTTGGAACATCATATGGTTGCTGCCATCTCCATGCATGGCCATGCTCCAATGCTTGTCCCTCTCATCCATGCTTGGTCCATCATTCCTAAGAGTAATAAATATATCTGATTTAGGCAGCATCATATTCTCATGTATGTGAGGAATAGTTCCAAGAAACGAAAGTACCTAATAGTTAAGTTGTTTGGCACGAGATCTTGTGATGGGTCCTTGTATGTGTGTTGCTGTAGGTACAACGGTTGTATCAATAGTAGGGATGTCCACATCATGCTCCCCTTCTTGAATTGAAGTCGTCCTCGACGCAATCTCATCTTCCTCACCAAAGTAAGGCTTCAAATCTGCAATGTTAAATGTAGGACTAACCGTACCAAAGTCTGTAGGCAACTCAAGTTTATATGCATTATCATTGATTTTCTCTAACACCTTAAAGGGACCAGCAGCACGTGGCATTAACTTAGACTTGTGTAAATCAGGAAAACAATCTTTACGCAAATGTAACCAAACAAGATCGCCAACATCAAACACAACATGCTTTCTCCCTTTATCCCCCGCAAGTTTATACTTAGCATTCATGTGTTCAATGTTATCTTTAGTAGTCTTATGCAAGTTTAATATCATTTCAGCACGTTGTGTAGCATCCAAATTATGTTGCACCGAAGAAGGTAAAGGCAATAAATCAATAGGTGCACGAGGAACAAAACCATACACAATCTCAAATGGGCACATCTTTGTGGTAGAATGCAATGAACGATTATAAGCAAATTCTATATGAGGTAAACACTCTTCCCACAATTTTAAGTTCTTCTTTAAAGCAGCCCATAACATAGTAGACAAAGTTCTATTTACTACTTCAGTTTGACCATCAGTTTGAGGATGACATGTAGTACTAAAGAGCAATTTAGTCCCCAACTTAGCCCATAAACATCTCCAAAAGTGGCTAAGAAATTTAGTATCACGATCAGAGACAATAGTATTTGGCACACCATGCAAACGAACAATTTCACGAAAGAACAAATCAGCAATATGCGTAGCATCATCCGTTTTATGACAAGGAATAAAGTGTGCCATCTTAGAAAACCGATCCACAACAACAAAAATACTATCCCTCCCCTTCTGTGTTCGTGGCAATCCCAAAACAAAGTCCATAGAAATATCCTCCCAAGGAACACTAGGAACAGGAAGAGGCATATATAAACCATGTGGATTAAGGCGAGACTTAGCTTTTTGACAAGTAGTGCAGCGTGCCACAAATCTCTCAACATCTCGACGCATACGGGGCCAAAAGAAGTGTGCAGCAAGAACATCCTCCGTCTTCTTGACACCAAAGTGTCCCATCAATCCTCCTCCATGCGCCTCCTGTAACAACAAAAGACGAACAGAGCTATCTGGAATGCATAGTTTGTTAACACGGAACACAAATCCATCATTGAAGACGAACTTGTTCCAAGTTCTACCATCTCTACAATTCTGCAACACATCTTTAAATTCAGCATCATGCACATATTGTTTCTTAATAGTTTCCAATCCAAATATTTTGAAGTCAAGTTGAGATAACAAAGCATAACGGCGTGACAAAGCATCAGCAATAACATTATCTTTACCCTTTTTGTGTTTGATAACATAAGGAAAAGACTCAATAAATTCAACCCACTTTGCATGACGACGATTCAACTTAGCTTGACTACGAATATGCTTCAAAGATTCATGATCAGAATGAATAACAAATTCCTTAGGCCATAGATAATGTTGCCAAGTTTCTAATGTCCGAACCAACGCATATAATTCTTTATCATAAGTAGAATAGTTCAGACTAGCCCCACTCAATTTCTCACTAAAATATGCAACAGGTTTTCCCTCTTGTAATAACACCCCTCCCAAACCAATTCCACTAGCATCACATTCAAGCTCAAAAGTCTTAGTAAAATCAGGAAGTTGGAGTAAGGGAGCATGTGTTAGCTTATCTTTCAATATGACGAAGGCCTGTTGTTGTGCATCGCCCCAAACAAAGGGCACATCCTTCTTGGTAAGCTCATTCAGCGGCGCGGCAATTGATCCAAAGTCTTTGACAAAGCGCCTATAAAAACCAGCGAGGCCAAGAAAACTCCTCACTTGTGTGACCGTCTTGGGCTGCGGCCAATTCTCAATAGCTTCAATCTTGGCTGGATCCACTTCAATACCCTGTGATGTAACAACATAGCCAAGAAACGCAACTCGATTGGTGCAAAAGGTGCACTTCTCAAGGTTACCAAACAAACGTGCATCACGTAAAGCATTGAAAACAACACGTAAATGGTCCAAATGATCCTCTAAAGATTTGCTATAAATCAGAATATCATCAAAGTAGACTACCACAAAACGTCCAATGAAAGCACGTAAAACTTCGTTCATTAATCTCATGAAAGTGCTAGGTGCATTAGTTAAACCAAACGGCATTACTAACCACTCATATAAACCAAACTTAGTTTTAAATGCTGTTTTCCATTCATCTCCTAATTTCATACGAATCTGGTGGTAACCACTACGCAAATCAACTTTAGAAAACATGGTAGAGCCACTCAATTCATCAAGCATGTCATCTAAACGTGGAATAGGATGACGATATCGAATAGTAATATTATTGATAGCTCTACAATCAATACACATGCGCGAAGAACCATCTTTCTTAGGTACCAAAATAATAGGAACAGCACAAGGGCTAAGGGACTCACGAATATGATCTCTGTCGAGTAGTTCCTGAATTTGGCGTTGTATCTCCTTTGTCTCCTCTGGATTGGTTCTATATGGCGCGCGGTTGGGCAACGTGGCACCAGGAATTAGATCAATTTGGTGCTCAATTCCTCTAATAGGAGGTAGTCCTGGTGGCAGCTCAGCGGGAAAGACGTCCTCATATTCCTGCAAAAGGTTAGCAATAGCGGGTGGCAAAGAAGGAGGCATATCCTCAAATGAAAACAGAACCTCTTTGCAGACAATTGCATAACATTGAGTATTGTTTACATCTAGTTCAGCAATATCAATTTTATTTGCAAGCATACATGGACTCTTCAAACGAATTTCAGTAGCATGTGTAGAATCAGATTTAGTGTTCTTTGGTGGTATAAAATCTGCAGCAACAATCTGATTCTCACTTTTATTTTTCTCCTCAGTTTTAGCTCTACTAGCTCTAGCAAGATCATCTTTTAAAATCTGTTCGGGAGTCATAGGTTTTAGACCAATTTTCTTTCCATCATGCATAAGAGAGTAGTGATTAGTTTTGCCATTATGAACAGATTCTCTATCAAATTGCCATGGTCTACCAAGTAACAAAGAACAAGCTTGCATAGGTACAACATCACAATCAACAAAATCAGAATATGTACCAATAGTAAAATGCACGCGTACCGTTATTGTTACCTTGATCTTGCGAGAACTCTCAAACCATTGGATGTAATATGAATGTGGGCGTTGTCTTGTTGGAAGCGCAAGCTTCTCTACCATGTCAACACTGGCCAGATTATTACAACTCCCTCCATCAATGATGATCCGTATAGCTCTGTCCTTGACAACACCACGTGTTTGAAACAGGTTGTGGCGTTGATCTTGCTCAGATTTGCTCAATTGCACACTCAACACACGTTGTGTAATTAAGCTCTTGTATTGATCAGCAGCTTTAGCTCCCATTACCTCTGGCTCTTCATCAGCATCAGAATTGTCTCCATCTCGAGCAGAAATAAGGGCTAGTGTATATTCATCGAAGTCACTCGCTGAATCGTATTGACCATCTTCTCGCACCATCATCACACGTTGTGTTGTGCACTGTCTCTCAATATGACCAAAACCCCAGCACTTGCGGCACTGTATATACTTTGTCTTACCCGTGGAATCCATAGAAGATGCACTACGAGCAGGAGCATTGGATGATGGTGGAGGAGCAGCTGGAAATCTTATGGTGGCCTTGGATGTGGTAGTAGCTGGTGGCGAATCACGAGGAGGCGCTGATTGTCAGGATGTCCAAGATGATGTGCGACCTGCAGAATTATTAGTCCTCCTCCATGGTGGTTGGCGATCCTGCACTTCACGTTCAGCTTTGCAAGAAAGATGAAACAAACGAGTGATAGAATTATATTCCTTATAATCTAATATGTGCTGAATGTCCTTGTTTAATCCACCAAAGAAACATGCAAGCATTTGTTCATTAGATTCAACAAGACCACACCGAACCATCCCCGTTTGCAATTCCTGATAATACTCTTCTACAGAATTTTTCCCTTGCTCTAAACGTGTCAGGTTCTTTAGTAAATCACGTTGATAAGTGGGAGGTACAAAACGAACACGCATAGCAGTTTTTAAAGCAGTCCAAGTACTAGGAATAGTAGTAGGATTTAAACGACAATACTCAGACCACCAAAGGAAAGCAAATTTAGTAAATTCACATGTAGCAGCACTAACACGCATATTCTCAGGATATTTTAAACATGCAAAACGTTGTTCGACTTCCATCTCCCATGTAAGATATGCATCAGGATTATATTTACCCACAAAAGATGGAATATTCAATTTAAGCTTAGAAACATGCTCATCATCACGTACCGGTGGTCGGGCGTTGCGGTGGTAATGTCGGGAACGTCCAGCAGGTACATGTGGAGGTTGTTCAACCTCCTCGTCAAAATCGTCGTCGTCGTGGTCGTAGTAGTACCCGTCGTCTGTCCCCAACGTCGCAGCAGCCGCGGCGGAAGTCTGAGGTGCGTCAGCTGCAGCGGTTGCCGCGGGTGCGGCGGCCGCCGAACCAGTAGTCCGACCCGTGATCGAAACGCGTCGTGCGCCATGTGTGGGTGCGGGTGCCGGCAATCTGTTCAAAAGCTCCTTGAACCGAGCGTCAAGCTTGGCGTTGAAGGATTTCTCGAGCCCATCGATCTTGTCCATGGCGTTGGAGAGCTTGGTGTCAAACTCCCCGAGGCGTGTATCCACGTCTTCAGCGCGACTAACCAAGAGCGCGGAGAAGTGGGCATGTAGTTCTTCGTTCGTCATTGTGGCAGGGTTCCGCGAAGTATCTGTCATGGTTAGTCCGTAAAAAGCACAGGTATATAGTACGGAAATATGGTGGAAGTCACGCGTAATCCGTCAAGCAATATACGAAGCTCTTACAAGTTCTTACCAAACAGCAGGAAAAAGGCGATGTGCAACCGCGAGGATCAGTGGGTCCAGAGATTGAACCAAGCGATTACCAGGAGTCGAGACACCGCACGTGGAGAATATCTGTGGAGCTCTGGGAAGGCTTAGCAAGGGGGTTAGCAATTATCAAAACAGCAATGCAAAAGTTGAAAGAATGCTCAACGACGGTACTGTGCTGGTCCTAGGCTAGACCGTACTAGAGACGCGAGCCTAGATCACCAACGATGTCAACGCGACACAACAAGCACTGTATGATGATATGGCACCCTGAAAAGCGAACCGAGATGCAGAAAATCACTATGATGGCGAGTGTCTAGAACTGATCTACGGGGTCTAAAAATAGGTTAGCCCCAAAAAAAAAATTCGAAATTTTTTATTTTGCTCCGGAAAGCGCGCCGGCGCCAAAAAAATATTGCTATAACGGCCGATGGAGAAAAGTGATCCCCGGGGTCGAAAACTAGTACAGCCAGAAAAAAATTTCGGAGGCGGTTCCAGACTTTTTTTTTTGCTCTCCTTCTGGACTTACGACCGGACTCTTAGCTCGACACGGACTTTAGCTGAGCACGGAAACAACAAAGAAGGAAAGGAAAAAGAAATAACGAGGGAACAATAACTCTACTTGGACTAGTACCGCGACAGGAAACTGATCGGATCTGTGTCGCGGTAGGAAGGCGGTGGCGGAGTATTAGGGTTTATGGTGGTAGGGTATATGGCGGCGGAATATGGTGGCGGTGATCGGCGAGTGTGGCGGTGACTACTATGATCAGAACTCGAAACTCTAAGGGACAAGACACTAAGACCAGCAACTCGACGTGACGATGTAGACACAATTTCAACAATGCAAAAACTGAAAAGATAATGCGAGGCATAGATTGGTTATGGGATGGATCTAAACTCTAACTGTGTTTTTGGCTTTTTCGTGGGTTATAGATAAAAACAGATCTAATCTACGAAAAACAGTAAAATCTCACCGAGCAACCTGAAATCTGATACCACTTGATAGGGCAAAGGTGTCCGATCTTTCGATGAGATGAAGATAGTCGATTTGGGTGGAGCTCGGGCTTGACGATCCGACTACACATGCGAGCACGAGCGCCAATGCAAACGCTAGGCCAATCTCCTAGAGGTTACCGATCCTGCGGGAACACGATCAGCCTGACCAGCGAGGGTCTTAATTTCTACCTGAAATCGAGAACAAGTAAGAACCAATATTGCAATCAAGATATTGCGGAATTAAGAGGAAAGCTTTATTGAAGAGGTGGGATCCTGAATAGGTGCGAAGTACAAGAGGCCTCTACGATGCTCGAGCCTTGGCGAAGTTGCGACTATGGCTAACTTTATGTCTAAACAAAATCCGAGTCTAGGGGGTCGGCTATGGGGAGTATTTAAGGGCGAAAAGGTGGGGTTTCGGCCAGCCATGGAAGTGGTGGCCGAATCCAACCCTAGAAGTCCTTTTCCCCTCAAATACGGACTCTAAAAAGTAGCTAATTAAAATCCTGCGAAAATTACATGGGCCTGGCCCAAAATAAAGGTGTCGCAGCACCATATTAAGCTATGGACGAATTCGTAAAGTATTGATCTTAAATATTTCGTCCAAGCCTTCTTTCTTTATTATGGTGGCCTCAAAGTTCTGAAATCTTCATCCGTGGCCTTCACTTGGAACATCATATGGTTGCTGCCATCTCCATGCATGGCCATGCTCTAATGCTTGTCCCTCTCATCCATGCTTGGTCCATCATTCCTAAGAGTAAGAAATATATCTGATTTAGGCAGCATCATATTCTCATGTATGTGAGGAATAGTTCCAAGAAACGAAAGTACCTGATAGTTAAGTTGTTTGGCACGAGATCTTGTGATGGGTCCTTGTATGTGTGTTGCTGTAGGTACAACGGTTGTATCAATAGTAGGGATGTCCACATCATAATCACCATCACCGGAAGGATGCTTTGATGACATCAAACACCACACCATAACTGGGTGGCTATAAAGGTGGCATTGAGTGTTCGGAAAGTATGGGTTGAGGCACATGGATCAAGAGTGGGATTTGTCCATCCATATTACGGATAGATATACTATGGGCCCTCTCGGTGGAATGTCATCCAATTGGCTTGCAAGCATGTGACTGGCTCACAAGGGATCGCATACCACGGGAACGAGAAAAGAGTACTTATCAGTAACGAGGTTGAACTAGGTATGCAGATATACCGACGATCAAAACCTCGGATAAGTAAACTATCGTGAGACAAAGGGAAATTGGTATCGTATGTAAGTGGTTCATTTGATCGCAAAGTAATCGTAGAAATATGTGGGAGCCATATGAATTTCCAGATTCCTCTATTGGTTATTGATCGGAGAAGTGTCTCGATCATGTCCGCATAATTCACGAACCGTAGGGAGACACACTTAAGGATTCGATGTTGTTGAGTAGTTATGGAATGATGAGTAAGAGACCGAATGTTGTTCGGAGTCTCGGATGGGATCCGGGATATCACGAGGAGATCCGAAATGGTCTGGAGAATAAGATTCATATAAGGAAAGTCCTGTTTTGGAGTTGGGGAATGATTCCGGTGTTTTCACCAGGAATGTTCTAGAAGGGTCCGGAAGGTCCGGCACTCCAGAAGGGAAGGGTACATGAATGTGTCATGACAATGTGGAATGGTTGCATCATGTACTAGGTAACATGGCTGGGCAAAATAAAGGGAGAAATCAAATCCTAGTTTGAAAGTCAAACGCCTATTTGAAAAAGTCAAACGGCAAGTTTGCTTGGTGGAGGGAGAGTAGGAAACCTACTTGGGGAGGAGTTCCTCTCCCTCCACCCGCCGGCCAAGGAGGCTGACTTGGGGGAGGACTCCCTCCTCCCAAGCCGCGCCCTCCCACCTATATAAGGAGGGGCAGGGCTGCCCCTCTTCCCTACACCCAATACACCCCAAAACCCTAGCCCTAGCCGCCGGCCTCCTCCAAGTCGCCGCCGCCCCTAGGGTTTTTCTCCCAGCCGCCGACTTGGGGCTTCCCCAAGCCCTAGCCGCTGTCCACACCCCCCCTTGGTGCCTATAAACCCTAGATCACCAAAGGCCTCGCTCATAGTCCACCATACTCGCTCCGGCTTAAGGCGAAGCCTTGCGAGATCTCCCCTCTACTTCCGGTACCACGCCGTCGTGCTGCCAGAATCGCGAGGAGAGTGCTACAACCTCCGCTGCCTGCTGGAACAAGGGAGAGGAAGGTCTTCATCGAGTATCGAACGTGTGACCGACTGCGGAAGCGCTGTCGGAACGCAGCGCCGGAAGGATCGTCTACGCGATCTTGAGATCGGCAAGAGTACGACTACATCACCCACGAGAATCTGCTCTCGTTAACCGCTTTGGAATCTTCGAGGGTGAGTTCCTCTATCGACTCGTTGCTACAATCTAGTAGATAGATCTTGGCTTGTTTGTTTGCATGCGGTAGAATTTTTTTGTTTTCCATGCTACGAACCCCTTCATTCAACTGAAAACCCATCAAAACAAAAGGCTTCTGTAAGAGGCAGATGCAAATGATGGCAGAAATCTGTCAAAACAAACCAACAAGTAAATATTGATTTTTTCGAAGACCTTCTGTTGTTCAAATCAAAAAGTGCAGAACAGATGAAAGTTGGGTAACAACTTGGACAACAAGCTCAGAAAAATACAGCTCAATCCGAAGTACTGAGCTTCCTCATGAATGTTTACAATGCAGCACAAAAATCTATCCCAGGACAACCACTTTTCACAACTCCTCTACTTCACAAAAGTAGTTAAACTTGACACAAAAACCAAAACAAAAAGGATAAGGAGCGGTTATTACAGAGGTAATAACTTCCAAGACTCGATAAAAACTCTTGGGTTATCTCCCAACAAGTACTTTTCTTTAATGCCTTTAAGTTAGGCTTGAAACTTCCAAATATGCTCATATAGGATATATATCTGGAGTGAAAAAGAGCATCAAGAAGCAAATAGCCAACACACTTGAGTCTAACCCACTTCCTATGCATGGGGGTATCATGAGGAAACGAATTGTTGAAACAAAAGGCCACACGCATAGGAAGACAAAACAGATGCAACTTTAAAGCTTTCAACATAAAACGGGGAAACTTAACATCATTGAGATGCATAAAATCATGTTTCCCTCTCTCAAAATAACTTTCAGTAGCACTTTGAATAAAGTTGACAGTATAACTATCACTTGAAACAACTTTATCTTCAGAATAAGCATACTTACAGTCACCAAAAAGAGGTCCAAGGTCATAGACTGTATCAATAGAAGCAAGTTGTCCCATCCTGAAATCTTTATTAGGCAAGCTATTTTCACCAGGAGCTTTAGCAAATTTGGAAAAGTTAAACTCATAAGAATCTCCATCAAACTTAGTTAAAACTTTTTTCCTTCTTAAAATCAATAATAGCTCCACAGTTGTTCAAGAAAGGTCTACCAAAAATGATAGGACAAGTTTTGCTAGCTGCTGAATTAAGCACTAGAAAATCAGCAGGATATTTAATCTTACCACAAAGAACCTCCACATCTCTTACAATACCAATAGGGAAAATGGTCTCCTTGTTAGCAAGGTGAATAACCACATCAATGTCCTCAAGCTCACAAGGACCAATCTCATGCATAATTTCCCTGTAAAGATCATAAGGAATAGCACTAGAACTAGCACCAATATCACATAAACCATAGTAGCAATGATCACCAATTTTAACAGAAAGCACAGGAACACTAGCTTTTCTAACCTTACCAGGATGAGAAATAATATTAGAACCGTCTTCACAGAAGACAATATGCTCATCCTCTATATTTTTAATGATAGTGTCTTTTATAATAGCTACCACAGGTTCATCACTCAAATGCTTACCAGGCTCCACAGTTTTCATTGTACCTTTGTTATTTGCACTACTAATCATAGAATACTCCTTTTACCTTAGCTGGGAAGGCATTTTCTCAACATGGGGTTCAGGCACAATATGATTAGTAGTACAAACTTGAGTACTTCTAACGGGAGCATGACTAACAATATCTTTATAAGGAGCATGGTACTTATTCCACTTCTTCTTGGGAATTTCTATGTAAGAGGCAAAGGCTTTAAAATAGCTGGCAATACTTTTGGAATCAAGACCAAACTCATTGCTAATATCACGGAAGCTATCAGTTCCCATAAAAGATTTAATGCATTCATAATCATAGTTTATACCTGACTTCCTTCCTTTGTCATTCTACCAAGCTTCAGTGTTCTCTTGAATACGGTCTAGAAGATCCCATTTAGCTTCTTCCTTCATACGTGTGAATGACCCAGCACAAGAAGCATCTAGTAAACCTTTATCATGAAGAGAAAGCCTAGCATAAAAGTTATCGAGAACACTATTGTTAGGGAGTTCATGAATAGGACATTTAAGCATTAATAACTTCAATATCCCCCAAGCTTGAGCTATACTCTCTCCATCAAGAGGCCAAAAGTTATATATATAAGATTTCTATCCTTATGGATCTCACTGGGAGGATAGAATTTAGAGTAAAAGAGAGATGCCATCTCCTCCCATTCCATGGATTGTCCATTCTTCAGCAGCTTATACCATTCTTCAGCAGCTTATACCATTCTTCAGCTCTCCTTTTCAAGGATATGGAGAGTAACTTCTTCTTCACCTGTTCAGTTGTGATTTGTGCACACTTAAACAACCCGCATAATTCATGGATAAAAAGCAAGTGATCACCAGGATGGACAGCGCCATCCCCAAAATAATAATTATCCATAACACGATTAACAATACTTGTAGGTATCTTAAAAGGATCTATCTCAACAGGAGGTGGTTCATCTACTACCCTAGCGGTGGTAGTAGTTTTCTCAAATAGAAAACCAAGTGGGTTATCCATATTGGAAACAAAGTAACAAGCAATAACAAAAGCAATACTCATAGTGAAAGTTTCCCTTACCAGTTCCACTCTTCAATGGCGCTTCACTCCCCGACAACGGCGCCAGAAAATAGTCTTGATGACCCACAAGTATAGGGGGTGTATCATAGTACTTTTGATAAATAGGAGTGTCGATCCCAACGAGGAGAAGAAGGTGTTGAACAGTGATATGGAGCAGGAAATCCCTGTGAATACTTAGCAAACGGATTTTTAGTGGTTTTCTGACATGGCAACAAAACAAAGAGCAAGTAACAGAAGTAACGAACAAACAGAGCAAGTGGCCCAATCCTTTCTTAGCAAAGGACAAGCTGGTGGAAATACTTATAAGGACCAAACATTCTCGAGGACAGATGGGAATTCTGTCAAGTGCTTTCGCTTCAAATAGTTGAGTACTCTTCTATGGTGTTTGTAAGTGTTGTGTGGGTGAACCTGTGCTAACATAATGCCCTTCCTAGGACTAATACATACTTGTGATTAAACCCCCTGCAAACATCCGTAACTATAGGAAAGAAATTAAGATATAAATCTAACCATAGCCTTAAACTCTAAGATCCTACACTCCCTTGTGCAAAGGTGTCCTAACAGGGGTTCAGGTTTCTGTCACTCCGGCAACCCCATGATTAGTAGCCAAATACACAATGCATCCCCCTAGGCCCATAAATGGTGAAGTATCATGTAGTCGATGTTCACAAGACACCACTAGAAGAATAGCACCACAACTTAAATACTAAACCATTGAATAATAACTCATCACAGATTCACTACTAACAACATGACTTCTCCCATGTCCTCAAGAACTAAACAAACTACTCACAAGACATCATATGGATCAAGATCAAAGATGATATGGTAATGGATAACAATCTGAACATAAACAATAATCCAATAGTTCCACTCACAAGCATCAACTACAATAGTAATTAACACCGGGAAAGTTTCCCATAAGAACTAAAGCAATATCCAACACAATTGTTACAGCGGGACAGAGTGGTGATGATGGTGCTGGTGGAGATGATGGTGTGGATGATGATGATGATGATCCCGATGAAGCCTAGCTTGATGATGGTGTTGATAGCGATGGTCTCCCCTCTCCGGGAAGGAATTCCCCCGACAGAAATCTGTCTGCCGGAGAGATCTTTCTCTCTCGGTGTTTTCCGCCCCACAGAGGCTGCAGAAATCTATCTGTGGTCGCTCCCTGAGGGTTAGGGTTACGAAGGGAAGATATAGGCGAAGGGGGAGAGTCGGAGGCCAGCCAGGTGGGCCACACCTTCCCTAGGCGCGGCCTTAGGTGGGCCCGCGCCTAGGGGGTGTGGGCCCCCTACGACCCCCTTCGCTCCTCCTTCTAGCTTCCTTCGTCCTTAGGTAAAATAATATGTTTCCATTTTTTTTGGTATTTTTTGATCTTCGCGAAATTGCACCGAAACGCCTTCTTTTCCATCAGAATCCAGACTCCGGTAGTCCATCTTCCAGGAATCATCCAACATGCATAAACAGATAAAAAACCATAAGTAATATCTCATAATAAGACAAATATCAATGAATAGAGGTAAATTATGATATAGAATGGTGGGCGTATCACTGCTCTCCCAAGCTCATCATGAACATAATCACGCTCAAGGAGGTCCTCCCATTTGGTTGGATTATTTTCTATCGTACAATTCCTGGCTAAATGGAAAAAGTCTATGGACATCTCTGGCTAGGGAAACACGTCCGACATAGATAGCCCACGGTGGAAGAGATAAAGAGAAGAAGGAGATGCGAGAGAAAGAGGAGGAACATATGAACTGGTGGAAGAGAAAAAACATCTCGGTGCCCGGATTTATAGAGGCACTGCGAAGAATATGCGGGAAAAACCGACGGGAAGCGGTGGCGTGAGAAAATTGACGTGAATCAGTGGCGGGAGAAAATTGGCGGAAAAAGATGGCTGGGTTGAGCTAATCGCGTGGGTCGTATTGATCATGCAGGTTTTGGTCAGGGCTAAGACGATTAGACAGTCGGTGAGGGGGTGAGGGGCTGGCCGAAAGGTCCATTTGGCCTGGGCCTAGCCGACAACCTCCACTCGGTGAGCGTCTGACCAATTGGTCCATTAGGCTTGGGCCTAGCCGACAGGGTCGTGGGCCCCTGGCTGAGACGGCAATCGGTTTGCCCCAAGCTGACTCGATGCCTATCGGCTTCGTCCAGGCCGACAAAATGCTAGTATTGTAACGTATAATACATCTAGAAAAGATTTAAAAAGTGTATTATTTAAAAAAATCGCCTAAAAAGAGTTCATATACACTCCTTATACAAAACTAATAAAACATCTTATATTTTAGAACAGGGAGCAGTTGTTTGTGCGGCAAACAAAACAGAGCAACGACCCACGCTACGAAGTACAGTTATTACAAAGCCTAAACATCCAACCGCAGATAGAAATTCAAACGCGTTTGATTTAATTTCGGCCAGTAGATGCATTGACCGCTTGACCCGTCTTGCCGTGCAGCACATCGATGAGTTTGTCCAGATTGGCTTCCGCGGCGCCACCTGACATCGTCGCCCGCGCGGCCTTCTCCTTCCACTCCGCCGCGCGCCGTCGCATTTCCTTCCCCTTCTCCCCCTCCATGGCCTCTTGTATCTTGGCCGCCACCTCCGCCCGCCTGACCTCCCCGCCGATCTCCATCCCGACGCCCCACTCCGTTCGCTTGTACCTGCAGTTGGTCTGCTGCTCCGCGAAGAAGGGCCAGCTGAGCATGGGCACGCCCGCACAGAGGCTCTCCAGCGTGGAGTTCCACCCGGAGTGCGTGAGGAAGACCCCTACGGCCTCGTGCACGATGACCTTCTCCTGCGGGCACCACGTGGTGAGGAGGCCACGGCCCTCGATGGCGGCGGAGAACTCCGGCGGCAGCACCGCCGCATCGCCCTTGACGAGGTCGGGGCGCACGTTCCACAGGAAAGGGTAGCCGCTGTTGGCGAGGCCCCACGCGAACTCGAGCATCTGCTCGTTGGTCATCACCGTGATGCTGCCGTAATTGACGTACACGACGGAGCGCGGCGGGCGGCCGTCGAGCCACTCGAGGAGGCCGTCCTGCTCCTTCCAGAGGTTGGACTGCACCGCCACGTCGAGAGGGGAACCCTTGGGCACGAGGCGGCGGACGTGGAGGAGGAGCGGGCCGAGGGCGCAGACGGGCGGCAGGATGGCCCGCATGGCGTCGAGCTCCCGCTGCTCGAGGCCGTCGAAGGAGTTGATGATGACGGCGTCGGGCAGCGAGGCCGCCCGCGCGGTCTCGCGGATGAGGAAGTTGAGCATGATGTCGTCGCTGTCCGTGGTGCGGATGAAGTCGGGGAAGTCGCGCAGCTGGAAGCCGTCGCACACGCCGGGCACGCCGTGGACGACCGTGTCGAGGTACCCGTCCGTGCGCTGCGCCTCGTCCTTGAGCGGCACGAGCCCCTGCTCGACGAGGTTCTTGTAGTAGTTGTAGGCCATGAAGCCGCAGCCGCTGGCCGTCCACAGGCCGGCGCACGGCAGGCCGATCTCCTTGGCGGCGTCGTAGGCGAACGACATGCAGGCGTCGCAGAGGAGGCACGTGACCGGCGGGACGGCGGAGGCGGGGCCGTTGAGCGTTGCCAGGAGCGCGCTGACGTGCGGGAGGCAGGTGGTCATGGTGGAGCGGCAGAGCGCGGGGATGTCCTGGGTGGCCTCGGCGTCGGAGGGCGGGAGGCCGTCCGGGATGGAGGCGAAGTCGAAGCCCGGGCAACCGTGGAAGGCGGCGGCGCCCCGCGACCTGAGGAGGCGGCTGTAGTTGTAGTCGGTGAGGACGAAGGTGACGTGGAAGCCCCTGGCGTGCAGCAGCTTGGCCACCTTGAGCATGGGCGTGATGTGGCCCTGCGCCGGGAACGGCACGCACACCGCGTGTGGCTTCTGCTGCTCCATCGACCCCATGACCTCGATCTTGATCGGCAAATCACACGCTGCACGAATGAAAGTGAGCTGCTGATCGACTTGCTGCTAGCTGCTAACTTAATTTGTACTCGCACTGATACTGATACTGATAGTGTACACCTCGCAGTGATGCGGACGGCCAAGTTGACGGATAGTTATAAGGCTGCTAAGCCCATCTTCACCGGTCCGATAGCTTCTGAAACGGTCCGCGCAGACAGCTAAGCCAAAATATGGCGTCTCGGTGGAACGACTCATCCGAAAAGGGAAATGATAAGACTCCTCCGGCGATCGTATCCCCGGGTCGCTCGTTGCTCGTTGGTAGTGCGCGTGTGTACGGCCGTTCACGCTGGGCCGTTGTTTTCTCAATCAATGCGTGAAGCCGCTGGGTTCCATGGCTGGCCCTACCTCAAGCTGCTGCAGTCCTGCCGCTCGTGCTGCGTGTACCGGCTTCCCGCCATGGCCTCGCTCCGGCAAAGCTGCTCAGCCGCGCCGACGTTGCTACGCAAGGGCACCGACATTGCTACAGAAGGTCACCAGCGTTGCTACGTGCGTCGTCGAGGTTTGCTACATGGGGGTCGGCCGCGGTGCTATGTGCGGCCAGCGGTGGTGCTACACGTGGTGTCATGTTTTGCTGCATGCGTCCGCCAGTGGTGCTACAATATTATAAATGTTTTGCTATGAGATCTTCGGCGAGGTCTCCGACGAAGTTGGATTTGCTAGACATTTTTTTCTATAAAATTTTAGCGGTTTTGCTACACTAGCGCAAAGGTTTTGCTACACTTGTTCTCCGGTTTTGCTACATTAGCACAATTCTTTTGCTACATAGTTCCCGGCGAAACTCCGACGAGGTCTCTGGAGAAAGCCTCCGGAGAGGTCTACCGGGCGAGTCTCCGGTGAGGTCGGGTTTGCTACATTAACTCAACTTTTTTGCTACACGGTCGCCGGCGAGATCTTCGGCGAGGTCCAGTCTAATTTTCTATTTTTTAGACCAAATCATTTTCTGCTACATGTAGCAAAAACGGGACTAGTTGTAGCAAACGGGACTTTCTGTAGCAAAAGTGGAATTTTGATCAAAAAGAAAATACGTGGTTAGCTGGGGACCCGGAGAATAAAAAGCACAAGCTGTCCATCCAAAAACGACTCAGGCCGGACGATCCGTGGACATTAAATTTAGGTCAAAGATGGGTCTAGCTGGATAAACGTGGACGTCTGGACTGTTCGATTGTACTGGCGCAGTTGGTAGTCACGCAAAAGGCCTTTTTCCCTCTATAGTTAGCAGACTGATCCAGTTGACAGAGAACAATTTAGGTGATATTACTGTGCACAGCTGCCGGACATCGAACCACGACCAAAATATTGTCCATGACAGGATTCAAACCGCCAAAACAACCGTTTGAATCCGCAAGATGGTTCTTACGGGAGGAGGTGCGCGCCCCAGCCCGTTGGGTGGCCATAGATAAATCACCGGATATAGTTAAGAAGATCCAGTTGCGCGCCTCCATGTGCCCAGCAGCCGTTCGTTACGACTTGCGAGGCAGATCGGCAAGATGTAGTCCGTGCTTAGTTTTCTTCTTACTTACACATGCTGCTGCCTGCTTCTCCGCCACGGAGCATGGAGCATGGAGCGCATGGCCAATTGTTTATGCACGATGACTTGGCCACACATGATTCGATGCTGTCGATCGGATCCGCCGGATGCGCCCCCATCGCCGTTGCGTGCACGCCGTGCTGTTTTCGTCTGGCCGGAGCCGTTGATACCGGCCAATTTGCAACGGGTGACTTTTTTAGGCGTATGGTTATGCATAAGCCTGTTTTTAGATTTTGGTGGGAAGAAACTGTAGTGAGCAGAACTTGCAAAAACTCTCAAGATACTTCTTTTCGCTTTAGGTTGTTTTAGCTTATTTGCTACGATGAGTAAGATGTTTGTTATGCCCCTTATTTATTCGTTTTGTACAACCCTGATTGACCTTGGCCGGCAGTAAATATTCTTCTTGTCTGATATGTTCATCCCACACTGTTGGACCCATCCGCACTTTCACGACCGCTTGCAGGTGATCATCCAGCAGCCATGGAGGCGGCACTAGCCTAGGCCGATCCATCAACATTCGCGGAACGCATCAGGATGAGGCAGCAAAGAGCGCCAACATCGGCAGGATCGAATAGAGCATGCCGGCACGCGTCGCCGGCGCGGTCCTCCGCGGTTGAGCAGGCGGGCGAGTGGTAGCGCGACGGGGAAGCGAGGAGAGGTAGGGGTCGGGGTGGAGGTGCAGGAGCCAGCGCGTGTGATAGGATAGGGTCGGGGGATTTTTCTTTTTTTCTTTTCCTTACCGATTCACTTCTATTAGCCAAGTCTGGCTGTGCGGTGCCATTCTGGCCATAATTCACGTGAATGATATGTCTATTTCGTGAAAGCGGTTCGGTTGATGAGCTGAGAAGCACAGGAAATTGCTCTCCACCAGTTTTTACCCACTACACATACATGCGCTGGGGGTTTTCTCCGTGGGGAGAATCTGGTCATTTCTTTTCTGCTTATGCGGTGGGAGACCTAAAAGCCATGATAGAAGCCTAAAAGAAGTCACCCTAAAACAATCATCTCCGTCTACAAGGTCACGTGATGATCGTAGAAGGCGAAACCTAGGTCGTGATTGGTAGCCTAGAGCTGTCAGAAACAGAACTGCTAGATGTAAATTTGAATCGATGGTTGTCTTGATGACGCTCACTTTGCAGCCAACGCGGGTGCTAACAAGTATGTAACAACCTCCTCGACCAAGAAGAACGGCACATTCGGCCCTGCTGCATCGTATGACCACGTATCCCCCTTCTCCCACCCCCTTACCGTTGAGAGTCGAGAAAGAGAGGTCAGGCCAATGATGAGCCCTCTTCGCCGGCGCTGCCGGCCGGAGATGGCAAAAGAGAGGCGTCGGGGTAGTTCTTAGGTGTAGGTGTAGTGGCTTCTTGCCATTAGTGGGCTATATCCCAGTAGTTGGAGAGGAACTCTAGATCTTGGCGCCCAGATCCTTGGAGTTTTAGGTTTCTTCCATCTCGTGCAGCAGCTCCTCTGGCCGGAGCAGGATGTGCAGAGGAAGGCCACCATCTCCACAAATAATTTCGTGGTCGTAGAGTATCTTCAGATAAGGATATGTACTGTGTCGAAGCTTCTCCTGGCCGACCATGGAGGAGTCATCGTGTGTGGGGATGCGTGGTGGATCTACTCTCGGCCGTCCGTGGAGGCGAGGGGGAGTGGGGAAGCGGTGTTGCTTCCTCTGAATCACAAAGGTGGTGCCCTCCTGTGGTGGGGGTGGAGTCTCGGAGCCGACATGAGTTGTTTCGTCCTCTTCTTCTCGGCCATCGCGGTGGCGGCGCAAAGGAAGAGGACATGTTGATTATTATGTTTCTACTTTGAGCTCTGTGGGAAGGTGGAGGTTGCGCTCATTTGTGCTCTCCAGAAGCTTCGATTGGTGGAGCTCCCAAGCGAAGGCAGCGTTGCCGACTCTATCCTGGGCCGGTGAGGCCTCTCCATGCTCGGGATGGTCCGGTCTCTTTCTTCCACAAGGCGAACAAGCCGATGCAGGGATCTTCTACCACGGTGCGGGAGTCGACGTCGACGCCACCGCAAGTGGTATCGTTGCTGGTAGTGGCTCTGACCCCTGTGCTCAGGGGTTGGCTGGTGGTGAAGATTAAGGACCCCATTGCATTTCTTGTGATAGTTTGAAGGTCCTCCTTGCAAAGTTGAAGGACTACTATGTAATTTCCCTTTCTTTAATGGTCCTTCTTGTAATTCTGTACCCACCGCATAAGTAATGCAACTTCCAAGCCCTTCAGGGTCGTTCCCTGTGCAAAAAAAGAAAACTTTGTAGCTAGCGCGCGTCAAAATAGACGTCGGCTAGTTCCAGCCACGGCCGGCCCTAACATGTGATGGGCCCTATGCAAAAGAAAAACTAGGCCCCCTCTACACTAATGGTATTTTTGCGGGTCCATATACTAATGGTTGATATTTTGGTGAAGGTATAACAATAAATTTTACTTTAATGCGGAGGATATTTCTAGTCACTTCATAATAAACACAAATGCATAACAACATAATCGATTAATTGAAAAAAATGGTTTTTACCTAGCGGGCATTCTGTCGAATAAAACATGTGCGTTACGGTCACCGTCTGGGCCGACGCCAGAGGGGTGCCGGCAGGGGAGGAGAGCCGATAGGGAATAGAGAAAGCTAATTAATAGAATCCAATAAACAAAAAGAAAATCAACCTAAGGGAAGTACACCATGCGTTTTAAAATATAAGATGTTTTAGATTTGTGAAGGTAATATATCTAGACACCTTTTAGTGTGTAGATTTATAGTAAACCTCTTCGAACCTACACACTAAAAGATGTCTAGATATATTATCTTTACAAAGCTAAAATATCTTATATTATAAAACCAAGGAAGTACATAGCAGTGGAGGGATTTGTTGATGGAACCTCCTCCTAGCTCATTAATTCCCTCAGAACGGTAACACATGTCAATGGGAGGGTAGCAGTTCGGTCCTTATTTTTCTTCTAGTAGTGTCAACATATGTTTCTCTAAGGCCTAAAACTTCTAGCCTAATCGATTCAGTTCAATCTGCACGCATATAATTAACTGTGGGGGCCCCAAGCAACTGAGGGCCCTGTGCTCGCACCGGCTCAGGGCCGGGGCTGTTTCCAACAACAATGGATGATTCAGACGTTTCTTCAGAGTCATGCTCTCAAGAGTGAAAGTTATCATCGATGCACGCGTGGAGAAACGCGGGAGACGCATCTTAACTCCTATCCAGTCCTGTCATCGTTCCACTGCCACACTCCTCTTTCCCCTCACCTCCCATCAACCGACCATGGACACATCGCTTACCCCGTCTCCTTCTCCACCAGTTATGGCGACCAAGATCGCTCCCTCGCGGGTCTCTCAGAGTGCACACGCCGTGCAGGAGTATGAGGCCCACCACCATCGGAGCTCGGCGGAGGTGATTGACCCAACTATGGTGTCGGATCTCAATCGGCTATTGCCATTTTCTATGCGGCCGCATGCATCAATGAGGGCGGCATCGGCCACCCTTGCTGCTATGTGGGTTCCATCCACGATGCTATAGATGTGCATATTCTATCCCCGGGCTTCACTGCTCGACTGTGTGTGGAGATCAATGCGAGGGCCTCCGGCAGTAGCCGGGATATGAATCATCCATCTAGATTTGACCCCCTGCCGAGGTTCCCTCCTATCCACTTCACACCTTATTTGCTACAAGGAATCACTATTCTACCGCATGCATCATGGTGTCCCCACCGGCCACTGCTGAAAGTCTAGCAGATTGTGCTCCTCCACCAGCAACACCATTGTCGTCAACACCTGTATCAGCGGCACCCCCGCTCCGGTTGCTACCACTACTATATGTTATCCCACCCTCCCTTCTTGATTTGGGCGGTTAGGGTTTTTTAGGGGTTTGTGAGATCTGTGCAATTGGTATAACTCGTAGATTAGATCTTTGGGTAGTTTATCGAAGCATAGTTCTGCAGACCCCGAGCATAAATTAGTCCACCACAATTGACATGCAGGTATGCATTCAAACAGGGGATCTACGGGCAGCACACTACTACTGCCGTGAGCACCGGCATAGCCATGCATGACCACGCGAATGAAAGGTCTATGTTGTGAAATTGTTGGGGTCCTAGTAATCTTCAAACTTGTGTCCTAGTAATCTTCAATTTTGTGCGCTATGAAATTCAATAGGACTAGGACATGATCTATCAGAACTACGTCTCTTCTCTTATGGAGCACACGGACTTCATCACCTTCAACTGGTACTATGAGGATAGGTCGGAAGTTGTTGGGGTGGAAGCGCATATGGCGGCATGGGAGGTGAGGCAAACCTGGTACATCATGCACGCTTGGGGCATCAAGGTGTAAAGTCGATGCCTTGCCGGTTCTATGTGTAGCTCCACCAGAGAGACCTCACAACACTCTCCATCCCCTACAAGGATTGCGAAGGATGTACCTAAGCAACTCAAGATCACTTTTCATGCTCATGTTAGTGTGGCAGTAAGAACTCTCATGTTCTATGAGCATGCCATACAAATGGAGTGGTTTGGAGGCCTCCTCTTCTTCATGATAGGGTGGGAGCGTTTCTCCAAGAAGACTGAAATGACTGATGGCGATGTCCTCATCTTCAAGCTGATGCCTGATGGCTTCAACATGAAGTTTCCCAGGTTCCAAAAAATCTCGGAGGGGGTGTTCATCTGTACACGCCATGGCATGTGATCTTGCTGTATCTTTGCTAATAACATGCTGATGCCTGTAAGTAATAGTTAGAGTTTGCTGGGAGGTGGTCTGAACCCTTTTTTTGTGCCAACGGAGTATACCCCTAGCTTAAGTAGTAGTCAGGTTGCATGGGATGCACCTAATATTGAACTAAAGTATCATGTTAGTGATGGGCTCAGTTCACTATAGAGCCTCGTTGGGAAACCCTAAGAGGAAGGTGTGATGAGCACAGCAACAAGTTTTCCCTCAGTTATAAAATCAAGGTTATCGAACCAGTAGGAGTAAGGAAACAACTCCAAGGTGTTGCTAACAACTTGGAACCTGCACAACATAAACTCAAAACTTTACCCCAACTTACAGTGAGGTTGTCAATCTCACTGGTTTGCTGAAAACAAAGGATTAAACGTATAGTGTGGAAGATAGTAGTTGCTTGTAGAGAGTAAACGATAACAGTAGATGATGTATCAATGATAAAGGAATTGATCGGGGTCCATAGTTCACTAGAGGTGTTCTCTTTAAGATAGATAGCATGCTGGGTGAACAAATTACAGCGGGACAATTGACAGATTGAGAAAGCATAACAATGCATATACTAGACTTCTTGCCTCCTATGAGATTTGATTGGGCATTACAACGTAATACATAGACCGTAATCCAACTACATCTATGACTAATAATACACCTTCAGGTTATCATCCAAACCCCTTCTAGTATTAAGTTATAAGCAATAGATAATTGCATCAAACAATGTGTGTAAAGTAAAGAATACAATTGTTCCATGAACAAAAGATTGTTGTTTTCTCCCTAGTAGTAACAGCACATCTACAACCTTAGAGATTTCTATCACTTCCCCAGATTACTAGAGGCATGAACCTATTATCGAGCATAAATACTCCCTCTTGGAGTTGCAAGCATCTACTTGGCCAAGATAGCTACTAACAACGGAGAGCATTCAAGATCACAAATAACATAGAAATGATAGAATCAATAATCAATCTGACATAGTATCTCAATAACCGTCGGATCCCGCAAACACAACATGTATGATTACAAATAGATGATCTTGATCATGAACGGAGCTCACAAGATCTAAACATGATAGCACAAAGGAAGAGAAACAACCATCTAGCTACTGTATGGACCCATAGTCCAAGGGTGAACTACTCACACATCACTCCGGAGGCTGGCATGGTGATGAAGAAAGCCTCTGGGATGATCTCTCCCCTCCGGCAGGGTGCCGAGAAGAGCTTCAGATCCCCTCCGATATAGGGATGGAGATGGCGGCGGCTATGGACTGTTTTATGGAGATTTCATCGGGTGCTTAGGGTTTCTGCATCGGGTGCTTTTATAGGTGAAGGGGCAAGGTCGGTGGGCGTCCGAGGGGCCCACACTTGGTGGCGACGCCCCCCCGGGCCGCGTGGCCCTAGGATGTGGCCACCTCGTGGCCCCCCTTCTGCTTCCCTTCGGACTCTGTGTTCTTTCCGGTAAAATATTGACTTTGGCTTTTGTCTCGTCCAATTTCGAGAATATTTCCTTACTAGCTTTTCTGAAACCAAAAACAGCAGAAAGCAGGCAACAGACACTGCGGCATCTTGGTAATAGGTTAGTCCGAGAAAATATATAAAAATACCTCAAAGTGTAGACAAAACATAACAAAATTGATACTAAACAAGAAATCAAAAATTATAGATACGTTTACGATCGTATTAGTTAGCTCTTAATTATGCTTGTTTATTTAAGTACTTCTGTTATGATGCTGCACCAATGAATGTGTATGTTTGTGCTAGTAACCTCACCATGTTTGAATCTGGTGAGAACATATCATTATGAGTACTCATATGGTAAGTTTGATCGTAACCAAACAACATTCCTTTATTTGTGCTTATCCAGAAACGGAAGCTACAGGCAACCAATCAACCCTGCCTCTCTGTTGCCACTCATATGACCCAAGGTACAAAAAAACTAGAAAACATGGCTTTTGGGTCGTTTCTTCGTCGCCATGACCCCAAGTCTATCCCTGGGATCTCCAAAACTGGCCGAGCCAACCAATTACACCCCTAGTTTTTATGCGATGTGTTAGGCTCCTGAATTAGCGAAAAAAATTTGGAAGCGTCCCACAGATTGTAGATGTTTTCAGTCATAAATAATTCATCCAAAACATTCTGGACATTTCTGGAACATTCTATAAAATTGTGATTAATTTCGTGTTTCTCTGGTAACTTCCATAATATTCCTGACACAATTTCGGGCACTCTCAGTATCATTTCAGACACTTCCGAAGTGATGCAAGATCTCTGGAAACCTTTCTAAGATCATCCAATATGTTCTTGGAATACTTCTTTCTTATTTTAATATCTGACACCTAAATGATGTTGTACTATTAAGTTTGTGACCCATAGGGTTCAGATCGTACGTGGATATACTAGAACACTTACTGATAATAATCGACATTGAGCACTTCATAGACATAACGGTTCCCACGTACCAACGAAGATATTTATCGTGTGAAACATGAGTGTATTAAGCTTGTTATAGTTTCTCATTACTTCTCGATACTATACATTACCCGATGCGAAACTATTATGTTAGCCTCGTTACCCATCGGTAGAGACTTGGGAAAATGAACCATTGGTAGAGACTTGGTGGACAAAGGTGGCTATTAAAAAGGTCAAGGAGAGGAAAGCTATGGCTTCTATGATTATGTTGATCATTCTTCCTCTCTTGCTCATGTGGTCATTGCAAATATTAAAGATGAAGCCAAGGCTTGGAGCATAGCTGGTGCAAAAATTTGAGAAATGTAATGTTGAGAGAGTAGACCCTTTTGTTATATAAAGTCCTATGGCTTGTAATAGGCATTTGTCTCTAAAACCTTCTTCTTAATTAATGAAAAAGACAAATCTTTTGTCTTGTTTCAAAAAATATATCTGTCCTACTTGCTAACCATCGCCTTCTTCTTTAGCAATGATATTTCTCTGCCATAGCCTCTAACCTTCATTGAATCTGGGAAAACGGGAACCCTTCCTCTCTCCGCTCTCTGCAGAGGAAAAAAGCAAGCAGAATTGTGAGTAATTTACATTGTTCCGTGTTCCTTTTATGTGTTGGTTGACCTGTTAGTTAAGATAATAAGGAAACAAATTAAGGGCTTAATTGAGGAAATTAAAGCACAAATCAAGTGAATTAAGGAGGAGGCCCAGAACCAACGTTTGGGGCCTCCTCAACACTAATCACACGCCCGGGGCACTAAACCAACGTAATGGTTTGGTCCCCTATCACCTGCGCTATTAGAGGAGGGGCTGACAGCGATCTGACCATCAAGTTCTCGATCTGCTCCTGCTACCCTCCTACACCCCAATTCCCTACCGATCTAGGGAGGCGTAGAAGTGACGGGAAGGCCACACCACATCGCCTGCATCACGCAGACAATATGCCATGGCCTCCTCTTTGATGCCAACTCCCAATAATGATTCATATCTTGTCTATTGTTATTTTTATTAGGTGTTTTAAAGTGCTACCATATTGATCTTGCAGTACGCATAATATTTTTGATCTGACAATGGTATTAGATCCCAATTTGAGTAGCACTAGAACCCTAATAGTATCTGATGATTATAGTTTTTGATATGGATCAATTCTAGGCGTTGATGAAGTTTTTAGCCTCAGTCAATTTTATTTACTCCCTAATCATGTACTGTTATTACTACAATATCAATTCTAATTAACCATAAAAGTTTGATGACACAATTTTGATGCCTCGGTTAATTTTTAATTGATCTTCTATCAATCATGTGGAAAGGAATTGGCAGGCGATTACGTTCTATCAAGTTAACTGGAAAAATCCCCAATTTTATTTGGCATGAACCATAACCCTAAAATCCCCATTTTTGAATGACCCCTAAATTTTGCATATTATTTCTGCAATTGCACACATGAGCACGGAATTGGGGATGGGAAAGAATAACTTATGCCATCGGGTCGTCGCCAATCCCCTCGGGGGCCGCCGGAGCAGCCGCTGCTTCGGTGAGGGCGAGGATCCCGCGCTACTGTTCTCTACCGACGGAGGAACGTGCGGATGGACGTGCCATGAGTTGCGGAACGGACGCACACATCGGTGGCCGTCGTGCCGCTGCTCGCTGCCGTCGCTTAACGCCCGCCGGTCCACCGGCCGCACCCCACCTCCTGCCGCTCGAGAAGAAGACGGCACCGGCCGCTGTTCTCGACAGAAGAGCGCGCGGGACTGAGTCGAGCGCACGCTTCTCCGACGAGCACCGCCACCGCGCAGGAATGGAGGAAGGGGAGGACGCACGCGTCGCTGCCGTCGCTCTCTCTCTCACTCACAGGAGGTCGGGAGCAGGAGGAGAGAAAGTGGTGGGTTAGGGTTTGAACAGTTGCCTCCTCACACTGATCTGGCCGGGCTCGATGATAGCCATCGGATTCAATCTGACGGCCGAGAGCGGCGCGAAGCTCAGATGGGCCGGGGGTAGTTAGGCCAGTTCTGATGCTGGGCTACGGCCCAGGAAGGAAAGGATGGGGTGCCAATTTTTCCCATTTAATATTTTCTGTAATGTTTAGTGCAATTTTTCATTATGTTTGTATTTTATGTTTTGCACTAAATTTGAAGAAAAATATTGACTAAAATATGGTCAGAAAACATGTTATTATGCTGGAAGAAAATGAACCAACGAGATTTTTTGTTTAGAATGTTTAATATGTTTTAATGTTGTATAATCATTTTAAGCATCAATAATGTTCAAAATTCTCATGTCTTTATTTTTTATGCTTATTTTTATAATGTCATGAGTGTAAAAGTAATTCTGACCAAGTTGTGTTAATTTTGCAAGTCACTCCCTAATGTTATTTTAATTTTATGTCATTTCTTCCCAACGGTGGTTTGACATAGAATTGAAATTTTGATATTTATGCCATGGTTTATTTTGTATTCATGCACTTTACTAATGAATGTCTCACTACAAGAAATGTGCTCACTAGTGATCTTTTCTTAACAACCATGAGTTTTTTGGTCATAGATCTATGATCATTCTAAACCAATTGGTCATAGAGAATTTGGAAAGGTCCAAACCTTGAAAAATAATGGCCAATTTGGTCAAGATGGTCCTAATTTACTAACAATAAATGGTCGCAGATGAACAACATCGGTTTAAAGGCCTTTATTTGGCACACTACGACCAATTTAAATGGTCGTTAGGATTACACTCTGAGACAAAACAATGATAGAACTGCCAACTCAGCAGTATCTACTACATATCATATCCACTTGTGCCAACTCGTCATGCCTATGTGTCCCTCGGCCCCACCGTGGAGCTGTGAGGCGGGCTGCACCCGCTGGGATCCAACACTAGAAAGCAAAACACCTAGATTGCACATGAACCACTACACCACTCGTTCATTACAATTTGAAATAGAACTCGATCAGCTTTTAACAATACCGCGGTGGTCTTGGGCTTCAAAGCTCGGCCCTAATCAAACTATTTCGACTGTTCTGCCTAGTCTACGGAGATCGGCCTACTTCAAGAATTATAGTTATTTCCGCTCAGTCTTAAGCTTCAAAGCTCGCCCCAATCAAACTATTTCGCTGGATTTTTTTCGGTCGCTGGATTTTAATCCCAGCAAAAAAGAGTGGCAGCGGGGGTATAACCCACGCCCAAGCCATGGGAGCAGAGCGATCCAAACCACCAAGCTAAAGCTAAAGGCACATTCGTGATAAGTATTCGCGTGTTACACTATTTATCCAAAGAAACCGGATGTTGGGCCTAGGACTATAAGGAACGAGTCCTCTCTTTTTTTCTTTATGATTTCTCTAAGCGGACTGGGCCAACATCCCATATTCCATTAGAATGGTTGTCTTTCTCTGAATTGTGGCCTTCTTACAAAGTTTGAGTCCAAATGATGGACTTTTTTATATAGTCCAAAAATATAATTTCACAATCAATTTTGTATATGACCTTGAAGAGATGATATAAACATCAATTTAGTTCACCTTGATAAGATGCATAACATGAGGCTAGAAATTATTTTCTTATGACATCACGCGAAGGATTTATCTCGTTTGGTCCGTTTTTTAATTTATTATGCCCGTTTCAAACTATGGTCAAAACGACGAGCATGAAGGTTCATAGCTAGGGGATGAGCCTCGCTAAAATTTCACTAGATCTCTGATAAAACATCATATTGTGAAGCTAAAAATGATTTTTTCGAAAAATCATGAGCATTAAATCATGCACATGTAGTTCAAATCAACCCCACTTCCTACCGATTCGGCAAACATTTGTCTTTTTCACGAGGGATAGACCAAAAGGTTTGAGATATCCTGGTTGGGACATTGTCCATGTAACATGGTCTACTATTTTTGAAAAATATGGTGAAACTATTTTGAAACTCTCATTTGGTGGTTGCTTCATAAAACGCCCCTTTTTCCGGCATTCGGAAAATAAAAAAATGCATTTTCTGTGCAACGTAAAGGAAAACTTTCTCCTGCAACATTGTTCGCCATCCCAAGATGCACATGCGTGCATAATATGGGCACATTATCACAAACTATGCCACGATTCTGACCATAACATTGGTCGTTTGGCCCGAAAGCCATGAAACCTCGAATATGATAGGTCATTTCCGAGAAGGTTTTTTTAAGACACTTACAATATACCAAGTTTAGTATTTTTCCTTGTAAATATGTCATATAATAAGATACCACGCGAAGGATTTACCTCGTTTAGACCGTTTTTGAATTTATTATGCCTGTTTCAAACAATGGTCAAAACGGCGGGCATGAAGGTTCCTAGCTAGGGGATGAGTCTCGCTAAACTTTCATTAAATCTATGATAAAACATCATATTGTGAACCTAAAAATGATTTTTGCAAACAATCATGAGTATTAGATCATGTACATGTAGTTCAAATCGGCCCCACTTCCTACTAATTAGGCAAACATTTGTATTTTTTACGAGGGGTGAACCGAAAGGTTTGAGATACCCTGGTTGAGACATTGTTCGTGTAACATGGTCTAATATTTTTGAAAAATATGGTGGAACCATTTGAAACTCTCATTTGGTGGTTGCTTCACAAAACGCCCCGTTTTCTGGCATTCAGAAAATAGAAAATGCATTTTCTGTGCGATGAAAATGAAAATTTCCTCCTGCAACATTGTTCGGCATCCCAAGATGCACATGTGTGCACAATATGGGCATATTATCACAAACTATGACATGATTCTGGCCATAACATTGGTCGTTTGTCCCGAAAGCCATGAAACCTCGAACATGATAGGTCATTTCTGAGAAGGTTTTTCTGAGACACTTTCAATATACCAAGTTTGGTATTTTTACTTGCAAATATGTCACATAGTAAGACACCACACGAACGATTTACCTCGTTTGGACCGTTTTTGAATTTATTATGCCTGTTTCAAACAATGGTCAAAATAGAGGGCATGAAGGTTCCTAGCTAGGTGTTGAGCCTTGCTAGTATTTCAGTGGATATATGATAAAACATCATATTGTGAAGCTAAAAATGATTTTTGCAAAAAAATCATGAGCATTAGATCATGTACATGTAGTTCAAATCGACCCCACTTCCTGCCATTTCGGCAAACATTTGTCTTTTTTACGAGGGGTGGACCGAAAGGTTTCAGATACCCTGGTGGGGACATTGTCCGTGTAACATGGTCTAATATTTTTGAAAAATATGGTGGAACCATTTTGAAACTCTCATTTGGTGGTTGCTTCACAAAACGCCCCGTTTTCCGGCATTCGGAAAATAGAAAATGCATTTTCTATGCGACGAAAAGGAAAACTTCCTCCTGCAACATTATTTGCCATCCCAAGATGCACATGCGTGCACAATATGGGAATATTATCACAAACTATGTGATGATTCTGACCATAACATTGGTCGTTTGGCCCGAAAGCCATGAAACCTCGAACATGATAGGTCATTTCTGAGAAGGTTTTTTTGAGAAACTTTCAATATACCAAGTTTGGTATTTTCCCTTGCAAATATTTCACATAGTAAGATACCACACGAAGGATTTACCTCGTTTGGACCATTTTGAATTTATTATTCCCGTTTCAAACTATGGTCAAAACGACGGGCATGAAGGTTCCTAGCTAGGGGATGAGTCTCGCTAAACTTTCATTAGATCTATGATAAAACATCATATTGTGAAACTAAAAATGATTTTTGCAAAAAATCATGAGCATTAGATCATGTACATGTAGTTCAAATCGGCCCCACTTTCTACCGATTTAGCAGACATTTGTCTTTTTCACGAGGGGTGGACCGAAAGGTTTGAGATACCCTGGTTGGTACATTGTCCATGTAACATGGTCTAATATTTTTGAAAAATATGGTGGAACCATTTTGAAACTCTCATTTGGTGGTTGCTTCACAAAACGCCCCGTTTTACGGCATTCGGAAAATAGAAAATGCATTTTATATGCAACGAAAAGGAAAACTTCCTCCTGCAACATTGTTTGCCATCCCAAGATGCACATGCATGCACAATATGGGAACATTATCATAAACTATGCCACGATTCTAGCCATAACATTGGTTGTTTGGCTCGAAAGCCATGAAACGTCGAATATGATAGGTTATTTTTGAGAAGGTTTTTTTGAGAAACTTTCAATATACCAAGTTTGGTATGTTTCCTTGCAAATATGTCAGATAATAAGACACCATGCGAAGGATTTACCTCGTTTGGACCGTTTTTGAATTTATTATGCCCGTTTCAAACTATGGTCAAAATAGAGGGCATTAAGGTTCCTAGCTAGGTGTTGAGCCTCGCTAGTATTTCAGTGGATCTATGATAAAATAGCATATTGTGAAGCTAAAAATGTTTTTTTCAAAAAATCATGAGCATTATATGATGTACATGAAGTTTAAATCGGACCCACTTCCTACCGATTCGGCAGACATTTATCTTTTTCGCGACGGGTGGACGGGAAGGTTTTAGATACCCCGGTTGGGACATTATCCATGTAACATGGTCTAGTATTTTTTTAAAATAGGGTTTTAGTATTTCAAAGCTTTCATTTAATGGTTTCTTCACAAAATACCCCTTTTTTAACAATTGGATTTCTGGACACATTGTCCAACCAATGAGAGTACAGGAACCACGATGGCAGAGATCAACCTCCCAAGCTCAATCTTAGCCATCCATCGGGTCACAATCCAATGCCCAAAAGCGACCCTCACACCCTAGCTCTCCACTCTCCACCGTCGCCATGACGCCACCCATCCAGATCACGATGGATCCCCTTCCCACTCCCAGCCCCTCAAACCCTAATCTCGCTCAGACCCATCCGCCATCGTCAGCCACTTAGACTCGCTCCCCTTCAGCCCCCTTCTCCCACCATGACACCCACAAGATCTGCTCCTCCCTTCCCACAAGATCTCTCTGCAGTCGCCACATCCGGTGCGAGGGTGCGACATGAGCCTTCGCATGAACGCCGGTGGGAGCACTGTCTGGCCCCTGTTGCTCCTTGTCCGGCGCCATCCTCAACCAGATCCCCTCCACATGGGTCTTCCTCATCAACGCCGGTGGGAGCACCTACCGGGATTCTACACCGACAGCTTATACAAGGACTTCTACACTGACAACGTGGTGGACCGGGTCTGAATCTCCTGGTTGTGCCTCACCCCCTTCGTCGACACCCCACCATGCCGGCGTGCTTCCCGGCTGTCTCTGCGCTGGAGAACCTGCAGCGGGTGCTCTCCTATGAGGTTCTCTCATGTTCTCGTTCCCTGACCGTCTGTATTTGTACCATAGATTCCCCTCGTTCGCTTAGTAGTTTGGAGTAGATCTGCAGGCGGTGGTACTATTTTTGTTGATCGATTGCTGTTGTCTATAGTATGATCAATACTATGTAGATGTCCTGATTTGAGGTTCAGTTGTTGTTGATTTTATACACTGAACTAGTTTACCAGATTAAACTCGAATTCCCAAAAGCATGCTAATTTACTCTGCTGCGCAAGACACAAATATTTCTGTATGGTCTTGCTGTGATGATCACACACTGATAGGAACCCAGTTGCTATTAGATGTGCTCCAAACACATTTGTCATGTCACTAATTGATGTGCTCCAAACATGTTTGTTGGTTTAGGCTAAGAAAGGTGTCCAATTTGATGAATATGTGCTTGTGCTGATGTGCTTCTGCCAATTGTATTGCTATTTGTATGGAACTCAACCATTGCATTGCTTGTGCTGATGTGCTTCTTTTTACTGTTTTGCTGGTTGTACGAACCAATGTGTTTAAGATGGTGTTGCTGATGGTGTACGGGGAAGAGGAGGCGAATAATTTGAACTGTCCAGCTAGAAAGATGATGTGAATTCTTTCATCTATGTAGTGTAATATTTGGGTCTGTCACTTCCTTCCTTTGTTCTTGTATGGTTAGAGTTTACACATTTGTTATAGACCAAATTTCAGATTAATGGAATGCTTATTTAAAGTTTTAGTGTTGAGTGTGCAAGGTCTGAGTTCAAGAAGTCATTCTAGATATGTTGTGATACTATCTATGTGCTTATCATCATATGCTCATAATATGTTGGTCTTTGTTATAGCTATCACATGATATGTACCAACTTGAGATGCTTGAAAACCTTGTGCCAAAACCTGGAATATCTATTCTTATATGATCATCACTTCTGTTATAATGCTGATTCTTGATTTGATACAAGAATAACCTCTCAACCACTGTATATCTATTTGTATATTTGATACACGCATAACCTCTTGATACAAGCTGATTATAGGATGCTTTTAAATTTGTTGACCTGTTTGTTTCTGTGCATGTATGAGAGACTACTGCTGATCTGCCCGAAGTTTGCTTGGATCTAGGCTAGTAGAGGTCAAGATCATGCATCTTAGTTGAGCTTGGACTCCAGGTTTATATGGCCTGGGACTTGTGGGTATGATTCTTGTTTTAGAATACTCACTTCTACTGCTATTAGTAATACTGCCCTTTGTTATTAGTATTTGTCTGATTGAGGGTATGTACTGTGCTTCCAATAACATGGGATCTGATTCAGCTATGTACTTCATTCCTCTCTTGCATGCAACACTTCATTCCTTTATTATATGCTTTCTTTGTTAAGTGTTTGTGTGTATAGCTACATTTATCTCTTGCGATGCTTTAGTGTTTGTGTGTATAGCTACAGTAGTACGATACTATGAAAAGATTCTGATGGTTTTTGGTTTTAGTATTATACTAAATTGGAAATTTCGGGTTTAGGTAGATATTGCCCTACAAATCCTGATATAGCTGCCAAGCCAAATTTATCTCATCTTTTCCTTGATATCCATAACTAAGTTCCGGTTTAATATTTGTTCCAGTTTGATACACTCGATTGTTGAACTTTGTACACCTGCCATTACGAATGTATTATTTGTTTGTCCAGAGACATGAAAACATAATAAATAGATTTGTTGTATGTATAGGGTTGCTGCTCTTATAATTGTTTAATATTTTAACTTCTCTTTTTGAATGTAAACTTGGCACTACTACTACGAAAAGGCTTATATTTTATTTGCATCCCAGATTGGCTAATATATTGCAAAATGTGGAGGAAGGCGCCGGCACCGGTGGCATAGTGCATGTCGAGGAAGAGAAGCCCAAAGCTTGACGACCGACGGCGCCGAGACAGTTTGCACTGGCATCTGTACTGAAGGAAGTACATTTATTGTTTATGTTGTTTCAAGTCCATTCGTTCAGCCATGATAATATTGTATTGATGAAGTAAAGTCAGTCCCTTTAGGCAGTAAGATGAAAGATGTCCGCCTGCTTAGGATCTGCTTAGCATGATCTGACTATTGTAATGTTTTGTAAAATGTATTATTGAAAATCGTTATGCTTTGTGAATTATATTATTGAAAATATACGTTTGGCTGTTCTTTTGTTTGTTAGGCCTCTATTGGATCTAAAAAAGGCCATTGGACCAACAATTTTGTACCAGAATAGTGCGTGAAATGGGTTATAAACTAGAAAATGAAACAAACACAAAAAGGCCTTGGCCCATAAGCTAAACGGACCCTGTAAATGGCACATACCATAAAAGAAACTAGCCTTGAAAAGGATACGACCCAAAAAGAAATGTTGTGTAAAAGGGCAAAAATCTAACTGGATTGGGCTAAATCTGATCAACGACATTTCCAACTGGTCACCGATTTGCCACGTAGGATCTGACGTGGACAAGACAGACAGTCTGTGACTAATACTATTGGTCATAGAATCTATGACCAACTGTATTGGTCATAGACGTTTATGATCAATTCAGAAAAAAGGTCGTGGTGTTTAACTAGTGACGCTCAGCTTTTGACCATCTGTATTTGGTCACAAAAAGGACATAAATTAAAAACTATGACCTTTTAGTGACCAATATGGAGGGTCATGTATCGCCAGATTTCTTGTAGTGTCTATACAAATTTCCGCTTCCGTTGCGATACGCTATGATTCTGTCGAGCAATTGATAGGAAGTAACTTTCCTAAGTGGAAGAACTCGATTGAGCTAAGTTTGGCTTTCAACGAGTTTGATTATGCCTTAAGGGAGGATAAGCGCACAACACCCATTGCTGATGTCGATGGGTATAATGAACTAAAGAAAATTTATGACTCCAAGATGGAGAAGTGGAAAAGATCAAATCATGTGGCTATACTACTGATGAAGTCATCCATTTCTCCTGAGATTGTTGGTGTTGTCCCGAAGAAAGATAATCCTAAGGAGTTTATGGAGGCCTTAGAGGAGCAATTCCAAAGCTCCAAAAATGTCTATGCTCATGAGATTTTTCAGAAGCTACTTGGGAAATACAAATGTAATGGAGAGGTTAGAGGGCACATAATGAGAATGATATCTGCCTCAAATAAATTGAAGGTTTTAAAGTTTGAGCTCAGTGATAACATTCTTTTGATAGTGATTTTGGAGTCCCTCCCTAAAGAGTTTGATCAGTTTAAGATCATCTACAATTCAATGAAGGAGAAGTGGACACTGAGCGAGATTTGTCCTCGCATTGTCTAGGAGGAAGAAAGATTTATGTGGCAAAACAAGGACATGGCTTTTCATGTTGGCTGTCACAAGATAAAACATGAGGAGCCTATTTTCCCTAAGCCTCAATAGAAGCCTTATAGGAAAGAAATGCCACAGTCTAAAGGAAAGGAAAAGGAACAACTCATGTTGCTAACTCCATACAGGGATTCCATGGAACCCAAACCACAACAAAGGGGGCAGGAAGGCTTAAGGTTGCGAATGGAGTTGAAATCGATGTTGAAGCAATAGGGTCACTCAGCTTGGAGCTCGACACCAGCTTTCATCTACATTTAAATAATGTTCTTTATATACCTACTTTAAGTAGGAATTTGATTTCGGTCTCTTTCCTAGACGATGACATGTACGAGTGCTTGTTTGGGCACAAACAATTTATTTTGAAATATTTGTAATAAGGATGTTGGCCTCGGTATCAGACGAGGCAAAATTTATATGTTATCTCTTAATGATTATATTTTGCATGTGAGTAATGTTTCTAATGATGAAAATAAATGGAAGGGTACTAGCAATTCTTCGAAATTGTGGCACCGTTGTTTGGGACACATTTCAAGGGGGAGAATGGAAAGACTTATTAAAAATGACATACTCCTTCCACTAGATTTCTCGGATGCAGACAACTGCGTTGACTGTATTAAAGGAAAATACGCAAAAACGATTAAGAAAGGAGCTATAAGAGCCAAAGGGGTTCTAGAACTTATTCATACTGACATATGTGGACCACTTAATGTTAAGTCTATAGATGGTTTTGATTTATTCATCACCTTCACTGAAGACTTTTCCCGTTATGGGTATATTTACCCTTTACGTGATCGATTAGAAGCTTTAGACAAATTCAAAGTGTTCAAAGCCGAAGTTGAGAACCAACTAAACACAAAAAATTAAAGTTGTACGATCGGATCGTGGGGGAGAGTATTACGGAAGGCATGCTCCTCATGGGCAAATTCTAGGACCTTTTGCTAGATTTCTAGCTGAAAATGGAATTGTTGCCTAGTACTCAATGCCTGGCGAACCACAAGAAAATGGTGTGGCTGAGCATAGAAATCGCACACTTATGGATGGTGCGAAGTATGCTTAGTCATGCAAGTTTGCCAGTAAGCCTATGGCTAGAGGCTTTAAAGACAGCCGCACATGTACTAAATCTTGCTCCTTCTAAAGCAGTGCCGTAAACACCATATGAGATGTGGACGGGAAGGAAACGAGCTTGAATTATTTACGTGTGTGTGGGTTTGTCCTCCTGAATCTAAAGTATTCAATCGACAACTTAAGAAATTAGATCCAAAAACAGTTAGCTGTTTCTTTATTGGATACCCACATAGGGGAAAGGGATACCGTTTCTATTATCCAGGTCAGACCACTAAATATGTGGAGACCAGACAAGCGGTATTTTTTGAGGATAATGAAGTCACAAATAAGGAAGATCGATCTTGAGGAGAAGCGGGTGTGTGTTCCATCCCCGATCATCCAAGAGATTGTTCTACCAACACATAGAAGAGTGACATATCATGCCAATCCTAAATCAAGCGGTTCAGGCCCTCAACCTAATCGTGATAATGAAACTAATGAAAATGGAAATGAAGAGGATCACCAGTCAAATGAAGAAAATGACCCTCAAGATAATGAAGCTCCTCCGCCACCTCCTGTGGGAAGACCACAATGACAAATAAAGAGTGCCATTCCACCTTGTTATGTCACATACCTGAGTGAGGATATGGGAAATGCGGAGGATCCAACCTCATACAAAGAGTCCATAAGAAGTATGAATTTGTCTATGTGGAAGGTTTCCATGGAAGACGAGTTAAAGTCTATGATCTCAAATGATGTTTGGGATCTAGTAGAAATTCCCAATGGTGCTAAAAGAGTAGGCTGCAAATGGGTCTATAAAACCAAATATGACTCCAAAGGGAATGTCGAAAGATTCAAAGCAATACTTGTGGCAAAAGGTTTTACGCAGCGAGAAGGAATCGACTACAACAATACCTATTCTTTTAGGATCGTCATGGCTCTAGTGTCTCATTACGACCTAGAGTTGCATCAAATGGACGTTAAGACAACTTTGATAAATGGTGACCTAAAGGAATATGTTTACATGACTCAACCGGAAGGTTTTGTCGTGGAAGGAAAGGAACATTTGGCGTGTTGCCTAAAGAAATGCATCTATGGATTGAAGCAAGCTTCGAGACAGTGGTACCTCAAGTTCGACAAGATCATTATAACTTTTGGTTTTACGGAAAATGTTATGGACAACTGCATTTATGTAAAATTTAAGAGAAGTAGGTTCACAATATTAGTCCTGTATGTGGATGACATATTGTTGGCTTGCAGCGATAAAGATATGCTACACGAGACCAAGAATTTTATGTCTTCCAAATTTGATATGAAAGATCTCGGTGAAGCCTCGTATGTCCTCGGCATAGAGATTCATCAGGATAGGTCTAAAGGTGTGTTGGGACTATCACAAAAGGCATACTTTGAGCGAGTACTAAAGAAATTCAATATGCATAAGTGCTCAGCCTCACCTGCTCCAATAGTCAAGGGCAATAAGTTTGGGACATTTCAATGTCCGAGGAACCAGATTGAAGCTGATCAGATGAAATCGGTTCCTTATGCTTAAATTGTCGGAAGCATCATATATGCACAAGTCTGTAGACGCCCTGACTTGGCTTTTATTACCGAGATGCTTGGTAGATACCAAAAGAATCTAGGACTAGACCACTAGAAGGCTATACAGAAAGTCTTGCGTTATATGTAAGGCACTAAAGAATACATGCTTACATATATATGATATGATAGCCTAGAAGTTATTGTCTATTCAGATTCTGAATATGCCGGTTGTGTGGACAGTAAGAGATCCACATCAGGTTATGTGTTTACACTTGTCGGAGGAGCTATATCGTGGGAAAGTTCCAAGCAAACGATAACTGCTTTATCTACGGTGCATGCAGAATATATAGCATGTTATGAGGCCACTGGTCAGGCTGTATGGCTAAAGAATTTTATTTCCGGGCTACAAGTGATTGACAGCATTTCGAGACCACTGGTATTGTACTGCGATAATGAACCCACAGTTTCTATGCGAGTAACAACAAGTCAAGTGCTGCTACCAAGCATACTGACCTAAAGTATAATATTGTGAAAGATAGAATCCAGGATCATACTATTGATGTTAGACATATAAGTACAACTCATATGCTTGCGGATCTGCTAACAAAAGGCTTACCACCCAGTATTTTTCATGAGCATGTTGCCGACATGGGATTACTGGAAGCCTTATGATTCTGGAATAAAGGGACCACTATAAGAACCACTCCCAATAAGTAATATGTTATCCATTTAGAAATAGGCTAGTATGCCATAAGTGTTGAGTTTCAATGGTATTTCATTGGCTGTTTGTAACACCTCACTTTGTGTCAACACCCGGATTTTTAATCCCAGATGCCTGTTATGCCATACATCGCAATCCTAGGATTACCATTTTTGCGAGACATAACAGAATTGGATACCACAGTACATCATCCATTACAAACCGTACATAAGTTCTTACACAAATAGGGATCTCATGATCCAGTTCTTAATACAACTTCAAGCAGCGGAATACGTAATAATAACGGTAGCGTAGGCGAAGCTCCATCTTCGGGGTTCACAGGCAATGCTGACGATGGGAGATGATCCTAGTTGTCATACCCTTCCTGGGGTCCATCCTCCAGGTACTCCTCTTCATAGTCTGGCCACGGGAATAGCCAGGGACAAAGCCATGAGTACTCTTTAAGTACTCGTAAACTAATACTAACAAGTGAAAGGGTTTTTTTTGTAATAGGACACTAAGCTCTAGGGTTGTTTTGCAAAAAGCCAGATTTATCTCTACTAAGTTCAGAAGTAAGAGAGCTAATTGAAGTTTATAACACCTAAGTGGGAACTTGTATCTCATGCCACAACCCTGTTGTGGTTAAGTCAAAGTCTCAGTTTATTTCACAAGTCTTTTGAAAACATCTGACGGGGGAACAGTATGGCCACTCCAACTGTCCATAACCGCGAACGCGGCTATTCGAATAGTTTGACACTCTACAGAGATTGTACACTTTCACCACAACATTCGATACATCCGTCAGGAACAAATCCTGAATTCACCATACTCAGTATGCGGATAATCAATCCTAACCTTTCAATTACACGCCCTAGTATAAGCACCTCTCCTGTGAGTTTGGCCTCCCAACCATGACCAACTGTCATCTTGGGTACTGCACATGTGGACAATCTTCACAAGGTAGCCTCAACTCAGACCTTGGCCGTGAGGGAACTAATACTAAGGTATATAAGTTTCCAGTCAAGCCCTACCCAATCTTCGGGTATTGTGGTTGTACGATAAAATTGGAATGGTATCGCATCTAGACAACCATCAATTTTATAAAGGGCTAAGGCTCATGCCTCATCATTTTCATCACCAAAATCATCAAGTGTTCGGAAACACATGTCCAAAACATTTCAATAGAATGATCCATCATTCCAAGGTTTTCATAACCATTTTTCCACCAAGTATTCCCATCTAAAGTTGATCAAGTTTTATGCTTAGCACTAGCATCTACAAGTGGGGGTAAGCACTAATGAGGGGTGGTAAACTAGTGGAGTTTAACTAAGTTTAATCTTATGCCTTAGGATGACATCAAGATTATCTAGCTTAGGCCAAGTTTTATGCTCTTTATGCAACCTTCAATTATCTTTCTAAATCTACCATTTACCTAAGAAATCTCTAAGTACTAGCTTTGATAAAGAAATAAAGTAATCAAGCTTGTAAGTAAAACTAGGATTGGTTTATCAAGTGGATATGATCACATATGCTTAAGGCATATAGTGGGCATAGTAACAAGTAGTGGTTTGTGGCATCAGTAGGGTATCTTGCAAGGGTTAGCTTGCATTGGTCCACTTAGTTAATAAAGCTTGCCTTGTGCAGAGCAGTGGTTGAAGTTCTCCTCGGCTTCTTCTTCGTAGTATCCTCCTTCCTCCTCGTATCCTTGGTCGGTACTAGCGTCTATAAATAAATACGAGGTACACAATCACCAAACAATACTTAACTACTTGCAATAATCACACAAAAGGGTCCTATAGATGACCTAACATCATTACTAATATTACAAGATTAAGTTTGGTTTGATTCCTTTTATTTTTAGAAAAGTAATTTCTACTCATTGAAAAACTACTTAAGATTTAATATTCTCCAAATCAAAACATGGGATCATGTTGACACATATCATCACCACATATTTTAGTCCATGGGAATGTGATTTAAAGTGGTGTCACCATTTAATAAGGTTTTACCCTTTTATTTTAATTAATTAAAGTGGCTAGAAATGCCTATGGGGCATTCTTTTATTACTTGAACATTCTTCTATAAGTAAACCTATATATTTTTATATATTCTGAAAGGTATGGTTAAATGTGATTTTTGAGAGTTGGAATCAACTCAAAAGCTATTATGGTTTTAATTTGAAAAATGTTTGAATGCAGAAAAGCTTCTGCCTTGTTATTTTTACCATGGATGATCTATAGATCCAAATGACTTGAATCCAATGGGCTTGGATTCAGCTTAGTTCCTCCGGGATGGATAGAATAAAGAGTATCATGAGCCTCCTTCAGAATAACTTCTTTCAACTCAGAATCTGCTGGTACACAAAGGCGTCCTTTGTACCACAGAACTCCTTCTTCGTCTTCGGTGAATCCAGGTACTTTGCCTGTACCGATACGACGCTTGATTCCGTCGATACTAGCATTTCCTTTCTGCGCCTCTTTGATTTGACTGATCAAAGTGGGCTAGAGTTCTATGCTAGCCAAAAATCCTTCACTTACTAATTCCATTCGAAAATCTTCCATCTCTTTGTGCAAACTTGGTTGCTCCTTCAAAATCATGGAGTTCAAGCGGCACGGCAATCTGCTAAGGGCATCGGCTACCACATTGGCTTTACCAGGGTGATAGTGAATGTCCAGATCGTAATCCTTGATTAGCTCAATCCATCTTCTCTGTCTCATATTCAGCTCCTTCTGAGTGAATATATATTTCAGACTCTTGTGATCCGTATAGATCTCACAACGGTTTCCCATCAGGTAATGTCTCCATGTCTTCAGGGCTAGAACTACGGCTGCGAGTTCGAGGTCATGGGTTGGGTAATTTTTCTCATGTTGCTTTAGTTGTCGAGATAGATAAGATATAACTTTGCCTTCTTGCATTAGCACACATCCGAGACCGATCTTGGATGCATCACAATACACATCGAAGGGCTTCGTGATATCTGGCATGATCAAGATTGGGGCTGAAATCAATCTTCTCTTGAGTTCTTGAAAACTCGCTTCACATTTGTCGGTCCATTCAAACTTCTTGTCTTTCTTCAGCAATTGGGTCATGGGTCTGGCGATACTCGAGAATCCTTCTACGAATTTGCGGTAATATCCCGCCAATCCGAGAAATGCACGAACTTGGGTTTGAGTGGTTGGGGCTTGCCAATCTTCTACATCTTTCACTTTGGCAGGGTCAACGGCAATTCCTCTGGCTGATACAATGTGACCGAGGAATCTTACCTCCTGTAACCAGAATTCACATTTGCTAAACTTTGCATACAGCTGATGCTCTCTAAGGGTTCCAAGAATGGTCCTTAGGTGTAGATCATGTTCGTCTTCCGATTTGGAATAAATCAGAATGTCATCAATGAAAACAACGACAAACTTATCCAGGAAGTCCATAAAAATCTTATTCGTGAGATTCATGAAATAAACGGGGGCATTGGTTAATCCAAAGGACATAACGGTATACTCGTATAATCCATATCTGGTGGTAAAGGCAGTCTTGGGAATATCCTCTGCCTGAATTTTGAGTTGATGATAGCCAGTCCTAAGATCAATCTTAGAAAACACTTTGGCACCGGTCAACTGATCAAACAAATCTTCTATCTTGGGCAAGGGGTACTTGTTCTTGATGGTGACGTCATTCAACTTCCTATAATCTGTACACAAACGGTTACCTCCATCCTTCTTGTCCACAAACAAGACAGGTGATCTCCATGGTGATGCACTTGGTTGAATCAATCCTATTTCCAGCATGGCATCCAGTTGCTTCTCCAGTTCTGCTAGCTCTGACGGGTTCATACTATAGGGTCTCTGGGCTATGGGTCCGGTTCCGGGGATTAGTTCAATGATAAACTCGATATCCCGGTCTGGGGGCATACCGGGCAAAACATCTGGAAATACATCGGGGTATTCACAGACTATCCAGACTTGGTCAATGGTGGGTTGGGCTATACTCTTGTTACACTTGAATTGACGAGGTAAGGTTTCAGATATATATGCTCGACTGATATTCCGGCTGTACTGGTCATGGTTATGGCTTTCTTGGCACAGTCAATCAATCCTTTATGTTTGGACATCCAATCCATTCCTAGTACTACTTCCAAACCTTTAGTTCCGAGTACTATCAGATTAACATAAAAATCTATGCCATGGATTCGGATAGGGACGACTTTGCAAATTTGCCTAGCCTTGGTGGTTGATCCGGGAATTTGAACGATCATAACATGCTTCAGTTTTGTCGGTTGAATTTTACTAGTGCATGCAAATTCTTCGGTGACAAATGAGTGCGATGCACCATAATAAAACAACACTCGTGCAAGTACTGAATTAACAGAAAACATACCCAGCACAACGTCTGGCGCTTCCTGAGCTTCTTCAGCATGCATGAGAAAAAGATGGCCATTGCGATTGAGTGAATTCCCTGGGGCAAATCTCCTTCCTGGCTGAACACGACACTGCTGCTGAGCTGGGGCGTTGGCATTGGGTGCTGCGACATTCTTCTTGTTGGGGCACTCGTTGGAATAGTGGCCTTTATTTCCACAGTCATAACAAGTCACTTGCGACTTGTCCTTTGCTTCTACAGGCACAGCATTGCTTCCAGTCCTCGGGACAGTGTTGGTGTTTGCGGTAGCATTGTTGTGGTTGAACTTGGGTGGGGCATAGTTGAAATTGCTAGAGTTGCCGGGGTTATTGTGATTTCCTCCGGGCCTAGGGTTTCCACGGTTGGGATAGGTCGAACGGTTCTTCGGGGGTCTGTTGGTTCTTGGGGCAAATCCTGGAGATGGGTTAGGGCGATACTTTGGGGTCTGATGGGTTCCTGGCGGATGCATCATACGACGCTTGCGGTTCTCATTGGCTTGGTTGATCTTTCCTTCCATTTGGATGGCCGAGTCGACAAGGGCTTCAATATCCGTAAAGGGGATATTGACTAACACTGTCTGCATCTCATCATGCAGACCATTCAGGAATCTTTCTTTCTTCTTGGCTTCGATGTCGATCTCATCCGGGGCATACCTAGATAATGACAAGAATTTGTGACGGTATTCCACTACGGTCATCCGTCCTTGCTTCAGTTCTCTGAACTCGTCTCTCATTCTCTTGATCAAACCCGGTGTCACATGGGTTCTGCTAAACTTGACCTTGAATTCCTCCCAGGTCATCATCTGGCCTCCGGTCATTGCACGAACACTGTTCCACCATGCCCTGGCATCTCCGGCTAGATAGTGGGTGGCGAACAGAACTTTCTCGTTGGCTTCCACTCCGGCGACTTCTAGGTTATTTTCCATGGTTTGCAACCAATGATCGGCGTCTAGGGGTTCTTCCGACTTAGTGAAAATAGGTGGGTTGGTATTCTGGAAATTCTTGAGTTTAGATCCATGGTTGTCCTGATTTCCGTGGCCTTGGTTGTTGTGGGCTAGCTGGGCTATCTGCTGCAGGGTGGCTAGGTTGGCTTGACGTTCCGCTCTTTCAGCTTCGTGGTCCGAAGTCAACATTTGCAGAATCTGCAACATCGGGTCCGGGGATGAACCACTTCCTCCACGTGGCATCTGAAGATTGAGATAGATCGTGAGAAAAGAGGGAAATTTCTAAGGTTTTGGGTCTTTGAAAAGTTTTTAAAGTTTGACTCAGATTTTTCTAGCAACTTGCTTTTTCATTCATTCATTCATAGCACCCGATACAACACACACCACAACAAAGAAAAATAGATGGTTTTAAGAACCATTCTGAAAACTATGATACAGTGGGACCGAATACTACTCACTACGCTAGTGCTCAAGTGCTACTACTCCTCGGAATTTGTGGCTTCCTCATCCTCATCATCATCGATGAAGGCGAAATCGTCCTCATCGGTGAAGAAGTCCATAGCCTGATCCTCCAGAAAATCATCATCGCTGAGATAGGAGTAGGGGTCTCCACGAAGATCCTCTCCGGCATTCTCCCTTTCTTCCAACTGCATGTCTCTCTCGTGGATGGTCTCCTCCAAAGATGAGATACAGTGGCGAAGACGGGCAATGATGCGCTCCTTCTTGTCGAGCTGACGGCGGCGAGACTTGTGATCCTTTGCTAACATGGCGATGGTCTGATCCTTTGTCTTGATGATGGCAGACTTGTGGTCAGAGTAGTCACGGCAGTTATCCAACTCCTGCTGACGATCGTACATCATGAAGCTAAGGTGGTCCAATTGAGTCTTCAGTTCAGGGTGGTATGGTGCTTCCAGTGGTTGTCCATTTGCATCACGCCTCGGGCAAAACTCAAAGCGAGTACCCTTGATCTGATTGATGCTCTGCCCACACAGACGGGAAAGAGCTTCCTGCATGGCCCTGGCAAGTCCATCGAGCCAGTTGTTCTCTCTTAAGGTAAACTGAATCCCTTCCGCAGTGGGAGGTTCAATCTTTCCTCGGAGACTTGCAACAATTAGCCACTGCAGATCTTCTCCTTCTTGATCATTGAGCTGAGCTCCAAAGAACTCGGGGTGCGGACGCTCCAGAAGTTCCGAAAGCTGGTCCAAATCCCTCTCAAAGATAAGGTCTCCTCCATTCCCCAACTGATAAAACTTGCTGTACTTCACGTCCATCTATAAGAATATAGGATGAGTAAGTTAGTAGAGTGTTTAAGTGTGTCAATATTTTATGTATATTGCAAGAGTTTTTGAGGAACATGAATTTTCATGAAAGAATCAAAGGGATAAGAATAAGAATAAGTTTTTGGTAAATATTTGTTTTCTTTGGTTTTAAAACTAAGTTTCTGATTCAACGTCCAATCTAACTAGGGTCTCCTGTGGTCAACCTGGCTCTGATACCAACTTGTCAACACCCGGATTTTTAATCCCAGATGCCTGTTATGCCATACATCGCAATCCCAGGATTACCATTTTTGCGAGACATAACAGAATTGGATACCACAGTACATCATCCATTACAAACCGTACATAAGTTCTTACACAAATAGGGATCTCATGATCCAGTTCTTAATACAACTTCAAGCAGCGGAATACGTAATAATAACGGTAGCGTAGGCGAAGCTCCATCTTCGGGGTTCACAGGCAATGCTGACGATGGGAGATGATCCTAGTTGTCGTACCCTTCCTGGGGTCCATCCTCCAGGTACTCCTCTTCATAGTCTGGCCACGGGAATAGCCAGGGACAAAGCCATGAGTACTCTTTAAGTACTCGCAAACTAATACTAACAAGTGAAAGGGGTTTTTTGTAATAGGACACTAAGCTCTAGGGTTGTTTTGCAAAAATCCAGATTTATCTCTACTAAGTTCAGAAGTAAGAGAGCTAATTGAAGTTTATAACACCTAAGTGGGAACTTTTATCTCATGCCACAACCCTGTTGTGGTCAAGTCAAAGTCTCAGTTTATTTCACAAGTCTTTTGAAAACATCTGACGGGGGAACAGTATAGCCACTCCAACTGTCCATAACCGCGGACGTGGCTATTCGAATAGTTTGACACTCTGCAGAGATTGTACACTTTCACCACAACATTCGATACATCCATCAGGAACAAATCCTGAATTCACCATACTCAGTATGCGGATAATCAATCCTAACCTTTCAATTACAGGCCCTAGTATAAGCACCTCTCCTGTGAGTTTGGCCTCCCAACCATGACCAACTGTCATCTTGGGTACTGCACAGGTGGACAATCTTCACAAGGTAGCCTCAACTCAGACCTTGGCCGTGAGGGAACTAATACTAAGGTATATAAGTTTCCAGTCAAGCCCTACACAATCTCCGGGTATTGTGGTTGTACGATAAAATTGGAATGGTATCGCATCCAGACAACCATCAGTTTTATTAAGGGCTAAGTCTCATGCCTCATCATTTTCATCACCAAAATCATCAAGTGTTCGGAAACACATGTCCAAAACATTTCAATAGAATGATCCATCATTCCAAGGTTTTCATAACCATTTTTCCACTAAGTATTCCCATCTAAAGTTGATCAAGTTTTATGCTTAGCACTAGCATCTACAAGTGGGGGTAAGCACTAATGAGGGGTGGTACACTAGTGGAGTTTAACTAAGTTTAATCTTATGCCTTAGGATGACATCAAGATTATCTAGCTTAGGCCAAGTTTTATGCTCTTTATGCAACCTTCAATTATCTTTCTAAATCTACCATTTACCTAAGAAATCTCTAAGTACTAGCTTTGATAAAGAAATAAAGTAATTAAGCTTGTAAGTAAAACTAGGATTGGTTTATCAAGTGGATATGATCACATATGCTTAAGGCATATAGTGGGCATAGTAACAAGTAGTGGTTTGTGGCATCAGTAGGGTATCTTGCAAGGGTTAGCTTGCATTGGTCCACTTAGTTAATAAAGCTTGCCTTGTGCAGAGCAGTGGTTGAAGTTCTCCTCGGCTTCTTCTTCGTAGTATCCTCCTTCCTCCTCGTATCCTTGGTCGGTACTAGCGTCTATAAATAAATACGAGGTACACAATCACCAAACAATAATTAACTACTTGCAATAATCACACAAAAGGGTCCTATAGATGACCTAACATCATTACTAATATTACAAGATTAAGTTTGGTTTAATTCCTTTTATTTTTAGAAAAGTAATTTCTACTTATTGAAAAACTACTTAAGATTTAATATTCTCCAAACCAAAACACGGGATCATGTTGACACATATCATCACCACATAGTTTAGTCCTGGGAATGTGATTTAAAGTGGTGTCACCATTTAATAAGGTTTTACCCTTTTATTTTAATTAATTAAAGTGGCTAGAAATGCCTATGGGGCATTCTTTTATTACTTGAACATTCTTTCTGTAAGTAAACCTATATATTTTTATATATTCTGAAAGGTATGGTTAAATGTGATTTTTGAGAGTTGGAATCAACTCAAAAGCTATTATGGTTTTAATTTGAAAAATGTTTGAATGTAGAAAAGCTTCTGCCTTGTTATTTTTACCAGGGATGATCTATAGATCCAAATGACTTGAATCCAACGGGCTTGGCCTTTCTAACAAAATTGGTTTCATTAAATTTGGTTTACTGAATCGACCTGGGTTGATTTTTGAAATTGGGTACATAAGTGTTTTTGAAATAAAATGGAAAAGGTTAAATTCAAATAACTGGGCTGCGCGGGAAAGGTTAACGGGCCGGCCCAGTGAAACTCCACGGCGCGGGGCTCAGCTGATAGGGGGGTTCCACCAGTCAGTGGCTCTTTAAACATGAAGCGGTACGGGGCACTATGGGACGTTCGATCTGGTTCTAATCCAACGGCTAAGAGTCATCGTCGACGTTGAGCAACGCCGGTGAGACAGAAACCTAGCGTGGCCAGTGGGGGTTGCTGGGGGCTCACCGGGGTTCGGGCGAGGGTCGGTGAGGCGGGCGAACGACGAAGTCGATGACGGCGAACTCAGGGGTGGTCGCGGCAGCTCCTAGGGTGGACGAAATCGACGGCACCCTTCTCCTCCAGAGGCGGCCTGGTCCGGCGCAATTCCGGCGATGCGCTGCTCGCCTTGCTCCGGGACTGAGGTTGGATGGTTCTGGGTGAGAGGGGAGTTGAATGGTGTGAAGAATTCGAGCAGGGGAGGCCTCTATTTATAGTCGCGACGGTGAGACCGAACGGCATGGGCGGGCGACGGTGTCGACATGGCTACGGGCTGCTAGAGGCATGGCCGGCGGTGGCGATCGCTTGGTGGTCTCCTGGCGATGCTCTATGGCTTTAATGCGCGTGTAGGGGCGGTGCGGTTTGGCCTAGAACACGCGACGCTCTGCACGGCAGAGGCGGCGTCTTCGACGGCGAGCGGTGGCTACGGGGCACGGGCGGTGCAATGGGCATGTCTGGCGTGTTCCTGGGATGGTGGCGATCGTGTATGCACGCGGCGAGGGCGGCACGCGGTCTGTGGGCTTCAGTCGAGCGTGGCGCTCTTGCGCAGGCTCAACACGGTTGGCAGAGGCACGGGCGCGGCGTTCCTGGGTGCTGTGTTCGACGTCTTCGAGGCAGGGCTGGTCGAGAGGGGTCGGTGAAGCATGGGTGATCTCCCAGACAAGGTTGGCACGGCTAGTTTCCTTCCTAGCTTGCTGTCTACACTGGGGTGGCATGGGTGGCTTCGGCTGTTCACCATTAATGGCATTGCCAAGCTCACAGTGGTGCTAGTGCTTGGTTTGGTTAGCTAGATGATCTACTGAGCTGGTTGTGAGCTAGATAGGGAACCAGTTAGGCTCAAAACACTGCACACTATAGTGTTTTGATTTTGTTTGATTTGTGTCTGCCAAGTGTTTGATGAAATGGCCGCATGAATTCAAGTTTTGAATTTTGAAAATATTTTTGGTGTGTGTGCTAGGTTGGTGCTGGTGAGTCTGCAAATGCTTGGGTTTTGAAAGTTGAGCTTGTTTGAGTGGTTTTTTGAAAAAGTGAGATATTCTCATATGATAAAGATTGAATTTTGAATTGCCATTTAAACTATGCATTTGAAAGTTTCTAGATGATCACAAAGTGGGCCTTGATACTTTGTTATGAGTACAATCAAGGGGTGCAAAGATCCAAAAAAGTTTCTGTTAGGTTTTGAAAGTTTGAGACAGCCAAAGTAGGCATGGGAGTTAAATTGGTCAAAATGACCATTCCCTTATTTTATTTGTTTTGATTTACTTGTCGATGAGAAAAGTTTGGGAATTGTTTAGATGATGTTTATTTCACCTAAGGACCATTTTACAAGCAAATAAACACACAAACAAGGTGGTTCAAAAGAATTCAAAATGAAATGCATACTCTCATGCATGCATTCATATTTTTATTTAGAAAAGTTTTTGTTAACCCTAAATTTGATGATTAGAGTTTGATGATCCAAGTTTAGTGTTCTTGGGATGTTACACTTTGGTATATTATTCCTATGGCGAAGGGGCTAATGAAGTTTAAACTAACGAGCAAGGGGGAGAATGTTGGTTGACCTGTTAGTTAAGCTAATAAGGAAACAAATTAAGGGCTTAATTGAGGCAATTAAATCCCAAATCAAGTGAATTAAGGAGGAGGCCCAGAACCAACATTCGGGACCTCCTCAACACTAATCACGCGCCCTGATCGGGGGCACTAAACCAACGTACTGGTTTGGTCCCCCGTTACCTGCGCTATATAAAGGAGGAGGGGCTAGCAGCGATCTGACCATCAAGTTCTCGATCTGCTCCTGCTACCCTCCTACACCCCAATTCCCTACCGATCTAGGGAGGCGCATAAGTGACGGGAAGGCCACACCACATCGCCTGCATCACACAGGAAATTTTCCATGGCCTCCTCTTCGATGCCAACTCCCAATAATGATTCATATCATGTCTATTGTTATTTTCATTAGGTGTTTTAAAGTGCTACCATATTTATATTACCGTAGGCATAATGTTTTTGTTCTAACATTATGAACATCGGATCTGAATATTTATGGTTCCTAAGATTTCATATAATTTCTGCCTTGGTTTACATCCTTATGTTCTATATGAACCTACCATCTAACCGTGTGTAGAAGTAATGTTCAGTTACCTTGTAACATACAATAGATTCATGATTCTGCTAAAAAGAAAGATTTGGACATCTCCCTCTGTTCCATAAAACTTGATGCAGATTTGTCTAGATTTGTATGTATCTGACAAATCTGAGTCAAGTTTTAATGAGGAGGACTAACCTCAAAAGTACTAGAAAATCCCAAATTGCAAATAGGATAAATTGCACTAAATAGGGAGAGCAGTCATAATGGCTCGAGAGTGGATGGATGCCTCATCTCGGAGCGTCCCGCAAGGCCCGACAAGAGGAATGGAAGCGGTTGGTCTATCTGTAACTAAGAGAGGAGAACCGATCGAAAAATCGAAGCCATAGGAAAGAAGTGAAGGTAGATTAGCAATTCATGTTCAGGTGGTTCCAAAACTCCTCATCCTTGGATTCCCCCTACATATAAGGGATATTTTAAGAAATGAGCATCTTCCTTCGTAGCAGGATCATGGGAAATAATGGGAAATACAATTTCACTCTATTTCTTACTGGGAATAGAAATAGAGGGAGTACATGATTACATCCAGGTGTTCCAGTGGTACAAAATAAACTAAAACCCCTAGTTTTATTCCATCCCTATGAGCAAAACAAAAAGTATGTATCATTACATTCATAATTCAAATGAGTGGTGGAGATTCAAGTCATAGGGTGGCAATGAATGATTGTTACACCCCCTCGTTGTGTTTAGAGGGAACATGTTGATAGCTCCAAATATTGATATTTTTTCTTAAGGATTTTCCATTGGTTTTCAATGGGTTTCATCGATTTTAATCTTTCAACTAAAGCAATATCGAAACCTTGTTCTTTTGCGATGATTTTTAGGTACTGGACACTTTTGGAAGATTCGAGAGCATTTATGGGCTAATCACACCTAAACGAGCAAACCTCCAAGTGAAAACATTTTCATCCGAGGCTTACTGAGCCTTTAATGACCCGCGGTACGACCAAAGGCCGCCCGTACCACCCTCAATCGCCTCTATTATATCAATACAAGTAACTTTCATGAAGAGGAGGAAATAATACATAGCCGCCACAAACCATCCCAGAACAGAGGAGATCACATCTGAAGAAGGAGAAAAACTGTAACATATCAGCATTAGAGCTTAGAATTAAGCCGGGCTCAGGTGTGTGCATTACATTCATGCATAGAAAATCTAGATAATTTTCGCGCTTTTGAATAAAACTTGTCAAAGTGATTGAAGATTCTCTCAACTTGATGGAACTGAAGTAGATCATCAAGTTGACTGTGATAAGTTTCAATATGAGCTTTGCTAAAACCTTATTTTGAGTAAAGATGATATGATCTAAGGGTATATCAAATATAATAAAACTAAACCACAACATATTACTTAATGAGTAATACCAGATCTTTTAGAGATCATGTCATAGTATTTAATATAACAACTCAAGGATACCAAGTTAAGTATATAACTCAAGTAACAAGAAGTCAATAACTAAATCTTAATCTATCTTATTCTTATCTACATTTAAAATGAGCATCATGGTAATATTTAAACCTAACTCCTTAGTTATATTGAGTAGGAAGGAAACCAAGTCAAGACGATTCACCATATATCATTCTTTCCATACTAATTCTTATCATATCTATTGAACCATGTTCTAATATCTGTTGAACATTAATGTTGATTAATCAACTATTGAATTATCAATCTTTAACCAATCAATTCTTGATCTATCAACTCTTGTCATAGCAATCATTTCAAAGCCTTTAAAGGAAGAAGTAAGAAGAGATGATTAGTTATGCTAGTTTTAGATATCATATATAGGATGAGAATGTTTGAAGATAATAAATTCAATAAGATAGTTGGTGGATTTAACTCACTCCTAAATGGACAGAAGAGTTATCTAAAATAAAGATATATGTGGTAACAAAGAAGATCATAAGGATGAATTTTGAAGATAGTTACTAAGGAGTAATCTTATTGGATCAAGTATGCATAGTCATTGAATAATATCTCCTAGTCAAATAGTGATACTAAGAATATAATTATAATACAACTGTAACGTTGTATTGATGGAAGCCTTGATTAGCCAACTAGAAACCTAAGCCGCAAATGACTAAAGGATTATAATGATCATGCTTAAGTCACTAAGAGTGAATGATTATATGATGCATAAGTGACATTGGTGGAGAGAACATGATTAAACCCTAGTATAGATATATTATCCTAGGATAGTCATGGAAAGTCACAATGATACAGTGTGGAGTTGGAATATGAGTTACTGGAGGTAAGTAGAGATAAGATAATATGACCAAGCTGATACTAGAGCAACATTGAGTTATAAAAGTAGTATTATTGTAAGATTCCCAACCTTTAATAAGGTAGAGATCCCTGTGTTTACAATGCTAGTCCCTGGATCAATAGCTAGCATCCACAGTTAAGATGTAATATCAAGAAACAAAGGTCATAATACAACTTTACAACCAGGAATAAAATAATTTATTACATCTTATATAGCTCATTTGGCTATCTCATTACAATGCAGCAGAATTTAACAATAGCATGGGGTCCTTCATCTTCAAAGTGCCACAGGCAACATGTTGGTTGTAGACTTGTAATCCTAATCAACACATCTCACTAAGATCATACAAACCTGCAACATAATAAGTTACAACCACAAGGGTCAATACATTTGAATTGTATTGGCAAGTGATACTATGGTAGTATAATGGAGTCTATCATCTATATGCATTTGGCTAAGTGGAGCTTAGGCTTGCTTTGCTCAAAATAGATTTTCCTTATCATTTGAAAACACTAAGTTTTTGCTTGACAAAAATCACCCAAGGCATCTCCCAATAGAAATTGGTGATCCTTCAACCCTTGTTCAACCACAAGTTTTTAACTTAGAAATTGGGATGAGGAGATTCTTGATAGCTTCCATGTCTTGATGCTCAAATTGTCCTTTACCAGGGACATGGCTAAGTACTTAGATTTTACACTCTGCAGAGGTGGTGCACTTTCCCCACAAGACTTGGTTTCACCAAGACAAGATCTTTCAGAAGCCTTCCCTCAGACCATAATGGACGCGCTCCAACCTATCAATCCCCTACCACTAACTGTCCATTTGGCTAAGTTATTGCAACCTATATGATCCAGGCAGAGCCCATAATGCCAAGTGGCTGCACTTGAACCTTCTCAACATTTGACATCTCAAATCTCTTTGTTCCTGGGTGGCCATCCACAAGTGAGATACACAAGGTAAACCATAGAAATGGGCCTTGTGAACCACTCAACACAAAACATTCCTTCCATTCCACCCAGGTGATTCATTCACTTAGTTGTTTTATTAAACAAAACACAAGTCCTTGACTTAGAAATATTCCATAGTATGAATATATATTCCACCCTTGTTTTCTACTAGCTAAGCTAAGCATGATAGTAGTAGGAATCTTAACTTAGGAAAATTCTACTAAGGTTTCATCTACTAGGATTTCCCATGGCATAGTTTATACTTAGCAAAATTCCATGCAAGTCCTACTTAGAAATATCACTAATGCATAGTGAAAATAATGGGACAAAAGTATGAAGCATCCCTTGCCTTTTTGGTAGAGAGTATGAGTTCACTCCTTGTCCTTGCACTATTCACACTCTTCAAATCACTATAATTCAATCAAGCAAGGTACAATTTCAATCTACCATTCAAGCAAGCATCACACATAAAATATTAAAAACAAAGTAATGCATGCAAGCATGCCAAACATTGTTTTATTTGGAAAGGTGGTTCCTAATGGGTTATAAACATTCTAAAACACCTATTGGTCACTTTATAAAAGTGGCAAAACCATTTGCAAAAATATTTTACTTATAAACCATTTTTAAACCAAATAATTATTTTATGTGGTTGAAATTGCCTTTATCAAAGTAACAATCTTTATAGGGTTCACCAAATACATTTTTAAATCATAAAACTTGGTGTTTGGGGTCAGAGAGTTTAAATAAAAACATTTCCCAAAGGTTTTCTCCAAAAAGCATTTTTAACAAATAAACAATATTTTTATTTGACTAGAAATGGTTTAAATCCAAGATTTATTCTTTTGCTACACCAAATATATTTTTGAAACCAAAAATTGATTTCTATGGTCAGTAGGTTCAAAACAAACCATTTTCCAAAGATTTTATCTCAAAAATAATTTTAGAACAAATTTTATATTCCAAATATGCCTATACAAGTTTCTGCAAAAACAATCAATTTAACAGAAGAATTTTACTAAAAAAAGGGCATGGTCAGAAATTACTTGTCTTGCTGATTCCATTTATATAAAATTTGGAAAATTTGGACGTGTGGTTTGAAAGTTATGAATTTTTCAAATTGGAACATCTAATAGACAAGTTTCTGGTTTTTAAAACAATCACATGCCACGCGTCGTGTTGCTATTGGTCTGTACTGCTTCGTGCGGATCGACAGATGAGAGACATTGGATCTAAGTGTAATCGTGCGTCTCAGGGCACTACTTACCCCTTCGGGTTAGTTCTAATCTCAATCGTCAGATCAAGATCCTACGGACCTCAATGCTCTGACCAAGAAGCAGCGGCGCTGGCGGCGGCGTGTGGCGGCGCGCGGTCAGACGGTGACGGTGTCGATGTTACAGGAAGCGAGAGAGCGAAGGGAGATGCTCACCAGAATTGCCACGACACGCTGAAGCTCAAGGTCGTCGTTGTTGGTCAAGGGGCGCACAGAGTCGACTGGGATTCCTCGCCGGAGTTCGTGTCCGCGTCGGGATCGTCCTGTTGAAGACGATGGCGAAAGCACGGTGCACGCGAGAGAGAAAAAGAGGTGCCGTTAGATGCGCGGGGTCGCGGTGAGCACGTGCGTGTGAAGGAGAGGGGTTAGGGCGGTCAGATTTTTACCAGGGCTTCGCTGGAGAGGTGGCAGACGACGGTGGTGCTCTGTTCAAGACGAAGGCGAGTGTCCAGGGCGTGCGCAGGCAAACTGAAGTTGCTGGGATATGCGTCTGGTTCCTGTGAGCACGCTCGAGTGGTCGAGGGGACGAGGGGAGGCGAGGTGCTGCCGGAATTGCTCGGTGAGCTCGCCGGAGACAGTGGCGGTGTAGCGTGAAATTGAGCAGCCTGGGGGCGCACTAGGGTGGGGGACTGAGGGGGAAACAGAGAGGAGGGAGAGGCGGTTAAGTAGGAGAGGTCGCGGGGCTGGGTTATTGTGCCATTACCGTGCAATCAATCGAAGAAACCGTCGGCAGAACGGCCGGGAAGGAGAGCGTGGTCTACGCGCGGGTGAAAACGACGATGAGGTGGCAGTGGGGTCGCTTGGCAGCGAGAGAGAGAAAAAGGAAGTGGGGTCCAGGCTATCAGCGAGTGAGGGGGTACGACCTGCGGTGAGAAAAGAACAAGCAGGGAAAAGAGAGGAGCCGGGTGGGCTGGGGATTTGGGCCTGCTGGGCTGGGGTCTGGGCTAGGTTTAGTTGGGCTGTTTCTTTTCTTATTTTTTTCTTTCTGAAACTTTTTCTCTTTTGTGATTTCATTTTCTGTTTTGGTTTTATTTAATCTATTCAAACATCTATTTGAATTCAAACTTCTCTCAAACTTTGAGTGGATTCAAACACTGATTATTTATATATTTTGAAGTCAATTTTGGAATAAATCTTTTATTCCTTTTAGGGTATAATAATTATTTAAAATAGGCCCTTGTATAATTCATTCAAGATTTAATAATGTTCTTAAAATCCATTTGAATTCTAAATCCTTCCAAAACTTTTTAGTAGGATTTATTTATTTATTAGGGTATCAAATAATTCACCTTGAATTGTTTGGAATATTTTTAATATGATTTATTAATCATTTTAAATTGGTACTTGTCTTTATTCCAATGAAATTAAATATAGTTTTTTTAATTCCATAAATTCATTTGGAAGATTTCTTTGATCTTATTTAAGTTAATTAAATAACTTTTAATCCACTTGGGTAAATTCCAAATATTATTTTCCCATGATTTAATTAATCATTTCTAATAGGGATTTTATCTTTATTCAAATAGAATAGGATTTAGTTAATGGCATTTTATTTGGAAATTCTTTATCCTTTTATTTTATTTGGATTTAGATTCTATTCATTCCATTTGCTTAATGGATTAGGCCAAGATTTAATTTGGTCTTTAAATATTCCTCATTTAATATTTCTATCTTTATCTTATAAAATCCATATCTTTTTCTTTATAGATCCAAACTTGGTGATTCCAATTGGTAAAATATTATTTAATATTTGTTTATCCTTTTAACTATCTTTAGGATTATTTACTCACCATTTGGTATGGATTTATAGGTAGGTGCTTTATTAGCTTTGGAAATTAAATTTTCTTATCTTATTAAATTCATAAGATTTTATCCATGGCTCTAAATTAAGTGAAACCAATTTATATGGTCTTATAATATTTCTATTTGTCTTTCTTGATCATTTGTAAATGTTTGTTCACAAATTCTTATATGGATCAAATCCATAGGCTTGGAGATAACTTGGAAATGTTTTCCTTTCTTAGGGTTTTAGAGTTTTGGTTTATTTTCCAAGTGTTTAAATATCCAGATGCATTTATGAAGAATGCATTTCACTTGATTGGAATTTAGTGGGATTCAAACATTAACCAAAGTTTGTTCAAGTTGGGATTTTTAAGTTTCCATTTAGAACAAAAGTTTCTTTTCACCCTAAATTTCAACAATTATTTATTTTTCACATTACAAGATTTGGAAAATCTTGGGATGTGACAATTATTCCTCTTAAAGAATAGTAAACATTTGAGGTGAAGTAGGAATTGTTATAGACATTTATTGGAGAAAATGTTAGTGATGAATGATAAAAGAGAATGTGAGTAAATCTAGAAGTAGTTGTTTGATAGTTTGGAAGTTATCATTAATAGTATGATATAACCAAGTGTAGATATGCAAAGATTACGAAAGACTTTAGTGACAAGCTTTTGGGATTCATAATAAAGATTACCAAGTAATTCATTAAGGATGGTGGATGTAGACCTTTAGTGTCAAGCTCATTGGATTTACAAAGAGATTTAGAAGAATAAGTTATTGGTAAGAGTATAAATAGTAAAGCTCATCATGTTAATACATGATCATGGATGTGAAGTAGTAGTATATCTAGGAAAGGAATTCCTTAAGTAGGAATCAAGAATTATGAAGCATGGAGAGATAGTAATTCCTGATAAACATTCAACAATAGTTATATAACAAAATTAATATCCAATCCAAATGCTTGCTGAACTATCCAAGTTTATAATTGTGTCTAAGGATGCTTTTCTATAGCCAATCACTTAAGCACATCTTTGTCACTTCAAAAAAATAAAATCTTATGTGCTTAGAAATCATAATTAGCATCTCTTTCTCATAAGTCACTTTAGAAAACAAACATACTATTTTATTTCTAGATTAAAAGATCATCCATGACCACCCGTAAAAGAAAGTATTCTTTAACCTTGATCCTCATCAATATCCATAAATGAATATAAGTATTATAAATCTTCTAAAACTCATGGTAAGTATTTGTAATTCAAAACCCTAGTTTCTACCTCAGTCATAATTATTCATATATATAATGACATAGTCAAGGTAATTACAATCATTATTCACCACCACAAATATCAATAGATAAATAAAGGCATAGTTGAAAGAAGGTTTCTAAATAAGAAGCACAATCTTAAACCCTAAAGTTATTAAATGATTTTTCTCATCTACATCTCAAAAATAAATAGGATCCATACAAATACCTAAAAGAATGTAGAAACAACTAACTACAAAGATCCCTCTAGTATTTTTATAAATTTACAAAATTTCTGGATATTTTAATCCTTAATAAATTCTTATTTGAAAAGGTTTAGTGGAAACAGAATATAGAAAAAGATAAGAAAAAGGAAAAAAAGAATAAGCCAGTTTCTGGCCCGTAGCGCACGTACTCCCTCACCTAACTGTCGCTCGCGAGCTACAGCAGCCGCGCTTCGCTCACTTGGCAACATCCCAATAACAGCCCAGCCCAGGATACCCCTTCGTTCTCTCGCTGAAAAGCAGGAGCCATGCCAGGAGAGCACCATCATCTTTGTCCTTCTTCGCATGATCAACACGCCGCCGTCAAGCCACGTTGCCGCTGCAATACTGGACCATTTCAGACGCAAGGACTGCCCCTTAGCTTTGCCCTACTTGCTTGGAGTCCGCCTCCACTTGTCAAGTCAAGATTCATGCCCGAATCGAGCACCGCACCGCTGCTGCATCTCGGCTGTCACCGATGTCGTGCCGTCGTATCCGACCTCTCCTTGAACTACAAAACCACTGAGAAGAATTGCCTCGCTGCCCTCTTTCATACACACCCTTTCTCTACCTCCTTATCCCTCTCTATCTCTTCACAACACCGAATCTCCGTCGTCGGAGGTCTCCGACTAGGCGATGTTAGAGAGCACGACAGGGTCTATGAAGTAATCTAGGAGAAGGACTTCATATCTATGATTAAGCGGGTGCAAGCAGGTATCGAGGGGTGGTCGGAGCAGGGGAATTTCTTGATTCTCTTCTATAGCTTCTCGCCGGAATCCGCGATGGTGGGCTCATCTCCGGTCGTCATCCTTGTCTTGAACCATGCAAAATTGATCAGGGTGAGCATACGCATCTCTGGCCCTATTCTCGCTTCCTAATTTCGCCTCTAGCTCGAGTTCGTTGTGAGGCCGGCGAGCACCGCCGTAGTGGGGCTCGTCGGAGTTGCCACCTAGGTCTAGTGCGCCTGTGTACCACCCTGTTCGACTCACCACATCGAGTCACATAAAACGCACATCTCTGAATGGACACTAGTGCCATATTTTTGCATCGCCATCATGCGCCGACGAGGTGACATCACGCTCCAACGAGGTGACGTTGTGTTTGACCGGGTCCAATGCTGACTAGTCTTTTGCTTAAGTGGAACCTGATGTGGCATATGACCCACCAGTCAGTGACTAGGAATGGCCCCGGTGAGAAAAACTACCTCACCTCATGCTGACATCAGCATTGCATCATAAACACATTTAGTTATTAATTTTTAATTTTAGAAAATGAATAATTCTTTTTAAATCAATATCTTTTGTTTTATAATTCACAAAAATATGTATAATATATCAAAAATTGTAGAAAAATAAGATTCAACATTTAAATGTACTGTCATACATTTATTATACTTAGCTAAATGTTTACTATTTAGTAAATATTTTATAAGTAATAAAACTTAGGAAATTCATGTTTTAATAATGGTAAATCAGAAAAATATAAATAATATACTAAAGTTCTTAGAAAAATAAGAACTACAATATAAAACTATAATTATGAATTATTATTTCACTTAACTTAATATTTAATATTTATTATGTATTTATAAAGTAATAAAACTTATAAAAATCATATTTTATTATTTATAAATCATAAAATACATATAATATACCAAAATGATAACAAAAACAATATCTACATGTTAAAAATATAATACTACACTTTGAAGTTAGTAAAAAATTAATACTCTAATAACTTGAATTTAAACCTATTTCTTTAACTATTAATTCATAAAAGAGTAAATAATTTTTTCTAATATTTCTAAAAATTATCCATTTGAGGTCTAGAAATAGTGTTAGCGTTAAGTATTGATAGAATGAAGTAAAAATAGTTCAAAACATTTTAGGTACAATTTTATTAAATTATCATTCAGCAATAAGTGTATATTATTTTCCAAAAGGATTCTTATGAAATATAAAATCCTCAATAATGATATTTTTGACTTAATAAAACATTTTACCATTACTTCAACTACAAGTTTATAAAAAATACTAAAAATCCAAAGATAATTCATAATTAGTTAAGTAATGTTGTTTCCTAGTTTACAAATCAAAACCACTCATTTATAAGGAGATAAATGATTCTATTCAATCAAAATGTTGAGAAACCACTACTCAAATAGAAGTAATACCACTCTTAATTAACCTCTATAAAACATTATGAAGTGAGCAAATTATAATATCATCTAATATCAAGAATAGACAAGTCTTAAGTATATGTTAGTCCATGCAACTTAATTGAATCTATGCCTCTTTTATAATAACTTGAGTTAACAGAAAAACTTAATAATACCTATTTACAAGTTTAAATGCCTTTACTTTGTAAAGTATGCTCTTCTTTAAAAGTTATTCTTTTAAGATACATCATAAGTAGTTCTTAAGCATTCCAAAAGAAATCTACATAAGTAACAACCTTCATATAAGAAGTCTTTTAGATACTATTCCACACTTGAGTGCTTTATTATTGTATACTACTTATTATACTTACATGTTGTTTTGAAGGGAATATGCCCTGGGAGGCAATAATAAAGTGTTTATTATGTGTATTCCAAGTATATGATAGATGTTTATTTTGCATGCTATAATTGTATTAATATGGAAACATTAATACATGTGTGTTTAATAAACAAACAGAAAGTTCCTAGTTATGCCTCTCTCATAAACTAGCTCGTTGATTAACAAGATGACCAAGGTTTCCTGATCATGGACATTGGATGTTGTTAATAATGGTATCACAACATTAGTGTAATGGTGTGATGAACATTCATCCAAAGTATAGCATTACGATCAAAGTCATTGAGTTTATATTGCTATAACAACTTATGAAGTAATCCTAATCCTTAGACCATGAGATCATATCAATCACTAACACCAGAAGAGTTTCTTGATAACATCAAACGTCACACCGTAACAGGGTGATTATAAAGATGGATTTAGAACTAATAAAGTGTTACATTGAGGCCCATGGATCGAGAGTGGAATTTGTTCATCCCGATGATGGATAGATATACTCTGGGCCCTCTCGGTGATATCACATTGGTTAGCTTGCAAGCAAGTGATTTGATCACTAGAATGTTATATCACGGGAACGAGAAAAGAGTGCATGTCAGTAATGAGATCAAACTAGGTATGGAGATACCGATGATCGAATCTCGGACATGTAATATATCGCGAAACAAAGGGATTAAGATACTAGCATAAAAGGTTCCGACGATCACAAGAAAGTCATCGTCGAATGTGTGGGAGTCAGTATGGGTCTCCAGATCCCACTTCTGATTATTGATCCGAGAGGGGTCTCGATCATGTCTGCATTATTCATGAACCGTAGGGTGACACACTTAAGAGACACCGACATCCAATTGGAGCAAAAGTTTCATGCCAGAAAGAATAACAAGCGCATGAATTTATTTCACTAGATACCGAAACAGGTTTTCAGGTGAAATTGCAGAAAGTGTTTTTGCATGTGAAATAGAATTCTAGCAAGGGGTTATTTGTGAATGTTTGTCATTAAAGTAATTGAAAAAATTCTGACTAAAATAAAAGAGTTTTATTTAATGAGAGTTTGCATTAAATTTGGTGGAAATTTAATGGCAAGTTTGAGTGGGATTTTGAGTGGAGGGAATTTAAAGGAATTTTGTGAGTGGAGTGTCCACCCACATGAAGATGGGAGGGCAAGGGGGCAGCCCCAATGCACCGGCCACCCCCTTGGGGTTCCCCCTCTCCTATAAAAGGCACCCCTCTCCTCACTTCTCACTCACACCTCCTCGTGAAGGATCTCTCTCCCCTCTAGAATTTATCCCCCATGGTCTCGGACTAGCAAGATACATGTTCCCGGTGGCTATTCGGCAAGAAAGAGTTGTGCTTCCGCTGCATCGCTGGAGCGAGGAGGCGAAGGTTGCTCGGTGCCTCGAACGTGTGTGCGAGCACGGATGCACTGCTGATTTGCGGCGCTAGGACTTCCTCTCGATCTTGAGATCGGCAAGAGATCGTCTACATCAACCACGAGTCGAACTCGTTAAGCTTTGTCGATCTTCAAGGGTATGTTCTCTATGGATATACATCCGCCCGTTATTTGTATCTAATAGATAGATCTTGGTACATAGTTCCCATCGTAGGAATTTTTTTGTTTTCTATACTGCGAACCCTACAGTGGTATCAGAGCCGGATCTATGCGTAGATACTTTACACGGGTAGTACACATATGAGTATGTGGGCGATGATGATCATGTTGTTGCTCCTTAGTTGTAGTTTTGGATATTGGTGGCATAGTGGGATGAAGCGGCCCGAACAAACTTTACATGTCCTCGCACATGAGACCTGTTCCACGCTTGACATGCAACTAGTTTGCATAAGTGGCTAGCGGGTGTCTGTCTCTCCTACTATAGTCAATATATATTTTGCAACGAGTTGTCAACAATTTGGTTATCCTTGTTGTGGTTCATGTTTGTAGGTATGAACGGTTCTATCTTCGAAAGCCCTAAGCCACGTAAAATTTGCAATGGATAAATTAGAGGCGTCTAGTTTAGATTGTTGCTGGGCTAGTGTTATGATATGGTGATGTTGTAAGTAGAAGTATAAGATGATACTCTTACAACACACATAACATGTAATCTCCATAGACCTTGGACTTACACATATAGGTATGATAGTGATCATACCACGGTGCACATGATAGAGATCATATGCGGGAACCATATCATTCCACTAATAAACATGTGATGTTTGATAGCATATTATATTGCTTGTTTGGCGTTTTATTAGAATAATACGATGATCCCTCATTTAAATATCAAGATAAGAATGTGTTCTTCCTTTAGTATGCACCGATTATGTTCTCGTCGCTCCAAGACATCACGTGATGATCGGGTGTTCTTGGATCCACGACCATATTTTGAGTGTAAGACAGTTACACATGCGAATACTAAGGTTCTTACTTGGCGAGCCTAGCATGTACAGACATGGCCTCGGAACACGGACCGAAATGTTAAGCATGAGTCATATAGTTGATATGATGCCCATTTGATGCTCGCCTTTGAAGCTACACCGACTCACATGATGATCGGACTTGGTGTAGTGGATTTGGTTCATGTAATCACCAAAAAGACACGAGGGATGTCGTTTTTGAGTGGGAGTTGATTCGTAATATGGATTAGTTGAACTCAATCTATCATAAACTTAGTCTAAACTTTACAAATTCTGTTGTAGATGGCACCACCTGCTTTTAATTTCAATGTATTCATGGAGAAAGAGAAACTTGCAACGAACGGTAGAAACTTTACCAAATGGGCCATGAATTTGAGGATTCTCCTCTCTGCTGCACAAAAGCAATATGTGCTAGAAGCGCCGCTAGCCCCCCCACCTTTTGAGGATGCCCCTGACGAGGAGAAGAATGTCTATCAGACTCGTCAGGAGGACCACAACTTAGTTCATTGCGGCATATTGTATGTGCTAGAGCCAGAACTTCGAAAGCGTTTCTAAAACGGCAATGCATTTGATACAATGGGTGAGTTGAAAATGATTTTCGACACACATGCTGATGTAGAGAGCTACAATGCTTTAGAAAAGTTCTTTAGCTGCATGATGGAAGAGCACAGCTCTGTTAGTGAGCATGTACTCAATATGTCGGGTTAAGCTGATAAGCTTGTGTCCTTGGGAATATTTATTCCCATTGACTTAGGCATCCATCGTGTTCTGCAGTCTCTGACACCTAGCTATAAGAGCTTTGTGATGAACTATAATATGCAAGGCATGAAGAAGTCTCTCCCCGAGCTTGTTTCAATGCTTAAAACTGCAGAAGTGGAGATCAAAAAGGAACATCAAGTGTTGATGATCAATATGAACAACGGTTTAAAGAAAGACAAGAAGGGAAAACGGAAGGGAAGTAAGGGCGTCAAGCAGGTTGCCGTGCCTGAAAAGAAACCCCGAGTTGGACCTAAGTCTGATACCGAGTGCTACTATTGTAAGGGGACTGGCCACTGGAAGCGCAACTGCCCCAAGTATTTGGCAGACAAGAAGGCCGGCAAGGCAAACAAAGGTATATATGATATACATGTTATTGATGTGTACTTGACTAGTGCTCGCAGTAGCACCTGGGTATTTGATACCGGTTCAGTTGCTAATATTTGTAACTCGAATCAGGGGCTACGGAACAAGCGACCGCTAGCAAGGGGTGAGGTCAAGATGCGTGTCGGCAATGGATCAAGCATTGATGTGATCACCGTTGGAATGCTACCTCTCCATTTGCCGTCAGGATTAGTTATAAACTTGAATAATTGTTATCTGGTGCCTGCACTGAGCATGAACATTGTATCTGGATCTTGTTTGATGCGAAGTGGTTATTCATTTAAATACGAGAACAATGGTTGTTCTATTTATATGAATGAAATCTTTTATGGACATGCACCGATGATGAATGGATTATTTCTATTAGATCTCGATGAAAATGTTACACATATTCATAATGTTGATGCTAAAAGGATTAAACTTAATGATGATATATCCGCATATATGTGGCACTGCCGTCTAGGTCATATTGGCGTTAAACGCATGAAAAAGCTCCATTCGGATTGACTTTTGGAATCACTTGATTTTGAATCATTTGATACATGTGAGCCATGCCTTATGGGCAAGATGACTAGAACACCGTTTTCCGGTTCAATGGAACGGGCGATAGATTTATTGGAAATCATACATTCTGATGTATGTGGTCTAATGAGTGTGTCGGCGCGAGGTGGATATCGTTATTTTGTTACTTTCACGGATGATTTGAGTAGATACGGTTATATCTACTTGATGAAACACAAGTCTGAAACCTTTGAAAAATTCAAGGAATTTCAGAATGAAGTGGAAAATCATCATAATAGAAAGATCAAATTTCTATGGTCCGACCGTGGAGGTGAGTATCTAAGTTACGAGTTTAGAATTCACATGAAAGAGTGTGGAATTGTTTCACAACTCACACCTGCCGGAACACCACAGTGAAATGGTGTGTCAGAACGTCGTAATCGTACTTTATTGGATATGGTTCGATCTATGATGTCTCTGACGGACTTGCCGTTGTCATTTTGGGGTTATGCACTAGAAACTGCTGCATTCACTTTAAATCAGGCACCATCTAAATCCGTTGAAAAGACACCGTATGAATTGTGGTTTGGAAACAAACCTAAGCTGTCATTTCTTAAAGTTTGGGGATGTGATGTTTATGTGAAGAAACTTCAACCGGATAAACTCGAACCCAAAGAGGAAAAATGCGTCTTCATAGGATACCCTAAGGAAACTATTGGGTATTCCTTCTATCACAGATCCGAGGGCAAGGTTTTTGTTGCCAAGAATGGATCCTTTCTAGAGAAAGAGTTTCTCGCGAAAGGTGTGAGTAGTCGGAAGCTAGAACTCGAAGAGGTTATTGAACCTTCTCTTCAAAGTATGGCGAGTAACGCATCGCCGGAAGTTGTTCCGGAGTTGGCTTCACCTGTTGAAGAGGGAACTAATGATAATGATCATGAAACTCCAAAAGAGAGTACTACCGAACCTTGCAAGTCTAGCAAGACGCGTGCAGCTCCCGAGCTATACGGAAATCCTGTCATGAATTTCATTGTTGATGAAAATGATGACCCTGCGACGTATGAAGAAGCGATGATGAGCCCGGATTCCAAAAAATGGTTAGAAGCCATGAAATCCGAGATGGAATCCATGTATGAATATCAAGTTTGGAACTTGGTGGAATTACCTCACGACCGAAAGGCTGTGGAGAACAAATGGATTTTCAAAAGAAAAACTGATGCTCATGGTAATGTGACCGTCTATAAAGCTCGACTTGTCGCAAAGGGGTTTCGAAAAATTCAAGGAGTTGAGTACGATGAGACATTCTCTCCCGTAGCGATGCTAAAGTCAGTTAGGATTATGTTAGCAATTGCTGCATATTTCGATTATGAGATATGGCAGATGGATGTCAAAACCGCGTTTCTCAATGGTAATATTGAAGAAGAGTTGTATATGATACAAACAAAGGGTTTTGCCAATCCTAAGGATGCTAACAAGGTGTGCAAGCTTCAACGATCCATCTATGGATTGAAGCAAGCATCACGAAGTTGGAATCTCCGCTTTGATGAGGTGATCAAAGAGTTTGGATTTGTCCAAACTTATGGAGAATCTTGTATTTACAAGAAAGTGGGTGGGAGCAATGTGGAATTTCTGATATTATATGTGGATGACATATTATTGATCGGAAATGATATAGATCTTTTAAACAGTGTTAAAAGTTATCTAAACAACAAATTTTCAATGAAGGACCTAGGTGAAGCGTCATACATATTAGGCATAAAGATCTATAGAGATAGATCTAGGCGCCTAATAGGGCTATCGCAAAGTACATACCTTGATAAGATTTTAAAGATGTTTAAAATGGACGGAAGTAAGAAGGGGTTCTTACCTATGTTGCAAGGCAAGAAATTGAGTAAGACTCAAAGTCTGGCTACGGCGGAAGAAAGAGAGATAATGGACAAAGTCCCCTATGGTTCAGCCATAGGCTCTATAATTTACGCCATGCTATGTACAAGACCGGATGTGGCACATGCTATTAGGTTGACTAGTAGGTACCAATCGGATCTAGGTTCGAAACACTGGATAGCGGTCAAGAATATCCTTAAGTACTTACGAAGAACTAAGGATATGTTTCTTGTGTACGGAGGTAAAGAAGAGCTAGTCGCTAAGTGTTATGTCAACGCTAGCTTTGACACTGATCCGGATGACTCTAAGTCTCAATCCGGATGCGTATTTCTCATGAATGGCCGAGTGGTTAGTTGGAGGAGTTCCAAACAACGTGTGGTGGCGGGATCAACAATGGAGGCCGAATATGTTGCTGCTTCGGAAGCAGCTCAAGAAGCGGTTTGGATGAAGGAGTTCATATCCGAACTAGGAGTGGTTGCAAACGCGTTGGACCCAATGGTGATCTATTGTGAAAACAATGGTGCCATTGCCAATGCCAAAGAACCAAGGTCTCACAAGCATTCCAAGCATATTAAGCGCCAGTTTCACTCCATCCGCGAGCATGTCAAGGATGGAGATATTAATATTTGTAAAGTACACACGGATCTCAATGTAGCAGATTCGTTGACTAAAACTCTCCCTAGAGCAAAACATGATCAGCACCAGAACTCAATGGGTGTTAGATTCATCACTATGTAACTAGATTATTGTCTCTAGTGCAAGTGGGAGACTGAAGGGAATATGCCCTGAGAGGCAATAATAAAGTGTTTATTATGTGTATCCAAGTATATGATAGATGTTTATTTTGCATGCTATAATTGTATTAATACGGAACCATTAATACATGTATGTTTAATAAACAAACAGAAAGTTCCTAGTTATGCCTCTCTCATAAACTAGCTCAATGATTAACAAGATGATCAAGGTTTCCTGATCATGGACATTGGATGTTGTTAATAACGGGATCACAACATTAGTGTAATGGTGTGATGAACATTCATCCGAAGTATAGAATTATGATCAAAGTCATTGAGTTTATATTGATATAACAACTTACAAAGTAATCCTAATCCTTAGACCATGAGATCATGTCAATCACTAACACCGGAAGAGTTTCTTGATAACATCAAACGTCACACCGTAATAGGGTGATTATAAAGATGGATTGAGAACTAATAAAGTGTTACGTTGAGGCCCATGGATCGAGAGTGGAATTTGTTCATCCCGATGACGGATAGATATACTCTGGGCCCTCTCGGTGATATCACATTGGTTAGCTTGCAAGCAAGTGATTTGATCACTAGAATGTTATAACACGGGAACGAGAAAAGAGTGCATGTCAGTAACGAGATCAAACTAGGTATGGAGATACCGATGATCGAATATCGGACATGTAATATATCGTGAAACAAAGGGATTAAGATACTAGCGTAAAAGGTTCCGACGATCACAAGAAAGTCATCGTTGAATGTGTGGGAGTCAGTATGGGTCTCCAGATCCCGCTTCTGATTATTGATACGAGAGGGGTCTCGATCATGTCCGCATTATTCACGAACCGTAGGGTGACACACTTAAGAGACACCGACATCCAATTGGAGCAAAAGTTTCATGCCAGAAAGAATAACAAGCGCATGAATTTATTTCACTAGATACCGAAACAGGTTTTCGGGTGAAATTGCAGAAAGTGTTTTTGCATGTGAAATAGAATAACAAGCGCAGGAATTTATTTCACTAGATACCAAAACAGGTTTTCGGGTGAAATTGCAGAAAGTGTTTTTGCATGTGAAATAGAATTCTAGCAACGGGTTATTTGTGAATGTTTGTCATTAAAGTAATTGACAAAATTCTGAATAAAATAAAAGAGTTTTATTTAATGAGAGTTTGCATTAAATTTGGTGGAAATTTAATGGCAAGTTTGAGTGGGATTTTGAGTGGCGGGAATTTAAAGGAATTTTGTGAGTGGAGTGTCCACCCACATGAAGAGGGGAGGGCAAGGGGGCAGCCCCCATGCGCCGGCCACCCCCTTGGGGTTCCCCCTCTCCTATAAAAGGCACCCCTCTCCTCACTTCTCACTCACACCTCCTCGTGAAGGATCTCTCTACCCCTCAAGAATTTATTCCCCATGGTCTCGGACTAGCGAGATACATGTTCCCGGTGGCTATTCGGCAAGAAAGAGTTGTGCTTCCGCTGCATCGCTGGAGCGAGGAGACGGAGGTTGCTCGGTGCCTCAAACGTGTGTGCGAGCACGGATGCGCTGCTGATTTGCGGCGCTAGGACTTCCTCTCGATCTTGAGATCGGCAAGAGATCGTCTACATCAACCACGAGTCGAACTCATTAAGCTTTGCCGGTCTTCAAGGGTATGTTCTCTATGGATATACATCTGCCCGTTACTTGTATGTAGTAGATAGATCTTGGTACATAGTTCCCATCGTAGGAATTTTTTTGTTTTCTATGCTGCGAACCCTACATGTTTAACACACACTCACAAGCCTTAATAAGAAGCACAATTGTGAAACTTATCTAAAAGGACAACACATTCTAAATAAACCATTTCCATTTCCCAAATCCTAGATAATCAATGTTTATCCCGGGGATTCGAGTTCATAAAATTGCATTACATTGCTTATGCATAATAGCATCTTGATTCTTTCAACATTAGTCCTTACCAGACCAATGATGTTATTTTTAGATACTGGATCCTCTATTGTCTCAAAGACCTTGATTGCTAATATGTTGCAAAAGTATCTATAATTTTTGATGCTCCATGCTTGTTTTGCACCAATTATATTATGTTTTTATCCACACTTTGTGGCATTTTTATGAATCTTCTGGAACTAACATATTACCAAGTGCCATAGAGTCAGTTTACTATTATCTGCTATTTTTGGTTTCAGAAAAATTAGCAAAGAAATATTCTCGGAATTGGAGAAAACAAAAGCCAAAGTTCCTATTTTTCTCGACATGACACGGAGTCCGAAGGAGAGACAAAGAGGCGCCATGAGGCAGCCACACCAGGGGGCCGCGTGGGCCCACCCTAGGCCATGCCTGGCTATGGTGTGGGCCCCCTGTTGCTCCACCAACCTTGCCCCTTTGCCTATATAAACCCCCCGAGACGAAAACCCTAAGTACCCGATTAGAATTCCACAAAAGAGTCCATAGCCGCCGCCACTGTCGTCCCTAGATCGGGAGGGATCTGAAGCTCTTCCTGGCACCCTACCGGAGAGGGGAGATCATCCCGGAGGTCTTCTTCATCACCATGCCAACCTCCAGAGAGATGTGTGAGTAGTTCATCCTTGGACTATGGGTCCATAGCAGTAGTTAGATGGTTGTTTCTCCTATTTTGTGCCACCATATTTAGATCTTGTGAGCTGCCTATCATGATCAAGATTTATTGTAATGGTACATGTTGTGTTTGCGGGGATCCGATGGATATTGAGTATTATGTCAGATTGATTATTGTTCTATCATGTCTATGTTATTTGTGATCTTGCATGCTCTCCGTTGCTAGTAGTTACTTTGGCCAAGTATTTGCTTGTGACTCCAAGAGGGAGTATTTATGCTCAATAGTAGGTTCATGCCTCTAGTAATCTGGGAGAGTGACAGAAACTTCTAAGATTGTAGTGTGCTATTGCTACTAGGGAGAAAATAGAAATCCTTTGTACAAGGGCAATTGTATTGTTTACATTACACACTTTGCTTAATGCAATTATCTATTGCTTGCAACTTAATACCTGAGGGTTGTTTGGATGATATCCTGGAGGTGGATTATTCATCATAGATGCAGTTGGATTATGGTCTATGTATCATGTTGCAATGCCCAAATGAATCTCATAGTGATCATCATGCCATGTACATGCATTGTTATGCATTCTCTATTTGTCAATTGCCCTGCTGTAATTTGTTCACCCAACATGTTATTTATCTTATGGAGAAAACACCTCTAGTGAACTGTGGACCCTGGTCCATTCCTTCCCATCGATATTCCATCTACTGTTTACTATTTAGTTTCTACAATTATCACAAGCAATTACTTTCTTCCACACTATACGTTTAATTCTTTGTTTTTAGCAAAACCAGTGAGCTTGACAACATCATTGATAAGTCGGGGAAAAGTATTTTGGTTGTGTTGTGTGCAGGTTCGATGTTGGTAGCAACACCTTCAGAAGTGGTTTGTTTCTCCTACTGGTTCGATAACCTTGGTTCTATAACTGAGGGAAAACTTGCTGTTGTGCTCATCATACCTTGCTCTTGGTGTTCCCAACAGGCTTTACATCAACCGAGCCGTCATCAAGCTTTTTCTGGTGCCGTTGCCGGGAGAAAGAGGATTTCTGCAAGGGGAGTCTCTCACAACCAATCTCTTTACTTTGTTTTTGTTTTGCTTAGTTTGGTTTGCTTATTTTTATCAAAAACACAAAAAAATTAGTTCCTTCTTTAGTTGTTATTTTGTTCTTAGCTCATTATATTGATACCTAAATTCACCCTTAAATACCTATCAATAGGTAGTGGTTCTATAATTAGGAAAGATAATATTGAAGAATTCTTTAATCATGTTAGTAAGCATAAAGATATTAAGGATAGATCCTTAGCAGAACATGCTCCAAATTATGAAACCGCTGCGGCTTATTTAGTTCACATGTTGGAGGCTAGGTTTGTTAAACTTAACCCCATGATGCAGCTAATGTTTCTTAAACTTCATGATATTGAGGACACTGAAAAGAGAGATTTTATCCTGGAAACTTTGCTTCAAGAATTTAATGATGTTGCTATAGAAGATAGAAAGGTCTTTGATCGTTTTAATATGCTAGGCTCATGTGTGGATTTTATTGGTACACTAGAAAATTTGGACAAAACCAAACCCAAAAATGGGGAGGAAATTAAAATACCAATACCTTTTAAACTTGTAGGAGTGCATGAAGCCTTGGAAAAGAATTTTGATTGGATTATTCCTAATAACCCATTTGATGAAAGTATTAAACCCAAGAGTATTGAGTGAGGATCCTATATAACTTATTTGGATAAGATACCTTTCCTTGTTGAAGATATTTCTGGTATTGATCTTAATGCTTCTTCATTCAAAAAATACTTGATTCTTGCTTTCTGTGCCAAACTGAAAGGCGTTAAAGAAAAGCACTCTTGGGAGATAACCCAATTTTTATTTCAGTAAGTTTTTCTTTTGTTGAGTCTTGGAAGTTATTGCCTCTGTAATAACCTCTCCTTATCCTTTTTTTTGGTTTTTGTACCAAGAATAGCCTCTAATAAGACGAAAGTAATATTTGGGGAAGTTGTTGTCCCGAAACAGATTTTTGTGCTTTGCTGTAAAAAATCTTGAAAAAATCCCAAAACGTTGTATTGATCTGAAATTGTTTGTGTGCATGCCCCTGATATTTACCCAACTTTCGCTAGTTTTGCACTTTTCCATTTGAGCAACAAAAGATTTTCGAAAAAAACGATCTTTACCTACAGGTCTGTTTTGATAGATTTCTGCCATTATTTGCATTTGCCTCTTAAATCGATTTCTTTTGAGTTCTTTTGATCACTTGAGCTTTTAAAAGGAGTTGCTACAGTAGCTTATGTTTTAATGGATGATTTACTTGAGTTGAAACAGAACCCAAAGGATTATTATCTTGAATACACTAATGTTGCTAATAAAGATTGTGTGAAGTTTAGTATGAAGGAAGTTTTCAAGTGTAGGGAGAGAATGATGTGATGAGATGAAGTATGGACAAAATCTCAAGCTTGGGGATTCCACCCGTGTCACCCCAAGAAATATTCAAGAGGTACAAGCGTCAAAGCTTGGGGATGCCCAAGGCATCCCCTTCTTCATCAACAAAAATCCCAGGTCTTCTTTCAAGATACTACATTTTTGCTTCATGCACTATGTGTTGTTCTTGGAGCATCTTTGTTTTTTTAGTTTCCTTTTTTTTGTTTTCTGCAATAATTTGGTTGGATCTCAACACACTTCTTTTGGAGAAGTCACACCCGTTCTTCATTTCCTAGAACACTCTAGTTTTCACTCTTATTGTTCTGCGAGTGTTCTCTTTTGCTAGCACTGCGTGTAGCTTTAGTTTTATTCTTATTTTTGCTTAGAACTTTTTAGTTCTTGTTTGTAGTTAGGTGAGACATGATCTCTGGTCTTTATTGACTATTATCTTTGTGAGTTGTTTCAAATAAGTTTATTGGTGTTAGAAAAGAGTAGAATGTTTCATGCTTATGGTGGTACAAAAAGAAGCTTGTTTTGACTGTGACTTAGACTTTATCATGTCATGTTAGATGTTGCCTTGACCATATGCTTAGTTATTATTGTTGTAGCATGACTTGTTTGAAACAATTGAGATTGCTTAATGTGCCATGAAAGAATCATGCGTTGTTTTAGCATACAAAAGCATAATATTGTGGTATTCTCCTTTGATGCTTTATTTGGGTTGACTTGGCACATGCTTACACCATGTTATGACTATGAACCAGTCACCTTAGCCTCTATGATCATTTAGTTTTTGACTTGTGATATAACTTTATGCTTTGATTAGTAATGTTTTCTCGCTCTGCATGATTATGGCCATTATTGCTCTCTTAGTTGGTCGCTCGCAGTCTTTCGCTAGCTGATGGGCGTGTTGATGACGCCTTATTGGGAGACCACAAGAGCAAGGTGTGATGAGAACAACAACAAGTTTTCCCTCAGTAAGAAACCGAGGCTATCGAACTAGTAGGAGGAAGGAAACGACTCAAAGGTGTTGCTAGCAACTTGGAGACCTGCACAACACAAACTCAAGACTTTACCCCAACGAACAGTGAGGTTGCCAATCTCACCGGTTTGCTGTAATAAAGGATTAACTGTATGGTGTGGAAGGTAATGATGGTTTGCAGAAAGTAAACAGTAACAGTGGGAGATGTATCAATGGTAAAGATTGGAACGGGGTCCATAGTTCACTAGAGGTGTTCTCGTTAGATAAACAAACATGGCATGCTGGGTAAACAAATTACAGCAGGGCAATTGACGAGACTGAGAAATGAATAACAATGCAATACTAGACATTCATGATTCTATGAGATTCGATTGGGCAATACAACAAGATACATAGACCACCATCCAATTACATCTATGACTAGAAATCCACCTTCGGGTTATCATCCGAACCCCCTCCATTATTAAGTTGCAAGCAACAGATAACTGCTTTAAGCAAAGTGTGCAAGGTAAACAACCCACATGTTCCATGAACAAGAGACCGTTGTTTTCTCCCTAGTGGCAACAACACATCTACAACCTTAGAGATTTCTATCACTTCCCTTAGATTAAATAGAGGCATGAACCCACTATCGAGCATAAATACCCCCTCTTGGAGTCACTAGCACCTACTTGGCCAAGATAGGAACTAGAAACAGAGAGCATGCAAGATCACAAACAACACAAACATGATAAAATCAATAAGACAAAATCATTAATCAATCTAACATAGTAATCTCAATATCCATCGGATCCCCGCAAACACAACATGCATGATTACAAATAGATAAGATCTTGATCATGAACGGAGCTCACAAGATCTAAACATGATAGCATAAAGGAGGAGATACAACCATCTAGGTACTACATGGACCCGTAGTCCAAGGTGGAACTACTCACGCTTCATACCGGAGGCTGGCATGATGAAGAAGAAGGCCTCCGGGATGATCTCCCCTCCGGCAGGGTGCCAGGAAGAGCTTTAGATCTCCACGATCTAGGGACGATGGTGGCGGCGGCTACAGACAGTTTCGTGGAATATTGATCGGGTATGAAAGAACATGTGGGCCTCCATGTGTGGTTTTGGTAATTAATGACAATCTCTATGGACTAATGCTTGTATCAAGTTGTACTTGTAGGAATTGTCCATAGGCAATGCTTGAACCATATGTTGGCTTCAAGGTTTGGATAAGAAGAAAGTGAAGAGGATCAAGTGGTGACCAAAGTGTTCAAAGAGTGATCCACAGATTGGTCATGTGAGAGTTAAACCTATGGCAAGTATGTATTGAAGAATAACATGGAGTAATATCTTTGGTGCACCTTCAAGGCATCAACATAATGAAGAAAAGAAGAAATGACGTGCAAGCTAAAGATGTGCAATATCTAGAAGATCTCATGGTTGAAGCTTGCCATCCTCGGTGATCATGGATCGATGAAGACAAGGTCAAAGTAAAGGTTTCCCCATGTTGTATGGGGGAGTAACTTACAAGTCTTCATCAAGCAAGTGCGTACAAGAGTAATCAAGAAAGGTGTTCCATCTTGAGAAGGACAAGACCGTCTACATCATAATCAAGTGGAATATGTGCAAGGCAAAGGTATGATCTTGATAGGGTTTCCTTCTTACCGGTCTCGTGGTGTTAGTTGGGGAGACCGGTTTATAGGATAGACAACCGTACTATCAAGAGGGGATCTCAAGTGAGTAACTCGATCATATCTTTTAGAGAGAACTCAAACCTTTGCATACTTAGCATCATCCTTTCTTGGTTGTTATTTGGATCTTATCCATGTGAGGTTCTAGAGCTTGTGGTAATATCCATAACAAGCTCTAGTTCATCAAAAACGGATTTCACTTTTATATCATATTGCATTTTGGATCCTTGAGGTTTTTCCGGTTTCTCACCAAGATAGGTATCTCACATTATAATACATGAAATGTTCTCTCTTGTTGGGTAACTCTTGCTGTCCTCTTTCCAACAAAATTGGTTTCGGGTCAATCGGAGTTTCCAAACTCTAGATATCGCCATTTGAAGTTTGCCTCTTATTTGGTCCAGACCGGAGTCTCCGGTCTGCCTGGACCGGAGTCTCCGGTGTGGTCCAGATTTTCCGAATGTGTTTCCGATGGTGACTTCAGAATCATGGCAGGGACATACTGTATGGGGGTCCGGAGCAAGGTCCGGAGGCTACTCCGGAATCTCCGGTCTTTGCTCAGTCCGGAGTCTCCGGTGTTGGAGGACCGGAGTCTCCGGCCAAGTTGGGTTGTGGCTGGTCCAGGTCATTCAGATAGGTGGTCCGGGGTCTAGTTCGGAGGATGGGCCGGGATCTCCGGTGTAGACCGGAGTCTCCAGTCTGACTTTTCCCCAACGGGCAGCAAACGGTCAGAAATCTGTGGGCCTATAAAAAGGGGCCCTTCTTCCCCAATGTCTTTGCTCGAGTTTTAACAAGCTTTCTCCTCCATTCTTGAACCTCTTGAGCTTGCTCCCCCTTCAATCCCTCTCTTGATTCTTGCATATACTTTAGGGATTTGAAAGAGGAGATCTAGATCTACAATCCCACCAATCCATCTCTCCTCTAAGTGAGGGGAACATCTTGGGATCTAGATCTTGGAGTGTGGATTTCCTCCATTGTTATTGCTCTCTTATTCCTCCACAAGCTTTTGTAGATTTGGTGGAATTTGGGAGAGAAGGATTTGAGCACTACTTGTGTTCTTTCCATTGCATTTGGTGCATCGATTTGAGTTCTCGGTGAGGATTCGTTTGAGTGAAAGTTGAGAAGCTTTTTACTCTTGGGTTCTTGGAACCCTAGACGGTTTGTTGGTGTTGCAGGTTGTGGCCTTGGTGACGTTTGTTGGGAGCCTCCAATTAAGTTGTGGAGAAGTGCCCCAACCTTGTGAGAGGTTCCGGTTTGCCACCGACAAGTGCACCGATAGTGGAAGTGTGGATCAATACCGTTGGGGCAAGATTCACCGGAGAATAAGGGAGGCCTTTTGTGGCGTAGGTGGTTAGATACCACCCCCTCTCCAAACGATACGTACTCCATGTTGGGAGGAACTCGGTAAAATATCATTGTCCCCGCGTTCCTCGGTTATCTCTATACCCGAGCTCTTTACTTATGCACTTTACATTGTGATAGCCTTCATGCTTGAAGTAATATATATCTTGCTATCACTTTGTTGCTTGTATTGCTTAACATAAGTTGTTGGTTCACATAGGTGAACCTTAGTTGTTCTAGGTTGTTCTTAACAAAGTAAACACTAGTTTTATTCCGCCTTTGTTGAGCCACTCTAGGAAAAGTTTTAATCGCCTATTCACCCCCTCTAGGCGACATTCGTATCCTTTCAGGGTACTTAGGGTTTAGGCATCGAGGGGTCTTTATAGGCGAAGAGGCAAGGCAGGGGGGTCGCCAGGGCGACCGCACCCCCCATGCGTGGGACCACCTTGGCCGCGCGGCCAGGGGGTGTGGCTCCCTGGTGGCTCTCCTCCGTCTCGTATTCAGGCTTCGTGTTCCCCACAGTAAAATATTGACTTTGGCTTTTGTCCCATCCAATTCTGAGAATATTGTTTTTCTGCCTTTCTAGAACCAAAAACAGAAGAAAACATGCAACTGGCACTATGCCATCTTGTTAATAGGTTAGTACCAACAAACATATAAAAACACCTCAAAGTGTAGACAAAGCAAAGCAAAGTAGATACTAAACAAGCATGGAACATCAAAAATTATAGATACGTTTCTGACGTATCAAGCACCCCCAAGCTTAATTGCTGCTCGTCCTCGAGTAGGTAAGTGATAAAAAGAATAATTTTTTAGGTGACATGCACCATCAAAATCAAGATCAAACCATTTGCAAGCATTGAAAGCTGGGATCAAAGAACTCTAAACATGAACATGAAAGATGGATTTCTAACAGTAAGACAAAGTAACTATGCATGCAACATGAAAGGCTACAAACAAAGATCATGAATAACATGCATTGAAAAACATTTGTTTGTTTCACATACTGAAAACATGGCATAGTGGCATTCATCTTGTCCCTCACGGAGTAGCAAATAGATGCATAGGACACCTTCAAAGTTCATAACAGTGACTAGATACAAATAGCACAAGAACAAGTAATATCAATAATATGCATCAATCAATAAGTTTTGGGAAAATGCACATAGAACTAAGAATGGCAACTATGCTCTCTTAACTGGTGCCTAAGGATAGAAGGTGGAGACTTAATATAAAAGTGGAAAGGCCCTTCATAAAGGGAAGCATGGATTTCAAGTTTCAAAAAGAGCTTCCAAAAATTATGGTACTTGTTAGCTTTCAGCTCTCATTTCCCCTATCATAAGCATCTTGAAGTGATTAAGGTTAAAGTGAACAAACTATGGAGTATATGCTTGACAAAGTATTAGTTGGCAATCTCATGTCCCTTGAATACGAGGGCCGCTCCTCATGCTACTCAACTTTAGTCACCTGTAAGTTCTTGTCATAGTAAGTACATGTGTATCATAGAGAACCGCCAACTGGGTACCCCTTGCACATGATACATGATCTATCCCATAATCAAAATGACAAGGCAAGCAGACAATGAGCATATCAGAAATCTTCTTATTTACCATGTGAATATGGTGCCTTTTTCTCTCTTTCCTCTTTTCAATATGTCTCTTTTTTATAAGAAGAAAGCTTCATAGATGTCATTATGGTGATGCTGCAAGTTTCCACCATGATTACGCATGGCTTAGACTAGCGGCCCAGGCGTTTATCTAACACACATACATAACTCCATAGACTTACAAGCTCCCCTTTTATTTCACACCGACGATATCCATAGATAAAAGAGCATGATATCAACTATGTACAATGTACATGTGCAATGTTGAAAGCGTTCCTCGTGACAACACGGTTCTGCTAATTCCAACGTATAAGTGCAAGCATATACAACATAGATGGCACAATGGTTCAAGTTTATTAGGTGCAAGAAAAATAAAGTGTTCCATCAAGTTTGTGAGAGCTTTAATCACTAAGTTTTCTCATAACAAAATACTTTTTAATTGGAAGATAGATAAAAACAAGAATATACTTGGAATGGTGTAACACAACATGCATAGGGATTTATAGTGGACACTTTTGGAATAACTTTTTTTCTTGGGAGTTGGATGCATGAGTAGAGCTTACTCATACAAGTGGAGGCTAGCAAAAGACTAGGAGCGACCAACTAAGAGAGCGATAATGGCCATAATCATGCAGAGCGACAAAACATTACTAATCAAAACATAAAGTGGTACTACAAGTCAAGGAATAAATGATCATAGAGGCTATGATGACTTGTTCATAATCATAACATGATGTGAGCATGTGCCAAGTCAACCCAAACAAAGCATCAAAGGAGAATACCACAATACTATGCTTTTGTATGCTAAAACAACACATCATTCCTTCAAGGCACACTAAGCATTCCCAATTGTTTCGAACAAGTCATGATATAGCAATAATCACTAAGCATAAGGTGAAAACAACACCTAGCATGACATGCTAAAGTCTAAGTCACAGTCAAAGCAAGCTCCTCTTGTACTACTCAAGCAAGAACTTTCTACTCCTTTCCAACACCAATCAACTTATTTGAAACAACACATCGAGAACGGGGGTCCAAACTACTTTATTTAAGCAAACTAAGAAAACCAAACGAAAACTAAGATGCTCCAAGAACAACACAATTGTGCATGAAATAATAAAAACGAAGTGTCTAGAAAGACCTGAGATTTTTATTGATGAAGAAGGGGATGCCTTGGGCATCCCCAAGCTTTGACGCTTGTACCTCTTGGATATTTCTTGGGGTGACATGGGGTGGCATTCCCAAGATTGAGATTTTGTCCATTCTTCATCTCATTACATCATTCTCTCTCTACACCTGAAAATTTTCCTTCATACAAAACTTCACACAATCTTCATTAGCAACATTAGTGTATTCAAAAGATAATAGACCTTTGGGTTTAGCTTTAGAACAGAAAAACTTTCACTAAAAACACAAGCTACTGTATCAATTCCCTCAAAAAGTTCAATTTCCCAAAAATAAGCCAAAAAGGAATCAATAAGAAGCAAATGCAAATAATGGCAGAAATCTGTCAAAACAGACCAGCAGGTAGAAACCGATTTTTGTCGATGACCTTCTGTTGCTCAAATCAAAAAATGTTGAACTAAAGAAAGTTAGATAACATACTGGAGGATTTATTGCAAAATATCAGCTCAATCCGACTTACAGAGATTCCTCACGAATTTTTATGGTGGAGCACAAAAATCTGTTTCGGGACAGCAACTCCCCAAATCTTACTTCCCTCTCATTAGAGGTCATTCTTGGCACAAAAAGCAAACAAAAAGGATAAGGATAGGTCATTACTGAAGTAATAACTTCCAAGACTCAAGAAAACTCTTGGGTTATCTCCCAACAAGCACTTTTTTAATGCCTTTAAGTTAGGCACAAGAAGCAAGAATCAAGTGTTTTCAAATGAGGAATTAAGATCAATACTTGCAATTTCTTCAACTAGGAAAGGTATCTCATCCAAATTAGTTTTGGAGGATCCCTTCTCATCTCTCCTTGGTTCACTACTTTCATCAAAAGGATTTTTAGGAACAATCCAATCAAAATTCTTTTCTAAGGCTTCATGCATTCCAACAACTTTAAAGGGTATGGGTAACTTAATTTCCTCTCTATGTTTGGTTTTATCTGAAGTACCCATAACATCTACGCAAGAGCCTAGCATATTAAAACATTCACCTTTTTTTCTTCCTTAGCAACATCACAGAACTCCTTTAGTAAAGTTTCTAGGATAAAATCTTTCTTTTCAGGGTCCTCTTCTTCTTTTAGTTTGAGAAACAAAATTTGCATCATGGGGTTAAGGTTAACAAACCTAGCCTCCAACATATGAACTAAAGAAGCTGCGACAATTTCATAATTAGGAGCAAGTGCTGCTATAGATCTATCCTCAATATCCTCATGTTTGCTAACATGATTAAAGAATTCTTCAATATTTTCTTTCCCAATTATGGAGCCACTACCTAATGAAAGGTCTTTCAGGGTGAACTTGGGGATCAACATTGTGAGCTAGAGCAAGGTGACAACTAGAGTAGGGAATATTTTTTTGTGTTTTTTATAAGAGAAAGCAAACCAAACTAAACTATTTTTTTTGGAGTTTTTGATAAAAAGCGGCAAACAAAACCAAGCAAAAGAAACTAAGCAAAACAAAAACAAAGTAAAGAGAAAGGTTGAGAAGGACTCCCCTTGTGAATACGTCATTAGACTCCCCAGCAACGGCGCCAGAAAAGCTTGTGATGGGCATGTTGATGACGCCTTGTTGGGAGACCCCAAGAGCATGGTGTGATGAGCACAACAACAAGTTTTACCTCAGTAAGAAACCAAGGTTATCAAACCAGTAGGAGGAAGGAAACGACTCAAAGGTGTTGCTAGCAACTTGGAGACCTGCACAACACAAACTCAAGACTTTGCCCCAGCAAACAGTGAGGTTGTCAATCTCACCAGTTTGCTGTAGCAAAGGATTAACTGTATGGTGTGGAAGGTAATGGTGGTTTGCAGAAAGTAAACAATAACAGTGGAAGATGTATCAATGGTAAAGATTGGACCGGGGTCCATAGTTCACTAGAGGTGTTCTCCTTAGATAAAAAAACATGGCATGCTGGGTAAACAAATTACAACAGGGCAATTGACAGGACTAAGCAAGGCATAACAATGCAATACTAGACATTCATGATCCTATGAGATTCGATTGGGCAATAAAACAAGATACATAGACCGCCATCTGATGACCCACAAGTATAGGGGGTGTATCATAGTACTTTCGATAAATAGGAGTGTCGATCCCAATGAGGAGCAAAAGGTGTTGACTAGTGGTATGGAGCAGGAAATCTCTATAAATACTTAGCAAACGGATTTTAGGGGTTTTCTGATAAAGCAAAGAAACAAAGTGAAAGTAATAAAGACAAAGAACAACTGCAGCAAGTGGCCCAATCCTTTCTTAGCAAAGGACAAGCCGGTGTAAATACTTATAAGGACCAAACGTTCTCGAGGACACATGAGAATACTGTCAAGTGCTTTTGATTCAAATAGCTGAGTAGTCTTCTTTGGTGTTGTAAGTTTTGTGTGGGTGAACCTGTGCTAATGTATCGACCTTACTTGGACTAATACATACTTTTGATTAAACCCATGTAAGCATCCGCAACTACAGGAAAGCAATTAAGATATAAATGTAACCACAACCTTAAACTCTGAGATCCTACACTCGCTTTTGCAATGGTGTCCTAACGGGGGTTCAGGTTTCTGTCACTCCGGTAACCCCACGATTAGTAGCCAAATACACAATGCATTCCCCTAGGCCCATAAATGGTGAAGTATCATGTAGTCTATGTTCACATGACACCACTAGAAGAATAGCACCAGAACTTAAATACTAAACCATTGAATAATATCTCAAGACAAAAACACTACTAACAACATGACTTCTCCCATGTCCTCAAGAACTAAACGAACTACTCACAAGACATCATATGGATCAAGATCAAAGATGATATGGTGATGAATAACAATCTGAACATAAACAATAATCCAATGGTTCTACTCACAAGCATCAACTACAATAGTAATCAACACCTGGAAAGTTTCCCCTAAGAACTATGCAAGTATTCAACATGATTGTCATAGTGGGATGGAGTGGTGATGATGGTGCTGGTGGAGATGATGGTGTGGGTGATGATCTTGATGAAGTCTAGCTTGGTGATGGTGTTGATGGCGACGATCTCCCCTCTCCAGGAAGGAATTTCCCCGGCAGAAATCTGTCTGCCAGAGAGCTCTTTCTCTCTCGGTGTTTTCTGCCCTGTAGAGGCGACCGAATCTTTCTATGGTCGCTCCCCATGTTTCAGGGTTCCGAGAGGAAGATATAGGCGAGAGGGCGGAGTCGGAGGCCGGCCAAGTGGGCCACACCCCCTGTAGGCGCGACCCAGTGGTGGCCCGCGCCTAGGGGGGTCCCTTCGTCTTCTGGGAAAATATGATTTTCCATAATTTTTCTAGTATTTTTCTGATCTTCGCAAAATTGCATCAAAACACCTCTTTTTCCATCAGAATACTGACTCCGGCAGTCCATCCTCCAAGTATCATCCAACATGCAAAAACAGATGAAAAGACATAAGTAACACCTCTTAATATGAAATATATCAATGAATAGAGGAAAATTATGATATAGAATGGTGATGAAAATTGGACGTATCAACTCCCCCCAAGCTTAGACCTTCGCTTGTCCCCAAGCGAAAACTGAGCTCAGTAAACATGTCCACATGTTTATGGAGTGAAGTGTCGATAAAAAGAATACGGAAAAGAAGCATCACACTTACCATTACACAAATCATAGAAGAAAGCAACTCACCATTATATAACTTAGCTTGCAATAAGTAGAGGAGTCACAATAGAGATGCATAAAGATAAATCATAATTGGAATGGGCAAACTTTGTTCTTGGTCAGAGAACAGCTGGCAAACAGTTTCACAAAAAGCTTTTGTAGAAATTTTCACAACAAGAGTACTCTTTGCTCAAACAAAAAAGTTTTTTCACAATAATGTCCTTCAAAGTAATACTCAATAGATAAGAGTCTTGTGCAAACAAGGAAGATAGATAACATGATTGAATAAATCATCATATGAATGCTTGAAACACAACAACTCAAATGGTTTCTACAGAAAGAGAGGAAGTAGGTTTACTGACTCAACTTAGAAGTAGGAGAAAGGTCCCTTCATAAAGGGAAGCAGGGATTTCAATTTCATAAAGAGCTTCCAAAAGATTATGGTACTTACTAGCTTTGAGCCCTTAGTGCCCCTATCATAAGCATCTTGAGGTGATTAAGGTTAAATTGAATAAATATGGAGTATATGCTTGATGAAATATAAGCTGACAATCTCATGTCCCTTGAGTACGAGGGCCGCTCCTCATGCTACTCAATTCTAGTCACCGGTAAGTTCTTGTCATTGTAAGTGCATGTGTATCATAAAGAACCGCCAACGGGGTACCCCTTGCACATGATACATGAGCTATCCCATAACCAAAATGACAAGGCAAGCAGACAGTGAGCATCTCAGTGATATTTTTTTTTCTATTTGCATAGGTATTTATTGAGGATGCTTCACAGATTGCTCACTATGGTTATGCTACAAGTTTCCACCATGATTAGGCATGGCTTAGGCTAGCGGCCTAGGCGTTTCTCTAACTCACATACATAACTCCATGGACTTACAAGCTCCCCTTTTATTTCACACCGACGACACCTACAAACAAAAGAGCATGATATCAACTGGATATGTATCCATAAGTGTTGAAAGCATTCCCCATGACAGCACGGTTCTGCTAATCCCAACGTATAGATGCAAGCATATACAACTTCGATGACACAATGGTTCAAGTCTATTAGGGGCAAGAAAATAAGGTGTGCCATCAAGTTCATGAGAGATTTACTAACTAGTTTTCACATAACAAAATACTTTTTAATTCGAAAGATAGATGAAGCTTTAAAATTTGCTTGGAATAGCAATGATGCTAATAGGTAGATATGGTGGACACAAATGGCATAGGTTTGGTTCAAAGGGATTGGATGCATGAGAAGTATGCCTTCTCAAAACAGGTTTTTGGCTAGCAAGGCTGGGTAGCAAGCAAAAGAGTTGAAGGAAACAAGTAAACATACAAGTGATTCCAAACATGCAATCTTACTTGAAGACACAAAAGATCTTAAATAAAGAATACTAAGCTTATGAGCCAATCAAGAAAGAAAATAAAAGATACAAAATACCTGTAAGCTTCCTGAGCAGAGATCGGTTTGCCAAAACAAATTTAGATCTACTTGATGCTCCCAAAGTGATACCAATACTGATCAACAAGATCAATCATATAATAGAGATTGCAAACTAAAATAAGAAGTGAAAAAATTAAAAGATGAGACTTCTCATTAATATTCCATAAAGGCACTCACACCAAGGGATACATAGATAATCAACTAAAGGAGAGATACTTCCACAATGCAAACCAACCTATAAGATAACTTCTCTACCACGGATATGAATCCACTAAAAAGGTAAAAGATAATGATGTGATACCGCAGCACTCCCCCAAGCTTGGAACAAGCCAAGGGGATGCCAAACCTGATGACGAATTACTCCTTCGGTGGTGGTGGTGTTCTCTTGATAAGCTCCTCAATCAGTTTCTTCAAATCCTCAATCTCGAAGGTCAGAATATGAATCAACTCCGAGTTTTGCTCAATGCGGTTCATGATCATATCAGACCGAGAGTCCCAGTCCTTGCTATTGTTTCCCCCCTCTTCCTTCTTAGTGTGTTCCTTCCCTGCATGGTTAGAGCGAGGCAAATCCCAAACCGAGGGCAAGTTCCCTTTGGGCACCTTTTGGAATTGTTGCTCATGTATAAGAGTATGTAACCGATTCTTGGTACATGGAGGAGGAGACCGTGGAGCGAGGATATGACGCGGGGTTTCCCTCCTATAGACATCTGTGCTATCCTTCTAAGCTTGGTAGTGTTTTCCACCACTCCAATGCTTGCGACGGTAGCGCGGGTGTCCGGATGCTCGTCCTCCTCCATGTCTTCTTCATCCCCAACCAAGATATCATCCTCCTCGGGGTTTTGAGGATCATCCTCTTCGGTATTATTTCTTTTGTCGGTGGTGGAGACCATGGTGCTCTAAACTTTGAGAAGATTTCCTGACAGAAATAGATCGAAACGAAAACACGACGAGAACACGATACACGAACCTCGGGGGATCCGGGGGGTTATATATTACGAAGTTTCAAAGCATGAGGAAGGTACTGGTGCGAACACGAGGCGGAGACGGAGCACAGGGGTCCCACACCCCCTCCAGGCGCGGCCAGCTGGGGCCCGCGCCTGGGGTGGGTGTGGCCACCCGGACTCCGTTTCCTCCTCTGTTTCATTTCATAACCTTCCATATGTAATAAAAACATAAAAATATAAAAAGATTAGGCTTTCACGAACCTTCTGTTTTCACCACTTTTACCTATCAAAGATGGACTCTGCAGACTCCTTTTCTCCTTCTCCTGAAAATTTCTTTCATGCAAGGCTTTACACAAACCTCAATATAAACATTAGTGTAAGCAAAAACAATAAAACTTTAGGTTCACATTTCAACTGAAATCCATCAAAACAAAAGCTTTTGTAGCAACTCCTTTACAAAACCCCAAAAGAATCTGGAAGGGAATCAATATAGGAGGCAAATGCAAATGAAGGCACAAATCTGTCAAAACAGACCAGCAGGTAAAGATTGATTTTCTCGAAAACCTTCTGTTACTCAAATCAAAAAGTGCAAAACTAATGAAAGTTGGGTAACAACTTGGAGAACAAGCACAGAAAAATACAGCTCCATCCGAAGTACTGAGCTCCTTCACGAATTTTTACAATGCAGCACAAAAATTTGTCCCATGACAGCCACTTTTCACAACTCCTCTACTTCTCAAAAGTAGTTGAACTTGACACAAAAAACCAAAACAAAAAGGATAAGTAGCGGTTATTACTGAGGTAATAACTTCCAAGACTCGACAAAACTATTGGGTTATCTCCCAATAAGTACTTTTCTTTAATGCCTTTAAGTGAGGCTTGAAAGTTTCAAAAATGCTCACATAGGAGATAAATATCTGAAATGAAAGAGAGCATTAAGAAGAAAATAACCAACACATTTGAGTCTAACCCACTTCCTATGCATGGGGGTATCATGAGAAAACAAATTGTTGAAACAAAAAGCCACTAGCATAGGAAGACAAAACAAATGCAACATCAAAGCTTTCAACATAAAACGGGGAAACTTAACATTATTAAGATGCATAAAACCATGTTTCCCTCTCTCATAATAACTTTTAGTAGCACTTTGAATAAAGTTGACAATATAAGTGTCACATGAGACAACTTTATCATCAGAATGAGCATACTTACAATCACCAAAAAGAGGTCCAAGGTCATAAACAGGATCAATAGAAGAAAGTTGTTCCATCCTGAAATCTTTATTAGGCAAGCCATTTTCACAAGGAGCTTTAGAAAATTTGGAAAAGTTAAACTCATAAGAATCTTCATCAAACTTAGTCAAAACTTTTTCCTTTTTACAATCTATAATAGCTCCACAAGTGTTCAAGAAAGGTCTACCAAAAATTATAGGGAAAGTTTTACTAGCTGCTGAATTAAGCACTAGAAAATCAACAGGATACTTAATCTTACTGTAGAGGACCTCCACATCTCTTACAATACCAATAGGGCAAATGGTTTCCTTATTAGCTAGGTGAATAACCACATCAATGTCCCCAAGCTCACAAGGACCAATTTCATGCACAATTTCCTTGTAAGCTCATAAGGAATAACACTAGAACTAGCACCAATATCACATAAACCATAGTAGCAATGATCACCAATTATAACAGAAAGCACATGGACACTAGATTTTCTAGCTTTACTAGGACGAGAGACAATATTAGAAGCGTCTTCACAGAAGACAATGTGCTCATCCTCTATATTTCTAGTGACAAGATCTTTCACGATCGCTACCACAGGTTCAGTATTCATTAGCTCATCAGGTTCCACAGTTTTCTTTGTACTTTTGTTATTCGCACTAATCATCATAGAATACTCCTTTACCTTAGCTAGGAAAGGTATTTTCTCAACATAAGGTTTAGGCAAAATATGATCAATAGTACAAACTTTAGTGCTTCTAATAGGAACATGACTAACAACATCTTTATAAGGTGCATGGTACTTATTCCACTTCTTTTGGGGAATTTCTATGTAAGAGGCAAATGCTTTAAAACAATTGGCAATACTTTGGGAGTCAAGACCAAACTCATTACTAATATCACGGAAGTCATCAGTTCCCATAAAAGATTTTATGCATTCATAATCATAGTTTATACCTGACTTTCTTCCTTTGTCATTCTCCCAAGCTTCAATGTTCTCTTTAATACGGTCTAGGAGATCCCATTTAGCTTCTTCCTTCATACGTGTGAATGATCCAGCACAAGAAGCATCTAGTAAATCTTTATCATGAAGAGAAAGCCTAGCATAAAATTTATTAATAATGATATTGTTAGGGAGTTCATGAATAGGACATTTAAGCATTATTAACTTCAATCTCCCCCAAGCTTGAGTTGTACTCTCTCCATCACGAGGCCAAAATTTATATATCAGATTTATATCCTTATGAATTTAACTAGGAGGATAGAATTTAGAATAAAAGAGAGGTACTATTTCCTCCCATTCCATGGATTGCCTACTCTTCAGCAGCTTATACCATTCTTCATCTCTCCCTTTCAAGTATATAGAGAGTAACTTCTTCTTTACCTGTTCAATTATGATACCTGCACACTTAAACAACTCACATAATTCATGGATAAAAAGCAAATGATCACCAGGTGGACAGTTCCATCCCCAAAATAATAATTATCCATAACACGATCAACAAGACTTGTAGGTATCTTAAAAGGATCTATCTCAACAGGTGGTAGTTCATCTACTACCCTAACAGTGGTAATAGTTTTCCCAAATAGAAAACCAAGTGGGTTATCCATATTGGAAACAAAGTAACAAACAAAAATAAAAAGCAATACTCACAGTAGAAGTTTCCTTTACCAGTTCCACTCTTCAAGAGCACTTCACTCCCCGGCAACGGCGCTAGAAAATAGTCTTGATGACCCACAAGTATAGGGGGTGTATCGTAGTACTTTCGATAAATAGGAGTGTCGATCCCAACGAGGAGCAGAAGGTGTTGACTAGTGGTATGGAGCAGGAAATCTTTGTAAATACTTAGCAAATTTTTAGGGGTTTTCTGATAAAGCAAATAAACAAAGTGCAAGTAATAAAGACAGCGAACAACTGCAACAAGTGGCCCAACCCTTTATTAGCAAAGGACAAGCCGCTGGAAATACTTATAAGGACCAAACATTCTCGAGGACACATGGGAATACTGTCAAGTGCTTTCGCTTCAAATAGTTGAGTAGTCTTATTTGGTGTTGTAAGTGTTGTGTGGGTGAACCAGTGCTAATGTACTGACCTTACTTGTACTAATACATACTTGTGATTAAACCCCCTGGAAGCATCCGCAACTACAGGAAAGCAATTAAGTTATAAACCTAACCACAACCTTAAACTCTGAGATCCTACACTCCCTTGTGCAATGGTGTCCTAACGGGGGTTCAGGTTTCTGTCACTCCAGCAACCCCACGATTAGTAGCCAAATACACAATGCATTCCCCTAGGCCCATAAATGGTGAAGTATCATGTAGTCGATGTTCACATGACACCACTATAAGAATAGCATCAGAACTTAAATACTAAACCATTGAATAATATCTCAACACAAATACCCTACTAACAACATGACTTCTCCCATGTCCTCAAGAACTAAACGAACTACTCACAAGACATCATATGGATCAAGATCAAAGATGATATGGTGATGAATAACAATCTGAACATAAACAATAATCCAATGGTTCCACTCACAAGCATCAACTACAATAATAATCAACACCTGGAAAGTTTCCCTAAGAACTATGCAAGTATTCAACACGATTGTCATAGTGGGATGGAGTGGTGATGATGGTGCTGGTGGAGATGATGGTGTGGATGATGATCTTGATGAAGTCTAACTTGGTGATGGTGTTGATGGCGAAGATCTCCCCTCTCCGAGAAGGAATTTCCCCGGCACAAATCTATCTGCCAGAGAGCTCTTTCTCTCTCGGTGTTTTCTGCCCCGTAGAGGCGACATAATCTTTCTGTGGTCGCTCCCCATGTTTTAGGGTTCCGAGAGGAAGATATAGGTGAGAGGGCGGAGTCGAAGGCCGGCCAGGTGGGCCACACCCCCTATAGGTGCGACCCAGTGGTGGCCTGCGCCTAGGGGGTGTGGGCTCCCTGTGGCCCATCTCTGCCTCCCCTTCTGGCTTCCTTCGTCTTCTGGGAAAATATGATTGTCCAAAAAATTTCTGGTATTTTTCTGATCTTTGTGAAATTGCATCAAAACACCTCTTTTTCCATCAGAATCCTGACTCCGGCAGTCCATCCTCCAAGAATCATCCAACATGCAAAAACAGATGAAAAGACATAAGTAACACCTCTTAATATGAAATATATCAATGAATAGAGGCAAATTATGATATAGAATGGTGATGCAAATTGGACGTATCACCATCCAGCTACATCTATGAATAGAAATCCACCTTCGAGTTATCATCCGAACCCCCTCCAGTATTAAATTGCAAGCAACAGATAACTGCTTTAAGGAAAGTGTGTAAGGTAAATAATCCACTTGTTCCATGAACAAGAGACCGTTGTTTTCTCCATAGTGGCAACAACACATCTACAACCTTAGAGATTTCCGTTGCTTCCCTTAGATTAAATAGAGGCATGAACCCACTATCGAGCATTAATACCCCCTCTTGGAGTCACTAGCATCTACTTGGCCAAGATAGCTACTAGAAACCGAGAGCATACATGATAGAATCAATAAGACAAAATCATTAATCAATCAGACATAGTAATCTCAATATCCATCGGATCCCCACAAGCACAACATGCACGATTACAAATAGATAAGATCTTGATCATGAACGGAGCTCACAAGATCTAAACATGATAGCACAAAGGAGGAGATACAACCATCTAGCTACTACATGGACCCGTAGTCCAAGGTGTAACTACTCACGCTTCATACCGGAGGCTGGCATGATGAAGAAGAAGGCCTCCAGGATGATCTCCCCTCCGGCAGGGTTTCGGTAAGAGCTTCAGATCCCCCCGATCTAGGGACGATGGTGGCGGAGACTATAGACGGTTTTGTGGAATATTGATCAAGTACTTAGGGTTTAGGCATCGGGGGGTCTTCATATCGTAGGCAGGAGGGTCACCATGGCGGCCACACCCCCCAGGCCCACCTTGGCCGTGCGGCCAGGGGTGTGGCCCCCTGGTGGCTCTCCTCCGTCTCGTATTCAGGCTTCATTTTCCCCACGGTAAAATATTTACTTTGGATTTTGTCCCATCCAATTCTGAGAATATTGATTTTCTGCCTTTCTGGAACAAAAAACAGAAGAAAACATGCAACTGACACTGTGGAATCTTGTTAATAGCTTAGTACCAGAAAACATATAAAAACACCTCAAAGTGTAGACAAAGCAAAGCAAAGTAGATACTAAACAAGCATGGAACATCAAAAATTATAGATATGTTTCCGACGTATCACTAGCCTCCACCTGTACTAAGTATGAGCTCTACTCGTACATCCAACTCCCAAGAAACCAATTTATTCAAAAGAGTCCACTATAAATTCCTATGCTTGGTGTGTTACACCATTCCAAGTATATTCATGTTTTTATATATCTTCCAAATTAAATTTTTGTTATGTGAAATTAGTGATTAAAGCTCTCATGAACTTGAAGGAACATTTTCTTTCTTGCACTTAATAAACCTGAACCATTGTGACTATCTTATGATGCTTATATGCTTGCAAATTGTAAGTTGGGAATTAGAAAAACCATGCTGTAATGGGGAACGCTTTCAACATTGCACTTATTCTATTTAGTTGATATCATGTTCTTTTGTTTATGGATGCCGACAGTGTGAAATAATATGGGAGCTTGTAAGTCCATGGAGTTTGTATATGTGTTAGAGAAACGCCTAGGCGGCTAGCCTAAGCCATGCCTAATCATGGTGGAAACTTGTAGCAAAACCATAGTGGCATTCTATGAAGCATCCTCAATAAAAAACTATGCAGATAGCAAATAAAAAGATCGCTGAGATGCTCACTGTCTGTTGCCTTGTCATTTTGATATGGGATAGCTCCTGTGTCATGGGTCAAGGGGTACCCCGTTGGCGGTTCTCTATGATACACATATACTTACAATGACAAGAACTTGCCTGGGACCAAAGTTGAGTAGCATGAGGTCTCGGTACTCGTACTAAGGGGAATGAGATTTTAAACTTGTGATTTGTCAATCATATAACTCATATTTTCCCTCACTTTAACCTTAATCACTTCAAGATCCTTATGATAGGGGAAATGAGAGCTCAAAGCTAATAAGTACCATAATTTATGGAAGCTTTATAAAACCATTTAATCCCTACTTCCCTCTACGAAGGGCCTTTCTTTTTACTTTTTGTTGAGTCTCCATCTTCTATCTTTATGCACCAGTTAAGAGAGCATAGTTTTCATTCTGAGTTCAATGTTCATTGTCCCAAAACTTGTTGATTGATTCATAATTATGGTATTGCTTGTTCTTAAATTATTTGTATCTAGTCACTATTATGAACTTTGAAGGTGTCCTATTTATTTATGTTTTTCTATTCCATGAAGGACAAGCTGAATACCACTCTTGCTATGTTTTCTATATGTTAAACAAACAAATGTATTTCAAAGCATTATTCATGATCTTTTGTTTGTGTAGCCTTTCATGTTGTGACATAGTTGCTATGTCTTATTGTTAGAAATATAACTCTCATGCTTATGTTTAGAGTTCTTTGATTCCAGCTATCAATGCTTTGCAATACTTTTATCAAGATTGTGATGGTGCATGTCACCTCAAGAATTATTCTTTTTATCACTTAGCTACTCGAGGATGAGTAGGAGTTAAGCTTGGGGAGGATGATACGCTGCAAATGTATCTATAATTTTTTTATGCTCCATGCTTATTTTGCACCAATTATATTATGTTTTGTCCACACTTTGTGGCATTTTATGAATCTTCTGGAACTAACATATTAATAAGTGACACAGAGCTAGTTTCCTGTTCTCTGCTGTTTTTGGTTTCAGAAAAACTAGTAAATAAATATTCTCGGAAGTGGACGAAACAAAAGCCGAAGTTCCTCTTTTTTCCGACACGACACGGAGTCCGGAGGAGAGACGAAGAGGCGCCATGAGGCAGCCACACCAGGGGGCCGCACGGGCCCTCCCTGGGCCATGCCTGGCTATGGTGTGGGACCCCTAGTGCTCCACCGAGCTTGCCCCTTCGCCTATATAAACCCCCCGAGACGAAAACCCTAAGTACCCGATCAGAATTCCACGAAAAATTCCGTAGCCTCTGCCATTGTTGTCCCTAGATTGGGAGGGATCCGAAGCTCTTCCCGGCACTCTGCCGGATAGGGGAGATCATCCCGGAGGCCTTCTTCATCACCATGCCAGCCTCCGGAGTGATGTGTGAGTAGTTCATCCTTGGACTATGGGTCCATAACAGTAGCTAGATGGTTGTTTCTCCTATTTTGTGCCACCATGTTTAGATCTTTTGAGCTGCCTATCATGATCAAGATCATCTTATTGTAATGCTACATGTTGTGTTTGCGGGGATTCGATGGATATTGAGTATTATGTCAGATTGATTATTGTTCTATCATGTCTATGTTATTTGTGATCTTGCATGCTCTCCGTTGCTAATAGTTACTTTGGCCAAGTATTTGCTTGTGACTCCAAGAGGAAGTATTTATGCTCGATAGTAGGTTCATGCCTCTAGTAATTTGGGAGAGTGACAGAAACTTCTAAGATTGTAGATGTGTTGTTGCTACTAGGGAGAAAACAACAATCCTTTTTCCAAGGGAAATTGTATTGTTTACATTACACACTTTTCTTAATGAAATTATCTGTTGCTTGCAACTTAATACCCGAGGGTTGTTCGGATGATATCCCGGAGGTGGATTATTAGTCATAGATGCAATTGGATTACGGTTTATTTATCATGTTGTAATGCCCAACTAAATCTCATAGTGATCATCATGTCATGTACATGCATTTTTATGCATTCTCTATTTGTCAATTGCCCCACTGTAATTTGTTCACCCAACATGTTATTTATCTTATGGATAAAACACCTCTAGTGATCTGCGGACCCTGGTCCATTCCTTCCCATCAATATTCCATCTACTGTTTACTGTTTACTTTCTTCAATTACCACAAGCAATTACTTTCTTCCATACTATATGTTTAATCCTTTGTTTTCAGCAAAACCAGTGAGCTTGACAACCTTATTGATAAGTTGGGGCAAAGTATTTTGGTTGTGTTGTGTGCAGGTTCCACATTGCTAGCAACACCTTCGGAAGTGGTTTATTTCTCTTACTGGTTCGATAAACTTGGTTCTATAACTGAGGGAAAACTTGTTGTTGTGCTCATTATACCTTTCTCTTGGGGTTCCCAACAGGCTTTACATCAACCGAGCCATCATCAATTGCATAATCTTGTACTCACAAAAGGCAAGTTCACACTTGCTCATGTCCTTTGGTTATTTTGTATCAAGTATTTTTCCAATCTAGTGTCGTCATCACCTGCAGTTTAAAAAGGTCAGAAAACACTATTTTCATAATAATATGATTATGGGTTATTTACCAAGAGGTAATAACCTACTATGAAAGTTCCGGTGGTAAAGGAACATATTATCTAGGACTTAACAACCAATGTCGTCAGTGATTCTTGCGCCGTATATCACGCGTTAACCATGCGATTTGGAATGGGACAGAGAAGTCAGCTAGATCTTCTTCCTTCCGCATGTAGCGGGATGCATAGGATGTGGCTGTTATCCTTGTAGCATGATTGGTAATTCGTAGAGGATAAACACCATTTTGGTGGGAACCCTCAACGTCCCATAGTAGTTCTGGCATCTGAACGGTCTGTACTAACCACTACTGTAATTCGATATGTGGGCATGGCGTACACCAAGGGGACATGCAGGGTCACGGAGAAGGGCAGTAATTGGCTTGGATCTTAGTCTGGGCCTCATACCAAGGAAGTGTGAACGAGCCTGCAACTCGGATGTGCAACAAAGCTAAGATCTCTCATGGGTAAAGTAACGCACCTCTGTAGAGTGTAAGAACTGTAAATTGTTAGTCCCTGTTCCGGAAAGGAGCTACGAACGCGGTAGGAAAGGAACTCCACAAAAGTTCTAGTAAACATGTGAAGGCTGACGGACATAGCTATTCAGAATAAAAGCAACCTCTGAAGAAATGTTTATGAAAACCTGCATAGCCTACGACATACGGTCTATGGCTGTAGCTAGTGCATCAAACACTCCTTTTTAGTGAACTTGCTGAGTATGTTCGTACTCAACTGTATCTTCTTAACTCTTGCTAGATTCTAAAGCCAATAAAGACGACGTTTATATCAAATTATGCTCAAGGGAATCGTCACCAAAAGCTTAAGTTCTTCAATGAAGTCAAGGAAGTCAACATATACATCAACTAAAGTGAAGATGAAGTTGCTGATTAGATAGGAGTATAATCTCTAGCCATAGAACCTACTTCTGTAGAGTATTGCAATAGCAGCAATGCAAGCCAAATAGTTAGATGCTAATCTTATTAGCATGATGGTTATGAGTTGTTATTTATGGTTCTTCTTTGTAAGAAGTTTATTTCTCTCTCTTTAACCTAGAATGTTCTTTGGATCTTTTGTAAAGAGTCGAGTTGTAACCTATAGTTGTGTTGTGGACCTGCTATGTTTCTGTTGTACCACTCTAAGGGATGTAATACTGGTGGAACAATGTTTCATTGGTGATATGTCAACGACTATATTGTACTACATCATGCAGTGGTATGCTAGGTCACCGCAAAAACTCCACCTCGTCCTTCAAAAATCCGTAGCCTCTTGATCATCAACTCCATCATAATTCCCCACTTGTACTGAGAGAGAGATTCATACTTGTAAGATTAGGGTTTGAACCTCTATTACTACTTTAGTTTGTATTTGATTTGATCTTCTATGATATTGTGGTTTGCTATAGTAAAGTTGAGATGATTTCCATTTGCAATATGATTATATCTTTGATATATTCTCTTCTCATGTGTGAGTAAATCCCCATAGGCATGTGAGATGTAGGGAATTGGTGAGATGTGATGTTCCTCCTTTATTTCCATCCATTTGTAATTATTTTCATGATTATTATGTTGTGAGAATGATTATCTATTGTTTCCTAATGCTTGTTATCCAATTTAAGGGCTCCGGTAACATGATCCTGAGATCTCATAGACATGAACTTTTTTCCTAGCGAATCGGCAACCCCTGAGTGACACGGCCGATAATAAAGAGGTGCTAGTACAACTCGAGGACAACAAGGAACCATCAAGTTTAAAGCCTTGATCTGGTTGAAAGACCTTTATTGATATGCTGACCATGACTTTTATAACAGGAAAAATGATCATTGGTGTCGAGAAGAATCTACCAAGAGGACTTTTGATTGGTATATGGGTTTGCTTGCCTACTCACATATGAATAAGAAGTATCATAATCACCTATCCCATTTTATTCACCTGACCCATTCACTATCACCATGCACCTTTTCTCTCTACACCTAACCTTTCATCTGCAGGAACCTCAAACAACATGTACTTTTACTTTAAGTATCTTTCAATACTCAAATCAACTTCCTTTTCACTCACCCATCTCACCCTTAACACTTGCATTCAATTCACTCAAGACGAGTGACACCTTGAGTGTGACAGAAATGCCGCAGATAAACATTTTCCTAGGCTCCTTATTTGGATAGATATAAAAACTAGAAATAATACTTTCATGAAAACATTCTCTCACAAACCCGTTCTCTTGCAGGCTATCACATGTACTATCATTGGCTTAGGCCATGGCCGCGGCGGGGCCGTCCGCCGTGTCAGCACCCGCCAATACATGGAGCATCAGCGGCAGATGGTCCTGTGGGACAAGAACCGACAAGATCTCGGGGCCGGCAGGGACGCGGAAGGCCTATCGCATATTGTGGCGCACGTGGACACTTTGTCGCCGCCTCCTCATCCGTCTCCTCGAAGGAGGAAGACTAAGAATGGGATCTGGAGGTCACGCCAGGCTCTCCCTCTCCGAGAAGGTGTGCATTGATGCACGTCGTAATTATGCTCAAATGGAGCTGGATGCGGCCCTCCTTGTCTCTGCCATAGAGCACCGCATAAGCCGAGGATGCGGTCTTCCAAGACAACTATCAGGCCACTCTTGCCCTCTCTATGCTCGCCGACGAGGTTCCTGATGAGGGCCAGGGTGTAGAGACGACAGGGTCGATAGCTGCATCGTCGGACCATCGGTGGCTCCATTGTCGACAAAGCAAGCCTGCCTCAACTAAGGTAATCCCTAGCTTAATTTGCAATGTACACGATTTAACCGTAGATTATCTACAGTATTTTTCTATGTTACTATTCTAATATAGTGAGATCTATTTATTGTCACTAGTGAATTTTCAGGTCTATTTACTGTCGTTTACTATGTTCACAATTGAACCTTAGCTAAATTATCACCGTTTAGTAATTTCTTTAGAGTAATTAGCAATAATTTGCTATGTACATGATTAAATTGTATTTTTCTATATACATGATTGAACGTAGCTAAATTACCACTGTTTTAGTTATCTCTTTAGCGTAATTAGCTATAATTTGCTATGTACATAATTGAATTGCAATTTGCTATGTATATGATTGAATTGTAATTTGCTATGCACATGATTGAACCGTGGTGTCAGCAGGTGCACGGATTCGGACCCAGCATGCTCACCCGCTAAATTACCATTGTTCTAGTTATATATATTTATTTATTTTAATTTTCTATGTTCATGACTGGAGCCGATTTAATGAAATGTGTATGTCCTAGAGGGAGAGGAGGAAGCCTAGTGACGTATCGTGCCCTTGAATACATAGGACTGGGGTTTATCCACGATGTACTAAAGTCGATGTCTCCAGATGATCTTTTGTACAACAGGTCAAACAGGAAGATAGTGATGACCAGCAGTTGTCTTTCGTAAGAGCAGTGCTCCGTCGATGGCGTAGCTGGCCTCACCATCATTTTTTGTTTCCTATAGCCCTTACAAGAAATGGTTGTCGCCTTCGTTGCCATTTTTGGACATCATATATTAATATCATGAAAATATCAATTACATCTAACCTCTGTAAAAGTGCATTACCCTAATAGAATTACTAATGCACACAACCTAGAAAAAATTACAAAAAGAAAAGAAATGTCCCGTTACAACAGTCAGTTTCTTGTAACAGAAGTTCAACCTATGCATTAGTGGCGCCTTCAAGAAGAAAACCATGCACAAGCGTCATCGTCGTCTGATCAAAGATCATAGTTTTTCAGCCTGAAGAAAGTCCTTGCTCACAAAGCAACCAACAAAGCCATTGCGAGATACAACGAATTAAGACAAGACTGTGAACTTCTCCTGTGTTATTGCCCCTAGTAACAGTTGTTGCTGCGAGTCACATATCACCAATCCAGTTCTTTATTGCCACAAAGACTTAAACCATTATCGCTAGACCTTATGTTCATGATTTCGTGATATTCTCCACCTTTGACGTTACCATGAATCCTCAAAAACATGACAAATGATGGTAACTGATAGCAAAGCTTCACAACGCTCTCTCTGAAACCAAACGGTCAAAAAAATACGGGTACACATAACCAAATTCTTTCTAATCCATCAAACTCTAGGCACGATGGGAGTTCACCGGTAGACCCTTCAGGAACATGCTGCTCCATGTCGTTGTTGCCATAGAATCCTTCATATCAGCAACGAGTGTCTAACAATGTAACGGTGTTGCTAATGGGTGTTTTGACCCGTGTCCATGGAGTTGCTCTGTACCAGTGCCTCCTGTTCGCGCAGACCAGACTTGGACCATTTGGGCCTTTCCACTGGAGATGCCCTCAAGGGGCTGGACGCCACAGCCATGCGGAGCCGCGTTCACCACTCACCAACCATGACGTACTAGCACTGGCTAGCTCGAGGAGCTGCTCCTCCCATTTTCCCACCTCACCGCTGTGGGGACCCAGCCCCTACTCCCACCCCGCCGTCGACGCTCCTCCATTGCGGGAGTGGCCAAAAAATTCAGAGACACGAAAAGAAACCATAAAAGCCCCGAGTAGATGATACCTGGGATTACCGTTTCGACCCTCCCATAGAGGTACCCCATGAGATTTGGCTGAGTTTTGGAGTACTACTCCCTCGGCTCATCTTCGAGTACGGGAGAAGACGGGTCATATTGGATCAGTGAAAATTGATGTTTTTTGTTAATTTGGGGGGGGGGGGGGTAGAAGTATTCTTAGAATATACGTGTAAACTTTTTGATATGCAATTGCTCACGTATAGTGCAATTTCATACATGTGTGCAATCGAACCCTTTTTGTGATTTTAGCTTCTTTTTTAACTCGAACAAGTCTAGTCAGAAGCACTTTCATTTTTAGTACAGATCTGTGATGTTTTGATTTTGGACTTGTTTGGCTATTTTTCCCCATGGCCTTTTCAAACCCAACAAGGTCTAAAAGAATCCCACATACAAACGGAAAGAAGGGCAGCAACATGTTCAACCCAGCCAAACGAGGCGACAGAAATCAATGGAGAGCTAAGAAAACTCTCGATCAATTGATCATCCAGAGCTAGACATGTCCTTTGTTAATTTCTTGCATCTCAAACCCTTTCATAGATACCTGGCACATAACATTCCTTTAGTTTTTATTATTGTCTTACCTTGCTGTAAAATCCAAAGTCCGGCCTTAATTGGTTGTGTTTGGCAATGGTCTTGTTGAACGTATTGCTTTGCGAGCGAGGATATTTTTCAGGGTGAAAACCTATGATTTTTTATCGGGCGACAATGACGCTTGTGCATTGTTTACTTCTTGAAGACGTTTCTATTGGAGTGGTTGTACTACTGGTGTTGTTCTGGTGATGTTAGTGTTATAGCTTTGCAGAATCGTTCTCTATAGCGGGACTTCTTGAAGAAGTATTCTTAGAATATACCTGTAAACTTTTTGATATGCAATTGCTCACGTATAGTGCAATTTCATACATGTGTGCAATCGAACCCTTTTTGTGATTTTAGCTTCTTTTTTAACTCGAACAAGTCTAGTCAGAAGCACTTTCATTTTTAGTACAGATCTGGAATGTTTTGATTTTGGACTTGTTTGGCTATTTTTCCCCATGGCCTTTTCAAACCCAACAAGGTCTAAAAGAATCCCACATACAAACGGAAAGAAGGGCAGCAACATGTTCAACCCAGCCAAACGAGGCGACAGAAATCAATAGAGAGCTAAGAAAACTCTCGATCAATTGATCATCCAGAGCCAGACATGTCCTTTGTTAATTTCTTGCATCTCAAACCCTTTCATAGCTACCTGACACATAACATTCCTTTAGTTTTTATTATTGTCTTACCTTGCTAGGTGAAATCCAAAGTTCGACTTAATTGGTTGTGTTTGGCAATGGTCTTGTTGAACGCATTGCTTTGCGAGTGAGGATATTTTTCAGGGTGAAAACCTATGATTTTTTATCGGGCGACAACGACGTTTGTGCATTGTTTACTTATTGAAGACATTTCTATTGGAGTGGTTGTACTACTGGTGTTGTTCTGGTGATGTTAATATTATAGCTTTGCAGAATCGTTCTCTATAGCGGGACTTCTTGAAGAAGTATTCTTAGAATATACGTGTAAACTTTTTGATATGCGATTGCTCACGTATAGTGAAATTTCATACATGTGTGCAATCGAACCCTTTTTGTGATTTTAGCTTCTTTTTTAACTCGAACAAGTCTAGTCAGAAGCACTTTCATTTTTAGTACAGATCTGGGATGTTTTGATTTTGGACTTGTTTGGCTATTTTTCCCCATGGCCTTTTCAAACACAACAAGGTCTAAAAGAATCCCACATACAAACGGAAAGAAGGGAGCAACATGTTCAACCCAGCCAAACGAGGCGACAGAAATCAATAGAGAGCTAAGAAAACTCTCGATCAATTGATCATCAAGTGCCAGACATGTCCTTTGTTAATTTCTTGCATCTCAAACCCTTTCATATCTACCTGGCACATAACATTCCTTTAGTTTTTATTATTGTCTTACCTTGCTGGGTGAAATCCAAAGTCCGACCTTAATTGGTTGTGTTTGGCAATGGTCTTGTTGAACGCATTGCTTTGCGAGCGAGGATATTTTTCAGTGTGAAAACCTATGATTTTTTATCGGGCGACAACGACGCTTGTGTATTGTTTACTTCTTAAAGACGTTTCTATTGGAGTGGTTATACTACTGGTGTTGTTCTGGTGATGTTAGTGTTGTAGCTCTGCAGAATCGTTCTCTATAGCGGGACTATTCTTTTTATTTTTTTTCTGGGTTGTGTGCATTCGTAAGGACGGTAGGGCATTGCGTTGTTTTTGTTGTTATAGAGGCTGGATGTAATTGGTATATCCACGATATTAATATATACTCCTTTCAAAAATAATAATGATTGCGAGTGTTGAATATTGCCAAGAGTACATCACTAATCACTGCATCCAAATTGGCCTCGGCTGGTCCACCAGGTAGTGCCGCTCACACAGCCTTTTCCTTCCACTCTGATGTGCGCTTCTTCATGTCCTGGCCTTCTCTCCCTCCATCGCCTCCCGGATCATGGTTGCCAGTGTTGGAGATATGCCCAAGAGACAATAATAAAAGTAGTTATTATTATATCTTTGTGTTTATGATAAATATTTACACACCATGCTATAATTGTGTTAATCGAAAACATTAATACTTGCGTGATTTGTAAACATAAAAGAGTCCCTAGTCAAGCCTCTTGTTAAACTAGCTTGTTGATTGATTGATGATCATGGTTTCCTGATCATGAACATTGGATGTTATTAATAACAAGGTCATATCATTAGGAGAATGATGTGATGGACATACTCCTATAGTTAAGCGTAGCATAAGATTAAGTCATTTCAATAGTTTGTTTGCTATAAGCTTTAAAATACATAGTAACCTAAATCTTTCGACCATGAGATCATGTTAATCACCATCACCAGATGGATGCTTTGATGACATCAAACACCACTTCGTAACTTGGTGGTTATAAAGGTGAAATTGAGTGTTCGGAAAGTATGTGTTGAGGCACATGAATCAAGAGTGAGATTTGTCCATCCATATGATGGTTAGATATACTCTAGGACCTCTCGGTGGAATGTCATCCAATTGGCTTGGAAGCATGTGACTGGCTCACAAGGGATCATATATCACAAGAATGAGTAAATAGTACTTATCGATAACAAGGTTGAACTAGGTATGCAGAGATACCGACAATCAAACCTCGGGCAAGTAAAGTATCGCGAGACAAACGGAAATTGGTATCGTATGTAAATGGTCATTCAATCACGAAGTAATCATAGAAATATATGGGAGCCATATGAATTTCCAGATTCCTCTATTGGTTATTGATCGGAGAAGAGTCTCGATCATGTGTGTATAATTCACGAACCGTAGGGAGACACACTTAAGAATTCGATGTTGTTTAGTATATATGGAATGTGAGTAAGAGATCGAATGTTGTTCGGAGTCTCGAATTGGATCCAGGACACCACGAGGAGATCCGACATGGTACGGATAATAAGATTCATATAAGAAAAAGTACAAATTCGGAGTTCAGAAATGTTTTTTGTGTTTTCACCGGAATGTTCTAGAAGGGTCTAGAAGGTACACCGATCTGGAGTGGGAAGGGTACATGGATGTGTCATACAAAAGTGGAATGGTTGCATCATGTCCTAGGTCACTTGGATGGGCAATGGAAAGAGAGAAATCAAACTCTAGTTTGAAAAGTCAAACGCCAATTTGAAAAGTCAAATCCCAACATGGTTGCCTAGTGGAGGAAGGAGAGGAAAGCCACTTAGGGAAGGTTTCCTCCCTCCTCCTTGCCGCCGGCCAAGCAAGGGGAGTTGGGGGAGGAATCCCCTCCCCTATCCGCCTCTCCCTCTCATAAATAGAGGGGAGGGGCGCCCCCTTGCCCCACAACTTGAAACCCTAGCTGCCGACCCTTGCCCCTCTCAAGTCACCGCCACCTAGAGCCCCTCTAAACCGCCACCTAGATAACCCTAGCCGCCGGACACCATCTCTAAACCACCTTGTCCTCTAAACCCTAGTTTCCAAGGGCCCTCTCTACTCCACCATACCCGCTCCAGCTTAGGCGAAGCCCTGCGGGATTCCCCTCTACTTCCACCACCACACCGTCGTGTTGCTGGAATCGCGAGGAGAGATCTACAACCTCTACTGCCTGCTGGAACAAGGGAGAGGAAGGTCTTCATCGAGTAACGAACGTGTGACAGATTGCGGAAGCGCTTCCGGAACGTGACGCCGGAAGGATCGTCTTCACGATCTTGAGATCGGCAAGTGAACGACTACATCAACCACGAGAATCCAATCTCGTTAACCGCTTTGGAATCTTTGAGGGTTAGTACTCTATCAACTCGTTGCACCGATCTAGTAGATTATATCTTGGCTTGTGTGTGTTCATGTGATAGAATTTTTTTGTTTTCCATGCTACGAATCCCTACAGTGGTATCAGAGTCGTGTCTATGCGTAGATCTGTTGCACGAGTAGAACACAATGTTTATTGTGGGCGTTGATGCTTTTGTTGTCGATTGCTTTTTGTGTACTTTGCTTCTTGTGGTATGGTGGGATGAAGCGGCTCGGGCTAACCTTACATGACATCATTCATGAGACTTGCTCCATGCTCGACATGCAACTTGTATTGCATAAGTGGCTTTGAGGGTGTGTGTCTCTCCCACCATAGTGAAGATTCAATTTACAAAGAGCACTTGACAATACTTGTATCAATGTTGTGGTTCATGTTCGTAAGTTAGAGCGGTTCTTATTCGAAAGCCCCAAACCATGTAAAACATGCAAAGAAAATTAGAGGCGTCTAACTTGGTTTTGCAGGGGTGTGTTGTGATGTGATATGGCCATGATTGTGATTATATATGATGTATGCAATGATCCTTATTGTAAGTTGGCAACCGGCTGGAGCCTTATGGTTGTCTTTTAATTTCGTTAAGACCTGCATGTCTATTATTCAAAGTAGTAATAGTTGATGCCGGTGGACGACAACCATGGAGCGGCGCCATTGACCTTGACGCCACACCGCTGATGATGGAGATCATGTTCGTGCTTGGAGATGGTGATCTAAGGCACAAGAAGAAAGGCCATATCATATCACATATTATGAATTGCATATGATGTTAATCCTTTTATGCATCTTTTATTGCTTAGATCGTGACAGTAGTATTATGAGATGATCCCTCTCACTAAATATCAAGTAATAAAGTGTTCGTCCTTAGTAGGCACGGTTACTAAGACTCGTTGTTTCGAAGTACCACGTGATGATCGGGTGTGATAGAATCTATGTGTGCATACAACGGGAGCAAGCCAGATTTGCTCATGCGGATACTAAGGTTAATCTTGACGAGCCTAGCATGTACAAACATTGTCTCGGAACACGGAATACCAAAAGTTAAAGCATGAGTCATATAGTAGATATGATGAACATGTTGATTGTTCGCCTTTGAAACTACATCATATCTCGTGATAATCGGACTTGATGTAGTGGATTTGGTTCGTGTGATCACTAAAACAATGTGAGGGATATTGTTTTGAGTGGGAGTTCACCTAGTTAATTTAAGTATTAAACTGAACTCAATTTGTCATAAACTTAGTCTAAACTATTGCAAATATGTTGTAGATCATGGCCGCCACTACCATCAATTTTAATGTGTTCCTAGAAAAAGAAAAGTTGAAAAGCAATGGAAGCAACTTCACGGATTGGTTCCGCAATTTGAGGATTGTCCTTAATGCTGGTTAGTTGACCTATGTGCTGGATGCACCGCTAGGTGACCCACCTGCAGCTGATGCTACCAATGAGGTGAAGAATGTTTTCTTTACTCGAAAGAATCAGTACTCCACAATTCAGTGTGCTATCTTGTATGGTTTGGAATCGGAGCTTCATAAAAGGTTTGAAAACTTTGACCCACATGATATTGTCCGTGAACTCAAAATGATATTTAACTGCAAGATAGAAGAGGGCAACTCCGTTAGTGAGCATGTGCTTAAGATGTCTGGGCATGCCAATAAGCTCCAAAGCTTGGGGATAGTGATTCCTAATGCTTTGGGGATTCACCGTGTCCTCCAATCACTGCCACCAAGTAACAAGAACTTAGTGATGAACTATAACATGCAGCGTATGTTGGGCAACATAGAGATAAAACGGAACTTTTTCCCTCTAACGTGGTGATCCCAAGATCTACCTGAGGTAGAAGGCCACGAGGTTTACCACTAGACGTGCAGTTGCGGATTACTGATGAAGCGCGTCAGTTGAATGCAGTGCAGTCCTCGAGATCCGATCTGATCATGATCGTCCTGGTGCTGATCGTACAACACCTCTGCTGGTATCCACACGTACAAGGAGGAGCGCCAGCGGTGAACTACTAGGTTCGTTACGATGGCTGGACTGATGTGGATCTAGGGTTTTCCAATTCATGGAATGACCTAACCAATCAACGATTAACCCTTCTGGGTTACTGTGCTCCACTATATATAGGGAGTGAACGTGGGCTCCACTCGTGGCCCATTCACTAAAGCCCATATAATATTAGTCACCGTAAGTCTGACTCACTAACTCAGTCCAAATCCGGCTCGGGTCCAACCCAACCAGATTTCTGATTCAGATCCAATCCGAACTTACTCCTGCTCTTAAGTGTGTGACCCCGCAGGCTCTTGGCAACTTGGACACGATTGGAGTCCGACTCTCAATTGATCAGTCGGTAGCGGCTCCTAGCAGAACGTGCCGACTCCCAAGTACCAAAGAGTCATGAGGACTTGCCTTTCCAATGCGACTTACGTCCGAGTCCCTTTTTCCTCACGATATACCTTGTCAGACTATAGGCGAATAATTGTCATCCCTTAAATAGTCCGAATCTCTTCTTGATCCGAGATAAGTGATTCATCTGACTAACTCTTAGTCGATCGCCTCGGTTAACACTTAACCGAGTCGTGCATGGCAATGCTTTCCGCATCATATCTTCCGAGAGGGCCCAGAGAATATATCTCCAAGTGGAGGGGCAAAATCCCATCTTGGTTATTCACATCATGCAGCTTGATTCTCAGTTGACCTGAACTCTGCCTTTATAACTGCCCAGTTATGGATCAGCGTTTAACAGAACCTAAGTCGGTGATCCTCAACTCGGACTGTGCAATAACCTCAGGTCTAAGGATTACATTGATTGAGATATACAAATGACAACTTGTTCGTTGTACCTCAATATGGGTCAATCCGACTCGCTAAACTCTTTAGCCGAATCTGTGTAAGTCGGAATGGCATCTCCATGCCCATGACAAGTGGAACCGAGTCATCAAGCCGACTTTCACATTGGTCTAAGTTGTGTGTCCAGCACAACCTCAATGACCAAGGATATTTAGTACAAACAACATGAATGTATAGTTCCACAACAAAATCACATATTCAATGATATACATCAGATGCTCATACAAGGACAACTTAATAACTTTATGAATACAATGGGAAATATCATCAAACATGATTGCCTCTAGGGCATATTCCCAACAGTCTCCCACTTGCACTAGAGTCAATCTTCTGACATCACATGTCTAAGCATCTAATGCCCATGGTTCTCAGGTGCGCCTCATGCTTTGGCTGTGGTAATGGATTTGTCAACGGATCTGCAATATTTGCATCCGTGTGTATCTTGCATAACTTGATATCACCCCGATCCACGAACTGGCGAATCAGGTGGTACCGCATGAGTATGTGCTTGTTCTTCTGGTGTTGTCTAGGTTCCTTGGCTTGTGCAATAGCACCATTGTTGTCACAATACACGTCTCACGAATTGGACGAGCCCTGAACCACACCAAGATCCATGAGGAAAATCCTCATCCAAACAGTTTCCTTTGCTACCTCCGAGGTGGCAATATACTCAGCCTCTGTTGTAGACGCAGACACAGTCTCTTTCTTGGAACCCTTCCAGCTCACAGCACCTCCGTTTATAATAAACACGTATCCGGTTGCGAACGAGAATCATCAGATTTAGTAAGATAACTCGCATTCGTGTAACCCTTTACACTGAGTTCATCTTCACCACCATAAACCAAAAACATATCCTTAGTCCTTCTCAAGTACTTTAGGATATTTTTAGCCGCTGTCTAGTGGATTTCTCTAGGATCAGCCTGGTATCTAATCACAACACTTAGAGCATAGGAAACATCCGGCCTAGTACAAATCATAGAATACATGATGGATCCGACTGCAGAAGCATACGGAATCGCACTCATCCGACTTCGCTCATCAGTTGTCGAAGGACACTGAGTCTTGCTAAGTTTTACACCATGGGACATCGGTAAGAACCCCTTCTTAGACGATTCCATGTTGAACTTCTTCAACACTTTGTCCAAATAAGTACTCTGACTCAATCCAATGAGCCGTTTTGATCTATCTCTATAGATCCGGATTCCGAGAATATATGTTGCCTCACCCAAGTCTTTCATTCAGAAACTCCTTTTCAATGATTCCTTGGTTTCTTGCAACATCTGGACATCATTTCCAATCAGTAATATGTCATCCACATATAAGATTATAAAGTTTACTTTGCTCCCACTAAACTTCTTGTATGAACAAGAACCATGATCACTCTTGATGAAGCCAAATGATTTGACTACCTCATCAAAGCGAATATTCCAACTCCGAGATGCTTGCTTCAACCCATAAATGGATATCTGAAGTTTGCACACTTTGTCAGCATTAGACAGATTGATAAAACCCTTGGGCTGTATCATATATACGTCCTCGGTTAAATTTCCATTAAGGAAAGATGTTTGACATCCATCTGCCATATCTCATAGTCAAAATAGGCCGCTATAGCTAACATGATCCGAACTGATTTAAGAATCGCTATGGGCAAGAAAGTTTCGTCGTAATCAACTCCTTGAACTTGTCAGAACCCCTTCACGACAAGGCATGCTTTATATATGGAAACATTTCCATCCATATCAGTTTTCTTCTTAAAGACCCATTTGCACTCGACGGGTCTTGCACCGTCTGGCAGATCAAGCAAGTTCTAGACTTGATTTTCATCCATGGACTTTATCTCGGATCTAATGGCTCCAAGCCATGACTCGGAATCAGATCCCACCATCGCTTCCAAATAATTTGTCGGCTCATCACTGTCTAATAGTAACACATCACGAACATTTTGCAATCTTGCCGATTTTCGTAGTACAGGTGCTGCTGCCGGCTCATCTACCACGACCGGCTCAACCTCCAAGGTTTTTGCCGACTCGCTACTAGCCGGTTCCTCTCGAATTTCTTCGAGCTGCACCGTGCTCCCACTGACTCCCCGACTGAGAAACTCTTTGTCAATGAAGACACCGTTCCGAGCAACAAACACTTTGCCCTCTTCTCGGTTGTAGAAGTAGTAACCCAAGGTTTCCCTTGGATACCCTACGAAAATACACTTATTCGACTTGGCCGTAAGCTTGTCCGACTGAAGTTGCTTGAAAAATGCTTCACAACCCCAAATCTTAAGAAAAGACAAACTCGGCTTTTTGCCTGTCCACATCTCATGCGGTGTCTTCTCTACCGACTTTGATGGTACTCTGTTTAGTGTGAATGCCGCTGTTTCTAGACGATAACCCCAAAATGATAAAGGCAAATATGTCTGACTCATTATTGATCGTACCATGTCCAACAAGGTCCGATTCTGCCTTTCCAAAACACCGTTCCTTTGCGGCGTTCCTGGCAGAGTAAGTTGAGGAACTATTCCGAAACTTTTCAGATGGTCATCAAACTCATGGATCATGTACTCGCCTCCTCAGTGCGACCGAAGAAACTTTATTTTCTTGCCTAGTTGATTCTATACTTCATTCTGAAATTCTTTGAACTTTTCAAAGGCTTCCGACTTATGTTTCATCAAGTAGATATATCCATACCTACTCAAATCATCAGTGAAGGTAATGAAGTACTCATAACCACCCCTGGCTGTCGTGCTCATTGGTCCACATACATCACTATGTACTAGTCCCAACAAGAAGGACACCCTTTCGCAACTCTTTGCAAAAGGTGTCTTGGTCATTTTGTCGAGTAGGCAAGATTCAAATGTCTCGAACGACTCCAAGTCGAACAAAGTTAGGAGTCCATCATCATGGAGCTTCTTCATGCATTTCCAACTTATATGACCAAGCTGATGGTGCTAAAAGTAAGTCATTTAGATCATTTGGTTTCAACCTTTTAACATTTATGTTATAAACCGACTCACCATCAAGATTCAAGATAAATAACCCGTCCTAGACGGGTGCAAAGACGTGAAACATATCATTCAAATATAAAGAACAACCATTATTCTTGATAGTCGACTCATAGCCTTGCCTCATCAAACATGAAGCAGAAATAATGTTTCGACTGAGCACTGGAACATAATAACAATTATTCAGCTCCATAATTTATCCGGAAGGTAAATGAAGTTGCATCGTGCCGACTTCCAACGCAGCAACTCTTGCTTTGTTGCCAACTCGAATATCAACCTCTCCTCTTGCTACGCTCCTAGTTCTTACCAGTCCCTGCAACAAGTTGCAGATGTGAATAACTGATCCAGTATCATATACCCAAGAACTGTTAGGTGCATCAGCAAGATAAATGTCTATAACATTGCAAACAAGTGTACTTGAGTCAGAAGTCATACCTCCACTCTTGGCTTTGTTGGCCAAGTACTTGCTGCAATTCCTCTTCTAGTGGCCATCCGCCTTGCAGTAGAAGCAAGTGGATCCGACTGAAGGAGATGGCTTAGTCCCTGAGGAAGCGCTTGGGACCAGGTCCTGAGCCTGCTTTCCTCCCGACTTAGCCTTCTTCTTTGTCCAAGAACTCTTCTTGAACTTAGCCTTATTCTGCACCATCAACACTTGACTGGCCCCCTTCTTGAGATTCGCCTCTGCCTGCTTGAGCATCCCATGCAATTCAGTGAGCTTCTTATCCATACCATGCATCACTACTAGGAAAATGCCTGTTTGTGGCGCACATGAAATGGCCATCCATGGCACACTAGCAGTGCGCCACTAGTCTCGCGCTGCGGCTATCTCCTAGCCGTGGTGCACTTCCTGGTGCGCCACGGTTATGTCGAGATAGGCGTATCACACCTGCTAGTGCGCCACGACTATGTGGGAAGGTGCGCTACGCGTTGGATCTTCTATGGTGCACATTGCAGTGCGCCACTAAGCTGCGCAGGTGCTCTTTAGATGTAGTGCGCCACAAAAGCTAGGTCATGTGCGCCACGGGTGTTTTTTTAATTTCAGATCCATATGATATACAATACATATTATATATAATATTACAGGCAGATATACACACACAAATACAATATATACAATTATATATATAAATACACAATTTGCAAAACAAGATTGAAACAAATACATATAAATAAGTCTCATACATGAATACATAGTATAAGTTACATTGTTTCGATCAAGTTACAAAGTAGTTGGTGACATGCGAATACATGTGTCTCGAACAAGTTAGATCTCGGAAGCTCGCCTAGACATCTAAACTAGCTAGACACAAACGCGGGATAAACAACCAAAGACGATAAGCATGATCACCGCGACGAAGGTGTAGGTCTTCACCCGGTTCCTCGTCCTAACTCCCGCTAGATAGCGTGTGTATCTAGCTTCCACCTCCACCATAGTGTTGTACCCTTTATAGCTATTGCCGCTGAAATGGTGCACCTGTCTCCGGCAGTCTTCCCAATCATCGTAGACTCCGGGAACCCGTCCCTTGTACACGACGTACCACGTCATCTACAAGTTGACAATAATAATTAACCGGGTGATTGAAAAAAAACATGTATAATTAAAGTCGCATATGAAGATACACTTATAGAAAGTACTCCTAAATCAAAAAGATTAAACTCAAAAAGCATGCCTCATATATAACTAGGTTGTTCGACCCAGGAATATGCTACGATGGAACTGTCCTCCAAGTAGGATGCACAACACCTGGACCTGTGCATAGCACAAGGCGGACAAGCCCATCGCAGCACCTTCACATATATAGTGTGCCACGACATTTCAATCATCGGCATTCTCGAAAAAGACGAAAGTAACTCAAAAATCATGCCTCATATATAACTAGGTTGTTGGACACAGGAATATGCTACGATGGAACTGTATGCCAAGTAGGATGCACAACACCTGGACTTGTGCATCGCACAAGGCGTACAATCCCATCGCAGCACATTCACATATATAGTGTGCCACGACATTTCAATCATCGACATTCTAAAAAAAGACCAAAGTAACTCAAAACTCATGCCTCATATATAACTAGGTCGTTGAACACAGGAATATGCTACGACGAAACGGTCAGCCAAGTAAGATGCACAACACCTGGACCTGTGCATATCCAAGGCTGACTATCCCGTCGTAGCACATTCTCATATATAGTGTGTCATGACATTTCAATCATCGGCATTATTCTCGAAAAAGACCAAAGTAACTCAAAAAGAATGCCTCATATATAACTAGCTAGGTCGTTGGACACAGGAATATGCTACGACGGAACAGTTAGCCAAGTAGGATGCATAACACCTGGACCTGTGCATATCACAAGGCTAACTATCCCGTCATAGCACATTCACATATATAGTGTGCCACGACATTTCAATCATTGGCATTATTCTCAAAAAAGACCAAAGTAACTCGAAAAGAATGCCTCATATATATATACATTGGTCATTGGACACATGAATATGCTACGATGGAACTGTGAGCCAAGTAGGATGCACAACACCTAGACTTGTGCATATCACAAGGCTCACAATCCCGTCGTAGCACATTCACATATATATTGTGCCACGACATTTCAATCATTGGCATTATTTTCGAAAAATACCAAAGTAAATCAAAAAGAATGCCTCATATATATATAAATAGGTCGTTGGACACAGGAATATGCTACGACGGAACCGTGAGCCAAGTAGGATGCACAAGACCTGGACTTGTGCATATCACAAGGCTCACAACCCCGTCGTAGCACATTCACATATATAGTGTGCCACGACATTTCAATCATCGACATTATTCTCGAAAAAAGACTAATAAAGTACAGAAAAAAGGACCAAAGTAAGCAAAGGACCAAAGAGTAAGCAAAAAAACCAAGCATTGATTGATATATAATAATAAGCAAAAGAAGTAAGCGATGATTCATAAACCTAATAAGATAAGTAGTAGCATGTACACTTGTCCACACACACACAAAGGTCATCTATAGTTTGAAACTACAACTAGGCCAACATCAAGCCTTCTGACTCGGCTTAGGGAACAGGAGGACGCCTTGTCTCATCATGAACTTCCTATAGTCACCCTGCATCTCTAGGCGATCTTCTATGTCACGGTTATTCGGGATATTTCCTCCGTAGAAGATCCCCTCGAAGTCATGATATCACGAAAGATGATTTCCCCAAACTGCTGCTGGATGCGATACATCTCTTGTCTAATATCTGAATCAGTGATCTTGGCCTTTGCTTTGGCCCACTGTTTGAGATGATCTGGCAGCATAGAATTCTGCTAGTCTAGTAGGAACGCCCTCATGTGATGGAGTGTTTAGTAGGCTTCCTTTGCTTTCCGGCTGCTTCACACAGGGGAACTCCGTTACGTGGTTGAAGACGTGCCTATCGAACTTGACGTTCGTATGCACGAAGGTGGTGCCTTCCGTCGAGGCATAGCCAGTGAGAGCATCATCCATAACTTCCTTGATCATGTCGTAGTTTTTCTTATTTTCTAGACTCCCCGAGTCGAAATACATGGCGTGGGAATGCTTCGGCGATAAAGATATGAGCGTGCAGTGTTCATCTCTGTGCAAAAAATACAAATGGAATGTGTTGGAAAAAGAATGATGATAATCTAATAAAGACAATTGACGGTGGCGAGTGAATAATGACTTACTCGGGAAAGTAAGTCACGAGAATGTATTCCTTTGTCTTGTTCGCCACGAAGATTCTTTTTAGGTACGAGGCCACGATACGTCGTTCAGCGGGGGAACCCAAGCAGCCATCACGCATGTAGTAGGGGTCCACTATAGCGATGTCCGGTGTGTTCTCTCTAATGATCTGCATGGCCAGGCTGAGAGAAAACAGGCGGACCATGGTATAGTGCAGTGGGTATAGGTGGAACATATTGAAGATGTCGTCGAACCGCAGGAAGAATAGATCCGCAGGGGCATTATCGATGAAGCCCAAGCCTGGTGGCACCTTAACCACGAATACCGGGTGCGAGGGATCTTTCTCCGCCAGAAGGCGTCTCTCTATCGTCAGCACGCCGTCATGCACACTCTGCAGTTCCGAACTGGCGAGCCTCCGCAAATTCTTAGGTAGCATGGGCTCACCCACCACATGAATCCTCCACATAATACCCTCGGGTCTTGGTGGCCCGTCCCGAAACCTGATCGGATTCGCAGTTGACGCCACCGGCTGGCTCGAGTTGCTAGATTTTCTTTTCCTGCCCTTTTTTCCTTTTGGAGAGCGGGCAGGCACCACAATCTGAGCACCGTCCGCCCTATGTAGTGTGTCAGGGCTTAGAATAAAGGGCCGGTTGGTTGTATCAGCTGGCTCTGTAAAGGTGCAAGCTGGAGGCGTCTCCTGAGAACCAAACAGACGCTTGGTGATAGTGGGTTTCTCTGTGGGACCACCAGCTAGGTCTTCGTTGCTAAACTGAGTGTTGAAGAAGTGATCATTCCAGTCTTCGTCATCCTCGGCCGGATCCTGCGCCATGTGCATATCATTAACATGATCATCCGACCCACCGCGTGGAGGTGACGGCGAGGGCGGTAAGGGGGCCTTGCCACCGCTTGTCGCTGGCACGACAGACGGTGCTGTTGTCTATGGCCTGATGGCCCCCGCCGTCCCCAAACAGATCATGCTCTTTGGCCATTGCAAGAATAAGACGAAGAAACTTCTGAGGACAGCCGACTCTTCTTCATCCGCTCCTGGGGGTTGAATGGGAGGTTCCAAGTCGTCGCAGCACCTTAGCACCCGACTAATTTTAACCATGTGCACGCTATCTGGCATCGGCTTTGAGTGGAACGTGCGCTGCAAGGGTTGAACGATGGTACCCTTGGCAACATCCCTCAGCTCTTTGTTCACGTAGCATAAGAGAGTGCAAGGAACATCCCTCTGCAGAAAACATGTACGACGTCGTCAGAGATGCCATAAGAGTAATAGATGGCGTGAAAGGCGGTAAAGCAATTTGTTTACCGTGATGGCGTCGAGATCGGCTAATGTCGAGGCACCGCATACGGCGACGGTCGTGCAAGAGATGGAGGGGCTGCTTGATGGCGCGGTGCTGGCCGCCGATGTATTCACCCTACCGGGTGCTTGGAGCTTCGGTGCCGCCACGACGATGGCAGGGGGGCCACCAACATGTCCGGCGCCGCGGTGATGGCAGGGGGAGTCACCAACACTTGTGGCGCCGCGGTACTAGCGGGCGGAGTCACGAACACATAGTTCACCTGATTCGTCGGTGCCGCGTTGTTCGAGTGGCTACTGAACATGCTTGGAATCGGGCACGACCCTACTCGACCACCCGCACTCCAGTTCGCTATTGACTCCACCAAGGTAGGCAGGATGGACGTGAGGGTGATTGCCAAGTTGTCTTGGATGATCTGCGGGATCCGCGCCACTTGTTCCTTAAGTTCTTGAACCTCGCGGTTTTCCTCCTCGCTCCTTCCCGACGGCGCCACACGCGTCCTCGGTGGTGGACCAAAATGATCCACCCAATTCTTACCCCCGAGGCCGGCCAGACGGCCATCTAACGATGGCTTCTTTGTAACCGGCTCTATTTTCTTGGCCCGGTTCATCACCCTGTTAAAAGGGTTATCCCACCGGGTGGCCGCCGTCGACCCCTGGGATGAGGAACCCTGGGATCCATGACTAGCAACAATTTCCTCCTCCTGGAGAAGAAGTAACAGTGAACCGTTTAGAAACTAGACTTCATCGATTAGAATGCAATCGAGTTGATCTGCGGTAATTAGATTACTTACCACAATTTCCTCGAATTCCTTCATCGCAGGATCCGCGGTGATTTTTTTGGTTTTTGGGTCCACATGGTAACGGGCCCTGATGAAGTTTCGAACCTGCCCGGGTTCGAATTTCGCAAAGGGGTTTTCTATCCCCTTAGATCTATAATCTTTGTCCTCCTTATTCCATTTGTCCTTCGCAGTTCTGTATCCACCAGATCCGAGATGATTTATACCTATATTCATCGCCTGCAGCACCTTTCCCCGATTACTATTGGCTAGGGCTCTTTCGGATTCACGCCTCTCCTTGAACTCCCGGAACTGATCTTCGGTGATCTGCGAGTCAATCTTCTGGATCTCCTCGAGACTTTTGCCTTCTTTATAGATCTTCTTCTTTATCCGGGTTCTCCAGCTGGCCAGGGCGGTGCTCATCTTTGTGAGGGCAGATTTGTTTACTTCGTTCCCATGATAATTTGTGTTTTGATACTCAGCAGGGAACTTGTATCTTGCGTGCAGCTTCTCGAAGAGGAGTGTGCGCAAGTGGCCATTATCTTTATGCCGGAGATTCTCGGTGTTGATCGAGATGGTTGTCCAGGTGATCACCGCCACTTTCCCACTGTACCCTTTGACGACAAGGTCGGTAATTTCCTCGCTGATGGTGCCGACCGTGTTCCGGCGCCATTCCTTCGGCTTCTTATTCTTCTTAAGAGGATTTCTACCACTCCCTGTTCCGTCGCCGCCATCAGTGGTTTCATCACCCGCCGTTCCTTCGGCTTCTTCCTCCGCATCTTCCATCTCATCATCCTCGCTCTCCGAAGGATGGTATTCTTCACCATCTTCTAGCCGCTGGGCCGCCTCCCAGAATGTCAATTGTTTATTCGGAGGTCTGAGTTCTCCTTCAGCGTTGATGCGCTTAGAACATCCAGCCTCGTCGTTGTCACACATCTTTGCACTAATAAAAAACAAATAATTGGTTAAATGCACGGAAAAATCCGGCATGGCCTTTGCTAATTTTCCTAAACTAGGAGTGCCTGATTTCTGTCGAAACGGAAGTTAATCAATATTATGGCAAAAATTGGGACTCATTTCATACAAGAACATGCATATATATGGCCAGCATCGCCAGCATACAATAAATGGCCAGCATAGCCAGCAAAACCAACACACAATAATGGCCAACACAGCCAGCACATAATCTGGTCACATAGGATAGTCTGGCCAACACAGCCAGCACATAAATGGCCAACACAACCAGTACAGCAAGCATAAATGGCCAGGTTTCAGGTTTCAGGTTTGGACTTAGCAGTTTTAGGTTTGGACTTAGCAGTTTCAGGTTTCAACACACAATAAATGGCCAACACAACCAGTACTGCTAACAATAAATGGCCAACACAACACGGGTTTCAGGTTTGGACTTAGCAGTTTCAGTTTAGGTTTGGACTTACACCATTAACCATTCAGACAAGCTAACTGCTACAAACATTCAGACAAGCTACAAGCTAACTGCTACAAGCTACAATGCTAACTATAAAATTCCTACTACTAACTATAATTCTTGATGTACAAAATTCAAGCATGAGTGACTCAGTAGGGATGTACAAGATTCAGTAAAGGGATGTACAAAATTCAAGCATGAGCGAATCAGTTGGGATGCTAACTACAATACAATAAGAACATGAGTGACTCAGTAGGGATGTATAAAAAATTCAGACTAAGTACAAAATTCAGACTAAGTACAAAATTCCTACTGCTAACTATAATGCTTGATGTACAAAATTCAGACTAAGTACAAATTACTTTAGCATAATGCTTTCTTAAAACGCATTGCTTTATCTATATACTAGGGATCTGATGCTGTAGGCTCAGTAGTAGTAGCCATTGAAAAAAATACAAGAGGTAATTTGACTTAAAGGGCTCAAGCATGCTTTAGAGTAGTAGATGGAATCATGGAATTGCCTACTCTGAACTAGCACAAACATGATCATATTTGCTGTCAACAACCTCACTGTCAACAACCTCACTATCAACAACCTCACTGTCAACTACAAGCACTGTCAAGCTCTTTGTTTCTAACATCTTCTATACTGTCACAACCTCACTGTCAACAAACTTACTGTCAACAATTTCTATATTGTCAACAACCTCACTATTTCTATACTATCACAAACAATTCCTACTCTGAACTAGCACAGACAATTTCTATACTGTCAATAACCTCATTGTCAAGCTCTCTATTTCTAACATCTTCTGAACATCTTCTATTTTCTCTCTATTTCTAACAGAACATTCAGACAAGAACTACAAGCTAAAATTCAGACAGAACATCTTCTGTTTGCTCATTGTCAAGCTCTCTATTTCTGTTTCTTACAATGAATCAATCCTACGACTAAGACTAAACCTAAATCAACCGAGAAGTGGAGAGGGGAGAGAGGGACAGAGAGGAGAAGGCTCACCTCTAAGACGAGGACGACGACGAGCATGCGGGCGAGGCGGCGGCCTCCTCCTCCTCAGCCTCGAGCGGCGCCGGCCTCCTCCTCCTCGAGCGATGGCGACCTCCTCCTCCACGGATCGGCAGCGACAGCGTCCTCCTCCTCCACGGATCGGCAGCGGCGCGGGCCTCCTCCTCCACGGTCTCCTCCTCGAGTGGCGGCGGCTGGCAGGGCTGGCGAGGCGGCGGATCGACAGCGACGGTGGGGGCTCGGGCTTGAGCGAGATGGGTGGGCGCGTCTGATGGGGATGAGGGACGTGCCCGTGTGTGCACGTGGATAAGGCAAAGATAGGCGTAGCACGCTCTGGCATAGTGCGCTACAGATATCCGTAGCGCACTATGCCAGAGTGCGCTATGCCTATCTCTTCTAGCAACAGTATAAGAAAAAAGTCGTCCCATTATCTAACAGATTCAGTATCCTATCCCACTGGTTCTGCCCACTGCTCTATTCTAAACTTGTGATCACCCAGGTTTGAATCCTGGTGCCCCCCCTTTTTTATTTATTTTAAAAATACTTTTAAATGTTCCAAAAATGCCCAAAAGTGGTAATATATGCCATATTTGTTTTGTTTTTATTTTATAAATACTTTTAAATGTTCCAAAAATGCCCAAAAGTGATAATATATGTCATAAAAGTGGTACAAATAATATGATTCAAAGTATAACTAAATTTCATAATAATTTTTCCATAATAATATGAATCGGGCACGGCCCTACCCGACCACCCGCACTTTACAATCTTTTTCAACCACGCATTTTACAATATTTTTTGAGCTAGTGTTTTACAATCTTTTTTCCCTTCTTTATCGCGGTTGAATAATTTAGCCCCGGCACTTTAATGTTTCTTATTTCGAACGGGCTACCTTTTTTGGGTAGGGTTGTCCTTTTTCTTCTTGTGATGTATGTTGCTGCATCGTAGTCGTCGTCATCTTCAATCTTTGGATCGCCGTACTGGTCGAAGTCTTGCTCGTTGGCGACTCCATCCATTCCGATGATGTTTCTTTTTCCTCTCCTCACGACAATACGGCTAGGCTTTGTCGGGTCGGTAGTGAAAAAACATTGGTCCAGTTTGGTAGCCAGTACCCATGGTTCATTTTTCGCGGCCACGTTCGCACCGGCGGCCTTGGATTTGGCTGCTTTGGGTATAACCATGGTTGTGAAATACCGGTCTTATCTTTCGACGTTCTTTGCCCATCTGACACGGAACATCAGCACCTTTTCTCCATAGTAGTCGAGCTCCCATATCTCCTTGATCCTTCCGTAGAATCTTTCCTTCATGTTGTCATCAGTGTAGAATTCGGACATTACACCTGAGTTCTGATAATCACACTTGTTGTCCTTTTCCTCCGTGTAGAATGTGTAGCCATTGATATCATACGCTTGATAGGTCACCAGGTTTTGCATCGGTCCCTGCGACAAGGTGAATATAATCTTTTCCATGTCAGAAGGATGCGATCGTGGGGGATTATCAAGGAGCGTCTGCCTAAACCAACGCGTGAAATCTGAGTTGTGCTCTTTGATTATTTCTCCCTGCGTCCTCTGTATGCCCCGGTCACTATACTTCTTCTCGATTAACCTTTTGTGCTTCTGTACCCAAGGATCGACCAGTTCTAAATGTTGTAGCGCGACGAGGTTTGCTCGATCAAAGTCTGCGCATTGAAAATCAAAGTCTGCATGCAGTATGCGACGACCCTCTCGGTGACCAGATCCATCGAGTTTGCCAAGGTTCCTGTTGACGGGAAGACCGACAGGGTTCTCGATGTCTAGATAATTTGTGCAGAAAGATATGCACTCTTCGGCCAGAAAGCCCTTGGCTATGCTTCCATCTGGATGGGACCTGTTGCGAACGTATCCTTTGATGTGTCCGTTCATACTTTCGAACGCCATCATGCTACGGAGGAACATCGGCCCGAGTTGGATGATGTCCTCCACGACATGGACCAGCATATGCACCATAATGTCGAAGAATACGGGCGGGAAGTAGACCTCAAGCTCGCATAGTATCACCACGATCTCCTCATGTAGCCTCCTGAGCTGATTCATGCCAATCGACTTCCTAGAGATGACGTCGAAAAACTTGTAGAGGCCAAATAACGTTTCACGGACGTGCTCGTCCATTATCCCTTAGTGCAACCGGAAGTACCTGCGTCATTAGCACAGCACAATCGTGAGAAATCATGCCACTCAACCTTTATTTCTCCTCGTCTAGGTATCTTCTTATCTTACCCGCATAGTCGTAAGGAAATTTGACTCCTAGAAGGCACTTGAAAAACTGTTTGATCTCATCCTGGCTTAGAGTGAAGCAAGAAGGAGGGCAGTAATATTCGTTCTTCTTGAACTTTTTACCCTTCCGACGACCTTGTGTCGTCTCCGACTCATGATTATCATCATCTTCCTGATCATCAGGAGTAGTGCGTCCTCCATGAAGCTCCTTCTTGATACCCATGAATATCAGGTCGTGCCTTGCTTTCGGACCATCTTTCGTCCTATCTGGCATGTTGATTATGCTGGCGACCAGACTCTTGCACACGTTTTTCGTGATATGCATGATGTCAAGTCTATGAGTCGTGCGGAGAAACTTCCAGTATGGCAACTCCCAGAAAACAGAACTTGTTTTCCATACCTTCATCAGCGGCTTGTCTTGCTGCCTCTTTCGCTTCTTTCTAGGCTTAGGACAATCTTTCCAGTTTTTCAGCAACTCTTCCACTTCTTCGCTGCTCCGCCGCTCTGGGATTCCTCGGGTCTTGGATTTTCTATCGAACAGGTCTCCACGTTTTCTCCATGGATCATTCTTGCCGAGCCACCTCCGGTGCGCCATGAACATAGTTTTCGAAGACCCTGGATCTTTCTCTAGTTGGAGATAGCTTGTGTTATCCATGCACCTAACACATGCGCAGAATCCTTGGATAACCTGCCCCGAGATATACCCGCAACCTGGATAGTATTGCACCGTAGTGACCAACGCGGCTCTCATAGTGAAATAATCTTGTGCGACGGCGTCGTAAGTATTGGCTCCAGATTCCCATAACGTGGCTAGCTCCTCATTCAACAGCCCGAGATACAGATTGATGTTGGTACCAGGTTGTTTCGGCCCTTGAATTAGCATACTCATTTGTATGTACTTCTTCTTCATGGACAACCATGGAGGGAGGTTGTACGTCCATACAAACATGGGACAAGTGTTGTGCGTGCTGCTCTGGCTACCGAATGGATTGAGTCCATCGGTGCTCGCACCAAGACTGATGTTCCTTGAATCTCCACCGAATTCTGGGAATTCGAGGTACAATGCTTTCCACTGGCTAGCATCTGAAGGGTGCGTCAGCAGCTCATCCTTTTCGGGGTCATCGTCATCTCCTGGCTTCTTCCTTTCCGCATGCCATCGCATGAGCTTTGCTTCCTTAGGGTCCGCGAAATAGCGTTGCAGACGAGGAGTGATAGGAAAGTACCATACCACTTTTCGAGGTGCTTTCTTCCCTTTCTTGTATCGACTCACGCTGCACACCGGACATGTGGTTTTCTCCGCGTCCTCGCCCCAATAAATGTTGCAATCGTTGATGCATACGTGATATCGAACGTGCGGTAGATCGAGAGGACAGACGATTTTCTTGGCGTCCTCGATACTAGTTGGACACGTGTTCCCCTCCTGGAGACGATCGTGCCAGAATGCCATCATATCGTCAAAGCTTGCGTCGCTCAATTTGTGTTTTGTCTTTATCTCCATAGCCTTGAGCATTACATTCAACCAGGTATCATTGGGCCTACATCCTTCATACAATGGAGTAACCGCATCTTTCTCAAGTTGCGCAAGCTTGGCTTTATCTCTAGCGGCAGCCCTGGCGTTACTCGTCTTGTTGAGAAGTAGCTCTTGCACATAAGGGTCTCGCATCCAGCCTGACGTTGTTCCATCGTCGTCTGCTCCTACGGCATCTAGATCATCATCATCTCGGTCTGCGTCCGCACCTTCACCATCTCCAGGAGACTCTTCATCATCTCGCCCGTTCTCGCCGTGATGATCATTGTCATGTTGCCCACCTTCACCGTCTCCATCGTCTTCGTCATCGCTTATCCAACGAGTGTATCCATCCATGAAACCATGGCGGAGCAGGTGCGCCTGCAGATTCTCGGAATCTGGGTCGATCACCCAGTTGAGTTTGCATCTTCTGCACAAACATCTTATCTCCGTCTTGTTATTTCGTATCATGTCGGCCGTCGCACATTTCAAAAATATAGCCACAATGCCTTCACTCATTATGAGCACAATTTTTGCCTGCACGGTGTACACGGTACAATTAGAAGTCTATTAGAACCACAAAATCAATGCATGCATGCAATGGTCGATAGAAAATTTTGGCATGACTTATCCTAAAATAAGGACCTTTGCGAAATGCCAAAGTCTTGCCAAAATGGAAATGAATCAACATTTTGGCAAAACAAATGGCAACTTGTTCACACACAAATACAAGAGAGACAGGGACCGATCCATACACACATGAACATATCATTATCCTCTCCATACACACATGCATAAGCATCATCGCTACTCTCCATATACACACACATGACCATCGATCCTCTCCATACACACATCATGAGCATCGATCATCTACATACATATGATCATATCATCCATATACACATGAACACATCCTTACATGGACAACTTACCGAGATGAGAGGCCGATCACGAGAAGCTGGAAAGGAGAGGTGCGCGTGAGACTGGAGAAGGATATGAGAGACCGGAGAGCTTCCTCTATTACGTATGTAACATCCAAGGCAAGTTCTACATGCTAAAAATGGTGAATGAGTGGAGAAATTGAGGTGGGAAGGAGAAGGATCCCGAATAGATATAAGGAGGAAGAATAAGGAGAAAGTGAAGTGTGGGGTGGTGGATCATCACACATGTGCACAAAGTGGAGCTGCCAAAAAAATACTGGTCGACACATCCGTGGCGCACATGGACCTAGTGCGCCATAGGGAATAATAACAACCATGGCGCACGTGCCAGAGTGCACCACAGATGTTTCTGCCCATTTACAAAACAGAGGGGCCTTCACTTAGGCGTAGTGCACGTGCCGCATGTGCGCCACGGTTAATCATAACAACCATAGTGCACCTACCCCATGTGCGCTACGGGTATGCGGCATGTGGCCAGCAGGGCCCTGGCCCACACATATCTGTGGCGCACTATGACCATGTGTGCCACGGTTGTTCTAGTTACTAGAAGAGCACTGCCCACAGGTGAGCCACGCTTGTTTTAGCCGTGGGGCACTTCACCCATGTGAGCCACGGATGTGCTGATTACCTATAGCCATTTTCCTAGTAGTGCATGTGGTAGTTCGAAACGAACTGCCCATATGCACTAGGAAGAGAGTTCAAAATTATATCCATAGCAAACTCTTCGCTAATGGGGTAGCCAAGCCTCTCCAGAGACTGCACGTAACCAACCATTTTGATCACATGCGGACTTAGTGTATCACCATCCTTAAGCTCGCAACTCAGCAAAGCCTGAGAGACTTGATACCTCTCAGTCTTCGCCTGAGCCTGGAACATACTTTTGAGGCTTTCGATCATATCGTAGGCCTCAACATTCTTGAACTGCTTTTTCAAGTCCAGTTCCATGTGAGCAAGCATAAGACAGCTAATAACCGTGGACTCATCCTTAGCCCGACGGTAGGCATTGGTGGCAGCGATAGTCACATTCTCATTCGGCTCATATGGAAGTGGGTTGTCTAGGACATGGTCCTTCTTTTCTTATTTGAGAACAATTCTCAGATTTCAATACCAGTTGGTAAAATTAGTGTCATTTAGTTTATCCTTCTCAAGAATGGTTCTTAAAGCAAAACTGGATATCTAAGAGTGTGATGACCCACAAGTATAGGGGGTGCATCATAGTACTTTTGATAAATAGGAGTGTCGATCCCAACGAGGAGCAGAAGGTGTTGACTAGTGGTATGGAGCAGGAAATCTCTGTAAATACTTAGAAAATGGATTTTTAGGGGTTTTCTGATAAAGCAACAAAACAAAGTGCAAGTAATAAAGACAACGAACAACTGCAGCAAGTAGCCCAATCCTTTCTTAGAAAAGGACAAGCTGGTGGAAATACTTATAAGGACCAAACGTTCTCGAGGACACATGGGAATTCTGTCAAGTGCTTTCGCTTTAAATAGCTGAGTACCTTTGTTTGGTGTTGTAAGTGTTGTGTGGGTGAACCTGTGCTAATGTACCGGCCTTACTTGGACTAATACATAATTGTGATAAAACCCCTGCAAGCATCCGTAACTACAGGAAAGCAATTAAGATAAAAACCTAACCACAGCCTTAAACTCTGAGATCCTACACTCCCTTGTGCAAAAGGTGTCCTAATGGGGGTTCAGGTTTCTGTCACTCCGGCAACCCCATGATTAGTAGACAAATACACAATGCATTCCCCTAGGCCCATAAATGGTGAAGTATCATGTAGTGGATGTTCACATGACACCACTGGAAGAATAGCACCACAACTTAAATACTAAACCATTGAATAATAACTCAACACAAATCCACTACTAACAACATGACTTCTCCCATGTCCTTAAGAACTAAACAAACTACTCACAAGACATCATATGGATCAAGATCAAAGATGATATGGTGATGGATAACAATCTGAATATAAACAATAATCCAATGGTTCCACTCACAAGCATCAACTACAATAGTAATTAACACCGAGAAAGTTTCCCCTAAGAACTAATGCAAGATCCAACACAATTGTTACAGCAGGATGGGGTGGTGATGATGGTGCTGGTGGAGATGATGGTGTGGATGATGATGATGATCCCGATGAAGTCTAGCTTGATGACAGTGTTGATGGCAACGATCTCCCCTCTCCGGGAAGGAATTTTCCCGGCAGAAATATGTCTGCCGGAGAGCTCTTTCTCTCTCGGTTTTTTCTGCCCCGTAGAGGTGGAAGAAATCTTTTTGTGGTCCCTCCCCCGGTATTAGGGTTCCGAGAGGAAGATATAGGCAAGAGGGCGGAGTCGAAGGCCGGCCAGGTGGGCCACACCTCCCCTTCTGGCTTCCTTTATGGAGTGAAGTGTTGATTAAAGAATACAGAAAAGAAGCATCACACTTACCATTACACAACTCATAGAAGAAAGCAACTCACCATTATATAACTTAGATTGCAACAAGTACAGGAGTCACAATAGAGATGCATAAAGATAAATCATTGTTCTTGGTCAGAGAACAGCTGGCAAATAGTTTCACAAATAAAGAATTTGTAGAAGTCTTCAAAAACAGGAGCACTCTTTGCTTAAAAAGGTTTTTCACAATGATGGATTTCAAAATAATACTCAATAGATAAGAGTCTTGTGCAAACAAGGAAGATAGAGAACATGTTTGAATAAATCACCATATGAATGCTTGCAACACAATAACTCAAAATCTTGCTAGAGATAGAGAGGAAGTAGGTTTACTGACTCAACTTAGAAATAGAAGAAAGGTCCCTTCATAGAGGGAAGAAGGGATTTCAAGTCATAAAGAGCTTCCAAAAGATTATGGTACTTACTAGCTTTGAGCCCTCATTGCCCCTATCATAAGCATCATGAGGTGATTAAGGTTAAAGTGAACAAGGATGGAGTATATTCTTGACGAAATATAAGTTGGAAATCTCATGTCCCTTGAGTACGAGGGCCGCTCCTCATGCTACTAAACTTAAGTCGCCAGTAAGTTCTTGTCATTGTAAGTACATGTGTATCATAAAGAACCAACAACGGGGTACCCCTTGCACATGATACAGGAGCTATCCCATAACCAAAATGACAAGGTAAGCAGACAGTGAGCATCTGAGCGATCTTTTTATTTACCATTTGCATAGCTTTTTATTAAGGATGCTTCACAGATTGCTCACTATGGTGATGCTGCAAGTTTCCACCATTATTAGGCATGGGTTAGGCTAGCGGCCAAGGCGTTTCTCTAACACACATACATAACTCCATGGACTTACAAGCTCCCTTTTTATTTCACACCAACAACATCTACAAACAAAAGAGCATGATATCAACTGGATGAGTATCCATCAGTGTTGAAAGCATTCCCTGTGACAACACGGTTCTGCTAATCCCAACGTATAGATGCAAGCATATACAACTTTGTTGACACAATGATTCAAGTCTATTTGGGGCAAGAAAATAAGGTGTGCCATCAAGTTCATGAGAGCTTTACTAACTTGTTTTCACATAACAAAATAGTTTTTCATTAGAAAGATATATGAAGCTTGAGAATTTGCTTGGAATAGAAATAATGCTAATAGGTAGATATGGTGGACACAAATGGCACAGGTTTTGGTTCAAAGGGATTGGAAACATGAGAAGTATGCCTTCTCAAAACAGGTTTTTGGCTAGCAAGGCTGGGTAGCAAGCAAAAGAGTTGAAAGAAACAAGCAAACATATAAGTGATAAAGCCAAACATGCAATCTTCCTTGAAGACACAAAAGATCTTAAATAAAGAATACTAAGCTTATGAGCCAATCAAGAAATAAAATAAATGATACAAAATACATGTAAGCTTTTTCTCTTTTCCTTTGAAACCTCAAAAAGTGTTGCTACTGACCAGAGCTCGGTTTGCAAAAACCAATTTAGATTTACTTGATGCTCCCAAAGTGATGCCAATACTGATCAACAAGATTAATCATATAATATAGATTGCAAACTAAAATAAGAAGTGCAAAAAGTAAAAGATGAAACTTCTCATTAATATTCCATAAAGGCACTCACACCAAGGGATACATAGATAATCAACTAAAGGAGAGATACTTCCACATGCAAAACAACCTATAAGATAACCTCTCTACCAAAGACATGAATCCACTAAAAAGGTAAAAGATAAAAGATAATGATGTGATACCGCGGCACTCCCCCTAGGTTGGAACAAGCCAAGGGGATGCCAAACCTGATGACGAATTACTCCTTCGGTGGTGGTGGTATTCTCTTGATAAGCTCCTCAATCAGTTTCCTCAAATCCTCAATCTCAAAGGTCAGAGTACGAATCAACTCTGAATTTTGCTCAATGCGGTTCATGATCATATCGGACCGAGACTCCCAGTCCTTGCTATTCTTTCCCCACTCTTCCTTCTTAGTGTGTTCTTCCCCTGCATGGTTAGACCGAGGAAAATCCCAAACCAAGGGCAAGTTCCCTTTGGGCACCCGTTGGTATTGATTCTCATGTATAAGAGTATGGAAGGAATTATTGGTATGTGGAGGAGATGACCGTGGAGCGAGGATATGACTCGGGGTTTTCCCTCCTGTAGACATCCGTGCTGTCCTCCTAAGCTTGGTAGGTTTTTACACCACTCCAATGCTTGTGACGGTGGCGCGGGTGTCCGGATGCTATTCCTCCTCCATGTCTTCTTCATCCCCTACCAAAATCTCCTCCTCCTTAGGGTTTTGAGGATATCTTCCTCGGGATTCTTGCCTTTGTCGTTGGCGGAGACCATGGTGCTCTAAACTTGATAAGATTTCCTGACAGAAACAGATCGAAACGAAAACACGACGAGAACGCGATATACGAACCTTGGGGAACCCAGGGGTTATATATTACAAACTTTCAATGCATAAGGAAGGTACTGGTACGAAAACGAGGCGAAGACGGAGCTCGGGAGGCTCACACCCCCTCCAGACGCGGCCAGCTGGGGCCCACGCCTGGGGTGGTTATAGCCACCCCGGACTCCGTTTCATCCTCTGCTTCGTCTCGTAACCTTCCGTATGTAATAAAAACATCAAAAATATAAAAATATAGGGTTTTCACGAACCTTCTGTTTTCACCACTTTTACCTATTCAAAGACGGACTCTGCAGATTCCTTTTCTCCTTCTCCTAGAAATTTCTTTCATGCAAGGCATTACACAAACCTCAATTGCAACATTAGCGTAAGCAAAAACAATAAACTTGTAGGTTCACACTTCAACTGAAATCCATCAAAACAAAGGCTTCTGTAAGAGGCAAATGCAAATGATGGCAGAACTCCGTCAAAACAGACCAGCAGCTAAAGATTGATTTTTTCGAAAACCTTCTGTTGCTCAAATCAAAAAGTATAAATCTAATGAAAGTTGGGTAACAACTTGGAGAACAAGCACATAAAAATACAGCTCCATCCGCACTACTGAGCTCCCTCACTAATTTTTACAATGCAGAACAAAAATATGTCCCAGGACAGCCACTTTTCACAACTCCTCTACTTCTCAAAAGTAGTTAAACTTGACACAAAAAACCAAAACAAAAGGATAAGGAGCAGTTATTACTGTGGTAATAACTTCCAAGGCTCAACGAAACTCTTGGTTTATCTCCCAACAAGTACTTTTCTTTAATGCCTTTAAGTTAGGCTTGAAAGTTTCAAAGATGCTCACAAAGGAGATATATATTTGAAGTGAAAGAGAGCATCAAGAAGCAAATAACAAACACATTTGAGTCTAACCCACTTCCTATGCATGGGGGTTTCATGAGAAAACAAATTGTTGAAACAAAAAGCCACTAGCATAGGAATACAAAACAAATGCAACTTCAAAGCTTTCAACATAAAACGGGGAAACTTAAGATTATTGAGATGCATAAAACCATGTTTCCCTCTCTCATAATAACTTTCAGTAGCACTCTGAATAAAGTTGACAATATAACTGTCACTGGCAACAATTTATCATCAGAATGAGTATACTTACAATCACCAAAAAAAGGTCCAAGGTCATACACCGGATCAATAGAAGCAAGTTGTTCCATCCTGAAATCTTTATTAGGCAAGCTATTTTCACAAGGAGCTTTATAAAATTTGGAAAAGTTAAACTCATAAGAATCTCCATCAAACTTAGTTAAAACTTTATCCTTCTTACAACCTATAATAGCTCCGCAAGTGTTCAAGAAGGGTCTACCAAAAATGATAGGACAAGTTTTGCTAGCTGCTGAATTAAGCACTAGAAAATCAGCATGATACTTAATCTTACCGCAGAGGACCCCCACATCTCTTACAATACCAATAGGGCAAATGGTTTCCTTATTAGCAAGATGAACAACCACATCAATTGAAGGAAATATGCCCTAGAGGCAATCATAGAGATGATTATATTTCATATGTATCCATGAGTTATTGTAATGTTCCTTGAATATCCATATCAGGCAACTTGTATTGATTGGTACATCGATTGATGATTATGTGAATTGTTTGTGAAACTCTTTACTTGTATGGTTATTTAAGAGTTGTCCCTAGTCGGAGTTCATGTGAGGACACACGTGAATATTAGACTAGCACATCGATTGGTTGATGACTATGTTTCGCAAGTCATAGACATGGAGATGTCAAACCAATGATGTGGACACATGTTATGAACATGGGGTTGGACTGACCCAACCTGGGACTGACAATTAGTTGCAGCTCTCTCTCTACACATCGTGTATGTTTTGTCCTTAGACCTGAGATTGTTGCATGTACTTGAGATGTGGATCGACCTACTTTGGGGCTATCAAACGCTGCTCCGTAACTGGGTAGTTATAAAGGTAGCTTTCAGGTTTGTCCTGAAGCATGCTGCAAGGCATGATCAATCAAGATGGGATTTGCCCCTCTCTACTTGAGAGAGATATCTCTGGGCCCCTCGAGTGATCGGATCCAGAAATGCATGGCCGTGCTACACATGGTTAAGAGTTCACCTAGTAAAGGGATTCCGAATCACAGTATCGAGAAAGGGAGGTCAGCTTGGAGCTAGACCAAATATCATGTGGCAAAGGGAAAGACATGTACTAAACCTTGTGATGGTTCGTCCGATATGATCTTTGTATGCGTTTAGGAGTTGGCACGTCTTGCTAGTGGCCGCTACCAACTATTGACAGAATAAGTGTATTCGTGTCATGTCTATACGCATATGAACCTATAGGGTCACACACTTAAGGGGCTGGAAGCCTAATGAGGATTGGATCCGAATTAGACCAGGCTTAGGCTACTAATGGGCTGCTAATGTAGAAGCCCACTAGGGACGCCTATATAAGAGAGGGTGGGGCGAGCTGACCAGGTGAAGACCTTAGATCATTCTCAGCTGCCACTCCTCATGTCTGTGTTGCACGCGCGGACCTAGCAGTCCGGCGTCTGACGCTTCCACCCTGTACGTGTGGATACCTCAGAGGCGCTGCATCTGTAGCGTTTGGACGAGCCGCGCAAGGGGCTGCTCGTGGGACGAGGAAAAGGAGGAGACGTGGAACGTCTGCACTGCCTCGACATGCTTCATCAATTCCGCAACTGCGCGTCTAGTGGTAATCTCGTGATCTATGACAACAGTAATCCTGGTATACGCGGTAGAATTTTTTTGATTTGTGCTAGTGTAGCCTACCCATATCCCTTCAGTGGTATCAGAGCCGATGCTGTTCAGTTATAGGTTCGGGATGGTTGCATATGGTGATATGCAGATTGATATGAGTGATATGATCGTTTATATGGCAGTGGTTCAGGATTGATCTATGATCTTGCTTTCCGTGATCGTGATCTGAGGTTGTCGAACGACTTACCCCTACCGGTCGGCTTCCGCCATCAGGGTAGACAGTGACACATAAATCCTGCTGAATCACGCGAAGATCAATATGATTGATCGAATCGGAACCTAGATCTAAAATTGATGTACCATGATCAAAGGAGTTTGATTGAATCGGGACAGGAGTCGGTTTATGGTAAATTTGATTTGCCGGTCAAAATCCTTAAAGAAAAATGTGAAAATTGTGAACAAAGTCGATGTACCGCGAGGGGCGCTGCCCCTTCGAACCCCGCAGGGGGAGACCCCCCTTAATTGTAGCCCCTTTTGTATCTCGTTAAGGTAACTAGGTGCTGCGATGTCACATGATCCGGTAGAATGCGATTCTATGCATAACTTGTTTTTGCAGGATGTATGTGATCAGTATGGCCCATATATGTATGTGATGCATGTATGAATTTTTGCATGACCTGCGTGTCGTGAGTAGGACAACACGGCTGGAGCCATATGTGTTGTCATTTATTGTAATGGCATGCGTGCCAACTTGTGATGATCCCAATACTATGTAATTTTGATTACTAGCTCTTAGGAGTAATAGCTTGTATTAGTTCTTGGAGGACTCATCACTTGGAGGATGGCTCACATGGAACATGAAGATGGAGATCATCATGGTGGACAGGTTCTATGCCGATGGAGATCACCATGAGAAAATGGGCCATACTGTGTCACATATATGTGAATGCTATTCTTATGTGTTTTACTACTATGCATGCTTAGATGATAGAAGTAGAACAATCCCTCAGAAAGTTTAAGTTAAACCATGCCCTCCCAACCAAACCTTTCACCATCCTATGCCCTGTACAATCGTTGGTGGACCTATGAAATTAGGGTGCCGCGGCTTTCCTTGGCTGGATGGGTTTGTATCGGATACCTACACGCATAAGGGTTGGTGAGCTTGACAAGGTTATCTTAACATTTAAGGACCTTGGGGCATAAAGGTTGGGCGCCTAGTTTTGACATAGAGATGTCACCCAACAACAAGAGTCATATGTGATATGATTAGCAAGTGTTGCTTACCGATTTACCTTGTCTTCTAGCAGTGATGCTAAAGCTCACTAGTCGACTTGTTAATTGTGGATCTTGAATCACTTAGTATCAATAGAGGGGTATTGATTTAAGTGGGAGTATATTCTATTAAATTATTTAATATGTTTTACTCTTTCATGGTTACATGGCTTAGTATTTTGCATGTTTTCTGTTGTAGATCAATGGCACCAAACACTACATCACCTTTCTCTTTGCGTTCGATTCTTGACAAAGATAAACTAAATGGAACAAACTATTCGGACTGGGTCCGTAACCTGAGAATTGTTCTTGGGTCTGATAAAAAGGAAACGGTTCTGGATACCCCAATCCCCGATGAACCTGCTGATAATGCATCTGCTTCCCTAAAGAACGCCTACAAGAGAGCATGTGATGATTCTCTTGAGGTTAGTTGTCTTATGCTTGCATGCATGGAACCTGAACTCCAAAAGAAGTTTGAGGATCAGGAAGCGTACGATATGATCGTAGCGCTTAAGGACATGTTCCAAGATCAGGCAAGGACTAAGAGGTACAATGTTGCCAAGTCCTTTGTCGAATGCAAGCTAGTAGAGGGAGCAACTGTAGGCCCCAATGTGATCAAAATGGTTGGTTACAGTCAGACTTTGGAAAAGCTTGGTTTTCCACTAGGCCAAGAGTTGGCCACTGACTTCATTTTGGCGTCTCTTCCATCAAGCTATGGGCAGTTCATTTCGAACTACCATATGCATGGGGTGGAGAAGGGCCTTAATGAATTATGTGGGATGCTTAAAACAGCAGAAAGTGACATGAAGAAGTGTGCAGGGCATAGCCATGTGATGGTTGTGCAGAACAAGCCTAGCTTCAAGAAAAAAGGTACTTCTTGGAAGAAGAAGGGCAAGGCTAAGGATACGATCCCTAAGTCTGCACCCAAGCAAAAGGCTGGACCTGTAGAAGACACTGAGTGCTTCTTTTGTCATGAACATGGCCACTGGAAGAGAAACTGTAGCAAGTACCAGGCTTCTTTGAAGAAGAGTGGAAGTAAGAGTACTTCCAACTCAGGTACGCTTGTTGTAAATGTTGTGGACATTCTTCTCACTGATTCCTATGTTAACTCTTGGGTATTTGATACCGGATTGGTTGCTCATATTTACAATTCTATGTAGGGGATAATAAGGACTAGAGAAGTGCAGAAAGGCGAAGTGGATTTTCGCGTCGGAAATAAATAAAGGGTTGCTGCATTGTTCGTCGGCGTCATGCAACTTCACCTTCCTTCAGGATTTATTATGGAGTTGAATAATTGTTATTACATTCCTAGTATGGGTCGAAACATTTTATCACCTTCATGTTTGATGAGGGATGGTTATTCATTCGCGAGTGCAAACAATGGTTGTGTAATCTCTAAGAATGCTATGTTTATGGCTAATGCTCCCATTGTGAATGGGTTATTTATTTTAAATCTTGATGATGCATCTATTTACAATGTTAGTGCTAAAAGGCTTTGGCCTAATGATTTGAGTCCTACCTATTTATGGCATTGCCGTTTGGGGCATATAAGTGAAAAGCGCATGAAGAAACTCCATGGTGATGGTCTTCTAACTTCGTTTGATTTTGAATCATACGAGACATGTCAGGCTTGTTTACTTGGAAAGATGACCAAGTCGCCTTTTTCGGGTTTACCCGAGAGAGCGACAGACTTGTTGGAACTCATACATACTGATGTATGTGGGCCAATGAGCACAACAGCTAGAGGAGGATATCACTACTTCATTACTTTCACAGATGATTTCAGTAGATATGGTTATGTCTACTTGATGAGGCATAAGTCTGAAACTTTTGAAAAGTTCAAGGAGTTTCAGAGTGAAGTAGAGAATCAACATGGCAAGAAAATAAAGGCCTTGCGATCTGATCGTGGAGGTAAATATTTGAGTCACAAATTTAGCGATCATCTTAAGAGTTGCTGAATTGTTCCACAACTTACGCCGCCCGGAACACCTCAAAGAAACGGGGTCTCCGAATGGAGTAATCGAAATTTGTTGGACATGGTTCGATCTATGATGATCTAGTCGGATTTACCATTATCATTTTGGGGTTACGCTCTAGAAACGACAGCTTTCACACTTAATAGGGTACCATCTAAATCCGTAGTTAAGACACCATATGAGATGTGGACTGGAAAGAATCCCAGTTTGTCTTTTCTAAAGATTTGGGGTTGTGATGCATTTGTCAAGCGACTTCAGTCGGACAAGCTAACACCCAAATCGGATAAATGCATTTTTTGTGGGATATCCGAGGGAAACCTTAGGGTATTACTTCTACAACCGAGAGGAGGGCAAAGTGTTTGTCGCTCGTAGCGGTGTTTTCCTAGAGAAAGAGTTTCTCACAAAGGGAACAAGTGGAAGGTCGGTGCGACTTGAAGAAGTTCAAGGTGATCCAGTTGGGGATGCTTCTACGAGTGATGCTATTGTAGCAGAACAAGTTGAGGAACCTGTGGCAACAGAAGCACCACAACCACAAAGGTCGGCGAGGCTCCGTGAAGCGCGGGAATTATTATTGTTAGACAATGATGAGCCTGCGACCTATGCAGAAGCGATGGTGGACCCAGACTCTGAGAAATGGCTGATCGCCATGAGATCCGAGATAGAGTCCATGGGAGACAATCAAGTTTGGAACTTGGTTGACCTGCCTGATGGTTTTAAAGCCATCGAGTGCAAATGGATCTTTAAGAAGAAGATTGATATGGATGGAAATGTTCACATCCATAAAGCTCGACTTGTTGCAAAAGGTTTTCGACAAGTTCAAGGAGTTGACTACGATGAGACTTTATCGCCCGTAGTGATGCTTAAATCTATACGGATAATTCTAGCCATTGCTGCACATTTCGACTATGAAATATGGCAGATGGATGTCAAGACGGCTTTCCTAAATGGAATCCTAACTGAGGATGTGTATATGATGCAGCCCGAAGGTTTTGTCGATCCAAACAATGCTGGAAAGGTATGCAAACTTCTGAAGTCCATTTATGGGCTGAAGCAAGCATCTCATAGTTGGAATATTCGATTTGATGAAGCTGTAAAGGAGTTTGGCTTCATCAAAAACGAACAAGAACCTTGTGTTTACAAGAAGGAAAGTGAGAGAGCACTGGTATTTCTAATCTTATATGTAGATGACATATTGCTGATTGGAAATGACATTCCTATGCTCGAGTCTGTTAAGACCTCATTGAAAAATAGTTTTTCGATGAAGGAGTTGGGAGAAGCGGCATATATTCTGGGCATCAAGATCTATAGAGATAGATCAAGGAGGCTAATTGGATTAAGCCAGAGTACATACATTTACAAAGTGTTGAAACGGTTCAGCATGGAAGAGGCTAAGAAGGGGTTCTTGCCCATGTCTCATGGCATAAAACTCAGCAAGACTCAGTGTCCTTCGACTACTGATGAGCGTGAGCGCATGAGCAGAGTTCCATATGCTTCGGCTATTGGATCCATTATGTATGCAATGATATGTACTCGCCCAGATGTTTCCTATGCTCTAAGTGTTACGAGCAGATACTAGGCTAATCCAGGTGAAGGTCACTAGACAGCGGTAAAGAACATCCTTAAGTACTTGAAAAGGACTAAGGATGTGTTCCTAGTTTATGGATGTGAGGATGAACTCATTGTAAAGGGTTACACAGATGCGAGTTACCTTAACGACTCAGATGATTCGAAATCGCAATCAGGTTATGTGTTTGTATTGAATGGTGGTGCTGTGAGCTGGAAAAGTTCCAAGCAAGATACAGTGACCTCCTCTTCAACAGAAGCTGAATATATTGCTGCCTCGGAGGCAGTAAAGGAAGCTGTTTGGATTAGGAAGTTCCTGATTGCTCTCGGTGTGGTTCAGGGCGCGTCCAATCCCTTGGATGTTTATTGTGACAACAATGGTGCTATTGCACAGGCCAAGGAACCTAGACAGCATCAGAAGAACAAACATATTCGCATGCGTTACCATCAGATTCGATAGTTCATTGAGGATGGTAGTGTCATGATATGCAAAATACATACGGACTCAAATGTTGATGATCCCTTGACTAAGCTTCTCCCGCAGCCAGCGCATGAGGCGCACACAAGAGCAATTGGTATTAGATACATTTTAGATTGACTCTAGTGCAAGTGGGAGACTGAAGGAAATATGACCTAGAGGCAATCATAGAGATGATTATATTTCATATGTATCCATCAGTTATTCTAATGTTCCTTGAATATCCATATCAGGCAACTTGTATTGATTGGCAATTATGTGAATTGTTTGTGATACTCTTTACTTGTATGGTTATTTAAGAGTTGTCCCTAGTCGGAGTTCATGTGAGGACACACGTGAATATTAGACTAGCACATCGATTGGTTGATGACTATGTTTCACAAGTCATAAACATGGAGATGTAAAACCAATGATGTGGACACATGTTATGAACATGGGGTTGGACTAACCCAACCTGAGACTGGCAATTAGTTGCAGCTCTCTCTCTCTACACATCGTGTACGTTTTGTCCTTAGACCTGAGATTGTCACATGCACTTGAGATGTGGATCGACCTACTTTGGGGCTATCAAATGCTGCTCCGTAACTGGGTAGTTATAAAGGTAGCTTTCGGGTTTGTCCTGAAGCATGTTGCATGGCATGATCAATCAAGATGGGATTTGCCCCTCTCTACTTGAGAGAGATATCTCTGGGCCCCTCGAGTGATCGGATCCAGAAATGCATGGCCGTGCTACATATGGTTAAGAGTTAACCTAGTAAAGGGATTCTGAATCACAGTATCGAGAAAGGGAGGTCAGCTTGGAGCTAGACCAAATATCGTGTGGCAAAGGGAAAGACATGTACTAAACCTTGTGATGGTTCATCCGATATGATCTTTGTATGCGTTTAGGAGTTGGCACGTCTTGCTAGTGGCCGCTACCAACTATTGACAGAATAAGTGTATTCGTGTCATGTCTATACGCATATGAACCTATAGGGTCACACACTTAAGGGGCTGGAAGCCTAATGAGGATTGGATCCGAATTAGACCAGGCTTAGGCTACTAATGGGATGCTAATGTAGAAGCCCACTAGGGACGCCTATATAAAAGAGGGTGGGGAGAGCTGACCAGGTGAAGACCTCAGATCATTCTCAGCCGCCACTCCTCACGCCTATGTTGCACGCGCGGACCTAGCAGTCCGGCGTCTGACGCTTCCACCCTATACGTGTGGATACCTCGGAGGCGCTGCATCTGTAGCGTTTGGACGAGCCGCGCAATGGGGTTGCTCGTGGGACGAGGAAAAGGAGGAGACGTGGAACGTCTGCACTGCCTCGACGCGCTTCATCAATTCCGCAACTGCGCGTCTAGTGGTAATCTCGTGATCTATGACAACAGTAATCCTGCTATACGCGGTAGATTTTTTTTGATTTGCACTAGTGTAGCCTACCCGTATCCCTTCATCAATGTCCTCAAGCTCACAAGGACCAATTTCATGCATAATTTCCCTGTAAAGCTCATAAGGAATATCACTAGAACTAGCACCAATTTCACATAAACCATAATAGCAATGATCACCAATTCTAACAGAAAGCACAGGGACACTAGATTTTCTAGCCTTTCTAGGATGAGAGACAATATTAGAAGCGTCTTCATAGAAGACAATATGCTCACCCTCTATATTTCTAGTGACAAGATCTTTCACAATAGCTACCACGGGTTCAGTATTCATTTGGTCATCAGGTTCCACAGTTTTCTTAGTACCTTTGTTATTCACACTAATCATCATAGAATACTCCTTTACCATAGCTAGGAAAGGTATTTCCTCAACATAAGGTTCAGGCAAAATATGATCAATAGTACAAACTTCAGTATTTCTAACAGGAACATGATTAACAACATCTTTATAAGGTGCATGATACTTGTTCCACTTCTTTTTGGGAATTTCTATGTAAGAGGCAAAGGATTTAAAAAAATTGGCAATGGGAATCAAGACCAAACTCATTACTAATATCATGGAAGTCATCAGTTCCCATAAAAGATCTTATGCATTCATAATCATAGTTTATACCTAACTTTCTTCCTTTGTCATTCTCCCAAGCTTCAGTGTTCTCTTCAATACGGTCTAGGAGATCCCATTTAGCTTCTTCCTTCATACGTGTGAATGATCCTGCACAAGAAGCATCTAGTAAATCTTTATCATGAAGAGAAAGCCTAGCATAAAACTTATTGATAATAATATTGTTAGGGAGTTCATGAATAGGACATTTAAGCATTAGTAACTTCAATCTCCCCCCAGCTTGAGCTGTACTCTCTCCATCACGAGGCCAAAAGTTATATATCAGATTCCTATCGTTATGAATCTCACTTGGAGGATAGAATTTAGAATAAAAGATAGATGCCATTTGTAGCACCCCCCGGGATTAGGGTTAAACTAACCTCAGATCATCATGTAAGATAAGCTCAACTCCAAGCGTGGAAGATCACGGTAAGATTCGGTAAAATTACAGAATTCAGGGATTCAACGCCATAAGTTTAAACTCTTAATAGAGTGCAGTATTAGAGTTATTACAAACCAGAGGTCATAGACCCAACATCACATCACACAGCAGAAGCAAATTATGTTTTTCTACACAACAACTTAGCAAAGGGCCTAAGAGGCCATAAACAGAAGCGACGTCCATCCCATAGTCCTCAGGCTGCTACCTGGGACCCCCAACTACTCGTCGATGTCAACGTAGAAGCCACCTTCAGTTGCAACTAGATCATCTATAGAAAAACAACAATGGTGCAAGGCTGAGTACGAGAATGTACCCCGCAAGACTTAGATAACCTAGAGTCTATATGCTCTGGCTATAAAAGCTTTCTCTAGGTTTACTTTTGCGTAAATCAATCTTTATTTTTAAACAAGAGAGAGAAGAGGTTCGTCTAATCAGAATCTTTTAAAAGGGATAAGATAACGACTTCTTCATCTTGTTCAGCATATCTTGACGATCACCAGCTTCATCAGAACCTCCTATCTAGGATCACCCCCTCGACCCAGAGGAAGCATCCTTAAGCACACATGGATCAACAAGTTTTATAGTGGTTAATGTTATCTATGATCTTAAGTCCGGTCGCCAAGCGTTCATAACCATGAACACGGCTTTTCCAAAAGATTAATACCCCGCAGGGGTATACAACTTTACCCACACGTACCAACCGACTCTTAATGCCAAATATTATTAGCCCTCTTCCTTAGAAGGCCGGCAGAGGGTGGTTGACCACAACCTTTACCTTGCTTTCGTCGAGACTATGAGTCATGCCCTAGGGATGGTTCCGCCATAACGGGTCAAGTCCTGAAGTCGGTCCCTAAAGATGTGAGGCGAGGTTGGTTCACTGGGGGATCCATCGACCCCAAGCAACCCGGTCCATGCTTTCCTACCTGTTATGATGCACCTCCTTCACCTCCTCTTTCGAAAACATTTTCAATGCATATGCCAAATGGAAAGCCCGAACTATGTGACTCATGGAATCTACTAGGCAAGTTAGTTAGTCGAGGGGTTTTCCAAGCCCCATGTGGTTGTATGCTCGTCTTGGTTCCAAAGGCAAGAACTCAGTTCCTAGTGGTGGCGAGCATGGGACTACAAAAACCACACCCATCATGGCCTCCCATACAAGCCTTAGCATGTTTAGTTAACTCCTCCCATGATGTCACCATCTCCTACCTTTCTAGATTCACCAGATATCTAATTCATCAATCGAATAGATCAGACGTTGTTACTATGCAAGGCTAAGCTGTCAATCGCAAAGCTCTAGCAACGCTCAAATGCCAGACCTAGATATGCTAGGAGTAGTGGATCAGGGGTATAAGGCTACAAAAGGGAATCTGTGCAGCAGATAGGTAACACTAGCCACTGACAAAATACCACATTGGAATCGTGTGCATCATAGCCAGAAAGTAATATACTTTGTAAAAGTAGGTTTAGAATGAGAGGCTACACTTTCCTTATCCGTCAGTAGACAGATATGGATCTTCGATGTCGTTGACTTCAGCCTCGGGCTCGGATCCTATCGCGAAGAACTAAGACCGCAAAGGAAAGCGACAATCAAGACATGGCATAATGCAATGCAATATGTATGACATGACAAGTTAAGTAGTGTTGAAATGTACCCCAGAACATGATTGGTTAGTTTAAACGGGGTCCGAGAGGTCCAAACCATAGAACAGGGGTGTCGTGGTATTGTCGACGAGTACGCCATGGAGGGGTTCTCACAGTGCGTGTTTAGAGACGTGGGGTAAGGCGGACAGTTGACGGGTACGAGGTAACACAGCTTACCCAGGTTCAGATCCCACAACGGTGGCAGAATCCTACTCCTGCTATAAATCACTATACTGGCAATACGCCGAGTTACAGAGATAGGTTCGCTGTGCGAGGTGTGTGTAAAACGATGCCCTAAAGGCTCCCATAGGCCTGACTTATATAGTCGCCAGGTCCTAGGGTTACAGGGAAAAGTCCTAGCCGGACAGGTTACAGAGTCCTACACCGTCTATCACTAGTCTTGTGTATCTTGTACTCCAAGACTCCGGGTACGCTGGTGACTCCACCATAGCCTTCCTTTATCCGGCATGGGCCTCCCTTCTGGATCCACCTAACTGGGCCGCCCAGCAGGCCACAGGCCATGCTACCGACTATGGTCCACCCGGGTTAGTCGGATAAGAGACATGCTATGAGGATACCCATATAGCATATCCCCAACAGTAGCCCCCGAAGAACTCCGAGATCTTGCGCCTTCTTGCCTCTTCTCCTAGAATGCTCCGTCTAGATGGATGTCGGCAAATCGTCAAGCAATATCTTGTAGTCCTCCTAAAGAACCCTGCAAAGGTTTCTCCGTCTTCTATGAGCAAGTCGGAGAAATGCTGAATCTTCCATCGTACGCTTCCGTAGTCGGATTAAATCCGTCCATGCCAGAATCTTCGATGGGACGGCTCATCTACCATGTCAGTTATGACGACGTAGGCTATAGGTCAATGACGCCTCGTAACTCACACATGTAGAGAATGCAATCATATTCGATTTTCCCGCGCGAGCGATACGAACCGTTGGCGGCGGCGGTTGGAGACGTGGCGAAATTACCGCGCACGTTCACGAACACGTCGTCTACGCGACAACTGTCCGATTAGCTGCACGAATCTTGATGCAGAGTAAGATAAATAGTAACCGTGGGACACTTGCCACTTTTTCACCCCATTCTCTCGCGTCATCATCTTCTTCCTCCAGCCGCACGCCTCCTCGATCTCTCCGCAGAAAACCTCGAAGAAACCCTAGCCTCTCTCTGCTCCAGTCGCATCCTCCCAGTCCTCCATGGCCAGCAGCAGCTCATCCCCTTCGATGGCGGTGTCGAGCGAAGCCACGGCGAAGCTGGCGAGCTTCGTCGTCGTGCCCCCAGAGGGCCTGGTCATCCCCGCATCGGCGGTGATTGAAACCACCAGCGGCGACCACAATCTGGTGGCGCTATAGCCTCTGGAAGAAGAGCCAGACTCGCACAAAGGCGACTGGTGTGGCTCGGACATCACCGGCCGCGGCATCCAAGAGATGGTCGCCGAAGGCTACCTCCCCGCGATGGAGGGGCTTGCCTGGCGGGTGGCGCCGGCTGGCGAGGTGACACCTTCTCCCCATGCCGGAGAAAAGGTGTACCTCAAGGCTCAGCTGGTACGCGACGTTTCTCTGCCCATCTCCCACTTCTTTCTGTCCGTCTTGAACCACTTCAAACTCCAACCCCATAACCTCTCCCCCAATAGCATCTTAGTGCTTAGTAACTTTGCGGCACTTTGTGAGGGTTACCTAGGGATCAAGCCTAGGTTAGACTTGTCCGTGTATTTCTTCACCATCAAACGTGAAGCCGGGCATAGTAGGGAGGATCTTAGGAACTGCGGCACCATAAGCTTCAAGATCCGACCTGGCCGGCGGTTCCCCGACATCGTCGGCCACGAGTTGGGCAAAAATAAGGCAGCGGACGTACTTCTACGACCCCGACATTCCTTTGGTGGGCCGAGAAGTGACGTACCCGGACTTCGTGGATGGAGCCGCCGCTGAAGTTTCCACATGGAGATCCCATGCCTCCCTTCCCTCCGACCTCAACGCTTCCCGCGTAATAAGGCGGATCGAGTGGTTCGTGGAGACGGGTTTGACCGGCTTGGACCTAGCCATGTGCTGGTTCATCAGGCGAATCCAACCCCTGCAGCACCGCGCGAAGTTCATGCACGAGTACACGGGCGATCGAAAGGATTCCCTTCGGATCTCCATGGATAACTTCTCGAGCGACTCCGTCAAGCTCCGTCTAAAGGACATCGTTAAGGTGAAGGATAAGAAGCGCGGCTTCACCATCACCTACGACATGTACGTAGACGGCAAGTGCCCAAAGGTAGGTATTTATTTTCCGTGTGTGACATTGCTCTAGTTTCTCCGTCTTGGCAGTGCCGTCTTATCTAACACGGTGATTTCTTACTTAACAGCTTAGCAATCTAGATGAGGACAACCTGGCTGCCCAAATCTACGATCCAAAGATGAAGGAAGTCACGGTCGTGTCCGACGACGACGCCCCGTTGGCGCGAAAGCGGAAGAGCTCCACCTCTGACGCTGCCGACGGAGGCAAGAAAAAGAAGACGAAGGGTGGAGCCTCCAAAAAGAGTACTGCTGCCCTGGAGGCGGAAAAGAAGAAAGCCACCGGGATGTTTGCCAAAGCGCCTCCCTAGTGTAAGACTCTCATTCTCTGACATTGTCTCATTTATCTGTCTTATTCCTGTACTTATGCATTTCGCACGTTTCAGGAAGAAAGCCACAACCAGCCTCAAGAAGTCCTCCAAGACTCTTGGGGCTTCTGGAAATATCAAAGATATGCTGCATCGTGACTCCTCCCCCGCCATCGCCCCTGCTACTCCTGCCGTCAAGCCCTCCTCCGCTCTGACAAGCTCTCATGTCCAGGAGGCACCAGGCCCTTCCGTCATGGAAGTGGATTCTGGCGCCTCTACCGAACTAGCTGTTGTCGGTGAGCAGGCGACGCAGGAGAGCGCTGCTCTTCAAATGGTTGAAGCTCCGGCTAAGGATGCCATCGGTAGCGGCAAGGCGGTGGTGGGAGCTGGTACCTCTGCCGAAGGCGGCGCCTCTGCTCCCCAGAAACCCTTCGAGTTCCCGAAGATTGTTTACCCGGCGCTCCTGCCGAGTAACACAACTATGGTTCCTGGAGGTGTGCCGTCATCTCCGACGTGCGGTCTTGAGGAGCTACTCCGACAAGCAGACATCTTGCGAGGAAATAGCATTTCCTTTGGCAAGCTGCTAGCCGAGAGCGCTACAAACCTCAAGATCATTGCACTTGTAAGTTTTACTTTACCTTTTTCATTTCGTATGAGTATCTCACTGTAGCCCCCGAGGATGTAGACGGAAAACCATAGGTTTTGCATCTATATTCTCTAAGAATGACTAAGTTAGAAAAAACTCTCACTATAGCCCCCAAGCATTTAGATGGAATAAATTATTTCGACTAGATGCTTTAAGAGTAGCATACACAGTGTTCATAATTTTAAGTGATGTAGCCCCCAAGCCTCTAGTTGTAACTGAATTAGTTCCGACTAGATGCTTAAAGAAAAGCTAAGCATTTTCCGAGCTAAAACTTTATACTGTAGCCCCCAAGCTTTTGATCGAGAACTGAAGTAGCTCCGACTAGATGCTTTAAAGAAAAGCTAAGCATATTGCTAAGTTAAAAAACTTTCGCTGTAGCCCTCGAGCGCCTAGATGGAGAATCTCCGACTAGGGGCTCCAAGCAGACTAAACAACGACTTAACTTTGTATTTGTTTCCATAGAATGAGAATGCTCGGCGGGGCATGGCCAACGACAAGTATCAGAAGATGCGCGCAGATCTTGAAGCCGAAAAGGGTAAAACTACCATCTTGAAGGAACAGATCATCAAAAACAAGAATCTGTTTTCTTTTTGCGCATTTCCGTCTTACTTTTGTGCCTTCCTTCTTCGAGTACTCACTCTGTACTTTGTTTTCTCTGACTTGCAGAGCATGTTGCCAAGGCCAAGGATATTGTCGAGCAGTCCAAGCACATCCAGCAGCTGGACAGTGAGAACAAAATCCTTAAGAAGGCGAGGGAAGAAATGCTAAAGATGCACGAGGATTCCATGAAAGCCCTGCAGGACTCTGCCTCCGCGGAGATCAATCGCTTGAAGGAGGAGCTTGCGATCCTTAAGGATCAGAAGCAAGCTACTGATGAGCAAAACCTTCGCCATAACGAAGCGTTTAAGCTCCTCCAACAAGAGAAGGAATCCTTGGCGGACACCGTCTGGCAGGCTAAGGCCAGCATCTTCAGTAAGTGTCCTCCGCCTTGTAGCTCTGTAGTCTGGATACTTAGAATTTATTGAACTCATGCGATCCTTGTCGGAATTTTCAGCGCCCATGGGTTTAACCCGCTCGCCTCCTTCGGACAAGGAATGCATGGTTCTTGCCAACAAATTCATCAATACCGCCATCGCCCAAGCCAAGGAGATCGCCAAGCCCCTCCATATTTATATCAAGGCCTCGGACTCCGTGACAAAGTACTCGGAGATTCTGCACCGAGCCCCCGAGCGTGTCGCGAGCTAGAAAGCTTCATGCGCACGGGCTGGCGCAAGGATGGCGCTGTCTATGGTGAAGGCACACTATGAAGATGCCGACATCGACACAGTGACATCTGGTATCCCCGACGTGGATGATGACGGCAAGGAGATCGATCACGAAGCCATCCTGTCATCACTCGCGGGTTATGACACCAGGGTTGCCGAGTTGGTGGACGTTGACGTCTTCGTGCCCAAGAACTTCATCGACAACGTCAACCAGGATTCCTGTGAGTTTCATCACAGCGCCGACGTCGAGGGTGATTCTCCGGCTGGCGATGATGCGGCCTCCAAGTCTCCTGCGCCCAAAGAATGAAAAACACTTTGTAATTTATGTTTCACCTCTGGAGTTGATGTAATCTTAAGGTGGAAAACAATGGTTGTCGTATCCTGCTACTTAAGAATTAAGCTTCAGCATGTATATATTTTTAAGCAAGTGCTGGCTTATCCATTACTCTGGTTCTTATGCTTGACTTTTCGTGAGTCGGAAGACTCGTTGTCGGAACCATGCGCTTAGGTGATGATGCCCAATGGCACCGTCAATAACCTGAGCACATAATCGCCGACAATAAGTGCCGAAAGTCACTACTCCAGAATCCACATAAAAACGACAAAGAATGTGTAGACCAGAAAACTTAAGCTAACGCCCGTAGGCGGAATTTTCACAAGTGCAATCGCAAGACTTGTGCATAAAGATTTTATATGATCCAAAAATGAACACTAAAGGAGGTAAAAGACTCAGCAATATGAGTGAACCAAAGAGCTTTATTTCATTGCTCATATAAGAGGTACACAATTAGATAAAAAAATTCTAAGTGTAGAAAGGACGTAGCTGTGCTATGTTCCATGGCCGATCAAGCTCCGGGTAGTCATCATCCGGGTCACGTCGCTTACGCTTATGATCCTCGTTGGGTCTATCCTTGAGTTCACGATTGTCGACATGGTAGTAAGACCCATTGAGCAGCGCCTTGCTTATGATGAACAATCCTTCCCATGGTGGGGATAATTTGTGTGACTTCTTCTGCTTAAGCCGGAGTACTAGATCCCCTTCTTTAAACGAGCGATGTCGAACACGGCTGTAACTACCTCGGTGAATTACGCTCCTAGTTACAAGCCTGGATGAGCGGAAATGGTTAAAATAGTATGGTGGGGCCCAAATGCCACTCACAGGTAGACCTTTCGGCCGTCCTAACCATTTCCAAACATCGGGACAAGAACGGGCGGCGTAATCGGCAGGCGAAGGGATCAACTACATACACAAATGAGTATGTATGCAAGACACCATACAACAGTCCTCAGAGCCATTCCATCTAAAAGAAATAGAAATATAGCAACGCCATACGGCAAGATCCAAATATCCTAGATAGATATAATAGTTTAGGATATCTCCTCATACATCAAACATCAGAGTATCAGGCGGAAGCGGAAACAAGATCCGAGTACGGATAAGAAACAAATCGGCATAAGATGCCCCATAAATAAACACATCCCGCCCACAGATCTCACGGATCCCCGTTCCCGGAATCTCTACACCGAATGATCGTTGCCAACATCGTCCGTCTCTTCCACCCAGTATCCATCTTGCGAGTTTACCTGTTCATCTGAATCAAACAATTTATCGTGTGAGACCCTAGGGGTACTCAGCAAGTCTTTATGCCTCTAAAGGGGACACAACCTAGGGTGACGCAATTGCAGCAAAAGATAATACCTAACAATTCTAAAGATACTCGCTAACCATCCGCCTAACCAAAGATAGACGGATGTCCGTGAATTAATGACAACAGTCATAACGGTAATATTAACATATCCATCCTCCTCCTCGCTTACCAACGAGGAAGCGGACGAACAACCCCCCCATCCGTTGGCAGTTTTATTATCCATTCCATGAGTGTTGCACTATTTACTAGTCAGGTACTTAGTCAAATTAAAAGCGGTACTTTAGTTATACTTGTCTATGATCGAGAAACTGTGCTCCAAGTTGTCCATAACCGCGGACACGGCTTTCAGAAAGATTTACCCTGCAGGGGTGCACAAATAGCAACACACACTCGATCAACCTCGGAAAAACCAAATCAAAACCCAACGAGGCATTCACGACAAAGCGATCACAGGATTCAGAAATATTTCAGGGGGCCACCCCATTAAGCTACCCGCAACGAAGCTGTCCGGCTCCGAGACGGACTCAAGGTTTGTGTGGACGGCTGTAAATGACTGGGAACCCGAAAGTGTGACTGGGCTTGTTGATACAGCGAAAACGTGTCACGATCCTAAACAGTACAGGTGCTCCTCGCACAATCGTAAATAAAGCAGTAAAGCATGGCATAAGTACAGGATAGTAATAAAGCCCCAAACTAATTGTGGCCCCAAGAAATAAGAATGAATCAAGCTCTGGCTCAGGGGGGTCCATAGGCCTCCCGGATGTGGATAGCGCGAATATTCAAGGAACAGGAATCAAGTACTCGGGGTCTTACGGGACACAAGTGAGCATGAAAAACCAAATAGCAGATATTGCTCACCGGTGCCACTTTCATTAGTTGTCCCATTACTACTCAGGTTAAGTTGTATAGGTACCTCGTTATCCATCAGACACTCACATACCCTACACATGCTGTTCTACGACCCGCATGGCTCAATCAACTCCTGTAGTAATGGCTCATGGGATGGAGGAACAAGCTTCGGTGGGGTTTAAAAGTAAAGGCTATGCAGTACTTGGGATTCAGTTTAATGCAATCGCGACTCAATGATGCAAGAATAAGATAGAGGCATTAGGTACTATATGTATGCAAGCATGTGGTAGTTCTTGCCTGGCAACTCAGTTGAAGCGAGAGAAGGATCTGGGTAGTGCTCCTGGGTGTCTTGATATATCCCCTGCTCAGCGTCTATTCAAAGAAGAACCAAACAAACAAGGGCCAACATAAATAAAGTGCACAAGCATATGAATAAAATGCGACAAGCAAACAATCATGCCATGATGAATGATGCACAATTTGCATGGCAATAAAGTAGCATGGCATGGGTGAGGTGTGGAATACAAGAAACAAGCATTTTATTGAGTTTTAATCATATTTTATACTCAAATAAGTTGCTGTATACTTTATATTTATATGATGCATGCTGCAATTAAGAACAAGGAATGCATAAACAGAAAGGTCTTGTCGCGCTGATCGATCTAGACATATCATTTGTCAAATTTGGAGTTATAAAACTAAAGTTATTAATTAATTAAGGTCAAGGGCATTTTATTGTAATTTTAATCAACTTGAAATTTAAAGTGTTCAAAATATATTTTGAAGGGCATATTTGAATTCCTCACATTTTTCTGATCTCAAAACATATATTACATGTTTAATTTGGAATTATATTTCAAAAGTTATTTTAAAACAGATTTGAATTTGAATTTAAATACAATTTTGAAAAGTTTAAATTAAAACAGACAAACAGAGAAACTTTTCTTACTCAGCCCAGACCTAGCCACAGTCACAGACGGGTGGGGCCAGGCTGACTGGGCCAAACATGCGCACAGAAAAGGGTTTCCTCACCGCGGTCTTTCCTAGCCTCTGCGAATGACAAGTGGGGCCAGCTGGCTTGGGCCCAGGTGCCAGTGGTTGAATCTGCAGAGGCTGACAGGGGGGAGCGTGCTGGAGCGCGGGTTAAGGCTGAGGTTCTACGGGGGGCTCTTTGTAAAAAGGACAGGGAGGCTGACTGGTGGGACTCTGCGTACCGCGGGTTGAGCAGAAAAATAACGGAGGGGCTATCTGCAAAAAGGGGGCCCGTACTGTGGATCTTCTCCACCGATCGACCATCGGTGACCGACCGACGCGGAGCGCGGCACGGTGGATCGAACTGGGGACGCGAGGGTGCACGCTGGGGGGTGCGAGCCGGTGCGGTAGCGCTAGGTTGTTGTCAGGAAGGGGGATGGGCGACTAGGAAAAGACGCTGCGCGGCGCGGAGCGTGCAGACACCAGCGCACACCGGCGTGCAGAGATCGTTCGGCGAAAGGACTGGCGAGGCTAGGGTGGCACGGCGAGGCGGACCATGTCAGGGGGAAAGAGAGGCTCACCGCGAGGCTGCTGGCGGTGTTGGTTCGGGCAGAGGAGCGGGCGATCGTCGACGAAGCAGGCGCCGGGCGGAGCTAGGGTTTCGGCGGGCGTTGCGGTGCTGTAGCAGACGGGGTCCTTCTCTTCCTCGCTGGCGGGTACTGGGCGATGCAGGGAGGCCTCCTCGGTCTACCAGGCCACCTCCACGACGTGCACGCCGGCTGGAACGTCGAGGGACAGAGGTAGACGGCGGCGGCTGGCGTCGGGATCTGGCGATGGTAGAGAGAGAGGGGAGGTACGGCAAGGCTTGGGGTGGATCTGGGGGTCGTCTGCAGAGAGGAGGGAGTGGGTAAAGCAGAGAGGGAGAGGAGAGATGCCGTGGGGGAGTGGGGTAGAGAAAAGGTGGCTTCGGCCACTTTTTCCCTCCTCTCCTTCACGTGCTCGGGTCGGGGCAGGAGCAGGGTAGGTGATGGAGGCTGCCAGGTGGGGACGGCAGGGTCGATGGGGAGGCTCGGGCTGGGGAGCCCTCATGGCAGGAAGAGAAGAGAGGGGGAGAGAGAGGGGAGGCTCGGTTAGGAGCTAGGTTAGAGGGAGGCTCGGGTTAGCTAGGGCTTGGCTAGGAGGAGGGGTAGATGGGGTGTGGAACCAGGGAGAGGGGGTAGCCAGGTGGGGTCAGCATGGCAGAGGGAGGAGAGAGGCCGAGAGAGAGGGAGGGAGCTAGGGAGGCTCGGTTTAGGGTTTTGGAGAGAGGGGGGTATGGTAGATGGGGATAGAGAGGTAGGTGATTAGGGTTAGGGTTTTAGATAGAGGATAGAGAGAGGGTGTGGTGTGATAGATATGGTTTGAAACATGACCAAAACAGAGGTGTTTGGTGAGAGGATTAGGGTTTTAGAGATAAAGGTGGAAATGCTCACACATGGCTTGCATGGATGGGGATGGTGTAGGTTTTTTAACAAGAACCAACAAGATCAAGCATAAAGAGAGGTAGAGAGAGATGGGAGATGATCCACTCAAAGATTCAAATAAAAACCCAAAAGACTAGAATGTGGTGGTACTTGCATGGCCCATGCAAAATAATTAATGCCATGTTTATTCTTGTGAAAACAATAATATTAGCATGGCATTATTCTTATGCATTCCCAAAAGTGGAATATAGCCAAGCAACAATAATTTATAGAAGTAGATCCATCCTATCTCCCATGAGCTAGATTAAATACCAAAAGAAAATCAAATGCAAGCTCATGGATAATGGAATGGTGGAATTATAAGGTGGTGAAAATAAAGGGTGGTGGAGTAGATTAAAAGATATGCCCCCAACTCAACTTGGGCATTTAAACAATATATCAAGAACCAAATACAATATCAAGAGGCAAACACAATTTACAATGCATATGAGAGAAGAACCAACACAAAAAGGGTTTTATATGATGCTCAAATGCAAGGTGGCATGATGACATGAGCATGATATAATTATGATGCAACAATTATATATATGAAGTAGCCATTATATTACTAGACCAAGTAGCATTACAATTGTTAGACAATTGGGATGCTACAACTCTCCCCCACTAAACAGGAATCTCGCCCCGAGATTCTAGGAAGAAGAAGAAGACACAAAGAGGGTAGGATACTTGGCACGGAGCTCATCTTCACGTTCCCAAGTGGCTTCATCAACAGAATGGTGCGACCACTGCACCTTGCAGAACTTGATGGACTTGTTGCGAGTCCTTCTTTCTGCGACTTCAAGGATTTTCGTGGGGTGTTCTTGATAAGACAGGTCTTCTTGGAGATTGATAAGCTCATGATCCACGGTCCTGCCGGGATCCTTGAAGCACTTCTTGAGTTGAGAGATGTGGAAGACATCATGGACCTTGAGTTTTTCCGGGAGCTCAAGAGCATAAGCAACTTCTCCTCTTCTTCCACGAATTTTGAATGGACCGGTGTATCTAGGAGCCAGCTTTCCTTTGATACCAAAGCGGTGCGTACCTCTCATGGGAGTGACACGAAGGTAAACGAGATCACCAGGGACATACTCCATGTCCGTGTGCTTCCTGTCATAATTGCTCTTCTGGCGACTTTGAGCAATCTTCAGATTTTCAAGAATGATGTGAACCTTCTGCTCCGCTTGAGTTACAATGTCAGGGCCAAACAATATTCTTTCTCCTGCACCTGACCAACCAATCGGAGTTCTGCATTTGCGACCATAGAGAGCCTCAAATGGTGCCATCTTTAGACTTTTCTGGAAGCTATTGTTGTAAGAGAATTCAGCATAAGGAAGACATTCTTCCCACTTCATGCCAAAAGAGATGACGCAAGCACGGAGCATATCCTCCAGAATCTGATTGATCCTTTCAACTTGTCCTTGCGACTGAGGGTGGTAAGCTGTGCTGAAGTTCAACTTTGTTCCCAAAGCATTTTGGAAACTTTCCCAGAACTTGGAAGTGAAGATGCTTCCACGGTCTGAACTGATCTCAAGCGGAACCCCATACAGAGATACAATTCCGTTGATATAGAGCTCAGCCAACTGAATTGCAGAAATTGTTTCCTTGACGGGAAAGAAGTGTGCCACTTTAGAAAGCCTGTCAATGACAACAAAGATTGCATTGTTGCCCTTCTGCGACCTTGGAAAACCAGTGATGAAGTCCATCTCTACTTTCTCCCATTTCCATTCCGGGGGTTTCAATGGTTGTAGAAGACCGGAAGGTTTCTGATGGACAGCTTTCACTCTGCGGCAGACATCACACTCCGAGACATACTTGGCACAATATCGTTTCAATCCCGGCCACCAATATTGTGTTTTCAAGTCCATGTACATCTTTGTGCTGCCAGGGTGGATAGAAAGAACAGAATCATGCGCCTCCTTGAGAACTTGCTCTCTCAAACCCGGGTAGTTTGGAACAAACATCCGGTGTTCAAAGAAAAACGTGCCTTGGTCATCGACGTGGAAGGACTCATACTTCGGAAGCTGAAGTCTGGAGATGATCTTTTTGGTGTACGGATCACCAAGCTGAAAGGAGCGAACCTTTTCTTCCAAGAGAGGGGTTGCCAGAAGGTTCAGAAGATACCCTTGATCCACAATTTCAAGGTTGAGCTTGCGGAATTCCTCGCACAAGAGCGGCTATTGTTCTTCCAGCATGAGGTTGCTGACATAAGCTTTGCGGCTGAGAGCATCGGCCATGACATTAGCTTTGCCCGGAGTGTAGTTGATGGTCAAATCAAAATCATTGATTGTTTCAATCCACCTCCTCTGACGAAGGTTGAGATCAGGCTGAGTGAAGATATACTTCAGACTCTTGTGATCAGAAAAGATTTCACAACGGTTGCCAAGCAAGTAATGCCTCCATACTTTCAAAGCAAAGACAACTGCCGCGAGCTCGAGGTCATGTGTAGGATAGTTGATCTCATGCGTCTTCAACTGTCGAGAGGCATAAGCAACAACTTTTTTTTCTTGCATAAGGACCGCACCCAATCCTTGCAAAGATGCGTCACAGAAGATCTGGAAAGGCTTGGATGTATCTGGAGGAACCAAGACTGGTGTGGAAGTGAGCTTCTCTTTGAGTGTCTCAAAGCTTGCTTGACATGCAGGAGTCCAAAGGTATTTCTTTCCTTTCTTGAGGAGATCGGTAAGAGGCTTCACTATCTTCGAAAAGTTCTGAACGAAGCGACGGCAATAACTAGCCAAACCAAGGAAGCTCCGGACTTCTTTGACATTAACAGGAGGAAGCCAGTCAACAATTGTCTTTACAGTTTCCGGTTTGACGGCAATGCCCTTGGCAGAGATGACGTGACCAAGATAGGTGACTTGAGGTAGCCAAAACTCACATTTGGAGAACTTTGCATATAGGCGGTTCTCACGAAGCTTGTTTAGGACACACCGGAGGTGTTCTTCATGTTCTTCCTTAGACTTAGAATAGACTAGGATGTCATCCAGATAGACCACAATGAACTTATCAAGATACTCCATGAAAACCGAGTTCATGAGCCTCGAGAAGGTGGCAGGTGCGTTGGTGAGACCGAACGACATGACCGTGTACTCATACAGGCCATAGCGGGTGGTGAAAGCTATTTTAGGAACATCTTCCTTGCGAATCTTGATTTGATGATAACCACTTCTCAAGTCAAGCTTAGAGAATACCACAGCTCCAGCTAGCTGATCGAAGAGATCATTAATCCGCGGAAGGGGATATTTATTCTTGATGGTTTTAGCATTGAGAGCCCGATAGTCAACACAAAGTCTATCAGTCTTGTCTCGCTTCTTCACAAAGAGGGTTGGGCTACCCCACGAAGAAGTACTGTGTTGAATGAAGCCCAACTTCTCTTGTTCATCAAGCTGACGTTTGAGTTCAGCCAACTCAGCAGGACCCATTTTATAAGGCCGCTTGGAGATAGGAGCCGTTCCAGGTTCAAGCTCAATTACAAACTCAACCTCACGATCCGGAGGCATACCTGGTAACTCTTCAGGAAAGACATCTGGGAACTCACAGACCACCGGAACACTCTGAATAGCTTCCATAGCATCATCATTCAGAGCCGCCAAAGAGAAAAGCTGGATAGCAGGAGTCAGACTTGGAGAATAGACTATATGGCCTTCAGGAATTTTCAGAGAAACCGAGCGTTCAGCACAATCAATCACAGCTGCATTTGCTGTCAACCAATCCATGCCCAAGATGACATCAATGTCAAAATTGCCCAGAACAATTAAGGACGCCGAGAACGAAGAGCCACCAATCTCAATTTGATTGCCATGGCTGATATGAGCAGCCCTCATGTTTGAACCAGGAGATTGTACCACCAGACGATGCAACAAGGGAACCATATCCAGATCATGCTCATGAGCAAACTTATGCGAAACAAAAGAATGCGAAGCACCATAATCAAACAAAACTCGTGCAGGGACTGAGTTAACGGGAAGCATACCCATCACAACTCCAGGTGCATGCTCAGCTTGAGCGGCGTTGACACAGTTGGCACGAGCAACAGTAGACCCGGGCTTGGTGTTGATGTTGAGAGCCCGAGGTGGTGGTGCACGAACCATAGGAGAGCTTGCCGCAGGTCTTGGAGGTGGTGGAGGAAGAGCTTTGTTGTTCATCGGACAGTTCCAGTGTTGATGCCCAGTGTCTCCACAAGTGTAACAAGCACCAGGTGGACGTGGAGCAACATAGCCAGGGACTCCGCCAGGCGCTCCAGGGTAGTGGTGATTGTAGCCCCTGGGAGCAGCAGTGAGGAAGTTTGGTGGCCTTGCCGCGTAGCTTGAAGGTCTTGGTGGAGCCGGGAGCGACGGTGGGGTGTTAGGAACCCAGACACGACGCTTAGAAGGAGTTGACATAGCTGAAGAGCTTGCTGCATCACGGTTGTGTTTCTTTGACTCCTCAAACACTTGCCTACTTGCTTCTTCCTGCAGAGCTGTATGCTGAAGTTCCAGAAAAGACACCGGCCTTGCATGTGTGATTGCATATTTAATCGATGCATTGAGACCTTGCCGGAACCTCTTTTGCTTCTTCTTGTCATCAGAGATCTCATCGCCACCATAACGAGAAAGGTTCATGAAGTTTCTGATGTAGGTATTGACATTGTCATTGCCCTGCTTGAGGTTGAGAAACACTTCCTTCATCCTCTCCATGACAATTTCTGACAGATACTGCTCTTTGAAAGCTCCAGTGAACTGTCCCCAAGTAGGCTGAAAACCAGTGCAGTTTGCCTTGAGGTAATTCTCCCACCACAGAGCTGCATCTCCCTTCAGAAGGTGAGTGGCACACTTTACCCCTTCTTGCTCAGGAACATCAGCAGTCACCAGTAACCTTGACATCTCACGCAACCAATCATCAGCATCAAGTGGTTGATCAGACACATCAAATTGGCGTGGGTTGAACTTCAGGAAGCTTTTGATGTCTCCTCGCTTGGGAGGTGGAGGTAGTGGAACAAACTCATTCCTCCTGACACTTTCTTCAAAACGCTGCTGGTTCTGCTGCATTGCTGCCAAGGCATTGGCGATGCTTGACAACGCGGCCCCCAATTTAGGTTGTATGTCCTCCTCAGAACGGCGTGGTGGTGCCATCTTGTGATTGATATAAAACACAAGTCAGTACTATAATGGAGAATAATAATAATCCAAAATAGTACCAAGATGGAATTAACCAAGATTAAAGGATACAATTTACTAAGATGATATTAAAATATCAACAAAGTTCAAAGCACCTAGAAGATATTAAGCATAACGCACACGACTGAAAAGGAGTGTGGTACACAACTATCAAAGAAAAAAATTCCGCAAATTTCGGCATTAAAATACCAATAGATGCGCAAAATCACTTAACGAATCAAGATTAGTGACTCTACCAATTCAATATACAAGAGCGAATGATAAAAGTAGTGGTATGGTCGCGACTCCATCCCGCACTCAAATCATTACTCCGCACATGAATAAGTAGAACACATATCCCAACACCTTCTTCTCAAGATGAACCTAAAGATTAGTAACTACGGAAACGAACACCCCAAACAAGATAACGTCGGGTAACAAAGAGTAAGACAGATCACGGCGGTATACAACGAATCAGATAGATCGCGTCGGTTTGCAAAAGCCTGTCGGTATGGAATGTACCAACAGTTGATAACCAAAGGCAGATTAAAGATAACATGTTGGATGCAATAGATAGACAAGGAATTCACACACACACACTCAACCTATGGTACTACGGAAACCCAGAACACGTGAATCCTAGTTTGAATTTTAAGAAGAGGATTGAAAACGTTACACTTCCTTACCAGAAAAGGGTGGGTGGGTGGGTAAGAAGAAAAGTGGAAGCAGTCCTACTCTCACGTTTTGTTTTTCCCTAGTATACATAGCTACTAAAATATTTGCTAGACTAACAACGACCATTTGGCTGAGACCCTGAAGGGCGGGATGGCTCTGATACCAATTGTAACTACCTCGGTGAATAACGCTCCTAGTTACAAGCCTGGATGAGCAGAAATGGTTAAAATAGTACGGTGGGGCCCAAATGCCACTCACAGGTAGACCTTTCGGCCGTCCTAACCATTTCCAAACATCGGGACAAGAACGGGCGGCGTAATCGGCAGGCGAAGGGATCAACTACATACACAAATGAGTATGTATGCAAGCCACCATACAACAGTCCTCAAAGCCATTCCATCTAAAAGAAATAGAAATATAGCAACGCCATACGGCAAGATCCAAATATCCTAGATAGATATAATAGTTTAGGATATCTCCTCATACATCAAACATCAGAGTATCAGGCGGAAGCGGAAACAAGATCCGAGTACGGATAAGAAGCAAATCGGCATAAGATGCCCCATAAATAAACACATCCCTCCCACAGATCTCACGGATCCCCGTTCCCGGAATCTCTACACCGAATGATCGTGGCCAACATCGTCCGTCTCTTCCACCCAGTATCCATCTTGCGAGTTTACCTGTTCATCTGAATCAAACAATTTATTGTGTGAGACCCTAGGGGTACTCAGCAAGTCTTTATGCCTCTAAAGGGGACACAACCTGGGGTGACGCAATTGCAGCAAAAGATAATACCTAACAATTCTAAAGATACTCGCTAACCATCCGCCTAACCAAAGATAGACGGATGTCCGTGAATTAATGACAACAGTCATAACGGTAATATTAACAGATCCATCCTCCTCCTCGCTTACCAACGAGGAAGCGGACGAACAACCCCCCCATCCGTTGGCAGTTTTATTATCCATTCCATGAGTGTTGCACTATTTACTAGTCAGGTACTTAGTCAAATTAAAAGCGGTACTTTAGTTATACTTGTCTATGATCGAGAAACTATGCTCCAAGTTGTCCAAAACCGCGGACACGGCTTTCAGAAAGATTTACCCTGCAGGGGTGCACAAATAGCAACACACACTCGATCAACCTCGGAAAAACCAAATCAAAACCCAACGAGGCATTCACGACAAAGCGATCACAGGATTCAGAAATATTTCAGGGGGCCACCCCATTAAGCTACCCGCAACGAAGCTGGCCGGCTCCGAGACGGACTCAAGGTTTGTGTGGACGGCTGTAAACGACTGGGAACCTGAAAGTGTGACTGGGCTTGTCGATACAGCGAAAACGTGTCACGATCCTAAACAGTACAGGTGCTCCTCGCACAATCATAAATAAAGCAGTAAAGCATGGCATAAGTACAGGATAGTAATAAAGCCCCAAACTAATTGTGGCCCCAAGAAATAAGAATGAATCAAGCTCTGGCTCAGGGGGGTCCATAGGCCTCCCGGATGTGGATAGCGCGAATATTCAAGGAACAGGAATCAAGTACTCGGGGTCTTACGGGACACAAGTGAGCATGAAAAACCAAATAGCAGATATTGCTCACCGGTGCCACTTTCATTAGTTGTCCCATTACTACTCAGGTTAAGTTGTATAGGTACCTCATTATCCATCAGACACTCACATACCCTACACATGCTGTTCTACGACCCGCATGGCTCAATCAACTCCTGTAGTAATGGCTCATGGGATGGAGGAACAAGCTTCGGTGGGGTTTAAAAGTAAAGGCTATGCAGTACTTGGGATTCAGTTTAATGCAATCGCGAATCAATGATGCAAGAATAAGATAGAGGCATTAGGTACTATATGTATGCAAGCATGTGGTAGTGCTTGCCTGGCAGCTCAGTTGAAGCGAGAGAAGGATCTGGGTAGTGCTCCTGGGTGTCTTGATATATCCCCTGCTCAGCGTCTATTCGAAGAAGAACCAAACAAACAAGGGCCAACATAAATAAAGTGCACAAGCATATGAATAAAATGCGACAAGCAAACAATCATGCCATGATGAATGATGCACAATTTGCATGGCAATAAAGTAGCATGGCATGGGTGAGGTGTGGAATACAAGAAACAAGCATTTTATTGAGTTTTAATCATATTTTATACTCAAATAAGTTGCTGTATACTTTATATTTATATGATGCATGCTGCAATTAAGAACAAGGAATGCATAAACAGAAAGGTCTCGTCGCGCTGATCGATCTAGACATATCATTTGTCAAATTTGGAGTTATAAAACTAAAGTTATTAATTAATTAAGGTCAAGGGCATTTTATTGTAATTTTAATCAACTTGAAATTTAAAGTGTTCAAAATATATTTTGAAGGGCATATTTGAATTCCTCACATTTTCTGATCTCAAAACATATATTACATGTTTAATTTGGAATTATATTTCAAAAGTTATTTTAAAACAGATTTGAATTTGAATTTAAATCAAATTTGAAAAGTTTAAATTAAAACAGACAAACAGAGAAACTTTTCTTACTCAGCCCAGACCTAGCCACAGTCACAGACGGGTGGGGCCAGGCTGACTGGGCCAAACACGCGCACAGAAAAGGGTTTTCTCACCGCGGTCTTTCCTAGCCTCTTCGAATGACAAGTGGGGCCAGCTGGCTTGGGCCCAGGTGCCAGTGGTTGAATCTGCAGAGGCTGACAGGGGGGATCGTGCTGGAGCGCGGGTTAAGGCTGAGGTTCTACGGGGGGCTCTTTGTAAAAAGGACAGGGAGGCTGACTGGTGGGACTCTGCGTACCGCGGGTTGAGCAGAAAAATAACGGAGGGGCTATCTGCAAAAAGGGGGCCCGTACTGTGGATCTTCTCCACCGATCGACCGATCGGTGACCGACCGACGCGGAGCACGGCATGGTGGATCGAACTGGGGACGCGAGGGTGCACGCTGGGGGGTGCGAGCCGGTGCGGTAGCGCTAGGTTGTTGTCAGGAAGGGGGATGGGCGACTAGGAAAAGACGCTGCGCGGCGCGGAGCGTGCAGACACCAGCGCACACCGGCGCACAGAGATCGTTCGGCGAAAGGACCGGCGAGGCTAGGGTGGCATGGCGAGGCGGACCATGTCAGGGGGAAAGAGAGGCTCACCGCGAGGCTGCTGGCGGTGTTGGTTCGGGCAGAGGAGCGGGCGATCGTCGACGAAGCAGGCGCCGGGCGGAGCTAGGGTTTCGGCGGGCGTTGCGGTGCTGCAGCAGACGGGGTCCTTCTCCTCGTCGCTGGCGGGTACTGGGCGATGCAGGGAGGCCTCCTCGGTCTACCAGGCCACCTCCACGACGTGCACACCGGCTGGAACGTCGAGGGACAGAGGTAGACGGCGGCGGCTGGCGGCGGGATCTGGCGATGGTGGAGAGAGAGGGGAGGTACGGCAAGGCTTGGGGTGGATCTGGGGGTCGTCTGCAGAGAGGAGGGAGTGGGTAAAGCAGAGAGGGAGAGGAGAGATGCCGTGGGGGAGTGGGGTAGAGAAAAGGTGGCTTCGGCCACTTTTTCCCTCCTCTCCTTCACGTGCTCGGGTCGGGGCAGGAGCAGGGTAGGTGATGGAGGCTGCCAGGTGGGGACGGCAGGGTCGGTGGGGAGGCTCGGGCTGGGGAGCCCTCATGGCAGGAAGAGAAGAGAGGGGGAGAGAGAGGGGAGGCTCGGTTAGGAGCTAGGTTAGAGGGAGGCTCGGGTTAGCTAGGGCTTGGCTAGGATGAGGGGTAGATGGGGTGTGGGACCAGGGAGAGGGGGTAGCCAGGTGGGGTCAGCATGGCAGAGGGAGGAGAGAGGCCGAGAGAGAGGGAGGGAGCTAGGGAGGCTCGGTTTAGGGTTTTGGAGAGAGGGGGTATGGTAGATGGGGATAGAGAGGTAGGTGATTAGGGTTAGGGTTTTAGATAGAGGATAGAGAGAGAGGGTGTGGTGTGATAGATATGGTTTGAAACATGACCAAAACAGAGGTGTTTGGTGAGAGGATTAGGGTTTTAGAGATAAAGGTGGAAATGCTCACACATGGCTTGCATGGATGGGGATGGTGTAGGTTTTTTAACAAGAACCAACAAGATCAAGCATAAAGAGAGGTAGAGAGATGGGAGATGATCCACTCAAAGATTCAAATAAAAACCCAAAATACTAGAATGTGGTGGTACTTGCATGGCCCATGCAAAATAATTAATGCCATGTTTATTCTTGTGAAAACAATAATATTAGCATGGCATTATTCTTATGCATTCCCAAAAGTGGAATATAGCCAAGCAACAATAATTTATAGAAGTAGATTCATCCTATCTCCCATGAGCTAGATTAAATACCAAAAGAAAATCAAATGCAAGCTCATGGATAATGGAATGGTGGAATTATAAGGTGGTGAAAAGAAAGGGTGGTGGAGTAGATTAAAAGATATGCCCCCAACTCAACTTGGGCATTTAAACAATATATCAAGAACCAAATACAATATCAAGAGGCAAACACAATTTACAATGCATATGAGAGAAGAACCAACACAAAAAGGGTTTTATATGATGCTCAAATGCAAGGTGGCATGATGACATGAGCATGATATAATTATGATGCAACAATTATATATATGAAGTAGCCATTATATTACTAGACCAAGTAGCATTACAATTGTTAGACAATTGGGATGCTACAACAGCGACTATGGTAGCTGCGTAGCTTCTGCTGGTAGATGGCGGACCTTTGGCATGCCAAAACGCGCTCCTCCTCGAGAAGGTCCACATCAAGGCGTCTGGATTCTTCAGCGTCATCTTCGTCGTAGGCGGCAACTCTTGGTACATCGTGGAGGATGTCGGAAGGTAGGATGGCTTCTGCTCCATACACCATGAAGTAAGGGGTGTAGCCGGTGGATCTGTTGGGTGTGGTTCGTAAACTCCATAGCACAGATGGCAATTCTTCTGCCTAGGCTCCAGCTGCTCTATGTAGCGGTGCCTCAAGACGTGGCTTGATTCCCTGCAAAATTAATCCATTAGCTCGCTCAACCTGACCATTGGATAGTGGGTGTGCCACAGATGCAAGGTCAAGTCGGATGCCTTTGTCCCAGCAATAGGCATCCACTTCTTCGAGTGACAAGTTGCTTCTGTTGTCGGTGATGATGCTATGTGGGAGACCAAATCTCACCACTAGATCCCGGACAAACCTGAGGGCAGTTGCCCCATCAAGCTTTCTAATGGGTTTAGCTTCTATCCATTTGGTGAATTTGTCAACTGCTACCAGCAGATGCGTAAATCCACACGGTGCCGTCTATAACGGTCCCACCATGTCTAGCCCCCAGACTGCAAACGGCCAAGTTATTGGTATTGTTCGCAATTCTTCAGCAGGAACATGTGGTTGTCGGGCATAATACTGGCATCACGTGCATGTCTCAACCATCTTATCGGCGTCCGCCTTCGCGGTCAGCCAGTAGAATCCTTGCCAGAAGGCTTTCGCGACCAGCAATCGAGGATCGGCGTGGTGCCCGCAATCTCCGAGATGGATCTCGCGTAGGATTTCCATACCTTCTAGCTGGGAGACGCACTTTAAGTATACACCAGTAGTGCTCCTTTTATAGAGTTGCCCATTTATTATGGTATAACCCTTTGCTCGCCGTACTATTTGCTGTCTTTCGGCCTCATCGTCGGGCAAAGTTCCGTGTTCGAGATACTCCATGAACGGTTTTGTCCAAGCCAGAGGGATCTTTGTCACCATATTGACGAAAAAGTCAGCTCTATCCGGGTTGTCGATGTCGGTGCTCTTCACAGATGGTGTGCGTAGATGCTCTAGGAAAACTCCTGGCGGAATTTGCTTGCGCCCTGATCCAAGCTTAGACAGTAGATCAGCCGCCTCGTTTTGCTCCCTAGGAACATACTTGACTTCGTAGCCCAAGAAGCTCTTGGCTATCTCGTCCACTTCGTCGTGATATGCCGCCATCATAGGGTTCCGCGCATTCCAGGTGCCAGCCACCTGCTGGGCGACCAAGTCAGAATCTCCACAGCAAACTATGCGCTTGATGCCAATATCCTTGGCTACACGTATTCCGTGAATGAGTGCTTCATACTCCGCCATGTTGTTTGTAGCCTCGAAGTGGATCTGCAGAACGTAGTGTAACTTATATCCTTTTGGTGACTGTAGCAGTACACCAGCCCCCGAGCCGTTGAGCAACTTTGATCCGTCAAAGTGCATCACCCAGTACTCTAGTTCTGGCAACGGAGTAGCGTCTGGCATCTCCGTCCAATCTACAATAAAATCCACCAAAGCTTGTGACTTGATAGCGTCGCGTCTCTTGTAGGTGATCTCGAAGGCGGCAAGTTCAATGCCCCACTTCGCGACCCTTCCTATAGCGTCGCTGTTATTGATAATGTCGGACAGTGGAGTCTTGCTCACTACTGTGATTGGGTGCTCCTGAAAGTAATGCCTCAGCTTCCGAGAAGCGAGGAATACTCCATAAGCTATCTTTTGGTAGTGCGGGTAACGCTGCTTGGACTCTGTCAAGACCTCGCTTACATAGTAAACTGGTCGTTGAACTCCGTGCCCGTAGCCTGGTTCCTTCCGCTCTACCACGACGACGATGCTGATAACCCGGTTGGTTGCCGCCATGTAAATTAACATGGGTTCTCCAGGCTCGGGTGCTGCAAGGATAGGTGCTGAGGAAAGAATCTCCTTGAGCTGCTTCAATGCTGCATCTGCTTCGTCTGTCCATGTGAATTTGTCCGCCTTCTTTAGCAACTTGTACAGCGGCAAAGCCTTCTCTCCAAGTCGGCTGACGAACCGACTAACTGCTACAACACAACCTTTTAGTCGTTGAATGTACTTTAGGCATGTCGGACGGTTTATGTTTAAGATGGCTTTGATTTTCTTCGGGTTGACTTCGATTCCGCGTTGGGAAACGATGAAGCCCAACAATTTTCCGGCTGGAACCCCGAAGACGCACTTCTTAGGGTTGAGCATCATGTTGTATTTTCGGAGATTATCAAAGGTTTCTTTTAAGTCGGAGATTAAATCGTTTGACTTTTTAGACATCACCGCGATATTGTCCATGTAGGCGTGAACGTTCCGACGAATTTGGTCGCGAAGGCAATGTTGCATTGTCCGCTGGTAGGTAGCACCTGCGTTTTTCAGCCCGAAGGGCATCGTGACATAGCAAAACGTACCGTATGGGGTAGTGAACGAAGTGGCCAATTGGTCCGACTTCCTCATCTTGATCTGGTGGTATCCTGATTATGCATCGAGAAAACACAAAAGTTCTGAGCCAGCCGTCGAGTCAATGACTTGGTCAATGAAAGGCAAGGCAAACGGATCTTTGGGACATGCTTTGTTCAAGCCGGTGTAATCAACGCACATTCTTAATTCATTGGTTCCCTTTTTGGGGACAAGTACAGGATTGGCCACCCATCGGGTGTGAAGGACTTCTTGGATAAACCCAGCCTTAAGTAACCTAGCTATCTCTTTGCCAATGGCGCGTCTCTTCTCATCTCCGAAGCGTCGTAGAGGTTGTTTCACTGGTTTACATTTTGGATCTATATTTAAGCTGTGCTCGGCAAGTTCCCTAGGTACACCTTTCATGTCGGCAGGTTGCCAGGCAAAGATGTCCCTATTCTCACGAAGGAACTCGACGAGCGCGCTTTCCTATTTGGGATCCAGGTTCATCCCAATGGCGACGGTCTTGGAGGCATCGCCTACCACAAGTTCCACCGGCTTGGTCTCGATGGCGGCCTTGAATGCAGGAGCGGAGTCGGAGATCTGCTTCTTCGACGCGGGCATCTCTGAGTCATTGACCTTGCTCTGGATCTCCTTGAATTCTTTGTTGTAGAGGTCAGCTTCTGCAACGGCTGCTTCATTGATCTCGCAGTCCCTTGCCTTGGTAAAGCTTCCGGATACGGTGATGAGGCCGTTTGGTCCGGGTATCTTGAGTTTGTTGTAGACGAAGCATGGCTTGGCCATGAACGTGTGGAATATGTCGCGGCCGAATATGACGTGGTACACGCTCTTGAAGGGGACCACCTCGAAGGTCATGCGCTCTTGGCGTTAATTATTAACGTCGCCAAAGGCTACCTGAAGCGTAATGCACCCAAGGGACCGAGCCTCCCGACCAGGAATTGCGCCATGGAACACGGTGTTGGTCCGTCTTAGGTTTGCCTCCGTCAAGTTCATCTTTTGCAGTGTATCCAGGTACATTTTGTTGATGCTGCTTCCACTATCCACCATGCACTTGGTGAACTCCACGCCGTCAATCAATGGGTTGATGACCATGGCGTACTGGTTCTCCATGGGCACAAGGTCTGGGTGGTCCGTCCTGTCCCAAGTGATTGGAACCTCCGACCAGCGCAGGTATTGGTGATGGGGATGTGCCTACCGGGGTATACCCAGCAGGACGTTTCCGACTGGCCCAGGAATTGGCGAGTGGGCTTGCAAGACGACGACTGGATCAAGGCCCGGTGTGGATCCAAGCAACTGGAAGCTGAAGGCCCAGGCGAGTAGATAGGCCCAGGCAGATTAGGTTAAACGAGTACCAAAGCCTTAACTGATTCGGTTGAGATATGTAAACCCTAGGGAGGTGAGCCTATATAAACCTCCCTGCGGGGCGTGAAGAGATACGTTCCATCATACACCCAAGCGACTCGCCGCCTAGCCGCCGAGCTCGCCCACTGTACCACCTTCATAATACAATCTAGCAGGAGTAGGTCTTTACCCTCCGGGGGCCCGAACCTGGGTAAATCCTTGTGTCTCCTCCCTCATCTCGCACCGCAGATGGCTGGCCGCCCTTGCCCCTTGTTCTACTACTCGCTGCCAATTGCAGCATCTGCCGTGACCATTCCCACGACAGTGGCGCCCACCATGGGGCCTGGCCGGTCTGGCCGGTGTTCTGCGGCGAGATCCAATCTTCCCATCAATGAGACGGTCGCCACCGGCTGCATGATAGCGATCGGCGAGATGCTCCAAATCTTGCCGAGCAGCTACGTCCCGGCGGCGCGACCCGTCACACACAGCGTGATCCTGCTGGTCGGCACGATCAGCCTCTTCGTCGGCTTCACCGACGTCATCGTCTCGGAGGACTCGGTTCGCATCCGCGAGTCGCCGCCACGCGATCGTCTCTCCGAGAGCCAGATCCACACGATCCATCGCCTCGCCTCCGAGTACAACTCGGCTCACAGCAACGTGGCCGAAAACTCAGCGGCCACAGAAGACGCGGCCCTCAACGACGACGTCGACTCGGCGACCCCGGCATCATTCGCCGGATCCATCACTGCGGCTTCACCCGCGGGCTCCATCACCCAGGTCTCCAACATGGGAGACTTCGAGAACCCCTCCATCCTTGGGATCTTCGACTTCGATTCCGGGTCGGAAAATTCCGGCGACCTCCGCGACGGGACCGGTCGTCACGCCGTGACCTACATGGCGATCGGCACCGAACCGCCGGAGGACCCCTTCTCCACCCCGATCCCTCCTAGTGCCACGACAACGGAGGTCGAGGAACTCCGCCTGAAGCTGGCGGAGGCAGTGCGCAAGGAGCAAGCCGAGCGCGAAAAATTTCGCCTCGAGCAGGTGACGGAGCATGAGCTATCATGCTACCACCAGCAGCGAATCAGGTCGCGCCTGAACCCCACCGTCCAGGGGCGCGCCCTGAACTTCGACGACGAAAATGACCCGGCCCGCATGGCCGAGCGCGCGATCTGCAAGAACGCGCCACCAGGAGGAAGCGCCCGGCCCCCGCCAGGGTCGACGGCGATGGGCGCCCCACCTCCACCCAACCGCACACCCCCCAGGGATCAGCCGCGGATAGTAGTCTCCTCACGGGAGCGGGACGCAAACGGCCTCCCACTGTTCTCCACCCCGATGGACAACCTCGTGGCGGGCCGAGCAGTAGCCGACAACATCACGGCCACCGGCGATGGCGCCCTACAGATCCAGTACGTCAGGGCCCTGCTCGCAAAGGCCGTCGAGCAGCAAAACGCAGGCGCCAACTCGCAGGGTTGAGTGTACTCGCGTTCTTCAGGAAGCAGAGCGGCCTCGAGCGGCCACCCAATGGCGGCAAACACCCTCAACTGCCCGCCAACAGAGCCACTGCAGCTCCAACATCGACCCGCGAACGCGGCACTCTCCACCAACGACCCCAGGCCAGCGACCAACTTCGTCGCCGCCAACGGTCAACCCATCGACGCCCGCACCCACATCATCAACAACCAAAGCTGCCGCGCACGCCAGCCCGACGACCTGCGACACACCCTAACCAATCGCCGCGACGGCGAGCCAATGGGGTCGCTCAGTCGACTCGGCCCCAAGTGCTTCGGACCGATGATCCGAGGCGAGAAGTACCCACCGAACTTCAAGGCGCCGAAAGAGATAGAAAAGTACGACCCCTCGTACGACCCCGCTGTTTGGCTCGATACATACCTCATGGCAATGGGGATCGCAGGCCACACCGACCTGCTAGCCGCCCGTTACCTCCCCCTGATGATGGAGGGGACGTGCAGGCAGTGGATCAACACCCTCCCCCAGGATAGTATCGACTCCTGGGAGGAGATGCGCGACGCCTTCGTCCGGCACTTCGAGTGCTCCTACACCCGCGCCACCACCATCGAGGACCTGGAGCGATGCGTCCAGGGACCCCGCGAGTCGACCCGCAACTGGGTCCAGTGGTGGCAAGAACTCTGGTACAACGCGGTCGGCATCCACCCGGACACCGCGATCCACTGCTTCAAGACCTCGTGCCGCTACGAGCCTTTGGTCGCCAAGCTCAAGCGACACTCTCGCACACTCGACAACATACCGGACCTCCTCGAGATCGCCAAACGGTACGCGGAGGAAGATCCAAACCAGGAAACCGATGACGAGTCGGGAGGTCAACGCCGCACGAGCGGGAACGACAGCGGACGACGGTCTGACCTACGCTACAGTAACACGCCTCACCGGCAAGCGCCGCAGTGACGGGCGAGTCGACTTCGTCGCCAACGCCGGGCACGCACAACGCGAGCCCAAAAGCTTCCGCCGCGACGGAGGACAACGCCGCGACGGCGGCAACTACAAGGCCAAGCCAAGGTTCGACCCTGCGGCCCTCCTTAACCAACCTTGTGCGTTTCATAGCAGGGAAGGCAAACCCGCAACACACACGACTGCCGACTGCCACACCCTCAGGGAGATTGAGAAGGCACGGCGAGCAAGGGAGGACCCCGACAACAACCCGCCAAACGGCGGAAAGTTCGGCAACGTGGCCGGCTCGCTCCATACCTTCACAGGCTTCAACACGAAGCGCGAGAAGAAGGTCATCACCCGTGCCGTCGCTGTCAACGCGGTGGCCCAGGTGGACGTTCCCCAGTTCCTCAACTGGTCGGAGCAGCCCATCACCTGGAGCCGCCAGGACCACTCGCCGTGCATCGAGTACCCATGCCGAGTCGCCCTGGTGGTCAAGCCAAAGGTGGGCGACTACTGGCTCCCCAAGACATTGATGGACGGCGGCAGCTTCATCAACATCCTGTACCTGGACACCTTCAGGCGGATGCGGCTCCCGCAGTCGATGATCGACACAACCCACACCATGTTCCACGGCATCGTCCCCGGTCGGAAGGCGTACCCGATCGGCAAGGTCACGCTGCCAGTCACCTTCGGCACACCAGCAAACTTCCGCACCGAGTGGATCGTCTTCGAGCTGGTGCCCTTCGACAACCCCTACCACTGCGTCTTGGGGCGCCAGGCGTTCGCCAAGTTCATGGCAGCGCCACACTACGCGTACAACGCGATGAAGCTCCCTACACCGTGTGGCGTCATCACCATCAACGGCGACCCGGACATGGCTGCCGAGTGCGAGGCCAAAGGAGCAGAACTCGTCGATGCCGTCATCGCGGTAGAAACCAACCACGCCGACGAGCTCGCCAAGTACGCGAGCGGGGTCAACAACGACGACCCCACCATACTCAAGAAACCCAATTCAGAGGGCGCAAACACCTCAACCTTCGAGGCAACGACGCACACCCGCACCATCGAGCTGGTCCCAGGCGACTCCAGCCAAATGGTGACGATCGGGACAGGCATGAGCCCAGCCTAGGAAGGCACGCTCATCGAGTTCCTCCGTGAGAACAGGGACATCTTCGCATGGAAGCCATCTGACATGCCTGGTGTCCCTAGGGAGCTCGCTGAGCACAAACTAAACGCCGACCCCAAAGTGCGACCTGTCAAACAGTCGTTGCAGCCCTTCAATGAAGAGCGCCGCCGAGCCATCGCCGAGGAGGTGCAGCGTCTACTCGCCGCAGGCTTCATCTGGCCAATCAAGTACTCCAAGTGGCTGGCAAACCCAGTCCTGGTCGAGAAAAAGAACAGGACCTGGAGGATGTGTATCGACTACACAAACTTGAACAGCGCCTGCCCAAAGGAGCAGTTCGTCCTCCCGCGGATAGACCAAATAATCAACTCCACTGCGGGCTCGGAATCGCTATGTTTCCTCGACGCCTACTCTGGATACAACCAGATCAAAATGGCTGTCGAGGACGAGGAGAAGACGGCGTTCATCACGCCATTCGGAGCTTTCTGCTACACCGCCATGACCTTCGGCCTCAAGAACGCCGGGCGACCTACCAGCGGTGCATGCAGGAATGCCTTGCGAGCCAAATTGGCCGCAATATCCACGTCTACATCGACGACGTGGTAGTGAAGTCCGCTCGCCAGAGTGACCTACTCGCCGACCAGGCGGAAACATTCGCCAACCTGCGGAAATACAAGATAAAGCTAAACCCCGGCAAATGCACCTTCGGTGTACCAGCAAGGCAACTACTGGGCTACGTCGTCTCCAAGCGCGGGATCGAGGCGAACCCCACCAAAATCGACACAATCGCTCGACTCGGCAAACCCGAGTGCCTGCGCGACGTCCAGAAGCTGGCCGGGCGAGTAGCGGCTCTCAGTCGCTTCATCCCCCGCCTGGGCGAAAAGGCGATGCCCCTATACCGCCTGATGCGCAAGAACCCCACCTTCCAGTGGGACAAGGAGGCGGACGACACACTCCGCGACCTCAAGAAGGTGCTACTCGCCGCACCACTACTCGTCGCCCCCGCCGACAAAGAACCCATGCTGGTCTACGTCGCGGCCTCCGAGCGCGTCGTCAGCGCCGTCATGGTCGTCGAATGGCCGGAGGAAGGAAAGGAGCGACCGGTGTACTACATCAGCGAGGTCCTCACCGAGTCGCGCCAGTGATACCCGCAGTACCAGAAACTGGTATACGCGGTCTTCAGAGCATAGCGGCGCCTGCCGCACTACTTCCAGGAGCACCCGATCACGGTCGTCTCCTCAGCACCGTTGCAGGACATCATCCGCAACCGCGAGGCGACCGGGCGGGTCGCCAAGTGGGCCGTCGAGATCGGCGTACACAACATCAAATACGAGCCACGGAAGGCGATCAAGTCGCAGGCCCTAGCGGACTTCATCGCCGACTGGGAAGAGGCCCAACAGCCAGAGAAGCTGCCATACCTCCATTACTGGATCCTGCACTTCGACAGCTCCAAGAACGCGGACGGCGCAGGAGCAGGGATCGTGCTAACTTCACCAAAGGGCGACAAGCTCCGCTACGTCCTCTGCCTCGACTTCACCCCCTGCACCAACAACATGGCCGAGTACGAGGCCTTACCCCACGGCATGCGAGCTGCTAGGGAGATGAACGTCAACCTCCTACGCTGCTACGGCGACTCCGACCTCGTCGCTGGGCAAGTCGCTGGCACCTGCGACGCCGTCTCCCCCACCATGGCGGCATACCGCCAAGCAGTGGACAAGCTGGGCGGACACTTCGCAGGCTACTCCGTCGAATGGATCGACAGGCGGAAGAATGAGGAGGCCGACGCACTCTCTCGCATTGGGTCGGCCCGACTCGCACCACCCGCCGGCATCTTCCTCGACACGATCACCAAGCCATCAGTCTCTCGCCCGAGGGAGATCGACATCGGAGTCCCGTTACAACCGGAGGCAGCCCTGGTCGCACTCGTCACCAAGCCAGACGACTGGACCAAGCCCTACGTCGCCTACCTGGAGGCCGGCACCTTGCCGGCAGACGAGACGGACGCTCGGATGATCGCACGCCGATGCAAGTCCTACATCATCATCGACGGCGAGCTCCACAAGCGCAGCGTCACCGGCGTGTTCCAACGCTGCGTCCAACCCGCCGAAGGACGCAAGATCCTCCACGACATCCACTCCGGCGACTGCGGCCACCATGCCGGCGCCCGCTCTCTGGTCGCCAAGGCTATGCGACATGGCTTTTACTGGCCCACCGCACACGCCGATGCCGTCGACATTGTCCAGCGGTGTGCCGGGTGCCAGAAGTACGCCAACCAGACGCACGTGCCGAGCTCAGCGCTCAAGACAATCCCCATCACCTGGCCATTCGCCGTGTGGGGCATGGACATGGTAGGACCCTTCAAAAAGGCTCCCTCCGGCTACACCCACCTCCTGGTCGCGGTCGACAAATTCACAAAGTGGGTGGAGGCCAAGACAGTCCGGAAATGCGACGGGAAGACCGCCACTAAATTCCTACGCGAGCTCATATATCGCTACGGGTTCCCAAACAGCATCATCACGGACAACGGCACCAACTTCGCCAAAGGAGCCATGGCCGAATTCTGCGAAGAACACCACATCCGGCTCGACCTCGCGTCAGTCGCCCACCCGGAATCCAACGGCCAGGCGGAATGGGCCAATCAAAGCATCCTCCACGGCCTGAAGCCGCGACTCCAAGTACCACTCGAGCGCACCGCCGGGTGCTGGGTGGAGGAGCTACCCTCCGTCATTTGGGGGATCCGCACCTTGGTCAACAGGTCGACAGGATTCACCCCCTTCTTCATGGTGTACGGCATCGAGGCAGTCATGCCCACCGACCTCGAGCACGACTCGCCGCGGGTCGTCCACTACACGGAGGATGCAAACGAACTCGCCCGCCAGGATGGAGTCGATCAATTCGACGAGGCACGTGACCTCGCTCGGTCACGCACCGCCATCTACCAGCAGGGACTCCGCCGCTACCACAGCCGGCGGGTGAAAACTCGCACCTTCCAAGAAGGCGACCTGGTGTTGCGCCTCATCTAGGACAAGAAGGGCATGCACAAGCTTTCCCCTCCGTGGGAGGGACCATTCGCCATCGGGCGAGTACTCGGCAACGACGCCTACGACCTCATCGACGTCCGCGGGGACGGCGAACTCGACGTCAAGCGACCATGGAATGTAAACCTCCTACGGAAGGTCTACTCCTAGAACCCCACATATGTACTCTCTAGTCGCTATGAAATAAAAAGAATTGGTTACCGCAAACTGCGCCTACTCTCCGTGTCTTGTGCCACTCGCACTCGTAATAACAGTGTCAAGCTAACCGCAGAAGTCAACCTTTGGTACAGCGATCGGCACGGCTAAGTAGTGCGGTGCAAGAGCACTGAGTCACCTCAGGTCTTGCATCGTCCATGAAAAACGCCTACCCGGATCCCCATTGGAGTCACCCAGCCCGACTGGCTCTACGAGCCAAGACAACTGCCTTCGCTTCTTACAGCGACCATGATCCTCCGCATCCTCGACATAGCGACTCGAACGGCCAAGCACCACGCTCGGGGACTGACGACCAGTTCATCGCGAGCGTCTCGGGAAAACGCCAAGTATGAGAGCATGCCCAGGACTCGCCATGCGACTGACCCAACAGGCCAAGCAGGAGTGATGCGCTCAAACTAACGCGCCAAGTCCTCACCCACCCTCGAGTCGCACCTAGAACAACCAAGTACCACGCTCAGAGACTCGGCCACCCGACCTCGTTCGCGCAAGGGAAAACGGTGAAGTACAGAGCGCTCAAGGGAGTCGCCTTGCGACTGGCTCTTCGAGTCCGGGCGAGTCGACCACAATAACAAAACATTCAAAAACCACAAACACATCACACACGAGGTAAACCCCACAAAAGGGCGGACGCGCTCGAGGACTCGTTCAAACCTCAATCGGAATACACATGACAAGTCACGAAACAAATACGATATCACATTAATAGCATGTTGCAATCATCTCAGAATACAAAATATGCCCAAGCGGCAGATCTGCTACTAACGCCCCAGGGCAAACTATTCTATTCCGCAGGCTTCGACGAAGACTCGCCCGCACCCTTGCGATTGCGGATGAACGGCGTGTACGGGTTTGACGGGTACGTCGTCAGCTCACCCGCCATCGCCGCGCGGAAGGGCTGCTCGACCTTGAAGTTCCGGTGCTGTGGCTCAGGGTCGTTAGGTGCGACGACCGTCTCCTGGTACGGAAGGAGGTCGCCCATTGCCCAGACACGCTCGGAGTACATCGCGGCGCGGTCCGTCAACTTGAGCACCTCGGAGAGCTCCACCATGCCAGTCGACGACGGATATCCACTCGTCACGTCGTCGAGGTCGAAGTCCTCCGGGAAGTGAGCAAGCCCAAGGCTAAGCGCCGTTGCCGCTCCGCGCTGGAACGCCGATCGCGTCATGAACTCAACGACCGAGGGCGCCTTCTCCAAGTACTTCCACACCTCGACAAGGTCGCTAGGAATTACTTCCGTGGGCGATATCTCCTGGAGGTAGGCTCGGATGCATGTCGCCGACAACGTCGCCGAGTCGACGAGCGTGGCCACACATTGCCGCGCGTCGAACGAGCTCGCCTCTTCGGCGCTATCAAGGATACGACCTGCGAATAGAAGATAACAGTGAGTACGTCGGACATCACAAGAAGGCACATGCTATTGGCAGGGGCAGATACACTTACCAATCAAGGGGCAGGAGAGATCCGTGATGAAGCGTTGAAGCGAAGTATAGTCGTCCTGAAGCCCAGCAACAAGGGCGTCGGACACTTTACGATCCTCTGCGGCGGCCGTAATGGCGGCCTTGGCTCGCCCATCCGCCGAGCTCGCTTCCTCAGCTCGCGCTCGAGATCGGCGATCCGCTTCTCAGCCGAGCTCAATGCCGATTGAGCCACTGCCAACTCACCCGCTGGGACAAGTCCTAGGCGAGCCTCCTCCGCCTTCGCGGCAACTGCCTGAAGCCCCTTATTCGCCTCTTGGACGACGGCCGGTTCCTTCTCCGCGCGGTGTTTAGCTGCCAATCGGTCAGCTGACTCACGTTGCAGACCCTGCACACAATTCAAACAGTTAACCAAGGCAACATCCTAAGTGCCCACCCGCTGAAAGTCAGCGAGTACGCACTCGGGGACTGGCGATCAAAAAATCCTAAGTGCCCACCCGCTGAAATTCAGTGAGTGCGCACTCGGGGACTGGCGATCAAAAAAAATCCTAAGTGCCCACCCGCTGAAATTCAGCGAGTGCGCACTCGGGGACTGACGATCAAAAAATCCTAAGTGCCCACCCGCTGAAATTCAGCGAGTAAGCACTCGGGGACTGGCAATCAAAAAATCCTAAGTGCCCACCCGCTGAAATCCAGCGCGTGCGCACTCGGGGACTGGACACGAAAAATAACAACTAGACACTAAAAGAATCAGACCGCTGCAACACACCGACCTGATCCTCGGGGACTGGACATACCTGGATGGCTGCGCCAAGCATGCCATGAAGTTGTATCGCATCCACGGACGCGAGGAGCCGGCGTGTGCCCAAGACGCTGCTCGACCTCCGCATCGGCGACCCCAGGTGCACGGCTCGAGGGCGAGGTTCCACTCGCTGTAGCCGCTTTGGCCATGAAGCGCGGGAACATTGCGATAGAGGCACCGGCACCAAAGGAGGCCGGCTCGGCCGCCCCAGGCGAGGGAGCGCCCTCCTTCGTGGATGCGGCCGCCTCTGTTGTGGGTTTGTTCGTCACGACCGCCGTGTCGTCGGAGATCGTGACGACATCGTCGCCTTTGGCCTTCTTGGCGCCATCCACAGGGACGATGACTTCGTCCACCTTCCTCTTACGGGAAGCATCCTCCTCGCTGACGACGGGTGGCACCTTAGCCACGGTCGGGTGGCCTATCTTCTTCGCTCCGGTCCTGTAAATCAATCGTGTGAGCAAGATAATTCAGGTTGCTATGAAAGGACGAAGGTAAGTGAGCAAACTCACTTGGCGACTGGAATGAAGCGTAGCCCCGTACGGATGCCGGCCGGGTTCTCCAGTTCGGGGCCCAGTCGGCGACTGAGGCCCATTTCCAGGACGTCGCATGCCCAAGACACGGACGGCTTCTTCGTCGTCGAGGCTGCAATTGGAGCTTCTGAGACGTCTTCAGCGGAAGCCTCCCTGCGAGGTGAAGTCGCCGCGTCCGGAGCGGCCCCTAGCCCAGAGACTGGGGCGAATGGCGGAGGCATCGAGGCCAGTGGCACCTCGACAGTGGCCATGTCCAGCGCGGCTGCCGTCGGCGGCGCCTCGTCCTTGGCCGGGCTGGGGGCGTCGGAGCTGCTCGCCGAGTGTGGTGGTGAGGCCGGCCTCATCGGCTTCGTCTTCTTCTTCGGAGGGGCCTTCGCCTCCTTCTCCTTCTTCTTCTTCTTCGACGGAGTAGCTTGTGTTGGAGATATGCCCAAGAGGCAATAATAAAGTGGTTATTTTCATATCTTCACACTTATGATAAATGTTTACATACCATGCTATAATTGTATTAACCGGAAACATTAATACTTGTGTGATTTGTAAACTAAAATAAGAGTCCCTAGTAAAGCCTCTTGTTAAACTAGCTTGTTGGTTAATATATGATCATGGTTTCCTGATCATGAACATAGAGATGTTATTAACAACAGGATCATATCATTAGGAGAATGATGTGATGGACATACTCCTATAGATAAGCGTAGCATAAAGATCAAGTCATTTCAATAGTTCAATTGCTATATGCTTTCTGATACATGGTAACCTAATTCCTTCGACCATGAGATCATGCATATTGCCTTTACTGGATGGATGCTTTGATGTCATCAAACACCACACCGTAACAGGGTGGCTATAAAAGTGGCATTGGGTGTTCAGAAAGTATTGGTTGAAACACATGGATCAAGAGTGGGATTTGTCCATCCACATGACGGATAGATATTCTCTGGGCCCTCTCGGTGAAATGTCATCCAATTAGCTTGCAAGCATGTGACTTGGTCACAAGGGATCACATATCACGGGAACGAGAAAAGAGTACTTATCAGTAACGAGGTTGAACTAGGTATGCAGAGATACCGACGATCATAACCTCGGATAAGTAACGTATCGTGAGACAAAGGGAAATTGGTATCGTATGTAAGTGGTTCATTCGATCGCAAAGTAATCGTAGAAATATGTGGGAGCCATATGAATTTCCAGATTCCTCTATTGGTTATTGTTCGGAGAAGTGTCTCGATCATGTCTGCATAATTCACGAACCGTAGGGAGACACACTTAAGGATTCGACGTTGTTTGAGTAGTTATGGTATTATGAGAAAGAGACCGAATGTTGTTCGGAGTCTCGGATGGGATCCGGGATATCACGAGGTGATCCGGAATGGTCCGGAGAATAAGATTCATATAAGGAAAGTCCCATTTCGGAGTTGGGGAATGGTTCCGGTGTTTTCATCGGGAACATTCTAGAAGTTCCCGGAATGTCCGGCACTCCGGAGGGGAAGGGGTACATGAATGTGTCATTGCATGTTGGAATGATTGCATCATGTACTAAGTGTTCTTGCTGTCCCAAATAAAGGATTAAATTGAATCCTAAATTGAAAAAGTCAAACGGCTAGTTTGAAAGTCAAACGGCAGTTTTTGGGAAGTGGGAGGAGAGGAGGAAACCGAATTGGGGGAGGAGTCCTCCTCCCCAAGCCGGCGGCCAGCCCTAGGCCGAGTTGGGGAGGGACTCCCTCCCTCCCCTAGCGCGCCAGCCCTCCCACCTATAAAGGGAGGGGCAGGGCTCCCCTCCCAACACAACACAAGACACACAAGTTCCTATCCTCTAAACTAGAAACTAGACCTAGACCCCGGTTTAGAGCTGTTTCGGTTTAGAGCCTTCTAATTGGTTTAGAGCCCTCTAATTGGTGTGTCTAATTACTAGACCACTAATAGCCTCTCTCATAAGCTCCACCATACTCGCACCGGCTTAAGGCGAAGCCCTGCGGGATCTCCCCTCTACTTCCGGTACCACGCCGTTGTGCTGCCGGAATCGCGAGGAGAGTGCTACAACCTCCGCTGCCTGCTGGAACAAGGGAGAGGAAGGTCTTCGTCGAGTACCGAACGTGTGACCGACTGCGGAAGCGCTGCGGGAACGCGGCGCTGGAAGGATCGTCTACGCGATCTTGAGATCGGAAAGAGTACGACTACATCACCCACGAGAATCTGCTCTCGTTAACCGCTTTGGAATCTTCGAGGGTGAGTTCCACTATCGACTCGTTGCTGCAATCTAGTAGATAGATCTTGGCTTGTTTGTTTGTATGCGATAGAAAATTTTTGTTTTCCATGCTACGAACCCCTACAGTGGTATCAGAGCCGTGTCTATATGTAGATCTGTTGCACGAGTAGAACACAATGGTCATTGTGGGCGTTGATGCTTTTATTGTCGATTGCTTTTTGTGTACTTTGCATCTTGCGGTATGTTGGGATGAAGCGGCCCGGGCTAACCTTACATGACATCGTTCATGAGACTTGCTCCACGCTTAACATGCAACTTGTATTGCATAAGTGGCTTTGCGGGTGCCTGTTTCTCCTAGCATAGTAAAGATCCAATTTACAACGGGTGATCAACAATGCTAGTATCAATGTTGTGGTTCTTGTTCGTAAGTTAGAACGACCCTTATTGAAAGCCCCAAACCACGTAAAATATGCAAAGAAAGTAGAGGCGTCTAACTTTGTTTTGCAAGGGTGTGCAGTGATGTGATATGGCCATGATTGTGATTATATTTGATGTATGCAATGTTCCTTATTGTAAGTTGGCAACCGGCAGGAGCCATATGGTTGTCTTTAATTTCTGTTAAGACCTGCGTGTCTATTCAAAATAGTTGTAATAGTTGAAGCTGGTGGACGACAACCATGAAGAAGCGTCATTGACCTTGATGCTATGCCGGTGATGATGGAGATCATGTTCGTGCTTGAAGATGGAGATCGGAAGCACAAAGAAGAAAGGCCATATCATATCACATATTATGAATTGCATGTGATGTTAATCCTTTATGCATCTTGTATTGCTTAGTAGACAACGGTAGCATTGTAAGATGATCCCTCATACACATAAATTTCAAGTTCTAAAGTGTTCACCCTTAGTATGCACCGTTGCCAAAGCTTGCTGCTTCGAAACACCACGTGATGATCGGGTGTCTTTGATTCCGCGGGTGACTACAACGTAAGCAAGCCAGATTTGCTTATGCGGAAGCTAAGGTTTGTCTTGACGAGCCTAGCATGTACAGACATGGCCTCAGGAACACGGATCGCCGAAAGGTAAAGCATGAATCATATAGTAGATATGATGAACATGTCGATTGTTCGCCATTGAAACTATATCAACTCTCGTGATGATCGGTTTTGATGTGGTGGATTTGGTTCGTGTGATCACTAAAACAATGTGAGGGATATTGTTTTGAGTGGGAGTTCACCTAGATTAATTTAATTATTAATTAGAACTCAATTTATCATAAACTAAATCAAAGTGAATTTGCATAGTTGTTGTAGTCATTGGCATCCGTTTACCACCTTGCGCTTAGTTATAATTGAGATAATAGAACTATAGAATTCTGGTTAGTTACTTTACGAACTGGTATCGTATTGTTTTAAGTGTTAATCTAAAGTTTAAAAGTCCTATTGCAAACTTTCAGTAAGTTCCGGTTACTCCATGAAGTTTAATAATTAGTATTAAATCAAGAGTAACAATTCCAAGTGTTAGTATATAAGTATCATGTTTGTATCCATGATTCTTGATATTCAAAGGATTCCCTTAATATCAAGGTTATCTAGGATCTGAAAGAGTTGTTTCAGAAACCATGATGTGTGGAAGATATTGTGATATCTGAAACGAAGTTTTGGTTGCAACATGATAGAGTATAATATGGCAAAAGTCATGTTCTCATATTTGATGAGAATTTGCAAAAAGGTTGGAGACACTTGTTGTCCTAATCCTCCAAAAGGTTTTGGATAGCAACATTATACTCATAATTCATCGTTATAAGCTAAAAATAGCTTGATCATGGACGATTCCATGATAAGGGTGAATATTTGATGTAGGTAAAATGTTTACTACACCAAGAGATTACTAATGAAAGGAATTTGAAAGAACACCAAACATTTGATGATGGTGATCTACTTCAAAGTGCAAGTCCAAAGACATTGGTATTTAATTATACACGCTTTGGACTATATGTCATATGTATGACTCCACTATTGATGTTAATAGATTCTTTCAAACTGAAAAGGAAATACTGAAAGGGAATCTCATAAATATATGGCAGAAAAGAAAAAACTAGAATTGTTCAGTTTAAGTATATAGATGATGTACATGTTGTGGCTATATTCTTTGCTTATTAAAATGTGGTTCTTAAGTATTTGATACTGAATTTGTTGGTATGAATCGTCATACGAAACAACAGAATTCATGAACTACAATGGCCTAAGTAACTAGCAAAAGAATATGTGATGATGTTCATCGAGAACAAATAAAGGGTTATTATGTTGCTCGTTAAAACATCAAAGCTTGCCTTCAAGATTTGTTTTATCAGGTATTATGAGAACAAAAGGGTTGTTCAAATAATTGCCGTAATCCATAAAAGATGGATGATTCGCAAATCTCGTTAAAGAAATCACATCCATAAAACTAGTGCTAAAATGTCAAAAGACAAATTGATTGAAAGATCACTTAGGAAGTGACATCGCTGTTTGAATTATATTGGAAAGAAAACATGAAGAAACTCCATGTTGATGGAATTTTGGAGTCTTCTGATTTTGATCATATGACGCTTGTGAAACTTTCCTAGAGATAATTAAAACTTCGTTCATAGGCCAAAAGGGAACGAATGACTAGCTTATTGGAACTTGTACATATTGTTGTACGAAGTCCGTTATGTGTAGTCAAGAGCGATGGATTTCAACTTCATATGCTTTCTCCAAAAATTTGAGTGAATATATGAATATTTACTTAATAAGGATGAAGTATGAAACATTTGAAAAGTTCAAAGACTTTCAAGATGAAGTGCAAAATCATTGTAACAAGAATATAAACAGTTTATGATAAAGATCATAAAGGAAGATATTTGAGTTACAAGTTTAGCATAATACCTAAGATTTAAAGAATCGTTCCGTGGATTTGCATTTCCCGAAACACCATAAGAGTATGGAGCGTTCGAGATATGTAATTAAACCTTGTTTGACATGGTAAGATCGAAAGGTGTAATTCATAAAACTGCCATTGCATTTTAAAGATTAAAAGCTTTAGAGATTACCGTTTTTCCACTGAAAAGAGCTCCATCATAATCCGTTGAAATGACACCATATAAGGTTATGGTTTGGGATAAAACCCAAGTTGTCATTTCTTAAACATTGGTATACTATGCATAAGAAAGATGTTTGCAACCAAAGTCGGATGAACCTGTCTTTGTATGTTATTTCGAATAACTGTTAAATACTCCTCCATAACATCGGAGACAAAAGTGTTTGTCACTTAAAACGTCAAGTTTCTTTGAGAAGGAATTTTTCGTGAAAAGTTAAGTGGGAGGACAATAGAAACTTTGATAAGGTTAAAAGAACCTTAGCTATATGTGCAGAGTTGCGCAGCGCCGAAAAGTGTTTCGGAGGCAGCAACAATGCTCATGGTTCACGTACCTCAAAGGTTGTGGTCACGGAGATCCAAGTTCCTATTGAAACAAGTAGGTCGGATGAACAATCAAATACCAAGATTTGAGGGTTGAATCATTATTTGAGAATAATGAACCGACTACATGCAGAGAAGCGATGATGGGCCCTGACTCCGTAAAATGGCTTGAAGCCATAAAATCCGTGATAGTTCCATACACGAGAAATCAAGTTTTGAACTTGAAGGACCCTCGAGAAAGGTGTAAGACCTTATAGTTGTGTCTGGATCTATAAAGAAATAGACATGGATGTTTCACATCTAGTCGACATGTTGGGAAAGAGTTCACAACAATGTTCAAAGGTTGACTATGACAAGATTTGATCTTTCATAGTGATATTTAGTCTAGACGGATTAATGTAGCGACCACTACATATAATTTGTTATATGGTAGTTGAATAAACAAAACAAGTTCTTCTAATAGAATCGTTACCTAGGACATGTGCATAACACGGTCCATAGGGTTTTGTTAATTCAAAGGATGCTAAAAGCATATGCAAACTTCAATGGTTAGAGTGAGCATAGCGGAGTTGGAATCTTCACTATGATGAAACTGTTAAGAGAGTTTAATTTCATCAGAGACAATGAAGATGCCTGCGTTTGCAAGAAATTAAGTGGGAGCGCTAAGACATGTTTCTAATACATTATGTGGAAGACATATTGTTGATTGGAAATAATGTATCTTTTATTAACACATATTAAGAATTTCATCCCGATGAAAGACTTAGGCAAAACCCAAATATTTGGCATCAATAGACGCTAATATGGTTGTGCCAGAAGTACATAGATAAGATATTGAATGAGTTCAATATAGAAACTACAAGAGAAGGTTCTTGTCGCACAGAAAGGATTGAATGAGTTCAATGTTGATGATATATTCAAGTGTATTGACATTTGGTAAAGTGAAACAAATAATCAAGTATAGATTGATACTTGATGTATGAAATCACAAAGAGTATTTATATCAATCATACTGTGATATGTACAAATCCAGATATGTCCTATGCTCTAAATGTTGAGAGCATATACCAGAATGATTCGTAAGATGATCATTGGACAATAGTAAGGATATTCTTATGATCTTCTGAAAGAACTAAGAGTATAATATTTGTAGAAGTGACAAATAGATGGTTAGTTCATTGTAAAAGTACTACATTGATACTAGCTTTGTCACAAAGTACAAATTAAGTTTATCTCAATCTAAACTAAGGGTGGCACAATATAATGGAAAGTGAGTTCCATAATGGATTTGGATGATTTCCAAAGTTAAGACATTGTGACAGATACTACAACAAAAGGCTAAGTATATGACTGCTATTATAGCAGCAAAAGAGGGCATTTGTGTCAAGTAGTTTGTTATCAAACTAGGTGTAGTTCACAGAGGGATAATACTATGAAGATATGTTGTGCGACAATATTATCAACATGTTTTAACCCCAAAGAACTAAAGGTCACACCGAAAGACCAAATTTCTACAAAGCCATCTCATTAGAGAGTGAGTGATGCGTAGAGACGCAAAGACATGCAATTACACACGGACCTGGAAGTGTCAGATCCGGAGATCAGTTGACCACTAGCAATCGTGTACATACAACACCGGAAAGCCATAGGTGTTATATACACAAAGGTTCGAAACTAGATTATTAACTCTAGTGCAAGTGGGAGACTGTTGGAGATATGCCCAAGAGGCAATAATAAAGTGGTTATTTTCATATCTTCACACTTATGATAAATGTTTACATACCATGCTATAATTGTATTAACCGGAAACATTAATACTTGTGTGATTTGTAAACTAAAATAAGAGTCCCTAGTAAAGCCTCTTGTTAAACTAGCTTGTTGGTTAATATATGATCATGGTTTCCTGATCATGAACATAGAGATGTTATTAACAACAGGATCATATCATTAGGAGAATGATGTGATGGACATACTCCTATAGATAAGCGTAGCATAAAGATCAAGTCATTTCAATAGTTCAATTGCTATATGCTTTCTGATACATGGTAACCTAATTCCTTCGACCATGAGATCATGCATATTGCCTTTACTGGATGGATGCTTTGATGTCATCAAACACCACACCGTAACAGGGTGGCTATAAAAGTGGCATTGGGTGTTCAGAAAGTATTGGTTGAAACACATGGATCAAGAGTGGGATTTGTCCATCCACATGACGGATAGATATTCTCTGGGCCCTCTCGGTGAAATGTCATCCAATTAGCTTGCAAGCATGTGACTTGGTCACAAGGGATCACATATCACGGGAACGAGAAAAGAGTACTTATCAGTAACGAGGTTGAACTAGGTATGCAGAGATACCGACGATCATAACCTCGGATAAGTAACGTATCGTGAGACAAAGGGAAATTGGTATCGTATGTAAGTGGTTCATTCGATCGCAAAGTAATCGTAGAAATATGTGGGAGCCATATGAATTTCCAGATTCCTCTATTGGTTATTGTTCGGAGAAGTGTCTCGATCATGTCTGCATAATTCACGAACCGTAGGGAGACACACTTAAGGATTCGACGTTGTTTGAGTAGTTATGGTATTATGAGAAAGAGACCGAATGTTGTTCGGAGTCTCGGATGGGATCCGGGATATCACGAGGTGATCCGGAATGGTCCGGAGAATAAGATTCATATAAGGAAAGTCCCATTTCGGAGTTGGGGAATGGTTCCGGTGTTTTCATCGGGAACATTCTAGAAGTTCCCGGAATGTCCGGCACTCCGGAGGGGAAGGGGTACATGAATGTGTCATTGCATGTTGGAATGATTGCATCATGTACTAAGTGTTCTTGCTGTCCCAAATAAAGGATTAAATTGAATCCTAAATTGAAAAAGTCAAACGGCTAGTTTGAAAGTCAAACGGCAGTTTTTGGGAAGTGGGAGGAGAGGAGGAAACCGAATTGGGGGAGGAGTCCTCCTCCCCAAGCCGGCGGCCAGCCCTAGGCCGAGTTGGGGAGGGACTCCCTCCCTCCCCTAGCGCGCCAGCCCTCCCACCTATAAAGGGAGGGGCAGGGCTCCCCTCCCAACACAACACAAGACACACAAGTTCCTATCCTCTAAACTAGAAACTAGACCTAGACCCCGGTTTAGAGCTGTTTCGGTTTAGAGCCTTCTAATTGGTTTAGAGCCCTCTAATTGGTGTGTCTAATTACTAGACCACTAATAGCCTCTCTCATAAGCTCCACCATACTCGCACCGGCTTAAGGCGAAGCCCTGCGGGATCTCCCCTCTACTTCCGGTACCACGCCGTTGTGCTGCCGGAATCGCGAGGAGAGTGCTACAACCTCCGCTGCCTGCTGGAACAAGGGAGAGGAAGGTCTTCGTCGAGTACCGAACGTGTGACCGACTGCGGAAGCGCTGCGGGAACGCGGCGCTGGAAGGATCGTCTACGCGATCTTGAGATCGGAAAGAGTACGACTACATCACCCACGAGAATCTGCTCTCGTTAACCGCTTTGGAATCTTCGAGGGTGAGTTCCACTATCGACTCGTTGCTGCAATCTAGTAGATAGATCTTGGCTTGTTTGTTTGTATGCGATAGAAAATTTTTGTTTTCCATGCTACGAACCCCTACAGCTTGGCCGCGCGAGGTGGTCTCCGGAAGTTCGTCATCGTCATCATGACGCTCGAGGCTTTTAGTCGCCTCAAGCTCACGCTGACGCTGCCCGCGGGTCTTGCGGACCAGCGGGGAGACCTCCTCTTCGGATTCGTCCTCGCCATTGCTCTCGTCGCTTTCGGTGTTGCCCTTGGCGGGAGGCGACTCGACCATGTCCCGAACGGACGAGCTTGAGTTCTCGTCGTCTGAAGGCAGGATCCATCCTTCCACCACTTGGAATAACTGCAATGAACACAAAATGAAATTAGAATGACCGCGACTACAAAAACTGCGACTGCGAATGATGCGAGGTGACTTACCGTTGGGGCTGGATGCTTTGCGGTGTAGGGGGCGACCCCAGCCTTTGCGTCCAGGTACACCGCCTGGGTGATCTTCTTCAGTGCTGGGGTGTAGTCCTCGAGCTTCCACTCGGCTAGGCAGGACTTCGTCGAGTCCTCCCGGCCCGTGTATTGGTACATGTAGTGGTCGCATCGAGCCAGAGGGACGAGCCGCCGCCCGAGCCAGCAGTTGTATAAGTTGATCGTCTGGAGGCCCTTTTTCTTTAGACCGCGGATGGTTTGAAGCGTTTCATCCACGACCATCCGCTGGTCGCTGGGGAGCTTGCCGACTTGAAGTCGGCGTGGTTCGGACCGGTTGGCGGAGTATCGTGGGATCGCCGTCTCGCCCTCCGGGGTCGCCTCGGCAACATAGAACCAAGATTTATTCCAGTCGCTCGCCGCCTTGGCGGGCGGCATCAAGTCGAAGAATGAAGCTTTCGAATTCAGCTGGAACGTCAGGCCGCCCGCGGCAAGCATTGGGCCGCCCGCTTCCTCGCGGCTGATCCGTCCGTGGAACAGATCTTGCCATAGAGGGAAGTAGGGCCGGCAGCCCAGGTAGCACTCGCAGAACGCCACGAAGATGGCGAGCTACTCGATGCTGTGCGGACCCAGGTCCGACGGCTGGATCCCGTAATAGGCGTAGAAGCGCCGGAAGAACAGGGACATAGGGAATCCCAGCCCCCTTTCTAGGTGGCTGGTGAAGCAGATGAATTCTCCCGCGCGCGGGTTCGGAGTCACCTCCCCGGCCGCGGGGATGCGCCACCTGCCGGTGCGCAGGATCCCGGCCTCCTCGAAGGACGCCAATTGTGCTCTCGTGCACTTAGATCTGCCCCAAGGCTCGGTGGAGGGGGCCATTGGCGGAAGGGTTCTTGGAGGTCGGAAGGTTTCGGGTCGGTTGGATTGCGATGCGGAGGAAGCTGAAAGTATGCACAGTCGAAGGAAATGACAAAGAGATGGTTCTCCGATTGCCAGCCATTCCCCCTTATATAGCAGTTGTTACCCGCCAAATCAGGGAGCCGTTACTACGCGGTGATTACGCCAAAAGTTACCGTTGGATTACTCCAACGGCTAGTTTGACCACGTTTAACGGTCCAACTTCAGCTACTCGGCTCGCCGACCCGATCACTACGACAGTGACTGAGTATTTTGCCGACTCGGCTCGCCAAGAGCTGTGATCAGAATGACTAGTTTTCTCCTTTATACAGGAGCCCGCCGATGATTCGACTGGATGTCTACTCTGAAGCTGTATACTCCGACTGCCAGCAGCCACCTACGCCCAATCGACGACAGCCACGGGGACTACTGATCGGGATGTGCCTACCGGGGTATACCCAGCAGGACGTTTCCGACTGGCCTAGGAACTGGCGAGTGGGCCTGCAAGACGGCGACTGGATCAAGGCCCGGTGTGGATCCAAGCGACTGGAAGCTGAAGGCCCAGGCGAGTAGATAGGCCCAGTCAGATTAGGTTAAACGAGTACCGAATCCTTAACTGATTCGGTTGAGATATGTAAACCCTAGGAAGGTGAGCCTATATAAACCTCCCTCCGGGGCGTGAAGAGATACGTTCCATCATACACCCAAGCGACTAGCCGCCGAGCTCGCCCATTGTACCACCTTCATAATACAATCTAGCAGGAGTAGGTCTTTACCCTCCGGGGGGCCGAACCTGGGTAAATCCTTGTGTCTCCGCCCTCATCTCGCACCGTAGATGGCTGGCCTCCCTTGCCCCTCGTTATACTACTCGCTGCCGATTGCAGCATCTGCCGTGACCATTCCCACGACAATTGGGGAACTGGGGGGAGAGTGGCCATCAGGATCCTTAGAGAGGTCTTCTGTTGTCGGACGGTGGGGGTGCCAAGGAAAGTGTGGTAGACCGGGGCCTTCTTTGCGAAGGGGTTCTTGCCCTTGTCGTCGCTCTTGGCGGCGCGCTTGGGGTCAACGTCCTTGTCCATGTCACTTGAATCCTTGGACTCCTCCTCCTTCTTCTTCCCCTTGCCCTTGCCTCGCGGTCTATTCTTCCGACTTTGCTTGTAGCCGGATTCCGGGTCTTCCTTGAGGTCGTTGACGAACTTGCAGTGTCGATTGGTATGGGTGGCCTTGCCGTTGACATCGAGGTGTACGAGGCACTACATATCGCGGTACTCCTCGTATGTTTGGGGAACGCGGAGCGGCGCCGAGTTGGTTTCACTTCCTCGTTGCTGCCCGCGGCCTGCTCCCCTTCCTCGGCCACGTTGTCCACCTTCTCCTCGTCCTGCAAAAGTCATAGCGACCATGTCGGTAGATTGCTTTTCTTCTGGAGCGGTTTTCCGCTTTGTACTGTTGTTCCTCCGAGCTTGGGTTGGAACGACCGTTGTCGGTAAAGAGCCACGAGCATCGTCGTCGGCAGCTGCGAACTCACTAGCTAACTGAATCATCTGATTCAAGTCAAGCTGATGATTGTCCTACAAGCGCTTTAGCTTATGTCGGAGTAACGTGCCCTTTCCAACCCATCAATGAAGGCGGCCATAGCGGTCTGAGCGTGCACTCCTGCGCAGGAATTCTTCATGTCCAGCCAGCGGGAGAGGTAGGCGCGAGATGTCTCGTCTTTCTCTTGCACGCACCGCTGTAGATCGCCCACAGTGCAGGGACGCTTGTGTGTACCCTCAAAGTTTTTGGTGAATGCTTCTTGCATATCCAGCCAGTTGTAGATAGATTTTTCCGACAAGTCGTCGATCCATTGACGGGCCGTTCCCGCCAACATTAACGGGAGGTACTTGATGACGATGTTGGGGTTGCCTCCGGCAATCTCCACCGCGTTGTCGTAGTCCTGCAACCATGTGGTGGGCTTGGTGGTGCCGTCATAGGGCTTGATGGTCTTGTCAATCCGGAAACCTTTGGGGTAAGTTGCGGACCATATTGCAGGTCCAAAGCAACGTGGTCCTAGGTATGGTCCTTCCCGGGCCTCGTGGATCTTATCGATCCACGAACGTGCGTCGTATGGGTCCAGGTTCTTCTTGTTGTCAACAAGGATGGGCTGCGTGAACGACGCGGGCCTCTTCTGCCATGGTGACTGCTTGGCGGCGACGGAGGCGGAGGTGGCGGTGGGTTAGCCTTCTTGTTGTTACCCTCCTGCGACGCCTCACGCCTGTCATGGTTACTTGTCGGACGCTGAGGGTCGTGGTGTGACCTGCTCTTGTGTCCTTGGTGGCGCTCTTCATCATGACGGGTCTGCGCCGCGTTGTTGCAGATGACGATGCCGCACTGCTTTGGAGGGGGCATATCCGTACGATGGTGAGCCTTGTAATCTTCCTAACATCAGGGGGATTGGGGCGGTGGCGATGGGCGGTGAGGTCGGGCTTTTTCTCCGTGGTCGGAGGATATGGGGATAGCATCCTTCCTGTTGCGTGCATCCCTCCGTCTTTGTTCTGATGAACCCGTCTGTGATCCGACATCCTGAGGAGATCTGTCCCTTGGTGGTTTGTACTGGCTAGATCGGCAGAGCGCTGGGTCAGACTCAAGCCTCTGGGAGGTGGCCTTTTCCTGCTGCTTTACCGCCTTGGCCACTAGGTCATAGACCTGTTCTACTGCCTCAGGCGATCTATCCTGCTCCAGAAGGGTCTTGGCGACGGCGAGGTTAAGGAGTGGGGTGGGCATCACCTGCTTGCCTTCACTATCAATGTATGGCTTGGCATGTTCCGGCTTCGAGGGAGCCCATCTAGGTTGTGCCGTACACCAGGATCGTTGATGACGCGAGCCGGAGCCTTCTTAGCCTTCTGCTGCTGCAGCAGAGTCTTGTACTCGGCCTCCATTGCTCTAGCTTTCTCTATGGACTTCTGCGTGTTGACCAGATCTCGATCTAGTTTAGCGCCTTGCTCCGCGATGGCTTGCGCCTCTTCCAGCAGCTGTTGGCGCTTCTCGTCAAGCTGAGTCACGTTCCAGATATGATCAATGGTTAGTGGCTCAACGAGGAGATTGCCGTACATCACTCTATCAGCTAGAGTAACATGGGCTGCCACCGACGTGGATGCTGGAGGCGGCAAGTTTGCGGTGTTGTTATTGCTCGGACCGGTGCCTAGTTCCTGCGGCTGCTGCACTGGGTTAGGCGGAGGAGGCATGACCTTTGCGCGATCATCGTCAGCAGCAATTAGTGGCCCGTTCCCCTTTTCCAGCGCCGTAGGCGGATCTTGCCCGGGTTGATCTTCATCCATCGCTGTCCCAATGGTGACGAACACCCCTCGAGACATGACGGTGTTGTTAGCTTGCTCGTCGTGCGAGTACTCCTCCTCCATCTCCTGCATAGCGGAGTCTAGCTCTTCTGGACTGAAGTCTATTTCCTCTGAATCTGCGCTGAAATCAGCATAAAGCACGTCAATAACAGAGTCGGAGGGTGCCAGGACTTCCTCGATGACGGGCGGTGGAGGTGCAACGGCCTCGAAGATGACTGGTGGTGGTGGTGCTGCTGCGACGATGACGGCCAGAGGCGGTGGTGGTGGTGGCTGAATCGGAGGGGCTCCGTTAATGAGCGCAAGAGCTGTCTGAGCTGCCGCTTCAGCCTCCGCGTAGTTGACGGTGTTCACCATGCCTTCGAAGGTAAGGCGTCCTGACGCCTGTTGCCGTCTTAGAGAATGTCGGAGAAGCGTGCCATGGTCCAGTCCTTCCACAAAGTGATAGATAGCATCATCGTTGGGGTAGTGGGCCAGATCGGCTCGTATGCGGAGCCACCTGGCCAGGTAATCGCGTGGGTTTTTGCCCTCTCTCTGAACGCAGCGCGCCAGGTCAAAGATGGTAACCACGCCGACGAACTTGGATCTCTGCTGTCCAGACGCACGGATGAAGCCGGCGGACTTGCAGTGATCTTCCACCTTTATATCCTACACAGGGGCGGTTTGGGTGGGTCTTGAATTTTTCCGATCTTTTCCAGCAAACTCCAAGGAGAGATCCGACATCGATCCTTCCACGGACGTATCCTGCCCGTAGGCGGTCCGTGCGGGTCTTGATGCTTTCCGATCTTTGCCGGCAAACTCCAAAGAGAAATCCGACATCAATCCTTCTGCGAACGTATCATGCCGGTAGGCGATCCGTGCGGGTCTTGATGCTCCTCCGACTCCCAGGGAACTGGTGCCCGGGTCGGTTTCGCCAATGAAGAGGTGGATATCTCCGATAGGAACGATCGAACACCGCGTAGGGTTCGTCTTTCGCCGGGATCCAGAACTCGTCAGGGGGGACGATCGGAACGTTGCCGGAGAAGAGAACATGACCGATGGCTACGGTTTCACCGATTCCCGTGAAGATCTTGGTCCTCGCCCGCTGAAGAGCCTGAAGCGCCTCTTGCCCCACGGTGGGCGCCAACTGTTGTGGTATTGCCGACGAGTACGCCATGGAGGGTCCTCACAGTACGTGTTTAGAGACATGGGGTAAGGTGGACGGTTGACGGGTATGAGGTAACATAGCTTACCCAGGTTCAGATCCCACGACGGTGGCGGAATCCTACTCCTGCTATAAATCACTATAATGGCAATACGCCGAGTTACAGAGATAGGTTCGTTGTGCGAGGTGTGTGTAAAACGATGCCCTAAAGGCTCCCATAGGCCCGACTTATATAGTCGCCAGGTCCTAGGGTTACAGGGAAAAGTACTAGCCAGACAGGTTACAGAGTCCTACAACGTCTATCACTAGTCTTGTGTATCTTGTACTCCAAGGCTCCGGGTACGCTGGTGACTCCACCGTAGCCTTCCTTTATCCGGCATGGGCCTTCCTTCTGGATCCACCTAACTGGGCCGCCCAGTAGGCCACAGGCCATGCTACCGACTATGGGCCACCCGGGTTAGTCGGATAAGAGACATGCTATGAGGATACCCATATAGCATATCCCCAACAAGGGGGATCCTCGAAACAACCTATGGGGTTCAATTGATTCTTCTAATTAAACTTGTCATGAAAGTTGGTTAATAATGTATGATGATTGCTTAGACAGATAGGTCTCAATTTTCTGAACATTTTGATATATTATTCATATTTTTCTGAAAAATATGAATTAGTTATGAATTTTACAAGTTTATATTAATTTCTCCATTTTTTAAACATTTCTAAAAAAGGATCAAGCAATTACTGCATCACCCTGACGTCATAAATCCTATTCCTAACTTTTTGCACTGCAGGTAAAATGACACACGACCACTGACTAGGGGGCCCCAGGCCGGGCTGGGTCCACCCTGTGACCACGCAGGCGCCACGTCAGACGCGGCGGCTGGAGGCGTCAAGCGGTGGTCGCCGGTGACGATCTGGGCCACCCCAGCACGCCCGAAAGGGCACGTTCGAAAGAGCGCAACGAGGCGAACCTAAAGACACTAGCGCCGCTAGTTATTGGTCACCGGAGCGGCGGCTATGACGAGCAGCGGTGGCGGTGCTCTCAGGCGAACGGCGTGCGACGGCTACGAAGGGCTAGCAGGCAAACACAGGGTGCCTTGAGCACCAAAAGCTCACCAGTATTGCGACCATGCGGTCAGAAGGGCGGGACGTGGCCAGAATCAACGATGAAGATGGCGACCGGCGTCGGGCGGGTGGTGTCGATTACGGTGAAGGAGAAGGCTTCGGCGAGCGCTGGCCAGGGCAATCGAACCAGTTTACCATGGCGGTCACCCCAGCGAGCCTAGAACGGCGAGGGGAAGTGGGGAATGGCCGCAACCCGAAACTCCAATGAGCTAGGGTTCGGTGAAGGGGAAGAAATAGGGAAGAGATAAGATTTAGGGTTCGTCCTGGCGGCGGGGACGGGTCTTATAGATGAAGACATTGTCGGTAGCACGAATCTCCTCGCGGCGATCATCGCAGCGATGCAGGGACGGCCGTGCCGGCGACAACGAGCAGCTTCCGCGGCGGTGTCCTTCTGGTGAGGAAGAAGAAAGGGGAAAAGAGGCGAAGGGGTACCGGGACAGCTCCTGGGCCCGGGGTGGGCCGTGCTAGGTTGCTGCGGGCTGCACTGCGCGGCAGAGAGAGAGATAAGGAAAATGGGCCACGACACGTTGGTTGTTGCTGCCTGTTTTTTTATACAACACCCTTTTCTTTTTATGATTTTGTTTCTCTCTTTGTAATTTTCATTTGAAATCTGTTTTGTATATTTCAAAAATACCAGGTACTTTGTAAGATATAGGAAATATAGCAGGGGCCCTTTTAGTCCATTTGGGCTCCAATGTTTTGGTAGTTTTCAAAAATATTCAAAACCATTTGAATATGTTTCATAGGGAGAGGGAAATTTGGGTTTGCATTATTCAAAAACTTTCTCACATGCATACCTTATTAAATTTAACACATGCATGCAATGCTTAAGGTACTAATTACATATATTACAAACTTGGGCTGTTATAGCTCTACCCCCCTTACAAGAATCTCGACCCGAGATTCCTAAGTTTTAGAAAAGAAGGCAGGGTACTCAGATCGTAGATGATCTTCTCGTTCCCAGGTTGCTTCATCCTCAGAGTGATGAGACCACTGAACTTTCAGGAACTTGATGCTTTGACGACGAGTCTTGCGCTCGGTTTCATCAAGGATACAGATAGGATACTCACCATAAGTCAGATCCTTCTAGAGATCAAGAGTTTGGTGATCAACACCACGGACAGGGTCTTTGAAGAAATGCTTGAGTTGTGACACATGAAAGACGTCATGCACCTCAGGGAAGCTTGCAGGCAGCTCCAATTGATATGCGAGTTTACCTTGCCTAGAAAGAATGCGAAAAGGACCAACATAGCGAGGAGCCAGTTTGCCTTTGATACCGAAACGGTGGACACCCTTTAAAGGGGTGACCCGCACATAAGCTTGATCACCAACCTTATATTCAACATGTTGATGATGACGACCATGATAGCTTTTATGGCGAGACTAAGCAGTTTTCAAACAATCTCAAATGATACGAACTTGATCTTCTGCTTCCTGGATCATATCCAGTCCAAAAAACTTTCTTTCGTCGGTTTCTGACCAGTTCAAAGGAGTACGATAGGTTCTTCCATATAAGAACTGGAAAGGTGCCATTTCTATACTAGACTAGTAGCTGTTGTTGTAGGAGAATTTAGCAAAAGGAAGGCATTTCTCCTAGTCCTTACCAAAAGAAATGACACACGCTCTTAGCATGTCTTCAAGGATTTGATTCACTCTTTCGGTCTAGCCACCGGTGCTAGGATGGTAAGCTGTACTGAAGGAGAGGCGAGTTCCCATAGCAGTTTGGAAAGTTGTCCAGAACCTTGAGGTTAAACAAACTCCCTCGATCAGAGACGATTTTCTTTGGAATCCCATAAAGAACAACTATTCGAGAGATATATAGATCTGCTAACTGACTAGCATTGATACTCTCACGAACAGGTAGAAAGTGAGCAACCTTGGATAGATAGTCAACGATTAACCAGATGGCATAATTTCCTTTTTGAGTCCTAGGAAGACAAGTAATGAAATCCATACCAACTTCATCCCATTTCCATTCAGGGATTCTATGTGGTTGTAGGAGACTAGCGGGTCTTTGGTGCTTAGCTTTGACGCGACGGCAAACGTCATACTCAACAACAAAACAAGCGATATCCTTTTTCATACCAGACCACCAGAATCTTTGACGAAGATCCTGATACATCTTGGTACCTCTAGGGTGGATAGAAAGAGGTGATTCATGAGCCTCTCGGAGAATTAAATCCCTCGATTTTATCCTCTTTGGCACTACCAAACGGTCACCAAAGTAGATGATACCTTGATTATCAATGTAGAAACACTTAGCAACCCCGCTAGAAATGTTCCCTTTGATCTCAGTAACTTAAAAATCATTCTTCTAAGCATGCTTGATTTCATCCTCTAAAGAGTAATTCACTTCAAGGGTAGAAAGGAATCTACGAGGAACTATTTCAAGATTCAATCGAGCAAATTCCTCATGAAGAGAAGGTTGAGATTGTTTGATCATCAGATTGTTGCAATAAGACTTACGACTTAGCGCATCAGCAACGACATTGGCTTTGCCAGGTTGGTAGTTGAGACCCAAATCATAGTCTTTGATGAGTTCCAACCATCTTCTTTGCCTGAGATTCAGATCAGGTTGTGTGAAAAGATACTTCAGACTCTGATGATCCGATTATAACTCACAACGACTACCAAGAAGGTAATGTCGGCATTGCTTAAGAGCATGAACAACAGCTGCAAGCTCAAGATCATGAGTTGGGTAGTTGTTCTCATGTGGTTTTAACTGACGGGAGGCATAAGCCACCACATGCCCATCTTGCATCAACACACATCCGAGACCTTGGTGGGAAGCATCGCAGAAGACAACAAAGTCTTTGCTAGTGTCTAGGAGAACCAGCACCGGAGAAGTTGTTAACTTGGTTTTCAACATCTGGAAGCTTTATTCAGACTTACCAGACCATTCAAACTTCTTATCCTTCTTAATAAGATCAGTCATCGGCTTTGCAATCCTGGAGAAGTTCTCGATGAACCGACGGTAATAACCAGCCATCCCGAGAAAACTTCGGACATCCTTAACGTATTTAGGAGACTCCCAATCGAGGATAGTTTGGAATTTATCTGGGATAACAGCAACCCCTTTGGCGGAGACAACATGACCCTTGAATATGAGCTCTTGTAACCAAAACTCACATTTGGAAAACTTGGCATAAAGACGATGTTCTCGAAGTTTTGTCAACACCAAACGAAGATGTTTAGTGTGCTCTTCTTCAGTCTTGGAATAGACCAGAATGTCGTCGATATAAACCACGACGAACTTGTCAAGATACTCCATGAAAACAGAGTTCATGAGCCGCATAAAAGTGGCTGGAGCATTGGTAAGACCAAAGGACATGACAGTGTACTCGTAAAGACCATAATGAGTGGTCAAAGCTATTTTTGGAATATCTTCCTTACGGATCTTTATCTGGTGATACCCTGACCTCAAATCCATCTTGGAAAAGACAGTGGCACCACTTAACTGATCAAAAAGATCATTGATCCTAGGGAGGGGATACTTATTCTTGATAGTCACAGCAACGAGTGGGCGATAATCCACAACCAGACGCAGTATATTGGTATCCCGCTTCTTGATAAAGATGGTAGGACATCCCCAAGAAGATGTGCTGGCTTGAATGTATCCTTTTCCTTCTAACTCCTCTAGTTTCTTCTTCAACTCCACAAGCTCATGAGGAGGCATACGATAGGGTCTTTTAGAAACAGGAGCAGTTCCAGGAGATAACTCTATGACAAACTCCACACTTCGATCAGGTGGCATGCCAGGCAACTCCTCGGGAAAGACATCCGGTAATTCACAGACCATGGAAACATCTTGAATCTCCAGTGGAGGTAGAACTTCAAGAGCATACAACTCCGCTTCAGGAATAGAAACAACTGAAGGAGATAGTGACCCTACAGTCCAATACTTGACTATTATGCCAACAGGACTAGTTAGAGTCACAGACTTGGTTGTATAATTGAGGATAACTTAGTAACGGGTCAACCAGTCCATACCTAGAATGATGTCAATGTCAGATGACTTGAGGGCAATCAAAGAAGTGGGGAAAAGTTGAAATGCAACTTCGATTAGATTCCCATGACTAACCATGGTGGAACACCACCTAGAACCAGGAGACTGAACTAGCAGAGGAACAGATAACCCCCCAAAACTTATCCCATGCACTTGAGCAAAAGCTTGTGACAAGAATGAATGCGATGCTCTGGAATCAAACAAAACTTTAGCTGGAATTTGATTGATACGAAGCATACCCATGATGACGCTTGGATCTTCCTGAGCCTCCTCAGCAGAAATATGGTTCAGGCGACCTCTTCCAGCACCTTGGTACTTATCATTCTTCTTTGGTGGTGGTGCCTTCTTAGCGGCATTCTTTTGAGGACACTCCTTTACATAGTGGCCAGGCTGGTGACAATTGAAGCATATAAAACCTGATGTATTGCCAACAGAAGGATAGTTTGATCCACTAGCATTATTTGGAGTAGCATTTGGACGAGGAGCATATCCAGAAGACCTTGAGGTGTAAGGAGCATGTGGCACAACAATGTAAGGCACGAAGACACGACGCTTCTTATTGCTAGAACCAGCCTTGTTGTACCCCTCTTGAGGACGCTTACGGGTTTCTTCATACTCCACCTTTCCACTCTCGGCCTTCATATCCTTGTTGACAAGACCTTGGAATTTACCAAAGTCCATGAGGTGGATATCACGGTGAACCTCAGGATCCAATCCCTTGCGAAACAGAGCTTGCTTCTTAGCATCAGTGGAGACCTCTTTAGTATCATAGTAGCACTACTGCAAAATGTCTTATAGACGCAAGGTGGTTAGTGACGGGCAAATATGTGCCTGTCACTAGTAAGTATTACCAGTGACAAGAAATGATAAGCCTGTCACTAGTATTAATCAGTAGTGACAGGCGTATAAAAATGACTGTCACTAGTATGTTTTGCGTAGGCTGGTGGAATAAAAAATTACTTAGTGACAGGTATCTTTAAATGCCTGTCATTGTTATTCCTTCGATTAGTGACGGACTTAATACGTGGTTGTCACTAGTATTTTCTGTAAAGCCGGCTGAAGGGGCAAATTTCTTAGTGACGGGCATGTCTAAATGCCTGTCACCGATAATAGGGAATCTTTTCCCAGACGGAATTACAAATCCCGTACTAAACAGCTTGGTGCTAGCCGCACGCATTTGGGCTGTCCCACTTGCCTCCTCCACTAGGTCATACTCCCCGCGCCTCCTCCGCTAGGCCACACTCCTCCCGCCTTCTCTGCTGGGCCATACCGCCACCGACACCTACCGGGAAGACAAATGTGAAATCCATAAGCGCTAGAAAAGAGCTGTGAGTATTGGCTAAACAGGTGGCACAATGCTTCTATATAACTGACCCATAGGCACTAGATGTCACGTAGTCATGAGAAGAGGAAAAAGAAGTTATCATCAGGGTGTGTAGTGTCGTTGATGAAGAGGATTATGACCAATTCAATAACCTAGATACAGATGAAGATGACGAAGCTATCCAAGATTCCGAACCTATCTAAAGGTATGAACTAAACTATCCATCACGCGGCGCTTCAAAAGACGCGGTCACTTTGAGGGTCTAACATATACTTTGAAGAAAATCAAGACTACCGTTGAGAAAATTGTTGAAGATGACAAAACCAAAATCTAATTTTTTTTTATGCAAGATGTTATGAACTATCCTATATTTTCAAGATTTTTTATGTTTTCTAAGTTTTATTATTGGTGATTTTTACTATGTTTTCTTAATCGAGTAAAAAAAAGACTTGTTGTATACTTTTCTTAAGAAAAAGTTAGACTACATACTTAGAAAAATATCTGGTGGGAATCGGCAAAAAGAACTCGAAGGCCAAAATGCTAGTATTTCTATAGTAACAAACTTGATCATTAAACCCGCGCAGAAGGAACCAAACCGCTCGAAAAAAGTGAGGGAATAAAAAAAAGTGAAGAAACTAACTATCCTCTCTTCCTCCAAACCTCCACGCCGCCGCCCTGCATAACACGAACCCTACACACCGCCGCTCTGACCGAGCCAAAGACTCCGCCACCCTGCGCGCCGCCGCCCTACGCGTGGCGACTCCTCCTCAGCCCCGACGACTCCACCGCCTGCAACGACTCCTCCATCCTTCAAGCCGAGAAGAATCCACCCCCTGCAATCCGCTACGGCTCCGCCGCCCTGAGCTTTAAGCATTTTGCTCCGGGGCGAGCGACCCGGTTATCATCATCTGCGCCTGCTGCTGACGCCTGGAAGTGTGCTCAAAACCTGCAGTTGCTAGGTATGTGTTGATGTCCAGGCCCCCATATTCTTTTGTTGTACTTCATCTTGTTAGTCTAGATCTTGTCCAATTTCCTTTGATGAGCTGGTAGGAGCAACTACATGGCCTCGATCGTTTGGGAAGCAGTGGCATAGCAACTCGATTCCTGTATGGAAGCAACGGAGGAGCTCAATTGCTTAGTCTGACAATATGAACCGAGAGTATAACCAATGCGATAGTCAGCCGGTCGGAAATGATTGATTTGTTAAATCAAATAATCTTCGCAGATGAGCCACCGTTTTAGAATGTTGCCCTATATACTTTATTCTAGATCGGCGGTCAGTACTGATAGGCTACATGTATTGAGTACTTGAATATAGGCACCAATCATCTCAATTGTTGTGTCTGCATGTAACACAATTAGCAGGAGGTGACAACTGAATATAATGGTTCAGATTAGTGCAGGCATCGCTTGCTGCTCCTGCCTAGTTGGTGCATGTAGATTGATCAGAGAATTAGTTAATCAATAATAGAATGATCTGTCAAGATTTAGTACAGATAGGTTCAAGTTATCTATCCTCATATTTTTTTAGCCTAACTCCAGGACCTGTTTTGGTGTACAAGTATAGGTAGTACTGGGCCTTTAAATATATTTAATAATTCAATTTTGCTAGCTTGGCTGACCAATCATTTGACATCTACTCTCTCCATTTAGAAATATAAGATGTTTTAGGTTTGTGAAGCTAATTTATCTTGACATCTTTTAGTGTGTAGATTCATTTGAACCTACACACTAAAAGATGTCTAGATACATTTGTTTTATAAATCTAAAATATCTTATATTTCTAAAAGGAGGGAGTATGTCGTTGCTGCTTTTCCTTTTCTTCTTCGGTATATTTTAAGTCATTCACATGTCCTTGTAAATTATGTGCATATCATGCATTTCTTCATTATACTATTCTATGTACCACATTCCTGGGATTGATGAACTTGGATTGTTCACATGTTTACGCATGGGTCACAGGTTTCCGATTATTCTCATGGTGAAGGAATGCAAGGTTTTTTTCCTGGATTCACTTAAAAACAAGGAAAAAGGGGATTACAATGTGTTTTCACAGTTTCTGGATGATGCTCTCTTCAAACATAGTTTGAGAGATGGAATTGTGCCAACAAAAGTTAGCGTGTCAATGTGGCTACCATCTCTGCTACTATATGGACATATTTGTGAGGCCACATAAGATTTTAAAGAAAAGTGTAGAGATTCAATTGTTTGGTACTCAATCTGGAATCCAATCCATTTAAATGGAAGAAAGAGTTTACACACATCCAAGACATTTTCGCAAAAATCATCAACACATAGTTCGCCTTGGAATCTGGGTTTTCAGTGACGGTGATGATTCACTGGAGGTTCTTGATTCACGCACAAAGGCGGATGCAACCCAATTGATCAAGCATGGATGATCACCGAACGAGGTATGCGGCATTTTATTCTGTTTATTTAGTTTCTTTGATTCTTTGTATCTTCAAATTGTTAATTGAGTTTATATACTAGGCTATATGCTTCTCGCTGGCTGATATGCTTCTCGCTGCTACTGCTAGTTGTTAGCTACTGGGCTAGGAAAGCTAGGAGGCGGACTGATATGCTGCTGGCTGCTACTGCATTACTGCTAGTTGCTGGCTACTAAAATAGGAAAGGCCTAGAACTGTATACTTTGATATGAAGTTTTTTTAGCTTTGTTGCACTGATGTAGCTAAGATTAGATGAATAAAAAACATAGAAAACAAAGGAAATTTACTACCACTTATGTAGAAAAGTTTTGTTCATTGTGGATAGTGCTTGAGGGCAAGTGGTTTTATTGTATTTTAGTTTGGCAGTGCAAGAACAAATGCTATCATCTTCAACAAAATCGTCAGATTTTGTGAGCAAAAAAAAGTCAGATTTTGTGAGCAATCAGTTTGGCCATTGTGAATTTTCTTCTATATATACTTTCTTTTCTTCATAGTTCTCTAGATAATAACCACTATTCTTTTGCTTGTTGAGGTGATATCAGATGACATGAGTTCTATGGCAGCACACATTGCGCCATGACTCAAATATGTTTTTGTCTATGGTTATTCTTATGTTTTAGAAAGGTGTTTCATCACTTCTGTCTTCTATATGTTTGATTGCACAAATTTCAGTTTGTAAAAATGTGATAAAATCCATTCTAATAATATTGACCTTCTCCTGATATATGGATGCAATTTTTATTTTGATAGCTGATGTGGATGCTTGCTTGTTCTCGAGGCGTTGAATACAGCCGGATACCCTACTACTAAGGTCATGTTCTTGGGAGCACAAGAACGAACATAAAGAAGTAACTCACAAGTCAGAAAGATCGCAACCACATCTCTCCACCGTTGATAGTGTTTCAGAAACCTCTCCACCATTGATAGTGTTTCAGAAACTATCATCGAGTGCTCATTCTGGTGCATGTAGCAACTTGGAAGCGTGTGATATATGCCGATGTCTCCATTTGTTTTATGAGAAAAATGTATATTTGGAGTCTATAATTAAGGATATACTATAAATAGTGATTATCATGTATAGTTTTTTCCCGTACCACCTTAGAAAGACCTTTGATATGTTTCATGACATGCTACTTTGAAATTTACCTTTGCTAACATGTTTGACTAAATCTATATTATTTGAGAAGTGCAATAGCACGTGCAAGCTAATATGTTTGACTAACATTTTATTGTGCTATCTAAAATATTCATGATGAAACGCATTTAATTTTTTTTACCAAAATTAAACAAATGACGGGCAGGATAACGGGCTGTCACTAAAGACCCCATAGAGCTGCAGCCTTTGATTGCAACCAGTGACATGCATCTTTTTTGCATGCACATACTAGTGACAGGCACACTAGTGACAGGCAAGTGCCTGTCACTAGTAACCCTATACCAGTAACTAGTCATCAGTGACAGACGCTTTGCCTGTCACTAGTAACCCTGTACCAGTGACTAGTCATCAGTGAAAGGCGTTTTGCCTGTCACTAATGGGCTTTTTGAGCCTGTCACTAGTAGCCTATTCTGTAGTAGTGTAGACAAGACGATTGAAGTTGCGCTAGTAATCACACACGGAACCAGTGCCCTGCTTAAGCTTGAGGAACTCCTCCCTCTTCTGATCCATTAGACCCTCCGGAATATGGTAAGCTCGGGAGGCTTCAGTGAACTCTTGCCATGTAAAAACATGTTAAGATTCTTGCATTGCCAAGAAATTTTCCCACCAGGAGTTAGCTGCTCCCTCCAGATGATAGGCAGCAAAAGTCACCCAATCAGCTTGAGCAACGTGACCAACCTGAAATTTGTGCTCCATAGTGCAAATCCAGTAGTCCGCATCAAGTGGCTCAGTGGAATAGCTGAAAACTGGCGGAGTGAGACATGTAAAGTCCTTGATATCGACTTGATTGTTCTGGCGTTGAGCAGTGTTGCGCTCAATCCTTTCAAGGAGCCTCATGTTGCCTGCACGGTTGGATTCGTACATGGCCATGAGTTGAACCATGGATGGCGGTGGAGGAAGGTTGGAAGATTCACCCTCATTTGCAGCACCACGAGCATAAGCACGGGTACAGGCACGAGAGGTGTCACCCATCCTGATAGAACGAAAAGGGTTAGACAAGGGATTCAAAGAAACAAGACGGAAAGATGAACAAAGAGTACATGTTATAAATGTATCATCTTATCAAGCATGGTAGTATCAAAGCATACTAATGTATACACAAACCAGCTGACTTACAAACCATGACAATGGGATGCTAAGATGTTACAAACCAAGCAAAACTGGGATATCTTGGAACTCTGGGAATAGCAACCAGGTATAGAGTACTTTTAGAAAACAACCCCAAAACCACGATCCTAAAAGTTTTGAGATATGATATAAGGAATGAAAACCTTTTCAAACCAAATAGGATAAGAAAACTCCAGCATCAGAAACACACCAGATAAGGAGTAAAAAGAATCCTAGTCAGAGTTTCTGCAAATAATTTTTAACTTTCAAATAGTTTTATCAACTTCTAGACTCAACATCGACCAATAAAAGGGTTTCCTACAGGCAGTCATGCTCTGATACCAAAACCTGTAGCACCCCCCGGGATTAGGATTAAACTAACCTCAGATCATCATTTAAGATAATGTTGGGGAGGTGACCCCGGATAGGGTCAAGACAGGGGAAAGACGAAGGGAATCTCCCTTGTTGTGAGCCGAATTACTGAATGTGTCGGCCGAATCATGTAAGATTCGGCCGAGATAAGCAGGGCCATGAAAAATGTAGAATGAGTAACGCCTTATCCGACCAACATATGAACTAAGTAGGCCGAATGAGTCTGATTAACTGGGATGCAGGTGAAGGCCGAGCCGAGTTATGCGAGACGAGGCCGAATGACATGAAGCTTGCAGGAGAAGGAGGTGCCTATAGTCAAACCCTAGTCACTGGCTAGGAGGAATCTAGACAGAGCCAAGCACAAAGGACAAGGAGCAGAGCAGCAGAAGGGCAGACGAACGTCACAGAGGTGACAGTGAGGAAGCCCGAGGCACGCATGTGAGGGTCTCTGGAACATTGCCGCCATTAGAAGGGCGACACGGAAAGGAGGCCGCCGAGTTACCATATTGGGACAAGCATATTCCAAGGATATGTTTGGCACGTCAGCCCTAGAAGGAACCAAGGCACCCCTTTATAAGGGGGTGCAGGCTCCTGAAGGGGGATCGATTCATTCTACGCCGTTAGGCTCGTGTATTAGTCTTCTTCCTTTCTATGATCCAGCTCTAGGAGCACTTGTATTCATTGAGAAGAGGAATAGAGAGTGACTTGTAGAACTCAAATCACTACATCTTCCCTCCCCGGATCCCTCTAGCATCCATTGGCCCCATACTTTAGCCTACCCATGGTATCTGTCGTGCAACCACCACGACAGTTGGCACCCACCATGGGGCCAGCAGCGGTGCTAGCTGGAGTCAAGATCCGGACGGGAAACTTCATCCACACCGGCGAGCGGGTTATCTCTGGCTTAGTACAGAGATTTGATCTCTAGGACTATATCAGCGATAACGCAGGTAGCTTCAGGAGGAAAGCGCCTCCACGCAACAGCGTCTTCATCAACCTAGGCACGCACAAGGTCTACGTCGGCGTCGACACCTCCTGCGTCTATCCTCACCGAGTTGTTGATGCAGGAGAGCCTCCCCTCAGTGCTGCTAATGGTCCATGTGGAGCACGCCCCGTCGGCAGCGTCGAGGTGATGGTGACAGCCGCAACACAGGCGGTGGGAGCAGGCGCCGGACCAAGCAAGGACCCGGCGGCAGGAGGACAGGTGACCACGAAGCAAGCAGCGCCACAGCCCACCAAGGTAGATCCGCCATCAGCCAAGTCAGCCGAGGTGCAAGAGACGACCCCAAAGGCGGCAAGGGTAAGGTGGCCGCCTTTGGAAAGACCAGAGAATATTCTCCAGGCAACTATAGATAATCTAACCACGCCTGTGGTGCCGATACTTGACCCGGCTAACGCTCAGGAAGAGTTAGAAGAAACTAGACAAAAAGTACTGGTAGAGGCAAAAAAGGTGTCGGCCTTGCGGGAGTCCCTGAACAGGACCCTGCGAGAATATGCCAAGGCAAACAAACTGGATGTGGCCCCCGAGCGGGTAGATGAATTGAGATTAAGAGGAAAGAACCTCATGAATGATATGAATAAAGAGCATGAAGCTCGTGGAGGTGATTCAATCGATCTAGGCTTGCCAAGGTATAGTACCCTGGCAAAGAACCTAAGGGCGGCAAATGCCGCTACTTTGGAGCTGGAAGGATTAAGCGGGGAAGCCCGGCAAAAACAACAAGAAAGAGTGAATGAGTTAGTGAGCATTGCGAATCAGCAGAATGAGGAAATGCTAAGGGCTGACCCGGCGAGACCGGGAGCCTCGCATGTGGTTCATTCAGCTGGAGCAGCACCCGCACTATCTGCGGCAGCAACATCCTCACCCAGGAACAACGCGCGAAAAGATAGAGTTGTGACCTCAGGAAAAAGAAATAAGAAAATTGTTCCGTATGATCCGGCGATGGTCGGAAAAGTCAATGATAATAGAGGCAACGGCAGCCAAGGTAACAGTGGGGATAGAAACCCCGGTCGTGCTAACAAGGGACACGGAGACCTCGAAAGGGGAAATCATGAAAACAATAACCCGGTGGAGGGAAGGAGAAACCCTCCACCAAATCCTCAGCCGAGGTATGAACCTCGGCAAGATCGAGAAGTAAGACCAGCTCAGCATAATTAGGCAAATGATAGGTACAATGATGGTTACTCGGATATGGATCATGCAGAACATGGTGGGAATAACCATTATGAAATACAAGAGAGGATCGTTTATAGAAACTTGTTGTCGAGTGACGCAAGACTGAAACTGTATAGATTATATCGATCCGAATTATTAGAAGAACAGGGTCCGCCAGGTCCGATGTGTTTCGTACCTCGGATCATGGGCGAACCACCAGAGCCGAACTTCCAATTGGCAAGGGGCACGAAAACATATAACGGGAGTACAAAACCATAAGATTGGTTGATCGACTATGCCACGGCGGTGAAAATAGCTCGCGGAAACTTACGATGGGCGGTGAGATACGTCCCACAAATGCTGGAAGGACCAGCCAGAGTATGGCTAAATAATCTGCCTACTGGTAGTATCAATTGTTGGTTAGATTTTGAAGAAATGTTCGTCAGCAATTTCACCAGTACTTATAAGAGACCAAACAGGCCTCAACAGCTCGCTATGTGCAAGCAAAGGCTGAATGAAACAGATAGGGAATTCTTGACTCGGTGGTGTAACCTCAGAAACTCATGCGAAGGAGTCATCGAGTCTCAAGCGATAGCTTGGTTTGCTCAAGGCTGTTGGTATGGAAGTGTATTATGGCAGAGGCTACAGAGAGATATGCCGACCACTTTGGCAGAAACCATCAGGATAGCAGATTCATATGCTTTAGGAGATCCGACAGAACCAGAATTAATGTCGGCAGAGCATCGGGAGCATCAAGATCAATATGCAAGAGATGTCGCCGGATCATCGAGGCGCAACGAATTCTGAGGTAGAAGAAGGGAGGAAAGACCAGATTACAGATACGCTTCCAATCATGTGGTAGCGGTGGTTCAGGATCATCCGAGTCATGGAAACAGTCAGCGACAGAAGAATGGTCCTCAGCAGTGGACGCCGAGGAATGAAGGGAAAAAACAATGGACACCAGAACAGAAGAAGCAGTGGCAGGAAAGGCTGAAGTACACGTTTGAATCCATGCTGGATCAACCGTGTAAGTTCCACACTCCAAACCCGGCCAAGCCGGCCAATCATACAACTCGTCAATGTGCATGGATGAAAAATGCAATGGGTAACCCGGCGGGCATGCAAGCACCTCCTCATCAAATGCTTCAGCAGCAGCAACCACAGCTAACCGGAGCAAATGCGTAGCAGTTAATGTTACCACCACCTCCTCCGAGGTATGATAACTCGTACCGGAGGGATGCAGTGCATCAGGTGGTAAATCAAGGTCAAGATGGAAGGGCAAATCCCGGCATATGGAATTGAATGTTGTTATGCCGGCTGTACCAAGATACGTGCCTTGGTCCGATCAGGAAATAACCTGGAGCATCAAATATCACCCGAAGATAATGCCGAATCCAGGGTCGTATGCACTGGTACTGGATCTGACATTTGTCGGGCCCAGCATTAACGTCAAATTCTCAAAGGTACTCATTGAGAATGGGAGTAGTATCAACATCATGTACAAAGATACAATGCACAAACTCGGAATAGCATAGAATATGTTGCAATCCACAAGAACCACCTTCCATGGAATAGTGCCAGGTCTCTCGTGTGAACCCATTGGGAAAGTCCGAGTAGATGTTCTATTCGGCACAAGGGAGAATTGCAGAGCAGAGAATTTGGAGTTTGAAGTGGTGGACCTAGAAAGTTGCTATCATGCTTTACTCGGACGGCCAGCGCTGGCTAAATTCATGAGCAGCTGTCACATTACTTATCTGAAAATGAAGTTACCCGGGCCACAGGGGGTGATAACAGTAGCCGGAGATTACAGAAAATCAATGGAGTGTGCTTCGGCCGGATCAAACCTGGCCGAGTCATTGGTGATTGCAAGAGAAAAGAGAAGAATTCAGGAGGTAGCGGCTATGGCTCAGTCAGCACAGCTAAATATGCCGGCACTAGCCAACCCCCATGGAAGCGTTTCTTTCCAGCCGACTAAAGAGACGAAAAAGATCCAGATAGATGAGCAGTTCCCAGAGTGCACCATCACGATTGGTGCCGGCCTAGACGCCAAATAGGAAGGCGAGCTCACCAACTTCCTCCGTGAGAATCGGGATATCTTTGCATGGTCAACTCAAGACCTGCAAGGTGTGCTGAGAGAGTTGGCTGAGCACTCTTTGCATGTAAGGCCAGGAGCAAGGTCGGTGAAGCAACCTCTCCGCCGCTTCGCCGAAGACAGGAGAAAAATAATAAGGGATGAGATAGCTCGGCTCCTTGCGGCCGGGTTCATCATGAAAGTGCTTCATCCGGATTGGCTATCAAATCCGGTGTTAGTGGAAAAGAAAAAGGATGACCCAAATGTAGCCGTCGCATGGCGAATGTGTATCGATTACACGAACCTGAACAAGGCGTGTCCCAAAGATCCTTTTCCTTTACCTAGGATAGATCAAGTCATTGATTCGGCCACTAGTTGTGAGTTGTTGTCATTTGTAGACACGTATTCTGGTTTCCACCAGATACCGTTAAATCCGGCCGATCAAATAAAGACTGCGTTTATTACCCCGTACGGGGCTTATTGCTATTACAACATGCCATTTGGTCTGCATAATGCAGGAGCAACATACCAAAGATGCATGCAAAAGTGTTTGCATGATCATATAGGGAAATGTACAAGTATATGTAGACGATGTGGTTATAAAAACCAAAGAGAGCAAAACGCTCTTGGATGATATTCGGCAGACATTCGCAAACTTGAGAAGATTCCGAATGAAGCTTAACCCGGAAAAATGTACCTTCGGTGTGCCGGCTGGAAAATTACCCGGTTTCCTCGTGTCCAGCCGAGGTACAGAGGCAAATCCGACTAAAATCCGAGCAGTTGAAAAAATGGAACTGCCGACGTGTCTGAATGACGTGCAAAAATTCACGGGATGCCTGGCTTCGCTGAGTCGATTTGTATGTCGGCTAGGGGAAAAGGCATTACCTCTATATCAACTGATGAAAAAATCTAATAAATTCATCTGGACACCGCAAGCAGATAATGCATTTCATGAGTTAAAAAAGATGTTGGTCACAGCACCGATCTTCGCTTCTCCATTATCAAAAGAACCTATGTTACTTTATGTAGCCGCCACTAACAGAGTGGTAAGTGCGGTGGTTGTCGTAGAACGGAATGAAGGAGATAGATCGAAACAAAGGCCGGTATATTACCTGAGCGAGGTATTATCGGCCTCAAAACAGAACTACCCGCACTACCAGAAGATGGATTATGGAGTATACATGTCGGCGAAAAAACTCAAACATTACTTCGAAGAGCATCCGATAAAAGTGATCTGTGAAGCGCCCATAGCCGAGATATTGAGCAACAAAGATGCAAGTGGCAGAATAGCAAAATGGGCAATCGAGTTATCACCTTATGCTCCACAATTCGATAGGCGATATGCAATCAAATCTTAAGCAGTGGCCGACTTCTTTGTTGGGCCGAGGTACAATATGAACCACCATTACCAGATCCGAATTATTGGACAATGCATTTTGACGGATCCAAGCTAAGAAATGGTTTGGGGGCAGGGATAGTATTGACTTCGCCGAAAAAAGATCAGCTGAAGTATGTGCTGCAGATACATTTCGCCTCATCAAACAATGTAGCCGAGTATGAAGCACTCGTCCATGGGTTGAAAATGGCAAAAGAGATTGGTATACATCGGATCCTATGCTACGGGGATTCAGATCTAGTAGTACAGCAAGTATCAGGCAATTGGGACGCATTAGATGCGAATATGGTCCTATATAGATTTCATGTGCAAAAAATCAGTGGTTACTTTGATGGATGCGAGTTTCATCATATACCTCGAGCGGAAAATGACGCTGCAGACACACTGTCAAAACTCGGATCAACTAGGCAGTCAATTCCCCCAGGTATCGCCCTAGAGCACCTGAGAAAACCATCGATTACACCATGACCAGAATCCGAGTCAATTCGTATCTCGGCAGAAGTCAAAGAAAGAAGCGTGCCAATGGAAATCCACAAAGAATGTGACCCGGGTTTTCTAAAGGTGAACCCGACCATCGCACGAGCGAACACAGAAAAATCCAAAGTTGTTATGTCGGCAGAAAATATGGAAATCGACAGTGAAAATATCCCAGAGAAAATCACGCCGATATGGGCACAACCCATATTCTCATTCCTTAAGGAGGCAATCTTGCCGAGTAATGAAGTACTAGCTAGACAAATAGTAAGTAGAGCAAAAGCTTTCACAATCATAAACAATGAGCTGTATAAGAGAAGCGTCACAAGCATACTACAAAGATGTGTTGACTCGGCAGAAGGACAGGAGATACTCCTGGATATACATTAGGGAGAATGCGGGCATCACGCCTCATCAAGAGCTTTAGTGGCCAAAGCATTTAGGCATGGGTTTTATTGGCCGACGGCATTAAAGGAGTCAAAAGAATTAGTGGAAAAATGTAATGGTTGCCAGAGATACGCCAGCAAGATACATCTGCCCTCGTCCGAGTTAAAAACAATACCAATTACTTGGCCTTTCTCTATATGGTGTTTGGATATGGTAGGTCCGTTCAAACCAGCCCGAGGTGGAATGACTCACATTCTAGTCATGGTGGATAAATTCACAAAGTGGATCGAGGTGAAATCAATAAGAAAGTGTGATGGACAGACAACGGTAAAATTCCTAAAAGATATTATCTTGAGATATGGATATCCACACAGTGTTATCACAAATAATGGCACAAATTTTGTTGAAGGAGCCTTTGCTAGATTCTGCCAAGAAAAGCACATAAGACTAGATGTTGCCTCGGTGGCTCACCGAGCATCAAACGGACAAGTAGAAAGATCAAATGGACTGGTATTGTCAGGAATAAAACCCCGGCTTATCGAACCACTGCAAAGGTCGGCAGGATGCTGGATTGAGGAGCTTCCAGCAGTACTGTGGAGCCTCAGGACCACCCCAAATAGGTCGACAGGGTATACCCCTTTCTTTCTGGTATACGGGGAAGAAGCTGTGCTTCCAGACGACATAATGCATGACTCGCCAAGAGTAATTCAATACACAACGACCGAAGTAAACGAAGTATCACGGCAAGACGATGTGGATCTGCTAGAGGAAGCAAGGGAATTATCATTATCAAGATCAGCTGTTTATCAGCAAAACCTCAGACGATACCATAGCAAAAAAGTAAATCCAAGAGTTTTTAAAGAAGGAGACTTGGTTCTTCGACTAGTGCAACGCACAGCCGGCATGCACAAACTCTCACCTCCATGGGAAGGACCATTCATCGTGAGTAAAGTATTGCACAATGATGCATATTACCTGATAGACGCTCAACCACCAGAGAAGAATAAGGCAAATAAGGCCGGAGACAAATCAAAAAGACCATGGAACATAGCCTTACTTCGCCCATTCTACACTTAGAAGCCATATGTTGTACCTCGGCACCTCAAGCAGCGACTCGGAGACTGCACAATGTTGTTTCTATTTTTTAAGACTATGTAGTAAACCTCGGCACCTCGAGTAGTGACTCGGGGACTGTACCGTGTTATTTCCTATTTTGAATTATGTATTAAAATTCGGCACCTCAAGCAGTGACTCGGGGACTGCATCGTGTTATCGCTTATTTTGGATTATGCATTAAACCTCGGTACCTCGAGCATCGACTCTGGGACTTCCCCATGATTGTCTCTTGTTTTTAACTATGTATTAAACCTCGGCACCTCGAGTAATGACTCGGGGACTGCCCCGTGGTGGTCTCTGCATTGAGCTATGAATTATATTTCGGCAACCCAGTTTATAACTCGGGGACTGTTTTGTCTTACTCGATATTATCTGAATAGATGTGAACCTTCATCGACCCAAGGGATAACTCGGGGACGACTTACACCACTCATTAATTTCTTCTATAAGAGCTCGATAGCTTCAGCAGAAACTCGGGGACTACCCCAATTTGCTGCCCATAATTCTTAAGATGCAACATAATCATGCCTCGATCGACAAAGGAACAATAAGGAGAAAATAATTAATGATTTCTAGAGGTAACAACCTTAGCAAGTTGAAGTATAATAAGGGATACAAGCTGACATATGAGGTTAGAGCACTATACTTCAAGTAGACATCGCGAAAACAACAACTATACAACCAAGTTTACAAAGGGCAAGCAAGATAAATGCCGGACGAAGGTCAACCACATAGGAGAATATGATCCGGCCTTACGAAATTGAAGATGGGCAAGGCAAAGATATGAAACATATAGATTAACTTAGAAGAAATGACAATAGTCACTATCACCCAATGCCTCAGCGGCGCAAGGCAAAAAGGTTCACAACACACCAAAAGACGGACAATTGTTTCACAAACATCATACGCCCGACATGCCGGGGACTTAAAGTAAATCTAAGTTTTTCAATCCTAAACACCAGAAGAGGCCAAACAACCCTTAAGGGGCAGTAGCATTGTCAGGAGCATCGGGCATGGGTATCTCGGACGCTGGCGGAGGGACCTCGGTCTCCTTCAGAAGGGTATCCTCAGGAACTAGGTGCTCCGAGGTAGTTTCTGCCCCAGCCGAAGTTACCTCGGCTTCGACAGAAGCCATAGTAACCTTGGAGGCAAGCCCCGGCTGCAGAGGGACATCAGTTTGAGCTCGAGAGTTTTTAGTCCCTTTAGAGGACGATCGCGCGTCGCCATCTTCATCCGAGTGGTCATCTGAACCGCGGGAATTATCCGAATCACCCTCCGATTCATCCTGATCGGCCGAGTCGTCACCTAATGCATCTTCAACTTCGACATCATCCGCCGGATTGGCAAGAAAACTCGGCCCTTCGATCCAATTATGCACATCAGCATACTCGATAAGCTGGAAGGCACGAGCTTGGCAGCGAGCAACAAAGTCCGGATCCTCCACCCAACGAGATCCAGTGTGCAAATTCATCAGAGTATCGAGTGAGATATCCTCGTACCAAGACAAAACAGTTTAAGTGCCATGTCAATACCAGCCCTCCCAGCAGATTCCCTCCAGAGATTTAATTGGGTCTGAGATGCCATTAGCCTCTCCACAAGCACTTTAACTTCATCAATATCAGGCGTTCCAGAGGTGTTCGGCCAAAGAACATGGTAGGCCCGGATAGCTGCCTGCACCAGATCTCTTTCCATAATCTTCATTGGTCCAATAGCAGCACTGACGGCAATGAGGAAGTCTTCCATCGAGTATTCTTGATTCGAGTCTGCAGGGACACCTCGGCGCTGACGAGCAGAAATCACTGCCTTAGAGCTCACTGGTTTCGCTTCCGTAAAATGATCTACACGAAAGGAAAACATATCAGTTAAAAAATAAGAAAGAGAAGAAAATAACTCGGCCATGGGCGGAAACTTACGATGAATGTAACTCAACATTTTCTGGAGATCCATGGACCAATCGGCCCTACTCTTCTCGAAACGAGTGATTTCCTCGCTCATCGCCCGGGTCTTTAGCTCGGCAGCGTCAATAAGTTCCTTATCTTTCTGCAACTGCAGGCTCAGACGATTCTTCTCTTCAGAAAATTCCTGATCAACCTTTTCCAACTCAGACTTTTGGGAAATCTTGAGAGACTCAACCTCGGAGCGTAACCGATCTATCTCATCGTCCTTTTCTTGGAGTTGCGCCGAATGAGTAGCATCTTGTTCTAAAAAATGCAGCATCATATCAGGCATAGGTAAGCATTCCACATGCGATGCTGCAAGTATTTGTATCTCAGCTATACCAAAGCCAGAAGGTTGTAAGAAACCCAATATTTATCTCGTACAAGGATTAACAAACTAAAAACCAAAAAATAGGAACCAACCTTCAAGAGCGGCAACCTTCTTGGTAAGGCGGGTATTCAGAGTGTTGATATTAGCTGCACGCCAGCGAGGAGGGAATTAGCACGACAAGCCAAAAGTATTACGACCTTAAGGAACAGTACACGAATTAGTTGAATTACCAGTCTTCTTCACCACTGGAACAACCTTCTCATATTTTTCTTGCAGTTTCTTGTGGGCGAAGAGCAACCTTTGAAATTCGGCTGTCCGCCGATCATGGGCAACCTAGATATAATGGAAGGTTAAAAGGCTGGATATTCGAAGTTAAAGCAGATCCAAATCAAGTAAAACTTGACTCGGACCTAGGTGGCTGGATATTCGAAGCTAAAACAGATCCGAATCAAGTAAAACTTGACTCGGACCTAGGTGGCTGGATATTCGAAGCTAAAACAGATCCGAATCAAGTAAAACTTGACTCGGACCTAGGTGGCTGGATATTCGAAGCTAAAACAGATCCGAATCAAGTAAAACTTGACTCGGACCTAGGTGGCTGGATATTCGAAGTTAAAGCAGATCCGTATCAAGTAAAACTTGACTCGGACCTAGGTGGCTGGATATTCGAAGCTAAAACAGATCTGAATCAAGTAAAACTTGACTCGGACCTAGGTGGCTGGATATTCGAAGTTAAAGCAGATCCGAATCAAGTAAAACTTGACTCGGACCTAGGAGGTTGGATATTCGAAGCTAAAACAGATCCGAATCAAGTAAAACTTGACTCGGACCTAGGTGGATGGATATTCAAATCTAAAACAGATCCGAATCAAGTAAAACTTGACTCAGACCTAGGTGGCTAGATATTTGAAGTTAAAGCAGATCCGAATCAAGTAAAACTTGACTCGGACCTAGGTGGCTGGATATTCGAAGCTAAAACAGATCCGAATCAAGTAAAACTTGACTCGGACCTAGGTGGCTGGATATTCGAAGCTAAAACAGATCTGAATCAAGTAAAACTTGACTCAGACCTAAGTGGCTGGATATTCGAAGTTAAAGTAGATCCGAATCAAATAAAATTTGACTCAGATATGCATGGACCACGGCTAATCCGAGTCGCGAAGGAGGTTGAGTTAGCAAGAAATGCATTTAAAGCTTGACAATGCTTCCAAACGAACAACAAGTTATCCGGTTGCAAGCTTCGGGGACTAGTGTATATATAATACCATCTGAATAATGGGCAAATGGTCAACGAAAGCATTTACCTCGTTCATCTTGTCACTGTCAAGGACAATCTTAGCAGCCATATGCAAGCGACTGCTGATATCGGAAAGCTGAAATGGTTGGCTACTCAGATTGCCTTCAAGTTGATCGGCGGCATTCCAGTTATTGGCATATTCCACCAAAGAGCCGAAGTTGTTTCCGCTCTCGGTGCGGGTCAACACTTTACCTCAGGCCCGTTGTGTGACCACCGCCGTCGTCGGACTCTTGTGAAGAGCAAGTTGAGTGTCGGCGGCCGGGGTGACACCAGGCTTAGCAGAGGAAGCTCCCTTGCGAAGTGCATCAGCTATGTTGGGCTGAGAAGAGCTAGTTGGCCCTTTCTGAGATGCTGAAGGTTTGGTCACAACAACTTTCCTACTTTTAGGAGAGACTTCGGCAGGGGCAGAAACCTCGGCACTAGGAATCACGTCCTGAGGGGCAGGAGGAACTATAGTTTCCAAGGGGGCCGAGTTGGTGATATCTTTGGCTGGAGCAGGAATATCAGCTGAGGTCATGGTGACCAAAGGGTCATTGGGGGAAACCTCGGCAGTCTGAAGAGGGGCAATAGGCTCAACAGGATGATCTGGTGGAGGCGTTATGTCGGCATCAACGGTGGGAGCAGTGGGTACATCTCGCTGAGGCGACGTATGGGTCGGCGCAGGAGGTGAGTCAACACGAGAGGGACTGGGAACCCGAGTATCTTCCGGAGGAGGAGGAGAAGGATGCCGAGTAGCATGGCTTGTCATACTCGGACCGCTTGCCTTTGCGGAGAGAGGAGCTCTGCAAGAGACAAAGAGTCAAATCAAAAGACAGAAAGAGAGAAACAAGAAGTACAAATAAAAATAAACTCACCCAGTAACCCCAGGCATGGTATTACGCCTCGGAATATGCTGCGATGATTTCTTGACTCGTTTCTTGGGGACAGCACCGGAAGGATCTGTCGAAGCAGTGCACTTCTTTGAAGCAGCAGGAGCTTGAGAAGCAAGAGGTTTGACGCCGTGCACCTGACCAGCCGGATTTGCTGGGAAAGAAGGAGCCGAAAATGCGTAAGAGATGGGCACCGCGGCAACTACCTCTAGAATTTGGACGTCGTCTGAGTCACCTTCATGCGTGTGCCGAGGTTTTTCCCCGAACATGAGCGGGAGCAACATCCGACTTAGGGACAAACTCCTCCGAGTCAGGCTCCCCAATATCCGGAGAATTATGGTCAGCGGTCCAAGGAAGAGCCAAAACCTCGGCATCTTCCGTCTTCTGCTCTGTAAATCTCTGCGAGAAAATTAGGTTCAAATAAGTAGAAGAACACTCAAGAAAGTGGAATGGAAAAATAACCTTAATGTTTAAATTCACCTGAGGAGGGGGATTCTCGCGAGTAAAGGGCTTTAATCCCCATTGCCATTCCTCCGGCATATCGGTCTTGAAGATAGCCCGGACGCGCGAGTATCAAGATCGACCGTGGATACACGGTTGGGATCCAGAGGTCCTCTCATATGGCAAAGTTTATGAGAACGGAGCTGGAAGGGGCATATTCGGCTGCTGATGAAAGCATTCATCAGATCCTCACCACGAAGCCCGGCCCAAATCAGCTCCTTGAGTCGGATCTCGAATGCCTCGGCAAGGGCGTTGCTCTTCCTTGGATTATAGTTCCAATTCTTCTTAGAAGGGGGACCGATAGAAAAAGCTGGGAGCCGAATCTTGTCCTCCTTCCCGGTATTTTTGACATAGAAAAAGGATCTATGCCACTTCTTGCAAGATTCGAGGCCAGCAACACGGGGAAACTCAGAATTTCTCCGGGGTGTTATGGACGCGGCCCCACATTGAGTGAGAGATTTTTCAGTAGGATTAAGGGATTTGTCCGGCACTACATTAGTTCGGATCTGAAAAAACTTGGACCAGACATGTACACAAGGCCAGAGGCCAAAGTACCCCTCTGAAGCCGAGATGAAAGCCGACAGAGAAGCTATGGCATTAGCCGGCAAATGATGCGGCTGAAGGCCGAAGTAATCGAGGAAACCCTTGGCAAAGCCACTGAGAGGGAGGGCGAATCCCTGAGCAAAGTGAGACATGAAAACCACATACTCACCCTCGTTGAGTATGGGCAAGGATTCTTTGCTGGGTAGGCGACAACTTACCTCGGCAGGAATTCGGCGCATCCTAATTAACCATTCAACTTAACAATGGGAGACAGAGGAACCTTGCCAGGAACCGCGCTCTGGTCCAGACGCAAAGTCATCTTCCCTGACGACGGCGCCACCAGCGGAACTGGACATGGTCTCGTCGGAGGAATCGACGGAAGAGAAAATAGCGGCGGAGAGAGGTCTAGAGACGCAGGGCCCCATCGTGATTCTAACGAGCGCGGCAGTGAAACAAAAAAGAACCGCTACGAGGAATCTAGGAAGGCATAAGGGATTCCTAGGGCGAAAACCTAGCGGTGGTGCTGTAGGATGGCTCACCGGTGAAGGCGCCGGAGCAAGGGCACGACGGTGAAGTCGCGGAGCCGGAGAACTGCAGCGTGACCGTCAAGGAGGCCGACGATGGCGTAGCCGCTAGCACATGAACGGAGGCGCCGGTGCGAGGAGGAAGAAGAAGGGCAAACAAAGGGGGAAAGTAAAATCATCTAGCCCCACTCACCTCTTTATAACCGTGCAGTATTAGCGGTAGTGGGATCGTGGGTGCACCACGATAACCGCGTAATCGCGCGCGTGGCAAAACCGCTCGCAACTAGTGGAGCCACACCATAGGCCACATGGCACAGGAGAGGATCGGCCCAACTGACTGATGCGGTACTCGAGGCGTCACTGCGCCGACACGACAGGCGCAGTAATCACTGTAGCTTGTCAGTAGACACTGTAGCGGAACAAAAAACTAGAATAGCAATGATGAGTAGTACACGTAGGAAGAGGCGTACTCAGGAAGCTGCATGGATAACTCGAACAAAGAGAAATATCTCGGAAAGAAAGAGAGAAGAATGTCGGGAAACTAATGTGGCTCGACCGAGGTTTCTGGCAGAACCACACCAGCTTCGGGGACTATTGTTGGGGAGGTGACCCCGGATAGGGTCAAGACAGGGGAAAGACGAAGGGAATCTCCCTTGTCATGAGCCGAATTACTGAATGTGTTGGCCGAATCATGTAAGATTCGGCCGAGATAAGCAGGGCCATGACAAATGTAGAATGAGTAACGCATTATCCGGCCGACATATGAACTAAGTCGGCCGAATGAGTCTGATTAACTGGAATGCAGGTGAAGGACAAGCCGAGTTATGCGAGATGAGGCCGAATGACATGAAGCTTGCAGGAGAAGGAGGTGCCTATAGTCAAACCCTAGTCACTGGCTAGGAGGAATCTAGACAGAGCCAAGCACAAAGGACAAGGAGCAGAGCAGCAGAAGGGCAGACGAAAGTCACGGAGGTGACGGTGAGGAAGCCCGAGGCACGCATGTGAGGGTCTCTGGAACATTGTCGCCGTTAGAAGGGCGACACGGAAAGGAGGCCGCCGAGTTACCATATTGGGACAAGCATATTCCAAGGATATGCTTGCCACGTCAGCCCTAGAAGGAACCAAGGAACCACTTTATAAGGGGGGTGCGGGCTCCTGAAGGGGGATCGATTCATTCTACGTCGTTAGGCTCGTGTATTAGTCTTCTTCCTTTCTATGATCCAGCTCTAGGAGCACTTGTATTCATTGATAAGAGGAATAGAGAGTGACTTGTAGAACTGTTGAGTGTAGAAATCACTACATCTTCCCTCCCCGGATCCCTCTAGCATCCATTGGTCCCATACTTTAGCCTACCCATGGCATATGCCGTGCCACCACCACGACAGATAAGCTCAACTCCAAGCACGAAATATCACACTAAGATTCAGTAACATTACAGAATTCAGGGACTCAACGGGATTAGTTTAAACTCTTAATGGAGTATGGTATTAGAGTTATTACAAACCAGAGGTCATAGACCCAACATCACATCACACAGCGAAAGAAAAATATGTTGTTCAACACAACAACTTAGCAAAGGGCCTAAGAGGCCATAAACAGAAGCGACGTCCATCCCATAGTCCTCAGGATGCTACCTGGGACCCCAACTACTCGTCGATGTCAACGTAGAAGCCACCTTCAGTTGCAACTAGATCATCTGTAGGAAAACAACAATGGTGCAAGGCTGAGTACGAGAATGTACCCTTCAAGATTTAGATAACCTAGAGTCTACATGCTCTGGCTAGAAATGCTTTCTCTGGGTTTACTTTTGCGTAAAGCAATCTTTATTTGTAAACAGGAGAGAGAAGAGGTTTGTCTACTCAGAATCTTTTAAAAGGGATAAGATAATGACTTCTTCATCTTGTTCAACATATCTTGACGATCGCCAGCTTCATCAGAACCTCCTGTCTAGGATCACCCCCTCGACCCAGAGGAAGCATCCTTAAGCACACGTGGATCAACAAGTTTTATAGTGGTTAATGTTATCTATGATCTTAAGTCCGGTTTCCAAGCATTCATAATCGTGAACACGGCTTTTCGAAAAGTTTAATACCCTGCAGGGGTGTACAACTTTACCCACACTTACCAATCGACTCTTAATGCCAAATATTATTAGCCCTCTTCCTTGGAATGCCGGCAGAGGGTGGTTGACCACGACCTTTACCTTGCTTTCTCCGAGACCATGAGTCACACCCTAGGGATGGTTCCGCCGTAACGGGTCAAGTCCCGAAGCCAGTCCCTAAAGATGTGAGGCGAGGTTGGTTCACCAGGGGCTCCATCGACCGCAAGCAACCCGGACCACGCTTCCCTACTTGTTATGATGCACCTCCTTCACCTCTTATTTTGAAAACATTTTCAATGCGTATGCCAAATGGAAAGCCCGAACTATGTGACTCATGGAATCTACTAGGTAAGTTAGTTAGTCGAGGGGTTTTCTAGGCCCCGTGTGGCTGTACGCTCGTCTTGGTTCCAAAGGCAAGAACTCAGTTCCTAGTGGTGGAGAGCATGGGACTAAAAAAACCACACCCAACGTGGCCTCCCATACAAGCCTAAGCATGTTTAGTTAACTCCTCTGATGATGTCACCATCTCCTACCTTTCTAGATTCACGGGCATGTCTGATTCATCATTCGTACAGATCAGACGTTGTTACTATGCAAGGCTAAGCTGTCGATCACAAAGCTCTAGAAACGCTCAAATGCCAGACCTAGGTATGCTAGGAGCAGTGGATCAGGGGTATAAGGCTACAAAAGGGAAACTGTGCAGCAGATGGGTAACACTAGCTACTGACAAAATACCACATTGGAATCATGTGCATCATAGCCAGAAAGTAATATTGTAACATCCCAAAAATCATGATTTATAAAGTTTGCACATCATTCAGGCATCCTCATGCATTTTGATTATTTTCAAATAAGATTGCAAAAGAGAAGCCAATTGTTTGCCTATTATTTGATGTAAAAAGTCAATGGCTTTATTTCCACTTTCAAATCATGAGAATACTTTATTTCAACCAAAAAAGGTTTGAATGTTGAGTTCAAAGCTTGCTCAAGTTTCAAAACAAAGAATATAAATTAAAACCATTTTTAATGCCTAATATGAATAAATAGACAAGGCATGATTTTATTTTCAATGGGCCAAGGTATTTGTGAGCAAACAGCAATGTTTTATACACAAAATAAGCATGGTTCACTTTACAAAAATCTAGAAGTGGTTTGAATTGAAACTCATTTGGAATTCATTTGAATTTCATCTCTGAAAATCAAAATAGAAATATAAAAGGAGAAAAGAAAATAGAAAAGGCCAGCGCTGCCAATCTGGCCCAGCATAGGATCCAGCCCACTAAGCCCACCCGGGCCAATTTGCCTCTGCTCCTCTCTCACGCGCGCAACTCTACCGAGCTCTAACCACACTCGCTGGCAGCGTGACCCCACTGCCACATCAGCTCATCGTCCCCAAACCCTGCCCACGACGAGGACCTCCGCCGTTTCTTCCTCCTTCACTGCCACGATTTTAATTCGAGTAATTGGCATTGATTTCGTCCTTAATCCCCACCCCTGCTCTGGCTACTTAATCCCCTCTCCCTCGCGGCCATTTCCCCCAACACAGCTAGCCAGTAGCGCCGCCAGGCTCCGCGAATTCTTGCTTGCACCGCCGTAGCACCGAGTAACTCCGGCGACTGATTCCGGTGAGTCTCGAGCGCCCCCATGTCTCTCGTCCATATGAGCATGATCCTCTTGTCCATACACACCTTCTGACACCTCTGGTTTATTCTACATCGCCCCAGGACGTCGCCCCTGTCGTCGTTTGCAAACACCCGAGACGCAGCTCAACTCCGGCGAACGAATTCGGTAAAACCCGTGCTCCCCTTGACTCCTGCTTCACGCGACTGTATTCGCCATGTGTTTGCGCACCTCCTAAAGCCATCCCGTTTGATCTCTTGCATCCTAGGTCGTCATCTTCGACTCCGACAGTGAGCACCCGATGCACGGACGGACTCCGACGAGGATTTGTTGTTGTGTCCGTGCGCCCCCACCCCAACCATCTCCACGTTGAGCATCTCCACGTCCTCGCGACCTTGGTAAGAGCCAGCACACCCCCATACACCTATGACCTTGCCGGCGTGTCACCGCCAGAAGCGTCGTCGCCGCCAACGCCATTCTCGCCGCTGGATTTTGGTCAATCAGATCTGATCCGTTGGATCTGGATCTAATGGCCACGATTAGATGATTAGATGAAGCAGTACGATTATATCCGGGCCGTGCATAGTCACTTAGATCCTACGGTTCTCAAGCGTGATCCCCCCCGAACCGGTACGCGCCAATCAGAGGCTGCCGTGTGGCTAGGTTTTAGATTTAAAATCTGGAATTTCATCTATTAGTTATTTAAACTTGTAAATTCAATAACTTTTGTTCTGTTCATCCAAAAAATACAAATAATATATCAATAGAATCACAAAAATAAATCCTACACATCTGTAGGCTTGGTTTTGTTATTTTCTTCTGTTAAAATAGAATTTTATGCAGATACATTTGTAGGCCTATTTTGTGTATAAAAATTATTTTGAAAATGTTTTAAAAGCCAAATTAGGTTTAATTAGTGTATAAATGTTTAGTTTATTGTTCAGTACTGTTTTACTTGTCTTGTTTAGTTTAGAAAAATCATCACATGGCATTTGCATGCATTCATATATTTTTGCTTGAATTTGTTTGGAATATAAGTTTGGTGCTATCATTTTCTGTCTAGATTTTGGTGCTAGTGGTGATTGTGATTGTGAGGATTGTTGCTACTCCCCCAAATACCAAGGCAAGTGGTGCTTCATATTGTTTTCCCAATATTTTAACTATGCATTAGTGGTATTTTGTATAGGGCTTGCATGATGTTTTTGCTAAGTATCTATATGCTATACTTGGGAAATCCTAGTAGTTGTAGACTTGTTAGAATTTCCTCTAAGATAAAATACTTGCTATATTGCCATGCTTAGCCTAGCTAGTAGAAAACAAGGGTGGATTATATACATGCTATGGAAATTATTTTTAAGTCTTTGACTTATGTTTTTGCTTAATAAAAACAACTAAGTGAATGAATCACCTGGGTGGAATGGTATGTTTGGGTTATGTTGAGTGGTTACACAAGGCCCATATCTATGGTCTACCTTGTGTATCACACTTGTGGAAAGCCACCCAGGAACAAAGGGATTTGAGATGCCAAATGTTAAGAAGCTTCTAGTGCAGCCACATGGCAATATGGGCTCTGCCTGGACCATATAGGTTGCAATAACTTAGCCAAATGGACAGTTGGTGGTACGGGGTGATAAGTTTGGAGCACGTCCATTTTGGTCTAAGGGAAGGCTTTTGAAAGGTCTTGTCTCGATGCATGTCGAGTCTTGTGAGAAAAGTGCACCACCTATCGAGAAGGAAGAATCTAAGTACTTAGTCGTGTCCCTGGCAATGGACAATTTGAGCATCAAGACATGGAAGCTATAAAGAATTTCCTCATCCCAATTTCTAAGTTAAAAACTTGTGGTTGAACAAGGGTTAAGGTTCACCAATGTCTATTGGTGGTTCCTTGGGAGTTTTTGTCAAACAAAAACTTAGTGTTTTCAACTGATAGGTAAAACCTATTTTGAGCAAAGCAAGCCTAAGATACACTTAGCCAAATTCATATAGAAGCTAGAAACTAATATTATACTAAGGTATCACTTGCCAATACTATTCCAATGTATTGACCCACTGTTGTTGTAACTTGTGATGTTGCAGGTTACTCTAATGAGGATTAGGGTTGTGAGTCTACACTCAACATGCTTGCATGTGGCACATGAAGATGAAGAATTTACTTTATTTTATTAAGTTGAACTCTTGTACTAGCCTATGGCTATGGAGTTGTAAAAGACTATGTTATCTCTAGAATGACGATGTAATAATGACCTTTGTTTCTGTGTACTTCATCTTAAACTGTGGATGCTAGCATTGATCTAGGGACAAGCATTGCAATCAAAGGGACCTTTACCTTTATAAAGGTGGGTTCTTACAAAAATACTTTGTAAAAGTAGGTTCAGAATGAGAGGCTATGCTTGCCTTGTCCGTCAGTAGACAATATGGATCTTCGATGTCGTTGACTTCAGCCTCGGGCTCGGATTCTATCGCGAAGAACCAATACCGGAAAGGAAAGCAACAATCAAGACATGGCATAATGCAATGCGCAAACAATATGTATGATATGACAAGTTAAGTAGTGTTGAAATGAACCCTAGAACATGATTGGTTAGTTTAAATGGGGTCCGAGAGGTCCAAACCCTAGAACAGGGGGATCCTCGAAACCACCTATGGGGATCAATTGATTCTTCTAATTAAACTTGTCATGAAAGTTGGTTAACAATGTATGATGATTGCTTAGACAGATAGGTCACAATTTTGTGAAAATTTTGATATATTATGAATTTTACAAGTTTATATTAATTTCTGCCATTTTTTAAACATTTCTGAAAAAGGATCAAGCAATTACTGCATCACCCTGACGTCATAAATCCTATCCCTAACTTTTTGCAATGCAGGTAAAACGACCCACGGCCACTGACTAGGGGGCCCTAGGCCAGGCTGGGTCCACCCCATGGCCACGCAGGTGCCACGTCAGACGCGGCGGCTAGAGGCGCCAGGCGGTGGTCGCCGGCAATGATCCAGGCCACCCCAGCATGCGCGGAAGGGCGCATTCAAAAGAGCACAACGAGGCAAACCTAAATACACTAGCACCGCTAGTTATTGGTCGCCGGAGCGGAGGCTACGACGAGCGGTGGCGGCGGTGCTCTCAGGCGAATGGCGCGCGACGGCTATGAAGGGCTAGGAGGCAAACAGAGGGTGCCTTGAGTACCAGAAGCTCACCAAGATTGCAACCGTGCGGTCAGAAGGGCGGGACGTGGCCGGAATCGACGGTGAAGACGGTGACCAGCGTCGGGCGGGTGGTGTCGATTACAGCGAAGGAGAAGGCTTCGGCGAGCACTGGCCAGGGCAATCGAAACAGTCGACCACGGCGGTCACCCTGGCGAGCCCGAAATGGCAAGGGGAAGTGGGGAACAGAGGTAATCCGAAGCTCCGACAAGCTAGGGTTCGGTGAAAGGGAAGAAATGAGGAAGAGATAAGATTTAGGGTTCGTCCTGGCAGCGGGGAGGGGTCTTATAGACAACGACAGCATCTTTAGTGCGAATCTCATCACGGTGGTCATCGCGGCGACGCAGGGACGGCCGTGCCGGCGACAGCGAGCAGGTTCCGCGACGGCGTCCTTCTGGCGAGGAAGAAGAAAGGGGAAAAGAGGCGAAGGGGTACCGGGCCAGCTCCTGGGCCCCAGGTGGGACGTGCTGGGTTGCTGCGGGCTGCGCTTCGCGGCAGAGAGAGAGAGAGAAGGAAAATGGGCCATGGGCCATTGGCTGTTGCTGCCTGTTTTTTATACAATACCCTTTTGTTTTTTGATTTTGTTTCTCCCTTTGTAATTTCCATTTGAAATCTGTTTTGTATATTTCAAAAATACCAGGGACTTTGTAAGATATAGGAAATATTGCAGGGGCCCTTTTAGTCCATTTGGGCTCCAATGTTTTGGTAGTTTTCAAAAATATTCAAAACCATTTGAATATGTTTCATAGGGAGAGGGAAATTAGGGTTTGTATTATTCAAAAACTTGCTCACATGCATACCTTATTAAATTTAACACATGCATGCAATGCTTAAGGTACTAATTACATATATTACAAACTTGGGTTGTTACACCATTTCCTCCCATTCCATGGATTGTCCATTCTTCAGCAGTTTATACCATTCTTCAACTCTCCCTTTTAAGGATATAGAGAGTAACTTCTTCACCTGTTCAGTTGTGATACCTGCACACTTAAACAACCCGCATCATTCATGGATAAAAAGCAAATGATTACCAGGATGGACAGTTCCATCCCCAAAATAATAATTATCCATAACACGGTCAACCATACTTGTAGGTATCTTAAAAGGATCTATCTCAACAGGTGGTAGTTCATCTACTACCCTAGCAGTGGTAATAGTCTTCCCAAACAGAAAACCAAGTGGGTTATCCATATTGGAAATAGAGTAACAAGCAGTAACAAAACGGAAAACTCACAGTAGAAGTTTCCTTTACTAGTTCCACTCTTTAATAGCGTTTCACTCCCCGGTAACGGTGCCAGGAAATAGTCTCGATGACCCACAAGTATAGGGGGTCTATCGTATTACTTTTGATAAATAGGAGTGTCGATCCCAATGAGGAGCAGAAGGTGTTGACTAGTGGTATGGAGCAGGAAATCTCTGTAAATACTTAGCAAATGGATTTTTAGTGGTTTTCTGATAAAGCAAAAAAACAAAGTGCAAGTAATAAAGACAACAACTGCAGCAAGTGGCCCAATCCTTTCTTATCAAAGGACAAGCCAGTGGAAATACTTATAAGGAACAAACGTTCTCGAGGACACATGGGAATTCTATCAAGTGCTTTTGCTTTAAATAGCTGAGTACCTTTCTTTGGTGTTGTAAGTGTTGTGTGCATGAACCTGTGCTAATGTACCTACCTTACTTGTACTAATACATACTTGTGATTAAACCCCATGCAATCATCCGTAACTACAGGAAAGCAATTAAGATAAAAACATAACCATAGCCTTAAACTCTGAGATCCTACACTCCCTTGTGCAAAAGGTGTCCAAACGGGGGTTCAGGTTTCCGTCACTCTAGAAACCCCCATGATTAGTAGCAATACACAATGCATTCCCCTAGGCCCATAAATGGTGAAGTATCATGTATTCGATGTTCACATGACACCACTAGAAGAATAGCACCACAACTTAAATACTAAACCATTGAATAATAACTCAACACAAATCCACTACTAACAACATGACTTCTCCCATGTCCTCAAGAACTAAACGAACTACCCACAAGACATCATATGGATCAAGATCAAAGATGATATGGTGATGGATAACAATCTGAACATCAAAATAATCCAATGGTTCCACTCACAAGCATCAACTACAATAGTAATTAACACCAGGAAAGTTTTCCCTAAGAACTAATGCAAGATCCAACACAATTTTTACAACGGGATGGGGTGGTGATGATGGTGCTAGTGGAGATGATGGTGTGGATGATGACGATGATCCTGATGAAGTCTAGATTGATGACGGTGTTGATGGCGATGATTTCCCCTCTTCGGGAAGGAATTTCCCCGGCAAAAATTTGTCTGCCGGAGAGCTCTTTCTCTCTCGGTGTTTTCCGCCCCGCAGAGGCGGCAGAAATCTTTCTATGGTCCCTCCCCCGGTATTAGGGTTCCGAGAGGAAGATATAGGCGAGAGGGCGGAGTTGGAGGCCGACTAGGTGGGCCACACCTCCCCTAGGAGCGACCCAGGAGGGACCCGCGCCTGGGGGGTGTGGAGGCCCCCTATGGCCCAGCTACGCCTCCCCTTCTGGCTTCCTTCGTCTTCTGGGAAAATATAATTTTCCAATATTTTTCTGGTATTTTTCTGATCTTCGCGAAATTGCATCAAAACACCTCTTTTTCCATCAGAATCCTGACTCCGGCGGTTCATCCTCCAAGAATCATCCTACATGCAAAAACAGATGAAAATACATAAGTAACACCTCATAATAAGACACATATCAATGAATAGGGGAAAATTATGATATAGAATGGTGATGCAAATTGGACGTATCAGAGTGACTGCTACTTGGTGCCATGATCTACAACAGAAAATATGCAAAACACTTAAGACATGTATTCATAAAAGAGCAAGCATATTAAACACTTTAATATTTTATGCACCCACTAGAACCAACACCCCTCCGATGGTTGCTTAGTGATTCAGGATCCTAAATAAGCAAGTCGGCTAGTGAGCTTTAGCATCACCACTATCCGCCAAGTGATCTAGGTAGACAACTCCTTGTCAATCATATCTCATACGACTCCTGTTGGTCGGGTGGCATAACATGCCTCGGCTCCTGTCCGACTTTTCCCCAAGCCCCACAACCGTTGTGATAGACCCATCTAGCTTACCGAGTGTTTCTGTAGTAAGAGTCCAACTCGAACCCACCTAGTCGGAAAGAATTGGTAGCACCTCAATTTTATGAGCCCACTACCAAAAATGTCTGACTTGCGATGGTGCAAACACTGGTGGGAAAACTGACTAGACCTTCTTTGAGGGATTAAATTTTACCGACTATATAATAGAGGTAAAACAGATACATATCAATAACACAAAATAAATCAATTATAATGTGAAATAGTATGGCTCTCTTCATGGCGATTTCCATCTCCATAAAGCCTGTAATCTGACTCGTGCCAAACCTTTATCACTTGCCATTTTATTCCATGTCGCCAACATGTACATCGACTAGCATGCCATCCGGGTTCTCCAAAAAGCTACACTAGCTTAGTAAAGTAAATTACATAGAGAATCTGACACACAGGTCGTTATAAAATAAAATGATAGCACCTAGGCTCCAGTCGGCTGACAAAACTTTGATTCGCATATCACGTACGGATTACACACATACATCACATGCACATGAACCATATCATTCACAACTTCCTGCAAAAACAAGTTATGCATAGATACGATATCTATCGGTGTTGTGAAACTCGCAACGACGTCTAACGCGCTACGATAGGGCGAAGCCGGCGGTCCCGCTAGCCAGATTTGTCAGCCGGCTGGAGCCTATTCCTATTCCAAAAACATAGATCTCATCTATGATCCGAACATGGATTCCGACCATTATTCCTATTCGATCAAACTTTTTGATCTTCGATCACTGCTTCTGGATTTACGTGTCACAGTCTACCCCGATGGCGGAAACCGACCGGTAGGGGTATGTCATTCCACGACCTTAGCAAAATGATCACGGAAATCAGATCTACCATTCCCCGAGTATAGTTGATCCAATCAACATCGTACAAAACCGATCTATCTCATAGATCGACCACCAAAATAGCACATAGATCTCATCTACAGCCAACCTCATATCACATATGCGAGATCTGGAGCCTAAAACCAGAAGCTATCACTCTGATACCACTGTTGGGCCACGTAGAGATAAAACAAAACTTTTTCCCTCTAACATGGTGATCCCAAAATCTAGCTGAGGTAGAAGGCCACGAGGTTTACCACTAGACGCGCAGTTGCGGATTACTAATGAAGCGCGTCAGTTGAATGCAGTGCAGTCCTTGAGATCCGATCTGATCATGATTGTCCTGGTGCTGATCGTACAACACCTCTGCTGGTATCCACACGTACAAGGAGGAGCATTGGCGGTGAACTGCTAGGTTCGTTACGACGGCTGGACTGATGTGGAGATAGGGTTTTCCAACTCATGGAATGACCTAACCGATCAACGATTAACCCTTCTGGGTTACCGTGCTCCACTATATATAGGGAGTGAATGTGGGCTCCAATCGTGGCCCATTCACTAAAGCCCATATAATATTAGTCACCGTGAGTCCGACTCAATGACTCAGTCCAAATCCGGCTCGGGTCCAACCCAACCAGATTTCCGATTCAGATCCAATCCGAACTTGCTCCCGCTCTTAAGTGTGTGACCCCGCAGGCTATTGGCAACTTGGACACGATTGGAGTCTGACTCTCAATCGATCAGTCGGTAGCGGCTCCTAGCAGAACATGCCGTCTCCCAAGTACCAAAGAGTCATGACGGCTTTCCTTTCCAATGTGACTTATGTCCAAGTCCCTTTTGCCTCACGATATACCTTGTCAGACTATAGGCGAATAATTGTCATCCCTTAAATTGTCCAACTCTCTTCTCGATCTGAGATAAGTGATTCATCTGACTAACTCTAATTCGATCGCCTCGGTTAACACTTAACTGAGTCGTGCATGGCCATGCTTTCATAATCATATCTTTCGTGAGGGCCCATAGAATATCTCTCCAAGTGGAGGGGAAAATCCCATCTTGGTTATTCACATCACGCAGCTTGATTCTCAGTCGGCCCAAACTCTGCCTTTATAGCTGCCTAGTTACGGATCAGTGTTTGACAGAACCTAAGTTGGTGATCCTCAACTCGGACTATGCAATAACCTTAGGTCTAAGGATTACATTGATTGAGATATACAAATGACAACTTGTTCGTTGTACCTCAATATGGGTTAATCCGACTCGCCAAACTCTTTATCCGAATCTGTGTAAGTCAAATGGCATCTCCATGCCCATGACAAGTGGAACCGAGTCATCAAGCCAAATTTCACATCGGGCTAAGTTGTGTGTCCAGCAGAACCTCATTGACCAAGGATATTTAGTACAAACAACATGAATGTATAGTTCCACAACCGAATCACATATTCAATGATATACATCAGATGGTCATACAAGGACAACATAATAACTTTATGAATACAATGGGAAATATCATCATACATGATTGTCTCTAGGGCATATTCCTAACAGTGTATGGATAAGTCGTTACCAGAACTCTTCTCTATGTTGAAGTCTACGGAAGTGGAGATCAAGAAAGAGCACCAAGTGTTGATGGTTAATAAGACCACCAATTTCAAGAAGCAAGGCAAGTCTAAGAAAAAGGGTAACTTCAAGAAGGGCGGTAAGAAAGCTATCGCGCCTGCAAAGAAGACCAAGGCTGGGCCTAAGACTGATACTGAGTGTTTTTACTGCAAGGGAGAAGGTCACTGGAAGCGGAATTGCCCCAAGTATATGGCAGATCTGAAGAATGGAAACATCAAGAAGAAATGTATATCTGATATACATGTTATTGATGTGTATATTACTAGTAATTGTAGTAGTGCCTGGGTATTTGATACCGGTTCGATTGCTCATATTTGTAACTCAAAACAGGTACTGTAGAATAAACAGAGACTAGCGAGAGACGAGATGACGATGCGCGTTGGAAATGACTCAAAGGTTGATGTGATCGCGGTCAGCATGCTCCCTCTTCATCTACCATCGGGATTACTTTTATACTTAAATAATTGTTATTTGGTGCCCGCGTTAAGCATGAACATTATATTTGGACCTTGTTTATTGCAAGATGGTTACTTGTTTAGGTCCGAGAATAATGGTTGTTCGATTTATATGAGTAATATCTTTTATGGTCATGCACCTTTGATAGATGATCTATTCTTATTGAATCTCGATAGTAGTGATACACATGTTCATAATATAGATACTAAACGTTTGAAATTGAATGATAAGTCTACATACATGTAGCACTTTCGTCTTGGTAACATTGGAGTGAAGCGTATGAAGAAACTCCATTCCGATGGACTTCTTGAATCACTTGAAAGATGTGAAGCATGTCTGATGGAAAAAATGACTAAGACTCCATTATCTGGTATGATGGAGCGAGCTACGGACTTATTGGAAATCATACATACCGATGTGTGTGGCCCGATGTGTGTGGCATTGCGCAGTGGTTATCGTTGTGTTCTTACTTTCATGGATGACTTGAGTAGATATGGGTATATCTATTTCATGAAACATAAGTCCAAAACTTTCGAGAAGTTTAAGGAATTTTAAAGTGAAGTAGAGAATCAACGTAACAAGAATATTAAATTTCTACGATCAGATCGTGGAGGTGAATATATAAGTTACGAGTTTGGCGAGCATTTGAAGAAATGCAAAATACTTTCACAATTGACACCGCCGAGAACACCACAACGTAATGGTGTGATCGAATGCCGTAATCAAACTCTCTTAGATATAGTTCATTCTATGATGTCACTTATAGATTTACCGTTATCATTTTGGGGTTATGCATTAGAAACAACTGCATTAACTTTAAATAGGGCATAATCCAAATCCGTTGAAATGACACCATATGAATTATGGTTTGGGAAGAAACCTAAATTGTCGTTCCTTAAAGTTCGGGGTTGCGAAGCTTATGTAAAGAAGTTACATTCCGACAAGGTTGAACCCAAAGAGGAAAAATGCGTCTTCATAGGATACCCGAAGTAAAATATTGGGTATACCTTCTATGATAGATCCGAAGGCAAAATCTTCGTTGCTAAGAATGGATCCTTTCTCGAGAAGGAGTTTCTCTCGAAAGAAGTGACTAGAAGGGAAGTAGAACTCGACGAGGTTGTCGAACCTTCTCTCGGATTTGAGAGTAGCGCAGCACCGAAAGAAGTTCCCGTGGCGCCTACACCAATAAGAGAGGAAGCTAATGATAATGATCATGAAACTTCGAACCAAGTTACTACGGAACCTCGCAGGTCGACGAGGACTCGTACCACTCCCGATTGGTATGATCCTGTTATGAGTGTCATGTTGGTGGACAACACCGATGAACCTGCGACATATGAGGAAGCGATGATGATCCTAGATTCCAATAAATGGCAAGAATCCATGAAATTCGAGATTGGATCCATGTACGAAAACCAAGTGTGGACTTTGGTCGACTTACCGGATGGCCGCAAGGCTGTCGAGAGGAAATGGATTTTTAAGAAGAAAACAGATGTTGATGGTAATGTAACCGTCTATAAAGCTCGACTTGTCGCGAAAGGGTTTCGTCTATAATGAAACCCTAGCCGCCGACCCTTGCCCCTCTCAAGTCGTCGCCACCTAGAGCCCCTCTAAACCGCCGCCTAGCTAACCCTAGCCGTCGGCCACCACCTATAAACCCCCTTGGCCTCTAAACCCTAGGTGCCAAGGGCCCTCTCTACTCCACCATACCCGCTCCGGCTTAAGCGAAACCCTGCGGGATTTCCCCTCTACTTCCACCACCACACCGTCGTGCTGCTGAAATCGCGAGGAGAGATCTACAAACTCCGCTTCCTGCTGGAACAAGGGAGAGGAAGGTCTTCATCGAGTACCGAATGTGTGACGGACTACGGAAGCACTGCAGGAATGCAGCACCGGAAGGATCGTCTTTGCGATCTTGAGATCGGCAAGTGAACGACTACATCAACCACGAGAATCCGATCTCGTTAACCGCTTTAAAATCTTCGAGGGTTAGTACTCTATCAACTCATTGCACCGATATAGTAGATTAGATCTTGACTTGTGTGTGTTCATGCGATAGAAATTTTTTGTTTTCCATGCTACGAACCCCTATATCCAGCTCTACACTTTTCACCTCCCAGCTGATCTCCATCCCATTCCACCACTCGGTGCACTTGTACCAGCAGTTAGAAGCGCATATATTTTTATAGATCTGGGCTATTTTGAATTTGAACTTGTATGGATTTTCCCATGGTCCTTTCAAACCCAACAAATCCTAAAAGAAACGCACATAGAAACTAAATAAGGTGTCAGATCTCACCTAAATGCCACTTATAGTTTGTTTTATTGTTTTAAATTTAAAATTTTAGCCAAAATTTTGAACTAGAAATGATAATAGGTGGGATTTAGGTGAGATCCTACTTGAATCTCTAAAATGGAAGAAGGACAGAACCATGTTCAACCCAGCCGAACGTGGTGACATAGCTCGATCGAGAGCTAAGAAAACTCTCAATCGACCGAGAGCTAGGCATGTCCTTTGTTAATTTCTTGCATCCCAAACCCTTTCATGGCTTTGTGGTACACAATTTCTTTAGTTTCATTATTACAAAAATGATTGCACCCATATTGGCCTCGGCTGGTGTAACATCCCAGGATTAGCACCTCGAAATAGACAGGACACATGTTTGTGCATTGCATTCATGCATAAAAAAATCCGGGGGATTTTCTGTAACACCCTCAGAATCGACCCTATGCAAGTTTCAGTGGTTCCCGCCAAACCCGCGTAGAAACGATTCAAACATGCCCACCAGGCACTTTCGTGCAGGTGGAAAACGAAGTAATACCATTACACAATAGTCCACGATGGAACCCACAGAACAGATATATACGACAATGACTCCATAAGTCAAGAATACATATATATAGTACAAAGATCCAAATCACCCTGAAAACGATACAATGTACGACTACGTACAAGATGCAAATGGGCCTAAGAGCCCTGAAGAATAACCAATGGCGTCCATAACCCTGACCAGGCCAAGCCAGAAGGGTAACCCTGCTAACGACATCGATCTCAAAACCTGCTAAAACAAAAGGGGTGCCGACAAAGGGCAAGGGAAAAAGAGAGCGGTCAGTACTGAGGCCAGTAGACGGCGAGACTAGAATTCGGCGGCCCTCTCCTACATAGGTATGGTGGACAGAAGCGACAGCGCAACATGCACTAAACAACCTATAGAGACTCAATACAGCTGGCGGCTATCATATAGGGATAAGATATACCTATTCGGATCCAACCTGAAACTATCACCAAGCATACCCATCCTGGCATTTCCCCCTCGAGACCAAATGAGGAAGTCAACCGAGGAACTCACACAGTTGGCAGTATTATTCATTCTATTATAGTTGCGGCAATTACTAGTTAGATATAGGTAGCATGAGTCATCCTGATATAATAAGCAGTGGGCAGTTTTAGTCAACCATTCTGTTGTAGTTGTAGTACTTACTAGTAAGATACATATAGAATGAGGCATCCCAAAACCCAGCAGTTGTTGGTACTTTTATTTAGCCATTCTGTTGTAGTTGCAATACTTACTAGTCAGATACAATGGTAAGAGGTGACAATCCAAACCAGCAATTGTTGGCACTTTTATTGAGCCATTCCATTATAGTGAAGCTGATTACTAGTCATTATAAAGTCAAATTTATAGCGCTACTTTAGTTATAGTTGTCTAAGATCGAGATACTGTGCTCCAAGTCGTCCATAACCGCGGACACGGCTTTCAGAAAGTTTTACCCTGCAGGGGGGCACAAATAGCAACACACGCACGATCAACCTCGAGAAAAACCAAATAAAACCCAACGAGGCATCACGACAGAGCAATTGCAAGATTCATATAAATTTCAGGGGGCCACACCACCAAGCTACCCGCTGCGAAGTTGGCCGGCTCCGAGACGGACCCAGAGGTTTGCGAGAACGGCTGTAAACGACTGGGAACCCAAAAGTGTGACTAGGCTTGTCGATACCGCGTAATCCTGCCGCGATCCAAAACAGTACAGGCGCTCCACGCGCAATCGTAAATAAAGCAGTAAAGCATGGCATAGGTAGAGGATAGTAATAAAGCCCCAAACTAGTTTGTGGCCCCAAGAAATAAATATGACTCAAGCTCTGGCTAGGGGGATTCATGGTCCCACATGCGGATAGTGCGAATATTCAAAGAACATTTATCAAGTACTCGGGGTCCTACGGGACACAAGTGGACGGTTAAAAACCAAATAACATCTATTGCCCACCTGTGCCTCTGCATTATTTACCTACTTTAATTTTAGTTATTAAACGGTAGTTAAAGTTATAATCATCTCCAACATAAAGCATATGGCAGTCTTCCAACAACTGTGGTACTTGATGACACGCAACAATACTTCAGCAAGCAACTACGACACGCAAGTCCAACTATCTACCAAACAACAGGTAATAGGATGTGTCCAAGGCAATATAAGGCTGCAAAGGATATCGCGGGTACGAAAACTAGAGCATCGTAACACAGATAGCAATAGATCAACAGGAAGAAATAAAGACTAGAAATGTAAAATAGGTAGAAAGGGGGAGAATGCTCGCCTGAAAACATTGCCGAAATTTCATAACCGAAGAACTTGTCGAAGTTCACAACATCTCATCGTCCTATCCGAGAAGAAGCAAACACTAAAAGGAACAAGCGATGTAACAATTACAACTAATGCAAAAGAATTGGCATGATCATGATATGATGCATGATATGGCAAGATGCGATGCAATTAGGCAATATTAAGCGGAACCGAGGCCCCGACAATTATTTAAGTGGTTCAAGTTATTTAGATACCCCACAATTTAAATGTTGTCTTATCATGACGAAATGTAACACCGGTTCGCTACACAAATTTAAATGGAGCCAATATAAGACTAGATTTGCCCGTATATGACCTCCATATTTAATTTAGGTGAATTGTCGAAACACCTCCAAACACCCATAGTATGTATGCAAGCATGACAATTTAATTATACAACAAGATAGATGTTATATTACAAAATAGGGGCGGATAAAATAGGGGTCACACATTGGATCGATGATCTTGGTGTTCGGAGGGGTTCGGGTTCGAAGGCCAGGATCGGTCTTCAGATCGAGGCGTCGGGCTTCGGTTTTCCGTGTAGAAGATCTTCGGTGACTTGTCTGATTTGTAGATTTTGTACACCAACATGTCTTAATCATCTCGCCGAGAGATTTTAGCCGAGATCACATCATCATGCCACACCATCTTGTCAACCATCGTGCGGCACCTTACTAACCAACACCCCGAAGTAAAAACATGCCCAGTAGCCTGGCAGAAAAGCATCAGTGCACTACAGGTATTGACACCGAACAGGGCACCAAGGAACACAAAAACAGGATATGAGCTTGGGCACGCGCGTGATTTGGTGAGAGCTTGATGCGATATGGTCACCGACTTGGTGGGGATAGAGGTGAGCACGACAGTACCGGGGCGAGCGAAGACGGCCGGAACGAAGGAAGCGGGCGTCATGGTCTTGTCGGTCATCGGGGAGGACGGAGAGGAGGTCGAGGCGACCGACGGAGGGGAGGACGATGCAGGGCGGCTTGGGATCGACACGGCGGAGGTGGAGGTCGACGGGCCTGGTGACGGGCAGCACGTCGCCGCTGGGGCTGGGAGGCGGCGGCATAGAAGCGAACCGGCGATGAGGGTCATGGCAGCGGCGGCGACGTCGAGGCAGGCTCGCGAGCGAGCAGGGCGCTGGGTAGACGGAGGGGATCCTCTGGGCGGCGCGGCTCTGCAGGGATGAGAGGAGAGGCGTCGGTCACGGGCTCGCTGGTGCGAGGGCGACAGCAGGGTCGGCGGCAACGGGAGGTGCTCAGGGATGTGCCGGCGCAGGGCAGGAGAGAGCCACGGTGGCGGCGCTGTCCGCGGCCGTCGATGGAGACGAGGGGAGGGCCGCATTTGGGCGACAGGGTTGGGCACATGGGTGGAGATCCCGGAGTGGGGAGTTTGACGTGGGGTGGGTGTGGGTCGCGTGCGTGGTGTGGTGGATGGTGGCAGCGGGGAGTGGGGTCAAGGGCGGTTTCAGGATCAGGGAGGGAAGGTGGCGTGCGAATCGCGACAAGAGGGGGAGCAGGCACAGTGCGGGGTCGGGGTTGGTGGAAGTGCGGGACGCGTGTGTTAGCTTCCTGGCGGCTGCGCACGCGAGGCGAGTGAGGTTGCCGGCAGCGGTGGGGAGAGGGAGTGGGGTAGTTTAGGTTTGGGTCTAGGGTTAGGGTTTAGTTTGAAGGGGTTGTAGGCGGCTACGGGCTGGGCCTTTGGGCCTAGCCTACGGTTGCCTCCCCCAATTAAAATAGTTATAATAATATTTTTCCTGGTTTATTTAAGAGGTCTTTTGTAAATAATTTTAGACAAAATATAATATCCGGAATAGGCCGGGGTTTGATTTGAAATAAGACGGGGTATCCAGGAAAACAAAAATAGACTTTATAAAATAGTTTGTGGCAAAAATAATCTGCATGATGTTGTCATGATGATGCATAGATAAACACAGGCTATTTTCTAATAGTGGATTTACCCGGGGTGCTACAATTCGACACCACTAACAATGGATCTCGCCCTCGAGATCCGCCTCCTGGTACGGGGAATAAAGCCGATGACCTGAATCTTCTTGTTTCGTGTAGATCCTCGCGACACCACTAACAAGGATTATTTCTCAGCCTTGAAATCGGCGACACCACCAACAAGGGGTCGTTGTTCATGATCGTCGAGAGAACGCTCCAAATAAACAAAGTACGAAGGTAGAGATCTCAAAAGATAGGGCCACCTCTAACTTCAGCGGAAGGAGTAAATTGCATTGACCCAACCATTCAATGTACAAAAGCGAATGATAATAGTAGTGGTATGGTCGCGACTCCATCCTGCACTCAAAGCATTACTATGTACATGAACAGACGGATTATGCAACCAACTTTCAGAATTCAGACTAAAGAGCTCAACATGCGAGGTTCAGAAATTAAGGAGGGATGGAGATTCTCATCAGGTCTGATGTACTTGACTTCGTCGTATTGGAAACACCGGAGGATAGGAAGAAAAAATTTAGTGAATTTTTGGTCCACTAAAAGGTACAGCAGATGAAAGATTCATCAGATAGCATGAAGCTCGGATGTTGAAGCACCGTTACAAGAGGATGGAAGTGAAACCCTGAAGGTACGACGGAAAACCCAACCACGAGAAATCCTGGACTCGAAGAAAAGATAAGAGAGCAGATTCAAAACACGTCGAGATAAGAGGGGAATAGCAGAGGGGTAAGGAGTAAAAGCAGACCTAATCAGATCTATCCAACCATTTTTCAAAATAGTTTTGACACTCTACCACGTCCGTTAGCTAGGTTATCCTACAGGCTGGACCAGTGGGGTATCGTAACTGCTGAGCTCTGATACCACTCTGTAACACCCTTAGAATCGACCATATGCAAGTTTCAGCGGTTCCCGCCAAACCCGCGTAGAAACGATTCAAAGGTGCCCACCAGGCACTTTCGTGCGGGTGGAAAACGAAGTAATACCATTACACAATAGTCCAGATGGAACCCACAGAACAGATATATACGACACCGACTCCATGAGTCAAGAATACAGATATACAGTACAAAGATCCAAATCACCCTGAAAACGATACAATGTCCGACTATGGACAAGATGCAAATGGGGCTAAGAGCCCTGAAGAATAACCAATGGCGTCCATAAGCCTGCCCAGGCCAAGCCGGAAGGGTAACCCTGCTAACGATGTCGATCTCAAAACCTACTTAAACAAAAGGGGTGCCGATAAAGGGCAAAGGAAAAAAGAGAGCAGTCAGTACTGAGGCCGGTACACGGCGAGACTAGAATTCGGCGGTCCTCGCCTACATAGGTATGGTGGACTGAAGCGGCAGCGCAGCATGCACTAAACAACCTATAGAGACTCAATACAGCTGGCGGCTATCAGATAGGGATAAGATATACCTATTCGGATCCAACCTGAAACTATCACCAAGCATACCCATCCTGGAATTTCCCCCTCGAGACCAAACGAGGAAGTCAACCGAGGAATTCACACAGTTGGCAGTTTTATTCATTCTGTTATAGTTGCGGCAATTACTAGTCAGATATAGGTAGCATGAGTCATCCTGATATAATAAGCAGTGGGCAGTTTTAATCAACCATTCCGTTGTAGTTGTAGTACTTACTAGTCAGATACATATTGAATGAGGCATCCCAAAACCCAGCAGTTGTTGGTACTTTTATTTAGCCATTCTGTTGTAGTTGCAATACTTACTAGTCAGATACAATGGTAAGAGGTGACAATCCAAACCAGCAATTGTTGGCACTTTTATTGAGTCATTCTATTATAGTGAAGCTGATTACTAATCATTATAAAGTCAAATTTATAGCGCTACTTTAGTTATAGTTGTCTATGATCGAGATACTGTGCTCCAAGTCGTCCATAACCGCGGACACGGCTTTCAGAAAGTTTTACCCTGCAGGGGGGCACAAATAGCAATACACGCACGATCAACCTCGAGAAAAACCAAATAAAACCCAACGAGGCATCACGACAGAGCAATTGCAAGATTCATATAAATTTCAGGGGGCCACCCCACCAAGCTACCCGCTGCGAAGTTGGCCGGCTCCGAGACGGACCCAGAGGTTTGCGAGAACGGCTGTAAACGACTGGGAACCCAAAAGTGTGACTAGGCTTGTCGATACCGCGTAATCGTGTCACGATCCAAAACAGTACATGCGCTCCACGCGCAATCGTAAATAAAGTAGTAAAGCATGGCATAGGTACAGGATAGTAATAAAGCCCCAAACTAGTTTGTGGCCCCAAGAAATAAATATGACTCAAGATCTGGCTAGGGGGATTCATGGTCCCACATGCGGATAGTGCGAATATTCAAAGAACATGTATCAAGTACTCGGGGTCCTACGGGACACAAGTGGACGGTTAAAAACCAAATAACATCTATTGCCCACCTGTGCCTCTGCATTATTTACCTACTTCAATTTTAGTTATTAAGCGGTAGTTAAAGTTATAATCATCTCCAACATAAAGCATATGGCAGTCTTCCAACAACTGTGGTACTTGACGACACGCAACAATACTTGAGCAAGCAACTACGACACGCAAGTCCAACTATCTACCAAACAACAGGTAATAGGATGTGTCCAAGGCAATATAAGGCTGCAAAGGATATCGCGGGTACGAAAACAAGAGCATCGTAACACATATAACAATAGATCAACAGGAAGAAATAAAGACTAGAAATGTAAAATAGGTAGAAAGGGGGAGAATGCTCGCCTGAAAACATTGCCGAAATTTCATAACCGAAGAACTTGTCGAAGCTCACAACATCTCATCGCCCTATCCGAGAAGAAGCAAACACTAAAAGGAACAAGCGATGCAACAATTACAACTAACGCAAAAGAATCGGCATGATCATGATATGATGCATGATATGGCAAGATGCGATGCAATTAGGCAATATTAAGCGGAACCGGGGCCCCGACAATTATTTAAGTGGTTCAAGTTATTTAGATACCCCACAATTTAAATGTTGTCTTATCATGACGAAATGTAACACCGGTTCGCTACACAAATTTAAATGGAGCCAATATAAGACTAGATTTGCCCGCATATGACCTCCATATGTAATTTAGGTGAATTGTCGAAACACCTCCAAACACCCATAATATGTATGCAAGCATGACAATTTAATTACACAACAAGATAGATGTTATATTACAAAATAGGGGCAGATAAGATAGGGGTCACACATTGGATCGATGATCTTGGTGTTCGGAGGGGTTCGGGTTCGAAGGCCAGGATCGGTCTTCAGATCGAGGCGTCGGGCTTCGGTTTTCCGTGTAGAAGATCTTCGGTGACTTGTCTGATTTGTAGATTTTGTACACCAACATGTCTTAATCATCTCGCCGAGAGATTTTAGCCGAGATCACATCATCACGCCACACCATCTTGTCAACCATCGTGCGGCACCTTACTAACCAACGCCCCGAAGGAAAAACATGCCCAGTAGCCTGGCAGAAAAGCATCAGTGCACTGCAGGTATTGACACCGCACATGGCACCAAGGAACACAAAAACAGGATATGAGCTTGGGCACGTGCGTGATTTGGTGAGAGCTTGATGCGATCTGGTCACCGACTTGGTGGGGACAGAGGTGAGCACGACGGTACCCGGGGCGAGCGACGACGGCCGGAACGAAGGAAGCGGGCATCATGGTCTTGTCGGTCATCGGGGAGGACAGAGAGGAGGTCGGGGCGACCGACGGAGGGGAGGACGACGCAGGGCGGCTTGGGATCGACGTGGCGGAGGTGGAGGTCGACGGGCCTGGCGACGGGCGGCACGGCGCCGCTGGGGCTGGGAGGCGGCGGCATAGAAGCGAACCGGCGATGAGGGTCATGGCGGCGGCGACGTCGAGGCGGGCTCGCGAGCGAGCAGGGCGCTGGGTAGACGGAGGGGATCCTCTGGGCGGCGCGGCTCTGCAGGGATGAGAGGAGAGGCGTCGGTCGCGGGCTCGCTGGCGCGAGGGCGACAGCAGGGTCGGCAGCGACGGGAGGTGCTCGAGGGTGTGCCGGCGCAGGGCAGGAGAGAGCCACGGTGGCGGCGCTGTCCGCGGCCGTCGATGGAGACGAGGGGAGGGCCGCATCGGGGCGACAGGGTTGGGCACGTGGGCGGAGATCCCGAAGTGGGGAGTTTGACGCGGGGTGGGGTGTGGGTCGCGTGCGTGGTGTGGTGGATGGTGGCAACGGGGAGTGGGGTCAAGGGCAGTTTCAGGATCAGGGAGGGAAGGTGGCGTGCGGATCGCGACAAGAGGGGGAGCGGGCACAGTGCGGGGTCGGGGTTAGTGGAAGTGCGGGACGCATGTGTTAGCTTCCTGGCGGCTGCGCACGCGAGGCGAGTGAGGTTGGCGGCAGCGGTGGGGAGAGGGAGTGGGGTAGTTTAGGTTTGGGTCTAGGGTTAGGGTTTAGTTTGAAGGGGTTGTAGGCGGCTACGGGCTGGGCCTTTGGGCCTAGCCTACGGTTGCCTCCCCCAATTAAAATAGTTATAATATTTTTCCTGGTTTATTTAAGAGGTCTTTTGTAAATAATTTTAGACAAAATATAATATCCGGATTAGGCCGGGGTTTGATTTGAAATAAGACGGGGTATCCAGGAAAACAAAAATAGACTTTATAAAATAGTTTGTGGCAAAAATAATCTGCATGATGTTGTCATGATGATGCACAGATAAACACAGGCTATTTTCTAATAGTGGATTTACCCGGGGTGCTACAATTCGACACCACTAACAATGGATCTCGCCCTCGAGATCCGCCTCCTGGTACGGGGAAGAAAGCCGATGACCTGAATCTTCTTGTTTCGTGTAGATCCTCGCGACACCACTAACAAGTATTATTTCTCAGCCTTGAAATCGGCGACACCACCAACAAGGGGTCGTTGTTCATGATCGTCGAGAGAATTCTCCGGATAAACAAAGGACGAAGGTAGAGGTCTCAAAAGATAGGGCCACCTCTAACTTCAGCGGAAGGAGTAAATTGCATTGACCCAACCATTCAATGTACAAAAGCGAATGATAATAGTAGTGGTATGGTCGCGACTCCATCCCGCACTCAAAGCATTACTATGTACATGAACAGACGGATTATGCAACCAACTTTCAGAATTCAGACTGAAGAGCTCAACATGCGAGGTTCAGAAATTAAGGAGGGATGGAGATTCTCATCAGGTCTGATGTACTTGACTTCGTCGTATCGGAAACACCGGAGGATAGGAAGAAAAAATTTAGTGAATTTTTGGTCCACTAAAAGGTACAGCAGATGAAAGATTCATCAGATAGCATGAAGCTCGGATGTTGAAGCACCGTTACAAGAGGATGGAAGCGAAACCCTGAAGGTACGACGGAAAACCCAACCACGAGAAATCCTGGACTCGAAGAAAAGATAAGAGAGCAGATTCAAAACACGTCGAGATAAGAGGGGAATAGCAGAGGGGTAAGGAGTAAAAGCAGACCTAATCAGATCTATCCAACCATTTTTCAAAATAGTTTTGACACTCTGCCACGTCCATTAGCTAGGTTATCCTACAGGCAGGACCAGTGGGGTATCGTAACTGCTGAGCTCTGATACCACTCTGTAACACCCTTAGAATCGACCATATGCAAGTTTCAGCGGTTCCCGCCAAACCCGCGTAGAAACGATTCAAAGGTGCCCACCAGGCACTTTCGTGCGGGTGGAAAACGAAGTAATACCATTACACAATAGTCCACGATGGAACCCACAGAACAGATATATACGACAATGACTCCATGATTCAAGAATACAGATATACAGTACAAAGATCCAAATCACCCTGAAAACGATATAATGTCCGACTACGGACAAGATGCAAATGGGGCTAAGAGCCCTGAAGAATAACCAATGGCGTCCATAATCCTGCCCAGGCCAAGCCAGAAGGGTAACCCTGCTAACGACGTCGATCTCAAAACCTGCTTAAACAAAAGGGGTGCCGACAAAGGGCAAAGGAAAAAGAGAGCGGTCAGTACTGAGGCCAGTACACGGCGAGACTAGAATTCGGCGGTCCTCTCCTACATAGGTATGGTGGACTGAAGCGGCAGCGCAGCATGCACTAAACAACCTATAGAGACTCAATACAGCTGGCGGCTATCAGATAGGGATAAGATATACCTATTCGGATCCAACCTGAAACTATCACCAAGCATACCCATCCTGGAATTTCCCCCTCGAGACCAAACGAGGAAGTCAACCGAGGAATTCACACAGTTGGCAGTTTTATTCATTCTGTTATAGTTGCGGCAATTACTAGTCAGATATAGGTAGCATGAGTCATCCTGATATAATAAGCAGTGGGCAGTTTTAATCAACCATTCCGTTGTAGTTGTAGTACTTACTAGTCAGATACATATTGAATGAGGCATCCCAAAACCCAGCAGTTGTTGGTACTTTTATTTAGCCATTCTGTTGTAGTTGCAATACTTACTAGTCAGATACAATGGTAAGAGGTGACAATCCAAACCAGCAATTGTTGGCACTTTTATTGAGCCATTCCATTATAGTGAAGCTGATTACTAGTCATTATAAAGTCAAATTTATAGCGCTACTTTAGTTATAGTTGTCTATGATCGAGATACTGTGCTCCAAGTCGTCCATAACCGCGGACACGGCTTTCAGAAAGTTTTACCCTGCAGGGGGGCACAAATAGCAATACACGCACGATCAACCTCGAGAAAAACCAAATAAAATCCAACGAGGCATCACGACAGAGCAATTGCAAGATTCATATAAATTTCAGGGGGCCACCCCACCAAGCTACCCGCTGCGAAGTTGGCCGGCTCCGAGACGGACCCAGAGGTTTGCGAGAACGGCTGTAAACGACTGGGAACCCAAAAGTGTGACTAGGCTTGTCGATACCGCGTAATCGTGTCGCGATCCAAAACAGTACATGCGTCCACGCGCAATCATAAATAAAGTAGTAAAGCATGGCATAGGTACAGGATAGTAATAAATCCCCAAACTAGTTTGTGGCCCCAAGAAATAAATATGACTCAAGATCTGGCTAGGGGGATTCATGGTCCCACATGCGGATAGTGCGAATATTCAAAGAACATGTATCAAGTACTCGGGGTCCTACGGGACACAAGTGGACGGTTAAAAACCAAATAACATCTATTGCCCACCTGTGCCTCTGCATTATTTACCTACTTCAATTTTAGTTATTAAGCGGTAGTTAAAGTTATAATCATCTCCAACATAAAGCATATGGCAGTCTTCCAACAACTGTGGTACTTGACGACACGCAACAATACTTGAGCAAGCAACTACGACACGCAAGTCCAACTATCTACCAAACAACAGGTAATAGGATGTGTCCAAGGCAATATAAGGCTGCAAAGGATATCGCGGGTACGAAAACAAGAGCATCGTAACACAGATAACAATAGATCAACAGGAAGAAATAAAGACTAGAAATGTAAAATAGGTAGAAAGGGGGAGAATGCTCGCCTGAAAACATTGCCGAAATTTCATAACCGAAGAACTTGTCGAAGCTCACAACATCTCATCGTCCTATCCGAGAAGAAGCAAACACTAAAAGGAACAAGTGATGCAACAATTACAACTAATGCAAAAGAATCGGCATGATCATGATATGATGCATGATATGGCAAGATGCGATGCAATTAGGCAATATTAAGCGGAACCGGGGCCCCGACAATTATTTAAGTGGTTCAAGTTATTTAGATACCCCACAATTTAAATGTTGTCTTATCATGACGAAATGTAACACCGGTTCGCTACACAAATTTAAATGGAGCCAATATAAGACTAGATTTGCCCGCATATGACCTCCATATGTAATTTAGGTGAATTGTCGAAACACCTCCAAACACCCATAATATGTATGCAAGCATGACAATTTAATTATACAACAAGATAGATGTTATATTACAAAATAGGGGCAGATAAGATAGGGGTCACACATTGGATCGATGATCTTGGTGTTCGGAGGGGTTCGGGTTCGAAGGCCAGGATCGGTCTTCAGATTGAGGCGTCGGGCTTCGGTTTTCCGTGTAGAAGATCTTCGGTGACTTGTCTGATTTGTAGATTTTGTACACCAACATGTCTTAATTATCTCGCCGAGAGATTTTAGCCGAGATCACATCATCACGCCACACCATCTTGTCAACCATCGTGCGGCACCTTACTAACCAACGCCCCGAAGGAAAAACATGCCCAGTAGCCTGGCAGAAAAGCATCAGTGCCCTGCAGGTATTGACACCGAACAGGGCACCAAGGAACACAAAAACAGGATATGAGCTTGGGCATGCACGTGATTTTGTGAGAGCTTGATGCGATCTGGTCACCGACTTGGTGGGGATAGAGGTGAGCACGACGGTACCGGGGCGAACGACGACGGCCGAAACGAAGGAAGCGGGCGTCATGGTCTTGTTGGTCATCGGGGAGGACGGAGAGGAGGTCGGGGCGACCGATGGAAGGGAGGACGATGCAGGGCGGCTTGGGATCGACGCGGCGGAGGTGGAGGTCGACGGGCCTGGCGATGGGCGGCACGGCTCCGCTGGGGCTGGGAGGCGGCGGCATAGAAGCGAACCAGTGATGAGGGTCATGGCGGCGGCGGCGACATCGTGGCGGGCTCGCGAGCGAGCGGGGCGCTGGGTAGACAGAGGGGATCCTCTGGGCGGCGCGGCTCTGCAGGGACGAGAGGAGAGGCACCGGTCACGGGCTCGCTGGCGCGAGGGCGACAGCAGGGTCGGTGGCAACGGGAGGTCCTCGGGGGTGTGCCTGCGCAGGGCAGGAGAGAGCCACGGTGGAGGCGCTGGCCGTGGCCGTCGATGGAGACGAGGGGAGGGCCGCATCGGGGCGACAGGGTTGGGCACGTGGGCAGAGATCCCGGAGTGGGGAGTTTGACGCGGGGTGGGGTGTGGGTCGCGTGCGTGGTGTGGTGGATGGTGGCAGCGGGGAGTGGGGTCAAGGGCGGTTTCAGGATTAGGGAGGGAAGGTGGCGTGCGGATCGCGACAAGAGGGGGAGCGGGCATAGTGCGGGGTCGGGGTTGGTGGAAGTGCGGGACGCGTGTGTTAGCTTCCTGGAGGCTGCGCACGCGAGGCGAGTGAGGTTGGCGGCAGCGCTGGGGAGAGGGAGTGGGGTAGTTTAGGTTTGGGTCTAGGGTTAGGGTTTAGTTTGAAGGGGTTGTAGGCAGATACGGGCTGGGCCTTTGGGCCTAGCCTACAGTTGCCTCCCCCAATTAAAATAGTTATAATAATATTTTTCCTGGTTTATTTAAGAGGTCTTTTGTAAATAATTTTAGACAAAATATAATATCCGGAATAGGCCGGGGTTTGATTTGAAATAAGACGGGGTATCCAGGAAAACAAAAATAGACTTTATAAAATAGTTTGTGGCAAAAATAATCTGCATGATGTTGTCATGATGATGCATAGATAAACACACGCGATTTTCTAATAGTGGATTTACCCGGGGTGCTACATTTTCGCGCAAAACTGAAGAAGATGTAGAGGGATCGAGATCTCTCTTGCTCTGATGAAAACATCAGGGCAAGTGCGATGGATTTTGACATGACCTCTATTGTACTCTTGTGTTTGGGGGAAAGAAAATTCAAATTTGAATATTCAATTGATGAGTCTGAATTCTAAAATAATTTGAAATGGAATAACAAATGGAAACTAAATTGTAATGGAAAATAAGAGGTGAACTCCTATTTATAAATAAGGTATAATATTTTATTCAAATATAAAAGATAGTGGAAATTTAAATAAAATGAAATGAGTAAATGAGTAATGTAATATGATATTACAATAATAAAATAATAAACAAGAATTGATAAAGAATAATCTTATTTACATCACACATTATTATATTATCTTTACAATTATGAACCAAAGGGATAATAAGATAATGAAATAGAGAGGTATGATTTTATTACAATAGCACAAACATTACACTATTTTTATTAAGTTCCCAAAAAATAAAGAATTACAATAAAGAATAAAAGTAAACTACTATAAAAGAAATAAATGTAAAAATGAATTACATAAATAAATTAAATAAAGGAATACTTAATTTCAAGAAAATATACATATTACATTGTCTTTACAATATTCAAGTAAAAATAAGAAATTACAACAATAAGAAAATATTACATTGTTTTTGCAAATGCATTATAAGGAAAAAGAAACTAGCATATCTTATTGAATAAAATAAACAATAAAATATTCTTTGCAAAAGAGGAATGAATAAATAAAAAGTAATTCCTTTATTTGCAAAAAACTTAAAACTAAATTCATCTTCATTTTCTTCATCTTCTAAATCCTCTCTTTATATTCTCGATCATGTTCCCTACAAGCATAAGCAACAAACAACAGAAATGCAAAACAGGGGGTTATGGGGTTATGGTACTCTCAGATTTAGCAATGTAATGCATTGCTTTGCCTCATCATTGAGTAGTATTAAATAAGAGGGGCCAATGTGAAATTTGTTCTTATCTAGATTTTTGCCTCAGGCTTATGCATCATAGGCAGGGGCAAGTTTCACCAAATTAGTAAAAATATAAAAGTCAAAATAGTAATACCAACAAAAGATCTGTCTTCACTTGATTTGATCCATGAGTCACAGCAAGCAAGCAAGCTGCTCACACAACCATGCATATGGGTGTGCTGTCAACACAACAACAGCCCAGGAAGGAGACAAGAAAGCCAACTTATGTACACAAAGGGGTGAACCAGCCATAGCAACAAGCTACCATTTCACCTCCACACTTTAGAGCACATTCCCCATCTCATCATCTTATCATCAAACCAAGAATACTTAGATCATCCCACCAAATCCACCACCTAATCAGTATTTGGTTGCTTACTTAAGCCATCCAAGAAAAGATCAAGTGAGAACAAGGAGGAGTAGATCAAGATCAGCAGCAACACAAGGAGAAGTAGATCAAGATCAACAGCACCACAAGGAGGAGTAGATCAAGATCAGCAGCATCACAAGGAGGAGTAGATCAAGAACAGTAGCATCACAAGTAGTAGTAGACCATGATTCCCAATAGGCCACCAACAATAGGTACAAGTCCAAAATTTAAATTAGATTATGCAGCACTTGTTCTTATTAGCTTGCATCATCAGATTCAAAAGAAATAATGGCTATGTCACAAATCATCCAAATCCATTTACCCTTCAACTAGAGGTTGTCTAGGAGGATTAGATGGAGAGATATTCTCAGGTTTGCATGAAAGTGCCATGCAAGGATCATCACAGAATATTAACACCCAACAAGTCATATTTGTTTTTACCCCAAAGGATTTGGCCTCAGCCTTTGCATCACTGGCAAAATTAAGAAATTCAGCAAGTAACATTTAAGATGTTTATCATTGTGCTCACTCTCAAGGGAGGCACCACAATATCAAACATCAGCTTAGCAGCCACAAGTTTAAACTAGGATTATAGTAGAATCCAGTATAAGTTCAACAGCAGAGAGCTTTATTTTAATCACTCAACTCAAACAAGCATCCATAAGCTGGTATATCATCCATTCATATAATCGAAATGATTTCAAATCATTTTCCTAGTTCAGTAAGCTAGGAATCATTTTTGGATATGTGATTAATATCATTGCTGAACCATAGTTTCAGTTCAGCATGCATCTTTCATATATAAACTCAACATTGAGCCAAGTACATCATTTATAATCTACCACCAGAAAATTGGATCAAATCATCTCCCTAGCCTTTTAGGGATCATTTTCACAAGTTGCCTATGGATTTACATCCATAAGGAGAGTAAGATCTGTTGGATAGAATATATCCTCAGAGACACACTCAAATGAATTGTTTATCAACATGGATAACTTAAGAAGGGCCTAAAAACATTTTTCTATCTGTGGACAAGGTACAGCCTGGAGGGGAACTTAGACTGGCACTTTAGATGGCCGGGCACTCCTTATTTTCACTCAAAAAAGCAGGAAAAAAGAGCAAATCTCGGAAACTTGTTTTTTTGCCCTCGAAAAGGCTGCTACTATCCCTGCTGGATTTCCAGAAAACGTAATGTACCTAGGGAACCCTATTGATCAGATCAGAGACTGAACCTAGTGATCTTTCTCCTGCTGGCAAGCATCGATACCTGTCTCCTAATGAATTGATCTTCTCTTGTCAGATCATACACCATTGACCTAAGCTACTGTTCACTAGTTTAGAACTAGGTGACAGCAGATTCTTTAATGAACTACTACAGGGCACATTCCATAAAAGGGTAGCACCTCTGTAGCAGTTTCATTCCTTTTTAACCATTCCTCAAATTAGAAGTACAAGTATAAGAAATTACACCAAGTTATTAAAATCATCTTCCTAAGTCACACCATCTAGGAATCATTCAACTAATCACATCTGCAAGCCATTCCTCAATAAACCAGGCCACTAGACTGAACCACATCAGTAACCAATATTCATAAGCTAGTAATCTTACTAAAGCACATTGATCATATACAAGATCAAAGACCATGTATAAAGGACAATACCAAGGATTCAATAATCTTAACTCAATCGAACCACAGGTCACAAGTAATTTCGTCAAGCAAATGAACCCTAGAACATGGGATTATCCCCAATTAGAATCAGTCAGAGTATGAATAAGGAATCTAAGGGGAGACAGAGGACACGGGGGAGGAGAATCATTACTTACCTGTGGTCCTCGCATAGAGTTCGAAGAGGAAGCAGACCTACAGTGATGAAGAGGCGGCAGCACGGGGAGCACCCCCGGAGGGGCGATGCAACCCGCATCTGCAGCTCATCAGGAGCAGCCTGTGGAGAAGGGGTGAGGATCGTGAGCAACCCAGCACGGCATCGACGAAGCACCAAGGCGGCTGAACCTTAACCCTAGCCTCGGGTGAGGGTCAGCGCGGCCGGGAGAAGACCCCAGAGGGGAATCGGCTTGGACAGGATCGGGCGGCGGCGTCGACTCAGTAGTCTTGCACCGTGGCATGGCCATGACAGCGGAGTCTGCCGGAATCGAGCAGTGCCAGGGGACGGCCATGGCAGCACCAGTGCGAGGACGAGAGGGATAAGATCGAGCGTAGGGAAGAGGGGGTACTGGGCTGCTGGGTTAGTCCAGTGGCAACTGGATGGCGTTTGACCCCAAGGCCAGTTGGGCCAAGTTGGGTCCAAATGGGCCCATTGGTAAGCCTGGCCCAATTTCAAAGTAAAAAACAGAAAATAAGATACTTATCAAATCACTAAATGACCAAACTACCCCTAAACATAATTTATACCCTAGAAAAATATAGAAAAATCCCAAAAAAAATACATATGATATATCAAAATGACCACAAAAATAATATCTACCTAATAAAAATATGATTTTAATTATTTACAATAAATAAAAAGTAAAATAATTATTAACACCATTAAACCTTAAATAAAATTTTATAAAATAAAACAAAAACCCTAAAAAAAATTAAAAAATCATTTTTGTGTATCAAAATAACTTTACTATTATATAAAAATACTAAATTAGAATTTTACAAATAAAACATAAAGCAAATATTTAAAGACACTTAATTCTTTGATGAATTTTATAAAAATAAAGATAATACTTAAAAATAAATAAAATTCATTTTTAAGGTTTTGAATAAATATAATACACTCGAAAAATATTAAATATATTATTAGAAAAGTCTTTAATATTTTAAATAATAAATCCTTACCTAATACCTATTTTGTGAATTCTTTAAAAATAATTGTTAAGTAAGACATAATCACAATTCTTATAAAACTTTGAGAAATTAGTGCCTTTGTACTAAATTCCAAACCCATAACTTAAATTCATAATCAAATTTAAGTATAACTTTTAACTTTAAAAATATTCTTTTAAAAATCTTATTAAGAATCCTTTTAAATAAACATTGGGTATCACCCATTTATAAAATAAGGTGAATAATCATTATATCTTAACCATTATTAACATAACTTTAAATTCTAACAAATTACTAAGATCATCTAATTATGCTCCCATTAAACAAATACAAATTATTTTCTTAATAAGCAAAAACATATTTAATCTAAATCATTCACTTAAATATAAAGTGAATAATTCTACACCTTAGTTATACCTCATACCCATCATAAATCTAAAACTTGGGAATAATTAAAATATATTACATATTAAGTTTACTTAAACTTTTAAATTTAACTTTAGTCTCAAAACTTATAAACATCAGGTCTAATAAATCACTTATATTTTTATAGTTAACTTTGGTCTATTTAACTTAAGACATAAAGCATCTCAAGTCCAAACTAATAAATCAAACACCAAAAGACATTAATCATGTTTTATTAACAATGATGATTGTTTAAATCTTAGAAAGGAAATCTTTTCTTCAAATGTTATTCTTTTTGCCACTTCAAGCAACAACTCTAGGATAGTTCTTTCAAACCTTAATAATCCAATACATAGACCTCCATCCTAATCACCAAATAACAACTAATCTAAATCTTAAATTACTATTGCACTCTACTTTTATATCTTGAATATCAAAACTTAAAATCCATATAGATGCACTTCATGAGAAGTAAAAATTTGAAGATAAACCAATTCTTAAAGGAATCACTTAAGTTCACTTCACTTACAATATTAGGGATTCACTTTAGGAATTTTACAAAATGCATATCATTACTTATGCATAACAACATCTTGCTTCTTTAAACATTAGTCCTTACCGGACCAATGATGCTGATTTCAGATATTGGATCTTATATTGTCTCGAAGACCATGAGTGCATAACCTTGCAATCACAAAAGGCAAGTTCACACTTGCTCATGTCCTTTGATTATTTTCTGTAAAGTATTTTGCAAATCCAGTGTTGTCATCACCTGCATTTGAAAAAGGTCCGAAAACCCTATTTTCATAATAATGTCATTATAGGTTATTTACCATGAGGTAATAACCTACTATGAAAGTTCCGGTGGTAAAGGAACATATTATCTAGGACCTAACAACCAATGTCGCCAGTGATTCTTGCGCCGTATATCACGCGTTAACCATGAGATTTGAAATGGGACAGAGAAGTCAGTTGTATCTTCTTCCTCTCGCGTAAAGCCGGATGTGCAGGTCATGGTTGTTATCACTCATAGCGTGCATATTAATTGGTAATTCATAGAGGATATGCAGCATATGGGTGGGAACCCTCAACGTCCCACGATAGTTCTGGCATCTAACGGTTTGTACAAACCATTGCCGTAATTCAATATGTGGGCATGGTGTACACCAAGGAGGCATGCGGGGTCGCGAAGGGGGCAGTGATTGGCTTGGATCTTAGACTGGTCCCATACCAAGGAAGTATGGACAAGGCCATGACTTGGTTGTGCAACAAGGCTAAGGTCTCTCATGGGTAAAGTAACGCACCTCTGCAGAGTGTAAAAAAATATAACTTGTTACTCCCTGTTCTGGGAAGGAGCTGCGAACGCGGCGGGAAAGGAACTCCATGAAAGTTCTGGTAAACCCGTGAAGACTGACGGACATAGCTTTTCAGAATAAAAGTAACCTTTGAAGAAATGTTTATGAAAACTTGCATGGTCTACGACCTATGATCTGTGGTTGTAGATATAGTGCATCAAACACTCCTTTTCTAGTGGACTTGCTGAGTACGCTCGTACTCAAAGTATCTTCTTAACCCTTGCTAGGTTCTAAAGCCAGTACAGACGATGACTACATCAAGCCATGCTCCAGGAATCATCATCAAAAGCTAAAGCTCTTCAATAAAGTCAAGAAAGTCAACATATACATCAGCTCAAGTGAAGACGAAGTTACTGATTAGATAAGAATAGAATCTCTAGCCATAGAACCTATTTCTGTAATGTATTGCAATAGAAGCAATGCCAGGCTATTAGTTAAGATATTAGTCTTAATAGTATTATAATTTTGGAGTTGTTTATTTCTGATTCTTCTTTGTAAGAAGTTTCTTTCTCTCTCTTTAACCTAGAGTGTTCTCTGGATCTTGTGTAAAGAGTTGAGTTGTAACCTATAGTCATGTCTTGGACCTGCTGTGTTTCTGTTGTACCACTCTGAGGGATATAATGCTAGTGAACGGTGTTTCATTGATTTTATATTAACGACTATAGTGTACTACATCATGCAGTGGTATGATGGGTCACCGCAGCTGGTCCACTTGTTAATGTCGCTTGTGCAACCTTTTCCTTTCACTCCACGCCGCACTTCCTCATCTCTTGACCCTTCGCCCCTGCAAAGTTTCAAGTTAAATAGCTTTATCATTTTTATAAGTTGGCCTCGATGCAAACCTTGAGGTCCTAGATAAGAGGTGCACATGCATGAGAGTTTGGTCACAAGTTCCAAATCTGTATTTAGCAAGACATTTTGTGTTAATACTTTTGCTGATTCTCGGGTAACCATGCATTTTCTTTAGCTCTCAATCGACGTTGTTTGCTCTGGGGGAAGCGGGCTGGTATTTTCGGGTTGTTTTGTCCGTTGTGTTTTCAATTTTGTTTTGGGATTTTCTATGGGCTTGATTCGTTTTTAGGGAAGGCCTTTTGTGTTGTTTTTGTTGTTTGCTTTTGTGGTCTTGTAAGTGTGACTAGAAATTCTTTTGGCGCAGTGGTTGCGGGTCATCCTCGTTTTCGTCGAGCCACTGTCGTCGGCTTTGCTTTCTTTTTTTTTTTTCTTTTGAGCGTTGTGCTGTCTGGACCAGCAGCGTTATCAGTCGTGGTTGCTATATTAATATAGCTTGACATATGCCTTTTTCGAGGAGTGTGACAAGCAAAGCACAGATGTGTGTGACTGATATCAACAAGTATTTTTTTTGTTCATTTCTCTTTTTTTGAAAATTCCTCCAATTTATTATTAATCACCAATAGATGTACAAAGATCTTGAAAAATAATAAAGATTACAAACCAATCTTTGTACCACCTAGCAACGACTACAGATACTAATATGAGCCAAAGGCGCGCCGCTATTCTCGCCCCTCCATCATCGAAGTCAGGCAAAGCTTGTCGTAGTAAAACTTATTATAGTAACGAGAAATCACCAAGCTAAAACACAAAGGACCAGCACACCAGAGCAACAGCCATCACTAATGATGGCAACCGTACATCGAAAGAGACTGACCCAAAACCACACCCATGAACATGAAAACCGATCGGATGCTAGTAGATCTGCCGGACACACGACTCCACACATCCTCCGTCGGCGCTAGACGCACCTCCAGAGCTTTTATTTCTGATATTGCACATGTATGTGTAATTGCATACGTGTGTGTAATTACCATATATGTATTAACTAAAGGGCTGTGCTAACTAGGACGCATCCCTTAGATTAGTTTTCTGTTGGCACGGGTTAAATATGACAACACAATCATACATGCGGTCCAGTTAGCACGGATCATTCTTTTTGAGTTCTAAACTTTAAAATATCTTATCTCTTGAACTGTAGTTCGAAATTTAGATCCATTTTTATGGTTAGCTTTTTCACGTCAAGATCTTTAAAACTAGATCTCATGTTGATATATTTTGACAACTTTTTCCTGATCCTAGTTACCAGATTACTTATACTTGGTTACCATGTAAATTCAAGCTGGTTACCAGGTTAAAATCAAATGGTTAATAGAGGTTTTTAAACTTTGTTTCTCAACTATGTAAGCCTTATATGATGGTAATACATTTTTTTATATGTTTAGAATGGATCAAGTATCTACTTTCTGTACATATAAATCATTGTTATCATTAAAAAGATGTAAAATTTATCTGGTGACTGTGTACTATTTGGCGGTAACTGTTATCTATCAATCTGATAGATATAGTACAATAATGTGCCAAGTGGCGAAGGAAAAAATATCGTCAAAACATATCAAGATAAGATCTAGTATTGAAGTACTCGTCGAGGCGAACCTAGCGGTGAAGACGAATCATCAATTGGATTAACGGTTTAAGAGATAATGTATTTTAAAATTTTGGATCATGGAAAGATTTCTTGCATGCATGTTGATGTCAGCTCCTCCATACTTATAGGAAAAACTAGCGAACACCCGCCGTATGAAAGAACATGAGTGGACATGAACACATATTAGAAAGATCGTTAATTAAAACTCCATGACATTTTTCCCATGCCAATAATTCTTTATATGAAATTTGTATATAGACATGTAATTGAAACCCCATGGCAAATTTCTCCACTTCCCCTCTACTAATAAGCTTTTTGATATGCAATTGCAAATATATGTGTAATGGCATACATGTGTGCAATCGAACCCTTTATGTGATTTTAGCTTTTTTTGGCACGTACAAGTCAAGTTAGAAGCACATATATTATGATAGATTTGGGTTGTTTTGATTTTGAACTTGTCTGACTATTTTTTCCATGACCTTTAAAACCCAACAAAGCCAAAAGAAGCCTAAAATAAGCCAAACTGGTGACATAGATCAATGGAGAGCTTACAAAACTCTCGATCGATTGACCCAGAGCTAGGCAGCATGTCCTTTGTTAATTTCTTGCATCTCAGACGCATTGATAGCTGCCTGGCACATAACATTCCTTTAGTTTTCATCATTTTGGAGTGTTGAATCTTGCCAGGAGTACATCACTAATCACTGCATCCAAATTGGCCTCGGCTGGTCCACCTGGTAGTGTCGCCCGCACGGCCTTTTCCTTCCACTCCGCCGCACGCTTCCTCATCTCCTGCCCCTTCTCCCCCTCCATCACCTCCCGGATCATGGCTGCCAGCTCTACCCTTTTCACCTCCCCGCTGATCTCCATCCCGTTTCCCCACTCGGTGCACTTGTACCGGCAGTTGGTCTGCTGCTCGGAGAAGAAGGGCCAGCTCAGCATTGGCACGCCGGCGCAGACACTCTCCAGAGTCGAGTTCCACCCGGAGTGCGTCAAGAAAAGCCCCACCGCCTCGTGAGCAATTACCCTTTCCTGGGCACACCATGTTGTCAGCATGGAGCGGCCGCTGACGGCGGACATGAACTCCGGCGGCAGCACGGCCGTGTCACCCTTAACAAGGTCTGGCCGGATGATCCACACGAACGGGTAGCCGCTGTTGGCGAGCCCCCACGCGAACTCGAGGAGCTCGGCGTTAGTCATGACGGTGATGCTGCCGTAGTTGACGTACACGACGGTGCCGGCGCCGTGCCCGTCGAGCCACTCGAGGAGGCCGTCGTCCTCCTCCTTCCAAAGGTTGGACCCGAGGCCGTCGACCGTGGTACCGGCCGGAACCACGAGGCTGGCGAAGCGATGGAGCGGGCCGACGGCGTACATGGGCGGGAGGATCTCCCGCATGGCGTCGAGGACTGGTCCCTCGATTTCGTCGAAGGTGTTGAGAATGACCGCGGTTGGGAGCGATAACCGCTCGGCCATGTTCATTACGAAGTTGAGCAGGACGTCGTCGCGGTCCGTGGTGCGTATGAAGTTGGGGAAGTCGCGCAGCCGCATGCCCTCGCACATGCCGCGGAAGCCGTGCACCACCGTGTCGAGGTGTGCCTTGTCCGTGACCAGTGCCTCATCTGCACACGCACAAGAGTCACGTAGCAGAACACACTTGTCAAAAATTATCAATTCCAAACGGAACTGACTTAACGGAACCTTTGAAAGGCACGAAACCCTGCTCGATGAGCTGACGATAGTGGCGGTACCCCATGAACCCACAGGCGCTAGACGTCCACAGCGCGGCGCACGGCACCCCGATCTCCTTGGCGGCATCATAGGCGAACGACATGACACCATCGGCGAGGAGGCAGGTGACAGGCGGTGCTCCAGAGCTGGGGTCATTGAGCCTGGCAAGAAGTGCCCTGAAGTGGGGGAGGCAGGTGGTAAGGACGGCGTAGCAAACTTTGGCGACGTCCAGGTGGGCATCGGCATCGGATGGCGGCAGCCCGTCCGGCATGGCGACGAAGCGGAAGTCCGGCAGGCCGTCTAGCGCTGCCGGTCCACGCGAATCGAGCAGCCGTTGGTGGTTGAACTCGCTGTTGACGAAGGTGACGTGGAAGCCCCGGGTGTGGAGTATCTTGGCCAGCTTCAGCATCGGCGTTATGTGGCCCTGCGCGGAGGCCGGCAGGCAGACGACGTGCGGCTTCTCACCGGCGGCCACCATTTTTCTTAGTGCCTGAGTTATTGTTTTCAGCACTTCTGATGAATACTTAGTTAGAAGGTGGTCACTCTATAGGGAGTTAACTTTCGAGGTAGTTTGTTTCCATCTACTAGCTAGGTTGGATTGGAATGTTGTCTTGTTCGTTTCTTCCAATGGAGACGGCCAAGCTGCCGGCGTATTGTAGACTCCACTCGCCACTTGGTCGGTAGTAGTCCGCCTCGGTCACTAGGCGCCGGCCGATGTGCGACGATTGATCCTTTTGCTAACGATTCTCACCCAATTGTTACAGATGCCTTTTTACATGCATGCACTTGTTGCATACGAGTGTCTTCGAGATATTTGTCCTGAATGTATGTTGTTATTACACCGTAGTTTCCTAGTCCTCTCGTGTTTATTATGTGTGTCTTCTTTTGATAAGGAGGTAATCAGCCTTTCGCACACCCGACACATGCCCCTGCTAGGTTTACCAGTTCTCCTACCTTCATAAGGCGATGCGTCATCCTAGGCTTAGCAATGCGCCAGTTTCTCTAACCCACAGGGTTATATTTTTGTCGAAGAAAAGCCACATATTGTTTGCATTTTAATGGCACGCACATTTCAAGATAAGACATACTAGATCAAATCCATATCAATGTATTAAAATAGATTTTTATTTGTGGGCAGATCAAATTGGTTCATTTACCGAACCAGTAAATGAACACCTTTGTGCATATGATAACTGAACCTGAATAAAAACCCGAGCGAGCACAAAAAGTCAGTTAGTTCAATTCCTGATTTTACTGGTATGGTATAAAGATTCCCCAAACATTTTGAGACTAGTATTTTCATTAAATGCAAATATAGCTATGGCTAACCGAAACAAAAAAAAACATTCTAAAAAATATTACCACCCCAACGAAGAATAGTTTCACGTTCCCAAGGTAGTCTCACTTCTAAAAATCGAAAGAGAGTTTATTTGTTCGGCAAACATTTCGGATCAAATGGTTTGGATCAAAGACACAAACATTGTAATCATAAAGTTCTCTCGGACTTTATTCATGGTGTGATCGAAAGATCTTACAAGTATTTACAAGATGGACCTCGTCGAGTCTATAGATGCACCCGACAAGAGTATATGAATATAGGGTTTATGACTACAAAGACTAAAGTTTGGACGTGGGTGTCTATTGTGGTGAATGGTCTTTATTATATATAGGCATTGGTGGTGTCAGATTCTTTATGGGTCAGCTTAGGTCTTCATCTTGTTTTATACGTCAAGTTGCTTTTTGATTTTTCTTCAATGTTCATCTGGTTCCGAGATTCTTCGGGAAGTCTTCTTGCAACACGACATGTCGGATCGGTTGAGAGCTATTGGATACAGGCCTCCAAGTCACGGACATCGAGATCGTCGTGGGTAGGAAAAGTGGTACAAGGACCATGTAATGAGGATTATAGGCCATGGTCCACTCATCTCTGACACATCCTGAAGATCAGACAACAGAAAAGGATAATCACTTAAGAACTTCATCCCCAGAAGGATCCGGTCATGTGGATATCTCCTTCCGGTTTGATGATATCTTTAGCCAAGATTACAGGCAAACTCCATCCATATCCTCACAATGTAAATGATTGGTGGTCCGATTTATTGAAATTTTCTAGTGTAGGCCTATGAATAAAATAATTACCCAAAAAGTTAAAGACCCATACATGCATTGCAAGTGGTTAGATTAAATTTAATCGTGCACACTAGTGGAGAGGGACTTAGGCAATTTTTTAACCGTTGCTCTTCGTGTAAAAGAAAATATGTTGCTCTTGTACCATCCTTTAGAAGTTTCAAAAGAGGTGTGGTTCACGCTCACTCCTCCGAGGTCTGCCTCGCCATGTGCGTGTTGTGTTTCATGAGCATGCATATTTTTTTCTCCAAAAATAATTAATTATGATTAATTTCAAATCTTAATGGACAAATTAATCAACTAGCCGATGTGCACTAATGATTTTCACGAAATTATTAGAGTTGTTTTTTTACATGCATACACTTGTTGCATACTAGTGTCTTCAACATATTTGTCGTCTTCAAGATATTTGTCATGTATGTATATTTTTACATCGTAGTTTCTTAGTCATCCAGTGTTTATTCTGTGTGTCTTCTTTTGATAAGGATGTAATCGGCCTTTCGCACACCCGATGCATGACCCTACCAGGTTTAGCAGTTCTCCTACCTTCGAAAGGCGATGTGTGATCCTAGGCTTAGGAATGTGCTGTGCTAGTTCACCTACCACACAACATTGTATTTTCGTCAAAAGACAAGCTACCTATTGTTTGCATTGCAGTGGCACACACATTTTAAGATATGATATAGTAGACCAAATCCTAATAAAGGTATTAAAATAGCTTTTTACTTGTGGGAAGATCAAATTGTGTTCATACAGAACCTACTAGTAAACGAATATATTTGTGCATATGCCAAGCGAATCAGAATAAAAACTAGAGCGAGCACAAAAAATCGGTTAGCTTAGTTCCTGGTTTTATAGTTAAGTTAGAAAGATTTCTCTGACGTTTTGAGAATGTATTTTTAGTAAATACAGGTATAAATACCTATGGCAAACAAAACAAACAAATTCTTAAAATATATTACCACCCCCAAGATCACAAGTTAAAGAGCATAGGAAAAAGAAAATGATAATCACTCGAGAACTTCATCATGGGTAGGCTCTGTTCTCGTGGAACTCCTCTTCCGTTTTGGTGAGATCTTTAGCCAAGACTACGAGAAAATCCGGCCATATCCTCAAATTGTAAATGTTTGGTGGCACAATATATTAAAATTTTCTAGGCCTTATACCTATGAATAAACTAATTACTCAAGAAAAATAAAAGACTGGTACATGAATTGCATGAGGTGGGAACTAAGTTTATTGGGTCCAACTAATTCTTAGGTTAATAATTCTCAGTCAGCTGACATCATCATGTTATTATGTAGCCTTTTTTCAATAATTTGATTAATTGGTTTATTTTTTCTTAATCAATTGGCTGAACTTGTGACAACTCATGTATTAGAGATTGTGGCATCTTCATGTCTTGTTTGTCTGATGTGCCTTCTAGTTCATGGCATGTTGCTTTTTTTCTCTCATGGACCATGTTGATATCATATGAACAATTTTTTATTTCCTTTATTTGAATGTTTGGAGTTTGACTAAATGCCTGGAGTAAGGGATACATGAATATTTCAGTCTCTAATTGGTGCCTTCATCTCGAATGTTCGCCGTTTATTTTCTCTCTGACGTTTTACATGAGTTTTGAAGAAATATCAGCTGCGAATGGAAAAATCTTAGTTGCAATTCTATTTGCAACTAAAAAAGCTCGGTAGCAATCCTTACAATTAAAAAATGGTTACAATCTCACTTATAACTGAAATTTTTTTAGTTGCAAACCCACTTGCAAATAAAAAACTCAATTATGATACCACTTGCAACTAAAAAAGGCTCAGTTGCAACTCACTTATAACCATATAAAAAATCAGTTGCCACCCCACATGCAACTAGAAAAAAACAATTATGTTGCAACCCCACTATAAACCGAAGGAAAATTAATTGCAAACCCACTTGCAATTTTTTGAAGCAAATTGGTTGTAACTTTTCTTGCAACTAAACAAAATTATGTTACGATCCTACTTGCAAGCAAGAAGAAAGTTAGTTTACAACCGAATTGCAACTAAAAAACTAAGTTACAAAACCACTTGCAACTGAAGAAATTTTTAGTTACAACCCCATTTGGTACTATAAAATCTTAGTTGCAATCTCACTAGCAACTGATAAAAATCAGTTACAACCCCCTTGCAACTAGAAAATTTTAGTTTCAATGCTACTTGCAACCACTCAATTGCAAGTGCACTAAAATTGTTCATCAGATAAAAATAATATACTCCAAAGATTAGCAGCCCCTAGCAGCTCAAAAAGCAAAAAAAAATGCTTGCAACCTATCATGGTCAGCTGACCAGGCATGGGCTATTGTTGGGGTTATGCTAAATATGTATGTAAAGAACATGTTCTTATTCCGACAAGTTTGGATAGCCCACATATGGTGGTTAGATCCATGGCCTAATCGGGCGGTTCAGCTGCTGATAGTAAGCCGAAGGTTAAGCCTGAGATGGAAGGCCGTGTGCCACTGCCTTAGTTGCAAGCCGGTGCCTTCGTGAATAAGACTATAGTTTATGTATTAGTCTAGAAATCTGTAACCAATCTGTCTAGAAATCTTCATATACCTTTAGGTCTGGCCGTCTTATAAAGACGGCCTAGGGGAGACTTTAGGGCACAAAAAAAATACGCATAATTATTTATGTGACCTTTGATTATTGTCGTAATAGTGATTTATTTGAACCTGGGTAACTTATATACCGCCGTACCGGATGCTTTCCGCCTTTATCCCGCTCTAAACACTTTGTGAGGACGTCCTCATGGCGTACTCGTTGATAATACCACGACCTAACTAATCGTATGCATGTTCAATGATAGGCAGCAAGAGACTGATCCCTATGTTAATTAGAAAATCGCAATTTAATCCCACATTACTAGTGTAAAGTTACTTAGACCACTTTATAAATGTTGATAGTCAGGTCAAAGAAAAATTATTGCTCTATACCTTTCTTTGGAAGTTCAAAAAGAGGTGTGGTTCACCTCCAATCGTCAACCTCACCATGCACACGTTGTGTTTTATGAAACGGTTGAGCCAGACTCAGAACAATGCATATTTTTTATATTTCTTCTACTTAGGGGTGGACTTTCAGTCATGACCGACAATTCGGTCTTTGTATTTCGGTCTATCTTAAATTCGGTCCATGAAAAAATAAAGACCGAATTATACTTGATAGTTTTACTATTCAAAAAATTCGGGTACCTACTAATTCGGGTTCGGGTTCGGTCATGACCGAATAACATGGTCAATATTGTCAACACAAAAGATAGACATTACTTATTAAAAATATGACAATATTTCAACTATATTTTAAATATTTTAATACATATGTTATCATTTAGTGGAAGAAATAAACGTGCAACAATCCTAATAAAATGTAGCAACTCTACAATAACACTTTGATGATCATTCAACAATGGCATAATTCATGCACATCACACAGATTTGGAGTTTCAGATAGTCTCATGTAAAATTCGGTCAGTTCGATCTATTCGGTTACTTAGGAACTAAAGACCGAATAGACCAAACTAAATTCGGTCTATAAAATTCACTATCCAATTTTCTTGTCGGTCTTTTCGATTTCAGTCTATTCGGGTTCGGTCTCGGTCTTTTCGGTTTTGGTCTTCGGTTATCGGTTTTTATGCCCACCCCTACTTCTACTCACAAAATAATTAACCATAATTAATTTTGAATCTTAGTGGAAGAATTAATCGGACATTACTAATTTACTCACTTTGTGTGGTTGTGTCGGTATGTATATGGGATTAACCCCACGTCTTCCCAGACAATTGTATAAGGTGGTGTCGGTCATATCTATTTTCTCTTGGCATATATAACACAAAAACACACCAATCATTTGCCTCGCCTTTAGGTCTTGTTTGTCCCACTTATCGGTGTGGAATGCGAACCGGGAGAGCATGCCTCCATAAATATGTTGTCTCTCGAGATCCTATACGTACATAAAAGAGCCGATAAGGGTTTTAGGAATGTACTTGCATGACAGCTTGCAACTACATCGAACACTTCACCGGTATTTCTACGATCGATGACATGACTTCTCTGACCGCCCTGACTAATCCGCCAACACTGCTGAGGTTGATGTGAAGTCAATTTCGTATGTTCTCTTAACCCTATTGTTAAATATTGTCATGCTCTTTTTGTACTAACAGTTGAGATAGATATGTGATGTTTACCGATCTTCTTAAGTTGCATATCTAGTTTTCTTAGTATTATTCACATGTTTTATTTGGATAGATTGTTTGTCTTGATGTACCTAGTTACTTACGAATTTAATATGTGAGAAGTTCATCATATATTCGGTATTAATTATATCCTTCTCAGAGTAAGATATTCCCATGTAGTCATTGAGCACCTCTATTTGTAGGATGATTATTGTATGCTTGATTTCTAGCCTCTATGTATGATTGTTTCTGTACCGCCAAAATGGCTAACCCCTATATCCCTACCCATTTCATACAAGAAATAGCTACAAATGACAATCCATTAACTAAGAAATTTATCATACAATTTTACCTATTGCTTTCAATATATCACCACGTTGTATAGATCAAAGGTTCCCATATATCATATAAAATACTATTGTACTGATAAAGATTTCAATTCTTTCTTTTAACATCCTATTCTTCATAAAAAAGGTATCCATATCATATTTTTCATCTAAGATTTTACTTGGGGATCGTAGGGTTTTCATATTATTTTTCGTATAACATATCCTATTGTTGAGATCAAATGTTTTCATATTTTGTTTTGTCGAACATCCGGTATTTCTATTTCATATGATTTTCCTTCTAACATCATGATCAGAAAATAAGTCAAGTTGATACAACCAAAAGTATCACACACATATACATTTATGAGATGGTTTCAGTGATGATAATTATTTTATATTGATTGTGTTATTAGAAACAAACATAATATATTTTCTTAGTGTCTTGTATAGAGTTGTTTAAGTCACGTGCATGATACATATACAAATACAAGATCTAGTTGCAAATTATATAATGAGTTGCCATCATTCCATCCATCATGACTAGGAGCCACATGCAACTTGAAAGCTATTTCACATTTGTGGAGAGCATGGATAGAGACATTTATGCACAAAAATAAAGAGTTGATGTCAAAGTTAACTATGATGTAGGTTCCTACTATTTAGTCAAATAAGGGTATTAGATAAGGTGATTTCTATCTTTGATGATTTTTAATCTCATGGTATATATATTATCCATCCTAATTAATAAAGCAAAATGTATAAGGTATGATTAGTGGTGTCATTCCATATTTAGTTGATGATGATTTGTCCATCTTATATTATGTCTATGATACGATCATTACTATGGACCATGATCTAGAAAAAGTTGCAAAAATGAAAAAAATATACCATAACCTAGGTTAATATAGTTTACAAACCATATCAAAATAGTTTGATGTGCACCAAAGCTAAAAAAATATTTAATTATTAGCATATTTTTGAACCGAATTACCTGAATGCATAAGCCCACTTTAGCAATTTCTTCAATGGATTTGCGGTTCTTTTGTACTGAATCATCCATTCATTTCCGATCTCCGGTAAACATGGTCTAAATAATTTCCACGAATCGTATTTTTATGAGCTATTTCTGCATATTTTCGTTTATAGGATTCTAATGAAAGAATATGTTCAAAAAACAAATTATATTTTTCACTATTAGGGTGATTGAGTGAGTTCAAAGCCAATAAAACCTACTAAGGTTATATAGCTTAATAGTGCATTTAGAAATATAATCTAAGTATTAAGGGTATTGCATGTGCAACTGCGTGGGCAAAGGTAGTTTGAGCATAAATACATCTATTTGTACCAGAGGCAGGTAATATATAGATACATCAACAACCCAATACCCACAATTCCAGTATTCAAATGCCACACTCGGATACCTAGCTATCTAGTTTCTTCACAAGTTCAGGAGCAGGATATGGCCTAGGACCTAGAAATGGGAGGTGTCTGGAATCATGTAATTTTATACCGAGTATGTGACCCATACTTCATCCATACCTTTTGTCTATCTTGGATGTACACACAGTTCTAGCGAGGCTACGATTTCCCTGAACTTCCAACTTCTTGAAGCCAGTATAGTCAATGAAGTTTGTTAGCGCCCGCCGGGTCAGCCAAAAGGCTCCTGATGACATCGTCTGCGTGTGCAAATGCTATATTTGGTATAGCGGACCCTAGAATAAAGTCACTCCAAGGTATTAAGCAAAGAAATGTTGTGGTGCCGACAATGTAGTAGTGGTAATGTTGGTGACAACTACGATCTTGCAAGCATAGGAAAACTTTGATTTCATTTTTTGTTATGTATCTAAGATCAAGCAAAACCATAGTATTGCACTAAAGCTTACAGTTTGGTGTGCTCAACTTCCTTTTCTCTCCCCGGCCGCTTTCTTCCTCGTATAGAGTAAGGACTATGCCAACCTTTTCCTTCTATACTTTATATTCCGCCCAGATCCTTTTGGAGAAGTTCACCTTTCGAAAAAAATCATCCACACAATTCAGAATCTTGGTGCCTAGTTTCTGGCTGATTGACTATGGCTAGTGAGCCTCAACTACGCACTAGGACAATATTTGAATTAGGTAAAATTTATGTTCAGCAATAGGGACAGTGTACAGTTTGTGTCAGGCTATTGTAATGTGTGTACTTAAACTTAGGTATCTATCTTGAGTAACTAGTCACATACTCCAACTAAATCAATAACACTTATTATGAATACGAATGGAGTACAACAAATGTGTAAGGTTGCATGTTCATCCCGACCATACTCTAGTGGACATCGATGTATGTAGCAGAGGTGCGCCAATAGTCAATGCCCAATTGTGACGTCGGTGTAGGCCTCACGGCAGAACCACATTGAAAACATTTGTGTTTCTTCATGTCCTTTCTAGAATGATATTGATATGGTTCATGTCCTCAAATAAATAATAACCCTCTATTTTAGTGCATCTAAAGACTCCTAACAGTTTATACTAGTCTTAAATAGGAGACTAATAATACAGTTTATACTAGTCTTAAATATGAGACTAATAATGTAGGCTGTATTATTAATATAAGCTGTATTAGTACAGCTTATACGAGTAAGAAAATCGGCGTTCATAGGATAGAAATGTCGTAGCCCGGTCCAGCCTAAAAGTTATTCCAAGCCCAAGGTAGGGAATAGGCATCGAGGCCAGCCAGAGCGCAGCCGATCCGATGTGATCCCCCGACGCTTCACGACGTCCAGCGCAAACGGCATTCTGGCGTCAACGACTACACACGTTGCCTTCCCTTAGCCCCTCGCCCGTCGCGTCCTCCTCGCCGTCCAGAAGCGCCTCCAGCTGCGGCGGGATGGCCTCCGGCGTGGCGGCGTTGAGCTGGATCAGGTTGTCGTTGTCCCCACCATCGTCTATCCTGTCCGCGACCGCGGCAAAACGCAGCCTTATGTACGTATGCACTCACAGAGGTGCAGGTGGATGCGTGCGGTACCTTTGTCGATAGGAAGAGCCCGTCCAACATATGTACGTCTGTGTTGGAACGAATACTACCACGAACATGTTGGAACAAGTTATGTTCATCGACCGGTCCTTGTTCGTATTACAAGCTGGGCCTGCTTGTTCATTTTTTTCACAAAGTTTATAAGTTCGGCCTACTGAACCTAATCTCTCATGTTTGAGTACTAGTAAAAGTTGCCCACGAGAAAGGAGCCATATGAACCATCAATCCATATTTCCTTTTTTTCCCCTCTAATAAGTCTAATAAGTAATTACTAGTGCAGCACATGACGGGGATTTGGTTGCAAGACAATCTGGCCTGTCCAAAGTATCCTGTACTCCTTTCATTTGGGATTATAGGTCATGCACGATTAACTAGGTTGCTAATTTGACCAATAAAATTTAAATAGAATATCATAAAAATTATACCATTAGAAACTTTAGATGCTATATTTTTTAATGGTATAATTTTTATGCGATATAATTTATATTTTATTACTCCCTCCGACCCGAATTACCGTTCGCAGCATAGTTCAATCTCAATTTTGCAAAGAACTCCTTATTACATTGAAAACGCTTCAAATTTGACCTTCCAATTGAAATTTCAAATTACGACCTTCGTCTTCGTCTCCGTCCGCGTCCGTCCTCCCGTGCCTGGTCGTCGTCCGCGTTCGTCCTCCTGCGCCAGGTCGCCATCGTCAGGCTCCAGCACCTCCGTCCACCTGCAACAGGTCGCGATTATTGGCCTCCCGTGCCTCCAACCTCCCGCGCCAGGTCCGCGATCCCCCAGGCAACGTGACCATTCTCCAGCGTCCTGCGCCGCCGCGGGGCTAGCTGCCGCCGCCGCGGACAAGACTTGGCGGCTCCTGACACGGCCCCGTCGTCTGACGCGTCCTCCTCGTCGAGCTACATCGCCTGATGCGCGTCGAGCTCGGCCCCTTGGCGGCGCCTCCCTCTTCGGCCCCGACTACCTCAGCGGCGGCTGGATCCCCGCCGGTTGCTGCCGAGATGTACAGGGAGAAGCACGGAGAAGTACAGGTAGCAACTGCAGATCGAGTCGCCGCTCGTGTCTATCTCCCATCGGTGGATCAAGACCAGCAGCAGAGAAGAACAACAGCAGAGAAGAACAACCTTTCTGTCTACTGTTCACCACATCAAGATCGCAGAGGAGCAGTTTCATATTTTGCTGGTCAATGTCCTGAAACAATGTAAGCACTCGATGATCTTAACCTCCGTCCACCACATCTGGATACTTATGCCTTCACATCCAGGTGCCTAGACAAACTGGAATAAAATGGTTATGAGATGTGCGAGTAAAAAATGTTCTTGCCACTGTGGCACAATGGTTATGAGATGAGCTGATCCACAAGTAGGAGTTCAAGATACTGTTTCTGTATGAACAAGGAGTACAATTGTGCTAGCTCAACTAGTTTTCCTATTTTGGGGGATATATAGAGAGAGAAGCTAGAAATGAACAAAGAAATGGTTTATAGACAGAAGCAGTAAGAAAATATAGACAGATAGAAGGCCTTGCAAAAATCTCTCATATCTGAAGATTTTTTTGCAAAAAGATTTAGAAATGTACTGCTTCATGCTTGGATCACCTGAAGATTTGGTCCTCTACCAGGTACTGCTTCAGACCTCTTGTTAGTGCAATTACCCTTGTCCAGCCATTCTCAGACGATGCTGATCCGCTTGCACATTTTACAACATCCAGGAATATATTTGGAGGTATTGACAAGTAGAAAAATAGTTGCATATTATTTAAGTGATTTAGAAAAAAAGAATGAGCAAGGACTATATCTCCAGCAATATGGCCATTTTACTGCTCAATCTGGTTCATGACAGGAGCAATTTCTGGTTCATTACGCAGCAGGGAAGTAACTTCAGAAGGCACCAGCAGAGTTATGGAGCGACGATATAGAGGACAATCGGATGGCCAAAGGACAGATCCATGCAGCCAGACACCCAAGACACAGTGTCCTGAACACAACACAAACAGTAGCATCATGTGACTTGTTAAAACCAATGACATGGCCAAGTTATGTCCACATACAGCAGCAGAGATTCAATTTTGTTCATGGAGAGTACACGGAGAAACAAAATGTTTGCAGTTAGTCAAACAATCAGCTCGCAAAAGAAAAGCAATAACATGACCATGTTATGTCAGAACACAGCAGTGCAGCTCAAATTTGATTTTGTTCATCACGAGTCCACGAGCAGCAAAATATTTGCAGTCAGTCGAACAATCAGAAAAAAAACACAATGGCATGACCAAGTTATGCAATACATTCAGCAGTGGAGATTTAATTTTGTCCATGAAGAGTCCAGGAGGAACAAAATGTTTGCATTTCAGTCAAACAATCAGCGCAAAACACACATGTCATGTCATTATTCAGCAGCGGAGATTTAATTTTGTTCATGAAGAGTTCAGCAACAGAAAAATGTTTGCGGAGATTTAATTTTGGTCATGTCCAAGGAATCAGCGCAAAACACAATGCCAAGTCTAACAACAGATCTAATTAAGCAAAGCAAGCATATCATCTAATAATCATCTACAGCTGGGTATTCTGAAGGATCACGAAAGCAGCAGGTAGATCTGGTACTGGTGGCATGCAGTTAACATGATCAAAACGCTCTCAGACATTGCAGATTGAACAATGCACTAGCTGCAAATGCTCTTGAACCTTCGTAGTCCAACAATCTCATATGTATGCAGTTTCCACTAGCGCGCGCACACACACACATACTACATAGATAACATACGCCCACCAACAGAGAACACTGAAACAGAAATACAAAAGTCATGTGCTACCAAGTGATGAATACAGTGTGTTTTCAGTCTAGGAACTGAAAAATTGTTGAAAAATTGTTAAGCTGAAAGTAGTACTATGGCAGGTAATCGCTGCATGTCTTACAGGTTAAACTGAAACTTTCAATTGATTTCCACAAAGTTAATCAACATCCACCACAATACTGAACATGCATATGTAAGAAATAATTCATGCCATCATCAAAAAAATAATCTATTACCAAGAAAGAATAAATAATCTTGCAAATACCAATTAACCAAGTACTCACTATGCAATCAACATAACTAGTAATAGCAGAGAACTGGAGCTAGACCTGCTATTTCTCTGATACAGACTGCACAGCGGTGGCTGAGCAGAGAACACCTACATAGCACCATGAGCAGTAGCTTGCTGCTGCACCCAGCGTGCCGCAGCTCATCGGATAGGAGAGTAGAGGAAGTGGTGGTGGGCGAGAAGGCAGAGGGGTTGTATGCTTGAGCTGGGAGGGTAGTCGTCGGGACGAAGTAGAGGTACCCGTTGGAGGATCCGCTGGGACACGAGGGCCGCCGCCGCTGGAGCGTCCAAGTCGCGCACTTTGTAGGAAAAGGGAGCCCTTTTCCTTGATCTCCCCTCCATGTTTGGTTCTGGTTCGTCACAGAGGAGGAAAGAAGTTGCAGGCGATGGAGGGGCGGAGCAGAGGCGCAGGCAAGGGCGTGGACGGCGCGGGCGGCGCAGCTAGCGAGGGATAGGGCGGCGACAGGAGTGCGAATTTGGGGGAAGGAGACGACCGGACCTCGTGTTTTGTCGGAAATTACTCGAGGGGCTTTTTGTAAAATTTGGACGCGGCCGTTAATTCGGGCCAGAGGGAGTAGTCAAATTAACGAGGAAATTGCAGAAAGCTACCACAATTCGGGCTGTCAGAACGACTTAGTATCAACATTTCTAATTTTTGCTAGTCAGTATCAATTTTGAGTCATAGTGTTGCAAATTACAGTAATTTTCATCTAACTGCATTTTAACATGTTTCCTGACAAGTGGGGCCCATCTAACAGAGCGGACTAGTCAATAAAAAATGCGACGGTGGAGGATGAGCTGAGCTGGACGTTAGACCCATTTGTCAGACCGCGTCCTCTTTGTCTCGTCCCCTTTCTCTGCCTGCTCCGGCTGCCAGCCACAATGACCGGACCAGGTGCTCACCGCGTCCGTGCTTCAGATCCTGGGCGCATGCGAGCTCGGAAACTGCCTGCAGATGGCGGGGTGCGGCGTGCTGCGTGACAGCGCCAGGCCCAAGGACGCCGCTAGCATCAACCTCCGGTCGTTCTACCTCGTCGGTACACCGGTGGCGCTCGTCCTCGCGTTCTAGTACCACTACGACTTCAAGGGCCCGTGGCTAGGCCTCCTCGCGGCTCGGGTGGCCTGCGTGGTGCGGATGCTGCTGGTCATCGGGCGGACGGATTGGACGACGGAGGCCAAGCACGCGCAGCAGCTCGCTGGAGCAGGCGTGGTCACCACGGCGTCCTCGGTCCTCGGCGTCCTCGGTCGGTGTAGGGCCGACAGCGGATGTCGCGGGGGAGGAGGAGGCCGCGGCAGTGGATGCGTGCCTCCAGCGAGCTCCCGCTTCTCAGCACGCGCGCCAGGGACGCGACCGAGGACGCGGCATCCGACAGAAGAGCGGCAACGATCCGCTTCCGGTTCTCCTCTTCGATGCAGCTGGACCCGGCCATCACAGCGAGCACCCGCACGGCCACCTCGACGCTGGCATCGGCCCTCCTCCGCCGGAGAACGGAGGCCAAGGTCTCGGCGGCGTCGGCTGCCCTCGCGAGCGCGTTCTTGTCGAACTCGTCGACGTCGTCGTCCGAGAGAAAGGCCGCGAGATTGTGGAGCGTGGTGCAGGGGTCCTGGCTGCGTTCAGCGATGTTGCGGAGGAGATCGGCTGCGGCGGCGGCCGGCGTGGGGCCGACGACGGATGCCGCGGGGGAGGAGGAGGAGGCCGCAGCAGTGGACGCCCAGAGGGCGATGAGGCGGCGCAGCGTGAGGTTCGGGACGAGGTCGGTGGAGGGGAGCGGGAGCATGGTGGCCGGGTAGGTGCTGTTGCCGGAGTCGATCCAGCGCTGGATGGAGGCGCGGTCGTAGGAGACGCCGGTGCAGAGGCTCACCGGCGACCGCATGACGTCCAGCGAGATGGGGCACCGAAAGAGGCTGGGGACTTTGACCTCCAGGCTGTAAGATCTGGCTAGATAGAGACACGTGGAGGAAGGAGAGATGAAATGATGAGGGGTTGACAGGTGGGCCTCACTTCCACCTGAGCTCCTTCTAGACATGCGCCGCCGACTCAGCACTTACAGCCCGGGCCCAGTAGTCAGGGTTACTGTTAATATGCTATTAGCCGTGAATTAGTCTGATTTGCAACGCTGTGACCTGAATTCGGTACTGACTCGCAAAAATTAGCAATATTGGTATTGACTCGTACTGACAGCCCGAATTGTGGTAGTGTTATGCATTTTACTCCAAATTAATGATCTAGGTATACGCGTAGGACCTATAATCCCAAACAAAGAGAGTATCAAGTAGAAATCGTCTAAGCAATTCTTAGTAAGAAGCGATAGGATGGAGTTGATAGTACGAAACTACCACTTTACATGTCAAATTTCTCAAATGTACCCGTTGACTCCCATATCGCAAAAAACTACCACATCTAAGACAAGTTTTCGCAAAAAAACTACCATATCTAAGACAAGTTTTCGCAAAAAACTCTAATCTTGGTCTAAACATGAATTGACACGACGCTGGGACCCACCCGTCAGGCTGACGTGGCAGCGCGAGACGACGTGCCGTCTGCCGTTTTACACGAAGGTCCTTAAGTTTTGACTGAAAATTACGCCGAAGTCCCTGGCACTGGCAGTTTTTAGAAAACTTCCTATTATTATTATTATTAAAACCTTCATAACTTTTGAATACGAATTCAAATGGAAAAAGTTTCAATACAAAAAGTGTTCAGAATTGTTTGAATATTTAAAATATAAATGTTATCTATTATTTTATATAATTAAAATATGCAAAAAGATACATATTTATTTTATTAATAATGCAAAAACTTTGGAAATTCATAACTTTAACTATATAAGTCCAAATAATGTAAATAATATGTCTAAATTTATTTAAAAAATCCAAGAAATCTATTTCTTATATTCATAATGCATGAATCACATCTGTTCTTCTCGGATATTTTGATTATGCAAGTAATCATAATAATAAATGTGTGTGGGCCAACAACCAACTGACCACGGTAACATCTGGAGGTTACTCCCTCTGTTTTAAATTATTCCGGACGCACGCTTACCTAGGTGGTCTAGTATTCTCTAATTTTTCATCAAAAAATTCTTAAAATTTTTGGTATAAGTAGTACATATTTCATACTATCTATTTCAAAAATTCGCGGATTTTTTTGAATGAAAAATAAGAGAGTACTAGTTCACCTACATAAGCGCGCCGGCGGAGTAATTTGAAACAGAGGGAGTAGTATATATTTGAGCTGGGGCCTTTGCTCGGCACGCTCAACTTCACAGAAGCGCAAAATCGTTCGTGAGAGCTAAGAAGTGTGTTGTCCATCGGAACTCGATCGATCCCCATGGAGAAGCGCAAAATCGTTCGTGATATTATTCCTTGTGACAGAAAATGGCATAAGGTTCGTAATAAAATAAATAGAGATATGAATGATCAGTATGATAGTTATCGTTGCACGATCACAACAATCTTAAACTACCATGAAAAATATCTCGAGGTACCAAGGCCTAACCGGAGAGGATATGCGCAGTTCTGTTGACAATCCGTAGGAGCATCTCCTAATTCATCAGATGGATCTCTCGGCTGCACCACACCAGATTTTTTTTTTCGAGAATTTCCACACCAGAATTTTGCTTGCATGGTACTCACCATGTTCCAGTGCGAAGACGTGATCTCTCTTATCACGCCATACTGCACCTCAAATGGATGCAGCTCAGCACGGGTTACAGAAACAAGAATCATGGCACACACTTCAGATAGGTATAACTCTGCACCAGTGTGTATATTACTGGTCTAAGAAGTAGAGCAGGATTCAGTGGCCACGGTGACTCCCATGCACACTTCTCCTGGCAAACGTCAAGTAGCCAGTGTGTCCTCTAGCTGTGCTGCTAACCTGCAAGGCCTAGCCATAACAGAAGAACCCACATTAGCAGCTTCGTTGGTGGTTGCACTCTTCAGAGCACCATCGGGTACGTCATAGGCGAGCAAAAGAATTTCAAAAGTTCTAATATCTGCACAGGAACCCAGCAGTACGAAAATAAACTTGTGGCCTTCTATTCTTGGAAAAAGGTTAACTCATGAATATGCTAACTGGTCTTTACCTATTTAGAGATCATTGTAATAATTGCAGACTTCCAAGTTCTATGCAATTTCTATCTTCGCAGTCAACATTTCTGTAGGCACCAAAGACTTGAGTTTTACTGAAAATTATATCCATGTTTATAGCCTACACTGTTGTGCAATTCCACGTCACGGAAATTTGATAGATTGTTGTTGTTCCTATATAAACTTGCACATCACGACCGTGTATAACGTCCATCGCGCCTAGATGTCATCACATAACCACCAACCAACCACCGATTCGTCTCACACCGGAACCGTGCCTCATGCCGCCACCATGCCATATGCCACAACCTCGGTAAGGACAGCGCGCGGCAAAGAATCTCCCGATGCCCCACCTCATCGTCGTCGGGCTGAATTTCCCTGTCAGCATCATCGTGCACGATGAGGGAGGCAGCAGAAAAGAGTGGTACTAGCTAGTAGATTCAACCAGGGATGCCTCTGGTGTCGCCACTTTGTGGATGATATATATGGGGGTCATTTCTACCTTGGAGCACCTTAAAAATGTTCACATCTCACGGCCTCTGTACCAACCACGGGTTCATCACACATTATGAGCCAGCCAGAATATATTCTTGATTATGCAATTTAAACCTGGTTGTTGGTTTTGTACATTCAGGCCTTCAACCACTGAGAGGTAGGCAGCGGCGGACCTACAGGGTATGCCGGGTGGGCCATGGCATACCCTGCAGTCCGGCCCGTATACGTATACTAGCGAGCGAAGGAAACGTGCAGCCGGCTGGCCGGCCTGGCACAAGTTCGTATCTATCATGAGAAACAGGCATGTGGCCAGCTAGTTCGTATCCATCAGGCGAAAAAGCTGGCTATCGAGCGGGGCAGTTGCAGATCGCTCCGATCGATCTAGAAATAATCTCAGCCACGGGCACGCCGCCACACGCCGACGTCCAGCAGGTTTAATTCTTGCCCATTGCCGTCCGGTGTCAGGAGTCATCAACAATACTGCCGAGCGGATTGAAACTTTCGAATCAGCATCGTCTACCTCCGGCCTCCCGGCAGCAGGGAATCACCGAATTAGCACAAGTTTGTGACAACCGTGATCCTCTTTTTAATCTAATTTCTATTTCCTTCTTTCTTGAATTTGCTCTGTTACCTTGGTCTTATGTTAGCTGTAGTATGTTCCAGGACACTAGTCTGTAGTTCTACTGGTTGTCCTGTTCGTCAACACACGTTTAGTATGAGTACAACACGATAATCTTTTGTTCTAGCATTACATACGTGATTTATTAATAGAAGCCATATGCACTGTCAATTGCTTATCTATTTTTTCTAAAAAAATTCAGTCATGAAGAGAAGTGGAGACATTGCATCTTTGTTTAAGAGACACGCAGCCAAAAAAGCTATCACTGGTCCAAATAATCCTTCTTCGATTGAAACTGTGACGGAAGAGCACAGTCAAGAGCAAGAGAGGGTAATTGAAGAAACTGTGAACCATATGCCCTCGCCTTTAAGAATATATGATCTTCAAAGTTATCATGTTAATGATCAAGATGCAGTTCGAAGATCATATATTCTTAAAGGCCCGTTCAAACCTTATACACATGTTTTTCCAAAAAGAAACATTGGAAAAAGAGATCGTCGATTCAATGTGGTATGGTTGTACAATTATGAGTGGCTTGAATATAGTATCAAGAAGGATTCGGTGTTTTGCTTTGTATGCTACTTGTTCAAGAAGGATACTGGGCCAGATACATTTACTGTTGATGGGTGGAGAAATTGGAATATTGGAGAGAAAGCACTTTTGAAACATCTGGATTCTAAGGCACATAATGCAGCTCAAGAGAGATACATTGGGTTCACAAATCCCAAGGTAGCAATTGATTATCATATTGATAAGTGGACTGATGAGGATCTTCGTCTTTACAAGATAAGGTTGACTTATTCACTTAGATGTATCAAGTTTCTTTTGCATCAAGGGTTGGCATTCCGTGGACATGATGAAAGTGAAGATTCTACCAACAAAGGGAACTTCCTTGAACTGTTGGAGTTTCTTGCAGAAAATAGTCAAGAAGTGCATAAGTATGTTTTGAAGAATGCTCCAGGTAATTGCATATTAAATAGCCCAAAGATACAAAAGGATATTATTCAATGTTGTGCTTTGGAAACTAGAAAGAAAATTATTGAAGAACTTGGTGGTGAGCCCTATGCTATTTTGGCTGATGAGTCTAGTGATATATCACATAAAGAACAACTTGCTCTTTGTTTGCGCTATGTCGATCAATCAGGAAGGCCATGTGAGCACTTCATTGGAGTTGTTCATGTAGGTTCTACTACCTCTTTATCACTGAAGAATGCAATTGGAACTTTACTTGCTAGTCATGGTTTGACTATGTCTCAAATTCATAGTCAAGGTTATGATGGAGCTAGCAACATGAAAGGAGATATTAAAGGACTAAAAACATTGATCATGCAAGAGTCACCTTCTCCTTATTATATACATTGTTTTGCACATCAACTCCAGCTAGTTCTTATCGCTGTTGCTAAGGAAAATGCTGATTGTGTGAGTTTTTTGATCAAGTATCTCTCTTGTTGAATATTGTTGGAGTTTCTTGTAAGCGTCATGACATGCTTCGAAATGCTAGGCTTGATAATATCAAGAAAGCACTTGACTGTGGTGAACTTGAAACTAGGAGTGGATTAAATCAAGCGATGGGTTTGCCTAGGCCCGGTGACACTCGATGGGGCTCACATTTCAAAACTGTATACAACATTGTTGTTATGTTTTCCACAATTCATGACGTACTCACCAAGCTTGGAGATGATACCTCATATAAGTATGATTGGACAAGAATACATTATGTTCTTGGAGCATTTGAGTCCTTTGAGTTTGTTTTCTTTGCACACTTGATGGTTGTGATTCTTGGATATACAAATGAATTATCCCGGTGTTTGCAAAGAAGGGAACAAGATATTCTTAATGCAATCTCACTTGTTAATGGGGCAAAGGACAGGATACAACAATTGAGGTCTAATGGCTGGGTTCAATTTCTTGAGAGGGTCACTTTGTTTTGTGACAAACATGGTGTTGAAGTTCCTTCTATGGATGGTAATTATGTGCCTTATGGAAAATCAACAAGGTATGCCCGTTCCCGAAACCAAACAAATGATGACCACTTCAGAAGAGAAGTATACATTGGTGTGATCGATCAAATTAGCCAAGAGCTTGATAATCGGTTCGATGAGGTTAATATGGAGTTACTTTCTTGTATGTCGGCCTTCAATCCTTCAAACTCATTTGCTTCTTTTGATGCACAGAAGGTATGCAGACTAGCTCAATTCTATCCAAATGATATCCCGGGCAATTATTTGCTAAAGCTTGAAATGCAACTTGATAATTATATTGCTGACATGAGACGAGATGATAGCTTCCGAGGCCTAGAGAGTCTTGTTGACCTCTCAGTTAAGCTTGTTGAAACAAAGAGGCATAAAGTGTATGATATGGTTTATTTGCTTCTCAAATTGGTATTGGTTCTACCGGTGGCAACGGCAACTGTTGAAAGGGTGTTTTCTGCAATGACTTTAGTGAAATCAAAGTTAAGAAATAAGATGAGTGATAGTCTCTTGGATGATTGTCTAGTCACGTACATTGAGAAACATATGTTCTCTGAGGTGGATGAAGATGATATAATTGAGTCTTTCATGGCAATGAGGAAGCGTAGGCCAAAGAAATAGAACTGTAAGTTTATTTTATGTACATTCCTGAACATCATATGTTATTTTGACTTATTTGAATTTAGTCTTTCAATTACATGTTGTATATTGCTTCTATACTGTATTAAAATGCAAATTTACAATTATTTATTGCATTGGTAAATAGGTACCGTCTAAATAGCCATCTTTTTTTATTCCGGCATACCTATTGGTAAAATCCTAGGTCCGCCACTGGAGGTAGGCAATATATATAAATACACCGGCAAACCAACACCCACGATTCTATTAGTATCGAAATGCGACTCTCATACATCTATTTTCTTCAACATGCTCTGGAATAGGGTATGGCTTAGGACCTAGAAATGGGAGGTGTCTGGAATCATATAACTTCCTACTAAGTATGTGACCCATGGTTTATCCATAACCTTTGTCAATCTTGGATGCATCCACAGCTGCAACCAGGCTATGATTTCTCTAAGATTTCATCGTCTAGAAGTTCGTCCTTGGGGATAAGTTTGCTACCGTGGGACGGCTCCGCTATAGGACATGTCCATTCATTGTCTACAGGCGCAAATGTTCTGTTCAGTATATCGTACCTAAGTGAGTTGTACTATTCTAGTACCTACATGTTCAGTATTTCGGTCATCCAAACAATTAGGGAAAACCTTGAGCTCCTTTCCTATGATGCATCTTAGCTCAAGCTAAACCATGGCATTGCGCTAACGCTAACTAGTAGAGAGAGGTGAGCCCATAGTCAATATGTGGTGAGCAACCTAAACAAAACAATATCAAGATGGTTTGTGGTGCTACAACAACCCTACGGACAATCAGGGGTAAGTTCCGCTATTTACCCTTAGGAAGGAAAACAAAGCCTATGAGGCTATGCCCATATCTACAATTGTTACGGTTCTTCTCTTCATAAAAACAACTACCCAGTGGGCGCTAAAACAGTAAAACTACCCTACGAACAATCTTTTCATGTTACCATGTAGAAATTCTCCTCCCACTTCCATGGCTTGTGGAACTATAGATCCATATTGCTTTTTTTTAGGGGTCCATACTGCTTGCAATATCCAAAATCTTACTAGTGCAGAAAGAGAATCCAAAATCTTACTAGTGCAGAAAGAGAATCCAAAATCTTACTAGTGCAGAAAGAGACAGGTTCTGCATTCACAAATTTTGCTTGTCTCAGCTGTGGCAACTTCCTAGTTTGGTTATCTCCAATAGATAGTAATCTTTTCCTGCACAAGCAAAATGGTTTCATCAGCTTGTTCACTACATAGCGTAGTAATTCCTCATTTGTAGTTTACATCAGTTCGCTTTTCTAGTCGAGCAATCTGGCATCATGTCCAAAGCATCTTGTATCAAGTAGAAAGCACCCAGCTTGATCAAAATTTGATTTTATTCCTCAGAGGGGAGAGAGGAGGGCAATGTTGCACATAGCCCTTACAGTACAAACACGATGCCAAGTTCAAGAAACCTGACCAGCTAAGATGACCGAAATATGATTACAGATAGCCTCACAATGGGCTGCAGAGACACATTTCACGGTAACTGATATTCCTTGCGATAAAAGATTACTTCGGGTTGAGCATAAAAATAAACAGATATATGAATGATTAGTATGATAGTTATCGTAGCACGATCACAACAATCTCGAACTACCATGGAAAAAAATCTGAGACACCAAGGCCTAATGGAAAGGCAATATGCAGTTCTGTTCACAATAGAGCATCTCTAAACTCACCAAACAGATCTGTTGGCAGCACCACATCAGAACTTTGCTTGCATAGTCCACACTTTGTTCCATTGCAAAGGCGTAATACTTTCTTATAACGCCATACTGCACCACAAATGGTTGCAGCTCAGCAAAGATTACAGAAACATCAATCATGGTACACGCTTCAGATAGGGATAACTCTGCACCAGTGTAAATTACTGTTCTAAGAAGTGGAGCAGGATTCAGTGGCCACAGTCTGGGTCCCATGCACACTTCTCCTTGCAAACGTCAAGTAGCCAGTGTGTCCTCTAGCTATGCTGCAAGGCCTAGCCATAATAGAAGAAGTCTGTGTACTGTCGAAGGCTTCTCCGCCTGACCGAATTTTTCGTTTCTTCTCAGGAATTGAACCCACATTAGCTGCTTCGTTGGCGGCTGCACTCTTCAGAGCACCTTCATGTACGTCGTATGTGCGAAGAAGAATTTCAAATGTTCTAATATCTGCACAAGAACACAGAATTGAACTTTTGGCCCACTCTTCTTGAAAAAAGGTTAACTCATGAATATGCTAACTGATCTTACCTATTTAGTGATCACTGTAATTGCTTACTTTTATGCAGGTTCTATCTTAGCTTTTTTCTTGTGTGCAAAATCAAGCTAAGCCCATTAACCAAACTATTACTAAAATTAACTGCGATGGCGTGAGAGGTGATAGGGAGGTGCCAACCTATGCTTTATGTAAGAGACTAGATAATGCAGGAGTCAATGGATTTCCTTTGGTAATTAATTTTAGAGTGGTCTTGTTTGTTTTTGGTTTTTAATAGGAACTTTGCAAACCATACTCTTTAGGTGATTACAACAGGCTTTTTGAACACTCTACGGTCTATGTTTCGACTGCAAATGAACAAGAACTTGCAGTTTTTTTGTTTTCATATCTGTGAGGAGCATACCAAAATTAAGCTAACTACAAATCAATGACATGATTTAACAATAATTTGTGACAAGTGATGGCTTCAGACAGACCATTGATAAAGAACCAGCTGGGAAAAGTAAAATCATATTTCCATTCAGGTGCTTACATAGCAACAAAAGTTTCTGTTGTAATTAACATAATAATTAGAGGGAGATTATATGGATCCATGAGTCATATGAACTCATATATTAACACCATCAACTTCGAAACGAAGTAACAAATTAAGAACAGCACCGACCTGTGAAACATGATCTCATCACTTCGCAAGAACGCTGTACTTGCTCAATACAAGGGGAAAAGGAGCATAGAACGCCATCCTGTCGTAGCATTGTCCCAGCCGATGGTATTGCCAGCCAAGGCTGTGGCAAGTCAAGGAACACAGCATCAGCAGCTCCAGAGTGCTCTTCTGGGAACCCTGCTCCTTGTATGTCCCGAACAGCGACTGTAATAAGGCTACTTAGACCATTCTTCTCAAAATCTTCCCTATTTACAGAAGGAACTCAAATCACAATAACGCAAAAGCATATATTCCACATGACTGATAAATATATCCAACCTTCACAAATATATATTACTGAAAAGGTAGGTAGTATGTAACCTGCTAGACAAGAATTTTGTGCTCTTGTAAAGTATATTTTGCAAAGACTTTTCTGGTTTGAACTTTAATGTTGCTATTACTATACTCACAGTTGTGACTTGCAAGTGCTGCTCGAAAAAGGAGTGATACTTCAAGGGAATTTGTGTGCCTGATAGTTTTATTAATAGGTCATCCCTAAGTTTGATAAAATCCTACAGATGTTGCAAACACATGGACCTATTCGTTAGGCAACAAAGACTTGAGTTTACTTAAAACTTAGCATATCTCACACCTACAGGGCTAACTATTATAGGAGTATAAAATTCCATGTCACGGCATTTTTATAGATTGTTTCTGTTTTCATATCTAACTTGCACACTTACAAAGTAGCAGTTCTATATACAGCTTAAAACATTCAGATAACCCATGCAGCAAAAATATATCAAGAATCAACTTTCTGTGAAATGTTCTCATTCTCTGAAATGCAAATACAGATCCGAAAATTATGCAGTATCTGCAACAGTTTTAGTGTTCACAGAATCTAAACCAAATCCCCATATCATCCAGAGTTTTGATTTGCGAAACAAGCAGACAATCATTTCTGACATGTTAATTAGCCCTGGGCTGGGTGCTTACCTTGCAGAGGCCGCCCTCTGGTCGTGGAAATCGAACGTGTACACGCGCCCCTGCGGCGCGACGGCGCGGGCCAGCGACGTGGTGAGAGAACCGCTGCCCGTCCCGGACTCCAGCACGACGCACCCGGGGACGAGCTCGAGGTAGGCCACCACGAGGCTGATATCAGCGATGTAGAGGATCTGCGTCCGGTGGCTGAGGACGAGCGTCCAGAGCTCCGGGGTCGGCGCGAGCAGGTGGACAAACCCGCCGCCGGCCTTGCGACCGCACTTTCCCCCGACGCCGCCGCTGCTGAAGACCTTGGATCCGAAGTAGCGGCCGAGCCAGTCGGCGTGGCGGAAGACTCCGAATCGGTTCTGCAGCACGCCGCCGGCGGTGACTGTGACTGCGCGCATCGAGTCATGGCGCTCGTACACCACGACGGTGTCGCCCTCCGCTATGCGGCGCTGAGAGGTGGGCTTGTCAGATGGGTCGAGTGGAACCATCATCGTGACCGGGAGGCGAGAGTCAGGCGGCAACCGGTGGCAGTGGCGGCGGCGGGGGGCGGGGGGCGGGGGGGCGGGTTTATCGTTGCAGTACCTTTGTGTAAACCCTCGGATTGAGGAGGTTTGCCTTCTAATCCCCTCCGGATTATGATTTTGCAGGTCAGGGAAGATGTTTGGACTCGTAATTGTGCTTGGCGTTTTGTTTCAGATATGTTCTGGATTCTGAAAAATATACTTTCGTGCTAACAATCAAATTACTTCTGTGGTTGGTCATAATTTTCTCGGTTTCACGAGTAATTCGCAGCTGAGAATTTATTAGCTCTCCATTTTTTTTATGGGTTTTTATCATTTCTGCCACTATGACCAACACAAAACTCAGTTTTGCCATTTGACCAATTGAAACTCTAATTTTGCCACTACTCAGTTGCAATACTTCTCAATTTTGCCATTCCGTTATCTTTCTAACGTTAGTCTATAATCATTTTTGCCATTATATTACCATGACTTGCCACATCGACGATAAACATCCGCGCGATCATCCCAGTAGCACCACTTTACCGTTTGAAATATGTTAGCATTGCTAGTCTGTTTGGAGCAGCCGAGCGGTACACCAAATCTATCTCAAGTGTACGTAGACGCATGGCAGACTAGTTGAGAGCGCGTAGTCGTGATGTCGTATACCCGATTACTCCGTTAGTGTTCGATAAGGAGCGGCAGATGACAAACATCCTGATGCGGCCCACGCAATCCTCCATGAGCCGTAGTTTCCCAAGATCATCGGCGACCTTGTGCCAAACGTTTTAAGACGACGGTGGAGGCCATGCTTGGTGCTCGGTCAAACAAGTCCTAGGTGCTACTCGTTCTACCGCCGATTGAACTTATTAGACTTAGTGTATGGTGGTGACGGAACCGCAAATACTATATTGATGTTGATACGGATACGTCGAGATCACACTTCATAGAACATGTAAAACTTTAGAATGGGTAAAATCGTCATAAGTTTTACTAAATGGGTAAATATAAGTAATTTCTACTATGTAGGATAAATATTGTTAGAAGCATATACAGGTTAGCAATGGAATTAACTCTAAATAAAAAGGAGTGGAAAAAACTAAAATGGCAAAACTGATTACAGATTAAGATAGAAAGATGACGGAATGGCAAAACTGAGGAGTGTTGTAACGGAGTAGTGGCAAAATTGGAGTTTCGATCAGTCAAATGGTAAAACTGAGTTTTGGGTTGGTCATAGTGACAGAAATGATAAAAACCATTTTTTTATTTGCAGGGTAATCTATTAGTTCTCTATCGATGTTGAAAAAAGTCGATCCAATGTTGAGACTTACAAGATTTATAATTTCTGAATTGTGAGAATAAACAAATGAGCAGATTATTAGAAAATGTGTGAACGTATTTTCATTGTATATAAATAAATGTACGAAGTGAGGAGGGGGAGACATTTCCTGCTCCTCCCCGAGTGAGGCGACCGGCCCCCTTCCCACCCCGTCGAGAGCCCCTCTCACTCCTTTCCACTCCCACTGGCGGGTTTGCCCGTGCGGTGCCGACGCAGAGGGCTGGCGGTGCGGCCCTTCTTCAACTCGCGCGCAAGGTGCTATGCTCGAGAGATCCGTCTTGGCAGCGGTGTAGGTAGGATGGCGGCGCTCCGGTGTAGGTACATGTGGCGGCAGGGCGTTGGGAGGTACCAGTTGGTGCTGCAGGCCGGCAACTCTACATGTCTAGATCTAGTCCCTTTTGGGTCTGATCTGGGTCAAGGCAGGTCAGATCAAGCTTAGATGCTGATAACCCACAAGTGTAGGGGATCAATTATAATACATTTTAAATAAAAAAAGTTTGTCGAAACCCGCGAGTAGCAGAAGGTATCGGTTATCTAGTTCAAGTAATCGATAATGAAGGATGCAGGGATTTGTGTTTTTCAGGTTTATGTTTGCTGGAAAGTAAATAACTAGTAAAGTAAATTGCAAGTAACTCGAATGCTCTTTTTAGAGAAAGCTCAATCCTTTATCTAGCAAGAGGACAAGCTTAGGCGTGTTCTTATATGTGGCAGCATTTCCAAGATCGACATAGACCTTGGCATAAAGATTTCTAGAAAAGTATGGTAAATATCTTGTCAAGTTTTATTCTTATCGAACGGAGCCTATAAATAAGTAGAGCCATAAGCATGAGCAAATACACCCATAATGGTTGGTCCCAAGGCCTAACAAGATCAAGCAAGGTATTCATTAAAACATAAATGTACAACCGTTGCTTTCATATTCACGGTCCCCCGGTCATATAAACCCCATAATGCAAGTCTAAAGATTTTGACAAGGTTTCTATGTCTCCCGCTATCCATACTCTCTTCCGTAGAATTAAGTTGCAGCCCTATGAGTCCATATATGTGAAGTAACATACAATCGTTGTTCGTATGTTACCATCATAGAACCACCTAAAATCATAAAACTTAACCAAATACTTGTAACATACTATATAGAAATCATAGCCAATCCATGGTATGCCCTGGGGAACATGGGAACTAGTCACAACGATGAAACATGACAATGAACAGTGGCATATGGTATACAACACAATCTGAGAATATAACTTCCCCACAAACTAACCACAAGTTACCGAGCACAAGCATGCACACAACACTAGATACTTATTTAGGGTTCCGATCTATCACAAACTATGAGAGGGTGAAGTGGATCTTGAGGTGGAGATGATGCTGGTCTTGGGGATGATGTAGATGATGATGGAGAGACACCCTGCCCTATGCCAATGAGGAGTTGGTGCTGACGATGGCTTCTATTTCCCCTCTCTGATGGCCTTGGAGCAGCGGGATCTTCCCTCTTCCGGAGTAGGAGAAGACTTTCTCCTCCGCCTTTGTAAATCTTGGGGAAAATGTGGCATAGGTTTTTTGTCAATATGGAACTCTCGATAAAAATACGGAGGGTAGGCGACGCACGATGGCCAAATGCCCCCATGGCGCGGCAGGGGTATCTAGCCACGCCATGGGGCCCATGGCTTCGTGGTCTCCCATGTTGAATTCCTCGTCTCATGGTTTGCATTCCGATAAAAAACTTCAATGATAATTTTTTACGAATTAATTGAGTACCCGAAGGTCCCTGAAACATAAAAAAATCGAAAGGGGGTTTTCTGCCTCCCAGGAATTAAATACTAAAATATGGTACTTTATAAGAAAGTCGTATAAATCACCTAAATGAGTGGAAATAAAGTGAAATCAATGCATAAAACATCCCTAAAACATAAAAAAATTGAAAGGGGGTTTTCTGCCTCCGAGGAATTAAATACTAAAATACGAGGCTTTATAAGAAAGTCCTATAAATCACCTAAATGAGTGGAAATAAAGTTAAATCGATGCATAAAACATTATGAAACATCACTAAATGCATGTATCAGATGTGCCGCCTCTCGTTGGACTAAGGAGTGGTTCGTGATGGGGTGGCGGCAACGTCGCCACATTTGCTGCAGCGAGGCGCCCGAGGCAACGAACATGAGGGTAGCGGTGGCGATGTCCTATGTGTGTAGCAGCAGGAACTTTTACGGACCTAACTTGTGCCCGGTCAGGCCTGCTCGGCCTGGTGTGCCCTACTGTCGCGTCTAGTCGGCAACCATCGCGATGAAGGACGTCCTCTAGGTGGCTATGCTGATGCTGCCATCTAGCTCCAATGATTGGTCTAGTGTTCTCTTGCCGCTGCGTCCAACCAACTACCGTCTATGGCGGTGGAGGTTGTTCCCTCCCACGTGGTTGCGGTATTGCCGCCCCTTGTCTACATCTATAATATCCCGAAGAGTAGGACACAGGGAAGTGTAGATGTTAGATATGTGCATTTGCATGACATGCATTTGAAAAATATGGGAAATTTCAAGCTTTAGTTATGAAATTACAAAATGATTGAAGATGAACTCTGTTGGGAATATGCCCTAGAGGCAATCATGATGATATTCCCTAAAGTATTCATAAAGTTATTAAGTTATCCCTTGTGTGAACATCTGATATACATCAATAATATGTGATTCGATTGTGGAACTAAATATTCATGTTGTTCTTTTAAGATGTCCTTGGTCGTTGAGGTTGTGCTGGACACACAACTTAGACTAATGAGAAGTTGTCTTGATGACTCGGCTCCACTTGTTATGGGCATGGTGATGCTATTCCAACTTGCACAGACTCGGCTAAATATTTTAGCGAGTCGGACTGACCCATAGTTGAGATGCAATGAGCATGTTATCATTTGCAGTCTCATGCAATTGAATCCTTTGACCTGAGGTTATCGCATGATCCGAGTTGTGGATCACCAACTTAGGTTCTATCAAACGTTGTTCCGTAAATGGGAAGTTCTAAAGGTAGAGTTCGGGTTGGATATGAATCAAGTTGCATGACATGGATTACCAAGATGGGATTTGCCCCTCCGTAATGGAGAGATATTCTCTGGGACCTCTTGTATGATATAATTCAGAAGCATGACCATGCGCTGCTCAGTTAAGTGTTAACTGAGGAGTCGGACTAAGAGTTAGTCCAGTGAATTGTATATAACAGAACAATAAGAGGGTTAAGCTATTAAAGGGATGCTAACAACTCGCCTATAGCTTAACAAGGTATATCGTGTGGCAAAGTGACTTGGATGAAAGTCACATTGAAGGTTTGTCTTCCGGACTTTACGGCATTTGGGAGATGGCACATCTTGCTAGAGGCCTCTACCATCTATCGACTTGAGACCAAGTGTTTATGGAAGTAAGTGAGACTCAAAGCCATGACAAGATACTTGGAGGAGTAACTCATGTCGTTTCCATGTGTTCGTGAACCTACAGGGTCACACACTTAAGGGTAAGGAGCCCATGTGGATGAGATCCATGTGGTAGTTGGGTTACAGTCTAGATGAGCCTCAAGAGTTGAGTCCAACTAGGTGTGTATATAAGTGGAGCGACAAGGGATAGTCCCTTACCTAGTTGTCACTTTCTCCACTCCCAAATCGGGTTAGACAGGACCTAGTAGTCCCCTGCCCATGCTCCTTCCTGTACGTGTGGATACCGGTGAGGCATTGCATGTGCGACGCTGGAGACAAAGGGATCTGGCGAAGGAGTTCGCGCGGATCCGGAGGAGCTGTTCGTGAGATCTATCGTCATATCATCACCTGGCACGCTACATCGATTATCCGCACATGCGCGTCTAGTGGTAAATCCCGTGGCCTATTACCTGAGCTGGATCTTGGGAGCACCGCGTTAGATAAACTTCTGTTTATCGGCCCGTGGACCAACAAACTCTAGTGTTGAGTTTGACTTAGGTCAACACTAGGATTTGAATTCAAATCCAACATGATCTTTGTGTATTTAAAAATTTTGGAATGAAAGTGGACTTAACAAATAAGTGAGTCAAAAGACTCCAAAGATCATAATACACAAGAATATATCTATGACAAGCATTTGAATTCAAAATTGAGGTTTGAATTAGTATTGTTTCCTGGGAAGTGATCATCAACAAGTAACTAGGCAAACTAACTATAGACAGTAGTAGCAAAACCATAAACCCAAGGACAGTAGGCTAACACAAGTAATTGAACATATAGGAAATCACCTCAACTTATTGGATTCTGTAAAAGAACCAAACATCATGACCAAGTGAACACTGGACATTTCACATAATCATGCTAAGCCAAGTTAATAATTAACTAGATATGCCCAAAAGTATAGGAAATCCAATGGAATAAACTCGAATAAATAAAACATATTGAAATTACACTTGTCAATGTACAAAATGACCATTGAAATTACCTAAATGACCTTTAAGACATATCTTTTTAGGCAATTTACCTAAGAAGACTTAAATCCATACCGACCACTGAAAAACATTAAATTGACACTACGAAACAACATATGGAGGTGGTATAAGCAACACCGTCACCTTTGCATGTAAATGAGGTATCAGCACCATATAGAATACCTAAGAATATAAATAGAGGACCAAACTAGCATCCTAACTCACAAATCTAAGAGCAGATCTCGTAAGAAACACACTCAGGCAAGAGGCTGAGTGAGAGATGCAAACCATATTTACACACTCACTTGAGAGAGAGATCTGGGTGAGAATAGGAAGAAAGAACAGGAGGAGCAGAAGCAAGAAATGCACTAGATCTTCATCAAGAACATTTTGAAATCTTCAAAGGTTGTTAACTAGAATTCCTAGAATACATCGGAGGGAGAGTAGTGCCGCTAACACTAGTGCTAGCCAATGGCTAGCTAGCTGTGCATCTTCCAAGAGGAAGAACACCACAACCATGTCAAGCTCATGGATAGGAGCACATGGATCACTAAGCTAGATCAAGAAATTACCTCAACAAGATAGAAAATAGCACCATACCATTATCACCTACCCCCACTTCCCTAGACAACATAAAAAAGATGTCCTAAGGAAGAGAAGGTAGGCAAAAATAAGTAGAGCTCATGCTTGAGTCATGAGTACTGTATAAAGTAATCCATGACCATATTTTAGAATCCTAAGAAATCAACTTACACTATGAACTGGGCATAAAAGTTCAGAAACCAACACACTAATGGTAACATTAAAGTAATTAAAGACAAATTACAGTAAACGTCATAACTTTCAAAGTGTTGATATAATGATAAACAAGAAATTCAGTAATAGGCTATACTAAAGCTTGAAATTGTAAACTAGTCTACAAAATACATATCTAAGATAGTTAAACCCTAAATCAACAAACAGTTAACATATAAATATAATTGTGTTGTAGATTCTTAGTACTCCCTCCGTCCCGGTTTAAAGGACACAATTTGCAATTCTCTAGGGCCTAGATGTCATCTAACTGGTCTATTTTACAGTGTGGAAAATAACATGCATGAGGAGAAGAAAAGCCAACAAAGTGTTCACATTTATTCACACATGTGCATGCAAGCATTTTATTCTATTCACACCGGAGTAATTACAGAGATTAAATGTTTTTGTGTCTAAATATTTTGGGATTGCATGGTTTGCAAACTGTGTCCTTTAAACTGGGACGGAGGGAGTATAAAATAAACATCCACAACTATAAACTAAACAATTATACTAGTACGTGAGAATCCAATTTAATCAACACTGACAGAAGTATCACTGGTAACTGACAAAAAATGAATCCTAGAGATTTAGATAATAGACAAGAACTCACAATTCTAGCATAAGAATAGTTCTAGAGGACATCTTATACCCATAAAAAATACTAGAATCATCTAGAAGCTACTAGAACTTCTGAAAGAACATGTGGGCCCCCATGTGTGGTTTTGGTAATTAATGACAATCTTTATGGACTATTGTGTGTATTAAGTTATACTTGTAGGATTTGTCCATTAGCATCGCTTGGAGCATGTGTTGGCTTCAAGGTTGATGAAATAAGAAGAAGATGTGTTGTGCAAGCTCAAAATGCACCATCTATAGAAGATCTCATGTTTGATGCTTGCCATTCCCGGTGATCATGGATCGATGATGAGGAATTAAGAAAGGTGTTACCACTACTAGGAAAACGGCCTTTAGTGGCGCACCTGAAAACATCATCTGTGGCGCACTTGCAGTGCACCACGTGCCTTGCGCTACGGCTATCTCTCAGTCGTGGTGCACTGCCTAGTGGGCCACGGTTGTGTAGAGACAGGCGTAGCGCACCTGCTAGTGCGCCACAGATGTTTGGGCAGGTGCGCTACCCCTAGGATCTTTTGTGGCTCACTAACTAGTGTGCCACTAAGCTTCTATAGTGCGCTTTAGGTGTAGTGCGCCACAGAAGGTAGACCATGTGCGCCACAGATGTATTTTTTGTTTTTTTTAATTTCCGAGCCAGCTTATATACAATATAGATTATATACAATATTATAGCAGATATACACATAGATACAAGATATACAATTATATATATAAATACACAATATGAAAAACAAGATTGAAACAAATACATATATATAAGTCTCATACATAAATACATAGTATAAGTTACATTGTTTCGATCAAGTTACAAAGTAGTAGTTGGTGACATGCGAATACATGTGTCGATCGAACAAGTTAGAGCTCGGAAGCTCGCCTAGACATCTAAACTAGCTAGACACAAACGTGTGATAAATAACCAAAAAAGATAAGCATGATCACCGCCGTGACGAAGGTGTAGGTCTTCATCCGGTTCCTTGTCTTAACTCCCGCTAGATAGCGCGTGTATCTAGCTTCCGCCTCCGCCATAGTGTTGTACCCTTTGTAGCTATTGCCGCTGAAACGGTGCACCTGTCTCCGGCAGTCTTCCCAATCATCGTAGACTCTGGGAACCCGTCCCTTGTACACGACGTACCACGTCATCTATAAGTTGACAATAATAATTAACCGGTGATTGAAAAAAACATATATAATTAAAGTCGCATATGAAGATACACTTATAGAAAGTACTCCTAAATCAAAAAGACCAAACTCAAAAAAGCATGCCTCATATATAACTAGGTTGTTCGACACAGGAATATGCTATGATGGAACTTTTCGCCAAGTAGGATGCACAACACCTGGACCTGTGCATAGCACAAGGCAAACAATCCCATCGCAGCACATTCACATATAGTGTGCCACGACATTTCATCATCGGCATTATTATCGAAAAAGATCAAAGTAACTCAAAAAGCATGCCTCATATATATACATAGGTCGTTGGACACAGGAATATGCTACGATGGAACCGTACGCCAAGTAGGATGCACAACACCTGGACTTGTGCATAGCACAAGGCGTACAATCCCATCGTAGCACATTCATATATATAGTGTGCCACAACATTTCAATCATCGGCATTATTCTCGAAAAAGACCAAAGTAGCTCGAAAAGAATGCCTCATATATAACTAGCTAGGTCGTTGGACACAGGAATATGCTATGACGGAACGGTTAGCCAAGTAGGATGCACAATTCCTAGACTTGTGCATATCACAAGGCTAACTATCCCGTCATAGCATATTCACATATATATTATGCCACGACATTTCAATCATCGGCATATTCTTGAAAAAGACAAAAATAACTCGAAAAGAATGCCTCATATATATACATAGGTCGTTGGACACAGGAATATGCTATGATGGAACTGTGAGCCAAGTAGGATGCATAAGACCTGGACTTGTGAATATCACAAGGCTCACAATCCCATCATAGCACATTCACATATATAGTGTGCCACGATATTTCAATCATCGGCATTATTCTCGAAAAAGACAAAAATAACTCGAAAAGAATGCCTCATATATATACATAGGTCGTTGGACATAGGAATATGCTACGATGGAACAGTGAGCCAAGTAGGATGCACAAGACCTGGACTTGTGCATATCACAAGGCTCACAATCCCATCATAGCACATTCACATATATAGTGTGCCACGACATTTCAATCATCGGCATTATTCTCGAAAAAAGAGTAAGGAAAAAAAGAAGGACCAAAGTGAGCAAAGGACCAAAGAGTAAGCAAAAAAATCAAGCATTGATTGATATATAATAATAATAAGCAAAATAAGTAAGCGATGATTCATAAACCTAATAAGATAAGTACACTTGTCCACACACACACAAAGGTCATCTATAGTTTGTAACTACAACTAGGCCAACATCAAGCCTTCTGGCTCGGCTTAGGGAACGGGAGGACGCCTTGTCTCGTCATGAACTTCCTATAGTCACCCTGCATCTCTAGGCGATCTTCTATGTCACGGTTATTCGGGATATTTTCTTCGTAGAAGATCCCCCCCAAGTCATGACATCACGAAAGATGATTGCCCCAAACTGCTGCTGGATGCGATACATCTCTTGTCTAATATACGAATCATTGATCTTGGCCTTTGCTTCGGCCCACTGTTTGAGATGATCTGGCAGCGTAGAATTCTGTTGGTCAAGTAGGAACGCCCTCATGTGATGGAGTGCGTAGTAGGCTTCCTTCTTACTGTTTTCCGGCTGCTTCACGCAGGGGAACTCCGTTACGTGGTTGAAGACATGCCTGCCGAACTTGACCTTCGTACGCACGAAGGTGGTGCCTTCCGTCGAGGCAAAGCCAGTGAGAGCATCATCCAGAACTTCCTTGATCTTGTCGTAGTTTTTCTTCTTTTCTAGACTCCCCGAGTCGAAATACGTGGCGTGGGAATGCTTTGGCGATAAGGAGATGAGCATGCAGTGTTCATTTCTATGCAAAAAATTCAAATGTAATGTGTTGGAAAAAGAATGATGATGATCTAATAAAGTCAATCGACGGTGGCGAGTGAATAACGACTTACTCGGGAAAGTAAGGCACGAGAATGTATTCCTTTGTCTTGTTCGCCACGAGGATTCTTTTTATGTACAAGGCCACGATACGTCGTTCGGCGGGGGAACCCAAGCAACCATCACACATGTAGTAGGGGTCTACTATAGCGATGCCCGGTGTGTTCTCTCTAATGATCTGCATGGCCAGGCTGAGAGAAAACAGACGGACCATGGTATAGTGCAGCAGGTATAGGTGGAACATATTGAAGATGTCATTGAACCGCAGGAAGAACAGATCCGCAGGGGCATTGTCGACGAAGCCCAAGCCTGGTGGCACCTTAACCACGAATACCGGGTGCGAGGGATCTTTCTCCGATAGAAGGCGTCTCTCTATCGTCAGCACGCCGTCATGCACACTCTGCAGTTTCGAACTGGCGAGCTTCCGCAAATTCTTAGGTAGCATGGGCTCACCCGCCACATGAATCCTCCACATAATACCCTCGGGTCTTGGTGGCCCGTCCCGAAACCTGATCGGATTCGCAGTTGTTGATGCCACCGGCTGGCTCGAGCTGCTAGATTTTCTTTTCCTGCCTTTTGGAGAGCGGGCAGGCACCGCAATCTGAGCACCGGCCGCCCTATGTAGTGTGTCAGGGCTTAGAATAAAGGGCCGGTTGGTTGTATCAGCTGGGTCTGTAAAGGCACAAGCTGGAGGCGTCTCCTGAGAACCAAACAGATGCTTGGTGATAGTGGCTTTCTCTGTGGGGCCACCAGCTAGGTCTTCTTCGTTGCCAAACTGAGTGCTGAAGAAGTGATCATTCCAGTCTTCGTCGTCCTCGGCCGGATCCTGCGCCATGTGCATATCATCAACATGATCATCCGACCCACCGCGTGGAGGTGACGGCGAGGGCGGTAAGGGGGCCTTGCCACCGCTTGTCGCTGGCACGACAGGCGGTGCTGTTGTCTGTGGCGTGATGGCCCCCGCCATCCCCAAACGGATCATGCTCTTTGGCCATAGCAAGAATAAGCCGAAGCAAGTTCTAAGGACAGACGACTCTTCTTCATCCGCTCCTGGGGGTTGAATGGGAGGTTCCAGGTCGTCGCAGCCCCTTAGCACCCAACTAATTTTAACCCTGTGCACGCTATCTGACATCGGCCTTGAGTGGAACGTGCGCTGCAAGGGTTGAACGATGGTACCCTTGGCAACATCCCTCGGCTCGTTGTTCACGTAGCATAAGAGAGTGCAAGGAACATCCGTCTGCGGAAAACATGTACGGCGTCGTCAGAGATGCCATAACAGTAAAAGATGGCATGAAAGGCGGTAATTAAAGCAATTTGTTTACCGTGATGGCGTCGAGATCGGCTAATGTCGACGCACCGCATACGGCGACGGGCGTGCAAGAGACGGAAGGGATGCTTGATGGCGCGGTGCTGGCCGCCGGTGTATTCTCCCTACCGACGGGTGCCGCCGCGACGATGGCAGGGGGGCACCAACATGTACTCCGACGTCGTGGTGATGGCAGGGGGAGTCACCAACCCTTGCGGCGCCGCGGTGCTAGCAGGCGGAGTCACGAACACGTAGTTCGCCTGATTCGTCGACGCCGCGTTGTTCGAGTGGCTGCTGACCATGCTTGGAATCGGGCACGGCCCTACTCGACCACCCGCACTCCAGTTCGCTATTGACTCCACCAAGGTAGGCAGGAAGGACGTGAGGGTGATTGCCAGGTTGTCTTGGACAATCTGCGGGATCCGCGCCACTTGTGCCTTAAGTTCTTGAACCTCGCAGTTTTCCTCCTCGCTCCTTCCCGACGGTGCCACATGCGTCCTCGGCGGTGGACCAAAATGATCCACCCAATTCTTACCCCCAAGGCCGGCCAGCCGACGACGGCTTCTTCGTAACCGGCTCTATTTTCTTGGCCCGGTTCATCGCCCTGTTAAAAGGGTTATCCCACCGGGTGGCCGCCGTCGACCCCTGGGATGAGGAACCCTGGGATCCATGACTAGCAACAATTTCCTCATCCTACAGAAGAAGTAACAGTGAATCATTTAGATCATCGATTAGATTGCAATCGAGTTAATCCGTGGTAATTAGATTATACTTACCACAATTTCCTCGAATTCCTTCACCGCAGGATCCGCGGTGAGTTGTTTGGTTTTTGGGTCCACATGGTAACGGGCCCTGATGAAGTTTCAAACCTGCCCAGTTTCGAATTTAGAAAGGGGGTTTTCTATCCCCTTGGATCTATACTCTTCGTCCTCCTTATTCCATTTGGCCTCCGCGGTTCTGTATCCACCAGATCCGAGATGGTGATGACCTATATTCATCGCCTGCAGCACCTTTCCCCGATTACTATTGTCCAGGGCTCTTTCAGATTCACACCTCTCCTTGAACTCACGGAACTGATCTTCGGTGATCTGCGGGTCAATCTTCTGGATCTCCTCGAGACTTTTGCCTTCTTTATAGATCTTCTTCTTTATCCGGGTTCTCCAGCTAGCCAGGGTGGTGCTCATCTTTGTGAGGGCGGATTTGTTTACTTCGTTCCCATGATAATTTGTGTTTTGATACTTAGCGGGGAACTTGTATCTTGCGTGCAGCTTCTCAAAGAGGAGTGTGCGCAAGTGGCCATTATCTTTATGCCAGAGATTCTCGGTGTTGATCGAGATGGTTGTCCGGGTGATCGCCGCCACTTGCCCACCGTACCCTTTGACGACAAGGTCGGGCTCCAAAGGAACCCCTGATGGGCTCACTTCGGTAATTTCCTCCCTGACCGTGCCGACCGTGTTCAAGCGTCGGTCCTTCGGCTTCTTCTTCTTCTTCTTCTTAGGAGGATTGCTACCACTCCCTGTGCCCTCGCCGCCATCAGTGGTTTCATCGTCCGCCGTTCCTTCGACTTCTTCCTCCGCGTCTTCCATCTCATCATCCTCGCTCTCCGAAGGATGGTATTCTTCATCGTCTTCTAGCCGCTGGGCCGCCTCCCAAAATGTCAATTGTATATTCGGAGGTCTGAGTTCTCCTTCAGCGCTTAGAACATCCAGCCTCGTCGTTGTCACACATCTTCGCACTAATAAAAAACAAATAATTTGTTAAATGCACGGAAAAATCCGGCATGACCTTTGCTAATTTTCTTAAACTAGGAGTGCCCGATTTCTGCCAAAATGGAAGTTAATCAACATTCTGGCAAAAATCGGGACTCATTTCATACAAGAACCTGCATTTATATGGCCAGAATAGCTAGCACACAATAAATGGCCATCATAGCCAGCACAACCAGCATAAATGGCCCAGTATAGCCAGCACAACTGCACAACCAGCACACAATAAATCTGTTTCAGGCAAAAATGGAGCAACTAGAATAAATGGCCAACACACAAACAATACATCAAGCATAAATGGCCAGGTTTCAGGTTTGGACTTAGCAGTTTCAGGTTTTAGGTTTGGACTTAGAAGTTTCAGGTTTGGACTTAGCAGTTTCAGGTTTCAGCAAGCATAAAGAGTGTAAAAATGCAAATAGTATACACAGCTAGCTACTGTCTTGTTTTTGTTAGCATTTCATCACTAAAGCAAATAAGCAAATAAGCATTTCACAGCATTACACAGCTAGCTACTGTCTTGTTTCAGTTTCATCTAGCATTTCATCACCAGGAGCATTTCATCACTAAAGCAAATAAGCAAATAAGCAAGCAACACCTACTGCCTAAAGATGGTTCAGCACTAAAACTACTAGCTAATCCAGAGCACATGGGCCATTACTGTGAGAGTCAGCAGTTACTCTCGCATCTGTAGTATGAGGCTCTGGGTATGATTTGCTTGGCCTAGACCACAGAATGATGATGACAAAAACAATATACCGACACTTATTATGGATCGGAGGAGTACATTTTTGGTTCATGGATGACAACCAAACATTTTGGGCCGTGGATCACAACCTGGTGACAATGGCATTTATTGATTTCAATAGCACTGCAAAAGCTTCACAAACATAGGTAACCACAAGAATGATCACTGAACAATCTATTAACAATCCAGATTTGTGAAGCCGAGAGCAGCACCTTAAACAAGCAAGTAATACTTGCAAGTACAAATTAAATTAGTGATCACTGAACAACCCGCTGCTATCCATGATACCTCTATTATGATTCCAGATTCATGAAGGTGAGAGTAGGGCCCAAAACGAACAATACTTCCAAGTACAGATAATATTAGCCGCAAAATATTTTACATCTGTCACTTACTCAACAACTATCTCAAGTTATGAGATAGGGGCAATACTAAACCTAGATATTCCATCTAACTACCACCATACAGAGGGAGAGAGAGGGACAAAGGGAGAGAGAGGGACAGAGGGAGAGAGAGGGAGAGAGAGGGAGAGAGAGAGGGAGAGAGGGAGAGACAGGGGAGGAGCGACGCTCACCTCTGACGGGCGGACGACGGGCGGACGACGACGGGCGTACGACGGCGGCCTCCACCTCCTCGAGCGGCGCGAGATCTTCCTCCTCCACAAGCGGCGCGGGCCTCCTCCTCCTCCTCCACGGATCGGCAGCGGCGCAGGCCTCCTCCTCCTCGAGAGCGCAGCGCGGCGGTGGCAGATCGAGAAAGCAGCGGCGCGGTGGTGGATCGAGAGAAAGCAGCAGCGGCGGCGGTGTCTGTGAGATGGGGATGAGAGAGGCGGACGTGGCACGCGCGGTTGACTTGTTATCCGTAGCGCACTTGGCCAGGGTGCGCTACGCCTATGTGGGTTGGACTATCAGATAAGAGGGCGGCCACCCCACTAGTTAACACTAGTAGTGTCTTATCCCACTGGTTCTGCCCCTTAGCTCTATTCTAAACTATGAGCACCCAGGTTCGAATCCTGGTGCTCCACTTTTTTATTTTTATTTTAAAAATACTTTTAAATGTTCCAAAAAATGCCCAAAAGTGGTGATATATGCCATACAAGTTTTGTTTTGTTTTTAAAATACTTTTAAATATTCCAAAAATGCCCAAAAGTGGTGATATATGTCATAAAAGTGTTACAAATATGATTCAAAGTATAACTAAATTTCATAATAATTTGTCCATGAATATTACAATCTTTTTCGACCACGCGTTTTACAATATTTTTTGAGCTGGCGTTTTACAATCTTTTTTCCCTTCTTTGTCGCGGTTGAATAATTTAGCCCCGGCACTTTAATGTTTCTTCTTTCGAACGGGCTACCTTTTTTGGGTAGGGTTGTCCTTTTTCTTCTTGTGATATATGTTGTTGCATCGTAGTCATCGTCATCTTCAATCTTTGGATCGCCGTACTGGTCGAAGTCTTGCTCGTTGGCGACTCCATCCATTCCAATGATGTTTCTTTTTCCTCTCCTCACGACAACACGGCTAGGCTTTGTCGGGTCGGTAATGAAAAAAAATTGGTCCACTTTGGTAGCCAGTACCCACGGTTCATTTTTCTTCGGCCACTTTTGCACCAGCGGCCTTGGATTTGGCTGCTTCGGGTATAACCATGGTTGTGAAATACCGGTCTTCTCTTTCGACGCTCTTTGCCCATCTGACATGGAACATCGGCACCTTTTCTCCACAGTAGTCGAGCTCCCAGATCTTCTCGATTCTTCCGTAGAATATTTCCTTCACGTTGTCATCGGTGTAGAATTCCGACGTTACGCCTGAGTTCTGATAATCACACTTGTTGTCCTTTTCCTCCGTGTAGAATGTGTAGCCGTTGATATCATACGCCTGATAGGTCACCAGGTTTTGCATCGGTCCCTGCGACAAGGTGAATATGATCTTTTCCGTGTCAGAAGAATGTGATCGCGGGGGATTATCAAGGAGCGTCTGCCTAAACCAATGCGTGAAATCTGAGTTGTGCTCTTTGATTATTTCTCCCTGCGTCCTCTGTATGCCCCGGTCACTGTACTTCTTCTCGATTAACCTTTTGTGCTTCTGTACCCAAGGATCGACCAGTTATAAATGCTATAGCGCGACAAGGTTTGCTCGATCAAAGTCCGCGCGTCAAAAATCGAAGTCTGCATGCAGTATGCGACGACCCTCTCGGTGACCAGATCCGTCGAGCTTCCCAAGGTGCCTGTTGACGGGAAGACCGACAGGGTTCTCGATGTCTAGATAATTCATGCAGAAAGAGATGCACTCTTCGGCCAGAAAGCCCTTGGCTATGCTTCCATCTGGACGGGACCTGTTGCGAACGTATCCTTTGATGTGTCCGTTCATCCTTTCGAACGCCATCATGCTGCGGAGGAACATCGGCCCGAGTTGTACGATGTCCTCCACGACATGGACCAGCAGATGCACCATAATGTCGAAGAATGCGGGTGGGAAGTAGACCTCAAGCTCACATAGTATCACCACGATCTCCTCCTGTAGCCTCCCGAGCTGATTCACGCCAATCGACTTCCTAGAGATGACGTCGAAAAACTTGCATAGGCCAAATAACGTTTCACGGACGTGCTCGTCCATTATCCCTCTTAGTGCGACCGGAAGTACCTGCGTCATTAGCATGGCACAGTCGTGAGACTTCATGCCACTGAACCTCTGCTTCGCCTCGTCTAGGTATCTGCTTATCTTGCCCGCGTAGCCGTAAGGAAATTTGACTCCTAGAAGGCACTTGAAAAACTGTTTGATCTCATCCTGGCTTAGAGTGAAGCAAGAAGGAGGGCAGTAATATTCGTTCTTCTTGAACTTTTTACCCTTCCGACGACCTTGTGTCATCTCCGACTCATGATCATCGTCATCTTCCTGATCATCAGGAGTAGTGCGTCCTCCGTGAAGCTCCTTCCGGATACCCAAGCATATCAGGTCGTGCCTTGATTTCGGACCATCTTTCTTCCTATCTGGCATGTTGATTATGGTGGCGACCAGACTCTCGCACACGTTTTTCGTGATATGCATGATATCGAGGCTATGAGGCGTGCGGAGAAACTTCCAGTATGGAAACTCCCAGAAAACAGACCTTGTTTTCCATACCTTCATCAGCGGCTTGTCTTGTTGCTGCCTCTTTCGCTTCTTTCCAGGCTTAGGACAATCTTTCCAGTTTTTCAGCAACTCTTCCACTTCTTCGCTGCTCCTACGCTCTGGGATTCCTCGGGTCTCTGATTTGCCATCAAACAGGTCTCCACGTTTTCTCCATGGATCATTCTTGCTGAGCCACCTCCGGTGCGCCATGAACACGGTTTTCGATGACCCTGGATCTTTCTCTAGTTGGAGATAGCTTGTGTTATCCATGCACCTAACGCATGCGCAGAATCCTTGGATAACCTGCCCCGAGATATACCCGCAACCTGGATAGTCTTGCACCGTACTGACCAACGCGGCTCTCATAGTGAAATAATCTTGTGCGACGATGTCGTAAGTATTGGCTCCAGATTCCCATAACGTGGCTAGCTCCTCTTTCAACAGCCCGAGATACAGATTGATGTCGGTACCAGGTTGTTTTGGCCCTTGAATTAGCATACTCATTTGTATGTACTTCTTCTTCATGCACAACCATGGAGGGAGGTTGTACATCCATACAAACACGGGCCAAGTTTTGTGCGTGCTGCTCTGGCTACCGAACGGATTGATTCCATCGGTGCTCGCACCAAGCCTGATGTTCCTCGAATCTCCACCGAATTCTGGGAATTCGAGGTCCAATGCTTTCCACTGGCTAGCATCTGAAGGGTGCGTCAGCAGCTCATCCTTTTCGGGGTCATCATCATCATCTCCTGGCTTCTTCCTTTCCGCATGCCATCGCATGAGCTTCGCTTCCTTAGGGTCCGTGAAATAGCGCTGCAGACGAGGAGTGATAGGAAAGTACCATACCACTTTTCGAGGTGCTTTCTTCCCTTTCTTGTATCGACTCACGCCGCACACCGGACATGTGGTTTTCTCCGCGTCCTCGCCTCGATAAATGATGAAATTGTTGATGCATACGTGATATCTAACGTGCGGTAGATCGAGAGGACAGACGATTTTCTTGGCATCCTCGATACTAGTTGGACATGTGTTCCCCTCCGGGAGACGATCGTGCCAGAATGCCATCATATCGTCGAAACTTGCGTCGCTCAATTTGTGTTTTGCCTTCATCTCCATAGCCTTGAGCGTTACATTCAACCGGGTATCATCGGGCCTGCATCCTTCATACAATGGAGTAACTGCGTCTTTCTCAAGTTGCGCAAGCTTGGCTTTCTCTCTAGCGGCAGCCCTGGTGTTACTCATCTGCTTGAGAAGCAGCTCTTGCACATAAGGGTCCCGCACCCAGCCTGACGTTGTTCCATCGTCGTCTTCTCCTCCAGCATCTAGATCATCATCATCCTGGTATGCTTCCGCACCTTCACCATCTCCAGGAGACTCTTCATCATCTCGCCCGTTCTCGCCGTGATGATGATCAGCGTCATGTTGGCCACCTTCACCGTCTCCATCGTCTACGTCATCGCTTATCCAACGAGTGTATTCATCCATGAAACCATGGCGGAGCAGGTGCGCCTGCAGATTTCCGGAATCTGGGTCGATCACCCAGTTGAGTTTGCATCTTCTGCACGGACATCTTATATCTGTCTTGTTATTTCGTATCATGTCGGCCGTCGCACATTTCAAAAATCTAGCCACAATGCCTTCGCTCATTATGCGGACCATTTTTGCCTGCACGGTGTACACGGTACAATTTGAAGTCTATTAGAACCACATAATGAATGCATGCATGCAATGGTCGATAGAAAATTTCGGCATGACCTATCCTAAAATTAGGACCTTTGCGAAATGCCAAAGTCTTGCCAAAATGGAAATGAATCAACATTTTGGCAAAACAAATGGCAACTTGTTCACATACAAACACAAGAGAGAGAGACCGATCCATACACACATGAACATATCATTATCCTCTCCATACACACATGCATGAGCATCATCGATACTCTCCATATACACACACATATGACCATCGATACTCTCCATACACACATCATGAGCATCGATCATCTACATACCTATGAGCACATCATCCATATACACATGAACACATCCTTACATGGACAACTTACCGAGATGATAGACCGATCGCAAGAAAGATGTAAAGAAGAGGTGCGCGCGAGACCGGAGACCTTCCTCTATTACTTATGTAACATCCAAGGCAAGTTCTACATGCTAAAAATGGTGAATGGGTGGAGAAATTGAGGTGGGAAGGAGAATATGCCGACTTGATCTAAGGAGGAAGAAGGGGAAAGTGAAGTGTGGGGTGGTGGATGTGGTCACACATGTGCACATAAAGTGCTGTAAAAAAAATCGACACATCCGTGGCGCACACGGCCCTAGTGCACCACAGGAAAGAGTAACATCCGTGGCGCACATGCCCTAGTGCGCCACAGGGAGTAGTAACATCCGTGGCGCACATGCCATAGTGCGCCACGGATGTGTCTGGCCGTTTCACAGCAGGGGGGGCGTAACGCACCACCACAATGTGCGCCATAGTTGGCACTAACATCCGTAGCGCACCTGACCTGTGTGCGCTACAGATGTTTGGCGTGCGGCCAACAGGGCCCTGGCCCACACATATCTGTGGCGCACTATGGTCATGTGCGCCACGGTTGTTCTAGTTACTAGTAGGGCACTACCCACAGGTGAGCCACGCCTGTTTTAGCCGTGGGGCACTTCAACCATGTGAGCCACGGATGTGCTGATTACCTATAGCCGTTTTCCTAGTAGTGTACATCTTGAGAAGGGAAATATCGTATACATCAAGCTCAAGTGGAATGCTCAAGGCAAAGGTATAATCTTGATAGGTTTTCCCTTTTGCCGGTCTCATATTGTCAGTAGGAGACCGGGTTTAGGATAGATAGCCGTACTATCAAGAGGGGCTCTCGAATGAGTAACTCGTTCACTTCGTTCGGAGAGATCTCAAACCTTTGCATATTTGCATCATCATATTTGGTTGTTATTTGTTCTTATCCATGTGAGGATATAGAGCTTGTGGTAATGTCCATAACAAGCTCTTGTTCATCAAAATCGGATCTTCCGTTTGTATCTTGTTGCGATTTTGATCTTGGCGGCTTTTCGGTTTCTCACCAAGTGAGGTATCTCAAATTATTGTACATGATACATTCTCACTTGGTTATAACCAATATTTTCACCTTTCATAGGGTAGCTCATATCGTCCTTTTTCCAACGCAATTGGAATCGGGTCGATCGGAGTTACCAATCAAAAGTTATAGAGGTTTGAATTTTCCTAGGTACCAAAATGCGGTAGTACCGCATTTTAGTACCTAGCGCGGCAGTAGGTTTTGGCAAGTTGCCAAATTCCACTGCCCTCCTAGGTACCAAAATGCGGTAGTACCTAGCACGGCAGAAGGTTTTTGACAAGTTTCCAAAAGCCACTGCCAGGCTAGGTACCAAAAAGCGGTAGTACCGCATTTTAGTACCTAGCGCGGCAGAAGGTTTTTTACTTCGTCATTTGGATATATACTCCCTTGCTGGACTATGATGTTTCTTTGCATGATCTTGTAGAGGTTGTTATCTTCTTCAAAACGAGCCCAAGATCATCGAAATCGGAGTCCGGATGCAAAAGTTATGGTCGTTTTCGTTCTGTGATGACCGGTAGTACCGGACCAGGATCCGGTAGTACTGGGGTCCGGTAGTACCGGGGTCCGGTAGTACCACATTTTGGTACCAGAGAGCACAGAGAAAAATGCGTTTGGCGTCTCAGGAACCCATGGAATGTCCGGTAGTGCCGGGAAAGTCCGGTAGTACCGGGAAAAAGTCCGGTAGTACCGGGAATCACATTTTTAGGCTGCAACAGTTGGATTTTGGAGGGACCTAAATAAGGGGCCTTCTTCCCCAATGGTTCCTTAACCATTCTTGCAAGTTTTCCCCTCCATTGTTGACCTTCTTGATCTTGCTTTCTCTCAATCCCTCCGATGATTCTTGCATATTCTTGAGGGATTTGAAAGAGGAGATCTAGATCTACAATCCCACCAATCAATCTCTCCTCTAAGTGAGGGGAACATATTGGGATCTAGATCTTGGAGTCTTTTGTGGATTTCCTCCATTTTTCTTCCTCTCTTATTCCCCCATAAGCTTTTGTAGCTTTGGTGGAATTTGGGAGAGAAGGATTTGAACACCTTTGTGGTGTTCTTGCCATTTGCATTTGGTGCATCGGTTTGTGTTCTCCTCGGAGGATTTCGTTTGAGTTACTCATTGGAGCTTGTCCCTCTTGGGTTCTTGGAACCCTAGACGGTTTTGTGGCCTTGGTGGCATTGTGGCCTTGGTGACGTTTGTTGGGAGCCTCCAATTAACTTGTGGAGAAGTGCCCCAACCTTGTGAGAGGTTCTGGTTGCCACCAACAAGTGCACCGATAGTGGAAGTGTGGATCGATCCCGTTGGGGTGAGATTCACCGGAGAATAAGGGAGGACTTTTGTGGCGTTGGTGGTTTGATACCACCCCTCTCCAAACGAGACGTACTCCATGTTGGGAGGAACTCGGTAAAATATCGTTGTACCCGCGTGCCTCGGTTATCTCTATTCCCGAGCTCTTTACTTATGCACTTTACATTGTGATAGCCTTTGTGCTTGAAGTAATATATATCTTGCTATCACTTTGTTGCTTGTATTTCTTAGCATAAGTTGTTGGTGCACATAGGTGAACCTTAGTTGTTCTAGGTTGTACTTAACAAAGTAAACACTAGTTTTATTCCGCCTTTGTTGAGCCACTCTAGGAAAAAATTTAATCGCCTATTCACCCCCCTCTAGGCGACATCTGTATCCTTTCAATTGGTATCAGAGCACGGTCTCTCATTTTAGGCTTCACCGCCTTGAGAGTAAAGATGTCGGATAGGGGATTAGTGCACAAGGACACGCTCACATTCGATGGCACAAATTATGATGTTTGGAAAATTTGCATGCTTAATTTATTTCGAGAAATTCACCCAATTATCGAGGGATATCTATATGTGGGTTTCTCTTCTCCTGTGGATACTCAAAACGAATATTTAGAGGAGAAGTTGAACTCTCATATAGATGCTCTAGCTACTAAAATTCTTTTGCATGTTGTGAGTAATGTACTTCTTTCTTCTATCATGCCTTATTCCAGCGCTCGTGAGATATGGACCAAGCTTCAAGGTAAATATAACAAGTCCAACATTATTGAGGATGATTGTGTTGCTTCCACTTCTGGTCGAGATGAGTTCTCATCCTCTACCACTTCACCAACATGTGACTTTTAACAAGGTAATGATATGGTGAGTGGTGATAGAAATTGCAATTTGGATAGTGTGCTTACTATTTGTAATCCTTCATCTCTATCTGGTTGCAATGATCTATCTTTGGACCCTAACACTTCTAGCACTACAAACTTCTTACATGCTTGTGTTAATAGTCCTTGCATATCATGTAGAAATGACTTGAATAAATCTCATGATGATATGCTTGTGTTGTCTTGTTGCCATGATAAAAATGCTTCTATTTCCTCTAGTTCCTGTGTTGCTAACCATGTAGAGGAAACCGAAGATTCTATGGACCAAGACAAGGTCTTGAATAGAGCTACAAGTGCAATCTCATCATCACCTTCCTACGGTTCTCACATATGCCTTATGGCTAAGGGAACAAAGGTAACCTCTTTGGATCCCATTGTATCTCATGATGATAATGATGAGGTTGAAAATGATAATGATGATTATATAAGTAAGATTTATATTACCTCTATTAAGAAAATGGGAGAGGTTGTCTATGGCGCTCTATTCAAAAATAAAATTGCTTCCTCCAACTTTCTTGAAATCTTGAATTATGCTATAGAAGGCAATGATCTTATTGAGGAGAAAGAAAACTTAATTAATGAACAATTTGCGCATGAGCGTAAGTATGCTAATGAAATTTCTCAACTAAATGGCTCCCTTGAAGAAGAATAAACCACCAAAGAATCTCTTGAGGAGACTTTCACTCTAGAATTATCTAGAGTAAAAGAATACCATGATAGAGAACTTGTGGTGGAAAACTCCTTCAAGTTTAAAAATGATGAACTTGAAGTTGCTTATGCCAAACTTGTTGAGGATTCTAAGCATCTTAATAATGGATCTCGGGTTGTTAAGAGAGAGCTCATCAAACTCACCGAGTCGCATGAGCAACTTAAAGCTTCATATTCAAAAGAGCTTGCCAAGTTGCCCTCACCTCTCGCTAATAATGATGATGCTTGTGCTACTAACTCTATTTCTTGTGAAGCATCTATTTTGGAGGAGAATGTTGAGCTAAAGGCTCAACTTGCGTTGCTAACTAGCAACTACGGGAAATTAGAAGAAAGTCATGTTAAGCTCTCAAGCTCGCATGAGGATCTTCTAGTCTCCCATGGTAGGCTAAAGTTAGCTCATGAGGCCATCGTGTCAAAGGTAACATCTAGTGGTCCTCATGTGGACATTAGCACTACATCTACTCCAAATCTTATATTGCCATGTGCTAGTCCTTGTAATTCATCCTCTCACAACCATGATATATCTCGTGATGAATTACATTCCGTGCCTTGTTGCTCTAACAATGTAGCATCTACTTCCTCTAGTACTTTTGTTGAAACTAACCATGTAGAGGAAATCAAAGAGCTCAAGGCTCAAGTCACTTCTTTGAAGAATGACTTGAAAATGGGTCATCAAGGGAAGGCCGCACTCAACAAAATCTTGAGTGTGCAAAAATCCCCCAATGACAAGAGTGGGCTTGGATTCAACTCCAATGTCAAGAACAAGTCCACTATCAAGTTTAAGCACAAGGATAACAAGAAGAATGGCCAGGATCAAGTCAAGAATCCGACCAACATTGTTTGCTTCAAGTGCAAGGAAGAAGGGAACCATGTTAGATCTTTCCCATTGAAGAAAAAGCCTCTTAGTGTGAAGCAACAAGGGAAGCGGCCTCAAGCTCCACCTCAAGTCATCGACGGGCCTCTTCCTAAGAGGACTACTCGAGCTCTTCCTCGAGTTGTGGCTTCACCTAAGAAGAAAGATGGCAAGAGTAGAACTTGCTACATATGCCGTGAGAAGGGGCACATTTCTTCCTCATGCACTATTGGTATCTCCTCATCCAACCCTATCATTATTGATAACGTTTATTCTCTTTGTAAGGATGAGGTTGGCAATGTGTTTGCCAAATTTGTTGGTGCTCAATGTGGGTTCAAGAAAAGAACCATTTGGGTTGCCAAGCCTATTGTGACTAACTTCTTAGGACCCAACTTGTTTGGGGACCAACAAGCCAAAACTTGATCAATAGGTGTGTGTTGGAGGGCATTGGAGACTTGGTTACATTATGAAGAATTGAGGGATCTTCATCAATTATTATTGTCAATCCAAGCCATTTAGATTATCATGATTATATTATATTTCCAATGTTCCTCCTTGCGGTAACATATGCTAAACTCTTTACATTAAAAGTTACACGCCCCCTTGTGCACATGTTGGTTTTGTATCTTCCATGCTTTTGTACATGTTGTGCTTTCCACTTAACTATCTTGAGGTATCAAGCATATTTGTGTATGATTAGGTGGCACACCATGTATGTGTGTTTCTTGTGTTTGAGCCTTACTTGGTTATATTTGGTATCTTATTTGGCTCTTTTGAGAGATTAATGGATTATCCCACTTTGGGGGAGTGTTATGCTTGGGCATTCCACAATCCTAAAAATTGTGTGTACATGAGGAATACCACCTAGTATTTATATTGGATTATTGTCTAGTCTCTGTGTGGTATAATTCTCATGAGAAATTTAATTTTATAATGTCCATTAATTATCTCTATTTGTATCATTTTTGCCTCGTGTTGGTTTTATGGTAGTATCACATTATGGGGGAGTCATATGCTTAGTGCATATTACAATCCTAGAAAATGTGAATATTCGAGGTTGTGTCACTTAGAATTGATATTGATAATTATCTAGCACCTATGTGACACATTTGCTAATACAAGTTCCAATTTTCTTGAATGTTGTTGTTGATCATATTTTGGATCTTGTATATGAGAGTGTTTCTTGGTATGTGTTTCCTCATATTTAAATCTCTATATTCTCATGGAAACCATTTGCTTCAAGTCACTCTAATCACTATGATTGTGTGACTATTGGAAGCTACCAAGAATCTCTTTCGAAGCATCAAACTTAATTTGTATACTTTGTTACATGCTTCTTTGTGTGAATATGATCTTGGATATCTGTATGAACTACCTAGGGAAGATTGTTCTCAATTCTTATTGTCCTTGGACAATTAGTACCAAATTTATTGTAGACTTTATTGATCATATTCACTTTGGCCTTTGCTTAATATTGTCCTATCTTTGGCCAAGTAAATGTTTTGTGTGCTCCCATGTATTCCTTGCTACTTTTGGATCCTTTTATTTTTATTGGTATCCTCTTGTGTTTTATTTAATGTAGGTAGTAGTGATGATCTCATTTTGTGTGCATTTTGCATTCAAAAGCAAAAATTCTATATAGTGTACTACTTATGGGTGAGCTCTCCTATATTATCTAGAACAATCCTTTTATGCTTCTTTGTTTGATCCATATCGAGTTTTATGTGCTTGGATGCTCAATCTTTTCGTTTTGGTATTTTGTGCCATCATGAAAAATTTGGGGAGTTTGGTTTCTTGTTGGAACCTTGCTCTTTTTGGGAGTTGGTTTTGTCTCATTACTTGTGTCATGTTTTGTCCAATTTTAGAATGAGATAAATCCTCGAGTATTTGTGTTTATATATATATTTTTCTCTTTGGCTTTTGCCTAGTTTATTTGTTGAATTTGTGATCTTTCATGTGTTGAATTGGTTCTTTGATATAATTTGGACATCGTTTTTCGTGTCACACTCTTGTGTATGCAATCTAGATTTACTTGGTGTTTTTGTTCAAATTGTATCTTCTTTTTGGTTCTTGAAAGCTTTATGCATGCATATTTACTATATGTTTATATCATGGCATGCTTGCTTTCTTTGATCCAATATATAGGGGAAACTCCACCAAATCTGATCGGCTAAGTTGTGCATGAAATTCAAATTCATATCAATATGCACATAATTATGTGGAGTCTCACCTATGTATTGTAGTTGCACTAACTACTTTGGACCCAATAAGTTTGGGGACCATTTTTGTACTTAAATATGTTATAGGTACATTGGAGATATTTTGGATGCTTGTCTCTCAATATTGAAGAAGTGGTGCGTTAATGAAAATTGGAGGCAAGCTATAGGATGATCAATGAATTCATATCCTCTACATCCTACCAATTATATCTCGGTAACAAGTATCTCTTTCTCATGCATATTTATCTTGCTTCCAACCTTTTGTAGGTTGCCTCTTGGCATGAATTGTTGTAGTTGTATTTGTGTGGTTCTAGCCTTGGTTTTAAGAGAACTCTCTATTGTAAATGTGTATAAGTTGAGATGAGTGCATTTATTTGGGACTATACAAAATCATGCATATGATCCACCAATCCCAAATATGTCAATCTATCAATTTTATTGCCCATCCTTTCCTCAACTTCTCTAATGTGCAATAGTGAGATTTTGCTAGTTTTAGTGATACTTGTTGCGTTTCTCCATATATTCCAACTTTCTCCCTTTTCCCTTGGTGATAGTTGTAATATATGTAGTGTGTTGGTGTTTGAAGTTCATTAATGTACAATAAGATAGATTTGAGCCTTTGGCCATGCTTTGAAGCAAAAATCTTAATGGTATATATTATGACTTCATTTTTGCTTTTCATATGCCTTCTTGTATATCTTCTTTATGTGTGCATATTTCTTTGTTGGCATATGTCTCTGTGATGTTTTCCACTTATAGACATATACACATATGAGAATATAATTTTAGTTGATTTTTAATCCTTGGAGACCACCTTTCTATTCCTTTTGATTCTTTAGTGGCTTCCAAATTTAATTTCCTATGAGTGTTAGTTCCTCTTGTTTGCATATTTGGGCACTCATATTTGTTCTCTCATGCCTTGCATTATTAAATAAACTTGGATGAGTGAGGATTCCATGATTATGCACCTTGTTCCCAAATACAATTATCATAATTGGTGCATTATCTTTGGGGAGCTCATCCAATTCATTTAATAATGCTCATTTGTCTTATTTCTCATTTATTGTGCCTTAAATGTTTATGGAGAAGTGAAGATTCCATATTTGTGCATTTTGTATTGAAATACAACGATTCTAAAGTGTGCACAAATCTTGGGGAACTTCTCTATTTTATTTAAGCATTTATTTGATCTTTCATTTGATGTGTTTTAAATGCTTATGGGGGAGCGATGATTCCATATTTTTGCAATTTGTATTGAAATGCAACTATTTTAAAGTTTGCACAAATCTTGGGGAGCTTCTCAATTTGTTATTTAAAACACTCATCTACTCGTATCATAATATCTTGTGGTTTCCATTTGGACTCATTTGTTGTTTTCAAATTGGTTTGTCGTATCTTGTGATTGCTTGCGTCATTTGTGATGCATCGTTTTATTTTATTCCTTTGGAAATCTTCGGGTCCTCGATATAGTTCTACTCCCTCCCAAGTATTCATCATTGGATATGTGCGAATGCACATCTTTGGAGGAAATATTACTATATTTGCCTTCTAGAACTTGTCACCCATTTCGGCAATCGATGCCAATGGGGGAGAAGTTTTAGAGGGTTTAAGGGAAATGGTTTATGCTTTGAGTTTGTTTCTAAGCATTTGCCTTTCATGCTCTTGCATCTTTGTTGTTGCTTAGCATGTGGTATATATAGAGGAAACTCCACCAATAATAATGATTGGCAATATATGCAATGAAATTCAAGTTCATCACACATGCATAGATTGTGGGGGAGTTTGCTCTATATATGGTGGTGGTACCAATATAACATACTTATGTAGTATTTGACATTGGTGTTACCATTTTGTTCATTAAGATTCCTTATATAAACCCTCATAAAGGGATTGTCATCAATTACCAAAATGGGGGAGATTGAAATAACATGTGGGCTCCCATGTGTGGTTTTGGTAATTAATGACAATCTTTATGGACTATTGTGTGTATTAAGTTATACTTGTAGGATTTGTCCATTAGCATCGCTTGGAGCATGTGTTGGCTTCAAGGTCGATGAAATGAGAAGAAGATGTGTTGTGCAACCTCAAAATGCACCATCTATAGAAGATCTCATGTTTGATGCTTGCCATTCCCGGTGATCATGGATCGATGATGAGGAATTAAGAAAGGCGTTACATCTTGAGAAGGGAAAGATCGTATACATCAAGCTCAAGTGGAATGCTCAAGGCAAAGGTATAATCTTGATAGGTTTTCCCTTTTGCCGGTCTCATATTGTTAGTAAGAGACCGGGTTTAGGATAGATAGCCGTACTATCAAGAGGGGCTCTCGAATGAGTAACTCGTTCACTTTGTTCGGAGAGAGCTCAAACCTTTGCATATTTGCATCATCATATTTGGTTGTTATTTGGTCTTATCCATGTGAGGATATAGAGCTTGTGGTAATCTCCATAACAAGCTCTTGTTCATCAAAATTGGATCTTCCGTTTGTATCTTGTTGCGATTTTGATCTTGGCGGCTTTTCGGTTTCTCACCAAGTGAGGTATCTCACATTATTCTACATGATACATTCTCACTTGGTGATAACCAATATTTTCACCTTTCATAGGGTAGCTCATGTCGTCCTTTTTCCAACGAAATTGGAATCGGGTCGATCGGAGTTACCAATCAAAAGTTATAGAGGTTTGAATTTTCCTAGGTACTAAAATGCGGTAGTAGGTTTTGGCAAGTTGCCGAATGCCACTGCCCTCCTAGGTACCAAAATGCGGTAGTGCACTGTAAGGGTCCCAACCTTTAATAAGGTAGAGTCCCCTGTGTTTACAATGCTAGTCCCTGGATCAATAGCTAGCATCCACAGTTAAGATGTAATATCAAGAAAAAAAGGTCATAATACAACTTTATAACCATGAATAACATAATTTTATTACATCTTACATAGCTCATTTGGCTATTACATTACATTGCAGCAAAATATCTATAAGCATGGGGTCCTTCATCTTCAAAGTGCCACAGGCAGACATGTTGGTTGTAGACTTTGTAATCCTAATCAATCAACTTCACTAAATCAATCAAACCTGCAACATACAAGTTACAGCCACAAGGGTCAATACATTTGAATTGTATTGGCAAGTGATACTATGGTAGTATAGTGGAGTCTATCATCTATATGCATTTGGCTAAGTGGAGCTTAGGCTTGCATTGCTCAAAATAGATTTTCCTTATCATTTGAAAACACTAAGTTTTTGCTTGACAAAAATAATCTTTCCCAAGGCATCTCCCAATCAAAGATTGAAGATCCTTTAACCCTTGTTCAACCACAAGCTTTTAACTTAGAAATTTGGATGATGATATTCTTGATTGCTTCCATGTCTTGATGCTCAAATTGTCCTTTACCAGGGACATGGCTAAGTACTTAGATTTTACACTCTGCAGAGGTGGTGCACTTTCCCCACAAGACTTGGTTTCACCAAGACAAGATCTTTCAGAAGCCTTCCCTTAGACCAAAATGGACGCGCTCCAACCTATCAAACTCTACCACCAACTGTCCATATGGATAAGTTCTTGCAACCTATATGATCCAGGCAGATCCCATAATGCCAAGTGGCTGCACTTGAAGCTTCTCAACATTTGACATCTCAAATATCTTTGTTCCTGGGTGGCCATCCACAAGTGTGATACACAAGGTTCACCAGTCCCCTGGCCTTGTGTAACCACTCAACCAAAAACCACCAAGCAATTACCATTCCACCCAGGTGATTCATTAACTTAGTTGTTTTATTAAACAAAAACACAAGTCCTCATACTTAGAAATTTTTCCATAGTATGAATATATTTCCACCCTTGTTTTCTATTAGCTAAGCTAAGCTTGATAGTAGTAGGAATCTTAACTTAGGAAATTTCTACTAAGGTTTCATCTACTAGGATTTCCCATAGCAAGGTTTATACTTAGCAAAAATTCCATGCAAATTTTACTTAGCAAACACTAATGCATAGTGAAAGTAATGGGACAAAAGTATGAAGCATCACTTGCCTTTTTGGTAGAGGGTATAGGTTCACTCCTTGTCCTTGCAACAATCACACTCTTCAAGTCACTACAATTCAATCAAGCAAGGCACAATCTCAATCTACCAATCAAGCAAAACATCACATAAAATCATATAAACAAGATAATGCATGCAAGCATGCCAAGGATTGTTTTATTTGGAAAAGTGGTTCCTATTGGGTCTTAAACATTTGAAAACACCTAATGGTCATTTTATAAAGTGGCAAAGTCACTTGCAAAAGATTTCACTTCAAAAACCATTTTCAAAACAAGGTATCATTTTATGTGGTGTAAAAATGTTTTTACTAAGGCATTAATCTATAGGATTCACAAAATATGTTTTCAAACCATAAAACTTTGTGTTTAGGGTCAGAGAGTTTAAAACAAAACATTTCCCAAAGGTTTTCTTCCAAAACCATTTTTAATAAATAAACCATATTTTTATTTGACTAGAAATGGTTTTAAATCAAAGAGTCATTCTTTTGCATCACCAAATATATTTTTGAAACCACAAAGTGTTTCCTATGGTCAGTAGGTTCAAAATACACCTTTTGCAAAAGATTTTATCCCCAAAATCATTTTTGAACAATTTTCACATCCTTAACAAGCATACAAATGTTTCTGCAAAAACAAACAATTTAACAGAAACTTTTTACTAAACAAATGGCATGGTTGGCTAGGACTTGTTCCACTGATTCCATTGATATAAAGTTTGTAAATTTTGGACGTGTGGAACTAAAGTTACAGGGTTTTCAAATTTGCAAACAAATCTGATTCTAAAATCTGTTTTAAATCAAACCAGTGACACGCGTCCTATTCTGATTCGTCCATACCATTTCGGTTGGATCGAGTACTCTGGTGCGTTGGATTTTAAACAGATCGTGCGGTGTAGGGCAATTCGTACCCTTTCGATCAGTGGATCTATCGTGGCGCTTGGATCGTCATCTAACGGCTATCGTCGCATTGACCAAGCTCTGGCGGCGCTCGACGGCTGCGCGCGGCGGCGACGGTCAGACGACGGCGAAACTAGCGATGCAGGAAGCGAGGAAGGAAGAGAGTATGCTCACCATGTTCGCAGTAGCGTGGGGAAGCTCAAGTTGTTGTTGGTTCATCGAGGGGCGCACAGGGACGGGAGTAATCGCTCGCCGGAGTTCGCTCGGCGTCGGGCACGCTCTGGTCGTCGTTGTGGGCGAGGCTACAGGGCATGCTGAAGCAAAGTAGACGGTGCGTTAGACGCGCATGGTTCCAGGGAGCATGTGAGTATCACTGAATAACTTCGGGGCGGTCCGAGCTTACCAGGAATCCTCGTCGGCGTGAATGGCAGGCGGTGGCGCTATGGGTCATCGTCGTAGTCGACGCTGCAAGGCACGCACGGGTGTGGGGTTGGTGCTAGGATATGCAGGGGACGATGGGGATCACACCCGTGTGCTCTGGGGGAAGTGGGGCGGTTCATGCTCGCCGGAATTTGCACGGTGGCTCGTCGGAGCAGAGGATGGCGTGGAGAGGAATTGGGCCGCCTGGGGGCGTGTTGAGGTGGGGCGACTGAGGGGAAGTGGAGAGGAGGGGCAGACGCTTTAACGTGCGTGGTCAAGGGGCCGATTAATGACGTGGTTAACGCGTATTACGCCGGACTTTATTCGCCTGCAACGGCCGGCGAGGGGAGGGGCGTAGTCTGCCGGTGAAGACGATGGATACGTGGCGGTGGGGTCCACTGACAGCGAGAGAGAAGGAAAGGGAACGGGGTCCACCTGTCTGCGACTTAGTGGGTTCAATCGCGAGTGTGAATCGTTTTCTGCGGGAGAGGGCAGTGGGCTGGTTGGGCTTAGTGGGCTAGGATAGTTGGGCTGGGCCAGCTGGGTTGTTTCCTTTGCATATTTTTTTGTTCTGATTCTTTTCTCTTTTGATTTTCTGTTTTGAAATTCAAACAACAAATCAAACATTCAAAACAATTCAAACATTCATCACACTTGTGTTGAGTTTTGGTTCTGTTTAACAACATAAACCAAAGTCCAAAACAAAATAAAATAATTTTATTCTTTTTAGGATCTATTTAATAATTAAATAAAATAGACCTTAATTATTAATTCAAATAGGTTTTGATTTATTTAATAAAATCTCCATTTGAAATCGAAATATTATCAAAACCAAATCAGTAGGTTTTATTTGAAAATATAAGATACTTCGAAAACTTATTTAAAATAATTTAATAAGTTTTGATGTTTTAATTAAAATGGTAAAACCTTTTATTTAAATAAAATTGGATATTAAATCCTTATGATTTTATTTAAATAAACCTTTTACTATTTTTAAACAAAACATTTTATTTCAAAATATTGGCCAAGGTTTAATTTGGCTTTGTAAATAATCCTTATTTATAAATTTACCTTTTCTTTTGAAAACCAAATCTTTTATTAAAAGATCCAAAAATAGTTTTTCTATTTATTTAAAATTTTCTTTATTAATTGTTTATCTTTTCAAATCCCTTTAGGATTTGTTTGATCAAATAGGTTTGAAGGTTTCCAATTGGAATCAAAAGTTTCTTCTCACCCTGAAAATCAACAAAGTTTTATTTTATTCATTTATTTTTCACATAACAAGATTTGGAAAATCTTGGGATGTGACAGGCTACCACCCTTAAAATAAATCTCGTCCCGAGATTTGGGGAGGCTAGGGGTTACAAATAGGCTCAAAACAACTAGGGTACTACCACCCTTAAAATTTTCCAACTAGTTTACATATTGGCTTGCTTGGGATCTTGATGTAACTTTCCTGGACAGAAGTTTGCATAGTGGCCTAGCTCCTTGCCTTTGAAACACATCACTTGGCTGATATCTTTATTTTCCTTTGGTATCATTGTCTCTTGTTTGTTTCTTTGGTTCTTCTTCTTTTCTGGGCATTCATTGGCATAGTGTCCCATCTCTTTGCAATTGTAACATTGCAACTGGCTTTTGTCTTTCTTCTTCTTTTTGGGTCTTTCCAAAGTTAGGAGTTCTTTTAGTTCATGCTCCTCAAAGGTGGGAAATCTTTCTCTCTTCTTGGGGCATTGATCCTCATGCTCCTTGGATGTATGATCCTTGTCTCCACAAGTATTGCTAGCTTGGGTTCCTTCTAGAATAACATCTTTGTCATCCTTGTTGTGATTAGCTCTTTGGGAAAAGTTTTCTCCCATGTTGATCATTTGAATAACCAATCCTTGCAACAATTGGGATTGAAGTTTCAAAATCCTTTGTATGGCTGGGTCTAGTCCATTGTTGTTGGCTAAAAGCTGAGTTGTCTCTTGGCTCAACTGGTTTTGGTTTGCTATAAGTTCTCTCATGCTGTCCTCTAGGTTGTTGTTGTTGTCACCATCCTTGATGTTGGAGTCTCTTGGAGAAGTCATCTGTTTGGGTTGAATTGGGATTAGAATAGGCAAAATATTTCTAAGGGAATAATTCTAATCACACACATCACAATTCACTCAAGCAATGTGCAAGCAATCACAAACAAACATTCCACTCAAACAACAAGTTTCAATCATATTTTTAGGCGACCAAAAATATTTTTGTTATACCACATAAGTTGGTGGGTTTGACTTAAACAAAATATGGTGGTCCATCTATATGGTTCACTTGCACTCTTTCCATCCTTCTTGGTTGATTCTCCTTGAATGAGATCTTTTATTCTTGAGAAAATTCTTGGTCACAAATTTTCAAAGGTGATCATGGTTCCTTCTAAATTGTGTTTCCTTAGTCTCCAAATTTTGAGCAAGATTTCTTGTCTTACTTGTAGTCCTTAGTGATATCCAAGGTTGAGGTCCTTGGTGGATATGCTGAAGATGTTGAAGTCATTAGAGTTGAAGAAGTTGAAGTCATTAGAGTTGATGATGTTGAAGTCTTTGGTCATGGGGTGGGTTTTTCCATCAAGTTTGAAATAGAAGAGATGTAGAATCAAAACCAAAATGGTTGAGGAAAGAGTTTACAAGATTGTTTGTAAATAAGTTTTGGAACAAATACAACTCCTATCTTTTTCTAAGGGTTTTTGTCCAATCCTAGGGTTACAAATCCTACAGGCAACACAATGCTCTGATACCATCTGTAAGGGTCCCAACCTTTAATAAGGTAGAGTCCCCTGTGTTTACAATGCTAGTCCCTGGATCAATAGCTAGCATCCACAGTTAAGATGTAATATCAAGAAAAAAAGGTCATAATACAACTTTATAACCAGGAATAACATAATTTTATTACATCTTACATAGCTCATTTGGCTATTACATTACATTGCAGAAAAATATCTATAAGCATGGGGTCCTTCATCTTCAAAGTGCCACAGGCAGACATGTTGGTTGTAGACTTTGTAATCCTAATCAATCAACTTCACTAAATCAATCAAACCTGCAACATACAAGTTACAGCCACAAGGGTCAATACATTTGAATTGTATTGGCAAGTGATACTATGGTAGTATAGTGGAGTCTATCATCTATATGCATTTGGCTAAGTGGAGCTTAGGCTTGCATTGCTCAAAATAGATTTTCCTTATCATTTGAAAACACTAAGTTTTTGCTTGACAAAAATAATCTTTCCCAAGGAATCTCCCAATCAAAGATTGAAGATCCTTTAACCCTTGTTCAACCATAAGCTTTTAACTTAGAAATTTGGATGATGAGATTCTTGATTGCTTCCATGTTTTGATGCTCAAATTGTCCTTTACCAGGGACATGGCTAAGTACTTAGATTTTACACTCTGCAGAGGTGGTGCACTTTCCCCACAAGACTTGGTTTCACCAAGACAAGATCTTTCAGAAGCCTTCCCTTAGACCAAAATGGACGCGCTCCAACCTATCAAACTCTACCACCAACTGTCCATATGGCTAAGTTCTTGCAACCTATATGATCCAGGCAGATCCCATAATGCCAAGTGGCTGCACTCGAAGCTTCTCAACATTTGACATCTCAAATCTCTTTGTTCCTGGGTGGCCATCCACAAGTGTGATACACAAGGTTCACCAGTCCCCTGGCCTTGTGTAACCACTCAACCAAAAACCACCAAGCAATTACCATTCCACCCAGGTGATTCATTAACTTAGTTGTTTTATTAAACAAAAACACAAGTCCTCAGACTTAGAAATTTTTCCATAGTATGAATATATTTCCACCCTTGTTTTCTGTTAGCTAAGTTAAGCTTGATAGTAGTAGGAATCTTAACTTAGGAAATTTCTACTAAGGTTTCATCTACTAGGATTTCCCATAGCAAGGTTTATACTTAGCAAAAATTCCATGCAAGTTTTACTTAGCAAACACTAATGCATAGTGAAAGTAATGGGACAAAAGTATGAAGCATCACTTGCCTTTTTGGTAGATGGTATAGGTTCACTCCTTGTCCTTGCAACAATCACACTCTTCAAGTCACTACAATTCAATCAAGCAAGGCACAATCTCAATCTACCAATCAAGCAAAACATCACATAAAATCATATAAACAAGATAATGCATGCAAGCATGCCAAGGATTGTTTTATTTGGAAAAGTGGTTCCTATTGGGTCTTAAACATTTGAAAACACCTAATGGTCATTTTATAAAGTGGCAAAGTCACTTGCAAAAGATTTCACTTCAAAAACCATTTTCAAAACAAGGTATCATTTTATGTGGTGTAAAAATGTTTTTACTAAGGCATTAATCTATAGGATTCACAAAATATGTTTTCAAACCATAAAACTTTATTTTTAGGGTCAGAGAGTTTAAAACAAAACATTTTCCAAAGGTTTTCTTCCAAAACCATTTTTAATAAATAAACCATATTTTTATTTGACTAGAAATGGTTTTAAATCAAAGAGTCATTCTTTTGCATCACCAAATATATTTTTGAAACCACAAAGTGTTTACTACGGTCAGTAGGTTCAAAATACACCTTTTGCAAAAGGTTTTATCCCCAAAATCATTTTTGAACAATTTTCACATCCTTAACAAGTATACAAATGTTTCTGCAAAAACAAACAATTTAACAGAAACTTTTTACTAAATAAATGGCATGGTTGGCTAGGGCTTGTTCCACTGATTCCATTGATATAAAGTTTGTAAATTTTGGACGTTTGGAACTAAAGTTACAGAGTTTTCAAATTTGCAAACAAATATGATTCTAAAATCTGTTTTAAATCAAACCAGTGACACGCGTCCTATTCTGATTCGTCCATACCGTTTCGGTTGGATCGAGTACTCTGGTGCGTTGGATTTTAAACAGATCGTGCGGTGCAGGGCTATTCGTACCCTTTCGATCAGTGGATCTATCGTGGCGCTTGGATCGTCATCTAACGGCTATCGTCGCATTGACCAAGCTCTGGCGGCGCTCGACGGCTGCGCGCGGCGGCGACGGTCAGACGACGGCGAAACTGGCGATGCAGGAAGCGAGGAAGGAAGGGAGTATGCTCACCGTGTTCGTAGTAGCGTGGAGAAGCTCAAGGTGTTGTTGGTTGGTCGAGGGGCGCACAGGGACGGGAGTAATCGCTCACCGGAGTTCGCTCGGCGTCAGGCACGCTCTGGTCGTCGTTGTGGGCGAGGCTACAGGGCATGCCGAAGCAAAGTAGAGGGTGCGTTAGACGCGCATGGTTCCAGGGAGCATGTGAGTATCACTGAATAACTTCGGGGTGGTCCGAGCTTACCAGGAATCCTCGTCGGCGTGAATGGCAGGCGGTGGCGCTATGGGTCGTCGTCGTAGTCGACGCTGCAAGGCACGCGCGGGTGTGGGGTTGGTGCTAGGAGATGTAGGAGACGATGGGGATCACACCCGTGTGCTCTGGGGGCAGTGGGGCGGTTCATGCTCACCGGAATTTGCACGGTGGCTCGTCGGAGCAGAGTGTGGTCTGGAGAGGAATTAGGCGGCCTAGGGGCGTGTTGAGGTGGGACGACTGAGGGGAAGTGGAGAGGAGGGGCAGACGCTTTAACGTGCATGGTCAAGGAGCCGATTAATGGCGTGGTTAACGCGTATTATGCCAGACTTTATTCGCCTGCAACGGCCGGCGAGGGGAGGGGCGTAGTCCGCGGGTGAAGACGATGGATACGTGGCGGTGGGGTCCACTGGCAGCGAGAGAGAAGGAAAGGGAACGGGGTCCACCTGTCTGCGACTTAGTGGGTTCAATCGCGAGTGTGAATCGTTTTCTGCGGGAGAGGGCAGTGGGCTGGTTGGGCTTAGTGGGCTAGGATAGTTGGGCTGGGCCAGCTGGGTTGTTTCCTTTGCATATTTTTTTGTTCTGATTCTTTTCTCTTTTGATTTTCTGTTTTGAAATTCAAACAACAAATCAAACATTCAAAACAATTCAAACATTCACCACACTTGTGTTGAGTTTTGGTTCTGTTTAACAACATAAACCAAAGTCCAAAACAAAATAAAATAATTTTATTCTTTTTAGGATCTATTTAATAATTAAATAAAATAGACCTTAATTATTAATTCAAATAGGTTTTGATTTATTTAATAAAATCTCCATTTGAAATCTAAATATTATCAAAACCAAATCAGTAGGTTTTATTTGAAAATATAAGATACTTGGAAAACTTATTTAAAATAATTTAATAAGTTTTGATGTTTTAATTAAAATGGTAAAACCTTTTATTTAAATAAAATTGGATATTAAATCCTTATTATTTTATTTAAATAAACCTTTACTATTTTTAAACAAAACATTTTATTTCAAAATATTGGCCAAGGTTTAATTTGGATTTATAAATAATCCTTATTTATAAATTTACCTTTTCTTTTGGAAACCAAATCTTTTATTAAAAGATCCAAAAATAGTTTTTCTATTTATTTAAAATTTTCTTTATTAATAGTTTATCTTTTAAATCCCTTTAGGATTTGTTTGATCAAATAGGTTTGAAGGTTTCCAATTGGAATCAAAAGTTTCTTCTCACCCTGAAAATCAGCAAAGTTTTATTTTATTCATTTATTTTTCACATAACAAGATTTGGAAAATATTGGGATGTGACATGCACGGCAGAAGGTTTTTGACAAGTTTCCAAAAGCCACTGCCGGGCTAGGTACCAAAAAGCGGTAGTACCGCATTTTAGTACCTAGCGCGGTAGAAGGTTTTTTACTTCGTCATTTGGATCTATACTCCCTTGCTGGACTATGATGTTTCTTTTCATGATCTTGTAGAGGCTGTTGTCCTCTTCGAAACGAGCCTAAGATCATCGAAATCGGAGTTCGGATGCAAAAGTTATGGTTGTTTTCGTTCTGTGATGACCAGTAGTACCGGACCAGGATCCGGTAGTAACGGGGTCCGGTAGTACCACATTTTGGTACTGGAGAGCGCAGAGAAAAATGCGTTTGGCGCCTCAGGAACCCCAGGGAATGTTCGGTAGTGCCGGGAAAGTCCGGTAGTACCGGGAATCGCGTTTTTAGGCTGCAACGGTTGGATTTTGGAGGGACCTAAATAAGGGGCCTTCTTCCCCAATGGTTCCTTAACCATTCTTGCAAGTTTTCCCCTCCATTGTTGACCTTCTTGATCTTGCTTTCTCTCAATCCCTCCGATGATTCTTGCATATTCTTGAGGGATTTGAAAGAGGAGATCTAGATCTACAATCCCACCAATCAATCTCTCCTCTAAGTGAGGGAACATATTGGGATCTAGATCTTGGAGTCTTTTGTGGATTTCCTCCATTGTTCTTCCTCTCTTATTCCCCCATAAGCTTTTGTAGCTTTGGTGGAATTTGGGATAGAAGGATTTGAACACCTTTGTGGTGTTCTTGCCATTTGCATTTGGTGCATCGGTTTGTGTTCTCCTCGAAGGATTTGGTTTGAGTTACTCATTGGAGCTTGTCCCTCTTGGGTTCTTGGAACCCTAGACGGTTTTGTGGCCTTGGTGGCGTTGTGGCCTTGGTGGCATTTGTTGGGAGCCTCCAATTAAGTTGTGGAGAAGTTCCCCAACCTTGTGAGAGGTTCCGGTTGCCACCGACAAGTGCACCGGTAGTGGAAGTGTGGATCGATACCGTTGGGGTGAGATTCACCGGATAATAAGGGAGGCCTTTTGTGGCGTTGGTGGTTTGATACCACCCCCTCTCCAAACGAGACGTACTCCATGTTGGGAGGAACTCGGTAAAATATCGTTGTACCCGCGTGCCTCGGTTATCTCTATACCCGAGCTCTTTACTTATGCACTTTACATTGTGATAGCCTTCATGCTTGAAGTAATATATATATCTTGCTATCACTTTGTTGCTTGTATTTCTTAGCATAAGTTGTTGGTGCACATAGGTGAACCTTAGTTGTTCTAGGTTGTGCTTAACAAAGTAAACACTAGTTTTATTCCGCCTTTGTTGAGTCACTCTAGGAAAAAATTTAATCGCCTATTCACCCCCCCTCTAGGCGACATCTGTATCCTTTCAACTTTCTAGAAAATCTAGACAGAAACTACCAGGAACTAAAACACAAAACCCTAGAATTCTAAAGAGAGCAAATAGTAGAAATTAGGGTAGAGAAGAGGAAGAGAGTAGATAATGGAGGATGAACTTACCTTGTGCAAACGGGAGCCGAGCGCACCGACGAGAGGAGGAAGAAGCATCGCGACAATAGTGGCACATGGAGCACCCTTATGTGGCAGTGACAACTCAATATGATTACAAAATATGTCTTGCTACTAGCATAACATGTAATTCAGATACTAGTTCCATCTGGTGCAGCGCGAACAGTACCATAGGTAGCCATAACCAAGTGGCATACCGATATGTATACATAATTAAGTTGCTCGACAGTCCCAGAAAATTCATAATTTGTCGTTGCTCAACATGGCTTTGCACATGCGTTGGAGATATATGTGATAGAACTTGGCATAGTGCATGCTCGGTTTCATCATTCCGCAGTAGCATAAGGACATGTTTTAGGCATCAAAGAGTACATCTTCAATGTTAGTGACGACGTTCACGTCTACTAGGTGGACCGTGGTAGTTTACTAATAAAGATTACAACTCAATGAAATAATAGAGCCTTTCATCCTTCCTACGGTACAACAAAAGTATCGATATTTTGTTTCTATAATTATCCAAGGATCGTATCATATTTCATGGAATAGGAAACCAAGTTGCTCAAACAACGCATTTCAGAATACACGTTAATTCGAAGAATAGTGAATAGCCACCTCAGACTACAACCAAGATGAAAGAAGGGTCTCGCCTAAACTAAACAACAAAGCTATGTCCCGACTAACGCCGGTCAACTCACAAGAACAACATCTTCCTCTAAACTTCTTTACTGGCGAATGTCATCATGTTGTTGTGGTCAAAAAATATGGAAGCAACATTAGTTGAAGTTACCTTCAAGATTTATCTTTAATAGGTATTTATCTTTGTAGATTCATATTGTACATTTTTTATTGTTGTTGACCTAAGAATGGCCTACATAGTCGTACCAATAATTTTACTACCACATGTTGCTGAAATCAAGCATTCAAAATCATCACCAAAGGTGGTGAAAAACTATGTATGAAGGTTCTTATATCCTTGGTGAATGACCCTGAATTCTTTAATGCTGACAAGATAAATTCAACCATATAACATCACAAAACCTGACAAAGTTTTAGTGCATGAAGCTATCTTTATGTCCGGAAGGACATGAACTATATCTAAACTAATAATAGTACATTCCAACACTCAAACGATTGTATGCTCTCAACTCCATCACAGTTCAAATTGAATGAAACTCGGTGGAATTTTATAGAATATGTTTTGAACATGGCAACTCTCTGGTGGCTGCACCTAATATTATTTTCAATACATGACAACTTTCCAGCCTAGGTTCCACCTAAGATTACTTGGTAGTGCATCGTCTTTTTTGCTAACGAGGTTACTTATAAAGCAAGCTAAAGATCGGTGGTGTGTACAACCATGTTGAGTATCACACCAGATTATATTGTGAATCTGTTGACGTTTGAGTGTGCCAGTATTCGATAAACCACAACAGATTGGTTAAAAAAGGTTCCACATAAGGAAAATAGGTGAATTGTACCGCCATCACGTGTCATGTGATTCTACATATTAAAGACGTCATCCTCTCAATATCTATAACTAGTTATAATGTTAGTAACTTCAGGAGCAATTAAAGGACCAACTCAGCAAAATTGATTATATAGCAGTGAGTTAACGAAAAGAGAGAAAGATGAAGTAACATATTTGGTTACTGCTACATCGCACATACCAAGACCAAATGTGTCTATCGCTTAATAAACGATACTTTGCATGACAATCTTCTGTGTTACCCTCCACTATAAAGATAATAACATATACTAGTAATATATGCATGTTACTAGTCTATGCTACTCTCCACTATGACCAGTCTAGGACCATGCATTATGCTGGTTCAACCAAAAATAATGTCCGGTTAGGAATAGATATAAATTTCTGGCTATGTATGGAGCGACACGAATTTAAATAAATTCAAGTTACTTATTTTAAAACAAAGTGAGTAATAAAATAGGACTCAACTAGGGCGCAAACGTGTGGATTTTCGCTCTGTGGTGTGAACGCCTCCCCTGTCCCACCATTTCCATTTGGCAGTGTGAAAAAATCCAAATAAAAAATAAAAAAAAGTTTCCAGGAAAAAAGAAAATTCTCCCCCAACTTAGGTTTGTGTTCGTTCTAAGGAACTAGAGAGCGAACATTTTCCCCTTAACATAGATGTGAAATAAGCCACGAGTAAGACATGTGACATGGTGTTGTGGAGAATTGTTCAAATAAAGTAAAACATGTAGAAGTGGTAAATAGAAAGTAAGAAACTAGAATAAACTCAGAATTTAGCTACTATGTTAAAGTTTTCATATAACTCCATTAGCTAGGCAATCTGATGAATGCCAGAAATGTTACTCAAAATAACTCCATTTTCCCTCCGGCCCAGTTTATTAGGCACACACGTAGATCAAGTACAACTTTGACCACTAAGTTTGGTCAACAAATTTTATATAATATGTCATAAAAATTATATCATTAGATTTATCTTTAAAAGTAGTTTTTTTTTGCGGAAAAGATCCAGATCTATTTCATGAATCCACAAGAAGTACAAAGCACCCCAAACATAATAAAAATCACATCGAGGTCTTTGAACCACCTAACGACCACTACTGCCGCCAGAGCGAGCCGCCGACGCGCCACTGTCGTCGCTCCCTTACCGGCGCCGGCCTGACGTTGTTGATGGCAGTCGGGAAGTCTTCGTCCACGTGCCCCTAAGGACCAGCGCCCCAGAGCTGAAGCAGTCGCCATTGAACCCTTAAATTGATCTGAAACTTGTAACACCAAATCTAAAACACACGTAGACTGGACGAGATCCACCACTCCATGGAAGCGGTGATCAGACGAATCCCCGTCCTCCTCAACATCAACGGCAAGATCGTCGCAGAGGAGGTGGAAGAGGAGACGGATATACCTTATTCTTGTCCCGCTCAACGCCACCATAGCCACCATAGCGTCGATGCCGATTGACCAAACTCTAACTTTAGGGATCTTCTACAACGCCGAGCGTAGGTCCGAGGTCCCCACCCCCTCCCATCGCTGGAGCGACAAGCAGAGGAGGCGGGGACCCGTCGATTTCCAGACATAGACGACAAGGATGAAGGAGATTGCGGCGGCTGCTAGGGTTTTCACCCTAGCCGCCGCCTCTCTTTTCTTACAGGGGGACTTTTGTTTTTTTAGGTTGGCTCCCCCTTGGATCAAAATTAAAAGTAGTTTCTAATAGTATATTTTGAGACATATATTGCATATTTTATTGCTTAAAATTAATAGTTAAAGATTTTCTCTCGAAATAGGCTTTCACCCCGCTTTATAAATAAAGCACACAGATAAGACCGCTGCTGGGCCAGACAGCACAACGCCCAAAGGAAGACACAACACGATACACGATGCTGGGGCAACAGCACACTCACGCCCGACATGCCCAAAAGAAAAGAAATGAAGACCAGGACGAGTTGACTAGATGGAGATGACCCGTAGTCGCTGCACCCTCCAACTTTTTCCACCACACTCCAAGTGCACCAAAACACCGAGTCCCTAGCAGCCCCTTCCCGAGAGAAGCACCGTCGACACAGTATTGCTGCCTGGACCAAGGTCCAAGGGTTTCCCCCGGCACTCCGGGTAGAGTAGGGGAAGATGATTCCCTCAATGCCCCCCAGGAGGGAATGGTGCCACCCGGCGGCGGCACCGCATCAGGGTCGGACAAGCCAACAGGGATTTCTCCCGACCTCCGCCCACACAGAACCCTAGCGCAACAGAGCACCACTACCCAGCTTCGCCACCAACCAGCATGCGCCACCACGACCTTGGACTCACCAACACCGTCGCTTCGTGTACACTAGCACGTGGCCTGCAAGACATAGACACATAACGACGCCGGAACAAGAACAGCAGCACCGCAGCCCGCGGGAGGAACCCACCCCCACTGCCGGGAGGCAGTCAAAGACCGAGCAGAGTAGCCCGGGCACACCAGGCCCAGATAGGCCCGGCCAGGCCCAGATGGACCCGTAAAGCCCTAGCCACCGCTGCTGCAATGGGCCAGCCGCAGCGCTGCAACCAAGCTCAGCGAGCCATCGCCACCGCCTGCAGAGAGACCATCGAGGCAGACCCCAGCCCGCCGAAGCCCATCTGGGCCCGCCCAAGCCCATCTAGGGCCGAGGCGCCCAGGTCCGGCCAGGGGCAGCCGCCGGAGGCTCTCCCCGCCATGGCCCTGCGACCGAAGGAAGCTCCACCGCCAGGGACACCCGGAAACGCCGGATCCAGACCTCCCAAAGAACACCAACGTCGCCGAGCCTTGGGCCCGACCTGAAGCTCCCGGGCGCGGGGGGAGGGCAGTCCGCCGCCACCGCCGCTGCCAGGGCTTTGCCCTGCGACCTGGGCCGGCAGCGGCGAAGAGGAGGGGCGGTGAGGGGGGAGGGAGACGGCCGGAGGAGGCGGCGGCGTCTCGTTGCCCTCGGGGGGGGGGGGGGGGGGGAGACGCGGGACGGGGATCGGTTTCCTCGCTGGTCGTCTTTCACTTACCAACATTTTTGTTAAAGATTTTCTTAAACTACAAACGTGTCTAATAAACCGGACCGGAGGAAGTACCGAATGTTGCGCGTACGGACCCTACGCATATTACTCTCCATAATAATGTTGCCGAGCATTACCTAGGCAGTCGGATAGTACTTGCAAGACATGTTACTTCACGCACTACACCTGTACACTCGCAACTATTAATACTCCCTCCGTCCCAAAATAAGTAATGTGCATTTGACTAGATTCATATGTATCTTACACTAAAATAAGTCTAGATACATACGAATCTAGACAAACTCAAGTCACTTATTTTGAGACGGAGGGAGTACATAGGATCAAATGAAATCACGTTGTCTTTTTGTCCTTTTGTGAATTTATTGCACATTCGCCATTGTCCACAAAGAGGACGCACGCACTTTCCATTGCACAATGAGGTAATAACCTTATAAAAGCTTCGATCTAAGCTGCAGCGTGCACGATAGGTAGTCCTAGCCCTCATATCATTTCCGACACCCTGAAAATTATGAATGTATGATTTAGCCCTTGGGACTGAGAGACGTCTGGAATTCATCTCTTGCTTGTGCAATATGAACTTCAAACCTGACTAGGCAGCCTATGCCAAAATACCAAGATGGTGCGTTCATCGGAATGAAATGATGGTGTCGATGCCAGAGTTCTAGCGAGTAGTGGGAGGTGAGAGAAACTAGCTTCTATCCTGGAGGTGATACGCCAGAAACCACACAGGCTAGTTGTCCTCTCGAGGGTTACACGTGGAAATACCGTATTTTGGGTTTAGTCAAGGTCAAACTTTGTAAAGTTTGATCAAAGATATAATAAAATTTATATACATCTATAATATAACATAGTACCATTAGAATAGTCATAAGATATATTTTTATATTATATACATTCGATGTTATAGATGTTTATAGTTTTTCTATATGTTCTATCAAACTTTATAAAGTTTGACTTTGTCTAAACCTAGAATGCCAGATATTTCTAGACAGAGGGAGTAATCGGAAAGAAAAATGTTTTCATTATCCAACAAGAAAATTAATCAACAATAAATTAGTAGTTTTTTTATAGACTCACCTCATTACGATATCCCAAGCATCTAGCCAATCTTTCAAGTAGCAACACATGCGCCACAAGGTCAATGCCTAGATTCTTGTCTCGAAGATGGGTGAGTGGAAAAAGGCGGTGACGACTTCTAGAACGCGTGCGCTGGTGCGCGCTGCGGGTCTGTCGGACAGGTTTGTGTCCTGGCTAGCAGTGGGTAGTTGAGAAGGCCTCCGGTTTAGAGATGATTGTTGGAATTTGATGAGTTTTGGGTTGTTGGCCCATTAGACAAATTCTGAAATTATCTTTGGCCCACTTCTGTATGGCAGCATATGGATGTGCTAGTGGTGCTAAAGTTTAGTCTCATATTGCTAGTGGAAAGAGAGTTGAACCACCTTATATAGTAGAGTGTTCGTGTGACAAGGAAAGAAGCCCTCGCGCACTCCTCCTCCGACGCCGCCCGGCCTCGCCTCGCCACGCCAGCCGAGCTTTATTTTGCTGATTGAGAAAATTAATTATGAAAGGTTATGTACATCTTTTTAATGCAGAGGCCGTGGTATCACCTACATTTCGATGAAAAGTAATATAATATTTGTTTTTGTTAAGTCATCGGTCAAAGCAACCTTATCAAGCATTAAGTTTTATTAATAAAAGTGCATAAAATTGAATACACATACAAAAAATTCTTTGCGCGTTCACAATTTAAACGCCTTCAGTTCACAATAGATAACTGCTTTGACAATTATTTTTGGGGGCAACCGATAGAAGCTTTGCCTTTTTATTAAGCAAGGGAAGAAAACCCAAAACATAAAAGTACAAGAACGGGCATATTTTGATTATGGTGTAAAGGCGCCGGAGAAAAACCCTAAGAAAAGAAACTTTGACAATTGACACATACATAGTATCTTTTTCTCCATTTTTTCCGACATGGATTTTCTCCAATAAGCACTTTGACAAATAATTTTGCCGGTAATGAGTTATTAACATGTAAAATAAACTATGCGATACATAGTCATATTTTTCTTAGCCAACGAGAGTGCGTATGACATTTTGAAAGATATGTTTCTTCACGAAATGTGATATTGTACTTTGGTCCCTCAAGATTTCAGGACTATTTTCATATAGGCAGGTGTCATGGTTAATGTCGCATGTGCTAATGAAGCAGCTTCACACTGTCACAGTAGTACTTCACTGGTTTCGATATCAAGCCATATTTGAATTAAATTCAACTATTTATGCTAGAGTGAGCTATTTATATACGAGTGTGGATTTGCTGGCCAGGGGATAGCTGCCCCAAGAAGCACCGTACGATTCGTGCCAAGATCTGCGCAACCACTAGGCTGTCAAATGACATGGTGCCAATGGAATGGTGTTAATGGCTGATTAAGCAGTCCTCTCTACTGGCAGGCTTGTGAGTGCTCTGCATGCATATATGTTATTTGTCCATGCGTCCCTGCAGTGTGTGGAGTACCGTGTCTAAATTAGGCTCAGTTCTTTTGGTGGCTTCTCCCAGAAGCTGCCTTACCCTCAGCTTTCTGGGGAAGCCGGTTTAAATTTTTTGCGAGGCTTTCAAATTTGTTTAGACTTAACTATTTTGGAAGCCTCGTAATTTTTTTTAGACCGGCTTCCCCAGAAAGCTGGGGTGAAGGCGGCTTCTCGGAGAAGCTCCCAAAAGAACTGAGCCTTATTTTGCTAGGTCCAACACTTTATTGTACTGACTCTGCGCTGGATAAAAAGACGACTGATAGAAGGTAGTGCTAGCTAGCTCAAGCAGATAATAAGCATATGTAGGCAACCTTACGTTAGAAGGTCTTACTTCGGATCGTCTTCGGATGTATATTTACTAAATTATCGGAAGACCGATGATTTTCTTGGTACATGCGAGTTTCCATTCCAGCCGGTTGTAACCGCCTGGAGGGAATCACATCAAGCTTCTCGGGTGCTTTTGTCTGGCTTGTGTTTCATATATCTCTCCATTACAGCCACCACAGGCTACCGTTTCTTTCCTTATTTCTTTCTTACTCGAACATACGTAAGTCCTTACAGGCTACCGTTGAAAATAATCCCTTGATTTTTTTCCGAAATTTCTTATTGCGGTAAATTACCACCAATAGTTGGTTTGGCATCCATTTTATTGTGGAAAATTACCACCGATGAACAATTAACCTGCTGCCATATTTACAAGAGATCCCTATTTACAACTGTCACGACGTGCTACGAATGGCCGGGGGCTGCTGTTAGTGGCTGCGCAAGGGAGGACAAGGCTATGCTACCAAGAGAGAAAGCCCATGGGAGATAGTCAGAGATTTTCTTGGAGACAGTGCGGTGCTGCCATGATGCATGCATACGATTTCCGCCAGGTTGGCTGTTTATAGATGTGAGCCAGAAGTTATTTACTCCACTAGCATGCTTCTGCCATACGGTGGCCATGCATGCTTCCGGACAAAATTATCTAATAACACTAGCTACTTCTGCCATGCATGCTTACAAAAAAAGCAAAGACTTGCAACTGCCATATCAGTTCATCACGTGAATCAAAACTAAACAAAGTACACGTATATTGAGGAGATGTTTTCTCCCCTGTACCGTGTCAGCTTTTAAAAACATTTTTACTGTATCCTGTTAGCTTTATTACAGACTGCTTAATGATACTGTTTATCTTAAGGTTACTATGCACGTATCTCAGCGCATAACATGGCGTGCATCCAAGAGAGGGCAGCTGTCCCTGGGCAGCAGACTATTAACCATTTATATAAATACAGAAGCAGCCTGTAGCACTCACCATATCGAAATGCCACACTAGCATGCCTATCTTTGTTCTTAGACAGTTTATGGATTAGCACATGATAAAAGTTTCAATCTAGTACGCGGCCCATGATGTATCTTGAGCCACTGTATATTTTAGATGCATGCAGAGATTCAACGGGGCTAGACTTTGGATGTTCAATCTTCACTGTGCCATTGAGTTAGCAGGGGACCCGCTCAATCTTCACTGTGCCATTGTTTGCAGGAGCAAGTTTGATAAGCTTGGCAACGAAGTTTATTAGATAGGGCTTCGCGCAGCTCGGGAAGTTGCCATTGTTTGAAATCAAGTCTTTAATAAAAAATGCTCTATGTAGCTTAAGCTTGGGATCCAAATCGATTTTCCGATTAGATATAGCTATATGAAACAGAGTATTTTACTTTTTTTAAGGAGAATCATATATATAAAGATACCAATTACACACACAAAAAGAAAATGACATGCCTACGATGAAGCACACTGTAAATAGGAGCCCGCGACCGAACCACATCAGCAACGTGTCCAGAATGTATGAGCGTTTCAGATGTGGCTAGGCCAAATGAGCCACGCATCCGGCAGACGCCGCAACCACGAATGTGATGACCATGGCCACCGTCGCTCTCGAAAGGACACAATTCTGGGTTTCAGCCGCTCCACCCGTGACCCTGCAGCCCTGGCTACTGCTCCTCAGGCTCGCCACCATAGCCGCTTTCCACCATGCCAGCGTCGCAGGGAGGCGCACCTGCACCATGCTCCCCCATTGATCTGAGCAGCGCCCGACACCTCCACTCCACCGATGATGCCGTTCCGTCCACACGCTGCTTCCACAGCACCCTCTCTTGTGCAGCCGCTCCATGTGACAGTGGAGCCGCACTCCTCCTCGACCTCCAGAAAGGTGTTGACACCATCGTCGGTTCCTAACCCTGCCGCCCTAAACGGAGTGCTGATCTGTGACGCCGCTAAGGGAAAGGACACCATGGTGGATCCTGTGGCCACTTTCTTCGAGTCAGAGACAGTATCTCTGACTCCTCCTCGCCACGTCGATTGCATGGTTGACACGGTCAACGCCTCTTCCAGCGATGTGGTCCTCTCGGGCTCTCTCCTTGTCCCCATGTGCCGAGGGCGGAGCTGGCCGAGCTGTTGGGCCTGGGCCCAACAAGGAGATCAACAAGGAGAATCTCTTCCGGGCTTCATCAGCGGGCCGCGGACATATTCACCATCCCTGACACGATCATTGACAAGGTGCGGCAGCTCGACACCACGCCGCTGCTCAACGGCAAGGAAGATGAGGCATCCCTTCTCTAGCCACTCTTTGTCCCTTCTCCAGAATCCATCCTCCTGATGCCCGCCATGGTGCCAACCTTGCAGGCAGCTGCAGGGGAGCCCGTCGCCACTCCAAGGCGTACGAGCACCCGTTATGCAGCCGCCAAGAACCCGGCGCCGGTGGCACAACACGCCACCCTCTGCATTGCCCGCACGATGAGGTGTCCAGCGATGTTGCAGCCAAGCTCATCGACCGCTTCAAGAAGACGCTCCACCGTGAGGACATCGCCGGCCTTGCCAAGCTCACGTGCACCGACAACGACGCCGCCTTCGTTGCAGCAGGACTCGAGGATCTTGATGGAGTGACCGCGGCGGCCCAATAGTCTCCTATGTTAGGAAATCTGTTTAGTTTCCAGCAGCGGCCGGCCATAAGTGGGCTTGAGTTAGGTTTCCCTCCATTCCTTGTGTTCAAGATAGTCCTATCTCTTCATCGGCACCAATTCAAGGCTATTGCTGGTGGTTGTCGATGTATCCACGGATGTCTAAGGCTTGTGTGTTTGAATTTTAGTGACTTCAGTTGCTAGAAATCAGTGTGCCCAATGGATGACAACTTCCCAATCATATCCTGGAACCCTCGCGCCCTGAACATGCCGGCACGCCGCACTGCAATCCCCGAGATTACGCTATCACATTCCATCGCAATTCTCTGTCTCCAGCAGACAAAAATTCAGACCTGGACGATCTTTTTATTTGGAAATAAGCATATATTAATATCACATGGATATCAATTATATCTAGCCTCTGCAACAACACATACCCTATTAGCAATACGAGGAATTGCACAAACCACCAACTATTGCTGTCGTTATTGCGCAAAACACTAGCTTTACATGCTTTCTGCACAAACCACCAACTATTGGTGTAACATGTTGCACACAGGTCCAAAAATCTTATTAAGTGAATTAACTATAAACCTAATGATCGGGCCCCATGGCATGAGGATGTGGCATCCATGTGCCATTATCTAGTATTTTTTCAAACTTTATACAAAAGAATATGAAAAAATTGCAACAACTAAACGAAAATTCTTTCAAACATTTCTAGATTAGTTAGTTTATAGGATAGTTTATACTGTTTTAATTACTAAAAGTTTTTCATTTTTCTATTTTTTTGAATAGACACATTGGAGAAAGACACGTTGACCGCCACATCATCACTACCGCATGGACCCTGGTCATTATATTTGCAATTAATCAACCTAATATGTGATTTGGACCTACGTGCAACATATTACACCAATAGTTGGTGGTCTGTGCAAAAGACATATAAAGTTAGTGTTTTGCGCAACGACGACAGTAATAGTTGGTGGTTTGTGCAATTTCCTCTAGCAATACATATGCACATAATAATAAAAAAAGAATTACGAACCGCCGATCTTCTTAGCGATATCTAGGCGTGCATGTCCTCTCGGGCAATGTGGCCCTACCTGCTGATGGTACCAGGAGAGGCGCGATCATCCTTTGGGACGAGAACTTGGTTGGTGTCCTGCACCATGAGGTCAGATCCTTCTCTATCACGGCCAAGGTTAGGATTCGGTTAACGCAGAAGAGCTTCACGTTAACAACCGTCTATGGCCAAACCGATGATACTGCAAGAGGGCATCTACCTCGCACTCGGATCACTGTCCGCTGATCCTATCCAGCGTGGTTGCCCCTCCTAGGTGCGCCAAATTCCGTTTCGAGAATTTCTGGAGTAGTTTCCCTAGCTTCCATGAAGTAGTGAACACGAGCGCTTTCCTAGCTTCCATGAAGTAGTGAACCGAAGCAAAAGTGTTGCTAAACTCATATCAAAGGTTCTCGCAAACAGGCTGGCAGGACAGTTTTCCTCCATGGTCTCTCATGCCCAGTCGGTGTTTCTCAAAACATGCTGCATTATTCTACACAGTTATCTCTATGTCCGCAACACCATCAGAAGCTTACATCGGAAGAAGAAATCGGTGCTGATCGACTTAAAGATTGATATTACTAGGGCTTTGACTCTGTTTCTTAGGAATACATCCCAGAGCTCATGCAGAAAAATGGGCTTCAGTGCGCGGTGGAGAGACATGATGCATGGCAGCCCTGTTCTCCACCTCCTCTTCTACCTTCCTCCTCAACGGAACACAAGGGAAGCTGATCATGCACCGACGACAACGAGTGCTTAGACAGGGGACACCCCCTCTCTCCTTTCCTTTTCATCCTCGCGATCGACTGGCTGCACCTTAATTATCCTAGAAGAGGCGACCCGTGCTGGCATTCTTTCACCCCTGCCCATCAGAGAAGCGAAGCTGCAGACGAGTCTGTATGCCGATGACGCCGTTCTTTTCGCAAACCTGACAAGGAAGAGATCGTGGCGCTGCTAGGGATCCTGAAATCCTCTCCTGGCTGCTCTTCTCTCTTTGGTTCATCTCTCGCCTGACGCCAACCCGGGTGTGCTCACAAGGTGCAGTAAAAAGGACTGTGCCCTGTGCACTACAGGACGCGCGCGCTATACCGAGGGCAAAAAGTCGTCGGCGTAGGCTAAAATGCCCTCGGCGTATGGTACGCCGACGGCTGCCCTCGGCGTAGCCTCCTCGGCAAAGGGCTCCCTCGCCGGAGCACATAGAGGCCGTCGGCGTATCAAAATGCGTCGGCGTATGCTACGCGCCCTCGGCGTAGCGGCCGTCGGCATAGCTTGTCGACAGGTTGCAAAAATATATTTTTTTAAAATTTTTCTCAATTTTTGAATCTTTGAATTGTTTGACTCGTTAATCTCTCACTTTGAACATTTTTAACACTAATTACACTTAAGATTTAACTAAATTGCAGTCTTGATCAAACTTCTCGGCCGGTCACCCATCCTAATACTATTTCAGCTCCAGCACGCTTAACTTCCTCGTTCCTTTAAAATCTGTTTTCGCAAAGTAATTCATACATTGTTGTCAATACTATGATATCAATCCTATTAACCCTTATATCAACATGTCACATGTTTGTATTTTTTGAAATTACAAACAATTATTTAAGTAAACATTAATAGATAAGTAAAAATATTATTGAATTCAAATAAAAATATAATAATTTTACTTTTTTGTATTTTTCTATTTAATATGGAATAATTAATATCTTTAAATCTGTAAATCGGAATTTAACAAATAATATGTCTAAATTGATAAAAAAAAGGAGAGGAATCCAAATATGATATCCATATCAACTAATCACAAACCCTCCGTTTTTAAATTATCTATTTGGTGGTTGCTTTAGAAAATTTCCTTTTTGCGCTCGAATAATGAAAAATGGCCTTTTGGTGCGATGAAAAGGAAAACATGCATTGAATCTTTGATAAAATAGCATATTGTAAACCTAAAAATGATTTTTGTAAAAAACATGAGCATCGTATCATGTACATGTAGTTTATATCTGACTCACTTCCTACCCATTCGGCAGAAATTTTTCTTTTTCACCAGAGGTGGACGGAAAGTTTTCGGATCCCCTGTTAGGACATTGTCCATATAAGGTGGTATAATATTTTTGTAAAATGTGGTGGTAGCATTTTAAATTAGCCATTTGGTGGTTGCTTCACAAAACCGTCCGTTTTTTATGTTCGGAAAATGGGAAATGGCATTTTGGTACGACGAAAAGGAAAATTTCCTCCTGCAACATTGTTCGCCATCCCATGATGCATGCGTATGCATAATATGGACACATTATCACAAACTATGCCTTAATTCTAGCCATAACATTGGTCATTTGACCCGAAATCCAAGAAACCTCGAATGAGAGGTCATTTTGTGAGGGTTTTTTTGAGACATAATCAATATATCAAGTTTAATATTTTTAATTATAACTATGTCATATAATATGACACCACGCGAAGGTTTCGCATTGTTTCGATCATTTTTGAATTTTTTATGCCCGTTTTAAACTATCGTCAAACTTTGTCAAACAGCGGGCATGAAGATTCTTAGCTCGGGGCCGAGCCTCGCTAAACTTGCATTGGATATTTGATAAAATAGCATATTATGAACCTAAAATGATTTTTGTAAAAAAACATGAGCATCGGATCATGTACCTGTAGTTCATATCTGACCCACTTCCTACCGATTCGGCAGGAATTTGTCTTTTTTCACCAAAGGTGGACGAAAAGGTTTCGGATACCTCTGTTGGGACATTGTCCATATAAGGTGGTATAGTATTTTTGTAAAATGTGGTGGTAGCATTTTGAATTAGCCATTTGGTGGTTGCTTCACAAAATCGTCCGTTGTTTGTGCTCGGAAAATGGGAAATAGATTTTTGGTGCGACGAAAAGGGAAACTTCCTCCTGCAAAATTGTTCGCCATCCCATGATGCATGTGTATGCACAATATGGGCACATTATCACAAACTATTCCTTGATTCTAGCCATAACATTGGTCATTTGACCCGAAAGCCAAGAAACCTCGAATGAGATAGGTCATTTTGTGAAGGTTTTTTTTGAGACATAATCACTATCAAGTTTAATATTTTTACTTATAACTATGTCACATAATATGACACTACGCGAAGGTTTCGCATTGTTTCGATCTTTTTTGATTTTTTTATGCCCGTTTTAAACTATCGTCAAACTTTGTCGAACGACGGGCATGAAGATTCTTAGTTCGGGGCTGAGCCTCGCTAAACTTGCATTGGATCTTTGATAAACTAGCATCTTGTGAACCTAAAAATGATTTTTGTAAAAAAAATATGAGCATCGGATCATGTACCTGTAGTTCATATCTGACCCACTTCCTACCAATTCGGCAGGAATTTGTCTTTTTCACCAAAGGTGGACGGAAAGGTTTTGGATCCCCCTATTGGGACATTGTCCATATAAGGTGCTCTATTATTTTTGTAAAATGTGGTGGTAGTATTTTGAATTAGCCATTTAGTGGTTGCTTCATAAAACCGTCCGTTTTTTATGCTCGGAAAATGGAAAATACCTTTTTGGTGCGACAAAAAGGAAAGCTTCCTCCTGCAACATTGTTCAACATCCTATGATGCACATGTATGCATAATATGGACACATTATCACAAACTATGCCTTGATTCTAGCCATAACATTGGTCATTTGACCTGAAAGCCAAGAAACCTCGAATGAGATAGGTCATTTTGTGAAGTTTTCTTTGAGACATAATCAATATACCAAGTTTGATATTTTTCCTTCTAACTATGTCACATAATATAACACCACGCGAAGGTTTCGCATTGTTTCGATCATTTTTGAATTTTTTATGCCCGTTTTAAACTATATATAATGTTTTATGTTTTACTTAATTTTTATTTACAAATGTGTAATATTTGAGTGTAGATAGATAGGTCTTATTTTTCTGCAAATTTTGATATATTATTTGTATTTTTCCGAATTAGAATGATTTAGTTATGATTTTTCAAAGTTTAATGAGATAAAATAAAAAATAGCTACGCCGAGGGCAGCCGTCGGCGTATGCTACGCCGAGGGCAGCCGTTGGTGTAGCATAGGATATGCCGAGGACAATTCTACGCCGATGGCTGCTTGGCGGAGCTGGCCTAGATGATGGCTACGCCGACGGCCCCGACGTTTGGCCGTCGGTGTAGCGACCAGCCGTCGACGTAGCTTCCCATTCTTGTAGTGGTGTTAGGAATAATAATCCCGATAGGACACGGAACGGTGTCGTGTGCGTGTGTGTGTTCCGAGTAGGACTAGTAGTCCAACATCTATTCGTATTGACGCTGCGTCGTTTTGCCGGGTATATATACACCCATGTAATAGCCTTGTAAGACAACCGTGAGATTCAATACAAACAACAGGACCGAAAGGGCCATGTAGCCATCATATTGTTTTTCCCCGTACGTACTCGTGTGAGTTGAGAGTTTGATCAGCTAGCTAGCTCAAGGTGCTAGGCTGATCGTACCATACATGCGCGAACTCGCCGAATCATTGTCGTCGTTACGTCGGACTGCACTCGGCGATCGGGGCTGGGCCAACACCCTGGACGCGGCTACCTTCTACCGGCTGCGCAATTGGGGAGGAGTGGGCGCTCCCTTCTACGACTCCGTCTGGCTGAACCATGCCCCCTCCAAAGTGTGGTTCTTTGGTTCTTTGCCTGGCTCCTCTTTCGGTCCCGGATTCAGTCTAGAGTGGCGCTGCTGGCAAAGAACATCCTCACTGCGGAGGAAGCTGCCTGTCCTATCTGCAACACCCCCTCGAGACAGGAGACCACATCTTCTTTGCCTGCGGTTTTGCTCGCATATTCTAGCCCGCTATCGGATACAGTTTTCCTTTGAATGCTGAGCTGAGTGAGCTGCACTCCTATGCCCCCCCTTCGCGGCAGCGATTCTCCCCTCCACTGGCTCCACCTTTACCCCGTTAGCAATAATCTGGATGCTTAGTAGTAAGTAGCCTAATCATACTTGCATGTCAGCACAAGAGACTACTAGTATGTCGGTAGTAGCAAGTCAAAATGAATTTGAGTTAGACTGACATGGGCTGTACACTAGGGGAGAAAGCTTCTTTGCCGTGTGGGTCTTTCCACACGGCAAAGCCCTTCCGGAACACGACAAAGGCTTTTCCATGTGTATACACACGACAACGATAGCCACGGCAAAGGCCCTTTGCCATGTGTCTTCGTGCCCGAAACACGGCAAAACCTTTGCCGTGTGTTTTCTACTCAGATACGGCAAAGTAAAGTACTTGACGGTTACGTCCGTCTGACAGAGCCGACACATCTTTGCCGTGTGCCTTCTCCCATTGCCGTGTGCCATCTGTTTGCCGTGTTTGATTTCTTTGCCGTGTTTTTCTTCTTTGTCGTGTGCCTTCTTGTTGCCGTGTGCCCGTTAGGAGGGACACACGGCAACGTTCCCTTCTTTGCCGTGTGTCTGCTGTGCACTGCACACGGAAAAGGCCCTGTGACATTGCCTAGTAGCACACATGTGGCTTACACGTGGCTTCTTTGCCGTGTGAGTGATCATTTGATATATACACACGGCAAAGGAGCTGTCATTTTTCAAAAAAAAAACTGTTTCCAGTCATTTTCTGCAATTCAAAACATATAATATATATATGATCATACAGATCATCAACAACAATAATATACTCATCAACAACAACAATAATATAATCATCGACAACAATATAATCATCAAAAACAATAATAATATCATCACGAACACCAAAATGCATCACCAACACTAGCAAATATCATCACAAGCTCAAGACAAGTATCTCATCATCACCATGAAAGCAAGAGAGTTCACAAATATTACAAGTGTCAAATGCTAGTGTTTATTGTTGGCACAAGCTCATGCCACAAGTGTCAAATACTACCAAGTGCATAACCAACAAGTTACAAGACCTAAAATAGACAAATATTACAAGACCATCACCGCCGAGTGCTCCACAAGCTCATGCTCCATCGTGAGATCCTACAAGTTCAAGACAAGTACATCAATATGACAAATAAAATCATTAATATGTACAAGTTTCTAGGCAAGTTGATGGCAATGGCAATTACATGGGATTTTGACGAGTCTCATGGCAAATTACATCAATATGACAAGTAAAATCACGAATATCTATAAGTCCCATGGCAAGGCTAAAATTTCTACAAGTGTCATGGCAAGGCTAAAATTTCTACAAGTGGCATAGCATGGCTAAAATTTTGACAATGGCATAGAATTATCTACAAGTGTCATGGAATTGCTAAATTTGCTATAAGCATCATGGCAAGGTTAAATTTCCTACAAGTGTCATGGAATTGTTAAATTTTCTATAAGTATCATGGCAAGGCTAAAATTTCTACAAGTGTCATAACATGGCTAAAATTTCTACAAATGCGATGACATGGCTAAATTTGACAAGTATAAGAAAACAAACTTGGAGGACTCTGATTCAGCCTCGGACGACCGACGGATTGTTGACGGTGAAAGACGGCGGCGCCTGGTTGTTCGATCCACCCGCGGACCCACCAGGCGGCGACATCGCATTGTCCATCTACAACATTGGAAATTGTGAGCATTAGACAATAAGACAAGATTGAAAATTGCGAGCATTGGACAATAAGATACTTGATCACTTACCCACGAGAAGGCGAAATGAGGAGTAGGAAGAGTCCCTGGTTAAGAATTGATGAGCATTTGCTGTGTCATCCACCGCATCATCTGCCCCTATTGCTCCAGCAACCCCTGCTGATGGGCCATCTGCTGCTCCAGTTGTTGCCGCTGCTGCTCGGCCGCCTCTCTGCGTGCCCTATCAGCGGCCATCTCCTCCTACGTCGTGTCTCCACGATGTGATGAACATTGCAATGCAAAACATGTAGTAAAACATAGATGACCGGGTAAGAACATACCCGTAACTGGTCGAGAGCTACAACCGAAGGCCGTGGGTGGGTCTCTACAGCAGGCTGGTCGCTCGTCCTACCACGCCGGACCTGGCGCATAGATGGAACGGTCCTAGGGTCGACGGACCCGTGACCGATCCATAGGCGACCATTCTTATGGCATTCTCCCACCAGCTCGGCGACCTCGGGGTCGAAGGGGGCGGTCTCAGGGTTGGAATCTTTGCCATGCACCTCCTTGTACTTCTCAGGGTACTTCTCACCCTGGAGCTTGGCTCACTCGTTCATCCATAGGCTCTCGTTCCTAGGCTCGTCCAACGTGCGTGTCTTCTTCCAAATGGTAAACACGGACGACTCTTGACTTGTCTTTATTTTCTGCACAAAAGAGCACGAAGTTAAGTGAAGGGGGGCTCCAAAGGGCGAAGTAAATAATAACATTACAAGCAAGAACAAATAAAGCATTTCCTCACCTCTTTTTGCCTAAGAAGGGCGAGGGGGATGCTGCCTTGGCGGTGTGATCCACCCCCATCTCCTCTCGCTGCTTCTTTGCATCGACGTGTTTCTGGAGGTAAATAGGGTGTGTCCACCATGCAACCATCACCGTGAAGGACCGCTCATCATTACCCATGAACTGAGGAGGGTTCTACATCCACAAGACACACATATTAGTACAATAGAAAATAGAATAAGGTCAAGAAATCAATAAAACAAAAATGCAACTACCAGGCAGGTACTGCCACTACTCAAAGAGCATCTCTCGGGCTTGGCTCTTGTTCATCAAAATCTTGCGATCGCCGAACCAGTTGCGGACGCAGTTCACGCGTGCCTCGTAGTGCATGTCTTGGACCTTCCTCTTGGCAAGCTCGTGAACGATCGCCAAGCACTCACTGTCCATGTCGAAGAACTTCTACAAGTATGCACATAGGAAAAAGGGGGGGGGTCAAATCCACAAGTGCAAGTATATTTCATCCTCAAGGTGATTGAATTATGACAAGCGAAACAAACTTACCCAAAACAAAACCTGAACCTTCTACACGATGGTGGTGTACTTTTTTTCGGGATCTTTGGCATAGTGGTAATGCTTCCAAGTCCAAGCCACATCCTTCGAACCATTTGGGAGAGTGACAATCCCAAGAAAATACTTTATAACCAGGGCTCCAAGGATTCTTGAGTAGCCACGATATGGCTTGATCTCATCCTGATATAGAAAGGCACTGCAAAATGAAAAGACAAGATCATTATGTGATAAAAATTATAATGTATGGTTTAGGGTCAAATCATGTACCTAGACCCAGCGGGCACGAGTACCTTGTCCGCATAGGGATAAGGTAGGTCGGGGAGTCTCGAAACCCCACGCCGATATGGAGCCTTCTCCCGCGGCACCAGGCTCGGGTTCATGGCCGCGTACTCCTCAAGGTATTGTGTCTCATCCTCTAGAGGCGCCCACCTCAAGGACGTGTCAAGATCGTAGGGTAAAGACCCCAACCCCTCATCCTCCTCCTCCTGCTGCTGCTCCTCCTCTTCCTCCTTATCGTTAGAATCCGAGTGCGTCCCCTCATCCTCCTGACAGCGAACTGGCTCCTCCTCCTCATCCCCCCTCCTTCTCCTGTTCCTGCTCGTCCTCCTCGAAGACCGGAGGGGGACTAGGAGTCCTCGCACGCCTCCCACGCCCTCGCCGCTGTTAAGTGCGCGGTGGAGCACTAGCACTAGCACTAGCATGATGCTTCCCCTGACATCTTTTGAACCACCAGTCACAAGTTTTGCGAAGCTTTTCAGCTTTCTTGTAACACCCTTTCCCCCCGGCATCTTTCAATCACCTGCAAAACAGAGTGAAAAGAGTAGTTTATTAGTACACATCAGTGACACAAGATTCATAATAGTACAATAATACTCAAGTTTTAAACACACACTATATTCGTATCATCAAAGACGAAAGAAGAGAAATACTTCCATGATCCATATAGCATGGGTATGAGACGCGACAAGCCAAGGAAAGGATTCGGTCTCCACGGCAACGACTCCTCGAAAGGAATCATTGTTGTGGATCGAGAATCCTTTCCTGGGCTTTCCACCGTCACATCCCCATGCTATATGAATCTCGAAAATACTTATCCTCTCTCGACTTTGGGGCTACGACATGAATCCTTCCTTGTGTTTCTCCAAAGACGAAAGGAAAAAAACCATTCCATGATTCATATAACAATGTCGCCCATGCTATATGAATAGTGAAGTAATGTCTTTCCTTTCGACTTTAGGGTTATCTAATCTATTTCATTTAAGTCACGCTATCTAATCTATTTGTATCAGCAAAGACGAAAGAAGAGAAATACTTCCATGATCCATATAGCATGGGTATGAGACGCGGCAAGCCAAGGAAAGGATTCAGTCTCCACGGCAATGGCTTCTTGAAAGAAATCGTTGTCGTGGATCGATAATCCTTTCCTGGGCTTGCCACCATCACATCCCCATGTTATATGAATCTCGAAAATACTTGTCCTCTCTCGACTTTGGGGCTACGAGTCCTTACAAATACAAATACAAAAGGAAAGAAATTTTATTACATAGCATAGAGTTCTTACAAATACAAAGACAAAAGGAAAGAAATTTTATTACATAGCATAGAGTTCTTACAAATACAAAGACAAAAGGAAAGAAATTTTGTTACATAGCCTGGTGGGATTACATATCAAACACTACTACAAAGATTATTACTACTACATGGATCAGAAGCCTGAGTCGGGATTATGAATTGGACGAGAGGTTTCATCATTGCTATCATTTTCTGGCCACCAATAATCATCCACGAAACCTGGAGGTAGTCCCTGTGGATCGTTGACGTCAAGGCCTGCATGGAACGCCTCGAGCAAACTCACATCTTGTTGGTTGTGAACCTCCTCAGCTTCATCTTGCGTAGTGTCTTCCTCCTCAGCTTCTTCTTGCTCATCGTCTACGACCATGTCACAATCGGCGGACAAGTCGATAGTGAATTGCCCGGGGAGCCCTTCTTCCTGATAAAACCCACCATCATTTGTTGAGGGGTCTAGGAGGCGGTAATCATCTTTGTTTAGCAAGGGCGGCCTATTGCATGTCGGTACCGTCATCACAACATCCCAGTCCTGTAGACGTTTTGTCGGGTTTTGGCATGGGTACGGAAGATAGAATACTTGGAAGGCTTGAGTAGCCAAAATGTAAACATCATCTCCCGCATAAACGTAGCTTCTCTTAACTTCAACCAGTCCAATTTCAGGATCCCGTTTCACCTTATGTGGGTCAAACCAATGGCATTTGAATACAACAGGATTTAGCCCTTTTCCAAAACCGTAATTCAGCTCATATATACCCTCGACTCTTCCATAGTACTGAAGGCCATCCGAGCCTTCACAAAAGACCCCGCTATTTGTTGTCTTCCGGTTGGGACAGCTAGTTGTGTATTCATGGGTATGGAAGCGATACCCATTCACGTCATAAGCATTGAACGTGTCGACTGAATGGTTAAAGCCCCTGGCAATATTTCTTAGCTCAGGTTCATCTCTTTGTCAGTTCTTTCCTACAAGTTAGAACGAGAAGTTTAGAATAAGAAGTTTATCACAAGAAGTGTAGCACAAGAAGTTGGCTCGAATAGTACCAAACCACAGAACCAGCTGACGAAACCAAAACCACCACCCTTATCGAAAAGATCCTGCTCCTCTTGAGGGTTAGGCTCCCTATTTGGTTTCTTCCAATGTGCACTCTTGAATCGTCTATAACAATTTTTAAAGGAGAGTTAGGCACGGACATAGCAGTGAATGTTTGCGGAAAACTAAATGGTGAGCACTTACTCGATGTACGGCTTCACTTCTTCCATGGTGTTCAAGAAATACGAGTGGATCAACTCCCGCTCAAGTTTTTTCATTGCGAACCTCTTTGTGCCACTTGATTTGCCACCTAGCCCAACGAAGATGCTAAGATTGGGTACATCTTCAGGGTTGGCGGCATTGTAACGAAACATTGGGTTGTGCTTTGTGGGAATGTTGGCATCATAGTGCTTTGTGGTGAAGTTTGCAACCTCCTCGTTAAGGACTGCCTCGGCTGGAGGGTGCCTCAAGTCTAAGGGCGATGGGCAATTGTATCCCGCCGCCGCCGCCTACTCCGTATGAGAGTCCGTCTGCGCGCCGGCGCCGTCTACGTCAGGTATCCAGACGCCGCGTGCGTCGTGGAGAGGAGGGAGTCTGCAACCGTGTCCGGATTGGACACGAGGGAGAGGAGACGGCTATATGGCACGCCATAAAAGAGGAGGGTTACGAAACCCTAAATCACCAGATCAAAGCAGAAGCAAACCAGATCGGTTCTGTCCTGGGAAGAGATCTAGCCCAGAGCCAGCGGCGACCGACGATGACAGGCGAGGAGGCGAGGGTGGGGGAAGACGTGCAGCGTGGCGGAGAACCATTCATCGGGCCATTGATACTGATCTGAAGATGGGAGAGCCGGCGACGCCACAGGGAGATGTGGAGGACAGGGTGCGTGAGGTGACTGCGCCGCCTCTAAGGGAGCTGCAGATGGTCCTGCCGGGCGGTGGGGGTGATTATGGGGGCCTCATTGAGAGGCCTGCCCACCCGAAGCCAACTGGTGGTCCATCAACGGCCATGCTGGAGCGCTGGCAGGCACGGCAGACCGATCGAGCGAGCGAGGATGGCAACTGGGAGGACCGGCGGCGGGAGGAGGAAGATCTAGGGTTCCAGCAGGGACCGGACGTGCAGATGGACGGGGAAGTGGAGATGGAGGATGATGTCTTCATTGAGCTTGAGGAGGAAGCAGAGCCAACGCAGAAACCAGCAGTAGATCCAACTTCATGGAGCCTGCTTGCGAGGTACAGGGCGAACTTTAAACCCGACATGGTGACTATGTTCAAGCGCTTTGCCGAGGAGGTCTGGAAGCTGAGAGAAGGCATTGAGTACTCTGATCGAGGGAAGAACTACTATATGATTACCTTGTTCTCGCGGGGTGATTATGAGTTTGTCCGACGGGGCGGTCCGTGGATATTCAATAAACATGCACTCTTAGTCAAGGAGCTACAGGATGAGATCAGACCCTCTGAGATGATTCTGGACACGGTGCCAGTCTGGGTGCGGGTGTATGATGTGCCTTGGGGGAAGCAGAATGAGGAGACGGGGATGAGGTTTGGCCATGGTCTGGGAAAAGCATTGGAAGTGGATGTGCCTAAAAGCGAGCAAGAGAAGAACGAATTCCTGCGGGTACATGTTGAGCTGCCATACAATCGTCGCCTCCAAACTCAGATCAAGACAGGTATTAAGGGGAGACCTAAGGAGGAATCGATGATCTACAAGCTTAAATATGAGCGTGTTCCCTTTTACTGCTTTCACTGTGGCTTCATGGGACATAGTGAGGAGGAGTGCGAAAAACAACGGCGCGGTACACCGTCACTAGAGTACGGAGCATATGAGCTAAGGTGCAGCCCGTACAAGAAGTTTGCACAGCGCACACACTTCGTTCCACCGTCGGGGAATGCGTCTGCTAGAAGGGGCCTCAGCTTTGCGAGCTTTGGGAGCATTGGCTCTCGTCACTCACCACAGCCGCGTGCACAACAGAAACCAAGCGACCAGAATAAGCCGACGAATGAAGAAGCAAGGGCGGACCTTGGAGAGGAGTCTGATAACGAGATGCCACCCCTAATGGATGCAACGCCGCCGCATGTCTATGAACCAACTCCGGTCGGCCTCCATGATGAGTTTGAAGGGCAGGTGCACCCATTGCAGGAGGTTGAGCAACAGCTCTCAGCCCAGGTGGAGGCAATGCTTGTGAATAAGAGGGCAAAAGTACTGCAAGGCGGAGGCGGCGCGAGACAAGACCAGAGCCAACCTATTATCCAGTTTCCAGAGGATGAAGGCAATGTGACTATGGCAGGCCAGCTCCGAATCATCCAGACTGGGGGAATGACTGGTGCAGGAGTGACGGAAGAGGACATGCAGCACACTACGGTGCACAAGAAGAAAGTGTCGTTGGGGACCTCTGATATGATACCTGCGCTTCATGGCCTAAGTGCGCTCGCTGCCTCTTTTGGCGAGTCAGATGTTAACATGCCGCCGGTCGAGCAACTACCCAAGAAACGTACAGCTGCAGCAGCCACCAACACAATGCTATTTGGCCAGGACCTGGCTTTGGTTCCCTTTGAGGGTCAAGTCAGGGGAGGTGAGCAGAAAAGAAGCCGGGGGAATGTGCGGCCACAGGAAGTGCATAGCCATGACAGATACAACAGGCAGCGGGGGCGAGGCCGCGGAAGCAGCTATGATCGGGGAGCGTCGGAAGTGGACGAGGACATGCGTGGGCGAGGTCGTGGAGGCGGCCATGCTCGGGGAGCTACGACACCTACACGACGGATGGGACCGACTGGGCACCGTACACCTGGCAATCTGGCGAAACCAAACACCTGGTTTCGCCAGAAGCAATGAATTGTCTAGCGCTAAACTGTCGGGGAGCCGGGAATGCCTCGACAGTTCGCGACATCTTAGAACTTTCCCATGTCTGGAGTCCTAAATTAGTTTTCCTTTGTGAGACTAGACAGAATAAAAATAAAATGCGTCGTCTTCGTCATAGGTTAGGTCTAAAGGGTTTTGCTGGTTTTAGTAGTGAGGGTCTTAGTGGTGGTCTTGCTCTCTTTTGGCACGAAAGTTTGGTTGTAGACCTTAATCATATTAATGAAAGGTTTATTGATGTGTATATCCGAGTTAAGGTAGATGCTCCGCTCTGGCATTTAACCTGTGTTTATGGGGAACCAAGGACGGAAAATCGTCATCGCATGTGGGATAACCTCCGTGCCCTACACTCTGAATCGACCTTGCCGTGGCTTGTTATTGGTGATTTCAATGAGGCCATGTGGCCAGAGGAACACTTGTCCATTACGCCTAGAGGGAATGGACAGATGAGGGATTTCCGGACTGCCCTACAAGATTGCAATCTCCATGATCTTGGCTTCTCGGGAGTTCCCTTTACGTACGATAGAAAAGACGTGGAAATGCAAATGTGAAGGTCCGACTTGACAGGGCAGTGGCCACACCTGCATGGCGTGACCTGTTTGATGAATCCAATTTACAACATTTAATTACTCCATGTTCTGATCACTGCCCCATCTTGTTGCGTATTTTGCAGGATAATGAACCACGCACGAAACAACCCAGAAGGCATTATGAGATCCTGTGGGAGCGCGCACCCGAGTTGACGGAAAGGATTGATATGGCATGGAACAATGTTGGGAGTAAAGACAACCTGGGGGAGGTGATGTGTTGCCTGAATCAAGTCATGACTGATCTACAAAGCTGGGGCAAAGCTAAATTTGGTAACACAATTCGAGAACTCCAGACAACAAGAAGCAAGCTGGAAGTGCTTCATATGAACAATGGTGATCCTGGGGTAATTCGGCAGTTCACTGACTATATGAATGAACTCCTGTACCGGGAGGAAATGCTATGGCTCCAACGATCGCGCATTAACTGGTTAAAAGATGGCGATCGAAACACGAGATACTTTCATCAACGTGCAACCTGGCGAGTAAAGAAAAATAAAATAAAAAGGCTGAAAGATAATGATGGAATCTGGCATGACTCAACTCAGGCAAAAGAGAGGATGGCTACGGACTACTTCAGACATATTTTTACCCGGGACCACACCCTGAACCATGATAACCTAGTCCAGCTCTTCCAAAATAGGGTCACTGCCGAGATGAATTTGGAATTACTTAGAGACTTCTCGGATGAAGAAATTGGGGATGCATTGTTTCAAATTGGGCCGCTCAAAGCTCCTGGAGTAGATGGTTTCCCAGCACGCTTCTACCAGAGGAATTGGGGAACTTTAAAAGCCGAGGTAACTAATGCGGTGAAGCTCTTTTTTGTAACATGTAAAATGCCCATGGGGGTGAACGATACGGTGATTGTCCTGATACCGAAAATAGATGAGCCTGAGACTCTAAAGGACTTCAGACCTATCAGCCTGTGCACTGTGATGTATAAGGTGGTCGCAAAATGTATGGTAAACCGGCTCAGGCCAATCCTGGGTGACCTCATTTCTACAAACCAAAGTGCTTTCGTACCGGGGAGGCTTATAACGGACAACGCCTTTGTTACTTTTGAATGCCTACACTTCATGGAGCAGAACGAACATCAGGACAAGAACTTCTGTGCATATAAACTGGACCTGTCCAAAGCTTATGACAGGGTTGACTGGGGATTTTTAAGGAAAGCGATGGAAAGAATTAGCTTCGCTCACAGGTGGGTTGACTGGATAATGGAGTGTGTCACCACTGTGAGATACCAAGTTAAATTCAATGGAGCCCTCCTGGATTCGTTTTTGCCTTCTCGTGGCTTACGACAAGGTGATCCCCTTTCGCCGTTTCTATTCCTCTTCATTGCTGATGGTCTTTCGGCCCTGATACAAAGTGAGGTAACACAAGGTAGCATCACACCAGCTAAAATTTGCCGCCGTGCTCCTGGGATCTCGCACCTCTTATTTGCAGACGACACTTTGTTGTTCTTTAAAGCGTGCCCAATGCAGGCCACACGGATCAAGCAAATTCTCCATGTCTATGCTATGAGCACGGGCCAGCTGCTTAACCCCCAAAAATTCTCCATCTATTTTGGCAAGGCGTGCCCCCTGGTCATGAAGGAGGAGGTGAAGGCGATCTTAAATGTTACTCAGGAAGCTTTTGATGCGAAGTACCTAGGCCTCCCAACTCCGGAGGGACGGATAAACAAGGAAAAATTCCAAAGTCTACAAGCAGCACTGGGAGGGAAGCTGATCGAGTGGGATGATAATCACCTTACACAATCCGGCAAGGAGATACTAATTAAAGCCATCGCTCAAGCGCTTCCAGTATATGTCATGGGAGTATTCAAACTCCCATATGGTCTTTGTGATGATTTGGAGCAGCTGATAAGAGACTATTGGTGGGGGAAGGAAGGAGGAAATAGGAAGATGCATTGGATATCCTAGGACGGCATGCTTAGGCCAAAGTGTCGCGGAGGGCTCGGCTTCCGGGACCTCCGAATGTTTAACCAAGCTTTATTGGCCCGGCAAGCGTGGCGACTCATTCAATTCCCCAACACACTCTGTGCGCAAGTGCTCAAGGCAAAATATTACCCTAACGGTTCTCTACTTGACATTGTCTTTTTAGGTAATAAATCGGCAACTTGGAGTGCCATTGAACATGGACTGGAGCTTTTCAAAAAGGGTGTAATCTGGCGAGTAGGGACATGAGCCAATATTCAAGCTTGGAGAGATCCATGGATCCCGAGGGCAACATGCTACACGCCCATTTCACGCCAAAGGAGGTGTCGCTTCCGCTGGGTATCTGATTTCATTAGTGTGGAGGGTGCCTGGGACATCCACAAGCTGCAGGAATACTTCCTAGACGTGGATACTGACGCCATCCTAAAGATCAAACTGTCTAGGCACAATATTCCTGATTCCTTGGCGTGGCAACCGGACAAGCGCGGTATGTTCTCGGTCCGTAGTGCCTATAATCTTGCAATTAACCTACGGATGGATGATCAGAACGTTGGGGCATCAAGTGCCAGACCTGCGGGCGAGAGGCCGATATGGAAAGCAATCTGGCAATGCCCTGTACCGGCCAAGGTGCGTATGTTGGCCTGGCGCATAGCACGCAATGCTCTTGCGACACAACTCAACAAGAATCAGCGGGGGATTGATACACCAGCTACATGCCTGATCTGCGGCAGAGAAGAGGAGTCAACATTTCATGTCTTCCTGAGATGCCATCATGCCAGATACCTCTGGGAACGACTGGCTACAGACTGGAACTTACCACCCGTGGACAGCATTCAGAACACAGGCACAGAATGGATGTTGAACCTGTTACATAATCTGACGGTTACACAGCGAGCCAAGGCATTGATGATCTTCTGGCGAATTTGGTTTGCCCACAACGAAGTTACACATGAAAAGGATCTGCCATCGATAGAAGGGTCTGCACGCTTCCTGATTAGCTACCTGGATTCACTTACACTCCTGAAGCAACATCCTAAAGCCGATCCGGGGAAGGGTAAGGAAGTTATTGACCATGGCCGGGGGCTCCAAGGAAACAGTAGCAAAAATACGGGACAGAAGCTGGAGCAAAGGGCGAAGTGGGCTGCGCCACCAGCTAACCGCACAAAACTCAACGTAGATGGTTCGTACTTGAACAACGGGACTGCAGGTGCGGGCATGGTCCTCCGTGATTGCAATGGAGTGATTATCTTTGCTGCCTGCCGTCAACTGCGACACTGCTCTAACGCTGTTGACGCAGAATTAGCGGCATTGGAAGAAGGCCTTAACCTTGCCCTACACTGGTCGCCGCTACCCATCTGCGTTGAGACAGATTGCTCTGAAGCATGTGTGCTGCTAAAGGAATCGACGCCCAACACTTCAGTCTATGCGGCCCGAGTTCATGCTATCCGAAAGCTCTTAAGGGAGAGAGACACTAGTTTAGCTAGAATAAGTAGAAATATCAAATCTGTAAGTCATGTTCTAGCGAGGATTGGTAGGGAAGAACCGAAAACAGCCGTGTGGCTGGGCAATTTCCCCTCAGAAATTTGCTCCCTTGCGGAGGCTGATTGTAACTCTGCCAATGTTTGAATAAAAATCTCTTTCCTGGCAAAAAAAAGGACTGCCTCGGCCATGGATGCCTCGATCTTGCATTTATTGTCTGTTTTCTTACAAAGCTTCTTTGTTTCTCTCTCGGGCGGAAACTGCCAACGGGCCCACACAGGTCCCCCCTTTAAAGCCTCGTCCGCAAGATGCAAGATCATATGTTGCATCAGATTGAAGAACCCTGACGGAAGGAGCATCTCTAGATCGCAAAGCAACTCGGGTGCCTATTCATGTAGCTTCTCAAGCACTTTACGGTCTAACTCCCTAGCACAAATATGGCGGAAGAAAAAGCTCAACCTCGAAAGCACTCGCCAAGTCTCCTCATCTACATAGCCTCGAATCATCACCGGCATTATCCGCTCAAGCCATACGTGGTAGTCATGACTCTTGAGCCCTTGTACTCGCAATGTTTCCATGTTCGCACCCCTCATCCAGTTGGCTGCATACCCATCAGGTAAAAACAAACTTTGCACGATCCACTGGAAGATCTCCCTACTTTGGGGCTTTGTTGGGCAGAAAGGAGCCTTTGGCTAAGACCACCTTTTCCTGCCTTTGGCTCCGGGTGGCTGCATGTTCAACTTTGTCCTATCGCACAATGCTTCTTCATCAATTGGAGCCTTGATGTTATCTTTCATCTTCTCGGTTTGCATTATGGTGCTCCAAAGGGCCTCGCCGATATTCTTTTCAGTGAGCATTACATCAATGTTATGCGGGAGCTCAAAATCCTCAAAGTAAGGGAGCTTCCATAAGCACGGAATGTGGGTCCACTGGTGCGTATCCCCGTATCCCACGAAATCATTCCCATCGGAGTTTGGCTGGAGAGCTTCTAACTCAACCTTGATTTCCTTTCCGGTCTTTAAACGTGGCTTTGGATCATGGACAACACGGCCTTTCTTGAACCTCTTTTTGTCACTCCTGTATGGATGATTCGGCTCAAGACACTGTCGATGTTGATCAAAGAAGGAATACTTGCCTCCCTTCGAGAGTTAGAAGAAAGTTAGAGCTTGCATGCACACTAGGCAAGGCCACTTCCCATGTGTACACCAGCCCCAGAACAACGCACGTGCTGGTAGGTCATGCAGAGAGGGATGGTACCAGACATACATATCGAAGTGCTCGTTGTTTGAAGCGTCAAATGTTCGGATCCCCCGACCTTCCCAGCCATGAAGCAAGTCATCCACCATCGGTTCTAGATACACATTCATGTTCTTACCCAGGTATTACGGCCCTGGGATTATCATCGAGACAAACATGTTCTCTGGTCTCATGCAGACGCCAGGGGGAGGTTCAGGGGAATAACAAACACTGGCTAGCAACTGTATACTGAAGCCAACATGCCATATGAATTGAACCCATCGGTTGTTATGGCAACTGCTACGCTCTTCTTGTCACCGGCTTTCTCAGGATATTTCTTGACAAAGTTCTTCCATGCACTACCATCCGACGGATGTATCATCTTGTCGAGGTATTTGTTCCCTTCTACTGCCCACTGCATCTGCTGGGCAGTATCCTTGGTCATGAAGAGTCGCTGGAGCCTCGGTATGATTGGAAGATACCGAAGGATGTTTTGGGCAACCCCGGTCTGCCTCTTCTGACCATCACCATTGGGATCGACCTCAAAGTACCTAGAGCATTTGCAGCGGATACAATAATTTGTCCTAGCATGCTCCTTTGTGAATAGCATGCATCCCTTCGGACAAGCGTGTATCGGCTCATATGACATCTTAAGGTCACAGAGGAGTGTGGTCGAATAGTAGAAGTTCTCCGACAAGAGGTGCCCTTTCGGCAGAATGCTGCCAACGACGGCAAGCATATCATCAAAGTCCTCTCTAGTCAAGTTCCTGTGGCTCTTGAAGGCCAAAAGGCGAGCTATGGCATCCAGTTGGGTAACATCTATATGTGCATGAAGGGGTCTCTGCGAGGCAAACAAAGTCTCGTAGTACTTTGCCGTGTTTTCCTCCGGCTCCTCACTTGTCTCCGCCTCCTGAGGTGTCTCTGCCTCTACATGAGGGCTTTCAGGCGCATTAGCATTCACAAAGTTGTCTATGCACGTATCAAAACCCGCATCAAATTCTCCCCTTGGCTGACTCTGCTGCTGACTCTATCGTGACTCCCTCCTAGCGCGTTTCGCTAACTTTTCACCATGGAATGTCCAAGTCTTGTAGGATGGTGTGAACCCGTAATTGAGAAGGTGAGTACACACACCATCCTTCGAATATGTATTCAGGTTCTTGCATCTTGCACAGGGGCAGAAAATTCTTCTGGGTCTGCTGGGGACGGCAAATGCCCGGTTCACGAAGTCCTCGGCCTTTTCTGGCCATTCTGAGGTAAAGTCCCACTTACTGACATAGCCATCATACATCCAGTCATGATTCTCCATCCTCTAATCAGTACCAAAAACAACATATATAATGATTTTAATTAATCATGCCATATAAATAAATCCGGTATTAGTTCGGTTAATTTTAGCAAACATATATATTTTACACCATACATATATCCACCTATCTCTCTAATAGGTAAAGAGGGTCCTATCAACCACCGAATCCGTAGATTGAGTATGTTCTCCCTGCTCTACCTCGATCCGAGACAGAATTTCGGTAGCACCTCCCCGCTGCTCTCCCGATACACATCTCGGCAAAAATCCAAGCGGGATGTGCATCCGGAGAACAACGGGGAGACGCTGCCGAAGTCCTATATCGGACCGGAGTAGAACAAGGAAAACATACCCAACTACGCATCCGCCGGCTGTTCCGATAAATGCCATAAGAGTTACGCTTCATAATATACGAGACCACTAATGCATATTTATCCGCGTAACCCTTACGGCCGGTAAGAGACGCCTAGGTAACGCGACAGACTTGGTGATCTACACATGAAAATAACCCTAGGTACAAGATAGGAGAACAGATTTTTACCCTCGAAGCGTGATCGAGAGGTGAAGAAGTTCAGCGACCCTCCCGCAAAATTAACTACGCCGTCGACAACCCCACCCTCAGACTCGACACATATCCTGCACGAAGAAAAATTAGTAAATTACTAAATTACTACTATACACATGCCAAAATTTTACACATATAATTCCTAAATTACTACTATACATATGCATATATGAAACAACATATATACTACTATACATATATGTAACAAATACATGGGATAACTACATGATAAATTACTAATATACACATTTATTTCCAAAATACTACTATACTACACATCCTAGATTTCTAATATATAACTACATTACTACTATACTACACTACACATACATATATCTAACAATATATATACTACAAAAATACATGAAGCTAACTAGGCACATACCGATGGTGGATGCGGTTGTCGGTGGGGGAGGGGGCATGAGGGCCGGAGCGAGCGGAAGAGGCGGGCAGCAAAGGCGGGCGGCGACCCAGCTCCTACCGGTGGAGCCGCGGGCGAGCTACCATGGCCGGGGGCAGGGGCTTGGGCGAAGGCGGCGGGATTGGGCGGGGGGGGGGGGGGGGGGGACGGGGTCAGGGTGGGTGGAGGTGGGGGCTGGGGCTGGGCCGGGTGGAGGCAGAGGTGTCGGCGGAAGCGGCTAGAGAAGGAGGCGGGGGGCAGGTGGACGCCGGCGACAGCGTGGGATTGTGGCGGCGGTGCGGCGCAGGAGCGTGCTCGGGCTGGGAGGCGAGCTCGGGCTGGGGAGAGGATAAGGCAGGCACGGGCCCGCGCGGGCCAATAATTATTGGCAGCCCTTTGTCATGTGCCAAATCAGGCAGAACACGGCAAAGATCTTTGCCGTGTACCTGGTGGAAAAAACACATGGCAAAGAACCTTTGCCGTGTACCCTGCATAGACACACGGCAAAGGACCTCTTTGCCGTATGTTTTGTCCTTTGCCTTGTGCCTTTAGGTATTTTCTATTTTTTATTTTATTTTTTCTTTCAATTGTATTTATTTTAAGTTTTTTAGTGAACTTTTTGTTGGATATTTTTTAGTATTGAGACCATGGAAATACGAACTTTGCACTAGACCATCAGCTCATGCATGCGCTCTAACCTAGAAGCGAAGGTTTTGGATCTATATAAGGGGGAATCTCCCTATTCCGGTGAAACCGGGTAGGATAGTGCCCCAACTTCTGAACCAACATGGTTTTACATCATCCTATGATCTAATCAAACACAAAACAAGAGAGATCTACGCTGAGCTACCCCCATCAGAAGAATGTCTAGGGGGTAGACGATCTGAGCCCCGCAGATCAGGGTTTCGTCGGAGGAAGACCACGAGAACATCAGAATCAGATGAAAACTTGCATGTGTCCCTAGCATATGTGTGTGAGTGTGTTGCAAGGTTGGTATAGGTGCTTACATGTGTCCCCCCTCGCATGCATGCACTCTAACCTAGAAGCGAAGGCTCTGGACCTGTATAAGGGGGAATCTCCCTGTTCCGGTGAAACCGGGTAGGATAGTGCCCCAACCTGTGAACCAACATGGTTTTACATCATCCAATGACCTAATAAAACACAAAACAAGAGAGAGCCCCGCAGATCAGGGTTTTGTCAGAGGAAGACCACGAGAACATCGGAATCAGATGAAAACTTGCATGTGTCCCTAGAATATGTGTGTGAGTGTGGTGCAAGGTTGGTATAGGTGTTTGCATGTGTCCCCCCTCGCATGCATGCGCTCTAACCTAGAAGCGAAGGATCTGGACCTGTATAAGGGAGAATCTTCTCGTTCCGATGAAACCGGGTAGGATAGTGCCCCAACTTGTGAACCAACATGATTTTACAACATACTATGACCTAATCAAACACAAAATAAGAGAGAGCTACGCCGGGCTACCCTTATCAGAAGAATGTCTAGGGGGTAGACGATCCGAGCCCCGCAGATCAGGGTTTCGCCGGAGGAAGACCACGAGAACGTCGGAATCAGATGAAAACTTGCATGTGTCCCTAGCATATGTGTGTGAGTGTGGTGCAAGGTTGGTAGGTCCCATGTGTAAGTCCCAAGTGTGACCCCCTTTGTAGACATGCGTTAATACTTAGTAAAATCCTGGATATATACGTGGAAACTCCCACCACTGGTTCTATCAACCCTCTTGAGGAGCGGACGATAGTTTCTCTTGTAGATATAGCATGTACCAGCTCTGCATGAAAGTGTGGTGCTATGTTGGAACATACAAAAACTACTAGTCTACGGATGCTTGCATGTGTCCCCCCCTCGCATGCATGTGCTCTAACCTAAAAGCGAAGGTTCTGAACCTGTATAAGGTGGAATATCCCCGTTCCGGTGAAACCGGGTAGGATAGTGCCCCAACTTGTGAACCAAAATGTTTTTACATCATCCTATGACCTAATCAAACACAAAACAAGAGAGAGCTACGCCGGGCTACCCCCATCAGAAGAATGTCTAGGGGTAGAAGATTCGAGCCCCGCAGATCAGGGTTTCGCCGGAGGAAGACCACGAGAACATCGGAATCAGATGAAAACTTGCATGTGTCCCTAGCATATGTGTGTGAGTGTGGTGCAAGGTTGGTATAGGTGCTTGCATGTGTCCCCCTTGCATGCATGCACTCTAACCTAGAAGCGAAGGTTCTGGACCTGTATAAGGGGAAATCTCCTTGTTCCGGTGAAAATGGGTAGGATAGTGCCCCAACTTGTGAACCAAAATGGTTTTACATCATCCTATGACCTAATCAAACACAAAACAAGAGAGAGCTACGCCGGGATACCCCCATCAGAAGAATGTCTAGGGGGGTAGACGATCCGAGCCCCGCATATCAGGGTTTCGCCAGAGGAAGACCACGAGAACGTCGGAATCAGATGAAAACTTGCATGTGTCGCTAGCATATGTGTGTGAGTGTGGTGCAAGGTTGGTATAGGTGCTTGCATGTGTCCCCCCTCGCATGCATGCGCTCTAACCTAGAAGCGAAGGATCTGGACCTGTATAAGGGAGAATCTTCTCGTTCCGGTGAAACCGGGTAGGATAATGCCCCAACTTGTGAACCAACATGATTTTACATTATCCTATGACCTAATCAAACACAAAACAAGAGAGCTACGCCGGGCTACCCCCATCAAAAGAATGTCTAGGGGGGTAGATGATCCGAGCCCTGCAGATCAGGGTTTCGCCGGTGGAAGACCACGAGAACGTCGGAATCAGATGAAAACTTGCATGTGTCGCTAGCATATGTGTGTGAGTGTGGTGCAAGGTTGGTAGGTCCCATGTGTAAGTCCTAAGTGTGACCCCCTTTGTATACATGCGTTAATACTTAGTAAAATCCTGGATATATATGTGGAAACTCCCGCCACTAGTTCTGTCAACCCTCTTGAGGAGCGGACGATAGTTTCTCTTGTAGATATAGCATGTACCAGCTCTTCATAAGGATTGAGACCACGGAAATATGAACTTTGCACTAGACCATAAGCTTCCAGAGGATGCTGAACTTCATTTCCTTTAGGTGGGTGCCTAGTCACAAACTTTGAGAAACAATCCTCAACCAATCGTCAAGAGTAGAATTTCCCCTCACGGTAGAGCTGCTGGCCAACAAAACCAAGCAAGTTGTTGGACTACTTTTGAATCTTTCAAGGTCACTCTTTGGGTCAATCAAAAGACCAAGATGAGAGGATTTCACGACAAAGTCTGAAATTTGTTGTTTGACATCCTTTAGATTGTTCTCAATTTTGACTACCTCAAGGACCTGCATGCATGTGCCCTAGCACATGCATGAAAGTGTGGTGCTATATTGGAACATACAAAAACTACTAGTCTCGGGGTGCTTGCATGTGTCCCCCCTCGCATGCATGCGCTCTAACCTAGAAGCGAAGGTTCTGGACCTGTATAAGGTGGAATCTCCCTGTTTCGATGAAACTAGGTAGGATAGTGCCCCAACTTGTGAACCAAAATGGTTTTACATCATCCTATGACCTAATCAAACACAAAACAAGAGAGAGCTACGCCGGGCTACCTCCATCAGAAGAATGTCTAGGGGGGTAGACGATCCGAGTCCCGTAGATCAGGGTTTCGCCGAAGGAAGACCACGAGAATATCGAAATCAGATGAAAACTTGCATGTGTCCCTAGCATATGTGTGTGAGTGTGGTGCAAGGTTGGTATAGGTGCTTGCATGTGTCCCCCTCCCATGCATGCTCTCTAACCTAGAAGCGAAGGTTCTGGACCTGTATAAGGGGGAATCTCCCTGTTCCGGTGAAACCGGATCGTATAAGGGGGGTGCATGTAGTGATCAAGACCACAACAACCTATTCATATGTGTGTGCTCATGATCCTATGAAATAACATCACCTAACATATATGTAATAAAAGCCTCGCTGATCTTTGCCGTGTACCTAACGGCGAGGGCACACGGCAAAGATTCTGACGTCCGCCCCTGTCGGTGGGTGACCCTGCGAGGCCGGGGGGCCCACTTCTTTGTCGTGAACTATTCTTTGCCGTGTACCCCCAGTGAATTTGCCGTCTCTTTTTTCTTTGTCGTGTGCCGTAGTTTGTCTATTGCCGTGTTCATTTCTTTACCGTGTTCTTTTTGTGTAATGTGCCGTGTATGTTTTTGTTGCCGTGTGTTTCCAGATATGCACACGGTAGAGATCAGCTTTGTCGTGTTCTAGGCCTGTTGGCACACGGCAAAGGAGAGGGGCGACGGCAGCGACAATTTTTCCCGTAGTGGTAGCTTAGCTGTTAAAGTAGTAGAGTCTAAAACATGATCTGCTGGATAGTAGCTAGTAGAAGCTAGCAGTTATTTCTCTAGCAAAGTCGGTTTAGGATAGTCGGTTCCTGAGTCCTATATAAGGACATGTACCCCATGTTGTATTGTGATAAGCTAAGAAAGTAAGAGCTTCATATGTGTGCGTATACCTCTATTTTACCTGTGTGTGTGAGCTACTAAGAACTAGCTAACAGCAAGCACATATACTTCAATTGACATCAGAGCCATTGGTACTGAGAGATGTCGGGGAGCAGGCGCACCGGCCAAACACCACCACTGCTAGCTTCGGTGACCCCTCCTCCTATAGAACAGCGACAACGCTCGCCAAGCCAGGGACGGAGCAAGACACGACGCAGAGGAGGTGAGATCATGGTGCGGCAGGTAGTGCGCGAGGCTGTCGGCAGTGGCGGCGTGAGTCTTGTCTTCCCGATGCTGAAGCGGGGGGAGTACACCAACTGGGCCATGGTGGTGGAGGTGAACATGCAGGCCACGTCGCTGTGGGACGCGATCGAGGACGACGACGTCTCCCGGCGAGAGGACAAGAAGGCACTCGCCACGCTGCTCCGCTCCACACCTCTGGAGATGCACAAGATGTTGATCGGGAAGGGCAGTGCCAAGGCGGCATGGGAGGCGATCAGGCTGCAGCACCAAGGCAACGATCGCGTGCGCGACACACGTGCGCGACGACTCCGAATGGAGTTCGAGACGATCGTCTTCAAGGATGGCAAGCATATCGACGAGTTTGGCCTTAGGATCACGAACCTCGCGGCCACCCTATGCTCCCTCGGCGACACCTGCGATGATGAGAAGATAGTGAGGATGTTTCTCTCTGTTGTACCAAGTCGTTTTGTGCAGATCGCATTTTCAATGGAGACAATGATGGACCCGGCCACGCTCACAGTAGAAGAGGTCGTCGGGGATCTTCGTGCGGTCGAGGATTGACTAGACAACAACTAGGGAAGCTCTGGCTCTAGCGGCCAACTACTTCTCACTAAGAAGCAGTGGGAGGAGAGGGGGAAGCAGAACCGTAGCGACGGGTCTGGCTGGAGAGGCAACAGGAATGGTGGCGACGGACAAAAGGGTGGCAAGGCCCAGCCCAAGTCCACACCAGCAACTAAAGCCGGGGGCGAGATCAATAGTGACAGGTGCCGCTATTGCCACAAGAAGGGCCACTGGGCTCACGAGTGTCGCAAGAAACAGTGCGATGAAGATGCTACGACGGCACACCTGATGCAGGAAGAGGGCAGCGATGCAGGCCTTGCCCTGCACATGGCCACGGTGGTCGATCTCTCCAACGCCGCACCTCCAGCTGCTGCTGTGGCGCCCACGACGGCGCTGCTCACGGGGGAGCACGTGTTCCTGAATGAGGAGCACGCCCGCGTCATGCTCAGGCGTTCACTGCGCGACACCGACGAGGCCTGGTACCTCAACACCGGGGCCTCAAACCACATGACCAGCGACGACACTGTCTTTGCAGAGCTGGACAAGAGCATGTCGGGCAAGGTGCGCTTTGGGGACGGCTCCGTCGTCGACATACGTGGAAGCGACACCATCCTGTTCGCCTTCGACGGCGAGCGGCATCGCGAGCTATCAGGCGTTTACTGGATCCCGAAGCTCAAGTCAAACATCATCAGCATTGGCTAGCTGGACGAGCTCAGCTTCCCCACCCACGTCGAGCACGGATTCATGAGCATCCATGATCAAGATCAAGTGCTCATCGCCAGGTTGCCGCGAACGGTAAACCGGCTGTACATTGCACCTCTACAGATTGTGTAGTCGGTGTGCCTGTCAGTGCATGCCAATGACAAGGCATGGATCTGGCACCAGCGCTTCGCCCACCAGGGTTTCGACGACCTGCAGAAGCTGCCCAGCCAGGGGCTGGTTCGTGGCCTGCCTACCATCAACCATGTCGAGCAACTCTGTGAAGCCTGCATCGCTGGGAAACACCGTCGAGCACAGTTCCCTGCAGCAGCCAAGTTTCGTGCTTCAAAGCCGTTGGAGCTGGTGCATGACGACCTCTGTGGCCCGATCTCGCTGGCGACGCACGGCAGCAAGCAATTCTTCCTGCTGCTCGTCGACGACGACAAAAGGTTCATGTGGTTGGTGCTGCTCAGGACCAAGGACGAGGCGATAGCAGCCATTCGTCGCTTCAAGGCCCACGCAGAGGCAGAATCGAAGCAACCTCTGCGTATCCTCCGCACAAATCGTGGAGGCGAGTTCACCGCGACAAACTTTGCTGAGTGGTGCGCTGATCATGGCGTCAAACACCACCTCACTGCCCCCTATTCCCTGCAGCACAACGGGGTGGTAGAGAGGCGCAATCAAACCATCATCGGTGCCACCAGGAGTATGCTCAAGGCCATGAGCGTACCTGCTGAATTATGGGGCGAGGCGGCATCGGCGGCAGTGTTTATCCTCAACCGATCTCTGACAAGAAGCTTGGAGGGGAAGACACCGTATGAAGGGTGGCATAGGATCAAGACAAATGTGCACTTTTTTCGTGTCTCTGGCTGCAGAGCGTATGCCAAGGACACATGCCCCAGGCTAAAAAAAATGGAGGAACGTAGCAAACCCATGGTGATGGTTGGGTATGAGGAGGGGAGCAAGGCCTACCGCCTCTTCGACCCGGAGAAGAAGCGCCTTGTCGTCTCCCGTGACTCTATCTTTGATGAGGGAGCAAGCTGTAATTGGGGGGAGCCCAGTGGCAGCACCCTCACCATTGACAACTGGGTGATGCCACAACCCCTGCCTGCTGTAACAAAGAAAGGAGCAAAAACTCCTACTGCAGCTACATCTGAAGGCAGAGAAGAACCTGCGCCAGCACCTCTTTCACCAAGCCCAGATGCAACTTATCCTTCACACACCAGCGTTGGGCCAGCACAGATGGGCCAGCCAATGACTTCATCTCCTAGCCGACCCATGCGATTTGTTTTGCCGCCAGCAGAAGGAGAAAAAGATGGAGAGGGCCTCGACGCGGGAGTTGACCCACTTGATCCCCTTCGCTACCGTCCAGTGCTGGATCTAATCAATCTTGGTGCAGTGAACCCAGGGAGGGTAGAGCTCCTCCTTCTCACTCCTTCCGGCGAGCCCTCCACATATGCTGAGGCAGAGGGCGATGAAGCATGGCGGAAGGCGACGCTTGACGAGCTGGCCTCCATCAAGGAGAACGAGACCTGGACGCTAACGGAGCTCCCACCTGGCCACAAGCCCATCAGATTGAAATGGGTATACAAACTCAAGCACGACGCCGACGACAATGTCCTCAAGCACAAGGCCAGGCTCGTTGCAAAAGGGTACGTGCAGCGGCCGGGGATCGACTTCGATGAGGTATTTGCCCCTGTCGTGCGGCCGGACTCCATCCATCTTTTGCTCGCCGTTGCCACTCAGTTCAAGTGGAAGGTCCATCACATGGACGTGAAGACGGCCTTCCTCAATGGCGAGCTGGGCGAGGAGGTGTACGTCTGCCAGCCGCCGGGCTTCGTCGACAACAGCAACTCCAGCAAGGTCATGCGCCTGCACAAGGCTCTCTACGGCCTCCGACAAGGTCCACAGGCGTGGAACACCAAGCTCGACGCTGTTCTGGTGTCGCTCGGCTTCACTCAGAGCGCATCGGAGCACGCAGTGTACACCCGCGGCGACTCACGGCTGCTTCTTGGGGTCTACGTGGATGACCTCATCGTCATCGGAGCATGTGCCACAACGATATCAGAATTCAAGTAGCAGATGTGCAGTCGTTTCAAGATGAGTGATCTGGGCTTGCTCACTCTCTACCTCGGCATCGAGGTGAGCCAAGCGCCAGGCTGCATCACACTGAAGCAGACCGCGTCTGCCGCCAAGTTGCTAGAGAAAGCTGGGATGGCAGAGTGCAACAACGCTCACGTTCCAATGGAGCAACGCCTCAAACTGTCGAAGGTGAGCACAAACCATGCTGTCGACGTCACGCTCTATCGCAACTTCTTCGGCAGTCTCCGCTATCTGGTACACACACGGCCTGACATCAGCTTCGCTGTGGGCATGGTGAGCCGCTTCATGGAGGCGCCCACCACAGAGCACCTGAGCACAGTGAAGCATCTGCTGCGCTACATCGCAGGAACACTGGACGTTGGCTGTCGCTATGTCTCCAGCTCTGACGCTGCTCATTTGGTGGGCTATAGCGACGCCGACATGGCTGGAGACCCTGATGACAGGAAAAACACCTCTGGGACTCTGTTCTTCTTTGGAGAGTGCCCTGTGTCTTGGCAGAGTCTGAAACAGAAGGTGGTGTCTCTGTCCTCTTGCCAATCTGAGTACATGGCAGCAGCTACGACAGCATGCCAAGGAGTGTGGCTTGGGAGATTGCTTGGTGACTTGCTTGGATCACCTCCTCTCGTTGCCAATCTGCTGGTAGACAACATGTCTGCAATCCAGCGGTGCAAGAACTCAGTCTTTCACGACAGAAGCAAGCACATTAAGGTGCGGTACCACTTCATCAGGGGCTGCATCGAAGATGGAACCGTAACTGTCGAAATCATAGGCACTGAAGATCAACTCGCAGATATTCTCACAAAGGCCCTTGGGCGTGTGCGATTCTAGCTGCTTCGCCAAAAGCTCAAGATCGTTGAGATCAAGTAAGCGCATCAAGATTAGAGGAAGAATGTTAGTAATAATCTGGATGCTTAGTAGTAAGTAGCCTAATCATACTTGCATGTCAGCGCAAGAGATTACTAGTATGACAGTAGTAGCAAGTCAAAGTGAACTTGAGTTAGCCTGACATGGGCTATAGCTTAGCTGTTAAAGTAGTAGAGTCCAAAACAGCATCCGCTGGATAGTAGCTAATAGAAGCTAGTAGTTATTTCTCTAGCAAAGTCGGTTTAGGATAGTCGGTTCCTGAGTCCTATATAAGGACATGTACCCCATGTTGTATTGTGATAAGCTAAGAAAGTAAGAGCTTCATATGTGTGCGTATACCTCTGTTTCATCCTATGTTTTACCCGTGTGTGTGAGCTACTAAGAACTAGCTAACAGCAAACACATATACTTCATATCCTGCTGTGTGCTTGGAACCTTTGGAAGCATCGGAACGCCGTGGCAGCAGAGCCTCCCCTGCTGCTGATTCGGTGCCAGGATGATGCCAGGTTGTGGCGGAAGCGGCTCCCTTCCGATCGCGCCCACGATGCCGATGTCTGGCTCCACAGCCTCGGTGTAGGCTAGCCCCTGTTTTGGCTAGCGTCTGTATCCCCTCCCGTGTCCATCTTGTGTACACTGCCACGGACTTTTGGTCCTCATATATATTTATATATACTAGCAGAGTGCCCGTGCGTTGCTACGGCGCCGCATCAAATTAAATGGACATCCTTTCATATGTTTAAACTTATACATCAATCAAACATCCAAATGATATAGGCTTTGATTGACCTATCTTTTTTATCGTATTAGTAACATCACATAGCATCAATTTCAAACGCATAATATTATGTACATTTATAGAGATTGTTTAAGTCCATGAATTGGTTCTTTAATAATAATATATTCTCCGAAAAGACGTAGAGGACCGGAAGGCAAAGCAGTTGATAGTCCATTCTCTGAAAATATATATCAATGAAGTAGGTAAAATATTCAAATATATACATCATCTATAAGAATATGAACTTTGCTAATCCTTCAAGATCTTTAACACCAGTATGGCATCCTTGTTCAGATCATGCCTCTTTTTTAATTTCTTAAGCCCGCAATAGCTGCTGAGTAGCTCAAAGGGGAGGATTTTTCTTTTTGTTTTCAGAAGTTTGCCAAGTCCATGATATTAGTTCTAAGAAATGTTAACAGGAACCAGGGATATTGCCATGGCAGGCAATATGTCTCTTCTCGAGATACTCCTCTTTATTCTCATTAGACATTAGGGCATACCACCCCATATATTAGTCCCTTAATATAACCATTCATGGGATTTGCATTCCCGTCTAGCTATATTTGTCTGATATTTAAACATGAACATGTCTCTGATTCAAATGGGGACACAGACGGATGAATATTCTTCACACGCAATGACTATGATGACACAAATATCAAATGTTAGAGTCATTGGGGTAAACAAGTGCGGGTAAAAACCTTATACCATATGTGCAAAAGATGTCATTCGAATTATAAATCTGTCTACAGCTTGTAACACGTAAGAACTGAGTACACATGATACCATAACAATTCTTGTCTCTATCCTGACCATACAAGATCTACTCCAATTTGGAGTAGTAAATAGTGTATGTTAAAACATTATCATATAGCAATGTTTCAAACTGCAACCGTTCTCTGAAACAGTTTTATCCAAAAAAAATAGTTGGTCACCATAAGCACCCAAGTAGACCTTATCCGGTGAAAGAAGCAAATGGGGTTCTATTCAAGATTCTTCTAGATTCGACATGATGAGGTTAGTGCTTAGCTTATCTGATGACTGATGTGATCCCTAAAGAGTGCTCCACAAAATCTGTTGCAGGTGGCTGCACAAGCTTGAAGGCGATGGGGAACCAGAGACGAATTATCAACCTTGCGCTGCCATGACACAAATCAACTGGAGAAGGGGCCTGCCTGAAAATTAAGCATGGTTAGATCTAATTTTGCCCTAGACTTGGTCCTCTTAGGATGAACATCAAGGCAAAATCTGTTGCGGGTGGCTGCACAAGCTTGAAGGCGATGGGGAACCAGAGACGAATTGTCAATCTTGCGCTGCCATGACACGAATCAACTGGAGAAGGGGCCTGCCTGAAAATTAAGCATGGTTAGATCTAATTTTTTCCCAGACTTGGTCCTCTTAGGATGAACATCAAGGCACGAAACCTGCAACCGCATCCAATATTCACTAAATACAAATATATGACTAAATAAAAAACAATCGAAGGTGGGCGAGGAGGATTAAGGCAAAAACAATCGAAGGTGGGCGAGGAGGATTAAGGCTTGGTCCCGTCCGGAAGCGTGCATGAGATGCGGGGATGGGCGAGCTCGTGGGCGGTCGAGGCCTTGGCAGATTTGGGCGCGGCTTGGAGCTTGGAGCCTGGCGCGATTCGGTCAGAGGAGCTCGGGCCTGGATCTCGGAGGCGGGCGCGCGCGATGCGGGATGGAGGAGTTTGACCATCGACCAACGCGATGCCGGATCGAATGGAGAGCGAGGTCGTGCGTCGGCAAGGCGGCCCACACCATCAACCAGCGCTCTCCGTCTGCCTGGACTCCGGTGGCGTTTTTATGGTTGATTTGGCCCGCCATGGACTCGACCCCGAGGTCACGCCGCCGGCCATGGTCACCGCATCCACCATGGCAGCGCCCGGCGTGTGGGTACCTATCCTCGCCGCATCCCCTTCTCCGAGCTTGTGCCGACTTCGATCTCGTGGCTCCGACCGCCACGACAGCGCCCAACGGGTGGTTACCTCGGTCGGCGGCATCGGGGGCTCGAGAGGGGGAGGGGATAGAACGGCCATGGTCAAGGATGCTAGGGTTGTGCCGTTGTGGTACTTGGCGGTGGCAGTGGTGTTATTTCTCCAAACTATCAGGGGCAAAGTTGTCCAAAAAAAATCGTCCGTGTCGTGCGAAAACCACCCGAAGACAAATTATATAGATATACTAGAAAATATGCCCGTGCGCTGCGCCGGGAGAAAAAAATCTCAAGCCATAATAAATTACAATGATTGGTTGTCAGATAGTTGAATATTTTTGTTGGTACAACTGCATTGTGTAACAAAAACCAGGTGTTTCAATAAGATATCATGCAACCCGAAAAACCCGATACAAACCTAGTTGTCTAAATAAAATTGTTATTGTGCTGGACTGGTTCTAATGGACACTAAATCAAGTATTTAAAATTTAAGAGTATTTTTATAAGAGTCGGAGATTTGTCATATACATCATGTCAGTTTTCTCACCGGATATTTAATATTCACTGTGTACAAATTAATATATATTCCTCATCATAGATGTTAAAAAATGTTAAGTACATGTTAGTGGAGACATCTTATAAGCATCTGATTCAATTATAAATGTTTCCTTGGCCATACACAAACGCATGGGCATTCCAGGTGTTTCCTTACTACTTCAGACCAAAGGATTAATAAACAAAATCCGTGAGAAAATGAGCCTGGAATGCTTACCAGCCCGAGAGCACAATGATAGCACCACACCATGATTGCTCATCTCCATCTAGTGTGCATCAGCAACGCCACTGCACCATGCTCATCTCCATTTCATGTGCATCAGCAACGCCGCTGCACCATCATGCATAGCGGAAAAATGATGGAGAGGGGCAGCCATTAGAGCAATATCCATCTCCCGCATCTGCATGTTTCAGAGCCATCAGCAACACCATGTCCAACTCAATGTTTTGGCACACCGGGAATCTGCCGCTTGGCAGCCATGCCGGACGGGAATGTCACCACGTCATCGATAGTCGGAAGGCACACACAGCTCCAAAAGTTCAGATTCATTGAACCCAAGAAAGCCAAGCAGCCTCATTGGTGTTGGCACGGCGCGCTCCCATCATGGAGGCCTCCACCAGCGCACAGTAGGGGACGACACAGGCACTGCCCAGCACGAATAGCATTCAGTCCGCGCCGGGATGTATGGCATAGACCATGGCACAAATAGCATTGAATTGAATATATCATGTTGGTTCTCCCTGGCAATTATGAAATAACATTATGGTCAGCTCACCACGAAGACCGTTGTGTATGTGTACATGTTTGCTCGGAATTTACTGTTGGAACCATCAGAGGACATACCTTCTAGAGTCAAATTTCCAGTGAATTCGTCTCAAACGTCAAAAGAATGATGACAATGTAGAAGAACCGAACTGCAGTATGTTGAGAATTCCTCTAGTATAATAGATTTTGCTTCTATTTCATTGTTCGATTTGCTCAGAGTCTGGACAATTTCTGTTGTCTGCCTGAAATGCAAAAAAAAAATACACCGGTACGAAAGGCGGAAACGTGACTCTATATGAAACATGTGCAGGATTAGAGGGACTTGTGTTTACACTTCACAGATTGGCGATAGTTTTCAGCAAAATCCACTCCCAAGAATTTTCTCCATACGTACAAGACCTCACCGAAGCGGCACAGCTAGGAACCAAAGAGAATCAGTAATTGTTTCTACTGAGATGAGATACACTCGAGATCTTTAATATTCCTTGGAAGCTAAACAATGCGGAGGAGCTCAAATCATTTCTCCAAGCCATCCGATGCGCAGCAGCCTTGCTGGTCAACGCCGGCGTCCGCCAGCGTCAACGACAGGCATGTCCCTAGCTATCTGCTGCTCCTCGATTATGAGCTGCAAACAGGAAAGCGAGGGTCTTGTCTCTCTCAAAAAAAGGAAAGCAAGGTCTGTACATAAGGAGAATTCATAAGGAGCAAATACTGAAATAGACTGAGATATCTATCAAATTTTCTTTGGAACAAAAAACAATTAGAGATTGAACGAACCAAAGCAATGATGATGCTGAAGTATGTCTATCTAAATAACCTTGTAATCAACTAAACATAGGAACACCACCTACGGTAAGAAGCATCACATTATGAGCAGTACTACAAACAACTTCAACAGGACAGTGGATAAACAACAACAGAGAAAAATAAGATGTGAATCAACCCCCAAAATTCTCCGTGCAGCCCTGAAATACTGAACCAGTCACATTGAACAAGAATCAAACACTTGGTGTGCACTAACAAACTACAGAGAAATAATTAGAAAGCATAGAAGGGGAAATCTATGGGGATGGGGATGGGGCGTAGTGAGGAAGGGAATGGAGCGGCCATGGGAGGAGTCCTAGCTTGGCCTGCGAGGCTGCGACTGTAGCGAGCTTCTAGGGTTCAATAACAGGGATAGAGATGAAAGGCCCTCCTCTGATCGAACAGGGATACCGCAAAGATGCTTGTGGAGGTCGCTGTAGGCCAATTCCTGTTGCCGTCGGCCAGGATACCGCTGCAGCCCGCCAACGGATCTCCGCACTCCCTCGCAGCCGGCCCTAATCTCCCGACCTGGAACCCCGGCCGCCGGGCTGGTAGCCTGTCTCCTCCGTCGCAGGCTATCCCCCTCGCTGACCTCCCGACCGGGATCCCCAGCCGTAGCGCCGGTGGCCTGCCTCCTCTTCCGCGGGCTAGCCCCCTTGCTACCAGGGCCGGGCCGTCACAACTCCATCCGCCCATGCTTCCAATCGGGGTCCGCCTCCGCCCTTCGCGCCGGAGCTCCGGTGCGCGGTGATGGAGCAGGGGAATTGACGATGCTCTGTTTCTTGGGAGGATGCGATGTGCGGGTCGAGGCTTGGGGCTTCTAGGAAAAATCTGTGTCACTTTGGCGGTGGCATTGCCCCGTAAATAGCTACAAGTGGAAGGGCAAAACCGTCCACCCAAAAATCGGAACCAAAAACCTATTAGACGAACCTACCTGTGTGTAAATTAGTAGATATATATATAGCCTTCACATAAACCATGCATAGCAAATAAACGGCCACAACAATTCGATGTCAAGATGTCGATTTGGATAGTGCGTTGGAAAATTTCGGCGGCACAAAAACTGATTTCCTGGTCACATACCTAGGCCTCCCGATCACCATCACTTGTATGCGATTGCGTCCACCTCCAATTCATCATTGATCGGATCAGGAGCCGCCTGGAAGTTTGGAAGGGAAAGCTGCTAGCTAGCTGCCGCAGGCCGCCGTGCCCTGGTTCGTTCAGTGCTCAGTGCAATGCCTACATTCGCCCTCATGGTGATCACGGCACCGAAACTTTTCTTTAGACACGTGATCAAGATTGAGCGATAATTCCTTTGGACTCAAGATGAGAAGCTCACATGCGGCAAGTGCAAGATGGCTTTGCTGAGGGTGGATGCCCCTGTCGACAAAGGGGGCTTGACATCCACGATTTGAGCGCTTCAGTCGTGCCCTGATAAGCCTTCGATGGCTTTGGTTCTCTTGGACCAGCCGTGATAGGCCATGGGTCGGCTCTGATCTCCGCAATCTGACGGTCAGAGGCCTCTTTGCGGCGGCTACCACCGTCACGATCCGCGATGCGACGGCCTTGGCTCATGCCCTCTCCGCTGCTGCGGCTGGCCATGCCGATGCTATTCAAGCATTCCATGAGAAAACACATGACTGTCGAGAGAAAATTACAAAAAAATACCAGAGTTGGGGCTAGGGTTTTAAAAGACCACCAATTTTTTAATTTTTTTAAAAAGCACCCAATTTGAGCCAAGAGATTGCAGATAGCACTGATCTGTTTTTGACGCGGTTCTAATAACGAATCTGACGGGTGGGAGGCCGACGTGGCCGTGTTTAGTTACCAAAAACACCTCAACATATTATAAGTTCTAATCTTAGTTTTTTTTTTCAATTCCTTTTTATTTATTTATTTCTTTATTTTTCTAATCATTGAAAAGGCCACCACCGTGGCACGCTGAACGCCGAAAGCTGGCGCGCGACGTCACGGACACGGGCACCGACGAGTGCAGCATGTAGGGACACATAGCCGATACAGGATGACACGGACGAGCGGGAGGAGGCAGCCGGCCGGTGGGGAGCAGCCATAGGTGAGCGCCAAGCACCGGACGAGCAGTCACCGGCGAGCTCCAGCCACGGACGAGCGCCAAGCAGTGGGCTAGTGCGTTGGCACAGCCGGGCGGAGGCCGAGAAGCTCGGACGCGGCGGAGCCTGGCCGAAGCTCGCCAGCGACTCCACTGGCCGGCCCTCGCCCGCGCTCCCCCTTGGCTGGTGGAGAGGAGGACCGGGCGGCGGCTCGACGGTGAGCAGCCAGCGAGGTGCGTCGCCTAATGCGACGAGAGTAGCCAAATGTCTACTTCTGCCCCCCTGTGCATGCGAGAGCTAGAATCGTCGAGGCACCTATTCACCAGTCACCACCTGTCCCGTTACCACTCAGGTTTGGCTGCGGGCTTTCCAGATGGCAAGGGTGTGAGGGCTTAAACCTGAGGTTTCGGAACACTGACGCTTCGCTGGCTCAGACTTGGCAAAGCATAATTGAGCAGCAGCGGCCAGACTAAAAAAAGGGACAAATTCTCTTCTCACCCTAATCAAGCTACTACGAAATGTGGCTGGAGCGTAATCAATCGGAGGATTTTCTAGAACAAGATAAGGCCTATCAGGTACATCGTCCTGGTAATCAAGCGAGCATTAGAGGAATGGCGTTTGGCAGGAGCCAAATGCCTTCGGGGATCCACCTGATTTCCTTAGGCTAGAGTGGGAGTAACTTGGGTAGTAACATAGTTCTATATGTATTGCCAACTAAGTATTTAGGTGACATGACATGCAATTAAATAATAAGAGAGAGGCTTGTGGTAACTAGCTATGTTACCGTAACATCACATATTTCTAGACAAAATGAGTCTATATTGTAATAAATGAGTCTTTGCATCCACTAGTGCAGAGGCCCATTGGTCCCGGTTGGTAAGGGGCTTTAGTCCCGGTTACCCAACCGGGACGGGGCAATCGGGACTAAAGCCCCAACCTTTAGTCCCGGTTGCCCACCAACCGGGACAAATGGGGGTACACGTGGCGGCGTCAGAGGGCGAGGGGGTTGGAGCATTAGTCCTGATTCGTAACACGAACCGGGACAAATAACCTTCTGCCGCGGCAGAGATTTGGCCAATTTCTCTGCCGCGGCAGAGAATTCATTTTGGCATATTTTGTTGCCGCGACAGCATTTTCACCACTTTTTATGCCGTGACAGAGAATTTATTTAGGTTGTTTTATTGTTTATTTAGTGTTTTGCACTTATCAATGAAGGAACCGTTATATTACACAAGATCATCATGACAATATTACATTCGATACACGGATCGAGTTCATGCACTACATACAAAAGTTGCTCTTTTTACAATCCCTATTGTCTATACACAGCCGAATAGTATTCTCCTTTTGGGTTTAAGACTTCTGCATCCAAGAATCCCGCTAATTCCTCCTGAATTGCTCGTACGTGATCCTTTGGCAGAAGACCGTCACGTAGACGTTCGATCTGATTTAAAAAAGGAGTCAGCCTATATGAATGAAACTAAACACAATTTGATTGTAATTAAAAACTATAGAAATTGTTTACGTACGTGGAGTTGCTCTAAATTTCTGCCCTTCTCATCGCACGTCTGCCGGATGAACTCACAAACATAGTATCCACATAGATTGTTATCTGGTCCCTGGGTCAGGCACTTTACGAGAACATAGTTCAATTAAAATAATAATCAAGCATGATAATAACTGTATCAAAACTAAAATCAAAGAGATGCGCGTATATAACTAGTGGTGCTTACATCTAGTGCTTCAAATGTAAGCTCCTCTTTCCAAACACCCCTAGCCTTGCTGGTGAACCGTTTCCAAGCACTGTCCGACGAAGAAAACGAATAAAAGAAGTTATTAATTACTTGATATCATAAAATTTACGAACGTTGCCGATATATTGTCGTAATGGTTAAAATTATCGCTGGAGGATCATCTGCATGTCCTTCCACTGCTCAAGGGCTTTATGTTTCGAGTCCATGACTAGTACACGCCCTTTGTTAAGTTGAATGATTAACATAATATAGTGAAAGCTGCGAATGCATAACTAATAAATTATATACTTAACATCGAGTAAGCGGAATAGAAAGTGTATAAAAGACAATAACACTCACTCGAAGTTATAAGGAAAAAGTATTTCTCTTCTGGTTTCTTGAAACCTTAACGCGTGTACTATATTATCCTCCGTATCCCGGGGGCTTGTTTTGAGATTAGCTTCATGAACCCAATATGGGTCAATGAAGCCAATGTCATAGATTTGTCCTCTGCTGCATTCGAGAATCTTCATTCTGCATATTACAGTATGATTATATACATGCAATAAACAAGGTGAGATAGCTGGAGACCAAATTAATTACAGAATTAGTACTTACAGACAATAGGCACTGATGATCGATTTGTCCAAGGCGTCTTGATTGAATAATTGAAATAGTTCATCAAATTCAATGGATATCATGTCCTCCTTTTATTTCCCATGATGCTTTTTTGTAACCCTCAGCACTATCCAGTTAGCCCCAGCCTTTGTGGCATGCATGTACCAGTTATGCAATCTTCGCATTTTTGTTGGAAGATCGTTTACCTCCTCAGGTTTGACGAGAGGTTTGCCGTACTGATATTTGTATGCTACTTCACTCACGGGGAAATACTCTAACTGGGATAAGTACTGGGCAATACTCATACCTTGAGAAGCGGCAGCTTCTCCGTATTGTGCAACTACCTCTGGATCATACTGCTCTTCGGCCCCATATTTGCTCGACCCCATATTGGTTTAGGAAATCACCTTGAGAGGGGCGCAAGACTATTTTGCTTGTTCTCCGAGCTTGTAACAGATTTCTCGCTTGCATCAGTACTGCTCTTCGAGGCTTTTTGTGCCGCATGTGACTTGAGAATAGAACGCTTATAGTCTGATGACAGCTTTGTCTCGGGTTGATGAAGAGTCTTTAGCATTTTAAACACTTTGGCTTTTTCTTATTTGGTGCTGGGGAACTCTGGCTCTTTCGGCCGCCTCAGCTTAGCAAAAAAAGCTGTCGTTTCCGCATCAACGATCGCCGCAGTCTTCTCTTCAGTACAGTTATAAGCTCTCTTGGGAGGAACCTTTGGTACTTTTGGAAGAGGCTCTTGTTTACGTTTTTGCGATCGCTTACCACGACGCAGAGTAGCGGTACGCTTACGCTTTTTATCCTGAGGCGCCGGCGATGGCTCCCGCGGCGATGGCTGCGCCGGAGATTGGTGAGGCGACGTAGCCGGGTGAGGCGACGAAGACGGCTGCCGCGGCGGCGACGACCTCACTGGAGATGGGTGAGGCGGCGGCGAAGATGGCCTTGGCGTGTGATTTCGAAGAACGATACATTCCTTCGGCCATAGAATGGTGACGTTTGTTGCGTCTCCCAGTACAATCACATCCCCTTCACCTGCAGGGTAGTCAAGATCCAAAACTTCAAAGGTGGGCATAATTTCATCCACCCCGACAACAGCATATCCCTCTGGAACCGGACGACAGTGGTAAGTTGGTGTGGGTCCAATTGGTAAGGCATAGCCGACCGCCACCTTCATTGATATGTTCACAACTTTGACATGTAGCTCGCGGTGTGTCATCTCTGTGATATCATCCACTGGGTAGCCAACAGGAGCCATCGTCGGTGCACCATCGTCATCGCCATTGTCATCACCCGAGACCTCGGTGGAAGCCACACTGCTTTTTCGATTATTCGATAGGCCGGTAGCATCGAATGCAGTGTACTGATGAGATGGACTGGTAGTACTTTGCTCTTTAAGTGCGTTAATTTCATCTTGTTGTTGCTTTATTCATTCTTCAATTATACGCATTCGCTCTTTCTGACTATCTGCTTCAACTTCCGCCCTGTCCTTTCTCCTCTGACGGCTTCTATCAGGATATTTCTTTCTCTCTTCGGGAAACCCAGTCCTCCATGGTTGGGAGCCTCTTGTGCCTCGTGTTCATCCATCATGTTCCTTATTTCCAAGGGCGAGTGTGAGCTCATCATTCTCTCTATCGGGAATGAAGTCCCCATCTTTAACAGCCTTTACTGCTTTTCTCATCCTCTCGATTGGCAAGGGGTCTTATTTATATCGTATGTTATATATACACATCCCTTCCGAGTCCAACGTGCCCCCATGCCCGTAAAACCAATTCATTGCACGTTCTACCCAATCGTCTGTCTCTGGGGTGATCTTTTTAGCACGCAGTTCATTCTCAAGTTTCTCCCACTTAGGAATGCCAGCCCTGTAGCCACCTTGCCCCATAGTATGGTGATACTTCTTGTTAGCAACATTCAACTTATTTGTTGCAGACATTTTCTTAGCTTTTTCTGATGTCTTGTATTTCACAAACTCAGCCCAGAATGGTTTTATCTTCTCAAACTGAATATTCTGGAAATCGGGAGTCTTCTCTTTCACGACATAGTCAAGGTGCAATCTTTTCTTCCAGTTGGTGAAACACTGAGCCATCTTCTTCAAAGCCCACTCCCTGACCTTAGCCTCCATGGCTCTCCCATGTTCTAAGGGTCCTCAACTGGATCCTCCACATTTGGATCCAGCTCTATCTTCGGTAGTTTGAAATTAACCATGAGCCTCTTTCACAGTAAATCTTTGGCGTGGTTAGGGACAAATAAACATGTTCCCTCTTCTTCCGCATCAGCAGGCCTATTCCAATTTTGAATGGTGATCGGGATTAAGTCCCTAACGATTACTCCGCATTGTGCCACAAATTTGTTTGCGACAACTTCGGGAGCCGTCGGTTTGCCGTCTTTAGCGAAATCTTTGATCCTGAACCTCTCATGGTCTTCCAACTTTTTGGTTGGGCCTCGTCTGCTCTTTTCAGTAGATTTCTTCGATCCGGAGGGCTAAAAGAAGAAAGATCGTCGTTACTATTTCTATATAGATAGCAGATGATTAATTAATGAATTAATTATATTACATGCACCTCGCCAGAGCGGTCGTCTTCTCGATTACACAAGGCATCGCCTTCTCCCTCGCGGAAGGCAACACCTTCAACCTCAAACAAGTCGTCTATTCCGGCAAAAAGAGGATCAACCTCACCGGAGTTATTCAGAAACGTCGATACATCTAAATTTTCTTCCCCGCGGATCACACCTTGGATCAACTCTTCCTTTTCTTCGTCTCTGACGTGTGGGTCCATATTTTTTGCATAGGTGGAAAAACGGATAAGTCAAAACGGATAAACCCTAATTCAGAGAAACCCTAATATATACATACACAATAATAAAAATATATACATACAGAATATATACATACACACTAAAAGGGAAGGGGCGGCTGGAGCGCGTGGCGATGGACGGAGACGGAGGCGCTGTGGCGGTCGGGGAGGAGGGATAGGCGGAATGTTCAAACAAGGATGATGATATGACAAGTTGAATTGCATTGAAATGAAACCCTAAAATTTTCTCGGCAATTTAAACGGGGTTCCGAGGGTTGAAAACCCTAACTCGGGAAACTCCTGAAACACATGACAGGGGTTGATTTAGTTCTCTAATTAAACTTGTCATTAAAGTTGATTAGCAATGCATGATTTAGCTTAAAAAGGTAGAACTCGTTTTTTGAACATTTTGATTAGCAATGCATGATTATAGCTTAAAAAGGTAAAACCAACTTATATACTTTTTACACCCGGGCTATAGCTAGCCAGAGAGACAGACAGTTGGCCCCTAGGCCAACTCATCCTCCACGTGGGCAGGGTGGGACCCAGGCCAGGTTGACTGGGTGTTGACCACGTGCCGACGCCGGGGTGACGTCACCGTGATGTCATTGACGCCAGTGAGCCTCAGAACGACAAAGGGGACGGCGGTGGAGCGCGAGCTAGGCTGTGTGCGTGTGCGTGCTAGAGAGAGGAGGTTGAGGCGAGCCAAAGAGTAGCGGCGCCGCCTCGAAAAGGTCACCGGAGAGGAGAGCACGACGACGGTGAGCGGCGGTGGTGGCAGGTGGTCGACAGGGAGGAGGAACAAGAGCGAGAGGGGGCGAGAGATAGGGTCCACGAGAACCAGCAGCACACCACGACGGCCGGCTACTAGGGCCGGCTAGGGTTTGGCCAGAGAGGGAGAGAACGCGCGCGAGGGGAAGAAAGAGGGAGAGAATGCATGATGATGCACAGCGGCGGACAGAGGTGACGGTGGGCAGCCTGACGGCAGGGCGGCCGGCGACGTCTCCATGTGCGCGCGCGTCAGGATCATATCAACTAAAATAATCATCAACTAAATATCATCACTAGTGCGCGCGCGTCAGGATCTACATCATCTAAATACACACCTAAATCATCTAACAACTATACACCTAAAATCTAAATAATATATACATACACCTAGAATAATATATACCTAAAATAATATATACATACACCTAATAAAATAATATATGTCAAAAAATACATCTACACATGTCAAAAAAATACACATGTCAAATACATACACCTAAATCTAAATACATCTACACATGTCAAAAAAATCTAAACACATCTGCCTAATATATACATACACCTAAATCTAAATACATCTACACAGGGTATACCGGCGCTGTGGACGCGGGCGGCGCGGTCGGCCAGGGAAGGACGAGAGGGCGGCGGTCGGGGAAGGACGCGGCGCAGCGGCGCGGTCGGGTAAGGACGCGGGCGGCGCGGTCAGGAAAGGACGCGGGCGGCGGTGGCGGCCATAGCGCGCGGCGGTGGCGGCCGGAGCGCGCGTGGCGAGTATGATGGAGACGACCGAGGGCGCGCGGCCGGAGACGGAGGCGGAGGCAGAGGCGGAGGCGCTGACGACGACGGAGGGCGCGGGCAGCCTGGCGGCGTCGTCGATGAAACCAGAGAAGAAGCAGAGAAGTGAGATGGGAAAGAAGAAGAAGAAGAAGAAGAGGCACGCAAGTTATAAAGGGGAGGGAGTATACGTCCCGGTTGGTGACTCCAACCGGGACTAAAGGGTCATACGTCCCGGTTGGAGCCACCAACCGGGACGTATACTGCAATTTTTTCAGGAGACCAAGGGGCGCGTGCAGGGGGTCTTTAGTCCCGGTTGGTGGCTCCAACCGGGACATATGACCCTGTTTTAAAAAAAACAGTAATTTTCTCTCTATTCCCGCCTTATTTTTTATTTTAGGGTTTAAATTTGTAATGTTTTTTAAATGATAATTACTTTAGAATTTAGAAAAACTTTAAACATAAAAAATGTTTGAATTTGAATAACTAATTCAAAACCATTTACTGTTTTTAAAAATAATTAATGTAACCATTTAAACTATGAACCATTTAAAATAAAAAATGAATTAACTTATATTTTTTGAATATTAATTTGGAATTTAGAAAAACTTTAAACATAAAAAGTGTTTGAATTTGAATAACTAATTCAAAACCATTTTCTATTTTCAAAAAAAATTAATGTAACCATTTAAAATTAAAAATGAATTAACTTATATTTTTTGAATATTAATTTGGAATTTAGAAAACTTTAAACATAAAAAGTGTTTGAATTTGAATAAATAATTCAAAACCATTTTCTATTTTTAAAAAATAATTAATGTAACCATTTAAAATATAAACCATTTAAAATAAAAAATGAATTAACTTATATTTTTTGAATATTAATTTGGAATTTAGAAAAACTTTGAACATAAAAAGTGTTTGAATTTGAATAACTAATTCAAAACCATTTTATATTTTTAAAAAATAATTAATGTAACCATTTAAAATATGAACCATTTAAAATTAAAAATGAATTAACTTATATTTTTTCAATATTAATTTGGAATTTAGAAAAACTTTAAACATAAAAAGTGTCTGGATTAGAATAACTAATTCAAAACCATTTTCTGTTTTTAAATATAATTAATGTAACCATTTAAACTATGAACCATTTAAAATTAAAAATAAATTAACTTATATTTTTTGAATATTAATTTGGAATTTAGAAAACTTTAAACATAAAAAGTGTGTGGATTTGAATAAATAATTTAAAACAATTTTCTATTTTTAAAAAATAATTAATGTAACCATTTAAACTATGAACCATTTAAAATTACAAATTAATTAACTTATATTTAAAGTACATAACGCAACTAACACAAAGTTATATAGAAGAACTAGAAATTAAGATACATGGCCATATTAAGCCACAATCGGCCGAACTTGTCAGGCGGCCGTGTCATAGGCCATGACGCTCTGGAGAGTCCGACCGCGCCACCACAACCGACAGCCGGCCTCGTTGAAGTTCGGAGGAGGTGGGCCATCCTCCTCATGCCTGGCGAGCGCCCTCTCAGTCGATACATGAAGAAGGCTTCCCAAGTCGGGAAATAGTCGGGATGCCATCTGAGATTCCTCCGCTGCTCCGGGGTGAGCTCGAAGTAGTAGTGATTCGTGATGGCCATCCGACGCGCCACACCTAGAGGGACAGGAGGAACCGGCACGCCTCCGGCGCTCAGCATCCAGCCGACGGGGACACAGTAGCCCGGCGGGCAGGGGTAGTTCGAGGCGCAAAGCGCCTCCGCCTCCCTGGGAGTTAGTGCTACGGTGGAAGTCATGGGAAAGAGTGATGAGGTTGCAGTTATGAGTCTAGAGATGTGCAATGACAATGGAGGACAACCCTACATATATATAGTGAGAAATGGCAGGAAGATAACTGAAGGGAAGAACTGGCAGGAAGAATTGGCGGGAAAAACTGGCGGGAAGAAATGGCGGGAGAAATGCCGGGAAAAAATGGCGGGAAGAAAAATGGCTCATTTAGATCTTGCATTGGATATCTGAATAAACCACATATTGCGAGTCTAAAAATGATTTTTTCAAAAAATCACGGGCGATAGATCATGTACCTGTAGTACAAACCGGACCCACTTCCTACCGATTTGGCAGATATTTGTCCTTTTTACCCGGGATGGAAGAAAATGTTTGAGATGTCCCGGTTGGGAGATAGTCCATGTAAGGTGGTCTAGTATTTTAGGAAAATGGGATGATAGCATTCTGAAACGGCATTTTGGTGGTTACTTCACAAAACGACCCGTTTTTTGCGCTCGGAAAATGGAAAAGGGCTTTTCCATACGACAAAAAGGAAAACTTCCTCCTGCAACATTGTTCTCCATACCAATGTCCACATGCATGCATAATATGGGCACAGCATCACAAACTATACCGTGATTAAGCACATAACATCGGTCATTTGGACCGAAAGCCACGAAACCTCGAACATCATATGTCATTTTGTGAAGGTTTTTTCGAGACATGATCAATATACCAAGTCTAATATTTTTCCTTTCAACTATGCCACATAATATGACACCACGCGAAGGATTTTCATTGTTCGGATTTTTTTTGAATTTATTATGCCCGTTTTGAATTTTCTGAATTTCTAACTATGGTCGAACCGGCGTGCATGAAGATAGGGGACGAGCATCGTTAGATCTTGCATTGGATCTCTGAAGAAACCACATATTGCGAGTCTAAAAATATATTTTTAAAAAAATCACGGGCGATAGATTATGTACCTGTAGTACAAACCGGACCCACTTCCTACCGATTCGGCAGACATTTATCCTTTTTATCCGGGATGGACGAAAAGGTTTGAGATGTTCCGGTTGGGAGATAGTCCATGTAAGGTGGTCTAGTATTTTAGGAAAATGGGACGGTAGCATTCTTAAACGGCATTTTGGTGGTTACTTCACAAAACGACTCGTTTTTTGCGCTCGGAAAATGGAAATGAGCTTTTCCGTGCGACAAAAAGGAAAACTTCCTCCTGCAACATTGTTCTCCATACCAATGTCCACATGCATGCATAATATGGGCACAACATCACAAACTATGTCGTGATTCAGCACATAACATCGGTCATTTGGACCGAAAGCCATGAAACATCGAACATGATAGGTCATTTTATGAAGTTTTTTTCGAGACATGATCAATATACCAAGTCTGATATTTTTCCTTTCAACTATGTCACATAATATGACACCACGCGAAGGATTTTCATTGTTCGGATTTTTTTTGAATTTATTATGCCCGTTTTGAATTTTCTGAATTTCTAACTATGGTCGAACCAGCGTGCATGAAGATAGGGGACGAGCATCGTTAGATCTTGCATTGGATCTCTGAAGAAACCACATATTGCGAGTCTAAAATTGATTTTTTCAAAAAATCACGGGCGATAGATCATGTACCTGTAGTACAAACCGGACCCACTTCCTACCGATTCGGCAGACATTTGTCCTCTTTACCCGGGATGGACGAAAAGGTTTGAGATGTCCCGGTTGGAAGATAGTCCATGTAAGGTGGTCTAGTCTTTTAGGAAATTGGGACAGTAGCATTCTGAAACGGCATTTTGGTGGTTACTTCACAAAACGACCCGTTTTTTGCGCTCGGAAAATAGAAAAGGGCTTTTTCGTGCAACAAAAAGGAAAACTTCCTCCTGCAACATTGTTCTCCATACCAATGTCCACATGCATGCATAATATGGGCACAACATCACAAACTATACCGTGATTCAGCACATAACATCGGTCATTTGGAACGAAAGCCATGAAACCTCAAACATGATAGGTCATTTTGTGAAGGTTTTTTCGAGACATGATCAATATACCAAGTCTGATATTTTTCCTTTCAACTATGTCACATAATATGACACTACGCGAAGGATTTTCATTGTTCGGATTTTTTTTGAATTTATTATGCCCGTTTTGAATTTTCTGAATTTCTAACTATGGTCGAACCGGCGTGCATGAAGATAGGGGACGAGCATCGTTAGATCTTGCATTGGATCTCTGAAGAAACCACATATTGCGAGTCTAAAAATGATTTTTTCAAAAAATTACGGGCGATAGATCAAGTACCTGTAGTACAAACCGGACCCACTTCCTACCGATTCGGCAGACATTTGTCCTTTTTATCCGGGATGGAAGAAAAGGTTTGAGATGTCCCGGTTGGGATATAGTCCATGTAAGGTGGTCTAGTATTTTAGGAAAATGGGACGGTAGCATTCTGAAACGGCATTTTGGTGGTTACTTCACAAAACGACCCTTTTTTTGCGCTTGGAAAATAGAAAAGGGCTTTTCCGTGCGACAAAAAGGAAAACTTCCTCCTGCAACATTGTTCTCCATACCAATATCCACATGCATGCATAATATGGGCACAGCATCACAAATTATGCCGTGATTCAGCACATAATATCGGTCATTTGGACCGAAAGCCATGAAACCTCGAACATGATAGGTCATTTTGTGAAGGTTTTTTCGAGACATGATCAATATACCAAGTCTGGTATTTTTCCTTTCAACTATGTCACATAATATGACACCACGCGAAGGATTTTCATTGTTCGGATTTTTTTGAATTTATTAGCCCGTTTTGAATTTTCTGAATTTCTAACTATGGTCGAACCGGCGTGCATGAAGATAGGGGACGAGCATCGTTAGATCTTGCATTGGATATCTGAAGAAACCACATATTGCGAGTCTAAAAATGATTTTTTCAAAAAATCACGGGCGATAGATCAAGTACCTGTAGTACAAACCGAACCCACTTCCTACCGATTCGGTAGACATTTGTCCTTTTTACCCGAGATGGAAGAAAATGTTTGAGATGTCCCGGTTGGGATATAGTCCATGTAAGGTGGTCTAATATTTTAGGAAAATGGGACGGTAGCATTCTGAAACGGCATTTTGGTGGTTACTTCACAAAACGACCCGTTTTTTGCGCTCGGAAAATGGAAAAGGGCTTTTCCGTACGACAAAAAGGAAAACTTCCTCCTACAACATTGTTCTCCATACCAATATCCACATGCATGCATAATATGGGCACAACATCACAAATTATGCCGTGATTCAGCACATAATATCGGTCATTTGGACCGAAAGCCATGAAACCTCGAACATGATAGGTCATTTTGTGAAGGTTTTTTCGAGACATGATGAATATACCAAGTCTGGTATTTTTCCTTTCAACTATGTCACATAATATGACACCACGTGAAGGATTTTCATTGTTCGGATTTTTTTTGAATTTATTATGCCCGTTTTGAATTTTCTGAATTTGTAACTATGGTCGAACCGGCGTGCATGAAGATAGGGGACGAGCATCGTTAGATCTTGCATTGGATATCTGAAGAAACCACATATTGCGAGTCTAAAAATGATTTTTTCAAAAAATCACGGACGATAGATCATGTACCTGTAGTACAAACCGGACCCACTTCCTACCAATTCGGCAGACATTTGTCCTTTTTATCCGGGATGGAAGAAAAGGTTTGAGATGTCCCGGTTGGGAGATAGTCCATGTAAGGTGGTATAGTATTTTAGGAAAATGGGACGGTAGCATTCTGAAACGGTATTTTGGTGGTTACTTCACAAAACGACCCGTTTTTTGCGCTCGAAAAATAGAAAAGGGCTTTTCCGTACGACAAAAAGTAAAACTTCCTCCTGCAACATTGTTCTCCATACCAATGTCCACATGCATGCATAATATGGGCACAGCATCACAAACTATGCCGTGATTCAGCACATAACATCGGTCATTTGGACCGAAAGCCATGAAACCTCGAACATGATAGGTCATTTTGTGAAGGTTTTTTCGAGACATGATCAATATACCAAGTCTGGTATTTTTCCTTTCAACTATGCCACATAATATGACACCACGCGAAGGATTTTCATTGTTCGGATTTTTTTTGAATTTATTATGCCCGTTTTGAATTTTCTGAATTTCTAACTATGGTCGAACCGGCATGCATGAAGATAGGGGACGAGCATCGTTAGATCTTGCATTGAATCTCTGTAGAAACCACATATTACGAGTCTAAAAATGATTTTTTCAAAAAATCACGGGCGATAGATCATGTACCTGTAGTACAAACCGGACCCACTTCCTACCGATTTGGCAGACATTTGTCCTTTTTACCCGGGATGGACGAAAAGGTTTGAGATGTCCCGGTTGGGAGATAGTCCATGTAAGGTGGTCTAGTATTTTAGGAAATTGGGACGGTAGCATTCTGAAACGGCATTTTGGTGGTTACTTCACAAAATGACCCGTTTTTTGCGCTCGGAAAATGGAAAAGGGTTTTTCCATGCGACAAAAAGGAAAACTTCCTCCTGCAACATTGTTCTCCATACCAATGTCCACATGCATGCATAATATGGGCACGGTATCACAAACTATGCCGTGATTCAGCATATAACATTGGTCATTTGGACCGAAAGCCATGAAACCTCGAACATGATAGGTCATTTTGTGAAGGTTTTTTCGAGACATGATCAATATACCAAGTCTGGTATTTTTCCTTTCAACTATGTCACATAATATGACACCACACGAAGGATTTTCATTGTTCGGATTTTCAATATACTAAAGGTTCATCTTTGGTCCCGGTTGGAGGGATTTCGGCAGGCTGGGCCAGGCATCACTAATGATAGGGGTGAGTGTCGACATTATGTCTTGCGGCGTGTACCTTGTCCCGGATGGTGTCACCAACCGGGACTAAAGATCAACCTTTAGTCCCGGTTGGAGACACCAACCGGGACAAAACACGAGTCAGCACTAATAATAGGGGTGAGTGTCGACATTATTTCGTAAGTGTCGACACTATGCCGAGCTGCTTGTACTATAAATAGGCATCCTTGTGAGTCCAGTCCTCCAGCCAGTTTGAGGCATCTCCAAGATGGTTTTCAAGAGTAGGGACACCACTATGGCCAGTTTCAGGGAGATGCCGACGGAGCCCAGTCCTCCGGCATCTCCGAGAAACTGGTCATAGAGGCACTCCCTAATATGTGAAATTAGTTAGCTCCCAGGTGTATTGATCTAGTTAGAGAAGTTACAAGCTGCAAGATGGTTTTCGAGAGAAGGGACACCACTACGACCAGTTTCAGGGAGATGCCGCCGGATCCCAGTCCTCCGGCATCTCCAAGAAACTGGTCATAGAGGCACTCCCTAATATGTGACCGCGCGCGTTTGGAGATCAGATCTTAATGGTAAGTACGAATCGGGACAACTTCTTCATAGTCCCGGTCCAGCCACAAAACGGTACTAACACTCAAGACATTTATTAATATTAAAAACTGAGACTACAAAACCGGGACTAAAGGCCCCCCTATATATAGTCCCGGTCAAGCCACAAACCGCGAAAGATATCCTTCGGTGAAGCCACAAACCGCGAAAGACATGAACTAGAGTTACATAATATGAGCATGAACTTCTTGGCGTATGTCCTTCCTTATGATCGCTTCAGACGTAACCATGGAGCATCTTATTTACTTAACAAAATGCTTGGGTCAGTTTTCACTGTGAAGGGCAGAATTTCATCAAACTTATTATAATCTTCTGACATGTCTGTCTTGTCCTCGATTCCCACGATGTTTCTTTTCCCTGAAAGAACTATGTGACGCTTTGGCTCATCATATGATGTATTCGTTTGCATATTTTTTCTTTTTTTAGGTCTGGAGGACATGTCCTTCACATAGAAAACCTGAGATACATCATTGGCTAGGACGAATGGTTCATCTCTATAACCAAGATTGTTGAGATCCACTGTTGTCATTCCGTACAACTGGTCTATCTTTACCCCTTCCCCATTCAGGTTGACCCATTTGCAGCGAAACAAAGGGACCTTAAAAGAGACTCCATAGTCTAGTTCCCATATCTCCTCTATGTAACCATAGTATGTGTCCTTTTGTCCATTCTCGTCTATTGCATCAAAGCGGACACCACTATTTTGGTTGGTGCTCTTTTTATCTTGGGCGATCGTGTAGAATGTATTCCCATTTATTTCGTACCCTTGGAAATTCAATACAGTAGAAGATGGTGACGCGGCCAACAAGTATAGCTGATCTCCAACAGTGGTGTCATTCAAGAGATGTGTCCGCATCCAACCACCGAAAGACTTCATGTGTTCATCTATAATCAGTGATTCAGGCTTCCCCAGGTTTTTGGAGCGTAGAATATTCTTGTGTTCCTCGATGTACAGAGCTGCCAATGTGGAATTATGTAGAACTGTGTAGTGTGCTTTAGTGAAAGAATCCCCGTCCCTACATATCATTGCTTTCTTTCCCAGCGTGCCTTTTCCACTTAGTCTTCCCTCATGCCGCGAGTCAGAAACACCAATCGGCTTAAGGTCAGGAATAAAGTCAACACAAAACTCAATGACCTCCTCTGTTCCATATCCCTTGGAGATGCTTCCTTCTGGTCTAGCACGGTTATGAATATATTTCTTTAAGACTCCCATGAACCTCTCAAAGGGGAACATATTGTGCAGAAATACCGGACCGAGAATGGCAATCTCTTCCACTAGGTGAACCAGGAGATGCGTCGTAATATTGAAGAAGGATGGTGGGAACACCAATTCAAAACTAACAAGACATTGTACCACATCCTTCTGTAACCTTGGCAGAATATCTGGATTGATTACCTTTTGAGATATTGCATTGAGGAATGCACACAGCTTCACAATGGGTACTCGAACATTTTCCGGTAGAAGCCCCCTCAATGCAATCGGAAGCAACTGCGTCATAATCACGTGACAGTCATGAGACTTCAGGTTTTGGAACTTTTCTCTGCCATATTTATTATCTCCTTTATATTAGATGAGAAGCCCGACGGCACCTTGATACTGTAAAGGACTTCAAAAAAGATTTCCTTCTCTGCTTTTGTAAGAGCATAGCTGACACGACTTAAGTGACGCCCTTTATCCGTCTTGTTCTGTGTATGCATGTTCTTTGGGTCTTTCATAATTTGTTGGTCCTCCCATGCTTCTGGTGTATCTTTTGTCTTCCCATACACGCCTAGGAATCCTAGCAAGTTCACGCAAAGATTCTTCGTCACGTGCATCACGTTGATTGAAGAGCGGACACGCAGGACTTTACAATATGGCAACTCCCAAAATATAGATTTCTTCTTCCACATGGGTGCGTGTCCTGTAGCAACGTCGTTCGGAACTGATTGACCGCCCGGACCCTTTTCAAAGATTACTTATATGTCCTTGACCATACCAAATACATCATCACCAGCAGGGAGTTCAGGCTTCTTCTGGTGATCTGCATCACCTTTGAAATGCTTGCCTTTCTTTCTTACGGGATGATTGGTCGGAAGAAATCGTTGATTCGCCAGGTACACAACCTTCTTGCATTTATGCAAATATGTACCTTCAGTCTTATCTAAACAGTGTGTGCATGCCTTATATCCCTTGTTTGTCTATCCTGAAAGGTTACTAAGAGTAGGCCAATCATTGATGGTTACGAATAACAACCCTCGTAGATCAAATGGCTCCTGGTTGTTCTCATCCCACACACGTACACCTGGTTTGCCCCACAACTGTAAGAGTTCTTCAACTAATGGCCTAAGGTACACATCAATGTTGTTGCCCGGTTGCTTTGGGGCTTGGATGAGCACTGGCATCATAATGAAATTATGCTTCATGCACAACCAAGGAGGCAGGTTGTAGATACATAGAGTCACGGGCCAGGTGCTGTGACTGCAGCTCTGCTCCCCAAAAGGATTCATGCCATCCGTACTTAGACCAAACCATAAGTTCCTTGCGTCACCTTCAAAGTCTGGGAAGTCTCTCTCGATTTTTCTCCACTGTGACCCATCAGCAGGGTGTCTCAACTTCCCGTCTTTCTTACGGTCTTCTTTGTGCCATCGCAACAACCTGGCATGCTCTTTGTTTCTGAACATGCTTTTCAACCTTGGTATTATAGGAGCATACCACATAACCTTAGCAAGAACCCTCTTCCGGAGGGGCTCTCCCTCAACATCACCAGGGTCATCTCGTCTGATTTTATACCGCAACGCATTGCATACCGGGCATTTATCTAAATTCTCATACTCCTTACCGCGGTAGAGGATGCAGTCATTAATGCATGCATGTATCTTTTCAACATCTAATCCTAGAGGACAAAGAGTCTTCTTTGCTTCGTAGGTACTCTCGGGAAGTTCGTTATGTTTTGGAAACTTCGGCTTCATTATTTTCATCATCTTTTCAAATGAGGAGTCAGTTAGACCACACTCTGCCTTCCATCGCAACAATTCCAGTGTGGTACCGAGCTTTGTGCTGCCATCTTCACAATTTGGGTACAACAATTTCTTGTGATCTTCTAACATGCCCTCTAACTTCAACTTCTCATTTTCTGTTTCACAGTCTCGCTTTGCATCAGAAATGACCCTACCAAGTTCATCAGCCGGCTCATCTGATGCCCGTTCTTCACCTCCTTCCTTTCCATTGTCTTCCATTGCAGTATCACTGTATTCAGGAAACATATGATGGTAGTTGTTATCATCATCTTCTTCTTCACCATCTTCCATCATAACCCCTCTTTCCCCGTGCTTGGTCCAGCAATTATAGTTGGGCATGAAACCTTTCATAATCAGGTGGCCGCGAATGATTTTCGAGGAAGAGTACTCCTTGTTGTTCCGACATTGAACACATGGACAACGTATAAAACCATTCTCTTTGTTTGTCGTAGCCACATCGATAAATTTATCCACGCCTTTCATATACCCGGCTACGCGCCGGTCACCGTACATCCATTCCCGACCGTTCATCTGCATCATATAAGTAAGTTTATCAAAAAACAGGACATCATAAATAGTGAAATGACCAATTCACATCGACACATGCATTGTATCAATGACATAGAAAAGATAATATTGCTAACCTCGATCGAGGGAAATAAAGAGGAGAAAGCTCAAGTGCGTCTCGGACACCTTCTATATTTTTGTTCTATGAGAAATTGAACGGGATTATTCACTCAAACATTTCATCAAACACCTTGAATGCATGCATTGGGGAGAAAAAACTAGCACACCCCTCACACCTTCCACCAAGAGAAAAAACAGAGTGGAGGCAGAGGGGGCTGGGGCGTTGCATTTATAGAGGGCGGGAGCATATGTCCCGGTTGTAGCCACCAACCGGGACTAAAGGTGTGTGCCACGCCAGGTGGCTGTCACCAAACCTTTAGTCCCGGTTGGTGGCTCCAACCGGGACGTATGCCCCCTTACCAACCGGGACGCATGCCTCCGGGCCCCGTGCTCGCTCGAACCAGGACGTGTGCCAGCATTAGTCCCGGTTGGTGGCGCAACCGGGACTAATGCTCTGAGGGGGCACGAACGGATGGCATGTTTTCTACTAGTGATGATACCACACTTATGTTATTTTGCACTATGGAGATAGTAACTTCGACTAGTAACATATACATGTTACTACTCTAAGTTACTTCCCACTATGACCAACCTTAGTGTGTCTTTAGTTTAGTTTTCTCGTTTTTCCCGCTACTGCCCCGTCCTCATGAGCCATGGATATTATTTTACCATTTTTTATGCAAGCTTTCTAAGAGTAAGAACAATAAAAGAGTTAATAGCTGGCTATAAGTCGTCGCCACGTCATCTACAGCCAACCTAATAGCTAATACATACAATAGTAAGATTTATATATATACTACTTTATTAATTCATGGTCCACCTTCCACTCTTACATATTGTCGAGGAGCACGTGCCCCTAGAGCTGGCTCTTGCATAAGAGCCAACATATTTTCTCTCTCTTTCAAGTAAGCAAAAATATATTATTTAATCTTCTATAGTCAGCTGACTAGGCCTTATTGTACTTGCTCTAAGCAAATACTATTACCTATGTGAGCAGGAACACTCTCACATTCCTCCATTCTCGCCTACTTTGGAACCGGCATGGCGGATGCAGTCGAGGTGACCTTGGTCTCTCGCACACCCTGCACGCGGACAAAAAGCGCGTCCGGCGTGCGAGGGCATGCTTAATCTTCCTCCACCTTGTCGGTGTGGCACCAACAGGAGGTAGGATGGGAGTAGAGTATGAGAAATCTAGGAGAAAGGCGAGTAGGAGGAGAGGAGTAGTCAAAGTCGGCGCTAGTATGCGGGTAAAGCGGCGTAGGGAGAGTCGAAGACAAGGCTGGTGCCTATGCGGATGGAATCTAGGGTGTGGCGCGTCGATCCACATGCGGCACAACCATCTCAGAATAAAACTATTTATGGTAGAGAGAACAATGGCTCCCTGTCAATTTAGGACAGAAACACCCAACCACGGTATCGAAACAACATATTCACGTGCCTATCTTGTTTTAAGTCAGTTTATGACTTAGAACCTATAGTTTTTTTTTTGGAAAGAGAAATAAGACCCTGACTTGTACATCAATCGATGCACATAACCATTTTATTGCAAAAGTTTAAATATCTCTGTTTGATCATGGATCACTTAGGGTGACCACAAAGACTAGCTAGTAAAAAAAATAACATTTCTAGCTTGTAACAGCAAAGAACATAAAACGAGAGGTTTTTGGGGCCATAGAAATTTCAATCTAGTATGTGGCCTATACCACATCCAAACTCTCCGCTACTTTAGATGCATGCATATATTCTATGAGGCCATGACTTATCTACGTTTGCATGTTTCGGAAGACTTCTCTCTGGGAGATCAACATAGATTGGCGCGTGTTTTTCCTTGATCTCTGGATCAGATGGAATTGATCGTGCACGCATGTGTAGTTTCAAGAGGGTGTGGCGTGAAGCTAAGCTTTTTGTCGACACCATGGGAGATGTGTACGCCTCGATTTACATGGTGTTGAGAGAGGCGGAGAATGTCATGGCGGTTGCAATTGGAGGGCCAGAAGGTCTTCGTGACTCATATTGAGTTCGAGACTGCTAAGTATTGGCAAAGGGGAGTTTCAAATGCGAGGAAGACTTTGCTTCAAAGGTTGTTATACGAGCATGGCTTGTGGAGCCTTTTACCATCCATACCGGACATGTTACTTGTGAGCCTGGTATTTGGTGACTTGTAGTAGCGACATTGACAAGTGGGGGCAATAGTACTAGAGGACTTCAATTTTGGTGGTGCTTATCGAATACCAAGTCTTGATTTTCAAGGTGAAAACTCAATGTCTAACCTTTATTGGTTGTACCTGCAATGGTCTTGTTGAAAGCATTGCTTCGAGAACTTGGACTTTATCTAGGGTAAAAGCACTAAGATCTTTTAATTTGATCAGATGACAACGGTGCTTGTGTACTACTCCCTTCTTGAAGGCATTGCATTTGGAGAAACTTTTTTATAGTCATGGGGTGTTGTCCTTGGTGGTGATTTGTGTGTTTCTGATGCGTAATTGATCACCGTGGCGAGCCCTTTTTATTATTCCTTTTTTTATGTGTGCATCGTTAATGTTACTTGTGTATAATTGGTATCTTTGTGGTATTAATATATTTCCTTTTTTGTAAAGAAAAGATCTCTAATATGTACTTTGACCAACATTTTCATACGGATGTAAGTACCAAGATGTAAGATGTGCTAGCACGGAAATAATTTTTGTATGAGATATTTTTCTCAATGAACCGATGTTTATATAGTTTCGTTTTTAGAAACACAAGTGTACATGTCTTTTGAAAGTTATATTCTCACGAAATGTGAAACTCCCTCCAGTACAAATTACCTGTCACAGTTTTAGAGAAAATGTTATCTAAAATCTTTCTAGATTCAATAAACATGCTGATAAGTAATTTGGATCATAGCCCAGTACATATTTCGGTTCTCAATAGTTAATGAGTAATGCCCATATTCATCAAGGTAGTTCTTTCTCATATAGGTTACCTTGCATGTGCTAATTAAGCTACTTCATGGGATCACCGGCTCACCGCACGGCACTTTTGATATCAAGTCATAATTAGGATTTCGGAACGTACAACTATTTATGCTAGAACGAGCACTATAAATATATACACCAGCAGCACAGCACCGGCCCGCGCTGTACTGAAACGCCACACGTACTTGCATGGCTATCTTTGTTCTAGGTCAATTCATGCATGGCTTAGGAGCTAGGAATGGGAGGTGTCTAGGATTATAAGGGTTTCAATCTGGTATGCCGCCTATGCCACAGCTCCTCACCTCGTGTATAATAGATGCACGCGGAGATTTAATGTGTCCATGCTTTCTCTGAATTTGCCTGTTCTGGGAGTCCGAAGAGCTAGAGAGGTGATATGCGTAAGATTTATCTTGTCCGATTCGCCTACGACGCTGCACATCCGACCGTGCATGTGTGAAAGAAAATTCCGTGTGGCTGCTGGATTATCAGACGCATCGGAAGTTTCCTATGAGTTACTCCCTCTGTTCCGAACCGAGAGAGTAGTTCGGAACATACACAATCTTTTGCAGGCACAAATGTGATTGATTAGCAGGGCAGGGTTGTGTTTGGGGGGGACCTTATTTATTTTGTTCGAGAATACGCGAAAGAGTACCTCAATATCATAGAAGGCAGAATGTTCGTACAAGATTTAACCCAGATTGCGTACAGAAGAAACCGAAGAAAAATAGGAAGCTCCAAGAAGCAAAGGAAAAGCTCATAATCTCATAAACTCCTAACCTACCGAGGCTACTCTCTCGCGGCATGGTTTACAGCTCCGTCTCCGTCTCTCCTCACATGTCTCAGCGAAGTAAATTCCTCCACGATGCGCTGTGTGAGAATGTCTGCAGTGAATTGCATATGTGTGTTATTAAAACACCATGCGTTTTTCCAAAGGGCGTGTCCGCTAGTGCAGACCAGCGCATCAAATCTTTTCTTCTTCTTTCCTTCGAATCTCTGCCACTCTAAAAGCCACCATTCCTCGGTAGTGCTGTTGAATGTAGGTGTCGTAAATCTGATGTCCAGCGCCATGCTGCATGCGTGCCTAGGTCTGGAATTCAAGCCGAGCCAAGCCAACTCGATCCGACTCGCTAAATCTTGTCCAACTATAACGAGTTAGCTCGACTCGGCTCGTTTGCAGAATGTGATCATATTTGAAACTTGGCTCGACTCGATAAACTCACGAGTAGCTCGCGAGTAGCTCATTTAGCTGGTTATAAGTTACGAACAGCAGAACATATAAGAAAAACTAGTAATTATATCCTACTTATTTGGAACTAGAACAACAATAGTACTTCTATAATAAAACAAAGAAAGATCAATGAAAACTATATATATTCTACACCATTATAGGTTCAATAAACATTCATAGTATGCATTCATCTATGAAAAATTTCAAACTCTGTATTTGAACGAGTTTAACGAGCTACATAAGTAACTCGCAAGTTTCGAGTTATAATTCCGTGCCAAGTCTCTCTTCCACCACGCATTGGATCAGTGTGGACATGTTTGTTTGTTCAGGGCCATATTTTCCTTTTTCCTACTTGGCCGGATGGATGCTGCATGCGGCTAGATTTGGCTTGTGTCAAATTTGACATTTTCTTCGGTAGCTTACATCTAGTTTTTCTGCAAATTTGACTAGTTGTTTATTTTCCAATAACCCTAATTATGGCTCGCTCGATGCAAAAATATGCATGTTTGGTTACACCTGTGATAGTGTTGTGGTCATCACTACTCACAGCTGGTGATGTTACCACATAGGAGAAAATATGCAGCAAACTAAACTAGCAGTACAAATTAGAACCCTAACTACTAGCAAATATCAGTTCACAAAAATGTTACCTCGATACTAGCAAATGACAGTTCAACACAATATTACCTAGCTACTATGAATAATTGTTCCACACCAACATTAGGGGTTGTTCATAGAACATACGGGCACCACTTCATCAGTCCTTTTTCTTCACTTCTTCATCTTCAGATCCTATAGTTTCCTCTTGTCGCCCACATGTCGAGGGCCCACTGCATTCTCCAGTTCCTCCAGGAAGTACAATCGTTATGTGCAACACCATGGCCACCATTAGTGTAATTGTCCTCATGAACTACATCTTCCTCTTCCAGGAATTAGTCATCCGCACCAAATTGCAAGTACCAGTTGTGCAAAATACAATATGCTAGAACAAGCTTAACTTGGGTGGGGAAAGAATAAAAAGGCTTCTGATCAAGGATCTTAAACATGTTCTTCAGAGGATCGAAAACTCTCTCAAACGTGACTCTGAGGCTCGAGTGCCTGAGATTTAAAAGTTCCTCTAGAGTCTTAGGATAGTTTCTAGCATAGAACTCATTGAGATGGTACCTTGTTGACCTCAATGGTGGAAGAATTCTAGACCAACAAGCATACCTAGCATCTTCTAGGTAGAACTTGCCTTTAGGGAGCTTGAAGCCATCAACTCTCTCAAGGTTGTCATTCATAATTGTAGAATCATGGGCCGATCCTTCCCACCTAGCAAGCACAAATGTGTATTTCATGTCGAAATTAATAGTGTCAAGCAGATTCTGGCTGGGGTAGTGCTTTCTCCCCCTATATGCAGAATGTTTGGATTTTAGCACTCTAGCCATGACATGAGTACCATCAATTGATCTAGTACAATCCCAGCATTACAAGAATGTTAGGCAGCAGTGTAATACAATCATCTCATGAAGTACAAGATAGAGATGCTCACCTTCAAAAATGGGAACCATCGAGCGTTTCCTTGTATCTTCGAGGGGTTTTACCACTAGGTGGCTTGATCATATCTCCCGTGAGCTCGCAAACAACATAGAGCACCTGAGGAAATATCGGGAAATCGTCTCGGTAGATCTCCTCCATGTGTTGTGAATCACTCGGAATCTATGGTTATGTCCAAGAACATGAAGAAATAGAGCCACTTTCTCTTCAATAGAGGTGTTGATGTTGTCCTTAAGCAAACCCCTACACCTTTATGTTTGCACGTGATGGTTAAAAGGGCCCCTTCTCATCCTGAGCATGGAGATAGCCTCTATATCGTTGTTATTTTTGTCGATGTAGTTAATATTTTCCATCCTCTCTCTGTCGCGATGCATCATGGTACCATATGTCACTGCCACCCTGTTAGTCCTACTAGCTGCTCTTCAGTGGATCAAGAGCAAACATGCCTGAATCACAGCGACCAAGGCAGCCGCCTGGAGGATAATCTTCAATTATTGGTCCTAAATAGAGTGGCATTGCATCAACACTCTAGGTACTACCCTAATGTCGAGCTAACTACGCAGGTACTAATGTAGAGGAGGAAGAGGCAAGGAAAAGGTTCTTACCTTCATGGTTGCAAACATCGATGATTGGGATCAGGCGGAGAATATGGCGAGGGAGAAGTCAGTGCTGCAGATCTACGAGGCCTCAGACACCGAAGCTGGAGAAGACATAGTAGCCACTGCCAGAGATCTAAATCGCTGTCACTGCCGCCAAAGCCGCCACCCAAGAAGAAAATGGGGATTGATTTTTCTCCTAGTGAGTGGTGACAGTGTAATATGCAGGTGAGCCTACTTTCCACGGTATACGACGCTGCAATTTTCATGGCTCCCGCCATCTCTGCGCTGCTCATGAGATTTTACCTCATGTTATTATGCTCTTTCATTCTCAAGTCCGTCCACATGGTCTTCACGCTTTGACAAACGATAAAGCCTATGATGGGTCTATAGAATTATGCAACAACTAGACTGACTGGAATACCTCGTTCATCAACTCTTCGTGTGACTATGGGACACTTATCCATAATTAGCCACTTTTGCATGTCTAGGGAGTCAACGGAGGCTAGCGTATGTGCAAATGAGCTCTTGAGATCAAATAGAGAATCTCGATTCATTTTGAATCTATAATACTACCCATAATTATTGGTTGGAATCTCAGGGCATTGATGTCTATCCCTTTGTTCAACTATAAAACATCGGTCTTTTCAAGTAGTGAGATCTATATGCAGTGTTGATAAAAAAATGAAACACGAATTGTATGCATTTAGCTGAGTTTCATTCAAAATTTAGCAAATATCACAAGGAATTTGAACAAAGTTCAAACTAAAGTAAACATGGAGCTACCAAAACTCGCCATACTAGGGGTTCCACCGCACTTCCTATGAAAGCAGCGCCCGACGTCCGTACACGTCCCTGGCACGTACGCGTCCGGTGGCATGGCCACGCCACCGAGGCTCAACACCCAGCTCCTCGGCAGCAGGTAATGCGGCGGCTTGACCATCCCGAGGTTGGCGAGCCGCCTCCATAGCGGCTCGAGTTGGCCTGGTCGTCGTTGCATCGATGCAACACGGTAGCGGTCCCCGACCAGAATCATCGTCGGCATAGAAGAAATCGCGGTGGATTAAGTGTCACACGGGAGAGGGTAGGGGGAAATCAGAAGAAGCACTCCCACACGCTGGCCAGATGGTTTTGGACGATGTGTACCTACTAAAAAATTCAGCGAAGAACACTATTCTAGATCGATGGTAAATCCTGCCAAGCCGAAGAAGCCGATAGTCCGACTGTTGATACGTCGGAAATGTATCTATAATTTTTGATGCTCCATGCTTGTTTTGTATCATTTGTCTTATGTTTTGTCTACACTTTGAGATATTTTTATACACTTTCTGGAACTAACCTATTGACAAGATGCCACAGTGCCAGTTGCATGTTTTCTTCTGTTTTTGGTTCCAGAAAGGCAGAAAATCAATATTCTTGGAATTGGACGGGACAAAAGCCAAAGTCATTATTTTTCCCGGAGCAACACGGAACCACGAAGCAGAGCCGGAGGGGGGCCACGGGATGGCCGCACCCCCTAGGCGCGGGCAAGCCCTGGAGGCGCCCACAGGGGGTGTGGTCCCCCTGGACCCCCACCAACCTTGATTCCTGCGCCTATAAGAAGCCTCCGACCCAAAAACCCTAAGGCATCCAGAAGAAATCCACAAAAACCTTCGCTGTGCTGCCGCCACCGAAGGGGAGATTCCGAGGACAGAAAGTCTCTGTTCCGGCACCCTACCGGGACGGGGAAGTGCCCCCGGATCCATCTCCATCGATCTCCACCACCACCTCCATCACCATTGCTGATTCCCATGATGAGGAGGGAGTAGTTCTCCTTCGAGGCTAAGGGATCTACCGGTAGCTATGTGTTCATCTCTCTCTATGCATGATCTTGTGGTCATGAGCTTTGTAATCAAGTAGATCTACCTTGCTACTCAAGTGCTTCATTAGACATCTTCTCTCCCCATGTGTGTGAAAGTGACAGCATGCACACCATGGTGGCACTTAGGCTTGAGTCTACATAAATACTCTTTGTGCTTTAATAGATCTATGCTTTTCCCCACGTGTGTGAAAGTGACATCGTGCATACCGTGTGTGGCACTTTGGCTAGATTGAATATTTGTTATGAATTATATTTGGAGTTGGATGTCTCTATAAAATTATGGTGTTTGTTGGAATCATCTAGCGCTCAAGGTGACAGTGTGGGGTTATCTAGATTGGGGAAGGCGGACTTTGAGGAGTGTTGTTATAGCCCTATCGATGATTAGGGTGTCCAACCGGAGAGTAGTTAAGAGTAGTATCATAAATAGAGGATATTTATATGAGAGAGTGTTCACTAGTGAAAGTATCATCCCTAGGCCTTGTTTCTAAACATTGAAACACCGTTTGCATCTAGATCTGTTGCATGTTTTCTTGCTTTAGTCTTTACCTCACCGTCCAGCTATTTTCTGGCACCGTTACCACTTGTATTTCACTATCTCTTCGCCAAACTAGTGCACCCATACACCTGACAAGTGTATTAGGTGTGTTGGGGACACAAGAGACTTCTTGTATCTTGATTGCAGGGTTGCTTGAGAGGGAATACCTTTGACCACTTCCTCCCTGAGTTCGATAAATCTTGAGTGATCCACTTAAGGGAAACTTGCTGCTGTTCTACATACCTCTATACTTGGAGGCCCAACAACTGTCTACAAGAATATAAGTGCGTAGACATCAACTGTCGGCCCTGTTTGTTTGGGCTTTAGCTTTTGCTTTTAGGGCTTTCGGGGGTCCAAAAGCAATAGGGCAAACAAACAGCAAAAACTCACGAAGCACTATGGAAAAGCAGGGTCACGAAATGCACTGGGCGAGCCTCCACGACCGAAAGCGAGTCTGGGGGTGCTTTTGCCTGCTTCTCGAGCTTCTGAAAATGGAACAGACCAAAATAGCCCTTGGTCTTGAGAAAAATCACAGCAAACTGCCACCGCACCCCCAACTCCTCGCGTGCAGAGAGCGCCCCCTCTTTTGCCTCGCAGGCTCGCGCGAGCTCTTCGCGTTCGCGTTAGGGTTTCTGGTGCTGACCTTCCCCGCCACCCCTTCCGCGGCCACCGGTGGAGGAGCCTCTCTTCCTACCTCCTGTACCGGCGCCGTCCCCAGCTGCCCGCCCCGTCGCTGTCGGTGAAGACAGGAACCGATTGCGGCCCGGTTCGAACGGGTTGCCGGAGTCGGGTGCTCGAGGCGCCGCCGTGGCCTCTTCATACGCCATCATTCGGCTTCCCCCTGCACTCCTCCACCATGTTTGATGCTGGTAGCTCCAGCGAAGGTGATTTCCCCTCCTCTCATCTCATGTTGCTTTCTTTTTGTTAAGGGACCGATGATGCTCCTGCCCTCACGAACCATATATGACTGTAAATGTGATGTAAAATTGATTTATGATCTGAGTGCTGCTTTGATGTATGATTAATATGTATGTATATTGCAAGTATATATGTCAAATCTTTTTACTACCTACATTTTTATGTGAAATCTACAAAGATGTATGTGTTAAATAGTGCCTACATATTATTCATATCATCTATGGTGTTAAATAATCTACCTTATGCATTTAGATGGATCGAGATAAAACATCTAAGGCGAATTGGGATGCTCTGTCTACTACAATTTTTTGCGAAATCTGTGCCAATCAGAAATTGGCAGGAAATAGGCCTACCGCTTTCCTTAGTGGGGAGGGGTACAAGAATCTAGGTATATAATTTGGCCATAGGAAAGGGAGGAACTACACCCAGAAACAATTCAAAAACAAATGGGATTCAACCGAAGCATTGTATCAAGCATGGGTGTACTACACTACCAAAACAATTGGACTTGGTTGGGATCCGGTGAAGGAAACTTTCACGGCAGATGAAGAACAGTGGGATGAATTGATCAAGGTGTGGCATATGCCAATCTTTATGTCATATTTACATTTCTAAGTAGATGGATCAAATTGTGGTTACTAACTTGTTTGTTTTATGCAGGATAACAAGCTTATTGCGGGTTTTTGGAAAGGTCCTCCGGACAACCTAGAGTTAATGGATGTCATGTATGAGGATGCCCATGTTGATGGGACATCGGCGGTCATGCCGAGAGTGCCAAGGGAAGTGCCCGCTGATTTGGTGGAACTTTTAGATGATTATGTTGGCTCGGCCCCAACACCCCCTAGTGTGAACAAGAAACGTGGGGCTTCTAGGATTGCATGTAGTCCGGGGAAGAAAAAGAGGAATCCAATGCAACAAGAGTTTAAACGTTGGGTAGACCATTGCATTAATGAAGATCGTGCAACACCATCTTCAACCCAAGTTGTTGAAGACATCGAAGCCATAATGAAAGAAGTTGTTGAATGTGGAGCACTTGAGGGCAGTGTTGAGCATTACATAGCAACAAAAATATTTGGCAAACTTGATAATCGTGCTTTCTTCTATACCATGAAAACTGCGGAGGGTCACCTTCGTTGGTTAAAGATGCAATATGAGGACATGAAGAGAAATTAGTGCTACTCTATTTGCATCTCTATGCTACCATCTCATAATATACTTTGAGATTGTATCTTTATGCTATCATGTTGTGTGAACTACTTTATTATGTATCCATAAGACTTGGAATCTCCCTTTTATGTATGGAAGTGTTGTGAACTATTATGGAAGTGTTGTTTGGTGCTGCTTTGACCATATATGTTGCTGATTGGTGCTGTTTTTGACCATAGATGTTGCTGATTGGTCCTGTTTTTGACCATACATGTTGCTGATTGGTGTTGTTTTGACCATATATGTTGCTGATTGGTGCTATTTTTATGTATCTTTTGTAGACGAGCACAAGTCAGAGTACTGATGAAAGTGACAGTGATGATGCCATTGAGTCCGCACTTATGGAGGCAAGAAGGCATCATCGGCGACAGAATACACAGATAATATATCATGTTCTAGAGCACTCTGAGAAGCATCTTACGAAGAGAAAGCGGGAAGAACCAAGATGCACCAGACAACAATGGGTATTTGATAACTTGGGCAACTCAAAGGATTGTTATGACATGTTCAGAATGCATAGGCCATGTTTTGATTCTCTGCATGACACTTTGGTTCAAAACTATGGTCTGGAGGGGTCATCCAACATGTGTTCCGAGGAGGCACTTCGAATGTTTTTGTTGACTCTTGTTGGTCCACAGTTTGTTACTCAAGTTAAAAACAGATTCAAGATATCCAAGGAAACAATCAATAGGAAGTTTGTAGAGGTGCTATACAACGTGAATCAATTAGCTGAAGATATCATCAAGCCTATTGATCCACAATTCCCAACAGTGCATGAGAGGCTGCGGGACTCTAGATTTACACCTCACTTTAATGGTGCAATTAATGGGACACACATACCTGTTATTGTGCCAGCAGCTGATATGGTCAACCATGTTGGCCGCCTTGGATATTCCACTCAGAATATTATGGATGTTTGTGATTTTGACTTGCGGTTCACCTCCATAGTTGCAGGATGGCCAGGTTTTGTGCATGACACATGGCTATTCAAAGATACATTGCTTAAGTTTGAAACGAATTTCCCTCACCCTCCTCCAGGCATATGTTAGGCGTGTGCACTCTTCATTGTGTCATATTGGTGTCCTTACTAACTAATGTTTCTTTCAGGGAGATACTACCTAGTTGACTCGGGTTATCCCAATCGAGATGGCTATCTATCACCATATACAGGAACCAAGTATCATCTACCTGAGTTTAGGCTATCTCGAGGGCCTACTGGGAAGCAAGAAATATTCAACCATTCCCACTCATCTTTGCGGAATGCTATTAAGAGAGCATTTGGGGTATTGAAGAAGAAATGGTGCATCTTGCATGGTATATCGAGTTACCCTTTGGAGAAGCAGACAAAGATCATCATTGCTTGTCTAGCACTCCATAACTTCATTCACGATAGTCAATTGTTTGATCTCCACTTCTATCTCTGCGATAATGATGAGAACTACATGCCTCCGGGGCATGTTACTTCTACAACACAAGGCAATGTAGGCAATGATTTGGGAGGGGACCATGTTAGCATGAACAACACTCGTGATAACATAGCTAATGCTTTGTTTGCAGCAAGGGGAGGTGTCTAGATGTGAGAAAACTTCTGTCTCTTTTGGGTTTTGATGCACTAGTCTTGGAACATATGTATAGACGAACTCTTTTGGGGTCATATGGACATCTTGTAATATTATTTCTATGTGAATCTCGCATATTTATATTTATTTTACCGCAAAAACATGTTATGTAAGGTATTTTAGCGCAAAAAGAGTCAGAATTATCTAATTCGCTTCAAATCATCATTTATATAACTCCCTCAACATTCAGGGGCATTCCAGACATTTCATCCTTAAAACAGCAGTAACAGCCATAAAAAAAGCACTACTGCCAAACATCAAATTCTGCTTTCAACAGCTGCTTTCTAACAGCTGCTTCTTAACAACTGCTTCTTAACAGTTGCTTCTCAACAGCTGCAGCCCAAACAAACAGGGAGTAACCTTGAGAACCAAAATAAGAATTTCTGTATCAGATCGTTAGTGCTATCCCATAACCAGTGATATAGTCATACCCACTAGTTTTTGGTAAGACTCAGCGACATACTTACTCGATGTTGTCATCACGGATAGGCTCTACAGCCGTGACAGACGCATAAGGTCAAATGTCACGGATTTTTTTGGGTGCAAAGACAGACTTTTTCTTGTGCTAATTAGTGGTAAGCCCCACGGGGATAATTTCGCGACCTACATGCGACAGTCTTTTCCTTGCTACCCAGGGGTACTACGTGTTACCACCAGCAGAATTTCGCTTATCCATCAATAAGGCTGTTGCGGTGCTAAGACTTTTTCCAGTAGTGTGTGTTAGTTTTATGCATGTACCTAGATGTCGTTTTGTGTGTAGGTTCAGAATAAAATAAGCGACTCTACACACTAAAAGACCTAGGTACTTGTATTTTAGAAAAATACTAAAATATCTTATATTTTGAAATAGGATGAATACTTGGTAGTGCATCGTCTTTCTAGTAACAAGGTTAGTTACAAAACTAGATGAAGATAGTTGTAGGAATAAATTATGGAAAATGATACGAGGCTCCTAGGAGATTAGGCGATTCCATCGTCCAGATTTTTGCTTGGATCCGTAGACACGCGGTGCTACCATGTTGTGGGTGGACCCCACACGCATCATTGATCGACCCCTGCCCTCTTTTTTCCCTCTCGTATGTGCCCATTTGTCTCAGCCAAGTCAAGAACCACCGCACATCGGCCCATACCCGCCCGCCGGAGCGCCACCTCCAAACCAACATCCTCCTCGTCCCTGCTCTCTCCTCCCCCGCATCGATCACTGCCATCAGGAGATACCGCTTTTTATTGTTGTGCTCTCCATTCCCCAACCTCTCGTCCCCATGAAATAGCCATGGAGCCAGGGAGAGTTGTACGCACCCCGCTGCCCTTGTTGCGTAGCACTGCATGTGGTGCTCCCTGTTGCGGTGAGATGCGGTCTCTGATGGTTCCCTCAAACCCGTTGAGACCACAATGCTAGATTCCCCAAGCCATGGCCTCCGACGATGACAATGCTACGTGAGGATTTGGGTGTTGCTACAGAAATTTACGGGGTTTGCTACCTTAGTTCCTTGGTGTTGCTACTTTTGTTAGTCGCCTTTGCTACAAGCATTTTCTACCTTAAAATATTGTTTGTCCACGTTCTCATATATGTTTTGCTACTTTCACATAATTTATTTGCTACAACCGCTCCATGCTTTTGTTACGAGGTCTTTGATATCTCCAATGAAGTTATTTTTCCTACATTAGGACAAATTGGTTGCAACATTTGTTCTTCAGCTTTGTTGCATTAGAACATTATATTTGCTACGAAGTATCTGGCGGATCTCCGGCGGGAGTCTTCGAAGATGTCAGTTTTGCTACATTAGGGCATAATTTTTTTCCTACAAAGTCTCTGGCGAGGTGCTTCGGCAAGATCTGTCTTTTTATTTTTATCTTGTGGATCAACTGTTTATTGCTACATGTAGCAAAAAATACATTTTATTTCAAAATTGGAACATTTGTAACAAAAAGGTAAATTTAGAAAAACAAAGTGGACACACTAAGGACCCGGAATATCGGAAGTTTTGATCTGAAGGACAAAGAGTACAATCCATAAATTATGTAGGACCAGTTTGGGTATTGCACTAAATTATATTGTGAACATGTTGGCATTCATGTTGGCATTAAAAAACTTTCTAAATAAGGAAATAGGTGCATTGTACTGCCATTATGTGTAACACGAATCGTCACGTGAAAGACATCGTCCTCTCAAAGACTATAACGTGGTATATGCCTAGTCAACCACCACACATCCATGACGATAGTTAGGGCTAGTCTTAAAGGTAGGAATAACTTCTCTGTCTCGAATTGGATGTCGAATGTTCGTATATATTCATATATTCACATGTATCTATATACACTAAAATATGTCTAGATACATGGAATCTAGACAAATCTTTGACAGCTTATTTGGGACAGAGAATAATAAAAATAATAAAATATGGTGAAATGTGAAATGAGCCACAAGTAAAACATATGATGTGATGTTGTGGACAATTTTTCAAATAAGCTAAAACCTATCGCGAGTGGTAAATAGAAATTAGGGACCTAGAATAAACTCAGAATATTGTTATCCCTCTGATCCAAATTAATTGATTCAGATTCGTCTAGATTCAAATGTATTTAGCGCTAAAACATGTCAAATACATTTAAATCTAAGCAAATTCAAGTCAATTGATTTGGATTGGAGGGATTATGTTAAAATTTCCATGTAACTGCATTAGGTAGGCAATTACATGTATGCCAATAATGTTACTTCATGTGGCGCGGCTGTATGCATATAACTCTCCACAATATTGTTGGCCAGCATTACATAGGCAATCAGATACTTGCAGTTGCAAGACATGTTATGTTACATGGTACACCTGGACACTCACAACTAATACAGTGGATCATATCACGTTGCCTTTTTGTCTTTTTATGAAAATAATAATTCATTGCACATTCACCCTTTGTACAGAAAAAAGACACACGTACTTTCCATTAGACAGTGATGTAACCTTATAAAATAGATGTTCCTCTAAACCCTAAACCCTACCAACACCGGTCAACTAAGACTGAAGAAACCAGGCTGCTCGAACAACCCATTTTGGCATACACCATTAATCTGAAGATTAGCCACCACAGACTACAACCATGACTCAAGAATAGCTACCCAAACTAAACAACAAAGCCACATCCCTACCAACAACGGTCAACCGAGAATAACAACTTCCCCTAAACTTCTTTACAGATGAATGCCATCATATTGTTATGGTAACAAAATAGGTAAGCAACTTTAATTGAAGTTACCTCCAAGATTCAGGTACTTATTTGTACGTAGATTCATATTGTACATTTTTCATTGTTTCTTAGCTCACAATGGTCTAGATAGTCGTACTAATACTCTACATGCTTCGCGAAATCAAAGCATTCAAAATCATCACCAAAATTGGTGAAAAACTATGCACGAAGGTTTCTCATACCCTTGGTCAACGATCCTGAATTTTTTAATGCTCACAAAATACATTCAGCCATATAACATCACAGTTCAACTTGAACAAAACTATATTTTAAACATGACAACTCGCTGGCGGCGGCAGACAATACTATGCTCAAAACATGACAACTTTCCGGCCTATGTTCCACCTAAGATTTACTTGGTGGTGCATCGTCTTTCACTCTTTCTAGTAACGAGGTTACTTACAAAACTACCTAAAGATTATTGCATAAATAAATTACGTAAAACCAGGTTGGGTATCCGACTGGATTATACTATGAACTTGTTGGCATTCAACTTGTTGGCATTCGAGTGTGCTCGTATCTAAAAAACTGCAGCAATTGATTGAAAAAGGTTCCATGTAAGTAAAGTAGGTGCATTTCACCGCCATTATGTCACGCGATTTGTCATGTGAAATACGTCGTCCTCTCAAAGACTATAACATAGTGTGTGCCTAGTCAACTACCGCACATCCATGATGATAGTTGGGGCCATCCTCACAGGTAGAAAGAAGCCTTAGTATCGAATTAGATGTCAGAGATTTGTTTAGATTTGAATACAAATCTCTGACATCATGGAGTAATGGAAATAATAAAATATGGTAAAATGTGAAATAAGCCACAAGTGAAACATATGATGTGGTGTTGTGGAAAATTGTTCAAGTAAGCTAAAACCTGTCACAAGTGGTAAATAGAAAAACAAGAAACTAGAATAAACTCAGAATTTAGTTATGTTAAAGTTTCCATATAACTGCATTAGCTAGGCAATTATATGTATGCCAGCAATGTTACTGTATGTGGCGCGGTTGTATATGCATATAGCTCTTCATAATAAAGACATTACCCGGGCAATTAGATACTTGCAAGACATGTTATTTTACGCGGTACACCTATAGACTCGCAATTAATACAGAGGATCATACCATGTTGCCTTTCTAACCTTTTATGAAAATAATAATTTATTGCACATTCACCCTTTGTAAAGAAAGAGGACACGCGCACTTTCCATTACACATTGATGTAACCTTATAAAATAGATGTTCCTCTTACTAGTAGTAGCTTCCATCTGAGCTGCATCGTGCAAAATAGGTAGACCAGCACCAATAGTCCTAGCCCTTGTTTCGACACCGAGGAAAGTATGAATGTATTTTAACCTTGGAACTAAGAGACGTCTGGAATTCATTTTTTGCCACTTCCAGACGAACATCAAACCTGACTAGGAAGTCTATGCCAACATAGCAAGTGGATGAGTTCACCGGAAAGAAATGATGGTGACCATACCGAAGTTCAAGCGAGAGGTGAGAGGTGACAGAAACTACTTTCCTTACTGGAAGGGAGACCCGATAAATGCGACCACCGAAGGACTAGTTGGCCTCGATGACCATATCATGTCCTAGAACAAGACTCTTGCCATGTCCTTGAAGAATCATTTCTCCTTTTTTGTTGTTGTTGCGTTGTTCTAAAATCTCGAATCTTTGTTTCTGTTTCTCCCTGTTGATTTTTCTAATTAAATCGGGTCATCTTACGGTTGGTCTAGAGAACCATTTGGTAGCTGTGCTCCGATAAAACTAATTCCCTGCACACGCCGGATGTGCTCCCTCTCTGTAACATAGCAACAATGTAGTGTAGTGTGGCATAGATTTTCTTTCAGCGTCTCAAACACACGCAAGACAACATACATGCGTCCACCTACAGTTGTCTGTTTGCGACGTACAATGAGGTTGTTTGTGATAGTTCCATCCAAAACTCACCATGCGCAATTCTAAACTATATGTTCGACTTCCAAACCTTCACCCAAAGATCAGATTAGCGCGTGGATCTTTTTTACGATTTCATCCTCTTGCTCTGCTCCCTGTTAAATACCGATGATTATATTCTGTATGACATGCGGATTTTGTCGAAGATATTGTGCCATGCCAAGAAGCGAGGTCTTCGTGTCCATGTATCGGGGAGGAATTGGCAGGGCTCGTTTCGCATAAACTGGCAACTACTGTATTGTCACTCCTCTTCCCAAGAGGCATTCCGCCTTATTAAGCACAATATTATCCCTCGCAAAAAATAAAAAAACATGATGCAGCCCTATCATGTTTGTATTTATCTTGTAATTGGAAAGAAAAATGCCTTTATTATCGAACAAAGGAGAACAGTGCCGTAGCCGCATGTGGATCTTGGTAGCGGAGGCTGCGACAACAAGTGGGTGGAAGCAACAGGGTAAAAAGGCGGAGCCGCTAGCTATGACGGTGGCAATAACTCAGCACTACGGCTATGCCCCGATTTGAGGCAAGGCACAATAGGTTCATTCCGTTTCAGCTGCAGACAAGGGTTGGTGCGGGGTCAGGGTTGTGGCTGGACAACGAAAGGAATTTGTGAAGGGCATTGATACATCAGAAACATATCTATAAATTTTGAAAGTTTATTATGTTTACATCCAACATATTTGCCACATTTATGCTATTTATACCACCATTCTCAATGATTTAGGGGATTTCCTACAAAATTCCATTATTATTTAACCCTGGCAGGCAAAAAACTTCTTGTTATTGTATACTGACTTTTAGGAGCTACGAGACTCTGAAAAGGCAAGGTCAAAAAGCTAGTACATAAGTTTTGAGGCACATCCGACCAGTTCAATATGGACCCCGGGTCCCAAGGATATGCAATTTAGGGCTCATGGATCTTCACGCTTCCGATTGACCTCAATCCTTCGCCTCCGTCTTGGTCATGATCTAAAATCGTCTATATATACCTTATGGACATATATTCGCGAGAATATAGCCTAAGAGATAAAACAAAGAGACAACAATTTGATGTGGAGGAGAATTAGAAGGAACGGTCCACCCGTGGACTATATGGGTTTATGGTAGTATCTTGATTATACCTCTCAACGTGCTATCATTGTTTTAGTCCGTATGAGCTGTTGTACATGATTACGACACTCTTTATGTAATTTTCATGGTGAATCTTTGTTTAGTACATGATTTATCCCATGCGCTTGATGTCATGTTATAACTTGAGATATTTTATATATGCATGTTCTTCTATTGGTCTATTTGCATATTTGATAGAATTGCACTATAGACTTTTTACCGGATGCAGGCTGGCCAAAATTGACATAAACCATGATCAAATTATTGGATGCATCATATATGGGACATATGGGGACCTCGAAAATTAAGTGGCGGTTGGAAATTCAGTCTTAATGACTCCCTTGTTTTGTCATGTACATGACCTTGTGATAGATCATAGAGGTGTAGTTGCTCATGTACGTGGTTGCACCTATTTACGACTTAACCCTAGAATTATTCTATATAACTCTTCTATACTAAATTCTGGCAATAGAATACCAAAAGGGTGTGGTGTGTGGTACATGGAGTGGTACCACAGTGTTACTAGCTAGGTGATAGAAATAGTAAACACAATATTTGATAGTCTCTCATGTAGGAGTAAAGAGGTCACAGAGTACTTGCCTCTCGTGATCACAGAGTGGCATGTGTTGTTGTTCTCAACATAGTAAACCCATAATACTTAATACAATACCCTTTTTATTACTTGAATCTAAGCATTCAAACAACCCACTTACTTAAGGAGTATTAGCGATTCATGCTTAAGTGTGTTTTGATATTAGGACATGTTCGTAGGATTGATTTGCTTTATAACATGATGTTTTTGTATGGATAATCATCACTCATAAATGTGATCTTATACCACCATTGTTTATCCGACAGGAAGATCAAATTAACCCATGAACCCTTTTTCATTTTTATATAGAAATCAACCTTTACTTTTTCCAATGTTGTAGATTATGCTCTAGGTTTCCTGGTAGTTCACTTAACCAACTATTACTTGTTGTTTTAACATTGTTTTGTTGAAGTTCATTGAAGTTTATGTAAGCTATTGACACATAACACTTGAGAGAATGAAGGTTTTACTTTCTACTCTCGCGGTTTGATGCTATATACCTCCACATTGAAATGTGTTATACATATCCCTGCACATAGGGCTAATCAATGATTTTGTTGGCGCTATTGGCGGCAGTGTAGCGCTAAGAATTTTATTCTTACATATTTGTACTTTATTTTATTTTTACTTTCAATTGCATCACCTTTAACGTTCTCATCCGTATGCCTGCAAGTAGGATACAACGGTCTAAATCCAGCATATTTTCAAGAATTTATTGAAACTTTGAAAGTGAACTTTTACCTTTCCAAATTAAGGGATATCTTTAAGTGGTGCTATTAACATATATTTTTAGTTTCAAGTGAGACTACAACTTAAAATTTCTAGCTACAAGGGGGCTTGCAACTGAGATTGCATGACATCAACTAGCTAATTCCTAGTCGACTCAGAATTAGATACACCCTATTCTTAAATGAATATGTGAGTGGCCAAATCATGAAGACATACCCAAAATTCCTTTGATAAAAATAATAATTAAATTTGCACTCCTAACTCAACGATCATCGAGCCCTCCTCGTCCTGTTCACCTAAATAACCATACAGAAGGTGTAGCTGTCGTTGCAGTACTAATTATGTATTTAGTACAAATGCTAGTGCATAACAAAGCAATACGATTCTTACAAAACAAAGGTGTACAGTATATTAACCGATGCTCCGTCATGGAAACTTCATTTGTATAATCCCTGCAAGGAAAAAAATCATCAATATACCAGGTTCCGCAAGAGTACGACTAGCGGGAGCGCGCCCTCTAGGAAGTACGGTTTTTAGCCACAAGAGTTTCCGGTCGTACGGGAGCTTGACACATGGCGAGTTTCCGGCCACATGGCATCGCACGCGAGTTTTCGGCGGCATGACACCGCATGTGAGCAAATCTGCTTAGCTGGTCGGGCCGTGCAAGCTATCTGCTCGCCTGCTCTTTTTCTCTATTTTTTACGTCAAGCACAAGTAAAAAATACAGTGCTAGAAAAGAAAAAAATGCACCTAGAAAATAAAGCAGTGCACGCCTGTGCACTGGCAGAACACCGCGCAGTGCACGATCGAAAGCAGTGCAACAATGTATAACAAGCCAGTGCATGGACGATGCACTGTCAGAAAACCGTGCAGTGCACTGCGATCGAAGTAGTGTAACACAGTAGAACAAAGCCGTGCACGAGCAGTGCACTGCCTAAACACCACATAGTGCACTACGACCAAAGGCAGTGCAAAACAATACAACAAGGAAGTGCACAGGCAGTGCACTGCTAGCACACCGCGCAATGCACTGCGATTGAAGACAGTACAACATGGCAGTGCGCACACGGTGCACTACCAGTACACCGCGTAGTGCATCGCATAACAATAAGGCAGTGCACTACTAGGACACCGGGCGATGCACTATGACCTAGGGCAGTGCAACGCATTACAACAGGGCAGTGCACACACGGTGTACTACCAGTACACCACGCAGTGCACCGTGTTCGAAGGCAGTGCACCATATCACAATAAGTCAGTGCATTGGTGGTGCACTAATAGGACACGACGCGGTGCACTATGATCTAAGGCAGTGCAACGCAGTATAACATAACAGTGCACGGGCTAGGACAACGGGCCGTGCATTGCGACCGAAGGCACCATGCCCTAGACCAAAAGGCAGTGCAACATATGCATCAAAGGCAGTGCGAGAAAAAAGTTCGTCAAAACATATCAATAATGGATCTAGTTTTGAAGTTCTAGACACGACTAGCTTGTTTGTGAAAAAAAATATCGATTTGGACGCGTCATTTGAAAGATATCGTAATTTTCGTGTTCAAATCTAAAAAAGAAAATGAAAAAGGACCCGCGACTCTCTCCGCATCCACCATGTGTCGCACGGAGGAAGGCCGGGACAGCGCGTGAGGCACTCCGCGTCTGCCACGTGCAGGCTGCAGCAGCAACGCAACGCAATCTTCCAGGAGCGCGTCTTTTTTCTAGCTTTTTTGGTTCCGCAAAGCTGTCCCTGTTATAACAAATAAACAACAAAAATCACCTGTAAGACAATTAGCATTGAAAAGTCAAACAAGGAAACAGATCTAGGTCCAATTCTTTTGGAGGCTTCTCCCGGAAGCTGCCCTATCTCCAGCTTCTTAGGGAAGCCGCTTCAAAAAAATTGCGATCTTTAAAAAAAAATTAGACTTAATTATTTGGAAGACTCGCAAATTTTTTAGACCGACTTCTCCAAGAAGCTAGGGGAGGACGGCTTCTCGGAGAAGCCCCAAAAGAAGTGGGCCTTAGAAGTTTAGAAAGCAAGGGGAGCCAAGAAAGCTCTCATTGTCAAATAGACATATCGTGGCACAATATTTAATGAAGCAAGGGGAGCCAAGAAAGAAAGGTTAAAATATTTATTTGGAGACTACTTCATGGCACAATTGCATGTAACTGTGTATTGGCAAATAGACATATCAACACTAGTAGCGTTTGTCCTGTTTGCAATATCTACTGTGAAGATATTCTTCATGCCTTCTTTCGGTGCCCAAGGGTTTCTGAAATATGGGAGAAACTTGGCTTGTCTGATCTAATTAATGAAGTATCTCTCATTGACCGATCGGGATCTGCAGTGGTGGAGGAGCTATTAAGGTCATCAAAGGTTACTGATTCAGGAGGTCTGGATGCGAATACAAAAGATCTTATAGCTACTGCATGCTGGTATATATGGTGGTAGAGAAGGCAAATAGCACATAAGGAACCGGTCTCTTCTCCATGGAGATCGGCACTAGCTATCCTGGCTATCGCTGCTAATTATGAGAGAGCATGCAAGAAAAATGTTGGTATTAAACGAGGTGGCTGGGAGAAGCCGAAGGAAGGATACACAAAACTAAATGTTGATGCATATTTTTATGTGGAAACTTGTACGGGAGCAACAGGTGCTGTTATTCACGATGACAGAGGTAAATTTATTGCTGGTATGTCTTGCTTTATCCCTGTAGTTTCTGATGCACCGATGGCGGAGGCAATGGCGCTTCGAGACGGTCTTTTGTTGGCAGGACAGGTGGGATGCTCTAAACTAATTGTGAACTCAGACTGTTGGGAAGTCATCGCTACAATGCAAGAAGGTGGTAATTCTCTAGGCGCAACGGCGGCGATCTATGAAGAATGCTCTTTTCTAGCCAAGGGCTTTGCCCACCTTATTTTTACTCATAGTGCTAGAGAGAGTAATAGTGTAGCGGATATGCTTGCTTGTAAGGAGGAGGGACCCCAGACTGTTTGGCTGGAGGATCCGCCGGATTATATCATAGGGCTTCTCACAAACGATGTAACCATACTATGATTGCAGCAGCAAGTTTCAGACACACTCTTTTACTTACCAGGGTACCTAAGGGGACTAGAAGGTTTTTAATGAGGCAGCTTGCTTGCTTAATATAAATATCGTTTTACTCAAAAAAAAATCTCATTGTCTGATTTCATGGCGGATTTGGCATTGCCTGATATTTCCCTGTCTGGATCCGGTCGATGTGACTGTGGGAGCTGGACATGTTGGTTCACACGATAGGAAAATTGTGGCCGCAAAGCATTCTCAGCCTCACTGTCACCCGTTCTTGCGCCGTTTCGTCGGTTGACGGAAACCTAGAGCTCACGAGGGTTGGAAGATAGCAGAATAGATGAGAGATATCGTGAGGGGTGGGGTGTGGACGCTCTGGCCGGGCTCGTGCCCTCGTCCACAGCACCGGCCACAAGCCATCTCGCTCGCAGCCCTGTAGCCAGAGGGCCTCCAGCTTCATCTCACCAGGCCTCCTGCTTAGCCGCCGTAGCTCCAGGCAGGCCCAATTGCTCGGCCTCCGGTGAGCTCGACCATTCTGTCCACAACCCGACCAAAAGTCCGGTCTAGGAGTAGGGGCAGCACCGCCCGTTGTGGCCGCCGGCAAGGCATGCACGAAGGGGATGGAAGAGGATAGGACGCGGGGGCCTGTGTCGGGTGAGGAGAGAGAAAGGAAGGTCGATCGAGCATGTGTATGTATTCAGGAATTGGGCCCACACGTCAGACACCGGGGATTGGTAAATAGGCTGAGAGGAGCCACAACTCTCCACGATTAAGCTATAGGAGTAATATGTGGAACGCAAGCATTGGGTGGCCAATGTAAATAACAAAGTTCATACAATCAGCAATGAAGATAAGATTTGTCGAACTTAGAGCAGATAACAGTGGACGCCGAGCGTCACAACCCATCTTCAGAATAATCCATCGGTTTATGGATTGGTATAGTGTGTGGTAAGACAACATGACATATTTCTTGTCTAGCACGTAATATAATAATTTTCCATGATGTTTAATGTAACCAATCCTTCAGGCTGATAATTGAGGTATGCTTCTGCACAAAATTAGCCAAAAGTCTGAAGTCAAGTACTCTAATGTTCTAAGATATTTTTGAAGCTAACGCCTAATAGTACATGGTATATTTATTAATAAGTTGTATCAGATGAGTTTGGCAAACTACTTGCGTTGTAGGTGTTCCATTAGTTCATAAATTTTTGTTTTGCTCCAAAGTGGTCATTCTAATCCAATCGGACTCATAATTCTTGTTTCTAATGAATTCCTTACCATATTGGAGGTGATCTAATGTTTTACATAGTGAGCCCCATGCCAACACACGGGCTGGTGATTAGTATAAGTATGATTGTCTATTCACTGGATCACAACTTTTGTGCCAACTGCAGGGACATGTGTAATGAGTCATTGCGCCAAATTGTACTAGTGCATAGTATTTGCTTATGTTTTCATGTCCTATATAAGAAGTAGAAACTGAAACTTCAAATATAAAGTATGCATGCTACCATTCAATAATTATCAGCACATTACATTGGTCTGAAACATGGAGGTTGGGACTGGGAGGCACCAGAACTCAGAAAGATTTCTGCGATGGCTAGCATTGCTGGCATCTTCTCTAATGTGGAGTTCAGCGAGTTGCCAGGGATCCCATGTATCTTAACCTAGCATATTTCCTGTGATACTTATCCTCCGGGGCTTGAAAGACCTTCTACTTGATTCTTCTATAGCCAGCATGTATTCATCATCCCACCAAAGCTTCTAGTGGCACTGCCTGGGGTCCTTGGGTACACCACTCGAGCAATGGTTGGAGAACAGAACAGAGTACCACTTTCATCGTCTGACATGGAAGCAAGGATGATGGCATGCGCGCGATGTGCTTACGAGTGGTGGGTGGTATGTGATTATGCAATCAAGACTGCGGCATGACCCGACAAAGAAGAGTGCCACCTATACTAGAATTGTTTTACCGCTCACGTTACAAAAGCTTGTTCTTTAAGTGATCATACAATTTATTTGATCATATAATGAGGCATCAAATTTTATCCTAATGGCTTCATTCATGACATTGCAACGCATCAATTTTTTCCGTAACCACACAATTTATTGGACGACCAGGAGCTAACTATTTGTTGTGTGGTTATGAGGGTGGTTGTACCTTGTTCATTTGAAACCATAGTACCATATAATAGTTTTCTTTTGAAAGAAGGCAGAATATTTGCTATTTTAATTAATTATGAAGAAAGGTAGTATTACAAGGAAAAATCCTCGGACTTTACAAAATGTTTACTCTCCCGAGATAAAACAACGTAATCAATGTTTTGGTGGAAGTAATGCTCCTGTTGATACGAGACACATGTAAGGACTTGGTCAATCTTGAAGCTCTACAACTCCGATCCAGAGAAAGTGCTTTGTGACTTGTGAGTATGTGTGTTAGTGGTGCGCGTTGTGTTGTACTCAGTGTTTTTCAAAGAGAAATCAAATGGATGGTTTGTTTCCCTCCTAAACATAACATTAATTAAAAAAACAAGCGTTCAGAAATAATATTGTTGATGTGTAGCTTTATGTTTTTGTACTGAGACTTTTTGAGGAATTGGTTCTACTCGCACCCGCCGCTTCTCTCCAGATATACATCAACACGACAATTTGTACTTTTGTCCTACAAGATGATCTTGTTTGATTTTACTATGTTCTCCATAATTCGCAATATTTATATATGGTTTTGTGTATTATATTTTGCAAAGCTAAAACGTTGCCATTGCACAACCAAAGAAAAATGAATTATCTGGACTTATATGTTGCATGCATGATGTTCCTGGTATTTCAGAAGATCATATTCATAAGATCCAAAGTAGTAATGATTAACGATCTAAGTGTGGCAAAGTTTGCGGTGAAGCTTCGGAGAAGATGTGCCATAGGGAATTTTGCTTCCACGTCGGAAAAGATGCAAGTATAACATGTGTTTTGTTTGAATTTGTGTGCTGTAGGTTCATAAGAAATATAAATTCCTAAGAACCTCTATGAGTCATTCATCCATGGCATGAGGTGTGACTAAATAGTGTCAAGTTGCTAGTGGAAGGGGGTAATGTTCTACCATCCACTAGGACCTGAGAAGAGTTGTACAAGCACGCTTCTCCTCGACCACCAGCCTAAATCTTTAAAAATAAATAAATAATGCACTATTTCACTCTCTTCATTCCAAATTAATTGAAGATCTTATTCCCATTCATATAATGTAGACAACCTATGGTTGCTTCCTACGATGGCATGTGATTTATTTATCCTGGTTGTAGTTGGTTTGTGCATTGAGTAGTATGGTACTGTCAAATTATCCATGATTGTTGTAGGTTTTGAGTACTATTTGATACCTTTATACACCTTGAATATTTATAAAATGAGGAGAGGAATCGCCCTGCCTTACAAACTCCCAAACAAAGAAGAAACAATACATATTCATGGTTCAATCATCATGCGTGTATATACATGAAACTGGAGTTGAATAAACACAGTGCAATGTTTAAAGGTGTACCATATGATTTGAAACACACGATGACATAGTAGAGACTACACATGGAACGACAGGCTTAGAGAACTCAAATATGAGGAAAATACATGTAAGTGGAAAGATGATGAAGCAAACATTAGCAGAGTTTTAGGGTAGGCAGTAATAAATGGGGGGAAACCCATCAACTATGATCTACAATCAGAAGTACATCATCCAGTTCAAACACTGGATGATCCAAGGTAAGGTCACGCATGTATACAAAATAAGGCAGGTCAAGTTGAATACATGGTGAGTTGTCCATGTCATGGTAGTGCCCAAGTTATCCCTGGTAGGTATTGTCATAAACCATTGCAAACCCAAGTGGGATCTGCATCCACATGTCATGCGGTAGGAAGACGGAAAATGCAATTCTGATGTACTCCTTGTTATCCATTTCTAGCACTAAACCATGTTTAGATACATCCATTTTTATGACAAATAATATGGATCGGAGGAAGTAGCATATTCCTTGCTCTGGACGCAAGAAGACCCTCCCCCCTAAAAAAACTAACCATAGTTACAAAACATTGGCGGCAACATAGTAAAACACTAGAGTTATAGAACTTTGTTGCTAACAACAATAATCATCAAGGAAAGTTGTGCAAGACTATCCATACTCCTACGACAAGATTACTAGACAAAACCATTAACTGGACCAGGGAACACTCTGAGGCTACTTAGTATACTGTAATCATGAGCGAATGCACCACAATATAATAGGCAGTGATCTTTGTTTTTGTGCACTTGGTGACCAACCTCTACCTCGGTTCAAGTTTCATTAGGATCTACAAATAGCTTGGCAACATAAATGCATTTACTCTCTCTATAGGGTTCGCAGCATAGAAAACAAAAAATTTCCTACGATGGGAACATCTAAGTACCAAGATCTATCTACTAGATACAAGCAATGGGTGGATATACATCCATAGAATACATACCCTCGAAGACCGAATAGCGTTAACGAGGTTGTACTCGTGGATGATGTAGACGAACGCTTGCCGATCTCAAGATCGTGACGAAGTCCGTCTGGTCTAGCCGGTCCAGCACGATCAAGTCCAGCACCTCAAAGCAGTGGTGCATCCGTGATCGCACACACGTACGGGTACCCCGATAACCTCCGCGCCCTCGCTCCAGCGAAGTAGCGAAAGCAACAAATCCTTCCAGAAAAAGCCACCGGGAACATGTATCTCGCTGATCCGAGACCATGGGGAAATTCTAAAGGGGGGAGAGAGATCCTTCGCGAGGAGGTGTACTTTGAGAGGAGGAGAGGGGGGCCTTTTATAGGGGAGAGGGGGGACACCCAAGGGGCATGGCGCCCAGCCATGGGGGCTGCCCCCACCTCTTCCACATTCATGTGGGTGGAGCTCCCACTCAAAATGAAAAGCCTCCACTCCCATTAAAAAGCCTCCACTCAAAATTCCACTCACATGCATTAAATTTCCACCAAATTTAATGCAAGCTCTCATAAAACTCTTTTATTTATTTATTCAGAATTTTGTTAATTACTTTAATTAACAAACATTCACATAAAACCCCTTACAACATTTCAATTTCACATGCAGAAACAGTTTCAGCAATTTCAACCGAAACAATTTCGGTGTCTAGTGAAATAAATTCCTGCGCTTTCCTTTTTCTTTCTCTGGCATATCATTTGCTCCGAATGGTGTCGGTATCCCTTAAGTGTGTCACCCTACGATTTGCGAATAATGCAGACATGATCGAGACCCCTCTCCGACCAATAATCAGCAACGGGACCTGGAGATCCATACTGACTCCCACACATTCAACGATGACTTCTGTGATCATGTGAACCTTTTACGCTAGTATCTTAATCCCTTTGTTTCACGATATATTACATGTCCGAGATTCGATCATCGATATCTCCATACCTAGTTTGATCTCATTACCGACATGCACTCTTTTCTCGTTCCCGTGATATAACATTCTAGTGATCAAATCACTTGCTTGCAAGCTAATCAATGTGATATCACCGAGAGGGCCCAGAGCATATCTATCTGTCATCGGGATGAACAAATTCCACTCTCGATCCATGGGTCTCAACATAACACTTTAGTAGTTCTGAAGCCATCTTTATAATCACCCAGTTACGGTGTGACGTTTGATGTCATCGAGAAACTCTTCCGGTGTTAGTGATTGACATGATCTCATGGTCTAAGGATTAGGATCACTTCGTAAGTTGTTATAGCAATATAAACTCAATGACTTTGATCATAATGTTATACTTGGGATGAATGTTCATCACATCATTACACTAATGTTGTGACCTCGTTATTAACAACATCCAATGTCCATGATCAGGAAACTTTGATCATCATGTTAATCAACGAGCTAGTTTATAAGAGAGGCATAACTAGGAACTTCCTTTTTGTTTATTAAACACACATGTATTAACGTTTCCGTATTAATACAATTATAGCATGCAAAATAAACATTTATCATAAATAAGGAATACGATAATAACCACTTTATTATTGCCTCTCGGGCATATTCCCTTCAGTCTCCCACTTGCACTAGAGACAATAATATAGTTTGAAAAATTTGCGTATTGAACACATATGGCTTTCTGGTGTTCCATATACGCAACTGCAAGTGGTTAACATAATCTACGGATCTGACACTTTCAGGTCCGTGTGTATTTGCATGTATTTGCGTCTTCACGCATCACTCATTCTCCAATGAGATGGCATTGTATAAATTTGGTCTTTCGGTGAGACCTTTAGTTCCTTGGGGTTTAAAACACGTCGATACTATTGTCATACAATATATCTTTAGTGTTAGCCCGTTGCGAACCACACCTTAGTTTGATAAAAAACTACTTGACACAAATTCCCTCCTTTGCTGCTACTATAGCAGTCATATACTTAGCCCTTTTGTTGTAGTATTCGTCACAATGTCTTAACTATGGATTTCATCCAAATCCATCATGGAAACTTTCTTTCCATTTCATTGTTCCACTCATAGTTTAAATTGAGATAAACTTAATTTGTATCTTGTGACAAAACTAGTATCAATGTAACGCTTTACAATGAACTATTTGTAATTGTTTGTCACCTCTACACAAATATATTCTTAGTTCTTCCAAAAGATCATAAGAATATCCTCACTATCGTCCAATGATCATTTTATGATTTATTCTGGTATATGCTCATAACACTTAGAGCATAGAACATATCTGGATGTGTACATATCATGGTATGATTGATCAAAACATTCTCGTGATTTCACTCATCAAGTGTCAAAGCACTTGAATCTTGTTTCACTTATCAAGTGTCGATACACTTGAATCTTGATTCAATTCCTTTCCATGCAACAAGAACCATTTCTTATCGTTTCTATATTGAACTCCTTCAATATCTCATATATGTACGTTTGGCACAACCATATTAGCGTCACAGTCTATCCAATATAGATATTCATGCTAAATATTCGGGTTTTGCCTAAGTATTTCATCGAAATGAAATTCTTAACCTTTGTCAATAAAAGATACATCATTTCTAATCAACAAGATGTCCTCCACAAAATGTATTAGAAATATGTCTTAGCGCTCCCACTTAATTTCTTGCAAATGCAAGCATCTTCATCGTCTCCTGATGAAAACTCTTTTTCATCACGGTGAAGATTCCAACTCCGCGATGCTTACTTCAACCATTGAAGTTTGCATGCTCTTTTAGAATCCTTTGAATTTAACAAAAACCTTTGGACCGTGTCATGTACACGTCCTAGGTAACCATTCTATTAGAAGAACTTTGTTTTGTTTATTCATCTACCATATACCAAATTATATGTAGTGGTTGCTACTTTAATCTGTCCAGACTAAATATCGCTATGAAAGATCAAATCTTGTCATAGTCAACTCCTTGAACATTGTCATAAAATACTTTACGACATGTCGACTATTTCATAGATTTGAAACATCCATGTCTGTTTATTTATAGATCCAAATACGACCGATAGGTTTTTACACCTTTCCGGAGGGTCTTCCAAGTTCAAAACTTGATTTATCGTGTATGGACTTATCACGGATTTTATGGCTTCAAGCCATTTGACGGAGTCAGGGCCCATCATCGCTTCTTTGTATGTATTCGGTTCATCATTGTCAAACAATAATGATTTACTCTCAAATCTTAGCATTTGATTGTTTAAACGACCTACTTGGTTCAATAGGAACTTAGATCTCCGTGACCACAACCTTTGAGGCACATAAGCTATGAGCATTATGGCAGCCTCCAGAACAATTTTCGGCGCTGCGCAACTCAGCACATTTAGCTAAGGTTCGTTAACCTTATCAAAGTTCTATTGTCCTCCCACTTAACTTTTACGAAAAATTCCTTCTTCAAGAAACTTCATATTTCAAGCGACAAACCCTTTTGTCCTCGGTGTTATGGAGGAATAACCAATTGTTATTCGAAATAACCTACAAAGACATGCTCATCCGACTTTGGTTATAAACATCTTACTTATGTTTAGCATACCAAAATTTAAGAAAGGACAACTTGGGTTTTACCCCAAACCATAACTCATATGGTGTCATTTCAACAGATCAAGATGGAGCTCTTTTCAGTGTAAAAGCGGTAGTCTCTAAAGCTTTAATCTTTTAAAACATAATGGCAGTTTTATAAATAACACCTTTGATCCAACCATGTCAAACAAGGTTTCCTTACAAATCTCAAACACTCCATATTCATATGGTGTTTCGGGAGATGTAAATCTAGGTGTTTTGCTAAACTTGTAACTCAAATAAATCCCTTTTATGATAAAATCATAATTCATTTATTTTTCTTGTTACACTTGTAACTCAAATAAATCCCTTATGATAAAATCATAAACCATTTATTTTCTTGTTATAATGATTTTCACTTCATCTTGAAAGTCTTTGAAACGTTTTTCAAATATTTCATACTTCTTTCTCATTAAGTGAAAATTCACTCAAATTTCCGGAGAAAGCATATGAAGTTGAAACCCATCGCTTACGACTACACATAATGGACTACATACATCGATATGTATAAATTCCAATATTTTAGTCGTTCGTTCTTCTTTGGCCTTTGAACGGAGTTTTAATTATCCCGAGGAAAGTCTCACAAGCGTCACTTGATGAAATCAAAGACTCCAAAAATCAATGAATATGGATATTCTTCATGTTTTCTTTCCAATGTAATTTAAACAGCGATGTCACTTCGTAAGTGATCTTTCAATCATTTGTCTTGCGACATTTTAGCATTAGGTTTTATGGATGTGATTTCTCCAACTAGATTTGTAAATCATCCATCTTATATGGAATACGGTAATTATTTGAACAACCTTTGTTCTCATAATACCTAATTCAAATAACAATTATTAAAACAAATCTTGAAGTCAAGCCTTGATGTCAACGAGAAATACAAACAACGGTTTGTTTGTTTTCGATGAACATCATCACATATTCTCTTGCTAGTTACTTAGGCCATTGTGCTTCATGAATTGTGTCGTTCCGTATGAAATTTCATACCAACCAATTCGGTATCCAATACCCAAGAATCACACTGTTTAACAAGCAAAGAATACAACCATAACATGTATATCATCCATATACCTAAATTGGATATTTCCAATCTTTTCTTTTCTGCCAAATATATTTTATAGATTCTCTTCCAGCATTTCCTTTTCCTTTTTAAAAGAATCTATCAACATCAAAAGTGGTGCCATATGCATGACACATAGTCCAAAGCGTGTATATTCAAATAATAATACCTTTGGACTTGCACTTTGAAGTAGATCACCATCATCAAAATGATCGGTATTCTTTCAAAATCCATTCTTTAGTAATCTTTTAGTGTAGTAAACACTTTACATACATATTCTATTCATCCTTATCATGACGACTTTCATGATCAAGCTACTGTAGCTTATAAAGGCGAATCGTGAGTATAACATTACTTTCCAAAATCCTTTTGGATGATTAGGATGTCTAGCATCTCCAACCTTCGTAAATTCTCATCGAATATGAGAACATATATTATACTCTATCATATTACAACCAAAACATTGTTTCAGATATCGTTATATCTGTTACACATGATGGTTTCTGAAACAATTCTTTCAGCTCCTAGATAAACTTGATATTAAAACAATCAAGAATCATGGAGGCAAACATGATACTTAAGATACTAACACTGGAATTGTTACTCTAGATTTAATACCAATTATTAAATTTCACGGAGTAAACAGAGTTTGCTGAAAGTTTGCAATAGGACTTTAAACTTTAGATTGACACTCAACACAATACGATACCAGTTCGTAAAGTATATATCCAGAATTCTATAGTTCTATTATCTCAATTACAACTATGCAAAAGATGGTGAACGAATGCCAATGACTACAACAAATTATGAAAATTCACTTTTATTTAATTTATGATAAATTGAGTTCTACTAATCCAAATTAGAAATGAACTTCCACTCAAAAACGACATCCCTCATGTCTTTTTGGTGATTACATGAACCAAATCCACTACACCAAGTCCGATCATCACGTGAGTCAGTGTAGCTTCAAAGGCGAGCATCAAATGGGCATCATATCTACTATATGACTCATGCTTAACCTTTCGGTCTGTGTTCCGAGGCCATGTCTGTACATTCTAGGCTCGCCAAGTAAGAACCTTAGTATTCGCGTGTGTAACTGTCTTACACCCGAGATATGCTCATGGATTCAAGTACACCCGATCATCACGTGATGCCTTGAAGCGACGAAACATTGTCGGTGCATACTTAAGGAAGAACACATTTTTATCTTGATATATAAATGAGGGATCATCTTATTATGCTAATAAAACGCCAAACAAGCAATATAAGATGCTATCAAACATCACATGTTTATTAGTGGAATGATATGGTTCCTGCATATGATCTCTATCATGTGCACCGTGGTATGATCACTATCATACCTATATGTGTAAGTCCAAGTTCTATGGAGATTACACGTTATGTGTGTTGTAAGAGTATCATCTCATACTTCTACTTACAACATCACCATATCATAACACTAGCCCAACAACAATCTAAACTAGACGTCTCTAATTTATCCATTGCAAGTTTTACGTGACTTAGGGATTTCGAAGATAGAACCGTTCTTACCTACGAACATGAACCACAACAAGGATAACCAAATTGTTGACAACTCGTTGCAAATTAGATATTGACTATAGTAGGAGAGACAAACACCCGCTAGCCACTTATGCAAACTAGTTGCATGTCAAACGTGGAACAGGTCTCATGTGCGAGGACATGTAAAGTTTGTCCGGGCCGCTTCATCCCAATATGCCACCAATATCCAAAGTACAACTAAGAAGCAATAAAATGATCATTATCGCCCACATACTCATATGTGTACTACCCGTGCAAAGCATCTACGCATAGATCCGGCTCTGATACCACTGTAGGGTTCGCAGCATAGAAAACAAAAAATTTCCTACGATGGGAACATCTAAGTACCAAGATCTATCTACTAGATACAAGCAACGAGTGGATATACATCCATAGAATACATACCCTCGAAGACTGAATAGCGTTAATGAGGTTGTACTCATGGATGATGTAGACGAACGCTTGCCGATCTCAAGATCGTGATGAAGTCCGTCTGGTCCAGCCGGTCCAGCACGATCAAGTACAGCACCTCAAAGCAGTGGTGCATCCGTGATCGCACACACGTACGGGTACCCCGACAACCTCCGCGCCCTCGCTCCAGCGAAGCAGCGGAAGCAACAAATCCTTCCAGAAAAAGCCACCGGGAACATGTATCTCGCTGATCCGAGACCATGGGGGAATTCTAAAGGGGGAGAGAGATCCTTCGCGAGGAGGTGTACTTTGAGAGGAGGAGAGGGGGACTTTTATAGGGGAGAGGAGGGCACCCAAGGGGCATGGCGCCCAGCCATGGGGGCTGCCCCCACCTCTTCCACATTCATGTGGGCGGAGCTCCCACTCAAAATGAAAAGCCTCCACTCCCATTAAAAAGCCTCCACTCAAAATTCCACTCACATGCATTAAATTTCCACCAAATTTAATGCAAGCTCTCATAAAACTCTTTTATTTATTTATTCAGAATTTTGTTAATTACTTTAATTAACAAACATTCACATAAAACCCCTTACAACATTTCAATTTCACATGCAGAAACAGTTTCAGCAATTTTAACCGAAACAATTTCAGTGTCTAGTGAAATAAATTCCTACGCTTTCCTTTTTCTTTCTCTGGCATATCATTTGCTCCGAATGGTGTCGGTATCCCTTAAGTGTGTCACCCTACGGTTCGCGAATAATGCAGACATGATCAAGACCCCTCTCCGACCAATAATCAGCAGCGGGACCTGGAGATCCATACTGACTCCCACACATTCAACGATGACTTCTGTGATCGTGTGAACCTTTTACGCTAGTATCTTAATCCCTTTGTTTCACGATATATTACATGTCCGAGATTTGATCATCGGTATCTCCATACCTAGTTTGATCTCGTTACCGACATGCACTCTTTTCTCGTTTCCGTGATATAACATTCTAGTGATCAAATCACTTGCTTGCAAGCTAATCAATGTGATATCACCGAGAGGGTCCAGAGCATATCTATCCGTCATCGGGATGAACAAATTCCACTCTCGATCCATGGGTCTCAACATAACACTTTAGTAGTTCTGAAGCCATCTTTATAATCACCCAGTTACGGTGTGACGTTTGATGTCATCGAGAAACTCTTCCGGTGTTAGTGATTGACATGATCTCATGGTCTAAGGATTAGGATCACTTCATAAGTTGTTATAGCAATATAAACTCAATGACTTTGATCGTAATGCTATACTTCGGATGAATGTTCATCACATCATTACACTAATGTTGTGACCTCGTTATTAACAACATCCAATGTCCATGATCAGGAAACTTTGATCATCATGTTAATCAACGAGCTAGTTTATAAGAGAGGCATAACTAGGAACTTCCTTTTTGTTTATTAAACACACATGTATTAACGTTTCCGTATTAATACAATTATAGCATGCAAAATAAACATTTATCATAAATAAGGAATACGATAATAACCACTTTATTATTGCCTCTCGGGCATATTCCCTTCACTCTCCTCCCCATCTTTCAGGGCTCGTACAAGAAAATGTAGGTTCCCTACAATTAATACTAACAAACAGAGCTTGATTCTCCAACTTCTCCATCACCCACTTAGCTGGCTCGACCGAAATGTCAAGGAGAAAATCTCAAAGATGTTATATGAGCTATTCAACTCGTCATATCTAAGCGAGAGGACTACCATGAGAAGTATGACTCCATAGACCACCAACCATAGGATACTATTAGGCAGAGAGTCCCACATAATTGCTACTTCTTGCATGCTGAATTGAGGTGTATAGTGTGGAGCCTCATAAGAGAATCTATGACAATGATATCCTCATTTAAGAACAACATCTGATGGATGTGTTTTTCATTAAGAGCAAGAGGGTGCACCGTACTAGGAGTTTGTTCCAACCTCCCACTCGAACATGGAGGTTCTTCAGCAAAGGAGGAGGCATGAGTTTGATGAACTCAATGTAGTTGTAAGAATGCCTATGCCACATAAGTACCCAGGTTCGTTGTTGGGTGGGAGTTTGGGCGGCTTCACATTGGTACCAATCAACACAATGACAAGGAGGCAGTGCTTCTTATAGGAAAAGATAAGATACCACGATGAGTGGACAGTTACAAACCTAGGGATATTTTTACAAAATCTACAAACATTTTTAAAAGTGTGAATGTTTTTAAAATACGTGGATATTTTAAAATTTTATAACATTTTATAAAATTCTTGAACATTTTTTAAATCCTCGAATACTCTTAAATTTGTGAACTATTTTCAAATTCTCCAATATTTCTTAAAAATGTGGACTTTTAAATTCATAGTTTTAAGTTCTTGAACAAACTTTAATCTATAAACATATTTTTAAATTTGATGCACATTTTAATATTTATAAGAATTGTTTAAAATCTGGAAATATTTTTGTATTTCACAAAATATTTCAAAATTAAAAAAGGACTTTTTAACAGTGAGCCAAAAAAGTAAGCTGGGGCAAGCGAATTGGGTCAGCCCTAGCGAAATGGCGCTTGAATATGAGCTCCCACCTCCCCTAGGTCCGCTCGAGTATCACCTAAGCCAACCCTTACTTTTTGTGGTTCATTTTCGATTTTGAACAAATTGTGGGTTCATTGTCGATTTTCTAGGGATTAGGATTTAGGTTTTCCATCAATTTGAGGAGTTTGATTAATTTGTATGTATCCAAAATTTACTGAAAAGTTGGAGTGAAGGGTTATAAGTTGATTTTGAAGTGGGATTTTGTGAAATTTACTCTAAATATATTGTTATGTAGCACATAATTTAAAATTCTTGTCACGTTTAGTGTAACCCAAAGGTCACCGATGATAATGAAATTCTGGTTCAAGTATTCTAATGGTTTTGGGATTTGTTAATCTTTTTTAGTAAAGCATATGCTTTTAATACAAAATTTGTATAGGGTTTTACGTCTGTATTGCCTACGGGTTTCATTGGCTGATATATTTTTATTTGAAATCCAAATCGGTCATGCGCTAATCAAATCAGGTTCCTAATTCTTGGTGCTAAACTACTAATGAACTATTACATGTCGTCACCTATCGAGCCAAACTCCCAGATGGAGACTCTGTTGTTATATATGTCTATTTGGCGGAACAACGTAACTTTTCTACCAACCGCACAAACATATCCTTAATTGATCGATTACACCAAATCGTACTACTGCATAGTCTTCGTTTCGGTCTTCTTGTTCCATATAAGAAGCGGAAAATGAAACTCACATAAGCTCGTTGTACTAGCGTTCAATTTTCTCCCGCACTGCATTGGTCGGAACGATAGAGTTTAGGATTGGGAAACACTGGGTCTGGGAAACATTGCTGTCATTGATTTGTTAGTTGGAATTTTCTCTCATGTGGAGTTCAACAAGTTGCCACAGACTTCACGCTTCATGGCCTAGCATCTTGGAATTCAATGGCTTGCCAGGGACTACAAGACTTGAACACGAGTTCCTTTGATACTCCTGTAGCCAACACCTATTTATCCTCCCACCAACTAATGCTCATTGTATTGTCATTGCGAGTGGTTTCTGGATGAATATATGGAAGATCGGAGCGATGAGCATCACTTCTATTGTCAGGCGCGGAAGCACCAATGGCGACTTGCACGCACAATAGTTGGGAGGGGAGGGACGATATGTGAGCAACAACATTGGGAATGTATCCAATAAACTGTTGAATGTATCTGACAGGGATAGTCCGGCGTATCTCTCCTTTGTTTTCTGTTTGTTTATGTCATATGATGATGTAAAACCATGTTGGTTTACAAGGTGCGGCACTATCCTACCCGGTTTCACCGGAACAGGGAGTTTCCCCTTTATATAATTCTAAAACCTTACCTTTTAGGTTACAGCGCATGCATGCGAAGGGGGACACATCCACCCGGGGACTAGGTTTTGCATGTTTCAACATAATACCATACCTCCATGCATGTTCTAGGGCCACATGCAAGTTCTTGAGGTATTCCTACGTCCCGGAGCGCGGTTTGCCTCGAAACCCTGATCTGTGGGCCTCGGATCGTCTACCCCCTAGACGTTCCTTTGACAGGGGTATCCCGGCGTAGCTCTCCCTTGTTTTGTGTTTGTTTAGGTCATATGATGATGTAAAACCATGTTGGTTCACAAAGTGCGGCACTATCCTACCCGGTTTCACCGGAACGGGGAGTTTCCCCCTTATATAAGTCCAGAACCTTCCCTTTTAGGTTACAACACATGCATGCGAAGGGGGACACATCCACCCGGGGACTAGGTTTTGCATGTTTCAACACAACACCACACATCCATGTATGTGCTAGGGCCACATGCAAGTTCTTGAGGTATTCCTACGTCCCGGAGCGCGGTTTGTCGCGGAACCCTGATCTATGGGCCGCAGATCGTCTACCCCCCTGAAGTTCCTCTGACATGGGTAGCCCGGCGTAGCTATCCCTTGTTTTGTGTTTGTTTAGGTCATATGATGATGTAAAACCATGTTGGTTTACAAGGTGCGGCACTATCCTACCCGGTTTCACCGGAACGGAGAGTTTCCCCCTTATATAAGTCCAGAACCTTCCCTTTTAGGTTACAGCGCATGCATGCGAATGGGGACACATCCATCCGAGGACTAGGTTTTGCATGTTTCAACATAACACCACACCTCCATGCATGTTCTAGAGCCACATGCAAGTTCTTGAGGTATTCCTACGCCCCGGAGCACGGTTTGCCGCGGAACCCTGATCAGCGGGCCTCGGTTTGTTTAAGATATTCTGGTGGACCTTTCTATTTATTTTGGTTTGTTTAAGATATATGTACATGCAAAGCAAAGGTTGGGGCTACTTTGCCATAATTAAAATAGGCTCCGGTTGACCCGCGACGGAAGTTTCCAACTAAAGATCTGGGATTTTACTAAGTGTTAACACATGTCCGAGAAGAGGATCACACTTGGTGGGGAATGGTGTAAAAAATGGGTTGGCATAGGAAAAGAATTGAATCTTTGAACAACTTCACAAAAAAGTGTGACATATAAATTTCATACACATGTGATAATAACACTTACAAACATGCAAATTTTTTAAGTTGTGAGAAGATTCGACATTTTATGTGGGCGTGGAGACTATTATTCGGAGGCTACGAATCCATCCAATTGATAAAACTGAACCTAAATAATTGATACTAATAAATAAATACAAATATAAAATAAGTTCATAATTTAGTGGGAAAAAATATAAAAAAATGTACTGCAGTACGCCAAGGGTGACCGGCGTAGAGGGGCCGTACGCCGAGGGTGACCGTCGGCGTAGGCTATGCCGACTGTGGCTCTAGGCATACTGATGACGCCGTTAGGGCTCTGTCCTGGCTTGGCCGGCTAGTGCCACGTGACCACCCCGTACGCCGAGGGCTAGGCTACGCCAACGGCAACCCTCGGTGTATCGGTGGCTAAGCTGAGGGATATGCTACGCCGACGGCTCGGAAGCTGGGCTGGCCTGGACCGGTGCTACGCCGACGGCCCCGTCCTTTGGTTGTCGACGCACCGCGTCATTTCTATAGTGCAATGCACCTATGTTTAACTTAAGTTTATATTAATTTTTCATCAAGTTACATATGCGAACGGGTTAATTTTTATGCAATACAAGGTTATTTGTGCAAAAAACTTAGTGTGCATCCTGTGCGTTGTTGTTTCATTCAAAGGTTTAGAACCCATCGGTTCATGGGTGCATGGGTTCACTTTATACGTTCCAAAGAACATTGCCACCGTGCTACCAATTTTTTTAATCTTAACCTATGTTCCCTACGTGATGTTTCTGGTACTTCAAAAGAGTTTGTTTGAAACAACAAAGTTGTTGTAATGACGACCGATCTATGTGACGCATAAGGGCATCCACTATGTTGGCAATAAGTCTATCCATAAGCAAAAAGTAGTCAACACGGAGTTCCACATACATAGTGGAGGCTATCCATAAGCTTAAAATCTTAAGGGTGACCTACAAGTTTATGGGTTGTTCATAAGCAATAGAATATTATTTTAGCTTCTCCCCTCTCTCTTGCACGTGTGCAACTTTATCTGACACGTGGAGCCAGCTTGTAGACAAATTTAACTAGATACATTGTGATGTAATCAATAAGCTTATGGTGTGGTATGTGGGTCCTAACTTATAGACAAGTTCTTCCGCATACATAGGTGATGTCATAACCGCATGCATGATATATGTCCAAGAACCTGTTTTATGTTGCAAACACTAGGTAAGGTATAAATCTTGGACCTGTTCACTGTACTTTTCCTGAAGTAATGTGTTCACGCATGCTTCGTGCGTACCACGAAAGTCATACCTACTATCATCCATAGAACGCACTTCATCTTTCTATAATGCCCTATGCAGTGTTTTTAAGGCGTCAGCAATAAGACCGTACTGAATGACTAGACCATGCAAGCACGCGTTGCCGTGTCCGTTCATATTTAAAGAAATAGCAAGCGTGGCGTACAGACATATAAACATATTTGCCATTTTCGAAAAAATTGAAAAGGATTTTTTATGTGGGTATGATGGGATATAATTGTGGAGGTGCATGTTGCCGTGCTCATCCTCGAACCAACATAATTAGAGAAGCAGGACAATGTGCATATGCAAGAAATCCTCCAAATTTTGTAAGAAAAAACTGTAGAACATTAAATAGCAATAAATAATCTAACTTCTCCAACCGGCCAAGAAAAATATCTCCTCTAATAAAGGTGATAGTGTAGTCAAGCAACAACAACATGGAACAGACAGAAGATGGGTGATAGAAGATATGCTCTAAGTTTTTTTTAAAAGGAAACGACAGGCTATATTAATTAGATAACAGCGTTAATATAATCGTGTGCAAGCAGAGCCGCCACACAGGGAGGCGCTGCATCATGTAAACACCCATTTAACTCACGCCTACTTAATTGGTCTAGGCTGTGTGCCACACCGTTGCCTTTCCTTGAAATCTTCTCTATCCGTACCTGATGCATGACCCTTAGCATCTCCTTAATTTCCATGATTATAGTTCAGCAGACTGACTTATCGACTGATTGTTCATTAATCGCTCGGAGCACGAGGGCACTGTCCGTCTCAAGAATAGCAGGCCCATATGGTAGCTTCCCGAGCTGCTGCAGGCCATGAAGGCAAGCAAGCAGTTCCGCCTCTAGCACAGTTGAACAAACATGGATGTGCTCCCAAGCTGATAGGTAAACTGAACCAGTCTCGCTACAAATAATAACTCCAGTGCCTGCTTGTCCGGTAGCCTCCACCCAGGTTGCATCCACATTGACTTTGAGCCAGCCTGTCGGAGGAGGTTTCCACTCAGAGCTTCCCCCTACATCAGGAATAAGAGGGGGAGGGATAGGGTGTATCACCGCCTTGCCCTTTAAGTCTGTAGATATTATTTGAGGAGATGCAAAACACTGGACATAGTCAGGGCCGGCTTTGACCCATGGCCAACATGGGCAACGCCCTAGGGCCCACGCTCTAGAGGGGCCCATAATTCCATCCTCCCTTTACACATGTATGTACTTATGTTGGGCTAAAAAGAAAAGAACCCACATCAGCATCAACAATTTGGAGCAGGTTCTACTAAAAAAGCAATTTCGAGCAGGAAAGGCACGGTGAAAATGCTTGGCTTGGGAAACTTGAGCGATCGAGTTGGTCTAAATCTTGTGGTACTGTTTTGATCACTAGGCCCATTCGTCCGCTCGCGTGCTGAATTTTGATTCAGTAATTATCTCACATCTCCTGCTTGTCTCCTAGAACGGACCAAATGAAGGCAAATGCTCTACTTCGTCGCCTTTATTCCTCTTTCGTCCTCGTCACCCCTTCCTCCTTCGTAGATAATCCTCGACTACTTTCTTTCTCCGGCGTTTTAATTGTAATATAAGGGCCATTGTTTGATCCATTTATACTTGTACTAAATATTTGATTATGTGTAATCTTGGATCTACTAGTGACATGGATATGTTCTACGGGTCCACCTACAGTTGTCTGTTTGCGACGTACAATGAGGTTGTTTGTGATAGTTCCATCCAAAACTCACCATGCGCAATTCTAAACTATATGTTCGACTTCCAAACCTTCACCCAAAGATCAGATTAGCGCGTGGATCTTTTTTACGATTTCATCCTCTTGCTCTGCTCCCTGTTAAATACCGATGATTATATTCTGTATGACATGCGGATTTTGTCGAAGATATTGTGCCATGCCAAGAAGCGAGGTCTTCATGTCCATGTATCGGGGAGGAATTGGCAGGGCTCGTTTCGCATAAACTGGCAACTACTGTATTGTCACTCCTCTTCCCAAGAGGCATTCCACCTTATTAAGCACAATATTATCCCTCGCAAAAAATAAAAAAACATGATGCAGCCCTATCATGTTTGTATTTATCTTGTAATTGGAAAGAAAAATGCCTTTATTATCGAACAAAGGAGAACAGTGCCGTAGCCGCATGTGGATCTTGGTAGCGGAGGCTGCGACAACAAGTGGGTGGAAGCAACAGGGTAAAAAGGCGGAGCCGCTAGCTATGACGGTGGCAATAACTCAGCACTACGGCTATGCCCCGATTTGAGGCAAGGCACAATAGGTTCATTCCGTTTCAGCTGCAGACAAGGGTTGGTGCGGGGTCAGGGTTGTGGCTGGACAACGAAAGGAATTTGTGAAGGGCATTGATACATCAGAAACATATCTATAAATTTTGAAAGTTTATTATGTTTACATCCAACATATTTGCCACATTTATGCTATTTATACCACCATTCTCAATGATTTAGGGGATTTCCTACAAAATTCCATTATTATTTAACCCTGGCAGGCAAAAAACTTCTTGTTATTGTATACTGACTTTTAGGAGCTACGAGACTCTGAAAAGGCAAGGTCAAAAAGCTAGTACATAAGTTTTGAGGCACATCCGACCAGTTCAATATGGACCCCGGGTCCCAAGGATATGCAATTTAGGGCTCATGGATCTTCACGCTTCCGATTGACCTCAATCCTTCGCCTCCGTCTTGGTCATGATCTAAAATCGTCTATATATACCTTATGGACATATATTCGCGAGAATATAGCCTAAGAGATAAAACAAAGAGACAACAATTTGATGTGGAGGAGAATTAGAAGGAACGGTCCACCCGTGGACTATATGGGTTTATGGTAGTATCTTGATTATACCTCTCAACGTGCTATCATTGTTTTAGTCCGTATGAGCTGTTGTACATGATTACGACACTCTTTATGTAATTTTCATGGTGAATCTTTGTTTAGTACATGATTTATCCCATGCGCTTGATGTCATGTTATAACTTGAGATATTTTATATATGCATGTTCTTCTATTGGTCTATTTGCATATTTGATAGAATTGCACTATAGACTTTTTACCGGATGCAGGCTGGCCAAAATTGACATAAACCATGATCAAATTATTGGATGCATCATATATGGGACATATGGGGACCTCGAAAATTAAGTGGCGGTTGGAAATTCAGTCTTAATGACTCCCTTGTTTTGTCATGTACATGACCTTGTGATAGATCATAGAGGTGTAGTTGCTCATGTACGTGGTTGCACCTATTTACGACTTAACCCTAGAATTATTCTATATAACTCTTCTATACTAAATTCTGGCAATAGAATACCAAAAGGGTGTGGTGTGTGGTACATGGAGTGGTACCACAGTGTTACTAGCTAGGTGATAGAAATAGTAAACACAATATTTGATAGTCTCTCATGTAGGAGTAAAGAGGTCACAGAGTACTTGCCTCTCGTGATCACAGAGTGGCATGTGTTGTTGTTCTCAACATAGTAAACCCATAATACTTAATACAATACCCTTTTTATTACTTGAATCTAAGCATTCAAACAACCCACTTACTTAAGGAGTATTAGCGATTCATGCTTAAGTGTGTTTTGATATTAGGACATGTTCGTAGGATTGATTTGCTTTATAACATGATGTTTTTGTATGGATAATCATCACTCATAAATGTGATCTTATACCACCATTGTTTATCCGACAGGAAGATCAAATTAACCCATGAACCCTTTTTCATTTTTATATAGAAATCAACCTTTACTTTTTCCAATGTTGTAGATTATGCTCTAGGTTTCCTGGTAGTTCACTTAACCAACTATTACTTGTTGTTTTAACATTGTTTTGTTGAAGTTCATTGAAGTTTATGTAAGCTATTGACACATAACACTTGAGAGAATGAAGGTTTTACTTTCTACTCTCGCGGTTTGATGCTATATACCTCCACATTGAAATGTGTTATACATATCCCTGCACATAGGGCTAATCAATGATTTTGTTGGCGCTATTGGCGGCAGTGTAGCGCTAAGAATTTTATTCTTACATATTTGTACTTTATTTTATTTTTACTTTCAATTGCATCACCTTTAACGTTCTCATCCGTATGCCTGCAAGTAGGATACAACGGTCTAAATCCAGCATATTTTCAAGAATTTATTGAAACTTTGAAAGTGAACTTTTACCTTTCCAAATTAAGGGATATCTTTAAGTGGTGCTATTAACATATATTTTTAGTTTCAAGTGAGACTACAACTTAAAATTTCTAGCTACAAGGGGGCTTGCAACTGAGATTGCATGACATCAACTAGCTAATTCCTAGTCGACTCAGAATTAGATACACCCTATTCTTAAATGAATATGTGAGTGGCCAAATCATGAAGACATACCCAAAATTCCTTTGATAAAAATAATAATTAAATTTGCACTCCTAACTCAACGATCATCGAGCCCTCCTCGTCCTGTTCACCTAAATAACCATACAGAAGGTGTAGCTGTCGTTGCAGTACTAATTATGTATTTAGTACAAATGCTAGTGCATAACAAAGCAATACGATTCTTACAAAACAAAGGTGTACAGTATATTAACCGATGCTCCGTCATGGAAACTTCATTTGTATAATCCCTGCAAGGAAAAAAATCATCAATATACCAGGTTCCGCAAGAGTACGACTAGCGGGAGCGCGCCCTCTAGGAAGTACGGTTTTTAGCCACAAGAGTTTCCGGTCGTACGGGAGCTTGACACATGGCGAGTTTCCGGCCACATGGCATCGCACGCGAGTTTTCGGCGGCATGACACCGCATGTGAGCAAATCTGCTTAGCTGGTCGGGCCGTGCAAGCTATCTGCTCGCCTGCTCTTTTTCTCTATTTTTTACGTCAAGCACAAGTAAAAAATACAGTGCTAGAAAAGAAAAAAATGCACCTAGAAAATAAAGCAGTGCACGCCTGTGCACTGGCAGAACACCGCGCAGTGCACGATCGAAAGCAGTGCAACAATGTATAACAAGCCAGTGCATGGACGATGCACTGTCAGAAAACCGTGCAGTGCACTGCGATCGAAGTAGTGTAACACAGTAGAACAAAGCCGTGCACGAGCAGTGCACTGCCTAAATGCCTAAACACCACATAGTGCACTACGACCAAAGGCAGTGCAAAACAATACAACAAGGAAGTGCACAGGCAGTGCACTGCTAGCACACCGCGCAATGCACTGCGATTGAAGACAGTACAACATGGCAGTGCGCACACGGTGCACTACCAGTACACCGCGTAGTGCATCGCATAACAATAAGGCAGTGCACTACTAGGACACCGGGCGATGCACTATGACCTAGGGCAGTGCAACGCATTACAACAGGGCAGTGCACACACGGTGTACTACCAGTACACCACGCAGTGCACCGTGTTCGAAGGCAGTGCACCATATCACAATAAGTCAGTGCATTGGTGGTGCACTAATAGGACACGACGCGGTGCACTATGATCTAAGGCAGTGCAACGCAGTATAACATAACAGTGCACGGGCTAGGACAACGGGCCGTGCATTGCGACCGAAGGCACCATGCCCTAGACCAAAAGGCAGTGCAACATATGCATCAAAGGCAGTGCGAGAAAAAAGTTCGTCAAAACATATCAATAATGGATCTAGTTTTGAAGTTCTAGACACGACTAGCTTGTTTGTGAAAAAAAATATCGATTTGGACGCGTCATTTGAAAGATATCGTAATTTTCGTGTTCAAATCTAAAAAAGAAAATGAAAAAGGACCCGCGACTCTCTCCGCATCCACCATGTGTCGCACGGAGGAAGGCCGGGACAGCGCGTGAGGCACTCTGCGTCTGCCACGTGCAGGCTGCAGCAGCAACGCAACGCAATCTTCCAGGAGCGCGTCTTTTTTCTAGCTTTTTTGGTTCCGCAAAGCTGTCCCTGTTATAACAAATAAACAACAAAAATCACCTGTAAGACAATTAGCATTGAAAAGTCAAACAAGGAAACAGATCTAGGTCCAATTCTTTTGGAGGCTTCTCCCGGAAGCTGCCCTATCTCCAGCTTCTTAGGGAAGCCGCTTCAAAAAAATTGCGATCTTTAAAAAAAAAATTAGACTTAATTATTTGGAAGACTCGCAAATTTTTTAGACCGACTTCTCCAAGAAGCTAGGGGAGGACGGCTTCTCGGAGAAGCCCCAAAAGAAGTGGGCCTTAGAAGTTTAGAAAGCAAGGGGAGCCAAGAAAGCTCTCATTGTCAAATAGACATATCGTGGCACAATATTTAATGAAGCAAGGGGAGCCAAGAAAGAAAGGTTAAAATATTTATTTGGAGACTACTTCATGGCACAATTGCATGTAACTGTGTATTGGCAAATAGACATATCAACACTAGTAGCGTTTGTCCTGTTTGCAATATCTACTGTGAAGATATTCTTCATGCCTTCTTTCGGTGCCCAAGGGTTTCTGAAATATGGGAGAAACTTGGCTTGTCTGATCTAATTAATGAAGTATCTCTCATTGACCGATCGGGATCTGCAGTGGTGGAGGAGCTATTAAGGTCATCAAAGGTTACTGATTCAGGAGGTCTGGATGCGAATACAAAAGATCTTATAGCTACTGCATGCTGGTATATATGGTGGTAGAGAAGGCAAATAGCACATAAGGAACCGGTCTCTTCTCCATGGAGATCGGCACTAGCTATCCTGGCTATCGCTGCTAATTATGAGAGAGCATGCAAGAAAAATGTTGGTATTAAACGAGGTGGCTGGGAGAAGCCGAAGGAAGGATACACAAAACTAAATGTTGATGCATATTTTTATGTGGAAACTTGTACGGGAGCAACAGGTGCTGTTATTCACGATGACAGAGGTAAATTTATTGCTGGTATGTCTTGCTTTATCCCTGTAGTTTCTGATGCACCGATGGCGGAGGCAATGGCGCTTCGAGACGGTCTTTTGTTGGCAGGACAGGTGGGATGCTCTAAACTAATTGTGAACTCAGACTGATGGGAAGTCATCGCTACAATGCAAGAAGGTGGTAATTCTCTAGGCGCAACGGCGGCGATCTATGAAGAATGCTCTTTTCTAGCCAAGGGCTTTGTCCACCTTATTTTTACTCATAGTGCTAGAGAGAGTAATAGTGTAGCGGATATGCTTGCTTGTAAGGAGGAGGGACCCCAGACTGTTTGGCTGGAGGATCCGCCGGATTATATCATAGGGCTTCTCACAAACGATGTAACCATACTATGATTGCAGCAGCAAGTTTCAGACACACTCTTTTACTTACCAGGGTACCTAAGGGGACTAGAAGGTTTTTAATGAGGCAGCTTGCTTGCTTAATATAAATATCGTTTTACTCAAAAAAAAATCTCATTGTCTGATTTCATGGCGGATTTGGCATTGCCTGATATTTCCCTGTCTGGATCCGGTCGATGTGACTGTGGGAGCTGGACATGTTGGTTCACACGATAGGAAAATTGTGGCCGCAAAGCATTCTCAGCCTCACTGTCACCCGTTCTTGCGCCGTTTCGTCGGTTGACGGAAACCTAGAGCTCACGAGGGTTGGAAGATAGCAGAATAGATGAGAGATATCGTGAGGGGTGGGGTGTGGACGCTCTGGCCGGGCTCGTGCCCTCGTCCACAGCACCGGCCACAAGCCATCTCGCTCGCAGCCCTGTAGCCAGAGGGCCTCCAGCTTCATCTCACCAGGCCTCCTGCTTAGCCGCCGTAGCTCCAGGCAGGCCCAATTGCTCGGCCTCCGGTGAGCTCGACCATTCTGTCCACAACCCGACCAAAAGTCCGGTCTAGGAGTAGGGGCAGCACCGCCCGTTGTGGCCGCCGGCAAGGCATGCACGAAGGGGATGGAAGAGGATAGGACGCGGGGGCCTGTGTCGGGTGAGGAGAGAGAAAGGAAGGTCGATCGAGCATGTGTATGTATTCAGGAATTGGGCCCACACGTCAGACACCGGGGATTGGTAAATAGGCTGAGAGGAGCCACAACTCTCCACGATTAAGCTATAGGAGTAATATGTGGAACGCAAGCATTGGGTGGCCAATGTAAATAACAAAGTTCATACAATCAGCAATGAAGATAAGATTTGTCGAACTTAGAGCAGATAACAGTGGACGCCGAGCGTCACAACCCATCTTCAGAATAATCCATCGGTTTATGGATTGGTATAGTGTGTGGTAAGACAACATGACATATTTCTTGTCTAGCACGTAATATAATAATTTTCCATGATGTTTAATGTAACCAATCCTTCAGGCTGATAATTGAGGTATGCTTCTGCACAAAATTAGCCAAAAGTCTGAAGTCAAGTACTCTAATGTTCTAAGATATTTTTGAAGCTAACGCCTAATAGTACATGGTATATTTATTAATAAGTTGTATCAGATGAGTTTGGCAAACTACTTGCGTTGTAGGTGTTCCATTAGTTCATAAATTTTTGTTTTGCTCCAAAGTGGTCATTCTAATCCAATCGGACTCATAATTCTTGTTTCTAATGAATTCCTTACCATATTGGAGGTGATCTAATGTTTTACATAGTGAGCCCCATGCCAACACACGGGCTGGTGATTAGTATAAGTATGATTGTCTATTCACTGGATCACAACTTTTGTGCCAACTGCAGGGACATGTGTAATGAGTCATTGCGCCAAATTGTACTAGTGCATAGTATTTGCTTATGTTTTCATGTCCTATATAAGAAGTAGAAACTGAAACTTCAAATATAAAGTATGCATGCTACCATTCAATAATTATCAGCACATTACATTGGTCTGAAACATGGAGGTTGGGACTGGGAGGCACCAGAACTCAGAAAGATTTCTGCGATGGCTAGCATTGCTGGCATCTTCTCTAATGTGGAGTTCAGCGAGTTGTCAGGGATCCCATGTATCTTAACCTAGCATATTTCCTGTGATACTTATCCTCCGGGGCTTGAAAGACCTTCTACTTGATTCTTCTATAGCCAGCATGTATTCATCATCCCACCAAAGCTTCTAGTGGCACTGCCTGGGGTCCTTGGGTACACCACTCGAGCAATGGTTGGAGAACAGAACAGAGTACCACTTTCATCGTCTGACATGGAAGCAAGGATGATGGCATGCGCGCGATGTGCTTACGAGTGGTGGGTGGTATGTGATTATGCAATCAAGACTGCGGCATGACCCGACAAAGAAGAGTGCCACCTATACTAGAATTGTTTTACCGCTCACGTTACAAAAGCTTGTTCTTTAAGTGATCATACAATTTATTTGATCATATAATGAGGCATCAAATTTTATCCTAATGGCTTCATTCATGACATTGCAACGCATCAATTTTTTCCGTAACCACACAATTTATTGGACGACCAGGAGCTAACTATTTGTTGTGTGGTTATGAGGGTGGTTGTACCTTGTTCATTTGAAACCATAGTACCATATAATAGTTTTCTTTTGAAAGAAGGCAGAATATTTGCTATTTTAATTAATTATGAAGAAAGGTAGTATTACAAGGAAAAATCCTCGGACTTTACAAAATGTTTACTCTCCCGAGATAAAACAACGTAATCAATGTTTTGGTGGAAGTAATGCTCCTGTTGATACGAGACACATGTAAGGACTTGGTCAATCTTGAAGCTCTACAACTCCGATCCAGAGAAAGTGCTTTGTGACTTGTGAGTATGTGTGTTAGTGGTGCGCGTTGTGTTGTACTCAGTGTTTTTCAAAGAGAAATCAAATGGATGGTTTGTTTCCCTCCTAAACATAACATTAATTAAAAAAACAAGCGTTCAGAAATAATATTGTTGATGTGTAGCTTTATGTTTTTGTACTGAGACTTTTTGAGGAATTGGTTCTACTCGCACCCGCCGCTTCTCTCCAGATATACATCAACACGACAATTTGTACTTTTGTCCTACAAGATGATCTTGTTTGATTTTACTATGTTCTCCATAATTCGCAATATTTATATATGGTTTTGTGTATTATATTTTGCAAAGCTAAAACGTTGCCATTGCACAACCAAAGAAAAATGAATTATCTGGACTTATATGTTGCATGCATGATGTTCCTGGTATTTCAGAAGATCATATTCATAAGATCCAAAGTAGTAATGATTAACGATCTAAGTGTGGCAAAGTTTGCGGTGAAGCTTCGGAGAAGATGTGCCATAGGGAATTTTGCTTCCACGTCAGAAAAGATGCAAGTATAACATGTGTTTTGTTTGAATTTGTGTGCTGTAGGTTCATAAGAAATATAAATTCCTAAGAACCTCTATGAGTCATTCATCCATGGCATGAGGTGTGACTAAATAGTGTCAAGTTGCTAGTGGAAGGGGGTAATGTTCTACCATCCACTAGGACCTGAGAAGAGTTGTACAAGCACGCTTCTCCTCGACCACCAGCCTAAATCTTTAAAAATAAATAAATAATGCACTATTTCACTCTCTTCATTCCAAATTAATTGAAGATCTTATTCCCATTCATATAATGTAGACAACCTATGGTTGCTTCCTACGATGGCATGTGATTTATTTATCCTGGTTGTAGTTGATTTGTGCATTGAGTAGTATGGTACTGTCAAATTATCCATGATTGTTGTAGGTTTTGAGTACTATTTGATACCTTTATACACCTTGAATATTTATAAAATGAGGAGAGGAATCGCCCTGCCTTACAAACTCCCAAACAAATAAGAAACAATACATATTCATGGTTCAATCATCATGCGTGTATATACATGAAACTGGAGTTGAATAAACACAGTGCAATGTTTAAAGGTGTACCATATGATTTGAAACACACGATGACATAGTAGAGACTACACATGGAACGACAGGCTTAGAGAACTCAAATATGAGGAAAATACATGTAAGTGGAAAGATGATGAAGCAAACATTAGCAGAGTTTTAGGGTAGGCAGTAATAAATGGGGGGAAACCCATCAACTATGATCTACAATCAGAAGTACATCATCCAGTTCAAACACTGGATGATCCAAGGTAAGGTCACGCATGTATACAAAATAAGGCAGGTCAAGTTGAATACATGGTGAGTTGTCCATGTCATGGTAGTGCCCAAGTTATCCCTGGTAGGTATTGTCATAAACCATTGCAAACCCAAGTGGGATCTGCATCCACATGTCATGCGGTAGGAAGACGGAAAATGCAATTCTGATGTACTCCTTGTTATCCATTTCTAGCACTAAACCATGTTTAGATACATCCATTTTTATGACAAATAATATGGATCGGAGGAAGTAGCATATTCCTTGCTCTGGACGCAAGAAGACCCTCCCCCCTAAAAAAACTAACCATAGTTACAAAACATTGGCGGCAACATAGTAAAACACTAGAGTTATAGAACTTTGTTGCTAACAACAATAATCATCAAGGAAAGTTGTGCAAGACTATCCATACTCCTACGACAAGATTACTAGACAAAACCATTAACTGGACCAGGGAACACTCTGAGGCTACTTAGTATACTGTAATCATGAGCGAATGCACCACAATATAATAGGCAGTGATCTTTGTTTTTGTGCACTTGGTGACCAACCTCTACCTCGGTTCAAGTTTCATTAGGATCTACAAATAGCTTGGCAACATAAATGCATTTACTCTCTCTATAGGGTTCGCAGCATAGAAAACAAAAAATTTCCTACGATGGGAACATCTAAGTACCAAGATCTATCTACTAGATACAAGCAATGGGTGGATATACATCCATAGAATACATACCCTCGAAGACCGAATAGCGTTAACGAGGTTGTACTCGTGGATGATGTAGACGAACGCTTGCCGATCTCAAGATCGTGACGAAGTCCGTCTGGTCTAGCCGGTCCAGCACGATCAAGTCCAGCACCTCAAAGCAGTGGTGCATCCGTGATCGCACACACGTACGGGTACCCCGATAACCTCCACGCCCTCGCTCCAGCGAAGTAGCGGAAGCAACAAATCCTTCCAGAAAAAGCCACCGGGAATATGTATCTCGCTGATCCGAGACCATGGGGAAATTCTAAAGGGGGGAGAGAGATCCTTCGCGAGGAGGTGTACTTTGAGAGGAGGAGAGGGGGGCCTTTTATAGGGGAGAGGGGGGACACCCAAGGGGCATGGCGCCCAGCCATGGGGGCTGCCCCCACCTCTTCCACATTCATGTGGGTGGAGCTCCCACTCAAAATGAAAAGCCTCCACTCCCATTAAAAAGCCTCCACTCAAAATTCCACTCACATGCATTAAATTTCCACCAAATTTAATGCAAGCTCTCATAAAACTCTTTTATTTATTTATTCAGAATTTTGTTAATTACTTTAATTAACAAACATTCACATAAAACCCCTTACAACATTTCAATTTCACATGCAGAAACAGTTTCAGCAATTTCAACCGAAACAATTTCGGTGTCTAGTGAAATAAATTCCTGCGCTTTCCTTTTTCTTTCTCTGGCATATCATTTGCTCCGAATGGTGTCGGTATCCCTTAAGTGTGTCACCCTACGATTTGCGAATAATGCAGACATGATCGAGACCCCTCTCCGACCAATAATCAGCAACGGGACCTGGAGATCCATACTGACTCCCACACATTCAACGATGACTTCTGTGATCATGTGAACCTTTTACGCTAGTATCTTAATCCCTTTGTTTCACGATATATTACATGTCCGAGATTCGATCATCGATATCTCCATACCTAGTTTGATCTCATTACCGACATGCACTCTTTTCTCGTTCCCGTGATATAACATTCTAGTGATCAAATCACTTGCTTGCAAGCTAATCAATGTGATATCACCGAGAGGGCCCAGAGCATATCTATCTGTCATCGGGATGAACAAATTCCACTCTCGATCCATGGGTCTCAACATAACACTTTAGTAGTTCTGAAGCCATCTTTATAATCACCCAGTTACGGTGTGACGTTTGATGTCATCGAGAAACTCTTCCGGTGTTAGTGATTGACATGATCTCATGGTCTAAGGATTAGGATCACTTCGTAAGTTGTTATAGCAATATAAACTCAATGACTTTGATCATAATGTTATACTTGGGATGAATGTTCATCACATCATTACACTAATGTTGTGACCTCGTTATTAACAACATCCAATGTCCATGATCAGGAAACTTTGATCATCATGTTAATCAACGAGCTAGTTTATAAGAGAGGCATAACTAGGAACTTCCTTTTTGTTTATTAAACACACATGTATTAACGTTTCCGTATTAATACAATTATAGCATGCAAAATAAACATTTATCATAAATAAGGAATACGATAATAACCACTTTATTATTGCCTCTCGGGCATATTCCCTTCAGTCTCCCACTTGCACTAGAGACAATAATATAGTTTGAAAAATTTGCGTATTGAACACATATGGCTTTCTGGTGTTCCATATACGCAACTGCAAGTGGTTAACATAATCTACGGATCTGACACTTTCAGGTCCGTGTGTATTTGCATGTATTTGCGTCTTCACGCATCACTCATTCTCCAATGAGATGGCATTGTATAAATTTGGTCTTTCGGTGAGACCTTTAGTTCCTTGGGGTTTAAAACACGTCGATACTATTGTCATACAATATATCTTTAGTGTTAGCCCGTTGCGAACCACACCTTAGTTTGATAAAAAACTACTTGACACAAATTCCCTCCTTTGCTGCTACTATAGCAGTCATATACTTAGCCCTTTTGTTGTAGTATTCGTCACAATGTCTTAACTATGGATTTCATCCAAATCCATCATGGAAACTTTCTTTCCATTTCATTGTTCCACTCATAGTTTAAATTGAGATAAACTTAATTTGTATCTTGTGACAAAACTAGTATCAATGTAACGCTTTACAATGAACTATTTGTAATTGTTTGTCACCTCTACACAAATATATTCTTAGTTCTTCCAAAAGATCATAAGAATATCCTCACTATCGTCCAATGATCATTTTATGATTTATTCTGGTATATGCTCATAACACTTAGAGCATAGAACATATCTGGAAGTGTACATATCATGGTATGATTGATCAAAACATTCTCGTGATTTCACTCATCAAGTGTCAAAGCACTTGAATCTTGTTTCACTTATCAAGTGTCGATACACTTGAATCTTGATTCAATTCCTTTCCATGCAACAAGAACCATTTCTTATCGTTTCTATATTGAACTCCTTCAATATCTCATATATGTACGTTTGGCACAACCATATTAGCGTCACAGTCTATCCACTATAGATATTCATGCTAAATATTCGGGTTTTGCCTAAGTATTTCATCGAAATGAAATTCTTAACCTTTGTCAATAAAAGATACATCATTTCTAATCAACAAGATGTCCTCCACAAAATGTATTAGAAATATGTCTTAGCGCTCCCACTTAATTTCTTGCAAATGCAAGCATCTTCATCGTCTCCTGATGAAAACTCTTTTTCATCACGGTGAAGATTCCAACTCCGCGATGCTTACTTTAACCATTGAAGTTTGCATGCTCTTTTAGCATCCTTTGAATTTAACAAAAACCTTTGGACCGTGTCATGTACACGTCCTAGGTAACCATTCTATTAGAAGAACTTTGTTTTGTTTATTCATCTACCATATACCAAATTATATGTAGTGGTTGCTACTTTAATCTGTCCAGACTAAATATCGCTATGAAAGATCAAATCTTGTCATAGTCAACTCCTTGAACATTGTCATAAAATACTTTACGACATGTCGACTATTTCATAGATTTGAAACATCCATGTCTGTTTATTTATAGATCCAAATACGACCGATAGGTTTTTACACCTTTCCGGAGGGTCTTCCAAGTTCAAAACTTGATTTATCGTGTATGGACTTATCACGGATTTTATGGCTTCAAGCCATTTGACGGAGTCAGGGCCCATCATCGCTTCTTTGTATGTATTCGGTTCATCATTGTCAAACAATAATGAATTACTCTCAAATCTTAGCATTTGATTGTTTAAACGACCTACTTGGTTCAATAGGAACTTAGATCTCCGTGACCACAACCTTTGAGGCACATAAGCTATGAGCATTATGGCAGCCTCCAGAACAATTTCCGGCGCTGCGCAACTCAGCACATTTAGCTAAGGTTCGTTAACCTTATCAAAGTTCTATTGTCCTCCCACTTAACTTTTACGAAAAATTCCTTCTTCAAGAAACTTCATATTTCAAGCGACAAACCCTTTTGTCCTCGGTGTTATGGAGGAATAACCAATTGTTATTCGAAATAACCTACAAAGACATGCTCATCCGACTTTGGTTATAAACATCTTACTTATGTTTAGCATACCAAAATTTAAGAAAGGACAACTTGGGTTTTACCCCAAACCATAACTCATATGGTGTCATTTCAACAGATCAAGATGGAGCTCTTTTCAGTGTAAAAGTGGTAGTCTCTAAAGCTTTAATCTTTTAAAACATAATGGCAGTTTTATAAATAACACCTTTGATCCAACCATGTCAAACAAGGTTTCCTTACAAATCTCAAACACTCCATATTCATATGGTGTTTCGGGAGATGTAAATCTAGGTGTTTTGCTAAACTTGTAACTCAAATAAATCCCTTTTATGATAAAATCATAATTCATTTATTTTTCTTGTTACACTTGTAACTCAAATAAATCCCTTATGATAAAATCATAAACCATTTATTTTCTTGTTATAATGATTTTCACTTCATCTTGAAAGTCTTTGAAACGTTTTTCAAATATTTCATACTTCTTTCTCATTAAGTGAAAATTCACTCAAATTTCCGGAGAAAGCATATGAAGTTGAAACCCATCGCTTACGACTACACATAATGGACTACATACATCGATATGTATAAATTCCAATATTTTAGTCGTTCGTTCTTCTTTGGCCTTTGAACGGAGTTTTAATTATCCCGAGGAAAGTCTCACAAGCGTCACTTGATGAAATCAAAGACTCCAAAAATCAATGAATATGGATATTCTTCATGTTTTCTTTCCAATGTAATTTAAACAGCGATGTCACTTCGTAAGTGATCTTTCAATCATTTGTCTTGCGACATTTTAGCATTAGGTTTTATGGATGTGATTTCTCCAACTAGATTTGTAAATCATCCATCTTATATGGAATACGGTAATTATTTGAACAACCTTTGTTCTCATAATACCTAATTCAAATAACAATTATTAAAACAAATCTTGAAGTCAAGCCTTGATGTCAACGAGAAATACAAACAACGGTTTGTTTGTTTTCGATGAACATCATCACATATTCTCTTGCTAGTTACTTAGGCCATTGTGCTTCATGAATTGTGTCGTTCCGTATGAAATTTCATACCAACCAATTCGGTATCCAATACCCAAGAATCACACTGTTTAACAAGCAAAGAATACAACCATAACATGTATATCATCCATATACCTAAATTGGATATTTCCAATCTTTTCTTTTCTGCCAAATATATTTTATAGATTCTCTTCCAGCATTTCCTTTTCCTTTTTAAAAGAATCTATCAACATCAAAAGTGGTGCCATATGCATGACACATAGTCCAAAGCGTGTATATTCAAATAATAATACCTTTGGACTTGCACTTTGAAGTAGATCACCATCATCAAAATGATCGGTATTCTTTCAAAATCCATTCTTTAGTAATCTTTTAGTGTAGTAAACACTTTACATACATATTCTATTCATCCTTATCATGACGACTTTCATGATCAAGCTACTGTAGCTTATAAAGGCGAATCGTGAGTATAACATTACTTTCCAAAATCCTTTTGGATGATTAGGATGTCTAGCATCTCCAACCTTCGTAAATTCTCATCGAATATGAGAACATATATTATACTCTATCATATTACAACCAAAACATTGTTTCAGATATCGTTATATCTGTTACACATGATGGTTTCTGAAACAATTCTTTCAGCTCCTAGATAAACTTGATATTAAAACAATCAAGAATCATGGAGGCAAACATGATACTTAAGATACTAACACTGGAATTGTTACTCTAGATTTAATACCAATTATTAAATTTCACGGAGTAAACAGAGTTTGCTGAAAGTTTGCAATAGGACTTTAAACTTTAGATTGACACTCAACACAATACGATACCAGTTCGTAAAGTATATATCCAGAATTCTATAGTTCTATTATCTCAATTACAACTATGCAAAAGATGGTGAACGAATGCCAATGACTACAACAAATTATGAAAATTCACTTTGATTTAATTTATGATAAATTGAGTTCTACTAATCCAAATTAGAAATGAACTTCCACTCAAAAACGACATCCCTCATGTCTTTTTGGTGATTACATGAACCAAATCCACTACACCAAGTCCGATCATCACGTGAGTCAGTGTAGCTTCAAAGGCGAGCATCAAATGGGCATCATATCTACTATATGACTCATGCTTAACCTTTCGGTCTGTGTTCCGAGGCCATGTCTGTACATTCTAGGCTCGCCAAGTAAGAACCTTAGTATTCGCGTGTGTAACTGTCTTACACCCGAGATATGCTCATGGATTCAAGTACACCCGATCATCACGTGATGCCTTGAAGCGACGAAACATTTTCGGTGCATACTTAAGGAAGAACACATTTTTATCTTGATATATAAATGAGGGATCATCTTATTATGCTAATAAAACGCCAAACAAGCAATATAAGATGCTATCAAACATCACATGTTTATTAGTGGAATGATATGGTTCCTGCATATGATCTCTATCATGTGCACCGTGGTATGATCACTATCATACCTATATGTGTAAGTCCAAGTTCTATGGAGATTACACGTTATGTGTGTTGTAAGAGTATCATCTCATACTTCTACTTACAACATCACCATATCATAACACTAGCCCAACAACAATCTAAACTAGACGTCTCTAATTTATCCATTGCAAGTTTTACGTGACTTAGGGATTTCGAAGATAGAACCGTTCTTACCTACGAACATGAACCACAACAAGGATAACCAAATTGTTGACAACTCGTTGCAAATTAGATATTGACTATACTAGGAGAGACAGACACCCGCTAGCCACTTATGCAAACTAGTTGCATGTCAAGCGTGGAACAGGTCTCATGTGCGAGGACATGTAAAGTTTGTCCGGGCCGCTTCATCCCAATATGCCACCAATATCCAAAGTACAACTAAGAAGCAATAAAATGATCATTATCGCCCACATACTCATATGTGTACTACCCGTGCAAAGCATCTACGCATAGATCCGGCTCTGATACCACTGTAGGGTTCGCAGCATAGAAAACAAAAAATTTCCTACGATGGGAACATCTAAGTACCAAGATCTATCTACTAGATACAAGCAACGAGTGGATATACATCCATAGAATACATACCCTCGAAGACTGAATAGCGTTAATGAGGTTGTACTCATGGATGATGTAGACGAACGCTTGCCGATCTCAAGATCGTGATGAAGTCCGTCTGGTCCAGCCGGTCCAGCACGATCAAGTACAGCACCTCAAAGCAGTGGTGCATCCGTGATCGCACACACGTACGGGTACCCCGACAACCTCCGCGCCCTCGCTCCAGCGAAGCAGCGGAAGCAACAAATCCTTCCAGAAAAAGCCACCGGGAACATGTATCTCGCTGATCCGAGACCATGGGGGAATTCTAAAGGGGGAGAGAGATCCTTCGCGAGGAGGTGTACTTTGAGAGGAGGAGAGGGGGACTTTTATAGGGGAGAGGAGGGCACCCAAGGGGCATGGCGCCCAGCCATGGGGGCTGCCCCCACCTCTTCCACATTCATGTGGGCGGAGCTCCCACTCAAAATGAAAAGCCTCCACTCCCATTAAAAAGCCTCCACTCAAAATTCCACTCACATGCATTAAATTTCCACCAAATTTAATGCAAGCTCTCATAAAACTCTTTTATTTATTTATTCAGAATTTTGTTAATTACTTTAATTAACAAACATTCACATAAAACCCCTTACAACATTTCAATTTCACATGCAGAAACAGTTTCAGCAATTTTAACCGAAACAATTTCAGTGTCTAGTGAAATAAATTCCTACGCTTTCCTTTTTCTTTCTATGGCATATCATTTGCTCCGAATGGTGTCGGTATCCCTTAAGTGTGTCACCCTACGGTTCGCGAATAATGCAGACATGATCAAGACCCCTCTCCGACCAATAATCAGCAGCGGGACCTGGAGATCCATACTGACTCCCACACATTCAACGATGACTTCTGTGATCGTGTGAACCTTTTACGCTAGTATCTTAATCCCTTTGTTTCACGATATATTACATGTCCGAGATTTGATCATCGGTATCTCCATACCTAGTTTGATCTCGTTACCGACATGCACTCTTTTCTCGTTTCCGTGATATAACATTCTAGTGATCAAATCACTTGCTTGCAAGCTAATCAATGTGATATCACCGAGAGGGTCCAGAGCATATCTATCCGTCATCGGGATGAACAAATTCCACTCTCGATCCATGGGTCTCAACATAACACTTTAGTAGTTCTGAAGCCATCTTTATAATCACCCAGTTACGGTGTGACGTTTGATGTCATCGAGAAACTCTTCCGGTGTTAGTGATTGACATGATCTCATGGTCTAAGGATTAGGATCACTTCATAAGTTGTTATAGCAATATAAACTCAATGACTTTGATCGTAATGCTATACTTCGGATGAATGTTCATCACATCATTACACTAATGTTGTGACCTCGTTATTAACAACATCCAATGTCCATGATCAGGAAACTTTGATCATCATGTTAATCAACGAGCTAGTTTATAAGAGAGGCATAACTAGGAACTTCCTTTTTGTTTATTAAACACACATGTATTAACGTTTCCGTATTAATACAATTATAGCATGCAAAATAAACATTTATCATAAATAAGGAATACGATAATAACCACTTTATTATTGCCTCTCGGGCATATTCCCTTCACTCTCCTCCCCATCTTTCAGGGCTCGTACAAGAAAATGTAGGTTCCCTACAATTAATACTAACAAACAGAGCTTGATTCTCCAACTTCTCCATCACCCACTTAGCTGGCTCGACCGAAATGTCAAGGAGAAAATCTCAAAGATGTTATATGAGCTATTCAACTCGTCATATCTAAGCGAGAGGACTACCATGAGAAGTATGACTCCATAGACCACCAACCATAGGATACTATTAGGCAGAGAGTCCCACATAATTGCTACTTCTTGCATGCTGAATTGAGGTGTATAGTGTGGAGCCTCATAAGAGAATCTATGACAATGATATCCTCATTTAAGAACAACATCTGATGGATGTGTTTTTCATTAAGAGCAAGAGGGTGCACCGTACTAGGAGTTTGTTCCAACCTCCCACTCGAACATGGAGGTTCTTCAGCAAAGGAGGAGGCATGAGTTTGATGAACTCAATGTAGTTGTAAGAATGCCTATGCCACATAAGTACCCAGGTTCGTTGTTGGGTGGGAGTTTGGGCGGCTTCACATTGGTACCAATCAACACAATGACAAGGAGGCAGTGCTTCTTATAGGAAAAGATAAGATACCACGATGAGTGGACAGTTACAAACCTAGGGATATTTTTACAAAATCTACAAACATTTTTAAAAGTGTGAATGTTTTTAAAATACGTGGATATTTTAAAATTTTATAACATTTTATAAAATTCTTGAACATTTTTTAAATCCTCGAATACTCTTAAATTTGTGAACTATTTTCAAATTCTCCAATATTTCTTAAAAATGTGGACTTTTAAATTCATAGTTTTAAGTTCTTGAACAAACTTTAATCTATAAACATATTTTTAAATTTGATGCACATTTTAATATTTATAAGAATTGTTTAAAATCTGGAAATATTTTTGTATTTCACAAAATATTTCAAAATTAAAAAAGGACTTTTTAACAGTGAGCCAAAAAAGTAAGCTGGGGCAAGCGAATTGGGTCAGCCCTAGCGAAATGGCGCTTGAATATGAGCTCCCACCTCCCCTAGGTCCGCTCGAGTATCACCTAAGCCAACCCTTACTTTTTGTGGTTCATTTTCGATTTTGAACAAATTGTGGGTTCATTGTCGATTTTCTAGGGATTAGGATTTAGGTTTTCCATCAATTTGAGGAGTTTGATTAATTTGTATGTATCCAAAATTTACTGAAAAGTTGGAGTGAAGGGTTATAAGTTGATTTTGAAGTGGGATTTTGTGAAATTTACTCTAAATATATTGTTATGTAGCACATAATTTAAAATTCTTGTCACGTTTAGTGTAACCCAAAGGTCACCGATGATAATGAAATTCTGGTTCAAGTATTCTAATGGTTTTGGGATTTGTTAATCTTTTTTAGTAAAGCATATGCTTTTAATACAAAATTTGTATAGGGTTTTACGTCTGTATTGCCTACGGGTTTCATTGGCTGATATATTTTTATTTGAAATCCAAATCGGTCATGCGCTAATCAAATCAGGTTCCTAATTCTTGGTGCTAAACTACTAATGAACTATTACATGTCGTCACCTATCGAGCCAAACTCCCAGATGGAGACTCTGTTGTTATATATGTCTATTTGGCGGAACAACGTAACTTTTCTACCAACCGCACAAACATATCCTTAATTGATCGATTACACCAAATCGTACTACTGCATAGTCTTCGTTTCGGTCTTCTTGTTCCATATAAGAAGCGGAAAATGAAACTCACATAAGCTCGTTGTACTAGCGTTCAATTTTCTCCCGCACTGCATTGGTCGGAACGATAGAGTTTAGGATTGGGAAACACTGGGTCTGGGAAACATTGCTGTCATTGATTTGTTAGTTGGAATTTTCTCTCATGTGGAGTTCAACAAGTTGCCACAGACTTCACGCTTCATGGCCTAGCATCTTGGAATTCAATGGCTTGCCAGGGACTACAAGACTTGAACACGAGTTCCTTTGATACTCCTGTAGCCAACACCTATTTATCCTCCCACCAACTAATGCTCATTGTATTGTCATTGCGAGTGGTTTCTGGATGAATATATGGAAGATCGGAGCGATGAGCATCACTTCTATTGTCAGGCGCGGAAGCACCAATGGCGACTTGCACGCACAATAGTTGGGAGGGGAGGGACGATATGTGAGCAACAACATTGGGAATGTATCCAATAAACTGTTGAATGTATCTGACAGGGATAGTCCGGCGTATCTCTCCTTTGTTTTCTGTTTGTTTATGTCATATGATGATGTAAAACCATGTTGGTTTACAAGGTGCGGCACTATCCTACCCGGTTTCACCGGAACAGGGAGTTTCCCCTTTATATAATTCTAAAACCTTACCTTTTAGGTTACAGCGCATGCATGCGAAGGGGGACACATCCACCCGGGGACTAGGTTTTGCATGTTTCAACATAATACCATACCTCCATGCATGTTCTAGGGCCACATGCAAGTTCTTGAGGTATTCCTACGTCCCGGAGCGCGGTTTGCCTCGAAACCCTGATCTGTGGGCCTCGGATCGTCTACCCCCTAGACGTTCCTTTGACAGGGGTATCCCGGCGTAGCTCTCCCTTGTTTTGTGTTTGTTTAGGTCATATGATGATGTAAAACCATGTTGGTTCACAAAGTGCGGCACTATCCTACCCGGTTTCACCGGAACGGGGAGTTTCCCCCTTATATAAGTCCAGAACCTTCCCTTTTAGGTTACAACACATGCATGCGAAGGGGGACACATCCACCCGGGGACTAGGTTTTGCATGTTTCAACACAACACCACACATCCATGTATGTACTAGGGCCACATGCAAGTTCTTGAGGTATTCCTACGTCCCGGAGCGCGGTTTGTCGCGGAACCCTGATCTATGGGCCGCAGATCGTCTACCCCCCTGAAGTTCCTCTGACATGGGTAGCCCGGCGTAGCTATCCCTTGTTTTGTGTTTGTTTAGGTCATATGATGATGTAAAACCATGTTGGTTTACAAGGTGCGGCACTATCCTACCCGGTTTCACCGGAACAGAGAGTTTCCCCCTTATATAAGTCCAGAACCTTCCCTTTTAGGTTACAGCGCATGCATGCGAATGGGGACACATCCACCCGAGGACTAGGTTTTGCATGTTTCAACATAACACCACACCTCCATGCATGTTCTAGAGCCACATGCAAGTTCTTGAGGTATTCCTACGCCCCGGAGCACGGTTTGCCGCGGAACCCTGATCAGCGGGCCTCGGTTTGTTTAAGATATTCTGGTGGACCTTTCTATTTATTTTGGTTTGTTTAAGATATATGTACATGCAAAGCAAAGGTTGGGGCTACTTTGCCATAATTAAAATAGGCTCCGGTTGACCCGCGACGGAAGTTTCCAACTAAAGATCTGGGATTTTACTAAGTGTTAACACATGTCCGAGAAGAGGATCACACTTGGTGGGGAATGGTGTAAAAAATGGGTTGGCATAGGAAAAGAATTGAATCTTTGAACAACTTCACAAAAAAGTGTGACATATAAATTTCATACACATGTGATAATAACACTTACAAACATGCAAATTTTTTAAGTTGTGAGAAGATTCGACATTTTATGTGGGCGTGGAGACTATTATTCGGAGGCTACGAATCCATCCAATTGATAAAACTGAACCTAAATAATTGATACTAATAAATAAATACAAATATAAAATAAGTTCATAATTTAGTGGGAAAAAATATAAAAAAATGTACTGCAGTACGCCAAGGGTGACCGGCGTAGAGGGGCCGTACGCCGAGGGTGACCGTCGGCGTAGGCTATGCCGACTGTGGCTCTAGGCATACTGATGACGCCGTTAGGGCTCTGTCCTGGCTTGGCCGGCTAGTGCCACGTGACCACCCCGTACGCCGAGGGCTAGGCTACGCCAACGGCAACCCTCGGTGTATCGGTGGCTAAGCCGAGGGATATGCTACGCCGACGGCTCGGAAGCTGGGCTGGCCTGGACCGGTGCTACGCCGACGGCCCCGTCCTTTGGTTGTCGACGCACCGCGTCATTTCTATAGTGCAATGCACCTATGTTTAACTTAAGTTTATATTAATTTTTCATCAAGTTACATATGCGAACGGGTTAATTTTTATGCAATACAAGGTTATTTGTGCAAAAAACTTAGTGTGCATCCTGTGCGTTGTTGTTTCATTCAAAGGTTTAGAACCCATCGGTTCATGGGTGCATGGGTTCACTTTATACGTTCCAAAGAACATTGCCACCGTGCTACCAATTTTTTTAATCTTAACCTATGTTTCCTACGTGATGTTTCTGGTACTTCAAAAGAGTTTGTTTGAAACAACAAAGTTGTTGTAATGACGACCGATCTATGTGACGCATAAGGGCATCCACTATGTTGGCAATAAGTCTATCCATAAGCAAAAAGTAGTCAACACGGAGTTCCACATACATAGTGGAGGCTATCCATAAGCTTAAAATCTTAAGGGTGACCTACAAGTTTATGGGTTGTTCATAAGCAATAGAATATTATTTTAGCTTCTCCCCTCTCTCTTGCACGTGTGCAACTTTATCTGACACGTGGAGCCAGCTTGTAGACAAATTTAACTAGATACATTGTGATGTAATCAATAAGCTTATGGTGTGGTATGTGGGTCCTAACTTATAGACAAGTTCTTCCGCATACATAGGTGATGTCATAACCGCATGCATGATATATGTCCAAGAACCTGTTTTATGTTGCAAACACTAGGTAAGGTATAAATCTTGGACCTGTTCACTGTACTTTTCCTGAAGTAATGTGTTCACGCATGCTTCGTGCGTACCACGAAAGTCATACCTACTATCATCCATAGAACGCACTTCATCTTTCTATAATGCCCTATGCAGTGTTTTTAAGGCGTCAGCAATAAGACCGTACTGAATGACTAGACCATGCAAGCACGCGTTGCCGTGTCCGTTCATATTTAAAGAAATAGCAAGCGTGGCGTACAGACATATAAACATATTTGCCATTTTCGAAAAAATTGAAAAGGATTTTTTATGTGGGTATGATGGGATATAATTGTGGAGGTGCATGTTGCCGTGCTCATCCTCGAACCAACATAATTAGAGAAGCAGGACAATGTGCATATGCAAGAAATCCTCCAAATTTTGTAAGAAAAAACTGTAGAACATTAAATAGCAATAAATAATCTAACTTCTCCAACCGGCCAAGAAAAATATCTCCTCTAATAAAGGTGATAGTGTAGTCAAGCAACAACAACATGGAACAGACAGTAGATGGGTGATAGAAGATATGCTCTAAGTTTTTTTTAAAAGGAAACGACAGGCTATATTAATTAGATAACAGTGTTAATATAATCGTGTGCAAGCAGAGCCACCACACAGGGAGGCGCTGCATCATGTAAACACCCATTTAACTCACGCCTACTTAATTGGTCTAGGCTGTGTGCCACACCGTTGCCTTTCCTTGAAATCTTCTCTATCCGTACCTGATGCATGACCCTTAGCATCTCCTTAATTTTCATGATTATAGTTCAGCAGACTGACTTATCGACTGATTGTTCATTAATCGCTCGGAGCACGAGGGCACTGTCCGTCTCAAGAATAGCAGGCCCATATGGTAGCTTCCCGAGCTGCTGCAGGCCATGAAGGCAAGCAAGCAGTTCCGCCTCTAGCACAGTTGAACAAACATGGATGTGCTCCCAAGCTGATAGGTAAACTGAACCAGTCTCGCTACAAATAATAACTCCAGTGCCTGCTTGTCCGGTAGCCTCCACCCAGGTTGCATCCACATTGACTTTGAGCCAGCCTGTCGGAGGAGGTTTCCACTCAGAGCTTCCCCCTACATCAGGAATAAGAGGGGGAGGGATAGGGTGTATCACCGCCTTGCCCTTTAAGTCTGTAGATATTATTTGAGGAGATGCAAAACACTGGACATAGTCAGGGCCGGCTTTGACCCATGGCCAACATGGGCAACGCCCTAGGGCCCACGCTCTAGAGGGGCCCATAATTCCATCCTCCCTTTACACATGTATGTACTTATGTTGGGCTAAAAAGAAAAGAACCCACATCAGCATCAACAATTTGGAGCAGGTTCTACTAAAAAAGCAATTTCGAGCAGGAAAGGCACGGTGAAAATGCTTGGCTTGGGAAACTTGAGCGATCGAGTTGGTCTAAATCTTGTGGTACTGTTTTGATCACTAGGCCCATTCGTCCGCTCGCGTGCTGAATTTTGATTCAGTAATTATCTCACATCTCCTGCTTGTCTCCTAGAACGGACCAAATGAAGGCAAATGCTCTACTTCGTCGCCTTTATTCCTCTTTCGTCCTCGTCACCCCTTCCTCCTTCGTAGATAATCCTCGACTACTTTCTTTCTCCGGCGTTTTAATTGTAATATAAGGGCCATTGTTTGATCCATTTATACTTCTTTTTTAGATCGATTCATCTATACTCATATCTCAATTTGCCCGCAGTCTTTAGGGTTTGATGATATATATCAGATAAAATTTCTTGAATATTTGTGGCTTGCCGTAAGTTAGAATATTTGTTTGGTGATATGTGGTCACACGGTGAAGTATAGCACTTAAGTAGTCTTCCATCCATCAAAATGTTAAGTTAGACTAAATTCGTCAATATGATCACGTGGTATGCATTTTAGTACTACAAAATATCTTGCTAAACATTTAGGTTGTAATTATATTATGAATCATTTTCTAAATTTGAAAAACAAAATCCCACCCAACTACATCTTGTAATCATGATTCAGGTGAAGGCTCATCGAACATTATATGTAGTCATCCATCTCGAGGAGAGTTAAATTTATATGAGTATCCTTATAACCCTGCCAAAGGAACATAATATCACTATGAGATACAAATTAGTGATAATTGCGTTCTTAACCCATGACCTCTTTCCTAGCTCCAATCTTGGCAACACATATTTTTACCTTAGGGGGCCATGTTGTAAACTTCGCCCTAGGGCCCCACAAAATATAGAGCCGGCCCTGGACATAGTTCACAAGGTAGGGCACCGAGGCTTCCACCGATGCCTTTCCGTCGCCATGAACAATGTTGTTCCGGTGATCCCATGCTCTCCACATCAAAAAGATCAGTTTCACCCTTGTGCTCTCATTAGAGTTGGCTAGGATATGGATCGCCCACTCATGTTCGGTATTCCTCATTGTTGACTCGGATGGCAAACTCCAGTGCTTACTCATCCCATCGCGCAGAGCACGCGCCAAAGTGCAGCTCACAACAGCATGATGAGTGTCCTGTTCAGGGCACCCGCAAATGGTGCAGTTCGGCAGGACATCATTGATCCTCCGATGAACATTGGACATGACTGCCAGTGAATTTGTAGCCAGTTTCCACGCGAAAATACACATCTTTTGGGAACTGGGCACTTCCATATCACATCCCAGATTCGTCTATCATCCTCTGGTGCTGCACTGCTTTGCCCACTACTAAAAGCAATTAATTTTTCCTGCATGCCCAGCCGGTAGGCGATGCGCACAGAAAACAAACCATTAGCTTCACCGTTCCAAGCAACAAATCATCGATTGCCCTATGGGGTAGCTTGATCTGTAAAATAGCATTGGCATCTTGTGCATGACAAATCCTCCGTATTATTGTTTCATCTCATCTCCTAGTGGTTGGGTCAATGATATCTGATACCCACTTCAAGCGTGAGTTGGCCTTTTTCCCGGATAGCTTCATAGCATCTGTCCTCGGGAGCCAATTGTCCCGCCATAGCTTCACACTTCTGCCAGAACCAATTCGCCAAATTGCTCCTATTTTTAGCAGTTCCAATCCGTGCATGACACCATGCCATGAGACCGACGTGTTCTGGATAAAAACCGTATCAAGCAAGTGGCCTGCTGGGTAGAACTTGGCTTTCAAAAGCCTTGCACAAAGACTGTTGGGGAACTGTATTAACCTCCACGCTTGCCTTGCCAAAAGAGCCTGATTGAACATAACGCAAGTCTCGAAAACCCATGCCGCCGTATGATTTCGGCCTAGTGACTTTATCCCATGAAAGCCAGTGCATACGCCGTCTGTCATGTTCATCTCCCCACCAAAAACCCTGTATCACCTTGGCCAAGTCATCTGTGACACCCATAGGAAATTTGAATTTTCCCATCGCATACGTAGGTATAGCCTGGAGGACTGCCTTAATCAAAACTTCTTTCACACCACTAAAACTATACTTCTCCATCCAGTCGCGTGCACGCTTCTCAAACTTTTCCTTATAGGGTTTAAATTTACCCTTCTTCATACACCCTTCAGGTACGGGTAAGCCTAAATATTTCCTCTCAAAACTTTCTGTCTCATAGAGCAAAATCCCCTTAATAGCTTGTTGATTTGCCTGAGTACACTTGTCTCCAAACATAATAGAACACTTGCCCAAGCTCACAAGCTGTCTTTTACACCGCTCATATGTGTCCAATATCTCCTTTACAATTAGCGCTTGTTGAGGATTCCCCTGGAAAAATAGGAGACTGCCGTCTGCGAAAATAAGATGAGAGATTCCCCTAAAAAATAGGAGACTCTAAGTTTTTTTTTATGGATGATGGTGAACTCAAAATTGAAATTACGAACCAGTTGCACATATGATGCGTTGGTGCATATGATCAATTCTACATTATTATAGTATACAACACTTTTACGGTGTGGTATAATGTCCAACACTGCATTAAAATGCATTCGGCATATGGAACTCTTTTCGCCTTTGTCTTCTTGACCTCAATCTTCTTGATTTTGCTTTAGTGGAGTATGAGACTATTAGCCCAAGTCTAGTTGACGAGGGTTCGACTCATCAATGACCATTGTTATGGACTTAGGTTTAGAGAAGATGGGGAGGCTGGAGATCGCGGAACGGTTAACATGCTCGCAACAAGGGGGCACGAGGTTTACCCATGTTCAGGCCCCCTGATGGAAAACCCTACTCCTGCTTGTCTGTTCTTAATTGATGGCGATGCCGATTATTACAAGGGTGCGCAGATATAATCTGGCGTGAGGTGTGTTCTAGGGTATGGGGTCAGATCCTTCTCGCCGTGCCCTCCTGGCCTTTATATGGGGAGACCAGGTCTCGGGATAGGTCGAGTCGGTTACAAATTAGGGTTAACTCCTTTAAAATTCTATCTATACTTAGTCGTGTTCCCTAAGAAGTTGAGTTCTCTCCGGGCTTGGACCATCCAAAGTCTCATTGGGCTTCACGATTGCAGCCCTGGGCTGGACCAGGTAGGCCAACGTCAGGTACCCGTAGAACATATCCATGTCACTAGTAGATCCAAGATTACACATAATCAAATATTTAGTACAAGAAAAAACATGACAATCACTATGTTAAATAGAGATTGAGCAATATTATTGCCATCTAGTGAAGGGAAAAGTATATAAAGACCATGCTTTATCCAACTGAACGGCAAAAGAGGCAATAATGTGCACCGTGCACAAGATTAACATTGAGAAATTGCTCGTACCAGCAAATGAAAATTGAAGCTAGAAGGTTACCGAACTCACTAACAAATATCAGAACCAAAATAAAAGAAGAACATATGCAATTTTAAAAATAAAAATTACTGTTGGTGATTGTATTCATTTAATTAGGTGGGTGACAATCTTTGAAGGAATAAATTATTATGATTTATCTTGGACAGTTTAAAATAGACGCGAAGGATTGTTGTGAAACTTCGGTAGCAAATATCTCACATGATTACATAGGCACATTTCAGTCTGTACCAAAAGTGTAGCTAATCAGCTACATGCTTCATTTCTAAAAAGAGACAGTAACTATATACTTGTGACTAATTGTAGCTAATTGTGACATGCCGTGTGACTGTTTTGTAATTCTTTTAAAATTTTAAAGTTTGAACTATATACTTTCTACGCAACTTATGTTTGGACGTAACTTGTTTTTTCACATATATCATGCGATTTGGCTATGACGTTTATTATTTAATATATATTTGCTTGCTTGCTGAAACCGTGAATGAATGTAAATATATGCTATCATTTTTTTTACATATTGTGTTATTACAATACCTTGTTAAGTTGTTTGGACTGATGAGTGGGTATTACCCGTGGTTTTTTTTACCCTCGACGGGTGCGGGTATGGGACAAAATCTATACCCATGTGTGGTTGCGGGTTGCAGAAAAGATCTAAGATTGCGGGTACGGGTTCGGCTAAGCATGAGCCGTCCTCTCCGTTGTCTTCGCCGAATGCCCCAACACGCCACCAACCCCCACGGGCCACGCACGCCATCACCATCACCAGTCCCCGCGCCTCGCCGCCGCCCCAAACCTCTCCTCCTTCTGAGTGCCTCCACCCCGTCCGTCCAAAGAGGGAGCCGGTGGACACGCCGAGGGACGAGCAGGACAGCTACGTCCTCAAGATGGCGATGGAAGCATCCTTCAACGCCATCCTTCTAGACGACATCGACTTCGATGAAGCCGGGCCAAGGAGGAGTTCGAGCGGGAGGAGGCTGCCCGCCAGTGGGCGCTCCTGCGCGTAGCTACAACAACGTCATCCTTCTGGACGACATCGACTTCGATGAAGCCGGGCCGAGCAGCTGGCCTGCACGATTTGGGGACCCGGGCCAGGGAAAAAGTCGATGGCCGCCTAGCGACGACGACTACAACATGCAGTTCTACCCTATCCTCGACATAACTAGGCTGCTCCGGCCGCCGGCGCGCTGCGTTTTAGTTTATTTTACCCTGTTTTAGTTAGATTTCGGTCTAAATGCCTATGTAATGAACCAATTTCGCCTTTATGCCATGTATCACCAGATTAGTATGAATTTTGCCTAAATTTGCTCTTTTTCGCCTAATTTTGATTTAAATTCCACCAAATCAAGTTTGTTTGCCAGCGTCACCTAGGCTCACGGATGGAAAGTTTTAGGCCCCCCGACTGAAAACTTTCCCAATCCAGCAAATGAAAACGCCAGATTTCGGCCTAAGGGCCTCCGATAAGTAGAGATGCTCTAAGATGGCATGGTGTATTTCTTATCTAGCACGTAATATAATTTTTCATGATGTTTAATGTAACCAATCGTTCAGGTTGATAATTGAGGGGTATACTTCTGTACAAAATTAGACAGAAGTCTGAATTCAAGTACTCTAACGTTTCTACGATATTTTTAAAACTAACGCCTAATAGTACATGGTATATTTTTTAATAAGTTGTATCAGATGAGTTTGGTAAACTACTTGCGTTGTAGGTGTTCCATTTGTTCATACATTTTTGTTTTGGTCCAAAGTGGTCATTCTAATCCATTCAGACTCATAATTCTTGTTTCTAACGAATTCCTACCATATTAGAGGTCAATCTAATGTTTGAAATATTGATGCCATGCCAACACACGGGCTGGTGATTATATGTACCATTGTCTATGCAGTTATATACATGTCTGTTCACCGGATCACAACTTTTGTGACAACTACACTGACAAGTGTGTAATTGAGTTATTGCACCAAATTGTACTAGTGCATAGTCTTTGATTATGTTTTCTTGTCCTATATATGAAGCAAAAAAACTAAAACTTCAAATGTAAGCTCAGTTTTCTACTGTTCTATAAATTGTCCGAAATATGGAGGTTGGGATCATAGTTGCCAGCGAACCGGATCGCCCGGATCAAGGAACGGGATCGGGGAACGAGGTTTGACATGCCAGCGAAGAAGGATCGGTCAGGGGTACACATCTCTTGTACGCCAGGTTGGATCGTGGATTGTGATCCACTTTGGTTTGGGTCGATGACCCCAGATCGATAGAGTGGGTCGCAGAATCAAGGGTATTTAATGAGCCTAAATATAGCGCTTGGAATTAAGGGTAGAGCCGCAGAATTAAGGGTATTAATGAGCCCAAATATAGCGCTTGGAATTACCAAATTTTCACCTTATTTTTAATTGTCCTACCATATTTGAGAGTCGCTAATTTAGGAAGAGACCGCGCGAACGGTCGCGGAACAGGGATCGCGAACCAAAAACGAATCTGGGCGATCCACTCCCATTCCCGACCCTCGATCCGGGTTGATCGACCCGGGATCGCGGAACACGCCACCGATCCTGAACCTGCTACTATGGTTGGGATTGGGAGGCACCGGAACTCAGAATGATTTCTACTATGGCTAACATTGCTGGCAACTTCTCTAACGTGGAGTTCAGCGAGTTGCCAGGGACCACATGTATCTTAATCTAGCATATTTTCTGTGATACTTATCCTCCGGGACTTAAAAGACCTGCTACTTGATTCTTCTATAGCTAGCATGTATTCATATCGCACCAAAGCTTCTAGTGGCACTGCCTGGGGTCCTTGGGTACACCACTCGAGCAATGGTTGGAGCACGGAGCAGAGTACCACTTTCATCGTCTGACATGGAAGCAAGGATGATGGCATGCACGCGATGTGCTTCCGAGTGGTGGGTGGTATGCGACTATGCAATCAATACTGCAGCATGACCCAACAAAAAAGATTGCCACTTATACTAGTAGAATTTTTACCGCTCACGTTACAAAAGCTTGTTCTTTAAGTGCTCATACCATTTATTCGATCATATAATGAGGCACCAAATTCTATCCTAATGGCTCTATTCATGACATTGCAGCGCATCAATTTTTTCCGTAACACAATTTAGTGGACGACCAAGAGCTAACTATTAGTTGTGTACGAGGGTGGTTGTACCTTGTTCATTTGAAACTATACAATAGTTTTCTTTTGAAAGAAGGCAGAATATTTGCTATTTTAATTAATTACGAATAAAGGTAGTATTACAAGGAAAAATCCTCGGACTTTAAAAAATATTTACTCTCCCAAGATAAAACAACTTAATCAATGTTTTGGTGGAAGTATTGCTCCTGTTGATACGAGACACATGTAAGGACTTGGTCAATCTTGAAGCTCTACAACCCGGTCCAGAGCAAGTGCTTTGTGAGTATTGTGTTAGTGATGCGCGTTGTGTTGTACCCATTGTTTATCAAAGAGAAATCAAATGAGTGGTTTGTTTCTCTCCTAAAAATAATATTAATTAAACAAGCAAGCGTTCAGAAATAATATTGTTGATGTGTAGCTTTATGTTTTTGTGCCGAGACTTTTTGACGAATTGGTTCTACTCACACCCGCCCCTTCTCTCCCGATATACATCAACACGACAATTTGTAATTTTGTCCTACAAGATGATTTTGTTTGATTTTACTATGTTCTCCATAATTCGCAATATTTATATATGGTTGTGTGTATTATATCTTGCAAAGCTGAAACGTTGCCATTGCACAACCTAAGAAAAATTAATTATCTGGACTTATATGTTGAGAATGTTCCTGGTACTTCAGAAGATCATATTCATAAGATCCAAAGTAGTAATGATTAACGATCTAAGTGTGGCAAAGTTTGCGGTGAAGCTTCAGAGAAGATGTGCCATAGGGAATTTTGCTCTCATGTGAGCAAAGATGCAAGTATAACATGTGGTTTGTTTGAATTTGTGGGCTCTAGGTCCATAAGCAAAATAAATTCCTAAGAACCTCTAAGAGTCATTCATCCATGGCAAGAGGTGTGACTAAATAGTGTCAAGTTACTAGTGGAGGGGGGTAATGTTCTACCATCCACTAGGACCTGAGAAGAGATGTACAAACACGCTTCTCCTCTGCTACCATCCTAAATCTTTAAAAATAAATAAATAATAATGCACTATTTCACTCTCTTCATTCCAAATTAATTGAAGATATTATTCCCATTCATATAATGTAGACAGCCTATGGTTGCTTCTTACGTTGGCATGTGATTTATTTATCTTGGTTGTAGTTAGTTTGTGCATTGAGTAGTATGGTACTGTCAAATTATCCATGATTGTTATAGGCTTTGGGTACTATTTGATACCTTTATACACCTTGAATATTTACAAGACGAGGAGAGCAATCACCCTGCCTTACAAACTCCCAAGCAAAGAAGAAACAATATATATTCATGGTTCAATCACCTTGCTGTGTATATACATGAAACTGGAGTTGAATAAACACAGTGTAATGTTTAAAGGTGTCCCATCTGATTTGAAACACGATGACATAGTAGAGACTACACAAGGAACGGTCTTAGAGAACTCAAATATGGGGCGAATACATGTAAGTGGAAAGATGATGAAGCAAACATTAGCAGAGTTTTAGGGTAGACAGTAATAAAGGGGGAAAACCCATCAACTATGATCTACAATCAGAAGTACATCATTCAGTTCAAAGTACTGGATGATCCAAGGCGAGGTCATGCATGCATACAAAAATAAGGCAGGTCAAGTTGAATACATGGTGAGTTTTCCATGTCATGGTAGTGCCCAAGTTATCCCCAGTAGGTATTGTCATAAACCATTGCAAACCCAAGTGGGATTTGCATCCGCATGTCATGCGATAGGAAGATGAAAAATGCAATTTTAATGTACTCCTTGCTATCCATTTATAGCACTAAAACATGTCTAAATACATCCATTTCTATAATATGGCGAAGGGAGTAGCATATTCCTTGCTCTAGACGCAGGAAGACCCCTCCCCCTAAGAAAAGCTATCCATGGGCACAAAACATTGGCGGAAACATAGTAAACCATTAGAGATACAGAACTTTGTTTCTAACAACAATAATCATCAAGGAAAGTTGTGCAAGACTAGCCAAACCCCTACGACAAGATTACTAGACAAAACCATTAACTGGACCGGGGAACACTATGAGGCTACTTAGTATACTGTAATCGTGAGCAAATGCACCACAATATAATAGGCAGTGATCTTTGTTTTTGTGCACATGGTGACCAACCTCTACCTCGGTCCAAGTTTTATTAGGATCTACAAATAGCTTGGCAACATAAATGCATTTACTCTCTCCTCCCCATCTTTCAGGGCTCGTGCAAGCAAATGTAGGTGCCTTGCAATCAAGGCTAACAAACAGAGCTTGATTCTCCAATTTCTCCATCTTCATCCACTTAGCTGGCTCGACCGAAATGTCAAGGAGAAAATCTCAAAGATGTTATATGATCTATTCAACTCGTCAGATCTAAGCGAGAGGACTACCATGAGAAGTATGTCTCCATAGACCACCAACCATAGGATACTAGTAGCCAGAGAGTCCCACATAATTGATACTTCTTGCATGCTGAATTGATGTGTATAGTGTGGAGCCTCATAATAAAATCTATGACAATGATATCACCATTTAAGAACAACATCTAATGGATGCGTTTTTCATTAAGAACAAGAGGGTGCACCGTACTAGGAGTTTGTTCCAACCTCCCACTCAAACATGGAGGTTCTTAAGCAAAGGAGGAGGCATGAGTTTGATGAACTCAATGTAGTTGTAAGAATGCCTATGCCACATAAGTACCCAAGTTTATTGTTGGGTGGGAGTTTGGGTGGCTTCACCTTGGTACCAATCAACACAATGACAAGGAGGCAGTGCTTCTTATAGGAAAAGATAAGATACCCCTATGAGTGGACAGTTTCAAACATAGGGATATTTTTATAAAATCCACAAACATTTACAAGTGTGAATTTTTTAAAATACGTGGATATTTTAAAATTTTAGAACATTTTATAAAATTCTTGAACATTTTTTAAATCCACGAGTACTCTTAAATTTATGAACTATTTTCAAATTCACCAATATTTCTAAAAAATGTGGACTTTTAAATTCACAGTTTTAAGTTCTTGAACAAATTTTAATCTGTAAACATATTTTTAAATTTTATGCACATTTTAAAATTTCTAAGAATTGTTTAAAATCTAGGAATAATTTTGTATTTCACAAAATATTTCAAAATTAAAAAAGGACTTTTTAAGAGTGAGCCAAAAAAGTAAGCTGGGGCAAGAGAGTTGGGTCAGCCCTAGCGAAATGGCGCTTGAAGCGGTGTGTGGTGACCCAGCATACCACTCCATGTTGTAGTATACTATAGTCATAAACATAACACTCACGGAGTACCATTCCGCAAATATCACATCCTCAGAGTGGTACAACAGAAACAAAGCGAGTCCACAACATACATTATCATTATTACAACCAGAAATTACATGACGACTTCGAGATCCTCCTAGGTCTATAAAGGTATCCCAATGACTCATGGCTAAACTATAATAACTCGGATAACAAGATAAAAGAGCAACTAAACTTCAAGGCTTATACGAGAGTGAATATATATAGAGGATAGAGATGTATGCTACCGGACTTGATCTCTATAGATGACACATCTACGCTTCTGATACTTCGGTCTCCATTCCATAGATGTTTTCGTAATTGTCCGCTTCGACGCTTCCGGATACTTCTGGTTCCTCATAGCGGAATTCTTGTTGGTCGTCAATTGGATATAGTATTTCCTCTTCCTGATCTTTAATGTCTTCAGAATCTAGCAAGGGTTAAGAAGATACATTGAGTACGAGCGTACTTAGCAAGTTCACTAAAAAGGAGTGTTTGATGCACTATCTCTACAGCCACAAACCATAGGTCGTAGGCAATGCAGGTTTTCGTAAACATTTCTTCAAAGGTTGCTTTTATTCTGAAAAGCTATGTCCGTCAGCCTTCACGGGTTTACCAGAACTTTCATGGAGTTCCTTTCCCGCCACGTTCGTAGCTCCTTTCCGGAACAGGGAGTAACAAGTTACAGTTCTTACACTCTGCAGAGGTGCGTTGCTTTACCCATGAGAGATCTTAGCTTTGTTGCACATCCTGGCGCGCATTCCCGTTCACACTTCCTTGGTATGAGATCCAGACAAAGATCCAAGCCAATCAATGTCCTTCTCCGTGACCCTGCATACAGCGCAATTATTGTATGCCCAAACTCAAGGTAGACTTTTCCCCTTATAAAACGGCTATACCTTAGTTGGATGCACACAACAACCATTAACACTAGAAATCTGTCTTTTGTAAGCCCAGATCCATGTTAGACTTTTCCTCGTATAAAACGGCTATACCCACGATCTGCAACTTACAAATGCCTAGAACAGTTTCTGATGCACGCGAGAGGGAGCCGATCCAGCTGACTTCTCCGTCCCATTCCAAATCTTATGATTAACGCGTAATATACGGCGCAAGAATCACTAGCGACATTGGTTGTTAGGTCCTAGATAATATGTTCTTTTACCACTAGAACTTTCATAATAGGTTATTACCTCATGGTAAATAACCTATAATCATATTATTATGAAAATAGTGTTTTCTGAACTTTCTGAAATGCAGGTGATGACAACACTGGATTTGCAAAATACTTTACAGAAAATAATCGAAGGACGTGAGCAAGTGTGAACTTGCCTTGATATAGCGGAGTGTTGTAGTTGAATGTCTCGACTTGACCCTGGACCTCGGGTTCAAGAATACCATCATTGCCCGGTAAGGACAATGTTTAAAGAAGCAATATGCTGATATGCATAAGTAAAGTCCCAAGTAATTCCCCAACCGTTACAAGTGAGTTGTATTTATATGATTTGTTTAGGATGTGATTTATCTTTAAATTTACTTTGTAAAAGAGTGTAGTTGTAAGGGTTTTTGGATAACATATAAGACATGTAAGTAATGTATAATCGTAATACAATTCCAATATTGGGTGATATCATATAATCATTACAAGGTTTATGTTTTAATTTTGTTATGGCTTAAAAGAAATGGTATAGTTTTTATTTTGGAAGTGGCAAAAAGAATAACATTTTATGAAAATATTCTTTCTGTTAAGTTATTCAACTCTAAAGATCAATAAGATTAAAGTTATGGTTTCTGATAAGGTTTAAATGATCTTGAGCCATTATATATCTAGCTTATGATATATCAGACCAAGGTTAACTATAAAGATATAATTGGACTTGGGGATATAATATTTATGGCATTACACAACAATTAGGGTTTTTCTTAAGCATGATGAAATTTAGTCTTAAAGACTTAAAGATAACATATTTAATATTTATAGATAATACTATAACATTTTCTTATATAAAGAAAATAGGTGAATTTATTTTATGATATATTTAGTGAATACCAAGTTTGTTAAATATAATTATATATGAATTGAGATCACTTACTTCTAATTTAAATTAATGATTTGCAAAACTAACTTTGTAAATCTTGGACTTATAGTTGGTTAAGAATTTTAAAGGAATATTATAAAATTGATTGTTTATATTTGGATAGTATTTTAAATTATAATTATGGTTTAGACTATTTTAGAGTTAAATGATTGTGTTTTGAACATAATTATTTCTTTCTTAGGAAATACTATTAAATAATTAATAAAACAACTATCTTATTTTAATAACTTAAATAATTGAAGATAAATGATCTAAGAATTTTAAAATGTTTTTGGAATAATATATTTAGTATTATCCTAGTAAGTATTCTTACTTAAAATTGAATTTTATTTATTTTTAGGTATTATCTTGATTTTTTTTATAAATTACTCAATTATTGAATGTTTTTAAATATTTGTTTTAAGTTTTATTTGTGAAATTTTAAGTCGGTATTTTTATTAGATAAGAGATTTATTTTTATGCATGAAAGTGATTTTTATTTATTTTTGGATTTTTTCTGAATTTATTAAATTTCATTTAGTTATTTAAGGTGTTAATACTTATTTGTATTTTATTAAACTAAAATAAATATGATTATATTTTTTTAGGTGGATATTATTTTAATAAACATTTGATGTATTAAATATAGTTTTAGGATTTTCCTACTCCCTCCGTCCTAAAATAGATGTCTCAAATTTGTCAAAATTTGGATGACTCTAGACACTATTTAGTATATAGATTCATCCAAAATTTGAAAAGACAAGACTTCTATTCTTGGACGGAGGGAGTACATTTTTCTAGAGATAAAAAAGTGTATAGAGGTATCTTGGTTATTTCCTTACTTTAGCTTATATTATTATTATCATTATTTTTATTAGAACCTGTTTGGTTGGAAATAAGAACGACCCGGCCCGGCCCAGCCAGTTCTGGCTCAGGATCAACCCGACCCCGGCCCTTCACCCTTCTCGCTCACGCACATACACAGAGACATATCTTCATCCTCCTTCATTCCACTCCACCACCACCGGCGCTGCCGCCTGCTACCATGGCCCTCACCGGCCACATCCAGCTCCGCCGCTCGCCATATGGCCTCCCCTCGATCTTCCCCTTCTATTTCCCTATGCCTTGAGGTTGCTCTATTCCTCGCGCAAGCCTCTATGAAACCCTAGCCGTGTGACTAGGGTCGGCCGGCGCGGCACCAGCGCCCTTCCCCCCGGCCGTTCTTCCCTAACGGCTACGGGCTCCTTTACTAGGAACACACTATATCATCGGCTCCTTCGAGCTTCTGCTCGAGCCCGTCGTTCCCGGCCCTTCCTTGTTTTTCCTTTGGTGCTTCTACTTCCTCCTTCTTGAATTGACCAATCTCTTGATGCTGGCAGGATGGTAGGTTAAATTGCAACCCCAGCGTCCACGACTCGCTGCTCTAGGTTTGGTTATTGTGGTTGATGTTGTGGTGATGCTCTGTTAGTGCTGTTGCCGATGGGACGACAGTGATGTCGTCACCGCAACCTCGCTGCTGCACTGCATCCAGGCTTTGTCACGCCTACACTCCAGGTGCTTGGCACCCTCGGTGAGTTTTATTGTGAACGTCCTTCGAGCCGATGACTGTGCTCGGTGGCCTGGAGTGTTGCTTGAGCTCGTGTTGTTGTGGAACGAGCATCTTGGATTTGATATTCAGCTTGAGCTATTTATGCTCCTAGTTGGGTACTATGTATAAGTAGCTTGCAGTAATTTTCATTGAGCTGTGATGTTGGTTGTGGTGTGGTGGTCTCCTGGACATGTGCCATGCCCATGGTTTTTTTAGTTAAACTACTGGTTACTAGTTAGATTATTTGACCTGACTTTGCTCTAATTTAGAACTTGGGAAAAGGATTTGACTTCATGTCATTGTTGACAATAAAAGAATGTATATATTTGATTCCTAGATTCTTCTACTAGGAAAATGATATGTGTTGATCGGATTTCCATTGTTGCTTAAAAAAATAGCTTATGTAATATGACTGTGCTGTTGTGAAACCTCTTTGAGAGTGAACACATCAACATAGATCATTTTTATGATTTTCTATACTTTTATTTACAGAATGTTGGTCCATGTCCTTGCCAATGATGCCAAGTCTGAGGATGTACTTGTGTTGCACATGATCATATATAATTGTTGCCTTGCAACTGATTTGGCTAGTCTCTGTGTACAAACTTTGTGGCTACTGTAGACGGGATATGCTGCTGTGGTACCTCCCTAGAGGATGCACAACAATTTAGATCCTTCTACATGATTTCTATAAATCTTGTTTGGCAAAAATAAAATCATGGGCAATTGCCAAGGATGCAAAGGCTGAGGCTGGTTTGGTAGATTAATTATGGAGTTGTATGGATGGATTTTTCTTAGCTCTAGAATGATCTAGCATAGTAATTATATGCCAACTAAGAGCTCCTCTCCCTACCTTATTAGCTCTCTTGAGTGGATAAGAACTGATACTACATAGATCTGGTACCACCTATTGTTTGTGTGTGATCTATGGACTGCTGGAAATCTTGATTTGGCCTGTGATGCAAAGTCTGAGGTCAAAGTGATAACATAAGTATATCTGGTTGTAGCACTATGCTTTGCTTCTATGATGATTTTATACTCCACTTGAGTATAATTCTGAGGAGAATATCATTTTACACTAAATCATGCTTGGAATTGGTATGGATAAATATTATGTATGATTGATAATAGTGCAACCTTTTGTTGTTGCTGAATCTATGTTGTGACTGGTGGTTCCTGGTGGAACTTGTTCCTGGGTGCTGCTTGATATGCTCCTCCTTGTTCGATTGGCTGGCTTCTTGTGCTTTTGGCCTACTCGTTATGCTTCTGACATCCTCCCGGTGCTCTTAGATGGCTTCCTCAAGCAACCAGGGCACTGGTGCTGTGGTGATGATGTACTATGGGGTTTTGGTGCTGAATCTACAAACTCTGGGTGTAGAGATGACATGGATGGGTGATATAAGTTGGGGGTATTTGCTGTTCTTGCTATGATGAAGAAAGTTCAGCATAGAACTTCTCTGCTACGGCTGTGTACTTATCTCTCTCACACAACACCCCCGTGTTGACAGCACATCCACATGCAGCTGTGTGTGAGCTGCCTGTGTGCTTGCCTCACTCAAATGGATCAGATCAAGTAAAAACCGGATCTTTTGTTGAGTATTACTGTTTGGCTTTTACCTTTTACTAAATTGGTGAAACTTGCCCCAATTTGCCTATGATGTGGAACTGAGGCCAGATTTGCAATAAGAACAAATACTACTTTATTTGGCCCCTATTTACTCTGCTCAATGATGTGAATAGCAATGCATTTCATTGCCAAACTGAGAGCAAACCAATTAACACTAACCCCTCGCTTTTTGTCTTTTAGTATTTGTTTGCAGGTATCAAGAAAGAATATAGGAGATCAAAGTAGATAGAGATTCTAGCTTAGGTTTAAGGCTTCTGTAATCTTCTTATTTAATTGTAATAACAATGTAATTCTTATATATTTTATTGAAGCTTTACTTTTTCTTTATTTGTAACTATTCATCTATGTAATGATTTCTAATTACTTGTATTATTTTATTCTTTGTAGTATTTAATAAAGATTTCTTCTTATTTGTTTTTCTTTGAATTACATTATTGTATGTGATTTCTTTATTTCAATTACTTAATTGTAATTTACTTATATTCATTTATTGTAAAACAACAATGTAATATTTCATGTATTCTTATTAATAAAGAATTATTTTGATATCATTATTTTAATTATTTCCGTTTACTGAGTTAAGATATTATTATTCCTGAACTTCTAAATTCAAATTTGAATTGGATTTGATATTCAAAGTAGAGTTCAAATTCTACCCCTCCACAAACACAAATAATACCTAAAGGCCATGTCAAAATCTATCGCACTCATTGTGATGGCTAATTTCTAATTCATCAAAGCAAGAGAGATTCTGATCGCTCTAGGTTTTAGTTTGCGAAAAATTTGCCCGGATTTTCACATGCATGCAAGCAGATACACAAAATCCTAAATCTACCCTTCGTTTAGTCCTAAATGCTGAGATGTTACAAACTTCCCCCTTAAATTAAACTTCATCCGGAAGTTTGTGGTTTCTTTTTCATGAAGGTTGTTGATAGGCTTGTTTTGAGTTTTCTTCTTTCCTTCCAGTTTCTTGTTTTTTCCAAAGTGATATTTTTAATAAACTCAGCACTCCTTTAGTTTACTCTCAACCTTGCTTCGGTTATGGTTAATGTCTGATGCTACTTTATAGTTCCTCTCGAAGCTTCATGAAATTGCTTTTGACCTTGAACACCATTATTAACGAAGAAGTACTGATCCTAAGCATACCTATTATAGCTTTGCCGGTGTTGTTCCATCGGAATTCTCCACCTCTTGATGGTAATCCTTCTCCTTGAGTAACCAACATGTTGGGACATTCAGATCTCTTATGTCCGTCTAGACCACACTTATAACACACCTTTCCGGCCTTCCAACAATCCCTCCTTATATGACCTGATGCTCCACACATATTGCATATAATTTGTTTCTTTTGTTTTGATGCCTCATGCTTTGATGTATCACTTGTGGATATGAATATGGGCATAAACTTAAGTTTGATGTTGACTCTGGAGATTGAATCTTATTTGGTTCCCTTATAGCTCTTTTCTTGGCTAATTTCTTCCTCTCTTCCACTAGCATCTTGTAATCATCCTCGAAAGTAATTGCTACATCAACTAGCTCTTGGAAACGTCGTGTTGAAGCCCCTCGTATTTGCATCTTCATATAAGGGTTTAGTCCTTCCAAGAACCTTCTCTTGCGCTTCTCCTCTGTATTTACCTCATCAACTTCATAACGAGATAATTGACTAAACTTGCTAATATATTTCATCACCGTTTCATCATTTTTCCTTAAGTCCTTGAATTCTCTCCTCTTAAATTCCATAATGCTCTCCGGAACATGATACTCACGAAACTTCCGCTTGAATTCTTCCCAAGCGAATATCTCTTCTGGTGTGAGCATGGCTAATTGATTTTCCCACCAATTTACGGCAGGCCCGGATAGAAGAAATGTTGCAGAATGTAACTTCTCCTCATCATTGCATCCAACTGTTTTAAGATTCCTTTCTGTATCCATCAGCCAATCCTCTGCATCCATAGGTTCTGGTGCAAATGCAAAAGGAATTGGTTTGGCGTTTTGGAAATCAGAAAGACTTACTCTGATATCTTTGTTTTCCTCTCCGGGTCCAATTCGTTTGAGTATCTCCTGCATGAACTTATTCTGGTACTCTTGCATCATTTGCATGTATTGCATGAAATTATCCTCTGTCAACGGACGAATTGATGGTCCAGTTGCGGGTACATCCTCGTTACTTTCCCTCTGCTTAACTTCTTGCTCCATACGCTGTCCTTGAGACCCAGCCTCTACTCCTGTATCCATACCCTCTCTAGTCCCGTTAAATAAAGCGAATACTCATACTTACATCATGCATATGTTTTCTGAGATCAACTCTATGCACAGTGCTAGTCACACAAGGAAATTGAGAACCAAATCCAGATAACAACCAAACCTATACCATGTATTATACATGGTTTTTATAAGCTATTACAAACAATCCTCACCATTATGGCTTAACTCTCAACTAATACATTATTCGTATATTGCAAGACCTCACTTACTCACATGATAATACTCTCACTTATTATGTCATGCCTCACAAACACTCAGTACACATTACTGGATATGTACATTATTTAATCCCTCTACTTCCGTGGATTGTCTCTTCTTACTTTTCTCCCTCTTCTTAGTACTTCCTGGAATTCCGTCCATGATGACGTGAAGTCTGACTACTACCTTTTGGAGTATATAAACATCCATAGGAGACGCACTCTTGATTAGAAGTACTAAGATTGAGATTATCCATTGAGAAATGACTAGAAAATGCGTTATCTCCCATGGAATTCTCAGGTCCACCTTCAAACGCACTTTCGAAGCAAGATGTATTTTCTGCTTTTCCTTGATTCAGTCATACATATAGATGTAATAGCTGTCAATGCCTTCTTCCATGTCAATAGGATTGGTACTACATCCATATGGATCATAGGTTCCATACTAATCTTGCTGGTTTCTACTCCTTTATTAGGATCATAGGGTATAGGATTCTCCCTGGTTCTAGTCTAAGATTCTACTCCCCATCCATCAAATTCCAAACTAGAATACTTGGATTGGATGTTTCCTAAGTTTCCTGTTTTGTTTTATACTTGTCCATGGTCTACATGATTATAAGGCCCATTCTGATAATTAGGCATAGGTTTCGGACTATGGTCCCTCAAACTCATTCTCTACATACACCTCTTTTGAGAAGACTATTCTAATGTGCCTAGATTCTCTATCTGACTCTTTTTTCTATTGCTTTAGTAGGATCAACATAATCCTCAAGGTTGTATCCAACTCCTGGACTAGAACCTTAATGTGTGTCATGATAGGTATTGAATAATGTCCTATTATGATCTATGTATTCGGAAGCTAAGGTAGATTTAGTCTGCACAAATGCAGCATGATCCAACTTAAGTTCCGAATTTATGGAATCTTGAGGTATAGTAGCATGATTACTACCTACCAATTTCCTTGGATTCCTGTTTTCGAAGCCTGGTTATTGCTTCTAAAATTGCAATTTGATACGCCGCCTCCATACATCTCATCTCCCCAGATGACATTCCTTCACTTATCCCCACCTTTTTGGTAAGATAAACACTACACGGTACTTGACTAACACTTTCCTGTCATGGAAACTGTAACCTTGACGAAAAGTCAAGATTTGCAATTCCAGATTCCATATAAGTTGTCTCAAAAGATTTGTCCAATCAACTACATAGTAATCTAAAGTCCTATAAATCACTTGAACATTCTGGTTTGAGTACCAAGATACCATTCCCTACTCTAGGTAAGAGATTATAATTAGTCTAATTGTTACCCTAATTGCATCATAATAAAGAATTATCGCACTAGAAACATGATAATGTAATTATCAAGTGAATTCTCATCATATTTCTAGAGAACTCTTTACCATTGTGAAAGGGTAATTGCCCCTATGTGTGGTTTTGGTGATTAATGACAATCCCTATGGACTAATGTTTTCACTGAGTTTTATATGAAGGTATATTCCATAGGTCATGCGTGTAGTCCATGTGTTGGATTCAAGTATGGATGCCATGAAGATAAAGATATACCTTGAGTATTGGCATCAAAATCATCAAGTTCAAGAGAAGAATATGATATGATCAAGATCTTGAGAGTGTGATCTCAATAGAAGAATTCAAGATATGGCTCTAAGTCGGTGTCATGATAGCCTCATTAGTTGAGTTGTGGTTGACTAAGATTTAGAGCATGTAATCAAATGAAGAGTTCCTTATGTACCTCAAGATATTAATATGGAGCACGAGAAGATACTTGGTTGACCAATACAAAGAGTAAAGAGTGATTTCAAGTTGGTCAACACATGAAGCATAAAGAATGTACCACATGGTCTTGTAGTATGGTAATCCTTGTCAATTATGCATCATGAACTAACCCATTATATATTTGCCTTTGTGTTTTCTATATGGGACAGGCATCTTTCCATGGACATGCTTCAAAAATGAAGATATTATATATCCCATGAGAGGATGGCATCAAGTGGTGATCGTCATCAAGGTTGAGAAGGGCAAGTTCAAGATAAGCATCTCGAGAAGATCATTTGCTTGAAGCGTGCCGTCCATATTGTGATAATGGACATGTGAAGACATGTATTAACGAATCTATCCCATAGTGGTGTATGGGGGATCAAATTAGGAGTCTTCACGAAGCAACAATGATCAAGTGTTGCATTTCGGCTTGGGTGGAGCTTCAAGTGTTGTCATCAAGATCAAGAGGTATGCGCAAGGCAAAGGTATGGCCTTGCTAGGTTTTCCATTTACCGGTATCAAGGTGGTTGTTGGGAGACCGTTTTATAGGATAGATAGCCGCACTATCAAGAGGGGCTCTCGGTTGTGTAACTTGATCACATCGTCATAGGGAGCTCAATCGTTTGCATACTTTGCATCTTCCTATTTTGTTGCTTCTTGGTGTTTCTCCATGTGAGGTTCTTGAGCTTGTTTCTAGCTCTTCAACAAGCCCATGCTCATCGAAAACGGAATTTGTATGCATATTCTATGGCGTTTTCGAGTTTGAAGGTTTTATCGGTTCTTATTTAGGGAGGCTTCTTACCTTTCTTCATTTGGTTCTATCCTCCTTTGTTGGGCTATCATTTTTCCCTGTACAATCTTGTAGAGCTTGTTGTCCTCGTCAAAACAAGCCCAAGATCATCGAAATCGGAGTCCGGATGCAAAAGTTATTGCGTTTTTCGTGAAGTCAGTTTCATACCGGTTGTGGATCCGGTTCAACCGGCTCCCAGACCGGGTGGTCTGGTGCCAGCACCGGAAAACCGAGATTCAACCAGGTTTCAACCGATATTCATCCGGGATTTTCGGTTTTGCTATACCGAGTCTATCAGAGACTGTGTACTAACCCTTTATCTCGGTTGAGATCCGGTTTTCCGGTCCAGGAACTGAACCATCCGGTTCTGGAGCTGGTCCAACCGAACTTTGAACCGGATTCACATAGTTTTCTCCCAACGGCCATATTTTCTTTCCACTATAAAAGGGGGTTCTTCCCCCAACATTTTAGAGTTTTCTTGACCACGAAATTGACCTCCATTGTTGAACCTCTTGAGCTTGCTTCCTCCCCCTTCCCTCCTATGATTCTTGCATCTTTTTGAGGGCTTTGGAAGAGGAGATCTAGATCTACAATCCCCACCAACCAATTCCTCCTCTAAGTGAGGGGAACCCATTGGATCTAGATCTTGGAGTCATTTGTTGATTTCCACCATTGTTCTTCCTCTCTAATTCCTTCCTAGCACTTATTGCTTTGGTGGTATTTGAGAGTGAAGGATTTGAGCACCCTTGGTGTTCTTGCTTTGGATTCTTGCATAAGTGTTGAGTTCTCCATTACAATTTGTTCGAGTGAGAGACCGTGAGCTTGTTACTCTTGGAGGGTGACCTCCTAGTTGGCTTGGCGGTTTGTGTTGCGGTGTTCTCTTCGTGGAAGATTGTGAAGAGACCCGGGCTTCTCCTTCGTGGATCTTGTGAAGTGGTTGTGGAGCTTGCCATCTCCATAGTGGAGGAAAATCTATCCATAAGGAAAGGGCCTATTCCTTTGTGGGATAGACTCGGAGAAGAAGGTGAGCCTTTGTGGCGCGTGAGGAATCCTTCGTGGAACCTCACACCTCTCCAACGTGACGTAGCCCCCTTCCCAAAGGTGGTGAACACGGGAATACATCTTTGTCTCCGCGTGCGTCGGTTATCTCTATATCCGAGCTTACTTTCCTTGTGATAGCCATCGAGCCTGAAGTACTTATATCTTGCTTATCACTTGTGGTATATTTATCGTGTGCTATCTTGCTTAGCTTAATTTGTTGTTGGTGCACTTAGTTGAGCCTAGTGTATTTAGGTTTTGTGCTTGTAAAATAAACGTTAGTTTAATTCCGCATTCTATCAAGCCAAAACCGTAATAGATTTGAAATTGCCTATTCACCCCCCTCTAGGCGACATCTCTATCCTTTCAATTGGTATCAGAGCAAAGTCTCTCCTTGTTTAGGCTTCACCGCCTAGAGTGTAAAGATGTCGGCTAGTAGTATAGTGCAAAATGACACAATTATCTTTGATGGCACAAATTATGCTTTGTGGAGAAATTGCTTGCTTTGTAATCTTCGGACCTTGTGTCCAAATATTGAGCGATTTCTAGATGTAGGTTTTTCTCCTCCTATGGATCCTCAAAATCTATCTTTAGAGGATAATAAAAATTTACATCTCGATGCTCAAGTATCTAATGAGCTTATTTTCTCTTTGAGCCCCACAGTTAATTTGTTCTTGACGCTTGTAAAGCGCAAGTCGTCTCATGAGAAGTGGACCAAGCTTAAAGAAATATTTGGTGGTTCCATTTCTAATGTTGTCGGTGGTTTCTTCAAGGAGATCTCGGTTCCTTCACATCATGAAGATCTCCAAGTTGCTTCCACCTCCAGCCGCGATGAGTTCTCATCTTCACCCACTTCACCAATGTGTGGCAAGACACAAGGTAAAGATATGGTGAGTGGTGTTGGGAATTTCAATGTTGATATTATGCTCGCTAATGATGATCCTTCATCTATATCCCATTGCAATGTTTCTTCTTTGGACTTAATCACTTCTTGCAACAATAATGCTATATCCCCTTGTGGTGCTAGTCCTTATATATCATCTAGAAATTATTTGAGTACTAGTGTAGATGATATGCTTGATTTGCCTTGTTCCCATGAACAAAATGCTTCTATTTCCTCTAGTTGTTTATCTAACAATGTAGAGGAAATCAAACATTCTATGGAGCAAGAAATGGTCATGAATGAAGATTCAAGAATATCCTCGTCTTCATCCTCCCATGCTCACATGTGCCTTATGGCAAGAAGATCAAAGTCTCCTGCTTTGGATCCCAATATATCTTGTAAAGATAATAGCAATGATAATGATGATAGTGATGATGAAATTGATGAGGATACTAGTGCTCTCTTGCTTGAGTTGACTTTTTTGTGTACCTCTCTTCGTGGTAATAATAAGGCCATTACTTGTCTCAAACACGTTATGGACACCATAACTAAACAAACGGGAACCATAGAGGAGTTGGATTTCCAACTTGATGATGGGAGTCAGAGATTCAATCTCCTTAAGCACGAGCTTGCCGAGGAGAAGCACACTAATTGTCTCCTCACACAAAAAAATGAATCTTATGAGCTTGTAAAGGAAAATTCCATTAATGATGCTTGTGCTACTAACTCTACTTCTTGTGAAGCATCTACCCTAAAGGAGAACGTTGAGCTAAGGGCTCAACTTGAGTTGCTAACTAGCAAGTATAGGAAATTGGAAGAAAGTCATGAAAAGCTCTCGGGCTCTCACAATGATCTTCTAATCTCCCATGATGGGCTAAAGTTAGCTCGTGAGGCAAGTATTACCAAGGTAACATCTTGTGAGCCTCTTTTGGACATTAGCACAACTTCTACTCAAAATGCTATTTTGCCATGTGCTAGTCCTAGTAATCCATCTAGCCATACTATTGATAAACCTTGTGTTGGATTAATTGCTTTGCCTTGTTGCTCTAACAATGAAGCTTATACTTCCTCTAGTACTTGTATTTCTACTAACCATGTAGAGGAAATCAAAGAGCTCAAGGCACAAGTCACTTCCTTGAGGAATGACTTGGAAAAGAGTCTTGAAGGGAAATCCACACTCGATAATGTATTGAGTGTGCAAAAATCCCCTAATGATAAAAGTGGACTTGGATTCAACTCAAATAACAAGAACAAGTCCAATATAAACAAGAAGAAGGGCCAAAACCAAGTAAAGAATTCGGCCAAGATTATTTGCTTCAAGTGCAAGGTTGAAAGACATCATGTAAGATCTTGTCCATTGAAGAAAAAGCACTTGAGTGAGAAGCAACAAGGGAAGCGACCACAAGCTCATGTTCAAGCCCAAGTTGAAGTGAGGCCACTTCCGAAGAAGAATCAAGATAATGCTCCCCAAGCCAAGAAATCAATAAAGAATAGAAAGGGGAGCACTTGTTGCTACATATGTCATGTGAAGGGGCACTTTGCCTCTTCATGTTCAAACGGTACCTTATCTAACCCTATCATTGTTGATGGGGATTATTCTCTTATGAAGGATAAGGATGGCAATGTGTTTGCCAAGTTTGTTGGAACTCAAAGTGGTGTCAAGAAAAGAACCATTTGGGTTGCCAAGCCTATTGTGACTAACCTCTTAGGACCCAACTTGGTTGGGGACCAACTAGCTCAAACTTGATCAATAGGTATTTATGGAGGGCATTGGAGACTTGGATAACTCTTGAAGAATTAAGGGATCTTCATATATTATATTTTATCAAGCCAAGTTATAAGTATTATCATTTCCCTATCTTATATCCAATGTGCCTCTTCGCGGTAACGTGTACTTAACTCATTTATATTGTCAGGTACTTGCCCCTTTACATGTTTTGGTTTTGCACCAACTATGTGTTTGTATTTGGTGTGCCTCATGCTTGATTATTTTGTGTATTCAAGTATGTCTAGGTGTTTGGCACATCATTTACTCGTGTGTTTTATTTTGAGCCTCTAATTCATCTTGATGGTATCTTATTCGGCTCTTTTCGAGTGGTTAATGGAACATCCCATTTTGGGGGAGTAATATGCTTCTTTTGCATATCATAATCCTAGGAAATTTGAATATATGAGGTAGTGCCACTTAGAGTTGATATTGTTGATTATATTGTTTCTAGGTGGCATGTTGGCTCAAACAAGGTCCTATTTTTGTTAGAAGATTTTATTGATCGTCTTTTTGATCTTTGTGTAAGTAAGAAATTCTTGGTGTGGTCTTTCTCAAATACATATATCTATATCTTATCTGGGATACCATTTGCTTCAAGTTATTCTAATCATTGCTTTGCATGATTGTGTGACTAGTTGAAGCTATCAAGAATATCTATCTTTGCATAGTGCTTAATCTTTTTATTTCTATCCTATGCTTTTTATTGTGAAGATTTATCTTTAATATCCGTGCAATATACCACCGGAAATCTATTCCAATACACTCATTGTCTTCGACAATTGATATACTTGTGTGTGGTAGCATTTGTGGATCATCTTCACTTTGGAGTTAACCTCTTATTGCATTATTTTCTTTCCAAAACTTTGGTGTGGCTCCCATTGTCTTCCTTGGATTTTGAACATCTCTTTGATGATGTTTTTGATTATTATCAAATGTGTTTTAGTGGAAGACAAACCTTTTCTTCTCGGGACCTTGTGCCATTGTGAAAAGTGTTAAGGGTTTGGTTTATTTGTAGAAACCTTGCTCTTTTGGGAGTTTGTTATCTCATTCTTTATTCTCTATTTTATTTTCTTGAATGAGATAAATCTTTGAGCATTTGTGTTTTTATTTCATATTTCATGCTTAATAGTTTTTGCTCGGTTCATTTGTTGAACTTTGTTGAACAAATCTTGTGTTGATTTGACTCTTTGATATAGTTTGGACAACAAATGTGTTTTGTCACACCTTTTATGCCTTCTTGAATATTTTTGGTGATTTGTCCAAAGTATATCTTCATTGGATCTTGAAAGTCTCATGCATGCATGTTTACTAAATGTATATCTTATATCATGTTTTTCTTTCTTTGATCCAATATATAGGGTATACTCCATCAAATCCTTAAACAGCTAAGATGTGCATGAAATTCAAATTTCATCTCTAAATATGCACATATTTTATGGAGTGTATCCTATGTGTTGTGGTTATTCTAACCACTTTGGACCCAATAAGTTTGGGGACCAAGATATACTTGAATGTTGTTTTAGGTACATTGAAGATGCAATGGATGCTTGTCTCGTCTATAAGGAAAGTGTTGTCACCACATGATAATTGGAGCCAAGATAGGATGATCTAAAAATTCTTATCTACTACATCATACCATTGCTATCTCGGTAACAAGTATCTTATTCATGCATACTATTCTTCCATCCAATCTCTTGTAGGTTGCATCTTGGCATGAATTTATTTGTTTGTAAATGTTTGATTCTTGCAATTATATTTGAAAGACTTTTGTATCCTTATTGCTTATGTGAGTAATTTGAGATGATGCATATAATGGGGAGTATATAAAATCATGTTCATGATTCACCAATTCCAAATATTCCTTCTAGCAATTTATTGCATATCAACTCCTCAAGGTACTCTCATGTGAAATATTGTTGAAATTGCATTGAATCATTCCTTTTGATACTTGTTGCCTTTCTAAAAGTATCCCAACTAGCATTAGTTCCTTAGTGTTAGTTCTGATGGTTTTGAGATTTTTTTTTGTTTTTCTTTGGTGAAGTTCATTGATATACCATAAGATAAAATAGAGCCATGGGCTATATATGCACTTAAGCAAAATATCCTTTTTGGTATATCTTATGACTTTCGCTTGGATATCATGTGTTCTTTTTATTAACCTCTTATGTGTGGATGTTTCTTTGTGGATTATTCTCATGTTTTTCCCTCAGAAACTTATATACACGAGAGTGTTAATCTCTCGCCTTGATATGCTCGCTCTTTTCCGACCATCACTCTTATCCTCTTGATTTTTAATGGTTTTGGTAAGGTCTTGATTTGTGAGTTCTTGGTTTACTTTTATTGCATATTCACACACTCATATCTCATATTTGGTTTCTTTTGGACTTAAGCTTGTCTTGACAACTGTATTGGTTTATATCTATTCCTTGTATCTTGGTTGTGTTCTAAATAATATAGAGGGAGTGAGGATTCCATGTTTGTGCATATTGTATTCAAATGAAACAACCAATTTAAGCACAAACCTTGGGGAGCTCCTTATTTCACTTAGAGCACTATTTGTTCATTTGATTATTTGGATCTTTTGATTACTTGCTTCATCCGTTGAAATTCCTTCACCTTGTTATCCTTTTAGCAATCCTTGATCCTCAATATAGTTTGATTTCCTCCAAGTGTTCGTCATTGGATATGTGCATGTGATTTCACTCATATTACGAGTGATGCACACCTTGTGTAGGAACTCATACTATATTGTCCTTCTAACCTTGTTATCCATTTTGGCACTTGTTGTCAATGGGGGAGAAGTTTAGAGGCTTTTAAGGGAAATGGTTTTCTACTTAAGATTGGTTTGTTCTTAAGTGTTTTCCTTTCATGCATTTCATCTTTATTATGTTTTGCATGGTTGTATATATAGTGGAAACTCTCCCAAAGGCTATTCTTAACAATGTATGCAATGAAATTCAAGATCATCACACGTGCATATATTGTGGGGGAGTTTGCTCTATTTATGTTGGTTCTACTCACATCTCCTACATTAGATGTAGTTTATGTGAGTAGAATCGGTTTTGATATGGGCTAGTATCTTTGTGTTACTTAACCATATCAAATACAACCTCTTGTATACAACTTATTCTCAGATAAGCTGCGTACTTGTTTCTAATATTCATTATATAAACCCTCTTGTTGTGATTGTCATCAATTACCAAAATGGGGGAGATTGAAAGGGTAATTTCCCCTATGTGTGGTTTTGGTGATTAATGACAATCCCTATGGACTAATGTTTTCACTGAGTTTTATATGAAGGTATATTCCATAGGTCATGCGTGTAGTCCATGTGTTGGATTCAAGTATGGATGCCATGAAGATAAAGATATACCTTGAGTATTGGCATCAAAATCATCGAGTTGAAGAGAAGAATATGTTATGATCAAGATCTTGAGAGTGTGATCTCAATAGAAGAATTCAAGATATGGCTCTAAGTCGGTGTCATGATAGCCTCATTAGTTTAGCTATGGTTGACTAAGATTTAGCGCATGTAATCAAATGAAGAGTTCCTTATGTACCTCAAGATATTAAGATGGAGCACGAGAAGATACTTGGTTGACCAAAACAAAGAGTGAAGAGTGATTTCAAGTTGGTCAACACATGAAGCATAAAGAATGTACCACATGGTCTTGTGGTATGGTAAGCCTTGTCAATTATGCATCATGAACTAACCCATTATATATTTGCCTTTGCGTTTTCTATATGGGACAGGTATCTTTCCATGGACATGCTTCAAAAATGAAGATATTATATAGCCCATGAGAGGATGACATCACGTGGTGATCGTCATCAAGGTTGAGAAGGGCAAGTTCAAGATAAGCATCTCCAGAAGATCATTTGCTTGAAGCTTGCCATCCATATTCGTGATAATGGACATGTGAAGACATGTATTAATGAAGCTATCCCATAGTGGTGTATGGGGAGCAAATTAGGAGTCTTCATGAAGCAACAATGATCAAGTGTTGCATTCCGGCTTGGGTGGAGCTTGAAGTGTTGTCATCAAGATCAAGCGGTATGCGCAAGGCAAAGGTATGGCCTTCCTAGGTTTTCCTTTTACCGGTCTCAAGGTGGTTGTTGGGAGACCGGTTTATAGGATAGATAGCCGCACTATCAAGAGGGGCTCTCAGTTGTGTAACTTGATCACATTGTCATACGGAGCTCAATTGTTTGCATACTTTGCATCTTCCTATTTTGTTTCTTCTTGGTGTTTCTCCATGTGAGGTTCTTAGGCTTGTTTCTAGCTCTTCAACAAGCCCATGTTCATCGAAAACAGAATCTATATGCATCTTCTATGGCGTTTTCGAGTTTGAAGGTTTTATCGGTTCTTATTTAGGAGGCTTATTAACTTTCTTCATTTGGTTCTATCCTACTTTGTTGGGATATGATGTTTCTCTGTACAATCTTGTAGAGCTTGTTGTCCTCGTCAAAACAAGCCCAAGATCATCGAAATCGGAGTCCGGATGCAAAAGTTATTGCGTTTTCCGTGAAGTCAGTTTCATCCCGGTTGTGGACCCAGTTCTACCGGCTCCCAGACCGGGTGGTCCGGTGCCAGCACCGGAAAACCGAGATTCAACCGGGTTTCAACCGAGATTCAACCGAGATTTTCGGTTTTGCTATACCGAGTCTATCGGAGTGTAAGATCCCTCCCTTTATAAAGGTAAGGATCCCTGTGATTGCAATGCTAGTCCCTGGATCAATGCTAGCATCCACAGTTTAAGATGAAGTACACAGAGACAAAGGTCATTATTACATATCATTCCAGAGACAAACATAGTCTTTTACAACTCCATGGCCATAGGCCTAATACAAGATTCCAAATATGGAATAAGATAAATAAGTCTTCATCTTCATGTGCCACAGGCAAACATGTTGAGTGTAGACTCATAACCCCTAATCATCATCAGAATAACCTGCAACATCACAAGTTACAGCCACAGTGGGTCAATACATTGTAATAGTATTGGCAAGTGATACCTTAGTAGAATATTAGCATCTAGATACTACATGAATTTGGCTAAGTGTAGCTTAGGCTTGCTTTGCTCAAAATAGGTTTTACCTATTAGTTGAAAACACTAATTTTTTCTTTGACCAAAACTTTCCCAAGGAATCACCAATAGAAATTGGTGAACCTTCACCCTTGTTCAACCACAAGTTTTAACTTAGAAAATTGGGATGAGGAGATTCTTGATAGCTTCCATGTCTTGATGCTCAAGTTGTCCCATACCAGGGACATGGCTAAGTACTTAGATTCTTCCATCTGCAGAGGTTGTGCACTTTCCCCACAAGACTTGATTTTCACCAAGACAGGACCTTTCAGAAGCCTTCCCTTAGACCAAATGGACGCGCTCCAAACCTATCATCCCACTACCACCAACTGTCCAAATGGCTAAGTTATTGCAACCTATATGATCCAGGCAGAGCCCATAATGCCATGTGGCTGCACTAGAAGCTTCTTAACATTTGGCATCTCAAATCCCTTTGTTCCTGGGTGGCTTTCCACAAGTGAGATACACAAGGTAATCCATAGAAATGGGCCTTGTGTAACCACTCAACACAAAGCAATCTTTCCATTCCACCCAGGTGTTTCATTCACTTAGTTGTTTTATTAAACAAAACATAAGTCCAAAGACTTAGAAATATTTCTCATAGCATGATTATATAATCCACCCTTGGTTGCTACTAGCTAGGATAAGCATGGCAATAGCAAGTACTTTAACTTAGAGGAAATTCTAACATTGTTACAAGTACTAGGATTTCCCCAAGCATAGCATATAGATACTTAGCAAAATAATCATGCAAGACCTATACAAAATATTTCTAATGCATAGGTAAAATTTTGGGAAGGAACATGAAGCACCACTTGCCTTGATAGTTTGGGTAGTAGCAACAATCTTCACAACCACAATCACTATTAGCACCAAAATCTACACATAAAATAATGGCACCAAAATCACATAACAAAATATACAAACAAAAATATATGAATGCATGCAAATGCCATGGGATGGTTTTTCTACACCAAACAAGACAAGTGTACAGTACATAAACAAGACCAAGATACTCAAAATAAATTTTATTTGATCTTTAAAACATTTTCCAAAATTTTCCCATACTCAAATTAAGCCTACAAATGTCTCTGCAAAAACAACTATTTTTACAGAGGCAAAACATTAAACACAATGCTTAAACAGATAGGATTTTCTCTCCTGATTCCAATGATATAAAATTTGCAAAATTTGAACGTGTGGATCAAAAGTTATGAATTTCACAAGTTTGAATCACTAATAGATCTAAATTATGTTTTTAAATCTAAACCCTAGCCACGCGGCAGCTTCTGATTCGCTGATAACAATTCGCACGGATCGATCGATGAGGGCCATTGGATTAAAGTGTCTGCGCATGGCCCAGATCTAAACATACCGCCTCACTAAGTGATTCTATGTTAGACCTAGATCTAACGGCTACCGATCAAACGACCAAGGTTTGGCGGCGCGCGACGACGGTGAGCGGCGGCGCGCTCAGTCTACGGCGTCGCGGTGGCTACAGAGGGGGCTGGGGTCAGTGGAGGAGATTACCAGACTCGCAGAGGTGTGCTAGAGCTCAACGTAGCAGTGGTTTGCCAAGGGGCGCACGGACACGGTGGGAATTCCTCGCCGGAGTGTAACCTGACGTCGGGTGTGGTTGTTCGTCGTTGTTGCGGGAGTTGTAGACCATGCCAGAGTGAAACAAGCGATGAGTTAGATGCGCACGAGTCTGGCAAAAACGTGAGCATCAAAAAGAAAGACGGGGGCGGTCGGGAACTACCAGGAGACGTCACCGGAGTTGAGACAGACGGCAGCGCTTGCTTGACGTTGAAGTTGCCGATGAATGGGAGCGCGCGCGGGCGAGTGGGTGATACTGGCAGGTGTAGAGGGAGATGGGGAACTCGCTCGTGGTGTCAGGAAGGTAAGGGGAGATGGTGGTTGGACGGAATTCGAGCTGGAGCTCGTCGGAGCAGTGGGTGGTTCGGGGTCGATTTCGAGTAGCCTAGGGGCAGAGAGGGGGTGGCGACTGGGGAAAAGGAGGGGAAGACGCAGGCGGTTAAGTATGTAAGGTCGGGGGAGAGAATTACTCGCGCAATCAATCGGATTGATGCGAGGTTTAATCAACAGAAACAGCCGGCGTAATTTGGGGAAGAAGGGGTCGCGGGGTGGAGACGACAACGGGCGTGTGGGGCCTGGCGTTCAGTGAGAGAGAGACATGCAGGGTGGGGTCGGGTCGTCAGTGACTGCGCGGGTTATCCTAGTGGTGCGAAACGTTTTCCTGCAGGAAGGACCTGCTGGGCTAAATGGGCTGAGTGGCTGGGTTGGGCTTGATTAGCTGGTCTGCTCTATTTTTTCTCCCTTAAACCTTTTTATTTTTCTAATTGAATTTCTGGTTTGAATTTAAAATCTCAAACCAAATCTGTTTCAAATGAAACTTTCTCCAAACACAAGTTTGTTGATTCTTGCATCCTGGGATGTGTAAAACATATAATCTCACTCAAATTCAAAATGGGTTTGGAAAAGAGGTTTAAACCAAGCCTTATTTAAATGTCCATAAGTAGTAAAGGAATGGTTTATAATTCTTAATTTGTTTTTGAACTTTGATCAAGCTTTGGAATTTATCAAACAATCCTATGAACAACCTCAATGGTTTAAAATAAATAACCCCTCTCACTAGAGAGTACCCTTGGGTCAAACTTTGCTTGCATAAAATAATGAGCATACAAAAGCTTATGTTTTGTAAAACTTTGATAATACTCCTATCATGCTCATGGATGCATGGATGATATGCATGCTTTTGAAAACATGATTTTAGGGATGTTACACCGAGACTGTGTACTAACCCTTATACCGGTTGATATCCGGTTTTCTGTTCTAGGAACCAAACCATCCGGTTCTGGAGCCGGTCTAATCGAACTTTCAACCGGATTCGCACAGTTTTCTCCCAACGGCCATATTTGCTTTCCACTATAAAAGGGGGTTCTTCCCCCGACGTTTTAGAGTGTTCTTGACCACGAAATTGACCTCCATTGTTGAACCTCTTGAGCTTGCTTCCTCCCCCTTCCCTCCTATGATTCTTGCATCTTTTTGAGGCCTTTGGAAGAGGAGATCTAGATCTACAATCCCTACCAACCAATTCCTCCTCTAAGTGAGGGGAACCCATTGGATCTAGATCTTGGAGTCATTTGTTGACTTCCACCATTGTTCTTCCTCTCTTATTCCTCCCTAGCACTTGTTGTTTTGGTGGTATTTGAGAGTGAAGGATTTGAGCACCCTTCGTGCTCTTGCTTTGCATTCTTGCATAAGTGGTGAGCTCTCCATTATGATTTGTTCGAGTGAGAGACCGTGAGCTTGTTACTCTTGGAGGGTGACCTCCTAGTTGGCTTGGCGGTTGGTGCCACGGTGTTCTCTTCGTGGAAGATTGTGAAGAGACCCGGGCTTCTCCTTCATGGAGCTTGTGAAGTGGTTGTGGAGCTTGCCATCTCCGGAGTGGAGGAAAAGCTAGCCATAAGGAAAGGGCCTATTCCTTCGTGGGATAGACTCGGAGAAGAAGGTGAGCCTTTGTGGCGCGTGAGGAATCCTTCGTGGAACCTCACACCTCTCCAACATGACGTAGCCCCCTTCCGAATGTGGTGAACATGGGAATACATCTTCGTCTCCGCGTGCCTCGGTTATCTCTTTATCCAAGCTTACTTTCCTTGTGATAGCCATCGAGCTTCAAGTACTTATATCTTGCTTATCACTTGTGGTATATTTATCTTGTGCTATCTTGCTTAGCTTAATTTGTTGTTGGTGCACTTAGTTGAGCCTAGTGTATTTAGGTTTCACATTGCTAGCATACTTCCTACAAGTTCTACCCATTTAATAGGTTTCCAACCTAAGGTCAAAGCTTTTGCTCTAATACCAGCTGTGGTGACCCAGCATACCACTGCATGTTGTAGTATACTATAGTCGTGGACATAACACTCACAGAGTACCATTCCGCAGATAGCACATCCTTAGAGTGGTACATTAGAAACAAAGCGAGTCCACCACATACATTATCATTATTACGACCAGAAATTACATGACGACTTCGAGATCCTCCTAGGTCCATAGAGGTATCCCGATGACTCATGGCTAAACTATAATAACTCGGAGAACAAGATAAAAGAGCAACTAAACTTCAAGGCTTATACGAGAGTGAATATATATAGAGGATAGAGATATATGCTACCGAACTTGATCTCTATAGATGACACATCTACGCTTCTGATACTTCGGTCTCCATTCCATAGATGTTTTCGTAATTGTCCCCTTTGACGCTTCCGGATACTTCTGGTTCCTCATAGCGGAATTCTTCTTGGTCGTCAACTGGATATATTATTTCCTCTTCCTGATCTTTAATGTCTTCAGAATCTAGCAAGGGTTAATAAGATACGTTGAGTACGAGCATACTCAGCAAGTTCACTAAAAAGGAGTGTTTGATGCACTATCTCTACAGCCACAGACCATAGGTCGTAGGCAATGCAGGTTTTCGTAAACATTTCTTCAAAGGTTGCTTATTCTGAAAAGCGATGTCCGTCAGCCTTCACGGGTTTACCAGAACTTTTATGGAGTTCCTTTCCCGACGCGTTCGTAGCTCCTTCCCAGAACAGGGAGTAACAAGTTACAGTTCTTACACTCTGCAGAGGTGCGTTGCTTTACCCATGAGAGATCTTAGCTTTGTTGCACATCCGGACACGCATTCTGTTCACACTTCCTTGGTATGAGACCCAGACTAAGATCCATTCCAATCACTTTCCTTCTCCGTGATCCCGCATATAGCGCAATTATTGTATGCCCAAACTCAAGGTAGACATTTCCCCGTATAAAACGGCTATACCTTAGTTGGATACACACAATAACCATTAACACTATTAATCTATCTTTTGTAAGCCCAGATCCACGGTAGACTTTTCCCCGTATAAAACGGCTATACCCACGATCTGCAACTTATAAATTCCCAGAGCAGTGTCCGATGCATGCGATAGGGAGCCGATCCAGCCGACTTCTCCGTCCCATTCCAAATCTCATGGTTAACGCGTAATATACGGCGCAAGAATCACTGGCGACATTGGTTGTTAGGTCCTAGATAATATGTTCCTTTACCACTAGAACTTTCATAATAGGTTATTACCTCATGGTAAATAACCTATAATTATATTATTATGAAAATAGTGTTTTCTGACCTTTCTGAAATGCAGGTGATGACAACACTGGATTTGCAAAATACTTTACAGAAAATAATCAAAGGACATGAGCAAGTGTGAACTTGCCTTGATATAGCAGAGTATTGTAGTCGAATGTCTCTACTTGACCCTGGACCTCGGGTTCTACAAGAATACCATCATTGCCCAGTAAGGACAATGTTTAAAGAAGCAATATGCTATTATGCATAAGTAATGAGATGCATAATGTAAAGTCCCAAATAATTCCCCAACCATTACAAGTGAGTTGTATTTAGATGATTTGTTTAGGATGTGATTTATCTTGAATTTTACTTCGTAAAAGAGTGTAGTTGTAAGGGTTTTTGGATAACATATAAGACATGAAAGTAATGTACAATCGTAATACAATTATAAGATTGGGTGATATCATGTAATTATTATAAGGTTTATGTTTTAATTTTGTTATGGCTTAAAAGAAATGGTATAGTTTTTATTTTGGAAGTGGCAAAAAGAATAACATTTGAAGAAAATATTCTTTATGTTATGTTATTTAACTCTACAGATCAATAAGATTAAAGTTATGGTTTCTGAAAAGGTTTAAATGATCTTGAGCCATTATATATCTAGCTTGTGATATATCAGACCAAGGTTAACTATAAAGATATAATTGGAATTGAGGACATAACATTTATGGCATTACACAACAATTAGGGTTTTTCTTAAGCATGATGAAATTTAGTCTTAAAGACTTAAAGATAGCATATTTAAAATTTATAGATTACACTATACGATTTTATTATATAAAGAAAATAGGTGAATTTCTTTTATGATATATTTAGTTAATACCAAGTTTGTTAAATATAATTATATATGAATTGAGATCACTTACTTCTAATTTAAATTAATGATTTGCAAAACTAACTTTGTAAATCTTGGACTTATAGTTGGTTAAGAATTTTAAAGGAATATTATAAAATTGATTGTTTATATTTGGATAGTATTTTAAATCATAATTATGGTTTAGACTATTTTAGAGTTAAAAGATTGTGTTTTGAACATAATTATTTCTTTCTTAGGAAATACTGTTAAATAATTAATAAAACAACTATCTCATTTTAATAACTTAAATAATTGAAGATAAATGATCTAAGAATTTTAAAATGTTTTTGGAATAATATATTTAGTATTATCCTAGTAAGTATTCTTACTTAAAATCTTAAAATTGAATTTAATTTATTTTTCGTATTATCTTGATTTTTTTCATAAATTACTCAATTATTTAATGTTTTTAAATATTTATTTTATGTTTTATTTGTGAAATTTTAAGTTAGTATTTTTATAAGATAAGAGATTTATTTTTATGCATGAAAGTGATTTTTATTTATTTTTAGGAATTTTTCCGAATTTATTAAATTTAATTTAGTTATTTAAGGTGTTAATACTTATTTGTATTTTATTAAACTAAAATAAATATGAATATATTTTTTCTTAGGTGGATATTATTTTAATAAACATTTGATGTATTAAATATATTTTTACGATTTTCCTACATTTTTCTAGAGATAAAATAGTCTATAGGGGTATCTTGGTTATTTCCTTATTTTAGCTTATATTATTATTATCATTATTTTTATTAGAACCTGTTTGGTTGGTAATAAGAACGGCCCGGCCCGGCCCAGCCAGGTCTGGCTCGGGGTCAACCCGACCCTGGCCCCTTCACCCTTCTCGCTCACGCGCATACACACAGACATATCTTCATCCTCCTCCATTCGACTCCACCGCCGCTGCCGCTTGCTCCCATGGCCCGCGCCGGCCACATCCAGCTCCGTCGCTCGCCATATGGCCTCCCCTCGGTCTTCCCCTTCTATTTCCCTATTCCTTGAGGTTGCTTTATTCCCCACGCAAGCTTCTGTGAAACCCTAGCCGTGCGACTAGGGTCGGCCGGCGCGGCACCAGCGCCCTTCCCCCCCGGCCGTTCTTCCCTAACGGCTACGATCTCCTCTACTAGGAACGCACTATATCGTCGGCTCCTTCGAGTTTCTGCTTGAGCCCACTGTTCCCGGCCCTTCCTGTTTTTTCCTTTGGTGCTTCTACTTCCTCCTTCTTGACTTGACCAATCTCTTGACGCTGACAGGATGGCAGGTTAAATTGCAACCCCAGCGTCCACGACTCGCTGCTCTAGGTTTGGTTATTGTGGTTGATGTTGTGGTGATGCTCTGTTAGTGCTGTTGCTGACGGGACGGCAGTGATGTCGTCAACGCAACCTCGCTGCTGCGCTGCGTCCAGGCTTCGTCACGCCTACGCTCCAGGTGCTTGGCACCCTCGGTGAGTTTTATTATGACCGTCCTTCGAGCCGATGGCTGTGCTCAGTGGCCTGGAGTGTTGCTTGAGCTCGTGTTGTTGTGGAACGAGCCTCTTGGATTTGATATTCAGCTTGAGCTATTTATGATCCTGGTTGGGTACTATGTATAAGTAGCTTGTAGTAATTTTCATTGAGCTGTGATGTTGGTTGTGGTGTGGTGGTCTCCTGGACATGTGCCATGCCCATGGTTTTTTATTTAAACTACTGGTTACTAGTTAGATTATTTGACCCGACTTTGCTCTAATTTGGAACTTGGGAAAAGGATCTGACTTCATGTCCTTATTGACAGTAAAAGAATGTACATATTTGATTCCTAGATTCTTCTACTAGGAAAATGATATGTGTTGATTGGATTGCCATTGTTGCTTAAAAAAATAGCTTATGTAATATGAATGTGCTGTTGTGAAACCTCTTTGAGAGTGAACACATCAACATAGATCATTCTTATGATTTGCTATACTTTTGTTTACAGAATGTTGGTCCATGTCCTTGCCAATGATGCCAAGTCTAAGGCTGTACTTGTGTTGCACATGATCATATATAATTGTTGCCTTGCAACTGATTTGGCTAGTCTCTATGTACAAACTTTGTGGCTACTGTAGCTAGGCTATGCTGTTGTGGTACCTCCCTATAGGATGCACAACAAAGTAGATCCTTCTACATGATTTCTATAAAGCATGGTTGGCAAAAATAAAATCATGGGCAATTGCCAAGGATGCAAAGGCTGAGGCTGGTTTGGTAGATTAATTATGGAGTTGTATGGATGGATTTTCCTTAGCTCTAGGATGATCTAGCATAGTAATTCTATGCCAACTGAGAGCTCCTATCCCTACATGATTAGCTCTCTTGAGTGGATAAGAAATCATACTACATAGATTCTGTACCACCTATTGTTTGTGTGTGATCTATGGACTGTTGGAAATCTTGATTTGGCCTGTGATGCAAAGTCTGAGGTCAAAGTGATAACATAAGTATATCTGGTTGTAGCACTATGCTTTGCTTCTATGATGATTTTATACTCCACTTGAGCATAAGTCCGAGGAGATGATCATTTTACACTAAATCATGCTTGGAATTGTTATGAATAAATATTATGTATGATTGATAATAGTGCAACCTTTTGTTGTTGCTGAATCTATGCTATGATTGGTGGTTCTTGGTGCAACTTGTTCCTGGGTGCTTCTTGATATGCTCCTCCTTGTTCAATTAGCTAGCTTATTGTGCTTTTGTCCTACTCCTTATGCTTCTCACCTCCTCCTGGTGCTCTTGAATGGCTTCCTCAAGCAACCAGGGCACTAGTGATGTGGTGATGATGTACTATGGGGTTTTGGTGCTGAATCTACAAACTCTTGGGTGTAGATATGACATGGATGGGTGATATAAGTTGGGTGTATTTGTTGTTCTTGCTATGATGAAGAAAGTTCAGCATAGAACTCTCTCTGCTACGGCTGTGTACTTATCTCAATCTCACAACACCCCCTTTGTTGACAGCACATCCACATGCAGCTGTGTGTGAGCTGCATGTGTGCTTGCCTCACTCAAATGGATCAGATCAAGTAAAAATTGGATCTTTTGTTGAGTATTATTGTTTGGCTTTTACCTTTTACTAAATTGGTGAAACTTGCCCCAATTTGCCTATGATGTGGACCTGAGGCTAGATTTGCAATAAGAACAAATACTACTTTATTTGGCCCCTATTTACTCTGCTCAATGATGTGAATAGCAATGCGTTTAATTGACAAACTGAGAGCAAACCAATTAACACTAACCCCTCTCTTTTTGTCTTTTAGTATTTGTTTGCAGGTGCAAGAAAGAATACAAGAGATCAAAGTAGATAGAGATTCTAGCTTAGATTTATGGCTTTTGTAATCTTCTTATTTAATTGTAATAACAATGTAATTCTTATATACTTTTTTAAAGCTTTACTTTTTCTTTATTTGTAACTATTCATCTATGTAATGACTTCTAATTACTTGTATTCTTTTTTTCTTTGTAGTATTAAATAAATATTTCTTCTTATTTGTTTTTCTTTGAATTACATTATTGTATGTGATTTATTTATTTCAATTACTTAATTGTAATTTACTTTTATTCTTTTATTGTTAAAAAACAATGTAATATGTCATGTATTCTTATTAATAAAGAATTATTTTTATATCATTATTTTAATTATTTTCGTTTACTGAGTTAAGATATTATTATTCCAAAACTTCTAAATTCAAATTTGAATTGGATTTGGATATTCAAAGTAGAGTTCAAATTCTACCCCTCCACAAACAAAAATAATACCTAAAGGTCATGTCAAAATCTATTGCACTCATTGTGATGGCTAATTTATAATCCATTAAAGCAAGAGAGATTCTGATCGCTCTAGGGTTTTAGTTTGCGAAAAATTTACCCGGATTTTCATATGCATGCATGCAGATGCACAAAATCCTAAATCTACCCTTCGTTTAGTCCTAAATGCTGGGATGTTACATGATGCATCCACTACGGACTCAACAATCGCTAAATATGAGCTCCCACCTCCCCTAGGTCCACTCGAGGATCACCTAAGCCAATTCGGTGACCCAGCATACCACTGCATGTGTAGTACACTATAGTCGTTGATATGATATCCACAGAACACCGTTCCGTAAATATCACATCCCTCAGAGTGGTACAACAGAAACATTGCGGGTCCATATTACAAACATAAACACATTATTATTATTACAATACCAGAATTTCAAGACTTCCAAAAGATTCAACTTACAAACCAAAATATAAGTGTTTCAGCGGAAGTTTCAAAGTGAAAACTTAAACTCCAAATTGAGCTCAACAACTTATTGCTATATATATTGTTCATGTTGCTCGGCTCAAGTGGCTCCTAAAACTATAGTAATTATTCGGACTCTTGGAACTCTCCTCTGTAGACGATATCGTAGGCATCCCCTTCTACGACTCCATACAAGTTGGGCTCTTCATAGAATACCTCCTCTTGGATCTCAGTTGCATACATTGGAGTATCTTCGGGATTCTTAGAGTCTAAGCAAGGATTCAAAGGAAAGGATGATGCAAGTTCATTATATGCAAGGTGGGAAGTTTGATGCTCTATCTACCACCTCGGACTATCAGTCCTTGGAACTATGCAGTTTTTGTAAATCTTTCTTCAAAGATTGATTTTATTATGAAAAGCTATGACCATCAGCCTTCACAGGTTGACCAGAACTTTCATGGAGTTCCTTTCCTGCCGTGTTCGTAGCTCCTTCCCGGAATAGGGAGTAACAAGTTACAGTTCTTACACTCTGCAGAGGTGCGTTACTTTACCCATGAGAGATCAACTTCCTTGTTGCACAACCGGGCGCACTTTCCCGTCCACAATTCCATGATGTGGGGCCCAGTAGTTGGTCCAAGCCAATCACTGCCCTCTCCGTGACCTCATATGTATGCATGATCCTTCGGGGCCGGCTCACCTCCGTCAAGCCCCCTATCGCGCAGGCTAAAACCCTGATGAGTTCCCGAAGACTCTATGACTTGGTGATGCCCGGACGAGTACCATTTAAATGTACTATTGTAACACCCCCGGTCACTCCGGACCGACGGCTGTCACTTCTGGCAGCTCAATAGGATCTCTAGACTAACTCCACAGACCAACACTAGTCTTTTCTGCGCACTTTGTCCTCACTCATGCGCACCCGGTTACCCACTTCCCGGTCGGTCACCCATCCTAGAATTGCTCTAGGCCAAGCACGCTTAACCTTAGAGTTCTTTTCGAATGAGCTTCCGGAAAAGAAGTTGCAACTTGTTGGTATGGGTTTCCTATCAATCCTATTGAGCCATGCGCCAGGGTCTCACATACACCCACCCTTAGAAGATCGACGTCCTCGTCGATCAACCACAAGCCAGGAACGTCCCCTCTTGCCACACGTCTGTGCGTCCAGTGCCGGCACATGTGCCATGCCGTGTCCACTCCGGGCCACACGCGTCATGCGCCACATGTCCGCCACTGACCCGCACACGCCCGTTTAACCGCGAGGGTCGACTCTGATACCAATTTGTAACACCCCCGGTCACTCCGGACCGACGGCTGTCACTTCTGGCAGCTCAATAGGATCTCTAGACTAACTCCACAGACCAACACTAGTCTTTTCTGCGCACTTTGTCCTCACTCATGCGCACCCGGTTACCCACTTCCCGGTCGGTCACCCATCCTAGAATTGCTCTAGGCCAAGCACGCTTAACCTTAGAGTTCTTCTCGAATGAGCTTCCGGAAAAGAAGTTGCAACTTGTTGGTATGGGTTTCCTATCAATCCTATTGAGCCATGCGCCAAGGTCTCACAACTATATCCCTAAACACCATTCATAGATAATCTAGACACCAAAAGTGTGGGGCGTAAGGGTGCCCACCCATATGTTGGATCCGTACAAGGAATCACAATGTCACGTTAAGGTCATCTTGCCTCCATACGAGAGGAAAAGGATACGGCTGAATTCTCCATCCCATTCCAAATCTCATGGTTAACGCGTAATATACGACGCTAGAATCACTAATGTCATGGGTTGTTAAATTCCTAGGTGATTATCATTGCTGCAAATAGAAACCTAAGTTCTTTTGCTCCACTATATCATCACTTAGGATGATATCAACAATTTATTTATTTGAGAAAATAATATCTTCTTTCCTTGGAACATAGATGATAACACACAGTTTATAAATACTTTGGTAAAGACTCTTCAAAGGACATGAGCAAGTGATGAACTTGCCTTGTGATTGCAAGGTAGTGAAGTCGGATGCTTGCACTGGACCTTGAGCTTCTATGTCTACAAAACATCATTATTGCCCGGTAAGGACAATATTTAAAGAAGCAAAATGATTATGCAAATAATGTAATGCATTATTTAGTTTGGTGTGTATTCTCCCCCATTATTTTAAATTATAAAAATTCTTTTCATAAGTAAATAATTTATAAATATTAATTATTAATATTTATTGAATATTGTATTCCTTATTTTCTTTTATTTTATTTGAATTTTACTTATTTAATAATTCCTTTAAGAATTATTATTAACAAAATATATAAATTATTTGTTTAGTATTTTTCTAAAATACTACAATATTGGTATATAATAAAAGTGATTTTTATTTATATTTATCATCTTTCTTTAATTTATAAAATTCCATAAGGAATATATATTATAAAATTCTTGATAAAAATTATATGCCCAAAATTTTATTTCGTATTTTATTTAGATAGATTGGATTATTGTGAATCCAAAAATATTTTATTTATAATTTTTGGATTTTTATTTTGGTCTTTTCTTAATTATTAAAATTTGCTTTAGGTGATTGGGCTGGCTATGTTGGGTTTATTGGGCCGTTTTGGCCCAATTTGGCATAACCAAAATGACTCCCCGAAGGGGTTCTGGCCCTACCAGCCCACTCTCTCTGTCTCTCTCTCGTTCTCATCTCCTCCTCCCTCGACCTCGTGGTCGGCGATGCCACCGCCGGCGATTCACGTCGCCATGGACGTCGCCGGCCGCCACCGTGATGCATGGGGTGGTTGTTGACCCTGCTCCTCCTTCCTGTACATCTCGATTTGGACCTGGGGCCCTCCTATGGCCAGACTGGATCCGTCCCAAACCCTAGGGTTTGGGGTGGTGCTGGTGCTGGTGCTGCCGCCGCCGCTCCCATGTGTTGTGGTGGTGTTCCTCGCCTTCAGGTGTGGCTATGGTCGCCGCCTCGGCGTGGTGCGGGTCGCAGTGCCCCTTGGGGTGCTCCCCGTGCTTGTCTACACCCTCTGCTTCCTCTTCTCGCCCACAACAACAACCTTTAATAAGTTGTTCTTTCTTCCTATCGTGTCCTCTGTGCTATGCCACCCTATGCTATGTGTTTTAGTGGCTTCCCCTAGCTAGTGTTCATGTTCTGATTAGGGTTCATATCCTAATTAGGGTTCTTGTTCTGATTAGGGTTCATATCCCTCCGTTGATCATATATATATATATGACGATTTGGATCTAGTAATGATGATCCCTAAGCATGATGAGTGGTTGTTTGATGTGGATTACTGCTTATAGTTGGCTTTGGTGATGCTAGTGGCTTACCAGATTGATTCCCTTGGTTAATTTGATATGGTTCAAATGATAATGTTACTGTAGAATCACTACTTGGAGATCCTAGTGATTTGAGAGTTCACCACTGTCATTACTTAGTTATTGACAGTGGTTTGTGAGTGATGTAGTCACTATACCTGTAGTGGTTGGCTTATGGATTCATATATAGTTTGAGATTAATTGGTCTCTTACAGTGATGTTATGTATACATATTCCTAGATCTGATTCCTGGTGATTGGTACCAGGAAGATGATGCTTAGTTGTCTGTGAGTTTATCTATGAAAGCTAGATGCTTAATCTGCTTGGTTTAGAAGTTGCTCTTGTGACACCATCTTAAAATGGCACACAAGTCTAGGTTCTACTACTTGGCTTGATTTTGTTAATGCTAAAGATTTGCTTAATATCAGAGATAAGTGGAACTTCTTTCCTTGAACCCTAAATCCTATGATGTTGGTCTGAGGCTTATGGACTAGGTCCTTATCTTGTTGTTCCTCATGGATCTGTTATCGTAGTGATACCAACTACTGATTCTTGAGTCAAAGTTGCGAAAATGATTTGTAGGCTTATTAAGTTATATAGATCCATAAGATCTAGAATTTCTAAGGTGCTACTCCTGTTTAAGAGATGTGCCTAGAAGTCCAGATCTTAGCTATATTTATTCTTGGAATTTAAGATATGGCTTTATAGCTAGGATAAATGAGGTTGTTCTGAGATCCTGGTGGGATCTATATAGTTTTCTAATGGCTTTTAATGTTTAAAATATTCTATGATGGACTCACACCATTTGGGTGTTTTTCTGAGAAGTTGAGTACATGACAACACATGAATTCTTGCCTAACTTAGATAGATAAATCATGTGATGGTCTTTTACTACTCACCACAACAGTGGAGTTGTCGGGGTTGCAACTTGTTGATCGTGTGGCTTGATCTTGCTGGTTGTGTGGCTAGCTTGATCTGATTCTTCTCCTGATGCTACTCCTGCTACTTCCAGCTCCTGGAACTTGTCCTTGTTCTTGCTGTCCACCTCCTGGTCTTGTTGGCTTGGCCTTGTTCTTGCTATCCACCTGATCCACCCCCTCCTTATGTCACCATCTTGATGAGATGATCAAGTGTATGGTTTGTGTGATCTGGGTTGGCTTGGTTTGGTTGCTGGTGCTTGATGTGTATGAACAAGGAAATGGTGTTGGAGTGCTTTCCCACGGCTGTGCTGAGCAGTTTTGTTTGTATGGGTTGTTGTTGCTGTGCTTCCAGCACACACCATGCATTTAGGTGTGTGTGTTGCTTGTGTGCCTGCTGCACCCTTGTGCATATGCTCAGGGAATGAAAGTTACCTTTTCATCTGTTTACCACTTAACTGCTTGGTGAAACTTGTCCCTCTCTCTGATTAAAATTATTTGACTTGTGGCTTATGGATTATGAAAGATTTATTTCTTTCCTATTGGTGAAACTTGCCCCTAAGATTTACCCAGTGATGTAAAGTTGAACAGTGCACCTCACTGTCACTAGTGAGAGTAACATTTATCCTAATCTTTTATTTCCTTTCTTTTAGTTTGTGATTTGTTTTGCAGGTACAAGACTTGAAGATTCAAGATTCAGATTAGGTTTTCTTTTTCTTTGTAGAATAGTCCCCTTGTAATATTTATTTTATTCTTTTGTAAATAAAATGTACTATATGAATAAGAATGTAATTCTACTCTTGTAAAGATTCTTTATTGGTTTTGTAATTTTCATTCTGTAACTTATTGATGAATTGATTTAAATGAAATGTATATTCATTTATTTAATTGTCAATCTTATATAGAGTTTCTGATTACTATTATTGTTTATTTATAAGTTACATTTTGTAACTTATTCATTGAATAAATATATGAAATAAATATGCATTCACTCAATTATATTATATTATTTAAAGTTTAAGTTACTAAATATTATTTCTTGATTAAATAATATCCTCACACATAATCCTAATCCTTTTAAAAATATAAACCCAAATCTCAAGTTTGAATTCAAATTCCTTTCCCCAAAACACAGTAATCCATAAAGATTATGTCAAAGTTTATAACGATCATTCTCCAAGGATATTCCTAAACTTAAAGAGTGAAAGAAACTTTGATCACTTTAATTTTTTATTTGGCGAAAAATTTATCCATATTTTTACAGATGAATGCATGCATTTGCACAGATTCCTAAATCTACCCTTCGTTGGTTCCTAAATACTGGGATGTTAGAGCCAACCCTTACTTTTTGTGGTTCATTTTTGATTTTGAACAAATTGTGGGTTCATTGTCGATTTTCTGGGGATTAGGATTTAGGTTTTCCATCAATTTGAGGAGTTTGATTAATTTGTATGTATCTAAAATTTATTGAAGTTGGAGTGAAGTGTTATAAGTTGATTTCGAAGTGGGATTTTGTGAAATTTACTCTAAATATATTGTTATGTAGCACATAATTTAAAATTCTAGTTTAGTGTGTAACCCAAAGCTCACCGATGATAATGAAATTCTGGTACAAGTATTCTAATGGTTTTGGGATTTGTTAATCTTTTTTTAGTAAAGCATATGCTTTTAATACAAAATTTGTACAGGGTTTTACGTTTGTATTGCCTACGGGTTTCATTGGCTGATATATTTTTATTTGAAATCCAAAAGCTGTCATGCTAATCAAAATAGATTCCTAATTCTTGGTGTTAAAATACTGATGAACTATTACAAGTCGTCACATACTGAGCCAAACTCCCAGAGACTCTTGTTATATATGTCTATTTGGCGGAACAGCTTAACTTTTCTACTAACCGCACAAACACATCCTTAATTGATCGATTACACCAAATCGTACTACTGCACAAATCTTCGCTTCAGTCTTCTTGTTGTTCTATATAAGAAGCGGTAAATGAAACTTCACATAAACTCGTTGTTATGCGTTGAACTATTGTTCCCTCGCTATATTGGTCGCGCTGGTCAGAGAGATGGAGGTTAGGATTGGGAGGCACGAGGACTGGGAAACATTCTTAGCATGGATTTCATAGTTGGCATTTTGTCTAATGTAGAGTTCAACGAGTTGCAAGAGACTCCGCGTTTCATGGCCTAGCATCTTGGAATGCAACGACTTGCCAGGGACTCCACGTCGCCTAACCTAGGAGTAGCATCTTTACAGCTGTCCTTAGCCTCCAACACCTGAACACATGTTCCTTTGATACTCCTGTAGCCAACACGTATTTAGACTCCCACCAATTAAGGCCCCGTTCGTTTAATCCCTTGGTGAGTGGATTGTGGCCCAATCCAGACTTTTCCAACCCTGTCATGTAAATTTTCCATGCCACTAAATTATGCTCTTGGTTTGACCCCAACCATCCAGGCCATCGATTTCCGTCCAAGTTATCCATGCCATTTTCTTATGAAATAGGTTGGAAAAAAAATCCCCACTTGACCCATGGATCGCATCCAGGACTTCTGATGAAACGCATCGAGCGAACTCAGCAGAAATGAACCGGCATAAACGAACGATCTTGAAACAAATAAAAGATAATCCATACGTGGAATTATCTAGGTTTGGATTGGGTGTAGCATGGGGTGTCATCAAATCCAATCTTGGTTCGAATCCAGATTAGGATTCAATCCCTAGCAAACGAAGGAGGCCTAAGGGCTCATTCGTTTTGTGGGGAATCAAACCAGATGTGGAACTAATCCAGTCTTGGATTGGGTTGATCCCGGGCCATCACCAAATCCATGCCAGGCTAATCCTTGATCACCGGTTGAAACCATGCGTGTTCGATTAAGCCACCTGGAGCTCACCCTCTTCTCGTCCTAGAAAACGTTCCATGGGGAGGCCGGCGATAAGAAATTTCCAGACCGACATAGAGTAAATGGGCTGGATTGAATGGAAAAACAATACAGTGTTGGAATAAACAAAGATCTCAAATTGGCATTGCTGGAAAATTTGTCCTGCCGGGCTGGACGACATGGATTGGACAGCAATCCAACTCAATCCATGACTTCCTGGGCTTAACCGAACAAGGCCTAATGCACATTGTAGTGTCATTGCAAGTGGTTCGTGGATGAACATCTGGATGGAAGATCACAGCGACGAGCATCGCTTCTGTTGTTAGGCACGGAAGCACCTTGGCGACTAGCACGCACGGTAGTTGGGACTTGGGAGTGGACAGGCGATCTGTATGCGAGCAAGAACATTGCCACTGCATTACGTAAGAAAAAAAGGAATTATCTTAACCTCATGATGTTTCTGTTATACTTCACAAGATTTTATTTGAAGGAACCAAAGTAAAAATGACTATTTGAACCGAAGCTTCGCAGGAGATACACATACACATTGTTTCTAAGGTGCCAGCGACAAGACTATACTGAATGATTCCATCACGTTTGTTATTTTACATTTTGGCAGAGGAAATTTATCCAACTTAAAGTTGAGTCGAAGTAGTATATCAATGAACTTTTGCTTTAGTATCCTCAGATAGCAAACAGCTTAATTTTGTGTCAAAACAAGAGAAAGATGCTCAAGATTTCACTATTTACTACTCCCTCCGACCCATAAGTCAACTAATATGGGTCAGAGAAAGTATCTACTCCCTCCGTCCAAGAATAGATGTCTTAGGTTTTCAAATTTTGGATGAATCTATATACTAAATAGTGTCTAGATTCATCCAAATTTTGATAAATTTGAGACATCTATTTTGAAACGGAGGAAGTATTATAATCTTGAATCTTTACAAGCCAGAGGAGGGCGATCATCCTGCCCTACAAACTCGCAAGCAAAGCAGCAGCAACTGCACATTCACAACTTGAGCTGAATAAGCGCATGATGTAATGTTTAAAATTCACTCGTCCAGCATACTAAAGAATACACAGGGTATAGGCTTAGAGAACTCAAATATATGGGGAAACATGGAAGTGTAAAGACGATGCAGTCATCATCAAAGTTTCGGGGTAGACAGTAAGGGAAAGAAAACCATCAACTACGATACAAATACATCATTCAGTTATGATCCAAGGTAACGTTTGAAAGCACGCGTGTATACAAAATAAGGGCGGTAAAGCCGAATACATGGTGAGTTGATGCAGGCGGACGTCCGTCCATACGTCCCGGCCAGTCCGCCAAATTAACCCGTCTTCTAATCAGATAACCACCCGCACACTAATACTTAACGAATTTGTTCCATGCACTAGTCTAGCCGTTTGTCCGCTTTGTCCGGTGGACTGTCCCTATTATGATAGTGCCCAAGTTACCCTCAGTAGGTCTTACTTGAAAGAAGTCATTGAAAACCCAAGTAGGCTCTGCTTTGGCATGTCATGGAGCAGCCAGGTGACAATTGCAATTCTGATGTAAAATGTTGGGAATCACCTCAGATAGGGTCAAGCTAAGGTAGAGATAGTTGCTGGATGAAAAGGATGACCGGGCCGAATAATACAAATGTCGGCCGAATAAGGACCTGATTATTCCGAGTAAGCCTGATAAGGCTTAACTCGGCCGACATATTACATATGTCGGCACAATATCTACTATATTTCATACTTGCAGGTGTGCGCTTGGCCGAGTCATACAGGGCGAGACTAAGTCACAATGAAGCTTGCTCGAGAAGGAGAGGACGAACCCAGAAGTCAACACTGCGATCTGTCTCTCCTTCAGGAATCTGCACAGTGCCAAGCGCTACAGACAATGGTCAGAGGGACAGAAGAGCAGAAGAGGGGTCACGGAGGTGACAGTCCCACATCCCAACGCTCACATGTCGTGGGCTCTGGGTTATTGCCATCGATAGAAGAGAGACAGGAAAAGACTCCCACCGAATTACTATTTTGGGATGAGCATATTCGAGGAATATGTCATCCACGTCAGCCCTAATATAACCTGGCCACCCTTTTATAAGGTGAGTCAGGACCTCAAAAGAGGGGGATCGATTCATTTTACACTTAGAGGGAGTTGAGAGCTTCTTCCTCCTCTCCTTCTGATACAGCTCAAGGAGTAAGTGTAACCATAGTTGATCAAAGAAAGGATCGTGAGTGACTTGTTCGTGTGTAGAAACCACTACATCATCCCTCCCTGGATACCTCTAGCACACATTGGCATCATCTTTAGCCTATCCATGGCATCTGCCGTGCCACCACCATGACAGTTGGCGCCCACCGTGGGGCCAGTAGCTGTGCTAGCTGGAGTCAAGATCCAGACAGAAAACTTCATCGCCACCGACGAGCGCATCGTCTCCGAGATCGTGCAGCGCTTCGACATGTGGGACTACGTCAACGACAACACGCACCACTTCGCCAGGCGCTCTCCACCGTGCAATGGGGTCTTCATCAACCTAGGCGCACACAAGGTGTACGTCGGCGTCGACGTTTCCTGCATCTACCCGCAGCGAGTCATCCTCACGGGAGAGCCTCCCCTCAGCGCTGCTAGCGGTCCGTGTATCACTCGCCCCGCAGGAAGCGTCGAGGTGATGATGACCGCGCCCACACCAGCAGCAGGCGCAGGAGCTGGGCCAAGCAAGAACCCGGCGGCACCAGCTCCGGCAGCAGATCCGGCGGTCACGGATCCAACAGAAGTTCGCGATGTCACACCGAAGGCAACTCGAATCAGAGGGACACCCTTAGAAAGGCCAGAGAACATCTTGCAGGAAGCAATAAATAACTTAACCACTCCTATAGCTCCTATTGTAAACCCGGCTCAGGTACATGCCAAGTTAGAGGAAACTCGGTTGAAAATGTTAGAGGAGGCTAGGAGGGTAGCAACACCGCAACAGTCGCTTAACATCACTTTGCGCGAGTATGCTAAGGCAAACAAGCTCGACACTAGCCTAACTCGTCTAGATGGTGTTAGAATAAGGGGAAAGAACCTCCTTAGTGATATAAACAAGGAACATGAGTCTAGGCAAGGTGATTCGGCTGACCCAGGGCTGCCGAGATATAGCACCCCAGCAAAGAACCTTAGGGCGACAAATGCAGCAGCCTTCGAGATAGATGGCCTGACCGATGAATCCTGGCAGAGGCAACAAGAAAGAGTCATTGAGCTGGTGCGCATAACAAACAAGCAGAATGAAAAACTACTCAAGTACAACCCGGCAAGACTCGGAGGTTCACATGTGGTTCATTTGGCTGGAGCTGCCCCGACAATGTCAGCTGTCGCGGCATCTTCACTCGGCGGAGGATCAAGGAAAGACAAGGCAGTGACCTTGGGAAGAAGGGATAAACAGATGGTCCCATATGACCCGACAGTGGCTGGGAAAGAAAATGTAAACCAAGGCAATGCAAGCCGAGGTAACAGTGGGAATAGAAACCCCGATCATGGCAATGGTGGTCAAGGAAACCACGAGCAGGGCAACCCATGCCAAAATCATTCAGCTGGAGGAAGGCAACATCCTCCACAAGATCGCCAGCCGAGATATGAACCTTAGCAAGGAAGGGATGCAGGACCAACCCCGCATAACCCGGCACAGAACAGATATAATGGCAGTTATTCGTAAATGGAGAATGCCGGATTTGATAGGCCCAGTCACTATGGGATGGAAGAAAGAGCAGCAAACAAAAACTTGCAGCCATATGATGCAAGGTTGAAATTCGACAAGATATACAGATCCGAGTTATTGAAAGAGCAAGGTCCTCTTGGTACAGCATGCTTTGGACCTCGGATCATGAGGGAGCCACCCGTGCTGAATTTCCAGTTGCCAAGAGGGACAAAGACATACAATGGAAGAACAAAGCCACAAGATTGGTTGATTGATTATGCAACTGCTGTGAAAATCGCGGAAGGCAACCTTAGATGGGCAGTGAGATATGTGCCACAAATGTTGGAAGGGCCTGCAAGAGTGTGGTTAAATAACTTGCCAGCGGGAAGTATCAAATGTTGGTTAGATTTCGAGGAGATATTTGTGAGCAACTTCACGAGGATATATAAGAGGCCAAATAGACCTCAACAGCTCGCCATGTGCAAGCAGAGACCGAATGAGACTGGTCGAGAATTTCTGACTCGGTGGTGCAACCTCAGGAACTCGTGTGAAGTGGTGATTGAATCGCAAGCGATTGCTTGGTTCGCACAAGGGTGGAGTGTAAGTGTGTTGTGGCAGAGCCTACAAAGAGATATGCCAACCACATTGGCCGAAACGATTCGGATAGCCGACTCATATGCATTGGGAGATCTGACTCAGCCGGAGCTTATGCTGGTTGATCAGAATGATCAGCATGAGCATTATGCTCGTGATAGTGTCGGGTCATCCCGGAGGAATGAATTCCGAGGTAGGCGAAGAGACGATAAGCCAGATTACCGGTAAAATTCGAGTTAAGTTGCAGCTGTAACCCAATATCAGCTGAGTGTTGGGGGTAATCAGTGTCAAAAGAAGAGTTCACAACAATGGACCCCGAGGAATGACGGCAAGAAACAGTGGACCCCTGAGCAAAAGAAGCAATGGCAAGAGAGGCTGAAGTACACTTATGAATCCATGCTAGATCAGCCTTATAAGTTTCGTACTCCTAAGCCGGCCAAGCTAGCGAATCATACAACTCGACAGTGTGCTTGGATGAAAATGGCAATGGGCGGTACAGAGCCGAGTCAGTCGAATCTGAGACCACAGCTCACAGGAGGCAATGCGCAACAACAACTTGCTCTGCCTCCTCCACAGCCGATATATGAGAACCAGCCACCACCTAGGTATGAGAACCATGATAGGAGAGAAGCAGTACACCAAGTGGCGAATCCGAATCAGGAGAACCATGGAGACCCCGGCCAAGGGGGCATAAATAAGTACATAGAGCATCATCATGCCTATTGTGTGTTCGCAACAGAGTTGACGGATAAGAAAAGCATGTGGAGGAGGCATATAGAAGTAAATGCAGTCATGTCGGCTGTGCCGAGATACATGAACTGGTCAGATCAGGAAATCACCTGGAGTATAAGGGACCACCCCAAGATCATGCCAAACCTCGGATCATATGCCCTAGTGCTGGATCCGACATTCATTGGGCCGAACATCAATGTTAAGTTCTCTAATGTCCTAATTGACAATGGTAGAAGCATAAACATATTATACAAGGACACGATGCACAAGCTCAGAATCAACGAGAACATGTTACAGGCAACCAAGACTACTTTCCATTTTATTGTGTCTGGATTATCTTGTGAGCCAATTTGAAAGGTCTAGATTGATGTGTTATTCGACACAAGGGAAAACTACAGAACTGAGAATTTGGAGTTCAAAATTATAGATTTGGAGAGTTGTTACCATGCACTACTGGGAAGGCCGACATTATCAAAGTTCATTATCAGTTCTCACATCAGTTACTTGAAGATGAAGATGCCAGGACACAATAGAGTGATCACCGTTGTTGGAGATTATAGAAGATCGATGGAGTGTGCCTCGGCCGAGTCAAACCTAGCCGGGTCATTGGTGATTGCAAGAGAAAAGAGGAGGATTCAAGAAGTGACAACTTTGGCTCAGTCGGCACAGCTGAATATGCTGGCACTTGCCAACCCACATGGTAGTGTCTCTTTTCAACCGACTAAGGACACCAAGAAGATTCAAATCGATGACCAGTTCCCAGAGTGCACCGTCACCATTGGTGCCAGCCTAAATGCTAAATAGGAAAGTGAGATCGTCAGCTTCCTCCGTGAGAATCGGGATATCTTTGCTTGTTCCACTCAGGATCTGCAAGTTGTGCTGAGGGAGCTGGCAGAGAACTCTTTACATGTGAGGCCAGATGCAAGGCCAGTGAAGCAACCTCTCCGCCGCTTCACCGAGGACAGGAGAAAATAATCGAAGATGAGATAGATCGGCTCCTTGTAGTCGAGTTTATTATGGAAGTACTTCACCCAAATTGGCTCTCTAATCCAGTGTTGATAGAGAAGAAAAAAGATGATCCGAATGTCGTTGTGGTGTGACGTATGTGTACTGACTACACCAACCTGAACAAAGCATATCCAAAGCATCCATTTCCTTTGCCAAGGATAGATCACGTTATTAATTCGACCGCTGGTTGTGAGTTACTATCATTTGTAGACGCGTACTCTGGCTTTCACCATATACCGTTAAACCCCGCCGATCAAATAAAAACTACATTCATTACCCCATATGAGTTTTATTGCTATCGTACCATGTCATTCGGCTTACGTAATGCAGGGACAACATATCAAAGATGCATGCAAAAATGCTTACACTATAAAATTGGAAAACATTTCCAAGTATATGTTGATGACGTGGTAATAAAAACCAAAAAAAGTCACACACACTACTAGATAATATCCAGCAGACATTCGCGAATCTAAGGAGATACCGAATGAAGTTTAATCCGGAGAAATGTACCTTTGGTGTACCAACCGAAAAATTACTCGATTTTCTCGTATCAAGCCAAGGTATTAAAGAAAATCCGATAAAGATTCAGGCGATAGAGCGCATGGAGCTGTCGAAGTGCCTCAACGATGTCCAAAAGTTCGCAGGTTGCATGGCATCTCTGAGTCGGTTCATATGTCGGCTTGGCGAAAAGGCATTGCCCTTATATCAATTGATGAAAATATAGAACAAATTCACTTGGACACCACAAGCTAATAATGCATTCCTTGAATTAAAGAAAATGCTAGCCTCTGCACCTATTCTAGCTTCTGTAGGGTTTGCAGCATAGAAAACAAAAAAAATCCTATGATGGGAACAACTAAGTACTAAGATCTATCTACTATATACAAGCAACGGGTGGATATACATCCATAGAATACATACCCTAGAAGACCGAAAAGCGTTAACAAGGTTGTACTCGTGGATTATATAGTCGAACACTTGCCGATCTCAAGATCGAGAAGTCCATCCGGTCCAGCAGGTCCAGCACCATCAATGCCAGCACCGCAAAGCAGTGGTGCATCCATGATCGCACACACGTTCGGTTATCCCGACAACCTCCACGCCCTCGCTCCAACGAAGCAGCGGAAGCAACAAATCCTTCTAGAAAAAGCCACCAGGAACATGTATCTCGCTGATCCGAGACCATGGAGAAATTCTAAAGGGGGAGAGAGATCCTTCACGAGGAGGTGTGAGTGAGAAGTGAGAGGAGGGGATCCATTTATAGGAGGAGGGGGAAGCCCACAAGACATGGCCGGCGACCAAGGTGGTGCCCCCATCTCTTCCTCCATTCATTTGAGTGGAGCTCCCACTCACACAAATTCCCCTCCATTTCCTCCACTCAAAATCACACTCAAATCCCATTAAATTTCCACCTAATTTAATGCAATATCTATTTAAATAAAACTCCTTTTATTTATTCAGAATTTTGTCAATTACATTAATTAAAAAACATTTAAATAAAACTCTTTGCTAGTAATCTATTTCACATGCAGAAACACTTTTAGCAAATTCACCCGAAACAATTCCGGTGTCTAGTAAAATAATTCCCGCGCTTTGTAATTCTTTCTCTGGCATCTTATTTGCTCCAAATGGTGTCGGTATCCCTTAAGTGTGTCACCCTATGGTTCGTGAATAATGTAGACATGATCGAGACCCCTCTCCGATAAATAATCAGCAGCGGGACCTGGAGATCTTTAGTGACTTCCACACATTCAACGATGACTTCTGTGATTATTTGAACCTTACATGCATGTAACTTAATCCTTTTGTCTCGCGATATATTACATGTCCGAGATTCGATCACCGGTATCTCTATACCTAGTTTGATCTCGTTACCGACATGTACTCTTTTCTCGTACTCGTGATATAACATTCTAGTGATCTCATCACTTGCTTGCAAGCTAATTAATATGATATCACCGAGAGGGTCAGAGTTTATCTATCTGTCATCGGGATGGATAAATTCCACTCTTGATCCATGAGCCTCAACATAACACCTTTGCAGCATTGAACTCACCTTTATATTTACCCTGTTATGGTGTGACGTTTGACGTTATCAAGATACTCTTTCAGTGTTAGTGATTGACATGATCTCATGGTCTAAGGATTAGGATTACTTCGTAAGATGTTATAGCAATATAAACACAATGACTTTGATCGTAATGCTATACTTCGGACGAATGTTCATCCCATCATTCCAACAATATTGTGACCTCGTTATTAACGACATCCAATGTCCATGATCAGGAAACCTTTGATCATCTTGTTAATCAACGAGCTAGTTTATAAGAGAGGCATAACTAGGAACTTTCTTTTTATTTATTAAACATACATGTATTAACATTTCCGTATTAATACAATTATAGCATGCAAAATAAACATTTATCATAAATAAGGAATAATATAATAACCACTTTATTATTGCCTATTGGGCATATTCCCTTCATCTTCACTACTATCAAAGGAGCCGATGTTGCTCTACATAGCAGCGACCAACCGATTCGTAAGTGTTGTGGTGGTAGTGGAGCGTGACGAGGAAGGTAAGTCGGTGTAGAGGCCGGTATATTACCTAAACGAGGTGCTCTCAGCTTGAAAACAAAAACTATCCCCATTATCAAAAAATGGCATATGGAGTATATATGTCGGCAAAAAAGCTGAAACATTACTTTGAGGAACACCCTATAAAGGTGACATGTGAGACACCAATTGCTAAGATAATGAGCAACAAAGATGCAAGTGTCCGAATAGCCAATGGGCAATTCAGCTAGCCCCTTACGCTCCACAATTTGATAGAGACGCAATTAAGTCTCAAGCAGTGGTCGACTTTCTTGTCGATTGGGCCAAAATGCAATATGATCCAAATTATTGGAAAATGTACTTTGACGGTTCAAAGTTAAAAGATGGATTAGGTGTTGGCATAGTCTTCACCTCTCCCAAGAAAGATCAGCTAAAATATGTGTTGCAAATACACTTTGCTACATCAAACAACGTAGTCGAATATGAGACACTGGTCCATGGCTTAAAGGTAGCAAAATACATTGGTATACATCGGATACAATGTTTTGGTGATTCAGACCTGGTAGTACAACAAGTATCAGGAAATTAGGATGCACTAGATGCAAATATGGAATTATACAGATTCCATGTGCAAAAAATAAGAGGGTACTTTGACGTATGTGAATTCCATCATATACCCAGGGCAGAAAATGATGCAGCCAACATATTGTCAAAAATAGGCTAATCCAGGCAAGCCATACCAGCCAGCATAGCCCTTGAACACCTCAGAAAACCATCAATTATATCATCACCTGAATCTAAATCAATTCGCATCCTGGACAATACAGTATCTAAGTTTAACCCAATGGACATAGATGGGAGGACTAATCCGAATAACCCCAAGACTAACTCGGCACACTCGGGGACTGCCTCGTAGAACTTGGGGACTAGTCAGATTAACCGGGCGGAGTTTATGTCGGCAGATGTAATGGATATTGATGAAATAGTTCCCCCGGCACATGCAGTACCAGAATGGGCACGACCAATATTTATTTTCTTAAAAGATGAAATTTTGTCGAGTGATGAAGTCCTCGCCAGACAGATCCAAAGAAGGTCCAAGGCATACACTATAATAAATGGTGCGCTATATAAGAGAAGTGTAACCAATGTCATGCAGAGATTTTGATCCGGCAGAAGGCCGAGAGATCTTTCTTGATATCCATCAAGGAGAATGCGGGCATCATGCTTCATTTCCGGGCTTTAGTAGCCAAAGCATTCAGACATGGATTTTATTGGCCCAATGCCATACGAGAGGTAGAGGAATTAGTGAAAAAATGTAATGGTTGCCAAAGATATGCAAGCAAAGGCCATATGCCATCATTTGAGTTAAAAACCATACCAATCACCTCGCTATTTGTCGTATGGTACTTGGACATGGTCGGACCATTTAAGCCGGCTTGTGGTGGCATGACTCATATTTTGGTCATGGTTGATAAATTCACAAAGTGGATCGAGGTGAAACCAATAAGGAAATGTGATGGGCCCATAGCAGTAAGATTCCTTAAGGATATTATCCTGAGATATGGGTACACGCATAGTTTTATAACACATAATGGCACAAATTTTGTCGAAGGAGCATTTGCTCGATTCTGCCGAGAAAATATGATAAGACTAGATATTGCATCAGTCGCACATCCCGCATTGAATGGGCAAGTAGAAAGATCCAACAGACTAGTACTGTCTTGGATAAACCACCGGCTCATTGAGCCGCTGCAAAGATCAATGGGGTGTTGGATCGAGGAGCTCCCAGCCGTGTTATGGAGCCTGAGGACAACTCTGAATCGATCAACAGGCTATACACCATTCTTCCTGCTATATGGGGCAGAAGCTGTATTACCAGCCGACATAGTGCATGACTCGCCTAGAGTCACCCAATACACAGAAGCCGAAGTGAATGAAATATCCCAGCAAAATGATGTTGATCTACTCGAAGAGGCTAGAGAATTGGTTTTGTCCAGAGCTGTCGTATATCAACAGAATCTAAGACATTACCATAGCAAGAAGGTGAATCCCCGAGTCTTTCGAGAGGGATATTTGGTGCTTCGGCTCGTGCAACGCACGACCGGCATGCATAAGCTATCACCTCCATGGGAGGATCCATTTATTGTGAGCAAAGCAGTCCACAATGATGCATATTATCTTATAGATGTTTAGGCACAAGAGAAAAATAAGGTGGACAAGGCAGGTGAAGAGTCAAAAAGGCCATGGAATGTAGCTTTACTTTATCCATTCTACACCTAGCCGAAGTGAATTGTATCTCGAATCCTCATATGTCGGATTATATGCCGCCAATGAGCTAATGAATGAAACCTCTACATCTCGAGATGTAACTCGGGGACTGCCTTAGTAACATTGTCTTTTATGCATTTTATTTTTATATATGTCGGCTGGCCCGAAATTCCTACCCAAAAGCCAAGTTAGCAGTGTGTCGGCACCATGGCTAACTCTTCAACTTGCTGTTGTCCGAAAAATGGGCTTCATGGCAAGCAGGAGAAAAGCTGCAGGTTGACGAACACACGAAAAACGACTAAGGAGGAAAGAAGCGTGAGCCGAGTCATGTTTTGACTAACCCTTGTATCTAAATTCTTTAGTTATTGTATAAATGCATTTTTAGTTTATCCTCGCAGTTTCTAAGTATTATTGATTTGGTCTATTCATGTCGGACCCCTAAGTCAAAAGCTAAAAAACGCTAGACACAGGCCGAATAATTGACTCGGAATAGCAAGAAACATGAACCTAAGAGTTTATGCCCAAAAGAGGTTCAATATTTACATACTTAGTGTGTAAGATCCCTTCCTTTGTAAAGGAAAGGATCCCTGTGATTGCAATGCTAGTCCCTGGATCAATGCTAGCATCCATAGTTTAAGATGAAGTACACAGAAACAAAGGTCATTATTACATATCATTCCAGAGACAAACATAGTCTTTTATAAACTCCATGGCCACAGGCCTAATACAAGAGTTCAAAATATATAATAAGATAGATAAGTCTTCATCTTCATGTGCCACAGGCAAGCATGTTGAGTGTAGACTCATGACTCCTAATCATCATCAGAATAACCTCCAACATCACAAGTTACAGCCACAGTGGGTCAATACATTGGAATAGTATTGGCAAGTGATACCTTAGTAGAATATTGGTGGACTAGATACTATATGCATTTTGGCTAAGTGTAGCTTAGGCTTGCTTTGCTCAAAATAGGTTTTCCTATTAGTTGAAAACACTAAGTTTTTCTTTGTCAAAATCTTTCCCAAGGAACCACCAATAGACATTGGGAACCTTCACCCTTGTTCAACCACAAGTTTTTACTTAGAAATTGGGATGAGGAGATTCTTGATAGCTTCCATGTCTTGATGCTCAAGTTGTCCAATACCAGGGACATGGCTAAGTACTTAGATTCTTCCATCTGCAGAGGTTGTGCACTTTCCCCACAAGTCTTGATTTTCACCAAGACAGGACCTTTCAGAAGCCTTCCCTTAGACCAAATGGACGCGTTCCAACCTATCATCCCACTACCACCAACTGTCCAAATGGCTAAGTTATTGCAACCTATGTGATCCAGGCAGAGCCCATATTTCCAAGTGGCTGCACTAGAAGCTTCTTAACATTTGGCCTCTCAAATCCCTTTGTTCCTGGGTGGCTTTCCACAAGTGAGATACACAAGTTAAACCATAGAAATGGGCCTGGTGTAACCACTCAACATAACCCCTTCTTTCCATTCCACTCAGGTGTTTCATTTACCTAGTTGTTTTATTAAGCAAAACATAGTCCAAAGACTTAGAAATATTTATTCATAGCATGAATATAACCACCCTTGGTTGCTACTAGCTAGGCTAAGCATGGCATTGATAAGACTTAGAAATATTTCTAGCAATTCTACAACTACTAGGATTTCCCAAGCATAGCATATAGATCAAAAAGTATCCATGCAAGACTAGCAAAATATTTATAATGCATATTTGAAAAACATAGGACTAAAATCATGAAGCACCACTTGCCTTGGTAGTTTGCAGAGTAGCTATAATCCTCACAATCACTATCACTATTTGCACCAAAATCTACACATAAAATAACAACACCAAAATCACATACAAAATAAATACAAGCAAAAATATATGGATGCATGCATAATGCCATGTGATGATTTTATCCACCAAACAAACAATTGCATGGTACTGAATCATAAACAAGTACAAAACAAGCTAAATAAACTTTATTTGAATATTAAAACATTTTCCAAATAATTATTATACACAAAATAGGCCTACACATGTTTCTGTAAAAACAACCATTTTAACAGAGGCAAAACATTAAACACATTACATAGATGGAAAGGATTTTCTCTCCTGATTCCATTGATATAAAATTTGTCAAATTTGGACGTGGCATTCAAAAGTTATGAATTAAACAAATTCAAACATCTAATAGATCTAATTCAGAAATTTTAAAACAAAGAACATGCCACGCGGCAGTCTTTGGTTGGCTGGTACCGCTTCTCACCAGATCGTGCTTGCGCACCATCAGATCAAACTAAAGCGCGCGGCCCAGATCTGCCCGTACCTCTTCGCCTAGCTTCTAATCTCACCCACTAGATCTAGATCCTATGGCCACAGATCTATCGACCACAGACGGGCGGCGCTAGCGGCGGCGACTGGCGCCGGCGGCTCTATCAGAGTCATTGACGATGTTCTAGGTCGCGCGGGAGAGGGAGAAGGGGCTTACTGTGCTCGCCGTGTGCTGCTGATGCTCAAGGTGGGCTTCGATGGCGATGGGGCGCGCGGAGGTGGTCGCTGGAGCTCGTCGGAGTCGTGCACGGCGTCGGGTGGCTGCAGACGTCAACGTTGACGAGGCTCTGTGCCGTCCTTGCACGAAATAAACGCATCAGGGGGTGCGCAAGGTCACTGCGAGCAAGATAGTTTCAAGGAGGGAGCAATGGGCGCTCGATTCGTACCGTGATTTTTCACCGGAGAGGAGGAAAGCGTCGGGCACTTGCGGTCATCGTCGTTGGCGAGACTCCTGATGGTCCTAGCATGCACCAATGGGATGAGAAGATGCGCAAGGATGCTACGATCAGTCTGGCAAACTTAGACGGCAAGGGGCGACGAGAGCTTACCGGCATCGCACGCCGGAGTCTGTCGGTACCGCGGCTGTGTGAGGGCAAATACTGGCAGCCTGGTGGCGCTCCTGGCTAGCTTTGTTGGGGGAAACGGTCGTGAGGGGGAGGGGTTTAAGTAGGCAGCAGCGCGACAGGAAACGGTCGAGGAATCAAGGCTAATTACGCCGTGCCATTATCGGCATCAACGGCAGCGGCGACGTGGTCTGCGGGCGGGATTTGGGGACGACGGAGTGACGTGGCTGTAGGGCCCATTTGTCAGCGAGGGGGTATGCGCGAACGCGGTGAGAAACAGAGGAGAGAGGGGGAACCCGGGTGGGCTGATTCACTTGCTGGGCTGGAATGGTGGCGCCAGGCCCAAATGGTTTTAAACTTCCTTTTCTTTTTCTATTATGTTTTTCAGGAATCATTTTCAAACCAATTCAAAAGCAATTCAAATTCAAATCTTTTCTGGATTTTTGTAGAGTGTAACATTCATATTTCTGGGCATAAAAACATATGGTCTCTCTGTACTAGTTTGGTCCCTTTGATTAAACAGAATAAACAGTGTTATAGCACTTGATTTGAATAAGTTTTGAAAATGGTTTTAAAACCATATTTGTTTTATAAATTTTGGTTTAAGCACTGGCATTCAAGCAAAACAATCTGAGAGCAACAAGGCTTGGTTTTGAAACAATTATACTCTCTTTTAAGAGTGGCATTTGATTAGTGTTTGATCACATAAAATCATAGCTCTCAAGTTTCCGTTTCTTTCAAATGAGTTTGAATTTGATCCCTAAATGATATGCATGCATGCATCAAATGAAATCTTTGAAAACATGATTTTAGGGATGTTACAAATCTAACCCCCTTAAGGTGAATCTCGCCCTCGAGATTCGGGTTGGCTAGCAAATAGGGGAGGGTGGTCTTTCCGAAGATCATCTTCTCTTTCCCATGTTGCTTCTTATTCGGAATGATGGTTCCATTGAACTTTGCAGAATTTGATAGTCTTAGTCCGAGTAACTCTTTCTGCAGTCTCAAGAATCTTGATAGGTTTCTCCTCATAAGTGAGGTCACTTTCCAATTGGACCTCTTCCAAAGGTATAGTATCCTTCAAAGAAGTCTCTTCCATTTCTGGATGGCATTTCTTAAGCTGACTCACATGAAACACATTATGAACAGCTGACAAAGACTCTGGCAATTCTATCCCATAAGCTACTTCTCCTTTACGACTCAGAATCTTGAATGGTCCAACATATCTTGGGGCCAATTTTCCTTTGACTCCAAACCTCTTCACTCCACGAAGTGGTGACACTCTAAGATAAGCTCTATCACCTACTTCATAGGTGACTTCTCTACGCTTAGGATCTGCGTAGCTCTTCTGTCGGGACTGTGTTATCTTCAATCTGTCCTTAACTAGTTTGACTTTCTCTTCAGCCTCTTTGATTAGTTCTGGTCCGAACAAACTTCTTTCTCCCACACCATTCCATAGCAATGGGGTGGTACACTTTCTCCCATAGAGAAACTCAAACGGTGTCATCTCAATACTGGCTTGATAGCTGTTATTGTAAGAGAATTCTGCGTAAGGCAGACTTTCATCCCAACTGGCTCCATAGTCTAGAGCACAGGCTCTCAACATATCTTCAAGAATCTGATTGGTCCTTTCTGTTTGTCCATCAGTCTGGGGATGAAATGCAGTGTTGAATTCCAACCTCGTTCCTAATGACTCATGTAGTTGCCTCCAAAAATGAGAAGTGAACTGAGTTCCCCTATCAGACACAATACTCTTGGGCACTCCATGTAGACATACAATTCTACTCATATAGATCTTGGCTAACTTAGCACTTGTATAGGTTGTCTTCACGGGTATGAAATGAGCCACTTTAGTCAAGCGATCCACTACTACCCAAATAGAATCATATCCTGACCGGGTCCTTGGCAATCCGGTGATGAAATCCATACCAATCTTGTCCCATTTCCAATCAGGAATAGGTGGTGGTTGTAACAATCCTGCTGGTTTCTGATGTTCCGCTTTTACTCTGCTACATACATCACACAAAGCAATATGTTCGGCAATGTCCTTCTTGAGATTATTCCACCAAAATATTTCTTTCATATCCATGTACATTTTGGTGTTACCCGGATGAATGGAATATGGTGAGTTGTGGGCTTCTTGTAAAATCAGTTTCCGAAGTTCCGGATCCTGTGGAACACAGATACGTTTTCCATGCCATAAAGTACCCTGTTCATCTTCATGGAATCCTTTGGCTTTCCCTTTGCCAATCTTTTCCTTAATCTCATCAATTTCCTTGTCTGTCTTCTGGGCTTCTTTGATCTTGTCCAACAAAGTGGGTTGAACATCCAAAGACATGAGATGTCCCTCAGGCACAATCTCCAATCTGAGATCTCTGAATTGGGCACACAGATCATCTAGCAATTCTCCCTTAGTAACGCCATTCACAAAAACCTTACGGCTTAGAGCATCCGCTACAACATTTGCTTTACCGGGGTGGTATTGCAAACTCAAGTCATAGTCCTTGATGAGTTCTAGCCATCTTCTTTGTCTCATGTTAATTTCTTTCTGGGTGAAGATATACTTCAAACTTTTGTGATCTATGAACACTTCACATCGCTTTCCCAAAAGATAATATATCCATGTTTTGAGTGCATGGACAAAAGAGGCTAACTCTAAATCATGAGTAGGGTAGTTTAGTTCATGAGTTTTGAGTTGTCTCGAGGCATAAGCCACAACTTTCCCGTCTTGCATAAGTACTGCACCTAATCCATGATGAGATGCATCACAATACACTTGGAAATCTTTCTCCAAATCTGGCAAACATAAGACTGGTGCTGTCACTAGCCTCTTCTTCAATTCTTGAAAGCTGAGTTCACAACCTTCAGACCAAGCAAACTTCTTGTCTTTCTTTAGCAATTGTGTCATAGGCTTAGCTACCTTGGAGAAATTCTCAATGAACCTTCTGTAGTAACCTGCTAAGCCAAGGAAACTACGAACCTCTTTCACTGACTTGGGAGATTCCCATTCAGTTACCACTGAAACTTTACCAGGATCAACTGCTACACCATCTCGTGACACCACGTGTCCAAGAAATCCAACTTCATTCAACCAAAACTCACACTTGCTGAATTTGGCATACAACTTATGCTCTCTAAGCTTCTCGAGTATCAAACGTAAATGTCCTTCATGCTCTTCTTTGCTCTTGGAGTAGATCAAAATGTCATCGATGAAAATGACAACAAACTTATCAAGAAATTCCATGAACACCTTGTTCATCATATTCATGAAATAAGCTGGTGCATTGGTCAAACCAAATGGCATCACGGTATACTAATACAATCCATACCTTGTGGTTAAAGTTGTCTTAGGTATGTCTTCTTCTCTTATCTTGAGCTGGAAATAACCTGACCGGAGATCAATCTTCGAGAACACACAAGCTCCTTCTAACTGATCAAACGAGTCATTGATTCTTGGCAAAGGGTATTTGTTCTTGATAGTCACCTCATTGAGTGAACGGTAATCTATGCATAGCCTTTTACTTCTATCTTTCTTTTCCACGAACAAAACTGGTGCTCCCCAGGATGAAGAACTTGGTTGGATAAAACCTTTCTGCAACTGTTCTCCAAGTTGTTTCTTGAGTTCTTTCAACTCATCAACTGACATCTTGTACGGTCTTTTTGCTATGGGTCCAGATCCTGGTAGCAAATCAATAAGAAATTCCACATCTCTATCTGGTGGCATTCCCGGCAATTCTTCCGAAAACACATCCAGATATTCACTCACAATTGTCACACTGTCTATGCTAACCCCCTTAAGAGAATTAATCTTACTCCTTTTCGATTCAAAGTTGGTATTGAATCTAATCCTTTTGTTTTCTGGAGTTGTGAGTGAGACAGTATGGTGGGCACAATCTATCACTCCCTTGTGCTTAGTCATCCAGTCCATTCCCAAAATAACATCCAATCCTTGGGAGTTTAGGATTATCAGGTTAACGGGAAACTTATACTTTCCAAACTCTATGACTAGATCATGACATCCTGAATTCACTATCATTTCTCCGCCAGGAGAACTTACTTTTATAGGACACCCAATAGTTTCTACCGGTAGTTCATTTCTTTCAACAAATGCTCTTGATATGAATGAATGAGATGCACCAGTATCAAAGAGAACAAGTGCTGGAACAAAATTGAGTTTGAACTTACCAGCAACAGCATCAGGTTCCTCATAGATCTCTTCCACATTGATGTGGTTCACTTGTCCCTTTTGAAAAGGGTTGGGCTTGTTGGGTCCTTCAACTTTCTTTTCTGGGCATTCATTTGCATAATGCCCCATCTTCTTGCACTTGAAACATTCAACCTGACTAAGATCCTTCTTGACAGGCTGGCTTCCACTGCCACTTCCACTTCCACTGTCGTGGCTCTTATATCCACCTTTGTTATTCTTGTACTTATCGTTGTCATGACTACGGTGGTGCTTGTTGTCATGATAACGGTTGTGGTTGTGGTGCTTGTTGAACTTCCCATGCTTGTGGGATCCAGAACTCCCACTGTCATCATAATGGGAACGCTTGTGAGACGATCCCGAGCTGTGCTTGTCAGAGTGCTTTCTCTTCCTGCTTTCAACTTGTTTCATTTTGCTCTCCAAAATAGCAGCCTTGTAACAAAGAGACTGGTATGTGGGAACATAGGCCATAGCTAACTGCAGGTTCAATTCATCATTCAACCCTTCAAGGAACTTTTCCTTCCTCTTAGCATCAGTGTCAACTTCATCCTGTGCATATCGCGCCAGATTGTTGAACTCCTCAATATATTCAGCCACGCTGCGGTGGCGCTGCTTCAAGTTATGGAACGCTTTCTTCTTCAAACTCATCACTCCAGATGAGATGTGAGCAGTACGGAAACCATCTTCAAAGATAGCCCGTGTCACATCTCAATGGGAGTGGTGATCTGGAAGTTATCCCACCAAGTGGCTGCTGGTCCTTCCAACAAGTGAGCTGCAAATCTGACTTTCTCGTCATCAGTACAGCCAACAGTTACCAAGTCCTTATTCATAGAGCATAGCCAATCATTGGCCACCATAGGATCAGTAGTTCTTGAGAACTTTGCTGGCCTTAGCCTTAAGAACCTGGTAAGCATGTCAAAACCCGGTGGGTTGTTCTGATTGTTGTTGTAGTTGTTATTATTATTATTATTGTTGTTGTTGTTGTTCTGATTCTAGATGAACATGGTCATCATTTGCATCAACTGAGTCTGAGCTGTCATCATCTGCTGCATCTCAGGGATGATGTTGTTATTGTTGGGGTTGGGACTGGCACGTCGGGGAGGCATCTGTGGTTTTCAATAAGGATAAGAATGAGATAACCATAGATGCTAACATGCACAATACATCACATAACAAATCACAATCATGCATCATAGTAGTAAAAGTTCAACAACACAGACAACAAGTTTTTGGGAAAAGTAAACACACCAATAGCAAGCCATCCACATGTTGGATGGTCATTACGACTCAATAATCAAAGACATGATAAATAAAGGTAAATGAGTATTCATCACTACTCCTCTGCATCAACCTCCTCATCAACAAATGTAAGACCTGCATTCTCCATTGCAGTCTTGTATTCCTCGACATTGGTGGTCAAGGTCTCTACTTTGGCTTTGAGAGCCCTCTTCTGTGAACGAAGCCTCTCAATCACAGTCTGCTGACGCTCGAGCTCGAAGTCATTGGCCTCTAGTTCTGCAGTCATGTCTCGAATCCTCTTGTTCCTATCTTGGACTCGCTTCTCTTGACTCTTGAACTTTCTATCCTGACTCTCAAACTTAGCCTCCATCTCCTTGACTATCTCATCTTTCTCCGCGAAGAGCTTGTCCTTCTCACGAAGCTGCACCCGGAGTTCGTCATTGCTAAGCATGACGTTGGTCCTATCAGTGTCTATGTGCCTAAGAAGAACCTCTAAGTCCTGGAGGTATAGGCGAATCGGCTCTGCCGTCTCTCTCGAAGTATCCTCAAAGTCAATGGCCTCACCATCATCATCACGTCTACCAAAGGTGTGGAAGTGAGTACCTCTAACCTCTCGATAGTGTCTCCCTAGTAAACGTCCAATCAAATCCTGCATGACTACCTCTAGGCCTCTCTCATTGTCATCATGCATGATCTTGAAAATGATGGCCTCCGTGGCTGGCTCAGTCTGGCGGCCTGGCTGATTAACCTTGAAGCCCCAAAGGTCTTTCCTCTCAAACTTGGTGAGGGGAAGCATCATGATAGTAGGAAGAGGGAGATTGAGCAGACTAGTGAGCTCAATAATACTAGTGCCAGAACGAGTTCCCTTGAACTCTTCAGCCGTGCTGATAGTAACATTAGGCATCTATTTAATAAGATAGAAAAAGTTAGAATCAACACAATTTAAGACGAATCACAAGACAAGGCATCACATGCATAACCTTGGAAATCAAAACACACAAGTCATGTCATACATGGATTCATTACAAACAACCAAGGTTCAACTTATTTTAAACAACATTTGGGAAATAAAACGATAAGTGTGGTGGTCCAACTAACGTAGTACGTTACAATCCCATCTCACTTGCCAAGTTGGCTAACAGGGCATCCCTAGAGGCAATCTGTTTGTCTAAATCACATGACTCCATTGCTAAGTCTATGATGTCCTTCCTTAAACTTTGGTTGGTAGCCTCGAACTCTTGGGTATGCTTCTTTTCTTCCCTAAGGTCATTCTGGGTGTTAAGCATTCTGCACTTGATTCTATCACCAAGTTCTTTGATGGCCTTCCAAGCTGCATCCCTTGCTGAATCAAAGAATGTGGTGTGCATCACTGAGTTGGTGACCATGCAGAATCCTGAGTCCTTGTGGTTGTCTTCCTTGTTTTTATATAAGTGAAGTTGCACCCACCAGTACTCAACTCCTTCATCCATCACAGGAAAAGCTTTGTACCAGCTGCACCATGTATTCCCATGGCAACCATGAGGTCCTTGAGAGCCTTGGGGAATTCTGTCTCACATTCCAAAGTCATAGTCATGAGTTGTCCCTTCCTCACGGCTTCGTTGATGGAGTTCATCTACAAATAGAGATGAGAAAGAAGATTAGAAAAGTTTACGAGAAGAAAAGACAAGTGTGGAAGTTGTTAAAATTTTTCCTTAGTGGTTTGCAATCCTAGGGTCATAATCCTACAGGCAACACAGTGCTCTGATACCATCTGTAAGATCCCTTCCTTTGTAAAGGAAAGGATCCCTGTGATTGCAATGCTAGTCCCTGATTCAATGCTAGCATCCACAGTTTAAGATGAAGTACACAGAAACAAAGGTCATTATTACATATCATTCCAGAGACAAACATAGTCTTTTACAAACTCCATGGCCATAGGCCTAATACAAGAGTTCAAAATATATAATAAGATAGATAAGTCTTCATCTTCAAGTGCCACAGGCAAGCATGTTGAGTGTAGACTCATGACTCCTAATCATCATCAGAATAACCTGCAACATCACAAGTTACAGTCACAGTGGGTCAATACATTGGAATAGTATTGGCAAGTGATACCTTAGTAGAATATTGGTGGACTAGATACTATATGCATTTTGGCTAAGTGTAGCTTAGGCTTGCTTTGCTCAAAATAGGTTTTCCTATTAGTTGAAAACACTAAGTTTTTCTTTGTCAAAATCTTTCCCAAGGAACCACCAATAGACATTGGGAACCTTCACCCTTGTATAACCACAAGTTTTTACTTAGAAATTGGGATGAGGAGATTCTTGATAGCTTCCATGTCTTGATGCTCAAGTTGTCCAATACCAGGGACATGGCTAAGTACTTAGATTCTTCCATCTGCAGAGGTTGTGCACTTTCCCCACAAGACTTGATTTTCACCAAGACATGACCTTTCAGAAGCCTTCCCTTAGACCAAATGGACGCGTTCCAACCTATCATCCCACTACCACCAACTGTCCAAATGGCTAAGTTATTGCAACCTATGTGATTCAGGCAGAGCCCATATTTCCAAGTGGCTGCACTAGAAGCTTCTTAACATTTGTCCTCTCAAATCCCTTTGTTCCTGGGTGGCTTTCCACAAGTGAGATACACAAGTTAAACCATAGAAATGGGCCTGGTGTAACCACTCAACATAACCCCTTCTTTCCATTCCACCCAGGTGTTTCATTTACCTAGTTGTTTTATTAAGCAAAACATAGTCCAAAGACTTAGAAATATTTATTCATAGCATGAATATAACCACCCTTGGTTGCTACTAGCTAGGCTAAGCATGGCATTGATAAGACTTAGAAATATTTCTAGCAATTCTACAACTACTAGGATTTCCCAAGCATAGCATATAGATCAAAAAGTATCCATGCAAGACTAGCAAAATATTTATAATGCATATTTGAAAAACATAGGACTAAAATCATGAAGCACCACTTGCCTTGGTAGTTTGCAGAGTAGCTATAATCCTCACAATCACAATCACAATCACTATTTGCACCAAAATCTACACATAAAATAACAACACCAAAATCACATACAAAATAAATACAAGCAAAAATATATGGATGCATGCATAATGCCATGTGATGATTTTATCCACCAAACAAACAATTGCATGGTACTGAATCATAAACAAGTACAAAACAAGCTAAATAAACTTTATTTGAATATTAAAACATTTTCCAAATAATTATTATACACAAAATAGGCCTACACATGTTTCTGTAAAAACAACCATTTTAACAGAGGCAAAACATTAAACACATTGCATAGATGGAAATGATTTTCTCTCCTGATTCCATTGATATAAAATTTGTCAAATTAGGAAGTGGCATTCAAAAGTTATGAATTAAACAAATTCAAACATCTAATAGATCTAATTCAGAAATTTAAAACAAAGAACATGCCACGCGGCAGTCTCTGGTTGGCTGGTACCGCTTCGCACCGGATCGTGCTTGCGCACTGTTAGATCTAACTAAATCACGCAGCCCAGATCTGCCCGTACCTCTTCGCCTAGCTTCTAATCTCACCCACTGGATCTAGATCCTACGGCCACAGATCTATCGACCACAGACGGGCGGCGCTAGCGGCGGCGACTGGCGGCGGCAGCTCTGTCAAAGTTGTTGCCGACATTCTAGATCGCGCGGGAGAGGGAGAAGGGGCTTACTATGCTCGCCGTGTGCTGCTGATGCACAAGGTGGGCTTCAATAGTGAAGGGGCACGCAGAGGTGGTCGCTGGAGCTCGTCGGAGTCGTGCACGGCGTCGGGTGGATACAGACGTCAACGTTGCCGAGGCTCTGTGTCGTCCTTGCACGAAATAAATGCATCAGGGGGTGCGCAAGGTCACTGCGAGCAAGATAGTTTCAAGGAGGGAGCAAGGGGCGCTCGATTCATACCGTGATTTCTCGCCGGAGAGGAGGAAAGCGTCGGGCACTTGCGGTCGTCATCGTTGGCGAGACTCCTGATGGTCCTAGCATGCACCAATGGGATGAGAAGATGCGCAAGGATGCTGTGATCAGTCTGGCAAACTTAGACGGCAAGGGGCGATGAGAGCTTACCAGAATCGGACGCCGGAGTCTGTCGGTACCATGGCGGTGTGAGGGCAAATACTGGCAGCCTGGTGGCGCTCCTGGCTAGCTTTGTTGGGGGAAATGGTCACGAGGGGGAGGGGTTTATGTAGGCAACAGCGCGATAGGAAACGCTCGAGGAATCAAGGCTAATTACGTCGCGCCATTATCGGCATCAACGGCAGCGGCGACATGGTCTACGGGCGGGATTTGGGGACGATGGAGTGACGTGGCTGCAGGGCCCATTTGTCAGCGAGGGGGTATGCACGAACGCGGTGAGAAACAGAGGAGAGAGGGGGGACCCGGGTGGGCTGATTCACTTGCTGGGCTGGAATGGTGGTGCCAGGCCCAAATGGTTTTAAACTTCTTTTTCTTTTTCTATTATGTTTTTCAGGAATCATTTTCAAACCAATTCAAAAGCAATTCAAATTCAAATCTTTTCTGGATTTTTGTAGAGTGTAACATTCATATTTATGGGCATAAAAACATGTGGTCTCTCTGTACTAGTTTGGTCCCTTTGATTAAACAGAATAAACAGTGTTATAGCACTTGATTTGAATAAGTTTTGAAAATGGTTTTAAAACCATATTTGTTTTGTAAATTTTGGTTTAAGCACTAGCATTCAAGCAAAAAAATCTGAGAGCAACAAGGTTTGGTTTTGAAACAATTATACTCTCTTTTAAGAGTGGCATTTGATTAGTGTTTGATCACATAAAATCATAGCTCTCAAGTTTCCGTTTCTTTCAAATGAGTTTGAATTTGATCCGTAAATGATATGCATGCATGCATGAAATGAAATCTTTGAAAACATGATTTTAGGGATGTTACATAGTGGCTGCAGAATAACTAAAAATGTATCTTACATCTGACACCCGACATACTGGGGAACTAAAAAAATTAAAAGTTTGCAGCACTCATAGAGCAACTGATGCCGGATCATCGGTACTTGGCGGTGGAGCAGCTGATGCAAGATCATCAGTACTCGGCAGAGGGGCAGCCGATGCCGGGTCAACAATAGTCAGGGAGGGAACGACAGTTTCCGAGTTATCGGTGGTTGGAGGCACGGTTCCAGAGTCCGGGGCTGGAGTTTCCAAGGTTCCCTTGGAGGCAGCCTCAACTTCAACATCTGGTTACGAAGTACCTCATGACCTTCGGAACTCCCCGACTCTCCCTCTGTGTTGTGCTCTTCGTCATCAGCATACTCCTCGGATTCCGAGTCATCTTCAGCTTCATCATCCCCTTCGACGTCGTCCAATAGGAAGCTCGGTCCCTCATTCCAGCCATGAATATTGGCGTATTGGATAAGTTGATGGGCCGGGATTGCCTGCGAGAGACGTGATCTAGATCAGTGGTTCAGCGTGAGCCTGTGCAGAGATTCTGCAGGGTATCCAGGCAGATGGCTTCATACCAAGAAAGCACAAAGTACAACGCCATGTCGGTACCAGCTCGCGCTGCTGATTCTCTCCAGAGGCAGAGTTGAGTTTTGCAATCCATCAGTTTGGCGGCGAGTTCGTCAGCATGCAGCAGCTTATCTTCGTTCGGCTAGAGGACACGCTGGACTCGGATGGCATCTTCAAGGATATCAACGCCAAATACCTTCATTGGTTTCATGGCCGATCCAAGACTAACAAGATAGTCCTCCATCGAGCAAGCACACTCCGGATCATTGGTTTCGCCATGACGAAGCCGAGCCTTCACCACGCAATCAGCACTTTGGGTTCTCCACTCTGGAAAGTTATCTGAAAGAAGATAAAGGGCACAGTCAAAAGGGTTCAAGATGAGTCAGACAGGAAAAATGACATAAGGAAAGAAACTTACTATAGATAAACGAAACTATTCAGCTAAGATCACCAAGCCAGACAGCTTGTGTTTTATTCAGCCTCGCAAGCTCGTCCTGGTCGTAGCCTCGGTAGTGTTGAGCATCTCCTTGTCATTCTCAAGCTGAAGAGGCATTCGATTTTCTCCTCAAAGAACTCTTGGTCGAGCTTTTCCAGCTCAGACTTCTGAGTTTTCTTCAGAGACTCAACCTCGGCACGAAGACGAGCTATTTCATCATCCTTCTCCTTCAGCTTGGCTACGTGATCTCCTGCTTGTTTCAAAAAATGCAGCATCAGATCAGGCATGGAAACACAATCTTTATGGGACTCTACAAAGCCTTTTAATTTGGCTAAGCCGAGGTAAAGTATCATGAGGAATATCGTAAAACCGCAAAGATGCACTATAGGATATGCTGAGTCGAAACATCCAAGTTACCTTCGAGCTTGGTAACTTTCTCGTTAAGCACCTTGTTCCTGATGTCCATGTTTGTTGTGCAAAGGGCGAATCAAGGGCTTACTCAGCGGCACCGACTCAAAAGAAAATTTCGAAAATAAAGTGACAGCAAACTTACCAGTCTTCCGCAGAATGGGCACGACCTTCTGGTACTTGGTCTACAATTTTCTATGAGAAAAGAGAAGCTTTCGGAACTAGGTCGTATGGAGGTTGTATGCAATCTAAGAAAGAAAAAATCAGAGCGTTAAGTTGAGAAGGATATTCAAAGCTAAGCGGCAAGATCCGAATCAAGTAAAACTTGACTCGGATCTAGGTGGTTGGGTATTTGATACGTCAGAAACGTATCTATAATTTTTTATGTTCCATGCTTGTTTAGTATCTACTTTGCTTTACTTTGTCTACACTTTGAGGTGTTTTTATATGTTTTTTGGTACTAACCTATTAACAAGATGCCACAATGCCAGTTGCCTGTTTTCTTCTGTTTTTGGTTCCAGAAAGGCAGAAAATCAATATTTTCGGAATTGTACGGGACATAAGCCAAAGTCAATATTTTACCGTGGGGAACACGAAGCCTGAATACAAGACAGAGGAGAGCCACCAGGGGGCCACACCCCCTGGCCGTGTGGCTAGGCCCAGACCGCGCCTGGGGGGTGCGGACGCCCTAGCGACCCTCCTGCCTCGCCTCTTCGCCTATAAATACCCCCATGCCTAAACCTTAAGTACCCGATCAATATTCCACGAAACCGTCTGTAGCCGTCGCCACCATCGTCCCTAGATCAGGGGGATCTGAAGCTCTTCCCGGCACCCTGTCGGAGGGGAGATCATCCCGGAGGCCTTCTTCTTCATCATGCCAGCCTCCGGTATGAAGCGTGAGTAGTTCCACCTTGGACTACGGGTCCATGTAGTAGCTAGATGGTTGTGTCTCCTCCGGTATGAGCTCCGTTCATGATCAAGATCTCATCTATTTGTAATCATGCATGTTGTGTTTGCAGGGATCCGATGGATATTGAGATTACTATGTCAGATTGATTAATGGTTTTGTCTTATTGATTCTATCATGTCTGTGTTGTTTGAGATCTTGCATGCTCTCCATTTCTAGTAGCTATCTTGGCCAAGTAGATGCTAGTGACTCCAAGAGGAGGTATTTATGCTCGATAGTGTGTTCATGCCTCTATTTAATCTAAGGGAAGTGATAGAAATCTCTAAGGTTGTAGATGTAATGTTGCCACTAGGGAGAAAACAATGGTCTCTTGTTCATGGAACAAGTGGATTGTTTACCTTACACACTTTGCTTAAAGCATTTGTCTGTTGCTTGCAACTTAATACTGGAGGGGGTTCGGATGATAACCCGAAGGTGGATTTCTAGTCATAGATGCAGTTGGATGGCGGTCTATGTATCTTATTGTATTGCCCAATCGAATCTCATAGGATCATGAATGTATAGTATTGCATTGTTATGCCTTGCTCAGTCTTGTCAATTGACCTACTATAATTTGTTTACCCAACATGCCATGTTTGTTTATCTAAGGAGAACACCTCTAGTGAACTATGGACCCTGGTACAATCTTTACCATTGATACATCTTCCATTGTTACTGTTTACTTGTTGCAAACCAATATTACATTCCACACCATACAGTTAAACCTTTGTTATAGCAAACCGGTGAGATTGACAACCTCACAGTTCGTTGGGGCAAAGTCTTGAGTTTGTGTTATCCAGGTCTCCAAGTTGCTAGCAACACCTTTGAGTCGTTTCCTTCCTCCTACTGCTTCGATAACCTCGGTTTCTTACTGAGGGAAATCTTGCTGTTGTGCTCATCACACCTTGCTCTTGGGGTCTCCCAACAAGGCGTCATCAACATGGCATCAATATTCAAAGCTAAGCTGCAAGATCCGAACCAAGTAAAACTTCATCCGGATCTAGGTGGCTGGATATTCAAAGCTAACCTACAAGATCCGAACCAAGTAAAACTTGATCTGGATCTAGGTGGCTAGATATTCAAAGTTAAAAATCCGAACCAAGTAAAACTTGATCCAGATCTAGGTGGCTGGATATTCAAAGTTAAAGATCCAAGCCAAGTAAAACTTGACTCGGATTTAGGTGGCTGGATATTCAAAGCTAAACTGCAAGATCTGGATCAAGTAAAACTTGACCCGGATCTAGGTGTTTGGATATTCAAAGTTAAAGATCCAAGCCAAGTAAAACTTGACTCGGATCTAGGTGGCTGGATATTCAAAGCTAAACTGCAAGATCCGAACCAAGTAAAACTTGATCCGGATCTAGGTGGCTGGATATTCAAAGCTAAACTCTAAGATCCAAACCAAGTAAAACTTGATCCGGATCTAGGTGGTTGGATATTTAAAGTTAAATATCCAAGCCAAGTAAAACTTGACTCGGATCTAGGTGGTTGGAGGTTTAAAGTTAAATATCCGAACCAATTAGAACTTGATCCGGATCCAGGGGATGGGATATTCGAACAAATTTTGGTCAAGTTAAATTGACTACTTTATACATCACGGCTACACTAGAGCACTAGCTGAAAAGAGCATCCGGCCGAATGACAACTCATTTTCCTAGAGGCTCGGGGACTAATGGATTTATGTTAGACTATGTGAGAATGAACAGTCTAAGCCAAGATGTTTACCTCATTCATGACGTCAGCCTCGAGAATGACTCGGCTGGCAAGGTGCAACCGATTGTGAATCTCGAGGAGAGAGAAGCTCCTTTTTCCTGGATTGGCAGGTGAGTTGACTTCTATCTCGTCAATAGCATTCCAGATATTAGCATACTCGTCTAGAGAGCCGAGACTTTTACAACTCATTATGCGCAGCAGCACCTTGCCCTTATCCTCCTAAGCTTGCTTAGCTGCCGCTACAGTCGCAGGACTTTGATGAAGCACCATCTGCATACCAGCAAATGAGGCAGAGGCACCCTTCCTAAGTATGTCGACGATGCAGGGCTAAGAGGAAGTGTCACCGTTTTTTCCTCTGAGACAATTTAGTGGAAGCTCCGCCTTTCTTCGGCTTGGCAGATGACTTGGCCGCTGGCTGTGGCTCAGTGGGCCGAGCCGCAATCTGAGTAGTTGAGGGAGCCGCAGGAGGTTGAGACTTGGAGCGTTGAATCTGCTCCGTTGCACCTTGTTGCCGAGTCTGGGAAGACCCGAACGATGCTAGCATAGGCTCTTTCTAACTTTTCTTAAACAACGGTCTCTTGTTCATGGGACAAGTGGATTGTTTACCTTACACACTTTGCTTAAAGCAGTTGTCTGTTTCTTGCAACTTAATACTGGAGGGGGTTCGGATGATAACCTGAAGGTGGATTTCTAGTCATAGATGCAGTTGGATGGCGGTCTATGTATCTTGTTGTATTGCCCAATCGAATCTCATAGGATCATGAATATATAGTATTGCATTGTTATGCCTTGCTCAGTCCTGCCAATTGCCCTGCTGTAATTTGTTTACCCAGCATTCCATGTTTGTTTATCTAAGGAGAAAACCTCTAGTGAACTATGGACCCCGGTCCAATCTTTACCATTGATACATCTTCCATTGTTACTTTTTACTTGTTGCAAACCACAATTACCTTCCACACCATACAGTTAATCCTTTGTTACAGCAAACCGGTGAGATTGACAACCTCATTGTTCGTTGGGGCAAAGTCTCGAGTTTGTGTTGTGCAGGTCTCCAAGTTGCTAGCAACACCTTTGAGTCGTTTCCTTCCTCCTACTTGTTCGATAACCTCGGTTTCTTACTGGGGGAAAACTTGTTGTTGTGCTCATCACACCTTGCTCTTGGGGTCTCCCAACAAGGCGTCATCAACACGCCCATCACAAGCTTTTCTGGCTACGTTGCCGGGGAGGCTAAGGACGTCTTCACAAGGGGAGTCCTTCACAACCTTTATCTTTTATTTGTTTTTGTATTGCTTTGTTTTTTTGATTGGTTTGGTTTGCCTCTTTTTATCAAAAACTCCAAAAAAAATTAGTTTAGTTTGGTTTGCTTTCCCTTATCAAAAACACAAAAAACATTAGTTTCTTCTCTAGTTGCTACTGCTGTTGGCTTGCTCCACTTTTGCCAAAATGAACTCTGCTAAGAACAACAAGTTGTGTGACTTCACTTTCACAAACAACAATGATTTCCTAAGTACTCCTATTGATCCACTTGCTCATGGTGCTACCTTTTATGAAAATAAGCTTGCTTTGTTGAATCTTGTGATGAGATAGCAATTTTCTGGTGTTAGTTCTAATGATGTTGCTGCCCACCTCAATAACTTTGTTGAACTTTGTGAGATGAAAAAATATAAGGATGTAGATGGAGATATTATTAAGCTCAAGTTGTTTCCTTTGTCCTTGAGAGGAAAAGCTAAAGAATGGTTGTTATCCTTGCCTAGAAATAGTATTGATTCTTGGATTAAGTGCAAAGATGCTTTTATTGGAAAGTACTACCCTCCTGCTAAGATTATATCTATGAGAAGTGATATTATGAAATTTAAACAACTTGATAATGAACATGTTGCTCAAGCTTGGGAAAGAATGAAATCTTTGGTTAAGAATTATCCCACTCATGGACTTACTGCTTGGATGATTATCCGGACTTTTTATGCAGGTTTGAACTTCTCTTCAAGAAACCTGTTGGATTCAGCTGCTGGAGGTACTTTTATGACCATCACCTTGGGTGATGCAACAAAACTCCTTGATAATATGATGGTTAATTATTCTGAACGGCACACTGAGAGAGCTCCACATGGTAAAAAGGTAAATTCTGTTGAAGAAACCTCCCCTTTGAGTGATAAGATTGATGTTATCATGGCTATGCTTGTTAATGGGAAAGCTCCTTTATATCCAAATAATGTTCCCTTAACCTCTTTGGTTGCTCAAGAAGAGCAAGTTGATGTGAAATTCATTAGAAACAACAATTTTGGCAACAATGCTTATGGTAATAACTATAGGCCTTATCCTCCTAATAATGGAAATACTTATCATGGTAGATCTGGAATGCCTAGTGAAGATAGGATTCTAGAAGTTGAAAGATCCACTAAAAACTTTATGCAAATGCAATATGAGCAAAACAAGATATTCACTAAAACTATGGAAGAACAATCTGTTATCTTGAAAAATATTAGTCATCAGCTTGAGAATCTAAATAGATAAATTCCTAGTTTAGAGTCAAAAAATTTGAGTGCTGAGAAAAATATTTCCTCTTTGTCTAAAGCACAGTCCTCTTTGATTAATAAAATGACTGCTAAACCTGAAACCATGGAAAGTACCTTTGCTGCTACTCATGCCATACAAGTTACTATTGATGAAAATGTTAGACTGTTAGCCAAACTTTATGCTTAGTGGGAAAGAGAAGCTAAAATTGCTAGAAACAATAGTGTGTGCACCATCACCACCACCAATATGGATGCCTCTAAACCACAAGAAGTCCCTATTCCTCCTCTTACAATGCCTAAACCCAATGTGCCTACTACTAGTGATGCTAAGTTTGATTTTGATCTTGATGGTTGCAATATTTCTGAAGAGATTATGTTCCTACAAAAGTTTGCTAGAAGTTCTGATGCTAGTGATATGCATGTAGCTTTCACCAAAGACATTACATATGCTCTTGTTAAAATTAAGGAAGAGAAGTTGAAACATAAAGCTTCTATTCCTAGGAAAGTAGAAGATAGTTGGGAACCCATTATTAATATGCAAGTGAATGACTTTGATCTCAAAGCTTCATGTGATCTTGGTTCTAGTGTCTCTATTATTCCTAGGAAGATTTATGAAATGCTTGATTTGCCACATTTGGAAGATTGTTATTTGGATGTCCCACTTAATGATAATGCTAAGGAGAAACTCATGGGGAGTGTTAATGATGTTCTCTTTATGGTTAAAAATGCTTATGTCCCTATTGATTTCTATGTTTTGGATGTTGAATACAATGCTTCCTGTCCTATTACTTTGGGAAGACCTTTTCTTAGAACTGTTGGTGCCATCATTGATATGAAAGAAGGCACCATTAAATATCAATTTCCATTCAAAAAACATATTTAACACTTACCTATGAGGAGAGAGAAGTTGCTTTTTACTCCACCTTTGAAAGCAAGGTTTGATGTTAATGCTTCTTCATTTGAAAATACTTGTTTCTTGCTTCTTGTGCCTAACTTAAAGACGTTAAAGAAAAATACTTAATGGCAGATAACCCAGGAGTTTTCTTGATTTTTGGAAGTTATTACTTAAGTAATTACCTCTCCTTATCCTTTTTGTTTGCCTTTTGTGCCAAGAATGACCTCTAATGAGAGGGAAGTAAGATTTGGGGACTTGCTGTCCCGAAACAGGATTTTGTGCTTCACCATAAAAATTCTTGAGGAATCTATGTAATTTGGATTGAGCTGATATTTTGTGAATAAATCCCCCAGTATGTTAACTAACTTTATTTAGTTCAAAACTTTTTGATTTGAGCAACAGAAGGTCTTCTCAAAAATCGGTTTCTACCTAGTGGTCTGTTTTGACAGATTTCTGCCATCATTTGCATTTGCTTCTTATTGATTCTTTTTTGGGTTCTTTTTGGGAAATTGAGATTTTTGAGGGAATTTCTAAAGTAGATTGTGTTTTTAGTGAATTTTTTTCTGTTCTACAGCTAAACCTAAAGGTCTATTATCTTTTTAATACACTGATGTTGCTAATGAACATTGTGTGAAGTTTTGTATGAAGGAAAATTTTCAGGTGTAGAGAAAGAATGATGTAATGAGATGAAGAATGGAAAAAAGCTCAATCTTTGGGATGCCACCCCGTGTCACCCCAATAAATATTCAATAGGTACAAGCGTCAAAGCTTGGGGATGCCCAAGGCATCCCCTTCTTTATCAATAAAAAGCTCAGGTCTTTCTAGACACTTCGTTTTTATTGTTTCATGCACTGTTGTGTTGTTCTTGGAGTCTCTTAGTTTTCATTTGCTTAGCTTAGTTTTCTTGAATAAAGTAGTTTGGACCCCCGTTCTCGTTGTGCTGTTTCAAATAAGTTGATTGATGTTGGAAAGGAGTAGAAAGTTCTTACTTGAAATAGTGCAAGAGGAGCTTGCTTTGATTGTGACTTAGACCTCAGCATGTCATACTAGGTGTTGTTTTGACCTTATGCTTAGTGATTATTGTTGTAGCATGACTTGTTCCAAACAATTGGGATTGCTTAGTGTGCCTTGAAAGAATCATGTGTTGTTTTAGCATACAAAAGCATAGTATTGTGGTATTCTCCTTTGATGCTTTGTTTGGGTTGGCTTGGCACATGCTCACACCATGTTATGACTATGAACAGGTCACCATAACCTCTATGATCATTTAGTCCTTGACTTGTAGTACCACTCTATGCTTTGATTAGTAATGTTTTGTCGCTCTGCATGATTATGGCCATTATTGCTCTCTTAGTTGGTCGCTCCTAGTCTTTTGCTAGCCTCCACTTGTATGAGTAAGCTCTACTCATGCATCTAACTCCCAAGAAACCAAGTTATTCCAAAGTTTCCACTATAAATTACTATGCGTGGTGTGTTACATAATTCCAAGTATATTCTTGTTTTCATCTATCTTCCCATTAAAAAGTATTTTGTTATGTGAAAACTTAGTGATTAAAGCTCTCACAAACTTGATGGCACACTTTATTTTTCTTGCCCCTAATAAACTTGAACCATTATGTCATCTATGTTGTATATGCTTGCACTTATACGTTGGAATTAGCATAACTGTGCTGTCACGGGGAACACTTTCAACATTGCACTTGTACATTATACACAGTTGATATCATGCTCTTTTGTCTATGGATGTCGTCGGTGTGAAATGAAAGGGGATATTGTAAGTCCATGGAGTTATGTATGTGTGTTAGAGAAACGTCTGGCCCGCTAGCATCACCATAGTGACATCTATGAAGCATTCTTCTTATAAAAAAAGAGAGACATATTGATAAAAGAGGAAATAGAGAAAAAAAAGCAACATATTCCCATGGTAAATAAGAAGATTGCTGATATGCTCATTGTCTGTTTGCCTTGTCATTTTGGTTATGGGATAGCTCCTGTACCATGTGCAAGGGATACCCCGTTGGTGGTTCTCTATGATACACATGTACTTATTATTTTTGGAAGCTCTTTTTGAAACTTGAAATCCCTGCTTCCCTTTATGAAGGGACTTTCTTCCACTATTATATTGAGTCTCCACCTTCTACCTTTAAGCACCAGTTAAGAGAGCATAGTTGTCATTCTTAGTTCTATGTGCATTGTCCCAAAACTTATTGATTGATGCATATTGTTGATATTTCTTGCTCATGAACTATTTCTATCTAGTCACTCTTATGAACTTTGAAGGTGTCCTATGCATCTATTTGCTACTCTATGAGGGACAAGCTGATTTCCACTATGCCATGTATTCTGTATATGAAACAAACAAACGTTTTTCAATGCATGTTATTCATGATCTTTGTTTGTAGCCTTTCATGTTGCATGCTTAGTTACTTTGTCTTATTGTTAGAACTCCATATTTCATGCTCATGTTTAGAGTTCTTAGATCCTAGCTTTCAATGTTTGCAAATGGTTTGATCTTGATTTTGATGGTGCATGTCACCTCAAAAATTATTCTTTTATCACTTACCTACTCGAGGACGAGCAGGAGTTAAGCTTGGGGATGCTTGATACCTCAGAAATGTATCTATAATTTTTTATGTTCCATGCTTGTATAGTATCTACTTTGATTTGCTTTGCCTACACTTTGAGGTGTTTTTATATGTTATCTGGTACTAACCTATTAACAAGATGCCACAGTGCCAGTTGTCTATTTTCTTCTGTTTTTGGTTCCAGAAAGGCAGAAAATCAATATTCTCGGAATTGGACGGGACAAAAGCCAAAGTCAATATTTTACCGTGGGGAACACGGAGCCAGAAGACGAGACAGCGGAGGGCCTCGAAGGGGCCACACGCCCTGGCCACGTGGGTGGGCCCACCTCGCGCCTGGGGGTGCAACCGCCTCGGGCACCCCTTCGGCCCCCCTCTTCGCCTATAAGAATCCCCCGATGCCTAAACCCTAAGTACCCGATCAATGTTCCACGAAACCATCTGTATCCGCCGCCACCATCATCCCTAGATCGAGGGGATCTGAAGATCTTCCCAGCACCCTGCCAGAGGGGAGATCATCCCAGAGGCCATCTTCTTCATCATGCCAACCTCCGGTATGAAGCGTGAGTAGTTCCACCTTGAACTATGGATCCATGTAGTAGCTAGATGGTTGTATCTCTGCGGTGACCCAGCATACCACTGCATGATGTAGTACACTATAGTCGTTGACATACACCAATGAAACACCGTTCACTAGTGTTACATCCCTCAGAGTAGTACAACAGAAACATAGCAGGTCCAAGACATGACTATAGGTTACAACTCAACTCTTTACACAAGATCCAGAGAACACTCCAGGTTAAAGAGAGAGAAAGAAACTTCTTACAAAGAAGAATCAGGAATAAATAGCTCATAGCTAGCATACTTATAAAACTAGTAGCTGAACTACTAGGCTTGCATTGCTGCTATTGCAATACTCTACAGAAGTAGGTTCTATGGTTAGAAATTATATTCTTATCTAATCAGCAACTTTGTCTTCACTTGAGTTGATGTATATGCTGACTTCCTTGACTTCATTGAAGAGTTTTAGCTTTTAATGATGATTCCTAAAGAATAACTTGATGTATACGTTGTCTGTACTGGCTTTAGATCCCAGCAAGGGTTAAGAAGATACTTTGAGTACGAGCGTACTCAGCAAGTTCACTAGAAAATGAGTGTTTGATGCACTATAGCTACAGCCACAGACCATAGGTCGTAGGCAATGCAAGTTTTCATAAACATTTCTTCAAAGGTTGCTTTTATTCTGAAAAACTATGTCCGTCAGCCTTCACAGGTTTACCAGAACTTTCATGCAGTTCCTTTCTCGCCGAGTTCGCAGCTCCTTCCCGGAACAGGGAGTAACAAGTTACAGTTCTTACACTCTACAGAGGTGCGTCACTTTACCCATGAGAGATCTTAGCTTTGTTGAACATCCGGGCCGCAAACCCATTCACACTTCCTTGGTGTGAGGCCCAGACTAAGACCCAAACCAATCACTGCCTTCTCCGCGACCCCGCATGTCTCCTTGGTGTACGCCAGCCCACCTATTGAATTATGGCAATTGGCAGTACAGACCGTTCAGATGCCGGAACTATTGTGGGACGTTGAGGGCTCCCACCCATATGCTGCATATCCTCTATGAATTACCATAAATAATATGCACGCTACAAGTGATAACAGCCACGACCCGCACATCCAGCTCCATTCGAGAGGGAAAAGATACAGCTGACTTCTTCGTCCCATTCCAAATCTCATGGTCAACGCGTAATATACGGCGCAAGAATCACTGACGACATTGGTTGTTAAGTCCTAGATAATATGTTCCTTTACCACCAGAACTCTTATAGTAGGTAATCACATTATTATGAAAATAGTGTCTTTTGTACTTTTTCAAATGCAGGTGATGACAACACTGGATTTGCAAAATACTTTACAGAAAATAATCAAAGTACATGAGCAAGTGTGAACTTGCCTTTTGTGATTGCAAGATTATGCACTCACGATCTTCAAGACAATATAAGATCCAATAGCGGAAATATGCATCATTGGTCCGATAAGGAATAATCTTTAAAGAAGCAGGATGCTTTTATGCATAAGTAATGTAATGCACGTTGATAAACGCGAATCCCGAGAATAACGTTGTTCTAGGGTTTGGATACTGGAAAGGGTTTCCTTAGGATGTGTTGCCCTTTTAGATTAAGTTTCATACATGTGCTTCTTATTAAGGCTTGTGACTGTGTGGAAAACAACATGTATTTATACAACAATAAAATACACAGTGTGGAATGCTACATAAGGTTCTTACATCTTAATTGTTTATCTTCAATTTTTACTTTTAGAAGTAATGTCACTTGTAAAGAATTTAAGTATTAACAATTTTATTATACAAGTAAAGTATAAAGTAAGGTGTTTACTATTAATTGTCATATGTTGATTGAAGTGGCAAAATGAATAACTTTTGAAGAAAATCTTACTCAACTAAGCTGAAGAATTTAAGCTTTTAAGTTAACCTTATGAGGTGTTCTTTCTAGTTATAGTCTTTAAGTCAGAAGGAATCGCCTCTAGTAGAATAATGATATTAGTAGTATTTGAGACTTATCTATCTTGGTTTTTAACTAGGTTGGTTTGGTAATAAGATGCTTTATAATTTAATTGTAATAGACCAAAGTTAACTATAAAGCATATAATAAAGTTTTTAGCAGTATACTTAAAGCTTTGCAAACTAAAGGTAACTTTTAGGATGTAGATAGACTTAGGGTGTATTACTTATGATATTTGTATCTTGTTCACTTTATATTGTTTCCTTAGAGTTACTTAAGAATGACATTACTTTTATTGGAGTAGTGATTTCTTTATATTATAATGGTATAAAGGGATATACCTTCCTATAAGGGTGTGGTTAAGGTTTGTGAATAAGTAAACAACATTATTTACTACTTATGAACTCATGTATAGTGTTTTGGTTTGTTTATAAACTTGTGGCTAATATAAAAGAATAGGTTTTATTTTACTTCAAATTATCCTTGGAGTTTTTAGATTGGATAAGGATCCTTTTATAAAATAACCTACACTTATGGTTGAATGATAATTCAATATAATTTCATTTTTAAAATATATCGAACCATTTTGACTTCATGAAATGAGTATTTTAAAGCTAATACTATTTATTAGATTTAATTGATTAATTTAAGAAATATTAACCAATTTTATTTACCTTTATATGAATTATTTATGAATGAAATAAGTTTATATTTAGGTTATAAAAGTGTTTAACTTTTTTATTTAACTCCAAAGTGGAATATCACATTTTTAACATATAGGTATTATTTTTGAGATTATTTTGGCATATTACATTTATTTTTGTGATTTATAAATAATAAGATATGATTTTAATAAGGTTTATTACTTTATAAATACTTAAAAATTAACAGGTATTTAATTAAGTGAAATATTAATGTATAATTATATTGTTAAATTATAATTCTTATTTTTCTAAGATTTTAGGTATTTTATTTATATTTTTAGTATTTATCAATATTAAAATATGAATTATCAAAGTTTTATTACTTATAAAACTTTTATTAAATAATATTTATTTAAATAATTATCACAATAATATTTGATAATAGTTTTAAGTTGTAGATTTTATTTTTATAAAAAATTCATATATTAAACATGTTTTTCTGAATTACAAAACAAAAGTTATTGATTTTATAAGATTGAATCATTTTATGATTTTTTTAATTAAATAACTAAATGTGTTTATTAGGTAATGCTGATGTCAGCATGAATGAAAGGTTTTTCTCACCATAGCCTATTCTACCCCAGTCACTGACAGGTGGGACATATGCCATGTCATTTCTATGTATTTATTTATTACAGAAACATTATTATAAATTCTAAAATAAATAAAACATGAATATTGCATCAGCGTGATGTCACGCTGACGTCACCTATGTCTGATCCTCTCTGGTTGATAATCAAGCTTGCGATTGAGTGCGCGCGCGGAGTTGTACCTGGGCTTATTGGAAAGAGGAAGATGCGAGGAGTCTAATAGTGGCGGCGCCGCTCGATTTAGGTCGCCGGAGCAAGGGGTACGACAGTGGCCGACGGCGGCGATGTCGGGTGTTTGTGGTGGAAGCAAATCAAGGCGGAATACAAAGTACAAGAGGTACTGGAAGAACCAGTGGCTCACCAGGATGCCGTTGGTGAGATCGGGAAGGCTCGGGGTAGTCGGAATCAATGGGAAAGACGGTGGCCGGAGTTGGGAACGGGGTCTTAATCCGAGCTCCTGGGACTTCACCGGCTGGTGCTGATGGTGGCAATCGACGGAGTCGAACACGGCGAGTCTTCCAAGCATCACGGCGTGGCTCGGGGCGACCGGAAGCGAGCTCTAGCTCGATCCCTGGTGGGTTAGGGTTTCGGCAGAAGGGGAATTTGAGCGGAGGAAGGGGATTAGGGTTCGTCGGCAGCGGCGCTAGGGCTAAATAGACAACGCAGGGCGGCGGCGCTCATCTTGGCGCGCGGCGCGTATCGCAGCGCTGGCGAGCGGCGGCGGAGCTGCCACCGAGCTGCTTGCTCAAGGTAGAAGACGACGGAGAGGGAAAACAAAACGGTATCTGAGCCGGGCTTCTGTTGGGCCGAGGTGAAGTGAGTGGAGGAACAGGGGTGCTGCTACTGGGCAGTGGATAGGTAGGGAGAAGACCTGGGCTAGCCTGCTACTCGGGTCTGGTTCTTTTTTTCTTTTCTTTTTGTTTTCTTTATCCAGATTCTGTTTTGCTTTTCAGATTTATATTTCTACATTTGATTTGAATTTTCTTTGTAGAATTAGTTTACTGGATAATTGTAGGAATACTAAAATGTATTTCAAATCCTAATATGAATTTAACATTTTAATAGCATGCTTTATTTATTATTTTCTAACTTTATAATTATAGAGATATTCTTTTATTAAATAGAGTAAGTAGGGTTTAGGGCTTTAGGATTTGTTTATAATCCTATAAAAATGATTTCAGTATTTCCTCTTAATGAGTGTGATTAGAATGGTTTAAGATATTTAAAGGTATGTAAATAATATATCCATATTTAGTTTGTATAACAATCATTATATAAGATGTTTTAATTTTTTTTAATATGCTAACTTCTATTATCCTCATTTCACAAATAGGTGAATGTTGTTTTAAGGATCTTGGTTATGACATTACTTATATATTGATAGTCATGATTGAAATAAAAGTTAGGGTTTTAAATTATAAGTATTTACCATGAATTCTGGAAGTTTTTAATATGGAAATATCCTTTTATAGTTATAAATGAAAGTGAATGGTTGAAATATATTGCCTTTATGTTTATAATTTTTAATGTTATCACCCTGTAAAGTAAAATAGTGGAATTGTTTTCTAGGCTATCTTATGAGAAAGAATTAATAAAGATAGTTCTTAAGCACCTATGATAATGATGGTTTAAAATAACAAAAATGTGCTTAAGTGACTTGATATAGGAAATATTCCTATTACCATTATGGACATAAGATGATAATTCAATAATTTGATATGGATATTAGGTTTGGTTATAGAATTAAGTTTGCATGTTTACCAAGAATTCCTACCTTCCATATTTCATAATTCTTGACTTCTACTTAAAGAATTCCTTTCCTAGATATACTACTTTTTTCCTACCCATCATCATGTGTTAACATGATGAATTTTACTTTTCAAGAATATTCTTATCCACCTTTTATTCTTCTCATTACCATACTTGGTTATATCAACTACCTTTCTGCTGATAATCTCCAATCCAACAAGTGGTTACTTCTAAATCCATTCATACTCTTCCTTAATCATCCTTCACTAATATCACTTCAATAGATGTATACATCAAATCCTTCTTCACCTCAAGTGCTTAGTATTTCCAAAGAGGAAAATACTACTTTTTTAATCCAATGTTGCTCTAACATCATTATAATCATACTTTCTTGTCTCTACTTGACTCCATTATCTAACATTCCAACCTCACATTATTTTAATGTGACTTGTAATGAATAATCTAGGATAATATATCTATACTATGGTTCAATCATGTTTTATCCACCATTGTCACTTATACATGGTATAAGCATTTACTATTGGTGAATAAGGCATGATCATTATAATCCTTTGATCCTTTACGATTCAGGTTTCCGGTTGGCTAAACCAGGCTTTATCAATACAACACTACAGTTGTATTCTAATTATCTTCTGTTTAGCTCTATTGGATTAAGAGATATAATTCATTGATTATACCTACTTGATCTAATAGGACTACTCCTGGTAACTACCTTCAGACTTCATTCTTGTAATCTTCTTTGTTACCATATTGATTTGGTTTCCTCAAATCACTCCCATCCTATAGATGACATCTAGAACTAGCATCACTACTTATCGCTTCTTACTTCTTTATTTATAAGCCTTAAGTGAATGCTATAATAAGGACAAGAGTTGATAGATCAAGAATTGATAGGTTAAGAATTGGTGAATCAATAGTTGATTACTCAATATTGATGAACAACAAATATAAGGATAGGATTCAATAGAGATGATAAAGATTGATATGGAAAAAAATTATGGTGAATGATCTTGACTTGGTTTCTTTCCAACTCAATCTCACTAAACAGTAAAAGTTAGGTATTTCCATGATACACATGGTATAAGTAGATAAGATTAAGATATAGTTGTTACATTCTTATTATTTGTGTTATATCCTTAACTTGGTACTCATGAGTGATTAAAATGAATAATATGATATGATCACCTAAGGATCAAATATAAATCATTAAGTAATGTATTAGGGTTTAGTTTTATTCCATTTGATCTACCTTTAGATTAAATCATGTTTACCCAAAATAAGGTTTTAGCAAAGGTCATATTGAAACTTATCGCAGTCGACTTGATGATCTACTTCAATTCCATAAAGTTGAGAGAAGCTTCAATCACTTTTGACAAGTTTTGTTCAAAAGCGCGAAAATTATTTGGATTTTCTATGCATGAATGCAATGCACACATCTGTGTTCAGCTTATTTCTAAGCTCTAATGCTGGGATGTTACAATCTCCTCCTTTGTGCTTTCATGTCTAGATCTTTTGAGCTCCGTTCATGATCAAGATCTCATCTATTTGTAATCATGCATGTTGTGTTTGCAGGGATCCAATGGATATTGAGATTACTATGTCAGATTGATTAATGGTTTTGTCTTATTGATTCTATCATGTTTGTGTTGTTTGTGATCTTGCATGCTCTCCGTTGTTAGTAGCTATCTTGGCCAAGTAGTTGCTAGTGACTCCAAGAGGGAGTATTTATGCTCGATAGTGGGTTCATGCCTCTATTTAATCTAAGGGAAGTGACAGAAATCTCTAAGGTTGTAGATTGACAATCTCACTGTTCGTTGGGGAAAAGTCTTGAGTTTGTGTTGTGCAGGTCTCCAAGTTTCTAGCAACACCTTTAAGTCGTTTCCTTCCTCTTACTGGTTCGATAACCTTGGTTTCTTACTGAGGGAAAACTTGATGCTGTGCTCATCATACCTTCCTCTTGGGGTCTCCCAACGAAGTGTTCACGCACTCATCAATGAATAACAAGCGTTTTCATAACAAAATAAGGGCAATAATGCCCTCAGTTTTTTACAAGAACAACTTGTAATTTATGATGATGGTTTTTTCCTTGTAAACACAGTGCCATGATAAAGGTGTCTATCAAATTACATTTGAAGTTGGGTTTCACTTCATCACTAAACCAAGTGAGCATAGTTCAAGGTAGCAGCATGACAAATACGGACCAAACCTAGAGTAATCAAAACTGTAATACCCATCTCTACCTTTCAAGCAAGGAATTTTCAAACTATCTCGCTAACCAGGAAGTTTCAGCAACTGATATGAATGAACTTGTTCCATGTTAAACTGTTAATTCAGACGCACTAAATCAGAATATTACCAAACTGAGATACCTTATAGACAGCGGTGGATAACCAAATTTAGGGGAGGCCAGTTCACTACTGAGCACTATCAGTTCATCAAAAAAATCTAATTGTCACTGTCAATGCATACAAACAGACCTATTTATTCACCAAAACACTCGAAATTTCAGTACCGTATCACTGAAGCAATACTACTGAGCGATCGATGCATGGTAGGAGGTAGGTGTTCCTCTCTAATTCTATTTTGGACTGAACCCCCCTCCACTCAGTAAATAAATGAGCCCTTGTTCAAAAGTGGAAAGAAAAGAGAGACGGGCAAGGAAGTATGAGGGTGCAGGCCTGGATGTGAGAGTAGTGTCTGCCAGCGACGACGATTCGGCGCCCTGCTATAGTGACCGCGCTCTTCCGCGGAGGCGGTGGTGGCTTCGGCTTCCGTACATTGGGGCGCACCGCAACTAGTTGCTTCTCGACGTCGCGTGAATGCCTAGCATGGCAATTCCTATCCCCGGGTCATTGTATTTTTTTCGTTTTCTTTAGAAAAGTGTAACCTAGTCGATACGATAATTCGCAATCACAGATTCAGTACAACAGCGTCATGCCGATAGGAGAGAATCCGATGAACAAGTTCATGGAAAGAGGAAGAAGGGATACAAGTTCATTTGACAATTTTCTAATCGATGCCCCTCTCCAGGAGATCAGGTCCTAGATAAGCTATGTCCCATTGCCTGTGGCCTTCTGGGTCCTTGCCTCTTAGGCCTTCTCGTTCTGGGCCTTTGTCAATCCGGCCCGCTTGTCATAGGAATGCTCCTCCTATAACACCTTACGTAAGTATGATGACGCGACAATTCCCTTTCCTCGAATAGCAGCTTGTCCCCAAGATGCTGCAGTTGAAAACGCCTTGACCAACGCATGGAAGTTTTCCCACGAATCATAGCTAACAGGTAAACCACTCCACCAGACACGCACCTGCGGTTAGTGTTTCTTTCCCACCTTGATGATATTCTCAACATCAATTTATGTTGGTTGACATTGAACATCAATATCATTCATCAAACTAGGCATCTCGGTATTAAATGAATCAGTGGGTTTGTGGCCTTTATTCAATAATGACACATGAATCACAGGATGAATGCGTGATTGTGGTGGTATCTGAAGTTTGTATGACACATTCCTAACTTTTTACAGGATTTTATATGGCCCAAAGTAGCGGAAACTAAGCTTGTGATATGACCGATGCATAACTGACTGTTGCACATAAGGCTGAAGACGCAGAAATATCTAATCCCCAACCTCAAAGATCCTCTCTTATTTGTCTGTTGTGTCATGCGTTGCTGAGCCCTTTCTAGATGCTGCCTAATGACTGGGATCATGACTGCACTTTCTTGTAACGACTGAGCTAGATTTGTCGATGTAATGTCATCATTCACTTGCATTCCAAAATGCCTTGGCTTCCTCCCATACAACATCTCAAACGGCGATTTTCCCAGGGCTGAGTGAAACGTGGTGTTGTACCAGTATTCAGCCTGGGAAATCCATTTAGCCCAATTTTTTGTATTTGCGTGAACCAAAGACATGAGATAAGATTCCAAACATTGATTCAAGCGTTCAGTTTGTCCATATGTTTGAGGGTGATAAGAACTTAGATTCAGCATTGTGTCAGCCAGTTTGAATAATTACTGCTAGAATGAACTCACAAATATTTTGTCCCTGTTAGATATGAGCACTTGAGGCATACTATGCAACTTGTACACATTTTTCACAAAAAGCTGAGCCACCTTATGTGATGTGAATGGGTGTTTCAAGGGAATGAAGTGTCTATATTTTGTGAATTTTTCAATCACCACTAAAATAGTGTCAAAATTGCTGGATAATGGTAGTCCTTCAATAAAATCCATACTGGCAGTATGCCATGCTTCGGGGGGAATTTTATGAGGTTGCAACAAACATGATGTTCTGTTATGCTCAGTTTTAGCTTGTTGGCATGTTGTACACTGCTGCACAAAATGTTGCACATCTTTTTTAGTCTAGGCCAGGAGAAAAGTTGTTTGACTTTGTGATATGTTGGAAGAATGCTAGAGTGCCCTACCAGTCCACTGTTGTGCAATGCTTGAAGCACTGCTTGCTGGATTGTTGTGTGTGTTCCTAACCCGATCCTTCCCTTGTGTCTGATGACTCCTTGTGTTAAGGTATAACCCTGATCATTTGTTCCTTGTATGCTTAGTTCAGTCAGTAATTGTTGAGCCTATGGTTCACTAGCATACCCCTCTATCACCACCTCCAACCATTTGGGACAAACAACAAACATAGAGTGGATTTCCATTTTATTCTTAGGTAACCTAGATAGAGAATCATCTACTTTGTTTGTACTCCCTTTTTTATACATTATTTTTTACTACAACCCAAACAGCCTGAAGAAAGCCTTTTATTGGATGGTTGTATTGAATTTGTGTTCACCCATATGGATGAGGCTTTTCTAATCAGTGTGGATTACAAATTGGTGGTGTTGCAGATAAGCCTTCCATTTCTCCAATGCTAACAAGATTGCCAAACACTCTTTGTCATAAGTGGATAATGCCTGGTTTTCCCCCAATGCTTTACTCATGAATGCCAGTGGATTCCCTTGCTGCATGAGAACTGCTCCCACCCCATAAGCTGAAGCATATGTTTCTAACACAAATTCCTTCTGAAAGTTTGGTAAGGCCAGGACTAGAGCTCGAATCAGTGCCTCTTTCAATGCATTGAATGAGTCATCCTCCAATTGAGTCCAGATGAATGGCACATTCTTCTTTAGCAATGTTGTTAGTGGCCGACTAATCACCCCAAAGTTTTGAATGAACTTCCTGTAATATCCTGCTAACCCTAGTAATCCCCTCAACTGCTTTGCATTGACTGGTTCAGGCCATTTTTTAACAGCTTCCACCTTGGCTGGGTCAGTATCCACTCCTTGAGAATTGATGATGTGACCCAAGTATTCCAGAGAATCTTGTGCAAAAGAACATTTGGATTTCTTGACAAACAATTTGTGCTTAGCCAAGATAGAGAACACCACTTGTAGATGATGAACATGGTCTTGCAAGGTTTTGTTGTACAATAAGATATCATCTACAAAGACTAGAACAAATTTTCTGATGTGTTCCTGGAATATTGTGTTCATTGCAGCCTGAAATGTGGCCGGAGCACATGTCAATCCAAAAGGCATAACTCTGAATTCAAAGTGTCATTTATGAGTTCTAAAGGCTGTTTTTGCTTCATCTTTTTCCACCATCCTAATTTGATGATACCCAGACTACGGGTCCAATTTAGTGAACCATGTGGATCCATGTAATTCATCCATTAATTCATCCACAACTGGCATTGGATATCTATCCTTGACAATGATTGCATTTAACTGTCTATAATCCACACACACACACACATTCTCCAAGAACCATCCTTTTTCTTTACCAACAGGACTGGTGATGCAAAAGGACTTCTACTGGTTTTAATGATTCCATTAGCCAACATTTATTTTACTTGTTTCTCAATTTCATCATTTTGTTGTGGTGTGTACCTATAGGATTTCACATTGACAGGGTTAGTACCAGGCAATAGGTTTATGTGATGGTCATATGGCCTGTGTGGAGGGAGCCCTTTTGGGACCATAAAACAGTTTCCGTGTTCTTGGAGAACTGCCTGTATTTCTGCAGGCACTTCACTAACCACTAGTCTATCATCCATCATCGATAACTGCACTAGTTGTGCTACCTCACCTTCCTCCATTATCTATTGTAAGGCTTCTTGAGTAATGGTGGCACATTGAGCCATATTGTCTTGAACACCTCTTAATGTTATTTGCTGCCCATTGTGCTTGAACCTGAGCTTCTTTTGCTTCTAATCCACCCACATTTTGCTAATGTCAGCCAACCAGTTCATGAAAAATATCATGTCATAACCAGGAATAGGAAACACCTTCAGATCATTAGTAAATTTGTGTCATTGACACACCCATCCAATGGCCTGCACTACCTTGTTAAATAGCTCATTGCCTCCATTTTCCAATGTTACTTTTACTGGGGGTGTCTCTGATACTGCTAACTTTAGGAGCTAAGCTTTCTGCTTGCTAATGAAACTACTAGTGCTACTAGAATCAATTAATATAAGCACTTGCTTCCCTTTTATATTCCCGATCAACCTGATGGATTTCTTGTGTGTTATCCCAACTGTTGCATGATAAGACAATGCCATTAGTGACTCATCACCACTGCTAGTTTCAGATGTCTCAGACTCGGAATCTGATGGGATTTCCAATATTTCCAACAACTCCTCCATAATGTTCAGTGGTATTGTTTTAGCACATTTATGTCTAGGTTGGTATTTGTCTCCACATTTGAAACATCCCCCTCGTGCTCTTCTTTGTGCTCTAAGAGACACCAACTTGTCCTCCCAGGGAGGTTTTTGGTCATGTTTCTTCCTTTCCTCTTGAGGTTGTGGCAGAATCCCTTTTTGAATTGGTACACTGTGGTAAGGTTACATGTAGTCACTTCTATATTTATGGGATAGATAACTCTTAGCTTCTTGCAGCAATGATTCATGTGTTTCTGCGAAGGATAATGCCATGTCCACCGTTTTTGGCTTGTGCAGCTGTATGGCTCTTTGAATTTCCCTTTTTAGCCCACCCACAAACTTGGTGACAAAGAAAGCTTCATCATAATGACTATTGTGCACCAACACTTTGTGCCTCGGTTCTTCAAACTTCTGGTAATAGTGATCCACACTATCAGTTTGTTTGCATCTTTCCAATGCCTCCAGGTACCGCACATGTTTATCCTTACCAAATTTTGCATTCACAGCTACCACTAGTTCCTCCCAACTCTCAACATCATGCTCATCTTCATATGTTTGTAACCACAAGGCATCATTCCCTTTAAAATGCATGGTAGCAAAGCTCGCCCAAGTTTCTCTAGACACATTGTACAGAACAAAATACTTCTCAGCTACACCCCTCCACCATTTTGGATTATCACCATCAAATTTGGGAAAATCAGTTTTAGGCATGCACTGATTGTTGTAACTATGATGACCACTTATGTTCTCTAAGTACTGCCATCAATATCATCAGCCCCAGACATTTCACCCAATTCAAAACTCACAGGAGTGTTGTGGATGTTTTTATTACCCCTGTTGGTTGCAGCTTCCTGGTGTGATCCTGTCGTAGCACCCACACTCTCTGGTATGTTGATACGCATATCCACTAGCCTTGGCGTCACCATCTCCGGCCAAATCATTGTGCCTCCAACACAGTCACCCTGCTGCTGACTTCTGCAACCGTCTTCTGCAAGGACCCCAACGCATCATCCACCTGAGGCATCCAGCTCGTCAATCCCTTCAAGTTGTCGGTCATCTCCTTTAGCGATGCTGCCACCATGGCTTTGTGTGTCTTCAGATCACCCAAATCCGCCTTCACCTTGTCCATCCTCGTCACCATCATTGATGCACGCCTTCGATTGACACACGGATCAAGCCGTTAGCTCAGAATTTTACCTCTCAGAAGATCTGAGAGAATCCGACTACGCGTCGCTCGATTTTTGTCCGAATTGTCTACCGCCACCACACGCCTCCGATGGGATCATCCAAAGATGTGATCTCCTCACCGCCATCGTGGGGAGGAAGAAGACCAGTGGGATTTTACGAGAGATCCTAACCACTGGTTCTCCCGTCACCCAAATCGCCTCCACTCAGTAGCCGAATCGGGGAAAAATTTGTGGCTAACCCTAATTCCTCATAGATCTACAGCTGATTGGCTTTGATACTAGATGTAACCTACTCGATATGACAATTCGCAATCACAGATTCAGTACAACGGTGTCGTGCCGATAGGATATAATCCGATGAACAAGTTCATGAAAAGAGGAAGAAGATATACAAGTTCATTTGACAATTTTCTAATTGATGCCCCTCTCCTGGAGATCGGGTCCTAGATAAGCTATGCCCCATTGCACGTGGCCTTCTGGGTCCTCGCCTCTTGGGCCTTCTCGTTCTGGGACTTTGTCAATCCGGCCCGCTTGTCACAGGCACGCTCCTCCTGTAACGCCTTGTGCAAGTATAATGTCGTGACAACAAGACAACCCTGGCTCACTGCGTGCACTCCTCTCTCGCATACTATTGGTTTTGGGCCAGGCCGTTTTTGTTTCTGCCTCAACGTGCTACCGCTGTTTTTTTTCAAAGTTCCATGGTACTCCCTCCTTTATAACTAAAGTCAAACTTTAGATAGAAAAAAATTGTGAACATTATAATCTCACAAATCAATATTGTCAGAAACATTATGAAATATGTTTTCATCTTGTGTACATTTGTAGATATTTATATTCTTTTCAATATAGTTGATTAAATTTTAAAAAGTTTGACTTTCACCAAAAACTACATGCATCCTATTTATTAAGCACGGTTACAAGAGTGGGACTACAGAAACCACATCCTTAGCGGAAAAGTTACGAGAGATCCTAGGTGTCCTCGGGACAAAAACTTTCGATCCTTTGGTGGACACACTCACACATATCTCCAAAAAACTCTCTAATCCTGCTTTCCGCAAAATACTAACGTGTTATATGTGATTTAGTGGGAGGTAAAAGGCCTAATAAATATTGGACGGAAAATTAGGTTTTACAACGAACCTATCTCTTGCAATATACTTCTCGATGTCTGAGATTTTTCTGGATTTACATGTATCTAGACGCGGTGTTAGTATATAGGTATATGTGAATTTAAAAATCTTTGACGTCTAATTTGAGACGGAGAGAGTAGTAAAGATGCGGTTCATGGTTGCTTGATTTCGTCCAAAATCTTTAAAATCGCAATACATATTGCTGACTCGTGTTCAATTTATATTTTTTCCTAAGTAAGCGTTAATACCTATTGTGGCAGAGTGGGTTTAGAGAAACCAGATACATTACGAGTTAGCCCATCAAACTCACCTAGCTACAAGGCTTTTTTAGACACATTATAGTTATCATCGACGTACCAAATATAGATACATGCTAGACCAACACAATATCAATGGTTTCGATTTAGTACAATATCAAAGTACATGTCATATTACTATTGTGTAATAGCAACTTCACCCGCATGTGGTTGACTGATGAAGTGCACGGAATTTAACTAGTACACATTTATGGCTCCAGTTTTGATCTGTATATAAGGTGCATGATAGACATTTCTATCACGAAATTGCTTCACGTACAATGTTACATGTCCGATAACTGTACGACACCTTCTTCCTTTCCAATCGATATAGTTACAGATTTGCGCTAATTACTCCTGTCCGTGTCTAAGTCCCAACCCAACCCAAAGCCAAACCTGTGCTACTCTATGTTCAAAAAGAAAAAAAAATGCTACTCTTCTTTTTAAAAAGAAAAATGATACCGTACCCCGGGGATACGAACGATTCCATCCCCCGGGTCTGGATCGCACGCAATTTACTTGACTGCCCAGCGACGTGGGCCTAGCAACCTTATCTCTTCGTTTTCTTCCTCCTGACTCTCTCTCATCTCTCCCGGCAACCATGGGTCACTAACAAAAGCAAATCGCCGCCACCGCGCACGCTCCTCTGTCGTGCTCTGTCGTCGCTGCGCCTCCTCGCCGCGCTCCACATGCGTCACCCCCACACCCACCGCCTCCCAACGATCCCCACGCCTGTGGCTCTCCCGTGCATCCTGCGCACCGTCCGCGATGTAGCTCGCCGGAATCCGCTAACAACTCCACACGGGCAAGCACGCCCGCGCCGCCATAGCGAGTGTCATGGATCCAGTCTTAGGTCCCCAACCACCGATGCTCGCACCCCTCCCTCGCCTCGACCCGCCTTAGTCGTAGCTCATGTGCATGTCGCCGGGAAGATTCCATGGACCTCGTTCTCGTTCGTCACCGGCACACCTTCGGCTATGACCACGCCTCCAAGTGGTCGCGGAGCGGGGCGAACCTCCCTGCTTCTCCCGTTTGAGACCACCTACCATGTGCTGCTACGCACGACGTGGAGGTGTGCTAAGTATGACCAGCGGCTATGCTATAAGCGGCGTCAAGTTTTGCTACTAGTCGGCAGCGACGCTACACGTGGTTTTAGGATTTGCTACCTTGGCATATTTTTTTTGCTATGTATTCATAATTTTTTTGCTACTTTCATATAATTTTTTTGCTACAACCAATGTCTATCGTTTTGCTACGAGGTCTCTGGTTTGAGTCTCCGGCGATGTCTCCTTTGCTACACTAGAAAAGATATTTTGCTACCACCGTTTTGTGGTTATGCTACAATAGCGTAGTTTTTTTTGCTATGAAGGTTTTCGGCGACGTTTTTTCCGGCGATATCTCCGGCGAAGTCAGTTTTGCTACATTAGGATATTTTTTTGCTACATGATCGCCGGCGAGGTCTCCGGCAAGGTCCAGTCTATTTTTGCATTTTTTAGGCCGAACCGTTTTTATTACATGTAGTAAAAGCGGGACTACTTGTAACAAAAACGGGTATGTTTGTAGCAAAAGCGGGATTTAAAGATTTTTTGAGAACACATGTCAGCAGGAGGACCCAGGGGATTTTAGGGAAATATCCCCCGAAAGACGCGTAGTACGGGCCCTTTTTAAAACCCACCAAAATCTATCCACGACCAAAATCTCTCTGAAGAGTCACGAAGCTAGCTTCTTGTTTGATAAAAAAACTACCAACATATCATCTCATATGTTATGGACCATCTCCGAAAAACTCAAACATCATCATCTTCGAAGAACTCATCTCCACCTCCACCTCCTCGGCGGCGGGACGGACGACGTTGTCTAGCCCCAACCTTTCCCTCCCCTCGAGCCCGACGGAGATGCTTGATTGCAGCGGCGGCACGCCGTTGGAGCCGTTAGTGTAGGGGTTCGTAGCATGGAAAACAAAAAATTTCTACCGCATACAAACAAACAAGCCAAGATCTATCTACTAGATTGTAGCAACGAGTCGATGGAATAACTCACCCTCAAAGATTCCAAAGTGTTTAATGAGAGCGGATTCTCGTGGGTGATGTAGTCGTACTCTTCCCGATCTCAAGATCGCGTAGACGATCCTTCCGGCGCTGCGTTCCGACAGCGCTCCCGCAGTCGGTCACACGTTCGGTACTCGACGAAGACCTTCCTCTCCCTTGTTCCAGCAGGCAGCGGAGGTTGTAGCACTCTCCTCATGATTCCGGCAGCACGACGGCGTGGTACCGGAAGTAGAGGGGAGATCTCGCAGGGCTTCGCCTTAAGCCGGAGCAAGTATGGTGATCTAGGGTTTAGACGCACCAAGGAGGAGAGGCTAGGCCGGCGGCTAGGGCAAGGCGATGCCCCAACTCGGCGGCTAGGGTTTAGCCCTAGGCGGCGGCAGCAGGAGGAGACGGCGCCGGCGGCTTGGAGCTAGGGTTTGCGGGGTGCAAGTTGTGTGTTTGGAGGGGCAGCCCTGCCCCTCCTTATATAGGTGGAGGGCGGCGGCCAAGGGGAGGGGAGTCCCTCCCCAACTCGGCTTCCAAGGCCGGCGGTGGATGGAGAGGGACTTCCTCCCCGAGTAGGTTTCCTACTCTCCCTCCACCAAGCAAAATAGCCGTTTGACTTTCCAAATTGGCGTTTGACTTTTCAAACTAGGATTTGATTTATCCCTTTATTTTGCTCAGCGATGACACCTAGTACATGATGCAACCATTCCAACTTGTTATGACACATTCATGTACCCTTCCCCTCCGGAGTGCCGGACATTTCGGAACCTTCTAGAACATTCCCGATGAAAACACCGGAACCATTCTCCAACCCCGAAACAGGACTTTCCTTATATGAATCTTATTCTCCGGACCATTTCGGATCTCCTTGTGATATCCCGGATCCTATCCGAGACTCCGAACAACATTCAGTCTCTTACTCATCATTCCATAACTACTAAACAACGTCGAATCCTTAAGTGTGTCTCCCTACGGTTCGTGAATTATGCGGACATGATCGAGACACTTCTCCGAACAATAAACAATTGAGGAATCTGGAAATTCATATGGCTCCCACATATTTCTACGATTACTTTGCGATCGAATGAACCACTTACATACGATACCAATTTCCCTTTGTCTCACGATAGTTTACTTATCCGAGGTTTTGATCGTCGGTATCTCTTCATACCTAGTTCAACCTCATTACTGATAAGTACTCTTTTCTCGTTCCCGTGATATGTGATCCCTTGTGAGCCAGTCACATGCTTGCAAGCTAATTGGATGACATTCCACCGAGAGGGCCCAGAGTATATCTATTCGTCATATGGATGGACAAATCCCACTCTTGATCCATGTGTCTCAACCAATACTTTCCGAACACTCAATGCCACCTTTATAGCCACCCAGTTACGGTGTGGTGTTTGATGCCATCAAACCATCCTTCCGGTGATGGTGATAAGCATGATCTCATGGTCAAAGGAATTAGGTTACTATGTATCAGAAAGCATATAGCAATTGAACTATTAAAATGACTTGATCCTTATGCTACGCTTATCTATAGGAGTATGTCCATCATATCATTCTCCTAACGATATGATCTTGTTGTTAATAACATCCCAATGTTCATGATAGGGAAACCACAATCATTTATTAACCAACAAGCTAGTATTATGAAGAGGCTTTACTAGGAACTTCAATTTAAGTTTACAAATCACACAAGTATTAATGTTTCCTTGTTAATACTATTAAAGCATGAATGTAAACATTTATCATAAACACAAAAATATAATAATAACTACATTTATTATTGTCTCTAGGGCATATCTCCAACAGTCTCCCACTTGCACTAGAGTCAACTAATCTAGATTGCATGGTAATATACCGAACACCCATGGCAGTTTGGTGTTGGTCATGTTTTACCCTCGGGAGAGGTTTAGTCAACGGATCCGCCACATTCAGATCTGTGTGTACTTTGCAAATCTTTATGTCACCATCTTGGACATGTTCTCGAATAGCGTGGAAACGTAGCTTGATGTGCTTCAGCTTCTTGTGTGACCTTGGTTCTTGCGCATTGGCTAAGGCGCCCATGTTATCACAGTAGATAGACATTGGGTCTAGCGCACTTCGAACCACACCGAGCTCTGTAGTGAACTCTTTCATCCATATCGCTTCTTGTGAAGCCTCCGAAGCAGCCATGTATTCCGATTCAGTCGAAGATCTTGCCACAACGCTTTGCTTTGCACTCCTCCAGCTAACTGCTGCACCATTCAAAGTAAATACGTATCCAGATTGTGATTTAGAATCATCCGGATCGGTGTTCCAACTAGCATCGGTGTAACCATTAACAATGAGTTGTTCATCACCTTCATAAGAAAGAACCATATCCTTAGTTCTTCTCAAGTACTTAAGGATGTTTTTGACTGCTGTCCAATGATCCACTCCTGGATCACTTTGATATCTGCTAGTCAAACTAACAGCATATGCAATGTAGGGTCTAGTACATAGCATGGCATACATTAGAGATCCTATGGCTGAGGCATAGGGAGTTTTACTCATCCTTTCTCTATCTTCTGTCGTTGTTGGACTTTGAGTTTTACTCAAGGTCGTATTGGGCAACATGGGCAAGAACCCTTTCTTGCTATCTTCCATTCCAAACCTCTTTAGAACTTTGTCCAAATATGTACTTTGTGACAATGATATTAGACGTCTCGATCTATCTCTATAAATCTTTATGCCCAATATGTAAGTTGCTTCGCCAAGATCTTTCATTGAAAAACTATTATTCAGATATTCCTTGACACTATTAAGAAGGTCTACATCATTCCCAATCAACAATATGTCATCTACATATAGTATTAAGAATGCTACAGAGCTCCCACTCACTTTCTTGTAAATACAAGATTCTTCATAAGATTGTATAAAACCAAAACTTTTGATCACCTTATCAAAACGTTGATTCCAACTTCGGGATGCTTGCTTCAATCCATAAATGGACCGTTGAAGTTTGCATACCTTGTTTGCATCCTTAGGATCGACAAAACCTTTGGGTTGCATCATATACAACTCTTCATCAATGTCTCCATTGAGGAACGCTGTTCTGACATCCATCTGCCATATCTCATAATCGTAATATGCAGCGATTGCTAACATAATCCTCACAGACTTTAGCTTCGCTACAGGTGAGAAAGTCTCATCATAGTCAACTTCTTGAATTTGTCGAAACCCTTTTGCGACAAGTCGAGCTTTATAGACAGTAACATTACCATCAGCATCTGTTTTCTTCTTGAAAATCCATTTGTTCTCGACAGCCTTTCGGCCATCCGGTAAGTCCACCAAAGTCCATACTTGGTTTTCGTACAAGGATCCAATCTCGGATTTCATGGCTTCTTGCCATTTATTGGAATCTGGGCTCATCATCGCTTCCTCATATGTCGCAGGGTCATCGGTGTTGTCCACCAACAGGACACTCATAACGGGATCATACCAATCAGGAGTGGTACGAGTTCTCGTTGACCTGCGAGGCTCTGTAGCAACTACAACCGAAGTTTCATGATCACCATCATTAGCTTCCTCTCTTATTGGTGCAGGCACCACAGGAACTTCTTCCGGTGCTGCGCTACTCGCAAGTTCAAGAGAAGGTTCGACAACCTCGTCGAGTTCTACTTTCCTTCCAGTCACTTCTTTCGAGAGAAATTCTTTCTCTAGAAAGGATCCATTCTTGGCAACGAAGATTTTGCCTTCGGATCTATGATAGAAGGTATACCCAATAGTTTCCTTTGGGTATCCTATGAAGAAGCATTTTTCCGCTTTGGGTTCAAGCTTGTCCGGCTGTAACTTCTTTACATAGGCTTCGCAACCCCAAACTTTAAGGAACGACAATTTAGGTTTCTTCCCAAACCATAATTCATACGGTGTCGTTTCAACGAATTTAGATGGTGCCCTATTTAAAGTGAATGCGGCTGTTTCTAATGCATAACCCCAAAACGATAGCGGTAAATCTGTAAGTGACATCATAGAACGAACCATATCTAAGAGAGTTCGATTACGACGTTCGGACACACCATTACGCTGTGGTGTTCCCGGCGGTGTCAATTGTGAAAGTATTCCGCATTTCTTTAAATGCTCGCCAAACTCGTAACTTAGATATTCACCTCCACGATCAGAACGCAGAAATTTAATCTTCTTGTTACGTTGATTCTCAACCTCACTTTGAAATTCCTTAAACTTCTCGAAAGTTTCGGACTTATGTTTCATGAAATAGATATACCCATATCTACTCAAGTCATCCGTGAAGGTAAGAACATAACGATAACCACCGCGTGATGCTACACTCATTGGACCACACACATCGGTATGTATGATTTCCAATAAGTCCGTAGCTCGCTCCATCATACCAGAAAACGGAGTCTTAGTCATTTTACCCATTAGACATGCTTCGCATCTTTCAAGTGATTCAAAATCAAGTGATTCAAGAAGTCCATCAGAATGGAGTTTCTTCATACGCTTCACTCCAATGTGACCAAGACGATAGTGCCACATATAGGTCGAGTTATCGCTCAATTTCAAACGTTTAGCTTCAATGTTATTAATATGTGTATTTCCACTATCGAGATTCAATAAGAATAGACCATCTATCAAAGGTGCATGTGCATAAAACATATTAATCATATAAATCGAACAACCATTATTCTCGGACTTAAACAAGTAACCGTCTCGCAATAAACAAGATCCCGATATAATGTTCATGCTTAACGCAGGCACCAAATAACAATTATTCAAGTATAAAACTAATCCCGATGGTAGATGAAGAGGTAGCGTGCCGACCGCGATCACATCAACCTTTGATCCATTTCCCACGCGCATCGTCACCTCGTTCTTCGCTAGCTTCCGTTTATTCTGCAGCACCTGTTTCGAGTTACAAATATGAGCAACCGAACCAGTATCAAATACCCAGGCACTACTACGAGTACTAGTGAGATACACATAAATAACATGTATATCGGATATACCTTTCTTCTTGATGTTGCCGTTCTTCAAATCCGCCAAGTACTTTGGGCAATTCCGCTTCCAGTGACCTTCTCCCTTGCAGTAAAAGCACTCAGTATCAGGCTTAGGTCCAGCCTTGGTTCTTCGTCGGTGCGGTAACTTTCTTACCACCCTTCTTGAAGTGTCCCTTTTGCTTAGACTTGCCTTTCTTGAATTTGGTGGTCTTATTGACCATCAACACTTGGTGCTCTTTCTTGATCTCCACTTCTGCAGATTTTAACATGGAGAAGAGTTCTGGCAACTGCTTGTTCATGCTTTGCATATTGTAGTTCATCACAAAGTTCTTGTAACTTGGTGGTAGTGATTGGAGGACATGGTAAATCCCCAAAGCATTAGGAATCACTATACCCAAGCTTTGAAGTTTGTTTGAGTGCCCAGACATCTTAAGCACATGCTCACTGACGGAGCTGCCCTCTTCCATCTTGCAGTTAAAGAACTTTTCAGAAGCCTCATAGCTCTCAACTGCCGCGTGAGTCTCAAAAATCAATTTGAGTTCACGGACAATATCATGTGGGTCTGAATTCTCAAACCTTTTCTGAAGCTCCAATTCTAAACCATACAAGATAGCACACTGGACTGTGGAGTACTGAGTCTTCCGAGCGAGGTAAACATTCTTTACTTCATCGGTAGCAGTAGCTGGAGGCGGGTCACCTAGCGGTGCATCCAGCACATAGGTAAAATTACCAGCATTGAGGACAATCCTCAAATTGCGGAACCAATCCGCGAAGTTGCTTCCATTGTTTTTCAACTTTTCTTTCTCTAGGAACGCATTAAAATTGATGGTAGGGGCCGCCATTGATCTACAACATATTTGCAATAGTTTAGACTAAGTTTATAACAAATTGATTTCTAATTAATAGTTAAATTAATCTAGGTGAACTCCCACTCAAAACAATATCCCTCACATTGTTTTAGTGATCACACGAACCAAATCCACCACATCAAAACCGATCATCACGAGAGTTGATGTAGCTTCAATGGCGAACAATCGACATGTTCATCATATCTACTATATGATTCATGCTTTACCTTTCGGTGATCCGTGTTCCGACACCATGTCTGTACATGCTAGGCTCGTCAAGATCAAACCTTAGCTTCTGCATGAGCAAATCTGGCTTGCTCATGTTGTATACACTTGCAGAATCTAACACACCCGATCATCACGTGGTGCTTCGAAACAACAAGCTTTAGCAATGGTGCTTACTAAGGATGAACACTATAGAACTTGAAATTCATGTGCATGAGGGATCATCTTATAATGCTACCGTCGTTAACTAAGCAATAGAAGATACATAAAGGATTAACATCACATGCAATTCATAATATGTGATATGATATGTCCTTTCTTCTTTGTGCTTCCGATCTCCATCTCCAAGCACGAACATGATCTCCATCATCACCGGCATTGCATCAAGGTCAATGATGCTGCACCATGGTTGTCATCCACCAGCTTCAACTATTACAACTACTTTGAATAGACACGTGGGTCTTAACAGAAATTTAAAGACAACCATATGGCTCCTGTCGGTTGCCAACTTACAATAAGGAACATTGCATACATCAAATATAATCACAATCATGGCCATATCACATCACAGCACACCCCTGCAAAACAAAGTTAGACGCCTCTAATTTCTTTACATGTTTTACGTGGTTTGGGGCTTTCAATAAGTGTCGATCTAACTTACGAACAAGAACCACAACGTTGATGTTTGAACTATCAAGTGCCTGTTGTAAATTGGATCTATACTATAATGGGAGAGACAGACACCCGCAAAGCCGCTTATGCAATACAAGTTGCATGTTGAGCATGGAGCAAGTCTCATGAACGATGTCATGTAAGGTTAGCCCGGGCCGCTTCATCCCATCATACCGCAAGATGCAAAGTACACAAGAAGCAATTGATAATAAAAGCACCACCGCCCACAATGACCATTGTGTTCTACTCGTGCAACAGATCTACATATAAACCTGGCTCTGATACCACTGTAGGGGTTCGTAGCATGGAAAACAAAAATTTTCTACCGCATACAAACAAACAAGCCAAGATCTATCTACTAGATTGTAGCAACGAGTCGATGGAATAACTCACCCTCGGAGATTCCAAAGTGTTTAACGAGAGCGGATTCTCGTGGGTGATGTAGTCGTACTCTTCCCGATCTCAAGATCGCGTAGACGATCCTTCCGGCGCTGCATTCCGGCAGCGCTCCCGCAGTCGGTCACACGTTCGGTACTCGACGAAGACCTTCCTCTCCCTTGTTCCAGCAGGCGGCGGAGGTTGTAGCACTCTCCTCGTGATTCCAGCAGCACGACAGCGTGGTACCGGAAGTAGAGGGGAGATCTCGCAGGGCTTCGCCTTAAGCCGGAGCGAGTATGGTGGACTATGAGAGAGCCTCGATGATCTAGGGTTTAGACGCACCAAGGAGGAGAGGCTAGGCCGGCGGCTAGGGCAAGGGTATGCCCCAACTCGGCGGCTAGGGTTTAGCCCTAGGCGGCGGCAGCAGGAGGTGGCGGCGCCGGCGGCTTGGAGCTAGGGTTTGCGGGGTGCAAGTTGTGTGTTTGGAGGGGCAGCCCTGCCCCTCCTTATATAGGTGGAGGGCGGCGGCCAAGGGGAGGGGAGTCCCTCCCCAACTCGGCTTCCAAGGCCGGCGGTGGAGGGAGAGGGACTTCCTCCCCAAGTAGGTTTCCTACTCTCCCTCCACCAAGCAAAATAGCCGTTTGACTTTCCAAATTGGCGTTTGACTTTTCAAACTATGATTTGATTTATCCCTTTATTTTGCTCAGCGATGACACCTAGTACATGATGCAACCATTCCAACTTGTTATGACACATTCATGTACCCTTCCCCTCCGGAGTGCCGGACATTCCGGAACCTTCTAGAACATTCCCGATGAAAACACCGGAACCATTCTCCAACCCCGAAACAGGACTTTCCTTATATGAATCTTATTCTCCGGACCATTTCGGATCTCCTCGTGATATCCCGGATCCTATCCGAGACTCCGAACAACATTCGGTCTCTTACTCATCATTCCATAACTACTAAACAACGTCGAATCCTTAAGTGTGTCTCCCTACGGTTCATGAATTATGCGGACATGATCGAGACACTTCTCCGAACAATAACCAATAGAGTAATCTGGAAATTCATATGGCTCCCACATATTTCTACTATTACTTTGCGATCGAATGAACCACTTACATACGATACCAATTTCCCTTTGTCTCACGATAGGTTACTTATCCGAGGTTTTGATCATCGGTATCTCTGCATACCTAGTTCAACCTCATTACTGATAAGTACTCTTTTCTCGTTCCCGTGATATGTGATTCCTTGTGAGCCAGTCACATGCTTGCAAGCTAATTGGATGACATTCCACCGAGAGAGCCCAGAGTATATCTATCCGTCATATGGATGGACAAATCCCACTCTTGATCCATGTGTCTCAACCAATACTTTTCGAACACTCAATGCCACCTTTATAGCCACCCAGTTACGGTGTGGTGTTTGATGTCATCAAAGCATCCTTCCGGTGATGGTGATAAGCATGATCTCATGGTCAAAGGAATTAAGTTACTATGTATCAGAAAGCATATAGCAATTGAACTATTAAAATGACTTGATCTTTATGCTACGCTTATCTATAGGAGTATGTCCATCATATCATTCTCCTAACGATATGATCTTGTTGCTAATAACATCTCAATGTTCATGATAGGGAAACCACAATCATTTATTAACCAACAAGCTAGTATTATGAAGAGGCTTTACTAGGGACTTCAATTTAAGTTTACAAATCACACAAGTATTAATGTTTCCTTGTTAATACTATTAAAGCATGAATGTAAACATTTATCATAAACACAAAGATATAATAATAACTACATTTATTATTTCCTCTAGGGCATATCTCCAATAGTTAGGGATGGTTGGCAAGGGTGTAGAATCTAGTTGCGCGTCAATTGCGGCCAGAGTCGGTGACATCAGTGCCGGCGGTAAGGTGGACGGACACGAACGACCGGGGGCAGAAACCGTCGGGCGGGAGACGGGAGGAGGCCAAAATTATTCTCTAACATGGTTAACAACTCTTATATTTACTCCTCTGCTACCTTTTTGGAGCCAACTAGTATAATTTATACTCCTCTAACCTTTTTAGGGGTACAACTATCTCATATTTTTACTCCTCTGAACAGTTTTTTGGGTCGATTAGAGATGCCCTTACCGCCTTACGCATGTCGACGTAGCCGTGGCTGCTGGCTTGCTAGAACACTCCATCCAACCGTGAACAAAGGGAGTAAGTAAAAGGTAAAAAAATGGTTATCTAGGTGGATCCTAGCATCATAAGAGCCGGTCTGATCCAAAGCTCAGCCCAAACGCCAACCCAAACAACTCGCTCACCTCGCGTCAGGAACAGATAGCTAGCTGCCACTTAGAATCGTACAGAAATCGTACGCACATCATCGTATGTATAGCACCGCCGTTTCTATCAAGCTTTTGTGTCATAGTGTTTTCTAGCCTTGTCGAGTTCAAACTTCAAATATATGGTTATGTATGTCCCTTCTGTTTCAAACAATGGATGATGTTACGCCTGAGAGGTATTGGGACATATGATGACTAGACGGATTAATCTTTTTGTTGTCAACAATGAAAAGTTTAGCTCTTAAGTTTATGGATGGCTTCCTATAGCAAGAAAACTTGCCATAGGCCCATTACCGTCTACGAAATGAGCAGGAGTAACCCCAAGTCCCGGATCTTTCATAAATTCTTTTAAGTTCACCCTTGAAAACCATGCCTATATTTATACTTTTGTTTATAGGCACTATGTAGCAACGTAACTAAATACATTCAGAACAAGCTATCAATGTCCCAATAATTGAACGAAAGTGAAATCAAATAAGAGCAAGTTCAGTAATGTAGCTGTCTCTTGGCTATAAGAAATTTCCATATCATCTATAGTCAGTCCTATAGTCTATATGTATAGTAGTTATCTATAAAAGACTACTACTTAGTTAATATATGGTACACATTTCACTCACATAAACTGTCTAGGAGCACGTGGTAGAGCTAGTTGTTAGCTTACAGCCCGTTTACATTCTTTCTCCTCTTATCTCTTCTCTACATCACCAAAACTATAATATTTTATCTTTTATAGTCAGCTGATTGTACTCTATTGTACTTGCTCTAATGATCAAATATATGCGTTGTTTATAAATAAAGTTTCATAACTATTAAGTAGTGATCCGACAAAATATGTTGTATAAACTATAAAGGAAAACCAACCATAAAATGGAGAGACATGAGATGGTTGCACACCCATATCATCATAGATCAACTCGAGCATTGATGTCACATTTGTGTTTCCATGAAGGATTGTTATATCAGAGGAAAACAATATATTCCTTGGAGTGTGAGGCACATGTTGTGACTTCAATCTTGAATCTTCGCCGCTCCAGTCTTCAGTAAACGTTGTCTGATCATATACACATGTTTGACTTTGCACCCCGTCCCTCGAACCAGACACACACTCCACGTTTGTACCCATTATTCTGTGCATTTGCTCTAACAAATGCCACTTTTCCGTCCATTTGTTGTGCATTGTGATGGCATGCATTAGTGTGTACATGCAAGTTTTCCTTGTGCAATGGAGATGAAAAAAAGATACAAATGGCTCCACAATCGTACCCATTATTGTCCACATGGTGTAACGTGGCATCAATTTCCAATGATAATAATTCTTGTTTCATAACCTATCAACCTTCCGTTGCATGGAAGATAGCACCATCCTACACGGAGGTTAATACATACTCATCGCGAGGGACCATAGCATGCACCTTGTCATCTTTAGACTAGTTCATGTGCTCCCATCTAATACTATATTCAATGTGGACAATACAAATCTGAAAATCTAATTTGGATTGACATGATACGTAATGCTACACTCAACAACACGAAAACTCCATGACTAATGGGCCTAAAAGGGTCCACATTCTGACTAAGGACGACCCATGATTGATAATCTATGATAGATTAAAGCAATATATTTTTTCTAATAGTAAAACATTCTCGTTGATAACAAGATGCGCAAATTTTGGAACTTCATGAATAAGCAAACATGAGGAGTGTGTAGTGATTATATCTAGCCTTTTGCTACGAGAATCAATGTGTTGTTGATGGTTTGAAGACCAGTTGTACCCGACTAACGGGGAACCAAACTCAAATTTAGGCTGTGGGGGGTCAAGCCAGTATCTTGTACTACGTACAAATTTGTGGAAAAAAAGCTACATCTCCTGACCCTATCGTCTCCCTCCAGGGGCGAAGGGAGCATCTCCCTCTTCTCCGACCAACCCCCTTCCCCCCTCCTTCCCCTGCCGCTGCCAGCAGGGGTTGCCGGGCTAAGCCCGTGCGACACCGACAATGGTGGTTGTCCTCTCCCGTGCCCTAGGAGCTAGTCGGGTCCGGTCTTTCTCACGACAGTGGTGCTCCTCGGGAAGCAATGGTTCGGAACCCCTCCAGGTGGTGTTGGGCGGCGGCGCCGTCGGCGAGGCAACGTGACGCAGCGACGAACATGACGGTCATTGGCTCCTCCCAACTAAGATCCGGGCCCCTGTTCCTAGGCTTCAGTGGTTCAACGTATCCGCAGCTGCGATGCCTCCTGGAGATGGTGGCGACCACGCAACTCCTATCCAGGATTGCGGCACAACGATCAACCTATTGCAGCAAGGCCGGAGGGATTTACACCCGTGGAATGGGCTTGTGTGCCCATATTGCCCTGTCCGGTCAATGACTGCCTCTCCGTGGTGGAGGTGGGTTCCTCCCGCTGGATGCAATGTTGTCGTCGCTAACTCAAGCTATGTCTTGTGCCTCCGTCTTGCAGGATGCTCGCTCGTGTGCACGATAAGACGATGACGATGTCGACTCCAAGATCGTGGTGCCACGTTTTGGTGGGCGGCGAGATTGGTGGTGGTGCTTAGAATTGCCCGGGTTTTTTGTGTGGATGGGGTTAGGGAGAAATTCTTGCTGGCCCGTCCGACTTTGACACGGTGTCGCCTTCTTGGTGGTGTCATTCCTTCCTAGAGGGCGTTGCGGACATCCCCAGTCCACTGTACTTCGAGTGTCGGGGGAAACCTAAGTCCAGTGCGCTGGTCCAGATAGCAGCACCGTGTCGATAGCGCTTTCTTTCTTGAAGATGTTGCTTGATATTGAGTGGTTTGGTGTACTAGGAGTGTGGTGGGACAAATTTGGAGGGTGCAACGATGGCAGGTTACCCTCGTTTCATCGGGTTGCCGGTATTTTCATTTCTTTCTTCTTGGCCATGTTTTAGTTGTTGTCCGGACATTTTTTTTTATTTAAACTTTATATTGTGTGGTTGCTTTATTTATAAAATGGGGAAGTCTGTTTCGAGAAAAACACAAAATTGTATGCTAACTAACGTGGAATTTAACTACTGTACTAGTATGATGCGCCATCTCTGGAGATTGGACTATTAGCGTAAACAAACAGGTGATTGTTGTGGCATGTGGTTTGCACGTTTAATTTGGTATACTATTTGGTACAGGTCAGACAGAGCCGTGTCCAAGGAAAAAGTAACCTGGACATTTCTAGTATGTGCGTGCTTGCCAGGCAGGCCACTCGCTCGACTGACCCGCCCCGGATGGAAGGGCATGGCCAAGAGTTCGCCAAAAATGGGCTGCACAACCACAGCAAGCGTGCGCTAGCCGTCGCGCCCTGCCGCCAAACCATCCCGGCAAAACCAACAAACAGCCCGTCACCCGCCCCGCACCGCACCGCACGAGCGCGCGACGTAGACACCCCACGTCGAGGTCGGCCGATTCCACAGAATTCCCCCCACCGTTTCGCCGCCGCCCGGCAACAAACCGCCCCACGGAGGAGCGCGCAGCCGACTTCGGAAACGAAGCCGAAATCAGCCGATCCCGCCGAATCCCTCAATCATTCCCCCACCAACCACAACCAGCCAGCCATAACCACCGGCGGAAGAATCTGCCTGGGAATCGCGCCAGATTCGGCGGGCGATCGGTATGCGGTGATGGCGCCGCCCTGCCCCGCCGGCGCGGGCGTGCACGCGGTCTGGACGCCGCGGGCGCTGGCCGGCGCCTTCCTCGACCTCGCCATCGTCTACGCCTTCCTCTGGGCCGCGTCCGCCGCCTCCGCGGCGTCCGCCCTCCTCGCGCTCTTCCAGCTCCGGCTCCCCTGCACATGCTCCCGCCCACACCTCCCCTGCCTCTTCGGCTTCCTCGCCCGCTACCCCTCCCGCGTCCTCCAATCCCTCGGCCACTCCCTCCGCTCCCGCTTCCCCTTCGCCACCGGCTCCGGCGACGGCCGCCAGGAAGAAGAGGAAGAGGAAGAAGAAGAGCTCGTCGATGCGGAAGAGGAGGACAGGGATCTGAAGCGGGAGGCGGAGGCGCGGAGGGACGTGCGCTCGGCGCTGCAGCAGGAGCTGGACAAGGAGCGCAGCGCCGCGGCCTCGGCGGCCGAGGAGGCCATGGCCATGATCCTGCGCCTGCAGAAGGAGAAGTCCTCGCTGGAGATCGAGCTGCGGCAGCAGCGCCGCACATCTGACGAGCGCTGCGCCTTCTACGAGGACGAGGTGGAGGAGCTCAGGGACATCTTGCTCATGCGGGAGCGCGAGGCACGCTCCCTGCAGAAGGAGGCGGAGTCCTACCGCCGCTTGCTTGGCCTCTCCGGGAATGACGAGGAGGAGGAGGAGGAGATGATGACGCCACACAATTTCTTTTCAGAGGGCGATCCAAGCTCTTCCAGGTCGGCTGATAAGAATGCGGGCACTGCGTTTAGCTTAAGGAGGCCGTTCGTGCGCGAGGAATTGCTGTCGCCCATTCGCGTGAGTCATCCCTTGGGTGGGAATCAAGGCAGTTTGGCTGTTAAGGCGGCTCCTGGGAAAGTTCCTGTTGTGCTTGGATCGGAATTGGAACCGGATAGCTGCAAAGATGATGGCGCCGAGACCGTGGTCATTCTCCCCCTATCTGCCCGGAGTTTGGATTTCCCCCAGTCTGCTCGCAGTTTGGATCAAGGTGGTGATGTTGAAGTTGATGCTGCAGCTGCTATCAAAGCTATGGAAGTGCTGACTGCTGATCAATTTCAGGAGGTGGACAGTGGTGGACGTGTAGACAAGATTGGCCATGATTTTGGGGCAACTGAGAATGATGCAAATATCTTTGATGTGCATGTGGTTGATGATATTTGCTTCTCTACTGAAGGTATGTGCATATGGAGAAAATGGAACTCAGTTAATATTTGCTGTAGTACTATCTAGTGTGTGATGGGTCTGTATTTTGCTAGAGTTCACACATTATCTTATATGAGGTTTCATTTTGTCAACTGAATGTTATCTGTATCATATTTGTGCCTGCATCCTCTTGACACTCTTGAACATTTCTACGTGTATCCTTACCATTGATCATTTGCTCTTGTGTATTCTGGTTGTAATCAGTGATTATGTTTATCTCCTATCATTGACACATTTTAAGAAACTGAACCATTTTGGTACTGAAAATGACTTGTTCATATTATGCAGTTAAAGGCTTGATTGGCCGAAGCTTCTCAGATGCAGCAATACAAGCAGACAAGTTGCAGAATCGAGCTGCCGCAGATGATCTCCTGGGAAAAAGTTTGAAAGCGATTAAAGGTGCCCAAGACAAGATAAGGCTTGCTGCAAATGAAAGAAGGCAATCGTTACAGTTGCAACTCTTGGAGGATATAGCTGACCAACTTCAAGAAATCAAAGATGCTGCAGATGCAGGGCGGAACTTGCACTGTATTTCTCCCGAAAATTCAAAGAAAATCTAGGTCAGTAATGAAAGGAATTTCCTCTATTGGTTTTCTTTAAATACATCGATTCTGATAGTGGCGCATGTACCTTAGTATCAGTAGTCCAACATTACAGCTGTCTTCCTGGGCAATATATACAGACACTGATCTAGCTCTACATTTCCCATATATGACTAATGCCATGCAATGTGGAGTCATATTAAGCCCAAATGAGTCGGGGTCTTCATCAGGCTATGTACTTCATGGATGTTGAGAAGGAAAGTTTTGGGAATCTTTTTTACCTCTTGCCTTGTTTGTTTCTTCTGAGGGACGCTATAACATGTTTTCTCATTGCATTTTTGTAGATTTTAACACATGATAGACAATAATATGCAAATACATCTTCACACCTCTTGGTACGTGTTGTAAGATAGGTATTGAGAAAAACGTGTCAGAGCTAGATTTGATACCTGACTGGTTCTTAATAGTATGCCAACTCATTTCAGGTTGTCCCACTGTTATTTTGCAGAACTCGTTTTAAGTTTTTAACTATTTGGGCCCACTGCCTGCAGATTACACAATGGACTAATACTTTCCGACTGAGTAGGATAATGAGTAAATATATCATATACGTATAGTTCTGTGCAGTAGTGGGTATTATATCATACCTGTTTTGATGATCTTCTTAGATTGATTGTCTATTAGGCGGTTATGTTATAGACTTCTTGCAGTGAACAAAGCTATAGTTCTTGAAACAAAACAATAATTCGTTGCTATTTGCATGTGATACAAATACATTACCATTTTGTGCCACTTATTGGCCATAACCTTGGGTGCTGTTTGGTTTAGAATACATTGATGTCCAAGTTTGCATTTCATAAAATTGTTACTATCTTTAACCAGATTTGGCCTCCATTTGCCACCTTGCCAAACTTCCGTATGGTCCCATCGTCATTCACTATCTAGTTCATTTTCTTGCAAAAAATCATGTCAAATTCATGGGCATTTGATGACCAAATTGGGTAAATGCTGTTCTTACAAAGTACCATAGGGTGATTTTGGTCAGAGTCCAAACAAATAAATTGCTGGGTTCTGTTCTATGAATTGCAAAGAATCCTTGCGAAATATTGGCAATGAACCAATCAAAAACCATATCCGGTTAAAACCAAACAGCCTCAAGACCAAACTATTAAACTGTATCTCCACTGCCCCAGATCCCACACAGATTGCATATATGGCCTTTTAAAGTCAAACAACAACTTCAGTATGATTCTCTGGAACAGTTAATACATTCCCAGTATCTCAAGATGATCTGATGCATAAGAAATCCTGCCCCATATTACTCCACCATTTGCCGCACTTCTTAGCCAAGTATGCCTAAGGTTAGACGATCAAAATTGCCGACACACTTTGCCACACCTAAGAGAATCTTGCCACACTTTTCTGAGTGAGTGACATGTGCGATGCAGTAAACTGTAAGGCCTTGTTTACTTCTCTTGTATTCGTCAGTACGGGATCGTAAGGGGATTATCCCAAATCCCGCAAAATTTCCACGGTCCGTTTACCACGCCGGGTTTGTACGGGATAATCCTGAGATATCCTGCCAAATCTTCTTATTTTTGCCTAGATTAAAAACTCTAACCATACTAGTGTATTTTTTGGAAGAGTATTTGAAGGGATTGGATGGGTTTGGATGAACACCAAATACCATCCCATCCCCAAACCTCTTGGGGATACGAGAGAAGTAAACAAGCCTAAAGGAATCTCACCACAAGTGTGGCAGTGAACCAAACAGGTGACTGACTCGGTGAAACTTGCCAATTTGCGGTGTGGTAAAGTGTGGCATGGTTAGTAATACCAAACTAACCATGCCCTAAAACAACTGCTACTGGCAATTGTTGGATGTAAATTGACCGTTGAGTTACTTAAAAACACATATATAAACACCGTCAATGAGGACTGCATAGAAACCTGAAAAATAACGACGTGTCAATATCTATGGATGGCTTAAATATAGCAGTCATATAATAGCCAAAAACAAGTTAGGTGATTACAGCTTCGGAGCTAATCATAGAACGTTGGTATGACCTTTTTTAGCCATAAAAAATTACTGCACAACTATAACATGTTCTTACTCCATATTTCGTAGAACCACTGGACCACCTTTGCGTTTCAAATTTAGCCATGTGAAAGTTCTATTTTTTCCACACGAGAGAATTTAACCTGTGCTACATTCTTGCAGGAAATGACAATTTTGGCACAGCGACGCCGTTGATATTGTAAATACTTTGTTTTTTTACTCTCTTAATTCCCTTTTATGTATTGTTAATGTTTGTTTGTTCTTTTCAATAAAATATATGTGTGTTGTTGATGATGTAAATGCGTACATAGAGGGTGATCCATTGCTTGTAATCATCTGTTTGTTTTAAACGGATTGTATGTTCTCTTGGAATATGATTATATGTTTCGTGTGCAGATTAAACTTTTTTATGTCTCTGTCAGACTTGGAACATATAGCACGCAAGGTGCGCTTTTTTTTGCAGTGTGTACCAGGGATAGTAGTTGCTCATAAAATGGAGTGCGTACTCGGAAACATAAATATGTCAATTTTATGTAGGTAAACAGAATGCTTCGCCTACCAGCACGGCAGTCGCTGCTTGGATCTGTGATTGCTTGGAGCTATTTCTCGATAACCTACCAAGCATCTCCAAACTTTAACATTGCGCTATGTTTGACCTACATACCAGTATCAAAGATCAGTGAACATGATCCGAAAAAAAAGCAACGACTCTGTTCTACGTCCTCGTCCTTTATCACATCTTCAGATCTCGACTTACCAGAGAATCCTTTTCAACTTTCTGAAAGATTGATTCCTGTGACCATTACTACACGTGTATTTCATACCACGCATTTCCGTTTTATCGAGATCAGTCTTCTCAACAATTGAATCGAGAATGAAACTCCACATTTTTTAGTTAAAATGGAAAGTCCACTTGTTACAGCATGTTTCCTGCTTTTCTCTGTTTCTCTTCTAGTGAGAGACTGTAAGTCCCCTCCCATGATATAATTGCTCGGGCAAGTAAATTAACCCAGGAAATCACCTAAGTAGCCCATATGACATCCAAAGTAAACCACCAAGTTTAGGTACACTTTCGATTCTCTGAACGGGGTTCTTCGTTTAAATCAACACCGCCGCTGCATAAAAACACAAGGATTTTAATGACATCTTAGTTTAGCTGCCGCTACCCAAAAGGGCAGTAGTAAAACGAATCAGCCACGATAGTTTTGTATGGATTCAAATTAAACACAAGGATGTTGCACATAACTTACATGTATTACAGTATAATCTGCTGTGAGAATTTAGGGGCTGAAATACAGTTCAGTAGAACTGTAGCTAGTGCCTATCAAACCTACTATTGACAGGACCAACTGGACCAGAGTGAAATCAGAGTTCAGGGTTCTTACAAAGCTATATTGTTATCGAGTTTGTATCACGAGACAAAAATGACCTTTTGGCCAAAATTTAACAGACTTTAACCCTTGACCAAAGGATAATTTTTGTCTAAATCGACCGAGGAATCCTCCCTTTTTTTATTATCACGCATCTCTCTCACATTCAATATTAATCTGACTGTTGTCCACTATTTAATTTTATTTTCATACAAATTATTCTACTATCCTTGGATGTTTCTTCTTTTACCCAGAGGGGCCTAACTGAAAAGGTAAGGCAGAGAAAAGCATCATCATTATCAGATCTACAATTGGCTTGTAGTACAGTATATCATTGCAAAATATCCAATTATTAACCAGAATATTCCAGATTATATACATCACTGATGGCAACAGGAACTACTTCCAAGTTCCAGGAATCGTAGTAATACATACCAATCCATACTACGTATATTACAGCAATCAAGACAGGGTTTTCACACATTTGCTGACCACAAACTGCAACCTAAGACTGTGGAATAGCTGTAACTACCAACAGACTTGGCACAATCACAGGCATCTTATGCTATGTAGGCAATCGAAGAGGCCGACTCCGGTGTACTAGTAAGAACCTATTCCTTGTGGGTATGGATGGCAGTCACCGTAGAGACCATGTCATCAACACCGCACCTGTTTTTGGCATGCGGACCCCTGCAAATCTTGTAGTACCCGCTCTCGCCCCAGTTCTCGCCCCACGAGTTCTTTATGATCCAGTATGGCTTCTCCTTGAAGCGGATCGGCGCGTAACCCGCTGATCCATAGCCAACTAGGAGGACGCCGTGATCTTGATGCCTCCCGCAGATGTATGGGCAAGAGACGCCGCCAATGTACGTCTGCATGAAGACTGCATTGATGCCAACTGCACGAACAGAAAGTATGCATCAGCAGCAGAAATTTTCCATGTTATCCCCTAGGCAAACTGGTAAACAGCTGACGATGCAGACATATGCAAATGGTTTGGATCCTTACTTGCAAGTGGGCCATGTTTCACAAGGTTAGCCGCAATTTGGTCTTCGTCAACAGCAACCGTACTGAAATTCTTGACTTGAGCAGCAATTTTGGACTTGTCAAACTTGCAGGCGCCGTTGCCCCCAGTGTAAGGGTAGTCCTTCTCTGTCTCCAAGCCACCCACTTTGGCAAGATAGCTGAAAGCTGTAGTCATCAAGCCACCATTGCATCCAGCGTCACATGCACGTGGTTCATCAGGGTCACACTGCAATTGATGACAAGGGAATATCATATATTATGTGAACACCTTCAAAGAGATAAGAATGTGAAACCAGTAGACAAGCGAAATTGTTTGCAAATGGATAGATACTGAGCCACGGTATATTCGAAGTGAGAGAAATGACTTCGTTCATAACTACTAGAAAAATATAGGAGAAATGAGTATATAGCAAGGCAAATAGCATATATTACGTGAACACATTCAAAGAGAGAAGAATGTGAAACCAGCAGGAACAAGTGAAATTGTTTGCAAATGACTTCGTTCATAAAAGCTAGAAATTTTATAAGAAAAATGAGTATATAGCAAGGCAAATAGCTTGGTTAATAGACAACCGAAATGATTTTGTTGTCTCGGTGGAAGTTTGGATTTGGTTCTGGTCCAACTAAGATAATTTGGCCCGAGAGAATTTTAGCTCGTTTTGTCAGTAAAACATTAATCGTAAATACTGAGAAATTGGACTGTTCCAGTTGATAGTGGTCAAGCTAGGAAAGTTTGGTGATTTTGGACATAGGGCCAATGAATACTTTCTAGGGTACAACCAAATATTTATTAATTTTGTCTACTATACAAAGTGGATAAGACTAATTAATTCAGTAGAACAATTATCGTCCCTATAAGATCATAAGGAAAAGGACCAGATCAATCAATAAGGAAAAGGACAACCTAGAAGAATATCCTTGCACCATTATTTTTTTTGCTTTTTTTCTGCGGGGAACTTGCACCATTCAAGTTTGAACCCAACCTCACCAAGATAATTGGAGAATCCATAGTAGGAGTACTAGAATTTCACTAGTAGATAGTAAAAGAGACGAGAGGAATCAGATGGAAACCTCGTGGTCGCAGTCGACCATCTGCTGCTCGCTGAGCACCTCCATCTTCCCTGTGGCGAGATAATTGGCGCCCTCCAGCGCCCCTGACGCACTGAACGACCAGCACGACCCGCACGTGCCCTGCAGAGAAAGCATACCCAAACGAGTCAACTCCATGTTTCAATCGAATCTACTTGTAAGAAAAACAGTGAATGAACGAGATCGGATCAGAGGGCTGACCTGGTCCTTGACGGAGCCGACGGCGCCCTTCTCGCGCCAGTCGAACTCGGTCGGGAGTCCGTCGGTGGGTAGGGTGGGCGCGTCGTGCGCCGATCCGGAGAGCAATCCCCCGCGGGACTTGCGGAGGCCGAGGTAGCGGTCCCGGAACTCGTCCGGGGTGAGGTCGGAGAACTTGGTGACGCCGTGGACCGCGGAGGGGTCGAGCCGCTGGTGGCGGCGCGCGCGGCGGAGGTTGGCGGTGAAGACGGAGAGGCGGTGCGCGTGCTCGTCGGCGTCCCTGTACGTCTTGCCGAACCGGCGGACGAAGCTCGCGAAGTGGGCCTCCGCGTTCAGCAGGCCCAGCTCGTCCCCCTCCGCGTCGCCCCCGACCACCTGCTCGATGAGCGGGTCCTCCAGCCCCTCCGCCGCCGCCGAGCAGGAGAGGGCGGAGTGGAGGAGGAGCACGGCGGCGACGAGGAGCAGGAGGCGGCGGCGAGCCATGATTGGTGGTGGGTCTGATAATATTTTTCTCTCTGCGGTGTGTGTGGCTTTGGTTTGGCTCCCTGATCCCGTTTATTTATACGGAGTAGTTGAGGTGTACGGTGTTGGTGTTGCTTGCGTGGTTGCTTGGGAATGCTTGGGGAGGATGGAGAGCAATTCATTCAAGTATGAAATACTGTGATGACGACGTGGTGGATGGTGATGTGTGGGGATGGGTAGATCAGTCAGGTAGGAGGGGCGGTGATATCTATCTATCTATCTATCTATCTATCTATATACTAATTTTCCTTGAGGTAGGTTCGTCCGTCAGTTTTTTGGTTCCGATTTTTCTCTAGACCGTTTTGCCCCTGACAGTTTGGACATATTACATGAAGTGCCACCGCTAAGCGAACCTGACAAAACGTTCCTTCCCTCCCGACGAACACAAACCCAGCGCCTAACGCAGCGCCTTGGGCGTCGGCGGTTGGACCTGGCCACGGCGACAGCAAAAAAAACAGGGCCTCATGGGCGGCAGCCTGGACGGCGCGCATGCTCGTGCGTTGGGGATGAGATCCTGGCGGCGGGGAATTGCGACGCAGCAGGCCAGCTCGGGATGGAGGGGAGAGAGGAGAGGGAGCGGCCTCGGATGGGAAGGGGCATGGCGGAAGAGGACGATGTCTCTGGTACAGGGAGCCCGGAGGCGGGGATCGACGGGTCGTTGCGAGGTGAGGGAGGCGAGAGGCGCCGGCGGAGGCGGGCTACGCCGGCGTCCATAGGGATGAAGGGGACAGAATAGAGGGAGCGGTCAGCACTGGGCTGTGCGCATCGACGCCTTGACGGCAGAAAAGACATCAGCGACGTGGAAGACAGTCTGGTTACGAGAAGAGATTGGAGGCCGGGGTGGAAGCCATCTGTGCACACCCCCAACTCAATGGCCGACACGCTGCACCCGTTGGCAGTTCCTATTTGGGAGATAAACTCGACATGAGAACGAACTGGAGATGGATGAGAGAACCAGATCCATTCGGCCAATTTGTGTTTTTATCCTTCCAATTTCTATTATTTGGTGGTACGTTTTTCCAAAGTGAGAGATCCCAGAATATGGTAAGCGGACATGACCAAAAGTGGCCGAGGTAGGACGTGGCCAGCGACAAGCCTGGAAGCAGCGAGGAGACGGTGTAGTGGTGCAGGAAGCCGGCAGCTCGGCACATGGAGGATGCCGAACGCAATCGACCTGGAAAACAGTAGGCCATGGCGGCCGGCGGAGACATGGACAGGATTTTTTTTTTTAACTTGGGACATGCACAGTAATTTAGATCGGGGAGGTCAGATGCCGGGCGGCGACGGCTACCGAATTACACCGCCTCTAATGATTGTTTTTGCACGTATCCGCCCTCCCATGTGCTTCTGAACCGATATAGCGGATTAAAGAACCGGTCCAACTGTCCAAGGCCTCGATTTGGCAAGCTAGCTCAAAAGGAAATTCACTTTGCTGGAGAATAGATAGGTTCATGTTGTGCGCACCAAGCCGTCCATCTATTTTGCTTATAGCCCAATCGATCCAGCCTTCAATTGATGGAAAGAGGACATAGTTCTACAATTCAGACTTCTGTTGTTGTTTCTGTCTTACGCATGTATTAAAGTCACCTACAATGACCGGTGTTGTGTTGTGTTTGGCGACAAGTCATTGGCAACGTTGTTCTTCAGAAATAGGAGAAAGAAACTTCATCTGCATCTCAGCGGCCCATGACCGAGAACAAGTTCAACTGTGTGCGCGACTTGGCCAAGATATTGTGCGCCGCGATTGACCAAGGGGACATGAATTTGGAAACCAAGAGGAACTCTAGCGGAATGCATCCCCTGGTGTCATATGCGGGCAGAAAGCAAAATTCATAGAATTCCACTTCACATGCAGACAGATGATGATGTTTTTTCATTGTTGTCATATTTTCTTTTATTTTTATAGGTAAATATATAGCATAAATTTTAAACCCGTAGCAACGCACGGACATTTAGCTAGTTTTTGTAATACAACGACGATCTGGATCGGGGCAGTTGCTTATGCTGACGTTCAACCATTCTACGCCATACGTACTGTCAATATCTGTGCGGACGTTTCGGGTCGAGGGTTTAGAGTGAAGATGGTTCAACAAATTTAATATCAATACATGCTTTGTCTGATTTTAACTACTGCAGTGTAAATTTTGCTAATTCTCGGTCGACACTAAGAGAATGCATCACGATTTGTGCGTGCAACTGTGGTTACAACTGAGATTTTCTAGTTTCAAATGTGGGTATAACTAAAAAAATTAGGATAACTATTGCTTTGCCACTAGAGGTCGTGGAGTACTCAGTTTTGCCACTAGACAAAAACTGTGCTCAGTTTTGCCACTACTTCAGGCGCAACTGTTATGGCGAGGACAAAACGGCGAGCTTTGGGAGGATTTCGTCTCGCGTTAGTGAAAGTGGGTCCAGAGGTGGGACCGCACAATGACGCAGCCAATGATAACTCCTGCTCCCGCCAAACCGCTGATTCAGCACCACCCTCCCGCCCCGCTTCGGCCACCACCACCAGCGCCGCCAGCCCCTGCGCCGCGCGTGACCGTCCCGCGTGGCTACCTTCTCCACCGCCACCGCCACCTGCTCCAACGGACCCTGATTCAGCACCACCCTCCGCCCCCGATCCGGCCACAACCACGAGCGCCGCCAGCACCTGCGCAACTGCGCGGCCGTCCCGCGTGGCTACCTGCTCCACCGTCACCGACACCTGCTCGAGCGAAAGCTGCTGCGCTGTCAGTGCGCCCACAACCTGGTGAGGCTCTCGTTCCGCCAGTGCGCCCACAACCTGCTCGACGAAATGGCGAACGACGAAGACGACCTTGGCGAGGCAGGCATCGGGCCGGAGACCCTTCGCGTCCATGACTGGGTTCCTGAGGGGGTAAGTCTTGTTGAAATATAGCTTTATTGCGCAGTGCAACTGCCGTTTTGATTTTACCGAGCGGTTTATTTTGTTGTGCTTATTTGCGTCTCTGTTTTTTGTGGGTTAGGATGGAGTTGCGGTTTGCATTCTTGGTGAACATTAGAAGGGAGAGATTCATAGTGGATGCAAAGGATCAAAAGAAATTCCAAGGAGGGTTTGATTATCTGCTGCCAATTGATTGTAATTGGAGTTTTCGACAATTTGTAGAGGTAATTTGCGGCCCGTATCCTTGGGGTTTGCATGATGAAGTGGAATTCAAATACTATGATGGGAGTAGTGAATGGGTGACAGTTACCAATGATGGAGAGCTCGCTATCATGTTTGCTAAGCATAAGGAGAAATGGCAATTTCAAGTGAGGCTGCAAAATGATGTGGTTGCGCCGGCAGTTGGATCATCTCGGGCAGATTCATCTCGTCGTAATGGCAGGTCTAGCCAGACCAGTTCAGCTAGGGGAGATTCAGTTAGTGCACGTCGACGTGGTGGCTCGTCAAGCGTGGGCACCGGCAGCAGGCTTCCAAGAGAAGTGGAGCCTGAATATGTAGATGATGAAGAGAGGTTATATTCTGATGTTGTTTAGAATTTACGACAGCCATGTCGAGCTGAAAACCGAGATGAGGGTGACAATGAAGCTTTTGTGATTGATGATGAGGAGGGCGAGGAGGAAGACCTTGCACATGTTGAATGGGACCCTGAGAACCCTCAGATGGAACAAGGGTCCATCTTTGCATCCATGAGTGAGTGTAGAAATGCACTTGTGACATACTGCATCAAGGCAGAGCGTACATTTGAAGTTGACAAGAGCGATACTGTCCGTTACAGATTTCACTGTCCAACTGAAGACTATCCATGGAGGATGCACGCATCTAAAATACGAAATAGCACGAATGTTCATGTCAAAGTGAACCCTTTTAGGCACACATGCCTGGAATCAACCCTTAGAAAGGAAACAATCAGTAGAGCCAAGTCAAGATGGGTGGCGGAAGAAGTAAAACGGTGGGTGACAGAAGACCATCAAGTGGGTACAAAGGAGTTGCAGAAGAAGCTCAAAGAAAAGTTCAAGATAGAGGTACCATACATGAGGGTTTTCAATGGTAAACAACATGCTATGGACTCTATTTATGGTAATTGGCAAGACAGTTTTAAACTGTTGTACTCATTTAAGGCTGAGGTGGAGAAGACTAGCCCAGGTAGTATTGTAGATATTGACCACCACTCCGTGGAGTACACATTGAGGGGAGTGACAATGACAAAGGAATGCTTTAGGAGGGATTTTGTCTGCTTTGAGGCTTGCCGCTGGGTTTTTTTGGACGGCTGCAGGCCCTATTTGGCTACTGAAACCCGGCTGCAGGCCCTATTTGGCTACTGATGCTACCTTTCTCACAAGGAGGTTTAAAGGACAGTTAGTAGCAGCTTGTGCAGTTGATGGACACAACTTTGTATTTCCAGTTACTTGCGGTGTGATTGAGGCAGAATCTGAGGAGAGCTGGACTTGGTTTTTGCAGAATCTGCGTCGGGCTATTTCACATCCCAATGGGTTAGTAATTCATACTGATGCTTGCAAGGGTTTAGAAGTGGTCGTGGACAATGTGTTCCCTGGAGTAGAGCATAGGAAATGCATGCGTCACCTTGCTTCAAATTTTGGGAAGAAATTCAAAGGAAAGGTCTATGCCGACAATTTGTGGCCAGCATCTTTGACTTGCAGTGTGAAGAAGCACAACTATCACATGAGGCAGTTATACAAAAATGATAAAGTGAAGGAATACTTGGAAACACACCACTCCAAGTTATGGGCAAGAAGCCAATTCAGTGAACTGAGCAAAGTTGACTATGTCCACAATAATATTGTAGAATCTTTCAACTCAACGATCCGGAAACTGAAGGGTCTTTATTTGGCAGATTTGCTTGACAAGATACAGATAGAATATGTTTAGAACTTTCTTGTTCGTGCATGAATAGCCGAGGCAAAATTCATGGGCCACATTATCATCTCTTCCGTGATGAATGAATTGAAGCAGAAAACAAGAGGCTTGGAAATGGACATGACTCGTTGCTCGGCTACCACAACAGAGGTATCATTTTTGGATAAAGAGAAGAGGGAATGGAGATATCCAGTGGATTTAGAAGCTAGAACTTGCAGTTGTAGGCAATGGCAGATAACTGGGTTGCCATGCATTCATGCCTTGTTTTTTATCACTACTCTCTCAGGTCAAGCAGGGAACATACAATAGTATGTGCATGATTACTACTCTGTTGAAAGGTTCAAAGCCACATATGCACATGCCTTACCTGCTTTGGAGGGAAAACAACAATGGGATATAGTGGACCCTGGTTTCAATCTATGCCCTCCAGTTCTGAAAAGAGCAGCAGGTAGGCCGAGGAAGAGTCGAATAAGACCTCGCAGCGAAGGAACTGGACTTGGACCAAGGAGGCGTAAGTGCACAAGGTGTGGTGGGGCAGGTCATTTTGCTAAGTTCTGTGATAATGCAGTAGATCCAGCGTTCGGAGAGCGTTTCGATAGTGATGAGCAAATGGAGGATCCAGATGATGAGCAAATGGATCATCCAGATGATGAGCAAATGGATCATCCAGATGATGAGCAAATGGAGCATCCTAATGATGAGCCAATGGAGCATCCAAATGATGATTAAAATGATGAGCCAGTGGAGGCTCCAAATGATGATCAAAATGATGAGCCAATGGAGGCTCCAAATGATGATCAAAATGATGAGCCAATGGAGGCTCCAAATGATGATCAAAATGCTGAGCCAATGGAGGCTCCAAATGATGAGCAAAAAATGATCAAAATGATGCTCCAATGGTTGGTGGCCAACCTTCTATGGTTGTGAGTTCTACTAGGTATGTAATGCTTGCCAATACTACTGTACATTTATCACTTAACATAATCTTACCATTCATCCCCTTTGTTTTGTACAACTCTGTGGTCGGTTCGAACAACGTGGTGGCAGTGACCTTTGAGGTGTTGACAACCAAGAGGAGCACAAGGTTAACAAAGAGCAAAGTGGTTCCAAAAAGCACAAGGTTAACAAGGAGCAAAGTGGTACCTAAAATCACAAGGATAAAAAAGAAGCCCCGATTCTATGTAGATGATGATTGAGTGGGAACCATGTAAAATTTATGAAACATTCATGACTGATGTTGTATTTGTGTTAACTGATGTTGTACCTATGTTATAACTCATGTTTGAATGATGTTGGAATGATGTTAGTGCATGTTTTGAGCAAGGCATGTCAAAATGTGCTAAAAAGAGCTCCAAAGGTAGGGTAAATGGCCTCATTTCTAAGCATTTTTTTCAATCATGTCTAAATCATCCAAATAAATTTCCTACACATCTATTCTATATATGTAGACAATGTGCAGAGGATTTCCATTTTTCTGTTTATTTTTTATTTTTTATGCTAGTTTGAATTCTGGTCAAACCTGCATTTGACCAACATTTAAACAAATTTAAAACATGAAAATGAAAAAGTAAGCATGGATCCTTCTTAGTCACTCCTAAATGAAGCCATTTCTAAAGTTTTGTTCATTTCCATGTCCCAAAGTTGGTACCACCTCTCTTCACCCTTGACTTTGTATGACGATGTTCGAGATATGACATTAGGTACATGATTCTTTCGTTCCTATGTATATAGATCATGTTTATCAACTTCAATAGTTATTAAATGACACTATAAGACAATGTGCAGAGGATTTCCATTTTTTTGATTTTTTTAATTTTTTATGCTAGTTTGAATTCTGGTCAAACCTACCTTTGACCAACATTTAAACAAATTTAAAACATGAAAATGAAAAAGTAAGCATGGATCCTTCTTAGTCACTCCTAAATGAAACCATTTCCAAAGTTTTGTTCATTTGCATGTCCCAAAGTTGGTACCACCTCTCTTCACCCTTGACTTTATACGACGATGTTCGAGATATGACATTAGCTACATGATTCTTTCGTTCCTATGTATATAGATCATGTTTATCAACTTCAATAGTTAGTAAATGACACTATAAGACAATGTGCAGAGGATTTCCATTTTTTGATTTTTTTTGAATTTTTTATGCTAGTTTGAATTCTGGTCAAACCTACCTTTGACCAACATTTATACAAATTTAAAAAATAAAAATGAAAAAGTAAGCATGGATCCTTCTTAGTCACTCCTAAATGAAGCCATTTCCTAAGTTTTGTTCCATGTCCCAAAGTTGGTCCACCTCTCTTTACCCTTGACTTCGTACGACAATGTTCGAGATATGACATTAGGTACATGATTCTTTCGTTCCTATGTATATAGATCATGTTTATGAACTTCAATAGTTAGTAAATGACATTATAAGACAATGTGCAGAGGATTTCCATTTTTTTTTTGAATTTTTTATGCTAGTTTGAATTCTGGTCAAACCTTACCTTTGACCAACATTTAAACATATTGGTCAAAGTGAAAATTATAATCTAAGCTCGGATCCGTGTTCCTCACTCGAAAATGGAGCTATTGAAATTTGCACATTTCAAAATACACCGTTGACTGCCCCCAAACCACGTTGACATGCCAAAACCCCTCAAAATCCCTCAAAACCCCGTTTGTTGACCATCTAACCCTATTGACCAATTCTAACCGTCCATCTAACCCTACCGAGCCAACCCATCCGTTCGATCTGTTCTCAGAGAAGGATACCTGGCCGATCCGTGGCTTCCTCTGTTTGCAGCATGAACCGTCCATGCGGTTAACGACAGTCGTTCGATCTGGCCTTCTAGAAGGACTCACGGCCGATCCGCGGCAGACACCGTCCTTCAACGTGATTGGCTTAAATTTTTTCCCTCACCGCTGGGCGGGAGACACCGGATGGTCTATTGGGCCAAATTCAACGGGTCTGTCTAGCCTGCGCATGCCTGCTCGCCACCGGGCCTGTCGCCTCTACATGCTGCGCATGTCTAGGCCTGCCATGCATGCGCCATGCAGCTCGCTCGCAGTGATTTAGCCTTCCCCATCGACTCAGCGTTGCATCGTCTCAGTTCAACCCCTGCTTTGCGCCATCGACTCAGTTTTGCCATCGTCTCTGTTCAGCCCGCGTGCCCATGCATACACACGCGCATCAACTGCCAAAGGATTCTCACGAGCACCACGACGCCTCGTCTACTGCCAATGGATACACACACGTACCACGACGCCTCGTCTACTGCCAACGGATACACACGCGCACCGGATACACACATGCACGGGATGTTTCGTCTTTGTGTCTTTAAAAGGGGTGCCTCTCTTCCTCTCCCACACACACACACACCGAGCGAGCCAAGCCTCTCTTCCTCTCCCTCTCCCTCTCCACTGCACCTTCCACCGTCCGCGCACCGAGCCAAGATGCAGTACACCGGACCTACCTTCCGCCGTCCGCGCACCCTGCCGGAGCGGCAGTACCCGGCGGGCGTCCTCGTCGAGAACACCCTCCGTGTGTGGGCCAAGTCCAGGTGGAGGGGCGAGAAGGAGCTTCTCAAAGACTTCCTCGACGAGGGCTTCTCCCACCTCCCACGGGGCTCACCCGTCATGTACCACATCAACGAGACTCAGTGATGGCGTCGCCCTGAAGCTGCTCACGGTCACCTTCTCCAACTGGTTCGACGCGTACGCCCTCCTCGGCGAGGTCTATTGGTGCGGCTGCGAGTCCATCTTCTTAACCACCTACAACATCTTCACCGACTATGATTCCATCTTCTTCTCCGGGCGTCGTCAGCACTGCCTCCCGTACAACAAGTGAAGACGGTGGTGCGGCCAAGGAGCTGATGCGGCCAAGGAGTGTTTCAAGTCGTCATGTTTTTTAGCATTTTCTATTTTTTTTGTTTTCCTATGTCTTTCCGTATCTTCGTGTCGTGTCCTTGGACTAATTATCTATCTGTGTACCGGTTACCCTATCATATTTATCTAAGTTTTATTGTGTGATGATCTTGCATCTCAAGTTATTATGCCTTATTTGTTTGCTTGCGCTCATGGATCACCACATGAAAAATCACAGCTCCACGTGCACAAACATTGAGTACAATTGTATATATTTTTTAAAATGAAATGCTCGTGTATACACGGTCAGCAGGTCACAACTCCACGTGCACAAACATTGAGTACAATTTTTTTTGTAAAGCCCTAAACCAATGGATTGATTAACTATAGCTAACATTGTTCCCGTTCCTTCTCAACATCTTTCCATCTGACCCACTGGTTACCAGAGCAGTCCTTAACGCTAACAAATCAAGCAGTCTAGTGTTCGAGTCCCTAGTCGCACCCATTTTTGTTTTCGTTTTTTCACTTTTTCATCGTTCCCTTATTTTGCATCAAGGAGGAGGCCAGCTGAAATATGATAAAATTACTTAACTTACAGCTTTGAAATTCATCCCAAATTTAAGGTTACAAGTTCATACTATTTTAAGGTTACAAATTCATCACAAATTTATGCCTTTCCATTCAATGTCAACATTACACCTAGTGCGATTACAATCCCAAATACAACTGCCCAAATGTAATTGCAAATCTATGATTAATCTTTCAGCTTACTAATCTTCTGGTTCACCCTCCTTAGCTCTATAACTACCTCTCTGTCAATGCATGCTTTGCTTCCGCCCTCCGTCTCTTATGCAGTAGCTCGCATGCCGACCGATGCAATCTGTGGCATGATGGGCAACCATTCTTCGTGCTCATCTAGCAGCTCATTAATCAGCGTCTGGGCTAGAACATCGACCCAAAGAAAGAAGCATTTTATCTGCAAGCACATACCAAAAATTATCTGCAAGCATTTTATCTTTGCTCAAATATCCCGACCATAAAAATAGTGAAATTGTCGTGGTTCTTACCCCCTTCTCGCTGCACACGTAGAACAGACGATTGGTGTTCTTCGGTGTGCGCGAGATCCTCCGATCAACGGCCGCCCGGCACCGCGGACAGATCAAGATCGGCATCTCCATGCGCGTCGGAACGTCGAACCGCGAGGTGGCTCGGGAGCTAGAAGAAGACATGGACCACGGAGGGGAAGAGGATCTGAACGCCGCCGCACAACCCCTCTGGCTCTAACAGAGAGCTGCGCCCTTCACATCTCCCGTCGGCGGAGGCGCTCCCCATCGGCGGCGCCCTCTCGGTCGCCGCTCTCGGCTCGTAGCTACCAAAACGGGTCGCCCCTCCCACCTCTGCGCGTGGCCGCCTCCCGCTCACCCGCTCGGACCGATGCGAGCTTCAATTTTTCTCAGCGATGCAAGCTCCGGCGGTGCGTTCCAGCGCTTTTAAATAAAACAGAGCAACGGTAGCATAGTGGGTCCCACGGCTCTCCGCCTGACCCCACCTTGTAAATAAAACAGAGCAAGCAACGGTCACCTTTTCAAATGCCTCTCCGCCTGGCCCCACCTGAAACGGCCGAGCCAAGGGTGTTGACCTGACGAAAACGGCAGATTCACGGAATGAGTTGCTGCACAAAGAATAGGGGCAAAACTGAGCACCATTCAGGTCTAGTGGCAAAACTGAATTCAACATGACCTCTAGTGGCAAATGAATAATTATCCCAAAAAATTTAGTTGTAAGTGGTTTGCAAGTTGCAAGTGGGGTTGATTTTTTTTTTCATTTCCAAGGGATTTTGCAATTCAGGTTTTTAAGTTGTTTTTAATGTGTTGTAGCGGGAGAAAATGGTTCGCATAGTACAGAAACTAGTGGCACTGTAAAAGAAAATTGTGGGGATCATATCATAATTAAGCTAATTATCTGTCACCAAGAATTAGCCACGCCCTTTCACTATGGATAGAATGATTTTTGCACCGAATCTGTCTTTTAAGGTATTCATATCCGACTTAATAAAATCTCACAGATAAGTATATCTGATTCCGAAGTGGTGGAACGGATAATGTGTAGAGTATGGTATAGCAAATAGCATGGGATTATCTGAAAATTAATTATAGAATAATCTGATATTTTTTGGTCAGAAAAGCCAAGACCAATCTAACAGAGTTAGTAGTCGTTTAGTTACTGAATTCATTTGTTGGGCATGTCTAGCTCTACAATGCGGATGCTGCTCTAGACATTGCTAAAGTTGTTGCTAGAACCGGTACAGTGGCTCTAGACGACAAGAGGCTTCAGAGAGACGAGGTACAGGCATAGAGGAGTCCTTCCATCACTGAAACTCTTGCCCATAAGCAGCCCGCGACTGCCCGAGGCCCCGAGCACGTACGTGGCAATTTAAATAAAAATAAACCAAAAGTCAAACAAATTCTTCTCGCAAACAATTTCACACCGTCTAACCCTTTTCTGCAACTCCAGCTCGCGCGACGCCGCACACATGGTTGCAACTCCATCCCGCACGGCGCTGCACACCTGTCACGCTGGCGCGGCGGGACCCGGCGATGCATCCCTGCCACGCTGGCGCGCACGTGCGGCGCCAGCCTATACGGCGCCGCAACCACCGCTGCATCGCCAGGCCATACGGCGCTGCAGCCTCTGCCACACTGGTGCCATGGGCCCCCGCCGCACAAGTGTGGCGCCACTCGGAACGGCGTCGCACGCGTGCTTGCTGCGCCGCGGTGGCTGGCGCCGCACATCACGCCCTTGTCGGCCTCAGGGTCCTCGCTGGTTCCAGGGTCCCCTACGCGGTCCTCATCGCAGAGCTCCTTGACGGCTCCATCTCAGCATTGTCTTCGGGCGCGAGTACAAGGCGCTGGTGAGCCGCAGCTGGGCGCCGGAGTTCACGGTTCGGTGGCTAAGTGGTGGGTTGGGTCGGGTTGGGAGGGGCCGCGCGGCTAAGTGCTGCTGGTTGTGCGGCGCCAGCCACCGCGGCGCGGCAAGCACGCGTGCGACGCCGTTTCAAGTGGCGCCACACTTGCACGATGGGCCCATGGCGCCAGTATGGCAGAGGCTGCAACGCTGCATGGCCCGGCGACACAGCGGTGGTTGCGGCGCCGTATAGGCTGGCGCCGCACGTGCGCGCCAGCGTGGCAGGGCTGCATCGCCGGGTCCCGTCGTGCTAGCGTGGCAGGTGTGCAGCGCCGTGCGGGGTGGAGTTGCAGCCATGTGTGTGGCGCCGCGCGGGCAGGAGTTGCAGAAATGGGTTATACTGTGTAAAATTGTTTGCAAGAAGGTTTATTATTTAAATTTGTTTGATTTTTAGGTTATTTTTATTTAAATTGCCCACGTACGTAGGCGTTGCCAGTTGCCACATTCTTCCCCGTCATCAACCATGCACGGGTCCACCGTCCACACGACGATTGCTGGTTGCTTTGCTTGCAATCATCATCTCGTTGATAAATCCTGGATTGGGCATTTGGACCGTACATCACCAGCGCTGGAGGAGAGTGTCGCGTTCCTCCCGTGCCTATTGAGTGCACTCCCAAGCGTTGTGTACGTGGGAGGCCGTTCCGGTTACTCCGAGGCTCCAAACCACTCCTCTCGGCAACACTCACGCAACTGCCAACTTGTAACGTCACCGTAGAGTGGCCTGGCCCAACATTGTTGGTGAATGCAGCTACAGTACCATGATTTTGTTTGGTACTAGAGTTTTTCAGGAATTAGAGCGGATAAGTCCCACTTATTATTGCTAAAGGTATGTTTGGTATTAGAGTATTGTACTAATTTAATCCCTGTTTATCCCCACTTTTTTTAAGTCTTAGTGTATTTTATCTAATATTCAATACACTACCCATACCTATTGAATTGGTAGGGATTGAGATTTTATAGGAATTAGAGGGGTTCAGCTGAAGGTGGGGTTTTCACCCAATCCTCTTGGGGATTATCCTCGCTAATCCCTACCAAAACACTAGTACCAAACAACAACTCTACCCAACCACACAAAGGTGTGCGTCTCCCTCTCTCGAGGCGGTGACACCAACTCTCCCGATCTCAGCCAGCAGGAGGACTGGTTCCCTCTCCCTCCGCTTGATGCTCCGGTGGCATGAGGGAGGGGGACCTCGTTCCTCGGCCTAGTAGTTAGGGTTGGAGTCTTTTTTTCTATGGTGTGCCGTTGTGGTGGTTGGAGTGATGCCCGAAAGAATAAATCTGCCTCAACTCTACTCCCACACCGGCGACGACCTTCACGGTGGCGTCTCGGAGGTGATGGCAAAGTGTGTTGTTCGGTCCTTCATATTGACAGCTTGGTCTTCTCGTCGGATTTTAGATCTGGTGGGATCTGTTTCTTGGTGTGTCGTTGACGTTCGTTGTTATCTATGATGACGCTGGTGGCCGGGGCAATGTGGTTTCTATCAAGCAAGGATGTTCGTACGCAAGTGGTGGATCTGGCGTTCTTCTCCGACTTCGTCGATAGGAGGCGGCAGATCTTGGTCCAAAATAGCACGGGAACGTCTCCTGGTCGCCATGTCACAGCGACATGTGTCTTGTTGCGTGTCGCGGGCATGTTCATCGACTCAAAAGGTCTCGTTGACGATGGTGCTTTCTTGGTTCTGGCTATGCTAGAGGATTGGCCGTTTCTTCCGGCGTACGTCTTGGCGGCACTAGAGCTGGACGGCGGCCACTAGTTTTGGTGGTTGCATGAAACCCTAGGGTCGATATTTATATCTTAATTATAGTTTTATATGTAGTTTTCAGAATAATAATTTTATCCCGATTTGTCTTTTATTATCCACGTATGTTGCATCTTGTAACTTCATTTTCAATTAATGAAATATACGGTTCTTTAAAAACAAAAAAACACCGATACCAAACAAGGACTAAGAAAATTTGGTCCGCTCCAACAATGTTAAATCTAGAGTTCCTTCGGTTGGCCGCTGAAAAGGCTTCCTAATTAAGTTCAATAGGTAAAAAAACCTGACATACATATTGGTCTTGCATTGCTTCCCGATAATAACCATGTCATATTGAATCTGGGAGATTACAATCCTATCGTACTAAATCTAGAGTCAAAGGTCTTTTCTCTACTCGGTCAAATCCGTCGCGCTCCTCTCGCCTCCCCGAGGCGACGAGAGTGCCTCCCCCTCTCTCCGGCCAGAGCCCCCACCCTCCTCCTTTCCTCGTCGCTGCCGCCAATAGGGGCCGCCGGGCGTACCCTGGGTGGCTTGCTATTCCCCCTCGCGTTGAGGAGAGGTCGGGGCTCTCTCACCCCAGCAATAGTGCGTGTAGGGAGGCGGCTGCCCAGCTCCTGGCCGGGTGGTGGTGGCACGACGATGCTCAGAGTGCAACGGGCAGCGCAACACCGCGGACGGCATGTGGCTGGGCGGTGCCGCCGACTCTGTCCTCAAGGCCCATATCGGGGCCCTGCGGGCTCCATCTGGGTCGGGACAAGCCAGTCGGTTCTGCACTGCGCCATGCTCTGCAGGTGGTGGCGGGTGTGTGTCTCGTCCAGGGAAGTCACAATGACAGCAGCTAGCTTGCTGCAGCACGGCGGTGGCAACTTTGCGGGCCTGATTTGGGCCCGGTTGGGCCCTCCAGTCCTGGTGTGTCCCTGCTACCGCGTCTGGTTGGCTACCACCTCTGGTGGTGGAGGCTATTCCCTCCCGCGTGGCTGCGGTACTGAGGCGTCCTGATTTGAGATGTACCTTCCTCCTTCGTCCTACAGACCACGCGTTGTTTGAAATAGCAAGAAGGCGATGATGGCTCCAAGACCACGGTCGCATGGGCTGGTGTGCGGCACGCTTGGTGGTGGTTAAAGGATCGTCTGGGGTTTTTGGTTTGGGGTCAGGAGAATTCCTTGCCAGTCATCTGGCATCGACATAGTGACACTCGAGGGTGTGGCCTTTCCTTCCTGAAGGGCATTCGGGGTACCCCTCTCCACTCCCCTTCGAGTAACGAGGGAAACCCTAGGACTAGTGTGTTGGTCCGGGCAACAGTGTCATCGATGTCGCATCCCTTCTTGAAGGTGTTGCTTGATACTCGGCGATCCGATGGCTAAGAGCGGGGTGGGACAACTTTAGAGGGTGCAACGGTTGTGGGTCAGCTTCTCTTTGTCGACCTGTCATCGTCTTCATTGTTTTCTTATTTTCTTTTCTCTTTTCTTTTGGGCTTGTTTGTGTTGCTGCCCTGGCACTATCGGTGATTCAAAATATTGTATCATGTGGTTGCTTTATTTATAAAACGGGGCGAAAGCCTGATTCGAGTAGGTATTTTCTTTCCTTCCCGGAGCTTTTAAATATGGGAGGCGGATAGATAGTCGGGCATCAAATCGATTCAATTTACAATCCAAATCAAGCACTCCAAGGTACAATCTATAGATCGAGCAAGAGCTATGGCGATTGCATCTAGAAAGGTGTCTATATTCCCAATGTTAACCCCACATGATCTAAAGAGATTTGAGATAGCTTATGAAAATGGATCAGGCTATGCTGCATGACATCATCCTCACAACCATCTATCTGAAATTGTTGGTGCGACGTGGGTAGTTCCGACCGATGTTATTCATGAGGTTAAGGCTCATCATTAGAAGGGAGTGTTCCTCAAGCTAGACTTTTAGAAGGCTTACGACCGACTGGGTTGGGCTTTTCTTAGGCAAGTCCTCCAGCGGAGAGGACTTGATGACCAGGTGATCAACTAGATTATGTAGTTCGTCAAGAGTGGTAGCACTGCTATTAACATCAATGGCGAGGTTGGCCCCTATTTTAGGCGCTCTTGCAGGGTTAAACAGGGGGATCCAATTTCCCTCCTCCTGTTTAACTCGACAGTGGATGCCCTGGCAGAGATTTTGGATAGAGCCAAAATCGTCGGCCACATTTTGGGTGTGGTAGGACATCTTATCCTCAAGGTGGGATCACCCACCTCTAGTATGCGGATGATACCATGATTATGGTTCGGAGCTCGATATCATCAACTTAAAATTCCTACTCTATGATCTTGGCCTTCTTAGATGAGGAGAGGCAACGCATAGGGTACAACCTCAACTGCAGGCTGGCAAACTTCCCTGACACGTATTTGGGCATGCCTATTAGAGATACCCGGGTTCTAATCAAGGATGTGCCACCTTGTTGCGAAGGTTCGGTGTAAGGCTGAACCCTGGCGAGCTAGACTCGCATCCAAGGGGAGCAAGTCGATCCTTATCAACTCATGTCTTTCCAGCCTCACCATGTATTAGATGGGGATATACCTCCTACCCGAGGGGACCCATGCGTACTTTTTCGAAGAGTTGTCCATATTCTTTTGTGTAGTGAGGAATGGTCACCAGAAATACCATATGGTGAAATTGGATGATATGGGGGCTTAGGGATTTTCGACTCTCGTGGATTCATGTAGCTCTGATGCTCAAATGGGTGTGGTGCATCCTCCAAGATGAGGGAGGAATGTGTCTGTATCTCATTAAGGCCAAGTATCTTAGGGGTCAGCCCCTTTTGGCATGCGAGCATCGGGAGGGCTCCTAGTTTTGGGAGCCATCTAGGACATTAAGCATATCATCAGGAGGGGGGCACTCTTCACCGTGGGATACAGTAGAGGAGTTCTCTTCTGGCTAGATCCATGGCTTGGGACTACTCAGTGTCAGGAGCTCTTGGCCCTTTTTGCCATTTGCGCAGTTCCCATGATGTTAGTGGTTGAGGCGGAGTAGGGGGCACATGTGTAACATCCCAGGATTAGCACCTAGAAATAGAGAGGACACATGAGTGTGCATTGCATTCATGCATAAGAAAATCCGGGGAATTTTTGCGCAAAACTAAAAGAATGTAAGGGGATCGAGATCTCTCTTGTGCTAATGGAAACATTAGGGCAAGTGCGACGGATTTCAACATGACCCTTGTTGAATTATTTGAATTGGAGAAAACAATTCAATTTGGAATATTTTAATATCATACTGAATTCAAAACAACATGAGATTGCATTATGAATAATGAAGGCCTTTCATAGTTGAAACACAATTATGAATAAACAATATATATTTTATAATAATAATAATACATGGTAATGACAAAATTCAAATAAAAGAGAAGATTTAAACTTCACCACTTAATATAATAATACATTGTCTCTTAATAAAGAATTGAATTTGTATTAATAAATATACATATATCTATAAGTTCCAAGATACAAATAATGTAGCAAAATTACTTTATTATCATATAGATAATTTTACAATTATAAGAAAGAATCAAATTAAAAAAATAGTTAAATAAAATAAAATGGAATTCTTAAGTAATACATAAAGCTATTACATTAACGAAATAACATACAATAATATATCATATTTACATGCTTCCCAATTAGAAAATGAAAATTAAAAAAGAATAAAGTAAAAAACCTAAAACTAATTCTAAACTAAAGTTTCAATTTACCTCTTGTATCATCTTATTTTCTTATTCTTTTGTACCTACAAAACAACTCAAAAGGAAACAAAACATAAGTAAATGAATAAGGGGTTAGTGTATAAATTGAACTCTCAAATATCAGCATGGAGCAGAAGTGGATCAAGCATCAGGATATGACAGGCTAGCAGATCAGGCAAGAGTACGGCAACCGATCAAGGTGGAGAAGTTCTGGCCAAGCCAGTGAACAAGGTCAATTCAAGCCATAGCAACAAATCCTGGGTAGCAGGTTTTCCAAACCAAGCCTAGCTGTTTATATCATCTTATTTTAGTATAGGATTTGGAGGGGAGAGGGAGCTCTCAGTAAGTGTAACATCCCAGTAATAGAGCCTAGAAATAAGCTGAACCCATATGTGTGCATTGCATTCATGCATAGAAAATCCGAATAATTTTCGCGCTTTTGAACAACACTCGTCAAAGTGATTGAAGCTTCTCTTAACTTGATGGAATAAGAAGTAGATCATCAAGTTGACCGTGATAAGTTTCAATATAACCTTTGCTAAAACCTTATTTTTGGGAAAAGGGAGATTTGATCTAAGGGTAGATCAAATGTAATAAAAGTTAAAATCTAATACATTATATTTGATCTTTAGGTGATCATATCATAGTATTCATTATAATCACTTATGAGTATTAGGTTAAGGATATAACACCAATAATAAGAAAGTAACAACTATATCTTAATCTCATCTACATATACCATGAGTATCATGGTAAAACCTAACCCTACTTCTTAAGTAAGATTGAGTAGGAAATAATAAATGCTATTCATAATACATTGCTTAAATTATTAATATCTGATCCTTAAGGGATCATATCATACTACTCATCATAACAACTTATGAATAACCAGTTAAGATTACAACTAAAGTAATATAAATGTAATGACTAATCCCAACCTATCTTATTCTTATCTATTCTTAAATACCTAACTTTAACTCTTTAATGAGTTTGAGTTGGAAAGAGACTAAGTCCAGAGCACTCACCATATATTTTTTCTATAGAAATCTTTATGGAACCTATCTCAAAATCTATTCTTCATCAATGTTGAGTAATCAACCATTGATTCACAAATCCTTTAACTATCAATACTTGATCTACTATTTCTTGATCTTGTCATAACATCTACTTAAATCTTTTAAAGAGGGCATAGTCCATGAATAACCTTAATCCAATATGAGATACTAAGGAGATAATTTAAATACAACTGAAAAGCAGTATTGATAAAGCCTTGCTTAGCTAACTAAGGACTTAAGCAATAAATGATTAAAGGATTATAATGGTGATGCTTTAGCCACCAGTATTGAATGCTTATATTTAGTATAAGGGACATTGGTGGGTAGAATATGATTAAAACCCAGTCTAAATATATTACCCTAGTTTAGCCATGACTAGTCACATTAATATAATGTGAGGTTGGAGGATGAGATACTGGAGTTAAGTATAGACAAGATAGTATGATTAAGATGATGCTATAGCAACATGGGATCATAGAAGTAGTAGTTTCCACTTGGAAAATACCAACACTTGGAGTGAAGTAGTTTGATCTAGACATCTATTGAAGAGATATTGTTAATGGATGATTAAGGAAGATTATGTGTGGAGTCTGAAAGAACTACTTTTTGGATTGAAGATTTTCAATAATAAAATAGTGGGTATAACCAAGAAAGGATATGAGAAAACTAGAAAATACTTTAATATCAAACTCATTGGATTCATCCATGATTTTAGAATAGTAAAGGGTGAATAAGGACATTTTGTGAACAAAGCTCATCATACTAACTAGGATGATGGATAGGAAGAAGTATTATATCTAGGAAAGGAATTCCTTAATTAAAGGTCCATGATGGTGAAGAATGGTAAAATAGACATTCTTGTTAAACAACCAACTCTAAATCTTAAACCAAGTATAATATCCATTTCAGGGAATTGATTCAACATCTTATGTCTACATCACTCTATAGGAATATTTTCCTATAGCAAATCAAATAAACACATCTTTGTTAATTCCAATCATCATAATTATATGTGCTCAAGAGTATCTTTATCAATCCCTTTCTATAAAACATTCAATATATAACTTTCTATTATAAAAGGTGATGTCATCAAATATCACAAACAGAAGTCAACATGTTTAGTTATTAAATCTGTCCTCACATCCATAAAGGAATCTAAGTAAATTAAGAACCCTAAACCATGGGTAAACATTTATAATTCAAACTTTAAAACTTCTATGATTACCATAAATATATATATATAATACCATGTTCTCAATTAATGGAAGTAATATTAACCATATTAAATTCTTTTGTATTTTATGCATCAAATAATGATATAGGATCATCATACCTATAAAACTTTTCTATTTAAAACTATGAGCCAACTAGAGTTAAGTTTTATAACCAAATCAGAATATATCATTCAATAAATCCATGGTTAAAAGAGGAAAGAAAAATAATAATAAAATCTTCTACAAAATATTAAAAAGGGGTTCATATAGAGAAAATAAAAGAAATATAAAAAGATTATATAATAAAAGTTCACAAAAGATACTAAATATATTATAGTATTACTACAATTATCCAGCAAATAAATTCTATAAAGAAAAGTTCAAATTGAAAGATTATATAGAAATCTGAAAAGGAAAACAAAAAATAGAAAAATAGAAGACAAATAAAAAACATCACCTGGCCGTGGCCCAACACCTCTGTACTTATCTGACGCCCATGTGCAGCCCACAAAAGGCCCAGTAACCAGCCCAGCTCTTTCTCATTTGTGACTAACGAGTGGGGCCAGGGAAGGACTGCGGGTTGAGAGGAAAGAAACGCCAGGTGGTTATTCGCAAACAGCACGTCGTCGTCATCCTCACGCACACAGACAGCTTGCTGGAGGAGCTCGTCGGCGCCCGATGTCGTCATCGTCGTCCTTGCGCCAAGATCAATGCCGCCATCGCCAGGAGAGGATAAAGAGGCCACCGCGACGTCCCTGCTCGTCCTCATCCTCAATTTCCCGCTCTGAAAACCTCTCTGCCTATTTTCCCCAACCATGCCGAGAACCCTAGCTCAGAGGTGAGTCGGAGCCGGCGGTTCCGTGCTCTCCTCGGCCAGATAAGACCACGGTGGAGACCGCCGTGCTCTTCTCGTTCGATTTCCCCAACTTGCGACTGCGAAGGAGACGTGAATCGACCTAATCGCACCCTCAGTTCCCGACGCTTTTAGTTGACCTCACCGTCGTCTCCGACCACGCCTCGCCAAACCAAGCACACCATCGCGTTCCTGGTGAGTCACTGAGTCTCCTAGCATGCGCCGATGCTTTGTTTGCTTCCTAAATCCACGCCACTGTAATCAACCGCAAGCACCGCTGCATAAGCTCGTCGCCGATTGCCCTCCGATGACCATTAGATAGCGGCGCCACCACCAATAGGTTCGCCTTGATCTCCTCTGTCCAACGCACCTAGCCACAGCCCCCCGCGCGCACCAAATCGATCGATCCTCAACCAGTGAGGATCAACCCAGGTGACGTCATGCCTACATCAGGTTCGAACCACGTCAGCTAGTTTGACCAGTCTTTGCTAGTGTAGCGTGTGACGTGGCCCAGGGCCCATGTGTCATCGTCTGGGAGTAGAGAGAGGGTCAGTAACAAAATACATTTACTAACCTGAGTGCTGAGGTGGGCACTGGCCTACTTGTTAGTGACTTAGGCTAGCTGTGGGTGTGGTGTAAAAAGTATTTCCTGTTTATGAAATAATAAAATGTTATAAACTCAATTATTAATATTCCAGAAATCAAATAAATGATTAAATCTTGTTTAATTAATAACTTTTGATTTACAATTCAGAAAAATATGTATAATATATGAAAATTGGTAAACTTATTATCCAATATTATTATGATGATTATTTAAATAAATATTATCTAATAAAGGTTTAAAAGTAATAAAACTTTGATAATTCATATTCCAATAATGGTAAATATTAAAAAATATGAATAAAATACCAAAAAATTTAGAAAAATAAAGACTATAATTTACAACTATAATCATGCATTATTATTTCACTTACTTAATATTTATTATTTATTAAGTATTTTAAAAGTATTAAATCTTATAAAAATCACATCTTATTATTTATAAATCATAAAAATAAATATAATATACCAAAATGATCACAAAAATAATATCTACATGTTAAAAAATATAATATTCCACTTTTGAGTTAATTAAAAATTCAAATATTTTAATAACTCAAATTTAAACTTATTTACTTTGTTTAAAAATTCATATAAGGATAAATAACAATTATTCATATTTCTAAATTAGTCAATTAAGTTTAATAAATATTATTAGTCTTGAGTATTAATAATATAAGCCATAATGGTTTAAAATACTACAAATACCTTATTATTAAATTATCTTCAACCTTTAGTGAAGATTATATTCTAAAAAGATTCCTATTCATAATAAAACTTAAAGCACAACTTGTGAATAAATCAAATCCTTTCTATCTACTTTACCCACGAGATTACAAAAACTACCACAACATTATAGTAAGTCCATAAGTAGTGAAGTAATATTATATCTTGGTTTATAAACTATAACCCCTCATTTATAAAAGGTAAATGATACTACTCCATTATAAAATCAAGAAACCACCACACCAAGTAAAAGTATAACCATTTTTAAGTAACCTTAAGGAAACATTACCAGGTACACAAGATACAAATATTATAAACATTATACTTTTAAAAGTATCTTTGTTTTAAAGTTAAATTTAGTCTATAAGAATCTAAATATAACACTATAAACATTGTTATACATTTTATAGTTAACTTTGGTCTGAAGTAGTTAAGTTATAAGAACACCTCAAACTCAAACCATTCAAGCAAGCATAAATAACATCGACCAAACTCTATTAACCACAAAGCTTGTTTAGACCTTAGAAGAGAAACCTTTTCTTCGAAGGTTATTCTTTTTGCCACGTCAAACAAGAACTCTTATATGAACAATCTTAAGTAGCATTTCACCTTTTGTGTGTGCCCTATTGTAATTATATGATATTGTAATTATATGATTGTTCCACACATATTCACAAGCCTTAATAAGAAGCACAAGTATGAAATCTAAGGGGACAACACATTCCCAAAGTAACCATTTATGGAATCCAAACCCTAGAACAACGTTATCCCCGGGATTCGCATTTATAACGTGCATCACATTACTTATGCATAAAAGCATATTACTTCTTTAAACATTAGTCCTTATGGGACCAATGATGCTGATTTCAGATTTTGGATCTTATACTGACTCGAAGACCGTGAGTGCATAATCTTGCAATCACAAAAGGCAAGTTCACACTTGCTCATGTCCTTTGATTATTTTCTGTAAAGTATTTTGCAAATCCATTGTTGTCATCACTTGCATCTGAAAAGGTTCAGAAAATACTATTTTCATAATAAAAGGATTATAGGTTATTACCATGAGGTAATAACTTACTATAGAAGTTCCAGTGGTAAAGGAACATAATATCTAGGACTTAACTACCAATGTCGCCAGTGATTCTTGCACCGTATATTACGCGTTAACCATGAGATTTGGAATGGGACGGAGAAGTCAGCTGTATCCTTTTCCTCTTGTATGGAGGCAAGACGACCTTAACGTGATGTTGTGATTCCTTATGTGGATCCAACATATGGGTGGACACCCTTACGCCCCACACTTTTGGTGTCTAGATTATCTATGAATGGTGTTTAGGGATATAGTCCATGTAAATGGTACTATTCCGGGCATCACTAGGTCATAGAGTCTTCGAGAACTCATCAGGGTTGGAGCCTGCCCAAAAAGGGGGGCTTAAAGAAGATGAGCCAGCCTGAAGGATCGTGCAGACATGGTCGCGGAGAGGGTAGTGATTGGCTTGGATCATCTACTAGGCCCCACAACATGGAATTATGGACGGGTAAGTTGCCCGGTTGTGCAACAAGGAGTTGATCTCTCATGGGAAAAGTAACGCACCTCTGCAGAGTGTAAGAACTGTAACTTGTTACTCCCTGTTCCGGGAAGGAGCTGCGAACGTTGTGGGAAAGGAACTCCATGAAAGTTCTGGTAAACCCGTGAAGGCTGACGAACATAGCTTTTCAGAATAAAAGCAACCTTTGAAGAAATGTTTATGAAAACTTGCATTGGCCTACGACCTACGGTCTGTGGCTGTAGTTATAGTGCATCAAACACTCCTTTTCTAGTGAATTTGCTGAGTACGCTCATACTCAAAGTATCTTCTTAACCCTTGCTAGATTCTGAAGCCGGGAGAGACAACATCTACATCAAGTTATGCTCCAGGACTCATCATCCAAAGCTAAAGCTCTTCAATGAAGTCAAGGAAGTCAACATATACATCAACTCAAGTGAAGACAAAGTTACTGATTAGATAGGAATATAATCTCTAGCCAAAGAACCTAATTCTATAGTGTATTGCAATAGCAGCAATGCCAATCCCTTAGTTAAAATACTAGTTTTAATAGTATGATAGTTCTTGCGTTGTTTATCTTTGATGCTTCTCCATATGAAGTTCTTTCTCTCTCTTTAACCTAGAGTGTTCTCTGGATCTTGTGTAAAGAGTGAGTTGTAACCTTTAGCCATGTATTGGACCCGCTGTGTTTCTGTTGTGCCATTCTGAGGGATGTAATACTAGTGAACGGTCTTTCATTGGTGTTGTGTCAACGACTATAGTATACTACATCATGCAGTGGTATGCTGGGTCACCGCAGTTGGTATTAGAGCATATGCTTTGACCTTAGGTTGGAAACCTAGTAAATGGGTAGAACCTGTAGGACACATCATAGCAATAATAAAGAGTTCTCTAGTGATATGAGGGATATTCACTTGAGAATAATCCTGTTATGTTACTAGTGCGATAATTCTTTAGAATGATTGCAAATTCGATCATTACCTAAGAGTTTTCACTCTATGTGACTGATGATAATTTCTTATCTACAGTTCCACATGGCACCTCGATATCCACCCCGGAATGTTCAAGTGATGAACAGGACACGGAACGACTACTGAGGGAATTGGACAAACAATGTCCGACAACTTCTATGGAGTTTGGAATGTGAATCGAGACTTTTGGTCAAGATTTACAGTTACTATGATGGTCAGGTATTAGCTAAATACCGTGTCATGATCATGTTACCCAAGAAGTCAGGACTTAAGGGAGAAATGCCATCAGGAGAGGCAAGGTGCATGGCATCTGCATATCAGATTGCCGTAGCAGCAGCCATAACCATGATCCGAGAACAGAAAGCCCAAGCTCTAGAAGGTAGTACTCATACCATTATACCACATGAAACCTCAAAACCAGAGCATGAGTTAGATCACTCTACCCTAGTCCAAGCTGAACCTACTCTAGCTGTAGAGTATATGGATCATTATCGGTCTTTGTTAAACACTTATCATAACACTCACCAAGTGTTGGTCCAGGAACTGGATACGGTCATTGAGGATTTTACGGATCCCGATAAAGCAATGGCTCGTAGTAAGAAGTTAGATAAAGAAGCTAGGCATCCCAAATACATACCTTCAGGAGAAGTGTATGAGGAAACTGAGTTTGATGACCCAAACTCGGAAAATTATGCCTACTACCAAAATGACTTCAAGCCACCTGAATACCTATGGACCAAATACAACTCCGAACAACAGGAATGGAATAGAGTTATTCCAAATAACCCGAGTCAAACAAGCATGGATGGGAAGTAGAATCTCAAGGTAGAACCATAGGAAATCCTATACCTTGTGATACAGGTATTGAAGAAGATACCAACTACAACCATAGAGAGCCTTATGGACCATATGGGGGTGATACTAATCCAATCGACTTAGAAGAGTATTCCGATAGCTACTACACCAATATATATGACTGGATCCAAGAAAAAGCTAAGGAGCCAACTTACTATGAGGAAGCGTTACCGGACAATCAGGAATATCCTGAAGAGGATTACGCCAACTCTAGTCATTTTTCAATGACTAATCTCAGTCTCGGTACTTATAATCAAGAATACGCACCTCCTGGTGCTCTTACGCTCCAGAAGGCAGTCGTAGGACTTCACGTCATCATGGACGGAACTCCAGGAATCACTAGAGGAAGATGAAAGTAAGAAAGGAACGACACCCCAAGGGATGAGGGCTTGAATAATGTATATAGAGGGTAATGCGTATTGTAGTTTGAAGGGTTTGCCGAAATAAGTGAGGATATATCCACAAGAACAAGAAGTTCTTGTAAGATAGTTGTGTAAATAGGTGTGGAGCAAACCATTGGAACATCTAGTACATTTGTAAATTATTTAAAACCTATGTATAATACATGGTATATGTTTTGTTGTTTATCGACTGTTGGATCTTCTTGATCTTTTTTGATTGGCTAGATCTATACATGAAGTTAATTAGGTGTGCAAATGCATGATGTAACACCCAGTTATTACTTGATGTTATAGACCTAGATAGAAACGGGAATTCATGTAAGGGAGTGACGAATTCCAAATATCAAGACGAAGACCTACATAAAGTATGAAGCAAAATATAAGGAGTATTAACATAATTTGGAGGATAGATCAAGCATAGACTATTCTTAGCCAGATTCAAGAAAGAATTCTGGTGTAGAAGATGTAGGGAGCAACGAGAAATAATAAACTTAAGGCCCATTCAAAGTAGGCAGTATCGTTACGAGGTTAATAAAGTAGTAATCCCTAGTTCATGGAAGCATCATGAATTAGTACAAAGATGAAGTTGTGCAGCAAAATGGTAGGAAAGCTCTGACAATTCAGAGAGAATGTCAGTAGTAGGTCGGAAACCATAGAGTAATGTATACAACCTAAAATGATCCGCCTTTGGTACTTAATCCATAGTCGGTATTCCAATCCACAGTTGGTATTTTGTCCGCAACTGGTATTTGGTTAACTTAGTTAACCAGACATTCTTAAAAGTTGCATAAAGAGCATAAAATTTGGCCTAAGCTAAGTAAGACCTAAAGAAGTATAAAATTTAAAGGCGTCCGTCTTTCGAGATGCTTCGCAAAGTCAGACTTATCCCAGCGAAAATGTCCAATTGTAAGTACGACATATAATGCTAAAAGATTTGCTTCGGAGATCCACAACTATGTGGATACACCGTACAATCTTTCATCAGACCCTAATCAGGTAAAGTATAAGCTGAACAGAGACCAACATTGTAGTTTAAGAACCAATGGCCACCATGTATGTAGTTTAAAGACTATTAGTAAACCCTAAGGGGGAGAGCAAACATTATAAATGAAAGTTGAAGAAGTACTATAAGTAATAATGGGATATTATCTAAAACTTAATAAGGTAAAATCTTGAAGGTGATAAAAGGTTAATCCTAACTGGACAATTCTAGAAGAAACAACTCTTAAGTGGTCCCTGAAAGGTAATAAAGCGCATCCAGTTGGGCATATGTAGAGAATAAGAAATTCCAATGGGTATGGACTAAATGAGTTCAAATCCAATCTTGGAAGGAGTACCAGTATCAACTATACTATGACAAGAATAGAAACATAGTCTTCTAACAACAAACACGGGCATATAGAAACTTAAAAACTTGTTTTTAGTGAGACCCTCTAGACTGTATTTAACATAGTAATAAAGTTTGATGTTTAAATAAAAGAATTGGATTAGGATATCTAATCAAGTTATAGATTACCACAAATAATTACATTTAAGGTCACCATAGAGTGGAGAAATGTAGCAACCACTACAAGTCAATTCCTTACTCCGAAACATGAGAGTTTGTGAACTTCGAGGACGAAGTTTATTTTAAGGGGGAAAGTCTGTAACATCCCAGCATTAGAGTCTAGAAATAAGCTGAACCCAGATGTGTGCATTGCATTCATGCATAGAAAATCCGAATAATTTTTGCGCTTTTGAACAACACTCGTCAAAGTGATTGAAGCTTCTCTTAACTTGATGGAATAAGAAGTAGATCATCAAGTTGACCACGATAAGTTTCAATATGACCTTTGCTAAAACCTTATTTTTGGGAAAAGGGAGATTTGATCTAAGGGTAGATCAAATGTAATAAAAGTTAAACTCTAATACATTATATTTGATCCTTAGGTGATCATATCATATTATTCATTATAATCACTTATGAGTATTAGGTTAAGGATATAACACCAATAATAAGAAAGTAACAACTATATCTTAATCTCATCTACATATACCATGAGTATCATGGTAAAACCTAACCCTAGTTCTTAAGTAAGATTGAGTAGGAAAGAATAAATGCTATTCATAATACATTGCTTAAATGATTAATATCTGATCCTTAAGGGATCATATCATACTACTCATCATAACAACTTATGAATAACCAGTTAAGATTACAATTAAAGTAATATAAATGTAATGACTAATCCCGACCTATCTTATTCTTATCTATTCTTAATATGAGTATCATAGTAATACCTAACTTTAACTCTTTAATGAGTTTGAGTTGGAAAGAGAAAAGTCAAGAGCACTCACCATATTTTTTTTCTATAGAAATCTTTATGGAACCTATCTCAAAATCTATTGTTCATCAATGTTGAGTAATCAACCATTGATTCACAAATCCTTTAACTATCAATACTTGATCTACTATTTCTTGATCTTGTCATAACATCTACTTAAATCTTTTAAAGAGGGCATAGTCCATGAATAACCTTAATCCAATATGAGATACTAAGGAGATAATTTAAATACAACTGAAAAGCAGTATTGATAAAGCCTTGCTTAGCTAACTAAGGACTTAAGCAATAAATGATTAAAGGATTATAATGGTGATGCTTTAGCCACCAGTATTGAACGCTTATATTTAGTATAAGGGACATTGGTGGGTAGAACATGATTAAAACCCAGTCTAAATATATTATCCTTGTTTATCCATGACTAGTCATATTAATATAATGTGAGGTTGGAGGATGAGATACTGGAGTTAAGTATAGACAAGATAGTATGATTAAGATGATGCTAGAGCAACATGGGATCATATAGTAGTTTCCTCTTGGGAAATACCAACGCTTGGATTGAAGTAGTTTGATCTAGACATCTATTGAAGAGATATTGTTAATGGATGATTAAGGAAGATTATGAGTGGAGTCTAAAAGAACTACTTGTTGGATTGAAGATTTTCAATAATAAAATAGTGGGTATAACCAAGCAAGGATATGAAAAAACTAGGAAATGCTTTATTATCAAACTCATTGGATTCATCCATGAGTTTAGAAGAGTAAAGGGTGAATAAGAACATTTTGTGAGGAAAGCTCATCATACTAACTAGGATGATGGATAGGAAGAAGTATTATATCTAGGAAAGGAATTCCTTAATTAAAGGTCCAGGATGGTGAAGAATGGTAAAATAGACATTCTTGTTAAACAACCAACTCTAAATCTTAAACCAAGTATAATATCCATTTCAGGGAATTGATTCAACATCTTATGTCTACATCACTCTATAGGAATATTTTCCTATAACAAATCAAATAAACACATCTTTGTTAATTCCAATCATCATAATTATATGTGCTCAAGAGTTCTTTATCAATCCCTTTCTATAAAACATTCAAGATATAACTTTCTATTATAAAAGGTGATGTCATCAAATATCACAAACAGAAGTCAACATGTTTAGTTATTAAATCTATCCTCACATCCATAAAGGAATCTAAGTAGATTAAGAACCCTAAACCATGGGTAAACATTTATAATTCAAACTTTAAAACTTCTATGATTACCATAACAAAATATATATAATACCATGTTCTCAATTAATGAAATTAATATTAACCATATTAAATTCGTTTGTATTTTATGCATCAAATAATGATATAGGATCATCATACCTATAAAAATTTTCTATTTAAAACTATGAGCCAACTAGAGTTAAGTTTTATAACCAAATCAGAATATATCATTCAATAAATCCATGGTTAAAAGAGGAAAGAAAAATAATAGGAAAATCTTCTACAAAATATTAAAAAGGGGTTCATATAGAGAAAATAAAAGAAATATAAAAAGATTATATAATAAAAGTTCACAAAAGATACTAAATATATTTTAGTATTACTACAATTATCCAGCAAATAAATTCTATAAAGAAAAGTTCCATTGAAAGATTATATACAAATCTGAAAAGGAAAACTAAAAATAGAAAAATAGAAGACAAATAAAAAACATCACCTGGCCGTGGCCCAACACCTCTGTACTTATCTGACGCCCATGTGTAGCGCACAAAAAGGCCCAGTAACCAGCCCAGCTCTTTCTCATCTATGACTGACGAGTGGGGCCAAGGAAGGACTGTGGGTTGAGAGGAAAGAAACGCTAGGGGGTTATCCGCAAAACAGCACGTCGTCGTCATCCTCACGCACATAGAAAGCTCGCTGGAGGAGCTCGCCGCCGCCCGATGTCGTCATCGTCGTCCTTGCGCCAAGATCAATGCCGCTGTTGCCAGGAGAGGATAAGGAGGCCACCGCGACGTCCCTGCTCGTCCTCATCCTCAATTTCCCCCTCTGAAAACCTCTTTGCCTCTTTCCCCAACCATGCCGAGAACCCTAGCTCGGAGGTGAGTCAGATCCGGCGGTTCCGTGCTCGCCTCGGCCAGATAAGACCACGGTGGAGACCGCCGTGCTCTTCTCGTTCGATTGCCCCAACTTGCGACTGCAGAGGAGACGTGAATCGACCTAATCGCACCCTCGGTTCTCGACGCTGTTCGTCGACCTCGCCGTCGTCTTCGACCGTGCCTCGCCAAACCAAGCACACCATCGTGTTCCTGGTGAGTCACTGAGTCTCCTAGCATGCGCCGATGCTTTGTTTGCTTCCTAAATCCACGCCACCATAATCAACCCCAAGCACCGCCGCATAAGCTCGTCGCCGGTTAACTTCCAATGACCATTAGATAGCGGCTCCACCACCAATAGGTTCGCCTTGATCTCCTCTGTCCAACGCACCTAGCCATAGCCCCGCGCGCGTACCAGATCGGTCGATCGATCCTCAACTAGTGAGGATCAACCCAGGTGACATCATGCCTACATCAGGTTCGAACCACGTCAGCTAGTCTGACCATTCTTTGCTAGCGTGGCATGTGACGTGGCCCAGGGCCCATGTGTTATCATCTGGGAGTAGAGAGGGTCAGTAACAAAATACATTTACTAACCTGAGTGCTGAGGTGGGCACTGGCCCACCTGTTAGTGACTTAGGCTAGCTGTGGGTGCGGTGTAAAAAGTATTTCCTGTTTGTGAAATAATAAAATGTTATAAACTCAATTATTAATATTCCAGAAATCAAATAAATGATTAAATCTTGTTTAATTAATAACTTTTGATTTACAATTCAGAAAAATATGTATAATATATGAAAATTTGTAGAAAAATAAAATCTACTACTTAAACTTATTATCCAATATTATTATGAAGATTATTTAAATAAATATTATTTAATAAAGGTTTAAAAGTAATAAAACTTTGATAATTCATATTCCAATAATGGTAATTATTAAAAAATATGAATAAAATACCAAAAAAATTAGAAAAATAAAGACTATAATTTACAACTATAATCATGAATTATTATTTCACTTACTTAAATATTTATTATTTATTAAGTATTTTAAAAGTATTAAATCTTATAAAAATCATATCTTATTATTTATAAATCATAAAAATAAATAATATATACCAAAATGATCACAAAAATAATATATACATGTTAAAAAAAATATAATATTCCACTTTTGAGTTAATTAAAAATTCAAATATTTTAATAACTCAAATTTGAACTTATTTAATTAGTTTAAAAATTCATATAAGGATAAATAACAATTTTTCATATTTATAAATTAGTCAATTAAGTTTAATAAATATTATTAGTCTTGAGTATTAATAATATAAGCCATAATGGTTTAAAATACTACAAATACCTTATTATTAAATTATCTTCAACTTTAAGTGAAGATTATATTCCAAAAAGATTCCTATTCATAATAAAACTTAAAGCACAACTTGTGAATAAATCAAATCCTTTCTATCTACTTTACCCACCAGATTACAAAAACTACCACAACATTATAGTAAGTCCATAAGTAGTGAAGTAATATTATATCTTGTTTTATAAACTATAGCCACTCATTTATGAAAGGTAAATGATACTACTCCATTATAAAATCAAGAAACCACCACACCAAGTAAAAGTATAACCATTTTTAAGTAACCTTAAGGAAACATCACCAGGTACTCCCTCCGTTAGGGATTATAAGGCCTAAGAGCTTTTTTAAAATGATAGGAATTACAAGTCCTCTCTCATTTATTAGCCTCTCTCATCCAATGCATGTTCTTTTTTTCTCTATCTTCTCTCATGCATGTGTAACTATTGGTGCATGTAGTAATCAAGAGGGTGAGTTATTGATTTTCTTAATCCTATCAAAGTGTTCCATAGGACTTATAATCCCTAACAGAGGGAGTACACAAGATACAAATATTATAAACATTATACTTTTAAAACTATCTTTGTTTTAAAGATAACTTTAGTCTATAAGAATCTAAATATAACACTATAAACATTGTTATAAATTTTATAGTTAACTTTGGTCTGAAGTAGTTAAGTTATAAAAACACCTCAAACTCAAACCATCCAAGCAAGCATAAATAACATCGACCAAACTCTATTAACCATAAAGCTTGTTTATACCTTAGAAGAGAAACCTTTTCTTCGAAGGTTATTCTTTTTGCCACTTCAAACAAGAACTCTTATATGAACAATCTTAAGTAGCATTTCACCTTTTGTGTGTGCCCCATTGCTTATGATATTGTAATTATATGATTGTTCCACAGATATTCACAAGCCTTAATAAGAAGCACAAGTATGAAATCTATCTAAAGGGGACAACACATTCCCAAAGTAACCATTTCCGGAATCCAAACCCTGGAACAACATTATCCCCGGGATTCGTGTTTATAACGTGCATCACATTACTTATGCATAAAAGCATATTGCTTATTTAAACATTAGTCCTTACCGGACCAATGATGCTGATTTCAGATTTTGGATCTTATACTGACTCGAAGATCGTGAGTGCATAATCTTGCAATCACAAAAGGCAAGTTCACACTTGCTCATGTCCTTTGATTATTTTCTGTAAAGTATTTTGTAAATCTAGTGTTGTCATCACTTGCATCTGAAAAGGGTCAGAAAATACTATTTTCATAATAAAAGGATTATAGGTTATTACCATGAGGTAATAACTTACTATAAAAGTTCTAGTGGTAAAGGAACATAATATCTAGGACTTAACAACCAATGTCGCCAGTGATTCTTGCGCCGTATATTACGCGTTAACCATGAGATTTCGAATGGGACGAAGAATTCAGCTGTATCCTTTTCCTCTTGTATGGAGGCAAGACAACCTGAACGTGACGTTGTGATTCCTTGTGTGGATCCAACATATGGGTGGGCACCCTTACGCCCCACACTTTTGGTGTCTAGATTATCTATGAATGGTGTTTAGGGATATAGTCCATGTAAATGGTACTATTCCGGGCATCACTAGGTCATAGAGTCTTCGAGAACTCATTAGGGCTGGAGCCTGCCCAAAAAGGGGGGCTTAACGAAGATGAGCCAGCCTGAAGGATCATGCAGACATATGAGGTCGCGGAGAGGGCAGTGATTGGCTTGGGTCATCTACCGGGCCCCACAACATGGAATTGTGGACGGGTAAGCTACCCGGTTGTGCAACAAGGAGTTGATCTCTCATGGAAAAAGTAACGCACCTCTGCAGAGTGTAAGAACTGTAACTTGTTACTCCCTGTTCCGGGAAGGAGCTGCGAACACTGCGGGAAAGGAACTCCATGAAAGTTCTGGTAAACCCGTGAAGGCTGACGGAAATAGCTTTTCAGAATAAAAGCAACCTTTGAAGAAATGGTTATGAAAACTTGCATTGGCCTACGACCTACGGTCTGTGGCTGTAGTTATGGTGCATCAAACACTCCTTTTCTAGTGAATTTGCTGAGTACGCTCGTACTCAAAGTATCTTCTTAACCCTTGCTAGATTCTGAAGCCGGGAGAGACAGCATCTACATCAAGTTATGCTCTAGGACTCATCATCCAAAGCTAAAGCTCTTCAATGAAGTCAAGGAAGTCAACATATACATCAACTCAAGTGAAGACGAAGTTACTGATTAGATAGGAATATAATCTCTAGCCCAAGAACCTAATTCTATAGTGTATTACAATAGTAGCAATGCCAATCCCTTAGTTAAAATACTAGTTTTAATAGTATGATAGTTCTTGCGTTGTTTATCTTTGATGCTTCTCCATATGAAGTTCTTTCTCTCTCTTTAACCTAGAGTATTCTCTGGATCTTGTGTAAAGAGTGAGTTGTAACCTTTAGCCATGTATTGGACCCGCTGTGTTTCTGTTGTGCCATTCTGAGGGATGTAATACTAGTGAACGGTCTTTCATTGGTGTTATGTCAACGACTATAGTATACTACATCATGCAGTGGTATGCTGGGTCACCGCAGTTGGTATTAGAGCATATGCTTTAACCTTAGGTTGGAAACCTAGTAAATGGGTAGAACCTGTAGGACACATCATAGCAATAATAAAGAGTTCTCTAGTGATATGAGGGATATTCACTTGAGAATAATCCTGTTATGTTACTAGTGCGATAATTCTTTAGAATGATTGCAAATTCGATCATTACCTAAGAGTTTTCAATCTATGTGACTGATGATAATTTCTTATCTACAGTTCCACATGGCACCTCGATATCCACCCCGGAATGTTCAAGTGATGAACAGGACACTGAACGACTACTGAGGGGATTGGACAGACAATCTCCGACAACTTCTATGGAGTTTGGAATGTGAATCGAGACTTTTGGTCAAGATTTACAGTTACTATGATGGTCAGGTATTAGCTAAATACCGTGTCATGATCATGTTAATTTCATCCTAGAGATAGAATAAGGCAACCATAGTATCTATTTTTTGTCCTAGAAGAATCCAAGCCTTAGTCTTTTGCATCCTTGGCATTGGACTAGAAGTTTTAGCTAGAAAAGAATCCAAGCAGTAGTTCACAGCTACAGATCATGCTACCTAGGCCATCGCTATGCACACTCCAGGACTAGAGGCACCACAACAACATCATAGGGCAGCAGAAGCCACTAGAGAAACTTTTCACACTAGCTAATCAACAAGTGCAAATAAATAGTTCAAATTAAATCATTTTCTTAGGCTAGAACTATAAGAATCATATGAATACTTCACTGTCATGTTGGCAGTAATAAAAATCACAGGAAAGCTATGCTTGCAGCGCATATCTAATTAGAAGATAACTCAATTCTCTCGTAATATATCCAGCAACCCTATTTTTATTTGTTTCACTATTAGTACAAGTATGCAGCTATATCAATCACAAACCATAAATTAGGCAGCATGATTAAGTAACACCTAATATAGAGTCACTTTCAAATTGACAATACCAAACCCATTCGACAGCCACTAGAACCAGTCTAGTATCCACCTAGAATAATAGTATCAGTGCAGCATTTGTATAGTATGAGGCACTATAATTAAAATCAATCATACATAGACACAAGTAGGGCATAGCAGCTGAGCACAACTGACTGACAAAGTGTGAAGGTAAGTATATATAGACATATAACTCAAACCAAGTCATTATTAGAGTGGTAAGAAAACAAATTTTGTATCACTTACACATGATTTCTACTAGGAGTCACGTCACAGAATCCAGAATTTAGTCAGATTAATACTATCCATTACAAGGGCACCATCATGCTAATTAATAGCAAATTGGATTAGCACCGGTAGCAGATATAGAGTAGCAGATTTAGGGAATAAAGCTAGAAGCATAGGATCACATCACGAGTGTATTGACCCTACTATGAACCCTGGGATCACAAGAATTTCTACATGGACACCATGATTAAAGGAACCAGAAAAGAGTCATGGTGAAGAACATAGCTGCAAGAGAAGAAAGAATCAGAGAGAGACCAACAGACAGGAGTAGGAAAACTTACGTCGGGTCCTTGCTTTGTAGTTAAAGAGGAAGCAGATCGAGGTGATGCCGAGGCGATGACGACCAAAGAACCGCAGTATGGAGGCACGAGGAGCGTCGTGGCACTCGATCCACACCAAGCCACACCTGCAACACCATAGTATCTACGAGGTTGAGGTACAACTGTAGCCCCACCCAACCAACATAGCACCCCAGTTCATCCGAACGACATCGTAAGGTCACCGGAGTACGGTGGCGTTAGAGGCCGAAACCCTAGCACCGCAGAACTGAAGTGGACGAGCGAGAGATGATGGAATTTGTGAATCGAATTGGACATGAAGGATTAGCAGAGCGAGCCGCGTCGATTGCCACCGGCAGCAACAGCCAGAGTGGCCAGACTCGTCGGATTTTGGGGTGAGAGCGGCGGTGCCATGGCAACGCCTAAGCGAGGTCGAGAAGGGAAAGGGGCTTGTTCGGGTGAGGAATGAGGCCGGGTGGGCCGACCTAACCCTAGGTCAGGGTTGGACCCCAACCCTATCTGGCCAATGGGCCGGGACAAGGCCAAGTTTAAATAAGAAACTAAAGAGTGTGAAATAGAAAATAGAATAAAATTACCATAATGCCCTTATGATTATTGAAGCTCTATAAAAATATAGAAAAATCTTAAAAATAAATAAAATCACTTTTGTGTATGGAAATGAATATTCTATGCCATAAAAATGCTAGGTATGAAAATCTAAATTATTTTGGTATTTCTATAAAAAATAGTACAGAGGAGTATATAATTTTTTTCTTATATTACAATAAAAGTAATGTATTTTATTTTTATCACTTATAAATTAAAATAATTTCCTTTTAACTTAACTTGAACCACTTAAGATTAATTGAATGAATAAGTAGTATTTTCTCCTTTAAAACCAGTAACAATTGTATACTTTAAATAATTTTGTTGAAAAGAAAATCATTTCTAAAACCCTAATAGTGGTTTCTTAAACCAAATGAGTTGGGTGAATTGCTAGGGTGTAATCAAATTGTGTCATTGTTACTTAAGTCCTTAATAAATTCCATTATTAATTTTGGTCTTATGATTAGATCTAGGTGTTATTCACGTGTTTAGGGAAACAATTCATCATAATCCATCCTATTAATTCTTATCCTAGGAATCAACTATATCTTATACCTTAAGTCATTTCAAAGATAAACCCTTAACATAAAACCTTGATATCAAACTAAGTTATCTAAGAACATCATCACTCTTTTGATTCGATTGAAATGGTATCACTTAGCGATGCTATAAATACAATAGATGTTATACCTATGTTCAAGACTAGAACCATAATTGGTAACAAAGCTTAAGTAATTATTGTGATCAAGTAATACCTTTCTAAATCCTATACCCATTTGTAAGTCTATGACTTACAATGTAACCTTGTACATCATTCACTTACATTGAGAGTGAATGATCTCATACCCTTAGCCATACTTAGCTTAAAATTTAGAATTTGATAGTGCCTTAAGTAAACCTAATCTTGAGTTTATCCATACCTCATAGTTGCCTTTAGTCATGCCTTTCACCTATTTCAGACATGCTAATTCTCGATTCTTAGAAGCAATCTAATACTTATAGTTTACTTTCTAATAAACTCTATGGATTGATTAACTTAGTATACGAAGTATTTTCTTCAAAAGTTATTCTTTTTGCCACTTCAAAACAAATACCTCATATGATTACTTTTATGTCCTAATAGCACTAAGCCAATATTTCCATCAGATATTAAACCAATTAACATTAGTCACCCATCATTAATCTACCTGTATACTTTACTTGTATTCTTTGTGTATTAACTCTTAAACTCTTAGAAGTTACTTTTGATTTTAATATAAATCAAATCACCAAGAAATCACCCATAATCAACTCACAACATTGGGGTTTATTCTGGGGTTTTACAAAATGCATAGCATTACTTATGCATAATTACATATTGCCTCTTTATACATTAGTCCTTACCAGACCAATTATGATGTTTTTAGATATTGGATCTTATATCATCTTGAAGACCGTGATTGCATAATATTGTAATCACAAAGACAAGTTCACACTTGTGCATGTCCTTTGGTTATTTTCTATCAAGTATTTTTAAATCCAATATTGTCATCACCTGTATTTCAAAAAGGTCAGAAAACACTATTTTCACAATGATATGATTATGGGTATTTACCATAACGTAATAACCTATTATTATAGTTCTGATGGTAAAGGAAAATAATACCTAGGAATTAACAACCTATGTTGCCAGTCATATTGCGCCGTATAATACGCATTAACCATATGTTGGGGATATACTTTCTGGGTATACCCACAGGACTCACTGACTAGGGTGGCCCACCAACGGGTTAGAGCTTTGCTTCAGGGCGGCCCAGTCAGAGAAAGAGGAGGAGTCACTTTTGGCTAGGATAAGGCCCAGAAGACTTACCGACATAGGCCTATAGTATTACTTATAGTCCAAGCTGTACTTAATTACCGACTCTGTAATGTAGCCGGGTAGGTCTCTCCTGTAACCCTAGGTCTTGGCGCCTTTATAAGACGGACCTGAGGGATCCTTTAGGACACAATCTCTACGATAACCACAACCAACTCGCACAGGTGAACCTCTCTTGTAATCCGCTGTAATATCTTGCTCTCGCCAATATATTACTAGGTTGCTAGCAGGAGTAGGATCCGATCACCGCAGTCGGATCTAAACCTGGGTAAACTTGTGCTCACCACTCCCGGAACACCGTACGGCTCACACCCCATCTTCTCAACGCCCTTAGGATCCCCTATGGCATACTTGTCATCAATCCGATGATATTTGGCGCCCACCATGGGGCAGATGACCTTCACAGCTTCGTCCTGGGCGGAATTTGCACGTGTAGGAATCGACAAAAGAATCGCCATCGGTCGCGTAGTTTACGCTAGTGACGTCCCTCTCGTTCTTCTCGACGAGACCTGGATTCCGGCTAAGGAGCTCGTGATGACCTTCACAATCATGCCAATTGGCGAGATCGCTATCTATCTCGGTTTTGCTGATCCCGCCCAACCCACCCCTGAGGGATCTACCACCTTTGATGAAGCCATGCTACACGCCCAAGAGTACCAGGAGATCAATAAGAACACTAACCTGTCCGAGATGCCCACTACAAAGAACGAGGTGCTAAAGTCAAGTCTGTAGTTCAAGGCATCATAAGAGATGAATAAGACATAGTTGAAGGAAGATGATCCCTCCAAGGTGACCAATGTAGGGATAGGCTTAGATCCCAAATAGGAAAGCGCGCTCTTCGAGTTCCTCAAAGCTAATAAATATATCTTTACATGACAACCTTCTGACATGACCGAAGTACCTAGGGAACTCGCTGAGCACTCTCTCAATGTTTACCCTGATGCTAAACCCATCAAACAGTCCTTATGACGGTTTGGTGATGAAAACAACAAAGCTATAGCTAAAGAATTAGCTGGACTAGAATTAGCCGGATTTATTGCATAGGTCATCCATGCTGAATGGGTGGCAAATCATGTACTCGTCCCTAAAAAATACACTATTGATTTAAGGATGTGCATTGATTATACTGCATTGAACAAGGCTTGCCTTAAAGATCCATTCCCTTTGCCAAGAATCGATCAAGTTATCGACTCCACGGCAGGATCAAAATTACTCAGCTTTCTCAACGCATATTCTAGATATCACCAAATAATGATGAAAAAATTAGATCAACTCAAGACGTCTTTCGTCACTCCTTTAGGTCTTTTGGCTTAAAGAACGCAGGAGCTACATATCTACGCACTATGCAGCGTTGCTTTAACAACCAAATCGGACGCAACGTCCATGTATACGTATATGATATAGCAGTGATGTCCAAAAAGAAGGAAACAATTATTTTCGACTTAGGGGAAACATTTGCTAGCCTAAAAAAATTCAACATAATGCTAAATTCAAAAAAATGCTTCTTTGGAATCCCAGCCGGAAAATTGTTAGGTTTTATCGTGTCTTAAAGAGGCATAGAGGTGAACCGGGACAAATACCAGCCCGACTCACCTAAGGGACGTCCAATGACTCACTGGTTGCATCACATTAGTGAGCCGGTTCATCAGGAGGATTGGAGAAAGAGCCGCACCCTTATACAAGCTTTTGAAGAAAACGGACAAATTTTTCTGGACCAAGGAAGCCTACGTTGTCCTACAAAGTTTGAAAGATTTACTTTTGAATCCACCAATTCTCGTAGTGACAAAGTTTAAAAGATTTACTAGAGCCACATGAGCCTATGTTGCTTTACATCGTAGCGACTAACAAGGTCGTAAGTGTAGTAACATTAGTGGAGCCCGAGGAAGAGAATCATGACCATAAGGTGCAACGTCCAACTTATTATCTAAGCGAGGTCCTGGTAGAGTCGAACCAAAGGTATACACATTACCAAAAGCTAGCCTATGGAGTATTCTTTGCTGTGAGAAAGCTAAGACACTATTTTCAAGAGCACAATATCATAGTGGTGAGTACTTCTCCCCTGCGAGATATCATCAACAATCGCGATGCCACATGACGTGTTGCAAAGTTGGGAATAGAGATTGCAGCCTTTGACATCGAGTACAAGCCATGAACATCAATAAAATCCCAAATACTTTCTAACTTTGTTGCTGATTGGACATAGACGGTAGAAAACACAAGTCCTCCAGACTCGTAATTTTGGACCTTACATTTTGACGGATCAAAAGTACGAGGAGGCTCGGGGGCTGGCGTGGTGCTCAAGTCACCCGAAGGAGATACGCCGTTTTATGTGTTACGGATACACTTTAGGACAACAAACAATATTTCCGAATATTAAGCATTGTTACATGGAATATGCATGGCCAAAAACATTGGCGTAAGCCGACTCATGTGTTACGAAGACTCGGATTTAGTTGCTCAGTAAGTATCTAATATCTATAATGAAAATAAGCACATGGAAGCATACAAAGCTGTTGTGGATGAATTATCTAAATCGTTTGAGGGTTTTGAGGTTCAACACGTCCCTCGAGAAGAAAATGAGGAAGCAAATACTCTATCAAGAATAGGCTCTGGGCGGAAACAAGTCCCGGATGGCACTTTTATAGAGAACCTAAAAGTTCCCTCTATCATATGAGTTGATGAGGACTATCCGAAGAAATCCAACTCACCTTTAGTAGCAATTATGGATGTAATTCCCAGCTGGACGCGACCCTATCTGGATTCCCTAATAGACATAAAATTACCAAAGACGAAGTTCTGGGCTGGCAGATCGTCCGTCGAGCAAAAGCCTATACAATAGTCAATAGTGAGCTCTATAAACAGAAGGAGTGGAAATCTTACAAGAGATCCACGAAGGCGAATGCGGACATCATGCTATAGCCAAATCCTTAGTGTCAAAAGCTTTTTTATATAGATTATTTTGGCTCATAGCTAAGGCGGATGCTGAGAAACTGGTCAAAACATGCAAAGGTTGTGAAAAGTGCGCCCGTCAAGCACATGTTCCGGATGATTAGTTGCGAATAATCCCTATTACATGGACATTTGCGGTCTAGGGGATTGATATGGTAGGGCCGTTTCAAACGACAAAGTGTGGGTTTACTCACCTACTAGTTATGGTGGATAAATTTACTAAACGGATTGAGGCTAAGACCATAACAAATTGCAATGGAACCACAGCCAGAAAGTTCATCGAGGACGTGATTATCATATTCGGATATCCGCACAGTATCATTACCGACAATGGGAGCAACTTTTCAATGGGAGAATTGGCCGAATTCTATGTAAAACAAGGGATCCAAATTGATATTGCATTAGTCGCACATCCACAAGCCAATGGACAAGTCGAAAGAGCAAACAGTCTCATTTTACAAGGACTCCGACCTCGTCTCAAGGCACCACTTCGTCGTGCCGCGAGGGCTTGGGCGTAAGAATTACCGTCTGTGATATGGAGCTTACGAACAACTCCTAACAGGTCAACCAGATATACTCCTTTCTTCTTGGTCTACGGCGCAGAGGCAGTTCTTCCGAGTGATTTAATTCATCAGTCTCATAGAGTTAAAGTGTATATCGAATAAGATACATGAGTTTATCGACAAGATGATCTCGATACAATCAAAGACGTTTGCGTCATTGCTGAGCAGATATCTATAGCCTATCATTAGAAGTTACACAAGTATTATAGTCAAAGAGTACAAAATCGTTCTTTTAGAAAGGGTGATTTGGTTCTCCGACTCGTGCAAAAGAGAAAGCACAATCTTTTCCCAATTTGGGATGGACCTTTTATGATCAGCCGTGTTCTGTATAATGGGTCATATTACTTAACTGATATGAGACCAATCAAGGAAAGACCTGACACTCTGAAGAGGAAGAGAGCGGGTGGTAGCACAGACCTAGATGAATTAGTCCGTCCTTGGAATATTGCATAGCTACGTCCTTTCTATTTTTAGTTATATTTTCTTGTAATCATATGTACATGTTCTAAGAGAAATAAAGTATTGGTTCCCTCATATATCTTTTCTGAGAAGTTTTTTACCATCCTATTTCCAAAAGAGCATGTCAATTTCAAAAATCCCAGGATGCTTGAAAGTACTTTATGCTCATATTCATTCTAGTTATGATTTTTGAATATCTATAAAAATGTTATCTTAGGGTGTAAATATCATTTTATGTTTATACTTTGGTTTTTATCTGATTGCTTAGACGTGGGCATTTTCCGAGTAATGAATTGTTAGTACTAGAAGCCGACTTTATTCCCGAGTTTAAACTAGTTTAGAAATTGTGCTCCGTTGACTCGGCAAAGTTTCCGCGCTAAAGGTTAGACGACTCATGAAAGGGAAGAGGCAGAGAGCCAGATAAAACGAGAAGTGCAAACACGAAGTGATTAAGAAATCTTCGAGCACGCACATCAAATATCTACAAAGTGCTAAGCAGTAAATGATAAATTTTACATATCAGCACATATAGAAACTCAAAATATATTGCCCATCATTACAAGACATATGAAAGTTTCAGGATAATGCATCAAATTTTTTTATGCTGCAGATTCAGGTGGTGGTGGTGGATACTTGGGAGCGCTGGAGTCGATATCATCGCCCTCTTGCTCAGGAGACTCAGATGTTTCTTCATCATCAATGAGGCTGTCTTCTGGCTCTTTCGGCAATGGAGGCATGGCGACTGACTAGAAGAATGGCGTGGAATAATTTTTCATCTCCGCCATGCGACAAGCATAACCCGCTCAAGATTCTTGGATGGACTTGATGTCTTGCGGGTTGCCCTCATCGTCCTTGTCGGCGATGCCCTTGGTGATGTGCTAAATTTGCATCTCACTGTGGTGGCTCATCACCATAGTCAGGACAGTCTGGGCAGTAGTCCAAGCATACAAGATCTTCCAATCCTCGATAAGCTTCAGAATTTCCTTCGCTATGTCTCTCATTTCAAGCACTGACAAATTTTGCAGGTCAGAAATTTTTTCCAACTTTCTAGCCTCTTCAAGAGTCTGGCGGAAGTTGAAGAGAACTTATCTGACTGATTTGATATGCTCAGAACAAGAGATAGAGGTGGGAGAATCTGAAATATGTAGAGGATCTGGGAAAGAACAAAAAAAAACTGACCAAATAAACGTCAGAAAATGAAAGAGGAATGACAATGTCGGAAAAGTTACCTAGCATGAAATGGTTCCACTGGGATTGCTCCTCTCGAAGATTCCTCAGATCTATTTCGGAGGCTTGGGCGAGATCTCTCTGACTATCAAAGTCCTTCCTCAAATCTTCAAGCTGTTTATCTCGGAGGGCCACCAGTTTCTCGAGTCTCTCGGTCTCCAAGTTGCTCGACTTGAGGAGGTTGTTCATGGATTTCTCGTGCTCATCCTTAAGCTTTTTCAGCTCCTCGCGTAGTTTAGCATTCTCCATGTAGCAGACCTTGAAATTCTCGGCCCCTCCACCATCTTTCTAGATTCCTTCAGCGAATCTACAAAGGAAAAAATATCAATCAGAAGAAATATTCGACTATGAACGTAACTATGGTTGAGAGCCGAAAATGTTTACCTTCTGCTTCATCCTTCTCGATCTGCAACTTGCATTTTTCAAGTCGCAAAGCTTTGATTTCTTTGCGCTTGTTGCATATATTCTTGAGAAAATCCTGGTTGTGAGATGTAACTTTCTGTAAGTTAAAGATGGACCATCAAATATCTACTAAGACTCGAGATGTAACTTTAACTAAGTTAAATTCCAGCATGATCCTTGGTGGCTACACTATATCGTTCTTTTGCATCCTATAAGCATCAACTCGGATCTTATGCTACGATCTTTATCCAACTTCATGCTTGGGGGCTAGAGGATATGATAATAAAATATTGCAAACGATAGTCAAAAAACTTACAACGTGCTCCAAGTGCAGCTTTTCAAATCCGATCTTCGTGTTGTGGAAGACCTTCTCGACAAGGGAGAGAGGAGAAGCAGTTGTCGCTGGAATCTCTCCGGCTTCAATATTTTGATCTCGGATTTGGATTTGGTCTAGTAGGCTTTCCAGCTTGACATCCCTCGTCTCCTGGCTCGATTCTTCTGGAGTAAGGACTTGCTTCTCAAGACAGGTTTGCGCCATCTTGAGAATCTCCTCCTTCTTTTTCCGCTTTAGGCCAGAGACAGCAGAGCCGGCAATCTTATCCAGCTTTTCTGACGACATAACCATGGGATCATTACCCTTGGTGGGTTCACCCTTGTCAGGTGCCTGGCTACCAGTGGTAACCAGGGCTTTGAGGTCGTGGTAGCGTTAAGAATGGTGGAGCCAGCACCCGAAGAGGAAGGAGCCTCCGGTGGTGAAGTATGGGTGCTGGTCGGAGTTGGAGGGGCCATAGCTGGGGTTAGTGTAAGCTTCTTCTGACACAGTTGCTTGTTCGACTTGCTCTCCGTCTTGGACGTGCTCTTTAGAATAGATTTAGCTCTAAATCACATAAAAGAACATATGTCAGACGTGATTCATAAAGAATAACAAACAAGTACTAGAGGTTACAAGGTGCTTACTTTTTAACCACTGGTAGCACTTGTGCGCCAGTAGTAACAACAAATTCTTTGGCCTTATGCTTCTTGGAAGCAAGGCCAAAAATTTCTTTCCCCTCATCATCATCCATCTCCTCCGAGTCTTCTGGAGGATAGATCTCAAGAGGGGCAAGATCAGACTCGGAAAGTTTCTCGAGCTGGAAATATATGAAACGTCAGAACATCTAAGGTCGGATGATGGGATGCAAAGCAAAAGTAAAAGACAAAGTCGAAAAATTTACCGGAGTCAGAGGTCGGTCAGGTGTATACATCTTCATGGAGACTTCAGGGATCTTCTTGTTCACTCTCTCCTTGATCAGGAATTGTATTCGGGTCTTCTAGTCCTTCACAGCAATGCAAGTTAAACACACCTTCATGCTATCCTTCTGGTCTCTGGTGACCGTGTGCATCAGGCAGTCGCCGCGATACTGCAGGTGCTGAATCCGGCGATCCATCCAGCAGTGGATCAAGTCGGATCCACGGAGGCCCTGGTGCTTCATCAAAAACTCAATATGCCTCTTGGCGAGGATCAAGTTTTCGGATAATTCTAGCGCCTCTGCATCTCATGATTCCTTGTTGGGAGCAGCGCCATCAACAAAAGCCAGAAGACCTTCCATCTATTGAGGAGCTAGAATATCTTTGTGATAAAAGAATGTGCTAGCTGATCTTTTTACCGACTCACTAGCGTTAATCCTAGGATATGCTTGGTCTCTCCTAAAACTAGGCTAAGAGTTCCAGTGATGTAAGGAACACCGACACTAATGGAATTCTTTCGAGTACCATAATAGTACCGGAAGAGTGTAAGATTCAGCCTAATGCCTAGGAATCTCTCACTAAGAGATGCGTGAGTGCTAAGATCAAGTAAAGAATTAGGTGGAAGACTATGAAGTTTCACATCGTAATATTGGAGTGCCTCAGTGAGGAACTCCGACGGTGGGAAGCTGAGGCCGCGATCAACGTGCATCTTGAAGAGGACTCGCTCGCCATCGTGGGGTGCTGGAACGACATCTCCAAAGTCGCACTGCCACGTTTCGGCTGTGAGATAGCCCTCGTCCTCCATGGGCTAGAGCTTGGAATCATCCATGGCTCTAGGGACCTAGAGGCCCCGCAATTTCCTGTCATCCACCACCGTCGATGTTGCCACACCAGATCTTGACGTCACTTCCGCCATCTTGCCGGAGAAGGGGTTAAATATTGGTGGAGCTAGGGTATTTTTGGGTGCGGTGGAGAGAGGGAGACGCGGAGAACTCGATGAGTACAAGGAGGCAATGATGAACATGTTGGGCCACGTAGAGATAAAACAAAACTTTTCCCTCTAACATGGTGATCCCAAGATCTAGCTGAGGTAGAAGGCCACAAGGTTTACCACTAGACGCGTAGTTGCGGATTACTGATGAAGCGCGTCAGTTGATGCAGTGCAGTCCTCACGATCCAATCGTCCTGGTGCTTATCGTACAGCACCTCTGCTGGTATCCACACGTACAAGGAGGAGCACCGGCGGCGAACTGCTAGGTTCGTAACAACAGCATGACTGCTGTGGAGCTAGGGTTTCCAACACATGGAATGACCTAAGCGATCAACGATTAACCCCTCTGGGTTACTGCGCTCCACTATATATAGGGAGTGAATATGGGCTCCACTCTCGCGGCCCATTCACTAAAGCCCATATAACACTAGTCACCGTGAGTCCGACTCACTAACTCAGTCCTAATCCGGCTTGGGTCCAACGCAACCAGATTTCCGGTTCAGATCCAATCCAAACTTGCTCCCGCTCTTAAGTGTGTGACCCCGCAGGCTCATGGCTACTTGGACACAATTAGAGTCTGACTCTCGATCAATTAGTCGGTAGCGGCTCCTAGCAGAACGTGCCGACTCCCAAGTACCAAAGAGTCATGACAACTTGCCTTTCCAATGCGACTTACGTCCGAGTCCATTTTACCTCACGATATGCCTTGTCAGACTATAGGCGAATAATTGTCATCCCTTAAATAGTCTGACTCTCTTCTCGATCCGAGATAAGTGATTCACCCGACTAACTCTTAGTCGATCGCCTTGGTTAACACTTAACTGAGTCGTGCATGGCCGTGCTTTCCGAATCATATCATCCGAGAGGGCCCAGAGAATACCTCTCCGAGTGGAGGGGCAAAATCCCATCTTAGTTATTCACATCACGCAGCTTGATTCTCAGTCGACCTGAACTCTGCCTTTATAACTGCCCAGTTACGGATCAACGTTTGACAGAACCTAAGTCAGTGATCCTCAACTAGGACTATGAAATAACCTCAGGTCTAAGGATTACATTGATTGAGATATACAAATGACAACTTGTTCGTTGTACCTCAATATGGGTCAATCCGACTCGCTAAACTCTTTAGCCGAATCTGTGTAAGTCGGAATAGCATCTCCATACTCATGACAAGTGGAACCGAGTCATCAATCCGACTTTCACATTGGTCTAAGTTGTGTGTCCAACACAACCTCGATGACCAAGGATATTTAGTACAAACAACATGAATGTATAGTTCCACAACCGAATCACATATTCAATGATATACATCAGATGTTTATACAAGGACAACTTAATATCTTTATGAATACAATGGGAAATCTCATCATACATGATTGCCTCTAGGGCATATTCCCAACAGTCTCCCACTTGCACTAGAGTCAATCTTCCGACATCACATGTCTAAGCATCTAATGCCCATGGCTCTCAGGTGCGCCTCATGCTTTGGCTGTGGTAACGGCTTTGTCAACGGATCCGCAATATTTGCATCCGTGTGTACCTTGCATAACTTGATATCACCCTAATCGACGAACTGGCGAATCAGATGGTACCGCATGAGTATGTGCTTGTTCTTATGGTGTTGTATAGGTTCCTTGGCTTGTGCAATAGCACCATTGTTGTCACAATACACGTCTAACGGATTGGACGAGCCCTGAACCACACCAAGATCCATGAGGAAATTCCTCATCCAAACAACTTCCTTTGCTGCCTCCGAAGCGGCAATATACTCAGCCTCTGTTGTAGATGCAGACACAGTCTCTTGCTTGGAACTCTTCTAGCTCACAACACCTCCGTTTATAATAAACACGTATCCGGATTGCAAACGAGAATCATCAGAGTCAGTAAGATAACTCGCATACATGTAACCCTTTACACTGAGTTCATCTTCACCACCATAAACCAAGAACATATCCTTAGTCCTTCTCAAGTACTTTAGGATATTTTTAGCCGCTGTCCAGTGGATTTCTCCAGGATCAACCTGGATCCGACTGCAGAAGCATACGGAATCGCACTCATCCGACTTCGCTCATCAGTTGTTGAAGGACACTGAGTCTTTCTAAGTTTTACACCATGGGACATAGGTAAGAACCCCTTCTTAGATGATTCCATGTTGAACTTCTTCAACACTTTGTCCAAATAAGTACTCTGACTCAATCCAATGAGCCGTCTTGATCTATCTCTATAGATACGGATTCCGAGAATATATGTTGCCTCACCCAAGTCTTTCATTGAGAAACTCCTTTCCAATGATTCCTTGGTTTCTTGCAACATCTGGACATCATTTCCAATCAATAATATGTCATCCACATAGAAGATTAGAAAGTTTACTTTGTTCCCACTAAACTTCTTGTAAAAACAAGAATCATGATCACTCTTGATGAAGCCAAACGATTTGACTACCTCATCAAAGCGAATATTCCAACTCCGAGATGCTTGCTTCGACCCATAAATGGATTTCTGAAGTTTACATACCTTGTCAGCATTAGCCGGATCAACAAAACCCTCGGGCTGTATCATATACACGTCCTCGATTAAATTTCCGTTAAGGAAAGCCGTTTTGACATCCATCTGCCTTATCTCATAGTCGAAATAGGCCGCTATAGCTAACATGATCCGAACTGATTTAAGCATCGCTATGGGCGAGAAAGTCTCGTTGTAATCAACTCCTTGAACTTGTCGGAACCCCTTCATGACAAGACGTGCTTTATAGATGGAAACATTTCCATCCATATCAGTTTTCTTCTTAAAGACCCATTTGCACTCGACGGGTCTTGCACCGTCTGGCAGATCAACCAAGTTCCAAACTTGATTTTCATCCATGGACTTTAACTCGGATCTCATGGCTCCAAGCCATGACTCGGAATCAGATCCCACCATCGCTTCCTAATAATTCGCCGGCTCATCACTGTCTAACAGTAACACATCACGAACACTTCGTAATCTTGCCGATCTTCGTAGTACATGTGCTGCTGCCGGCTCAGCTACCATGACCGGCTCAACCTCCAAGGTTTTTTCCGACTCGCTACTAGCCGGTTCCTCTCAAATTTCTTCGAGCTGCACCGTGCTCCCACTTACTCCCCGACTGATAAAATCTTTCTCAAGGAAGACACCATTCCGAGCAACAAACACTTTGCCCTATTCTCGGTTGTAGAAGTAGTAACCCAAGGTTTCCCTCGGATACCCCACGAAAATACACTTATCCGACTTGGCCGTAAGCTTGTTCGACTGAAGTCGCTTGACAAATGCTTCACAACCCCAAATCTTAAGAAAAGACAAACTCGGCTTTTTGCCTGTCCACATCTCATGCGGTGTATTATCTACTGATTTTGATGGTACTCTGTTTAGTGTGAACACTGCTGTTTCTAGACAATAACCACAAAATGATAAAGGCAGATCTTTCCGACTCATCATTGATCGTACCATGTCCAACAAGGTCCGATTCTGCCTTTCCGAAACACCATTCCTTTGTGGCGTTCCTGGCGGAGTAAGTTGAGGAACTATTCCACAACTTTTCAGATGGTCATCAAACTCATGGCTCGTGTACTCGCCTCCTCGGTCCGACCGAAGAAACTTTATTTTCTTGCCGAGTTGATTCTGTGCTTCATTCTAGAATTCTTTGAACTTTTCAAAGGCTTCCAACTTATGTTTCATCAAGTAGATATATCCATACCTACTCAAATCATCAGTGAAGGTAATCAAGTACTCATAACCATCCCTGGCCGTCGTGTTCATTGGTCCACATACATCACTATGTACTAGCCCTAACAAGTCGGACGCCCTTTCGCAACTCTTTGCAAAAGGTGTCTTGGTCATTTTTCTGAGTAGGCAAGATTCGCATGTCTCGAACGACTCCAAGTGAAACGAAGTCAGGAGTCCATCATAATGGAGCTTCTTCATTTGTTTCCAACTTATATGACCAAGCCGACAGTGCCAAAAGTAAGTCATATTTAGATCATTTGGTTTCAACCTTTTAACATTTATGTTATAAACCGACTCACCATCAAGATTCAAAATAAATAACCCGTCTTGGACGGGTGCAAAGCCATGAAACATATCATTCAAATACAAAGAACAACTATTATTCTTGATATTCGACTCATAGCCTTGCCTCATCAAACATGAAGCAGAAATAATGTTTTGACTGAGCACTGGAACATAATAACAATTATTCAGTTCCATAATGAATCCATAAGGTAAATGAAGTTGCATCGTGCCGAATTCCAACGCAGCAACTCTTGCTTTGTTGCCGACTCGAATATCAACCTCGCCTCTTTCTACGCTCCTAGTTCTTACCAGTCCCTGCAACGAGTTGCAGATGTGAATAACTGATCCAGTATCATATACCCAAGAACTATTAGGTGCATCAACAAGATATATGTCTATAACATTGCAAACAAGTGTACCCGAGTCGGAAGTCATACCTCCACTCTTGGCCTTGTCGGCCAAATACTTGCTGCCGTTCCTCTTCCAGTGGCCATCCTCCTTGCAGTAGAAGCAAGTGGATCCGGCTGAAGGAGATGGCTTAGTCCCTGAGGAAGCGCTTGGGACCGGGCATGAGCCTACTTTCCTCCTGACTTAGCCTTCTTCTTAGTTCAAGAATTCTTCTTGAACTTAACCTTATTCTGGACCATCAACACTTGACTGGTGCCCTTCTTGAGATCCTCCTCTGCCTACTTGAGCCTCCCATGCAATTAAGTGAGCTTCTTATCCATACCATGCATGTGGTAGTTCGAAATGAACTGCCCATATGCACTAGGAAGAGAGTTCAGAATTATATCCATAGCGAACTCTTCGCTAATGGGGTAGCCAAGCCTCTCTAGATACTGCACGTAACCAACCATTTTGATCACATGCAGACTCAGTGGATCACCATCCTTAAGCTTGTAACTTAGCAAAGCCTGAGAGACTTGATACCTCTCAGTCTTCGCCTGAGCCTGGAACATACTTTTGTGGCTTTCGATCATATCATAGGCCTCAACATGCTGGAACTGCTTTTGCAAGTCCGGTTCCATGTGAGCAAGCATAAGACATCTAATATTCGTGGACTCATCCTTAGCCCGACGGTAGGCATTGGTGGCAGCGACAGTCGCATTCTCATTCGGCTCATCTGGAAGTGGGTTGTCTAGGACATGGTCCTTCTTTTCTTGTTTGAGAAGAATTCTCAGATTTCGATACCAGTTGGTAAAATTAGTGTCATTCAGTTTATCCTTCTCAAGAATGGTTCTCAATGCAAAACCGGATATCTGAGAGTGACTGCTACTTGGTGCCATGATCTACAACAGAAAATATGCAAAACACTTGAGACATGTATTCATGAAAGAGCAAGCATATTAAACATTTTAATATTTTGTGCTCCCACTAGAACCAACACCCCTTCGATGGTTACTTAGTGATTCAGGATCCTAAATAAGCAAGTTGGCTAGTGAGCTTTATCATCACCGCTAGCCACCAAGTGATCTAGGTAGACAACTCCTTGTCAATCGCATCTCATACAAATCCTGTTGGACGGGTGGCATCACATGCCCCGGCTCCCATCCGACTTTTCCCCGAGTCCCAAAACCGTTGTGATAGACCCGTCTAGATTACCGAGTGTTTCCACAGTAAGAGTCTGACTTGAACCCACCTAGTCAAAAAGAATTGGCAGCACCTCAATTTTATGAGCCCACTACCAAAATGTCCGACTTGTGATGGTGCAAACACTGGCGGGAAAACCGACTAGACCTTCTTTGAGGGATTAAATTTTACCGACTATCTAATAGAGGTAAAACATAGACATAACAATAACACAAAATAAATCAATTATAATGTGAAATGGTATGGATCTCTTCATGGCGATCTCCATCTCCACAAAGCCTGTAGTCCGGCTCGTGCCAACTCTTGTCACTTGCCGTCTTACACCATGTCGCCGACATGTACATCGTCTTGCATGTCATCCAGATTCTCCAAACAGCTACACTAGCTTAGTAAAGTAAATTACATAGAGAATCCGACACGCAGGTCGTTATACAATAAAATGACAACACCTAGGCTCCAGTCGGCTGACAAAAACCGTGATTCACAGATCACGTATGGATTACACACATACATCACATGCACATAAACCATACGATTTTTCCAAAAAACGTAGATCTCATCTACGATCGGAACATGGATTCCGACCATCGTTCTGATTCAATCAAACTCTTTGATCTTCGATCACCGCTTCTGGATTTACGTGTCACAGTCTACCCTGATGGCGGAAGCCGACCGGTAGGGGTATTTTGTTCCACGACCTTAGCAGTATGATCACAGAAATCATATCTACCATTCCCCGAGTACAGTTGATCCAATCAACCTCGTACAAAACCGATCTATCTCATAGATCGACTACCAAACAACACATAGATCTCATCTACAGCCAACCGCATATCACATATGCGAGATCTCGAGCCTAAAACCAGAAGCTATCACTCTGATACCACTGTTGGGCCACGTAGAGATAAAACAAAACTTTTCCCTCTAACGTGGTGATCCCAAGATCTAGCTGAGGTAGAAGGCCACGAGGTTTACCACTAGACGCGCAGTTGCGGATTACTGATGAAGCGCGTCAGTTGATGCAGTGCAGTCCTCACGATCGAATCATCCTGGTGCTGATCGTACAACACCTCTGCTGGTATCCACACGTACAAGGAGGAGCACAGGCGGCAAACTTCTAGGTTCGTAATGACGGCAGGACTGCTGTGGAGCTAGGGTTTCCAACACATGGAATGACCTAAACGATCAACGATTAACCCCTCTGGGTTACTGCGCTCCACTATATATAGGGAGTGAACGTGGGCTCCACTCTCGTGGCCCATTCACTAAAGCCCATATAACACTAGTCACCGTGAGTCCGACTCACTGACTCAGTCCTAATCCGGCTTGCGTCCAACCCAACCACATTTCCGGTTCAGATCCAATCCAAACTTGCTCCCGCTCTTAAGTGTGTGACCGCACAGGCTCATGGCTACTTGGACACGATTAGAGTCCGACTCTCAATCTATCAGTCGGTAGCGGCTCCTAGCATAACGTGCCGACTCCCAAGTACCAAAGAGTCATGATGACTTGCCTTTCCAATGCGACTTACGTCCGATTCCTATTTGCCTCACGATATGCCTTGTCAGACTATAGTCGAATAATTGTCATCCCTTAAATAGTCCGACTCTATTATCGATCCGAGATAAGTGATTCACCCGAGTAACTCTGAGTCGATCGCCTCGGTTAACACTTAACCGAGTCGTGCATGGCCATGCTTTCCGAATCATATCATCCGAGAGGGCCTATAGAATATCTCTTCGAGTGGAGAGGCAAAATCCCATCTTAGTTATTCACATCACGCAGCTTGATTCTCAGTCGACCTAAACTCTGCCATTATAACTGCCCAGTTACGGATCAACGTTTGACAAAACCTAAGTCGGTGATACTCAACTCAGACTATGCAATAACCTTAGGTCTAAGGATTACATTGATTGAGATATACAAATGACAACTTGTTCATTGTACCTCAATATGGGTCAATCCGACTCGCTAAACTCTTTAGCCGAATCTGTGTAAGTCGAAATAGCATCTCCATACTCATGACAAGTGGAACCGAGTCATCAAGCCGACTTTCACATTGGTCTAAGTTGTGTGTCCAGCACAACCTCGATGACCAAGGATATTTAGTACAAACAACATGAATGTATAGTTCCACAACCAAATCACATATTCAATGATATACATCAGATGTTTATACAAGGACAACTTAATATCTTTATGAATACAATGGTAAATCTCATCATACATGATTTCCTCTAGGGCATATTCCCAACAGAACGGCGAAGGAATGAATCTGGGAGAGAAGAAATTTCTAACTTAATAAACTCTGTGCCAAGATTTGTGTTGGATCCGCGCGATTTATGCCACGCATATAGGAGAGAGAGGAGGCTTCCACGCGATGCCTCTTCCCCCTCAATTCCCGCACGTGCATTGAAACGTTGCTCTGGTTTCGTGTAGCGCGGACCCACCAACGGTCGGGCTGACATAATAATTGTTAGTGATAGGACGTGACCTAAAAGGTTTTCAGGTTGATGTCACTGTTTAAATTCTATCTCATGTTTGAATCGAGCAAGGAAATTACTGAAGTCAAGAAGACATATCCGACTCGGATTAGACTTGGAATCATACACTACTGGATGAAGTTTATGGGAACCCTTCAAGATTCTCAATACGAAGAAACCATCAAGCTAGATGATTTATCTGACATTGGATCTTGGAGACTTCCGGGGGCTACTGTTGGGGATATACTTTCTTTTTATACCCACAGGACTCACTGACTAGGGTGTCCCACCAACGGGTTAGAGCTTTGATTCACGGGTGGCCTAGTTAGAGAAAGAGGAGGAGTTACTACTAGCTCTGATAAGGCCCAAAAGACTTACCGACATAGGCCTGTAGTATTACTTGTAGTCCAAGCTGTACTTAGTTACCGACTCTGTAACATAGCCGGGTAGGTCTCTCTTGTAACCCTAGGTCTTGGCGCCTTTATAAGCCAGACCTGAGGGATCCTTTAGTACACAATATCTACGACAACCACTATAGGGGTTAGTAGCATGGAAAATAAAAAAATTCTACCGCATGAACACACACAAGCCAATATCTATCTACTAGATTGTAGCAACGAGTCGATAGAGTACTCACCCTCAAATATTCCAAAGCGGTTAACAAGAGCAGATTCTCGTGGTGATGTAGTCGTACACTTGTCGATCTCAAGATCGCATAGACGATCCTTCCGACGCTGTGTTCTGGCAGCGCTTCCGCAGTTGGTCACACTTTTTGTACTCGATGAAGACCTTCCTCTCCCTTGTTCCAGCAGGCAACGGAGGTTGTAGTTCTCTCCTCGTGATTTCGACAGCACGACAGCATGGTGTCGGAAGTAGAGGAAAGATCCCGCAGGGCTTCGCCTAAGCCGGAGCGGGTTATGGTGGAGAATTAGGATTTCCAGCAATCTAGGGTTTAGAAGCCGAAGAGGAGGAGGCATGGCCGGAAGCGGCTAAGGCGGCGACGTGACGGCGGCGCAGCGGCGGTGGCAGTGGCGGCGGCGGCTTGGAGGCGGGGTGGTGGTGTTGTGTTTAGAGGGGCAGCCCCTCCCCTCTATTTATGAGAGGGAGGGCAGCTTGGGAGAGGGGAGTTTGAATCCTTTCCCAACTCCCTCTCCTACTAGGCTTGTGGTGGAGGGAGAGAAGGATTCTCTTCTTCCTCCACTAGGAAACATTGTCCCAGTTTGACTTTTCAAACTTGGCTTTTGACTTTCAATTTTGGAGTTTGTTCTCACTCTTTATTTGCACATACCTTTGACCTAGGACATGATTCAACCATTCCACTTAGTCATGACACATTCATGCACCATTACCCTTCCGGTCCCGCGAACCTTCTAGACCCTTCTAGAACCTTTCCAATGAAAACACTGAAATCATTCCCGAACTCCAGAATTGGACTTTTCTTATATGAATCTTATTCTCCGGACCATTCCGGATCTCCTCGTGATATCCAGGATCCCATCCGAGACCCCGAACAACATTTGGTCTCCCTACTTACATTCCATATCTACTAAACAACATCGAATCCTTAAGTGTGTCTCCCTACGGTTCGTGAATTACGCGGACATGACCGAGACACTTCTCCGATCAATAACCAATAGAGGAATCTGGAAATTCATATGGCTCCCACATATTTCAACAATTACTTTGCGATCGAATGAACCGTTTACATACAATACCAATTTCCCTTTGTCTCATGATATTTTACTTATCCGAGGTTTGATCGTCAGTATCTCTGCATACCTAGTTCAACCTCGTTACTGATAAGTATTCTTTTCTCGTTCCAATGATATGTGATCCCTTGTGAGCCAGTCACATGCTTGCAAGCTAATTGGATGACATTCCATCGAGAGGGCCCAGAATATATCTATCTGTCATATGGATGGACAAATCCCACTCTTGATCCATGTGCCTCAACACATACTTTTCAAACACTCAATGCCACCTTTATAACCACCGAGTTACGGTGCGGTGTTTGATGTCATCAAAGCATCCTTCCGGTGATGGTGATTAACATGATCTCATGGTCAAAGGAATTAGGTTACTATATATCAGAAAGCTTATAGCAGACGAACTATTGAAATGACTTGATCTTTATGCTACGCTTATCTATATGAGTACGTCCATCATATCATTCTCCTAATGACATGATCTTGTTGTTAACAACATCTCTATGTTCATGATCCAGAAACCATGATCATCTATTAACCAACAAGCTAGTATTATAAAGAGGCTTTACTAGGGACTCTAATTAAGTTTAGAAATCACACAAGTATTAATGTTTCCGGTTAATACTATTATAGCATGAATTTAAAAATTTATCATAAACACAAAGATATAATAATAGCTAATTTTATTATTGCCTCTAGGGCATATCTCCAACAGTCTCCCACTTGCACTAGAGTTAAATAATCTAGATTACATGGTAATATACCGAACATCCATGGCGGTTTGGTCCTGGTTATGTTTTCCCTCCGGAGAGGTTTTGTCAACGGTTCTGCCACATTCAGATATGTGTGTACTTTGCAAATCTTTATGTCACCATCTTGGACATGCTCTCGAATAGCGTGAAACCGCAGCTTGATATGCTTCAGCTTCTTGTGTGACCTTGGTTCTTTCGCATTGGCTATGGCGCCCATGTTATCACAGTAGATAGACATTGGGTCCAGCACACTGGAACCACACCAAGCTCTATAATGAACTCCTTCATCCATATCGCTTCTTGTGAAGCCTCCGAAGCAGCTATGTATTCTGATTCAGTTGAAGATCTCGCCACAACACTTTGCTTTGCACTCCTCCAGCTTACTGCCGCACCATTAAAAGTAAATACATATCCAGATTGAGATTTAGAATCATCCGGATCGGTGTTCCAACTAGCATCGGTGTAACCATTAACAACGAGTTGTTCATCACCTCCATAAGAAAGAACCATATCCTTAGTTCTTCTCAAGTACTTAAGGATGTTTTTGACCGCTGTCCAATGATCCACTCCTGGATCACTTTGATATCTGCTAGTTAAACTAACAACATATAGAATGTCGGGTCTAGTACATAGCATGGCATACATGATAGATCCTATGACTGAGGCATAGGGAGTCTTACTCACTTTTCTCTATCTTCTGCCGTAGCTGGACTTTGAGTTTTACTCAAGGTCGTATTGGGCAACGTGGGCAAGAACCCTTTCTTGCTATCTTCCATTCCAAACCTCTTTAGAACTATGTCCAAATATGTACTTTGTGACAATGATATTAGGCGTATCGATCTATATCTATAAATCTTTATGCCTAATATGTAAGGTGCTTCGCCAAGATCTTTCCTTGAAAAACTATTATTCAAATAATCTTTGACACTATTAATAAGGTCTACATCATTTCCAATCAACAATATGTCATCTACATATAGTACTAGGAATGCTACAGATCTCCCACTCACTTTCTTGTAAATACAAGCTTCTCCATAAGTATGTATAAAACTAAAACTTTTGATTACCATATCAAAACGTTGATTCCAACTTCGGGGTGCTTGCTTCAATCTATAAATGGACCATTGAAGTTTGCATACCTTTTTAGCATCTTTAGGATCGACAAAACCTTTGGGTTGTACCATATACAACTCTTCATCAATGTATCCATTGAGGGACGCTGTTTTGACATCCATCTCCCATATCTCATAATCATAATATGCAGCGATTGCTAACAAAATCCTCATAGACTTTAGCTTCTCTACCGGTGAGCAAATCTCATCGTAGTCAACTCCTTGAATTTGTTGAAACCCTTTTATGACAAGTCGAGCTTTATAGACAGTAAAATTACCATCAACATATGTTTTTTTCTTGAAAATCCATTTGTTCTCGACAGCCTTCCGACCATCCGGTAAGTCCACCAAAGTCCATACTTGGTTTTCGTAAATGGATCCAATCTCGGATTTCATGGATTCTTGCCATTTATTGGAATATGGGCTCATCATTGCTTCCTCATATGTCGCAGGGTCATCGTCGTTGTCCACCAACATGACACTCATAATGAGATCATACCAATCGGGAGTGGTACGAGTTCTTGTTGACCTGCGAGGTTCCGTAGTAACTTCAACCGAAGTTTCATGATGAACATCATTAGCTTCCTCTCTTATTGGTGTAGGCGCCATAGGAACTTCTTCTGGTGATGCGCTACTCTCAAATCCGAGAGAAGGTTCGACAACCTCGTCGAGTTCTACTTTCCTTCCAGTGACTTCTTTCGAGAAAAACTCCTTCTCTAGAAAGGATCCATTCTTTGCAATGAATATTTTTCCCTCGGATCTATGTTAGAAGGTATACCCAATAGTTTCCTTCGGGTATCCTATGAAGATGCGTCGGGCTGTAACTTCTTTACATAAGCTTCGCAACCCCAAACTTTGAGAAACGACAATTTAGGTTTCTTCCCAAACCATAATTCATACGGTGTCATTTCAACAGATTTAGATGGTGCCCTATTTAAAGTGAATGCGGCTGTTTCTAATGCATAACCCCGAAAACAAGGCGGTAAATCTGTAAGTGCCATCATAGAACGAACCATATCTAAGAGAGTTCGATTACGACATTCGGACACACCATTATGTTGTGGTGTTCCTGGCGGTGTCAATTCTGAAAGTATTCCGCATTTCTTCAAATGCTTGCCAAAGTCGTAACTTAGATATTCACCTCCACGATCAGATCGTAGAAATTTAATCTTCTTGTTACGTTGATTCTCTACTTTACTTTGAAATTCCTTAAACTTCTCAAAAGTTTCGGACTTATGTTTCATGAAATAGATATACCAGTATCTACTCAAGTCATCCGTGAAAGTAAGAACATAACGATAACCACCGCGCGATGCTACACTCATCGGGCCACACATATCGGTATGTATGATTTCCAATAAGTCCGTAACTCGCTCCATCATACCAGAAAATGGAGTCTTAGTCATTTTACCCATCAGAAATGCTTCGAATCTTTCAAGTGATTCAAAATCAAGTGATTCAAGAAGTCCACCGGAATGGAGTTTCTTCATACGCTTCACTCCAATGTGACCAAGAGGACAGTGCCACATATAGGTTAAGTTATCGCTTAATTTCAAACATTTAGCTTCAATGTTATTAATATGTGTACTAGAATCGAGATTCAATAAGAATAAACTGAAGGGAATATGCCCTGAGAGGCAATAATAAAGTGGTTATTATGTATATTGCAAGTATATGATAGATGTTTATTTTGCATGCTATAATTGTATTAATACGGAAACGTTAATACATGTGTGTTTAATAAACAAACAGAAAGTTCCTAGTTATGCCTCTCTCATAAACTAGCTCGTTTATTAACACGACGATCAAGGTTTCCTGATCATGGACATTGGATGTTGTTAATAACGAGGTCACAACATTAGTGTAATGGTGTGATGAACATTCATCCGAATTATAGCATTACGATCAAAGTCATTGAGTTTATATTGCTATAACAACATACGAAGTGATCCTAATCCTTAGACCATGAGATCATGTGAATCACTAACACCGAAAGAGTTTCTTGATAACATCAAACATCACACCGTGACAGGGTGATTATAAATATGGGTTCAGAACTACTAAAGTGTTGTGTTGAGGCCCATGGATCGAGAGTGGAATTTTTCATCCCGATGACGGATAGATATGCTCTGGGCCCTCTCGGTGATATCACATTGATTAGCTTGCAAGCAAGTGATTTGATCACTAGAATGTTATATCGCGGGAACAACAAAAGAGTACATGTCAGTAACGAGATCAAACTAGGTATGGAGATACCGATGATCGAATCTCGGACATGTAATATATTGCAAAACAAAAGTATTAAGATACTAGCGTAAAAGGTTGTGACGATCACAAGAAAGTCATCGTTTAATGTGTGGGAGTCAGTATGGGTCTCCAGATCCCGCTTCTGATTATTGATCGGAGAAGGGTCTCGATCATGTCCATATTATTCGTGAACCATAGGGTGACACACTTCAGAGACACCGACATCCATTTGGAGCAAAAGTTTCATGCCGGAAAGAATAACAAGCGCAGGAATTTATTTCACTAGATACCGAAACAGGATTTCGGGTGAAATTGCAGAAAGTGTTTTTGCATGTGAAATTAAATACTAGCAAGGGGTTATATGTGAATTTTTGTCATTAAAGTAATTGACAAAATTCTGAATAAATAAAAGGAGTTTTATTTAATGAGAGTTTGCATTAAGTTTGGTGGAAATTTAATGGGAATTTGAGTGGGTTTTTGAGTGGAGGGAATTGAAAGGCATTTGAGTGAGTGGAGTGTCCACCCACATGAATGAAGGAGGGGAGGGGGCAACCCCCATGGCCGGCGGCCACCCCCTTGGGTGCCCCCTCCTCCTATAAAAGGAGCCCCCTCTCCTCTCTCTCACTCACACCTCCTCGTGAAGGATCTCTCTCCCCCTCTAGTATTTATCCCCCATGGTCTCGGACTAGCGAGATACATGTTCCCAGTGGCTATTCGGCAAGAAAGAGTTGTGCTTTCGCTGCATCTCTAGAGAAAGGAGGCGGAGGTTGCTCGGTGCCTCGGACGTGTGTGCGAGCACGGATGCGCCACTAAGTTGCGGTGCTAAGGACTTCCTCTCGATCTTGAGATCGGCAACAGATCGTCTACATCAACCACGAGTTTAACTCGTTAAGCTTTGTCGGTCTTAAAGGGTATGTTCTCGATGGATATACATCCGCCCGTTGTTTGTATCTAGTAGATAGATCTTGGTACATAGTTGGTCCCATCATAGGAAATTTTTTGTTTTCTATGCTGCGAACCCTATAGTGGTATTAGATCCGGATCTATGAGTAGAAGCTTTACACGGGTAGTACACATATGAGTATGTGGGCGATGATGATCATGTTATTGCTTCTTAGTTGTATTTTGGATATTGGTGGCATAGTGGGATGAAGCGGCCTGGACAAACTTTACATGTCCTCGCACATGAGACCTGTTCCACGCTTCACATGCAACGAGTTTGCATAAGTGGCTAGCGGGTGTCTGTCTCTCCTACTATAGTCAATATATAATTTGCAACGAGTTGTCAACAATTTGGTTATCCTCTTTGTGGTTCATGTTCATAGGTAAGAACGGTTCTATCTTCGAAAGCCCTAAGCCACGTAAAGCTTGCAATGGATAAATTAGAGGCATCTAGTTTAGATTGTTGCTGGGCTAGTGTTATGATATGGTGTTGTTGTAAGTAGAAGTATGAGATGATACTCTTACGGCACACATAATGTGTAAGTTCCATAAACCTTGGCCTTACACATAGAGGTATGATAGTGATCATACCATGATGCACATGATGGAGATCAAGTGCGGGAACCATATTATTTCACTTATAAACATGTGATGTTTGGTTGCATCTTATATTGCTTGTTTGGCATTTTATTATCATAATAAGATGATCCCTCATTTAAATATCAAGATAAGAATGTGTTCTTCCTTAAGTATGCACCGATTATGTTTCTTCGCTCCAAGACATCATGTGATGATCGGGTGTTCTTGGATCCACGACCATATTTCGGGTGTAAGACAGTTACACATGCGAATACTAAGGTTCTTACTTGGCGAGCCTAGCATGTACAAACATGGCCTCGAAACATGGACCGAAAGGTTAAGCATGAGTCATATGGTAGATATGATGCCCATTTGATGCTCGCCTTTGAAGCTACACCGACTCACGTGATGATCGGACTTGGTGTAGTGGATTTGGTTCATGTAATCACCAAAAAGGCACGAGGGATGTAGTTTTTGAGTGGGAGTTCATTCTTAATGTGGATTAGTTGAACTCAATCTATCATAAACTTAGTCTAAACTTTACAAATTCTGTTGTAGATGGCACCACCTGCTTTTAATTTCAATGTGTTCATGGAGAAAGAGAAACTTGCAACAAATGGTAGCAACTTTACCGAATGGGCCATGAATTTGAGGATTCTCCTCTCTGCTGCACAAAAGCAATATGTACTAGAAGCGCCGCTAGGCCCCCCACCGTTCGATGATGCCCCTGACGAGGAGAAGAATGTCTATCGGACTCGTCAGTAGGACCACAACTTAGTTCATTGCGGCATATTGTATGGGCTAGAGCCAGAACTTCTAAAGCATTTAGAAAACGGCAATGCATTTGATACAATGGGTGAGTTGAAAATGATTTTTGACACACATGTTGCTGTAGAGAGCTACAATGCTTCAGAAAAGTTCTTTAGCTGCATGATGGAAGAGAACAACTCCGTAAGTGAGCATGTACTCAAGATGTCGGGTTACGCTGATAAGCTTGTGTCCTTGGGAATATCGATTCCCATTGACTTAGGAATACATCATGTTCTGTAGTCTCTGCCACCTAGCTATAAGAGCTTCATGATGAACTATAATATGCAAGGCATGAAGAAGTCTCTCCCCGAGCTTCTATCAATGCTTAAAACTGCAGAAGTGGAGATCAAGAAAGAACATCAAGTGTTAATGATCAATAAGACCACTGGTTTCAAGAAAGACAAGAAGGGAAAACGGAAGGGAAGTAAGGGTGGCAAGCCAGTTGCCATGCCTGAAAAGAAACCCCGATTTGGCCCTAAGTCTGATACCGAGTGCTATTATTGTAAGGGGACTGGCCACTGGAAGCGCAACTGCCCAAGTATTTGGTAGACAAGAAGGCCGGCAAGGCAAATAAAGGTATATATGATATACATGTTATTGATGTGCACTTGACTAGTACTCGCAGTAGCACCTGGGTATTTGATACCGGTTCAGTTGCTAATATTTGTAACTCGAATCAGGGGCTGCAGAACAAGCGACCGCTAGCAAGGGGTGAGGTTAAGATGTGTGTCAGCAATGGATCAAGTGTTGATGTGATCGCCGTCGGAACGCTACCTCTCCACTTACCGTCAGGATTAGTAATAAACTTGAATAATTGTTATCTGGTGCCATCACTGAGCATGAACATTGTATCTGGATCGTGTTTGATGCGAAGTGGTTATTCATTTAAATCCGAGAACAATGGTTGTTCTATTTATATGAATGAAATCTTTTATGGTCATGTGATAGTGCTGGTTAGCACTTCGTTGGAAACCCCAAGAGAAAGGTATGATGAGCACAATAGCAAGTCTTCCCTTAGTAGAGACCGAGGTTATCGAACCAGAAGGAGGAAGGAAACGTCACACAGGTGTTGCAAGCAACGCGGAGACCTGCACAACACAAACTCAAGACTTTGCCCCAATGAACAGTGAGGTTGTCAAGCTCACTAGTTTGCTGGAACAAATGATTAAACGTATGGTGTGGAAGGTAATGGTTTGCAGCAAGTAAACAAGTAACATTGAAAGATGTATCAATGGTAAAGATTGGACCGGGGTCCATAGTTCACTAGAGGTGCTCTCCTTAGATAAACAACATGGCATGAAGGGTAAACGAATTACAGCAGGGCAATTGACAGTAAGTGAGCAAGGCATAACAATGCAATTACTAGTCAGAAAGATCCTATGAGATTCGATTGGGAAATACAACAATATACATAGACCGCCATCCAACTGCATCTATGACTAGAAGTCCACCTTCAGGTTATCATCCGAACCCCCTCCAGTATTAAGTTGCAAGCGACAGACAACTGTTTTAAGCAAAGTGTGTAAGGTAACAGTCCACATGTTCCATGAACAAGAGACCGTTGTTTTCTCCCTAGTAGCAACAACACATCTACAACTGAAGAGATTATTGTCACTTCCCTTGGAAACTAGAGGCATGAACCCACTATCGAGCATAAATACCCTCTCTTGGAGTCACTAGCAACTACTTGGCCAAGATAGCTACTAACAACGAAGAGCATGCAATATCACAAACAACACAGACATGATAGAATCATAAAGACAAAACCATTAATCGAACCAACATAATAATCTCAATATCCATCGGATCCTCGCAAAAACAACATGCATGATTACAAATATATTAGATCTTGATCATGAACGGAGCTCACAAGATCTATACATGGAAGCACAAGGAGGAGATACAACAATCTAGCTACTACATGGACCATAGTCCAAGGTGGAACTACTCACGCATCATACCAGAGCGAAGTCCTCCGGGATGATCTCCCCTCCGACAGGGTGCCGGGAAGAACTTCAGATCCCCACGATCTAGGGACGATGGTTGCGGCGGCTACAAAAGGTTTCATGGAATATTGAACGGGTGCTTAGGGTTTCTGCATTGGGGGTTTCTTATAGGCGAAGGGGGAGGCTGAGGCGGTGGCCAGGGGCCCCACACCCTGCCTAGGCGCAGGGCAGGGCCCACCCGTGCCTAGTGGGGGGGTGGCTGCCCTGACACGCCTCTCCTTCTCCCCTCTGGACTTCTTGTTCCCCACAGAAAGTTATTGACTTTGACGTTTGTCCCGTCCAATTCCGAGAATATTTCCTTACTAGCTTTTCTGGAACCAAAAACAATAGAAAACATGCAACTAGCACTGTGGCGACTTGTTAATAGGCTAGTACCAGGAAACATGTAAAAAGCACCTCAAAGTGTATACAAAGCAAAGCAAAGCAGATACTAAACAAGCATGGAGCATCAAAAATTATAGATACGTTTCCGACGTATCAATTAGCTTGCAAGCAAGTGATTTGATCACTAGAATGTTATATCACGGGAACAAGAAAAGAGTACATGTAAGTAACAAGATCAAACTAGGTATGGAGATACTGATGATCAAATCTCGGACATGTAATATATCACGAAACAAAAGGATTAAGATACTAGCATAAAAGGTTCTGATGATCACAAGAAAGTCATCGTTGAATGTGTGGGAGTCAGTATGGGTCTCCAGATCCCGTTTCTGATTATTGATCGGAGAAGGGTATCGATCATGTCCACATTATTCGCGAACCGTAGGGTGACACACTTAAGAGACACCAACATCCATTTGGAGCAAAAGTTTCATGCCGGAAAGAATAACAAGCGCATGAATTTATTTCACTAGATACTGAAATAGGTTTTCGGGTGAAATTGCAGAAAGTTTTTTTGCATGTGAAATGAAATACTATCAAGGGGTTATATGTGAATGTTTGCCATTAAAGTAATTGACAAAATTCTGAATAAATAATAGGAGTTTTATTTAATGAGAGTTAGCATTAAATTTGGTGAAAATTTAATGGGAATTTGAGTGGGTTTTTGAGTGGAGGGAATTGAAAGGCATTTGAGTGAGTGGAGTGTCCACCCACATGAATGAAGGAGGGGAGGGGGCAACCCCCATGGCCGGCGGACACCCCCTTGGGTGCCCCCCTCCTCCTATAAAAGGATCCCCCTCTCCTCTCTCTCTCACTCACACCTCCTCATGAAGGATCTCTCTCTCCCCCTCTAGTATTTATCCCCCATGGTCTCAGACTAGCGAGATACATGTTTCCAGTGGCTATTCGGCAAGAAAGAGTTGTGCTTCTACTGCATCGCTGGAGCGAGGAGGCAGAGGTTGCTCGGTGCCTCGGACGTGTGTGCGAGCACGGATGCGCCGCTAAGTTGCGGTGCTAAGGACTTCCTCTCGATCTTGAGATCAGAAAGAGATCGTCTACATCAACCACGAGTTTAACTCGTTAAGATTTGTCGGTCTTCAAGGGTATGTTCTCTACGGATATACATCCGCCCGTTGTTTGTATCTAGTATATAGATCTTGGTACATAGTTGTTCCCATCGTAGGAACGTTTTTGTTTTCTATGCTGTGAACCCTACATAGACCATCTATCAAAGGTGCATGTGCATAAAACATATTACTCATATAAATCGAACAACCATTATTTTCGGACTAAAACAAGTAACTGTCTCACAATAAACATGATCCGTATATAATGTTCTTGCTCAACGGAGGCACCAAATAACACTTATTTAAGTATAAAACTAATACCGATGGTAGATGAAGAGGTAGCGTGCCGACCATGATCACATAAACCTTTGATCCATTTCCAACGCGCATTGTCACCTCGTTCTTCGCTAGTTTCTGTCTATTCTGCAGCACCTGTTTCAAATTACAAATATGAGCAACCGAACCAATATCAAATACCCAGGCACTACTACGACTATTAGTGAGATACACATCAATAACATGTATATCGGATATAACTTTCTTCTTGATGTTGCTGTTCTTCAGATCCGTCAAGTACTTAGAGAAATTCTGCTTCCAGTGACCTTCTCCCTTGCATTTTCCCGTTTTCTTGGACTTGCCTTGCCTTTTGAATTTGGTAGTCTTATTGACCATCAACACTTTGTGCTCTTTCTTGATCTCCACTTCCACAGACTTTAACATGGAGAAGACTTCAGGTAACGACTTATCCATGTTTTGCATATTATAGTTCATCACAAAGTTCTTGTAACTTGGTGGTAGTGATTGGAGGACACAGTGAATCCCCAAAGCATTAGGAATCACTATACCCAAGCTTTGGAGCTTATTTGCGTGCCCAAACATCTTAAGCACATGGTCACTGAAGGAGCTGCCCTCTTCCATCTTGCAGTTAAAGAACTTTTCAGAAGCTTCATAACTCTCAACTGCCGCGTGAGCCTCAAATATCATTTTGAGTTCACGGACAATATCATGTGGGTCAAAGTTCTCAAACCTTTTCTGAGGCTTCGATTCCAAACCATACAAGATAGCACACTGAACTGTGGAGTATTGATTCTTCCGAGTGAGGAAAACATTCTTCACCTCATCGGTAGCGTCAGCTGCAGGTGGGTCACCCAGCGGTGCATCCAACACATAAGTCAAATTACCAGCATTGAGGATAATCCTCAAGTTGCGGAACCAATCCGCTAAGTTGCTTCCATTGTTTTTCAATTTTTCTTTCTCTAGGTACGTATTAAAATTGATGGTAGGGGCCACCATTGATCAACAACATATTTGCAATAGTTTATACTAAGTTTATGACAAATTGAGTTCTAATTAATAATTAAATTAATATAGGGGAACTCCCACTCAAAACAATATCCCTCACATTGTTTTAGTGATCACACGAACCAAATCCACCACATCAAAACCGAGCATCACGAGAGATGATGTAGCTTCAATGGCTAACAATCAACATGTTCATCATATCTACTATATGACTCATGCTTTACCTTTCGGTGATCCGTGTTCCGAGACCATGTATGTACATGCTAGGCTCATCAAGATCAAACCTTATCTTTCGCATGAGCAAATCTAGCTTGCTCCTGTTGTATACACTCGCAGCCAATCATCACGTGGTGCTTCGAAACAACGAGTCTTGGCAACGGTTCCTACTAAGGATGAACACTTTATAACTTGATATTTTGTGAGAGGGATCATCTTATAATGCTATCGTCGCGAACTAAGCAATACAAGATGCATAAAAGGATTAACATCACATGCAATTCAAAATATGTGATATGATATGGCCTTTCTTCTTGTGCCTTCGATCTCCATCTTCAAGCATGGACATGATCTCCATCATCACCGGCGTGGCGTCAAGGTCAATGGCACCTCTCCATGGTTTTCGTCCACCAGCATCAACTATTACAACTACTTTGAATAATATGCACACAGGTCTTAACGAAATTAAAATACAATCATAAGGCTCCCGCCGGTTGCCGACTTACAATAAGGAACATTGCATACATCACATATAATCACAATCATGGCTATACCACATCACAGCACACCCCTGCAAAACAAAGTTAGACACCTCTAATTTTCTTTGCATGTTTTACGTGGTTTGGGGCTTTCAATAAGTGTTGTTCTTACTTACAAACAAGAACCACAATGTTGATACTATTATTGTCAATCACCCGTTGTAAATTGAATCTTCACTATGTTGGGAGAAACAAGCACCCGCAAAGCCACTTATGCAATACAAGTTTCATGTAAAGCGTGGAGCAAGTATGATGAACGATGTCATGTAAGGTTATCCCGGGCCGCTTCATCCCACCATCCCGCAAGATGCAAAGTACACAAGAATCAACCGATAACAAAAGTTTCATGACCCAGGATCAGGGCTAGACAAATACCAGATCCTCATCTGATATAAGTCTAACCTAAATTCCGAAGCGCGCAGGAAAAGATCGGTAACATTACAGAACATACAAACCATACATTAATAAGGTAAACTCTTAAGAGAGTTACAAACCAGTCATACAAGCCAGGGGTCATAGACCCATCATTACATCAAACAAAGGAAGCAAACAAGTTGTTCTAAACAACAAACTTAGCAAAGGGACTAAGAGGCCTTAAACAGAAGTAGCGACCCTTCCATAGATCCTAGGCTGCTGCCCGGGAACCCCAACTACTCGTCGACTTCGACGTAGAAACCACCTTCAGTTGGAGTAGCTTCATCTGTAGAAAAGCATCAACAAAGCAAGGCTGAGTACAGGGTGTACTCCGCATGACTTATGGCTAGTGGATTTATTTTGCATAAAGCCATCTTTTGTTTTCAAAACAAGAGGGAGAAGAAACTCGTCTAGTCAGATCATTTTCAAAAGGGGATAAGAAGACTATAACTCTAGCCCTTCGAATCATCTTTGTTGTCCACCAAGTACCATCATCAACTGAACCTCTCTTACGGACTACCCCCTCAAACAACCCCGAGGAAGTATTCCAGATCTCACATTAGTTGACAAGTTTTATCATTCGGTTATGGTTCTCTATGATCTTCACGTCCGTTCCCAAGTTGTCCATAACCATGGACACGGCTTTTCAAAAAGATTAATAACCCTACAGGGGTGCACAACTTTACCCACACGTACCAACCGATTCTTAATGCCAAATTATTAGCCCTTTTCCTTGGAAGACTGGCAGAGAGTGGTTGACCACGACCTTTACCTTGCTTTCGCCGAGACCATGAGTCACGCACTAAGGAGATGCCACCGTAACGGGTCGAGTCCCAAAGTCAGTCCCTAGCAATGTGAACAGGGTTTGAGATTACAGATGCCGGGCATCTCCCATTCCCTGCCACGCTTACCTACCTGTATGAATGCACCTCCTTCACCTCCATTCAAGAACAACCAAGATGCGTATGTCGAATGTAAAGCCCCATCTGTGTGACTCATGGAATCTACTAGGCAAGTTAGTTGGTTGAGGGGGTTTCCAGGCCCCTATGTGGTTGTACGCTCTTCTTGGTTCAAGAGGCAAGAACATCGGGTCTTAGGGGTGGCAAGTATGGGACTGCAAAAACCACAACCTATGTGGCCTCCCATACAAGCCTTAGGGCCTGTTTGTTTGGGCTGTGGCTGGCTGGCTGTGCAGCTGTGCAGGAAAAACTGATGTGCAGGAAAAGCCACTTCTCTGAGTTTGACTGTTTGGCAACTTGACTGGCTGTTTGGCTGTGTGCTAAGGAATTGTCTGTAATGCCCCTGTAATTAATATAACACGTAAACTTCACTATTGAAGTGCATAAACACATATGTTTATATTACATACCATATGTCACATATTGGTTTGTCCAAAATACATATCCAACCATTAAACAAATAAAGATAGTCGCATAATGAATATAGATACATCCACACCGATCAAACCGATCATTTTCTTCTAGCATTGTAACCGGCAATGCACATGTATTTAGCTAGGTACAGTGGCAGACCCAAACAAAATCTGAAGCCCGGACACACCTGCTTAAGATGATGATTTGCTGTCTAAATTACTAGCACAAAGTAGTAAGCAAATTAAGGCCCCCTAAATGAAATACACGTACCAGAGGTAAGACCTTATATAGATACTTCGTTGGCTTAAATTGGTTATCCTAGGAGTTCCCAAGAAAAATGCACAAATACTACTCGTATGATAATTTATCAGACACCTCTGTGAATATAACTGGTGTCACTGATTCTGCAAGAAATCCGTAGACCATAGACAGGTTGCTCGAGCCATCCATATCACTGATCAATCCCCGTTCAGTCTGAACCATTTAACCAGCTCGACGTACCCATCTCCCGTCAAACTCGGATGAGATCTGACGACAATGAACCCAGCACATGACACAGAAAAAGACGCTGCCAAGCTCAGCACATCAGCACATCAGCTCTCCCGTCAATCGGCCGGCAGCAGGTCAGCAGGTCGGGCGGCAGCAGGAGCTTCGGCCAGCAGGAGCTTCCGGCAGCAGCAGGTTCGGCGGGCAGCAGGTCGGGTGGCGGCGGCGACAGGGCACGGGAGCAGGGGAGTAGGGCGGCAGGGAGGGGAGTCACGCTGGCGGCAGGGGAGGTCCGGCAGCGCTGGCGGGGAGTAGGGCGGCGGCGCTGGCAGGGAGTCACACAGGCGGCGGCGCTGGCGGGGAGTCACGCAGGCGGCGGCGCTGGGCGTTGTCGCTCGGGAGGAACCCTATCGCGGGAGAGTACGAGGACGGGTCGAGCGGTTCTTTTTTTTACCGGGATAGGTTGGGTTGTTTACCGGGTGGCATCTGCTATAAATATCGCTTATCCATATGTCTATATTAGAAAACGGTTCGCTGGCCTTTGCGGGAAGCTGCGGGAAGCACCTGGCGACGTGCTTTGTCCGCGATGCCTATTTTGTAGAAGTACTTTGTCAAAAGCCTAACGCACAGCTGGCCGTTTGTTTCGTTTTTCTGGCTTTTTCCAGTGGAGAAGTGGTCAAAAGCCCAAACAAACACCCCCTTAGCATGTTTAGTATTCATCTCTAATCACATCACATCATCCTACCATACAAGGTTCATTCACATATCCAGTGCATCACATGAATGATCATCATCAGACCACTAAGCATGGCTAAGCTTGACTGAACTGTGGCACTAGCGATGCTCATAAGCCAAACCCTAGTTATGCTAGGAGCAGTGGATCAGGTAGTATAGTTCACAAAGGGAAACATGCATCAGATATGATTACTCTATCTACTAATAAAAGACTAATGAAACGAATGCATATGGCAAGAATGAAATACTTTATAAACATAGGATTCATATGTATGAGTGGGGCTTCGCTTTCCTTGTCCGTTGTTGGACTGGTACTGCTCTTTAGTAGCGTTGACTTAAGCCTCCGGTTCGGTTCCTATTCGCAAGAACCAATCACCGGAAAAGACAAAGCAACATTCAACACATGGCATGTGCAATGCTCATACAATATGGATGATATGACAAGTTAAATAGTGTTGAAATGAACCCTAGAACATGCTTGATCATTTTAAACGGGGTCCGAGAGGTCCAAACCCTAGAAAAGGGGATCCTCGGAATCACCTATGGGGTTCAATTGGTTCTTCTAATTAAACTTGTCATGAAAGTTGGTTAACAATGTATGATTATAGCTTTGTTAGATAGAACTCATTTTTCTGAACATTTTGATATATTATTTGTATTTTTCTGATTTAAAATGAATTAGTTATGATTTTTCTCAATTTTAATCCATTTATAAATCATTTTTGGAATAACTAAATTAATTTCCAAGTTGTGCCCACATGTCATAGATTTAATCATTTCATAAAAATTTTACAGAAAATATTAAAACCCCGACAGACAGGGCCCACCTGTCATATATTTTTTATTTACAAAAAATAATTACAAATTTTATTAAAAGAAAAAGAAAAATGAGATTATGACATCAGCATGACATCATGCTGATGTCATCAATGGAGATGCTCCTGGTCGACCATGGATCCTTTGATCCAGTGCGCGCCTGGACGCACGGAGGGGCGCATTGGAGAGAGGGCGTCGTGAAGAGCAAGATAGTGGCGACGTCGTTCCTTCTTGGTCACCGGAGAGTCGCCTCCGACGAGATCCAGCGGCGGCGGCATCGGGCACACGCGGGGAAGGCGGTACAAGGGGAGAGAGAATGGAGGGCACCGCGAGGATCAGCAGCTCACCAGAAACACGACAGAGGTGGTGGAGAGGCCGGGCGAGCTCAGGAATGGCGGGTATCAACGGAGACCGACGACGGCCGGAGCTTCCGATCCAGGCGATTGGGGTCACGCACGAGGGGGAAAAGTAGCTAGGGGGAAGGAGTCGAGCATGGCGGTTCAAGTGGTGGCGTTGGCTTGAGCTTGGGCGGCCGGAGACGGCGACGGCGAGAGGTTACCGACGAACTAGGGTTCGGCCATGGCGCTGCCGTGAGAGATGGAGAGGAAGAGGAGAAGTGGGAGGGCGCTAGGGTTCGTCGACGGCGACCAGTGGTACTTTTAGACGCTCGGGGGGCGGCGAACAGATTTTGGCGCACGGCGGCCGGCGGCGAGGCGACAACGAGCTACTTCGGGCGCGGCGAGAGGTGTACGACGACGATTGGGGCGACGAAACGGTATGGGCCAGGGCGGGCTGCTGCTAGTCTGACTTGGGCCCTAGGTGGGCTGGCTGCTAGCTGCTGCACGCTGCGCTGGCGGCAGAGAGAGAGAGGGGAGGAGATGGGCTGCGTCCCAGTAGAGCTAGGTTTAGTTATTTTTTTCAGGAAACTGTTTTCTTTTTCTGTTTTTCAATTTTTGTTTGTATTTCTAATTTCCAAACTGTTTTGAGTAATTTAAAAATACCAGATACTTTTATAAATATTTAAAATTCCATGGAGACCCTTTATAACCATTTGGGTTCCAAACCTCTTTATACTTTTCAAATATATCAAAACCCTTTTGAATTCATTTCAAATATAGAGGGGAGATGTTAGGGTTTTATTTGTTCTTACTTGATTAAACCAAAGTGCAAGTATTATGCATGCATGCAATGCTCAAACATGTCTTTATTAATATTACACAGAAGGGTGGTATGTTACAAAAAGCATCAACGCCCACAATGAACATTATGTTCTATTCGTGCAACAGATCTACATATAGACACGACTCTGATACCACTGTAGGGGTTCGTAGCATGGAAAAAAATTTCTACCGCATGAACACATACAAGCCAAGATCTATCTACTATATTGTAGCAAAGAGTCGATAGAGTACTCACCCTCAAAGATTCCAAAGCGGTTAACGAGAGCAGATTCTCGTGGGTGATGTAGTCGTACACTTGCTGATCTCAAGATCGTGTAGACTTTCCTTCCGGCGCTGCTTTCTGGTAGTGCTTCCGCAGTCGGTCACACGTTTGGTACTCGATGAAGACCTTCCTCTCCCTTGTTCTAGCAGGCAGCGGAGGTTGTAGTTCTCTCCTCGTGATTCTAGCAGCACGACGATGTGGTGTCGGAAGTAGAGGGAAGATCCCGCAGGGCTTCGCCTAAGCCGGAGCGGGTTATGGTGGAGAATTAGGGTTTCTAGCGATCTAGGGTTTAGAGACCAGAGAGGAGGAGGCGTGGCTGGCGGCGGCTAAAGCGGTGGCAACGGCGGCGGCGGCTTGGAGGCGAGGTGGTGGGGCAGCCCCTCCCCTCTATTTATGAGACGGAGAGAAGCTTGGGAGACGGGATTTTGAGTGCTTCCCCAACTCCCTCTCCTACTAGGCTTGTGGTGGAGGGAGAGAAGGATTCTCTTCTTCCTCCACTAGGAAACATTGTCCCAGTTTGACTTTTCAAACTTGCCTTTTGACTTTCAATTTCGGAGTTTGTTCTCACTCTTTATTTGCACATACCTTTGAACTAGGACATGATGCAACCATTCCACTTAGTCATGACACATTCATGCATCTTTACCCTTCCGGTCTGGCGAACCTTCTAGACCCTTCTAGAACCTTTCTGATGAAAATAGCGGAATCATTCCTGAACTCCGGAATTGGACTTTCCTTATATGAATCTTATTCTCCAAACCATTCCGGATATCCTCGTGATATACCGGATCCCATCCGAGACTCCGAACAACATTCGGTATCCATACTTACATTCCATATCTACTAAACAACATCGAATCCTTAAGTGTGTCTCCCTACGGTTCGTGAATTACGCGGACATGACCGAGACACTTCTCCAATCAATAACCAATAGAGGAATCTGGAAATTCATATGACTCCCTCATATTTCAAAGATTACTTTCGATTGAATGCACCATTTACATACGATACCAATTTCCCTTTGTCTCGCGATATTTTATTTATCCGAGGTTTCATCATCGGTATCTTTGCATACCTAGTTCAACCTCGTTACTGATAAGTATTATTTTCTCGTTCCCGTGATATGTGATCCCTTGTGAGCCAGTCACATGCTTGCAAGCTAATTGGATGACATTCCACCGAGAGGGCCCAAAATATATCTATCTGTCATATGGATGGACAAATCCCACTCTTGATCCATGTGCCTCAACACATACTTTTTGAACACTCAATTCCACCTTTATAACCACCCAGTTATGGTGCGGCGTTTGATGTTATCAAAGCATCCTTTCGGTGATGGTCATTAACATGATCTCATGGTCGAAGGAATTAGGTTACTATGTATCAGAAAGCTTATAGCAAACAAACTATTGAAATGACTTGATCTTTATGCTACGCTTATCTATAGGAGTACGTCCATCATACCATTCTCCTAATGATATGATCTTGTTGTTAACAACATCTCTATGTTCATGATCCAGAAACCATGATCATCTATTAACCAATAAGCTAGTATTATAAAGAGGCTTTATAGGGACTCTAATTAAGTTTACAAATCACACAAGTATTAATGTTTCCGGTCAATACTATTATAGCATGAATGTAAACATTTATCATAAACACAAAGATATAATAATAACTACTTTTATTATTGCCTCTAGGGCATATCTCCAACAACCACAACCAACTCGCACTAGCAAACCTCTCTTGTAATCCGCTGTAACATTTGGCTCTCGCTGATATATTACTAGGTTGCTAGCAGGAGTAGGATCCGTTCACCGCAGTCGGATCTGAACCTGGGTAAACTTGTGCTCACCGCTCCCGGAACACCGTACTGCTCACACCCCATCTTCTCAACGCCCTTAGGACACCCTATGGCGTACTTGTCATCAATCTGACGACACCATAAGACTTGGAATGGGACAGGAAGTCATCTGGATCTTCTTCCTTTCGCATGCCACAAACACTATTCTATGTGTTTTGTAAGTTGTAGATCATGGATAAAGCCATGTATTCGGGGGAAGCCTACCGTGGACCTAGGCATACAAAAGAAATATTTCTAGTGTTTATGGTTATCGTGCGTATCAGACTAAGGTAAAGCCGTATTACCATGGGAAAGTCTAACTTGAGTTCTGATAGTACAACAATTGCGGGTATGTGGGTTCACCAAGGAGGGCAGTGAATGACTTGGATCTTAGACTGGGCCCCATACCAAGGAAGTGTGGACAAGATCATGACTTGGCTGTGCAACAAGGCTAAGGTCTCTTATGGATAAAGTAATGCACCTCTGTAGGGTGTAGAAAACTGTGACATGTTACTCCCTATTCTGGGAATGAGCTAGGAACACGCAGGAAAGGAACTCCATGAAGTTATGGTAAACCTATAAAGGCTGACGGATATAGCTTTTCAGAATAAAAGTAAGCTTTGAAGAAATTTTACGAAAATATGCATAGCCTACGACCGATGGTCGACGGCTGTAGATAGTGCACCAAACACTCCTTTTTAGTGAACTTGCTGAGTACGCTCGTACTCAATCGTACCTTCTTAACCCTTGCTAGGTTATAAAGATGATGAATACATCATCAACACCAATAAACGCTTAAAGGAATCATTATCAAAAGTTCAAGCTCTTCAATAAAGTCAATGTAGACAACATATACATCACACTAAAGTGAAGAAAAAGTTTCTAATTAGATAGGAGTATAATATCTAGCCATAGAACCTACTTCCGTAGAGCAATGTAATAGCAGCATTTGCAAGCTAGATAGTTTATATATTAGTCTGTTATTATGATATTTATGAGTTGTTATCGCTGGTTCTTCTTTCTAAGGAGTTTCTTTCTCTCTATATAACCTAGAGCGTTCTCTGGATCTTTGTAAAGAGTCGAATTCTAACCTATAGTCATGTCTTGGACCTGCTATGTTTCTGTTGTACTACTCTGAGGGATGTAATACTAGTAGAAAGGTGTTTCATTGGTGTTATGTCAATGACTATAGTGTAGTACATAATGCAGTGATATGTTAGGAGACCGTAAACTGGAACATCTCGTTCTAGAGAACCTTCAGCAATGCCGAAGCAGCTGACGTCCTAAGACTGCTTAGGTGCGCTACTTGCATCCCTCTCAGTTGAGAGGGATGGGGTGACCTGGCGCCTATCTCCTTTAGGAGTGTTTTCAATTAGTTCGTCTTATAGGTCCTTGTTCTAGGGACTGGAGCTCCCATGGACAACCCACCTTTGGAAGGCACCGTAGAAGAGGAAGAACTCTGACGACGAGCTCAACGGAGTTGTAGTAGGTGATAGGTTTAGCAGTTATGCTCTTAGAGCACCCCATCAATTGCACTATACCCGAAGTCATCCACCACCTAGTAGAGGCCTCGTCCGCTCGATAGACTCACTAGCTGTCGTCAACTATAATTCTCATTTAGCCTAGTAGGATGCTAGCTGGAACACCCCCTTTTTTATATTTGAGCATGTCACACGCTCCATATTGAAATATAGCTGACACAAGAAGTAAGGTCTTTACCGGATCATTACTCGGTTCATAAACCTGTATAAATCTTGCGTGCGTTGAGGTTGTTGGTCCATCAAATCATGATCACAAGTCCCTCCACCTACAAATATGTTTGTCGGGAATCAAAACTCCAAAACTATCTGCACTTGTGTGTCATAGATCTGAGCTTTTGCAATTGTTCGAAAATTATTTTTTACTAAAGGTAAGTGCTATTAGAGAAAACAATATCAACCAGTCTCCACGGGTTGTTCCAACTTCATGGAGTTCCTTTCCATGTTGCGTTCACAGTTCTTTCCCAGAATATGGAATAATATGTCAAATTTTTACAATCTACAGAGGTGTGCTACTTTAACCAAAAACATCTTTCTCTTTGTTGCACAACCGGGTCTAGAATTCCGTTTAGACTTAATTGATCAGTGGCATGGAAGAAATACATGTAATCACTAGCCTTCTCCATGAACCCCTAGTATACCCATTGCAATTAGCTTTGGTCAAAGAACTACACTCAGTTGCCTTCCCTTCAAATACGCCCAATTCATCATCCCTCTAAATGATATGGTGATGTTACAGGATCCCACCTGCTGCTCTCCACTCTGCATTACAGCCTGACCGAGCATACAAAAATATACGAAGGAAGGTCTAGAATACTTTCTCCTCCAATTATAGGATATGTGGTTAGGACGATCTAGCACTATGAATGACTTATCAAATTTGTTGTTAGACCTAATTGTACTTTTCCGGTATGCACTATAGGAAAACAACTATAGGTAAATCACATACATGTGAGGTACCTAAATAATGGTGTCCCACAGGTATATACTCGTGGCGCATCTATTTGGGGTGCCCCACGGGTAGGGATTTACCTGTGGCACATGTCCTAAGTGATGCACCATGGGTAAGTTTTGCCCTCGCAGGTGGACCACTACGCCATGCGCCACAGGTAAGTTGGGATGCAGATTTTCAATTCCACCCCTGGATCTTCTTTTTAGTTTTGCAAAAAATAAAAGAAAATGAAAAACACATCAAAAAATAACATATGCTGATATATAGGTAGGTAATTTGGTATAGTTTGTAGAAAAAATAAACAACATAAATTTCGACTTTTTTGCAAAAAAAGATCATGACACAGTAAAACGGCCATAACTTTTTTATACAATTTTAGATTAAAAATTTTTATATGAAAATTCATCTATAAAAACATTAACAACTCTAAGAAGGGACCTAGAACACGTTTTCCACCCCTCTACGGATAACTAAAAGTGGTTGTCCAGAACCCCTGATGTCCATGTTCACGCACACAACATGAAGGGATACGAAAAGCAAGAAAAAAGTATGTGATAGCTTAGGAGGAAGGAGGAAGATAGGATAATGAACAAGAGACACATGATGAAGCGACATGAGGTCAACAAAGAATGAAAAGATTTGTGCGGCATGCAGCATCTCCTACGATTGCACATGTAGATACAACTTGAAAGCTAAATTTCCGGGTAGTCAAGGAAATTGTTTGCGATGGTCAGTCCACGGTACCATGGACATATGTAAAGCATGGCATAGATACATCTTCAAATGTTTGGTGATGTATGTGAGATAACCTCTCCTACAAGAAGGGCCCCATGACCCGATCTAGCTGAGAGGATCCATATACGATGATGACTTGGAGACAGGAGCTTGGACCGCACCGGCACCCATCCTAGGCCAGTGGAAACTGTGGATGATCTAGGTTCCTCTCGCCATGTACGATCCTACCCGCAGCCGCTATCTAGGTCCTTGCAGATCTGGGATCTAGCATCTAGCGTCTCGGGGAACAAAACACGCACAAGGGAAAGGACCTACATTGAAATATCACCATGGGACACTTGGTGCAACTTGACCTGCGAGGACCGATTCGGCGAGAATGAACACTAGCGAGATAAAAATCTACGTATCAGGGGCCAGTGTGGGGATGCAATGGCGGCCAACAAAAAAATTCATGGTTTCTTGAACGCTTTCGAGAGATGACACCAAGATGCCAGAGCCATCGTTAGTTGGTGGTCCAAGTTAATGAAATCACATGGCTAGAAACAAAATGACCACATGGATTGCTTAAAATGCCAATGTTTTTGATAAGTGTTATTTATAATGATTGTTGACAAACATTTCCCTATTATTGTGCACATAGCCACATAACGAGATACATACTATCATAGCATGCTTAGTTTTTGTCGAGGTTTCCCTTGAAGAGGAAAAATTAAAATATCCCTATGTTTTTGTTGATGCATTATCATTATGGATGCAGAATGTGCAGTAACAACGCCTGTCACTGCACTGGCCAGATCCATGGAAAATTTTCAGACATCAAGGCCCACACCAAGACATGTCACATGGCCCTGGTGTTGCGGGATCCAATGATGTTTGAGATTTTTGTTCACAATCATCGGGATAAAAACCCATGTGATCACTCGCTGATAACGCCCTAGATGTTACATCGGCAATATCGACAAACAAGATATGATAAAAATATAAAATTATTATCAACGACATCTAATTAGCTACATAAAAATATATCTGCCATATTTTCAAAAATCTCGTAGAGAGACCTATCTATGAAAATCGAGGGAAACAACAAGGAGCACACAAAAGTTATTCGTCATTAATCCTATGTTAAGTCTTCTTATGTAGACTTTTATATAAAAAGGATACTTCAAGGATGGCAAGTATATAAAATCTTGAGACATATCATGTTTTATGTTGATTTTTATATTGTTTATTCTTATTTAAAATTTTGAGATCATAATGAATTAAAATGACCATGTGCACATATACACTTCACGGACATGAGAATCTATATATCAAGTTCATAGGCACACATCATAATTTAACAAAGAAAAATGTAGAGAGTAAATCACCAAGAGATCAAAATAACTATCCTACAATATCATAACCCATGAAAGTAGTAAGTACCTGCCGAAACCACAATAACAAGAGCTAATATCCACATCTTGGAAATCCATAGATTGTTTACAAATTTTTTACATTGTTGTTGTTGGTTAACACTAATGAGAATCCACTTGATTCACCGAATTTTTATAGTACACATTGCGTGCATATCTTTATTGGTATATATTTATGGCATTTATTACATGTTAAATTGTACCAATTTAAGTGTATTATGATGAGGAGTCACATACTTATTATTGTACAAACTCAAAGGACTACTACTATATAGGTTAGTCAAATATTAATGTGATTGTGATAGGTATCAAGACAAACATTTACAAGTACTATATTATTGAGAGCAAATTAACTACATTGGATAAGGTCATCTATAGTTTTGAAGTTAGTATTCCACTACAGCAAAAAGGCTTAGTAGTGGAACTCATCGTCCGAACAGCTCACATTGACGACCAATTTTTTGTTCGTCCATCGATGCTAGCTACTCTATATGACAAGATATGGCTAACCAATGACTTCCGAATGGCGTGCACATAACTTGTGTACGTCGAAGGTGCTCCAGTAAGTGATGATTAGAAACTCGCATGTATGTCAACAGTAAGTGTCATTGATGTATCTGTATCACGCACGGCCATTATTTTTAGTGTTCCTGTGATGTGCTGGTTATGAACTGGATGTTGATTGTAAATAATCACCGATGATTTCATATGAAGAGATACCATCATTAGTACATGACTTTGGGCAGTCTATACTAATTGTAATTAGTATATTATTGCTAACACTGAACTATTTAGTAGGCTAACATGTCTATCTTGTCTCTAACGCATAGATATAATGTCACATTGTCACTAGAATATTAGTACTAACGTGTTCTATTTTTAAAGATTATCACTGATAGTGTTTGTAGTGATCCAGCACACCACTGCATGTTGTAGTGCGCATGTTGTTGGCATAACATTCACGGAATATCGTACCACGAACATTACACCCAACATATAGTTGTACAACGAAAACATCACAAGTCGAAAGTATGACTATATTATTCACAACAAATCCTTAAACCAAATATGCGGAACTTCCTTGATAAAATTGAAGGGAATATTCCCGAGAGACAATAATAAAGTGGTTATTATCGTATTCCTTATTTATGATAAATGTTTATTTTACATGCTATAATTGTATTAATATAGAAATGTTAATACATGTGTGTTTAATAAACAAAAGAAAGTTCCTAGTTATGCCTCTCTTATAAACTAGCTCGTTGATTAACAAGATGATCAAAGGTTTCCTGATCATGGACATTGGATGTTGTTAATAACGAGGTCACAACATTGTTCGAATGATGTGATAAACATTCATCTGAAGTATAGCATTACGATCACGGTCATTGTGTTTATATTGATATAACATCATATGAAGTAATCTTAGTCCTTAGACCATGAGATCATGTCAATCACTAACACCGGAAGAGTATCTTGATAACATCAAACGTCACACCGTAACAGGGTGATTATAAAGATGGGTTTAGTGCTACGAAGGTGTTATGTTGAGGCTCATGGATCAAGAGTGGAATTTGTCCATCCCGATGACGGAGAGATATACTCTGGGCCCTCTCGGTGATATCACATTGGTTAGCTTGCAAGCAAGTGATTTGATCACTAGAATGTTATATCACGGGAACGAGAAAAGAGTACATGTTGGTAACGAGATCAAACTAGGTATGGAGATACCGATGATCGAATCTCGGACATGTAATATTTTGTGAGACAAAGGGATTGAGTTATATGCGTATAAGGTTCACACGATCACATAAGTCATCGTTGAATATGTGGGAGTCGGTACGGATCTCCAGGTCCCGCTGCTGATTATTGATCAGAGAGGGGTCTCGATCATGTCTACATTATTCGCGAACCGTAGGGTGACATACTAAAGGGATACCGACACCATTCGGAGCAAATAATATGCTAGAGAAAGAAAAAGGAAAGCGCAGAAATTTATTTCACTAGACACCGAAACTGTTTTGGTTGAAATTGCTGAAACTGTTTCTGTATGTGAAATTGAAATGTTATAAGGGGTTTTATGTGAATGTTTGTTAATTAGAGTAATTAACAAAATTCTGAATAAATAAATAAAAGAGTTTTATTTAAATGAGAGCTTGCATTAAATTTTATGGAAATTTAATGCATGTGAGTGGATTTTTGAGTGGAGGCTTTTTAATGGGAGTGGAGGCTTTTCATTTTGAGTGGGAGATCCACCCACATGAATGTGGAAGAGGTGGGGGAAGCCACCATGGATGGGCGCCATGCCCCTTGGGGTGCCCCCTCTCCCTATAAAAGGCCCCCCTCTCATCCTCTCAAAGCACACCTCATCACGAAGGATCTCTCTCCCCCCTTTAGAATTTCCCCATGGTCTCGGATCAACAAGATACATGTTCCCGGTGTCTTTTTATGAAAGGATTTGTTGCTTCCACTGCTTCGCTGGAGTAAGGGAGCGGCGGTTGTCGGGGTACCCGGACATGTGTGCAATCACGGATGCACCACTACTTTGCGGTGCTGGACTTGATGGTGATGGACCTGCTGGACCAGATGGACTTCATCATGATCTTGATATCGGCAAGCATTCGTCTACATCATCCACGAGTACAACCTCGTTAACGCTATTCGGTCTTAGGAGCATGTGGCTTATTAACATGTGATGTTTTCATTGCATCTTATATTGCACTACTAGGAATCAGCACATCCGTGGCTCACATGGTTGAAGTGCCCCACGGCTAAAACAGGCGTGGCTCACCTGTGGGCAGTGCCCTACTAGTAACTAGAACAACCGTGGCGCACATGGTCATAGTGCACCACAGATATGTGTGGGCCAGGGCCCTGCTGGCCGCATGCCGCATACCCGTAGTGCACATGGGGGAGGTGCGCTACGGTTGTTAGGGATAGCCGTAGCACACATGTGGCAAGTGCGCTACGCCTATGTGAAGCCCCCTCTGCTCCTTAAATGGGCAGAAACATCCGTGGCGCACTCTAGCATGTGCGCCACGGATGTGATTTTTTCCTGTGGCGCACTGGGGCCTTGTGCGCCACGGATGTGTCGACCTGCACAAACATATGTGATCATGTGATCATCTCGACCACCCCACACTTCACTTTCCCCTTCTTCTTCCTTCTTAGATCTAGTCGGGATCCTTCTCCTTACCACCTCAATTTCTCCACTCATTCACCATTTTTAGCATGTGGAACTTGCCTTGGATGTTACATACGTAATAGAGGAAGCTCTTCGGTCTCTCATCTCCTTCTCCGGTCTCGCGCGCCTCTCCTTTCCATCTTCTCGCGATATCGGTCTCTCATCTCGATAAGTTGTCCATATAAGGATGTGTTCATGTGTATATGGATGATATGCTCATATGTATGTAGATGATTGATGCTCATGATGTGTGTATGGAGAGGATCGATGGTCATGTGTGTGTATATACATGGAGAGTATCGATGCTCATATGCATGCATGTGTGTATGGAGAGTATAATGATATGTTCATGTGTGTATGGATCGGTCTCTCTCTCTCTCTTGTGTTTGTGTGTGAATAAGTTGCCATTTGTTTTGCCAAAATGTTGATTCATTTCCATTTTGGCAAGACTTTGGCATTTTGCAAAGGTCCTAATTTTAGGATAGGTCATGCCAAAATTTTCTATCGACCACTGCATGCATGCATTGATTATGTGGTTCTAATAGACTTCTAATTGTACCGTGTATACAGTGCAGGCAAAAATGGTGCTCATAATGGGTAGAGGTCCCAACCTTTAATAAGGTAGAGATCCCTGTGTTTACAATGCTAGTCCATGGATCAATAACTAGCATCCACAGTTAATATGTAATATCAAGAAACAAAGGTCATATTACAACTTTATAACCAGGAATAAAATAATTCATTACATCTTACATAGCTCATTTGGCTATCTCATTACAATGCAGCAGAAATAACTATAGCATGGAGTCATTTATCTTCAAAGTGCCACAGGCAATCATGTTGGTTGTAGACTTGTAATCCTAATCAACATACTTCACTAACATCAAACAAACCTGCAACATAACAAGTTATAGCCACAAGGGTCAATACATTTGAATTGTATTGGCAAGTGATACTATGGTAGTATAGTGGTAACTATCACCTATATGCATTTGGCTAAGTGGAACTTAGGCTTGCTTTGCTCAAAATAGATTTTCCTTATCATTTGAAAACACTAAGTTTTTGTCTGACAAAAATCACCTAAGGAACCACCAATAGAAATTGGTGAACCTTCACCCTTGTTCAACCATAAGTTTTTAACTTAGAAATTGGGATGAGGAGATTCTTGATAGCTTCCATGACTTGATGCTCAAATTGTCCTTTACCAGGGACATGGCTAAGTACTTAGATTTTACACTCTGCAGAGGTGGTGCACTTTCCCCACAAGACTTGGTTTCACGAAGACAAGATCTTTCAGAAGCCTTCCCTTAGACCAGAATGGACGCGTTCCAACCTATCATCCCCTACCACCAACTGTCCATTTGGCTAAGTTATTGCAACCTATATGATCCAGGCAGAGCCCATAATGCCAAGTAGCTGCACTTGAAGCTTCTCATCATTTGACATCTCAAATCTCTTTGTTCCTGGGTGGCATTCCACAAGTGAGATACACAAGGTAAACCATAGAAATGGGCCTTGTGTAACCACTCAACACAAACCTTTCTTTCCATTCCACCCAGGTGATTCATTCACTTAGTTGTTTTATTAAACAAAACATAAGTCCTTGACTTAGAAATATTCCATAGCATGAATATAATCTACCCTTGTTTTCTAGTGGCTAAGCTAAGCATGATGGTAGTAGGAATCTTAACTTAGGAAATTTCTACTAAGGTTCCATCTACTAGGATTTCCCATGGCATAGTTTATACTTCACAAAAATTCCATGCAAGTCCTACTTAGAAATATCACTAATGCATAGTGAAAATAATAGGACAAAAGTATGAATCATCACTTGCATTTTTGGTAGAGATTATAAGTTCACTCCTTGACCTTGCAATATTCACACTCTTCAAATTCCACTACAATTCAATCAAGCAAGCAAAAATTCAATCTACCATTCAAGCAAACATCACATAAAATAATAGAAACAAAGCAATGCATGCAAACATGCCAAGGTTGTTTTATTTGGAAAAGTGGTTTCTGTAACATACAAAAAATACTAAACTTGGATCATCAAACTCTAAGCATCAAAATTAGGGTTAACAAAAACTTTTCTATTTAAAAATATGAAAGCATGCATGTGTGTATGCGTTCCAATTTGGATTCTTTTGAATTGCCTTGTTTGTGTGATTCTTTGCTTGTAAAAGGATTCTTAGGTGAAATAAACATCATCTAAACAATCCCCACACTTTTCCCAAAGACAAATAAATCAAAACAAATAAAATAAGGGAATGGTCACTTTGGCCAAATTAACTCCCATGCCTACTTTGGCTGTCTCTAACTTTCAAAACTTAACAGAAACTTGTTTGGATCTTTGAACCCCTTGATAGTACTCATAACAGAGTACCAAGGCCCACCTTCTGATCATCCAAAAACATCTGAATGCATAGTTTAAAGGACAATTCAAAATTGAATCTATATCATATGGGAAGATCCCACTTTTTCAAAAACCACTCAAACAAACTCAACTTTTAAAACCCAAGCATCCACAGACTCACTAGCACATGCCTAGCACACCCACCAAAAATCTTTTCAAAATTCAAAACTTGAATTCATGCGGCCATTTCATCAAACACCTTGCTGATTCAAATCAAACAAATCAAAACACTATAGTGTGCAGTGTTTTGGGCCTAACTTGGCCCCTCTCTGGAAACCACTAGCCTTAGTAGATCATCTAACGACCCTAACTAATCCCTAGCACCACTGTAAGCTTGACAATGTCATCAATGGTGAACAGCCGAGAGCACCCATGTCACCCCAGTGTGGACAGCAGGCTAGAGGAGGAACTAGCCGTGCCAACCTTGTCTGGGAGGTAGCCCATGCCTCACCGCCCCCTCTCGACCAGCCCTGCCTCGCGGACAGCAGCCATAACCGCCAGGAACGCCGCCCCCGTGCCGCTGTCGACCGTGCCGACCCACGCCGCAGAGCACGCGCCGTTCGCAGTCAACCAGACCACCTCGAGCCCTCACCGCCCACCAACATGCTCCCCACCGTCCCAGGAGACCGCCAGACATGCCCATTTCGCCGCCCGTACCCCGTAGCCACCACTCGCCGTCGAAGACACCGCCTCTGCCGCGAGGAACGTCGAGCGTTCCAGACCGTTTGCCACCGCCCCTACACGTGCATTAAAGCCATAGAGCATCGCCAGGATACCACTGATCGATCGCCACCCTCGGCCATGCCTCTAGCAGCCCGTAGCCATGTCGCCACCGTCGCCTGCCCATCCCGTTCGGTCTCGTTGTCGAGACTATAAATAGAGGCCTTCCCCGCTCAAACTCTTCACACCATCTCACTCCCCTCTCCTCACTGATCGTTCCACCCTGATCCCAGAGCAAGGCGAGCAGCGCATCGCCGCAATTTCACCAGAGCCCGCTGCTGCTGGAGAAGAAGGGAGCCAGCGATTGGAGCCGCCCCAGGAGAAGCTGTCGGTACCAGGAGGTTCTCCGTCGTCGACTTTATCGTTCGCCCGCATCTCCGACCCTCGCCTGAGCCCCGGTGAGCCTCCCACGACCCCCACCTGCCGCGTTAGTGTTCTGTCTCGTCGGTGCTGCTCGACATGGACGATGAACCAGAGCCGTTGGATTAGAACTAGATCCAACGCACCACGTTGCCCCGTACCGCTTCGCACCCCCTGTCTCACTGACGCGTGGGGACACCCACTTAACCAGCCCGCGTAAGCGCCGTGCTTAGCAGGCCGGCCCATTAACCTTTCCCGCGCAGCCCACTCGTTTGAATTTGGATTTTTCCGTTTTCATTCAAACACAATTCTGTACCTAGTTTCAAAAATCAACCCAGCTCGATTCAGCGAACCAAATTGAATGAAACCAATTTTGTTAGAAAGGTCTTGAAATGCTGAATTCAAGCCCGTTGGATTCAAATCATTTGGATCTGTAGATCACCCTTGGTAAAAATAACAAGGCAGAAGCTTTTCTGTATTCAAACATTTTTCAAATTTAAACCATAATAGCTTTTGAGTTGATTCCAACTCTCAAAAATCACATTTGATCATACCTTTCAGAATATATAAAAATATATGGGTTTACTTATAGAAATAATGTTCAAGTAATAAAAGAATGCCACATAGGCATCTCTAGTCACTTATTTTATTTAAAATAAAAAGGTTAAACCTTATTAAATTGTGACACCACTTTAAATCACATTCCCATGGACTAAAATATGTGGTGATGACATGTGTCAACATGATCCCATGTTTGGTTTGGAGAATATTAAATCTTAAGTAGTTTTTGAATGAGTAGAAATTACTTTTCTAAAAATAAAATCATTAAGGCAAGTGCTTGTAATGTTAGTGACGATGCTAGATCATCTATAGGACCCCTTTGTGTGATGATTGCAAGTAGTTAAGTATTGTTTGGTGATTGTGTACCTCGTATTTATTTATAGACGCTAGTACCGACCAAGGATACGAGGAGGAAGGAGGATACTACGAAGAAGAAGCCGAGGAGAACTTCAACCACTGCTCTGCACAAGGCAAGCCTAATACTACTAGTTGATTGTGCAAGCTAACACTTGCGAGATATTATACTTTAGCAAGCCTTACCATGCTAACCATATGCCTTGAGCATATGTGATCATACCCACTTGATACCCAATCCTAGTTTTATTTGCAAGCTTTTTACTTTAGGTCTTTATCAAAGCTTTTTGCTTGGATTTGACTGAAGTAACTTATAGATTCTAGGAAGATACTTGAAGGTTGCATAAGGAGCATAAAATTTGGCCTAAGCTAGAAAACCTTGATATCATCCTAAGGCATGAGGTGGTACTTAGTTGAAACTCCACTTTTGTATCACCCCTCATTAGTACTCACCCCCATTTGTAGATGCTAGTGCTAAGCATAAAACTTGATCAACTTTAGATGGGAATACTTGGTGAAAATGGTTATGAAAACCTTAGAATGATGGATCATTCTACTGAGATGTTTTGACATGTGTTTCCGAACACTATATGATTTTGGTGATGAAAATGTTGAGGCATGAGCCTTACCCATTTATAAAAATGATGGTTGTCTGGATGTGATACCATTCCAATTTTACTGTACAACCACAATACCCGAAGATTGGGTAGGGCTTGACTGGAAACTTATATACCTTAGTATTGGTTCCCTCACGGCCAAGGTCTGAGCTGAGGCTACCTTGTGAAGATTGTCCACCTGTGCAGTACCAAAGATGACAGTTGGTCATGGTTGGGAGGCCAAAATCACAGGAGAGGTGCCTATACTAGGGCGTGTAATTGAAAGGTTAGGATTGATTATCCGCATACTAAGTATGGTGAATTCAGGATTTGTTCCTGACGGATGTATCGAATGTTGTGGTGAAAGTGTACAATCTCTGGAGAGTGTCAAACTATTCGAATAGCCGTGTCCGCGGTTATGGACAGTTGGAGTGGCCATACTGTTCCCCCGTCAGATGTTTTCAAAATGACTTGTGAAATGAATCGGAGAATTTTGACTTGACCACAACAGAGTTGTGGCATGAGATACAAGTCCCACTTAGGTGTTATAAAATTTGACTAGTTTTCTCTTGCTTCTGAACTTAGTAGAGGTAAATCTGGCTTTTTGCAAAATAACCCTAGAGATTAGTGTCCTATTACAAAAACCCCCTTCACTTGTTAGTATTAGTTTGCGAGTACTTAGAGAGTACTCATGGCTTTGTCCCTGGCTATTCCCGTGGCCAGACTATGAAGAGGAGTTCCAGGATGATGGACCCCAGGAAGGTTACGACAACTAGGATCATCTCCCATCGTCAGCATTGCCTGTGATCCCGAAGACAGAGCTTCGCCTATGCTACCGTTATTATTACGTATTTCTGCTACTTGAGTTGTATTAAGAACTGGATCATGAGATCCTTATTTGTGTAAGACCTTATGTATGGTTTGTAATGGATGATGTACTGTGGTTTCCAATTTTGTTATGTCTCGCGAAAATGGTAATCCTGGGATTGCGATGTATGGCATAACAGGCATCTAGGATTAAAAATCCGGGTGTTGACAGTTTCTAATAGGTTATAAACATTCTAAAACACCTATTGGTCATTTTATATAAGTGGCCAAACCATTTGCAAAATATTTTACCTATAAATCATTTTTAAACCAAATCAATATTTTATGTGGTTGAAAATGCTTTTTAGCAAAGTAATAATCTATAGGGTTCATCAAAATATATTTTTAAATCATAAAACCTTGTTTTTAGGGTCAGAGAGTTTAAATCAAACCATTTCCCAAAGATTTTTCTCCAAAAAGTATTTTTAACATAAAAACAACATTTTTATTTGACTAGATATGTTCTAAATCAAAGATTTATTCTTTTGCCTCACAAATTATGTTTTTGAATCCACAAGTTGGTTTATATGGTCAGTAGGTTCAAAACAATCCATTTTACAAAGATTTTATCACAAAAATAATTTTAGAATGAATTTTATATTCAAATTATGCCTACACAAGTTTCTGCAAAACAACCATTTTACCAGAAGAAATTCATTAAACAAAGTGCATGGTTGGATAGTAGTTGGTCTGCTGATTCCATTGATATAAAATTTGCAAAATTTGGACGTGTGGATCAAAATTTATGAATTTTACAAACTTGAACATCTAATAGATCATTTCTGGTTTTTATAAAACAGTCTGAGCCACGTGGCGTGATTTAACTGGCCAATAACGGTTCACACGGATCGACTAACGTGGAGCGTCAGATCTAATGTGCATTGCACGACTCTGATCAAAACATACCTCTTCGATAAGTCAATCTATCGCATCACTCGGATCTAGATCGGACGGCTCCTAGTGCTTTGCCAAGAACTGGCGGCGCTGTGACGGTGGTCGGCGGCGGCGCAGCTCTGGCGATGGCGTTCTGGCTATTCCAGGAAGGGAGGGAGAGGTAGGATAGGCTCACCGTGTTCGTCGTGGAATGCTAATTCTCAAGGTGCTCGTGGTTGGCGAAGGGGCGCACGGGGACGATGGTAATCCCTCGCCGAAGTTGTCGTCTGCGTCTGGCGCTTGCTGTCGACATTGAAGGTGATTCTACAGGTCCTGCGCGAGTGAAAGGCGAGCACCTAGAGGTTCACAAGGCACAGGTGAACTAGTTGGCATGAATCTCTAGTCGAGGCGCGCGCTGGTTTAAGCGATAAAACTCACCGGAGTGTTTGCGGACGGCGGCGACGTTCTGTTGAAGACGAAGGCGAGTGTCCAGGGCGTGCGCGAGCGAGCTACGGCTACCTGCAGATACGCCTAGTGCTAGCGAGCACCCCAGTGGGGTCGGGGAGGCAAGGGGCGATGGAGGATGGCCGGAATCGACCGGAGAAGGTCGTCGGAACAGTGGGGGCGCGTGGAGAAATTCTTCCAGCCTAGGGGCTCCTGGGAGGTGTCGACTGAGGGGAAAGAGGGAGAATAGGGAGGCGTTTAAGGGAGCATGGTCAGGGGCAAGAATTATGCGGCCATTAACCCGAATTAATCGCGAGATATCAGCGGCAGAAACGGCAGAGAGAGGAAGAACAGGTCGCGCGCGGGGTTGAAGACGCTGACGGGGCAGGTGGGGTCTGGCAGCAGCGAGAGATAGAGGGGTGAGGTGGGGTCCATCTGTCGGCGTCTGAGGGGGTGAAACTACGGGTGAGAATCATTTTTCTCGTGGGAGAGAGGGGTGGGCTAGACTGGGCTAGTGGGCTGGGTTAGCTGGGCTGGCTTCTTATATATTTTTTGTTCTGAAACCTTTTCTTTTCCATTTCTATTATTCCGTTTTGATTTTGTTTAATCATTTCAAACACCCATTTGAATTCAAACTTCTTCCAAACTTTGTGTAGATTTTGATACTGTTATTTAACATACTCTAAAGTCAAAATTAGAATAATTCTTTTATTCTTTTTAGGGTCTTTATTTATTTTATAAATGGACATTTGTCTTTATTTCAAATAAGTTTTAATGTGTTTTAAAACTTTATTTGAAATCCATATTTTTATCAAACCTATTCAGTAGGTTTTATGTATTTATTAGGGTGTCAAATAATTCACCATGAATTATTTGGAATATTTTTAATATGATTTATTTATCATTTAAATTGGGTATTTGTCTTTATTCCAATGAAATCAATTATAGTTTTAATTTCATAAATTTTTATTTAGGTGATTTCCTTGATTCCATTTAAGTTAATTAAATAAATTTTAATCCACTTGGGTAAATTCCAAATACTATTTTCCCATGATTTAATTAATCATTCTTTACCTTATAAAATCCATATCTTTTTATTTATAAGTCCAAACTTGGCGATTCCAACTTTCAAAAATTTATTTAATATTTGTTTACCCTTTTAAACCCCTTTAGGATTATTTACTCACCAATTGTTATGGATTTTAGATAGGAGATTTATTAGCTTTGGAAATTCAATTTCCTGATCTTACTAAATTCATAAGATTTTATTTATGGCTCCAAATTTGGTGAAACCAATTCATATGGTTTTATAATATTTCTATTTATCATTCTTGATCATTTTGAAATGTTTGTTTGACCAATTTTATATGGATCAAATCCATAGGCTTAGAGATAACTTGGAAATGTTTTTCTTCCATTAGGGTTTTAGGGTTTTAGTTTATTTTCCAAGTATTTAAATTCCAAGATGCATTTATGAAGAATGCATTTCACTTGATTTGAATTTAGTTGGATTCAAAGATTACTCAAGTTTGTTCAAGATGGGATTTTAAGTTTCCATTTAGAAACAAAAAGTTTCTTTTCACCCTAAATTTCAACAATTATTTATTTTGTTTATTTATTTTTCACATTACAAAATTTGGAAAATTTTGGGATGTGACATAATGAGCGAAGACATTGTGGCTAGATTTTTAAAATGTGCGACAGCCGACATGATACGAAATAATAAGACGGAGATAAGATGTCCGTGTAGAAGATGCAAACTCAACTGGGTGATCGACCCAGATTCCGGGAATCTGCAGGCGCACCTGCTCCACCATGGTTTCATGGATGGATACACTCGTTGGATAAGCGATGCCGAAGACGATGGAGACGGTGAAGGTAGGCAACATGACAATGATCATTACGGCGAGAACGGGCGAGATGATGAATAGTCTCCTAGAGATGGTGAAGGTGCGGAAGCAGACCGAGATGATGATGATCTAGATGCCGGAGGAGCAGACGACGATGGAACAACGTCAGGCTGGGTGCGGGACCCTTATGTGCAAGAGCTGCTTCTCAAGCAGACGAGTAACGCCAGGGCTACCGCTAGAGAGAAATCCAAGCTTGCGCAACTTGAGAAAGACGCGGTTACTCCATTGTATGAAGGATGCATGTCCGATGATACCCGGTTGAATGTATCACTCAAGGCTATGGAGATGAAGGCAAAACACAAATTGAGCGACGCAAGCTTCGACGATATGATGGCATTCTGGCATGATCGTCTCCCGGAGGGGAACACATGTCCAACTAGTATCGAGGACGCTAAGAAAATCATCTGTCCTCTCGATCTACCGCATGTTAGATATCACGTATGCATCAACGATCGCATCATTTATCGGGGCGAGGACGCGGAGAAAACCACATGTCCGGTGTGCGGCGTGAGTCGATACAAGAAAGGGAAGAAAGCACCTCGAAAAGTGGTATGGTACTTTCCTATCACTCCTCGTCTGCAGTGCTATTTCGTGGACCCTAAGGAAGAGAATCTCATGCGATGGCATGCGGAAAGGAAGAAGCCAGGAGATGACGATGACCCCGAAAAGGATGAGCTGCTGACGCACCCTTCAGATGCTAGCCAGTCGAAAACATTGGACCTCGAATTCCCAGAATTCGGTGGAGATTCGAGGAACATCAGGCTTGGTGCGAGCACTGATGGACTCAATGCGTTCAGTAGCCAGAGCAGCACGCACAACACTTGGCCCGTGTTTGTATGGATGTACAACCTCCCTCCATGATTGTCCATGAAGAAGAAGTACATACAAATGAGTATGCTAATTCAAGGGCTGAAACAACCTGGTACCGACATCAATATGTATCTCGGACTGTTGAAAGAAGAGCTAGCCACCTTATGGGAATCTGGAGCCAATACTTCCGACGCCGTCACACAAGATTATTTCACTATGAGAGACGCATTGGTCACTACGGTGCAAGACTATCCAGGTTGCGGGTATATCTCGGGGCAGGTTATCCAAGGATTCTGCGCATGCGTTAGGTGCATGGATAACACAAGATATCTCCAACTAGAGAAAGATCTAGGGTCTTCGAAAACCGTGTTCATGGCGCACCGGAGGTAGCTCGTCAAGAATGATCCATGGAGAAAACATGGAGACCTGTTCGATGGCAAATCCGAGACCCGAGGAATCCCAGAGCGTAGGAGCAGCGAAGAAGTGGAAGAGTTGCTGAAAAACTGGAAAGATTGTCCTAAGCCTGGAAAGAAGCGAAAGAGGTAGCAAGACAAGCCGCTGATGAAGGTATGGAAAACAAGGTCCGTTTTCTGGGAGTTGCCATACTAGAAGTTTCTCTGCACGCCTCATAGCCTCAACATCATGCATATCACGAAAAACGTGTGCGAGAGTCTGGTCGCCACCATAATCAACATGCCAGATAGGACGAAAGATGGTCCGAAAGCAAGGCACGACCTGATATTCATGGGTATCCGGAAGGAGCTTCACGGAGGATGCACTACTCCTGATGATCAGGAATATGACGATGATCATGAGTCAGAGACGACACAAGGTCATCGGAAGGGTAAAAAGTTCAAGAAGAACGAATATTACTGCCCTCCTTCTTGCTTCACTCTAAGCCAGGATGAGATCAAACAGTTTTTCAAGTGCCTTCTAGGATTCAAATTTCCTTATGGCTACATGGGCAAGATAAGCAGATACCTAGACGAGGCAAAGCAGAGGTTCAGTTGCATGAAGTCTCACGACTGTGCCATGCTAATGACACAGGTACTTCCGATTGCACTAAGAGGGATAATGGACGAGCACGTCCGTGAAACGTTATTTGGCCTCTGCAAGTTTTTCGACGTCATCTCTAGGAAGTCGATTGGCGTGAATCAGCTCGGGAGGCTATAGGAGGAGATCGTGGTGATACTATGCGAGCTTGAGGTCTACTTCCCACCCGCATTCTTCGACATTATGGTGCATCTGCTGGTCCATGTCATGGAGGACATCGTCCAACTCGGGCCGATGTTCCTCCGCAACATGATGGCGTTCGAAAGGATGAACGGACACATCAAAGGATACGTTCGCAACAGGTCCCGTCCAGATGGAAGCATAGCCAAGGGCTTTCTGGCCAAAGAGTGCATCTCTTTCTGCACGAATTATCTAGACATCGAGAACCTTATCGGTCTTCCCGTCAACAGGCACCTTGGCAAGCTCGACGGATCTGGTCACCGAGAGGGTCGTCGCATACTGCATGCGTACGAAGGTCAAGTTCGGCAGGCATGTCTTCAACCACGTAACGAAGTTCCCCTGCGTGAAGCAGCTAAAAAACAGTAATAAGGAAGCCTACTACGCACTCCATCACATGAGGGCGTTCCTACTAGACCAGCAGAATTCTACGCTGCCAGATCATCTCAAACAGTGGGCCGAAGCAAAGGCCAAGATTACTGATTCAGATATTAGACAAGAGATGTATCGCATCCAGCAGCAGTTTGGGGCAATCATCTTTCGTGATGTCATGACTTCGGGGGGGGGGGGGATCTTCTACGGAGGAAATATCTTGAATAACCGTGTCATAGAAGATCGCCTAGAGATGCAGGGTGACTATAGGAAGTTCATGACGAGACAAGGCGTCCTCCCGTTCCCTAAGCCGAGCCAGAAGGCTTGATGTTGGCCTAGTTGTAGTTACAAACTATAGATGACCTTTGTGTGTGTGTGTGGACAAGTGTACATGCTACTACTTATCTTATTAGGTTTATGAATCATCGCTTACTTCTTTTGCTTATTATTATTATTATATATCAATCAATGCTTGGTTATTTTGCTTACTCTTTGGTCCTTTGCTCACTTTCGTCCTTCTTTTTTCCTTACTCTTTTTTCGAGAATAATGCCGATGATTGAAATGTCGTGGCACACTATATATATGTGAATGTGCTACGACGGGATTGTGAGCCTTGTGATATGCACAAGTCCAGGTCTTGTGCATCCTACTTGGCTCACCGTTCCATCGTAGCATATTCCTGTGTCCAACGACCTATGTATATATATGAGGCATTATTTTTGATTTACTTTGGTCTTTTTCGAGAATAATGCCAATGATTGAAATGTCGTGACACAATATATATGTGAATGTGCTATGACGGTATTGTGAGCCTTGTGATATGCACAAGTCCAGGTGTTGTGCATCCTACTTGGCTCACAGTTCCATCATAGCATATTCCTGTGTCCAACGACCTATGTGTATATATATATATATGAGGCATTCTTTTCGAGTTACTTTGGTCTTTTTCGAGAATAATGCCGATGATTGAAATGTCATGGCACACTATATATATGTGAATGTGCTACGACGGGATAGTTAGCCTTGTGATATGCACAAGTCCAGGTTGTGCATCCTACTTGGCTAACTGTTCTGTCATAGCATATCCATGTGTCCAACGACCTAGCTAGTTATATATGAGGCATTCTTTTCGAGTTACTTTGGTCTTTTTCGAGAATAATGCCGATGATTGAAATATCGTGGCACACTATATATGTGAATGTGCCGCGATGGTATTGTTCGCCTTGTGCTATGCACAGGTCCAGGTGTTGTGCATCCTACTTGGCGAACACTTCCATCGTAGCATATTCCTGTGTCGAACAACCTAGTTATATATGAGGCATGCTTTTTGATTTACTTTGGTCTATTTCGAGAGAATGCGGATGATTGAAATGTCGTGGCACACTATATATGTGAATGTGCTGCGATGGGATTGTCCGCTTGTGCTATGCACAGGTCCAGGTGTTGTGCATCCTACTTGGCGGACGGTTCCATCGTAACATATTCCTGTGTCGAACAACCTAGTTATATATGAGGCATGCCTTTTGAGTTTGGTCTTTTTGATTTAGGAGTACTTTCTATAAGTGTATCTTCATATGCGAATTTAATTATACATGTTTTTTTTCAATCACCGGTTAATTATTATTGTCAACTTGTAGATGACGTGGTACGTCATGTACAAGGGACGGGTTCCCGGAGTCTACGATAATTGGAAAGACTGCTGGAGACAGGTGCACCGTTTCAGCGGCAATAGCTACAAAGGGTACAACACTATGGCAGAGGCGGAACCTAGATACACGCGCTATCTAGCGAGAGTTAGGACGAGGAACCGGATGAAGACCTACACCTTCGTCGCGGTGATCATGCTTATCTTCTTTGGTTGTTTATCCCGCGTTTGTGTCTAGCTAGTTTAGATGTCTAGGCGAGCTTCCGAGCTCTAACTTGTTCGAGACACATGTATTCGCATGTCACCAACTACTTTGTAACTTGATCGAAACAATGTATAACTTATGTATTCATGTATGGGACTTATATATATGTATTTGTTTCAATCTTTTTTTGTGAATTGTGTATTTATATATATAACTGTATATTTTATATCTATGTGTATATCTTCTTGTAATATTGTATATCATCTGTATTGTATATCATCTGGCTCTGAAATTAAAAAAAAACACCTGTGGCGCAGATGGCATAGCTTCTGTGGCGCACAGTGTCTAAAGCGCACCTGCGCAGGCTAGTGGCGCACTACCACATGCGCCACAGAAGATAAGTTTTGTAGCGCACATAGACAGCTATCCGTGGCGCACTAGCATGTGCGCCACGCCTATCTCGGCACAACCGTGGCGCACCAGGCAGTGCGCCATGGCTAGGAGATAGCCGCAACGCAAGCCTAGTGGTGCACGGGAAGTGCGCCACGGATGGCTTCTCCACGTGCGCCACTAACGAGCGTTTTCCTAGTAGTGTTGCTTGTTTAGCATTTTATTAGCATAATAAGATGATCCCTCATTTAGATATCAAGATAAAAATATGTTCTCCCTTAAGTATGCACCGATTATATTTCGTCGCTCCAAGACATCACGTGATGATTGAGTGTTCTTGGATCCATGATCATATCTCGGGCGTAAGATAGTTTACACACGCGAATACTAAGGTTCTTACTTGGCGAGCCTAACATGTACAGACATGGCCTCAGAACACGGACCGGAAAGTATAAGCATGAGTCATATGGAAGAGATGATGCCCATTTGATGCTCTCCTTTGAAGCTACACCGACTCACGTGATGATCAGACTTGGTGTAGTGGATTTGGTTCATGTAATCACCAAAAATACATGAGGGATGTCGTTTTTGAGTGGGAGTTCATTTCTAATTTGGATTAGTAGAACTCAATTTATCATAAATTAAATCAAAGTGAATTTGCATAATTTGTTGTAGTCATTGGCATTCGTTCACCACTTTATGCTTAGTTGTAATTGAGATAATACAACTATAGAATTCTGAATATTTACTTTACGAATTGGTATCGTATTGTGTTGAGTGTCAATCTAAAGTTTAAAGTCCTATTGTAAACTTTCAGCAAACTCTGTTTACTCCGTGAAGTTTAATAATTAGTATTAAATCAAAGGTGAAAATTCGAGTGTTAGTATCTAAAATATCATGTTTGCCTCCGTGATTCTTGATTTAAATATTGAGATTATCTAGGAGCTAAAAGAATTGTTTCAGAAACCATAATGTGTGGCAGATATAACGATATCTGAAACAATGTTTTGGTTGTAATATCATAGAGTATAATGTATGTTCTCATTTTGGTTGAGAATTTGTGAAGGTTGGAGATGCTAGACATCCTAATCATCCAAAAGGGTTTTAGAAAGTAATGTTATACTCACGATTCGCCTTTATAAGCTACATTAGCTTGATCATGAAAGTTGTCATGATAAGGATGAATAGAAGATGTATGCAAAGTTTTTACTGCACTAAAAGATTACTAAAGAATGGATTTTGAAAGAACGCCAATCATTTGATGATTGTGATCTATTTCAAAGTGCAAGTCCAAAGGTATTAGTGTTTGAATAATACACGCTTTGGACTATGTGTCATGTATATGGCGCCACTGTTGATGTTGATAGATTCTTTTAAAAAGGAAAAGGCAATGCTAAAAGAGAATCTATAAAATATATTTGGCAGAAAAGAAAATATTGGAAATATCCAATTTAGGTATATGGATGATATACATGTTATGGTTGTATTCTTTGCTTATTAAACAATGTGGTTCTTGGATATTGGATACCGAATTAGTTGATATGAAATTTCATACAGAACGACGCAATTCATGAACCACAATGGCCTAAGTAACTAGCAAGAGAATATGTGATGATGTTCATCGAAAACAAACAAACCGTTGTTTGTTTTTCTCGTTGACATCAAAGCTTATCTTTAAGATTTGTTTTAATAATTGTTATTTAAATCAGGTATTATGAGAACAAAGATTGTTCAAATAATTACCGTAATCCATATAAGATGGATGATTTACAAATCTAGTTGGAGAAATCACATCCATAAAAACTAATGCTAAAATATTGCAAGACAAATGATTGGAAGATCACTTACAAAGTGACATCATTGTTTAAATTATATTGGAAATAAAACATGAAGAAATTCCATTTTTATGGATTTTTGGAGTCTTTGATTTGATCAAATGACGCTTGTGACACTTTCTTTGGGATAATTAAAACTTCGTTCAAAGGCCAAAGAAGAACGAATGACTAAAATATTGGAATTCATACATATCGATGTATGTAGTCCATTATGTATAGTCATAAGCGATGGATTTCAACTTCATAGTTTTCTCCGGAAATTTGAGTGAATATTCACTTACTGAGAAATAAGTATGAAATATTTGAAAATGTTCAAAGACTTTCAAGATGAAGTGGAAAATCATTGTAATAAGAAAATAAATGGTTGATTTTATCATAAGGAATTTATTTGAGTTGCAAGTGTAACAAGAAAATAAATGATTTATGATTTTATCATAAAGGGATTTATTTGAGTTACAAGTTTAGCAAAAACACCTAGATTTGCATCTCCCGAAACACCATAGAAATATGGAGTTTTTGATATTTGTAATGAAACCTTGTGTGACATGGTTGTATCAAAGGTGTTATTTATAAAACTGCCATTATGTTTTAAAAGATTAAAGCTTTAGAGACTACCACTTTTACACTGAAAAGAGCTCCATCTTGATCTGTTGAAATGACATCATATGAGTTATGGTTTGGGGTAAAACCCAAATTGTCCTTTCTTAAATTTTGGTATTCTAAGCATAAGTAAGATGTTTACAACCAAAGTCGGATGATCATGTCTTTGTAGGTTATTTCGAATAACAATTGGTTATTCTTCCATAACACCGAGGACAAAAGGGTTTGTTGCTTGAAACTTGAAGTTTCCTGAAAAAGGAAATTTTCATAAAAGTTAAGTGGGAGGACAATAGAACTTTGATAAGGTTAACGAACCTTAGTTAAATGTGCTGAGTTGCGTAGCGCCGGAAATTGTTCTAGAGGCAGCCATAATGCTCATAGCTTATGTGCCTCAAAGGTTATGGTCACAGAGATCTAAGTTCCTAATGAACCAAGAAGGTCGGATAAACAATCAAATGCTTAGATTTAAGAGTAAATCATTATTGTTTGACAATGATGAACCGACTACATGCAAAGAAGCGATGATGGGCCCTGACTCCGTCAAATGGCTTGAAGCCATAAAATCCGTGATAGTTCCATACACGAGAAATAAAGTTTTGAACTTGGAAGACCCTCCGGAAAGGTGTAAAAACCTATCGGTCAAAGAAACAGACATGGATGTTTCACATCTATGAAATAGTTGACATGTCGGTAAGTTTTTACGACAATTTTAAAGGAGTTAACTATGACAAGATTTGATCTTTCATAGCGATATTTAGTCTGGACGGATTACAGTAGCAACCACTCCAAATAATTTGGTATATGGTAGATGAATAAACAAAACATAGTTCTTCTAATAGAATGGTTACCTAGGACGTGTACATGCCATGATCCAAAGGGTTTTGTTAATTCAAAGGATGCTAAAAGGGGCATGCAAACTTCAATGGTTGAAGTAAGTATCGCGGAGTTGGAATCTTCACCGTGATGAAAAATGAGTTTTCATCTAGAGACGATGAAGATGCTTGCATTTGCAAGAAATTAAGTGGGAGCGCTGAGACATATTTCTAATAAATTATGTGGAGGACATCTTGTTGATTGGAAATGATGTATCATTTATTGACAAAGGTTAAGAATTTCATTTCGATGAAAGACTTAGGCAAAACCCGAATATTTAGCATGAATGTCTAGATGGATAGACTGTGACGCTAATATGGTTGTGCCAAACATACATATATGAGATATTGAAGGAGTTCAATCGACGAGAAAAGTTTCTTGTCACATGGAAAAGAATTGAATCAAGATTCAAGTGTATCGACACTTGATAAGTGAAACAAGATTCAATAGCTTTGACACTTGATGAGTAAAATTACAAGAATGATTTGATCAATCATACCATGATATGTACACATCCAGATATGTCCTATGCTCTAAGTGTTATGAGCATATACTAGAATGAATCATAAAATTATCATTGGACGATAGTAAGGATATTCTTATAATATTTTGGAAGAATTAATAATATAATATATTTGTATAAGAGACAAATATTTCATTGTAAAGCGTTACATTGATACTTGTTTTGTCACAAGATACAAATTAAGTTTATCTCAATTTAAACTATGGGTGGCACAATGAAATGGAAAGAAAGTTTCCATGATGGATTTAGGTGAATTCCAAAGTTAAGACATTGTGACGAATACTACAACAAAAGGCTAAGTATATGACTGCTATAGTAGCAGCAAAGGAGGACATTTGTGTCAAGTAGTTTGTTATCAAACTAAGGTGTGGTTCGCAACGGGCTAACACTAAAGATATATTGTACGACAATAGTATCGACATGATTTAACCCCAAGGAACTAAGGTCTCACCAAAGACCAAATTTATACAATGTCATCTCATTGGAGAATGAGTGATGCGTGAAGACGCAAAGACATGTAAATATACACGGACCTGAAAACATCAGATCCGTAGATTATGTTAACCACTTGCGATCGCGTATATGGAACACCAGAAAGCCATAGGTGTTTAATACGCAAAGTTTTTCAAACTAGATTATTGTCTCTACTGCAAGTGGGAGACTGAAGGGAATATGCCCGAGAGGCAATAATAAAGTGGTTATTATCGTATTCCTTATTTATGATAAATGTTTATTTTACATGATATAATTGTATTAATACGGAAACGTTAATACATATGTGTTTAATAAACAAAAGGAAGTTCCTAGTTATGCCTCTCTTATAAACTAGCTCGTTGATTAACAAGATGATCAAAGGTTTCCTGATCATGGACATTGGATGTTGTTAATAAAGAGGTCACAACATTGTTTGAATGATGTGATGAGCATTCATCCGAAGTATAGCATTACAATCAAGGTCATTGTGTTTATATTGCTATAACATCATACAAAGTAATCTTAGTCCTTAGACCATGAGATCATGTCAATCACTAACACCGGAAGAGTATCTTGATAACATCAAACGTCACACCGTAACAGGGTGATTATAAAGATGGGTTCAATGCTACAAAGGTGTTATGTTGAGGCTCATGGATCAAGAGTAGAATTTGTCCATCCTGATGACGGAGAGATATACTCTGGGCCCTCTCGGTGATATCACATTGGTTAGCTTGCAAGCAAGTGATTTGATCACTAGAGTGTTATATCACGAGAATGAGAAACGAGTACATGTCGGTAACGAGATGAAACTAGGTATGGAGATACTGATGATAGAATCTCGGACATGTAATATATCACCAGACAAAGGGATTGAGTTACATGTGTATAAGGTTCACACGATCATAGAAGTCATCGTTGAATATGTGGGAGTCAGTACGGATCTCCAGGTCCCGCTGCTGATTATTGATCGGAGAGGGGTCTCGATCATGTCTACATTATTCGCGAACCGTAGGGTGACACACTTAAGGGACACCGACACCATTCAGATCAAATAATATGCCAGAGAAAGAAAAAGGAAAGCGCAGGAATTTATTTCACTAGACACTGAAACTGTTTCGGCTGAAATTGCTGAAACTATTTTTGCATGTGAAATTGAAATGTTATAAGGGGTTTTATGTAAATGTTTGTTAATTAGAGTAATTAACAAAATTCTGAATAAATAAAGAAAAGGTTTTTATTTAAATGAGAGCTTGCATTAAATTTGGTGGAAATTTAATGCATGTGAGTGGATATTTGAGTGGAGGCTTTTTAATGGGAGTGGAGGTTTTTCATTTTGAGTGGAAGCTCCACCCAAATGAATGTGGAAGAGGTGGGGGTAGCCACCATGGCTGGGCGCCATGCCCCTTGGGGTGCCTCCTCTCTCCCTATAAAAGGCCCCCTCTCATCCTCTCAAAGCATACCTCCTCGCGAAGGATCTCTCTCCTCCCTTTAGAATTTCCCCATGGTCTCGGATCAGCGAGATACATGTTCCCGGTAGCTTTTTATAGAAGGTTTGTTGCTTCCACTGCTTCGCTGGAGCGAGGGCGTGGAGGTTCTTTGGGTACCCGGACGTGTGTGCGATCACAGATGAACCAATGCTTTGTGGTGCTGGACCAGATGGACTTCATCACGATCTTGAGATCGGCAAGCGTCCGTCTACATCATCCACGGGTACAACCTCGTTAACGCTATTCGGTTTTCGAGGGTATGTATTCTATGGATGTATATCTACCCGTTGTTTGTATCTAGTAGATAGATCTTGGTCATAGTTGTTCCCATCGTAGGAATTTTTTTGTTTTCTATGCTGCGAACCCTACAACAATGAGGTTCGCCAGATAAGTCCTTTTCGAACACTAATGGATGGATATTGCTTTATCAGCAACGTTCTAATGGTGGGGTTTCTTTAGCAGGGAAGTAAATCCTATCTTTATCTAACTTGATCTCCACGATCACTGTTTGTAGTATCTGATTCCTCTAACTCCGTTGACTACTTTTCTCATCTCGACTAGTCTCGGCTACTCAAGTAGTCCTCCCGTGTCATCGTATAGGATTTGGATGATGCTAACTACTTAATAGGGTCTAGCATGGGATACAAAGAAAGTTTGAATACAACGTACTCCACAAGTTCTAAATATGTGGTTATTTGACGCTCTATTTGATGGGGTCCTGGTTAACCGGGTACCCTACAAAGAGTAAACATTAGTGAGCCAGCTAGACGGTTTGGGCTAGCTAGCAGGATCACAACGAAACAAGGATAGGATAGTCTAGCACGCACATGCTTCATCTTCCGTCTCCAATTAGAATAGACCGGAGTAGAATGCTAGCCGGCTATAAAGCTGCCAGTGCTGATGGAACTAAAGTCCATGCCTAGTCCATAAGCATGATGTACGGATGACTAGACCCCATGACCTATTGTATGTCCTGGATCATGGGAAGCGAAGATGACCTCAACCTCTGCCTTCTGACATCTCCATTCTTCGGCCGGCGGAACCGAGGATGACATCAGCCGCACAAGGAAGTTCCGGAAGGTTGGTCCATAGAGTAGGGAACAGGAGGACCAAGGCATTATGAAGCGTCATGTACCATCTACAGTGGCATTAACTCCATGGCCATAACGCAATTGCCATGGAGGTGTCTATATAAGGATAGGACCAACAATAGAGAGAGAGGTTTGAATTCATAAGTAAACACACCCACACATTCATTCAGGAGATGCACCCACATGCATCCAACCATCTCCATCCATCCACCCACATTCATCCACCACCACCGTAGAAGAGGAAGAACTCCGACGAGGAGCTCAATAGAGTTGTAGTAGGTGATAGGTTTACTAGTTATGCTCTTAGATCACACCATCAATTGCACTCTACCCGAAGTCATCCACTACCTGGTAGAGGCCTCGTCCGCTGGCTAGACTCACTAGCCGTCGTCAACTATAATTCTCGTTTAGCCTAGTAGGATGCTAGCTGGAACACCCCTTTTTATATTTGAGCACGTCACACGCTCCATATTGAAATATAGCACGTCACACACTCCATATTGAAATATAGCTGACACATGAAGTAAGGTCTTTACCGGATCATTACTCGGTTCCTAAACCTATATAAATCTTGTATGCCTTGAGGTTGTTGGCCTCACAAGCCCCTCCACCTACAAATATGTTTGTCAGGAATCGAAACTCCGACACTATCTATAGTTGTGTGTTATAGATCTGAGCTTTTGCAATTGTTTGAAAATGATTTTTTAGTGAAGGTAAGTGCTATTAGAGAAAGCAATATCAAGCAGTCTCGACAGGTTGTTCCAACTTTATGGAGTTCCTTTCCATGTTGCATTCGCAGTTCTTTCCCAGAATAGGGAATAACATGTCAAATTTTTATACTCTATAGAGGTGTGCTACTTTAACCAAAAACATCTTTATCTTTGTTGCACAACCGGGTATAGAATTGCGTTCATACTTAATTGATCAGCGGCCTGGAAGAAATACATGCAATCACTAGCCTTATCCATGACGCCCTAGTCTACCCATTGCAATTAGCTTTGGTTAAAGAACTACATTCAGTTGCCCTCACTTAAAATACACTCAATTCATCATCCCTCTAAATGATATGGTGATGTTACGGGATTCCACCCGCTGCTCTCCACTCTACATCACAGACTGACCGAGCATACAAAAATATACGAAGGAAGGTCTAGAAGACTTTCCCGTCCAATTATAGGATATGTGGTTAGCACGATCTAGCGCTCCGAATGACTGATTAAATTTGTTGTTAGACCTAATTATACTTTTCCGATATGCACTATTAGGAAAACAGTTATAGGTAAATCACACCTAAATAGTGGTGTCCCACGGGTATATACTCATGGCGGATATATTTGGGGTGCCCCACGAGTAGGGAGTTACCTGTGGCCCATGTCCTAAGTATTGCGCCATTGGTAAGTTTTTCCCTGGCAGGCACACCACTATTCCATGCGCCACGGGTAAGTTGGGATGCAGATTTTGAACTCCACCCCTTGGATCTTCTTTTTAGTTTTACAAAAAATAAAAGAAAAACACATAAAAAATAAATTTCATTGACATGTAGGTAGTTAATTTGGTCTAGTTTGTAGAAAAATTAAACAACATAGAATTGCGTTCATACTTAATTGATCAGCGGCCTGGAAGAAATACATGCAATCACTAGCCTTATCCATGACGCCCTAGTCTACCCATTGCAATTAGCTTTGGTTAAAGAACTACATTCAGTTGCCCTCACTTAAAATACACTCAATTCATCATCCCTCTAAATGATATGGTGATGTTACGGAATTCCACCCGCTGCTCTCCACTCTACATCACAGACTGACCGAGCATACAAAAATATACGAAGGAAGGTCTAGAAGACTTTCCCGTCCAATTATAGGATATATGGTTAGCACGATCTAGCGCTCCGAATGACTGATTAAATTTGTTGTTAGACCTAATTATACTTTTCCGATATGCACTACTAGAAAAACAGTTATAGGTAAATCACACCTAAATAGTGGTGTCCCACGGGTATATACTCATGGCGGATATATTTGGGGTGCCCCACGAGTAGGGAGTTACCTGTGGCCCATGTCCTAAGTATTGCGCCATTGGTAAGTTTTTCCCTGGCAGGCACACCACTATTTCATGCGCCACGGGTAAGTTGGGATGCAGATTTTGAACTCCACCCCCGGATCTTCTTTTTAGTTTTACAAAAAATAAAAGAAAAACACATAAAAAAATAAATTTCATTGACATGTAGGTAGGTAATTTGGTCTAGTTTGTAGAAAAATTAAACAACATGAATTTCGACATTTTTTTAAAAAAGGTCATGGCACAGTAAAGAGGTCATAACATTTTCCTACGGATTAAAAAGTTTTAATATAAAAATTCATCTATACAAAATTCAACAACTCTGGGAAGGGACCTAGAACACGCTTTCCACCCATCTACGAATAACTAAAAGGGGTTGTCCAGAACCCCTGATGGCCGTGTTCAAGGGATAGGAAAAGCAAGGAAAGAGTATGTAATAGCTTAGGATGAAGGAGGAAGACATGATAATGAACAAGAGACACGTGATAAAGCTACGTGAGGTCAAGTAAGAATTAAAAAAAATTGTGCGGCATGCAACATCTCCTCTCCTACCATTGCTCATGTAGATACAACTTGAAAGAAAAATTTCTGGATAGTCGAGAAAATCATTTGCGATGGTCAGTCGACTGTACCATAGACATATGTGAAGCATGTCATAGATACATGTTCAAATGTACGAAGATGTATCTGAGATAACCTCTTCTACAAGAAAGCCCCCATTGTTAGAGTATATCACGGTTTGAACTATATTTGGTAGTTTAAGTTTGTAATCTAATTCTATCTCTAATAGTTTTCTCGTCTCCTAAGTCTTCTAGTACTATATAAACAGCCAAGGGCTCACAATGTAATCACCTCTTGCAATATCAATACAGTTAATATTCCGCAATTCTACGTGGTATCAGAGCGGTTCGCACCGTCTAGGGTTAGCCACCTCTTTCGCCGTGCCGCCCCGGTGAGATTGTTCTCCGCCGGGGGTCGCGCAATAGTATATTAGATCTTACTTTGCCAAAAATTTCTCGCCGGCCGCTTGACCAGCATTTCTCCTTCTTTCGCCGATCATAGATCGGATTGCGTCATCCACAAACACATGTCGTCATCACGTGTCTCTACTTCAACCTCGGCATCGACTCATCTCCGGCAAATAATCGCCAACGATCATGCCAAGGAGGCTCCGCACGGCGCCCCAAGGGACGTCTTCATGCGCTGCGTCGGCTTCTCTGTCCTCACGTCATCACCACGCCGGCCCGTCTTCGCCAACATCGACCGAAACGCACGTACCCGAGTACGCTTCTCGCTGTCAACAAAGGGCTGCACCTTCATCACCTGTGGTCTATCAGGAATATGCAACTTGTATTCCTAATGGGGCCAAAGGCCACAATATATAATACAGGTATAGGTACAAATATGCAGAAAGCCCCCTAACATACGGGGAAACTACAATATACGGATATATACATCTAACACCCTCTCCTCAAACTCATGGTGGATCCACAACACTGAGTTTAGAGAGTAAGAAATCATGTTGCGCTCTGGTCTGTGCCTTCGTAAAGAAATCCGCCAACTGTAAATGTGAAGGCGCATACTGACGCGCAACAATCTGAGCCTGCACCTGAGCACGTGTATAGAAAGCATCAACACCAATATGCTTGGTAAGCTCATGCTTGACCGGATCACATGCAACACTAATAGCACCTATACTGTCAGACAAAACCAGAGTGAGTGTGGTAATAGAGACCCCAAAATCCGTAAGTAACCACCGTAACCAGGTCACCTCAGCAGTCAATAAGGCCATAGCACGCAACTCAGCCTCAACACTCGAACGGGAAACCGCTGTCTGTTTCTTCATCTTCCAAGCAATGAGCGAACCATCAAGAAACACACAGTAAGCAGAAAGTGAACGACGATCCGAAGGATCACTCGTCCACGTAGCGTCCGAATAGCACTGGAGCTGGAGGGAGCTGGAACGAGGAAAGAAAAGGCGATGAGTGATCGTACCACGAAGATAACGAAGAACACGGAGAAGATGACTATAGTGAACAGTGGTAGGAGCAGAAACAAACTGACTCGAATATGAACAGGATAAGAGATGTCAGGACGAGTGACGGCAAGATAAACAAGACTCCCAACAAGATGACGATAACGCGTCGGATCAGGAAGAGGATCACCATCAGTAGGTTGAAGCTTAACATTAAGCTCCATAGGGGTCTCAACAGTGCGCTCATCCCCAAGAGCAACACGAGCAAGAAGATCCTGAATATACTTTTCCTGAGAGATATAAAAGCCATCAGAAGTGGAGGAAACCTCAATCCCAAGAAAGTATCAAAGAGGACCAAGATCAGTCATAAGAAACTGATCACGAAGACGAGCCTTAACAAAGGCGATATACTCAGAATCATCACCAGTAATAATCATATCATCAACATAGAGAAGAAGAAGAGTGCTTCCACGAGGAGAAGTGTGAACAAACAGCGCTGGATCATGAGCACTAGGGGAGAAACCAGCAGCAGTCACTACAGAAGCAAAGCGCTCAAACTAGGCACGAGGGGCCTGTTTGAGGCCATAAAGAGAACGTCGAAGACGACAAACCATCCCCTCGGGAACAGAATACCCAGGAGGAGGCTGCATATAAACCTCCTCACTCAACTCACCATTGAGAAAGGCGTTCTGAACATCAAGCTGGGACACAGACCAGTGACAAACAGAAGCAACAGCAAGAAGAGTATGCACAGTGGTCATATGAGCCACATGAGCAAAGGTCTCATCATAGTCACGACCATTCTCCTGCTAAAAACCACGAGCCACAAGACGCGCTTTATAGCGCTCAAGAGATCCATCAGAGCGGGTCTTAACCTTATAGACCCCTTTACACGCGATAGGACGAACACCGGGAGGGGGAGAAACAAGATCCCAGGTGCCAGTGCGCTCAAGCGCACCAATCTCCTCAGCCATGGCCAGCTGCCATTTAGGATGATGCTCAGCATCCCGATAAGAAGTCGGCTCGGAGGCAAAAGAAAGACCATACTGACTAGGAGAGTAACGGTTGGGGCCACGACGCTGACGAACAGGACGAGTAGAGGGAAGCTCATCAGAGGAAGACACGGTGGAACGAGGATAGAAAGGACGCGTTGTAACACCCCCGGTCACTCCGGACCGACGGCTGTCACTTCTGGCAGCTCAATAGGATCTCTAGACTAACCCCACAGACCAACACTAGTCTTTTCTGCGCACTTTGTCCTCACTCATGCACACCCGGTTACCCACTTCCCGGTCGGTCACCCATCCTAGAATTGCTCTAGGCCAAGCACGCTTAACCTTAGAGTTCTTTTCGAATGAGCTTCCGGAAAAGAAGTTGCAACTTGTTGGTATGGGTTTTCTATCAATCCTATTGAGCCATGCGCCAGGGTCTCACATACACCCACCCTTAGAAGATCGACGTCCTCGTCGATCAACCACAAGCCAGGAACGTCCCCTCTTGGCACACGTCTGTGCGTCCAGTGCCGGCACATGTGCCATGCCGTGTCCACTCCGGGCCACACGCGCCATGCTCCACATGTCCGCCATTGACCCGCACACGCTCGTTTAACCGCGAGGGTCGGCTCTGATACCAATTTGTAACACCCCAGGTCACTCCGGACCGACGGCTGTCACTTCTGGCAGCTCAATAGGATCTCTAGACTAACCCCACAGACCAACACTAGTCTTTTCTGCGCATTTTGTCCTCACTCATGCGCACCCGGTTACCCACTTCCCGGTCGGTCACCCATCCTAGAATTGCTCTAGGCCAAGCACGCTTAACCTTAGAGTTCTTTTCGAATGAGCTTCCGGAAAAGAAGTTGCAACTTGTTGGTATGGGTTTCCTATCAATCCTATTGAGCCACGCGCCAGGGTCTCACGCGCGTCTCATCAAAAGTAACATCACGAGAGATACGCATCCGACGACCAACAGGGTCCCAACAGCGATAGCCCTTATGCTCATCACTGTATCCAAGGAAGACACACTCAACGGACTGAGCGGTCAGTTTGGTGCGTTCGCGAGGAGCAAGGAGAATATAGCAAACACAACCAAACAAGCGAAGCATGGAGTAGTCTGGAGACTGTCCAGATAGGCGCTCAAGAGGGATACCGCCCTGTAAAGCGGCAGAAGGCTAAATATTGATGAGGTAAGCAGACGTAGCAATATCCTCAGCCCAGAAATACGGCGGGAGAGAAGAAGCAATCATCATGGCACGAGTGGTCTCAAGAAGATGGCGATGCTTACGCTCAGCAACGCCATTCTGGGTATGTGCGCCAGGATAGGAGAACTTAGCAAGGGTGCCCTGCTCAGTAAGAACACCTCGCAACATCTGGGAGATATACTCACCAGCAGAATCAGCACGAAACACACAAATGGGGGTAGAATATTGAGTACGGACCATGGACGCAAAACGCTGATATATGGAGAGCACTTCACTGCGAGAGCGCATAAAATACAACCAAGTGTACCGAGAAAAATCATCGATGAATAAAATATAGTAGCGATGGCCCCCTTTCGAAGCGAAAGGAGCCAGACCCCAAACATCGGAATAAACTAAATCAAAAGGTCGCTGAGATATAGACGAGCTAGTAGGATAGGGAAGCTGAATTTGTTTACCAAACCTACAACCACTAGTGCAGAGAGGCCCATTGGTCCCGGTTGGTAAGGGGCTTTAGTCCCGGTTACCCAACCGGGACGGGCAATCGGGACTAAAGCCCCAACCTTTAGTCCCGGTTGCCCCACCAACCGGGACAAATGGGGGTACACGTGGCGGCGTCAAAGGGCGAGGGGGTGGAGCATTAGTCCCGGTTCGTAACACGAACCGGGACAAATAACCTTCTGCCGCGGCAGAGATTTGGCCCATTTCTCTGCCGCAGCAGAGAATTCATTTTGGCACATTTTGTTGCCGCGGCAGCATTTTCGCCACTTTTTGTGCCACGACAGAGAATTCATTTAGGTTGTTTTATTGTTTATTTAGTGTTTTGCACTTATCAATGAAGGAACCGTTATATTACACAAGATCATCATGACAATATTACATTCGATACATGGATCGAGTTCATGCACTACATACAAAAGTTGCTCTTTTTACAATGCCTATTGTCTATACACAGCCGAATAGTATTCCCCTTTTGGGTTTAGGACTTCTGTATCCAAGAATCCCGCCAATTCCCCTTTTGGCAGAAGACCGTCTCGTAGACGTTCGATCTGATTTAAAAAAGGAGTCAGCCTATATGAATGAAACTAAACACAATTTGATTGTAATTAAAAACTATAGAAATTTTTTACGTACGTGGAGTTGCTCTAAATTTCTGCCCTTCTCATCGCACGTCTGCTGGATGAACTCGCAAATATAGTATCCACATAGAATGTTATCTGGTCCCTGTGTCAGGCACTTTACGAGAACATAGTTCAATTAAAATAATAATCAAGCATGATAATAACTTTATCAAAACTAGAATCAAAGAGATGCACGGATATAGCTAGTGGTGCTTACATCTAGTGCTTCAAATGTAATCTCCTCTTTCCAAACACCCCTAGCCTTGCTGGTGAACTGTTTCTAAGCGCTGCCCGGCGAAGAAAACGAATAAAAGAAGTTATTAATTACTTGATATCATAAAATTCACGAACGTTGCCGATATATTGTCGTAATGATTAGAATTACCGCTGGAGGATCATCTGCATGTCCTTCCACTACTCAAGGGATTTATGTTTCGAGTCCATGACTAGTACACGCCCTTTGTCAAGTTGAATGATTAACAGAATATAGTGGAAGTTGCGAATGCATAACTAATCAATTATATACTTAACATCGAGTAAGCGAAATAGAAAGTGTATAGAAGACAATAACACTCACTCGAAGTTGTAAGGAAAAAGTATTTCCCTTCTGGTTTCTTGAAACCTTAACGCGTGTACTATATTATCCTCCGTATCCCGGGGGCTTGTTTTGAGATTAGCTTCATGAACCCAATATGGGTCAATGAAGCCAATGTCATAGATTTGTCCTCTGCTGCATTCGAGAGTCTTCATTCTGCATATTACAGTATGATTATATACATGCAATAAACAAGGTGAGATAGCTGGAGACTAAATTAATTACAGAATTAGTACTTACAGACAATAGGTACTGATGATCGTTTTGTCCAAGGCGTCTTGATTGAATAATTGAAATAGTTCATCAAATTCAATGGATATCATGTCATCTTTTTCTTTCCCATGATGCTTTTTTGTAACCCTCAGCACTATCCAGTTAGCCCTGGCCTTTGTGGCATGCATGTACCAGTTATGCAATCTTCGCATTTTTGTTGGAAGATTGTTTACCTTCTCAGGTTTGACGAGAGGTTTGCCGTACTGGTATTTGTATGCTACTTCACTCACGGGGAAGTACTCTAACTGGGATAAGTACTGGGCAATACTCATACCTTGAGTAGCGGCAGCTTCTCCGTATTGTGCAACTACCTCTGGATCATACTGCTCTTCGGCCCCATATTTGCTCGACCCCACATTGGTTTGGGAAATCACCTTGAGAGGGGCGCAAGACTGTTTTGCTTGTTCTCCGAGCTGGGCAATAGATTTCTCGCTTGCATCAGTACTGCTCTTCGAGGCTTTTTGTGCCGCATGTGACTTGAGAATAGAACGCTCATAGTCTGATGAAAGCTTTGGCTCGGGTTGATGAAGAGTCTTTAGCATTTTAAACACTTTGGCTTTTTCTTATTTGGTGCTGGGGAACTCTGGCTCTTTCGGCCGCCTCAGCTTAGCGAAAAACACTGTCGTTTCCGCATCAACGATCGCCGCCGTCTCCTCTTCAGTACAGTCATAAGATCTCTTGGGAGGAACCTTTGGTACTTTTGGAAGAGGCTCTTGTTTACGTTTCGGCGATCGCTTACCACGACGCAGAGTAGCGGTACGCTTACGCTTTTTATCCTAAGGCGCCAGCGATGGCTCCCGCGGCGATGGCTGCGCCGGAGATTGGTGAGGCGACGGAGCCGGGTGAGGCGACGAAGACGGCTGCCGCGGCGGCCACGACCTCACTGGAGACGGGTGAGGCGGCGGCGAAGATGGCCTTGGCTTGTGATTTCAAAGAACGATACATTCCTTCGGCCATAGAATGGTGACGTTTGTTGCGTCTCCCAGTACAGTCACATCCCCTTCACCTGCAGGGTAGTCAAGATCCAAAACTTCAAAGGTGGGCATAATTTCATCCACCCCGACAACAGCGTAGCCCTCTGGAACCGGACGACAGTGGTAAGTTGGTGTGGGTCCAATTGGTAAGGCATAGCCGACCGCCACCTTCATTGATATGTTCACAAATTTGACATGTAGCTCGCAGTGTGTCATCTCTGTGATATCATCCACTGGGTAGCCAACAGGAGCCATCGTCGGTGCACCATCGTCATCGCCATTGTCATCACCCGGGACCTTGGTGGAAGCCACACTGCTTTTTCGATTATTCGATAGGCCGGTAGCATGGAATGCAGTGTGCTGCTGAGATGGGCCGGTAGTACTTTGCTCTTTAAGTGCGTTAATTTCATCTTGTTGTTGCTTTATTCGTTCTTCAATTATACGCATTCGCTCTTTTTGACTATCTGCTTCAACTTCCGCCCTGTCCTTTCTCCTCTGACAGCTTCTATCAGGATATTTCTTCCTCTCTTCGGGAAACCCAGTCCTCCATGGTTGGGAGCCTCTTGTGCCTCGTGTTCGTCCATCATGTTCCTTATTTCTAAGGGCGAGTGTGAGCTCATCATTCTCTCTATCGGGAATGAAGTCCCCATCTTTAACAGCCTTTACTGCTTTTCTCATCCTCTCGATTGGCAAGGGGTCTTATTTATGTCGTATGTTATATACACACATCTCTTCCGAGTCCAACGTGCCCCCATGCCCGTAAAACCAATTCCTTGCACGTTCTACCCAATCGCCTGTCTCTGGGGTGATATTTTTAGCACGCAGCTCATTCTCAAGTTTCTCCCACTTAGGAATGCCAGCCCTGTAGCCACCTTGCCCCATAGTATGGTGATACTTCTTGTTAGCAGCATTCAGCTTATTCGTTGCAGACATTTTCTTAGCTTTTTCTGATGTCTTGTATTTCACAAACTCAGACCAGAATGGTTTTATCTTCTCAAACTGAATATTCTTGAAATCGGGAGTCTTCTCTTTCACGACATAGTCAAGGTGCAATCTTTTCTTCCAGTTGGTGAAACACTGGGCCATCTTCTTCAAAGCCCACTCCCTGACCTTAGCCTCCATGGCTCTCCCATGTTCTAAGGCGTCCTCAACTGGATCCTCCGCATTTGGATCCAGCTCTATCTTCGGTAGTTTGAAATTAACCATGAGCCTCTTCCACAGTAAATCTTTGGCGTGGTTAGGGACAAATAAATATGTTCCCTCTTCTTACACATCAGCAGGCCTATTCCAATTTCGAATGGTGATCGGGATTAAGTCCCTAACGATTACTCCGCATTGTGCCACAAATTTGTTTGCGACAACTTCGGGAGCCGTCGGTTTGCCGTCTTCAGCGACATCTTCGATCCTGAACCTCTCATGGTCTTCCAACTTTTTGGTTGGGCCTCGTCTGCTCTTTTCAGTAGATTTCTTCGATCCGGAGGGCTAAAAGAAGAAAGATCGTCGTTACTATTTCTATATAGATAGCAGATGATTAATTAATGAATTAATTATATTACATGCACCTCGCCAGAGCGGTCGTCTTCTCGATTACACAAGGCATCGCCTTGTCCCTCGCAGAAGGCAACACCTTCAACCTCAAACAAGTCATCTATTCCGGCAAAAAGAGGATCACCCTCACCGGAGTTGTTCAGAAACGTCGATACATCTAAATTTTCTTTCCCGCGGATCACACCTTGGATCAACTCTTCCTTTTCTTCGTCTCTGACGTGTGGGTCCATATTTTCTGCATAGGTGGAAAAACGGATAAGTCAAAACGGATAAACCCTAATTCAGAGAAACCCTAATATATACATACACAATAATAAAAATATATACATACACACTATATATACATACACAATATATACATACACACTAAAAGGGAAGGGGTGGCTGGAGCGCGTGGCGATGGACGGAGACGGAGGCGCTGTGGCGGTCGGGGAGGAGGGATAGGTGGAATGCTCAAACAAGGATGATGATATGACAAGTTGAATTGCATTGAAATGAAACCCTAAAACTTGCTCGGCAATTTAAACGGGGTTCCGAGGATTGAAAACCCTAACTCGGGAAACTCCGGAAACACATGAGAGGGGTTGATTTAGTTCTCTAATTAAACTTGTCATTAAAGTTTATTAGCAATGCATGATTATAGCTTAAAAAGGTAGAACTCATTTTTCTGAACATTTTGATTAGCAATGCATGATTATAGCTTAAAAAGGTAAAACCAACTTATATACTTTTTACACCCAGGCTACAGCTAGCCAGAGAGACAAACAGTTGGCCCCTAGGCCAACTCATCCTCCACGTGGGCAGGGTGGGACCCAGGCCAGGTTGACTGGGGGTTGACCACGTGCCGACGCCGGGGTGACATCACCGTGATGTCATTGACGCCGGTGAGCCTCAGAACGACAAAGGGGACGGCGGTGGAGCGCGAGCTAGGCCGTGTGCGTGTGCGTGCTAGAGAGAGGAGGTTGAGGCGAGCCAAAGAGTAGCGGCACCGCCTCGAAAAGGTCACCGGAGAGGAGAGCACGACGACGGTGAGCGGCGATGGTGGCAGGTGGTCGACGGGGATGAGGAACAAGAGCGAGAGGGGGCGAGAGATAGGGTCCACGAGAACCAGCAGCTCACCACGACGGCCGGCTACTAGGGCCGGCTAGGGTTTCGCCAGAGAGGGAGAGAACGCACGCGAGGGGGAGAAAGAGGGAGAGAATGCACGACGATGCACGGCGGCGGACAGAGGTGACGGCGGGGCGGCCGGCGACGTCTCCATGTGCGCGCGCGTCGGGATCATATCAACTAAAATAATCATCAACTAAATATCATCACTAGTGCGCGTGCGCGTCGGGATCTACATTATCTAAATACACACCTAAATCATCTAACAACTATACACCTAAAATCTAAATAATATATACATACACCTAGAATAACATATACCTAAAATAATATATACATACACCTAATAAAATAATATATGTCAAAAAATACATCTACACATGTCAAAAAAATACACATGTCAAATACATACACCTAAATCTAAATACATCTACACATGTCAAAAAAATCTAAACACATCTGCCTAATATATATATATACACCTAAATCTAAATACATCTACATAGGGTATACCGGCGCTGTGGACGCGGACGGCGCGGTCGGCCGGGGAAGGACGAGAGGGCGGCGGTCGGGGAAGGACGCGGCGTGGCGGCGTGGTCGGGGAAGGACGCGGGCGCGGCGGCGCGGTCGGGGAAGGACGCAGGCGGCAGTGGCGGCCGGAGCGCGCGGCGGTGGCGGCCGGAGCGCGCGTGGCGAGGATGACGGAGACGGCCGAGGGCGCGCGGCCGAAGACGGAGGCGGAGGCAGAGGCGGAGGCACTGACGACGACGGAGGGCGCGGGCAGCCTGGCGGCGTTGTCGATGAAACCAGAGAAGAAGCAGAGAAGTGAGATGGTAAAGAAGAAGAAGAGGCGCGCAAGTTATAAAGGGGAGGGAGTATACGTCCCGGTTGGTGGCTCCAGCCGGGACTAAAGGGTCATACGTCCCGGTTGGAGCCACCAACCGGGACGTATACTCCAATTTTTTAAGCAGACAAAGGAGCGCGCGCAGGGGGTCTTTAGTCCCGGTTGGTGGCTCCAACTGGGACATATGACCCTGTTTTAAAAAAAAATCAGCAATTTTCTCTATGTTCCCGCCTTATTTTTTATTTTCGAATTTAAATTTGTAATGTTTTTTAAATGATAATTACTTTGGAATTTAGAAAAACTTTAAACATAAAAAGTGTTTGAATTTGAATAACTAATTCAAAACCATTTACTGTTTTTAAAAATAATTAATGTAACCATTTAAACTATGAACCATTTAAAATTAAAAATGAATTAACTTATATTTTTTGAATATTAATTTGGAATTTAGAAAAACTTTAAACATAAAAAGTGTTTGAATTTGAATAACTAATTCAAAACCATTTTCTATTTTTAAAAAATAATTAATGTAACCATTTAAAATTAAAAATGAATTAACTTATATTTTTTGAATATTAATTTGGAATTTAGAAAAACTTTAAACATAAAAAGTGTTTGAATTTGAATAACTAATTCAAAACCATTTTCTATTTTTTAAAAATAATTAATGTAACCATTTAAAATATGAACCATTTAAAATTAAAAATGAATTAACTTATATTTTTTGAATATTAATTTGGAATTTAGAAAAACTTTAAACATAAAAGTGTCTGGATTTGAATAACTAATTCAAAACCATTTTCTGTTTTTAAATATAATTAATGTAACCATTTAAACTATGAACCATTTAAAACTAAAAATAAATTAACTTATATTTTTTGAATATTAATTTGGAATTTAGAAAAACTTTAAACATAAAAAGTGTCTGGATTTGAATAAATAATTCAAAACCATTTTCTATTTTTAAAAAATAATTAATGTAACCATTTAAACTATGAACCATTTAAAATTAAAAATTAATTAACTTATATTTTTTGAATATTTATTTGGAATTCAGAAAAACTTTAAACATAAAAAGTGTTTGAATTTGAATAAATAAATCAAAACCATTTTCTATTTTTAAAAAATAATTAATGTAACCATTTAAAATATGAACCATTTAAAATTAAAAATGAATTAACTTATATTTTTTTAATATTAATTTGGAATTTAGAAAAACTTTAAACATAAAAAGTGTTTGAATTTGAATAACTAATTCAAAACCATGTTCTGTGTTTTAATTTGGATTTGAATTAACTTATATTTTTTATATATTAATGGGTGGGAAAAAAAGGACGGAAAATAATGGGCGGAATGAAATTTTTATTAGGATAGAACTGGAATTAAAGTACATAACGCAACTAACACAAAGTTACATAGAAGAACTGGAAATTAAGATACATGGACAGATTAAGCCATAATCAGACGAACTTTTTTTGCAATGTTGGAGTAGTTCGGTCATGCTCCTGCCTACACCTGTAATACTCGCCACTGTAGTCGTCGTACTCGTCGCGGCCGTCGTCGCTGTTGTCGTCGGGGTCGCCGTAGTTAAACCTTAAAGGCTGAGTACGAGTGGGCTGGACTTGAGGGTAGCGCATGCGGGGGCTAGAGTCGGCGGCCGTGTCATAGGCCATGACGCTCTGGAGAGTCCGACCGCGCCACCACAACCGACGGACGGCCTCGTTGAAGTTCGGAGGAGGTGGGCCATCCTCCTCGTGCCTGGCGAGCGCCCTCTCACGCTGATCCATGAAGAAGGCTTCCCAAGTCGGGAAATAGTCGGGATGCCATCTGGGATTCCTCCGCTGCTCTGGCATGAGCTCGAAGTAGTAGTGGTTTGTGATGGCCATCCAACGCGCCACACCTAGAGGGACAGGAGGAACCGGCATGCCTCTGGCACTCAGCATCCAGCCGACGGGGACACAGTAGCCCGGCGGGCAGGGGTAGTTCGAGGCGCAAAGTGCCTCCGCCTCCCTGGGAGTTAGTGCTATAGTGGAAGTCATGGGAAAGAGTGATGAGGTTGCAGTTATGAGTCTAGAGATGTGCAATGACAATGGAGGCCAACCCTACATATATATAGTGAGAAATGGCAGGAAGATAACTGAAGGGAAGAACTGGCGGGAGAAATGGCGGGAAAAAATGGCGGGAAGAAAAATGGCTCATTTAGAACTTGCATTGGATCTCTGAAGAAACCACATATTGCGAGTCTAAAAATGATTTCTTCAAAAAATCACGGGCGATAGATCATGTACCTGTAGTACAAACCGGACCCACTTCCTACCTATTCGCAGACATTTGTCCTTTTTACCCGGGATGGACGAAAAGGTTTGAGATGTCCCGGTTGGGAGATAGTCCATGTAAGGTGGTCTAGTATTTTAGAAAAATGGGACGGTAGCATTCTGAAACGGTATTTTGGTGGCTGCTTCATAAAACGACCCGTTTTTTGCGGTTGGAAAATAGAAAAGGGCTTTTCCGTGCGACAAAAAGGAAAACTTCCTCCTGCAACATTGTTCTCCATACCAATATCCACATGCATGCATAATATGGGCACAACATCATAAACTATGTCGTGATTCAGCACATAACATCGGTCATTTGGACCGAAAGCCATGAAACCTCGAACATGATAGGTCATTTTGTGAAGGTTTTTTCGAGACATGATCAATATACCAAGTCTGGTATTTTTCCTTTCAACTATGTCACATAATATGACACCACGCGAAGGATTTTCATTGTTCGGATTTTTTTTTGAATTTATTATGCCCGTTTTGAATTTTCTGAATTTCTAACTATGGTCGAACCGGCGTGCATGAAGATAGGGGACGAGCATCGTTAGATCTTGCATTGGATCTCTGTAGAAACCACATATTGCGAGTCTAAAAATGATTTTTTTCAAAAAGTCACGGGCGATAGATCATGTACCTGTAGTACAAACCGGACCCACTTCCTGCCGATTCGGCAGACATTTCTCCTTTTTACCCGGGATGGACGAAAAGATTTGAGATGTCCCGGTTGGGAGATAGTCCATGTAAGGCGCTCTAGTATTTTAGGAAAATGGGACGGTACAATTCTGAAACGGTATTTTGGTGGTTACTTCACAAAACGACCTGTTTTTTGCGCTCGGAAAATGGAAAAGGGCTTTTCCGTGCGACAAAAAGGAAAACTTCCTCCTACAACATTGTTCTCCATACCAATGTCCACATGCATGCATAATATGGGCACAGCATCACAAACTATGCCGTGATTCAGCACATAACACCGGTCATTTGGACCGAAAGCCATGAAACCTCGAACATGATAGGTCATTTTGTGCAGGTTTTTTCGAGACATGATCAATATACTAAGTCTGGTATTTTTCCTTTCAACTATGTCACATAATATGACACCACGCGAACGATTTTCATTGTTTGGATTTTCAATATACTAAAGGTTCATCTTTAGTCCTGGTTGGAGGGATTTCGGCAGGCTAGGCCAGGCAGCACTAATGATAGGGGTGAGTGTCGACATTATGTCCTGCGGCGTGTACCTTGTCCCTGATGGTGTCACCAACCGGGACTAAAGATGAACCTTTAGTCCCGGTTGGAGACACCAACCGGGACAAAACACGAGTCAGCACTAATAATAGGAGTGAGTGTCGACATTATTTCGTAAGTGTCGACACTATGCCGAGCTGCTTGTACTATAAATAGGCATCCTTGTGAGTCCAGTCCTCCAGCCAGTTTGAGGCATCTCCAAGATGGTTTTCGAGAGGAGGGACACCACTACGGCCAGTTTCAGGGAGATGCCGATGGAGCCCAGTCCTCCGGCATCTCCGAGAAACTGGTCATAGAGGCACTCCCTAATATGTGAAATTAGTTAGCTCCCAGGTGTATTGATCTAGTTAGAGAAGTTACAAGCTGCAAGATGGTTTTCGAGAGCAGGGACACCACTACGACCAGTTTCAGGGAGATGCCGCCGGATCCCAGTCCTCCAACATCTCCAAGAAACTGGTCATAGAGGCACTCCCTAATATGTGACCGCGCGCGTTTGGAGATCAGATCTTAATGGTAAGTACGAATCGGGACAACTTCTTCATAGTCCCGGTCCAGCCACAAAACGGGACTAACATTCAAGACATTTATTAATATTAAAAACTGAGACTACAAAACCGGGACTAAAGGCCCCCCTATATATAGTCCCAGTCAAGCCACAAACCGCGAAAGATATCCTTCGGTGAAGCCACAAACCGCGAAAGACATGAACTAGAGTTACATAATATGAGCATGAACTTCTTGGCATATGTCCTTCCTTATGATCGCTTTAGACGTAACCATGGAGCATCTTCTTTACTTAACGGAATACTTGGGTCAGTTTTCACTGTGAAGGGAGGAATTTCATCAAACTTATTATAATCTTCTGACATGTCTGTCTTGTCCTTGATTCCCACGATGTTTCTTTTCCTTGAAAGAACTATGTGACGCTTTGGCTCATCATATGATGTATTCGTTTGCATATTTTTTCTTTTTTTCGGTCTGGAGGACATGTCCTTCACATAGTAAACCTGAGATACATCATTGGCTAGGACGAATGGTTCATCTCTATAACCAAGATTGTTGAGACCCATTGTTGTCATTCCGTACAACTGGTCTATCTTTACCCCTTCCCCATTCAGGTTGACCCATTTTCAGCGAAACAAAGGGACCTTAAAAGAGACTCCATAGTCTAGTTCCCATATCTCCTCTATGTAACCATAGTATGTGTCCTTTTGTCCATTCTCGTCTATTGCATCAAAGCGGACACCACTATTTTGGTTGGTGCTCTTTTTATCTTGGGCGATTGTGTAGAATGTATTCCCATTTATTTCGTACCCTTGGAAATTCAATACAGTAGAAGATGGTGACGCGGCCAACAACTATAGCTGATCTCCAACAGTGGTGTCATTCAAGAGATGTGTCCGCATCCAACCACCGAAAGACTTCATGTGTTCATCTGTAATTAGTGATTCAGGCTTCCCCGGGTTTTTGGAGCGTAGAATATTCTTGTGTTCCTCGATATACGGAGCTGCCAAGGTGGAATTATGTAGAACTATGTAGTGTGCTTTAGTGAAAGAATCCCCGTCCCTAGATATCATTGCTTTCTTTCCCAGCATGCCTTTTCCACTTAGTCTTCCCTCATGCCACGAGTCAGAAACACCAATCGGCTTAAGGTCAGGAATAAAGTCAACACAAAACTCAATGACCTCCTCTGTTCCATATCCCTTGGAGATGCTTCCTTCTGGTATAACACGGTTATGAACATATTTCTTTAAGACTCCCATGAACCTCTCAAAGGGGAACATATTGTGCAGAAATACCGGACCGAGAATGGCAATCTCTTCCACTAGGTGAACCAGGAGATGCGTCATAATATTGAAGAAGGATGGTGGGAACGCCAATTCAAAACTAACAAGACATTGTACCACATCCTTATGTAACCTTGGCAGAATATCTGGATTGATTAGCTTCTGAGATATTGCATTGAGGAATGCACACAGCTTCACAATGGGTACTCGAACATTTTCCGGTAGAAGCCCCCTCAATGCAATCGGAAGCAACTTCGTCATAATCACGTGACAGTCATGAGACTTCAGGTTTTGGAACTTTTTCTCTGCCATATTTATTATCCCCTTTATATTAGATGAGAAGCCCGACGGCACCTTGATACTGTAAAGGACTTCAAAAAAGATTTCCTTCTCTGCTTTTGTAAGAGCATAGCTGGCACGACTTAAGTGACGCCCTTTATCCGTCTTGTTCTGTGTATGCATGTTCTTTGGGTCTTTCATAATTTGTTGGTCCTCCCGTGCTTCTGGTGTATCTTTTGTCTTCCCATACACGCCTAGGAATCCTAGCAGGTTCACGCAAAGATTCTTCGTCACGTGCATCACGTCGATTGAAGAGCGGACACGCAGGACTTTCCAATATGGCAACTCCCAAAATATAGATTTCTTCTTCCACATGGGTGCGTGTACTGTAGCGACGTCGTTCGGAAATGATTGACCGCCGGGACCCTTTCCAAAGATTACTTCTATGTCCTTGACCATACCAAATACATCATCACCAGCAGGGAGCTCAGGCTTCTTCCGGTGATCTTCCTCACCTTTGAAATGCTTGCCTTTCTTTCTTACGGGATGATTGGTCGGAAGAAATCATCGATTCGCCAGGTACACAACCTTCTTGCATTTATGCAAATATGTACCTTCAGTCTTATCTAAACAGTGTGTGAATGCCTTATATCCCTTGTTTGTCTGTCCTGAAAGGTTACTAAGAGCAGGCCAACCATTGATGGTTACGAATAACAACCCTCGTAGATCAAATGGCTCCTATTTGTTCTCATCCCACGCACATACACCTAGTTTTCCCCGCAACTGTAAGAGTTCTTCAACTAATGGCTTAAGGTACACATCAATGTCGTTGCCCGGTTGCTTCGGGCCTTGGATGAGCACTGGCATCATAATGAACTTACGCTTCATGCACAACCAAGGAGGCAGGTTGTAGATACATAGAGTCACGGGCCAGGTGCTGTGACTGCAGATCTGCTCCCCAAAAGGATTCATGCCATCCGTACTTAGACCAAACCATAAGTTCCTTGCGTCACCTGCAAAGTCTGGGAAGTCTCTCTCGATTTTTCTCCACTGTGACCCATCAGCAGGGTGTCTCAACTTCCCGTCTTTCTTACGGTCTTCTTTCTGCCATCGCAACAACCTGGCATGCTCTTTGTTTCTGAACATGCGTTTCAACCTTGGTATTATAGGAGCATACCACATAACCTTAGCAGCAACCCTCTTCCGGAGGGGCTCTCCCTCAACATCATCAGGGTCAACTCGTCTGATTTTATACCGCAACGCATTGCATACCGGGCATTTATCTAAATTCTCATACTCCTTACCGCGGTAGAGGATGCAGTCATTAATGCATGCATGTATCTTTTGCACATCTAATCCTAGAGGACAAAGAGTCTTCTTTGCTTCGTAGGTACTCTCGGGAAGTTTGTTATGTTTTGGAAACTTCGGCTTCATTATTTTTAGCATCTTTTCAAATGAGGAGTCAGTTAGACCACACTCTGCCTTCCATCGCAACAATTCTAGTGTGGTACCGAGCTTTGTGCTGCCATCTTTACAATTTGGGTACAACAATTTCTTGTGATCTTCTAACATGCCCTCTAACTTCAACTTCTCATTTTCTGTTTCACAGTCTCGCTTTGCATCAGAAATGACCCTACCAAGTTCATCAGCCGGCTCATCTGATGCCCGTTCTTCACCTCCTTCCTCTCCATTGTCTTCCATTGCAGTATCACTGTATTCAGGAAACATATGATGATAGTTGTTATCATCATCTTCTTCTTCACCATCTTCCATCATAACCCCTCTTTCCCCGTGCTTGGTCCAGCAATTATAGTTGGGCATGAAACCTTTCATAATCAGGTGGCCGCGAATGATTTTCGAGGAAGAGTACTCCTTGTTGTTCCGACATTGAACACATGGACAACGTATAAAACCATTCTCTTTGTTTGTCGTAGCCACATCGATAAATTTATCCACGCCTTTCATATACCCGGCTACGCGCCGGTCACCGTACATCCATTCCCGACCGTTCATCTGCATCATATAAGTAAGTTTATCAAAAAACAGGACATCATAAATAGTGAAATGACCAATTCACATCGACACATGCATTGTATCAATGATAGAGGAAAGATAAGATTGCTAACCTCGATCGAGGTAAATAAAGAGGAGAAAGCTCAAGTGCGTCTCAGACACCTTCTATATTTTTGTTCTATGAGAAATTGAACGGGATTATTCACTCAAACATTTCATCAAACACCTTGAATGCATGCATTGGGGAGAAAAAACTAGCACACCGCTCACACCTTCCACCAAGAGAAAAAACAGAGTGGAGGTAGAGGGGGCCGGGGCGTTGTATTTATATAGGACGGGAGCATACGTCCCGGTTGGAGCCACCAATCGGGACTAAATGTGTGTGCCATGCCACGTGGCTGTCGCCAAACCTTTAGTCCCGGTTGGTGGCTCCAACCGGGACGTATGCCCTCTTACCAACCGGGACGCATGCCTCCGGGCCCCGTGCCCGCTCGAACTGGGACGCGTGCCAGCATTAGTCCCGGTTGGTGGCGCAACCGAGACTAATGCTCTGAGAGGGCGTGAACAGATGGCATGTTTTCTACTAGTGAGCCCTGACAATGCAAAGACCCATCTTCTGATACAGACCCCAGAAGACCACGATGAACTAATGACGATAGGCGAGAGTCACAAAGGTGGCCAAGACGATGATGCCACTGCTGAAAGGAGCTGGTAGCAGAGGCGATTACCGGAGAAGAACTGGCAGATGAAGTGGCAGCGGAAGGAACACGAAGTCAGTCTAACTCCCAAAGTCCTGAAGAGTCACGGCTGCAAGGGCCAGCTCCAACCAGGGCCTGTGTGCGACGGTCCTGGACAACACAAGAATCATCATCAATAATGACGCGACAACCAGAGTTAGTAAGCTGGCTAGCAGAGAACAGATTCATCTTAAGAAGAGGAACATGAGAAATATCAGGAACAGAAAAAAGAAGTAGAAAGGGTGCCTCGACTAGAAACAGGAAAAGAGGTACCATCATCATGAAAACACGGACATGAGAAGGGAGAGAACGAATGGCGGATAGAAAAGAAGACTCAGAGGTCATATGAAAGGAAGCTCCAGAATCCAGATACCATGGGGACGTACCTGACTGTGTAGAAGGTGGTGGTCGCGCAGTGCCTAAAGAATCAGTAACAGAACCAGCACTGCCTGTCGAAGAAGACCCTGTAGCAGCAAGCAGACCGTGAAGACTCCTGATAATGTCCTGATCAGAGAGAGCAACTGCTGAAGATCCGGAAGGAGCCGACTGCCCACGAGCCTAGTGCTGCTGACGTAAACTAGGATCTCGTGCATAACAGGTAGTCCAAGTGTGTCCATCCTTGTTACAGTAAGAGTAGTGACGAAGAGAACCACGGCGACCCTGACCACGAGCCTGCTGGTGCTGACTCTGACCCTGAGACTGCTGGTGCTAACTCTGACCCTGACCTGGAGGAGTGGGTAGTATCGGCGGCGGCACAGAGGACCGCGGCTGAGTCGAGGGAGCAGACGGCATAGGAGGACCACGAGTAGCAAGCATAGATGGAACCGCAAGAAGACCAACACCACGGAGACGGGTCTTCTCAGCCCGAAGCTCAGACAACACCTCAGAGAGCGGAACACGACCACGAGCATTCAGCTAAGCACGCCGGGGCTCAAACTCCTAGCGGAGCTGACACAGAAACTCATAGATGCGGTGAAACTCCAAATCCGAGCGCACAATCTGGCAGCACGAGCATGTGCCACAAACAGCAGTATAGAGAGAATCAAGCTGACGCCAGATAGCAGCACTCTGAGTATAGAACTCATCAATAGTGGAATCACCCTGCTGAAGAGCATGCTCCTGGCAAACCACAGACAGATAAAGAGCATCCCCAGACGGCTGATAGCGCTGACGAAGATGTTCCCACTGAGCGGCAACAGTAGGGAGACTCATAAACTCAGCAGCATACTGGGGCAGAACACTGGAGGTGAGAACAGCAGCAGCACGAGCATCCTCATCGACCCACTGAGTATAGGCAGTCAGAGCGTGGCGATAGGTCTCGAGATCAACAGAGTACTGTTTGAACTTTGGCTCATAAGTAGCAACAACACTATCATCGGCACTCTGAGTAGCATCCTTGGCCTCCTGAGAAGCATTAGCGCCGAGAACAATCGGCATCGGCGGAAGAGGAGCCACAGGAGCAGGGGGCACGGCGGACAGCAGACCTCGCCGGAGAGCACACCCCAAAGACGGAGACCGCGCATGTGAACGCGCATAAAGGCAGCGAAATCAGGATAATTCGTGCCATCGAAGATCACCGAGCAGCGACGAATCGCAACATAGCCCGATGCAGAAGACATCTCTCTCTCTCTCAAATTTTTTTTGTGTTTTTTTTCTCAACGCTCGAACAGAGCTAGCAACAGGCAGTCAGAGCAGTTTGCAGCGAACTGGAGGCCGGCGGGGGGGAGCAGTTTTAGGCTGGCGGAGGGGAGCCAGGCGGGCGGAGGAGAGCCGGGCGGAAGGCCAGCGGGGGGGGGGAAGCAGTTGTAGGCCGGTGGAGGGGAGCCAGGCGGGCGGAGGAGAGCCGGGCGGACGGAGGGGAGCCGGGCGGAGGAGAGCCGGGCGGCGGACGCACTCGCCGGCGGGCGGACAGCAGCAGGTTGGAGGCTAGCAGGATCAATCCCGCGCGTGGCTCCGGGCTGAGCGGGAGAGGCAGAGTGGGCGTCGTTGTCGGGGGCCGGCGGCGTGCAGCAGGTCCTGCGGGCGTCGGGCGTGCTGGTCCTGCAGGCGTCGTTGTCGGGGGACGACGGGCGGTTGTGCAGCAGGTCCGTGCTACAGTCCAGATCGATCTGGGGAGGGTCAGATCCTGTCAGATCCCAGGTACAGATCAATGGAGCAGTCCAGATCCGATCCCAGGTGCAGATCGATCTGTCCTGGAGTAGAAGTCCTGATCCCGTGGGATCCCTTGCGATCTGGAAAAGTCGGGTGAATACCAAGACGAGGTCGGATCTGGAGGAGACCGATTTAGAGAGGAGACAGCGGCAACCGGCGGCGGCGACGACGGCAAGGCCGTCGGCGACAGGGACGGTGGCGGCTACAGCGACGAAGTTGCGTGTAGGAGGAGGCTAACCTAGCTCTGATACCATGTCAGGAATATGCAACTTGTATTCCTCTAGGGGACAAAGGCCACAATATATATTACAGGTACATGTGCAAATATGAAGGAAGCCGCCTAACATACGGGAAAACTACAATATACAGATATATACATCTAACATGGTCATCATCGCCGACAACCATCTACACCAACAACGTCGTCGCATCGTTGCCACTACCACCGATCATGGTCATCGTCAATGCCAACATGTTCTTCTCCACGAGCGACGCCACGCTCATACAAGCGGAAAATACCGGTCTAATCCCCGAAATCAACTACTGCAACAATTTAATCGCCATCAACAACTACCTCGTCGTGTTCATCCACCACGACCTCGCCGCTAGAGTCGCAGTCTAATTTTTATTTTTGCACTAAATTAATTTTTTCTTCTTGCAACTACTTCATCTACTCCGACAAATCGGCGGACAACTTCTATGCACTAACCGTTCACGAAGAACTCCTCTGTTGCTCCCTCCGGCTCTGACTCGCATGGCTCGTGATGTTCCCTGTCTTCGCACATACGGTATTGGCAACATCGACGCGTGCCTTCATCCCGGTGCGCTCTCGAGTTTGAAAAGCTCGACAAGGCATGTCGCCTACCTCGACTACTCCAACTCAAACTACATCTACCTCAACTACTATAGCGAATTCTCCAGTCTCAACGGCGACATCGACCATAACACAATAACATCATCAACTTCATCAACGGCGACTACATCACCAATGGGATCATCGACCACGACTACAACGCCCTACTTCCGGCTAAATCGACATCGACATCCTCTCCCATCTCCGCATTTGGATTATGCTCCAGTCAGACCATTCGTGTCACTACCGATCCGACTGCGGGGGAGTGTTAGAGTATATCACGGTTTGAAATATATTTGGTAGTTTAAGTTTGTAACCCAATTCTATCTCTAGTAGTCTTCTTGTCCCAAATCTTCTAGTACTATATAAACAGCCCAAGGGATCACGATGTAATTACCTCTTGTAATATCAATATAGTTAATATTCCGCAATTCTACACCCATGACACAATCTAGCTGAGAAGACCCATGTACGATGATGACTTGGAGACACGAGTTTGGACCGCACCGGCACCCATCCTAGGCCAGTGGAAACTGTGAATGATCTAGGCTCCTCTCGCCATGTATGATCCTACCCGCAGCCGCTATCCAAGTCCTTGGCGTCTAGCGTCTTGGGGACAAAACACGCTCAAGGGAAAGGATCTACATGGAAATATCACCATGAGAGACTTGGCGCAACTTGACCTCCGAGGACTGGTTTTACAAGCATGAACATTGGTGAGATAAAAATCTAGATATCTGGGCCAGTGTGGGGCTACAATGGCGACCAACAAAAAATTCATGGTTTCTTAAAGGCTTTCGAGGGATGACACCAAAATGCCAGAGACATTGTTAATTCGCGGTCCAAGTTAATGAAATCAGCTCCCGCACCTCCACCCCTCCCGCACCCGCGCGGTGGCGCCGCGTCGCGCAGGGTGGTCCCCCTTCCCGGCCGAGTCCTCCCTCCCGTGCTCTCTCCTCCCGCCGCCGCCGCCTGGATCGTCACCAGACAAAGATCTGGTGGCATGGCGGCGGCGGCGGCGACTCTGTCCGCGATCTGGCGGGAAGGCGGCGGCGTCCACCCCTGAGGTTCGGCGGTGGTGTTGCGGCGATCAGCGGCCGGTGATCCTCGGCCCAGATGGTGGCATGCGGCGGCGGGGATTCGGGCCTAGCCGCGACCTGTCATGTCCGTTGCCCTCGATGCCGGGACTCAGGCTACCTGGGCCTTGTTCGCGACACTAGGGCGCTTGGGGAATCTACCCCGGCATGGTGGTGGTGACCACCTTCTCCGTCGGAGTGGCCGGCCGGGTGGTCTTGCCATCTTGCGGCAGATCCTGTTAGTTTCCAGCGGGTGGCGTGGAAGTTGTTGGCTCGGTTTCAATAAAGGAGGTGGTCCTAGATCCCTCTCAAGCCAAGACGAAGATATGCCGGATGTTGGTCTCCATTGATATGATTTCTGTGTCGTGTTTTGGAAGGCTCTGCCGGCGAACTCCATAAGTGCACTCATGCTGTGAGTTTGCTGGAAGGATTGAATTCGATCATACGCACCCATGTTTTACTCTGACCATTTAGTTTCAGAGGGTGTGTTTCGAAGCTTTGTTGGATGTTATTATCATGGAGCATGTTCTCGTTCCATGGTGCTGATGGAGAAAGTCATGGAGACCAAGATCCGAGGACTGACAATGATGGTTCGAGTCTAGGTGGTGATGAGGAATTGGCTAGGTGACTTGTGAATTGGAGCAGTGGCATATAAGTGGGGACGACTGCACATGAGAGGTTCATGGTTCTACCTCTCAGGGTGAAAACTCAGGGTCTGACCTTAATTGGTTGTGCCTGGCAATAGCCTTATTGAAGGTATTGTTTTGAGAGCGTGGACTTTCTTCAGGGTGAAAACCTAGATCTTTGATCGGGCGATGACAGTGTTTGTGCACTGTTCCCTTCTTTGAGGCGTCGTTTTTGGAGAAGATGGACTTCTGGTGCTATCTTGGTGGTGGTAGTAATGTTGTTTCAATGAATGAGTTACTATAGCAGGACTTTTCTTTTTTATATTTCTTTTCTTTGGCTATGTGCATCCGTGTGGCCGCTAGGGCAATGCGTTGTTGCAGAGGCTGGGTGTAATTGGTATCCTCTGATATTAATATATGCTCCTTTCCAAAAAAAATAATGAAATTACATGGCTAGAAACAAAAGTACCACATGTATTGCTTAAAATGCCAATGTTTTTGACAACTGTTATTTATAACGATTGTTGACAAACATTTCCCTATTATTGTGCACATAGCCACTGAATGATCTACATACTATCATAGCATGCTTAGTTTTTGTCGAGGTTTCCCTTGAAAAGGAAAATTTTTAAGTATCCCTATATTTTTGTTGATGCATTATCGTTATGGATGCAGAATGTGCAGTAACAACGCCCGTCGCTGCACTCGCCAGATCCATGGAAAATTTCGCGACATCCAGGCCCACACCAACCCATATCACATGGCTGCCCTGGTGGTGTGGGATGCAATGTTGTTTGAGCTTTTTGTTCACAATCATCGGGATAAAAACCCATGTGATCACTCGCTGATAACGCCCTAGCTGTTACATCTGCAATATCGACAAAGAGGATATGCTAAAAATATAAAATTATTATCAACGACATCTAAATTAGCTACATAAAAATATATCTGCCATATTTTCAAAAATCTCGTAGAGAGACCTATCTATGAAAATCGAGGGAAACAACAAGGAGCACACAAAAGTTGTTCATCATTAATCCTATGTCAAGTGTTCTTATGTATACTTTTATATAAAAATGAGACTTCAAGGATGGCAAGTATATAAAATCTTGAGACATATCATGTTTTATGTTGTTTTTACATTGTTTATTCTTCTTTCAAATTTTGAGACAATCATAACGAATTAAAATGACCATGTGCATATATACACTTCACGAACATCAGAATCTATATATCAAGTTCACATGCACACATCATAATTTAACAAAGAAAATGTAGAGAGTAAATCACCAAGATGTCAAAATAACTATCCTACAATATATCATAACCCATGAAAGTAGTAAGTACCTGCCAAAACCACAATCACAAGAGCTAATATCCACATCTTGGAAATCCATAGATTGTTTACGAACTTTGGCATTGTTGCTGTTGGTTAAGACTAATGAGAATCCAGTTGATTCACCGTATTTTTATAGTACATATGGTGTGCATATCATTATTGGTATACATTTATGGCATTTATTACATGTTAATTTTTATAGTACATATTGTGTGCATATCATTATTGGTATACATTTATGGCATTTATTACATGTTAAATAGTACCAATTTAAGTGTATTATGATGAGGAGTCATATACTTATTATTGTACAAACTCAAAGGAGTAATATATAGTTTAGTCAAATATTAATGTGATTGTGATAGGTATCAAGACAAACATTTACAAGTACTATATTGTTGGGAGCAAATTAACTACATTGGATAAGGTCATATGTATTTTTGAAGTTAGTATTCCACTACAACAAAAAGCTTAGTAGTGGAACTCATCGTCCGAACAGCTAGCACTGACGACCAAACTGATTTTCGTCCGTCGATGTTAGCTACTCTATATGACGAGACATGATTAACCAACGACTTTCCAATGGCGTGCACATAAGTTGTGTACGTTGAAGATGCTCCATTAAATGATGATTAGAAACTCGCATGTATGTCAATAGTAAGTGTCATTTATGTGTCTGTATAACATGTGACCATTATTTTTAGTGTTCCTGCAATGCGCTGGTTATGTATTGGATGTTGTTTGTAAATAATCACCAATGATTTCATATCAAGAGAGACTGTCATTAGTAGATGACTATGGGTAGTCTATACTAATTGTAATTGGTATATTATCGCTAACACTTAACTATTTAGTAGCCTAACATGCCTATCTTGTCTCTGATGTGTATATCTAATGTCACATTGTCATTAGAATGTCAGTACTGATGTTTTTTATTTTTAAAGATTATCACTGATAGTGTTTGTAGTGATCCAGCACACCACTGCATGTTGTAGTGCGTATGTTGTTGGCATATATAACACTCACGGAATACAATTCCACGAACATTACACCCAACATAGTAGTACAACAAAAACATCGCAAGTTGAAAGTATGATTATATTATTTCACAAAACATCCTTAAAACAGATCTGCGGAACTTCCTTCACATAATGAGGTTTGCCAAGTAAGTTCCTTTCAAACACTAATGGTTGTCTATTGCTTTATCAGCAACGTCCTAATGGTTGGGTTTCTTTAGCATGGAATGAAATCCCATCTTTGTCTAAGTTGATCTCCACCATCACTTTTTGTAATATCTGACTTCTGAATCTGTTGACTACTTTTCTCCTCTTCACTTATATCGGCTATGATACCGTGCTAAGAAACGCCCATTGGAAAAGGCCTTAGCTAATGAACAACAACACCCTCTTTCTTCATTAAATGACGTGTCATATAGGCAAAGCATATCGGATATTGCGCTAAAAACACCCATTGTGAAAGGCCTCATTCATGTTAGAACTTTTTATGTCCCAACCGGCTGATGGCATTCTTGCATTTGTGCTAATTCTCAGTTGCAATCAAGTTGCAGCTTATAAAATTTGTACTAAAACTAGTTGCATTCGTGCGGATGTGATTTTGAATTCGAGGGTTTCTAGAGCGAAAGTGGTTCAACAGATTTGGTATCAATTCATGCTTTGTCTGATTTTAGCTACAGATACAATATGAATATTGCTAATTCTCGGTTGACTAAGAGCACAGTACTTGCATCACGATTTGTGCATGCAACTGTGGTTACAACTGAGATTGTCTAGTTTTAAATGAGGTTACAATAAGAAAACATGTTGTAAGTGGCCTGCAGGTGGGATTGCAACTGAGAATTTTTTATTTTCAAGAGGTGTTACAATTGATATTTTTAGTTTGCAAATGGGTTGTAACGGGAGAAAATGGTACATGTAGTACAGAAAATAGTCATGATGTAAAATAAGATTGTAGGGACGATGTCATATAATTAAGCTAATTATATCTATCAACGATAATTAGCCACACTATTTAACTATTGGTTAATAAAGGATTTGTCAAAAACAGCATTTGATAAAGGACCGAACTAGGGAACATAGGTGATATTAGAATGGATGTAAATGGATAGAATGATTTTCCCACCGAATCTATCTTAGGGTATTCATGTCCTATTTTATAGATTACAGCTAAGTATATGTGATTCCAAAGTGGTGTCTCGGATACTGTGTAGGATATGGTGTAGTAGCAAATAGCATGCGAATGTGGATTATTCGAATATTAATGAATTTTTTGCCAGAAAAATAATGCTACCTCCGATCCTAAATAAGTGTCGACTGCGACAGGATCAGAGGGGTTAATTAATTAGGATCATCCGAAACATTACCAAATAATATGATATTTTCGCTAGTAGAAAAACTCTTATGGCAGACACATCACTAGCGACGTGTTAAATGACAAAATAATCGAATGCCACTAATAATGCTACCAGTGGCGTTTAAAATAGTGGTGGCGTTTTATTGTTAAAATACTAGTGGTGTTCCGAAACAATGAAACACCACCACTATATAGTTACCAGTGGCATTTAAACCAAAATGAACAACGCCAGTAAATAGGACCTGGCAGTCTCACGAAACAAAACTAGTAGTAGCGTTTAAAAATATTAAAACACCACTAGTATTTTATTAATTCTGGCGTTTCAATATTAAGATGTGCCGTTAATATGTGCAGCGTCTCATGACTTAATAATTTTTTTAATAGCCAACCACCCACTAGCCTTATCCTATCACTCTATCTTCTCCAATCTCTCTCTCCCTTATGGCTTACTAGCTGGGACGGCGTGGCGGCACGCCGCGCCCTTGCTAGCGTCAGTGTTCAGATTTAGGTGTCCCTCTTGTTCGTTAGAAAATAGTTCTCTTTTTAGGTTAATGGAGGCATAGGTACTGAAATGATCGTAGCTTCTCAGTGTTCGCAAAATCAGCAGCAGCCAATAAAATTGCGAACATATAAAAACTTGATTGAGACATATCTACAACACGCCATAATAAACCAATTCAAACCGAAAGGATTGACATTTCTCAAGAAAAACTCCAAGTACTAATATGTACAAGGCAAAAATGACGGACTGAGATCCAGTGACTTTACTAAGTGAAGTCACCATGCAACTTTACCCTTGTGAGTGCCATCCGATTAAGATCCAATGCACGGGGTTCATTCAAAATTTAAACTTATATTTTAAACTATTCAGAAAAATTTGAAAAATCCAGTGAATCATATATGTGGCATTGAGTATTCTAGGATTTTTTATTTCATTTGGATTATCGGTTTAAGATTTATTTGATTTTTTAGCTCAAATCATAAAATGTTATTTAATTATAATCCATTTATCCAAATAAAGCGAAACTTTTCCAGAATACTTGATGTAAGATGTGTGATTCACTGATATTTTTTTCCATTTTTTCTAAATGGTTTGAAATATAAGTTTAAATTTTGAATGAACCCTGTGCGTAGGATCTTAATAGGATGGCACTCACAAGTAAAGTTGCATGGTGACTTCACTTAGTGAAGTCACTGGATCTCAGTTCAAAAATGACACCATAATATTCACTGTAATGTGCATGTGACTTGTGTTACCCCTGCCATCTTTGTTCTCCTTGATCCTTGCCTGTCATCTGGATGGCTATGTAGATAAAAAAATTATCAGTCTGCTTAATATCATTGACGCTGAAAGACAAGGTTTGAGTTCTGCCATATGTACATATAAACATGATCTTCTACATATTTACGATTGAACTACGGAAATCCATGCATGCCTGTTCTCGAAACCAAAATTTGAAAATATTAAACAACTGTATAGAAACATAAGAGCAATCGGCTTGCAGAAAATTTTGGACGACAACTATATAAACCTATGAAGTCATGAGTAATTCTGTTCTAAAAAAACAATCCAGAAAAATTATGTGGTAAGGACCAAAGCATGTACTTGAATTCTCTTCACAAAAAATACTCTCTATTGCTGGCAGTAACAGACATGCATATTATGTTCGTACTTTCAATAGTTGCTGCACCATTTTCATCTAATGTAAATTTGTAAGTATTATTAATCCTTCGCTTGATGTCACTCTTAAGATGGCGACATAAAATTGCCCATGAGACATACAAGTCTTGGGAAATAAACACCTAGTTTTTCCAGGGTCTAACCTTGACTTTTGTCACTGCTCATTGCACAACAGAAGTGAATTAGGAATAGCCGGCGCTGCAGCAGGAAAGGCTACTTGTCTGTGAGAGCATCGCATATAAAAACTGCACAGTGAAAGCTAACTATGTGAATATGAATGGAAGCATATATCGATCGGTTGTTATACATATATAGGCGCAGAGAATTAAAAAGGTAAAATATAAAGGGGAACCAAGAATCGATAGAGAATTGGTATATACATAATTAAAGTGGGCACAACATCAACATGCAATGTGACTAATGGCTTATTTTACTTCTACAGAAAAAATGCATGTTCAATGGCTTGTCTTTCTAGGTAAATAGCTTCCTCTCAGAAGTTTGTTAACATAAAACCTGCTAGGAAACTGAACATGGCATCCATTCAGTTGTTTATACACCATCATATTACTACTACGATATGTATTTAGCAGAGAGTGGGGAGAGAGAGCGGGGGCGTTTAGGACACCTGTTGATTCTGCATCACCTATGTTGAGACACAAGAAAGAACAACCAAGTAGTGAGATTTAGAATAGACAATAGATAGATAGTACATAAAAACAGATCTACCTCATCGATGCTCATTGAGCAGTGAAATCTAAAGAAGACAAAAGATAGCTACTGATCCTACCTATTTGAGGTTGTAAAATGAAAATATACGTTGAACAGCCATAAATTGATAATATGCTACTCAATGGCAACAAATTACTACAGGATAAGAGTCTCACTCTTATATTTCAATATATACCAGGTTTCAACTAATATAAATATGCATGGATAACCACAAATTCAAGCCAATATCTACAATATATATCCAGCTGATCTGGTCGTACATTTGCAGTTCCTATTTAAGGAAGGAAACCTTGGAAACTAGTAAAGGAAAACTCACTAATTTTCGTATTGGTCGAACACATCTAAATAATTGGTAGTAAAATGTGTAGCACTATCTAGCTTAGTTTTCATATACATGTCAATTTCCCAAAGAGTCATGTGATATACTAAAATACATGAAAGGAGACACACAAGTATTTACCCATAACAAATTATTTTCCAAAAATGCTAGTACTTACACACAAATCTGGTTGTACGTATCTAGAAAGTAACAGTGCAAGGCAACTCTCAACTAATTTGCAAGTACTGGACCAAACAAAGATATAACCCAACACAAGAATATGAGAATACCTTACAAAAACCAATTCGGCTATTTTATCTCATTGGACCACCTCACTACATCTACCTCGTATAATGAAGCACGCATAATTTTTTTTTATATTCTGCTCGAGATGGAAAAGAGAGAGAGGAGTAACATAACTTGAGGGAGAGAGATGCATGAGGAGCAGCAGCCAGCGGTTAGAGATCTGTGTAAGAAGGATTACTGGATTTTAGGATATGCATTTCTGTGTAGAGCTAGCTCATGGGCAGTGTAGCTTGCTCCATCCAATCTAAGCCACGCCCCGAGAGTCGGCAACCAAGCAGAGCGCCGCCACAAGCCCACAATCTTGTGTCTTCACGAACGGCCTCTCCCACGGCATCCCCATGGTATAGCATCAAGGAGCAGCACATCATTGCGCACAGCACGCCGGTGAGCCGGCGCCACCATGAACCCCTCCGTCTATGCGCCGGTCCAATTGCGGTCTTTCCCCTTCTACTGCAGGCTTCCTCTACTACCATGGTCCATGGTCCCTCATGCTCAGCCTTGCCGACAGTCGTGGAATTCCTGTTCGTCGTAGGGGCAGCAACGGGCAGCTTCCAGGCGACGCCGATCTAGAGCAAGCATGGGTGATCAACCATCTGGGTCAGGGGCCATCGTTTAGATGAGGAGTTGCTAAGGAGAATCCAGAGATTGGAACAGCCGGAGAGGCTCAGTATTGGAGAAACAGAAGGAGCCGACCCACAACACGGCCTCCGGCCATGGAAGAGATCGGCCAAGGAGCACCCACAGTAGGGAAGAGTAACAGCTCGGGAGAGGAGATGGCGAGCGGGTGGTGTTGGAGATATGCCCTAGAGTCAATAATAAAAGCAGTTATTATTATATCTTTGTATTTATGATAAATGTTTACATTCATGCTATAATAGTATTGACCGGAAAAATTAATACTTGTGTGAATTGTAAATTAAATTAGAGTCCCTGGTAAAGCCTCTTTATAATACTAACTTGTTGATTAATAGATGATCGTGGTTTCTCGATCATGAACATTGAGATGTTGTTAATAACAAGATCATATAATTAGGAGAATGGTATGATGGACATACTCCTATAGATAAGCATAGCATAAAGATCAAGTCATTTTAATAGTTTGTTTGCTATAAGCTTTCTGATACATAATAACCTAATTCCTTTGACCATGAGATCATGCTAATCACCATCGCCGGAAGGATGCTTTGATGACATCAAACACCACACCGTAACTGGGTGGCTATAAAGGTGGCATTGAGTGTTCGGAGAGTATGGGTTGAGGCACATGGATCAAGAGTGGGATTTGTCCATCCATATGACGGATAGATATACTCTGGGCCCTCTCGGTGGAATGTCATCCAATTAGCTTGCAAGCATGTGACTGGCTCACAAGGGATCACATACCACGGGAACGAGAAAAGAGTACTTATCAGTAACGAGGTTGAACTAGGTATGCAGAGATACCGACAATCAAAACCTCGGATAAGTAAACTATCATGAGATAAAGGGAAATTGGTATCGTATGTAAGTGGTTCATTCGATCGCAAAGTAATCGTTGAAATATGTGGAAGCCATATGAATTTCCAGATTCCTGTATAGGTTATTGATCGGAGAAGTGTCTCGATCATGGCCGCGTAATTCACGAACCGTAGGGAGACACACTTAAGGATTTGATGTTGTTTAAGTAGATATGGAATGTTAGTAGGGATACCGAATGTTGTTCGGAGTCTCGGATGGGATCCTGGATATCGCGATGAGATCCGAAATGGTCTGGAGAATAAGATTCATATAAGGAAAGTCCTATTTCGGAGTTCGGGAAAATTTCCGATGATTTCATCGGAGAGGTTCTAGAAGGGTCTAGAAGGTTCACCGATCCGGAAGGAGAATGGTCCATGAATATGTCATGGGTATGTGGAATGATTGGATCATGTCCAAGGTCACTTGGTGTTGGCATATGCAAGACAGAGATAAAGCTCTAAATTGGAAGTCAAACGGGAAGTTTGAAAAGTCAAACTGGAACAATGGTTTCCTAGTGGGAGAAGAAACAAGTCCTTATCTCAATCCAACTTGGGTTTGGGTTTGGATTCAAACCCACCGCTCCCAAGGCTGCCCCCTCTCATAAATAAAGGGGGAGGGCTGCCCCAACACAACACACAAGTTCCAAGCCCTCTCCACCCGAGCCCACCCGCCGCCGCCGCTCGCCGCCGCCGTGCAGCCTCACCGTGCCGCCGCGCCGCCTCACCATGCCGCCGTGCCGCCGCCAGTTCGTCGTCGCCTCCCTAGCCGCCGCCGACACCTCCTCCTCCTCCCGGATTTCTAAACCCTAGATTTCTGGAAACCCTAATCCACCATAACTCGCATCCGGCTTCGGCGAAGCCCTGCGGGATCTTCCCTCCACTTCCCACACCACACCGTCATGCTGCTGGAATCGCGAGGGAGAACTACAACCTCCGCTGCCTGCTGGAACAAGGGAGAGGAAGGTCTTCATCGAGTATCGAACGTGTGACCGACTGCGGAAGCGCTGCCGAAACGCAGCACCGGAAGGATCGTCTACGCGATCTTGAGATTGGAAAGTGTACGACTACATCACCCACGAGAATCTGCTCTCGTTAACCGCTTTGGAATCTTCGAGGGTGAGTGGTTCTATCGACTCGTTGCTACAATCTAGTAGATATATCTTGGCTTGTTTATGTGCATGCGATAGAATTTTTTTGTTTTCCATGCTACGAACCCCTACAGTGGTATCAGAGTCGTGTCTATATGTAGATCTGTTGCACGAGTAGAACACAATGGTCATTGTGGGCGGTGGTGCTTTTATTATCAATTCCTTTTGTTGTACTTTGCATCTTACGGTATGATGGGATGAAGCGGCCCGGGCTAACCTTACATGACATCGTTCATGAGACTTGCTCCACGCTCAACATGCAACTTGTATTGCATAAGTGGATTTGCGGGTGTCTATCTCTCCCATCATAGTATAGATTCAATTTACAACGGGCACTTGATAGTTCAAACATCAACGTTGTGGTTCTTGTTCGTAAGTTAGAACGACACTTATTGAAAGCCCCAAACCACGTAACATATGCAAAGAAAATTAGAGGCGTCTAACTTTGTTTTGCAGGGGTGTGCCGTGATATGATATGGCCATGATTGTGATTATATATGATGTATGCAATGTTTCTTATTGTAAGTTGGCAACCGGCAGGAGCCATATGGTTGTCCTTTAAATTCCGTTAAGACCTGCGTGTCTATTTAAAGTAGTTGTAATAGTTGAAGCTGGTGGAAGGCAACCATGAAACAGCGCCACTGACCTTGACGCCATACCGGTGATGATGGAGATCATGTTCGTGCTTGAAGATGGAGATCGGAAGCACAAGAAGAAATGCCATATCATATCACATATTATGAATTGCATGTGATGTTAATCCTTTTATGGATCTTGTACTTAGTTCACGACGGTAGCATTATAAGATGATCCCTCAAGCACACAATTTCAAGTTTTAAAGTGTTCATCCTTAATAAGCACCGTTGCTAAAGCTCGTTGTTTCGAAACACCACGTGATGATCGGGTGTGCTAGATTCTATGAGTGTATACAACGTGAGCAAGCCAGATTTGCTCATGCGGAAGCTAAGGTTTGATCTTGACGAGACTAGCATGTACAAACATGGTCTCGGAATACAGATCACCGAAAGGTAAAGCATGAGTCATATAGTAGATATGATGAACATGTTGATTGTTCACCATTGAAGCTACATCAACTCTCGTGATGATCGGTTTTGATGTGGTGGATTTGGTTTGTGTGATCACTAAAACAATTTGAGGGATATTGTTTTGAGTGGGAGTTTACCTAGATTAATTTAACTATTAATTAGAACTCAATTTGTCATAAACTTAGTCTAAACTATTGCAAATATGTTGTAGATCAATGGCGGCCCCTACCATCAATTTTAATCCGTTCCTAGAGAAAGAAAAGTTGAAAAACAATGGAAGCAACTTCGCGGATTGGTTCCGCAATTTGAGGATTGTCCTCAATGCTGGTAATTTGACCTATGTGCTGGATGCACCGCTGGGTGACCCGCCTGCAGCTACTCCTACCGATGAAGTAAAGAATGTTTACCTCGCTCAGAAGAATCAGTACTCCACAGTTCAGTGTGCTATCTTGTATGGTTTGGAATCGGAGCTTCAGAAAAGGTTTGAGAACCATGACCCACATGATATTGTCCGTGAACTCAAAATGATATTTGAGGCTCACGCGGCAGTTGAGAGTTATGAGGCTTCTGAAAAGTTCTTTAACTGCAAGATGGAAGAGGGAAGCTCCGTCAGTGAGCACGTGCTTAAGATGTCTGGACACGCAAGTAAACTCCAAAGCTTGGGTATAGTGATTCCTAATTCTTTGGGGATTCACCGTGTCCTCCAATCACTGCCACCAAGTTACAAGAACTTTGTGATGAACTACAATATGCAAAACATGGACAAGTCGTTGCCAGAACTCTTCTCCATGTTGAAATCTGCAGAAGAGGAGATCAAGAAAGAGCACCAAGTGTTGTTGGTCAATAAGACCACCAAATTTAAGAAGCAAGGCAAGTCTAAGAAAAAATGAAACTTCAAGAAGGGTGGTAAGAAAGTTGCCGCGCCAACGAAGAAGACCAAGGCTGGGCCTAAGCCTGATACTGAGTGCTTTTACTGCAAGGGAGAAGGTCACTGGAAGCGGAATTACCCAAAGTACTTGGCGGATTTGAAGAACGGCAACATCAAGAAGAAAGGTATATCCGATATACATGTTATTGATGTGTATCTCACTAGTACTCGTAGTGGTGCCTGGGTATTTGATACTGGTTCGGTTGCTCATATCTGTAACTCGAAACAGGTACTACAGAATAAATGGAAGCTAGCGAAGAACAAGGTGACGATGCGCGTTGGAAATGGATCAAAGGTTGATGTGATCGCGGTCGGCACGCTACCTCTTCATCTACCATTGGGATTAGTTTTATACTTAAATAATTGTTATTTGGTGCATGCGTTGAGCATGAACATTATATCGGGATAATGTTTATTGTGAGACGGTTACTTGTTTAAGTCCGAGAATAATGGTTGTTCGATTTATATGATTAATATGTTTTATGCACATGCACCTTTGATAGATGGTCTATTCTTATTGAATATCGATTGTGGAAATAAACACATTAATAACATTGAAGCTAAACGTTTGAAATTAAGCGATAACTCGACCTATATGTGGCACTGTCGTCTTGGTCATATTGGAGTGAAGCGTATGAAGAAACTCCATTCTGATGGACTTCTTGAATCACTTGAAAGATGCGAAGCATGTCTGATGGGTAAAATGACTAAGACTCCATTTTCTGGTATGATGGAGCGGGCTACGGACTTATTGGAAATCATACATACCGATGTGTGTGGCCCAATGAGTGTAGCGTCGCGCGGTGGTTATCGTTATGTTCTTACCTTCACAGATGACTTAATTAGATATGTGTATATCTATTTCATGAAACGTAAGTCCGAGACTTTCGAGAAGTTTAAGGAATTTCAAAGTGAGGTAGAGAATCGGTGTAATAAGAAGATTAAATTTCTATGATCTGATCATGGAGGTGAATATCTAAGTTACGAGTTTGGCGAGCATTTGAAGAAATGAGGAATACTTTCACAATTGACACCGCCGGGAACACCACAGCGTAATGGTGTGTCCGAACGTCGTAATCGAACTCTCTCAGATATGGTTCGTTCTATGATGTCACTAATAGATTTACCGCTATCATTTTGGGGTTATGCATTAGAAACAGCCGCATTCACTTTAAATAGGGCACCATCTAAATCCGTTGAAACGACACCGTATGAATTATGGTTTGGGAAGAAACCTAAATTGTCGTTCCTTAAAGTTTGGGGTTGCGAAGCCTATGTAAAGAAGTTACAACCGGACAAGCTTGAACCCAAAGCGGAAAAATGCGTCTTCATAGGATACCTGAAGGAAACTATTGGGTATACCTTCTATCATAGATCCGAGGGCAAAATCTTCGTTGCCAAGAATGGATCCTTTCTAGAGAAGGAGTTTCTCTCGAAAGAAGTGACTGGAAAAAAAGTAGAACTCGATGAGGTTGTTGAACCTTCTCTCGAACTTACGAGTAGCGCAACACCGGAAGTAGTTCCTGTGGCACCTACACCAATAAGAGAGGAAGCTAATGATGTTTATTATGAAACTTCGATTGAAGTTACTACGGAACCTCGCAGGTCAACAAGAACTCGTACCACTCCTGATTGGTATGATCCCGTTATGAGTATCATGTTGGTGGACAACACCGATGACCCTGTGACATATGAGGAAGTGATGATGAGCCCAGATTCCAATAAATGGCAAGAAGCCATGAAATCCGAGATTGGATCCATGTACGAAAACCAAGTATGGACTTTGGTGGACTTACCGGATGGCCGGAAGGCTGTCGAGAACAAATGGATTTTCAAGAAGAAAATAGATGTTGATGGTAATGTTACTGTCTATAAAGCTCGACTTGTCGCAAAAGGGTTTCGACAAGAGTTGACTACGATGAGACTTTCTCACCGGTGGCGAAGCTAAAGTCTGTGAGGATTATGTTAGCAATCGCTGCATATTATGATTATGAGATATGGCAGATGGATGTCAAAACAGCTTTCCTCAATGGAGACATTGATGAAGAGTTGTATATGATGCAACCCAAAGGTTTTGTCGATCCTAAAGATGCTAACAAGGTATGCAAACTTCAACGGTCCATATATGGATTGAAGCAAGCATCCCGAAGTTGGAATCAACGTTTTGATAAGGTAATCAAAAGCTTTGGTTTTATACAAACTTATGGAGAAGCTTGTATCTACAAGAAAGTGAGTGGGAGCTCTGTAGCATTCTTAATACTATATGTAGATGACATATTGTTGATTGGGAATGATGTAGACCTTCTTAATAGTGTCAAGGATTATTTGAATAATAGTTTTTCAATGAAAGATCTTGGCGAAACAGCTTACATATTAGGTATAAAGATTTATAGAGATAGATCAAGGCGCCTAATATCATTGTCACAGAATACATATTTGGACAAAGTTCTAAAGAGGTTTGGAATGGAAGATATCAAGAAAGGGTTCTTGCCCATGTTGCCCAATACGACCTTGAGTAAAACTCAAAGTCCTACAACGGCAGAAGATAGAGAAAGGATGAGTAAGACTCCCTATGCCTCAGCCATAGGATCTCTTATGTATGCCATGCTATGTACTAGACCCAAAATTGCATATGCTGTTAGTTTGACTAGCAAATATCAAAGTGATCTAGGAGTGGATCATTGGATAGCGGTCAAAAACATCCTTAAGTACTTGAGAAGAACTAAGGATGTGGTTCTTTCTTATGGAGGTGATGAACAACTCGTTGTTAATGGTTACACTGATGCTAGTTTGATGGGGATATGCCTACCGGGGTATACCCAGTAGGACGTTTCCGACTGGCCCACGACTTGGCGAGTGGGCCTGCAAGACGGCGACTGGATCAAGACCTGGCGTGGATCCAAGCGACTGGAAGCTGAAGGCCCACGAGAGTAGATAGGCCCATTCGGATTAGGTTAAACGAGTACCGAAACCTTAACAGATTCGGTTGAGATTTGTAAACCCTAGGGAGGGTGAGTCTATATGAACCTCCCTACAGGGCGTGTAAACGTACGTTCCATCATCCACCCAAGCGACTCGCCGCCTAGCCGTCGAGCTCGCCCATTGTACCTCCAACATAATACAATCTAGCAGGAGTAGGTCTTTACCCTCCGGGGGGCCGAACCTGGGTAAAACCCTGTGTCTCCATCCTCATCTCGCACCACAGATGGCTGGCCTCCCTTGCCCTTCGTTCTACTACTCGATGCCGATTGCAGCATCTTCCGTGGTCATTCCCACGACAGTGGCGCCCACCGTGGGGCCTGGCCGGTCTGGCCGGGGTTCTGCGGCGAGATCCAATCTGCCCATCAATGAGTCGGTCGCCACCAGCCGCATGATAGCGATCGGCGAGATGCTCCAGATCTTGCCGAGCAGCTATGTCCCGGCGGCGCGACCCGTCACGCATAGCATGATCTTGCCAGTTGGCATGATCAGCCTCTTCGTCGGCCTCACCGACGTCATCGTCTCGGAGGACTCGGCTCGCATCCGCGAGTCGCCGCCACGCGACCGGCTCTCCGAGAGCCAGGTCCGCACGATCCATCGCCTCGCCTCCAAGTACAACTCGGCCCACAGCAACGTGGCCGAAAACTCCGCGGCCACGAAAGACGCGGCCCTCAACGACGACGCCGACTCGGCGACCCCGGCGTCACTCGCCGGATCCATCACCGTGACTTCGCCCGTAGGCTCCATCACCCAGGTCTCCAACGTGGGAGACTTCGAGGATCCCTCCATCCTAGGGATCTTCGACTTCGACTCCGGGTCGAAAAATTCCGCCGATGTCCGCGACGGGACCGGTCGCCACGCCGCGACCTACATGGCGACTGGCACCGATCCGCCGGAGGATCCCTTCTCCACCCCGATCCCTCCCAACGCCACGGCAACGGAGGTCGAGGAACTCCGCCTGAAGCTGGCGAAGGCAGTCCGCAAGGAGCAAGCCGGGCGCAAAAAAATTCGCCTCGAGCAAGTGACGGCGCAGGAGCTGTCGCGCTATCACCAACAGCGAATCAGGTTGCGCTTGAACCCCACCGTCCAGGGGCGCGCCCTGAACTTCGACAACGAGAACGACCCGGCCCGCGTGGCCGAGCGCGCGATCTGCGAGAACGCGCCGCCAGGAGGAAGCGCCCGACCCCCACTAGGGTCGACGGCAAACGGCGCCCCACCTCCACCCAACCGCACACCCCCCAGGGATCAGCCGCGGATAGTGGTCTCCTCACGGGAGCGAGACGCGAACGGCCTACCACTGTTCTCCACCCCGATGGACAACCTCGTGGCAGGCCGAGCAGCGGCCGACAACATCACGGCCACCGGTGACGGCGCCCTACAGATCTAGTACGTCAGGGCCCTGCTCGCAAAGGCGGTCGAGCAACAAAACGCAGACGCCGACTCGCAGGGTCGGGTATACTCGCGTTCTTTGGGCAGCAGAGCGGCCTCAAGAGGCCGCCCATTGGCGGCAAACACCCTCAATTGCCCGCCACCCGAACCTCTACAGATCCAACACCGACCCGCGAACGCGGCACTCTCCACCAACGACCCCAGGCCAGCGACCAACTTCGTCGCCGCCAACGGTCAGCCCATCGACGCCCGCACCCACATCATCAACAACCAAAGCTGGCACGCACGCCAGCCCGACGACCTGCGACACACCCTAACCAATCGCCACGACGGCGAGCCAATAGGGTCGCTAAGCCGACTCCGGCCCCGGTGCTTTGGACCGATGATCCGAGGCAAAAAATACCCGACGAACTTCAAAGCGCCGAAGGAAATAGAGAAGTACGACCCCTCGTACGACCCCTCCGTGTGGCTGGACACCTATCTCATGGCAATGGGGATCGCTGGCCACACCGGCCTGCTAGCCGCCCGTTACCTTCCCCTGATGATGGAGGGAACGTGCAGGCAGTGGATCAACACCCTTCCTCAGGACATCATCGACTCCTGGGAAGAGATGCGCGACGCCTTCGTCAGGCACTTTGAGTGCTCCTACACGCGCGCCACCACCATCGAGGACCTGGAACGATGCGTCCAGGGACCCCGCGAGTCGACCCGCAACTGGGTTCAGCGGTGGCAAGAACTATGGTACAACGCGGTCGGCATCCACCCGGACACCGCAATCCACTGCTTCAAGACCTTGTGCCGCTACGAGCCCCTGGTCGCCAAGCTCAAATGACACTCCCGCACACTCGACAACATACCGGACCTCCTCGAGATCGCCAAGAGATACGCGGAGGAAGACCCAAACTAGGAAACCGACGACGAGTCGGGAGGCCAACGCCGCACGAGCGGCAACGACAACGGACGACGGTCCGACCTACGGTATAGCAACACTCGCCTCACCGGCAAGCGCCGCAGTGACGGGCGAGTCGACTTCGTCGCCAACGTTGGGCACGCGCAGCGCGAGCCCAAGAGCTTCCGCCGCGACGGAGGGCAACGCCGCGACGGTGGAAATTACAAGGCAAAACCAAGGTTCGACCCCGCGGCCCTCTTTAACCAGCCTTGTGCGTTTCATAGTAGGGAAGGGAAGCCCTCCACGCACATGGCCGCCGACTGCCACTCTCTCAAGGAGATCGAGAAGGCACGGCGAGCGCGGGAGGACCCCGACAACAACCCGCCAAACGGCGGAAAATTCGGCAGTGTGGCCGGCTCGCTCCACACCTTCACAGACTTCAACACGAAGCGCGATAAGAAGGTCATCGCCCGTGTCGTCGCCGTCAACACGGTGGCCCAGGTGGACGTTCCCTAGTTCCTCAACTGGTCGGAGCAGCCCATCACCTGGAGTCGCCAGGACCACTCGCCACACATCGAGTATCCGGGCCGAGTCGCCCTGGTGGTCAAACCCAAGGTGGGAGACTACTGGCTCCCCAAGACATTGATGGATGGTGGCAGCTCCATCAACATCCTATACCTGGACACCTTCAGGCAACTACGGCTCCCGCAGTCGATGGTCGAAACGACCTACACCACGTTCCACGGCATCGTCCCCGGTAGGAAGGCGTATCCGATCGGCAAGGTCACGCTGCCAGTCACCTTCGGCACACCAGCAAACTTCCGCACCGAGCGGATCGTCTTCGAGCTGGTACCCTTCGACAGCCCCTACCACTGCGTCCTGGGGCGCCAGGCGTTCGCCAAGTTCATGGCAGCGCCCCACTACGCGTACAACGCGATGAAGCTCCCCGGGCCGCGCGGCGTCATCACCGTCAACGGCGACCCCGACATGGCCGCCGAGTGCGAGGCCAAAGGAGCCGAACTCGCCGACGCCGTCATCGCGGCAGAGACCAACCACGCCGACGAGCTCGCCAAATACGCGAGCGGGGTCAACAACGACTACCCCACCATACTCAAGAAGCCCAATTCGGAGGGTGCCAACACCTCAGCCTTCGAGGCAACGACGCACACCCGCACCGTCGAGCTGGTCCCAGGCGACTCCAGCCAGACGGTGACGATCGGGACGGGCATGAGCCTAGCCTAGGAAGGCGCGCTCATCGAGTTCCTCCGTGAGAACAGGGTCATCTTCGCATGGAAGCCCTCTGACATGCCTGGTGTCCCTAGGGAACTCGCTGAGCACAAACTAAACGCCGACCCCAAAGTGCGACCCGTCAAGCAGTCGCTGCGGCCCTTCAGTGAAGAGCGCCGCCGAGCCATCGCCGAGGAGGTGCAGCGTCTACTCGCTGCAGGCTTCATCCGGCCAATCAAATACTCCAAGTGGCTGGCAAACCCAGTCCTGGTCGAGAAGAAAAATGGGACCTGGAGGATGTGTATCGACTACATAAACTTAAACAACGCCTGCCCGAAGGAGCAGTTCGTCCTCCCGCGGATCGACCAAATAATCGACTCCACCACGGGCTCGGAGTCGCTGTGTTTTCTCGACGCCTACTCTGGGTACAACCAGATCAAGATGGCTGTCGAGGACGAGGAAAAAACGGCGTTCATTATGCCATTCGGAGCCTTCTGCTACACCGCCATGACCTTCGGCCTCAAGAACGCCGGGGCGACCTACCAGCGGTGCATGCAGGAGTGCCGTGCGAGCCAAATTGGCCGCAATATCCACGTCTACATCGACGACGTGGTAGTGAAGTCCGCTCGCCAGGGTGATCTACTCGCCGACCTGGCGGAAACATTCGCCAACCTGCGGAAATACAAGATAAAGCTAAACCCAGGCAAGTGCACCTTCGGTGTACCAGCAGGGCAACTACTGGGGTACGTCGTCTCCAAGCGCGGGATCGAGGCGAACCCCACCAAGATCGACATGATCGCTCGACTCGGCAAACCCGAGTGCCTGCGCGACGTCTAGAAGCTGGCCGGGCGAGTCGCGGCTCTCAGCCGCTTCATCCCCCGATTGGGCGAAAAGGCGATGCCCCTATACCGCCTGATGCGAAAGAACCCCACCTTCCAGTGGGATAAGGAGGCGGATGACGCACTCTGCGACCTCAAGAAGGTGCTGCTCGCAGCACCACTACTCGCCGCCCCCGTCGACAAAGAACCCATGCTGGTCTACGTCGCAGCTTCCGAGCGCATCGTCAGCACCGTCATGGTCGTCGAGCGGCCGGAGGAAGGAAAGGAGCGCCCGGTACAGCGACCGGTGTACTACATCAGCGAGGTCCACACCGAGTCGCGCCAGCGGTATTCGCAATACCAGAAACTGGTATATGCAGTATTTAGAGCACAGCGGCGACTGCCGCACTACTTCCAGGAGCATCTGATCACGGTCATCTCCTCAGCACCGTTGTAGGACATCATCCGCAACCGTGAGGCGACCGGGCGAGTCGCCAAGTGGGCCGTCGAAATCGGCGTCCACAACATCAAGTACGAGCCACGAAAAGCGATCAAGTCGCAGGCTCTCGCGGACTTCATCGCCGACTGGGAAGAGGCCTAGCAGCCGGAAAAGCTGCCATACCTCCACTACTGGAGCCTGCACTTCGACGGCTCCAAAAACGCGGACGGCGCAGGAGCAGGAATCGTGTTGACTTCACCGAAGGGCAACAAGCTCCGCTACGTCCTCTGCCTCGACTTCACCCCCTGCACCAACAATATGGTCGAGTACGAGGCACTACTCCACGGCATGCGAGCTGCCAAGGAAATGAACGTCAACCGCTTACGCTGCTACGGAGACTCCGACCTCGTCGCCGGGCAAGTCGCTGGCACCTGCGACGCCGTCTCCCCCACCATGGCAGCGTACCGCCAAGCAGTGGACAAGCTGGGCGGTCACTTCGCAGGCTACTCCGTCGAATGGATCAACCGGCGGAAGAACGAGGAGGCCGATGCACTCTCTCGCATCGGATCGACTCGACTCGCACCACCCACCGGCGTCTTCCTCGATACGATCACCAAGCCATCAGTCTCTCCCCCAAGGGAGATCGACATCGGAGTCCCGCTGCAGCCAGAAGCAGCCCTGGTCGCACTCATCGCCGAGCCAGACGACTGGACCAAGCCGTACATCGCCTACCTGGAGGCTGGTACCTTGCCGGCGGACGAGACAGACGCCCGGATGATTGCACGGTGATGCAAATCCTTCACCATCATCGACGGCGAGCTCCACAAGCGCAGCGTGACCGGCGTGTTCCAACGCTACGTCCAACCCGCCGAAGGACGCAAGATCCTCCACGACATCCACTCCGGCGACTGCGGCCACCATGCCGGAGCCCGCTCTCTGGTCGCAAAGGCTATGCAACACGGCTTTTACTGGCCCACCGCACACGCCGACGCCGTCGACATTGTCCAGCGGTGCGCCGGGTGCCAGAAGTACGCCAACCAAACACACGTGCCGAGCTCAGCGCTCAAGACCATCCCCATCATCTGGCAATTCGCCGTATGGGGCATGGACATGGTAGGCCCCTTCAAAAAGGCCCCCTCCGGCTTCACCCACCTCCTGGTCGCGGTCGACAAATTCACCAAGTGGGTGGAGGCCAAGCCAGTCCGGAAATGCGACGGGAAAACCGCCACAAAATTCCTACGCGAGCTCATATATCACTACGGGTTCCCAAACAGCATCATCACGGACAACGGTACCAACTTCGCCAAAGGAGCCATGGCCGAGTTCTGCGAGGAACATCACATCCGACTCGACCTCGCGTCAGTCTCCCACCCGGAGTCCAACGGCCAGGCGGAACGGGCCAACCAGAGCATCCTCCACGGCCTAAACCCGCGGCTCCAAGTACCACTCGACCGCACCGCCGGGTGCTAGGTCGAGGAGCTACCCTCCGTCATCTGGGGCATCCGCACCTCGGTCAACAGGTCGACAGGGTTCACCCCCTTCTTCATGGTGTATGGCGCCGAGGCAGTCATGCCCACCGACCTCGAGCACGACTCGCCAAGGGTCGTCCACTACACGAAGGCGGCGAACGAACTCGCACGTCAGGACAGAGTCGATCAACTCGACGAGGCACGCGACCTGGCTCGCTCACGCACTGCCATCTACCAGCAAGGACTCCGCCGCTACCATAGCCGGCGGGTGAAAACTCGCACCTTCTAGGAGGGCGACCTGGTGCTACGCCTTATCCAGGACAAGAAGGGCATGCACAAGCTCTCCCCCATGGGAGGGACCATTCGCCATAGGGCGAGTACTCGGCAACGACGCCTACTACCTCATCGACGTCCGTGGGGACGGCAAACTCGACATCAAGCGATCATGGAATGTAAACCTCCTACGGAAGTTCTACTCCTAGAACTCCACATATGTATCCCCCAGTCGCTATGAAATAAAAATATTGGCTACCGCAAATTGCGTCCACTCTCCGTGTCTTGTGCCACTCGCACTCGTAATAACAGCATCAAGCTAACTGCAGGAGTCAACCTTTGGTACAGCGATCGGCACGGCCAAGTAGTGCGCTACAAGGGCACTGGGATACCCCAGGTCTTGTAACGTCCACGAAAAACGCCTACCCGGAGCCCCATTGGAGTCGCCTAGCTCGACTGGCTTAACGAGCCAAGACAAATGCCTTCGCTCCTCACAGCGACCATGATCCTCCGCATCCTCGACACAGCGACTCGAACGGCCAAGTACCACGCTCGGGGACTGGCGACCAGTTCAGCGCGAGCGGCTAGAGAAAACGCCAAGTATGAGAGCATGCCCAGGACTCGCCATGCGACTGACCCGACGGGCCAGGCAGGAGTGATGCCTCACCCTAACGCGCCAAGTCCTCACCCACCCTAGAGTCGCGCCTAGAACAACCAAGTACCATGCTCGGGGACTCAGCTACCCGACCTCGTTCGTGCAAGGGAAAACGGTGAAGTACAGAGCACTCTTGGGAGTCGCCATGCGACTGGCTTTCCGAGCACGGGCGAGTCGACCTCAATAACAAAGCATTCAAAACCGCAAACACATAACAAACGAGGTAAACCCCATAAAAAGGGCGGACGCGCTCGGGGACTCGTTCAACCCTCAATCTCAAACGCAAGTCAAAATACAAAAAAACACGATATCTCATTATAGCATTTCACAATTGTCACAAAATACAAAGTATGCCCAACGGCAGAACTGCTACTAAACGCCCGCCCTAGGGCACAATGTTTTACTCCGCGGGCTTCGACGACGACTCGCTGCCACCCTTGCGGTTGCGAATGAAGGGGGTGTACGGATTTGACGGGTACGTCGTCAGCTCACCCGCCATTGCCGCACGAAAGGGCTGCTCGATCTTGAAGTCCCGGTGCTGCGGCTCGGGGTCGTTGGGTGCGACGATCGTCTCCTGATAAGGAAGGAGATTGCCCATCGCCCAGACGCGCTCGGAGTATACCGCGGCGCGGTCCGTCAGCTTCAGCACCTCGGCGATCTCCACTGAGCTAGTCGACGATGGGTAGCCACTCGTCACGCTGTCTAGGTCGAAGTCCTCCGGGAAGTACGCGAGCCTAAGGCTAAGCGTCGTTGCCGCCCCACGCCGGAACGCCGATCGTGTCATGAACTCGACGACCGACGGCGCCTTCTCCAAGTATCGCCACACCTCGACGAGGTCGCTGGGAATCACTTCTGTGGGCAACATTTCCTGAAGATATGCCCGAATACAAGTCGCGGACAGCGTGGCCGAGTCGACTAGAGTGTCCACACACTGTCGCGCGTCGAATGACTGCGCCTCTTCCGCGCTATCAATAATCCGACCTGTGGACATGAGGGGTATTGAGCACATCAAATATCACACAATGGAAACATTCTAGGCAGAGGCGGCACACATACCAATCAAAGGGCAGGAGAGCTCCGTGATGAAGTTTTGAAGAGAGGAGTAATCGTCTTGAAGCCCGGCAACAAGGGCGTCGGAGACCTTACGCTCCTCAGCGGTGGCCGTAATAGAAGCCTTGGCTCGCCCATCCATCGAGGTCTCTTCCTCCTTCGCGTCCGCAAGCTCGCGCTCAAGGTCGGCGATCCTCTTCTCCGCCAAACTCAACGCCGATTGCGCCGCCATCAGCTCACTCGCCGGGACAAGGACCTGGCGACCCTCTTCTGCCTTCGCAGCAATCGCTTGGAGTCCCTTGTTCGCCTCTTGAACAACGACAAGTTCCTTCTCCGCGCGACACTTCGCAGCCAGCCGGTCGGCTGATTCACGCTGCAAACCCTGTGCAAAAGTCAAACAGTTAGCAAAAATGAAATCCTAAGTGCCCACCCGCTGAAATTCAGCGACTGGACACTCGGGGACTGGCGATCAAAAATCATAAGTGCCCACCCGCTGAAATTCAGCGAATGCGCACTCGGGGACTGGGCGCAAGAATTAAAAGCAAAGCACCAAAAGAATCTGACCACTGCAATTCAGTGGCCAGATCCTCGGGGACTGGACATACCTGGATGGCTTCGCCCAGCATGCCATGAAGTTGTAGTGCGTCCACGGATGTGAGAAGAGCTGGAGTGTGCCCGCGACGCTGCTCGACCTCCGTCTCGGCGACCCCAGGTGCGCGGCTCGATGGCGTGGTACCACTCGCCGTGGCCGCTCTGGACATGAAACGCGGGAAGGTCGCGATGGATGCGCCAGCACCAAAAGAGGCCGGCTCGGTCACCCCAGGCGAGGGAGCACCCTCCTTGATCGCCGAGGCCGCCCCCACCACAGGATCACTCGGAGCCACCGTCGTGTCATCAAACACCATGACGACCTCGTCGCTCTTGGCCTTCTTGGCACTGTCTGTGGGGGCAGCGACTTCATCAGCCTTCCTCTTCCGAGAGGGGTCCTCCTCGGCGACGACTGGCGGCACCTTGGAAATGGACGGGTGGCCTATCTTTTTAACTCCAGTCCTGCAAATTGGTTACATAAGCAAAGTGATTCGAGTACAACGAAAAACAAGACAGGTGAATAAAACTCACTTGGCGACTGGTATGAACCGTAGTCCCGTGCGGATGCCAGCCGGCTTCTCCAGTTTGGGGCCCAGTTTACGACTGAGACCCATCTCCAGGACATCATGCGCCCAGGACACTGACAGCTTCTTCGTTGTCGAGGCCGCGACAGGAGCTTCCGAAACATTTTCGGCGGGAGCTTCCCTGGGAGGCGAAGCTGCCGCGACCAGAGCAGCCCCCGACCCAGAGACTGGGGCGAACGGGGGAGGCATCGAGGCCAGAGACACCTCACCCAGGACGGCGGTGACATCCGGCGCCGCCATCGTCTGCGGCGCTTCACCCCTGGCCAGGCTGGTGGCGTCGGAGCTGCTCGACGAATGAGGCGGAGATGCCTGTCTCGCTAGCTTCGTCTTCCTCTTTGGAGGGGCCTTCACCTCTTTCTTCTTCTTCTTCTTTGATGGAGTGGCTTCGCGACGCGAGGTGAGCTCGGGAAGCTCGTCGTCATCATCATGACGTTCGAGGCTTCTACTCGCCTCGAGTTCGCGCTGACGTTGCCCGCGAGTTTTCTGAACCAGCGGGGCGACCTCTTCCTCGGACTCATCGTCGTCGCTGCTCCTGTCACTCTCGATGCCGCCCCTTGCAGGAGGCGATTCACCCCCCTCCTGGATGGACGAGCTTGAATTCTCGTCGTCTGCGGGCGGGAGCCACCCTTCCACCACTTGAAATAACTACGATAAGCATAAGACAGAATCAGTATAAACCGCGACGGCATTAACTGCGACTGCGAATGGAAGAAAGTGACTTACCGTTGGGCTGGATGCTTCGCGGTGTAGGGGGCGACCCTGGCCTTCGCATCCAGGTACACCGCCTGGGTGATCTTCTTCAACGCCGGAATGTAATCTTCGAGTTTCCACTCGGCGAGGCAGGATTTCGTCGAGTCCTCCCGACCCGTGTACTCATACATATAATGGTAACGGCGGGCCAGGGGAACGAGTCGCCGCCCGAGCCAGCAATTGTACAAGTTGATGGGCTGAAGACCTTTCTTCTTCAGGCCGCGGATGGTTTGAAGCATCTCGTCCACGACCATCCGCTGGTCTGTTGGGAGCTTGCCGACTTGGAGTCGGCGCGGTTCGGGCCGGTCGGCGGAGTATCTTGGGATCGCCACCTCGCCCTCTGGAGTCGCCTCGGTAACGTAAAACCAAGACTTCTTCTACTCGTTCGCCGCCTTGGCGGGTAGCATCAGATCAAAAAAGGAGGCCTTCGACTTCAATTGAAACGTCAAGCCACCCGCAGCGAGCATTGGGCCGCCCGCTTCTTTGCGACTAATCCGCCCGTGGAACAGATCTTGCCACAGGGGGAAATAGGGCCTGCAGCCCAGGTAGCACTCGCAGAATGCCACGAAAATGGCGAGCTGTTCGATCCTGTGCGGGCCCAGGTCCGATGGCTGGATCCCGTAGTAGGCGCAGAAGCGCCGGAAGAAGAGAGAAGTGGGGAATCCCAACCCCCGTTCCAGGTGGCTGGTGAAGCAGACGAATTCTCCCTCACGCGGGTCCGGAGTCACCTCTCCGGCCGCGGGGATGCGCCACCTGCCGGCGCGAAGGATCCCGGCCTCCTCGAAGGAAGCCAGTAACGCTCTCGTACACTTGGACCTGCCCCATGGTTCGGTGGAGGGGGCCATCGGCGGAAGGGTTCGTGGAGGTCGGAGGATTTTGGTTCGGCTGGATCGCGATGTGGAGGAAAACGAAGGTGCGCGCAATCGGAGGAAATGACGAGGAGATGGTTTTCCGATCGCCTACCATTCCCTTTATATAGCGGTTGTTACCCGCCAAATCAGGGAGCCGTTACTACGCGATGATTACGCCAAAAGTTACTATTGGATTACCCCAACGGCTAGTTTTGACTGCGTTTTGACAGTCCAGCTTCGGCCACTCGGCTCGTCGCCCGATCACTACAACAGTGACTAAGTATTTCGCCGACCCGTTCGCCGAGCTGCGACTAGAATGACTAGTTTTTTCCTTTATTCAGGAGCCAGCCACCAATTCGACTGGATGTTTGCATTGGACCCGTATGCTCCGACTGCCAGCAACCACCTGCGCCCAATCGACGACGGCCTCGGGGACTACTGATGGGGATATGCCTACCGGGGTATACCCAGCAGGACGTTTCTGACTGGCCCACGACTTGGCGAGTGGGCCTGCAAGACGGCGATTGGATCAAGACCTAGCATGGATCCAAGCGACTGGAAGCTGAAGGCCCACGAGAGTAGATAGGCCCAGTCGGATTAGGTTAAACGAGTACTGAAACCTTAACAGATTCGGTTGAGATTTGTAAACCCTAGGGAGGGTGAGTCTATATAAACCTCCCTATAGGGCGTGTAAATGTACGTTCCATCATCCACCCAAGCGACTCGCCGCCTAGCCGTCGAGCTCGTCCATTGTACCTCCAACATAATACAATCTAGCAAGAGTAGGTCTTTACCCTCCGGGGAGCCGAACCTGGGTAAAACCCTGTGTCTCCGCCCTCATCTCGCACAGCAGATGGCTGGCCGCCCTTGCCCTTCGTTCTACTACTCGTTGCCGATTGCAGCATCTGCCGTGGTCATTCCCACGACATAGTTGGAACACCAATCCAGATGATTCTAAATCTCAATCTGGATATGTATTTACTTTGAATGGTGCATCAGTTAGCTGGAGGAGTGCAAAGCAAAGCGTTGTGGCGAGATCTTCAACTGAATCGGAATACATAGCTGCTTCGGAGGTTCACAAGAGGCGATATGGATGAAGGAGTTCATTACAGAGCTCGGTGTGGTTCCAAGTGCGCTGGACCCAATGTCTATATACTGTGATAACATGGGCGCTATAGCCAATGCGCAAGAACCAAGGTCATACAAGAAGCTAAAGCACATCAAGCTACGTTTTCACGCTATTCGCGAGCATGTCCAAGATGGTGACATAAAGATTTGCAAAGTACACACAGATCTGAATGTGGCGGATCCGTTGACTAAACCTCTCCCGAGGGAAAAACATGACCAGCACCAAACCGCCATGGGTGTTCGGTATATTACCATGTAATCTAGAATAGTTGACTCTAGTGCAAGTGGGAGACTGTTGGAGATATGCCCTAGAGGCAATAATAAAAGCAGTTATTATTATATCTTTGTGTTTATTATAAATGTTTACATTCATGCTATAATAGTATTGACCGAAAACATTAATACTTGTGTGAATTGTAAACTAAATTAGAGTCCCTGGTAAAGCCTCTTTATAATACTAGCTTGTTGATTAATAGATGATCGTGGTTTCTCGATCATGAACATTGAGATATTGTTAATAACAAGATCATATCATTAGGAGAATGGTATGATGGACATACTCCTATAGATAAGCATAGCATAAAGATCAAGTCATTTTAATAGTTCGTTTGCTATAAGCTTTCTGATACATAGTAACCTAATTCCTTTGACCATGAGATCATGCTAATCACCATTGCCGGAAGGATGCTTTGATGACATCAAACACCACACCGTAACTGGGTGGCTATAAAGGTGGCATTGAGTGTTCGGAAAGTATGGGTTGAGGCACATGGATCAAGAGTGGGATTTGTCCATCCATATGACAGATAGATATACTCTGGGCCCTCTCGGTGGAATGTCATCCAATTAGCTTGCAAGCATGTGACTGGCTCACAAGGGATCACATACTACGGGAACGAGAAAAGAGTACTTATCAGCAACGAGGTTGAACTAGGTATGCAGAGATACCGACGGTCAAAACCTCGGATAAGTAAACTATCGTGAGACAAAGGGAAATTGGTAGCGTATGTAAGTGGTTCATTCGATCGCAAAGTAATCGTTGAAATATGTGGGAGCCATATGAATTTCCAGATTCCTCTATAGGTTATTGATCGGAGAAGTGTCTCGGTCATGTCCGCGTAATTCACGAACCGTAGGGAGACACACTTAAGGATTCGATGTTGTTTAAGTAGATATGGAATGTTAGTAGGGATACCGAATGTTGTTCGGAGTCTCGGATGGGATCCGGGATATCACGAGGAGATCCGGAATGGTCCGGAGAATAATATTCATATAAGGAAAGTCCTATTTCGGAGTTCGGGAAAGTTTCTGATGATTTTATCGGAGAGGTTCTAGAAGGGTCTAGAAGGTTCACCGGTCCGGAAGGAGAATGGTCCATGAATGTGTCATGGGTATGTGGAATGATTGGATCATGTCCAAGGTCACTTGGTGTTGGCATATGCAAGAGAGAGATAAAGATCTAAATTGAAAGTCAAACGGGAAGTTTGAAAAGTCAAATTGGAACAATGGTTTCCTAGTGGGAGAAGAAGCAAGTCCTTCTCTCAATCTAACTTGGGTTTGGGTTTGGATTCAAACCCACCCCTCCCAAGGCTGCCTCCCTCTCATAAATAGAGGGGGAGGGATGCCCCAACACAACACACAAGTTCCAAGCCCTCTCCACCCGAGCCGCGCCGCCGCCGACCCGCCGCCGCCGCCTCGCGCCGCCACCGGTCCGTCACCGCCGCCCCAGCCGCTGACGACACCTACTCCTCCCGGATTTCTAAACCCTAGATTTTCGAAAACCCTAATCCACCATAACTCGCATCCGGCTTAGGCGAAGCCCTGCGGGATCTTCCCTCTACTTCCGACACCACGCCGTCGTGCTGCCGGAATCGCGAGGGAGAACTACAACCTTCACTGCCTGCTGGAACAGGGAGAGGAAGTTCTTCATCGAGTACCGAACGTGTGACCGACTGCGGACGCGCTGCCGGAACGCAGCGCCGGAAGGATCGTCTACGCGATCTTGAGATCGGCAAGTGTACGACTATATCACCCACGAGAATCTGCTCTCGTTAACCGCTTTGGAATCTTTGAGGGTGAGTGCTTCTATCGACTCGTTGCTACAATCTAGTAGATAGATCTTGGCTTTTTTGTGTGCATGCGGTAGAATTTTTTTGTTTTCCATGCTATGAACCACTACAGGTGGAGGCCCTGCCGCTTTCCCCAGAAGGTTGCTCTTCGCCTTGTCGGTCTTCTCCGCGGAGGAGGCGTTGGCTCTTCCCATATCTACCCCTCCTTGGGATGGAGAAGGACGTCGTCAACTCGCGAGGGAGTCTCTCCTCCGTGCGCGCCTTGTCGCCTCTCCTCTGTTGGCTGCCCGCTCCATCAGCTCCCCCCACGGCCGACTTCATCCGCTTTGGACCGCGCGTCCGGCCTCCTCTCCTGCACGTCCAACAGGGCCAACGCCACTCCCACGCGCATGCGGCCACGTCTCGTCGCCTCTGCCCAGACCCTCCGCATCCGCGCCGCGCGTCGTCTGTCCGAACTCCCCTAGCAATGCCCGCGTCCACACCTCCTCGCCGGCGGGCTCGGCCGCCCGCGCGCCGCTCTGGCCCCCTCCTCCTCCCGCGCCTCTCCTTCGCCAGCGCCTCTCCTCCCGCACCGTGAGCGCCTCCGACTGGCCGTTCACGCCGCCGTGAGGTTGTGACTCTCCTCGTCGATGCGTCCTTCGGGATGCGCCCACGCCGGCCTCCTCTGCGTGTCATTGCCTGCGCCGGCCCTGGCCACCATGCGCCCGTGCCGGCTCCACCTAGCCAGCCGCTCTCCCGTGCGCCCATGCCAGAGCTGAGCTTGAGATCCGCCCAGATGGACTCAGACGATGGTGGTTGGAGAGAAAACGAATCTCATGGCTTGTCTCTGGTTTGGAGGGCAATATAAATAGGTAGCAAAAGAGACACCGAAGGTTTCCATAAAGATCGAGAGAGATGATAAGTGTAGATAGATAAAAGGAAGGAAACACGCAAGTCAACATGCTAGCCGTGACTACTCATTTGCATATCTACGTGTTGGCTTGTTGAAAAATCGAACAAACCAAATTCAATCTACCACTATCGAAAGCAACAAGTGCCACTACCAAAAGAAAGACGTGTCAATCTATCAAGATATGACAAGGATAGAGAAGAGAGGAGATGGAACAATGATGATAAGAAATAGAAACAAAAGCGGTGGGCAATTCCATGATGAAAGAAAAGAATAGAAGCAACATCGGTATATGCAATGATGAAAAGTAAGAGTATTCACATATCAAAACAAGCTAAAATGATGAAATAAGACAAGATGCAATGATGAAAAGTAGGAGGAGTGATAGGAAGACAAGTTAAAATGATGAAAATCATGCATAGACACAAGAAAAGGAACGATTTTCAAGGAAAAAACAAAAAACAATGATATAAAAAAACAAAAAGCAATTATACAAAAAACAAAAAAAATGATGATGAATCATGCATATGAACGATCGTCAAGGAAAAAATATATATAAAAAAAGAAATGAATCATGCATAGAGACAAGAAACGAATTATTGTCAAAGGAAAAAACAAAAAACAACGATACAAAAAACAAAAAACCAATCATACAAAAAAATAAAAAAATCATCGATACATGCATGGATGTGACGACGCCGATCAATTCTGTGCAACCTTAAGGTAGGGTATCGATAAGTACACATAAAAAAGAGCGACGTTTATTTCTCTATAACAATGACATGCATACCAACCAAGACACATGGAAGGAGCATGCACGCCTGGCCCACCAAGAGAAAATGCTACAGCCACCGAAGAACGCACACAGACGCAGCAAGAGAATACTTATCAACGCCACGTTAATTCACATGGCTGGCCAAAATTCTCAAAAAAAGGGAAGGTTCCCGGTTTAGGATATGTATATATTCTCTTGCAAGCGAGCACATGCAGCTGTAGTGAGCGATGAGCGCTGGCCGGGACGCCCACACGTCCTCCCTCTCGCCCCCCTCCGCAATGACAGCAAGCGTTAGCTGATGTGTCAAGCCGCTTCTCCTCGCGCGAGCACCACCATCTCGAGGCGAGCGCGTGCGCCGCCATCCCTGCTTCTTTCTCAATGACAGCAAGCGTTAGCTGATGGCTTCGCCACATATCCCCGTCGCTCTGGCCATGTGGCCCAGCTGTAACCTCACGTCGTGCGTCCCCCTTCACCCATAGGTATACGACCCCATGTTCATGACGAGGAGCTCACCGGCCAGATCTGTGACGAGGAGCTCGCCGGCTTTCACGACAAGGAGATCGCTGGTGTCCCCCTCCACCCCCATGTCCACGACCCTATGGCTGCGACAAGGAGCTTTCCGGCCTCCAAGACAAGTAGCTCGTCGTCGTCCGCGAAGAAGAGCTCGCCAGCCTCCGTGAAGAGGAGCTCGCCAACGTCCTCAACGAGGAGTTCTCTGGTGTCCACGATGAGAAGCTCGTTGACATCTGCAACGAGGAGCTCTCTGTCATTCGCGACTAGGAGCTTGCCGGCGACGCTCATCGGCATCAATGCCATTTTTTTAATTATCAAAGTTTGTAACATTAGCGTTTAAAACATCACACGCCACGAGTCAAAGATATAATGGTGGTGTTCGGATTAGTATGAGCCATATTGGTGGTGTTCACTAGGGACGCCAACACTATGACCTATCAGTGGCGTGAGATTAGTGGCGTACGGGTTCAACATCACGAACCTTTTTTCAAACGCCACCACTAGGACTTTTTCCATTAGTGTTCTAATCAATCTGGCAAAGAATTGAGTCACCAAATTCATTTCGCGAGCATTTCTAGCTCTACCACCGGTAGGCTGATGGTTGACCCGAGTTGTACTAAGATTAATGCGGATGCTGCTCTACAGCTCTAGACATTGCAAACGTTGTTGCTAGAACTTCTCGAGACGACGAGAGGGTCCAAGAGGTGAGGTATAGGTATAGGAGTCCTTTCATCACTGGAACTCTTAGCCATAGGGGGTTTGAGTAAAAAAAGAAGAATCACATACATATACGCCTGCCTATATGGATCGCCCATGAGCAGCCCGAGCACGTAGGCGTTGCCACAGTCTCCCCATCATCAACCATGCACGGGTCCACCGTCCACATGACGATTGTCCGTTTCTTTGCTTGCGATCATCATCTCGTTTGATAAGCCTGGACTATACATTTGGACCGTATATCACCAGCGCTGAAGGAGAGTGTCGCGTTCCTCCCGTGCCTGTTGAGTGCACTCCCAAGCGTGTTCCATCCTCACGTATGCATGCAGCAGGAATGCTGGTGCGGGGTGTACGTGGGAGTCTGTTTCGGGTACTCCGAGGCTCCAAGCCACTCCTCTCAGCAACACTCACGCAACTGCCAAACTTGTAACGTCACCGTAGAGTGACCTGGCCCAGCATTGTTGGTGAATGCAGCTACAGTACCATGATTTTGTTTGGTACTAGAGTTTTTCGGGGATTAGTGCGGATAATTCCCACTTATTGTTAAAAGTATGTTTGATACTAGAGTACCAGGGTGCAGTGGAAGTGGGCTGCCCGCGGAGCCCACTACCCAAGTCCACATAAAAGACTATGCGGGACACCCGCGGGTAAACAAGAAAAAATGGTGGGTTTCCGTGGAAAGCTCACGATCGAGCGCAAACATAAAAAAGGCTACTTCGATCCAAATTAATATTTTTATATTTGTCTAGATTCGAATATATTTAGTCATATTTAGTGCTAGATAGATCCGAATCTGGGCAATATGAGAACATTAATTTGGATCGGAAGGAGTAGGAATTTCTCAATCGAGCAAATATTATGTCTAGTAGAAAAAATGGCGAGTCATTCAAAAAGTGGAAAAAATAATTAATACATTGAAGTGCTAAATATTGATCGTATTATGTACTAAAATATTTTTATAAATATTATACAAACAACAATTATATTAACGTATTTGCGGGTATATGTGGACATACGTGGGATAGTGGACACTCGCATAAGTTTCACGGGCTCCCGTGGAACACCCACTTAAATTGTGTGGGACTATGCGGACGTATGCGGGCCTCCCGCGGGCAGTCCCACCTGCACCTGCGCTAGAGTACTGAACTAATTCAATTCCCGTTTATTCCTATTTTCCTCAAATTTTAATGTATTATATTATAGCTTAAGCTTGGTGATATGCATGAGTAATAAGGGCACTTGCACATCATGTGTCTATATAGTGTGGGCCTGGAAAACTTCATGAAGAATTTTTTTGAAAAATTAAAATTTAAAGATTTAAAAGTTTTAGTAAAAATATTAGGATACAAATAATGATTTATAATATGCGTGTACAAAATCTTATGTGAAAATACTTTATAATCCGGTCTCCTAAAAAAGAAATAAATTCACCTTGGTGCAATTTTGAATGGGTCTCTTTTTTTCAAAAAATTTCATATTTGTCTCTTTTGTTGCGCCAAAATATAAGGTATTTTCCATTATTTTTTTGCAAACATGTAATTCATACTGTTGGCTACACATAGATATTTTTTCTAAAATATTTGATGAATTTAAAAAAAATCCAAAACAGTCTTCATGGAACCCATGCTCTAAAGCGATTTTCCGTGGAGTTGATCCTCTCTATTCGTCTTCCTCGAGAGCTTCAGGCTAGGGTTTTTAGCTGCTGCTTACGATTATATGACTGCTACTATACTAAGGGTGTGTTTGGTTCAATTATGGATTCTAAAAAATCCTAAACTGTAAACTGTAGATTTTTTTTTTTGAAACAAGGCAAAAGATTTGCCATTTTCATTGATTAAGGAGAAAAGTTTTATAGAGTGCTTACAAACCATATCTTGGCAAAAAGCCAAGACCAACAACAAAACAATTACTCGTAATAGATTAAACTGCTAAGATCTTTTGCCCCTGCAAAGCACCAAAGGCGAGCTTCATTCTTGATTTTTGTTACCATCATATCCACGGTGACGGAGTGGCCTCGGAAAACTCTTGCATTCCTTTCCTTCCATAATTTCCAAGAGACCAACATTGAGAGCGAGGCCAATGCCTTCCTATGTGGTCCTTTCGTGTGGATTGCCTTTTTCCACCACTCTTTGACGGAGTGGAATTGTTGCCAAAGGGCCGTGTCGATTTGATGAAGGCCGAGCCAAAGCTTTAGTTTGTTCCAAATCCTAATGGAGAAGCGGCACTTGAATAAGAGGTGTGCGGCCGATTCTAGCCTTTGGTTGCATAGCTTACATAGTCCACAATGCAAGCCTATCCGCCGTCCATACTTTATTTTGTAGGACCAACCAAGCAAAGAACTTGCATTTAGGAGTTGCCCAAGGCTTACAGACTAGCGGAGGCATCAAAGAGGTTGTTAAGCCCAGAAATTGCATATTGTACGCGGATTTAGCCGAGTGAGAAAAGAACCGTAATAAAGCTAAAAGTTGTTTGGTTAAAGTAGTAGTAAAACTGTGGATGTTGAAGGATATTATAATTTTGAAAATACTCATAATTTTAAATAATACATAATGTCTTTATAAAATACACGATCAACAAAATTATTTGTGTGCCAAATAAAATTTATTTTTATTTTATCACGACCACTTCCCTATTTCATGTTTTTTAATTGGGAGCCGAGCATCCCAAATATGCAACAACGTGTCCATTTGTTATGTGTTATTTCGATCAAATCAAAGCATGCATGAATAATTTTATCGCGTTGCAGCTGTGGCTCTGCTCATGCACTTCACCCGGCGCGCCATGTTATCGAGTACCAAGGGAGAATGACGCCATCTGCTGGAGCAGCAGACCTAACGGTGTTGGCGAGAGTAAATTGCATAAAGTTACGACAATTGGGGCTAGGGCTTTAAAAAACTACGACTTTTCGGGTTTACTTTAAAAAACTATGACTTTTCGGGCTAATGACTACAAAGGGCTATAACTTTTATGTAATCGCTCATTTAGCTGGTTTGATAACGATTCTGACAGCGCGGGCCCACCGAGGGTCATGACGTGGCAACACAGGACGGACGCCCCTGGAGCCCCGTTAACGGTCGTTACTCCCGGCCGTTACTCCCTATCGAGCTCGCACAGGTGCTCCTCAGAGTACTCTGCTCCTCAGGTAGGTCATGGCGGCGGGGAATGGCGGCGGCTCCGGTGCTAGAAAGGGAGGCTCGTTCGGCGGAGAAGAAGGCGGCGGCTCCGACGGCGGCTCCGGAAGAGGAGACGCCTCCGGTGGCACCACCGGTGGTGGGTTCTCCCGCACCCAGTTGCGCGAGACGGAGGAGATCAGCGGGAGCTCCAACCCCATACGCTGCTTGTCCGAGCTCCCGCCGGCGGCGGCCGTCACACCGTTAAGGTCACCTGAGGCCGCCCATGGCTCGCAGAGCTCCCGGTGGCCATCTTATGCAGGCATCGGCAGGTAAGCTTCTACCATCCCCTTTTCTTTATTTTTTTGTATTTTGGGCAGAACAATGTATTCATTCAAGTAACCCTAATTTTTTTCAACTATAGTAGCTTTGATGATGAAATTTGGTTAGTACAAGTCCAATTTGAGACCAGTGAGCACATGGAGAGGAAGATAGGGAAATCTGATATCACTTTTTTGAATTTGCTATCTCTAATTGAGAGCAATGGATATTGTTATAGAGACTCCATGTACTGTATGGTAGATGGTGTGCCTGGCTATGAACTTACAGATGGAATGGGCAAGGTTCTGCAAATGCTGAAAAAATGTGAACACAAGCAGGCCGTTTCACTTATTGTTATGCGAGGGCAAAATAAACCTTCTCCTAGCATGATGCATGCTTGTGCTGCTACAAATTCTTCCGCACTTGATGTTGATGATGAGTTAATGTACCTTGGCAGTGCACAGATAATTCTTGCAGATTTTTTGTTGACTCGGCAAAGCAACAATATGAAGAAGAAAAAAAATATTTGTGTTGATGAGAACAAGGCTGATAGTTTCTTACAATTGGATGTGGATTCTGGTGATCAGTATGAGTTTGAGGCAGGGGATTTGTTGGCTGAAGATATTGATACACAGCTGCAGGAAGAGAAGATTGAGTTGAGCCAGAGGTTAATAGAGTTGAAAAGAAGGAGGGAACATCCTGATGAGCATATAGAAGGAGATACAGATGTTGAAGACCTTTTCTGCCATTCAGATAGTTTGGATGAGAGTATTCCCATTCAGATGGTGCTACCAGAGGATGACCTTATGGATGAGCCTTTGCAGGAGAAGAGGAAGCTACCAGTTAGGAAAGGGCCAACAGAGAGGGCACATGGCAGTAAAAAATACTCTAAGTCTACATGCTATGTTCCATCTTCTGATTCTGGTTCAGATGGAGACATAAGGGTAGAAGATGATGATGGAGCTGTATTGGGATGGGCATTGCCTAGTGGTAGAAAGAGCAGGGCAAAGAAGGGGCACCTAGAGTTTGGTATGATGAGGACAGGGAGAAGCCAGAAGATCAGTTGTGCTTGAATATGTGCTTTATTGATGTTTACCAATTTAGGAGAGCACTTCAGAATTTTCACATAGCCCAGTTGAGAAACTTTGTGTACCACAGGAATGGGCCAAATGCAGTCATTGCCCAGTGCTCAGAAAGGAAGACTCAAGGTTGTTTATTTCACATGAATGGTTCAACAATTGGTAGAGAGAAAACCTTCTGTCTTAGGAAGTTGGATTTACACCACACATGTGCACCTGCAGGTGAAGCCTGCAAGGTTACAGGAAAGTGGGTTGCCCAGGTTTGTGAGAAGAGCATGAGGATTGATACAAGGACAAGTATTGAAACTGTGATAGAGACTGCCAAGGAAAAACATGGTGTTGAGGTTGGAAAGGTAATGGCTTACAGAGCCAGGAAGAGAGCATTGCAGGTGGTTCTAGGTGATCAGATCAAGCAGTACATTAGGTTGAGAGACTACTTGCAGACAGTGACTGACACCAACCCTGGTAGTAGGTGCATTGTTACTACCAAGCAGTTGGTAGAGCACCCTATCCCAAACCCAAGATTCCATGGCATGTTTTATTGTCTAAATGGAACAAAGGAGGGATTTCTGAATGGTTGTAGACCATTCATTGGTAAGTTTTAGCTCTTATTTTGTTTTTTTGTCTTACATGTTCTAGCTTTTTTACTAATATATTATAACTTATTTATGTGTCCAGGGTTGGATGGATGCTTTGTGAAGCTGACAACTGGACAACAAATAGTTGCAGCTACTGGAAGAGATGAAAACAATAATATATATCCATTTGCATTTGGACTTGTTAACAAGGAAGATACTGCTAGTTGGTGTTGGTTTCTTACTCAGCTGAAGTTTGCTCTTGGTGGATCTGATGGCATGTTTGGGAAATACACAATTATATCTGATAGGCAGAAGGTAACTCATGTGCTCCCATGTTTGACTTGTTGCATTTTCTAGTTATTACCCTCTTCTTCTCTGCATGTACTCACATTTATTTGTATTGAATAGGGTTTGCTCAAAGCCATCAACCAAGTATTCCTAGATTGTCCCCAAAGATTTTGCCTACGACATATTTATGCCAACTTTCAGTTAGCTGGCTTTAGAGGAGAAGAACTAAAGAAATACATGTATGGTGCTAGCTACTCTCACACAAGGCATTTATTTGATGTACACATGCAGAACATGAAAGATGAGTCAGAGGAAGCTTGGGCATGGCTAAGCAATATTCCAGTGGAGTGTTGGGCAAGGTATGCAATGGACACTAATTGTAAAACTGACCTTGTTGTGAACAACTTGAGTGAGGTTTTCAACAAAATGATTCTTGATGTTAGAGGCAAACCAGTAGTAACAATGTTTGAAGGCCTTAGATCAAAGATCATGGTCAGGCATGAAGGAAAGAGGACAGGTGTTGCATCAGCTAGGTGGGAGATCACTCCAATATATTGTGAAATGTTGGAAGTGAACAAAAAGTACTCAAGGATTTACAAATCTCAGAAATCTGTGGGTAATTTATGGCAAGTGAGCAGAGGGGTGGAGAGTAGCTATGCCGTTGACTTGGATGCAAGAACTTGTGGGTGCAGGAGGTGGGACATGACAGGAATTCCATGTAGTCATGCCATATCTGCCATTTACAAGTCCAAGCAGCAGCCCGAGGATTTTGTTCATGGTTTTTTCAAGAAACCCATGTATTTAGATGCATATAATCCTGTCATATACCCAGTACCTAGCCAAGATCAATGGACAAAGATTGACACAGTTGACATTGACCCACCAGTGTTCAGAATTGAAAAGGGTAGGCATCAGAGTAAGAGGAGGAAGGGAAAATTTGAAGTCCCGGAGCCTAAAGATACTTCTAGGATGGCAACAATAACATGTAGCAACTGCAAGCAACTAGGCCATAGATACACAAGTTGCACACAAACTTTGAACCCACAGTTGCAGATGAGGAAAAATCAACACAAGGTTTATTCTTACTTGTATTTTCATGTTTGACCATAGTTAAACTATAACTTGGAGTATAACATGTTTGGGTGCAGGGAAACATAAGCAATGAGGAGGGAAGCACCACATCAACAACAGCGCCACCAGCACCACCTCGGGCATCTACAGCGCCACCTCCACCTACAGCACCACCTCGGGCACCTACAGCGCCACCTCCACCTACAGCGCCACCAGCACCACCTCGAGCACCTACAACACCACCATCACCACCACCTCGGGCTCCAACATCAGCATCAGGGCCAAATGCTCCTTTTCATGCACCTAGGTCTGCCCATATTGATGATGCTACAAGCAGTTTTGCGCCAAGGAGAGGGCAAAGGCCAAAGAAACAAACAGCTAGGATGTTGGGGTATTTCAATGCTGGGAAGCATAACAGCTAAAAGAAGTAGCTAAATTATGTATTGGAACCATGTGTGCTTGGTATTAGTTGTGCAAGACAATTCTATGTTTGCTACCAATTATTGTAAGACAGATATCTATGTGCTACTACTATGTGATGGTACTATTTGGGAAATATCTATGTGCTACTACTATGTGATGGTACTATTATATTGCATTTTCAAAAGACAATGTTTGCTACCAATACAATTATATTGCATTTTCATAGCTCAATTATATTGCATTTTCACCACAATGACATCAACAATCACAGCTCAATTATATTGCATTTTTACCACAATGACATCAACAATCACAGCTCAATTATATTGCATTTTCACCACAATGACATCAAGAATCACAGCTCAATTATATTGCATTTTCACCACAATGACAATAAAACCATGCATTAATCATAACAATATGAGAAACAACAAGTACACCATTAATACTACAACACCAAATGCTTGTCCAATAGTATCACAATGACAATAAAATCACATGACCAAGTACTACAACATTTCTTGTCCAACATTAATGCATACAAACTGAAATTTCATTAATGTCATTACTCATCAACTATGGCCTTGATCTTTTTCACCTTCTCCTTGTTGTCATCACCAGCTTTCAATAGATCATACACCATGTATTCATATTTTTTATTTTCCTCCTTTAAAGCAGCCCTTTCTTCCTCCCATTTCTTCTCCTTTGCCTTCATCATATATGCTTGTGTGTTCTGCACTTGCTTCAGCATCTCAACTGCAGTCTTCAGAGCATCTCTGTCCTTCTCCATCTCCACTATTTCAAACTCAGTTTTACCATTCAGCAGGGCCAAGTTTTGTTCCATCACCTTCTTGTGAGAATCATCTACAAACTTGCCAATATCATCCATGAGGCTTGCATACTTCTTCTCAGCCTTGATCTTATCCTCAGCTACGAGAGCTAGCAGCTTACCATGCTCCACCCTCTCATCAATTTTGCTACTGTTGCTCTCATTGTACATGCATCAGAGCCTTGACAATGCATTCTGCAGTGTCTCTGGCCACTCTTGGTCATCTACCCAAGAGACAAATCCATAGTTCACAATTTCCTGCAAATAAAAATGGCACATGGTATGATCATAGGTACCATCCCCAAAACATTTACTTGTCCAGAATATATCCATGTAATCTCTAGTATATACAAGCACTAATCTCTAATATGTATTGAAAAATAAATGGAACCAATCTCTAGTATATACAAGCATCAATATCTAATATGTACTAAAAATAAATTCAAGCAATCTCTAGTATATACAAGCACTAATCTCAAGTATGTACTGAAAATAAATTGAAGCAATCTCTAGTATCCAAGCATATGCAACCCTAGTAGTATATGCAAGCACTAATATCACTGCAATTCAAAAGCTAATTCCAATTAGAAAATTAATGCACCTACTCTCTGCTAGCATATTGGTTATCCTAATGTTTTCAAATCATTAGAATTTAGCATGAACACAATATAGAATAGACAGACCAAAATTGAAATTAGTACAAGAGGTGGTACTTACATTTTGGATCGGGCACATGTAAAATCTTCGACCTGTGTTCGTGCCTTCGAAGGCAACACACTTCTGTGGCTCCAAATTGTGCCCTCGACAGCGCTCGGCACAATCCGCGGCTATCCCATTGAATGTCGGGTCATCGCAGCGATCTGGAGCATAGACTATCGAGTTGTAGTCCTAATCAAAGAGAAACATAAGCTCAATCCACCAATTTCGAGATAAATCAACCAAATTCCCCCAATTCCCCTATGAACCCTAACCCTAGAAACAGGGGAACTCACCCCGAGAAGTGACTGGCTAGAACTCGAGCCGTCATTCCAGCTAGGCATCCCGGCGACGAGGGCGGGCAGGCGCGGCGGCGCTTGACTGCGGCGGCGGAGCTCTGGCACAGGCAGGCAGCGATTTCCCAGGCGAGCGGTGTACTGTGCGGGGAGTCGGAGTCGAGCGCGAGGTGTCGAGGTCAACGGGCCAGTGCTTTTAGTTCCACCCGCACCGACCGACAGGTGGGTCCCAGCTTCCCCCGTTAACGGCCGTTAACGGGGCTCCAGGGGCGTCCGTCCTGTGTTGCCACGTCATGACCCTCGGTGGGCCCGCGCTGTCAAAGTCGCTATCAAACTAGCTAAATGAGCGATTACATAAAAGTTGTAGCCCTTTGTAGTCATTAGCCCGAAAAGTCGTAGTTTTTTTAAGCAAACCCGGAAAGTCATAGTTTTTTGAAGCCCTAGACCTAAATGTCGTAGCTTTATGTAATTTACTCTGTTGGCGATGACGTGTGGTGCGACGTCACCAGCGTCTCAGCTACCACGACGTCGTGCTTGTGGACCTATCGGACCGGTCGCCTAGAATCGATGAACAGTATCAGCAGGTGTCTCCCTACAAGATTAATTGGTTTGCTATAAAACAACAATAACCAAATCACGTTCATGTATTCAACGAACAGATCTCTTGCCAGAAGCCACTGTTTCTCGGTAATAATAGAATTTTCACGTTTAACTGGTTCCGAGATTTCTCCTCGCGGATCTTCTAGACCGCTGAGATGCAGCGAGATTAGGAACATGGAACAACGGCAAGAGGCGGCGGGCGGGACCCAAGAAATACGGGGCAACCGAAACTTAGCTAGAGGGATTCCTGCGGCGTGGATGGCTGCGGAATGACGCTGGAACCCTTGTGTCGACTGGTCACGGCCAGTCTCCTACGCGTGATGGTGCGAAGGCGACGGAAGGTCTGGACACGATGGCTGAGGAAATAAAAGGAAATGAATCTGTACGACTTGTTAGTGGCATGGTGAGTAATTTGTATATGAAAGATTGGAAGTCACCACGGTGAAAGCAGGGCTGTAGCTGCTTTGAGAAATACATTAGGGGAATCAGCTGCGGTCATGGAATCTGCTGCGGAAATTTATACCTTTAGTTAGCTTTGAGCTTTCTATCAACATAAGCAGGTTGGATAATCCGAACCAAACAGTCCGCTTAGCAGAAAATCATTTAGGCTGCCTTTTTCAGCCTTATCTCGATCATCGTGCGGCCATGTGCGAGGAGGGGTGCACGGATCATTGCTCTAGACAGAGGTGTCACGCAGGAGGACGAGCCGCATGGTGATGAGGCGCTGCAAGAGGCACTGGTCAGGCGGGGGCTTGGAGACGCATCTTGAGGTAGGGTCTTTGACGTGTAGTTGAGCCTTCAGAGAAGGTGTGGGGACGTTGACTCTAGGGCAGCACCGCGTGGGAGAGGGAGGCGCCTGGCCGGGTCACTCCGTCTAAATCTTCCCGCCCGTCTTTGCCTAAAGACGAGGAAATGCGCTTCCTCCTTAGGCCGTCCACCCCTCTCATCTGATCCTCTCCTCCACTCTTAGCTCTCTCTTCTCCTTTAACTTGTGATCAAGAAGCAGACGTCCTGAGTAGACGATGGTGAATATGGTGAGTGTAGAATCCATCCCGGGTTGAGCTGTCATTTCCTTCTCACCAACTCTTTTTTTTTCTTCTTCTTCTTCTCAATTTGCAAAATTTAATATATATGAGCATAATTGTTTTTAAATTTTGTATCACCGATTCTTCAGGTGTTAATTTATTAGTTAGAGAAATCATGTGCTTAGAGAAAGGAAATAAATATTTATTTATTTTTAATCTAGAAATATCTATTTATATTCTAATAATAATATTGAACCCCAAGTGCTAACAACACTTCACCAATTAATCACGTACGCATTGTTAGTGTATTGAAAGAACTAGACATAAAAGAGAAATAAGGGCGTGACCGGAAACTCACGTACTCGCGCGCGATATCTAACGCAATATAGGCGGTGAGGCGAAGCTCGCACATCCATCTAGATTGCTATATTTTTGTTCCAAGTGGGACACCCCGTCGAGGGGAACGAATGAATAGAAGAAGACTCACTGCGGTTGTCTTGCTAGCTCTCGATGCACAGGAAGAAAGAACCAAACAAGGAAAGGAAACATCCTAATGGGCCAAGCCCGTGTTGAAAAAACTTCAGCGAAAACAAGGTAGGAAACGCTCGGGCGCTACCGAGTCGTTTCCTCGTTATAAGCTTAAGCGTAAAGGCATGCAAGCCATCTAAGGCTATGTGTGCGCGTGATGACCCTGGCGTTGCCTCCTTGCGCATGCGATGTGGCTTGCAGCTGGCGGGCGGTGAGCGGTCTGGACACACATTTGAGTGTAAATTGTTTTGGTAAAGTGACAATTTTTAGAACTTCCCCCGACAACCAAAACTTCCCAATGTGTCTCTCCGGTCGATCCTCCCGGCCTCTTCTTCCTCACACATCTCCCTCGTAGAGAAGCGGCACGGGGCTGGTGTTGCGACACCGGCGGTCTCCTCCAGTGCCACCCGCATCCTCTCCAGATCCGCCCTTCTGTGATAATCTTCTCGGCCTTGCTCTCTCAAACGCTCACAGAAGCAGCGGTGCTAGGGCCATCGCCCGCCGCCAGCCTCCACCGCTGGCACCCGCCTCCTCCCTAGCTCGGCCCTTCTCCGGGCACTGTACTTCTCCGGCCAGGTTGCCTCCTCCATCTCCCGTCCTTCTTCTTCGCGAGCGGGGTCCGAAGATGGACCACCCGCCTTGGACCAGGCCACAACACCTCTGGGCTCCCTCCTTCTTAGGCTAGGTCGCCGCCTCCATCCCTGGGTCTTCTTCATCGCGAGCGGTGATGGCGGAAGGACCACACCTGTGGCTTCTCTAAGGCCCTCTGTCGCCAATGTTTCAATGCCAGGTGGGCCTGTATGATGGTCGGTTTGGGTTCATTGTTGCATTGACTCCACCGCCCTTCTCTCCCTTGACTCAAGGGCTTCACCTCCCTTTCTTTGGACACAAACGGCGACAAGGTCTAGATGTCATGGAGGCGGCAGCGCTCGGGATGCAGTGTACCGGCCCGGTGTCATGGGCGAAGTCAAGGGAATATGCCCTAAGAGGCAACAATAAATTTGTTATTATGTATATTTGAAGTATATGATAGATGTTTATTTTGCATGCTATAATTGTATTAATACGGAAACGTTAATACATGTGTATTTAATAAACAAACAGAAAGTTCCTAGTTATGCCTCTCTTATAAACTAGCTCGTTGGTTAATAAGATGATCAAGTTTCCTGATCATAGACATTGGATGTTGTTAATAACGAGGTCACAACATTATATGAATGGTGTGATGAATATTTATCCGAAGTATAGCATTACGATCAAAGTCATTGAGTTTATATTGCTATAACATCATACGAAGTAATCCTAATCCTTAGACCATGAGATCATGTCAATCACTAACACTGGAAGAGTATCTTGATAACATCAAACGTCACACGTAACAGGGTGATTATAAAGATGGGTTCAGTGATACTAAAGTGTTATGTTGAGGCCCATGGATCAATAGTGAAATGTTTTCATCATGATGGATAGATATACTCTGGGCCCTCTCGGTGATATCACATTGGTTAGCTTGCAAGCAAGTGATTTGATCACTAGAATGTTATATCATAGGAACAAGAAAAGAGTACATGTCAATAACGAGATCAAACTAGGTATAAAGATACCGATGATCGAATCTCAGACATGTAATATATCGCGAGGGGATTAAGATTCTAGCGTAAAAGATTCTCACGATCACAAGAAAGTCATCGTTAAATGTGTGGGAGTCAGTATGGATCTCCAGGTCCCGCTTCTAATTATGGATCCGAGAGGGGTCACGATCATGTCCGCATTATTCGCGAATCGTAGGGTGACACACTTAAGAGACACAGACACCATTTGGAACAAATAGTTTCATGTCTAAAAGAATTACAAAGCGCAGGAATTTATTTTACTAGATACCGAAACTGTTTCGAGTGAAATTGCTGAAAGTGTTTCTACATATGAAATGAAATACTAGCAAGGGGTTATATGTGAATGTTTGTCCATTAAAGTAATTTACAAAATTCTGAATGAATAAAAGGATTTTTATTTAAAGAGAGATTGCATTAAATTTGGTGGAAATTTAATGGGATTTGTTGAGTGGGATTTTGAGTGGAGAAGTGAAGGGCCAAATTATGAGTAGAAGCTCCACCCACATGAATTGAGGAAGGGGTGGAGGCAGCCCCCCATGCACCGGCCACCCCTTGGGGTGCCCCCTCCCTCCTATATAAAGGCCCCCTCTCACTCCTTCTCACTGACACCTCCTTGTGAAGGATCTATCTCCCCCTCTAGTTTTTATCCTCCATAATCTTGGACTAGCGAGATACATGTTCCCGGTGGCTTTTCAGCAAGAAAGAGTTGTTGCTTCTGCTGCATCGCTAGAGCGAGGAGGCGGAGGTTGCTCGGTGGCTTGGACGTGTGTGCGAGCATAGATGCGCTGCTGATTTGCGGCGCTGGACTCCTTCTTGATCTTGAGATCGGCAAGCGTTCATCTACATCATCCACGAGTACAACATCGTTAAACTTTGTCGATCTTCAAAGGTATGTTCTCTATGGATGTATATCCACCTATTGCTTGTATTAGTAGATAGATCTTGGTACATAGTTGTTCCCATCGTAGGAATTTTTTGTTTTCTATGATGCGAACCCTACAGTGGTATCAGAGCCGGATCTATGCATAGATACTTTGCACGGGTAGTACACATATGAGTATGTGGGCGATGATCATCATGTTATTGCTTCTTGGTTGTACTTTGGATATTAGTGACATAGTGGGATGAAGCGGCCCGGACAAACTTTACATGTCCTCGCACATGATACATGTTCCACGCTTAACATGCAACTAGTTTTGCATAAGTGGCTAGCGGGTGTCTGTCTCTCCTACTATAGTCAATATCTAATTTATAACGAGTTTTTTATAATTTGGTTATCCTCGTTGTGGTACCATGTTCTTAGGTAAGAACGGTTCTATCTTCGAAAGCCCTAAGCCATGTAAAACTTTCAATGGATAAATTAGAAGCATCTAGTTTAGATTGTTGATGGGCTAATATCATGATATGGTGATGTTGTAAGTAAAAGTATAAGTCGATACTCTTACAACACACATAACGTGTAAGTTCCATAGACCTTGTCCTTACACATAAAGGTTATGATGAATATCATACCATGATGCACATGATGATGATCAAGTGCAAGAACCATATCATTTCACTTTTCACATATGATGTTTGTTGCATCTTATATTGCTTGTTTGGTGTTTTATTAGCATAATAAGATGATCCCTCATTTAGATATCAAGATAAAAATGTGTTCTCTCTTAAGTATGCACAGATTATGTTTCGCCGCTCCAAGACATCACGTGATGATCGGGTGTTCTTGGATCCATGATCATATTTCGGGTGTAAGAAAGTTTTACACACGCGGATACTAAGGTTCTTACTTGGCGAGCCTAGCATGTACAGACATGGCCTCGGAACACAGACCGAAAGGTTAATCATGAGTCATATGTAGATATGATGCCCATATAGATGCTCGCCTTTGAAGCTACACCGACTCACATGATGATCGTACTTGGTGTAGTGGATTTGGTTTATGTAATCACCAAAAAAACACGAGGGATGTCGTTTTTGAGTGGGATTTCGTTCTTAATTTGGATTAGTTGAACTCGATCTATCATAAACTTAGTCTAAATTTTACAAATTCTGTTATAGATGGAACCACCTGCTTTTAATTTCAATGTGTTCATGGAGAAAGAGAAACTTTCAATGAATGGTAGCAACTTTACCGACTGGGCTATGAATTTGAGGATTCTCCTCTCTGCTGCACAAAAGCAATATGTGCTAGAAGCGCCGCTAGGCCCCCACCACTTGATGATGCCCCTGACAAAGAAAAGAACGTCTATTTGACTCGTCAGCAGGACCACAACTTAGTTCATTGTGGCATATTGTATGGGCTAGATCCAGAACTTCGAAAGCGTTTCCAAAACGGCAATGCCTTTGATACAATGGGTGAGTTGAAAATGATTTTCAACACCCATGCTGCTGTAGAGAGTTATAATGCTTTAGAAAAGTTCTTTAGCTGCATGATGGAATAGAACACCTCCGTTAGTGAGCATGTACTCAAAATGTCGGGGTACGCCGATAAGCTTGTGTCCTTGGGAATATCAATTCCCATTGACTAAGACATACATCGTGTTCTCCAATATCTGCCACCTATCTACAAGAGCTTCGTGATGAACTATAACATGCAGGGCATGAAGAAGTCTCTCCTCGAGCTTCTGTTAATGCTCAAACTGCAGAGGTGGATATCAAGAAGGAACATCAAGTGTTGATGATCAATAGACCACCGGTTTCAAGAAAGACAGGAAGGGTAAACAGATGAGAAAGAAGGGTGGCAAATCGGTTGTCGTACCTGAAAAGAAATCTCGAGTTGACCCTAAGTCTGATCCGAGTGCTATTATTGCAAGGGGACTGGCCACGAGAAGGGCAACTGCCCCAAGTATTTGGCAAACAATAAGGCCGACAAGGCAAATAAAGGTATATTTGATACAAATATACATGTTATTGATGTGTACTTGACTAGTACTCGCAGTAGCACCTAGGTATTTGATACCGAATCGGTTGCTAATATTTTTAACTCGAATCAGGGGCTGCAGAACAAGCGACCTCTAGCAAGGGGTGAGGTCAAGATGCGTGTCGGCAACAGATCAAGTGTTGATGTGATCGTCGTTGGAACGCTACCTCTTCACTTACCATCGGGATTAGTTATAAACCTGAATAATTGTTATTTGGTGCCTGCACCGAGCATGAACATTGTATCCGGATCATGTTTGATGCGCAGTGGTTATTCATTTAAATCCGAAAATAATGGATGTTCAATTTATATGAATGATATCTTTTATGGTCATGCACCTGTGATGAATGGTTTATTTCTGTTGGATCTCGATAATAGTGTTAGACATATTCATAATGTTGATGCTAAAAGGATTAAACTTAATAATGATATATCCGCATATATGTGGCACTGTCGTCTAGGTCATATTGGCGTTAAATGCATGAAGAAGCTCCATTCGGATGGAATTTTGGAATCACTTGATTTCAAATCATTTGATACATGTGAGACATGCCTTATGGGCAAGATGACTAGAATGCCGTTTTCTGATTCAATGGAACGGGCGATAGATTTATTAGAAATCATACACTCTGATGTGTGTGGTCCAATGAGTGTGTCGGCGCGAGGTGAATATCGTTATTTTGTTACTTTCATGGATGATTTGAGTAGATACGGTTATATCTTCTTGATGAAACACAAGTCTGAAACCTTTGAAAAATTCAAGGAATTTCAGAATGAAGTGGAAAATCATCGTAATAGAAAGATCAAATTTCTACGGTCTGACCGTGGAGGTGAGTATCTAATTTACGAGTTTAGCACACATATGAAAGAGTGTGGAATAGTTTGACAACTCACACCTGCCGGAACACCACAGCGAAATGGTGTGTTGAAACATCACAATCGTACTTTACTAGATATGGTTCGATCTATGATGTCTATGACGGACTTGCCACTGTCATTTTGGGGTGATACACTAGAAACTTCTGCATTCACTTTAAATTGAACACCATCTAAAATCCGTTGAAAAGACACCGTATAAATTGTGGTTTGGAAACAAACATAAGCTGTCATTTCTTAAAGTTTGGGGATGCGATGTTTATGTGAAGAAACTTCAACCGCATAAACTCGAACCCAAAGTGGAAAAATGCGTCTTCATAGGATACCCTAAGGAAACTATTGGGTATTCCTTCTATCACAGATCCGATGGCAAGGTTTTCGTTGCAAAGAATGAATCCTTTCCAGAGAAAGAGTTTCTCACGAAAGGTGTGTGTAGTCGGAAGGTAGAACTCGAAGAGGTTATTGAACCTTCTCTTTATAATATGGGGAGTAGTGCAGCACCAGAAGCCGTTCTGGAGTTGACTTCACCAAATGAAGAGGGAACTAATGATAACGATCATGAAGCTCCAAAAGAGAATACTACCGAACCTCGCAGGTCTAGCAGGACGCGTGCAGCTCCGGAACTATACGGAAATCTTGTTATGAATTTCATGGTCGATGAAATTGATAACCCTATGACGTATGAGAAGCGATGATGAGCCTGGATTCCAACAAATGGCTAGAAGCCATGAAATTCGAGATGGAATCCATGTACGAAAACCAGGTTTGGATCTTAGTGGACTTACCTCACGACCGAAATGCCGTGGAGAATAAATAGATTTTCAAAAGGAAAACTGATGCTGATGGTAATATAACAGTCTATAAATCTCGACTTGTCGCAAAAGGGTTTCGAAAAATTCAAGGAGTTGACTACGATGAGACATTCTCTCCCGTAGCGATGCTAAAGTCAGTTAGGATTATGTTAGCAATTGTTGCATATTTCGACTATGAGATATGGCAGATGGATATCAAAACTGCATTCCTCAATAGAAACATTGAAAAAGAGTTGTACATGGTACAACCAAAGGGTTTTGTCGATCCTAAGGATCCTGACAAGGTATGCAAGCTTCAACGATCCATCTATGGACTGAAGCAAGCTCCCCGGTGTTGGAATCTCCGCTTTGATGAGGTGATCAAAGAGTTTGGATTTATCCAAACTTATGGAGAGGCTTGTATTTACAAGAAAGTGAGTGGTAGCGATGTGGCATTTCTAATATTATATGTGGATGACATATTACTGATCGGAAAGATATAGATCTTTTAAACAGTGTTAAAGTTATCTAAACAGCAAATTTTCAATGAAGGACCTAGGTTAAGCATCATACATATTAGGCATAAAGATCTATAGGGATAGATCTAGGCGCCTAATAGGGCTATCACAAAGTACATACCTTGATAAGATTTTAAAGAAGTTTAAGATGGACGAAAGTAAGAAAGGGTTCTTACTTATGTTGCAAGGCAAGACATTGAGTAAGACTCAAAGTCCGGCTACGGCGGAAGAAAGAGAGATAATGGACAAAGTCCCCTATGCTTCAGCCATATGCTATATAATGTACGCCATGCTATATACAAGACCGGATATGGCACACGCTATTAGTTTGACTAGTAGATACCAATCTGATCTAGGATCGGAACACTGGATAGCGGTCAAGAATATCCTTAAGTACTTAAGAAGAACTAATGATATGTTTCTCGTGTACGGAGGTGAAGAAGAGGCCGTCGCTTAGTGTTATGTTGATGATAGCTTCGACACCAATCCAGATGACTCTAATTCTCAATCCAGATACGCATTTCTCATGATTGGTGGACTGGTTAGTTGGAGGAGTTCCAAACAACCCGTGGTCGCGGGATCAACAACGGAGGCCGAATATGTTGTTGTTTCGGAAGCGGCTTAGGAAGCAGTTTGTATGAAGGAATTTATAACCGAACTAGGTGTCGTTGCTAGCGCGTTGGACCCAATGATGATCTATTGTGACAACAATGGAGCCATAGCCAATGCCAAAGAACCAATGCCTCACAAGAATTCCAAGCATATTAAGTGCCGGTTTCACTCCATCCACGAGCATGTCAAGGATGGAGATATAAAGATTTGTAAAGTACACACGGTCTCAATGTAGCATATCTGTTGACTAAAACTCTTCCTAGATCAAAACATGATCAACACCAGAACTCCATGGGTGTTAGATTTATCACTTTTAACTAGATTATTGTATCTAGTGCAAGTGGGAGACCGAAGGGAATATGTCCGGAGAGGCAATAATAAAGTTGTTATTATGTATATTCCAAGTATATGATAGATGTTTATTTTGCATGCTATAATTTTATGTGCCATCAGCAGATGTGAGAGAACGGTGCAAAGACCCCTCCTATCGGAACTGCCGGGAAGCCGGACAGAAACCTTGACTTTCGTCCCCGCCAACGGCGCCCACTTCAGGAGCATCTTGCAACCATTCTCATCTTGCAGACAATGCCCCTCCTCTAGCCGGCTGAGAGGAAGACCAGCGAGAGCTGCGACACCGCACCTCCATCTTGCAAAAAGTGACAGATCAGCGAGAGGTGAACAACCGTAAAATATCAAGTGAGAATAACCAAGCCAGACCCCTCTCCCTGTGATTCCCGTCCATTTTCTCTCTCCCTTGCTCATCAAAGGATCTTGCGACCCACTTCTTTCTATATGTTTAATACTTATTATGGTGCCAGCAATAGCCCATGAAATTAGTGATGAAACTGATTAGTAGACAATATTCCACTAATCATGGTATTTAGTATTTTATTTGAAGCTATTTGTATCATTATAGACTATAATGTGTAACCAATCTAGATGTTCAAATTACCGTTAAGAAAACTAGATGTTCAACTACACAAGTTTTAACTATGCAGGGATGCAGATTTAATATAGGAGCATATATGACGTATGTTGCAGAGTATACATTATTTGGTTCTTTTACCTGGCTGTTGGTTTTTCCTGTTCTGAATTCATATGTCCTTGCTCCCTGCCTCTTGACCTCTAAGTCATCACAATTAAGTGTCAGTCCGAGAAGAAAATAGTTGGGGAGGGCAAGCTGGAGCCTGGGAATATCCACTACTATAGCATTGTAGAGTAAGGCGTCTGCAACTAAATCCACACAAGGAGAACTCACTTACCATGAAAAACTGTAAATTTTGCAATTACAGGAATAAAAACATAAGAAACAGCTCAAAAAGTTAGATTGATGTTGCCATCATAACTATAAACCAATGCCCAAGTTAGTTCGAGAAATCTATTTGTCTGTAATTCGAATCAGCTAAGAAAGTACTCCATTCATGAATCAAGTTTCTGCAATATGTGTATTGGACCGAAGTTTTGAAAGGTGTGAGCCGTCCTTTATTTGATAAATTAAATGGTTTAAATCTTTTTCAGTAGAACCACAACGCAGAAACTTCATTATTAAGTCCTTAAAGAGACCAAATTATACGACTCATCGGAAGAAAAAGATACCAGTTAGAAGCTACGACTTCCTGATTTTAAAAATTGTTTTGTTATCCTAGAATAAAATAAAGCATGTATTCCAGAGGATAGATCTAAAACCACAATGACTTCTGCTTCCTTATGAATAAACAACATGACTATAATATGTATTTGTCGTGGTACATTCTCATCAACTACACATTTACTTCATTTGTTCTATTAGTACAATCTAGAAAAATATGCACCAAGAGGGAACTACAATTCACTAATAGCAGTGAAGTGCAATTCACTTACATGGTACTTATTGGGATGTTAAAAGACATTAGCTTGTCCCATACCGATATGGATGTTACTACTTCACTAAGTGAAATTCTGATAAGTAAATTATGAAACTAGAGGCCATGCCATTCAGACGAATTAGCATGGTTTGAAGTATCCTACCAATTATAGATGCAACTACTAAGAATTTTGCTTCCAGTCTACACAAAGTGGAGCTGGGTTCAGGTTGAACTCACTTTTCCTGCATCTTCTAACAGGCTTGGATGACTCAGATGCCTGTGAGGCAAGCATCAGCCATGGCTACCCACCCGATGGTTATGCCAGAAAAGGCTTAGGTGAACGATTTCCATTTTTTCATGCACGACCAAAGAAGTGCACTGGGGATGGGCATGCCACTCTGGTGTGATCTGGAGCAGGACGTGTTGGATGGTTAACGAAACGATAATTCAGTGCGATGAATATAAGCTAGGTTCTTTATAGTAGTAGGGATAAAGTTTTGCTGAGTTACTACTAGGTAAGTTGTCTATATGAATTAGGTATTTGACAAGATGAAACTTACACATGTTATTATTGTTGAGAATGTAATTTTATTTGATCCGCGAGTGACTAGAAGAACATATGAAATCATGAAAAATATTGGGATATGAGACTTTACAGGTCCCTGCTCCCTTCTACCTATAGAGATGTCTGAAATATATACTCTTGACCATTATTATCTGAATATAATTTAGATATGTAAATTTCCATTTTATTTGCAGTTTGGCTTACCCAATGTAAATATTTGTTATCAGCTTTAGGTTTTGAAGGTTCAGTGTGGTACATATGTTTATTCATTTCATCAGGTGCCAACATCTTTCAGGTTCCGTTATTATGCTCCCACCTTGCACACACCCGATCAATTTTTTTTATCGATTTATACCTCTACTTTATGAGATCTAAATTATAGGTCTAGTTCCATTTAGTTTGGTATGACTGTATGAGACTTAAATTTAAAGGTCATGCATCTAGGATATAATTATAGAATTATATGTTTCGTGCATATTAGTCAATAAACCAACACTAGAACAGTGATCTTTCTTATGTATGTCAATGGCTTATGTAGCTAATATCTCAGTGGTGAGTTTATTACCACGTTTTCATTCTTCATTTGTTCGTGGCTTGGCCAGATGTCTTTTCCTACCTTTTGTTTATGAATATCATTTTTAGTAGTGGCTTCTTATGCTCCTTTTGTCACAATGAGAGATCAAAGAGGGTAACCCATGAATATTGACTAAAGATTCAAAATAATTGAATGTTTGGTAATTGGCTGAGATGTTGCATAGAAGATTAGAAGAACATAGGCACAAAGTGACATGTTGAAATGTGGCCAGCTTTCACATAACTCAGTGACTTCTTCTATATGTGCTTGTGCAAGAGTAATTCTCCGTTGTTCATAAATCATTCTTAGATGTAAATGGATCATCAAAAGTAAGGGTCAAATTTATTATGTAGGGTATGTATCGGCACAAACTGACATGCTGAAATTCACATAACTTAGTAACTTCTTCTCTATGTGTTTGTGCAAGAGTAATTCTTTGTTGTTCATAAATCATTCTTAGATGTAAATGGATCATCAAAAGCAAGGGTCAAATTTATTATGTAGGGTATGTATCATGGAAATATTATTTTGCGCATATGTTCGCTGATATTACTTTCGTTTTTATCTCTTCAAACTTCATTAGTGAAACATCTTTAGTTCACAAGAAAGATGGGAATGTTCACTAAGATACCATGTATACACAAGTTTCAAAATTCACTAACTACTTTTTATGTGTTTGAAATCTATTCAAGATTTTTCTTATTGATCATCTAGGAAATAGTCGCAAAGCCCTGACATGACTAATTGTTAGCCCATGTCTCCTCAAACTTGCTGTCAGGGTGGTGGTAAGGTGTCGATTGTTCTTAAGTCATGATGTACTAGAATCTGCATGCCTCATCACCCTCTTTTACCAGAAAACTGAATTTTTAATATTGTGGATGATGAGTTTGACTAAGCTTAACAAATGTAAGTTAGAACTATTAAGAGGCATTATCATGGGAATCTGCGTTTGAAGATACAATATTTATCGAATATCTAAGTTTCTTATCTTTTTCCTGTGAAGCAGTCTAAATATGGTGACACAGAAACCACCCAAGTAAACCCAACTCGCCTGCTTATGAGGTTTTTGTGAGAAATGCGACATTGTAGAACTGATTCATTCAACTTGCAAAACCAGGAATTGAAGCATCATATAAACAAACAGAAGCTTCCTCCTGAAAACAACATTATCAATTAGGTTGAAGTTTATGATGACCTTTAGTATCTTATGAATTGTCCTTACACTTGCAGTTGCAAACCCAATGTTCTATGATAATTAGTCAATTTTGTTATGAATTTTCTAATAAACAGCTTGGTGGACATAGAGCAGAATTGACACCTTGCTGACAAGTATTTATAGACAACAACTATTTGTTCCTGGAGTTTGATTTAAATATCATGAGTTATCCACCCATTTTAATATGTGTCCTAGCTGATATCGACTGAACATTACATGTTTCTCTTTTACGTTTAGCTTCCATTGAAAAAGTATAGTTATCCTTAGATTGCTATTACTATGTTGCGAGAGGGACATAACCATGTTTTATCTTTGAAGCAAAAAATGCTAAATCTCTAGATGTAGACTGATAGAAAATAGTGCGAAAACAAACAATGATTTTCCTCGTGATGGGTGCACATTCAAAAGCAACAATATTTTATGATTAATAATGATATCCTTTTTTTTGTACTTGGAGTTCCCATTTAAAAAGTGGATGAGCTAACTGATGCTACAGGATATTGGGATGAAGAGATCCCGAGAGAGAGCTTCTGGTCATTGGTGTAAATAATATTTATCTATAGCTTAAGCGTGGTTGTCACCACACGCGCTGAGGGCATTTGCCACATCGCTGCCACTTGATTTCTCTTCTCGTGGGCCCAAAGTTTGTGCATGCCCTGCAGCTGGCCCGGGAAGGTGGCTGGCTGGCATGCTACAGGTTGTTGAGAAGATTTCTTGCCCTGTCCTAATCGCCTGCATCGCCCTATTCATATCCTTTCTTCCATGTTAACCCCTCGCTTCACCCTCCTAGCCGGTGCTAGCGCCGGCTGTCAGTGGCCAACCGTGATTCAACTGGTCAAGTAGACAGCGCCCTCTCAGAGCTGCCTCTCTGCCCCTATCCACCCTCCCGTTCTTTATCGACCCTCCCATGCTCTCGTGCCAGAGCTGCCTCCCTCCCATGCTCCCGCTCAGAGCTGCCTTCCTCCCATGCTCATGTGGCGTCCCATGCTCCCCCATGCTCTTAGGGGTTGAACGCCATCACCTTCCTATCTTTATCCGCCACTTGGGGATGGGAATTGTGGAAGCCCACCGTGAAGAGGATACGACACCCTCGACGAGGGCATGGAGGACCGGATATGAGATCTACCTCACCGTCCTATCTTGCCTTCACAAAGGGATCTTTCAGGCAAGGGCCGACTCACACCTTTAATGGCGAGGGCTTCTCGGCCGGGTCTAGGGAAGGAGGCTCTATATTGTTTAGTTTCAAGAGAGGGTGTTTCCACATGCTCACATACTGATTTGTTTGTATCTTCGTAGATGTCGACTCGCAAGCGAAGGTCTCGGCAGAATTTGTTGACGGCATTATTTTAGTTGAGTTTTGAAAGTACCTGCTGACCCTTTTGCTTATGACTTTGTTTGTGATTCATGATGCATGGTATGAGTTAAAGGACGATGCTTGATTCATCGGGCTGAATCGTACTTGATTTTTTCATTGATCATTGATATTTTTATTAATATTTGTGCAATTTAAGATATATGTAGGCCAGAAATCTCAATTTGTAGTTGCACCATTATTCAGAAATATCTTACCCTTTTCTGGTTGTATTTGATTGTTGGGTGTACAAGCATATCTTGCGGGCCTTAAATTTGCATTAGCAGCATCGCCTTGTAGTACACCTGTTCTTGCTACCTTTCTGCGATATGTAGCTATTTCAAGAGTATGCATAAAGGGATACATAAGTTGTCTCAATAGTTTATCATGTAGCTCAAAACTCAAAATACAAAAATTGTTTTAGATTTCCAATGTAGACTTTAATTAGTAACATTAGTGACTTATCTGATTTTCATTTTCAGTTCTTTTAAACTCCTCTACTCTTAACATTCTTGGTTAAATTGTCTACACGGTAGTCTCACATGAAGTATTAGCTTGGTCTACCTTTTTTTCACGCAATAATGATGAAATCATGTCACTACAACATCAATGATTTTCTGTCAGGATCCAATTCTTGGGGAAGTTTGTTGTTGACATATACTACCGGGTATGATGCACCTCTTCTCATGGCAACTTATTTTGCTAGAGCATTGCAGGTACACCCGCATAAATTGTTAAGTGCAAACAGGATATTACCAGCAAAGTTTTAACTTTGAATTGCTCTTCTTCATGAACAACACCAATAGAATCGATCAACCACACGTGGTTATTTGAGTTTTAATGTATGATTACTTAATTTCCTTGTGTAGAGTTTATTATCATTCAAAAGATATTCCACATGGATAAATCCTATCAGGTATCTACTTTGTTTCTATTTTTGGTAAAGATTTTAAAATCAGTTCTCTATCATTTTTATTGAAGGAAAAATCGACTCTCACATCAGTGAACTTTTGCTAGCTTATATAGGTCTAATGTGCACCAAACTGTCAGGTCTATAAAAGTTTGTGTCTAATTCCTTGTATAAATATTGAGAATCTACTTTATAATGCCTAATTACTAACTAAAATCATATTAGATTACTTGTCCATCTATCTATCTATCTATCTATCTACACTATATATTCATCGCCAATTGCCAGTACATTATGATTACATATCACATATGCGTGAAATAGCAAGATGCCTTTTTGGAGGCTGGAAGTTAACAATAACCTTATTTTATAGACAATCGTCCTTTTAGTTATACACTTACACGGTCTCGGTTCAAAGGGCTCATAATTATATTTCTTCGGAATGTTTTTTATGAAATGATAACATATTAAACTTACGCTTTTATTCTTCTTGGTATATTGCTTTATATAGTACTGATCATGCTCAGAACAGTTTTTAAAATATTGTGACACTTCCTACAAATGTGAACTATTTTATAGGTACATGATTAGTTCAGTACATTATCATCCTTATTATTTACGACCAAGTAGTAAATAAATCATATAGTAACACAACAAATGAACTTGAATGGGCTTCAACTTCCATCAGCCTGATCCAAAACATCTTAGTAGTTGCTTGCTTGTGTACACCATCATAATTCATACAAGACACCAAATTTAATAGAAACATGTGTATAAACCGAGTAGAAATTTCAATAACCTGTGTTGACTACTTTTACCCCTATCAAACATATATTTACCAATTTTTCTTACCATGAATTAGTATCTACCATCTGGGTCTGCCTGCATTCAAGGGCCATGTTCTGTTAGTTTGATTGACATTATTTGGTTGGTTTGACTTGAGAGAGTAAATTACCTGTTCATTCCAAAGTTCACTGCCACTTCTCATGCCCATTGTAGCAGCAACTTCCTTGCTTCAATTGCTATTCCCTACGGCTACAGTTTAAAAATAATTGGAATAGTTTGAAAAAGGTGGAAATTTAATTCACATTTCTTGTTTTCTTCCATTGCATCACCTCTTCTAGAAACTAATCCCTTGGCTTTGTGCTGCCCTCTAGAATTACTAGAGCAAACACAGCCGTTGCAACAAGGCTAGTTTGCTTGCTTGGATAGCAGCCCTGCCTTGAAGCTTGAAGGCTTCTTCATCTGTACTTGTGTATATGTATTTTTATTTTTATTTTTTGCCATTTTGTATTGTGTGTACATAACTTTGAGTTGAAATAAAAAATTCTGTGGGGCTATTGCCTCACAGTCCATGGCCGAAAGAAAATGAGAAGGTCATCTTAAAATGTTGTAAAATGTACCAAGTTTGAGGTGTCTGGATCTTTTTATACAAGTTTTTGTTTGGATTGCTAGGTTAAAAACAAGGATTAAGAAACTAATTACAATGTCAAAGTTGTTCCTTAAATATTTTTTATACAAGTTTTTGTTATGATTGCTAGGTTAAAATCAAGGATTAAGAAACTAACTACAATGTCAAAGTTGAATTTTGAATAAATAGATCATTGGATAGTCCTGCTTATAAGTCCTGAATACAAAGTTATTCCTTAATTTCTTTTCAATATAGCCTAAGTGCTCGATGCATGTTCTACAAGACAAGGGGGGCTATGTTTTCTCTAGAACTTAGGTAAATTTTTCTCCCTGTTTATCTCTTATCACCGTACAAGAAGATCGAACTCTGTTATACTCACGGAGAGAAGATTTTTCCCTGACTAGCATGCAATTGTCGTACCGCAGGTGACCGAGAAGCTGCCTCTCCAGAAGGTGCGATAAAATAAAAGTAGAGCCAGCTTCTTAATATCACTAAGTTTATATGTTGTTTTCATCATGAGACTTCTTTCACAAATGTGGTTGTCGATCTTGTGCTATTTTTCCATATAAAATGGTTGGTTTACAAGTGTAAATGTCTAGGAGACCAGACCATCAACGCATGTGGTAACAAGAAATAAACATAGAAGATGACTGCTTAAAGCAAACGTCCAGGTCACGTACGATCAAGTTTTGTAGTGCATTGCCCTGTAAGACTATCATGTAGGATATTTATTTAGCTACGAATTCACCATGTAGGTGCCTCCAAAAGACAATGTACTACTTTGTTGTAAACCAAAAGACTTGAGCATGCCCTCACAGATTTTTCATGGTGTGGTCAATAACAGTTATGGATTTATCCATGGGATGTATGTGTAAGCTTCCAGGTTGTATTATGCTCCACGAAAATCCACAGAAAATCCTTACTTTAATAGGTGACTCAATGTGAAAGCAATTGACTCTATAAAATTGACCATCTCTTAGTCCTGGCCATTTTAGAGTGATTGCGTTAGTTTTTTTGATTGTCGTGATGTTGATGACAGTGTGTGCCATTGTTGCTATGTATCCAAAATATGTTATCAAATGCATATCTACTATGAATCCTATAACTGAACTATATTTTGGTGTAGTGTACGTGCTCTGTATTCTTGCAACATTCTCTGCTTTCTGTCTATGACCACCAAATGCTTGCTTTCATCTAGCTCACCATTGTTTACCTAGAAAATTTATATGACATAGCCTCCATCACCCATAAAGCATAAATGAGTTGATCGGACTAGCTATATCAAATAACTCCAGTTAGCAACACAGTATAAGTAACAATTCAAACAAATCTAAAAAAAAATCAGCACAAGACACACCATCTAACTACACAATGCACACACAAGCATAACAGATTATGATCGAATTAGCGTCCTATCTCACAGTTCTCATATCCCCTACATATTGTTGTTGGAGATATGCCCAAGAGGCAATAATAAAGTGGTTATTATCATATCTTCACGCTTATGATAAATGTTTACATACCATATTATAATTGTATTAACCGGAAACATTAATACTTGTGTGATTTGTAAACATAAAAGAGTCCCTAGTAAAGCCTATTGTTAAACTAGCTTGTTGGTTAATATATGATCATGGTTTCCTGATCATGAACATAGAGATGTTATTAACAACAGGGTCATATCATTAGAAAAATGATGTGATGGACATACTCCTATAGTTAAGCGTAGCATAAAGATCAAGTCATTTAATATAGTTCACTTGTTATAAGCTTTCTAATACATAGTAACCTAATTCCTTCGACCATGAGATCATGCTAATCACCATCACCGGAAGGATGCTTTGATGACATCAAACACCACACCGTAATTGGGTGGCTATAAAGGTGGAATTGAGTGTTCGGAAAGTATGTGTTGAGGCACATGGATCAAGATTGGGATTTGTCCATCCATATGACAGATAGATATACTCTGGGCCCTCTCGGTGGAATGTCATCCAATTAGCTTGCAAGCATGTGACTGGCTCACAAGGGATCACATATCACGGGAACGAGAAAAGAGTACTTATTGGTAACGAGGTTGAACTAGGTATGCAGAGATACCGACGATCAAACCTCGGATAAGTAAAGTATCGTGAGACAAAGAGAAATTGGTATCATATGTAAATGGTTCATTCGATCACAAAGTAATCATAGAAATATGCAGGAGCCATATGAGTTCCCAGATTCCTCTATAGGTTATTGATCGGGGAAGAGTCTCGATCATGTCTGCATAATTCACGAACCGTAGGAAGACACACTTAAGGATTCGATGTTGTTTAGTAGATATGGAATGTGAGTAAAGAGACCGAATGTTGTTCGGAGTATCGGATGGGATCCGGGATATCACGAGGAGATCTAGAATGGTCCGGAGAATAAGATTCATATAAGGAAAGTCCAATTTCGGAGTTCGGGAATGATTCCGGTGTTTTCACCGGAATGTTCTAGAAGGGTCTAGAAGGTTCACCGATCCGGAAGGGGAAGGGTACATGGATGTGTCATGACAATGTGTAATGTTTGCATCATGTCCTAGGTCACTTGGCTGGACACTTGGAAGAGAGAAATCAAACTCTAATTTGAAAGTCAAAAAGGCAGTTTGAAAAAGTCAAATCCCAACATGGTTTCCGAGTTGGGGACGGTTTCTGAGTTAGGGAGGGTTTCCACCTGGGTTGGGAACACCCTTGGACGCCCCCCACCTATATAAGGAGAGGAAGGTCTTCATCCAGTACCGTACGTGTGACAGACTGTGGGAGCGCTGCCGGAACGCGGCGCCGGAAGGATCGTCTACGCGATCTTGAGATCGGAAAGTGAACGACTACATCACCCACGAGAATCTACTCTTGTTAACCTCTTTGGATCTTAGAGGGTTAGTACTCTATCAACTTGTTGCACCAATCTAGTAGATATATCTTGGCTTGATCATAGATTAGATCTTGATTGTGTGTTTATGCGGTAGAATTTTTTTGTTTTCCATGCTACGAACCCCTACAGTGGTATCAGAGCCTTGTCTATATGTAGATCTGTTGCCCGAGTAGAACACAATGGTCATTGTGGGCGGTGGTGCTTTTATTATCAATTGCTTCTTGTGTACTTTGCATCTTGCGATATGGTGGGATGAAGCGGCCCGGGCTAACCTTACATGACATCATTCTTGAGACTTGCTCCATGCTCGACATGCAACTTGTATTGCATAAGTGGCTTTGCGGGTGTCTGTCTCTCCCATCATAGTAAAGATTCAATTTACAACGGGCACTTGATAGTTCAAGCATCAACGTTGTGGTTCTTGTTCGTAAGTTAGAACGACACTTATTGAAATCCCCAAACCACGTAAAACATGCAAAAGAAAATTAGAGGCATCTATCTTTGTTTTGTAGGGGTGTGCTGTGATGTGATATGGCCATGATTGTGATTATATATGATGTATGGAATGTTCCTTATTGTAAGTCGGCAACCGGCAGGAGCCTTATGGTTATCTTTTAATTTCATATAGACCTGCGTGTCTATTATTCAAAATAGTTGTAATAGTTGATGCTGGTGGACGACAACCATGGAGCGGCTCCATTGACCTTGACGCCACGCCGGTGATGATGGAGATCATGTTCGTGCTTGAAGATGGAGATCAGAAGCACAAGAAGAAAGGCCATATCATATCACATATTTTGAATTGCATGTGATGTTAATCCTTTTATGCATCTTGTATTTCTTAGTTCGCGACGGTAGCATTATAAGATGATCCCTCTAAAAAAATCAAGTTATAGAGTGTTCGTCCTTAGTAGGCACCGTTGCCAAAGCTCGTTGTTTCGAAGCACCACGTGATGATCGGGTGTATTAGATTCTGCGAGTGTATACAATGGGAGCAAGCCAGATTTGCTCATGCGGAAGCTAAGGTTTGATCTTGACGATCCTAGCATGTACAGACATGGTCTCGGAACACGGAATACCGAAAGGTAAAGCATGAGTCATATAGATGATATGATGAACATGATGATTGTTCGCCTTTGAAACTATATCATGTCACGTGATGATCGGACTTGGTGTAGTGAATTTGGTTCGGTTGATCACTAAAATAATGTGAGGGATATTGTTTTGAGTGGGAGTTCAATAGCAATATGATTAAAAGTTGAACACTATTTATCATAAATTAAATCAAAGTAAATTTGCATAGTTGTTGTAGTCATTGGCATCCGTTTACCACCTTGCGCTTAGTTATAATTGAGATAATAGAACTATAGATCAGGATGGGAATGGGTCGGGTCGACCCGCCGGGTCACCGGCCCGACCCAAAAATCCAAGGCCGTTGGGCCAGTCGGGTCGGCCTCATAAGTGAATTGGGTCAGTGAAGCCGACCCTGCTTGACCCAAAGGGTCTCGCGGGTCGACCCATCTTGTCACCTAGGAGCCGGAGGCTCCATCTGTCGTATATTATTGCTCTGTTATGGCCTAATTGGCCACGCCGGCACTGCTGCCTCCTCCAGTCATAGCCTTATACATACTCGATGTTTGGTCGTTCCATTGGTGGTGCCTGCAAGTCGCTTCTCCATGCTGCAACCTGGAGCCGTTGCAACCTAACATCAGACTAGAGCCTCTACAAGCTAACATCAGTTTGTGTTCAAGATTCGACTTTGCTGTTGTTTGTTCAGAGACATAGTCTGTTGGGTGTAAGTTTTCCACTGTTTCTTTCAGCAGCTATAGCTATAGGCTACAACAAGTTGTCAAGATTAGTCAAGCAACGGATATTCATTTTTTCAAAGTCCTCTTCAATTTTCAATGTTGTTGTTTTTCCTTTTATATGGATTAGAAGTAGCGATGAGATATTCATTTGCTTTTGATACTTTAAGAAAAAGGTTGTCGTTTTGGGTCGGCCCTAGGGTACCCAATGGGCCAACGAGGCCACATGATTATTTCGGAACGGGTCGACCCATGGCCCCTGAAATTGGCCTCGAGGCCACAGGGACAGGTCCAAGGCCAGGTCCGGGCCGACCCATTCCCATCATGAACTATAGAATTCTGGTTAGTTACTTTACGAACTGGTATCGTATTGTTTTGAAGTGTTAATCTAAAGTTTAAAAGTCCTATTGCAAACTTTCAGGAAGTTCCGGTTAATCCGTGAAGTTTAATAATTGGTATTAAATCAAGAGTGACAATTTCAGTGTTAGTATATAAGTATCATGTTTGTCTCCATGATTCTTGATATTCAAAAGATTTTTTTAATATCAAGGTTATCTAGGATCTGAAAGAGTTGCTTCAGAAACCATGATGTGTGGAAGATATTGCGATATCTGAAATGATGTTTTGGTTGCAACATGAGAGAGTATAATATGGCAAAGTTTATGTTCTCATATTTGATGAGAATTTGAAAAAGGTTGGAGACGCTTGTCGTCCTAATCCTCCAAAAGGTTTTGGAGAGCAACATTATACTCACGATTCACCGTTATAAGCTAAAAGTAGCTTGATCATGGATAGTTCCATGATAAGGGTGAATATTTGATAAAATGTTTACTACACTAAAAGATTACTAATGAACGGAATTTGAAAGAACACCAAGTATTTGATGATGGTGATCTACTTCAAAGTGCAAGTCCAAAGACATTGGTATTTAACTATACATGCTTTGGACTATCTGTCATGTGTATAGCTCCACTATTGATGTTGATAGATTCTTTCGAACAAAAAAGGAAATACTGAAAGAGAATCTCAGAAATATATGGGAGAAAAGAAAAGACTAGAATTGTTCAGCTTAGGTATATAGAGGATATACATGTTATGGATATATTCTTTGCTTATTAAACAATGTGGTTCTTAAGTATTGGATACTTAATTTGTTGGTGTGAATCGTCATACGAAACAACACAATTCATGAACTATAATGGCCTAAGTAACTAGCAAAAGAATATGTGATGATGTTCATCGAGAACAAATAAAGGGTTGTTGTGTTGCTTGTTAACATCAAAGCTTGCCTTCAAGATTTGTTTTATCAGGTATTATGAGAACAAAAGGGTTGTTCAAGTAATTGTCGTAATTCATAAAAGATGGATGATTTACAAATCTCGTTGGATAAATCACATCCATAAAAATATTGCTAAAAATGTCAAAAGACAATTGATAAGAAAGATCACTTAGGAAGTGGCATCACCATTTAAATTATATTGGAAATAAAACATGAAGAAACTCCATGTGGATGGAATTTTGGAGTCTTTTAATTTTTGATCAAATGACGCTTGTGAAAATTTCATAGAGATAATTAAAACTCCTCTCATAGGCCAAAGGGAACGGATGACTAGCTTATTGGAACTTATACATATTGTTGTATGAAGTCCATTATGTGTAGTCAAGAGCGATAGATTTCAACTTCATATGCTTTCTCCAAAAATTTGAGTGAATATATGAATATTTACTTAATAAGGATGAAGTGTGAAACATTTGAAAAGTTTAAAGACTTTCAAGATGAAGTGCAAAATCAATGTAACAAGAAAATAAAGAATTTATGATAGGATCATAAAGGAAGATATTTGAGTTATAAAGTTTAGCCTAACACCTAATATTTGAGGAATCGTTCCATGGATTTGCGTTTCCCGAAACAACATATGAGTATGGAATAATCGAGATATGCAATAAAACCTTGTTTGACATGGTAAGATCAAAGGTGTAATTGATAAAACTGCCATTATATTTTAAAGATTAAAGCTTTAGAGACTACCATTTTTCCACTAAGAAGAGCTCCATCATAATCCATTGAAATGACACCATATAGAGTTATGGTTTGGGATAAAACCCAAGTTGTCCTTTCTTAAACATTGGTATGCTATGCATAAGAAAGATGTTTGGAACCAAAATCGGATGAACATATCGTTGTATGTTATTTTTAATAATCGTTGAGTATTCCTCCATAACACCAAAGACAAAAATGTTTGTCGCTTAGAACGTCAAGTTTCTTTGAGAAAGGAATTTTCTGTGAAAAGTTAAGTGGAACGACAATAGAACTTTGATAAGGTTAAAAGAACCTTAGCTATATGTGCAAAGTTTCGCAACGTTAAAAAGTGTTCTGGAGGAAGCAACAATGCTCATGGCTCACGTGCCTCAAAGGTTATGGTCACGGAGGTCTAAGTTCCTATTGAAAAAAGTAGGTCGGGTAACCAATCAAATTCAAAGATTTGAGAGTTAAATCATTATTTGACAATAATGATCCGACTACATGGAAAGAAGTGATGATGGGCCCTGACTCCGTCAAATGGTTTGAAGCCATAAAATCTGTGATAGTTACATATACAAGAGATCAAGCTTTGAACTTGAATGACCCTCTGAAAAGGTGCAAGACCTTACAGTTGTGTTTGAATCTATAAAGAAATAGACATGGATGTTTCACATCTATGAAATTATCGACATGTCGGGAAAGAGTTCACGACAATGTTCAAAGAGTTTACTATGAAAAGATCTGATCTTTCATTAAGCGATATTTAGTGTAGACGGATTAATGTAGCAACCACTACATATAATTTTGTTATGTGATAGTTGAATAAACAAAACAAGTTCTTCTAATAGAATGGTTACCTAGGACGTGTGCATGACACGGTCCAAAGGGTTTTGTTAATTCAAAGGATGCTAAAAGCATATGCAAACTTCAATTGTTGAAGTAAGCATCACGGAGTTGGAATCTTCACTATGATGAAACTATTAAAAGAGTTTAATTTCATCGGAGATGATGAAGATGCTTGAATTTGCAAGAAATTAAGTGGGAGGGCTAAGACATGTTTCTAATACATTATGTGGAAGACATATTGTTGATTGGAAATGATGTATCTTTTTATTGACACAGGTTAAGAATTTCATCTCGATGAAAGGATTAGGCAGAACCCGAATATTTGGCATCAATATCTATATGGATAAATTGAGACACTAATATGGTTGTGCCAGAAGTACATATGTGAGATATTGAATGAGTTCAATATAGAAACTACAAGAAAGGTTCTTGTTGCACATGAAGGATTGAATAAAGATTCAAGTATTTTTGATACTTGATATATAAAATCACAAAGAGTACTTTATCAATCATGCTGTGATGTGTGTAAATCCAGATATGTCCTATGCTCTAAATGTTATGAGCGTATACCAGAATGATTCATAATATGATTATTGTACAATAGTAAAGATATTCTTATGATCTTTTATAAGAACTAAGAATATATTATTTTGTAGAAGTGACAAATAGATGGTTAGTTCATTGTAAAAGTATTACATTGATACTAGTTTTGTCACAAAATACAAATTAAGTTTATCTCTATCTAAACTAAGGGTGGCACAATATGATCGAAAGTAAGTTCCATAATGGATTTGGATGAGTTCCAAAGTTAAGACATTGTGACAGATACTACAACAAAAGGCTAAGTATATGACTGCTATAATAGCAACAAAAGAGGGCATTTGTGTCAAGTAGTTTGTTATCAAACTAGGTGTGGTTCACAGAGGGATAGTACTATGAAGATATATTGTACAACAATATTATCAACATGTTTTAACCCCAAGGAACTAAAGGTCTCACCAAAGGACCAAATTTATACAAAGCCATCTCATTAGAGAATGAGTGATGCGTAGAGACACAAAGACATGCAATTACACACGGACCTGAAAGTGTCGGATCCGGAGATCAGTTGACCACTAGCAATCATGTAAATACAACACCAGAAAGCCATAGGTGTTGAATTCACAAAGGTTTGAAACTAGATTATTGACTCTGGTGCAAGTCGAAGACTGTTGGAGATATGCCCAAGAGGCAATAATAAAGTGGTTATTATCATATCTTCATGCTTATGATAAATGTTTACATACCATGCTATAATTGTATTAACCGGAAACATTAATACTTGTGTGATTTGTAAACATAAAAGAGTCCCTAGTAAAGCCTCTTGTTAAACTAGCTTGTTGGTTAATATATGATCATGGTTTCCTGATCATGAACATAGAGATGTTATTAACAACAGGATCATATCATTAGGAGAATGATGTGATGGACATACTCCTATAGTTAAGCGTAGCATAAAGATCAAGTCATTTAATATAGTTCACTTGTTATACACTTTCTGATACATAGTAACCTAATTCCTTCGACCATGAGATCATGCTAATCACCATCACCGGAAGGATGCTTTGATGACATCAAAAACCACACCGTAATTGGGTGGCTATAAAGGTGGCATTGAGTGTTCGGAAAGTTTGTGTTGAGGCACATGGATCAAGATTGGGATTTGTCCATCCATATGACGGATAGATATACTCTGGGCCCTCTCGGTGGAAAGTCATCCAATTAGATTGCAAGCATGTGACTGGCTCACAAGGGATCACATATCAAGGGAACGAGAAAAGAGTACTTATTGGTAACGAGGTTGAACTAAGTATGCAGAGATACCGACGATCAAACCTCGGATAAGTAAAGTATCGTGAGACAAAGAGAAATTGGTATCATATGTAAATGGTTCATTCGATCACGAAGTAATCATAGAAATATGTGGGAGCCATATGAGTTCCCAGATTCCTCTATTGGTTATTGATCGGGGAAGAGTCTCGATCATGTTTGCATAATTCACGAACCGTAGGGAGACACACTTAAGGATTCGATGTTGTTTAGTAGATATGGAATGTGAGTAAAGAGACCGAATGTTGTTCGGAGTATCGGGGGATCCGGGATATCACGAGGAGATCCAGAATGGTCCGGAGAATAAGATTCATATAAGGAAAGTCCAATTTCGGAGTTCGGGAATGATTCCGGTGTTTTCACCGGAATGTTCTAGAAGGGTCTAGAAGGTTCACCGATCCGGAAGGGGAAGGGTACATGGATGTGTCATGACAATGTGTAGTGGTTGCATCATGTCCTAGGTCACTTGGCTGGACACTTGGAAGAGAGAAATCAAACTCTAATTTGAAAGTCAAAAAGGCAGTTTGAAAAAGTCAAATCCCAACATGGTTTCCGAGTTGGGGACGGTTTCTGAGTTAGGGAGGGTTTCCACCTGGGTTGGGAACACCCTTGGACCCCCCCCCCCCCCTGTATAAGGAGGGGTAGGTGCGCACCCCAAGGTATCCCCCTTGCCCTAGGCGCCCAAGAAACCCTAGGTTGGCCGCCGCCCCCCTCTCTAGTTGCGACCAATCTAGATCTGCTCTAAACCGCTACCAACTAGCTAAACTCTAGTTGCCAGCTACCTCTAAACCTTGGACCTCTAAACCCTAGATTGCCGGGGCTCCCTCTACTCCACCATACTCGCTCCGTCTTAGGCGAAGCCCTGTGGGATCTCCCCTCTACTTCCGACACCACGTCGTCGTGCTGCCGGAATCGCGAGGAGAGAGCTACAACCTCCGCTGCCTGCTGGAACAAGGGAGAGGAAGGTCTTCATCGAGTACCGTACGTGTGACCGACTGCGGGAGCGCTGCCGGAACGCGGCGCCGGAAGGATCGTCTACGCGATCTTGAGATCAGCAAGTGAACGACTACATCACCCACGAGAATCTGCTCTCGTTAACCGCTTTGGATCTTCGAGGGTTAGTACTCTATCAACTTGTTGCACTGATCTAGTAGATAGATCTTGGCTTGATCATAGATTAGATCTTGATTGTGTGTTCATGCGGTAGAATTTTTTTGTTTTCCATACTACGAACCCGTACAATTGCGGCAAGACGCTGGGAGAAGTTGGTGTATCCACCAAAAGAACTGCGTAAAAACCCTTGTTCAAATCCCAACCCCAATCGCACTGCTCACTACACTCAAAACATACTTAGCTGCATCACATTGAAAAAAAATTGAAGGTGAATATTCCCTTCCTCGGCACAAAATCTTCAAATTTTATTGCCCTTCCATTTCCAATCTTTTGTTGCAATTACATTGTGCCAGATCAGTCACAACCAGATCTTCTGGTGTTCAGCCACCATCTTCTTGAAGTGGCGACCCATAAACCATCATTATTGGTCACAGAAAAAATTTACGATATTGTCGCTTCAAATGTGTTCCACCACAACAGGCATCCCCCAAAATCTGTAGTTTTTCCAATTTGTCTTGAATGCAACAGAACAGACCAACATGCAGAATCAATTGCTTTATGTTTCAGATTGTAATGCCAACCATCACCACTCTCCCTTGCAATAAATTTGTATGAAATGTAACAGATCGGACTGACGCAGAGTAGCTTGCCATGTTTCACATTGTAAATCCCTTGTCCTATTGTTACCGAGATCTGAGAATCTTATGGAAGTATGATAATACTAGAAGATATCAATCCATAGATATTTGGCACTTTGGCAGCATCGTCCTATGTTTCAGAGTCCTATAATGAAACGAAGAGAGGTACACAAGCCGATTTGCCTTCGCAAAGAATTAATTACATACTTCCGAGTACATGATCTTATATCGCAACATATCATTTGGAGTTTGGAGAAAGCACATGCATTCACGGTAACAAGGTCACTGCTCCTTCCTTTCCATTTTATCCCTTCCCCATCATGCCATCGTCCGGTCGCTGAATTCTTGTTGATCGAGAGGCGCTCGAAGCTCCGGAGCACCGCGTGGCTATCCCATCGGCCGGATCTTCCAGGCATGTTCCGTATGACAGGTGACAAGGGGTTGTTCTCTGTGCCGCTGCCTCAACCAGCTTGGTAAAGCCTTTGGATAGTGGGTGGCGATGGGCGGCGGCTGCTGCCGCCGCTGCCCGAGAACAACCGGCCCGTGAAGTCTCCTAAAAATGAAACTGTGCTAAGAGAAACTGACACTTTTTTATATAGTAGAAGCGGGTCGGCGTGAGAATTCTGAAAATTCTTCCCTGACAAGGATTGAATTCTGGTCGTTCGAATGCGGCGCCAACTGCGACCCAACCGTGCAGTCTCCTGAGGAGGTCGGACGGCTGGATGGCGCGATGGCCATCTTCGACGAGCTCCCGGTCCGGGACATGCATGTCCGCTCCGAATCAGCAGTAGTCTGTCACGTATGGTCATGGGGTTTCTATTTCCGTGCCCCTGGTTCATTAGTTGTAATCAGTTTCCCCCATCCGTTTAACTTTTTCTCACTTTTCCCCTCGCTATGTTACGAAACCCTCGTAGACGCTCGCACGCGCTGGGACAGAGGGAATGTCATCAGGTCAAAGGCTTGCCGTTACATGCTGACTGGTGGGACCGCGTTGGGGGACGTTACGTGCTGACGGGTGGGGCCAGGATACACATCGGACCCGCCATCCATCTCTCTCTGACTTGTGGGTTGCTTTTTTCCTGATTGGGTGGCCGGTGCAACCAATGACAAATGTGGCCGTTCTGTGGGGCCATTGAAGCCAATAAACTATGGGCCCTCATGTGGGTTGTCGAAGCCAATGACCGATGGGGCCGTGATGTGGGGATAGAGGGGGGATTTGCATATTTTCCATGTTTTACATTGTAACTTGCATATTTGCCATTTTGTGTGTCACTGACATGTAGTGGTCATGTGGAAAAAATGCAGATTTCAAAGAAAAAGTTCGTTCTGTGGGGCCATCAAAGCCAATGAACGATGGGGCTGTCATGTGGGGTCGTCGAAGCCAATTACCAATGGGGCCGTGATGTGGGGCTGGAGGGGGGATTTGCATATTCGCCATGTTTTACGTTGCAACTTGCATATTTTCCATTTTGTGTATCACTAACATGTGGTGGTCATGTGTCAAATATGCAAATTTTAAAGAAAAAGTTTGGCAGATATGCAAAAATCCTGGAGCAGCTACTCCCCCAAATATTGACAATTGGAGTCGTGTATGACACACGTGAGGTCGGCTCTCTCTCTCATCCACTCCCATCCCACAACCCCGAGCAGCTCCTATCCCACTGATGTCTACGCACTTCTATTATTGTAAACAGTTGTTGGGCCTCCAAGTGCAGAGATTTATAGAATAGCAGCAAGTTTCCCTTAAGTGGATTACCCAAGGTTTATCGAACTCAGGGAGGAAGTGGTCAAAGGTATCCCTCTCAAGCAACCCTGCAATCAAGATACAAGAAGTCTCTTGTGTCCCCAACACACCCTATACACTTGTCAGGTGTATAGGTGCACTAGTTCGGCGAAGAGATAGTGAAATACAAGTGGTAATGGTGCCATAAAAGAGCTTTTGACTTGTTGTTGACGTGGGGTAACGGTGCCAGAAAAGAGCATGATGGTGAGGTAAGGTAAAGAACCAAAACCTCCCCGGCAAACAAAATAAATATGGAAGCAAGAAAACATGCAACAGATCTAGTAGCAAATGGTGTTTCAATGTTAGAAACAAGGCTTAGGGATCATACTTTCACTAGTGAACACTCTCTCATATAAATATCCTTTCTTCATGATACCACTCTTAACTACTCTCCGGTTGGACACTCTAATCCATGGTAGGGTTATAACAGCACACCTCAAAGTTAGCCTTCCCCAATCTAGATAACCCCACATTGTCACCTTGAGCGCTAGATGGTTCTAACAAACGCCACAATTTCATAAAGACATCCAACTACAAATATAACTCATAAAAATATTCAATGTAGCCAAAGTGCCACACACGGTATGCATGCTTTCACTTTCACACACGTGAGGAAAAGCATAGATCTATTAAAGCATAAAGAGTATTTATGTAGACTCAAACCTAAGTGCCACCATGGCGTGCATGCTATCACTTTCACACACATGAGGAGAGAAGAGATCTAATGAAGCACTTGAGTAGCAAGGTAGATCTACTTGATTACAAAGCTCATGATCACAATATGACCATGCATAGAGAGATGAACACATAGCTACCGGTAAATCCCTTAGCCTCGAGGAAGAACTACTCCCTCCTCATCATGGGAATCAGCAATGGTGATGAATATGGCGATGGAGATCGATGGAGATGGCTCCGGGGGCACTTTCCCGTCCCGACAGGGTGCCGGAACAGAGAATTTCTGTCCCCCGAATCTCCCCTTCGGTGGCGGCTGCGGCGCTACAGAGGTTTTCGTGGATTTCTTCTGGATTCCCTAGCCTTTGTGGGTTGGAGGCTTCTTATAGGCGCAGGAATCAAGGTCGGTGGGGTCCAGGGGGCCCACACCCCCTGTGGGTGCCCCCAGAGCTTGCCCGCGCCTAGGAGGGTGCGGCCACCCTATGGCCCCCCTCCGGCTCTGCTCCATGGTTCCTTGTTGCTCCGGGAAAATAATGACTTTGGATTTTGTCCCGTCCAATTCCGAGAATATTGATTTTCTGCCTTTCTGGAACCAAAAACAGAAGAAAACAGGCAACTGGCAGTGTGACATCTTGTCAATAGGTTAGTTCCATAAAGTGTATGAAAATACCCCAAAGTGTAGAAAAAACATAAGGCAAATGATACAAAACAATCATGGAGCATCAAAAATTATAGATACGTTTCCGACGTATCAAGCATCCCCAAGCTTAACTCCTTCTCGTCCTCGAGTAGGTAAGTTATAAAAAGAATAATTTTTGAGGTGACATGCACCATAAAAATCAAAATCAAACCATTTGCAAGCATTGAAAGCTGGGATCAAAGAACTCTAAATATGAGCATGAAAGATGGAGTTCTAATAGTAAGACAAAGTAACTTTGCATGCAATATGAAAGGCTACAAACAAAGATCATGAATAACAATGCATTGAAAGATGTTTATTTGTTTCACATATAGAAAACATGGCATAATGGCATTCAGCTTGTCCCTCATGGAGTAGCAAATAGATGCATATGACACCTTCAAAGTTCACAAGGGTGACTAGAAACAAGTAGCACATGAACAAGTAATATCACAATATGCATCAATCAATAAATTTTGGGACACTGCACACAGAATGGCAACTATGCTCTCTTAATGGTGCCTAAAGGTATAAGGTGGAGACTCAATAGTGGTGGAAGAAAGGCCTTTTTGTAAAGGAAGCAGGGATTTCAAGTTTCAAAAAGAGCTTCCAAAAATTATGGTACTTGTTAGCTTTCAGCCCTTATTGCCCCTATCATAAGCATCTTGAAGGGATTAAGGTTAAAGTGGCAAAGATGGAGTATATGCTTGACAAAGTATAAGTTGGCAATCTCAAGTCCCTTGAATACGAGGGCCACACCTCATGCATACTCAACTTCAGTCACATGTAAGTTTTTGTCATTGTAAGTATTTACATATCATTGAGAGCCGCCAACGGGGTACCCCTTGCACATGGTACATGAGCTTTCCCATAACCAAAATGACAAGGAAAGCATACAATGAGCATCTCAGCGATCTTTTTATTTACTACATGCATAGCTTTTTATTGAGGATGCTTCATAGATAGCTCACTATGGTGATGCTGCAAGTTTCCACCATGATTAGGCATGGCTTAGGCTAGCGGCCCAGGCGTTTCTCTAACACAGAATACAAACTCCATGGACTTACAAGTTCCCTCTTTATTTCACACTGGTGACATCCATAGACAAAAGAGCATGATATCAACTGAGTACAAAGTACAAGTGCAATGTTGAAAACGTTCCCCATGACATCACGGTTCTGCCAATTACAACGTATAAGTGCAAGCATATACAACAAAGTTGTCACAATTATTCAAGTTTATTAGGGTCAAAGAATATAAAGTGTGCCATCAAGGTCGTGAGGGCTTTATTCACTAAGTTTTCACATAACAAAACAGTTTTTAATGGGAAGATAGATGAAAACAAGAATATACTTGGAATGGTGTAACACAGCATGCATAGGAGTTTATAGTGGACACTTTGGAAAAACTTGGTTTCTTGGGAGTTGGAAGCATGATTAGAACTTACTCATACAAGTGGAGGCTAGCAAAAGACTGGGAGCAACCAACTAAGAGAGCATAATGGCCATAATCATGCAGAGCAACAAAACATTACTAATCAAAGCATAGAGTGGTACCACAAGTCAAGGACTAAATGATCATAGAGGCCATGGTGACTTGTTCATAGTCATAACATGGTGTGAGCATGTGCCAAGTCAACCCAAACAAAGCATCAAAGGAGAATACCACAATACTATGCTTTTGCATGCTAAAACAACGCATAATTCTTTCAAGGCACACTAAGCACTCTCAGTGACTTGGAGCAAGTCATGCTACATCAATAATCACTAAGCATAAGGTCAAAACAACACCTAGCATGTCATTCTAAAGTCTAAGCCACAGTCAAAGCAAGCTCACTTTTGTACCACTATAAGCATGAAACTTTATTCTCTTTTCCAACACCAAGCAACTTATTTGAAACAACTCACAAAGATAATAATCAATAAAGATCAGTGAGCTTGTCTCACAAATCCACAAAGAAGAACTAAAAAGTTCTAAGCTAAAAGCAAAAGAAAACTAAGGCTAAACACAGTGCTAGCAAAAGAGAACACTTACAAGACAATAAGAATGAATACTAGAGCGTTCTAAGCAATGAAAACAGAGTGTGTATCTCTCCACAAGAAGTGTGTTGTGACCAACCAACTTACTCAAGCAAACTAATCAAACGAAAACCAAAAACAAAAACTAAGAATCTCCAAGAACAACACAATTGTCCATGAAACAATAAAAACAAAGTGTCTAGAAAGACCTAAGCTTTTTATTGATGAAGAAGGGGATGCCTTGGGCATCCCCAAGCTTTGACGCTTGTAACTCTTGAATATTTCTTGGGTTGACACGGGGTGGCATCCCCAAGCTTGAGCTTTTGTCCATTCTTCATCTCATTACATCATTCTTTCTCTACACCTGAAAATTTTCCTTCATACAAAACTTCACACAATCTTCATTAGCAACATTAGTGTATTCAAAAGATAATAGACCATTGGGTTTAGCTTCAAAACAACAAAAAATTCCACTAAAGACACAAGCTACTGTAGCAATTCCCTCAAAAAGCTCAATTTCCGAAAAAGAACCCAAAAAGGAATCAATAAGAAGCAAATGCAAATAATGGCAGAAATCTGTCAAAACAGACCAGCAGGTAGAAGCCGATTTTTTCGAAGACCTTATGTTGCTCAAATCAAAAAGTATTGAACTAACAAAAGTTATCTAACATACTGGGGGATTTATTCGTAAATTTTCAGCTCAATCCGACTTACATAGACTCACGAATTTTTATGGTGGAGGACAAAAATCTGTTTCGGGACAACAACTCCCCAAATCTTACTTCCCTCTCATTAGAGGTCATTCTTGCCAGAAAAAGCAAACAAAAAGGATAAGGAGAGGTCATTACATAAGTAATAACTTCCAAGACTCAAGAAAACTCTTGGATTATCTCCCAACAAGTACTTTTCTTTAACGCCTTTAAGTTAGGCTTGATAGTTTGAGAAGATGCTCACATAAGAAATATCAATTGAAGTAAAAGAGAGCATCAAGAAGCAAATTTAGAACACATTTAAGTCTAACCCACTTCCTATGCATAGGAATCTTGTAAATAAACAAGTCATTAAAGCACAAAGCAACAAGCATAGAAAAGCAAAGCAAATGGAACTTCAAAATTTTCAACATAAAGCATAAAACCATGTTTCCCTCTCTCATAATAACTTTAAGTAGAAACATGAATAAAATTAATAATATAACTATCACATTAAACATTCTTATCATGAGCCACATGCATAAAATGATTATTACTCTCCACATAAGCATAGTCATTCTTATTAATTGTAGTGGGAGAAAATTCAACAACATAGCTATCACTATTATTCTCATCACCATAATCCTAAAATATAGGAGGCATATTGTAATCATAATTACTTTTCTCCTCAATAGTAGGTGGACTAAAAATATTATACTCATCATTGTAATCATCATATATTGGAGGTAAAGTATCATCAAAGTATATTTTCTCCTCCGTGCTTGGGGGACTAAAAATATCATTTTCATCAAAACTAGCTTCCCCAAGCTTAGACTTCTCCATAGCATTAGCAATAATGGTGTCCAAAGAATTCATACTAATAACATTGCTATTAGCATGCAAACAAATCTCCATAGGTTTTTTAATTTTCTCTTCAAACACTTCATGTCCTAACTCAAGATAAATGCTATAGAGCACTCTAATTTTGTTGTTGTTTTCCATTAAGACTAACTAGTGAAAACAAGAAACAAAAAGACATAATTGCAGAATCTAAAGGAAATAACTTCGAGCACTCACACCGGAGGATGTGAGTACCTTTTACCTTACCTCCCTGCAAACGACGGTATAAAATATCTTGATGTCTACGCACTTCTATTCTTGTAAACAGTTGTCGGGCCTCCAAGTGCAGAGGTTTGTAGAACAGCAGCAAGTTTCCCTTAAGTGGATTACCCAAGGTTTATCGAACTCAGGGAGGAAGTGGTCAAAGGTATCCCTCTCAAGCAACCCTGCAATCAAGATACAAGAAGTCTCTTGTGTCCCCAACACACCCAATACACTTGTCAGATGTATAGGTGCACTAGTTAGGCGAAGAGATAGTGAAATACAAGTGGTAATGGTGCCAGAAAAGAGCTTATGACTTGTTGTTGATGTGGGGTAACGGTGCCAGGAAAGAGCTTGATGGTGAGGTAAGGTAAAGAACCAAAACCTCCCAGGCAAACGGAATAAATATGGAAGCAAGCAAACATGCAACAGATCTAGTAGAAAACGGTGTTTCAATGTTTAGAAACAAGGCCTAGGGATCATAATTTCACTAGTGAACACTCTCTCATATAAATATCCTTTCTTCATGATACCACTCTTAACTACTCTCCGGTTGGACACTCTAATCCATGGTAGGGCTATAACAGCACACCTCAAAGTCCGTCTTCCCCAATCTAGATAACCCCACACTATCACCTTGAGCGCTAGATGGTTCCAACAAACACCACAATTTCATAGAGACATCCAACTCCAAATATAACTCATAAAAAATATTCAATCTAGCCAAAGTGCCACACACGGTATGCACGCTGTCACTACTCCGTCCTCATCATGGGAATCATCAACGGTGATGAAGATGGCGATGGAGATTGATGGAGATGGATCCGGGGGCACTTCCCCGTCCCGGCAGGGCGCCGGAACAGAGATTTTCTGTCCCCCGAATATCCCCTTCGGTGGCGGTGGCGCTATAGAGGTTTTCGTGGATTTATTCTGGATTCCCTAGGCTTTTTGGGTCGGAGGCTTCTTATAGGCGCAGGAATCAAGGTCGGTGGGGGTCCAGAGGGCCCACACCCCCTGTGGGCGCCCCAGGGCTTGCCCGCGCCTAGGGGGGGTGCGGCCACCCTGTGGCCCCCCTCCGGCTCTGCTCCATGGTTCCTTGTTGCTCCGGGAAAATAATGACTTTGGCTTTTGTCCCGTCCAATTCCGAGAATATTGATTTTCTGCCTTTCTGGAACCAAAAACAGAAGAAAACATGCAACTGGCACTGTGACATCTTGTCAATAGGTTAGTTCCATAAAGTGTTTAAAAATACCCCAAAGTGTAGAAAAACATAAGACAAATGATACAAAACAATCATGAAGCATCAAAAATTATAGATACGTTTCCGACGTATCACCCACCGGCGGACAGAGCAGCCATCGCCGGCGTGTCGGTGGCTCCGTCCTACGGTGGCGTTGGACGGACTGCCGCGTTGCACCTCAACCACGGCTCCATCACATGTTTCGTCCGCTCGCATTGTATGTTAAGGCAGTACCGACCGTAGGCAGGTCCGCTGCCCACGACGACCGGGATTTTGTTCCGCCGCTGTAGCTCGACGCACGGTCACGGTAATTGCTAGTAGTGCTTGGTAAGACCTTCGCTCTTGCTCCGTCCACCCTAATCGATTCGGTTCCCGTAATTTTCTTGATATTGCAGGGGTAAATTAGTCTTCAATGTCTGGTCGTAGTGGGTACACCAACGAGGGCGGGGATTCGATCATGTCGTGGCCACATTCTCTTTCTCCTACCACGTCGGAAGTGCTGGTAGCTCATTCTCTTTATACTACCATTGAATTTGAAGTGCCTCCATGGCCTGTCAGACTTATTTTTTTTTGGTTTGTTTTGGGATTGTTACAGTGTGCTATGCATGCCGATGATCCATGGTATATTGCATACCAAGATAATTCAACCCAGTGGTCTAGCCAGAGGATCGATTTGAGAAGATGGTTGCCAATTTAGGTGATGAATTGGCCCGTAAAAACCTGTTGATATTAGAGCTGAAGAGTACTGTCGAGGAAGAAAAGAAGAACTTAGAGCTTATTCGCAAAGAGAAGTTGACACTTGATGCTCCGTATCTGATCAAGTGGTAGAAAATCTAAAACATGAAGTTCAAGTGAAGGGGGAGGAGGATAGTAGATTCATGTGGGCAGTTTTAGGAGTTGTCATCCCCGTCCTAACAGTTGCAGTATGGAGTTGTGGTGAAGGTGGAACATGTAATGATTAGTTGAATTGATAGCTAATTTAGAGAGTATAATTGTTATTCAATGGATGGTTGTGAGTTCCTGCTAATTTATTCACTTTGCGGTCCCAAAGTTGTCAAGAGAATGCATTGCGGTGCCCGAGTTGCTTGCCATTGGATCTAGCTTCCCATAGTTGGCATGCCAAATGCCTAGAGGGTCAAGTTGGGGGCCCTATCAGTTATGACCGTTGTGTCGCTGCCATCATGTCTGCCATGTAGACTTGCAGTGTTGGCGGCAACATCCATTCCCCGTTCTTCTTGATGCTGCATTTTTGTTCTCTAGAGAGGCGATCTATCAAAGAAAGTACTACTCCCTCCGATCCAAATTAATTAACTCAAATTCGTCAAGATACGGATGAATCTAATACTAATTCATGTCTAGATACAATCGAATCTAGACAAATATAAATCAACTAATTTGGGTCAGAGGGCGTACTACTTATGAATCAGCTTTAGAGCATATCCCTCCAATCCATATGACTACTTGTCACTGAAATGTATGTATCTAGACATATTTTAGTACTAGATACATCCATTTCAACGACAAGTAGTATGAATTGGAGGGAGTATCAATTTTGATTCAAATGATAGATATTTCGATCAAATTTATACAAGCCCACCAAAGATTGTTAAAGCAAGTACTGCTACTTATGAATCATCTTTAGAGCATATCCACCGATCTCACGGCTCAAATAAATACTCCATCCAACCCATATTAGCACTAAAACTTGACTAGATACATTCATATCTAGATGAATCCAAGTCAACTAATATGGGTCGGAGGGAGTATCAAATTTACTCATATTATATATATGTATTTTAAGTCATAGAATTTTTGTGCAAATTGGGTTTCAAATTTGTCCCAATATTAAGTGGACGGTGAGCTAGATGCCCTCCCCGCCGCATCTAGCCACGAGGTACATCCGGCCTTCATCGTCGAAGTGCACCTCGACGTGCCAGCCTCGGCCACGGCCTGCCTCCCACATCGGTTCACGAGGGCTTGATCTGCGCAGTCATGGTGATGTTGCGTTTGATGGCTTCAATTGTCGTCGCATCGATGACCACTGTCGGCACCACCGCCGCCTTGGTGTCTTGCATCAGCAACGGATCCGAGGAGGTGAACAGGAGTGAGACGAACAGAGACATAAATTTCAGACGCTTAGATCCTCACCGCCACACACCGTTCCAGCCGCCACGCTTGGATCCGCGCCGCCATAAGCCGTTGCGACCCCCACACTTAGATTTACACCGCAGCACGCCGTTCCGGCCCCCACGCTTAGGTCCGCGCCGCCGCACTCCGTCTGGACCGCCAGGCTTAGGTCCGCGCCGCCGCACACCATTTAGACTGCCGCACCATCGTACGTCGATAGGAGGGGAGGAAGATGCGGCTGGTATACGTGCGACAGGGAAAGGGAGGGAGAGACATCCAGCCTGTCGGGCTCTCCTCCTCGTACATGGTAGGTGCGCCCATTGGGAGAGAGGGACATCCAGCCCGTCGGATCATGATGTATCCAACGGTGGTTGGCCAAGATCCGTGTGACATACATCTCGACCAATAAGAGCGCAACCAAACTGATACGGCTGGTATACGTGCGGCAGGGAAAGGGAGGGAGATACATCAAGCCTGTCGGGCTCTCCTCTCCGTACAAGGTAGGTACGCCCATCAGGAGAGATAAACCTCCAACCCATCGGATCATGATGTATCCAACGGTGGTTGGCCAAGATCCGTATGACATACATCTCGACCAATCAGAGCGCAGCAGCCAAACTAAGCGCAAATTGAGCTATTGTGAGGGTTTGAGTCAGGAGAGAGGGGAATAGTGAGAAAAACTTTAGCGGAAGGGGAAAAGTAAGGAAAACTTTAGAGGGAGGGGAAAACTGAGTAGAGTTAAGGAAAACAAGGGCACTCAGATAAAAAAAATGAGTAAGGGAAATTCAACCTTTTGGCATAAAAAATGGAAAATGTGTTATTTGAACAAAATAATTCTTCTTGGCCGATATTATATTGTTTGCAACTCAAAGATACACAAGTGTTCCAAATTTGGCCTTCTTTAGATAAAGTATGTTTTGGGATGGGTTATTTTGAAGGTCGATCGAGTAGAAAGCCATGCATCTTTATAGCTAGTAGCTCATTCCAAGAAGGGTTTAAGAAGTGGTTTAGGGGATAAGTCCATTTCTCTTTATTTCCTTTTCCTTTATTATTTATGATAGGTTGTAGGCAACATAACAAGACTCCATTTGAATGTTGCACTATGTTTTGACTTTTTTTGAATTAAACTAACCCTAAAACATTTTTTTGAATTTAATCACTTATAAAAATAAAAATATGGTTGATTACAAGTTAATCCAAAATTTCCAATTTCATATGGTAAATCAATCCAAGATACACAAGCGTGCCAAATTTTGGATCAATTGGTCAAACTTTAAGCCATGAACTAGCTAAACCTCATGTGTTGACCACATGCTGAGGGCAAAACTGAGGAGTACTAAGGAACTAGGTGCATGCCCATAGAAATTTGCAATAAGACATACATTATGGGATTATCCAATATACAAACTTGGGAGCGTCACACTAGTTTGAATTAAATACAAACATTGACAATAGTTCAAATTTATCATACAAATTCAAATTCATTTTTCTTGCTCCTAGTGTTTTTTGCTGGGTTCACCACCTTGCTCCTGGTGATCCTTGCTGGAATATTCTCGGAGTCCACCATCAGCTTCTTCTATTTTTTTTCTCTTTGTTCTTTTTCTCTGCATCCAATGAATCAAGTGCTTCAGTCTGTCGTACAATTGGTTCAATCGTGTTTCGATCCTCTAGTTCATACGGTTCAAAAAGCTTTGCCTCCATTTCATCAATATCCGCTCATGTAATTCCTTCATGTTTGAACTCTGCTTCAATCTCCCACGTAGTTGATGTAATGTCCCCTGCATTTGGTTCAATCTCCTCTCGATCGACTGGTTCAATCTCTCAAGCATTTGGTTCAATCTCTTCTACATTTGGTTCAGTCTCCTCTCGATAGACTGGTTCAATCTCCTCTCGATCCATTGGTTCAATCTCCTCTACATTTGGTTCAATCTCCTCTTGATCGACTAGTTCAATCTCCTCTCGATCCATTGGTTCAATCTCCCCTGCATCTGGTTTAACCTCCTCTCGATCCATTGGTTCAATCTGCAATGTATCTATTGCTTCATTCTCCTCTTGTTCAAATACTTCATTCTCATTTGCATTTGCTGCTCCCGCCTGATCATCCAGTCCATAAGCTGGGTCCACTGCATTTTTACAAAGCCTAGCAATGTTCCCTAGGATCTCACAACGTTTGCATTTACATCGTCGAGGTGGTGCACCACCCTTTGCACTAGCTCTCATCCTATTCTTCCTTGGCCTACCTGCTGGTCTAGTAAAAATTGGAGGGTATAGTTTGAAGCCTGGATCCACTTCCATCCATTGGTATTTTCCTAACAAGGCTAGAAACTTCTGAGCATATGCTTCCCTAAATTTGGCAATGGAGAAATACTCTAACACGTACTGATCGACTTCACCCTCTTCACCTCCTAGAACACCCATAAAAAACAATGCATATATGCAGGGTTTCCCACGAGGCTGCTATTGCCTACAATGGTATGTCCTATCAACCAAACTCACTTGATACCTCCATTGCCTATTTTTACTATCAGTGTACATTACCTCATCATCTATTCCTCTTCTAATGCATTTCATATTCAATTGTTTTGCCCTGGCATGCAAAGCCTTAATCACATATGGGAGGATGAGATGGCCAACATATACCATTGATGCAATTCTTTGATGCAAATCGATCTTTATCATGATTATCTGCCTAATCTTATCAAATATTTTCCACAGCATAAGCCCTTTCAATGACTTGACCTTTGCACTAAAAATCTTTGCAAGGTTCCTTGTTACATAGTCCACCTTGCAAATTTCATTGAATCGGCTTCTTGACCACACCATTTCATGATGTGCATACAAGTACTCCTTCACCCCAGGTTTTTGTTTATACAACACTTCCAAATAATACAGATGCTTCCTCAAACTGTATGTGTATTAAGCTGGCCATAGGTTGTCAAATAAACTTTACCCTTGAATTTCTTTGTACAATTCTGCACTAAGTGTCGTATACATTCCCTATGCTCCACTCCGGGGAATACTGCTTCTACAACTTTCACCAAACATGTGCAAGCCTCTGTGTGGATAGTAAGTCCTGGTGGATGACCTATAAGGTTTCGCAAATTCTCCAGAAACCAAGTCCAACTTTCCTTTGACTCAATCTCCAAAACTCCATAAGAAACAGGGAACATCCAATTGTGGCCATGAACTGCAGTAGCATCTACTAGTTGTCCTTTAAATCTGATATGAAGAGTTGTTGCATCCACGGCCAAATAAGGCCTACAACCATCCAGAAACACTTGCCAGCAAATTTTGAAAAAAACAAAAGCCCTTCTACAGCAATCCTTCTCCATTATCTTCCCTCTTATTTTGTACTAAATTTATGCCTGTCTATCTGTACAACACTACCTGGACTAGCCACCTCCACTTCAGGTTTGAAGCTATAAAGCAACTAAAAACTTGCATTCCATGAACCATTGATCCTCTCAAGAGCCATTTCCTTTGCATAGAACATCCTCATGTAGGGTACGATAATATTAATCTTTTTAGAAACATCTTTTATAAGCGTTGTTGCACCAAGTGATGGGTTCGCTCTCATCCAATCCATGATTGTATCTACTAACCACCTAGTCTTTGCTAGTTTTGTTTTGTCCTTTGACTGTACCCCTTGAGGTGGACAAGAATGTTCGAACCGGTTAATTTTTATCTGAAACATAATGAAAATGTCAGGTACAGCTAACAAACTCTACACAGTAATCTAAAATACACAACTGGTTGTAATACTTGAACCAAACTTCTCCTGCGCATAGTGGATGCATGCATCCTCCACCTACACCTCTTGTATGGGCACTTAACTGTGAACCTTGCTGGCTCACTCTTAATAACATCATAATCATTATTGATGCTAATGCAATATATAGTAATGGCATTACGATAGTTCCATATCGTTTCAAATACGATGCCTTCTGAAATCTTAGGATCGTCCTTGTCCCACTTAATTACTAGCAAGTCTTCACCATCGTACTCGGCTAAAACGAGGTTGTCATTGTTTTTCTCGTTCTCTTCATCATCAGTGTCATCAAATCTGTCACACTAGGCAATTTCATCTGTATATTGATCCTCTAGTGTCTGTTTACTGAATCTATCTACAAATTCAGGAAACATCAACTCATCCTCATCATCTAGTGGAGGCGCTCCCTCGTCAGGCTCTGCCTCGTCCTCCATATCGGCCACACGAGCAGTTTGTCTTACACTCGCAGTGCAAACAGATGGTACTGCTGTGGAGCTACAAGGATCGTCGGGCACACACTATTAGCAGAGACAATAGAGACACATGATGCCTAACCACCTGATGATGCGTGACCACAAGATGATGATTTAACACTCTTTCCCGTATGCTCAACTTTAGGATGCGTATGGAGACAAATTCAACCAAAACGTTCGGCAGCATTCAAAGAGAATAGTATTACCAGATCATCTTCGCTAGTTAGTGAGAGCAATCTTTGCTCGCTAATGTTGAAATATTGCAAATCAACTGAATCGCCACTGCTCCAGGGGAATTTATAATAGATTTTATCTATCAAATATCTGAGAGTTATGGAGGCTGCAACCACCGCTGGAAAGTAAAATCCAGAGAGATATTGTCCACAACCACGAATTACGCTAGTATCCAGTCTAACCGCCAGCCGAAATACCAGCACTGGATCAATCCTATTTGAAAAGCAAGGAAGTTAGTTGAGCGATTCGCACTCAAATACTGCTAATAATAAATCCACAAAGGGAAACAATGCTTACCCAGATGGAATTCATGCGTTAGATCCCTGCGATTCCATCCAATCTTCTGCCTGCTCGACGCGAATGGACGATACAACAACCGGCGTTGCATACTGTTCCGTGAAAGGGGTAGATCTAGCGGGGGCAGGAGCGGAGCCGGAGCTAAAGTGGACGGCTCTGGGGCCAATGACGACATAAGGTAGGAGGGCACGACGGCGAGGCAGCGGAAGGGAGGTGTGGGATCTGCTCCAGACTCGGAGGGAAGCGAATGCTTTGGATGAGTGAGAATGGCCGGGTGGCCTCACTCTTCACCATGTATGCAAGACCTGTTTCAACACGGCCCCATCCTTCACCACATATGCAGGACCCGTCCCACGGTCCTACCCGTTAGCATATAATGGTCGAGACCACGTGACGTAACGCTGAACGCACGACCCGTCCCAACGCGGTCCCACCAGTTAGCATGTGACCTGACGGCATCCGTCCTTTCGAGCGCCTGCGAGGGTTTCGTAACATAGCGAGAGGAAAAGTGAAAAAAAGTTAAGCGACTGGAGAAAACTGAGTACAACTAACGAACTAAGGGCACGAAAATAGAAATCCCTATAGTCATATATACGGAGGAAAGTTACTCTCTTTCCAGCAGCTTTTGGTGCCAGCAAAAGAGCTTTGCTGCTTGGATCAGATTACTACCGTAGATTCATGATGGAGCAAAACTTACAGCTTCTTTAGATGAAGTAAAGGAATCCGCGAGGCTTTTGTGCCTGGAATGGTCTCTGTGGCGACCGGAGCCTGAGTTTCTTCTGGGAAATGCCTCCACAGCTCCAGTGAATCTATCTCGGATCTCTTGTTCTACTGGGAGAGCAAAAATGAACCAAGTATTGATCTCGGTGTTTCATCACAAGGTAATGGACGGACACGACTGACCACAAGGCAAACCTGAAGATCTATCTGTTCTCTCGATAGATGCCCCAACTCCAGCCATTCTTCCACTAGATTGCTGGATATCAACAAGATAAATAGTTCAACGAGAACGTAGAGAACATAATATCAGTCAATAAGGTAAGATAATACATACTCGTACAAGCTTGTTACTCGAACTCATATGAGGATACTTGAGTGCGGTCCAGTCAAATACAGAATCAAATTGATATCCTACAAAGGTATCCCATCATTAGACCACTATTTTGTTACTACAAAATTTATTTGCAGTGGATAAAATAAAGGACAACTAAAAGAAAAAAAGTGTGTGTACTTTCACGAACAAATACATCGCGGAAGAGTTTCTTCAAATAAGAGTAATCTGGTCTGTCTTCGAATCACAGGGAGCGACAATAGTGGAAATATGAGATGAACTTTGAAGGATAAGATTTGCACAGAACCTGGTCAAAACTATTTTAGTGAAAATACATTTGGGAGTTACCATAATAGAATGGTGAACTTCATGACTGCAACATCAGTACCTCTGCTGGAGTAAGCATTTTCTTTTCACTAATTCTGTCATACTTTTGTTTCTTAGTGCCAGCTTTGAGACCCTGCCATGGGAGACTGATAATACAACAAAGCATGATAAGTAAGAACTCACACAATCGATTAGTAAATATATAAGATGGTAAAGTACAGATCATCAGGCCTAACCTTCCCCTCAAGAAGTACAGTAGAAGGTAGCCAACAGACTCCAGATCATCTCTTCTGCTTTGTTCTGTAAGAAATAAAGAACATGCACATCTAAGATAACATGCTGTACTTTTTATCCATATACCACATAGATGTTAAATGTACCAGATGATATTCATTTTATCGATAACCTTAAGACTAGAACAATTCAGTGCTTAGTTCTTCGACGATCTGGGAGACAAGATAACAAATTCCAATTTACATATTGCGCTCACCTATTCCAAGATGAGTATTCACACTCGCATAGCGCGCTGTTTCTGTCATATTTTTGTTCTCCCTATACAGAGAAACAATTAATTATAAACATATTGAACATATAATTTAAATACACCGGCCCAACAAGACATGTCTTATTTATTTATTTTTGAACAAGTGGAGGCGCCAGAGGCGCCAAATTTCATTCAACTTATAGACAATGCACAGCATGAATTACAAAGCCCTGAAGCTGTGATTGCAACGATGAGTAGCCTGTTCCTAAGAGCTGAACTTAAGCAACTATAGATAGGCTGAGTTGCATTTAAGCAACTATGAGCTGAATTACAAGTTTTGTCTGATCGCCTGTTGAGCACGTCTTATACATTATATGGGTCCAGCGTAACCTGTACACTCTCAAATAAATGGCATTACAATATTTGGATTTTGGATGTACTAATTTCATCATTCTAGATACGAAGTTCGCATTTGACTAACATGAAATCGGTTGCAAATTTTATAGAATTATGATCCTATGTATACCAGGATTGGTATTATATAGCAGTATCTACTGTCTAGGACCTACACAGACACTCTCTGAACTTATTATGATTGTATCCCACAGGAAGTATCCCCTAATGGAGATGTGCCAATATGATGGTACATTATCAAAAACATGGAAAAAATTCCACTATGTTCTGGTAATATATTTGAAATTTAACGGCGGAAATAATTGATACAGCAAAATCTATGTAAATTAACTTGTAAGATAACTTCGTAAAGTTTCCAATCAAACTTCATAAATAAGTATATTCACCTGTAGGGGATGTGTTTATGAGTCTTTTTTTTAAAGATCCAGCTGTTAGTTGTAGTATTCAGTTTGGTATACCGTATTAGAGTTATATATGGATACCTCCTCCTGTAATACTCGGCCTCGAGCCACCTATATTAACATGCAACCGGTATGGGCCCAAGTACCGTTCTAGTCACAATTGTTGACATGGTTTCAGAGAACCTCCTCGTCGTGAGCTAGCTGCTGCCGCTCCCAAGCTACTGCCGCCGTATAGCATCCTACAAACATAGCGCCGCCGCCGCCAGGATCTCCCCCCCCCCCCCCCCCCGCCGCCGCCTGATAACCACACCGAACAATAACCCTAGCCAAACAAACCTGACGCCGCCGCTACTAAAGCCACCACCGCCCAACAAACCCCGAAGACAACCGCCGCCGCCGCAGATCAATCTGCTGCCGCCGATAAAACCTCAAAAAACCCACATCTGATCATAGCGGCATCACCACCCAACCCCACATATGATCATAGCCACACCACCACCCAAACACCATATCCGATCCACCACCAAAATCCTTATATCCCATCATGAGTTCCTCTTCATCAAGGTCGCCCCTGGCCGCTGCCCTGGGCAGCCCCCCAACTCAGCTCCTGACGCGGAGCAAATTTCTTCTATGGCAACCTCTCATCGTCCCGGCATTCCGTGGTGCCAATGTCATGGGCCTTCTTGATGGCCCTGACCGTTCCCCTTCCAAGACCATCGAGGCGGAGGTCTCCGGGAAGAAGAAGATCCAAGTTGAGAACCCTACATATGTCACCTGGATTGCTCGGGATCAACAGGTGTTGCGTTTCCTTCTGCATTCACTCTCACCGGAGAGTCTGTCGCATGTTCTGGGCATGGATACTACTGCTTCTTGATACGTCGGAAACGTATCTATAATTTTTGATGTTCCATGCTTTTAGTATCTACTTTGCTTTGCTTTGTATACACTTTGAGATGCTTTTTACATGTTTTCTAGTACTAACCTATTAACAAGTTGCATAGTGCCAGTTGCCTGTTTTCTGTTGTTTTTGGTTCCAGAAAAGCTAGTAAAGAAATATTCTCTGAATTGGACGGGACAAAAGCCAAAGTCAATAACTTTCTGTAGGGAACAAGAAGTCCAGAGGGGAGACGAGGAGGCGTGCCAGAGGAGCCACACCCCCTAGGCACGGGTGGGCCCTGCCCCGCGCCTAGGCAGGGTGTGGGGCCCTGGCCACCGCCTCGGCCTCCCCCTTCGCCTATAAGAAGCCCCCGATGCAGAAACCCTAAGCACCCAATTAAATCTCCATGAAACCGTCTGTAGCCGCCGCCACCATCGTCCCTAGATCGGGGGGATTTGAAGTTCTTCCCGGCACCCTGCCGGAGGGGAGATCATCTCGGAGGCCTTCTCTCCGGTATGATGCGTGAGTAGTTCCACCTTGGACTATGGGTCCATGTAGTAGCTTGATGGTTGTATCTCCTCCTTTGTTCTTTCATGTATAGATCTTGTGAGCTCAGTTCATGATCAAGATCTAATATATTTGTAATCATGCATGTTGTGTTTGCGGGGATCCGATGGATATTGATATTATTATGTTGGTTTGATTAATGGTTTTGTCTTTATGATTCTATCATGTCTGTGTTGTTTGTGATCTTGCATGCTCTCCGTTGTTAGTGGCTATCTTGGCCAAGTAGTTGCTAGTGACTCCAAGAGGGAGTATTTATGCTCGATAGTGGGTTCATTCCTCTAGTTTCCAAGGGAAGTGACAATAATCTCTTCGGTTGTAGATGTGTTGTTGCTACTAGGGAGAAAACAACGGTCTCTTGTCTATGGAACATGTGGACTTTTTACCTTACACACTTTGCTTAAAGCAGTTGTCTGTTGCTTGCAACTTAATACTGGAGGGGGTTCGGATGATAACCTGAAGGTGGACTTCTAGTCATAGATGCAGTTGGATGGCGGTCTATGTATCTTGTTGTATTGCCCAATCGAATATCATAGGATCTTTCTGACTAGTATTGCATTGTTATGCCTTGCTCAGTTCCTGTCAATTGCCCTACTGTAATTTGTTTACCCTTCATGCCATGTTGTTTATCTAAGGAGAGCACCTCTAGTGAACTATGGACCCCGGTCCAATCTTTACCATTGATACATCTTCCACTGTTACTTGTTTACTTGCTGCAAACCATTACCTTCCACACCATACGTTTAATCCTTTGTTACAGCAAACCGGTGAGCTTGACAACCTCATCGATTCATTGGGACAAAGTCTTGAGTTTGTGTTGTGCAGGTTTCCATGTTGCTTGCAACACCTTTGAGACGTTTCCTTCCTCCTTCTGGTTCGATAACCTCGGTCTCTACTAAGGGAAACTTGCTGCTGTGCTCATCACACCTTGCTCTTGGGGTTCCAACGAAGTGTCCCACGTCAACACTGGGTGCATGCATCAAGATTTCTAGCACCGTTACCGGGGAGGCTAAGGACGTATTCACAAGGGGAGTCCTCCACTTCCTTTCTCTTTACTTTGTTTTTAGTTTGCTTTGTTTCTTTTTATTGGTTTTGTTTGCCTCTTTCGAAAAACAAAACAAAAATTAGTTCTTGCTCTACCTGCTACTGCTATTTTTGGCTTGCCCACCTTTGCCAAAATGAACTCTGCTGAGAACACCAAGTTGTGTGACTTCACTAGCACCAACAACAATGATTTCTAAGCACTCCTATTGCTCCACCTGCTCCTGATGCTACCTTTTATGAAATTAATCCTTCTTTGTTGAATCTTGTGATGAGAGAGCAATTTTCTGGTGCTAGTTCTGATGATCCTGCTGTCCATCTCAATAGCTTTGTTGAACTTTGTGAGATGCAAAAGTATAAGGATGTAGATGGAGATACTATTAAGCTCAAGCTTTTTCCTTTCTCCTTGAGAGGAAAAGCTAAAGAATGGTTGCTATCCTTGCCTAAAAATAGTATTGATTCTTGGAATAAGTGCAAAGATGCCTTTATTGGAAAGTACTATCCTCCTGTTAAGATTATTGCTATGAGAAGTGACAATATGCAATTTAAACAACTTGATAATGAACATGTTGCTCAAGCTTGGGAAAGAATGAAAACTTTGGTTAAGAATTGTCCCACTCATGGACTCACTGCTTGGATGATTATCCAGACTTTTTATGTAGGTTTGAACTACTCTTCAAGGAACCTGCTGGATTCAGCTGCTGGAGGTACCTTCATGGGCCTCACCTTGGGTGCTGCAACAAGGCTCCTTGATAATATGATGGTTAACTACTCTGAATGGCATGTTGAGAGAGCTCCACATGGTAAGAAGGTAAATTCTGTTGAGGAAACTTCCTCTTTGAGTGAAAAGATTGATGTTATTATGGCTATGCTTGTTAATGGGAAAGCTCCTCTAGATCCTAATAGTGTTCCCTTAGCCTCTTTGGTTGCTCAAGAAGAGCAAGTTGATGTGAACTTCATTAGAAACAACAATTTCAACAACAATGCCTATAGGAATAATTTTGGTAGCAACAACAATTATAGGCCTTATCCTCCTAATAATGGCAATTCCTATGGAAGCTCTTACAATAATGCTAAAAGTGCCCCCTCTGAACTTGAAGTCATGCTCAAGGACTTTATTAGTAAACAAACCACTTTCAATAAGACTATAGAGGAAAAGCTTTTAACTGTTGAGAAAAATATATCCTCTTTGTCTGAAGCTCAGTCTTCCTTGATTAATAAAATGGCTGCTAAACCTGAAACTATGGAAAACACCTTTGCTACTGCTCATGCCATACAAGTTACTATTTATGAAAATGTTAGGCTGTTAGCTCAACTTCATGCTAAGTGGGAAAGGGAAGCTGAAATTGATAGAAACAATAGTGTGTGCACTATCACCACTAAACCACAAGTAGTCCCTATTCCTCCTCCTACTATGCCTAAGCCTATTGAGCCTACTACTAGTGATGCTAAGTTTGACTTTGATATTGATGGTTGCAATATTTCTGAAGTGATTATGTTCTTGTAAAAGCTTTCTAGAAGTCCTGATGCTAGTGATATGCATGTTGCCTTTACCAAACACATTACAGATGCTCTTGTTAAGATTAAGGAAGAGAAGATAAAACACAAAGCTTCCATTCCTAGGAAAGTAGAAGATAGTTGGGCACCCATTATTAATATGCAAGTTAATGACTTTGATCTCAAGGCTTCATGTGATTTTGGTTCTAGTGTCTCTATTATGCCTAGGAAGATTTATGAAATGCTTGATTTGCCACAACTAGAAGATTGTTATTTGGATATCCCACTCAATGATAATGCTAAGAAGAAACTCATGGGGAGTATTAATGATGTTCTCATTATGTTTAACAATGCCATGCTCCTGTTGATTTCTATGTTTTGGATGTTGAATACAATGCTTCTTGTCCTATTACTTTGGGAAGACCTTTTCTTAGAACAGTTGGTGCTATCATTGATATGAAAGAAGGCAGCATTAAATATCATTTTACATTCAATAAAGGTATTGAACACTTCCCTATGAGGAGAGACAAGTTGCTTTTTGCTCCTCCTTTAAAAGCAAGGTTAGATGTTAATGCCTCCTCATTTGAAAAAACTTGATTCTTCTTGCTTCTTGTGCCTAACTTAAAGGCATTAAAGAAAAGTACTTGTTGGGAGATAACCCAAGAGTTTCCTTGAGTCTTGGAAGTTATTACTTCATTAATGACCTCTCCTTATCCTTTTTGTTTGCTTTTTGTGCCAAGAATGACCTCTATTGAGAGGGAAGTAAGATTTGGGGAGTTGCTGTTCCGAAACAGATTTCTGTCCTCCACCATAAATATTCGTGAGGAGTCTCTATAACTCGGATTGAGCTCAAAATTTACGAATAAATCCTCCAGTATGTTAGCTAACTTTCGTTAGTTCAAAACGTTTTTATTTGAGCAACAACAGATGTTCGACAAAATCGGTTTCTATCTACTGGTCTGTTTTGACAGATTTCTGCCATTATTTGCATTTGCTTCTTATTGATTCCTTTTTGAGTTCTCTTTTGGGGAATTGAGCTTTTTTAAGGAGTTACTACAGTATCTTGTGTTTTTAGTGAAAAGCCTTTATGTTACAAAGTTTTGCAGAGGTTTAATATCTTTTGAATAAACTAATGTTGCTAATGAAGATTGTGTGAAGTTTTGTATGAAGGAAAAATTTCAGGTGTAGAGAGAGAATGATGTAATGAGATGAAGAATGGACAAAAGCTCAATCTTGGGGATTTCACCATGGTCCTACCCCAAGAAATATCCAATAGGTACAAGCGTCAAAGCTTGGGGATGCCCAAGGCATCCCCTTCTTCATCAATAAAAAGCTCAGGTCTATCTAGACACTTCGTTTTTATTGTTTCATGCACAGTTGTGTTGTTCTTGGAGCGTCTTAGTTTTCGTTTGCTTTGCTTAGGTTGTTTAGTTTTCTTGAATAAAGTAGTTTGTACCCCCGTTCTTGTTGTGTTGTTTTGCAAATAAGTTGCTTGGTGTTGGAAAGGAGTAGTAAGTTCTTGCTTGAAGTGCAAGAGGAGCTTGCATTGACTGTGACTTAGACTTTAGAATGACATGCTAGGTGTTGTTTTGACTTTATGCTTAGTAGTTATTGCTGTAGCATGTCTTGTTCCAAACAATTGGGATTGCTTAGTGTTCCTTGAAGAAATTATGCGTTGTTTTAGCATGCAAAAGCATAGTATTATGGTATTCTCCTTTAATGCTTTGTTTGGGTTGACTTGGCACATGCTCACACCATGTTATGACTATGAACAAGTCACCATAGCCTCTATGATCATTTAGTCCTTGACTTGTAGTACCACTCTATGCTTTGATTAGTAATGCTTTGTAGCTCTGCATGATTATGGCCATTATGCTCTCTTAGTTGGTTGCTCCCAGTTTTTTGCTAGCCTCCACTTGTATGAGTAAGCTCTACTCATGCTTCCAACTCCCAAGAAACCAAGTTTTTCCAAAGTGTCCACTATAAACTCCTATGCATGGTGTGTTATACCATTCCAAGTATATTCTTGTTTTCATCTATCTTCTAATTAAAAACTATTTTGTTATATGAAAACTTAGTGATTAAAGCCCTCACAAACTTGATGGCATACTTTATATTCTTTGCCCCTAATAAACTTGAACCATTGTGGAGATATGTTGTATATGCTTGCACTTATATGTTGGAATTAGTAGAACCGTGCTGTCACAGGGAACGTTTTCAACATTGCACTTGTACTTTGTACTCAGTTTATATCATGCTCTTTTGTCTATGAATGTCACCAGTGTGAAATAAAAAGGGAACTTGTAAGTCCATGGAGTTTGTATTCTGTGTTAGAGAAACACCTGGGCCGCTAGCCTAAGACATGCCTAATCATGGTGGAAACTTGCAGCATCACCATAGTGAGCTATCTATGAAGAATCCTCAGTAAAAGCTATGCATATGGTAAATAAAAAGATCGCTGAGATGCTCATTGTCTGCTTGCCTTGTCATTTTGGTTATGGGAAAGCTCCTGTACCATGTGCAAGGGGTACCCCGTTGGCGGTTATCAATGATATGCAAATACTTACAATGAAAAGAACTTACCTATGACTGAAGTTGAGTAGCATGAGGTGTGGCCCTCATATTCAAGGGACTTGAGATTGCCAGCTTATACTTCGTGAAGCATATACTCCCTAGTTTGTTCACTTTAACCTTAATCACTTCAAGATTCTTATGATAGGGGCAATGAGGGATGAAAGCTAACAAGTACCATAATTTTTGGAAGCTCTTTTTGAAACTTGAAATCCCTGCTTCCTTTACAAAAAGGCTTTTTCCCACCACTATTGAGTCTCCACCTTCTACCTTTAGGCACCATTAAGAGAGCATAGTTGTCATTTTGTGTGGAGTGTTCCAAAGCTTATTGATTGATGCATATTGTGATATTACTTGTTCTTGTGCTATTTATTTCTAGTCACCCTTGTGAACTTTGAAGGTGTCATATGCTCTATATTGCTACTCTATGAGGGACAAGCTAGTTGCCATTATACTATGTTTTCTGTATGTGAAACAAACAAACGTTTTTCAATGCATGTTATTCATGATCTTTGTTTGTAGCCTTTCGTGTTGCATGCATAGTTACTATGTCCTATTCTTAGAACTCCATTCTTTCATGCACATGTTTAGAGTTCTTTGATCCCAGCTTTTAATGATTGCAAGTGGTTGGATCTTTATTGTGAGGGTGCATGTCACCTCAAAAATTATTCTTTTATCACTTACCTACTCGAGGACGAGAAGGAGTTAAGCTTGGGGATGCTTGATACATCGGAAACATATCTATAATTTTTTATGTTCCATGCTTGTTAGTATCTACTTTGCTTTTCTTTGTCTACACTTTGAGGTGCTTTTTACATGTTTTCTGGTACTAACCTATTAACAAGTTGCCACACTGCCAGTTTCCTGTTTTCTGCTGTTTTTGGTTCCAGAAAAGCTAGTAAAGAAATATTCTCGGAATTGGACGGGACAAAAGCCAAAGTCAATAACTTTCTGTGGGGAACAAGAAGTACAGAGGGGAGACGAGGAGGCGTGCCAGGGCAGCCACCCCCCTAGGCGCGGGTGGGCCCTGCCCCGCGCCTAGGCAGGGTGTGGGGCCCTTGGCCACCGCCTCGGCCTCACCCTTCGCCTATAAGAATCCCCCGATGCAGATACCCTAAGCACCCCGATCAAATCTCCATGAAACCTTCTGTAGCGGCCACCACCATCGTCCCTAGATTGGGGGATCTGAAGTTCTTCTCGGCACCCTACTGGAGGGGAGATCATCCCGTAGGCCTTCTCTCTGGTATGATGCGTGAGTAGTTCCACCTTGGACTATGGGTCCATGTAGTAGCTAGATGGTTGTATCTCCTCCTTTTTGCTTTCATGTATAGATCTTATGAGCTCCGTTCATGATCAAGATCTAATATATTTGTAATCATGCATGTTGTGTTTGCGGGGATCCGATGGATATTGATATTATTATGTTGGTTTGATTAATGGTTTTGTCTTTATGATTCTATCATGTCTATGTTGTTTGTGATCTTGCATGCTCTCCGTTGTTAGTGGCTATCTTGGCCAAGTAGTTGCCAGTGACTCCAAGAGGGAGTATTTATGCTTGATAGTGGGTTCATTCCTCTAGTTTCCAAGGGAAGTGACAATAATCTCTTCGGTTGTAGATGTGCTATTGCTACTAGGGAGAAAACAACGGTCTCTTGTTCATGGAACATGTGGATTGTTTACCTTACACAGTTTGCTTAAAGCAATTGTCTGTTGCTTGCAACTTAATACTGGACGGGGTTCGGATGATAACCTGAAGGTGGACTTCTAGTCATAGATGCAGTTGGATGGCGGTCTATGTATCTTGTTGTATTGTCCAATCAAATCTCATAGGATCTTTCTGACTAGTATTGCATTGTTATGCCTTGCTCAGTTCCTGTCAATTGCCCTACTGTAATTTGTTTACCCTTCATGCCATGTTATTTATCTAAGGAGAGCACCTCTAGTGAACTATGGACCCCGGTCCAATCTTTACCATTGATACATCTTCCACTGTTACTTGTTTACTTGCTACAAACTATTACCTTTCCCACCATACGTTTAATCCTTTGTTACAGCAAACCGGTGAGCTTGACAACCTCACTGATTCGTTGGGACAAAGTCTTGAGTTTGTGTTGTGCAGGTTTCCACGTTGCTTGCAACACCTTTGAGACGTTTCCTTCCTCCTTCTGGTTCGATAACCTCGGTCTCCACTGAGGGAAACTTGCCGCTGTGCTCATCACACCTTGCTCTTGGGGTTCCAACAAAGTGTCCCACGTTAACACTGGGTGTACACATCGCTACTGCGTGGGCAGGCGTCACTCCTATGTTCAAAATAGCGTCCCACACCAAGGCACAACACCTCCATGAAAATCTCAACGACACCAAGAAACTAACCATGACTGCTGATCAGTACTACACCAAGATGAAGGGCTTCTCTTCTGAGCTCTCGGCCCTTGGGAAACCTATTGGAGAGGATGAACTTCTGGGCTATCTCCTTCATGGGCTAGACAAGGGACAGTACAACTCTCTGATCACCTCGGTTCATGTAAATTCGAGCACCACTATTAATGAATTCTATAAGAAACTTTGTGGTTATGACATGCGCAATGGTGTTGAAGAAAACGGCTCCTTCATCTCCTCGGCCAACCTGGCGTGCCGAGGCTTTGAGAGCTCCCATGGCTGCACCCCCTCGTGGCTGCACCCCTCCCTTGCGTGGCTACTCCCCACCTTTTCGTGGTCACATCCCCGATGGTGTCTCCTACCGTGGAGGGGGTGCTGGTGGAGGTGGTGATCGTATCGTGATAGAGATGATGACCTCAGCTGGCGCCGTGATTAGCGCCGTGATGATGACTGTAGTTGGCGTCGTGATGAGCATCGAGATGATGATCGCCGTGGAGATCGGCGTGATGACCGTCGTGATAGGCGCAATGATGGTGGTGAACATCACCCAAATCGTACACCCACCAAATATGGTGATACTGATTGTCAGATTTGCAAGAAGCATGGACATCCTGCTAGTGAGTGCTGGTGGTGCTATTCTGATGACAAGAAAAAGAGAGATGATTTAGAGAAGGGGCACATCTTTCTGCTTCCCCTTATGGTGTAGACTCCAACTGGTATGCTGATTCTGGTGCCACTAATCACATCACTAGTGAGCTGAATAAGCTCCTCATCTCTAACCAGTACCATGGGCAAGACAAGGTCCACACTGCTGAAGGCACAGTTATGAACATCAGTCACATTGGTAATTCAGTGTTACATACCCCTCATGGTTCCTTTGATCTTAAAAATATTCTTCTTATTCCTAATGCATCCAAAAATATTTTATCCATTCATTGATTTACCTTGATAATCATGTCTTTATTGAGTTTCATCCTTTCTTCTTCTTAATCAAGGACCAAGCAACTCGAAGAATTTTTTTTAGAGGCCCTTGTTATGGTGGTCTCTATCCTTTGGTGGCCATGTTTCATGAGACCTCCAAGTATGCTTTTGTCTCAATAAAGCCATCATCATCTACGTGGCATCGTCGTTTAGGACATCCTTCTTCGTTTGTGGTTCAGCAAGTTCTTAGGAGAAATAAAATAACTTACACCCCAGAGAGTACTCCATATGTTTGTGATTCTTGTCATTTAGCTAAGAGTCATCATTTGCCATATCCTATGTCATCTAGTGTCTCCACTGCTCCCTTGGAGCAAGTATTCTCTGATGTATGGGTCCTGCCCCTCTCTCTGTGGGAAAACATGCATATTGTGTAAGATTTATCGATGATTTCAGTAAATTTACTTAGATATATTTTCTTAAGAAACGTTCTGCTGTTTATCAAGCCTTTCTGAATTATCAGCAATATGTTGAGCGCAAGTTTGATAGAAAAATTATTACTACGCAAACTGATTGGGGAGGCGAGTATGAGAAATTAAATGGTTTGTTTCAAAAAGTTGGCATCACTCATCATGTTTCATGTGCTCATGCTCATCAACAAAACGGTTCTTCTGAGCGAAAACATTGTCATATAGTTGAAGTGGGCATAACATTACTTGCCCATGCCTCCATGCCTTCAAAATATTGGGATGAAGCTTTTGTCACTGCCACCTTTCTCATAAACTTGCTTCCTAGCAAAGTACTAGATTTTGACACTCCTAATGAACGTTTCCTTCATGTCACACCAAACTATGATGCTCTTCGAACCATTGGTTGTGCATGTTAGCCAAATCTTTGTCCTTACAACAAGCACAAGCTTGCTTTTCGGTCTAAACGGTGTGTTTTTCTTGGATATAGTCCTCTTCACAAGGGTGTCAAATGTCTTGATGTCTCCACAGACAGAATTTACATCTCACGTGATGTTGTGTTTGATGAGAATGTTTTCCCTTTTGCTTCCCTTCATCCCAATGTCGGTGCTCTCCTCAAACAACAAATATTACTTCTACCATCTTCTGGTAATTCTTCTAATGAGGGTGTGCCTAATATTGATAACCATGTGTCTCCTATTGTTCCAATTGCTGATGTGCACCAGGTAGAAGAAGCTCCAGAAACAAATTGCAACTCAAATGGTGCTCCAAACAGTTCTAAAACTGAATTTGAAAATTAGGCAAAAATGATGAAATATGCACTGAAAACAAAGATGATGCTCCAGGACATTCCTCTGCCACATTGGATCCTGAGGTACGCGCGCCCAAGGTAGATTCGTCGGCCGACTTGCACGGCCAATCGCATCTCGCTGCAGCCCGCATCCGCGCGTCTTGTCTCCCGCTACCCGAGGAGGCGCGTGTCGCCAGCTCGCCCTCGCGGCCCCTATCTCCTCCGGTGCATGTGGTGGCCTTACGCCCCTGCGGTCCCCGCCGGTGACGCCCAGTCCTAGCATGCCACTTGGCACTGCAGGCGCTGAAGCCGACCGTGTGGCCTCGCCAACACCGACGACTCCCAGGTCGCTATCACCTGCCTCCTCTAGCGGGCTGTCTACTGCAGAATCGATCTCTAGATCTTCTGTGGTTGCAGCCACTGGGGGGGAATGCTGCCAACATCGAAAATTCCGAAGATGTGCCATCACCACCGCCATCTCCTGAGGTGGTGCAACATGTTGGAATGCATACTCGTCTTCAGAAAGGTATAAGGAACCCAAAGCAATATACCGACGACACTGTGAGATATGGCATGTGTCTTCTACAGGTGAACTGCGTAAACTTGTGGAAGCTTTGAATGATTCAAAATGGCGTGAAGCAATGCAAGAAGAATATGATGCTTTAATTAAAAACAAGACATGGCACCTTGTTCCTCCAAGCAGCAATAAAAATCTAATTTACTACAAATAGTTATACCGTGTAAAGAAGAAAGCTGATGGTTCCATTGACAGATACAAATCAAGATTATTTGCAGAGGGTTTCAAACAAAGGTATGTCATTGATTATGAGGATACCTTCAGTCCTGTGGTTAAAACTGCTACCATTAGAACTGTCTTGTCTCTTTCTGTCTCCCGAGGGTGGAGTTTACGGTAGCTAGATGTCAAGAACACGTTTCTTCATGGTGTCCTGTAAGAGGAGGTATATATGAGACAACCCCCAAGTTTTGAAAATCATCACGCTCCGCATCACATTTGCAAACTTGATAAAGATCTTTATGGACCAAAGCAAGCACCTAGATCTTGGTATTCCAGGCTTAGTTCCAAGTTGAGTGATCTTGGTTTTATACCATCAAAGGCCGATACCTCACTTTTCTTTACAACAAGTCGGGTATCATCATTTATTTATTGATCTATGTTGATGATATTATAGTAACAAGCTCCTCTAATCATGCCATCTCTATTTTGCTCCGAGATTTAAGTGAGAATATTGCCATCAAGGATCTAGGTGATTTACATTACTTTATTGGTATTAAAGTTAAAAAGGTTAAAGATGGTTTGGTTTTGACACAGGATAAGTATGTGAACGATATACTGGAAAAAGTCGGTATGTGTGGCTGTAAGGCTGAGCCTACACCTTTGTCATCCATAGAACAATTATCTATCTTTCATGGAACACCTCTGGGTCCTGATGATAGTACCAAGTATCGTAGTATTGTTGGAGGATTGTAGTACTTAACATTATCTCGCCTAGATCTGTCCCATTCAGTGAATAAAGTCTATCAGTTCCTTCATGCTCCAACTACTGAACATGGTCAGGCGGTGAAGCGTATTCTGAGATACATACAAGATACCTTGAAAGTTGGAATTACCTTTGTTAAATCTTCATCTACACTTCTTAGTGCCTTCTCTGATGTAGATTGGGCAGGTTCTCTTGATGATAGACGATCCACATGTGGTTTTGCTATATTTGTTGGACCAAACTTGGTCTCCCCGAGTGCCAGAAACAAGCTACAGTGTCTAGGTCAAGTACTGAAGCTGAATATAAAGCCTTAGCAAATGCTACAGCAGAGTTGATTTGGGTTGAAGCTCTTCTTGGTGAACTTGAAGTTAAATTAAAGGAAAAACCATGTCTTTGGTGTGACAATTTAGGTGCTACCTATTTTTATGCTAATCCATGCCCGTACTAACCATAATGAAATAGATTTTCACTTTGTCAGGGAGAGAGTTGCTGGGAATCTGTTGGACATCAAGTTTGTTTCAGGCAAAGATCAAGTAGCAGATGGCTTTACAAAGGCACTTCTAGTGAAACAATTACATGAGTTTAAACATAATCTAAACCTTTCAAAATGTTTAGATTAAGGGGGAGTGTTAGTTATAATATTCAGTTTGGTATACCATATTAGAGTTATATATGGATACCTCCTCCTTAATACTCGGCCTCGAGCCACCTATATTAACATGCAACCGGTATGGACCCAAGTACCATTCTAGTCATAATTGTTGACACCAGCAATTGTTGGCTTCCGATTTTGATAGAAGGTAGAACATTTACACGTTGGTATTGCACCAAAGAGATAAACAAAAAGAAAGAGCAAGAGGACTAAAAACAAGGACTAGAGAAGCATAAAAAATCCAGGGTGGCTCCCAGATTAGCCTTTTGAGCTTCTTTGCTCTGGCAAAGACCCAACTTTGGGCCTCAACGCGAATGAGATGGACTAGGCGACGCATCAATGATGACTTATCCTTGAAGACACGGTTGTTGCGCTCCTTCCAGAGCTCCCATGACACTAATATGATCAAGTAGCGAATACCTTCCTTGTGCTCGCCGTCAGTAGCTGAGATCATTGCTTCCCATGCATCCAAGAGGGACGAGTGGATGCTCTAGGAGTGCGGAGCCAGACCGGAGCAGCGAGGCCACACCACAATGGCGGACTAGAGGATGCGAGCGAAGGAGCAGTCGAGGAACAAGTGCTTTACAGTCTCTAGATGGTGGACGCACATCATCATGAGGCGGTCAGCACACTAGAGACGATTCTGTAGGAGTAGACATGCAAACATCTTGCACTTCGCCGACGCCCAGGCATCCCAAACTAGGCTTGGCATGACACTGAGCTGCCTCCCCACCATATGGATGTTGTAAGCCGATTTTTCGGAGTACACTCTGTCGGTTGTGAGCAGCCATCGGATGGAGTCTTGTTGGTTGGTAGTGAGAGTCACCTCAATATTGCGTAGCAAGCGCCAAAGCAGGATGAAATCATCTAGAATGAGCTGTACAGGTGCGGGCCGGAGGTCAAGGTCCCAGCGGTTGCTGAGGAGCGTGTCGGCGACTGAGCGGTTCTTGCAAGCCGAGTGCTTGTAGAGAAGAGGGAAGCAAGATCTAAGTGTAGAGGAGCCTAACCACATTGACCACCAAAAGGATGTCGTCCGTCCATCACCAATCGTGACTCTAGTGGCTATGATGAAAATCTCATGGTCGAGACTGTCGCACGGGGTGCCTAGCCTGGAGCATGGCCGGACGGGAAAATGCCACTTGAGCCATAGCCATCGCAACCGCAAGGCACGCGCAAAAGCCCCAAGGTGTAGAATTCCTAGACCACCGAAGTCCATGAGGGAGCAGACAATCTGCCAGGAGACTATGCATTTCCCCCCAGCCATAACATCTCCTCAACATCCCAAGTGAAGCACCGCCTCACTTTGTCGAAAGCTGAGATGAATTTTTGCGGCAATCGCAACGTGGTGAGAGCGTAGATGGACAAGGAGTCTAGGAACGATTTGGTAAGCGCATGCTGATCGCCAGCATTCATGAGCTTTCCTTTCAAAGTCACTAACTTGGCGCTAGCCCAATCCAACGCATATTGTAAATGTGCTAGCTTAAGTCTTCTCATAGTCAATGGCAGACCGAGGTAGGTTATAGGAAACCCAACCCGTTGGCCCTCGAAGCTGTAACATCCCAAAAATATTGAACTTGGATCATCAAACTCTAATCCTCAAAATTAGGGTTAACAAAAACTTTTCCAAATAAAATTATAAATGCATGCATATGAGTATGCATTGAATTTGAAATTCTTTTGAACCACCTTGTTTGTGTGTTTCCTTGCTTGTAAAATGTTTATTAGGTGAAATAAACCTCATCTAAACATTTCCCAAACTTTTCCCAAAGACAAGTAAATCAAAACAAATAAAATAAGGGAATGGTCATTTTGACCAATTTAACTCCCATGCCTACTTTGGCTGCCTCAAACTTTCAGAACCTAACAGAAACTTTTCTGGATCTTTGCACCCCTTGATTGTACTCATAACAAAGTATCAAGGCCAACTTTGTGATCATCCAGAAACTTTCAAATGCATAGTTTAAATGACAATTCAAAATTGAATCTTTATCATATGGGAAGATCCCACTTTTTCAAAAACCACTCAAACATGCTCAACTTTCAAAACCCAAGCATCTGCAGACTCACCAGCACTAATCTAGCACACCCACCAAAAATATTTTCAAAATTCAAACCGTGAATTCATGCGGCCATTTCATCAAACACTTGGCAGACACAAATCAAACAAAATCAAAACACTATAGTGTGCAGTGTTTTGAGCCTAACTGGTTCCCTATCTAGCTCACAACCATCTCAGTAGATCATCTAGCAAGAGTAACCAAGCACTAGCACCACTGTGAGCTTGCCAAAACCATCAATGGTGAACAGCCGAAGCCACCCTTGCCACCCCAGTGTAGACAACAAGCTAGGAAGGGAACTAGCCGTGCCAACCTTGTCTGGGAGATCACCCATGCCTCACCGCCCCCTCTCGACCAGACCTGCCTCGAAGACACCGACCAGAGCACCCAAGAATGTCGCGCCTGTGCCTCTGCCAACCGTGCCGAGCATGCGCCAGAGCGCCACCCTCGACCGAAGCCCACAGACCGCGCGCCGCCCTCGCCGCGTGCATACACGATCACCACCGACCCAGGATACCGCCAGACATCCCCGTTCGCCGCCCCGTGACGCACATCCACCGCTCGCCGTCGAAGACGCCGCCTCTTCCGCGCAGAGCGTCGCGTGTTCCAGAACAAACCGCACCGCCCCTACAAACGCATTAAAGCCGTAGAGCATCGCCAGGAGACCACCAAGCGATCGCCACCGCCGGCCATGCCTCTAGCAGCCCGTAGCCATATCGCCACCGTCGCTCGCCCATGCCGTTCGGTCTCACCGTCGAGACTATAAATAGAGGACTCCCCCGCTCGAATTCTTCACACCATTCCACTCCTCTCTCACCCAGAACCACCCCACCTCAGTCCCGGAGCAAGGCGAACAGTGCATCGCCGGAATTTCACCGGAGCCCAACGCCTCTGGAGAAGAAGGCCGCCATCGATTTCGTCCATCCTAGGAGCTGCCGCAACCACCCCTGAGTTCGCCGTCGTCGACTTCGTCGTTCTCCCGCCCCGCCGACCCTCTCCTGCACCCCAGTGAGCCCCCAGCAACCCCCACAGGCCGTGCTAGGTTTCTGTGTCGCCGGCGTTGCCCAATGTCGATGATGACTCCTAGCCGTTGGATTAGAACTAGATCGAACGTCCCACATCGCCCCATACTGCTTCGCACCCCCTGTCTCACTGACGAGTGGGGACAGCCACTTAAGCAGCCCGCGGAAGCGCTACGCTTAGCAGGCTGGCCCGTTAACTTTTCCCGCGCAGCCCAGTTATTTGAATTAAACTTTTTCCATTTAATTTCAAACACACTTCTGTACCCAATTTCAAAAATCAATCCAGGTCGATTCAGTGCACCAAATTGAATGAAACTAATTTTGTTAGAAAGGCCTGGAAATGCGGAATCCAAGCCCGTTGGATTCAAGTCATTTGGATCTATAGATCACCCATGGTAAAAATAACAAGGCAGAAGCTTTTATGCATTCAAACATTTTTCAAATTTAAACCATAATAGCTTTTGAGTTGATTCCAACTCTCAAAAATCACATTTAACCATACCTTTCAGAATATATAAAAATATATAGGTTTACTTGCAGAAATAGTGTTCAAGTAATAAAAGAATGCTACATAGGCATTTCTAGTCACTTTATTTAATTAAAATAAAAAGGTAAAACCGTATTAAATTGTGACACCACTTTAAATCATGTTCCCATGGACTAAAATATGTGGCGATGACATGTGTCAACATGATCCCATGTTTGGATTGGAGAATATTAAATCTTAAGTAGTTTGTCAATGCGTAGAAATTACTTTTCTAAAAATAAAAGAAATTAAACCAAGCCTTAATCTTGTAATGTTAGAGATGATGTTAGATCATCTATAGGACCCTTGTGTGTGATGATTGCAAGTAATTAAGTATTGTTTGGTGATTGTGTACCTCGTATTTATTTATAGACGCTAGTACCGACCAAGGATACGAGGAGGAAGGAGGATTCTACGAAGAAGAAGCCGAGGAGAACTTCAACCACTGCTCTTCACAAGGCAAGCTAGTAACCTTGCAAGCAAACACTTGCAATTATGAAAGTTAGATAACCTATGCAATGCACTAAGCATGCTTGGTTAGACATATTTGATGATACCCAATCCTAGTTTTATTTACAAGCTTTCTATTTTATTTCTTTATCAAAGCTATTACTTGGAGTTTACTTAAGTGACTTGTAGATTCTAGAAAGATATATGTGAAGGTTGCATAAAGAGCATAAAATTTGGCCTAAGCTAGATAATCTTGATGTCATCCTAAGGCATGAGATTGAACTTAGTTAAAACTCCACTAGTTTACCACCCCTCATTAGTGCTTACCCCCACCTGTAGATGCTAGTGCTAAGCATAAAACTTGATCAACTTTAGATGGGAATACTTGGTGGAAAACTGGTTATGAAAACCTTGGAATGATGGATCATTCTATTGAAATGTTTTGGACATGTGTTTCCGAACAAACTAATGATTTTGGTGATGAAAATGTTGAGGCATGAGCCTTAGCCCTTTACAAAACTGATGGTTGTATGGATGCGATACCATTCCAATTTTATCGTACAACCACAATACCCGAAGATTGTGTAGGGCTTGACTGGAAACTTATATACCTTAGTATTAGTTCCCTCACGGCCAAGGTCTGAGCTAAGGCTACCTTGTGAAGATTGTCCACCTGTGCAGTACCCAAGATGACAGTTGGTCATGGTTGGGAGGCCAAACTCACAGGATAGGTGCGAGTACTAGGGCGTGTAATTGAAAGGTTAGGATTGATTATCTGCATACTGAGTATGGTGAATTCAGGATTTGTTCCTGACAGATGTATCGAATGTTGTGGTGAAAGTGTACAATCTCTGCAGAGTGTCAAACTATTCGAATAGCCGCGTCCGCGGTTATGGACAGTTGGAGTGGCCATACTCTTCCCCCGTCAGACTTTTCAAAATGACTTATGAAACAAAGTGAGACTTTGACTTGACTACAACAGGGTTGTGATATGAAATACAAGTTCCCATTTAGGTGTTATAAAACTTCAACTAGCATTCGTTGCTTCTAAACTTAGTAGAGATAAATCTGGCTTTTGCAAAACAACCCTAGAGCCTAGTGTCCTATTATCAAAAACCCCTTTCCCTTGTTAGTATTAGTTTGCGAGTACTTAAAGAGTACTCATGGTTTTGTCCCTGGCTATTCCCATGGCCAGACTATGAAGAGGAGTACCTGGAGGATGGACCCTAGGAAGGTTACGACAACTAGGATCATCTCCCATCGTCAGCATTGCCTGTGACCCGAACATGGAGCTTCGCCTAAGCTACCGTTATTATTATGTATTCCGCTGCTTGATGTTGTATTAAGAACTGGATCACGAGATCCCTATTTGTGTAAGAACTTATGTACGGTTTGTAATGGATGATGTACTATGGTATCCAATTCTGTTATGTCTCGCAAAAATGGTAATCCTGGGATTGCGATGTATGGCATAACAGGCATCTGGGATTAAAAATCCGGGTGTTGACAAGTTGGTATCAGAGCCATCCTGACCATAGGAGACCCTATTTAGACTGGACGTTTGAATCAAAAACTTAGTTTCAAAACCAAAGAAAACAAATATTTACAAAAACTTATTCTCATTCTTATCCATTTGATTCTTTCATAAAAATTCATGTTCCTCAAAAACTCCTGCAAAATACATAAAATTTTGACACACTTGATCACTCTACTAACTTACTCATCCTATATTCTTATAGATGGACGTGAAGTACAAGAAGTTTTATCAGTTGGGGAATGGATGAGACCTTATCTTTGAGAGGGATTTGAACCAGCTTTCGAAACTTCTGGAGCATCCGCACCCTGAGTTCTTCGGAGCTCAGCTCAATGATCAAGGAGGAGAAGATCTGCAGTGGCTAATTGTTGCAAGTCTCAGAGGAAAGATTGAACCTCCCACTGCGGAAGGAATTCAATTTACCTTAAGAGAGAACAACTGGCTCGATGGACTTGCCAGGGCCATGCAGAAAGCTCTTTCCCATATGTGTGGGCAGAGCATCAACCAGATCAAGGGTACTCGCTTTGAGTTTTGCTCAAGGCGTGATGCTAATGGACAACCCCTAGAATCCCCATACCACCCCGAGCTAAAGACTCAATTGGACCACCTTAGCTTCATGATGTACGTTCGTCAGCAGGAGTTGGACAACTGTCGTGACTACTCCAACCACAAGTCTGCCATCATCAAGACGAAGGACCAAACCATCGCCATGCTAGCAAAGGATCGCAAGTCTCGCCGCCGTCATCTCGACAAGAAGGAGCGCATCATTGCCCGTCTTCGCCACCGCATCTTATCTTTGGAGGAGACCATCCACGAGAGAGACATGCAGTTGGAGGAAAGGGAGAATGCCAAAGAGGATCTTCGTGGAGACCCTTACTCCTATCTCGGCGATGACGATGATTTTCTGGAGGATCAGGCTATGGACTTCTTCACCGATGAAGACGATTTCTCCTTCATCGATGATGATGAGGATGATGAGGCCACAGATTCCAAGGAGTAGTAGCACTTGAGCACTAGCGTAGTGAGTAGTATTCGGTCCCACTGTATCGTAGTTCTCAGAATGGTTCTTAAAACCATCTGTTTTTGTTTGTTGTGGTGTGTGTTGTATCGTGTGCTATGAATGAATGAATGAAAAAGCAAGTTGCTAGAAAATCTGAGTCAAACTTTAATTTTTTTTCAAAGACCCAAAAACTTTAGAAATCTCTCTCTTTTCTCATGATCTATCTCAATCTTCAGATGCCACGTGGAGGAAGTGGTTCATCCCCGGACCCGATGTTGCAAATTCTGCAAATGTTGACTTCTGACCATGAAGCTGAAAGAGCGGAACGTCAAGCCAACCTAGCCACCCTTCAGCAGATAGCCCAGCTAGCCCACAACAACCAAGGCCATGGAAATCAGGACAACCATGGATCAAGCTCAAGAATTTCCAGAATACCAACCCACCTGTTTTCACTAAGTCAGAAGAACCCCTAGACGCCGATGATTGGCTGCAAACCATGGAAAATAACCTAGAAGTCGCCGGAGTGGAAGCCAACGAGAAAGTTCTGTTCGCCACCCACTATCTAGCTGGAGATGCCAGGGCATGGTGGAACAGTGTTCGCACAATGACCGGAGGCCAGATGATGAGCTGGGAAGAATTCAAGGTCAAGTTTAGCAGAACCCATGTGCCACCAGGTTTGATCAAGAGAATGAGAGACGAGTTCAGAGAGCTGAAGCAAGGAAGGATGACTGTAGTGGAGTACCGTGACAAATTTTTGTCATTAGCTAGGTATGCCCCGGATGAGATCGACACTGAAGCCAAGAAGAAAGAAAGATTCCTGAATGATCTGCATGACGAGATGCAGACTGTGTTAGTCAATATCCCCTTTGCTGATATTGAAGCCCTTGTCGACTCCGCTATCCAGATGGAAGGAAAGATCAACCAAGCCAATGAGAACCGCAAGCGTCGCATGATGCATCAACCAGGAACCCATCAGACCCCAAAGTATCGCCCCAACCCATCTCCAGGATTTGCCCCAAGAACCAACAGACCCCCGATGAACCGTCCGACCTATCCCAACCGTGGAAACCCTAGGCCCGGAGGAAATCACAACAACCCCGACAACGTTAGCAATTTCAATCGTGCCCCACCCAAGTTCAACAACAACAATGCTACCGCCAACACCAACACTGCCCCTAGGACTGGAAGCAATGTTGTGCCTGCAGCAGCAAAGTACAAGTCGCAAGTGACTTGTTATGACTGTGGAAATAGAGGCCACTATTCCAACGAGTTCCCCAACAAGAAGAATGCTACAACCCCCAATGCCAATGTCCCAGCTCAGCAGCAGCGTCGTGTTTAGCCAGGAAGAAGATTTGCCCTCGGGAATTCACTCAACCGCAATGGCCGTCTTTTTCTCATGCATGCTGAAGAAGCTCAGGAAGCGCCAGACGTCGTGCTGGGTATGTTTTCGATTAATTCAGTACTTTCAAGAGTGTTGTTTGATTCTGGTGCATCGCATTCATTTGTCACCGAAGAATTTGCATGCACTAGTAAAATTCAACCAACCAAACTGAAGCATGTTATGATTGTTCAAATTCCCAGATCAACCACCAAGGCTAGGTAAATTTGCAAAGCCGTCCCTATCCGAATCCATGGCATAGATTTTTATGCAAATCTGATAGTACTCGGAACTAAAGGTTTGGACGTAGTACTAGGAATGGATTGGATGTCCAAACATAAAGGATTGATTGACTGTGCCAAGAAAGCCATAACCATGACCAGTACAGCCGGAATATCAGTCGAGCATATATCTGAAACCTTACCTCGCTAGTTCAAATGCAACAAGAGTATAGCCCAACCTACCATTGACCAAGTCCGGATAGTCTGTGAATACCCCGATGTATTTCCAGATGTTTTGCCCGGTATGCCCCCAGATCGGGATATCGAGTTTATCATCGAACTATTCCCCGGAACTGAACCCATAGCCCAGAGACCCTATAGTATGAACCCGTCAGAGCTCGCAGAACTGAAGAAGCAACTGGATTCCATGCTGGAAATTGGATTGATTCAACCAAGTGCGTCACCATCGAGATCACCTGTCTTGTTTGTAGACAAGACGGATGGAGGTAACCGTTTGTGTACGGATTATCGGAAATTGAATGATGTCACCATCAAGAACAAGTACCCCTTGCCCAAGATAGAAGATTTGTTTGATCAGTTGACCGGTGCCAAAGTGTTTTCTAAGATTGATCTTAGAACTGGCTATCATCAACTCAAAATTCGTGCAGAGGATATTCCAAAGACTGCCTTTACCACCAGATATGGATTGTATGAGTATACAGTCATGTCTTTTGGACTAACCAATGCCCCCGCTTATTTCATGAATCTCATGAATAAGATTTTTATGGACTTCCTGGACAAGTTTGTCGTTGTTTTCATCGATGACATTCTGATTTATTCCAAATCAGAAGAAGAACATGAGCTACACCTAAGGACCATTCTTAGAACCCTTAGAGAGCATCAGCTATATGCAAAGTTTAGCAAATGTGAATTCTAGTTACAGGAGGTAGGATTCCTCGGTCACATTGTATCAGCCGGAGGAATTACCGTTGACCCTGCCAAAGTGAAAGATGTAGAAGATTGGCAAGCCCCAACCACTGAAACCCAAGTTCGTGCATTTCTCGGATTGGCGGGATATTACCGCAAATTCATAGAAGGATTCTCTAGTATCGCCAGACCCATGACCCAATTGCTGAAGAAGGACAAGAAGTTTGAATGGACCGACAAATGTGAAGCGAGTTTTCAAGAACTCAAGAGGAGATTGATTTCAGCCCCAATCTTGATCATGCCAGATATCACGAAGCCCTTCGATGTGTATTGTGACGCATCCAAGATCGGTCTCGGATGTGTGCTAATGCAAGAAGGCAAAGTTATATCTTATCTATCTCGACAACTGAAGCAACATGAGCAAAACTACCCCACCCATGACCTCGAACTCGCAGCCGTAGTTCTAGCCCTAAAAACATGGAGACATTACCTGATGGGAAACCGTTGTGAGATCTATACGGATCACAAGATCCTAAAGTATATATTCACTCCGAAGGAGCTGAATATGAGGCAGAGAAGATGGATTGAGCTAATCAAGGATTACGACCTGGACATTCACTATCACCTTGGTAAAGCCAATGTGGTAGCCGATGCCCTTAGCAGATTGCCGTGCCACTTGAACTCCATGATTTTGAAGGAGCAACCAAGTTTGCACAAAGAGATGGAAGATTTTCGAATGGAATTAGTAAGTTAAGGATTTTTGGCTAGCATAGAACTCCAGCCCACTTTGATCAGTCGGATTAAAGAGGCATAGAAGGGAAATGCTAGTATTGACGGAATCAAGCGTCGTATCGGTACAGGCAAAGTACCCGGATTCACCGAGGACGAAGAAGGAGTTTTATGGTACAAAGGACGCCTTTGTGTACCAGCAGATTCTGAGTTGAAAGAAGTTATCTTGAAGGAGGCTCATGATACTCTTTATTCTATCCATCCCGGAGGAACTAAGATGTATCAAGATTTGAAGGAGCAATTTTGGTGGCATAAGATGAAGAGAGAAATCGGAAGCTATATCGCCAAGTGTGATATATGTCAGCGAGTCAAGGCAGGACATCAAAGACCCGCTGGATTTTTGCAACCCTTGCAGATTCCGGAATGGAAATGGGATTCTGTAGGAATGGACTTTATCACTAGACTGCCTACTTCTAGTAGGGGAAATGACTCTATCTGGGTCATAGTGGACATATTGTCCAAAGTCGCACATTTCTTACCCGTCAAGACCACCTATCAGAGTTCGAAACTAGCAGAGTTGTACATCGCTAGAATCGTTAGTTTGCATGGAGTCCCCAAGAACATCGTATCGAATCGAGGAACTCAGTTTACCTCGAGATTCTGGAAGAAAGTCCAAGAAGGTTTAGGAACCCGTCTAGATTTCAGCACCGCATATCACCCTCAGACCGATGGACAAACGGAGCGAGTAAATCAAATACTCGAATATATGCCGAGAGCATGTGTGTTAGAATATGGATCTAAGTGGGAAGATTGTCTGCCCTTTGCAGAATTTTCATACAACAACAGTTATCAAGCCAGTTTGCAAATGGCCCCATTTGAATTCATGTACAGAAGGAAGTGTCGCACCCCCTTGAACTGGTCGGAAGTAGGAGAGAGTCATATTTTTGGACTCGACATCCTACGAGAAGTAGAAGAGAAGGTTCACAAGATTCGTGAGCACCTCAAGACAGCCCAATCTAGACAAAAGAGTTACGCCGACAAGAGACGTAGAGACCTCGCCTTCAACATAAGATATTTTGTTTATTTGAAAGTGTCGCCATTGAAGGGAATGCAGCGTTTCCAACTCAAGGGAAAGTTAGCCCCTAGATATATCGGACCTTTCAAGATTCTGAACCGTTGAGGAGAAGTATCGTATTAATTGGAACTACCAGAAGAGATGTCAGCCGTGCACAATGTGTTCCATATCTCATTACTTCGCAAGTGTCTCGAAGTCCCCGAGAAGACCGAAGTGTTCAAAAATATCGACCATCAGACCATAGAGATCAACGATGACCTGACCCATCCTGAAGTACCCATCCGTATTTTGGAAGAAGCTTTTCTAACTACCCGAACCCGAAGCATCAAGTTTCTCAAGATTCAGTAGAGCAACCACACAGAAGAGGAAGCTACCTGGGAGCGCGAAGATCACATCAGGACAGAGTTTCCCGATCTCTTCAAATCCTAGGTAATCTTTTCGTCCTTTTTCAAATCTCGAGACAAGATTTTGTTTAAGGGGGGAAGGTTTGTAACATCCCAAAAATATTGAACTTGGATCATCAAACTCTAATCATCAAAATTAGGGTTAACAAAAACTTTTCCAAATAAAATTATGAATGCATGCATATGAGTATGCATTGAATTTGAAATTCTTTTGAACCACCTTGTTTGTGTGTTTCCTTGCTTGTAAAATGTTTCTTAGGTGAAATAAACCTCATCTAAACATTTCCCAAACTTTTCCCAAAGACAAGTAAATCAAAACAAATAAAATAAGGGAATGGTCATTTTGACCAATTTAACTCCCATGCCTACTTTGGCTGCCTCAAACTTTCAGAACCTAACAGAAACTTTTCTGGATCTTTGCACCCCTTGATTGTAATCATAACAAAGTATCAAGGCCCACTTTGTGATCATCCAGAAACTTTCAAATGCATAGTTTAAATGACAATTCAAAATTGAATCTTTATCATATGGAAAGATCCCACTTTTTCAAAAACCACTCAAACAAGCTCAACTTTCAAAACCCAAGCATCTGCAGACTCACCAGCACCAATCTAGCACACCCACCAAAAATATTTTCAAAATTCAAAACTTGAATTCATGCGGCCATTTCATCAAACACTTGGCAGACACAAATCAAACAAAATCAAAACACTATAGTGAGCAGTGTTTTGAGCCTAACTGGTTCCCTATCTAGCTCACAACCATCTCAGTAGATCATATAGCAAGATTAACCAAGCACTAGCACCACAGTGAGCTTGCCAAAACCATCAATGGTGAACAGCCGAAGCCACCCTTGCCACCCGAGTGTAGACACCAAGCTAGGAAGGAAACTAGTCGTGCCAACCTTGTCTGGGAGATCACCCATGCCTCACCACCGACCCAGGAGACCGCCAGACATCCCCGTTCGCCGCACCATGACGCACAGCCACCGCTCGTCGTCGAAGACGCCGCCTCTGCTGTGCAGAGCGTCGCGTGTTCTAGACCAAACCGCACCGCCCCTACAAACGCATTAAAGCCGTAGAGCATCGCCAAGAGACCACCAATCGATCTCCACCGCCGGCCATGCCTCTAGCAGCCCGTAGCCATGTCGCCACCGTCGCCCGCCCATGATGTTCGGTCTCACCGTCGAGACAATAAATAGAGGACTCCCCCGCTCGAATTCTTCACACCATTCCACTCCTCTCTCACCCATAACCACCCCACCTCAGTCTCGGAGCAAGGCGAGCAGTGCATCGCCGGAATTTCACTGGAGCCCGTCGCCTCTGGAGAAGAAGGGCGCCATCGATTTCGTCCACCCCAGGAGCTTCCGCGACCACCCCTGATTTCGCCGTTGTCGACTTCGTCGTTCGCCCCCCCCGCCAACCCTCGCCTGCACCCCGGTGAGCCCCCAGCAACCCCCACTGGCCGCGCTAGGTTTCTGTCTTGCCAGCGTTGCCCAACGTCGACGATGACTCCCAGCCGTTGGATTAGAACTAGATCGAACGTCCCACATCGCCCCATACCGCTTCGCACCCCCTGTCTCACTGACGAGTGGGGACAACCACTTAAGCAGCCCGCGGAAGTGCTACGCTTAGCCGGCCGCCCCGTTAACTTTTCCCGCGCAGCCCAGTTATTTGAATTAAAGCTTTTCCATTTAATTTCAAACACACTTCTGTACCCAATTTCAAAAATCAACCCATGTCGATTCAGTGCACCAAATTGAATGAAACTAATTTTGTTAGAAAGGTCTGGAAATGCTGAATCCAAGCCCGTTGGATTCAAGTCATTTGGATCTATAGATCACCCATGGTAAAAATAACAAGGCAGAAGCTTTTCTGCATTCAAACATTTTTCAAATTTAAACCATAATAGCTTTTGAGTTGATTCCAACTCTCAAAACTCACATTTAACCATACCTTTCAGAATATATAAAAATATATAGGTTTACTTGCAGAAATAATGTTCAGGTAATAAAAGAATGCTACATAGGCATTTCTAGACACTTTATTTAATTAAAATAAAAAGGTAAAACCGTATTAAATTGTGACACCACTTTAAATCATATTCCCATGGACTAAAATATGTGGCGATGACATGTGTCAACATGATCCCATGTTTGGATTGGAGAATATTAAATCTTAAGTAGTTTGTCAATGAGTAGAAATTACTTTTCTAAAAATAAAAGAAATTAAACCAAGCCTTAATCTTGTAATGTTAGAGATGATGTTAGATCATCTATAGGACCCTTGTGTGTGATGATTGCAAGTATTTAAGTATTGTTTGGTGATTGTGTACCTCGTATTTATTTATAGACGCTAGTAACGACCAAGGATACGAGGAGGAAGGAGGATTCTATGAAGAAGAAGCCGAGGAGTACTTCAACCACTGCTCTACACAAGGCAAGCTAGTAACCTTGCAAGCTAACACTTGCAATTATGAAAGTTAGATAACCTATGCAATGCACTAAGCATGCTTGGTTAGACATATTTGATGATACCCAATCCTAGTTTTATTTACAAGCTTTCTATTTTATTTCTTTATCAAAGCTATTACTTGGAGTTTACTTAAGTGACTTGTAGATTCTAGAAAGACTTATGTGAAGGTTGCATAAAGAGCATAAAATTTGTCCTAAGCTAGATAATCTTGATGTCATCCTAAGGCATGAGATTGAACTTAGTTAAAACTCCACTAGTTTACCACCCCTCATTAGTGCTTACCCCCACCTGTAGATGCTAGTGCTAAGCATAAAACTTGATCAACTTTAGATGGGAATACTTGGTGGAAAACTGGTTATGAAAACCTTGGAATGATGGATCATTCTATTGAAATGTTTTGGACATGTGTTTCCGAACAAACTGATGATTTTGGTGATGAAAATGTTGAGGCATGAGCCTTAGCCCTTTACAAAACTGATGGTTGTCTAGATGCGATACCATTCCAATTTTATCGTACAACCACAATACCCGAAGATTGGGTAGGGCTTGACTGGAAACTTATATACCTTAGTATTATTTCCCTCACGTCCAAGGTCTGAGCTGAGGCTACCTTGTGAAGATTGTCCACCTGTGCAGTACCCAAGATGACAATTGGTCATGGTTGGGAGGCCAAACTCACAGGAGAGGTGCGAGTACTAGGGCGTGTAATTGAAAGGTTAGGATTGATTATCCGCATACCGAGTATGATGAATTCAGGATTTGTTCCTGACGGATGTATCAAATGTTGTGGTGAAAGTGTACAATCTCTACAGAGTGTCAAACTATTCGAATAGTCGCGTCCGCAGTTATGGACAGTTGGAGTGGCCATACTGTTCCCCCATCAGACTTTTCAAAATGACTTATGAAACAAAGTGAGACTTTGACTTGACTACAACAGGGTTGTGATATGAAATACAAGTTCCCATTTAGGTGTTATAAAACTTCAACTAGCATTCGTTGCTTCTAAACTTAGTAGAGATAAATCTGTCTTTTGCAAAACAACCCTAGAGCCTAGTGTCCTATTATCAAAAACCCCTTTCCCTTGTTAGTATTAGTTTGCGAGTACTTAAAGAGTACTCATGGCTTTGTCCCTGGCTATTCCCATGGCCAGACTATGAAGAGTACCTGGAGGATGGACCCCAGGAATGTTACGACAACTAGGATCATCTCCCATCGTCAGCATTGCCTGTGACCCGAAGATGGAGCTTCGCCTACGCTACCGTTATTATTACGTATTCCGCTGCTTGATGTTGTATTAAGAACTGGATCATGAGATCCTTATTTGTGTAAGAACTTATGTACGGTTTGTAATGGATGATGTACTATGGTATCCAATTCTGTTATGTCTCGCAAAAATGGTAATCCTGGGATTGCGATGTATGGCATAATAGGCATCTGGGATTAAAAATCCGGGTGTTGACAGAAGCCGTGCAAAACGCTATCAAGGTCAATCCCTTGGCACCTTATGTAAGATCTCACCCAATAAGGTAGAGATCCCTGTTATTGCAGTGCTAGTCCCTGGATCGAATTGCTAGCACCCACAGTTTAAGATGAAGTACACATAAACAAAGGTCATTATTACAACGCAAATTCAGGAATATAATAGTTCTTAAAACTCACTTAGCCCAAGGCTAACTTACTTAGAGTTCTCATTACATAGCATAATAGTAGAGTCTTTCATCTTCATGCGCCATAGATAAACACGTCGAGTGTAGACCCGTAACCCTACTCACCATCAGAGTAACCTGCAACATGATAAGTTACAACCACAAGGGGTCAATACAGTTGGAATTGTATTGGCAAGTGATACCATAGTTATATAGTAGAACCTAACAACTACATGAATGTATGGCTAAGTGTGGACCCACAAATTTACAAAACACTAAGGTACCACCGATAGACATCAGTGAACCTCTACCCTTGTTCACCCACAAATTTTAACTTAGATAAATTAGGATAAGGAGATTCTTGAACTGTTTCGATGTCTTGATGCTCACAAATTGCCCATAACCGGGGACATGGCTAAGTACTTAGTTTTACCCTCTCGAGAGGTGGTGCACATTCCCCACAAGACTCGATATGCATCGAGACAAGACTTTTTCAGAAGTAATCCCTCAGACCACCACAGACGCGTTCCATCCTATCAACTATACCACCCTTTGTCCGTCTGGCTGAGTTCTCACAACTTAGTCGGTCAAGGCAGAGCCCATATGCCACGTGGTTGCACTAGAAGCTTCACGACATGAACGTCTCCAATCTCATTGTTCCTGGGTGGCCATCCATAAGTGTGATACACCAAGGTAAACCATAGACATGGGTCCTGAGTAATCACTCAACATAATCCATACAAGTCCCATTTCCACCCAGGTGTTTCATTAACATCGGTTGTTTTCTTAGTCAAAAATAAGTATATAAAATTTCCATACCATCATAATATGAATTTACACCCATGAATTCTAAATAGCATGGATAAGAATTCTAGCATACGGTGTTTCCTAACTTATTAAAATACTACCAAGGTATATTCTATAGGATTACTATAGCATAGCAATATAAGTAAAACTATCATGCAATGTTCTACTAAAATAACACTAATGCAATAGTTGAAATAATAGTAAATATGATGAAGTATCACTTGCCTTGGTAGATAGGAGAGTAGGTACAATCCTCACAGCAACAAACTTCACAATCCACACAATCTATACAACATAATTCAAACAAGACAACATACAATTCAATATAGGCATCAAAAATATGAATGCATGCAATTATGCAATAAGATGACTAATACACTTTAATATTCAGAGCCTACAGTTCAGAGGATAAAATACTCCATCTAAAGTTATAAGAACGATTCAAAAACAATTTATATACCAATTTTTATGGGTAAAATACTCCCAAAAAGGTTCTGCCTAAAACTCATTTTTTACAGAAGCTATTGAACAAAATAATGTCTTAGTAGTGAAGTTCTCATTTTTCTAAATCCATGGATACCAAGTTTGTATTTTTCTGATTTGTGGATCAAAAGTTATTGAATTTCTAAGTTTAACTACCTATTTAATCTATTTTCGAATTTAGCAGAAGGATTTAACCACGTGGCCTACTCTTACTGGACGATACCATTTTGGCTGGATCGGCAACATGGGCCGTTGGATTAAATGGAAACGAACGAGCCAGATCGACCGATACCCTTTCATTAAGTGATCTAATGCTAGCCCTAGGAAGCAGATCGGAGGGATCTCAGCGCTTGGCCAAGAACTGGCAGCGCTGGCTACTGCGTGCGGCGGCGACGCGTCGGGAGGGTGGTGCTCCGGCGACTCTAAAGGGGTAAGGAGAGCGTGGATCGTTACCAAGGGTTGTGGTGGTAGAGGGGGTCTTGGTGGTAGCAGCGGTTGGGAAAGGGTCACTCGGGTTCGTCCTTGATTCATCGTCGGAGTTCCTAACAAAGTAGAGCCCACGTCTCGTGACGGTACAGTAGACCTGGGGCTCGAGCAGGCAAAACAAGGCATTAGTTAGGTGCGCTAAGACCTAGGTACAAACTTGGTGCCAAAATAGGGCGGATGGGAGCTAGGTCTCACCGTAATTCGTCGGTGAACGATGTTGGTAGAGGGAGCTCCGGTGGTGACCGTGGCGATGGACCTGGGGCACGAGAAATCAAATAGAGGGGTTAACAGATGCGCCCGAGGATGGTGAAGATTACTGGACAGAAAAGAGGGCCCCGAGTAGTCGGTTATCACCGGAATCGTCGGCGGAGCTCGTCAGTGGCCGTGGCGGTTCGAGCTCAAATTCGAGGAGCCAGGGGGCTCTCTGGTGGTGGGGTTTTAGGGGAAACGGTGAGGAGTGAGTGGGGGTTAAGAGTTTGGGGTCAGGGTGAGGAATTATTCCCGCAATCGCGTAGAAATGGCAGGGAGGGGAGCAGTCTCTTCTGTCACTTGGTTGAAGACGCTGAGCTGGCGAGTGACGGGGCAGGTGGGGTCGGCTGTCAGCGAGTGGGTGCGGAGAGGGGTTAGTGAGAAAGAATTCAGGCGGGGAGAGAGGGTTTATCCGGGTGGGCTTAGTGGGCCGGGGTACTAGGCCGAAAGGTTTGGCTGGGAGATTTTTTTCTTATTCCTTTTTCTTTTTAGTTTCTTTTTTCTACAAAAGATTTGAACTAGCAAATAAGCTTAAAGTAATTCAAATTTTCACCAGATTTTTAAGAGATAAACCTAGTGTTTAGGAAAATTTAAATATATCAAAACCTCTAATAAAACATTTTGGGTAACTTAAAGTAAAATCACAAAGCCCCACACCTTATATAAAGAAGTAGGTTTTAATAGGGTTTTTCCTAGGGTTTGATCTTTGAAAATTTTGTGCAATGCAACACATGCCATGATGATATGAATGCAATGATGATGTTTGATTTAATAAAAAAATTGGATGTTACAAATCTAACCACTTAATATGAATCTCGCCCTCGAGATTCGGGTTGGCTAGCAAATAGGTGAGGGTGATCTTTCCGAAGTTTATCTTCTTGTTCCCAAGTTGCTTCCTCCTCAGTGTGATGGTTCCACTGTACTTCACAAAATTTGATTGTCTTGGTACGAGTGATTCTTTCTGCTGTCTCCAGAATCTTGATAGGTTTCTCTTCATAAGTAAGATTATTCTCTAGATGAACCTCTTATAGTGGTATAGTGTCTCTTAACAAAGTTTCTTCCATCTCTGGGTGACACTTTTTCATATGGCTAACATGGAACATATTATGAACTGCTGACAGAGATTCTAGTAATTCTAGCTCATATGCCACTTCTCCTTTGCAGTTCCAAATCTTGAATGGTCCTACATAATGAGGTGCCAATTTTCCTTTGACTCCAAATCTCTTCACACCACGAAGTGGTGAAACTCTGAGATAAGCTCTATCACATATCTCATAGGTGACCTCTCTACATTTTGGATCTACATAGCTCTTTTGTCGAGATTGAGCTATCTTTAGTCTATCCCTTACCATCCCGAATTTCTCTTCAGCTTCCTTGATTAGGTCTGGTCCGAAGAAGTTTATTTCTCCTACTCCACTCCACAGCAATGGTGTAGTACACTTTCTTCCATAAAGGAATTCAAACAGAGCCATCTCTATGCTCAATTTATAGCTATTATTGTAGGAAAACTCCACGTATGGCAGAACTAGATCCATCGTATAATGCACAAGCTCTCAACATATCCTCTAAAATATAATTGGTCCTTTCTGTCTGTCCATCAGTTTGTGGATGAAACGCAGTGCTGAATTATAGCCTATTCCGAACGATTCATGTAGTTGTTGCCAAAAATGTGAAGTGAACTGAGTTTCTCTATCCGACACAATACTCTTGGTTATTCCATGTAAACACACAATTATGTTCATGTAGATCTTGGCTAATTTAGCACTTGTATACGTGGTCTTTACGGGTATGAAATGAGCATAGAGAATCGTATCCAGATCTAGTCCTGGATAGTCATGTGATAAAGTCCATATCGATTTTATCCCACTTCTAATCAGGTATTGGCAGTGGTTGTAATAATACCGCAAGTTTCTGATGCTTCGCCTTTACTCGACTACACACGTCGCACAAGGCAATGTGCTCTTCGATATCTTTCTTTAAATTGTTCCACAAAAATCTTTCCTTCACATCCATGTACATCTTAGTGTTGCTAGGATGAATCAAATACGGTGAATTATGTGCTTCTTGCAGGATCAATTTCTGAAGTTCAGGATCATGTGGAATGCAGATACGTTTCCCATACCATAAGGTTCCTTGTTCATCTTCATGAAGTCCTTTTGCTTTTCCTTTACCAATTTTACTCTTAATTTCTTCTATTTCTTTATCTAGCTTTTGAGCTTCTCTAATTTTGTCCAATAGTGTTTGTCATACTTCTAAGGAAATAAGATATCCTCCAGGCACTATGTCACATCCCAAAATTTTGCAAATTTTAAAATGTGAAAAATAAACAAACAAAAGAATTAAATGATGAAATTTAGAGGGAAAAGAAACTTTTTGTTTCTAAATGGAAACATCAAAACCTTACTTGAACAAAATTTGAATGAAAAAACAACAAAAAAAATTTCAAACAGATCAAATGCATTCATGCATGGAATGTATCTTGATCATTGAGCCTTTGGAAAAAAATAAACCTAAACCCTAAACCCTAAGAGACAAATGATCATCAAGTTCAATATAAGACTATGGCTTTGTTTCATATAAAAATTTAGCAACAACATTCCTAAATAATCAATAATGATAAACATCAATATTACAAAACCATGGGAATTGGTTTCACTCTATTTGGAGCCATGGATAAAAACTTATGATTTATATAAAGATAAAAAAAGAAAGTATTCTAAGGCTAATAAGGCTCATATCTAAAGTCAATACTTAATTATGGACAAAGTAATTCTAAACGATATAAAAAATAAATAATTATTAAATAGAATTATACAAATTGGAATCACTATTTTTAGAACTATAAATAAAAAGATATGAATTATATAAGACAAAGAAGAAAAATAAATAAGACATATTGCAAAGTCAATTTAAGCCATGGACGAAATGCATAATTGAACGAAAAAAAAGTATACTTAAATGATATATAATAATTTATAATTATTTTATAAAGCTTTACAAACTTATTTGATCATTTTTAGAGCTCTAAATCAAAAGATATGAAATAAACAAGAATTAAGAAAATCTACCAAACAGGCCTACGTGCCATGTTTAATTTCTAAATAAACTATACTTTATAAAAAATATTACAAACACTCTAATTAGAGTAAAATATCAACTTATATTTTATATAAAATTTTCTAAAAAGATTTCAATCAATTTGGATAGACAAATTAAAAACTAGAAATAAAATAAAATAACGAAATAAAAAAAGAAGGAACCAACCTCGATGGACCGAAAGTAGTCCAGCCGACCAGCCCAAAGCAGCCCAGTTGTGGCTTCTCATTCTCTTCCTATGTTTTTTTCCTTTTTTTTCTTGGGCTGAAATACTAACCCAACCTGGCCATCAAGACTGATCGAGTTGTCTTCCTCCAGTTAACATACATAATTACAGACACGATGTCCATGGCGGTTTATATTTCCATCTCCTCCTTTAAGGATTTCTAGGCATTGAAACAGCTCGCTATCAACACGAAAATTGTTGACAATTCATTGGAGATCTCATTCAGTGTATTATTTCTCGACTTATGATGTTAATTGCCCAAATCAAACTGGTGCTCCGAATGCCATCCGTTGGCATGCTTTCCCGATCTCCCTCCTCTGTCCATATTAAAGTTATCTGAGCGCGTCATTTCGTGCGCCTAGACCTCCTCCCTCTCTTTCATTCCCAAGCCTTCCCCAGAGGATCTCTGTGCAGTCAGCACTATCAACGTCTTGCGGAAATTTTTGGTGAGTTCATCGGACGATTACGTCGCATACGGTGTTTAGTTTCTGGATTCCTTTTACCAGTAGACTCCTCTCACCTCCGCCTACCTTTAGGACATGGTGGTGCATCATCTCATCACCGTTGGGCACGCCGCCGTCGCTCCGTCCGCTCGCCGTCGATCCTAGACGGCCCAACGAGTACCACCAAGATCTTCATCATTCTTCTGTATATTCTCTAACTCCAGAAGCCTCCCCAATGACGATTAAGATCGACGCCAAGCAATCGTCGCCACAACTGGTTATTGGAGCGAGTTCTTCTTTTTCCTGTACGTGAGCTTCAGCTGTACGTAGGTACTCTTGTTTTTTCTCTCTCTCCCTCTCTTCTTCCTTTACCTTAACCACACGATCTGGATCGAACGGTCAAGATATAATCACTTGTATGAAGGGGTACTGTAACACCCCAGTTTTAGCTAATTATTAATTAGGGTTTGATTGTGCATTGCATAAGCATCATAATTTAAATTATGCACTCAAGAAAATAAATGCCAAACCCTAAAACCCTAATCTTCCTCCTCTATTTCAAAATACATTCAAATGGTTTTGATTTTTAAAACTACCAAAATGTTGGAGCCCAAATGGACTAATAGGGACCCACACTAATTTCCTATGTTTCATAAAGTTCTGGTATTTTTAAATTAATCAAAACAGAATTTGAAATAAAGTTACAAAGAGAAAATAGATTTCAGAAAAAGGAAAACGAGTTTCTGCTAAAAAAGGGAATCCTAGGTAACCTGGGCTGAGCCCATCTCTTCCTCTCTCTCCTACCTGCACGCGTGCAGCAGCTAGCGCAGCTCGCAGCCCGCAGCCACCCAACCTGGCCCATACCGTTTCGCCGTCCTCCTCTTTTCTTCTTCCTCGCGAGTGAAGGAGAGAAGCAGCTCGGTGGCTGCTCTGCCGCCGTCCGCCGTCGATGCGCCATGATTCGTGCCACCGCTGAGGATCCTGCAAGGATAAGAAGGTCTCCATGCTCGCCCCTCTCTCCTCCCCTGGCCTTATCCCCTCCTCGCTTGCTCTCTCTCCCTCTCTGCACTTCACAAGGCCGAAACCCTAGCCGACGACCGCCGCCGTGTTACGCCTCCCCAAGCCTCGCCGAGCTTGCTATCGTGTTCGCCTTGCCCTCCTCTATATTTTGCCCCAAACAGCGCACACAGGAGAAACCCGAGACGCCGCAATCGGTAGCTCCTTCCCGAGCTCCGTCGTCGCCATTGATATCGCTGCCAACTTCTCCGGCCTCTCTGACCCCTCCGTCGCAACCACGGTGAGCTTGCGGTTCTGTGGAACCTCTTCACTCCTTCCCTCTCGCTCTGGTTCGAGCTCGCGCTGTGCTCCGTTGCCCACCGCTGCAGAAGTGGTCGCCGGAGCTCCTCCGGTTGCCAATAAATAGCGGCGCCGCCCTAGTTCGACTCGCCTCGGCCGTGTGCATCCAGCGCGCTGCTTCACTGAGCCCCGCATGCGCTGCTCCAGCCGGCCCGTGCTCGACCTAGGATGGCCACCGTCGGGTGACGTCAGGCTGACGTCACCGTGACGCTAGCAGGCGGCGGCAGCCCCTTTTCAAACCTCCTCTGGGTCCCACCTGCTCGCGTGGCAGCTGAGGTGGCTCAGGGCCCGTCTGTCAGCCTCAATGGCTAGAGGTGTAGCCAGTGTAAAAGGTTTCAGTGTTGTTTAATATTTCCAAAATAGGTTTAATAATTTTAGAAAATGATTTAAATCTTGTAAATTCAATAAGTAATTATTTATAAGTTAGAAAAATACAAATAATATATCAAAATTTTCAAAAAAATGAGAACTATCTATTTAAGTTATAATCATCCATTGTTAAGCAACTTACATGACAAGCTTAATTAGAACAACAAATGCACCCCTCTCACATGCATCCAAAGTTTCCCCGAGTTAGGTTTTTCACCCCTCGGAACCCTGATTAAGTTGTCGAGCATGCTTTAGGATTACATTTCAATACAATTTAACTTGTCATATAATCATTCTTGTTTGAGCATTGCATCGATGCCATGTGTTGATTGTTTCCCCTTTATTTATGGTGTTTGCTTCTTCCCGGTAGAATACGATATCGAGATCGAGATCGAAGACCGAGATCAAGACCATCGAAGATCGACGAACAATACTTGAACAACTATAACCAAGTCAAGTACAAGGCTCCTGAAGATCTGCTTATCTGTTATCAACAGGCAAAGGCAAGCATAGCCCCACCATGATATAATCCTATGATTTCGAAAGAATTTCAATTCTTGCCATGATGAATACGATTCTTCTGTGGTATTTTATCGATAAATAGAGTATCCCATCTATTGCATACTTCCTTTGAGCTTATATTACCTGATCCACTTCTCCTAGCATAACTAGGTTTGGCTTGTGTGCACTGCTATAGCTATTATCTATGTCTGCTTAGCCATGCATAGCTGTCAGTGCTGGTTCATCCAGATGATGTATCAGATGCAGAGAATCTAGTATGACAGGAGAACATGATGAGATGATATCCGAGGTGATATGAGTTAAACATGCTAAGGCTTGTATGGGAGGCCACGGTGGGATGTGTTTTTTCTAGTCCCATGCTCGCCACTACTAGGAACTGAGTTCTTGCCTTTGGAACCGAGATGAGCGTACAGCCACACGGGGCTTGGGAACCCCTTGCCTGATTAACTTGCCTAGTAGATTCCATGAGTCACATAGTTCGGGCGTTCCATTTGACATATGCATAGAAAACCTTTTGAAAGATTTGGCGGGTGAAGGTGCATCATAACAGGTAGGTAAGCGTGGCCGGGGTTGCTTGGGGTCGATGGATCCCCTGGTGAACCAACCTCGCCTCACATCTTTAAGTACCGGCTTTAGGATTTGACTCGTTATGGTGGAACCATACTTATTGCATGACTCATGGTCTCGGCGAAAGCAAGGTAAAGGTCGTGGACAACCAACCTCTGTCGGGCTTCCAAGGAAGAGGGCTAATGATCTGGCATTAAGAGTCGGTTGGTACGTGTGGGTAAAGTTGTACACCCCTGCAGGGTTAAATCTTTTCGAAAAGCCGTGTTCACGGTTATGAACGCTTGGTGACCAGATTCTAAGATCATAGAGAACTTGAACCTAATCGTAAAACTTGGCAGATCAACGTGTGCTTAAGGATGCTTCCTCATGGGTACGAGGGGGTGATCCTAGATAGGGTTCAGATGATTGATTTTGTGGATATCAAAACATGATGATCAATACTTTGGAGATGTCGCTCTCTTATCCCCTTTTGAAATACTCCGACTAGACGAGCTTCTTCTCCCTCTTGTTTTATAAACAAAAGTGGCTTTATGCAAAACAACTCCACCAGCCATAAGTCTTGCAGAGTACACCTTGTACTCAACCTTGCTTTGTTGATACTTTTGGCAGAGTAAGTGTTCCATTGAAGACGAGTTTGGTACTACATCGACACCGACGAGTATCTTGGGGTTCCCGGCCGGCAGCCTGGAATCTATGGGCTGGGACGTCATCGTTATGCTTCAGGCCTCTTAGGCCATTTTTAAGTTTGCTATACTTAATAGCATAATTTTCCTTCCGTTGTTTGATGTTTGTGGTCAGTGACCTCTGCTTGTAATAATTTGGTTCTCTGCTCAGTTATGAGCTTGCTGTAATAAATTTTTGTGTCGTAGGGTCACTGCCGTGTTACCGATTATTCACTAGATATTCTCGAGCTCAAGGTTAAGCTTATGTTAGACGGAGGTCTGGGATTTGTTTATCCCTGATCCCGGGGGTGTCACAGTTTTTGGTATCAGAGCAGTACCGACCGTAGGAAAACCTTGCTATTGGTCGATGTTGAGTCTAGTGTTTGAGAAAACTATTTTAAAGATGAAAAGTATTTGCGAAAACTCTAGTATGCTTCTTTTTCTTCTTATCCAGTTTCGCTCTAACTCTGGGTTATCCTATCTGGTGTTGATTTTGGAAAAGTTTTGATATCTCTTCTAATCTTTCCAAGCTTAGGTGCCTTCTTGGCATGTCGATTCTAAACCAGTTGACCTAGTGTTGAGTTCTCTAGAGTTGTGTGTGTTGTGAATTCCTTGTTTCCCTTTGCTCTTGTGCATCTGAGAGATTCCTTTCTATCATGATCTCTCTATCTTTGGACCCACAATATTATATTATTTGTTCCACAGTGTTCCATTTTAGGCTTCGAGGTTTCCTTTCGCCTCGTGTGCCTCATTTTTCATTTGTTTGGGTACTTTAGAAGTTGTTTCTTCTTCTGAAAGCTACCTTGTGATTACTATATTGTATTGTATGCTTTGTCACTCAAGTGGTAGTTACTCTTTTCTCGGGTCTTAATCCTTGGAATTGAACCTAGATCCCTGATTGTGCTAGATTCTGGTGTTGTCAATATTGTACATGAAGCTGACCTTTAACCCAAAATCCATTCCTTTGACCCCTGTCATTAATGTTCACACATTGCCTCAGGATGGTTGGTATTACAATTCTAGCCTTCAAGCTTATGGTCTTTGTCGCGATTGAATTGTGACAATGAAGGACTTCCCCTACCACATGCTATGGCAGATGTTCTTTAATGGAACCAAATAGATCACGACAAGAGTACTCCTCGAGAGTCTCACATCTATACTCGTGACTCTGCCAACCTTTCCTTTCTCTGCATGGTTTTCGAAAGATTGTTAACTTATGCATCCACATCTCGGGATTCTATCTTGAGCATGTTCTTCTCCCCTTGTTTTTTTCCGACCTTTGTCTACCAGTTGGTAGCCAAGTAGTACATGTGCATCGTTGTCTTCCGATGTAAGATACTCTTGTGGTTCGTCAAGACAACCCATTTCGGGATGTCAGGAGAAACAAACTCCAGTACCTCATCATATCTAGGACCAGGTCACAGTGTTTTAATCTGTAGATCTAGAGGCAATGATTAGCTTCTACCTGTTCTACCTTAAAGTATCACACTCTTTTATACTAAGAGGTTGTGCTGAGTTTCATAACCCTCTTAATGAAGTGATGCTCTTACATATATTACCCACCCTTCCTCGAGCTTTCGTGCTCGTGAGTGATGCGTGTGCGTAATAATTTGCCCGTCTGAGATTTTAGGAGTTTTCATTGTTTAGAACTCAAAGGACATTTGTGTCATGCTAGCATGATGGTTAACCTTATCACTAAGCAAAGTATGATTGTGCTACCAAGTCCGCTATTCTAGTACATATCTTCCGTCAAAGACTTAGGCTTGTGCCGAAGCTCTAAGACTATGTCATGCTGCCTTACCAAGCAAGTTTCCTCTTGAACTAAGTGACATATCGGTGCTTCGTGATATTCTGGACGTCTTTCTAGAAGTATCGCCATGTTGCCACATGACCGTGTTGTCAAGTTCTTGAGCAAGCAAGTTCTCCGAATTGCTCTTTTCTCCAAGGATTCATACTGGATACCCCTGAACTAGTTGGTTGAGCTTAAACAACAACTTGGAGAGTTGTAAGACAAAAGTGCTATCCGACTCAGTTCTTTCTAAAAGGGATGTCTAGTTTTGTTCGTGTTGAAGCAAGATAGTATTTCCTTCGAGGATTTGTTATCTTCCCCAATCTTTGATTTGATTTGGGTTATCGTCAAATCAAACTCATTTCCAAGGACTATCTTGATGGTGTTTCTACTTGTGATGTTTCACTTGAGTACATCTTCATGTCCTTTAATCTGACCAATATTTTTGCTTTGTTCAAGCAACATATGAGTCCATCTTCTTGGAATGTGGAGATAAGTTTGTTATGAAGCCCATCGATGACATCCTTATCTTCTTCGTGCTAGAAAAGATTCATGTGGAACATTGGGCATTAATGTTGGAAACTTTCGAGAACCATCCTCGTGTTATCTCGAAGTATGTGTTCTGGATGTTAGAAGAAACCTTCTCCGGTTCACGTGCAAATTCTGAAAGATGTCGCCATGGATTAGAGAAGCGTTATCTCCGTTCCTTAAGGATACATGTGTGTTTCATTGCTAGTACTTTATATGTATACAGTTGTCTTTCGACAATATGTTAATACATGGGTATAGTAAACTAGCTCATATTTTGGAGCTTTACACTGTAGTTCCTATCTTGGGAATCTAGTAACTTTACCTTTGTGGTAAATGTTGCAAACTTTCTATTCGAACATGCTGAGTCTGAAGTATCATTTCACTTAACCAAAGCTGAATCTCAAGGAGCAATGATGGTTGGTGTTCCTCAAGGTTTTGGCATAGGTCTCTTTGTAAATATGGCAAGATTGATGTAATGGTTGACACACTTAGCCGGAAAGACCTATTGTCATATTCTCTTAAATCAGCATTAACAACCACTCTTCATGAGGCTTCTTCTATAATTCATTATAGGAGTTGTGCTTATGGTCTCCTTTGTCTTCGAAGTCTGACCTTTACTTGGTGTCTGATTTCTCGAACATCAAGGAGAACATTTAAAGTAGTGTTGCTAAATGTATCTCGGTCAATCCTCCAGACCCTTTATGTTGGCAAGCGTCTTGTTGTGCCAAGTAATTGAAGTCTGAGGATGGAGTTTCTTTCTTCTCGTGTCATCAGGAATCTTCTTAACTATTCATCCTAGTGGTGTAAAGTAATATCATGATCATGGCAAAGATTTTTATAAATCTAGATGAATAAAGAGTTTCCTTCCTCTTATCAACCATGTTTTAAGAGTGACTATGATTTTGGTAATCAGAAGTTCCTCTTGCTACATATTCCTTGCGACTCTTATGAGTCCTCTCCACCAAAACACCTTTCCGTATTGGCCTTCTATTGAATGAAAAAGTGACCTTTCTGTGTCAACAGTAGTTCAACAGCTTGGTTTTGTTGATCCATAATTCTGCAACCTAGGCTCTCTACTTAAGTCGTATAGTAGAGGTTCTCTATTGAAGTCTGTGTTGTGATATTTCTGTTGGAAGCTTTCTTCTTCAGAAGCTTCAAAACCTCATGTAAGTTCCATGGTCTTAATCCTTATGAAGACCATCTATCTAACACTTGAAACCTTCTCCTCTTGTTCCTCCATTACCTTGATGTGTTTCATGTTTGTCATCTCAGAGTTGTTTCTAAACACTCCATCCATGAGTTGACCATGAGATACTCTATGTACTGTTTAGTGTGTTTCCCTCTTATCTTTAGAGTGACCTTGTTTCTTTCTCTCTGTCTCTCTTCCTACCTTTGGAATATCGGGTCGAGATTCTCGTAAGGGGGATAGAGCTGTAACACCCCAGTTTTAGCTAATTCTTAATTAGGGTTTGATTGTGCATTGCATAAGCATCATAATTTAAATTGTGCACTCAAGAAAATAAATGCCAAACCCTAAAACCCTAATCTTCCTCCTCTATTTGAAAATACATTCAAATGGTTTTGATTTTTAAAACTACCAAAATGTTGGAGCCCAAATGGAATAATAGGGCCCCACACTAATTTCCTATGTTTCATAAAGTTCTGGTATTTTTGAATTACTCAAAACAGAATTTGAAATGAAGTTACAAAGAGAAAACAGATTTCAGAAAAAGGAAAAAGAGTTTCTGCTAAAAAAAGGGAATCCTAGGTAACCTGGGCCGAGCCCATCTCTTCCTCTCTCTCCTGCCTGCACGCGTGCAGCAGCTAGCGCAGCTCGCAGCCCGCAGCCGGCCCAACCTGGCCCATACCGTTTCACCGTCCTCCTCTTTTCTTCTTCCTCGCGAGCGAAGGAGAGAAGCAACTCGGTGGCTGCTCTGCCGCCGTTCGCCGTCGGCGCGCCATGATTCATGCCGCCATTGAGGATCCTGCGAGGATAAGAAGGTCTCCGTGCTCGCCCCTCTCTCCTCCCCTGGCCTTATCCCCTCCTCGCTTGCTCTCTCACCCTCTCTACACTGCACAAGGCCGAAACCCTAGCCAGCGACCGCCGCCGTGTTGCGCCTCGCCGATCTTGCTATCGTGTTCGCCTCGCCCTCTCTATCTTTTTCCCCAAACGGCACACGCAGGAGAAGCCCGAGACGCCACAATCGACAGCTCCTTCCTGAGCTCCGTCGTCGCCATTGACATTGCTGCCGACCCTCTCCGGCCTCTCTGACCCCTCCGATGCAACCACGGTGAGATTGCAGTTCTCTGGAACCTCTTCACTCCTTCCCTCTCGCTCTGGTTCGAGCTCGCGCCGTGCTCCGCCCCCCGCTGCCGCAGAAGTGGTCGTCGGAGCTCCTCCGGTTGCCAATAAATAGTGGCGCCACCCTAGTTTGACTCGCCTTGGCCGTGCGCATCTAGCGCGCTGCTTCACTGAGCCCCACATGCGCTGCTCCAGCCGGCCCGTGCTCGACCTGGGATGGCCACCGTCGGGTGACGTCACCGTGATGCCAGCAGGCGCGGTCAGCCCCTGGTCAAACCTCCTCTGGGTCCCACCTACTCGCGTGGCAGATGAGGTGGCTCAGGGTCCGTCTATCAGCCTCAGTGGCTAGAGGTGTAGCCTGTGTAAAAGGTTTCAATGTTGTTTAATATTTCCAAAATAGGTTTAATAATTTCAGAAAATGATTTAAATCTTGTAAATTCAATAAGTAATTATTTATAAGTCAGAAAAATACAAATAATATATCAAAATGTTCAAAAAAATGAGAACTATCTGTTTAAGTTATAATCATGCATTGTTAAGAAACTTACATGACAATATTAATTAGAACAACAAATGCACCCCTCTCACATGTATCCGGAGTTTCCTCGAGTTAGGGTTTTCACCCCTCGGAACCCCGATTAAGTTGCCGAGCATGCTTTAGGGTTACATTTCAATACAATTTAACTTGTCATATCATCATTCTTGTTTTAGCATTGCATCGATGCCATGTGTTGATTGTTTCCCCTTTATTTCTGGTGTTTGCTTCTTCCCGGTAGAATACGATATCGAGATCGAGATCGAAGACCGAGATCAAGAGCATCGAAGATCGAAGAATAATACTTGGCCAACTATAACCAAGTCAAGTACAAGGCTCCCGAAGATCTGCTTATCTGTTATCAACAGGCAAAGGCAAGCATAGCCCCACCATGATATAATCCTATGATTTCGAAAGCATTTCAATTCTTGCCATGATGCATATGATTCTTCTGTGGTCTTTTATCGATAAATAGAGTATCCCATCTATTGCATACTTCCTTTGAGCTTATATTACCTGATCCACTACTCCTAGCATAACTAGGTTTGGCTTGTGTGCACTGCTAGAGCTATTATCTGTGTCTGCTTAGCCATGCATAGCTGTCAGTGCTGGTTCATCCAGATGATGTATCAGATGCATAGAATCTAGTATGACAGGAGAACGTGATGAGATGATATCCGAGGTGATATGATTTAAACATGCTAAGGCTTGTATGGGAGGCCACGGTGGGATGTGGTTTTTCTAGTCCCATGCTCGCCACTACTAGGAACTGAGTTCTTGCCTTTGGAACCGAGATTAGCATACAGCCACACGGGGCTTGGGAACCCCTTGCCTGATTAAGTTGCCTAGTAGATTCCATGAGTCACATAGTTCGGGCGTTTCATTCGACATATGCATAGAAAACCTTTTTAAAGATTTGGCGGGTGAAGGTGCATCATAACAGGTAGGTAAGTGTGGTCGGGGTTGCTTGGGGTCGATGGATCCCCTGGTGAACCAACCTCGCCTCACATCTTTAAGTACCGGCTTCAGGATTTGACCCGTTACGGCGGAACCATACTTATTGCGTGACTCATGGTCTTGGCAAAAGCAAGGTAAAGGTCGTGGACAGCCAACCTCTGCCGGCCTTCCAAGGAAGAGGGCTAATGATCTGGCATTAAGAGTCGGTTGGTACGTGTGGGTAAAGTTGTACACCCCTGCAGGGTTAAATCTTTTCGAAAAGCCGTGTTCATGGTTATGAACGCTTGGTGACCAGATTCTAAGATCATAGAGAACTTGAACCTAATCGTAAAACTTGGCAGATCAACGTGTGCTTAAGGATGATTCCTCATGGGTACGAGGGGGTGATCCTAGATAGGGTTCAGATGATGATTTGGTGGATATCAAAACATGATGATCAATACTTTGGAGATGTCGCTCTCTTATCCCCTTTTAAAATACTCTGACTAGACGAGCTTCTTCTCCCTCTTGTTTTATAAACAAAAGTGGCTTTATGCAAAACAACTCCACTAGCCATAAGTCTTGCGGAGTACACCATGTACTCACCCTTGCTTTGTTGATACTTTTGGTAGAGTATGTGTTCCCCTGAAGACGAGTTTGGTACTACATCGACACCGACGAGTAGCTTGGGGTTCCTGTCCGGCAGCCTGGAATCTATGGGTTGGGACGTCATCGTTATGCTTTAGGCCTCTTAGGCCATTTGTTAAGTTTGCTATACTTAATAGCATAATTTTCCTTCCGTTGTTTATGTTTGTGGTCAGTGACCTCTGCTTGTAATAATTTGGTTCCCTGCTTTGTTATGAGCTTGCTGTAATAAATTTTTGTGTCGTAGGGTCACTACCGTGTTACCGATTCTTCACTGGATATTCTCGAGATCAAGGTTAAGCTTATGTCAGACGGAGGTCTGGGATTTGTTTAGCCCTTATCCCGGGGTGTCACAGGTACCAGCCTATTAAAATCAGCCACTTGTCAATTCTTTTTCTATTTTTGCTCATATTGGGCAGATTTACATAGAAACTTGCAAAAATTATATCTTTTGTTTTGTTTATCCAAATTTAATAAATAATATGCATGTGGATTCACAAAAACAAGTAGAACACAGTGGAGCCATAATTTTGTATTTTTCACTCGGTTAAAATCACGTTTTATACAGAACCATTTGTGGAGTATTTTGTGTATAAAAACTGTTGTATAAATTATTTTGAGTGAATCCTTTTGCAAATAGTTGTATATTGAACCCTCTGACCTGAAAGATCAACATAAGAAATAAACATATAATTTTACTGTAGTAGCATTAATCCTATGAGTATAGTCTTTTTCTAGTAATAGAAATCGCTACTAAGTAATATTTTTGCACAAAATGTTGGATTAGGCATCATACCTATATAAAACGGACAGTAGTATATTTTTTTAGTGTTCAGAAGTTTGCTGTAAAAATTTATCAAATAAAATCATCTTGTTGCATGCGTGCATGCATTTCATTGTATTCTTGTGATTGTTTTGTGATGCTAGTTTTGAGTGTGTGCTTTTTGCTTGATTGTATTGTTGTATACTTTGAGGAGTATGATATTGCAAGATCAAGGAGAGTACATAAATATTCTACTATAAAGGCAATTTATACTTTGATCATCAAAAGTCCTATCTTTTCTATATTGCATTAGTGATGTTTTTGTAGTGTGCATGATAGGACTATTATGTATATTACTATGCTATGTTATTCCTATAGTATCTATCTTGGTAGTATTTCCTTAAGATAGGAGACATCATAAGATTAGAATGCTTAGTCTTGCTATATAGATTCGTGGGTGGAAATCATGATATGATGTATTATGGAAATATAAGTATTTTTGTACTAATGAAAAAAACTAATGTTAATGAAACACCTGGGTGGAAATGGTACTTGTTTGGATTATGTTGAGTGTTTACTCAGGGCCCATGTCTATGGTTTACCATGGTGTATCGCACTTGTGGATGGCCACCTAGGAACAAAGAGATTGGAGACGTTCTTGTCGCGAAGTTTCTAGTGCAACCACATGGCAAATGGGCTCTGCCTTGACCGACTAAGTTACGAGAACTCAGCCAGACGGACAGAGGGAGGTAGTGATGATAGGATGGAACGCGTCCGTGGTGTTCTGAGGGATTGCTTCTAAAAAGTCTCGTCTCGATGCATGTCGAGTCTTGTGGGGAAAGTGCACCACCTCTCAAGAGGGTAAAACTAAGTACTTAGCCGTGTCCCCAGTTATGGACAACTTTTGAGCATAAAGACAATGAAGCAAAATCAATAATCTCATCATTCTAATTTCTGTAAGTTAAAACTTGTTGGGTGAACAAGGGAAGCACCTGGAGGGTATCCAGAGTGCAAAGTTTGATGAAGTGTTGATGAAAAAGAGAAAAACTATTTTACAAGGGATAGGGAAAACTTACTTTATGCAAAAGCCAACCAAAACTCCACTCAGCCATATATTCATGTAGATGTTAGGTTTTCAATATCAATATGGTATCACTTGCCAATACAATTCAAATGTATTGACCCTTGTGGCTGTAACTTATCATGTTGCAGGATTACTTGATGATAGTGAAGTTTGATGAGTAGGGATTATGAGTTTGCAACCAACATGTTTGCCTGTGGCACATGAAGATGAAGGACTCCATGCTTTATAGTTATATCTGCTGCTTTGTAATAAGATAGCCATATGACCTATGTAAGTTGTAATGAACTATTTTATTCCTGGATATGCGATGTAATATGACCTTTGTTTCTTGATATTACATCTTAACTGTGGGTGCTAGCTATTCGATCTAGGGACTAGCACTGTAAACACAGGGATTCGAACCTTATCGGGTTTGGTCCGCTACAGATTGTATCAGAGCACTGTGTTGCTGATGACCCACAAGTATAGGGGATCGCAATAGTCTTCGAGGGTAGTATTACCCAATTTATTGATTCGACACAAGGGGAGCAAAGAATACTTGCAAACCTTAACACCTAAGTTGTCAATTAAGCTGCACCTGGAAATAGTTCTTGCTCACAGAAGATTATCAGTAGCAACAGTTTGTAGTAGTAACAACAAAGCAACAGAAGCAGTAAAACAAGAGCAATAGTAACAGTAGTAGCAAACAATAGGATATGAGCATAGTAGGCATAGGGATGGATGGACGGGCGTTGCATGGACAAGTCTAAACATATAACTTCAATATCTAGGGCATTGCAGATAAATAAGAATAAGCATCCAAGTACTAAACAATCATAGGCGTGTGCTCCATATATAGTCATGAGTGCTTTCAATGAGAACTTGCACAACATCGTTTTTCCTGCTAGCTCGTTGCAGCGGGGCCTCAAGGGAACTACTGGCAATTAAGGTGCTCCTTTTAATAGAGCACCGGAGCAAAGCACTAACACTTCGTGAACACATGTGATCCTCACATCACAGGCATCCCCTCCGGTTGTCCTAATTGCTTTCACTTTGGGGCCTTTGGATCCGGACAATGATATGTTTACACAACTTGCAGATAAGATCACAAACAATACTATCATCATGATTCAATAATAAGTTCAGATCTGAGATCATGGCACTCGGGCCCTAGTGAAAAGCATTAAGCACAAAAAGTTGCAACAAAGTCAAATAGCACTAATAGAGATACTAGGCTCCATGCCCTAACAATCTTATTCGATTACATGATAGAACTCATCCAATCCCTACCATCCCCATAGCCTACAGTGGGGGATTAATCACTCATGGATGAGGGAAACATGGATGGTTGATGGAGAGGAGTTGGTGATGATGATGTCGATGATCTTCTCCAAATTCCTCGTCCTGACAGGGTGCCAGAACGGAGTTTCTGGATCCGAATCGCGGTTTCTGGTGGTGGTGGTGCAGCAGAACTCTTTCTGGAAAAATGACCAACCCCCTCGGTTTTTAGGCCAAGAGGCGTCTTATAGGCGAAAAGGGAGGCTGAGGGGGTGCTTGAGGTGGCCGCACCCCCCAGGCGCGGCCAGGCCTGGCCTGCGCCTGGCAGGGGTGTGGGCCCCTCAGGCCTCCACTCCGTCTCGTACTCTGGCTCCGTGGATCTTCTGGTGAAATAGGATTTTTAGCATATTTTCCGGGATTTTCCCTGATAGTTGATTTTCTGCACAAAAACTAGACACTAAGGTAATTCTGCTGAAAACAACGTCAGTCCATGTTAGTTGTATCCAAATCACACAAGTTTAGAGGAGAAATAATAGCAAAAGTGTTCAAGAAAGTATATACGTTTTGGACATATCAACCCCCCCCCAAGCTTAGCTTATTGCTTGTCCTCAAGCAATTCAGTTTAAAACTGAGTGCGATAAAAGAACTTTCATGAACACATTTGCTTCATATGATGTATATACTCTCAGCACATGAGTGGATACTTAAACCATTCATAATAAGAAGTATGCAACTAAGTCTACTCAATAATCATTGCAAGCTATGAAGAGAAAACGACTCAATAATAATAAGTAGCATGAAACATAAACATAAGCAACATTGCAATGCTCATAAGAAGGTATGATAGAGTGGTATCTCGCTTGCCTTTGATTGTAGAGAATAATATAAATGCCAAGGCACCTCTGAAGTTTCAAATGAAGACTAGAAGTAAAGATATCAGAGATACAAGCATCAAAGTCATGACATAATTAACCAAGTTTTGAGACAAACACAAGAATGACAACTATGCTCTCAAGAAGGTGCTCATAGAATAAGTGGTGACTCAACAAGGAAGTGAAAAGGTTTTGAAAAGTTTGAAAGGCTTCCAAATGCCGAAAGTAAGGTACTCATTAGATTTGAGCTCTCATTGCCCCTATTATAGCCATCTTTATATGGTTAAGGTGAAAGTGAGGTCCAATCTGAGTTATATGCTTAACAGACCATAAACTGGAAATCTCATATCCCTTGAGTACGAGGGCCGCTCCGCATGCTACTCAACTTTAGTTACCTGTAAGTTCTTGTCATTGTAAATACATGCATATCATAGAGAACCCCCAATGGGTACCCCTTGCACATGGTACAGGAGCTATCCCATAACCAAAATGACAAGGCAAGCAGACAATGAGCATCTCAGCGATATTTTTGTTTATTATTTGCATAGATTTTTATTGAGGATTCTTCATAGATTGCTCATTATGGTGATGCTGCAAGTTTCCACCATGATTCGGCATGGCTTAGGCTAGCGGCCCAGGCGTTTCTCTAACACATATATATAATTCCATGGACTCACAAGCTTCCGTTTTATTTCACATCGACGACATCCGCAAACAAAAGAGCATGACATCAACTGGATAAATATCCAAAAAGTGTTGAAAGCGTTTCCCGTGACACAGTGCTCCCAGCATATAATTTTCAAGCATATAACCTTCATGGACATGTCACAATGGTTCAAGTTTATTAAGTGCAGGAAATAAAGTGTGCCATCAAGTTCGTGAGAGCTTTACTAACTAACTTTCTCAAAACAGTCAAACATTTTATTTGGAAGAAAACAAGGGATAATCAATATGCACTGGAATAGCGAATGATGTTGTTAGGTAGGTATGGTGGACACTGTTGGCAATATTGGCTTTGGGGAGTTGGATGCTCAAGTAGAGCTCATACTCGGTGCAAGTGAAGTCTAGCAATAGAGAGGGAGCGACAAACGAGAGAGCAATAACTGTCATAATCATGCCTGCAACAAAACAAGACTAATTATGGCATGAAAATGATACAAGAGCTATGAGGCAAAATAAATCATCGGGGCTTACTGACTATTGTTTAGTCATATGCATGCATGAGCATGTGCCAAGTCGATTCACATGAAACATTCAGAGGACGATACCACAATATCATACCAAGTTCTGAATAGAACAATGCAAGCAAACATTCATATGACATGCTACAAACTATTAGCAAGCTGGAGCTAATCACAAGAAAGCAAGAACTACTAAGCATCCATAATAACATACACCTTACATGAACAGACTAAGCATGCTCACCATGATGAGTATATGTATAAAAATGAAAACAAATAGAGTTTGTTACTAGCCTCTTACCATACCTCAAGTTATCTTGATCTTAATTATTGCCCTTCACTTGTGTGACTTGAATAATAACATGAATCTAAAATCAACTGAGGACAGCTGAACCCTGCAAAGAACTCACAAAACCAAAGAAGAACAACAAATATTTTTGGTGTTTTTGATTTTTAGAGCAAGCCAAACAAAGCAAAAATAAGCAAAGCAAATGCAAACAAAGCAAAATCGTTTTGATTTTTTTAAGGCAAACCAAAGCTAAAAACCAAAGAAACAAACCAAGAGAAACAACAAAATTATTTTTGGTATTTTTGTGTTTTGAGAAAACAGAAACGAAAACCAAAAAGAAAGCAAAACAATGGATATGATATAAAGATGAGTGTGATGTCGGTGTACCTCCCCCCAAGCTTAGGCTTTTAGCCTAAGTGGGGCTCAATAGCGCTGGTAGTAACCCCAAGCTGGTGGGTCATCATAGGAATGATCGTAGTCAGACGCTTGCGACGAAGAAGAAGATGCGCCCCAATCATAGGAGGGTTGCTGGTATGAAGACTCTCCCAAGTTGGAGGGCTGAACCGAATCATCTTTGGCATCCTCTCCAAAATTCTCCTCTTGCTGGGAGAGCTCCGCCATGTATGTGTCAAACTCCTCCTCTGTGAGCAACCATCCTTCCGTGTTATCAAAATTAAACAAACAGGTGCAGGCAAATAAACTACTTTCTTAGTCCTATCCCCTCTCCAACCACTCTTGGCAAAAGACAATTCATATGGTAAAATTCTCACAGTAGCCCCTAAAGAAACAAAATTATGCTGAACCATGGAGTCAAGATCAAGCCTCTCTATGGGGAACCGATAATCTGAATGGTGAGGCTCTAAACCATGGAAAGCTAGCAACCTAGAGGCAATGAGACCTCCACAAATTCCACCCTTCTCGCGGTTAGTGGTAAGACGGTAAGCTATCAAAGCACCCAGATTCTAAGATATATCCCTATTCAAAGCATCTGCGATAAAAGGTAGATCAAAAGAAGATAACTTTCTAGCAATCTTTCTAGCAAGAACACACTTGGTAATGAAATAGGCAAAATATCTAATAGATGGGAACTGAATGTACCGAATTTTACTACTTTCCTTAGATAAGTCGAAACCTTGGCAAATTTCAGCATATAAATCCATAAGTGACTTAGGCCTCTCCTTGATCTTCTCACAAGATCCCCAATGAGGTACTCTAATTGCCGCACAGAAATCAGCAAAAGGCAGGTTGACAGCTATATTGTATATTTTATAATGGACCATGGGATTAGATGAAGACCAAGTAAACTGAAAGTCCTGCACCATAGACATGGTTATCTTAACATATTGAAGTGGTTCCCCTTCAATAAAGTGTTGCAACCCTACATTGGTAATCATAGTTTGGAAATCTTGGAAGATCCCGGCGGCACTCATAAATTTAGGGCATGGATATATGGAAGGTAAGACTCCTTATTCACGATTCATTAGCTCAGGTACCATAAAATCATATTGATTCAGTGGGTATGCACTCATCTTCCTTTCTGAAATTTGTAGATAAACATCAAACCAAGTGATTTCCAAGTTTATAATTGATAAGTAACTACTATAGGAACTTGCTAGAGGGCTACACATGCATCAAAATGAAATCTATAAGCATAGAACAATCATGAAAGCTCACACAACCTGACACCTATAGCGGCAAAATACTCAAGATACAATCTACCAATCATAAATCTAATTGGACAAGCGGAGGAGGCACATACCAAGGAATAATCCCTACAAAAATCAGCAGCAAAGATGGGCTGAGCAAGGAGATCGAAAATCGGGAGTAAGAACAACAATAACTCAAGCTTGAGAAAGTTTTCCGGTGTTTTTCGGGAGAGAGAAAGAAGATGGCTAGGAGGAGACACTTTGGAGGCCACACCCTAGCCAGGCGTTCCCCTGGGGCTGGCCGCGCCACAAGGGTGTGATGGCCTGGGGTGGCCCCCTGGGTCACTCCAGGTGTCCCTCTGCCCCTTTTTGAGGAAAATTTTATTTTGAATTTTCTGGGATTTTTCAGAAACTTTATTTTTTGCCATTTTTAGGGTATGAAAATTGATTTTCTCGCAAAAAAGATTTTTTTAGAAGAAGCAAAAAAGAAAACAAAAACCAAACTACAGAAGCTCTAAGACACTCTAACAAGCAAACAACTAGCAAAACCAAAGCAAACAAGAGAAAAAGCAAAGAGTAGGAAGGAGAAAAGGTAAAAGTGAGAAAGTATAACCAAAGTGAAAACATTATTTGGTTCATTAAAATCCTTTTGTAAACAACGTTGATCAAGTCTTGTTACCAAAACAATCTTATATGGAACAAAACTTTGCATTCCACAAAGTGATTATGTTACCTAAAACTTGATAGCAATGGTCCCAATCATAATAGTTTCAAAATTTTCTTGTGGAATGGGAGAATATATTTCTCCAACCTTGATGCTCTCAATATTTTCAATGGAATTCATGCAATATCTCTTAGCAACCTTCTTGGGGACATAAATAGTATGATCTTTGTCATTAATATTAAAAGTTACTTTTTCTTGATTACAATTGATGACAGCACCTGCAGTATTAAGAAAAGGTCTCCCAAGAATAATGGACATATTATCATCTTCAAGAATTCCAAGCACAATAAAATCAGTTAAAACCAAGCAATTATGAGCCACTTGAACAGGAACATCCTCACATATACCAACAGGAATAGTAGTTGACTTATCAGCCATTTGGAAAGATATATCAGTTTGTATCAACTTTTCTAGCTGGAGTCTCTTATAGAGAGAAAATGGCATAACACTAACTCCAGCTCCCAAATCACATAAAGCAGTTCTAACATAATTATTCTTAATAGAGCAAGGAATAGTTGGTATACCTGGATCACCAAGTTTCTTTGGAACCTTACCATTGAAGGAATAATTAGCAAGCAAAGTAGAAATTTCCTCATTAGGAATCTTCCTTTTATTAGAGACAATATCCTTCATATACTTTGAATGAGGAGGCAACTTAATAGCATCAGTCAAAGGAATTTTCAAAAATAAAGGTTTCATCCACTCACAAAACTTGTTGTAGTGTTCTTCCTCCTTTGACTTGTGTTTCTTACCTTGAAAAGGCATAGGTTTCTGCACCCAAGGTTCTATCTCTTTACCATGTTTATTAGCAATAAAATCTTCCTTAATGTACCTAGTGTTCTTAGTGTGCTTCTCAAGTTCTTCCTCAACTTCCTCCTTATTAGGAGCATCATTTTTTATCATTACCGCTCTCAGTTTCAGCATCAGAGACAGATATACTATTAGGATCTACAGCAGGTTCAAGTGGTTCCTCAATTATTTTATGTTTCTTTTTCTTTCTCTTACAAGGACTACCACTACTTTCACCTTGTTGAGAATCCTTCTCAATTCTTTTAGGGTGTCCTTCAGGATATAAAGGATCTTGAGTAGCTATACCACTCCTAGTTCTAATTCCATAAGCATGTTTATCTCCTGAGGCTTTAACTAGCATATCCTTTTGTACCTTAGCAAGTTGATCAATTTGAGTTTGAACCATTTGAAAGTGTTTACAAAGAATTTTAATACCATTAGAAGTTCTTTCCAAAATATCTTTCAACTCTTTAATAGATTTAGAGTTTTCCAATAAATGATTCTGAACTTGTTTATTAAAATTACCTTGTTTAATAATAAATGTGTCAAGTTCCTCTAAGCATTGATCAGGAGGCTTACCATAGGGAATATCACCTTCATCAAAGTGGAGACAGTGTACCTCAATAGTAGATGAATGAGGAATTGGCTTGCATAATTCTTCTATAGGAGGTAGATTCTTCACATCTTCAGCTCTAATACCTTTCTCCTTTACACACTTCTTAGCTCCCTTCATCACTTCATCATTTAATGCAATAACTCCACTCTTCTTTGGTGTTGGTATTGGAACTGGTTCAGGCACAACTGGTTCAGGAGTAATAGGCCCAGGTGTATTTAGCTCAGTTGAAGTCCAATCATCATAATTCTTGCTTATTTTAGCCATTAATTTTTCATCATCTGTAGGAGTTCTTTTCCTGAAAACACAATCAGCAAAGCTATCTAGGTATGTCCTAGAATCATCAGTTAGTCCATTATAATAAATATCATGAAGCTCATTCTTAGGTAATGTACATCCAGGATGTGCATGAATCAAGGCACAGAACCTTGTCCATGACTCAGGCAATTTCTCTTCTTCTTCCTGTTTAAAATCAAAAAGTCTCTACAAAGCAGCATGTCTAGCACTAGGAGGAAAATATTTCTGAAAGAAATAAGCCTATCAATGGATCTAGGAGGTAATCTATTAAACCAAGCCTTAGCTTCTCCTTTTAGTGAAAAAGGGAAGATCTTAGTAACAAAGTACTTGCGCATCTTAAAATCATCAGAGAATAAAGCACTCATAGTGGAAAGCTCATTCATATGAGCTACAACACTCTCATTTTTAGTCCCACGAAAAGGTTCTTTCTCAACAATGTCTAAATAGGATAAATCAATAGAGAAATCATAATCTTTATCTTTAATATCTATGGGAGAAGTGGCAAACTTAGGATCACAGGACAACTTAGGAATAATGGTACGTCTCTCAAGGAGACTCTTAATAGCACTAGCACCATGTGTGTTTTGGCACTCTTCAATAAATTCATCAGTAAACTCAATGTAACCATAATTAATATCATATCTCTCTCTAGACTCAGATGAGCTTACAGGTGTAACAGTGTCTTCACTAGGAGTTTCAGTATTTCCTAGACTAGCCATAGTAGCATCTCGGAAAGGACCTAATGAACCACTCGCATCAAGCACAGCAGAAGTAACATCATGAGTATCAAAAGCAGTTTCAGATTCAGTAGTAATAGCAGTGTGTGTAGCATGAGTATGTGGTGGTGGTGTAACAAGATTACTTATAACAGATAGTGAATCAAGAGTAGCAGAGGTGTTTAGGACTGTACCTCTTCTTGTAGTGGATGGTAAAATTGGAAACTTTCCATCACGAGACTTCCCCATGGTGAAAGGAGTAGTAGTGAACAATAATAGATCTAAGTGAACTTAAAAATAAAGGTATGGTCCCTGACAACGGCACCAGAAAATAGTCTTGATGACCGACAAGTATCGGGGATCGCAACAATCTTCGAGGGTAGTATTACCCAATTTATTGATTCGACAAAAGGGGAGCCAAAAGATACTTGATTCAGCTGCACCTGGAAATAGTTCTTGCTCACAGAAGATTGTCAATAGCAATAGTTTGTAGTAGCAACAACAAAGCAATAGCAGCAGTAAAACAAGAGCAATAGTAACAGTAGTAGCAAACAGTAGGATATGAGCGTGGTAGGCATAGGGATGGATGGACGGGCGTTGCATGGAAAAGTCTAAACATATAACTTCAAGATCTAGGGCATTGCAGATAAATAAGAATAAGCATCCAAGTACTAAACAATCATAGGCATGTGCTCCATATATAGTCATGCGTGCTCACAATGAGAACTTGCACAACATCTTTTGTCCTGCCATCCCGTTGCAGCGGGGCCTCAAGGGAACTACTGGCAATTAAGGTGCTCCTTTTAGTAGAGCACCGGAGCAAAGCATTAACACTACGTGAACACATGTGATCCTCACATCACAGCCATCCCCTCCAGTTGTCCCAATTGTTGTCACTTCAGGGCCTTTGGATCCAGACAATGATATGTGTACACAACTTACATATAGGATCACAAAAAATACTATCATAATGATTCAAAAATAAGTTCATATCTGAGATCATGGCACTCGGGCCCTAGTGACAAGCATTAAGCACAACAAGTTGCAACAAAGTCAAATAGCACTAATAGAGATATTAGGCTCCTTGCCCTAACAATGTTATTTGGTTACATGATAGAACTCAGCCAATCCCTACCATCCTCATAGCCTATAGTAGGGGATTACTCACTCATGGATGAGGGAAACATGGATGGTTGATGGAGAGGAGTTGGTGATCACGATGGCGATGATCCTCTCCAAATTCCCTGTCCCGGCAGGGTGCCATAACGGAGTTTCTGGATCCGAATCGCGGTTTCTGGTGGTGGCGGTGCAGCGGAACTCTTTCTAGAAAAACGACCAAACCCCTCGGTTTTTAGGTCAAGAGGTGTCTTATAGGCGAAAAGGGAGGCCGAGGGGGAGCCTGATGTGGCCGCACCCCCTAGGCGCGGCCAGGCCTGGCCCGTGCCTAGCAGGGGTGTGGGCCCCTCAGGCCTCTACTCCGTCTCGTACTCTGGCTCCATGGATCTTCTGGTGAAATAGGATTTTTAGCATATTTTACGGGATTTTCCCTAATAGTTGATTTGCTGCACAAAAGCTAGACACCAAGGTAATTCTGCTGAAAATAGCGTCAGTCTGTGTTAGTTGTATCCAAATCACACAAGTTTAGAGGAGAAACAATAGCAAAAGTGTTCGTTAAAGTAGATACATTTTGGACGTATTAGTTGCCTATAGATTTTCAACCCTAGGATTGGACAAAACCCCTTAGAAATAGGAGTTATATTCATTCTAACTTACTTACAAACAAATTTGTAAACTCTTTCCTCATCATTTTGTTTTGTTTCTAAATCTCTCTATTTTTTCAACTTGATGGACAAAGACTTCAACATGAGCAAGGACTTCAACATCACAAATGACTTTAGCTTAAACATCTCAAAGGACTTCCAACTTCAGTTTCACTAAAAGACATCAACATCAAAAGGACTTCAACTTGGACATCACTAAGGACTTCAAGTGAGATATGAATAATACTCAAGACCTGGAGACTAAGGAAACCCAACTTAGAATGAACCATTATAGCCATTCCCTTTGAACCTTGTGACCAAGATGCATTAATTTCTTCCAAAGATACCATTATATTGTTCCTGATGTAATAGCTAAGAAATAAGGATTGAATGATCTCAAGTGATACCCTATAGTTGGACCACCATACTAGTGTTTCGTTTAAATCGATTTGCTGATCATTTATTGATCATACCAACCTATGTGGTATGGCAATAATATATTGTTTGCCTAAGTTATGCTTGAACCTTGTTGTTTAGGTGGAATGCATGATTGTTATTGCTTGTATATTGCTTTGTGTGAATTGTTGTGTATGAGTAGAATTCTTTCCCTAGAAATCTTTTGTCTATTCTAATCCCAACCCAACCCAAGCAGATGACTTCTCCAAGAGACCACAACTCCAACATCAAGAATGGTGACAACAAAAATCTCGAGATGCACATGATAGAACAACTGCTAGCAACCCAAACTAAGTTGAATCAAGTGACAAACCAGTTTTCGACCAACAACCACAACAACACTGAGTTAGACCCAACCATGCTAAGGTTCTTGGGATCCCAATCCCAGTTGTTGCAAAGGATGACCAATCATATGATCAACATGAGAAGCAACCCTCCCCAAAGGAATTGTGATAATAATCATTTCAAGGATGATATTGTGGGAAGAACACATGCCTGCAAAATCTGTGGAGACATAGGACATACTTATAAAGAGCATATTGACCAGTGCCCTAATTGCGATGAGAACCATCCAGCTAGACAATGCCCCACATCTCAAGTTACCTGTTTCATGTGTGAAGGAACTGATCATGTCCCTGTCCAATGCCACATCTATCCTATAGTTCAACAGATGAAACGTCAAGCTAAGGATGGAATGCATCAAGTCTTTGGAAACACCCATGAAGGTACAACTTCCACCAAGAATGATGAAGACAAAGTCAAATCACAGTATGCACCTCCCTACAATGTAACCAAATTTGGTGAGGAAAAGAGAAAACGTGGACGTTATCCTAGGAACCATTCTAAGAACCGAGAAAAGTTTCGCACATTTGTGGTGAAATATGAAGAACATGAACTAAGAGACCTCCTAGCCTTAGAGAGATCCAAAAAGAAGAAGGGCCAAGGAAACAAACAAGAGATAGTGATACACAGGATAAAGAAGGATATTATCTAGGTGATGTGCTACAATTGCAAAGAGTTAGGACATTACGCATAATTGTCCAAAAAAGGAGAACAATAAGACAATAAAACCTGGGAAGGACCTCAACCTTCTCACCTATTTCAAATGTGGTAATAAGGGGCATTATGCAAACAACTTCCTAGAGAGAATACATTGAGACACCAAGTAAACCAAGATGCAATCTAGTTAATCCTTTTAAGGGTGGTAGTACCCTAGTTGTCTCGAGACCAACTTTTGTTTCTAGCCTTCCCGAATCTCGGGACGAGATTCCTTTTAACGGTAGTAGTCTACATCCCAAAATTTTGCAAATTTTGAAATGTGAAAAATAAACAAACAAAAGAATTAAATGATGAAATTTAGGGGGAAAAGAAACTTTTTGTTTCTAAATGGAAACATTAAAACCTTACTTGAACAAAATTTGAATGAAAAATTAACATTTTTTTCAAACAGATCAAATACATTCATGCATAGAATGTATCTTGATTATTGAGATTTTGGAAAAAATAAACCTAAACCCTAAACCCTAATGAGAGAAATGATCATCAAGTTCAATATAAGACTATGGCTTTGTTCCATATAAAAATTTAGCAACAACATTCCTAAATAATCAATAATAATAAACACCAATATTACAAAACCATGGTAATTAGTTTCACTCTATTTGGAGTCATGGATAAAAACTTATGATTTATATAAAGCTAAAAAAGAAAGTATTCTAAGGCTAATAAGGCTCATAGCTAAAATCAATACAAAATGATGGACAAAGTAATTCTAAAGGATATAAAATGATAAATAATTATTAAATAGAATTATACAAAGATATGAATTATATAAGACAAATAAGAAAAATAAATAAGACATATTGCAAAGTCAATTTAAGCCATGGACGAAATCCATAATTGGACGAAACAAAAATATACTTAAATGATATATAATAATAAATAATTATTTTATAAAACTTTACAAACCTATTTAACCATTTTTGGAGCTCTAAATCAAAAGATATGAAATAAGCAAGAATTAAGAAAATCTACCGAACATGCCTACGTGCCATGTTCAATTTCTAAAAAAATTATACTTTATAAAAAAATATTACATATACTCTAATTGGATTAAAATATCAACTTATATTTTATATAAAATTTTCTAAAAAGATTTCAATCAATTTGGATAGACAAATTAAAAAAATAGAAAAAAATAAGAAAAAAAACAAAATAAAAAAAAGAAGGAACCAACCTCGATGGACCGAAAGTGGTCCAGCCGACCAGCCCAAACCAACCCAGTTGTGGCCTCTCATTCTCTTCCTATGTTTTTTTCTTTTCTTCTTTGGCTGAAATACCGACCCAACCTGGCCCATCAAGACTGATCGAGTCATCTTCCTCCATTTCACCTACATAAGCACAGACACGATGTCAATGGCTGTTTATATTTCCATCTCCTCCTTTAAGGATTTCTAGACATTGAAACGGCTCGCTATCAACATGAAAATTGTTGAGAATTCTATGAAGCACTCTTCTTAAAAAAAGAGAGAGATAGAAAAAAATAGAAGAGAAAAAGAAAAAAAAAGAGAGAGAAAGAGGAAAGAAGAGAAAAACACACCATTTTCCCATGGTAAATAAGAAGGTTGCTGAGATGCTCACTGTCTGTTGCCTTGTCATTTTGATATGGGATAGCTCCTGTGTCATGGGGCAAGGGGTACCCCGTTGGCGGTTCTCTGTGATACACATGTATTTATGATGACAAGAACTTATCGATAACTAAAGTTGAGTAGCATGAGGAATGTCCCTCGTATTCAAGGGACATGAGATTTCTAGTTTATGGTCTATCAAGCATATAACTCATATTGGACCTCACTTTAAATTTAACCATCTAAAGATGCCTATGATAGGGGCAATGAGAGATCAAAGCTAATGAGTACCATACTTTCAGCATTTTGAAGCCTTTCAAACCTTTCAAAACCTCTTCACTTCTTTGTTGAGTCACCACTTATTCTATGACCACCTTCTTGAGAGCATATTGTCATTCTTAGTGTAATGTGCTTGTCTCAAAACTTGGTTAATTATGACATAACTTTGATGCTTGTATCTTTGATATCTTTACTTCTAGACTTCACGTGAACTTCAGAGGTGCCTTGGCATTTATGTTTTTGCTCCACAATCAAAGGCAAGTGCCACTCTATCATACCTTCTTATGAGAATTACAATGTTGTTTATGTTTATGTTTCATGCTACTTATTATTATTGTGTTAGAATCTCTTCATAGATTGCATGATTATTGAGTAGACTTAGTTGCATACTCCTTATCATGAATTTTCTATGTACTGATCATATGTTGAGAATATTTACATTAAATGAAGCAAATGTGTTCGTGAAAGTTTCTTTTATTGCACTCAGTTTTCAACTGAATTGCTTGAGGATAAGCAATAAGCTAACCTTGGGGGGAGTTGATATGTCCAAAATGTATCTACTTTCCCGAACACTTTTGCTATTCTTTATCCTTTAATTTGTGTGATTTGGATACAACTAACATGGACTGACGCTGTTTTCAGTAGAATTGCTTTGGTGTCTCGTTTTTGTGCAGAAAATCAACTTTCAGGAAAAATCCCAGAAAATATCGCAAAACTCCTATTTTACCAGAAGGCTCATGGAGCAAGAAGATGAGACGGAGGAGGGCCACGAGGGGCCCACATACCCTAGCCACGCGGGCTAGTCCAGGCCGTGCCTGGGGGAGGTGTGGCCACCTCAGGTACCCCCTTGGTCTCCCTCTTCGCCTACATAAAGCCTTCTGACCTAAAAACAGAAGGGGGTTCGACGTTTTTCCAAATATAGTTCCGCTTCGCCTACATAGTCTCGTCCATGCAACGCCCGTCCATCCATCCCTATGCCTACGGCACTCAAATCCTACTGTTTGCTACTATTGTTACTACTGTTGTTACTTTGCTATTGCTATTACAAAACGGTTGCTACTGATAAACTACTGTGAGCAAGACTATTTCCAGGTGCAGCTGAATTGACAACTCAGTTGTTAAGGCTTATAAGTATTCTTTGGCTCCCCTTGTGTCGAATCAATAAATTGGGTTATACTACCATCAAAGACTGTTCCGATCCCCTATACTTGTGGGTCATCAAGTAATTATGCTCGATAGTAGGTTCATACCTCTAGTAATCTGGGGAAGTGACAGGAATCTCTATGGTTGTAGATGTGCTGTTGCTACCAGGGATAAAACAACAATCTTTTGTTCATGGAACAATTATATTGTTTACTTTACACACATTTCTTAATGCAGTTATCCGTTGCTTGCAACTTAATACTGGAAGGGCTTCGGATGATAACCCGAAGGTGGATTATTAGTCATAGATGCAGTTGGATTACAGTCTATGTATATTTTTTAATGCGCAATCAAATATCATAGGAATCATGATGTCTAGTATATGCATTGTTATGTCTTGCTCACACTATGAATTTCCCCATTGTAATTTGTTCACCCAGCATGTTATTTATCTTAAGGAGAACACCTCTAGTGAACTGTGGACCCCAGTCCAATATTTACCATTGTTACATCATCTACTCTTACCATTTACTTACTACAGACAACCATTACCTTCCACACTATATGTTTAATACTTTGTTTTTAGCAAACCAGTGAGATTGATAACCTGACTATAAGTTGGGGCAAAGTCTTGAGTTTGTGTTGTGCAGGATTCCAAGTTGCTAGCAACACCTTGGAGTTGTTTCCTTGCTCCTACTGGTTCGATAACCTTGGTTTCATAACTGAGGGAAAACTTGTTGTGATCATCACACCTTGCTCTTGGGGTCTCCAAACGAAGATCTAGAACTGAGCCACGTCAAGATTTTCTGGCGCCGTGGTAGAGGAGTTAAGGATAGCTTTGCAAGGGGAGTCCTTCACAACCTTTCTCTTTACTTTGTCTTTGTTTTGCTTAGTTTATTTTGCTTAGTTTTGCTTGTTTCTTTCTTTCAAAAAAACAAAAAAAAATAGTTTCGTTTGGTTTGGTTTTTCTTATCAAAACACAAAAAATTAGTTCCTACTATAGTTGTTGGTTTGTTATTGCCTTGCTTTGTCATGCTTTCTATGAATGGTTGGTTTCTTTGAAACTAGTTCTTATTGGCAAGGTGTGTTCACGGAACAACAAAAATATTATTATAAGGAACACCGATTGTCACAAAAAGGGAAACACTTATGGGAACAAATTGATAAATTGAATACCGTTGCTAGAAACTTGTGCTCTACTTATAATGTTACTTATTTCTTTGATAAATCTTGTTGTTGTAGGAGGTATAAGCACCTCCCTTTTCAAAGTGAGTATAATAATAATGTTACCATATCTTCTTATGTTAAAGGAAATTATGACTTTTATGATGTGGAACAAATTGAAGAATTTATTGCTTGGAAGTTGCATTTGAACTTGCTAGTTTGCTTGAAAATATTGATGATTCACCTTATAATTATGAGGTTTATGATATATTTAAATTTCACTTTGATAATTACAAGGAAGAAAATGGCTATATTCTTGAATATATTAATAGATGCTTTCCACCAACGAAAGAGATTAATGCCTTGCAGGAGCCTATGGAAGAAGAAATTGCTGAAACTAGAAGCTCATTAGATGAAAAAGAGGAGGAGAGTGATGAACAAAAGGAGGAAGAATGGATTAGCTACCCATACCTACCTTCTAATGAGAGTAACTCTTCATCCCTTACATTATTTGATTGTCCCCCATGTTACCAAAAGAGGATGAATGTTATGCTCCTGTGGATTCTTTTGAAATATCTACTATAGGTAAAACCTGTGATAATAATTATGCTCCTGTTATCTACGATAATCAATGCTATTCTGACAAATCTTATGATAATCCTTTATTTGTGCCTAACTTCGAAATGCATGGTACTAAAGAGGTTTGTTAGAAAATGTTTATGATAAAGCTCTAGATGATGGTCCTATATTGATTGATAATATTAATTGTACTACTATTGAAAATGATATTGGAGGGGTCTTGACCTTACCTTGGAACCCCATACCTCTTGAGAATGATCAGTCATCTTGTTATAAAATTGTTAAAAGTGGGTTTGAAGGTTTTAATCCCACTATTTTTGAGCTTGATAAAAATTACGTGTTTGTAGATCATGAAAAGCATACTTTATGTGATAGTTATATTATTGAGTTTATTAATGAGGCTACTGAAAATTATTATGAGAGAGGAAAATATGGTTGTAAAAGTTTTAATGGTACTAAAACACCTCTCTATGTGCTGAAAGTTTTGAAGCTACTCTTGTTTTATCTTCCTATGCCTGTCACTTTGTTCTTTGTGAATTTATTTGAGTACAAGATTCCTATGCATAGGAAGTAGATTAGACTTAAATGTGTTTTGAATTTGCTTCTTGATGCTCTCTTTTACTTCAATTCATATTTCTTATGTGAGAATCTTTTCAAACTATCATGCCTAACTTAAATGCGTTAAAGAAAAATACTTCTTGGGAGATAACCCAATAGTTTTATTGAGTCTTGGAAGTTATTACTTCTGTAATAACCTATCCTTATCCTTTTTATTTTATTTTTGTACCAAGAATAACCTCTAATGAGAGAGAAGTAAGATTTGGGGAAGTTGCTGCCCCGAAACAGATTTTTGTGCTTCACTATAAAAATACGTGAAAAAATCTCTGTATGTCGATTGATCTGTAATTTTATGAGTAAATGCCCCAGGTTGTTATATAACTTTTGTTAGTTAAACACTTTTCTATTTGAGCAACAGAAGGTCTTCGAAAAAATCGGTTCTTACCTGCTGGTCTATTTTGACAGATTTCTGTCATTATTTGCATTTGGCTCTTAATCAGTTTCTTTTTGAGTTCTTCTTGATCACTTGAGATTTTTAAAAGGAATTGATATAGTAGATTGTGTTTTAATGAAAGTTTTACTTGTGTTGAAACTAAACCAATGGTTTATTATTTTGAATGCACTAATGTTGCTAATGAAGATTGTGTGAAGTTTTGTATAAAGGAAATTTTCAAGTGTAGGGGGAGAATGATGTGATGAGATGAAGAACGGACAAAATCTCAAGCTTGGGGATGCCACCCCGTGTCACCCCAAGAAATTTTCAAGGGGTACAAACATCAAAGCTTGGAGATGCCCAAGGCGTCCCCTTCTTCATCAATAAAAATCTCAGGTCTCTTTCTAGACACTTCGTTTTTATTGTTTCATGCACTATTGTGTTGTTCTTGGAGCATCTGATACGTCCAATATGCATCACCATTCTATATCATAATTTTCCTCTATTCATTGATATATTTCATATTAAGAGGTGTTACTTATGTCTTTTCATCTGTTTTTGCATGTTGGATGATTCTTGGAGAATGAACTGTCGGAGTCAGGATTCTGATGGAAAAAGCGGTGTTTTGATGCAATTTCGTGAAGCTCAGAAAAATACTAGAAAAATATAGAAAACCCTATTTTCCCAAAAGACGAAGGATGCCAGAAGGGGAGGCGTAGTTGGGCCACAGGGGGCCCACACACCCCAGGCGCGGGCCACCCTAGGCCGCGCCTATAGGGGTGTGGCCACCCTAGCCCACCTCGGCTCCGCCCTCTCGCCTATATCTTCTCCTCGAAACCCTAATACATGGGGAGCGACCACAGAAAGATTCCGCCGCCTCCACGGGGCAGAAAACACCGAGAGAGAAAGAGCTCTCCAGCAAACAGATTTCTGCCGGTGAAATTCCTTCCCAGAGAGGGGAGATCGTCGCCATCAATAACGTCATCAAGCGAGACTTCATCGGGATCATCATAATCATCATCCACACCATCATCTCCACCAGCACCATCATCACCACTCCATCCCGCTGTAACAATTGTGTTGAATCTTGCATAGTTCTTAGGGGAAACTTTCTCGGTGTTGATTACTATTGTAGTTGATTCTTGTGAGTGGAACCATTGGATTATTGTTATCCATCATCATATCATCTCTGATCTTGATCCATATGATGTCTCGTGAGTAGTTCGTTTAGTTCTTGAGGACATGTGAGAAATCATGTTGTTAGTAGTGGATTTGTGTTGAGGTATTATTCAATGGTTTAATATTTAAGTTGTGGTGTTATTCTTCTAGTGGTGTCATGTGAACGTCGACTACATGATACTTCACCATTTATGGGCCTAGGGGAATGCATTGTGTATTTGGCTACTAATTCTGGGGTTGCCGGAGTGATAGAAACCTGAACTCCCGTTAGGAAACCATTGCACAAGGGAGTGTAGGATCTCAGAGTTTAAGCCTGTGGTTAGGTCTATATCTTTATTGCTTTCTTGTAGTTGCAGATGCTTGCAAGGGGTTTAATCCCAAGTATGTATTAGTCCAAGTACGGTCGGTACATTAGCACAGGTTCACCCACACAACACTTATAAAACCAAAGAAGACTACTCAGCTATATGAAGCGAAAGAACTCGACAGTATTCCCATGTGTCCTCGAGAACGTTTGGTCCTCATTAGTATTTCACGGCTTGTAGAGGTCCGAACCTGATAAGGTAGAGATCCCTGTGTTTACAATGCTAGTCCCTGGATCAATAGCTAGCATCCATAGTTAAGATGTAATATCAAGAAACAAAGGTCATAATACAACTTTACAACCAGGAATAAAATAATTCATTACATCTTACATAGCTCATTTGGCTATCTCATTACAATGCAGCAGAAATAACTATAGCATGGAGTCCTTCATCTTCAAGTGCCACAGGCAATCATGTTGGTTGTAGACTTGTAATCTTAGTCAACACACTTCACTAACATCAAACAAACCTGCAACATAATAAGTTGCAGCCACAAGGGTCAATACATTTGAATTGTATTGGCAAGTTTCACTACTATGTAGAAATAAGTGGAACCTATTAATATATGCATATTTGGCTAAGTAGGGTTTAGGCTCATTTGCAGAAAGCAATATAGTTTTATCCTATCTTTTCAAAATAGTTTTGATCTTTTGACAATCTTTCTGAACTCCTTGGAAAACTCCAAGTGCTTCTAATCCCTTGTTGACACCATCAAGTTTTACTTTGAGAAATTGGAATGTCGAGATCTTCCATAGCTTCATGCCTTAGTTGCTCAGAGTTGTCCGTAACCGGGGACATGGCTAAGTACTTATAATTTGATCTTCTGCATAAGTTGTACACTTTACCCACATGACACAATCTCGTCTTGATGCCATCAGTGGCTGCTGGATGAGTACACACCAAATGGAGTACCGGCAGATCGAGAATGTGACAAAGTCTTTCCATAGAAGTCCTCCCAATACATGATGCTAGCTTGTCTACCAGGCACCAATGTAATGATATATTTCCAATACATGATTCTAGTTAACCTAAAGAGGTGCCAATTCAAGGGTCTTCCACTATGTAGTTGACTAAGCTAGAGCCCATTTAGCATGTGGCTGTACATGGAAGCCACTAAACGAGAAACATGTTCAATCTCTAAGTCCCTGGGTGGTTTTCTTCTAGTGCACATACAAAAATATAGCCATATAAACATGGATCCCTTTGTTGCCACCTTGTCCAAAATTGAGTATCCTTATTCCACCCAGTTGGTTCATTGAGTACTTGTTTTATTATATAAAACATATATTTTTCCAATACATCATATATTCATAACATGGTATTCCACCCCAAGTATATAGCAGGGCTAAGCATACTACAACTTATGATGTTTTCACTAAGGAAGGTATGAAGGGTTTCCTAATAGGACATAGCATAGCATAATAACATGGTAGCCCTATCATGCATACTATAAAAATACCACTAAGTGTAATGAAAATAGTAGGACATGGATGTTAGTGTCACTTGCCTTTTTAGTAGAATATTGGGTCACTCCTTGATCTTACAACAATCACACTCTTCAATTTTTAAAACAATTCAATCAAGCAAGCACATATTCAAACTAACATTCAAATAATTCACCACATAAAACAATAACATCAAGTAATGCATGCAAGGGGAAAAGTGGTTTCTATTAGGCTCTAATCATTTTAAAGCTCCTATTGGTCATTTACAAAAGTGGTAAAACCATTTAAATTCAGTTGGTGCAAATGGCCACTTAAATCATTTTGTTTTGCTAGAAATGATTTAAATCAAAGTAACATTTTGTAGTTTTAGCAAAATATATTCTTTAAACACAAATGTTAGTGTTTATGGTTAAAGGGTTTAATATTAATCCATTTGCAAAAGGTTTCACCTAAATTCCATTTTTTTAAAGCAATATTTTATTTGCTAGAAATGCCTTTAAACAAAGTAATAATTTCACTAGGGTTCATCAAATATATTTTTAAATCCTAAAACTTGGTGTTTAGGGCCAGAGATTTCAAATCACATCATTTTCCAAAAGGTTTTACTTTAAAAGCATTTTAAACCATAACCAATGTTTTTATTTAGCTAGAAATGCTTTTATTCAAAGATTGAATTCCTAAGTGTCACCAAATATATTTTTAAACCTACAAGTTGGTTTCTATGGTCGGTAGGTTCAAAACAATCCATTTACAAAATATTTTACCCTAAAAACATTTTTAGAATAAATTTTATACTCAAAATAAGCTTAAATATGTTTCTGCATAAACAACCAATTTTACAGAAGCAAAATACAAAACAAAGTGCATGGTTCGAAAGGTTTTGTTTTCCTGATTCCAATGATATAAAACTTGCAAAATTTGGACGTGCGTATTAAAAGTTATGAATTTTTCAAATCTAAACATCTAATAGATCAAATTCTGTTTTTAAATCCTGGGTCTGGCCACGTGGCTTAACCTCATTGGGCGATACCGCTTCGCTGGGATCGACTGATGCGGTGCGTTAGATCTAACTTAAATCGTACGGTGCAGATCGTTTCGTACCCCTCCGTTAAGTGAGTCTATCGTGTCGCTTGGATCTAAATCCAATGGCTCACAGTAGCTCGACCAGGAACTGGCGGCGCTGGCGCGATGGCGAGCAGCGGAGCGCTCTGGCTACAGCGGATTCGATGAAGAAGGAAGCAAGGGGACAAGAGAAATGGCTCACCGTGCTCGCAGTGGTGTGGCGAAGCTCAAGGTGGTCGCAGTTGTCCAAGGGGTGCACGGGAGCGGCGGCGATTGCTCGTCGAAGGTTGCGGCGGCGGCGGGCACGCTCAGGGTGTGGTTGTTGCCGATGCTACAAGGCACAAAAAGGTGAGGCAGAGGGTTCGTTAGACGTAGGCGAGTGTGGCTGTCACGAGAGCATCATCGAGAGGGAGAGGGGTGGACGGAACTTACGGGGAGGGGTCGCCAGAGAAGTGACAGACGACGGCGGCGTTCAGAGGTTGTCCTTGCCGACGCTCCGGGGCAAGCGCGGCCAAGAGGGTGGCACTGGGAGATGCAGGAGATGTTGGCGAGCAAACCAGTATGCACCAGAGGGCTCGGGAGGGTGTGGTTTCGCCGGAATCGGCCGGAGAGTTCGTCGGAGCCGAGGGAGTTCGAGCTCCCGATTGAAGCAGCCTGGTGGCAGAGAGGGAGCGATGCCTGGGAGAAAATGGAGAGGGGGCGTAGGCGTTTAAGGGTGCGTCATCGCTGGCGAGAATTAACCACGCATTGATGCAAATTTATCGGAGTTAATCGCGGCAAAAACGACGAGGTTGCGAGGGGGAACGGTCGATGCGGGGTAGACGATGATGAGGTGGCCAGTGGGTCCCGTTCGTCAGCAAGGTGAGTGGGGTTAGGTGGGGTCTTCTGTTCAGTGACTTTGCGGGTGTGGACGCGAGTGAAAAACATTTCGGGGGAGAGGGGAAGGTGGGCTCGGTGGGCTGGTCTGGGCCTGGGGTTAGTTGGGCTGGTTCCAACTCATTTTTTTTCTGTTCTGATTCTTTTTCCTTTTCTATTTTGATTTTCTGTTTTCAAATTCAATATTCATTTGAATTCAGATTTATCTTTCAAACTTTCAGTAAGTTTTATTATATTTATAAATGTATTTAAATTTCCGTTTTAGAATATTTCAAACATTCCTTTGATGGTTTATTATATATTTAAAATAGACACTTGTCATTATTTAAATAGGATTTTAAATATATTTTCAAACTTCTATTTGAATTCCAATTTTTGTCAAACCTTTTTCAGTAGATTTTATTTATTCCTCAGTGCAAATAATTCACTTTGAATTATTATTTAAAATAGTTTAATATGATTTAATGTTCATTTAAATTGGGAATTGTCTTTATTTAAATAAAATTGGATATTAATAAATCCTTATTTAAATAATACTTTACTCTTTTTATTAATCAATGATATTTCATATTATTTGTTTGGCCAAGATTTAATTTTATTTTTAAATATTCCTTATTTATTTATTTCTTCCTTTGCCTTATAAAATCCATATCTTTTTATTTAAAGATCCAAAATTGGTGATTCCAATTTGAATAACTTGATTTAATATTTGTTTATCTTTCTAAATTCCTTTAGGATTTATTTGCTCAAGATTTGGCATGGATTTTAGATAAGGGCTTTATTAGTTTTGGAAATTAATTCCTTTTAACTTATTAAATTCATAAGTTTTTATCCAGGGTTCCAAATTAAGTGAAACCAATTCCTATGGTTTTATAATATTCTTATTTATCATTATTGATCATTTATAAATGTTTGTTGGCCAATTTTCATATGGATCAAATCCATAGTCTTTTAGAGATCTTGGAAAGGATTTATTCCTTTAGGGTTTTGATGTTTCCATTTGGAATCAAAAGTTTCTTTTCACCCTAAATTTCATCAATTATTTACTTTGTTTATTTATTTTTCACATTTCAAAATTTGGAAAATTTTGGGATGTGACAGGCTACCACCCTTCAAAGAAATCTCGTCCCGAGATTTGGGAAGGCTAGAGGTTACAAGTTGGCTTCAAGGCAACTAGGGTACTACCACCCTTAAAAGAGAGTCTTATATGGTTACATTGATGGTTCACTTGACTATGGTTCAATAATTGATATCCAAACAAGGAATCCTTATTTGACTCAACTGAATTAACTAATTCCTGTCATCCACATCATCTAATTCTTCAAGGGTTCCATACATGTCGATGTGGTTCACATGTCCTTTCTGGGCCATATTGGAATTGTTTTCATTGGAGTTTCTAGCATCCTTTTTCTTTTTCTTCTCTGGACAGTCTGATGCATAGTGTGCAAGTTCCTTACAATTATAGCACCGCAACTGGCTAATGTCTTTCTTCCTGGAATTGCCATGTTGGTTCTGACCATGGTCATCTCCATTGTCAGTATCATTCCCATTATTATCACTTCCATTGTTGTTATGGTGATGCTGATGTGGTCCAGAATCTCCATTGATCTTTTTCAATGAACGCTTCTTTTATGATGATCCTGATACTTGAGTTTATGCTTCCTCTTTCTTTTCTCAACTTGATTCATCTTGTTTTCCAAGATGGTGGCTTTGTCACAGAGTGATTGATAATTTGGGACATAGGCAACAGACAACTGCAGGTTCAACTCATCATTAAGTCCTTCGAGAAATTTATCTTTCCTCTTAGCATCTGTATCAACTTCATCTGGTGCATAGCGTGCCAGATTGTTGAACTCCTCAATGTACTCAGCCACATTGAGGTGACGCTGTTTCAGATTGTGGAATTCCTTTTTCTTTAAGTTCATCACTCCAGATGAGATGTGAGCTATACGGAAACCATCCTCAAAAATAGCCCAAGTCACATCCTCAAGGGGAGTGGTGATCTGAAAGTTGTTCCACCATGTTGCTGCTGTCCCTTCAAGCAGATATGCTGCAAACCTGACTTTTTCCTCGTCGGTGCAGCCAACAGTCACTAACTCCTTGTTCACCGAATGTAACCAGTCATTAGCTACCATTGGGTCAGTTGTTCCAGAGAACCTTGCAGGCCTCAGTTTCAGAAATCTGGTGAGCATGTCAAGTTCTGGAGGATTATTCTGATTGTTGTTGTTATTGTTGTTGTTCTGATTCTGATTTTTCATAAACTGCGCCATCATCTACATCATTTGAGCTTGAGATGTCATCAACTGCTGCATCTCGGGAGTGACGTTGTTGTTGTTGTTGTTGTTTTGATTGGGGTTGGCATGACGGGGAGGCATATGTTGGTTTGATAGGGATAAGTGATGATAGATAGATCTAAAGAAGTTCTAACACACAACCCAAAACAATCAAATTCAATCAAACAATCAACAAGCAACTATTCACTTAACAACTTATGAGCATAACTCATGAGTTGAAGGAAACAACAAGTTTTCTTCAAACAATCAACCTAGAATAGTCATACCTCATAGGTCAATATGATCCATACACTAAAATGATTTCAATGTCTTAGATAGTTGGTAGGCAATCTAATGTTCTCTTGGTTCTCACTTGTAGTCCTTAGTGATGTCTAAGTTGAAGTCCTTGGTGGAACTAAAGTTGAAGTCATTGGTCATGGTGAAGGCTTTGTCCATCAAGTTGAAAAAGGAAGAGATGAAGAATCAAAACCAAAAAGGTTGAGGAAAGAGTTTACAAGGTTGTTTGTAAATAAGTTTTGGAACAAATATGACTCCTAATTTCCTAAGGGGTTTTGTCCAATCCTAGGGTTACAATCCTACAGGCAACACAGTGCTCTGATACCATCTGTAGAGGTCCCAACCTGATAAGGTAGAGGTCCCTGTGTTTACAATGCTAGTCCCTGGATCAATAGCTAGCATCCACAGTTAAGATGTAATATCAAGAAACAAAGGTCATAATACAACTTTACAACCAGGAATAAAATAATTCATTACATCTTACATAGCTCATTTGGCTATCTCATTACAATGCAACAGAAATAACTATAGCATGGAGTCCTTCATCTTCAAGTGCCACAGGAAATCATGTTGGTTGTAGACTTGTAATCCTAGTCAACACACTTCACTAACATCAAACAAACCTACAACATAATAAGTTGCAGCCACAAGGGTCAATACATTTGAATTGTATTGGCAAGTTTCACTACTATGTAGAAATAAGTGGCACCTATTAATATATGCATATTTGGCTAAGTAGGGTTTAGGCTCATTTGCAGAAAGCAATATAGTTTTATCCTATCTTTTCAAAATAGTTTTGATCTTTTGACAATCTTTCTGAACTCCTTGGAAAACTCCAAGTGCTTCTAATCCCTTGTTGACACCATCAAGTTTTACTTTGAGAAATTGGAATGTCGAGATCTTCCATAGCTTCAGGCCTTAGTTGCTCAGAGTTGTCCGTAACCGGGGACATGGCTAAGTACTTAGAATTTGATCTTCTACAGAAGTTGTACACTTTACCCACATGACACAATCTCATCTTGATGCCATCAGTGGCCGCTGGATGAGTACACACCAAATGGAGTAACGGCAGATCGAGAATGTGACAAAGTATTTCCATAGAAGTCCTCCCAATACATGATGCTAGCTTGTCTACCAGGCACCAATGTAAGGATATATTTCCAATACATGATTCTAGTTAACCTGAAGATGTGCCAATGCAAGGGTCTTCCACTATGTAGTTGACTAAGCCAGAGCCCATTTAGCATGTGGCTGTACACGGAAGCCACTGTACGAGAAACATGTTCAATCTCTAAATCCCTGGGTGGTTTTCTTCTAGTGCACATACAAAAAGATAGCCATATAAACATGGTTCTCTTTGTTGCCACCTTGTCCAAAATTGAGTATCCTCATTCCACCCAGGTGGTTCATTGAGTACTTGTTTTATTATATAAAACATATATTTTTCCAATACATCATATATTCATAACATGGTATTCCACCCCAAGTATATAGCAGGGCTAAGCATACTACAACTTATGATGTTTTCACTAAGGAAGGTATGAAGGGTTTCCTAATAGGACATAGCATAACATAGTAACATGGTAGCCCTACCATGCATACTACAAAAATACCACTAAGTGTAATGAAAATAGTAGGACATGGATGTTAGTGTCACTTGCCTTTTTAGTAGAGAATATTGGGTCACTCCTTTATCTTGCAACAATCACACTCTTCAATTTTTACTACAATTCAATCAAGCAAGCACATATTCAAACTAACATTCAAACAATTCACCACATAAAACAATAACATCAAGTAATGCATGCAAGCATGCAAACGATTTTTTTATTGGAAAAGTGGTTTCTATTAGGCTCTAATCATTTTAAAGCTCCTATTGATCATTTACAAAAGTGGTAAAACCATTTAAATTCAAGTTGGTGAAAATGGCCACTTAAATCATTTTGTTTTGCTAGAAATGATTTAAATCAACGTAACATTTTGTAGTTTTAGCCAAATATATTCTTTAAACACAAATGTTAGTGTTTATGGTTAAAGGGTTTAATATTAATCCATTTGCAAAAGGTTTCACCTAAATTCCATTTTTTAAAGCAATATTTTATTTGCTAGAAATGCCTTTAAACAAAGTAATAATTTCACTAGGGTTCATCAAATATATTTTTAAATCCTAAAACTTGGTGTTTAGGGTCAGAGAGTCACTACGAGAAATGTGTTTACTTGTGACCTTATCATAGTGACGGGGAATGAAATCGTCATAGATTTATGATGATTTCGCACAAGATGGCAGTAGATCGTTTGGAGAGGTCAAAACCCTATAAAATTACGACGATTTGTGAAAAATCGTCGCAATTTCTTCATACGAAAACGTCATAATTTACATGACACGGCTAATAGACTTATTTATAGAAGATTATGATGAATTTAAATCGTCGTAATGTCTGAATCGGAATGCATTTAAATGATTAGAAGACCACATCAGCAATTCCGCCTACGTGTCACGTCTATGTGTCAATGTTTTCTTTATCCACGTGTCAGCGCACCACCCCAGCACCAAGCGTTGCATGCATGTAATAACATGCAAAAATAAGTCGGGGTGAACGTTCAAACCCGCGACCTCCTGACTACCTATCACTGTAACCACTGCACCAAAGTTTCTTTTATGTCCAACTATTGAGCTGCCACTATTTAATTACACCAAAGTATGTTGGTCTTTCACAAAATAACCAATAAAAGGTGCAAAAATGGGGACACGCGGGGGTCGAACCCACGACCATGTGGCGTGCTAAATCGACAGAGTTCAGAACCACCACATCACACAATCGTTGATGTTATATTTTTCCAGTTGTCTTATATTAACATATCAATCGGATGTTGGGATTTCACAAATTAGTGAATAAAAGGTGCAAAAATGGGGGAACGCGGGGGTCAAACCCGCGACCTCCAACATACAGGAAGCAACTCTTGCCACCAAACCATGCACCAGTTCATGTTGTATATACAAGTCGCGGCCTTATATCCTTAGTTCATATGTTGGGCTGGCTCAATTTATCACTAGAATGGGTCTCGGGGGAAGCGATATGGGCCGCGGTGGGAGGGACTAGGCCTTGCATTCACTAGGCCATCTCGGCTGGTATAGTTAGGAGGTTCTTTTTCTTCTTTTTTTTCATTTTCTTAATTCTGTTGTATCTTTTTCATAACAAGTCCAAAAGAATTGATTTTGTCTCTAATTTTTTATAAAATTCTATATATCATTTAAGATGTTAATTACAAATACTTTGACAATTTTAAAATAGTGTATTTAATAATCTCATATTAGTCCATAGTAGGGATAATATCATATTTTAAAATATGATTTTGAAACTAGAGCTTCGAATTCAACATTTTGGATGAGCTAGAGGAGGAGTCTCTCTAAACTTGTATTGGATCTCTAAAGAAATAGCATATTGTGAGTCTAAATATGATTTTTTCAAAAAATCATGGGCATCAGATCATGTACCTGTAATTCAAATCGGACCCACTTCCTACCGATTTGGCAGGAATTTGTCTTTTTTGCCAGGGGTGGACGGAAAGGTTTGAGATACCCTAGTTGGGACATTGTCCATGTAAGGTGGCCTATTATGTTTGAAAAATGGGATGGCAGCATTTTGAAAATTTCATTTAGCGGTTGCTTCACAAAACGGCCTGTTTTTTGCGCTCGAAAAATGGAAAATGGTTTTTTTGTGCGAAAAAAGGAAAACTTCCGCCTGCAACATTGTTCGACATCCCATGATACATATGGGTGCACAATATGGACACATTATCACAAACTATGCTGCGATTCGGGCCATAACACTGGTCGTTTGGTCCGAAAGCCATGAAACCTCATACATGATAGGTCATTTCTGAGAAGGTTTTTTCGAGATACTTGTAATATACCAAGTTTGATATTTTTCCTTCCAACTATGTCACATAATAAGACACCACGCGAAAGATTTGCATTGATCGGACCGTTTTTGAATTTTTTATGCCCGTTTCAAACTATGGTCAAAATAACGGGCATGAAGGTTCTTAGCTAGGGGATGAGCCTCGCTAAAATTGCATTGGATATCTGAAGAAACATGTTTTTTTGAGTCAAAAAATATTTTTTTCAAAAAGTCATGGGGTTTAGATCATGTACCTGTAGTTCAAATCGGACCCACTTCCTACCGATTCGGCATAAATTTTTCTTTTTCATGAGGGCTGGAAGAAAAGGTTTAAGATACCCCATTTGGGACATTGTCCATATAATTTGGTCTAGTAATTTTTAAAAATATGTTGGTGCCATTTTGAAACTTCCATTTGGTGGTTGCTTCATAAAACGCCTCGTTTTTTGGCACTCGAAAAATGGAAAATGGCTTTTTCGGGTGTCGAAAAGGAAAACTTCCTCCTGCAACATTATTCTCCATCCCAAGATGCACATGGGTGCATATTATGGGCACATTATCACAAACTATGCCGCGATTCTAGTGATAACACTCGTCGTTTAGCCCGAAAGCCATGAAACCTAAGACATGATAGGTCATTTGTGAGAAGGTTTTTTCGAGACACTTGCAATATACCAAGTTTGGTATTTTTCCTTGAAACTATGTCACATAATAAGACACCAAACGAAGGATTTGCATTGATCGGACCATTTTTTAATTTTTTATGCCCGTTTTAAACTGTGATCAAAACAACGGGTACGAAGGTTCTTATCTAGGGGATGAGCCTCGCTAAACTTGCATTGGATCTCTGAAGAAATAGCATATTGTGAGTCTAAAAATCATTTTTTCAAAAAATCATGGGCTTTAGATCATGTACATGTAGTTCAAATCGGACCCACTTCCTACTGATTCGTTAGAAATTTGTCTTTTTTACCAGAGGTGGAAAAAAAGGTTTGAGATACCCTTATTGGGACATTTGTCCAAATAATATGGCCTATTATTTTTTAAAAATGGGATGGTAGCATTTTGAAACTTTCATTTGGTGGTTGCTTCATAAAACACCCCGTTTTTTGCGCTCGAAAATGGAAAATGGATTTTCCGTGCGTCAAAAAGGAAAACTTTCTCCTGAAACATTGTTCGCCATCCCATGGTACATATGTGTGCACAATATGGGCACATTATCACAAAATAAGCCACGATTCTGGCCATAACATTGGTCGTTTGGTCCGAAAGCCATGAAACCTCGAATATGATAGCTCATTTCTGAGAAGGTTTTTTTGAGACACTTGCAATATACCAAGGTTGGTATTTTTACTTGCAACTATGTCACATAAGAAGACACCACGTGAAGGATTTGCATTGATCGGACCATTTTTTAATTTTTTATGCCCGTTTTAAACTATGGTCAAAACGGCGGACACGAAGGTTCTTAGCTAGGGGCTGAGCCTCGCTAAACTCGCATTGAATCTCTGAAGAAATAGCATATTGTGAGTCTAAAAATGATTTTTGCCAAAAATCATGAGGATCGGATATATACCTGTAGTTCAAACCGGACCCACTTCCTACCGATTTGGTAGGAATTTGTCTTTTTTACCAGAGGTGGACAAAAAGTTTTGAGAACCCCCAGTTGAGACATTGTCCATATAAGGTGGTCAAGTATTTTTGAAAAATAGATTCATATTATTTTGAAACTTTAATTTGCGATAGCTTCATAAAACACCCCGTTTTTGTATAGGACACGTCTCTCTCTATTTGTGTCACTCCTAAAAGCTCTCCAGCCAACCAGAGAACAGGAACAGAACGCATGCGGCTCGCCAAGCTGAACCTGAGCTTGGTCGTCGAAACGCCACCAATCCAACGACCCATCTCTCCTCATCCCCCGAAGAAACACACCAGAAGCATGCGCCCAAGGCCAAACCCTATCCGCCGCACTCTTACTATCCTTGGTTCCTCCAACGCCCAGCCGCATATTTTGATCCCCTCCTCGAAGCCTCGCGATTCCCCAACCATGAGCACCGCCTTCCTCATCCTGAGACCTTGGCGCCGCCGCCCCTTGCTCCCTTTCTCACGCAACAACCCAAAGCTCGGGCAGCGCCCCTGCTCCTGCGTCCTCTCACTGAACAACCCCCCTGCACACGCCGCCATCCTGCACCTCCTTTGGCGCCACCAGGAAACCCTAGCGGCTCTCCGTCGAGGACGACGCAGCCCATGCTCGCGCGACTACTCCAGCGGCAGCACGACGCCGGCCCCCTTCCTCCAGAGGCAGCACAACGGTCCCCTTCCTCCAGCGGCAGGAGGACGGCTGTCCCCTTTCCTCAAGAGGCAGCACAACACCGGCCCCTTCCTCCAGCGGCAACACAATGGTCGTCTCCCTTCCTCCAGAGGCAGAACGATGGGCCCCGTCCTCCCCTTTCCTCTAGAGGCAGCACGATGTCGTCCCCTTCCTCCAGCGACAGCACGACGGCCGACCTCTTCCTCCAGCGGCAGCATGGAGGTCAGCCCCCTTCCTCTACCAGAAGCTTTCCGCCAGCGACCTTCCACCACCAGCAGTTGTCCCCGGCCACCAACGATCTGGTTTATTTTCTCCCTCTCTTAGTCTCTACTCTAGCATGCTCGAATTTGAATATTTTGTTGAAACCTTGGCATTAATTGGTGTCTATGTGTAGATTTACTGGAATCAAGTTCCACTGTTCTAGTAATTAGCTTGAATTTGATGTATTCATGAGTAGAGGGGCATGGAATGTTGTTTCTTGGAGAAGCAAGAACTTCCATAACGCTCTTCTAATATGGAATATTTTGTATTTTTGATGAGCATTAAGCCTGTTTTGTTAGAAGATTATTATTCCTCAACGATCCATATAAAATGTTCATGTACTGTTGGTAGGCTAGCTAATCATGGGAGTTAGTAGTATGTGACTATTGCTTGCTTGTTCATACTTTAGCTGTAGGTAAACTACAGGTAGCATCCAAGCATGCTTGTTGCATGAAAAATCACGCATATTATATAGCGGCACTTCCTCTAGTAGCAGTAGCAGTCAACTAGCATGCTTCCATGCCGACATGATTCTAAAGCGCGATCCATTTTTCATATTGTCAGATTTATAGTTCTATTTCATGAATATCATACTTGCTATGTCCTCAAGCTAGGACTCGATGAAGTAGGATTTCAATTTTGTCACTCTTCTATCTTGATTGTTCATGACTGCCTTTTTTCACATGTTGTTTATGAAGCTCAAACACTGCATTCCTTATTTGCCAGGGTGTATACTTGGTTCACAAGGTTTACTATCTACTATTATTGTCACGCTCAATGTCGATGGTCTCCTGTGACCTGAAGTTATACTTCACCATCGAATCCCCCTTCACACTGGTCTCTTAAATGTTGTTTGTAATACATTTATTCAAATGCTACTCTTTACTATCTAGATCTTCTACTAGCTTGAAGTGATGCAGCCTATATTTGTGTATAGATGACAAGGGGCAGAGCTGCTATTATAGGGTTGACAGCAGCACTACAATCCTTTTCTTTTATATCATCGTTTAGACCATCCACACTACTGAATCGATTCAAAGCAAAATGTGTCAGAATTTAGAATCATTGCGTTTTGGATATAGTGTATAGCATCGCTTTGGCTAACAATCCTGGGACCTACAACACAATAGAAAACTACTTTTGCTACTCATATAATCTGTCCATCCAGCGTACGGTTGGGTAGCTAGGAACCGACCAAGTATGTGGTTTGCTTTTCTTGTCAGGTGGTTTGAAGCGATTCCCCACACTGTATGGAACTGGTTCAATAGCTCCTTTGAATCGCTTTGTTTTCACAGTGTGGCTGGTCTTACTTGCATGGTACATATTTCTGCTAGTGTTCTATACTAGCAGAACATCATATTTTTCTGGTAGATCAATGTAGAATTTATATCTGAGATATATGGCCTCAAGTTAATCTTCATTTCTTCGCATATGTTTGTGTTGCGCTCATTGCAGAGTTGTTGTAGGTAATATAGCGTGTGTGGAGATAGTTTTCTGTCTAGATTAATATGATGGTATTGGTAACAATACACATGCTGATAGTATTGTAAAGAGTTTTATGTGATGTGCAGGTTGCGCCGCTTGGGTAGTTTATCATACTTGCCTTGTATACTGTGGACTATATATTTGTTGTTGGAGGTGGATTATAAGCCTACTACAAGACAAGCCTCACAGCCTCAAGGTATTTATCTTGAGCTTATGTAGGAGATTTTAGTATGCATCTCATTGACTGGGATGTTGCTCATGTAGAAAGATGATGCTGATGTCTAATCTAGTAGGAGAGAACTGTTTCCTTTTGAGCACCTCAATTGCATAGTTTTTCTTTGTTTGTATCAGTCAATTGTTTCGTTCACAAAATTACTTGTGTATATTAAACTTAATCTTGTTTTCCCATGTATGTTGTTCACTCCGTTCTGCCCACCCTTGGGATCTGGACTTGTCATATTTTAATATTGGTGTGGCTTGAATTAACTGTATGAAGATCCAACAATATATGGATCCTCAAACTCTTAATATTCTCATGCAATATTATTTCTTATCTTAGCCTTTAGGATAAATGCATGGCATGCTTTATTCTCCTTGATAGTTACTCCTGTTCTACCTCGCTAGCTCTGATTTTTACCATATCCTAGATGATGCTAGAAGAAACACTAGGGTGCTGATCGATGGCAAGAAGGCAGCAGCCGTCGTGAGGAGAAACACCAGGACCGGTGCTTGGTCAGCTTGACGATGGTCCTTCCTGTAACATTGATATCTTCATGTACATAGATAACCTCATGTCAGATATGATATGTTCTAAACATATACAACAGTACGATAGACATGCAGTTGCATGAAATTTTGACCTAAAGTGTAGTATTTGTATCATTTTTGTTGAAATCGTGTATTTTCAGAGTTTGTAGTTGTAAATTTTCATATGTTCTCTCTTTTCTGAATAAAATATTGGTTATTTGTACTATCAAAAAAGGTAGAAAATTGGTACCTGACGGTAAAACCTGACATGTGGGACTAACTCAGAAATTTAGATGAAAAAGGAAATACTTGAAAAAAATGCAAGGCCCAACAAGAAATGGATGGTAAAAAGGCCGAGGCCCAAAAGTAATGGATAGTAAAAAGGCTAAAATCTTAGAATGGAAAAAGACCGGATTATTGGCCTCGGCCCATATAGATCACATAAATGGACCGGGCTGATTTTGATTTGCGACGATCTAATATCGTCACGATTTTGCTATGTAAGCTTCGCCACGTAGGATCTGACATGGTGAGGCTAGACAACGCGTGACGATATTGGATCGTCATAGAGGTTATGATGATCTAATATCGTCCTAGACGATTATGACGATTTCACAAAAAACATCGTTATATGCAATTACTGACGCTCAGTTTTTGACAATATGTTTTTTCTCATAAGATCGTCATATATTATAGACAATAACAATTCAGTGACAAAAATGGAGGGTCGTGTATCAACAGATTCCTTGTAGTGAGTTTAAATCTCATCATTTTCCAAAAGGTTATACTTTAAAAGCATTTTTAAACCATAACCAATGTTTTTATTTAGCTAGAAATGCTTTTATTCAAAGATTTAATTCCTAAGTGTCACCAAATATATTTTTAAATCTACAAGTTGGTTTCTATGGTCAGTAGGTTCAAAACAATCCATTTACAAAATATTTTACCCTAAAAACATTTTCAGAATAAATTTTATAATCAAAATAAGCCTAAATATGTTTCTGCATAAACAACCAATTTTACAGAAGCAAAATACTAAACAAAGCGCATGGTTGGAAAGGTTTTGTTTTCCTGATTCCAATGATATAAAATTTGCAAAATTTGGACATATGGATTAAAAGTTTGAATTTATCAAATCTAAACATCTAATAGATCTAATTCTGTTTTTAAATCCTACGTATGGCCACGTGGCTTAACCTCATTAGGCGATACCACTTCGGTGGGATCAACTGATGCAGTGCGTTAGATATAACTTAAATCGTATGGTGCAGATCATTTCGTACCCCTTCGTTAAGTGAGTCTATCGTGTCGCTCAGATCTAAATCCAATGGCTCACAATAGCTCGACCAGGAACTGGCGGCGCTGGCGTGATGGCGAGCGGCGGAGCGCTCTGGCTACGGCGGATTCGGTGAAGCAGGAAGCAAGGGGACAAGAGAAATGGCTCACCGTGCTCGCAGTTGTGTGGCGAAGCTCAAGGTGGTCGGAGTTGTCCAAGGGGCGCACGGGAGCGGAGGCGATTGCTCGTCGGAGGTTGCGGCGGCGTCGGGCACGCTCAAACGGTGACGATATTGGATCGTCATAGAGGTTATGACGATCTAATATCGTCCTAGACGATTATGACGATTTCACAAAAAATATCGTTGTATGCAATTACTGACGCTCAGTTTTTGACAATATGTTTTTCGTCATAAGATCGTCATATATTATAGACAATAACAATTCAGTGACGAAAATGTAGGGTCATGTATCAACAGATTCCTTGTAGTGAGTTTAAATCTCATCATTTTCCAAAAGGTTTTACTTTAAAAGCATTTTTAAACCATAACCAATGTTTTTATTTAGCTAGAAATGCTTTTATTCAAAGATTTAATTCCTAAGTGTCACCAAATATATTTTTAAATATACAAGTTGATTTCTATGGTCAGTAGGTTCAAAACAATCCATTTACAAAATATTTTACCCTAAAAACATTTTTAGAATAAATTTTATAATCAAAATAAGCCTAAATATGTTTCTGCATAAACAACCAATTTTACAGAAGCAAAATACTAAACAAAGCGCATGGTTGGAAAGGTTTTGTTTTCCTGATTCCAATGATATAAAATTTGCAAAATTTGGACATGTGGATTAAAAGTTTGAATTTATCAAATCTAAACATCTAATAGATCTAATTCTGTTTTTAAATCCTACGTATGGCCAGGTGGCTTAACCTCATTAGGCGATACCACTTCGGTGGGATCAACTGATGCGGTGCGTTAGATATAACTTAAATCGTATGGTGCAGATCGTTTCGTACCCCTTCGTTAAGTGAGTCTATCGTGTCGCTCAGATCTAAATCCAATGGCTCACAACAGCTCGACCAGGAACTGGCGGCGCTGGCGTGATGGCGAGCGGCGGAGCGCTCTGGCTACGGCGGATTCGGTGAAGCAGGAAGCAAGGGGACAAGAGAAATGGCTCACCGTGCTCGCAGTTGTGTGGCGAAGCTCAAGGTGGTCGGAGTTGTCCAAGGGGCGCACGGGAGCGGAGGCGATTGCTCGTCGGAGGTTGCGGCGGCGTCGGGCACGCTCAAACGGTGACGATATTGGATCGTCATAGAGGTTATGACGATCTAATATCGTCCTATACGATTATGACGATTTCACAAAAAACATCGTTGTATGCAATTACTGACGCTCAGTTTTTGACAATATGTTTTTCGTCATAAGATCATCATATATTATAGACAATAACAATTCAGTGACGAAAATGGAGGGTCATGTATCAACAGATTCCTTGTAGTGAGTTTAAATCTCATCATTTTCCAAAAGGTTTTACTTTAAAAGCATTTTTAAACCATAACCAATGTTTTTATTTAGCTAGAAATGCTTTTATTCAAAGATTTAATTCCTAAGTGTCACCAAATATATTTTTAAATATACAAGTTGGTTTCTATGGTCAGTAGGTTCAAAACAATCCATTTACAAAATATTTTACCCTAAAAACATTTTTAGAATAAATTTTATAATCAAAATAAGCCTAAATATGTTTCTGCATAAACAACCAATTTTACAGAAGCAAAATACTAAACAAAGCGCATGGTTGGAAAGGTTTTGTTTTCCTGATTCCAATGATATAAAATTTACAAAATTTGGACATGTGGATTAAAAGTTTGAATTTATCAAATCTAAACATCTAATAGATCTAATTCTGTTTTTAAATCCTACGTATGGCCACGTGGCTTAACCTCATTAGGCGATACCACTTCGGTGGGATCAACTGATGCGGTGCGTTAGATATAACTTAAATCGTATGGTGCAGATCGTTTCGCACCCCTTCGTTAAGTGAGTCTATCGTGTCGCTCAGATCTAAATCCAATGGCTCACAACAGCTCGACCAGGAACTGGCGGCGCTGGCGTGATGGCGAGCGGCGGAGCGCTCTGGCTACGGCGGATTCGGTGAAGCAGGAAGCAAGGGGACAAGAGAAATGGCTCACCGTGCTCGCAGTTGTGTGGCGAAGCTCAAGGTGGTCGGAGTTGTCCAAGGGGCGCACGGGAGCGGAGGCGATTGCTCGTCGGAGGTTGCGGCGGCGTCGGGCACGCTCAAACGGTGACGATATTGGATCGTCATAGAGGTTATGACGATCTAATATCGTCCTAGACGATTATGACGATTTCACAAAAAACATCGTTGTATGCAATTACTGATGCTCAGTTTTTGACAATATGTTTTTCGTCATAAGATCGTCATATATTATAGACAATAACAATCCAGTGACAAAAATGAAGGGTCATGTATCAACAGATTCCTTGTAGTGAGTTTAAATCTTATCATTTTCCAAAAGGTTTTACTTTAAAAGCATTGTTAAACCATAACCAATGTTTTTATTTAGCTAGAAATGCTTTTATTCAAAGATTTAATTCCTAAGTGTCACCAAATATATTTTTAAATATACAAGTTGGTTTCTATGGTCAGTAGGTTCAAAACAATCCATTTACAAAATATTTTACCCTAAAAACATTTTTAGAATAAATTTTATAATCAAAATAAGCCTAAATATGTTTCTGCATAAACAACCAATTTTACAGAAGCAAAATACTAAACAAAGCACATGGTTGGAAAGGTTTTGTTTTCCTGATTCCAATGATATAAAATTTGCAAAATTTGGACATGTGGATTAAAAGTTTGAATTTATCAAATCTAAACATCTAATAGATCTAATTCTGTTTTTAAATCCTACGTATGGCCACGTGGCTTAACCTCATTAGGCGATACCACTTCGGTGGGATCAACTGATGCGGTGCGTTAGATATAACTTAAATCGTATGGTGCAGATCGTTTCGTACCCCTTCGTTAAGTGAGTCTATCGTGTCGCTCAGATCTAAATCCAATGGCTCACAACAGCTCGACCAGGAACTGGCGGCGCTGGCGTGATGGCGAGCGGAGGAGCGCTCTGGCTACGGCGGATTCGGTGAAGCAGGAAGCAAGGGGACAAGAGAAATGGCTCACCGTGCTCGCAGTTGTGTGGCGAAGCTCAAGGTGGTCGGAGTTGTCCAAGGGGCGCACGGGAGCGGAGGCAATTGCTCGTCGGAGGTTGCGGCGGCGTCGGGCACGCTCAAACGGTGACGATATTGGATCGTCATAGAGGTTATGACGATCTAATATCGTCCTATACGATTATGACGATTTCACAAAAAACATCGTTGTATGCAATTACTGACGCTCAGTTTTTGACAATATGTTTTTCGTCATAAGATCATCATATATTATAGACAATAACAATTCAGTGACGAAAATGGAGGGTCATGTATCAACAGATTCCTTGTAGTGAGTTTAAATCTCATCATTTTCCAAAAGGTTTTACTTTAAAAGCATTTTTAAACCATAACCAATGTTTTTATTTAGCTAGAAATGCTTTTATTCAAAGATTTAATTCCTAAGTGTCACCAAATATATTTTTAAATATACAAGTTGGTTTCTATGGTCAGTAGGTTCAAAACAATCCATTTACAAAATATTTTACCCTAAAAACATTTTTAGAATAAATTTTATAATCAAAATAAGCCTAAATATGTTTCTGCATAAACAACCAATTTTACAGAAGCAAAATACTAAACAAAGCGCATGGTTGGAAAGGTTTTGTTTTCCTGATTCCAATGATATAAAATTTGCAAAATTTGGACATGTGGATTAAAAGTTTGAATTTATCAAATCTAAACATCTAATAGATCTAATTCTGTTTTTAAATCCTACGTATGGCCACGTGGCTTAACCTCATTAGGCGATACCACTTCGGTGGGATCAACTGATGCGGTGCGTTAGATATAACTTAAATTGTATGGTACAGATCGTTTCGTACCCCTTCGTTAAGTGAGTCTATCGTGTCGCTCAGATCTAAATCCAATGGCTCACAGCAGCTCGACCAGGAACTAGCGGCGCTGGCGTGATGGCGAGCGGCAGAGCGCTCTGGCTATGGCGGATTTGGTGAAGCAGGAAGCAAGGGGACAAGAGAAATGGCTCACCGTGCTCGCAGTTGTGTGGCGAAGCTCAAGGTGGTCGGAGTTGTCCAAGGGGCGCACGGGAGCGGAGGCGATTGCTCGTCGGAGGTTGCGGCGGCGTCGGGCACGCTCAAATGTGGTTGTTGCCAATGATACAAGGCACAAAAAGGTGAGGCAGAGGGTTCGTTAGACACGGGCGAGTGTGGCTATCATGTGAGCATCATCGAGAGGGAGATGGGTGGACGGAACTTACGGAGAGGGGTCGCCGGAGAAGTGACAGACGACTGCGGCGTTCAGAGGTTGTCATTGCCGACGCTCTAGGGCAAGCGCGGCCAAGCGGGTGGCACTGGGAGATGCAGGAGACATTGGCGAGCAAACCAGTATGCACCAGAGGGCTGGGGCAGGTGTGGTTTCGCCGGAATCGGCCGGAGAGTTCGTCGGAGACGAGGGTGTTCGAGCTCGCAATTGAGGCAGCCTGGTGGCAGAGAGGGAGTGATGCCTGGGGGAAAATGGAGAGGGGGCGTAGGCGTTTAAGGGTGCGTCCTCGCTGGCGAGAATTAACCGCGCATTGATGTGAATTTATCGGAGTTAATTGCGGCAGAAACGGCGAGGTTGCGAGGGGGAACGGTCGGCGCGGGGTAGAGGATGATGAGGTGGTCAGTGAGTCCTGTTCGTCAGCGAGATGAGTGGGGTTAGGTGGGTCTTCTATTCAGTGACTTTGCGGGTGTGGACGCGAGTGAAAAACGTTTCAGGGGAGAGGGGAAGGTAGGCTCGCTGGGCTGGTCTGGGCCTAGGGTTAGTTGGGCTGGGTCCAAATCATTTTTTTCCTGTTCTGATTCTTTTTCCTTTTCTATTTTGATTTTCTTTTTTCAAATTCAATATTCATTTGAATTCAGATTTATCTTTCAAACTTTTAGTAAGTTTAATTCTATTTATAATGTATTTAAATTTCCATTTTTAGAATATTTCAAACATTCCTTTTATGGTTTATTATATATTTAAAATAGACACTTGTCATTATTTAAATAGGATTTTAAATATATTTTCAAACTTCTATTTGAATTCCAATTTTTGTCAAACCTTTTTCAGTAGATTTTATTTATTCCTTAGTGCAAATAATTCACTTTGAATTATTATTTAAAATACTTTAATATGATTTAATGTTTATTTAAATTAGGAATTATCTTTATTTAAATAAAATTGGATATTAATAAATCCTTATTTAAATAATCCTTTACTCTTTTTATTAATCAATAATATTTCATATTATTTGTTTGGCCAAGATTTAATTTGATTTTTAAATATTCCTTATTTATTTATTTATTTCTTCCTTTGCCTTATAAAATCCATATCTTTTTATTTAAAGATCCAAAATTGGTGATTCCAATTTGCATAACTTGATTTAATATTTGTTTATCTTTGTAAATTCCTTTAGGATTTATTTGCTCAAGATTTGGTATGGATTTTAGATAAGGGATTTATTAGTTTTGGAAATTAATTACTTTTAACTTATTAAATTCATAAATTTTTATCCAGGGTTCCAAATTAAGTGAAACCAATTTCTATGGTTTTATAATATTCTTATTTATCATTCTTGATCATTTATAAATGTTTGTTGTCCAATTTTCATATGGATCAAATCCATAGTCTTTTAGAGATCTTGCAAAGGATTTATTCCTTTAGGTTTTTAGGGTTTTGATGTTTCCATTTGGAATCAAAAGTTTCTTTTCACCCTAAATTTCATCAATTATTTATTTTGTTTATTTATTTTTCATATTTCAAAATTTGGAAAATTTTGGGATGTGACACGGCTTGTTCTTTGCTAAGAAAGGATTGGGCCACTTGCAGCAATTGTTTGCTGTTTTATTTAATTGCACTATATTTCCTTGCTTTATCAGAAAACCCCTAAAAATCCGTTTACTAAGTATTTATAGAGATTTCCTGCTCCATACCACTAGTCAACACCTTCTGCTCCTCTTCGGGATCGACACTCCTATTTATCAAAAGTACTACGATAAACACCCTATAGTTGTGGGTCATCAAGACTATTTTCTGGCTCCGTTGCCGGTGAGTGAAGCGCTATTGAAGAGTGGAACTGGTAAAGAAAACTTCTACTGTGAGTTTTGCTTTTTATTTATGTTTGTTACGTTTTTTCCAATATGGATAACCCACTTGGTTTTCTGTTTGGGAAAACTACTACCACTGTTAGGGTAGTAGATGAACCACCACCCGTTGAGATAGATCCTTTTAAGATACCTACAAGTATTGTTGATCGTGTTATGGATAATTATTATTTAGGGGATGGAACTGTCCACCCTGGTGATCACTTGCTTTTTATCCATGAATTATGTGGGCTGTTTAAGTGTGCAGGTATCACAATTGAACAGGTGAAGAAGAAGTTACTCTCTATATCAATGAAAGGAAGATCTGAAGAATGGTATAAGCTGCTGAAGAATGGATAATCCATGGAATAGGAGGAAATAGTACCTCTCTTTTATTCTAAATTCTATCCTCCCAGTGAGATTCATAAGGATAGGAATTTAATATATAACTTTTGGCCTCGCGATAGAGAGAGTACAACTCAAGCTTGGGGGATATTGAAATTACTAATGCTTAAATGTCCTATTCATGAACTCCCTAAATATATTATTATCAATAACTTTTATGCAAGGATTTCTCTTCATGATAAAGATTTACTAGATGCTTCTTGTGCTGGATCATTCACACGTATGAAGGAAGAAGCTAAATGGGATCTCCTAGACCGTATTCAAGAGAACACTAAAGCATGGGAGAATGACAAAGGAAGAAAGTCAGGTATAAACTATGATTATGAATGCAATAAATCCTTTATGGGAACTAATGACTTCCGTGATATTAGTACTGAGTATGGTCTTGATTATCAAAGTATTGCCAATTGTTTTAAGGCTTTTGCCTCTTATATAGATATTCCTAAAAATAAGTGGAATAAGTACCATGCACCTTATAAAGATGTTGTTAATCATGTTCCTACTAGAAATACTAATGTTTATACTATTAATCATACTTTGACTGAACCTTATGTTGAGAAAACACCTTTCCCAGCTAAGGTAAAGGAGTATTCTATGATAATTAGTGTGAATAACAAAGGTACAAAGAAAATTGTGGAACCTGATTAGCAAATAAACATTGAATCTGTAGTAGCCATTGAGAAAGATCTTTTCACTAAAAAAGTAGAAGTTGAGCACATTGTCTTCTGTGAAGACACTTCTAATATTGTCGCTTATCCTAGTAAAGCTAGGAAAGCTAGTGTCCCTATGCTTTCTGTTAGAATTGGTGATCATTTCTATTATGGTTTATGTGATCTTGGCGCTAGTTTTAGTGCTATTCCTTATGAGATTTATAGGGAAATTATGCATGAAAATTGGTCCTTGTGAGCTTGAGGACATTGATGTGGTTATTCACCTTGCTAATAAGGAAACCATTTGCCCTATTGGTATTGTAAGAGATGTGGAAGTCCTCTGTGGTAAGATTATGTATCCTGCTGATTTTCTAGTACTTAGTTCAGCAACTAGTAAAACTTGTCCTATCATTTTTGGTAGACCCTTTCTAAACACTTGTGGAGCTATTATAGATTGTAGGAAGGAGAAAGTTTTGACTAAGTTTGATGGGTATTCTTATGAATTTAACTTTTCCAAATTTTCTAAAGCTCCTTGTGAAAATAGTTTGCCTAGTGAAGATTTCAGGGTTGAACAACTTGCTTCTATTGATCCAGTTTATGACCTTGGACCTCTTTTTGATGATTGTAAGTATGCTCATTATAGTGGTAAAGTTGTTTCTTGTGACAGTTATATTATCAACTTTATTCAAAGTGCTACTGAAAGTTATTACGAGAGAGGTAAATACGGTTTTATGCATCCCAATAATATTAAGTTTCCCCATTTTATGTTGAAAGCTTTGAAGTTGCATTTGTTTTGTATTCCTATGATAGTGGCCTTTTGTTTCATTAATTTGTTTTCTCATGAGACTCCTTTGCATAGGAAGTGGTTTAGACTCAAATGTGTTGGATATTTACTTCTTGATGCTCTCTTTCACTTCAAATCTATATCTCATATGTGAGCATCTTTGAAATTATCAAGCCTAACTTAAAGGCATTAAAGAAAAGTACTTCTTGGGAGATAACCCAATAGTTTTGTTGAGTCTTGGAAGTTGTTACCTCATTAATAACTACCCCTTATCCTTTTTGTTTTGGTTTTTGTGTCAAGATCAACTACGTTTAAGAAGTAGAGGAGTTGTGAAAAGTGGTTGTCCTAGGACAGATTTTTGTGCTGCATTGTAAAAATTCGTGAAGGAGCTCAGTACAACAGATGGAGCCGTATTTTTCTATGCTTGTTCTCCAATTTTTATCCAACTTTCATTAGTTTTGCACTTTTTTATTTGAACAACATAAGTTTTTCAAAAAAATCAATCTTTACATGCGGGTCTGTTTTGACAGATTTATGCCATCTTTTGCATTTGCCTCTTATATTGATTCCCTTTCAGATTCTTTTTGGGCTTTTGGAAAGGATTTGCTACAGTATCTTTTGTTTTGATGGATTTCAGTTGAAGTTTGAGCGTAAAGGTTTATTTGTTTTTGCATACACTAATGATGCTAATGAGGTTTGTGTAAGGCCTGGTATGAAAGGAATTTTCAGGAGAAGGAGAGAAAGAATCTGCAGAGTCCGTCTTTGATTAGGTAAAAAGTGCTGCAAACTGAAGCTTCGTGAAAACCTTATCTTTTTATATTTTTGATGTTTTTATTACATACGGAAGGTTACGAGATGAAACAGAGGAGGAAATGGAGGCCATGTGGGCCACACCCACTCTAGGCATGGGCCCCAGCTGGTCGCGCTTACAGGGGTGTGAGCCCCCTAGAGTCTGTCTCCTCCTTGTTTTCGGACAGTACCTTCCTTATGCATTGAAACTTCATAATATATAATCCCCCGGATCCCCCGAGGTTTGTATATCGTGTTATCGTCATGTTTTCGTTTTGATCTGTTTTTGTCAGGAAATCTTCTCAAGTTTAGAGCACCATGGTCTCCGCCAACAATAAAAGCAAGAAGCCTATGGAAGATGATCCTCAAAACCCCCAAGGAGGAGGATATCTTGGTTGGGGATGAAGAAGACATGAAGGAGGAAGAGCATCCGGACACCCGCGCTACCATTGCAAGCATTGGAGTGGTGACAAACCCTATCAAGCTTAGGAGGACAGCATATATGTCTACGGGAGGGAAACCTCCGCGCCATTGCCTCGCTCCGTGGTCACTTCCTCCACGTACCAAGAATCCCTTCCATACTCTTATACATGAGCAACAATTCCAAGAGGTGCCCAAAGGGAATTTGCCCTCTGTTTGGGATTTGCCTCGTTCTAACCATGCAGGGAAGAAACACTCTAAGAAGGAAGAGTGGGGAAAGAATAACAAGGACTGGGATTCCTGGTCCGACATGATCATGAACCGCATTGAGCATAATTCAGAGTTGATTCATACTCTAACCTTTGAGATTGAGGATTTGAGGGAACTGATTGAAGAGCTTATCAAGATAACACCACCACCACCACCAAAGGAGTAATTCGTCATCAGGTTTGGCATCCCCTTGGCTTGTTCCAAGCTTGGGGGAGTGTCGCGGCATCACATCATTATCTTTTATCTTTTTACCTTTTTAGTAGATTCATATCTTAGGTAGAGAATCTTATAGGTTGGTTTGCATATGGAAGTATCTCTCCTTTAGTTGGTTATGTATGTATCCCTTGGCGTGAGTGCCTTTATGGAATATTAATGAGAAGTTTCATCTTTTACTTTTTGCACTTCTTATTTTAGTTTAAAATCTCTATTATATGATTGATCTTGTTGATCAGTATTGGTATCACTTTGGGAGCATCAAGTAGATCTAAATTGATTTTGGCAAACCAAGCTCTGGTCAGTAGCAACACTTTTTGAGGTTTGAAAGGAAAAGAAAAAAAGCTTATAGGTATTTTGCATCATCCATTTTCTTTCTTGATTGGCTCATAAGCTTAGTATTCTTTATTTAAGATCTTTTGTGTTTTCAAGGAAGATTGCATGTTTGGATTTATCACTTGTAGGTTTGCTTGTTTCCTTCAACTCTTTTGCTTGCTATCCAGCCTTGCTAGCCAAAAACCTATTTCTAGAGGGCATACTTCTCATGCATCCAATCCATTTGAACCAAAACATGTGCCATTTGTGTCCACCATATCTACCTATTAGCATTATTGCTATTCCAAGTAAATTCTCAAGCTTCATATATTTTTCGAATTAAAAATTATTTGTTATGTGAAAACTAGTTAGTAAAGCTCTCACGAACTTGATGGCACGCCTTATTTTCTTGCCCTTAATAAACTTGAAACATTGTGTCATCAAAGTTGTATATGCTTGCATCTATACATTGGGATTAGCAGAACCGTGCTGTCATGGGGAACGCTTTCAACACCTGTAAATACATACCCAGTTGATATCATGCTCTTTTGTTTGCGGATGTCGTCGGTGTGAAATAAAAGGGGAGCTTGTAAGTCCATGGAGTTTTGTATGTGTGTTAGAGAAACGCCTAGGCCGCTAGCCTAATCCATGCCTAATCATGATGGAAACTTACAGCATCACCATAGTGAGAAATCTATGAAGCATTCTTCTTATAAAAAAAGAGATTGAGATTGAGAAAAAGAAAAAAATATGAGAAAAGAGGAAAGAGAGAAAAAACACCATTTTTCCCATGGTAAATAAGAAGATTGCTGAGATTCTCATTGTCTGCTTGCCTTGTCATTTTGTTATGGGATAGCTCCTGTATCATTGGGCAAGGGGTACCCCGTTGGAGGTTCTATATGATATACATGTACTTACTATGACAAGAACTTACCGGTGACTAAAGTTGAGTAGCATGAGGAGCGGCCCTCGTACTCAAGGGACATGAGATTGCCAACTTATACTTTGTCAAGCATATACTCCATCTTTGTTCACTTTAACCTTAATCACTTCAAGATGCTTATGATAGGGGCAATGAGAACTCAAAGCTAGTAAGTACCATAATCTTTTGAAAGCTCTTTATGAACTTGAAATCCTTGCTTCCCTCTATGAAGGGCTTTTCTCCTACTTCTAAGTTCTGTCAGTGAACCTATTCCTCTCCATCTCCAGCAAGCATTTGAGTTTTTGTGTTTCAAGCATTCATATGATGATTTATTCAATCAAGTTATTTATCTTCCTTGTTTGCACAAGACTCTTATGTAATGAGTATTACTTTGAAAGCTATCATTGTGAAAAGCCTTTTATGTTTGAAGTAAAGCGTACCCTTGTTGTAAAACTTCTACAAAATCTTTATTTGAAAACTGTTTTCCAACTGTTCTCTGACCAAGAACAAAGTTTGTCAATCCCAATTTTATTTATCTTTATGCATCTTTATTGTGACTCCTATACTTGTTGCAAGCAAAGTTATATAATGGTGAGTTGCTTTCTTCTATGAGTTGTGTATTGGTAAGTGTGGTGCTTCTTGTCCGTATTCTTTTATCGACACTTCACTCCATAAACCTGTGGACATGTTTACTGATCTTAGTTTTTGCTTGGGGACAAGCGAAGGTCTAAGCTTTGGGGGAGTTGATACGTCCAATTTGCATCACCATTCTATATCATAATTTGCCTCTATTCATTGATATATTTCATATTAAGAGGTGTTACTTATGTATTTTCATCTGTTTTTGCATGTTGTATGATTCTTGGAGAATGAACTGCCGGAGTCGGGATTTTGATGGAAAAACCGGTGTTTTGATGCAATTTTGTGAAGATCGGAAAAATACCAGAGAAACTACGAAAAATCCTATTTTCTCAGAAGACGAAGGATGCTAGAAGAGGAGGCGGAGTTGGGCCACAGGGGGCCCACACCCCCAGGCATGAGCCACCCTAGGCCACGCCTACAGGGGGTGTGGCCACCATGTCCCACCTCTGGCTCCACCCTCTCGCCTATATCTTCTCCTCAAAACCCTAACACACGGGGAGCGACCACAAAAAGATTCCGCTGCCTCTACGGGGCGGAAAACACCGAGAGAGAAAGAGCTCTCCGGCAGATAGATTTCTGCAGAGGAAATTCCTTCCCGGAGAGGGGAGATCGTCACCATCAACACCGTCATCAAGCTAGACTTCATCGGTATCATCATCATCATCCACACCATCATCTCCACCAGCACCATCATCACCACTCCATCCCGCTATAACAATTGTGTTGAATCTTGCATAATTCTTAGGGGAAACTTTCCCGGTGTTGATTACTATTGTAGTTGATGCTTGTGAGTGGAATCATTGGATTATTGTTTATGTTCAGATTGTTATCCATCATCATATCATCTCTGATCTTGCTCCATATGATGTCTCGTGAGTAGTTCATTTAGTTCTTGAGTACATGGGAGAAGTCATGTTGTTAGTTGTGGATTTGTGTTGAGGTATTATTCAATTTTTTAATATTTAAGTTATGGTGCTATTCTTTTAGTGGTGTCATGTGAACGTCGACTACATGATACTTCACCATTTACGGGCCTATGGGAATGCATTGTGTATTTGGCTACTAATTCTAGGGTTGCCGGAGTGACAGAAACCTGAACCCCCGTTAGGAAACCATTGCACAAGGGAGTGTAGGATCTCAGAGTTTAAGACTATGGTTAGGTTTATATCTTTATTGCTTTATTGTGTTCTTGTAGTTGCGAATGCTTGCAAGGGGTTTAATCACAAGTATGTATTAGTCCAAGTAAGGTCGGTACATTAGCACAGGTTCACCCACACAACACTTATAAAATCAAAGAAGACTACTCAGCTATATGAAGCGAAAGCACTTGACAGTATTCCCATGTTTCCTTGAGAACGTTTGGTCCTCATAAGTATTTCACCGGCTTGTCCTTTGCTAAGAAAGGATTGGGCCACTTGCTGCAATTGTTTGATGTTTTATTTACTTACACTATATTTCCTTGCTTTATCAGAAAAACCCCTAAAATCCGTTTACTAAGTATTTACAGAGATTTCGTGCTCCATACCACTAGTCAACACCTTCTGCTCCTCGTTGGGATCGACACTCCTATTTATCAAAAGTACTACCATACACCCCCTATACTTGTGGGTCATCAGCGTCTTAGTTTTCATTTTTGGTTTTCGTTTGCTTAGTTGCTTGAATAAATTAGTTGGACCCCCGCTTTCACTGCGATGTTTCAAATAAGTTGATTGGTGTTGGAAAAGAGTAGAAAGTTTCATGCTTATAGTGGTACAAAAGGGAGCGTGTTTTGGCTGTGGCTTAGACTTTATCATGTCATGCTAGATGTTGTTTTGACCTTATACTTAGTGATTATTGATGTAGCATGACTTATTCCAAACAATTGAGATTGCTTAATGTGCCTTGAAATAATCATGCATTGTTTTAGCATACAAAAGCATAATATTGTGGTATTCTCCTTTGATGCTTTGTTTGGGTTGACTTGTCACATGCTCACACCATATTATGACTATGAACCAGTTACCTTAGCCTCTATGATCATTTAGTTTTTGACTTGTGATACCACTTTATGCTCTCTTATGATTAGCTCCAACTTGCTAATAGTTTGTAGCATGTCATATGAATGTTTGCTTGCATTGTTCTATTCATAACTTGGTATGACATTGTGGTATCCTCCTCTGAATGCTTCATTTGAATCGACTTGGCACATGCTCACGCATGCATATGACTGAACAAAAGTCAGTTAAGCCTCGATGATTTATTTTGCCTTAGAGTTCTTGTATCACTTTTATGCCATAATTAATTTTGTTTTGTTGCAAGCATGATTATGATAGTTATTTCTCTCTTGTTTGTGTCTCCCTTTCTATTGCTAGCCTTCACTTGCACTGAGTATGAGCTCTACTCGTGCTTCCAACTCCCCAAAACCAATATTGTCAAAAGTGTCCACCATATCTACCTATTAGCATCATTGATATTCCGTGCATATTTATTATGCCTTGTTTTCTTCCAAATAAAATGTTTGCTTGTTATGAGGAAGTTAGTTAGTAAAGCTCTCACGAAATTGATGGCACACTTTAATTTCTTGCACTTAATAAACCTGAACGATTGTGACTGTCCATGAAAGTTATATGCTTGCAAATTATAGGCTGGTAGTTAGCAGAACCATGCTGTCACGGGGAACGCTTTCAACACCTGTAAATATTATCCAGTTGATATCATGGTCTTTTGTTTACGGATGTTGGCGGTGTGAAATAAAAGGGGAGCTTCTAAGTCCATGGAGTTATGTATATGTGTTAGAGAAATGCCTGGGCCGCTAGCCTAAGCCATGCCTAATCCTGGTGGAAACTTGCAGCATCATCATAGTGAGCAATCTATGAAGCATTCTTCTAAAAAAGAGAGAGATGGAAAAAAAGAGAAGAGAAAAAGAAAAAAAGGAGAAAGAGGAAAGAAGAGAAAAAGCACCATTTTACCATGGTAAATAAGAAGATTGCTAATATGCTCACTGTCTGTTGCCTTGTCATTTTGATATGGGATAGCTCCTGTGTCATGGGGCAAGGGGTACCCTGTTGGCGGTTTTCTATGATACACATGTATTTACAATGACAAGAACTTACCGGTAACTAAAGTTGACTAGCATGAGGAATGACCCTCGTACTCAAGGGACATGAGATTTCCATTTTATGGTCTATCGGGCATATAACTCATATTGGACCTCACATTAAATTTAACCATCTAAAGATGCCTATGATAGGGGCAATGAGAGCTCAAAGCTAATGAGTACCATACTTTCAGCATTTGGAATCCTTTCAAACCTTTCAAAACCTTTTCACTTCTTTGTGGAGTCACCACTTATTCTATGAGAACCTTTTTTAGAGCATAGTTGTCATTCTTAGTGTAATGTGCTTGTCTCAAAACTTGTTTAATTATGACATAACTTTGATGCTTGAATCTTTGATATCTTTACTTCTAGTATTCACTTGAACTCCAGAGGTGCCTTGTGTAACATCCCAGCATTAGAGCCTAGAAATAAGCTGAACCCAGATGTGTGTATTGCATTCATGCATAGAAAATCCGAATAATTTTCACGCTTTTAAACAAAACTTGTCAAAGTGCTTGAAGCTTCTCTCAACTTGATGGAATTGAATAGATCATCAAGTTGACTGTGATAAGTTTCAATATGACCTTTTCTAAAACCTTATTTGGGTAAACATGATCTAATCTAAGGGTAGATCAGATATAATAAAATGTTACTCATAATTCATTGCTTAAATAATTAATATCTGATCCTTAAGGGATCATACCATAATATTCAGCACAACAGCTCATGAGTACCAAGTTAAGGATATAACACAAACAATAAGAATGTAACAACTATATCTTGTCCTTATCTATTCTTACTATGAGTATCATAGTAATACCTAACTTTAACCCTTTAATGAGTTTGAGTGTAACATCCCTAAATTCATGATTGCAAAGATTGCATATCATTCATGCATGCATATAGATTTGAGATCAATTTCAAACTCATTTCAAGAAAACAGAAGCACATAGTGCTATCATTTTATGTGAGCAAACTTAAATCAAATGGCTATCCCCATTTGAGAGTTTGAATGTTTCAAACCTAGGTTGTTTGTCTTCCTTGTTGATTGGTTTGAGTGTGGAGTTAGAACAAAATTTCACAAAATAGAAATGGTTTCAAAAACCATTTTCAAACATTTGCAAACCTAGTGCAATGTCCCTGTTATTTTGTTTTCCAAAGATGACCAAGCCTTTTCAAAGTAACCACATGGTTTTATACCTAGATTTGAGTATGTTGCACACTATAAAAATACCAAATAGATTTGAATTCAAAAAGAGTTTGAATTCATTTGAAAACCATTCCTGAAATTCATCCTGGAAAAAGAAAAGGATTAAACAAAAGAAAAAGGCCAGGCGCTCCTATTCTAGCCCAATAGCAGAACCGGCCCAGCTAGCCCACCCGGCCTCCCTCTCTCTCTCGCACGCGCAGACGCACCCACGCGGTCGCTGACACCCAGACCCCACTCCCTCTCTGCTTATTTCGCTGACGAGCGGGCCCTCTCCACGTCATCATCGTCTTCCCCAAAATCTCGCGCACGAACTCCGCCGCTGCCCGTTGCTGATTTGATTCCGCAAGGTAAATGACATTGAATCCCTGGGCATTTCTTGTCGAGCCTCTGGCTATATAATCCCCTCTCTCTCGCAACCATTTCCCCTCAACCAATTCCTTCTCCACGCCACCAGGCTGCTCGAAACTCACCAGACGCCGTCGCTGCTCTGACGACCGCACCGACGAATTCCGGTGAGCACCGTGTTCCCCTCTGTCCCTGATTCATGCTATCAAGCTCAGCAACCCCTTGCGCATCTACTGACACGCCCTGTTTGTTCTCGCATGGTCTATAGCTTCGGCAACGACTTCGACCGAGTGCTGCCGTTCTCTGCACGAACTCCGGCGACCTCTCCCCCGTAAGTACCAGCCGCCCCTTGCCCTCTGTCTGATACGATTAGGATCCCCATCGTCTTGCGCATCTAACGGTGCCTTTCTTTTGACTTAGCACGACGCAGAACCTCGCCAACATCGACAGCAGCCGCACCCGACGCGTTCGCGAACTCCGGCGAGGAATCTCCGACGATCCCGTGCGCCCCTTCCCAAGCCATCGCCACCTTGAGCTTCAGCACACCACTGCGGTTCTGGTAAGCCTCTTCCCCCACTTCCGCGCGACCTAGAATGCCAGCGCCACCGCTGATAGACGCGCCGCCGCTAGTCGCCGCCGCTAGCGCCGCTCATCTTTGGTCAAGGCATTCAGGAACGTTAGATGTAGATCCTACGGCTGAAATTAGAACTTAAGCGAAGAGGTATGCGCGCATCTGAGCCACCAGATCTGACTTAGATCCTACGGCTCGCAGAGCTCGATCCGTCCGAACCGGTACGGGCCAATAGGAAACAGACGCGTGGCTAGGGTTTGAGTTTAAAAACAAATTTGAATCAGATTTAGATCCAATTTTGAAATAGCTATAACTTTTGAATCCCACGTTAGATTTTTGCAAATTTTATACCGTTGGAATCAGGGAGACAAGCCCTTTCTATTTATGCAATGTGTTTAGTGTTTAGCTTCTATTAAAATGACTTTTTATGCAGAAACTTGTTTAAGACTATTTTGAGTATAGAAATTGTTTAGGAAATTGTTTTGGTGTAAAATAAACTTGATTTAGCAAGTTTTTAACTTGGTTATGTTTCAGTACTATGCACTTGCTTGGTGGAGTTTTAAAAAAAATCATCACTTAGCATTTTTGCATGCATGCATATGTATTTTTGTTTGTTTGTATATGAATTGTGTGTAATTTTGTGCTACCATTCTTTGTGTAGACTTTGGTGCTAGTGATTGTGAAGAGTGCTACTCTCCCCACTACCAAGGAAAGTGGTACTTCATGAATATTTCCATCCCTATATTTCATACAAGCATTAGAAATATTTTTGCTAAGTCTTGCATGTGTTACTATTTTTGCCAAATGCCATGTTGGGAAATCCTAAGTAGTTGTAGAATTGCTAGGAAATTCCTAAGTTAAGTTACTATGCCATGCTTAGCCTAGCTAGTAGCAAACAAGGGTTGGTAAAGTATATACATGCTATGATGAAAATATTTCTAAATCTTTGGACTTATGTTTTTCTTAATAAAACAACTAAGTCAATGAATCACCTGGGTGGAATGGGACTTGATTGGTGGTTTTTGGTTGAGTGGTTACACAAGGCCCATGGATATGGTTTACCTTGTGTATCTCACTTGTGGTATGCCACCCAGGAACAAAGGGATTTTAGAGGCCAAGTGTTGAGAAGCTTATAGTGCAGCCACTTGGCAATATGGGCTCTGCCTGGATCACATAAGTTGCTAGAACTTAGCCATTTGGACAGTTGGTGGTAGTGGGAATGATAGGTTGGAGCGCGTCCATTTGGTCTAAGGAAAGGCTTCTGAAAGGTCCTGTCTTGGGAAACCAAGTCTGGTAGGGAAAGTGCACAACCTCTACAGATGGAAAAATCTAAGTACTTAGCCAAGTCCATGGCAATGGACAACTTGAGCATCAAGACATGGAAGCTATCAAGAATCTCATCACTCCAACTTCTAAGTAAAACTTGTGGGTGAACAAGGGTGAAGGACCTCAATGTCTATTGATGGTTTCTTGGGAAAAGTTTTGACAAAGAAAAACTTAGAGTTTTCAACTAATAGGAAAAACCTATTTTGAGCAAAGCAAGCCAAACTACACTTAGCCAAAATGCATATAGTAATATAGTCCACTTAAAAATTTACTAAGGTATCACTTGCCAATACTATTCCAAAGTATTGACCCACTGTGGCTGTAACTTGTGATGTTGCAGGTTATTCCGATGATGATTAGGTGTCATGAGTCTACACTCAACATGTTTGCCTGTGGCACATGAAGATGAAGACTTATGTTTATTTACTTATTCCAAACTCTTGTATTAGGCCTATGGCCTTGAGATGTAAAAGACTATGTTTTATCTCTGGAATGGATGTAATAAATGACCTTTGTATCTGTGGACTTCATCTTAAACTGTGGATGCTAGCAATGATCCAGGGACTAGCATTGCAATCACAGGGATCCTTCTCCTTTACAAAGGAGGGATCTTACAGATGGTATCAGAGCACTGTGTTGCCTGTAGGATTATGACCCTAGGATTGGAAACCACTAAGGAAAAAATTTCAACTACTTCTACACTTGTCTATTCTTCTCGTAAACTTTTCTAATCTTCTCATTCTCATCTCTATTTGTAGATGAACTCCATCAACGAAGCCGTAAGGAAAGGACCACTCATGACCATGACCTTGGAGTGCGAGACTGAGTTCCCCAAAATTCTCAAGGACCTCATGGTGGCAATGGAAATACATGGTGCAGCTGTGTACAAAGGCTTTCCAGTGATGGATGAAGGAGTTGAGTACTGGTGGGTGCAACTTCACTTGTACAAAAGCAAGGAAGACAACCACAAAGAAACAGGATTCTGCATGTACACCAACACTGTGGTACACACCACATTCTTTGAGTCAGCAAGAGAAGCAGCTTGGAGGACTATCAAAGAACTTACTGCTAGAGTCAAGTGCAGAATGCTCAACCTCCAAAAAGACTTGGAGAAAGAGAAGGAACATACCCAAGAGTTGGAAGCTACCAACCAAACCTTAAGAGGAGATATTATAGACTTAGTGATGGAATCATGTGAGCAAGATAGGCTGATTGCTTCTAGGAACATTGTGTTAGCCAACAGATCCAGTGAGATAGGATTGTAAACATACTTCGTTAGTTGGACCACCACCTATCACCTTATTTTCCAAAATGTTACCTTAAAATAAGTTTGAACCTTGGTTATTGTAATGGTTTCATGTATGCATGACTTGTGTGTTTTGCTTCCCAAGGATATGTATGTGTGTTTTGTCTTTTGTTTTATCTTGAATTGTGTTGTTCTAACTTTTCTATCTTATAAATAGATGCCTATTACCATCAGCACAGTTGAGGAGTTCTAGGTTACCTGCTTTGGTCCTTGTATCGTTGAGCTTACCACTTTGATCAATCTCCCTCTTCCCACCATCATGGTGCATCCACTCACCAAGTTCGAGAGGAAGGACCTCTGGGGCTTCAAGGTGAACCAGCCCGGACGCCAGGCAGAGCCTACTACAGAGGCCATCGTCTTCAAGCTTATGCACGATGACAGGGAGAGAGGCATGGAGGTAGTTATGCAAGACCTGATAGGACGTCTACTAGGTCGACACTCCCGACAGGTTAGAGGCACCCACTTCCACATCTTCGGAAGACGTGATGAGGATGGAGAGTCAATCGACTTCGAGGACGACTCGAGGGACGCAGCAGAGCCGATACGTCTGTATCTCCAGGACTTAGAGTCTCTCATTAGGCACGTGGACACGGACAGGACCAATGTCATGCTCAGTAATGACGAGCTCCAGGTGCAGCTTCGCGAGAAGGACAAGCTCTTCGCGCAGCAGGACGAGATAGTCAAGGAAATGGAGGCGAAGTTCGAGACCCAGGACAGGAAGTTCAAGAGTCAGGAGAAGCGTGTCCAGGATAGGAACAAGAAGATCCAGGACATGACTGAAGAACTACAGTCCAAGGACTTTGAGATAGAGCAGCAGCAGACGGTGATCGAGAGGCTTCGCTCCCAGAAGAGGGCTCTCAAGGCCAAGATTGAGTCCTTGACCACTACCATTGAGGAGAACAAGGCCGCGATGGAGAACGCAGGTCTTACCTTTGTCGAGGAGGAGATTGATGCTGATGAGTAGACTTGACTACTCGTTTATCTTTTATTATCGTACTTGTTATTTGAGAACTTGTTATTGGACCATCCGACATGTGGATGGCTTGCTATTTGTGTGTTTTACTTTGTGAACTTGTTTTTTTTTTGTTGAACTTTTGTCTTTTGTTGCATGCTCTGTGTTTGTTTATGTGATGTAATGTGCATGAAAGCATCTATGGGTATCTCATTCTTATCTCTATTTGAACAAACCACAGATGCCTCCCCGTCGTGCAAACCCCAACCCCAACAACAACAACATCACTCCAGAAATGCAGCAAATGATGACTGCTCAAACACAGGTAATGCAGATGATGACGACATTCATCCAGAACCAAAACAATAACAACAACAACAACAACAACAACCCCAATAACAACAACAATAACAACAACAACCCTCCGGGCTTTGATATGCTCACCAGATTCTTGAGATTGAGGCCAGCTAAGTTCTCGGGGACGACTGATCCCATGGTGGCCAATGATTGGCTACGTTCTGTAAACAAGGACTTAGTAACCGTGGGCTGCACGGATGCTGAAAAGGTCAGATTTGCAGCACATCTGCTAGAAGAGCCAGCCGCCACTTGGTGGGACAACTTCCAAATCACCACTCCTATAGATGACGTGACTTGGGCTATCTTTGAGGATGGCTTTCGCACTGCTCATATCTCATCAGGAATAATGAGCCTGAAAAAGAAAGAGTTCCACAATCTGAAGCAGTGCCACCGCAGCGTGGCTGAATACATTGAAGAGTTCAACAATCTGGCGCGATATGCACCAGATGAGGTTGACACAGATGCCAAGAGAAAGGAAAAATTTCTGGAAGGCTTGAATGATGAGCTGAATCTGCAGCTGGCTGTGGCATATGTTCCCACTTATCAGTCGCTCTGTGACAAGGCTGCTATTTTGGAGAACAAAATAAAGCAAGTGGAGAGTAGAAAGAGAAAGCACTCCGACAAGCACAACTCGGGATCGTCTCACAAACGATCTCACTATGATGACAGCGGAAGCTCACGATCCCACAAGCATGGGAAATTCAACAAGCACCATAACCACAACCGTCATGACAACAAGCATCATCGCAGTCATGACAATGACAAGTACAAGAACCACAAGAGTGGACATAAGAGCCACCATAGTGGTAATGGAAGTGGAAGTGGAAGTCAGCCTACTAAGAGAGACATCAGTCAGGTTGAATGCTTCAAATGCAAGAAGATGGGGCATTACGCAAATGAGTGCCCTGAAAAGAAAATTGAAGGACCTGTCAAGTCCAATCCTTTCCAGAAAGGACAGGTGAACCATATCAGTGTGGAGGAGGTCTATGAGGAGCCTGATGCTGTTGCTGGTAAGTTCAGACTCAATTCTATTCCAGCATTTGTTCTTTTTGATACTGGAGCATCACATTCATTCATATCAAAAGCATTTGTTGATAGAAATGGGTTTCCAACTGAAAACATTGGGTGTCCAATAAAAGTTAGTTCTCCGGGTGGAGATATGATAGTAAGTCTTGGATGCCGGGATCTAGTAATAGAGTTTGGAAAACATAAGTTTCCAGTAAGTATGATAATCCTAGATTCCCAAGGACTGGACGTAATATTGGGAATGGATTGGATGGCTAAGTATGAAGGAGTACTAGATTGTGCTAATCGTACTGTTGCACTCACAACCCCGGAAACAAAACGGATTAAGTTCAAGTCCAACTTTGAATCTAAAGGAAGTAAGCTAAATTCTCTTAAGGGGGTTAGCATGGACAGTGTAGCAATTGTGAGTGAGTACCCGGATGTGTTTCCGGAAGAATTGTCGGGAATGCCACCAGATAGAGATGTGGAGTTTCTGATAGATTTGGTACCAGGGACTGGACCAATAGCAAAGAGACCGTATAAAATGTCAGTTGATGAACTGAAAGAGCTCAAGAAGCAACTTAGAGAATAGTTGCGGAAGGGATTTATTCAACCAAGTTCTTCATCTTGGGGGGCCCCAGTCTTGTTTGTGGAGAAGAAAGATAGAAGCCAAAGGTTATGCATAGATTACCGTTCACTCAACGAGGTAACTATCAAGAACAAATATCCTTTGCCTAGAATCAATGACTTGTTTGATCAGCTAGAAGGAGCATGTGTGTTCTCAAAGATTGATCTCCGGTCAGGCTATTTTCAACTCAAGATAAGAGAACAAGACATACCTAAAACATCATTCACTACAAGGTATGGATTGTACGAGTATACTGTAATGCCTTTTGGTTTGACAAATGCCCCAGCATACTTCATGAATATGATGAATAAAGTGTTCATGGAATTTCTTGACAAGTTCGTTGTCGTTTTCATCGATGACATCTTAGTCTACTCCAAGAGCAAAGAAGAGCATGAAGGACATTTGCGTTTGATACTTGAGAAGTTAAGAGAGCATAAGCTTTATGCCAAATTCAGCAAGTGTGAGTTCTGGTTGGAGGAAGTTGGTTTTCTTGGTCATGTTATGACAAAGGATGGTGTAGCAGTTGATCTTGCTAAGGTTTTAGCTATGACTGAATGGGAATCTCCCAAGTCCGTGAAAGAATGTTCGTAGTTTCCTTGGCTTAGCAGGTTACTACAGAAGGTTTATTGAGAATTTCTCTAAAGTAGCTAAGCCCATGACTGAATTGTTAAAGAAATACAAGAAATTTGCTTGGTCTGAAGGTTGTGAAGCCAGCTTTCAGGAGTTGAAGAAGAGACTTGTGACAGCACCAGTCTTGTGTCTGCCAGACTTGGAAAAGGATTTCCAAGTATATTGTGATGCATCTCATCAAGGGTTGGGTGCAGTACTTATGCAAGACGGTAAAGTTGTGGCCTATGCCTCAAGACAACTCAAAACTCATGAGGTGAACTATCCTACTCATGATTTAGAGTTAGCCTATGTCGTCCATGCACTCAAAACATGGAGACATTACCTTTTGGGAAAGCGTTGTGAGGTGTTCACGGATCACAAAAGTTTGAAGTATATCTTCACCCAGAAGGAAATCAATATGAGACAAAGAAGATGGTTAGAGCTTATCAAGGACTATGACTTAAGTTTGCAATACCACCCCGGTAAAGCAAATGTTGTAGTAGATGCTCTAAGTCGTAAGGTATTTGTGAATGGCCTTACCAAAGGAAAATTGCCAGATGATCTGTGTACCCAATTTAGAAAACTTAGATTGGAGATTGTGCCTGAAGGACATCTCATGTCTTTGGATGTCCAACCCACTCTGTTGGACAGGATCAGAGAAGCCCAGAAGGTTGATAAAGAAATTGAAGGATTAAGGAAAATATTGGCCAGGGAAAAGCCAAAAATTTCCATGAAGACGAACAGGGTACTTTATGGCACGGGAAACGTATATGTGTTCCACAAGACCCGGAGTTACGGAAACTGATTTTGCAGGAAGCACACAACTCTCCGTATTCTATTCACCCGGGTAACACCAAAATGTACATGGACATGAAAGAAAGATTTTGGTGGAATAATCTCAAGAGGGATATCGCCGAACATATTGCCTTATGTGATGTGTGTAGTAGAGTGAAAGCGGAGCATCAGAAACCAGCAGGTTTGCTTCAACCACTACCTATTCCTGATTGGAAGTGGGACAAAATTGGTATGGATTTCATTACCGGATTACCAAGGACCAGGTCAGGATATGATTCCATATGGGTAGTAGTGGATCGCCTAACTAAAGTGGCTCATTTCATACCCGTGAAGACAACCTATACAAGTGCTAAGTTAGCCAAAATCTACATGAGTAGAATTGTATGTCTACATGGTGTGCCCAAGAGTATTGTGTCTGATAGGGGAACTCAATTCACTTCCCATTTTTGGAGACAGCTACATGAGTCATTGGGAACGAGGTTGGAATTCAGTACTGCTTTTCATCCTCAAACCGATGGACAAACAGAAAGAACTAATCAAATTCTTGAAGACATGTTGAGGGCATGTGCCCTAGACTATGGAGCAAGTTGGGATGAAAGTCTGCCTTACACGGAATTTTCTTATAACAACAGCTATCAAGCCAGCATTGAGATGGCACCGTTTGAGTTTCTCTACGGAAGAAAGTGTACCACCCCATTGTTATGGAATGGTGTGGGAGAAAGAAGTCTATTCGGACCAGATCTTATCAAAGAAGCTGAAGAGAAGGTCAAATTGGTTAAGGACAGGTTGAAGATAGCACAGTCCCGACAGAAAAGCTACGCAGACCCTAAGCGTAGAGAAGTCACCTACGAAGTTGGTGATAGAGCCTATCTTAGAGTGTCACCACTTCGTGGAGTGAAAAGATTCGGAGTCAAAGGAAAATTGGCACAAAGATATGTGGGGCCATTCAAGATTTTGAGTCACAAAGGAGAAGTTGCATATGAAATTGAATTGCCAGAATCTCTATCAGCTATCCATAATGTGTTTCATGTGAGTCAGCTTAAGAAATGTCACCCAGAAATGGAAGAAACTTCTTTGAAGGATACTATACCTTTGGAGGAAGTGCAACTAGAAAGTGATCTCACTTATGAAGAGAAACCTATTAAAATTCTTGAGACTGCAGAAAGAGTCACAAGGACAAAGACTATCAAGTTTTGCAAAGTGCAGTGGAATCATCATTCCGAAGAGGAAGCAACATGGGAAAGAGAAGATGATCTTCGGAAAGACCACCCTCACCTATTTCCTAGCCAATCCGAATCTTGAGGGCGAGATTCACCTTAAGGGGGTTAGATTTGTAACATCCCAAAATTCATGATTTCAAAGATTTCATATCATTCATGCATGCATATAGATTTGAGATCAATTTCAAACTCATTTCAAGAAAACAGAAGCACATAGTGCTATCATTTTATGTGAGCAAACTTAAATCAAATGGCTATCCCCATTTGAGAGTTTGAATGTTTCAAACCTAGGTTGTTTGTCTTCCTTGTTGATTGGTTTGAGTGTGGAGTTAGAACAAAATTTCACAAAATAGAAATGGTTTCAAAAACCATTTTCAAACATTTGCAAACCTAGTGCAATGTCCCTATTATCTTGTTTTCCAAAGATGACCAAGCCTTTTCAAAGTAACCACATGGTTTTATACCTAGATTTGAGTATGTTGCACACTGCAAAAAATCCCAAATAGATTTGAATTCAAAAAGAGTTTGAATTCATTTGAAAACCATTCCTGAAATTCATCCTGGAAAAAGAAAAGGATTAAAGAAAAGAAAAAGGCCAGGCGCTCCTATTCTAGCCCAACAGCAGAACCGGCCCAGCTAGACCACCCGGCCTCCCTCTCTCTCTCGCACGCGCAGACGCACCCACCCGGTCGCTGACACCCAGACCCCACTCCCTCTCTGCTTATTTAGCTGACGAGCGGGCCCTCTCCACGTCATCATCGTCTTCCCCAAAATCTCACGCACGAACTCCGCCGCTGCCTGTTGCTGCTTTGATTCCGCGAGGTAAATGGCATTGAATCCCTGGGCGTTTCTTGTCGAGCCTCTGGCTATATAATCCCCTCTCTCTCGCGACCATTTCCCCTCAACCAATTCCTTCTCCACGCCACCAGGCTGCTCGAAACTCACCAGATGCCGTCGCTGCTCCGACGACCGCGCCGACGAATTCCGGTGAGCATCGTGTTCCCCTATATCCCTGATTCATGCTATCAAGCTCAGCAACCCCTTGCGCATCTACTGACACGCCCTGTTTGTTCTCGCATGGTCTGTAGCTTCGGCAACGACTTTGACCGAGCGCCGCCGTTCTCTACACGAACTCCGGCGACCTCTCCCCCGTAAGTACCAGCCGCCCCTTGCCCTCTGTCTGATACGATTAGGATCCCCATCATCTTGCGCATCTAACGGTGCCTTCCTTTTGACTTAGCACGACGCAGAACCTCGCCAACGTCGACAGCAGCCGCACCCGACGCGTTCGCGAACTCCGGCGAGGAATCTCCGACGATCCCGTGCGCCCCTTCCCAAGCCATCGCCACCTTGAGCTTCAGCACACCACTGCGGTTCTGGTAAGCCTCTTCCCCCACTTCCACGCGACCTAGAATGCCAGCGCCACCGCTGATAGACGCGCCGCCGCTAGTCGCCGCCGCTAGCGCCGCTCATCTTTGGTCAAGGCATTCAGGAACGTTAGATGTAGATCCTACGGCTGAAATTAGAACTTAAGCGAAGAGGTATGCGCGCATCTGAGCCACCAGATCTGACTTAGATCCTACGGCTCGCAGAGCTCGATCCGTCCGAACCGGTACGGGCCAATAGGAAACAGACGCGTGGCTAGGGTTTGAGTTTAAAAACAAATTTGAATCAGATTTAGATCCAATTTTGAAATAGCTATAACTTTTGAATCCCACGTTAGATTTTTGCAAATTTTATACCGTTGGAATCAGGGAGACAAGCCCTTTCTATTTATGCAATGTGTTTAGTGTTTAGCTTCTATTAAAATGACTTTTTATGCAGAAACTTGTTTAAGACTATTTTGAGTATAGAAATTGTTTAGGAAATTGTTTTGGTGTAAAATAAACTTGATTTAGCAAGTTTTTAACTTGGTTATGTTTCAGTACTATGCACTTGCTTGGTGGAGTTTTAAAAAAAATCATCACTTAGCATTTTTGCATGCATGCATATGTATTTTTGTTTGTTTGTATATGAATTGTGTGTAATTTTGTGCTACCATTCTTTGTGTAGACTTTGGTGCTAGTGATTGTGAAGAGTGCTACTCTCCCCACTACCAAGGCAAGTGGTACTTCATGAATATTTCCATCCCTATATTTCATACAAGCATTAGAAATATTTTTGCTAAGTCTTGCATGTGTTACTATTTTTGCCAAATGCCATGTTGGGAAATCCTAAGTAGTTGTAGAATTGCTAGGAAATTCCTAAGTTAAGTTACTATGCCATGCTTAGCCTAGCTAGTAGCAAACAAGGGTTGGTAAAGTATATACATGCTATGATGAAAATATTTCTAAATCTTTGGACTTATGTTTTTCTTAATAAAACAACTAAGTCAATGAATCACCTGGGTGGAATGGGACTTGATTGGTGGTTTTTGGTTGAGTGGTTACACAAGGCCCATGGATATGGTTTACCTTGTGTATCTCACTTGTGGTATGCCACCCAGGAACAAAGGGATTTTAGAGGCCAAGTGTTGAGAAGCTTATAGTGCAGCCACTTGGCAATATGGGCTCTGCCTGGATCACATAAGTTGCTAGAACTTAGCCATTTAGACAGTTGGTGGTAGTGGGAATGATAGGTTGGAGCGCGTACATTTGGTCTAAGGAAAGGCTTCTGAAAGGTCATGTCTTGGGAAACCAAGTCTGGTGGGGAAAGTGCACAACCTCTGCAGATGGAAAAATCTAAGTACTTAGCCAAGTCCATGGCAATGGACAACTTGAGCATCAAGACATGGAAGCTATCAAGAATCTCATCACTCCAACTTCTAAGTAAAACTTGTGGGTGAACAAGGGTGAAGGACCTCAATGTCTATTGATGGTTTCTTAGGAAAAGTTTTGACAAAGAAAAACTTAGAGTTTTCAACTAATAGGAAAAACCTATTTTGAGCGAAGCAAGCCAAACTACACTTAGCCAAAATGCATATAGTAATATAGTCCACTTAAAAATTTACTAAGGTATCACTTGCCAATACTATTCCAAAGTATTGACCCACTGTGGCTGTAACTTGTGATGTTGCAGGTTATTCCGATGATGATTAGGTGTCATGAGTCTACACTCAACATGTTTGCCTGTGGCACATGAAGATGAAGACTTATGTTTATTTACTTATTCCAAACTCTTGTATTAGGCCTATGGCCTTGAGATGTAAAAGACTATGTTTTATCTCTGGAATGGATGTAATAAATGACCTTTGTATCTGTGTACTTCATCTTAAACTGTGGATGCTAGCAATGATCCAGGGACTAGCATTGAAATCACAGGGATCCTTCTCCTTTACAAAGGAGGGATCTTACATTGAGTTAGAAAGAAACTAAGTTTAGATCATTCACCATATATTTTTATTTCCATATCAATCTTTATGGAACCTAACTTACTATCTGTTGTTCATCAATGATTGAGTAATCAACCATGGATACACAAATTCTTTAACTATCAATACTTGATCTACTATTCTTGATCTTATCATAGCATCTACTGAAATATTTTAAAGAGGGTATAGTCAAGTGAACCATCAATTATTGAATTAGTTAACTCAGTTGAGCCAAATAAGGATTCCTTGTTTGGATATCAATTATTGAACCCATAGTCAAGTGAACAATCAATGTAACCCTACAAAACTTTCTTTTAAGGGTGGTAGTACCCTAGTTGCCTTGAAGCCAACATGTAACCTCTAGCCTTCCCAAATCTCGGGACAAGATTTCTTTTAAGGGTGGTAGCCTGTCACATCCCAAAATTTTCCAAATTTTGAAATGTGAAAAAATAAATAAAAAATGAAATTTATGGGGAAAAGAATCTTTTTGCTTCTAATTGGAAACATTAAAAACCTTTTAAACTATTACAAAAGTTTCCCCCCCAAAAAAAAGTACTCCTTAAAATAATAATAGCATTTAACAAAAACCCTAAGATCAAAGCATCAAGATTATCCATATATCTCCTCTACTTCAAAATTTTAATTTGTAAGGTTTCCCTTCAAAATCTTTTTCACAAACTTCCTGTATTTGAAAACCTATTTTTAATCTTCAGAAATGTTCTCAACCAAAAACCATCTATACATCTCAACTTCTTCATTTACATTTTTCAAACAACCTTTGTTTTGTTTTGAACCAAAAATAAAAGCAAAGAGTCTCGTTTTAAAATAAGCACCATAGCTTATGTGAGCTATTTTAAGATTTTATAAAATTATCCTCTCGTATTTTCAAACTTTAATTCATGGTTATCCATGTAAAGTGGAACTAAATCGAATCAAGTTCAAATAAGGAAAAAATCCAAGTCATTCCAAATATATTGCCCTGCAACTAGGCCAATATCGCACACACGCAATCGTACAATAATTGAATAATTAATAATTGAGAAAATTAAATATTTCTAAATATATAAAATTTATGAATATTGCCCATGAATTTATGAACCCGCGGAAATTTGAATCAACAAATTCGGAGCTCTAAATCAAAAATTATAAAAGAATTAAGAAATAGGAAAAAATATAAAACGAAAAAAATAGAGTGGCCGGCCAGGCCGGCCAAAATGGGTCGGCCCAACCAGGCCGATCGGCCATGAGGGCACCACGACCAGGCACGTAGAGGAACGAACCAGGGAGCACTTGGTCTTCATTTTCTTTGAATCTAATGCTCCTAAATGACTCTCAATTGCCCTCCTAAATTGCACTAAATGTCCTCTAATTTCTCTCCCTCTTTAATCTTCTTTAATCCAGTCCCCACCCTCCTCCTATATAAACCCCACTCGAGGAAAGTTCAAAGTTTTCAACTCATCGTACCTCCATTTTCGTCCAAAATTCTCCTCAATCTTCTCCACCCAAATAGACCTTCAAAACGATCTCGGATCACGGTGGCTTGAAGACGGAAGTTGTTCCCCTCGTCAAGACGGTTCCATTCCCGCTGGTTTCACCTCGTTTCGTTCATCGAGCAGAGAGAAAAACGCGGTCAAAGTTTCAGATCTTAGAAGGTATAATCCATTTTATGGCCACCTCATTGCTCCAAACACAATTTCCTTTGAACAGTAGATAAATCTAGTTGTTATCTACAACTTTCATGTAGAAAGTTTTTCCATCCGAGCAACTTTTTTTAGTCAAATCTGACATCATCATGACATCAGCGTAGTCAACAGTCAACTCAGTCAGATTAGTCAAAGTCAATTTCAGTCAATTTCCGAGTTTGACTTTTCCAGATTTTAGTACAAACTCGTATAATTTATAGAAACAGATTTAGAAGTCTAAAAGTTATAAATTTGGTATCCCTGAAAAGCTGAGATTCTGTAGAATCCATTTCCGCAATAATATTACTTATTATCTGTACAAAAAATTTATTTATAAATTAAATGGTTTAATTGGTCATTTTCACCATAAACATTATATCTTTAGTTCTGTATATCCAAATTTAGCAAATAATATGTCATTGGATTCACAAAAACGAGTAGAACACAGTGGAGCCATAACTCGGTATTTTTTATTCTGTTAAAATCACGTTTTATACATAACCATTTGTGGAGTATTTTGAGTATAAAAATTGTTGTGTAAATTATTTTTAAGTAAATCCTTTTAAAAATGGTTGTAAATTGAACCCTATGTACAGTAAAACCGAAATATAATTTTATTCTAGTATAAATAATACAGTGGCAATTATTTAATAAGAATGGCCTTCCCAACTATTAGAAAATGTTGCTAATTGCTACAATTGCCCAAATGGTTGCATTTGTAATCTTGAAAATATAAAATATTCATAAATCACTTAGTAATGTTCAGAACCTTGTTATAAAAATTTGTACAATAAAAATTGCCATCTTGCATGTTTGCATACTTTGCATGTTTTTTGTGTTGTCATTAGTATTGATCTTGTGTATGTTTTGTCTTGGTTGTTTTGCTTGATAGATTGTGTTTATTGTCAAGTGTGTTATTGCGAAGAGTGTACCAACACCACCAAATACTAAGGCAGGTGACACTATCATCCATGTTCTACTATTTTCACTACACTTAGTGGTATTTTTGTAGTATGCATGATAGGGATACTATGTTACTATGCTATGCTATGTCCTATTAGGATATCATTTATATCTTCCTTAGTGGAAACATCATAGTTGTAGTATGCTTAGCCCTGCTATATACTTGGGGTGGAATACCATGTTATGAATATATGAAGTGTTGGAAAAATATATGTTTTATATAATAAAACAAGTACTCAATGAATCACCTGGGTGGAATGAGGATACTCAATTTTGGACAAGGTGGCAACAAATGGAACCATGTTTATATGGCTATCTTTTTGTATGTGCACTAGAATAAAACCACCTAGGGACTTAGAGATTGAACATGTTTCTCGTACAGTGGCTTCCGTGTACAGCCACATGCTAAATGGGCTCTGGCTTAGTCAACTACATAGTGGAAGACCCTTGCATTGGCATCTTCGGGTTAACTAGAATTGTGTATTGGAAATATATCCTTACATTGGTGCCTGGTAGACAAGCTAGCATTGTGTATTGGGAGGACTTCTATGCAAAGACTTTGTCACATTCTCGATCTGCCGATACTCCATTTGGTGTGTACTTATCCAGCGGCCACTGGTGGCGTCAAGACGAGATTGTGTCATGTGGGTAAAGTGTACAACTTCTGCAGAAGATCAAATTCTAAGTACTTAGTCATGTCCCCGGTTACGGATAACTCTGAGCAACTAAGGCCTGAAGCTATGGAAGATTTCGACATTCCAATTTCTCAAAGTAAAACTTGATGGTGACAATAAGGGATTAGAAGCACTTGGAGTTTTCCAAGGAGTTCAGAAAGATTTGACAAAAGATCAAAACTATTTTGAAAAGATAGGATAAAACTACATTGCTTTCTGCAAATAAGCCTAAACCCTACTTAGACAAATATGCATGTAATGATAGGATCCACTTATTTCTACATAGTAGTGAAACTTGCCAATACAATTCAAATGTATTGACCCTTGTGGCTGCAACTTATTATGTTGCAGGTTTGTTTGATGTTAGTGAAGTGTGTTGAATAGGATTACAAGTCTACAACCAACATGATTGCCTGTGGCACTTTGAAGATGAAGGACCCCATGCTATAGTTATTTCTATTGCATTGTAATGAGATAGCCAAATGAGCTATGTAAGATGTAATGAATTATTTTATTCCTGGTTATAAAGTTGTATTATGACCTTTGTTTCTTGATATTACATCTTAATTGTGGATGCTAGCTATTGATCCAGGGACTAGCATTGTAAACACAGGGATCTCTACCTTATTAAAGGTTGGGACCTCTACAGTCATCCAGACTATTTTCTGGCGTTGTTGCCGGGGAGTGAAGCACAATTGAAGAGTGGAACTGGTAAAGGAAACTTCTACTGTGAGTACTGCTTTTTATTTCTGTTAGTTACTTTGTTTCCAATATGGATAACCCACTTGGTTTTCTATTTGGGAAAACTACTACCACTGCTAGGGTAGTAGATGAACCACCACCTGTTGAGATAGATCCTTTTAAGATACCTACAAGTATTGTTGATCGTGTTATGGATAATTATTATTTAGGGGATGGAACTGTCCATCCTGGAGATCATTTTTTTTATCCATGAATTATGCAGGTTGTTTAAGTGTGTAGGTATCACAACTGAACACGTGAAGAAGAAGTTACTCTCTATATCCTTGAAAGGGAGAGCTGAAGAATGGTATAAGCTGCTGCAGAATGGGCAATCCATGGAATGGGAGGAAATAGTACCTCTCTTTTATTCTAAATTCTATCCTCCTAGTGAGATTCATAAGGATAGGAATCTGATATATAACTTTTGGCCTCGTGATGGAGAGAGTACAGCTCAATCTTGGGGGAGATTTAAGTTATTAATGCTTAAATGTCCTATTCATGAACTCCCTAACAATATTATTATCAATAACTTTTATGCTAGGCTTTATCTTCATGATAAAGATTTGCTAGATGCTTCTTGTGTTGGATCATTCATATGTATGAAGTAAGAGGCTAAATGGGACCTCCTAGACCGTATTCAAGAGAACACTGAATCTTGGGAGAATGACAAAGGAAGAAAGTCAGGTATAAACTATGATTATAAATGCATTAAATATTTTATGGGAATTGATGACTTCCGTGATATTAGTAATGAGTATGGTATTGATTCCCAAAGTATTGCCAACTGTTTTAAGGCCTTTGCCTCTTACATAGAAATTCCTAAAAAGAAGTGGAATAAGTACCATGCACCTTATAAAGATTTGTTAGTCATGTTCCTGTTAGAAGCACTGAAGTTTGTACTATTGGTCATATTTTGCCTGAACCTTATGTTGAGAAAATACCTTTCCCAGCTAAGGTAGAGGAGTATTCTATGATGATTAGTGCAAATAACAAAGGTACAAAGAAACCTGTGGAACTTGATGAGCAAATGAATAATGAACCTGTGGTAGCTATTGTGAAAGACCCTGTCACTAGAAATATAGAGGATGAGCACATTGTCTTCTATGAAGACGCTTCTAATATTATCTCTCATCCTAGTAAAGCTAGAAAAGCTAGTGTCCCTGTGCTTTCTGTTAAAATTGGTGATCATTGCTATTATGGTTTATGTGATATTGGTGTTAGTTCTAGTGCCATTCCTTATGAGCTTTACTGGGAAATTATGCATGAAATTGGTCCTTGTGAGCTTGAGGACATTGATGTGGATATTCACCTTGCTAATAAGGAAACCATTTGACCTATTGGTATTGTAAGAGATGTGGAGGTTCTCTGTGGTAAGATTAAGTATCATGCTGATTTTCTAGTGCTTAACTCAGCTGCTAGCAAAACTTGTCCTATCATTTTTGGTAGACCCTGCTTGAAAACTTCTGGAGCTATTATAGATTGTAAAAGGGAGAAAGTTTTAACTAAGTTTGATGGAGATTCTTATGAGTTTAATTTTCCAAATTTGCTAAATCTCCTTGTGAAAATAGTTTGCCTAATAAAGATTTCAGGATGGAACAACTTGCTTCTATTTATCTAGTATATGATCTTGGACCTCTTTTTGATGACTGTAAGTATGCTCATTCTGATGATAAAGTTGTTGCCAGTGACAGTTATATTGTCAACTTTATTCAAAGTGCTACTGAAAGTTATTATGAGAGAGGGAAACATGGTTTTATGCATCTCAATAATATTAAGTTTCCCTGTTTTATGTTGAAAGCTTTGAAGTTGCATTTGTTTTGTCTTCCTATGCTAGTGGCTTTTTGTTTCAACAATTTGTTTTCTCATGATACTCCTTTTCATAGGAAGTGGGTTAGACTCAAATGTGTTGGTTATTTGCTTATTGATGCTCTCTTTCACTTCAAATATTTATCTCCTATGTGAGCATCTTTGAAACTAGCAAGCCTAACTTAAAGGCATTAAAGAAAAGTACTTCTTAGGAGATAACCCAATAGTTTTGTCAAGTCTTGGAAGTTGCTACCTCAGTAATAACCGCTCCTTATCCATTTTTTTGGTTTTTGTGTCAAGTTCAACTACTTTTGAGAAGTAGGGGAGTTGTGAAAAGTGGCTGACCTGGGGCAGATTTTTGTGCTGCATTGGAAAGATTCGTGAGGGAGCTCAGTACTTCGAATGGAGCTATATTTTTCTGTGCTTGTTCTCCAAGTTGTTACCAAACTTTCATTAGTTTTGCACTTTTTGATTTGAGCAATAGAAGGTTTTCGAAAAAATCAATCTTTACCTGCTGGTCTGTTTTGACAGAATTCTGCCGTCACTTGCATTTGCCTCTTATATTGATTCCCTTCCAGATTCTTTTGGGTTTTTGGAAAGGAGTTGCTACAGTAGCTTTTGTTTTGATGGATTTCAGTTGAAATGTGAACCTAAAGGTTTATTGTTTTTGCTTACACTAATGTTGACATTGAGGTTTTGTGTGAGATCTTGTAGGAAAGGAATTTTCAGGAGATGGAGAAAAGGAATCTGCAGAGTTCGTCTTTGAATAGGTAAAAGTGGTGAAAACAGAAGGTTCGTGAAAACCTTATATTTTTATATTTTTTATGTTTTTATTGCATACGGAAGGTTACGAGACAAAATAGAGGAGGAAACGGAGGCCAGGGTGGCCCCACCCACCCCAGGCACGGGCCCTAGCTGGCCGTGCCTGGAGGGGGTGTGAGCCCCCTGAGCTCCGGCTCCGCCTCGTGTTCGCACCAGTACCTTCCTTATGCATTGAAACTTCATAATATATAACCCCTGGATCCCCCGAGGTTCGTACATCGTGTTCTCGTTGTGTTTTCATTTCGATATGTTTCAGTCAAGAAATCTTCTCAAAGTTTAGAGAACCATTGTATCCACCAACGACAAAGGCAATAAGCCCGATGAAGATGACCCTCGAAACCCCAAGGAGGAGGATATTTTGGTAGGGGATGAATAAGACATGGAGGAGGACAAGCATCCGAACACCCGCGCTACCGTCACAAGCATTGGAGTGGTGGCAAACCCTACCAAGCTTAGGAGGACAGCACGGATGTCTACAGGAGGGAGAACTCCGCATCATATCCTCGCTCCACGGTCACGTCCTCCACGTACCAATAATCCCTTCCATACTCTTATACATGAGCAACAATACCAACAGGTGCCCAAAGGGAACTTGCCCTCGGTTTGGGATCTGCCTCGTTCTAACCATGTAGGGGGGAACACACTAAGAAGGAAGAGTGGGGAAAGAATAAAAAACACTGGGATTCTCGGTCCGATATGATCATGAACCATATTGAGCAAAATTCGGAGTTGATTCGTACTCTGACCTTCGAGATTAAGGATTTTAGGAAACTGACTGAAGAGCTTATCAAGAGAACACCACCACCACCGAAGGAGTAATTCGTCATCAGGTTTGGCATCCCCTTGGCTTGTTCCAAGCTTGGGGGAGTGTCGCGTTATCACATTATTATCTTTTATCTTTTACCTTTTTAGTGGATTCATATGTTTGGTAGAGAAGTTATTTTATAGGTTGGTTTGCATGCGTAAGTATCTCTCCTTTAGTTGGTTATCTATGTATCCCTTGGTATGAGTGCCTTTATGGAATATTAATGAGAAGTCTCATCTTTTACTTTTTGCACTTTTTATTTTAGTTTGCAATCTCTATTATATGATTGATCTTGTTGATCAGTATTGGCATCACTTTGGGAGCATCAAGTAGATCTAAATTGGTTTTGGCAAACCGAGCTCTGGTCAGTAGCAACACCTTTCGAGGTTTGAAAGGAAAAGAGAAAAAGCTTACAGGTATTTTGTATCATTTATTTTCTTTCTTGATTGGCTCATAAGCTTAGTATTATTTATTTAAGATCATTTGTGTCTTCAAGGAAAATTGCATGTTTGGCTTTATCACTTGTAGGTTTGCTTGTTTCTTTCAACTCTTTTGCTTACTACCAAGCCTTGCTGGCCAAAAACCTGTTTTGAGAAGGCATACTTCTCATGCATCCAATCCCTTTGATCCAAACCTGTGCCATTTGTGTCCACCATATCTACCTATTAGCATCATTGCTATTCCAAGCAAATTCTCAAGCTTCATCTATCTTTCGAATTAAAAATTATTTTGTTATGTGAAAACTAGTTAGTAAATCTCTCACGAACTAGTTAGAAAAGCTAACTAGTTAGAAAACTAGTTAGCTTTTTGTGAAACTGTTTGCCAGCTATTCTCTGACCAAGAACAAAGTTTGCCAATTCCAATTATGATTTATCTTTATGCATCTCTATTGTGACTCATGTACTTGTTGCAAGATAAGTTATATAATGGTGACTTGCTTTATTCTATGAGATGTGCAATGGTAAGTGTGACTTCTTGTGTATTCTTTTATCGATACTTCACTCCATAAACCTGTGGACATGTTTCCTGAGCTCAGTTTTCGCTTGGGGACAAGCGAAGGTCTAAGCTTGGGGGGAATTGATACGTCCAATTTGCATCACCTTTCTATATCATAATTTGCCTATATTCATTGATATATTTCACATTAAGAGGTGTTACTTATGTCTTTTCATCTGTTTTTGCATGTTCGATGATTCTTGAAGGATGAACTGCCGGAGTCAGGATTCTGATGGAAAAAAGGTGTTTTGATGCAATTTCACGAAGATCAGAAAAATACCGGAAAAATTATAGAAAATTATATTTTCCCAGAAGACGAAGGAAGCCAGAAGGGGAACTGTAGATGGTCCACAGGGGGCCCACACCCCCCAGGCACGGGCCACCCACTGGCCGCGCCTAAAGGGGGGGTGGCCCACCTACGGCTCTGCCCTCTCGCCTATATCTTCTTCTCGGAACCCTAATACATGGGGAGTGACCACAGAAAGATTCCGCCGCCTCTACGGGGCGGAAAACACCGAGAGAGAGAAAGAGCTCTCCGGCAGACAGATTTCTGCCAGGGAAATTCCTTCCCAGAGAGGGGAGATCGTCGCCATCAACACCGTCATCAAGCTATACTTCATCGGGATCATCATCATCATCCACACCATCATCTCCACCAGCACCATCATCACCACTCCATCCCGCTGTAACAATTGTGTTGAATACTTGCATAGTTCTTAGGGGAAACTTTCCCTGTGTTGATTACTATTGTAGTTGATGCTTGTGAGTGGAACCATTGGGTTATTGTTTATGTTCATATTATTATTCATCACCATATCATCTTTGATCTTGATCCATATGATTTCTTGTGAGTAGTTCGTTTAGTTCTTGAGGACATGGGAGAAGTCATGTTGTTAGTAGTGGATTTGTGTTGAGATATTATTCAATGGTTTAGTATTTAATTTGTGGTGCTATTCTTCTAGTGGTGTCATGTGAACGTCGACTACATGATACTTCACCATTTATGGGCCTAGGGGAATGCATTATGTATTTGGCTACTAATTGTGGGGTTGCCGGAGTGACAGAAACCTGAACCCCCATTAGGACACCATTGCACAAGGGAGTGTAGGATCTCAGAGTTTAAGGCTCTGGTTAGGTTTATATCTTAATTGCTTTCCTGTAGTTGCGGATGCTTGCAGGGGGTTTAATCACAAGTAGGTATTAGTCCAAGTAAGGTCGATACATTAGCACAGGTTCACCCACACAACACTTACAACACCAAAGAAAGGTACTCAGCTATTTGAAGCGAAAGCACTTGACAGAATTCCCATGTGTCCTCGAGAACATTTGGTCCTTATAAGTATTTCCACCGGCTTGTCCTTTGCTAAGAAAGGATTGGGCCACTTGCTGCATTTGTTCGTTTTCTTTATTACTTGCACTTTATTTCTTTGCTTTATCATAAAATCCCTAAAAATCAGTTTGCTAAGTATTTACAGATATTTCCTGCTCCATACCACTAGTCAACACCTTCTTCTCCTCGTTGGGATCGACACTCCTATTTATCAAAAGTACTACGATACACCCCCTATACTTGTGGGTCATCATGCATGGACAACAGAGGCCAACTCTAAGTCATGCGTAGGATAGTTTACTTCATGATTCTTGAGTTGTCTCGAGGCATAAGCTACCACTTTTCCTTCCTGCATTAATCCTCCACCCAATCCTTGGTGAGATGCATCACAATAAACTTGAAAATCTTTCTCTAGATCTGGCAAGCATAACACTGGTGCTGACACTAATCTCTTCTTCAACTCTTGAAAACTGGTTTCACATGCTTCAGTCCATTCAAACATCTTTTCTTTATTTAGTAGTTTTGTCATCGGCTTAGATACTTTTGAGAAATTCTCGATGAACCTTCTATAATATCCTGCCAAGCCTAGGAAACTACAGACCTCTTTAACTGCTTTGGGAGATTCCCACTCTGTTACAGCTGATACCTTTGCGGGATCGACAGTTGTACCATTCTCAGACACAATATGTCCAAGAAATCCAACTTCATTCAACCAAAATTCACATTTACTAAACTTGGCATACAACTTGTGTTCCCTGAGTTTCTCAAGAATCAAACGCAAATGTTCTTCATGTTCCTCATTTGTCTTGGAATAAATCAGTATGTCATCAATGAATACAATAACAAACTTGTCAAGAAACTCCATGAACACCTTGTTCATCATGTTCATGAAATAAGTTGGTGCATTAGTTAGTCCAAACGACATCACTGTATACTCATACAATCCATATCTAATGGTGAAAGCAGTCTTTGGTATATCTTGTTCTCTAATCTTTAGTTGAAAGTAACCTGATTGAAGATCAATTTTTTAGAACACACGAGCTCCTTATAGCTGATCAAAGAGATCCTTTCTTCAACTATTCTCCAAGATGTTTCTTGAGCTCTTTTAACTCATCCACTAACATCTTGTAAGGTCTCTTTTCTATGCGTCCAGATCCTGGCAGTAAGTTAATCAGAAACTCCACATCTCTATCTGGTGGCATCCCCGGTAATTCCTCCGGAAACACATCAGGGTACTCCTTTGCTACTGGTCACTATCTAGGCTAACCCCCTTAAGAGAATTTAACTTACTTCCTTTGGTTTCAAAGTTATACTTGAACCTAATCCATTTCTTTTCTGGGGTTGTGAGTGTAATAGTTCGTCTGGCACAGTCTATTACTCCCTCATAATGGGTCATCCAATCCATGCCTAATATTACATCCAATCCTTGGGATTCTAGGATTATTAGACTAACTGGAAACTTGTTCTTTCCAAACTCTAGGACTAGTTGGTGACATCCAAAATTTACTATCATCTCTCCACCTAGGGAGCTTACTTTAATAGGACATCCAATTGTTTCAGTTGGGAGTCTATTTTTGTCTACAAATGCTCTTGAAATGAAAGAATGCGATGCGCCGGTATAAAAAAGGATAAGTGCTGGAAAGGAATTAATCTTGAACTTACCAATCATAGCATCAGACTCCTCTTGGATTTCCTCCACATTGATGTGATTCACATGACCCTTTTGAAAGTGATTTGGCTTGTTAGCCCCATCAGTCTTCTTTTCTGGGCATTCATTAGCATAGTGCCCTGTTTTCTTGCACTTGAAACATTCAACTTGATTGATGTCTCTCTTTGCTCGCTGATTCCCATTTCCATGTCCATTATGGTTACTCTTGTATCCACTTTTGTTGTTTCGGTAATCCCCATTGTTGTGTCCACGATGTTTATTGCCATCGTGGTGGCGGCTATTGTTGTGGTGGTTGTTATGATTCCGGTGCTTGTGGGATCCAGAACTTCCACTACCTTCACCATAAGAACGCTTGTGAGATGATCCTGGTCCATGCTTATCAAAATGGTGTTTCCTCTTCCTATTCTCAACTTGCTTCATCTTGCTTTCTAAGATAGTATCTTTGTCACACAGAGATTGATAAGTTGGAACATAAGCAACAGATAGTTGCATGGACATTTCATCATTCAACCCTTCAAGGAACTTCTCTTTCCTCTTTGCATCAGTGTCAACATCGTCCGGGGCATAGCGCGACAGATTGTTGAACTCTTCAATATTTAGCAACACTGCGATGGCGTTGTTTAAGGTTGTGAAGTTCCTTCTTCTTCAACCCCATTACTCCTGAAGAGATGTGAGTAGTGCGTAATCCATCCTCAAACATTGCCCAAGTCACTTCTTCAATAGGGTTAGTGACTTGAAAGTTATCCCACCAAGTAGCTATTGGTCCTTCCAGTAAGTGTGCTGCAAATCTAACTTTCTCGGCATCAGTGCAACCAACTGTGACTAAGTCCTTGTTCATGGAGAATAGCCAATCATTTGCTACCATGGGATCAGTTGTACCAGAAAACTTAGCAGGTCTCAACCTTATAAACCTCGTGAGCATATCAAAAGCTGGTGGGTTGTTCTGGTTGTTGTTATTATTATTGTTGTTGTTGTTGTTGTTGTTGTTTTGATTCTGGTTCTGATTTGCCATAAACTGAGTCATCATCTGCATCAGCTGTGTCTATGTAGTCATCAACTGTTGCATCTCATTGCCATTTTTGTTGTTGTTGGGATTGGCACAACGAGGAGGCATATTTGGTTTCAATAAGGATAAGTAAATATAAATACCCCATAGATCCTAACATGCACAATACAACATATAACAACAATCACAAACAAGCAATCACATGATAAACTTTAGGGTTCAAAACATCACAACAAGTTTGCAAAGATAAATAATGTACTAGCATAGTCATCCACAAGTTGGCATGATCAATGTGACTCGATAATAAAACGATAAGATAGATAAATAGATATCACTACTCCTCCATGTCAACTTCCTCCTCCACTAGCGCAAGTCCTGCTGCGTCGAATCCTGCCTTGTATTCCTCCAAGCTTGCAGTCAAAGCATCAGCATTCGCCTATAGCTCTCTCTTCTATGAGTGCAGCCTCTCTATCACCTCGTGATCTGCCTCTAACTCAAGGTCCTCAAGCTCCAACTTAGTCTCCATATCCTTAATCTTCTTGTTCCTATCTTGGATCATATTCTCTTAGCTCTTGAACTTCTTCTCTTGCCCTTCAAACTTCTTCTCCATCTCCTTGATGCGCTCCTCTTGCTCCTCGACGGCCTTGTCCTTCTCCTTAAGTTGTACGCTTAGCTCATCATTTCCAAGCATCACATTGGTCCTATCAGTATCAAGGTGCCTAATGAGGCTCTCTAAGTCCTAGAGGTAGTGTCGCACATGCTTGATGGTATCCATAATAGCCTCTTCGTCCTCGTCACGTCTTCCAAAGAAATGGAAGTAGTGGTCCTTGAGCTCGGCAGAGTGACGTCCACATAGGCGTCATATCATCTTCTGCATGGTGACATCGAGGCCCCTCTCTTGGTCATCATGGAGTATCTTGAAGACAATTTCCTCTGTTGGAGGCTCTGTTTGGCGTCCTGTCTGAGTAACCTTGAATCCCCACAAGTCCTTCCTTTGAAACTTCCTGAGTTGAAGTCCCTTGATGGTAGAGATTGGGAGAGAGAGTACATTGACGAGCTACAAAATGCGAGTCCCAAAGCAAGATCCCTTGAACTCCTCGGCAGTGCTGTAAACAAAGCTAGGCATCTATGCATAGGGTGGAGAAAAATTAGAAATAATGCAAGTCTAGAAGAAAACATAAAGTAGTAATAGATACAAAATGTTTATAACAAAAGCTAATAACATTCAAGAAAACATTAATCCACACAAGTAGCGGCATGCATTATTCAACTCAAGCATCAAGGTTCAATCACAACTTAGACAAATTTTGCCATACCACATAGGTCGGTATGATCAAATTATTAACGCGAGAAAACGCCAAGTGTGGTGGTCCAACTATAGGATACGTCGCGTCCTTCACTCACTAGTCAAGGTAGCTATCTAGGCATCCTTGGTGGCAATCTGCTTGTCTTGATCACACGACTCACATGCTAAGTCTATAATATCCCTCCTTAGTTATTTTATGGTGGTATCTAAGTCTTGGCTATGTTTCCTCTCCTCTCTAAGATCATTCTGACTGTTGAGCATTCTACACTTAAGTCTTTCTCCAAGTTCTTCAATGGAATTCCATGCTGCATTCCTTGCAGAGTCAAAGAATGACATATGCATTTCGGAGTTGGTGACCATGCAGAACCCTGATTCATTGTGGTTATCCTCCTTATTTTTATATAAGTGGAGTTGCACCCACCAATACTCTTCTCCTTCATCCATCACCGGAAATACCTTATACACAGCTTCACCATTAATCCCCAAGATGATCATGAGGTTCTTGAGTGCCTTGGGAAATTCCGTCTCACATTCCAGTGTCATAGTCATTGGTGGTCCCTTCCTGACGGATTCGTTGATGGCGGCCATCTACAAAAAGAGATAAGAAAGAAGATTAGGAGAGGTTTTACGAGATGAAAAGAGACAAGTGTAAAATTCATAGTGGTGTTGAATTTTCCTAGTGGCTTCCTTAATCTAATCCATCTTAGGGTCACAATCCTACAGGCAACACAATGCTCTGATACCATCTGTAAGATCTCACCCAATAAGGTAGAGATCCCTGTGATTGCAGTGCTAGTCCCTGGATCATTTAGCTAGCACCCACAGTTTAAGATGAAGTACACAGATACAAAGGTCATTATTACATCGTAATTCCAGGAGTGCATAGTTCTTACAACTCACTTAGCCCAAGGCTAATTTATTTAGAGTTCTCAATACATAGCAAAATAATAAATTCTTCATCTTCATGTGCCACAGGAAAACATGTCGAGTGTAGACTCGTAACCCTACTCACCATCAGAGTAACCTGTAACATGATAAGTTACAGCCACAAAGGGTCCATACAGTTGGAATTGTATTGGCAAGTGATACCATAGTTGTATAGTAGAGCCTAACAACTACATGAATTTGGCTAAGTGTGGATCTGGATGGATTTGCAAAAAGCAAGTTTTATCCTACTAATTTGAAAATACTAATTTTTGTTTGCAAAACACTAAGGAACCACCAATAGACATTGGTGAACCTCTACCCTTGTTCACCCACAATTTTAACTTAGAGAAATTGGGATGAGGAGATTCTTGAATGGTTTCAATGTCTTTGACGCTCAGAATTGTCCATAACCGGGGACACGGCTAAGTACTTAGTTTTTACCCTCTCGAGAGGTGGTGCACTTTCCCCAGAAGACTCGACAAACATCGAGACAAGACTTTTCAGAAACAATCCCTCAGACCACCACGGACGCGTTCCATCCTATCAATTCTACCACCTACTGTCCGTCTGGCTGAGTTCTCACAAATTAGTTGGTCAAGGCAGAGCCCATATGCCATGTGGTTGCACTAGAATCTTCGCGACACAAACATCTCAAATCTCTTTGTTCCTGGGTGGCTATCCACAAGTGTGATGCACCAAGGTAAACCATAGAAATGGGCCCTGAGTAACCACTCAACACAATCCATACAAGTCCCAATCTACCCAGGTGTTTCATCAACAATAGTTGTTTTGTTAGTAAAAAATATATAGGTATAACTTTCCATAACATCATAATATGAATTTCCACCCACTAATTCTAATAGAAATACTAAGCATTCTATCATATGATGTCTCCTAACTTAGGAAAATACTACCAAGATATAATCTATAGGATTTCCATAGCATAGCATTATACTTGAAACTATCATGCAAGTCCTACCAAAATATCACTAATGCAATAGGTAAAAATAATAGGACATAAGATGAAATATCACTTGCCTTGGTAGCTAGGAGAATAGGTACAATCCTCATAGTCACAAACTTCACAATCCACATAATCTACACAACAAATCAAACAACAAAAATAAACAATTCAATATAGCACTAAAAAATAATATGAATGCATGCAAATGCAATAATATGAATTCCAAATTTTTTTAAAACCAAATCTATAGTATAGAAGATAAAGTATACTTTCTGAAGTGTAAAGATCACAAAAACCACCTAAAAATAATTTACACAATAATTTTTATAGCCAAAATAGCCCTAAACAAGTCTCTGCTTAAAACTCATTTTTTACAGAAGAAAGTGGACAAAGTAACGCCAGAGTAATAAATTTCACATTTTCTGAATCCATAGACACCAAATTTCCATTTTTCTGATTTGTAGAACAAAAGTTATGAATTTTATAAGTTTAAACATCTAACAAATGATTTCTGGATTTAAACAGAAAATCCCTGCCATGCGGCGCAATCTTATTGGCCGGTGCTGCTTCGCGTGGATCAAGCGCGTGAGCCGTTAGATCAAATTGAAATCGCACGGCTCAGATCTGCAGATACCTCTTCACCCTAGTTCTAATCCTAGCCGCTGGATCTAGATCCAGCGGATCCAAGCGCACGGCCAGGAACTGACGGCGCAAATGGCGAGCTGCGGCGGCGACGCGCCTGACGACGGTGCTCTGGCGGTTCTAGGGGTAAGGGGAAGGGCGTAATGCATTATCGGGGTCGCGGAGATGAGGTGGTCGCAGTGGAGGTCACGGGCAAGGAAGGGGCACACTGGTACGGTTGGGATTGCTCGACGGAGTTGCGCTCTACGTCGGGTGCTTGGAGTCGAAGACGAAGGCGAGCCTACAGAGCACAAGACAACAAATGTAGGGCATCAGTGGATGCACCAGAAGATACCAAGCAAGACAGTGTGAACCAGAGGGCAAGGGGGCACATGGGCTCACCGGAATTAGTCGCTGAAGCTCGTCGGAACGGCGGTGGTGCGACTCGAAATTTGCAGAGCCTGGGGGCTCTCCGGGGTTGCTGAGTGAGGGGAAATGGAGAGGGTCGGTGGGGGTTTAAGTAGCGGTTCTCGGGGGAAAGAATCACGCCGGCAATCAAGCGCTATTAAGAGAATTGAAACGGGGAAGAAACGACAGAGGAGCGGGCCTGCGGCGCGGTGATTTGGGGACGACAAGGTGACGTGGAGGTGGGGCCCGGGTGTTAGCGAGTGGGTGCAGCGCGGTGCGGTGAGAAAGAACATAGGGGATAGGGGGAAATCCGGGTGGGCTGCTGGGCCGTGACAGTTGGCTGGTTGGCTTCTTTTTTTCCTCTAATCTTTTTCTATTTTTGTTTCCAATTTCTATAAACCATTTGAACTAGCAAATTATTTCCAAATCACTTCAAATTTTCACCAAGTTTTGATAGGTGAACCTAGTGTTCGGAAATGTTTTTAAACACATCAAACCACTAATTAAAACATTTTAGGTAAAATAAAAATAAAAACACATGCTTTACCCTTGCATATAAAAGGGATTTTAAAACTAGGGTTTTGCTAGGTTTTAAAGTTTGAAATTTTTTGTGCAATGCACACATGCCATGATGATAAGAATTCAATGTTGAAGTTTTTGTGTTGATGGAAATTTGGGATGTTACACTTGGGCATTATAAGTGACAATGGTACCATTTCAAGAACTACACCTTGGATGTGTTCCTTAGTGATGAGGGGATCAAGCATCAATATTCGGCTCCATATACCCCTCAACAAAATGGTGTGGCGGAACCATGATTGCGGAGTTCAAGTCTCCATATAAATTTTAGGCCAAAGCTATCTCAATCACTTGTCATATTTCCAACCGTGTTTATCTTTGCAAGCATTTGTACATGACTCCATATGAGATCCTCACCAGCAATAAGCCAAGAATTCATTATCTTCGTGTGTTTGGGTGTAGATGCTTCATTCTAAAGAAAAGGTAACCGGTTTTCTAAATTCGAGTCCCGTTCTATTGAAGGTATATTTTTGGCTATGAATTGGATTCTCATGCTTATAGAGTGTATAACAAGTCCACCGGGCAAGTTATAGTCTCTTTTAACATAAGGTTCGATGAGCATCAAGGCTCCCAAGTGGTGAAAATTAATCTTGGTGATGTAGGTGATGAAATTCCTCCTCAAGCCATAAGAAGAATAGGTGTGGAATTTTTCCACCCCGTTGAGGAACCCCTTGTGGTGGAAGAAGGACAATGCTCTACTCATGTGGATCCCTCAACTACTCAAGATCTTCATCAACCCCATAGCCATTAAAATTCTAACTCATCATTAAGGTTAAGTTCAAGTTAATGATGGGTGTGTATCACCCCATATGTACCAAGGTCAAGCTCATTAAGATGGACAAGGTCAAAACGTCTAGCAAGATCAAGAAGAGGAGAAAGATCATTTTTCAAGGTCAAGACAAGGACCAAAATAGTGGTGATGACCAAGTAGCTTCTCAAGAATCCATTGAAGAAGCTCAAGCTTGTAGTGAAGTAAGAAGGATCGCCAAGCTTGTTCGAGAAGGACTTACCATTGAAAATGTTGTTGGTGATCTTGAAAGGGGAATTACTACTCGTAACCAAGTGGCTAACTTTGTTGGCCACAATAGTTTCATATCATGTGTAGATCCCCACAAAGTGTATGAAGCGCTTGAAGATCCGGATTGGCTTGAAGCCATGTATGAAGAGCTTCAGAACTTAGAGTGCAACAAATTGTGGTCATGAGTGGAGAGACCCAAGGATTGTCGTAATGTCATTGTAACAAAGTGGATCTTCAAGAACAAGTAAGATGCAAGCAGGATGGTCATTCGCAAGAAGGCAAGATTGGTGGCTCAAGGCTTCTCCCAAGTCGAGGGTATAGACTATAGTAAAACTTTTGCACTCATATTGAGTCTATCTGTATCTTGATTGCATATGCATCCCATCATAACTTTAAGTTGCAACAAATGGATGTTATGAGTACATTTCTTAATGATACCTTACATGAGTTGGTGTATGTCAACCAACCTCTGGGTTTTGAGAATCCCAAGTTTTCAAATCACGTCTACAAACTTGATAAGGCGCTCTATGGGATTAAGCAAGCCCCTCGTGCATGCTATGAGCACCTTAGAAAGTTGTTGGTAGACTGTGGTTTTTAAGTTGGGCTAATTGACCCCACTATTTTTACTAAGAGAGTTGGAGGAAACTTGTTCATATGCCAAATATATGTTGATGATATTAAGGAGAGAATTCCTTATTTGGCCCTAGTGAAAGTTTCAGTTCCTTATTTAGCCCGCGGGAACTTTTTCTTCCCTATTTGATCGTGTATTTTCATTTACTTCCTTGTGTGACCCTCCCATTAGTTCTGTTAGTGTCTTCCGTTAACTTTTTTTCTTGGACTTATGTACCCCTGCCTCTTCAATAGTCAAAGAAACTGAAAGAATAACACGGAAATACACACGTATCTTCGTATGACTAACTTTATACAGTGGAGCCGTCCGTAAAACCCATCCAGAAATTAACTTGTACCAATACGGGCCCATTCAGGATTTAAACGGGTACCAATTGAACCAAGTTGATATACAATGTGCCAAGTTTATTACTTTTATCTCACTGACTGAAGCAAGTGGATAGATTCGATGCCACTAGAAAGCCCGACCTCATGTCAGGAAAAACTGGAATGCCGTGCGTGACTGTGACTCCATGCCGCTTCTTCCACGTCTATAGTATGATCCAACACTAATGTATGCACGCTCCATGTCTTAGACCTTATCGTGCATATAAATAGAGCACGCCCAGTTTATATGCTAAGCTAGCTAGGAGTAGCTAGATAGTACTTTTTTTAAAACGAGGGAGTAGCTGGATACTCAATTCGGATAGAAATTAAGAGATAGCTACTACAGCCATGATTTCTCGAGGACCAAGTTTTTCAACTCAAGTCAGTTGCCTGACCAAGTGTACGCGTCTTAATTAGTTTCTCGTATATGACTAAATACATCACATAATTGTTGGTTTAGTTTTATAGTACAATTTTTTGGTAACAAATAGACCAGGGGCAAAAGCGTCTTTTTTGTCTTGCTATTTAACACCATTAGAGCTTAGAATGAACTAGAGGGCCATATAAGGCATAAATTTTGAACAACGTGTCAAATAGGGAAGGGAAAAAATTTCATGGCCAAATAAGGAAGTAAAACTTTAAATAGGGTCAAATAAGGAATTCTCTCTAATATTTGGTTCTCCTAACAAAGCTTTCAATGATGTATTTTCTAAGCTAATAACCAATGAGTTTGAAATGTCTATGATGGAAAAATTGCAATTCTTTCTTGGATTTTAAGTAAAGCAATTGATTGGAGGTATCTTCATTAATCAAGCCAAATACATTCAAGATATGCTCAAGAGGTTCAAGTTGTCGGATCTAAATGGAGTCCAGACTCCTATGCATCTCAAGTGTGATCTCACTCTTTATACTAAGGGTAAAGATGTGGATAAAAAGGTATATCGATCATGATTGGTTTTTTGCTTTATCTTTGTGCATCTAGACCGGATATCATGTTGAGTGTTCATATTTGTGCACGGTTTCAAGCCTCCCCAAAATAAAGCCACCTTATGGCGGTCAAGCGAATCTTTAGATATTTAGTTGATACCCCAAACTTTGGCTTATGGTATCCCAAGGGCTCAAGCTTTATTCTTCATCGTTTCACGGACTCGGATTGGGCAGGAGACAAAGTTGGAAGGAAATCAACCTCCGGGGCTTGCCAATTCCTTGTTAGGTCCTTGTTGTGTTGGTCATCTAAGAAGGAAAAGTGTGTCTCCTTGTCATCCTCCGAGGCCGAGTATATTGCGGCCGCTAGTTGTTGTGCACAATTTTTGTGGATGAGGCAAACTTTAAAGGATTATGGTGTCACGTGTGACAAAGTGCCTCTTCTTTGTGATAATGAAAGTGCCACCAAGATCGCCTACAATCCGGTGCAACACACAAGAACGAAGCATATTGATATTCGTCATCATTTCATCCATGAGCATGTGAACAATGGAGATATTGACCTCTCTTATGTGAGCACCGATAAGAATCTTGAGGATTTTTTAACCAAGACCCTTGATGAGAAGAGAATCAGAGAGTTAAGGCATGAGCTAAATATCACATTTTCGAGCAATGTGGCTTCAGAACATGCACCCTTACCCATGCATTTATATGTTATTCTATCTAGATGTAGGCATGGATATAGGGGGAGTGAGGTCCGAATTGATTGGGCTATCCCTCCCCCCATTATGCCCAAAGTGAGAAAGTCATCCTCTTAATATCATTTGCAGAAAGCAATAATTTATCCTATCTTTTCAAAACAGTTTTGTTCTTTTGTCAAAATCTTTCTGAGCTCCTTGGTACACCCCAAGTGCTTCAAGTCTTTGTCAAAATCTTTTTGAGCTCCTTGGTACACCCCAAGTGCTTCAAGTCTTTGTCAAAATCTTTTTGAGCTCCTTGGTACACCCCAAGTGCTTCAAGTATTTTGTTGTCACTTTAAAGTTTTTCTTTTAGAAATCGGAATGTCGAGATTTCCCATAGCTTCAGGCCTTAGTTGCTCAGTATTGTCCATAACCGGGGACATGGCTAAGTACTTAGAATTTTTATCTTCTGCAGAAGTTGTACACTTTACCCACATGACACAATCTCATCTTGTTGCCACCAGTGGCCGCTGGATAAGTACTCACCAAGATGGAGTACTGGCAGATTGAGAATGTGACGAAGTCTTTCCATAGGGTCCTCCCAATACACAATGCTAGCTTGTCTTCAGGCACCAATGTAGGGTTCCAAGTTCCCTCATTCCAGTCAACCTAAAGACAGATGCATGGGTCTTCCACTATGTAGTTGACTAAGCCAGTGCCCATTTAGCATGTGGCTGTACACGGAACCCACTGTACGAGAAACATGTTCAATCTCTAAGTCCCTGGGTGGTTTTCTTTTAGTGCACAACAAAAAGAGATTGCCATATAAACATGGTTCCTCTTGTTGCCACCTTTTCCAAAACTTGAGTATCCTTGTCCACCCAGGTGGTTCATTGAGTACTTGTTTTATTATATAAAACATAAGTCTTTTCTCAACTTCAAATAATCTCAACATGTATCCTTTCTCAAATATAAAGCAGGGCTAAGCATATAGCAACTACATTGTTTTCACTAAGGAATATATAGGGGAATCCTATTAGGATTTAGCATAGCATAAAGTATAGAAATCCTTTTCATGCATGTTTTCAAAATCCACTAAGTATAATGAAAATAGTAGGATTTTAGATGATAGTGTCACTTGCCTTTTTGGTAGGGAATGTTGGTTCACTTCTTGATCTTGCTAGTATCACACTTTTCTAACTTCACTACAAATCAATCAAGCAAACACAATATCAACTAGCGTTCCAACCAATAATCAATCAAACAAATCATCACACATAAAATAATAGAAACAAAGTCATGCATGCAAGCATGCAAAAGATAGTTTTATTTGCAAAGGTGGTCTCTACTAGGCTCTAAACATTGTAAGGTTCAAAGTGGTCATTTTCTAAAGTGGCGAAAACCATTTGCAAAAGGGTTTCATCTATAAACCATTTTTAAATCAAATCATTATTTCATGTGGTGAAAATGCTTTTGGTGAGGTAATAATTTTTATAATGTTCACCAAATAAGTTGTTAATTCTCAAAACTTGGTGTTTAGGGTCAGTAGGTTTTAATCAAACTATTTTCCAAAAGGTTTTACTCAAAATTCATTTCCATAGCAAAATCAATATTTTTATTTGACTGGAAATGAGCTAATTCAATTATTCAATCCTAATCTTTACCAAATACATTTTTAAATCCATAAGTTGGTTCCTAAGGTCAGTAGGTTCACCACAAACCAATTTGCAAAGATTTCAACCTCAAAATCATTTTGGAATAATTTTTATAACCTAAACAAGCATACACAAGTTTCTGCAAAAACAAACATTTTACCAGAAGCTTTTTACTAAACAAATTGCATGGTTTGCTAGGGCTTGTTCCACTGATTCCATTGATATAAAGTTTGTAAATTTTGGACGTGTCGATCAAAAGTTATGAGGTTTACAAATTTGCATCTAAATCAGATTCTAAAATCTGTTTTAAACCAACTAGTGCCACGCGGCGCAATTTTATTGGACGGTACCGCTTCGTGCGGATCAACCTCTGCAAACCGTTGGATCTCACTTAAATCATACGGCGCGGGTTGACTCATACCTCTTCGCTTAGTTCTAATTCAGCCAGACGATTTCGATCTAACGGCTACAGCGAGGCTACCAGAAACTGGCGGCGCTGCACGGCGGCAGACGGCGGTGACGCTCGGCTAGCGGCGTTGCGGCGGTTACAGGAAGCAAAGAAGGAAGCGGGGGTGCTCACCGTGCTCGCGAGGTCGAGGTGATGCTCGAGGTGGTGTTGGTTCGTCAAGGGGCGCACTAGAGCGGAGGGGATTGCTCGCCGGAGACGATGGCGGCGGCGGGCGGTTCTGGTGGTTGTCGAGGACGATGTTGCAGATCACCCCGAGGAAGAATAAGGGCATGGTTAGATGCGGTTTGATCTGCTGATGAAGTGAGCATCAATAGGAGGTGCCGGGGCGGTCGAAACTTACCAGGGGAGGTCGCCGGAAAAAGAAGCAGACGCGGCGGCGCTCAGAGGTTGTCGAAGCCGAGGCTCTGGGGCGAGCGCGGGCGAACGAAAGGCACAGGGAGAAGCGCCAGGAGGTGAGGAGCGAGCTCGTGTGCTCAGGAAGGCAAGGGCGGCAGGGTTCGGCCGGAATTGCTCGGTGAGGCTCGCCGGAGCAGCGGCGGTGTAAATCCGATTCAGGGCAGCCTGGTGGCTCTCGTGCAGCGGTGTTTGAGGGGAAGGGAGGAGGAGACAGAGGCGATTAAAAGGGCGTAGACGTTGGAGAGATTTATGCCTCCATTGACGCGAATTGATCGCTGCAATTCAAGACAGAAACGGCGAGGAGTAATCGGTGCGGGTTTGAAGACGATGAACAAGAGGGGTGGGGCCTTGCTGTCAGCGAGGGAGATAGATAGGGAGAAGGTCCACTCCTCGGTGTCTGAGTGGGTTAGTAGGTAGGTGCGAATCGTTTTCTGCGGGGAGGGAGGGAGTGGGCTGGTTGGGCCTTGTTGGGCTGGACAGTTAGGCTGCGTCCGTTTCTATTTTTTTTATTCTGATTGCTTTTTCTTTTTCTAATTTGATTTCCTGTTTTGAATTTCAAACAACAAATCAAACACCCAAATGATTTCAAATCTTTGCCAAACTTTGTATTGGTTTTTGTTTTGTTTAACCACACAAATCAAAGTCCAAAAATAAAATAATATTTTTATTCTTTTAGGATCTATTTAATAATTAAATAAATAGTCCTTAGTTATTTATTCAAATAGGATTTGTTTTATTTAAAATCTCCATTTGAAATCTCAATATTATCAAAACCAAAACAGTAGGTTTTATTTGAAAATATAAGATACTTGGAAAACTTGTTTAAAAATAAAATAACAAGTTTTAGTGTTTAATTAAAATGGGAAAAGTCCTTACTTTAATAAAATGGGATATTAATAAATCCTCCTAATTTTATTTAAATAAACTTTTACTCTTTTTATCAAAACAAAATATTTTAATTCAAAAGCTTGGCCAAGGTTTAATTTGGCTTTATAAAATAATCCTTATTTATAATTCTATCTTTGCTTTTGAAAACCAAATCTTTTTATTAAAAGATCCAAAAATAGTAATTCTACTTATTTAAAATTTTCTTTATTAAATGTTTATCTTTTCAAATCCCTTTAGGATTTGTTTGATCAAAAAGGTTTGAAGGTTTCCAATTGGAATCAAAAGTTTCTTCTCACCCTGAAAATCAACAAATTTTTATTTTATTCATTTATTTTTCACATTACAAGATTTGGAAAATCTTGGGATGTGACATATGGGCAGGTGAGCCTGGCGATGGGGAAGGTGCTAGCGTGCAGAGGGAGGCGAGGGGTGGCCGTGGTTCGCCGAATTTTGCTGGAGAAGGTCACCGGAGCAGAGAAGCTTGAGCTCGAAATTCCGGCAGCCTAGTGGCAGAGGGGAGGCGATGTTTGGGGGGAAAGAGAGAGCGGAGAGGGGCGCTTATATCCGCGTGATCACAGCAAGGAATTACTCGGCCATTTACGCGTATTGATGCCGGCAGTAACTCAGCAGCAACGGCAGGGCGACGAGGTCGCGAGATTGAAGACGACCGCGTGGCAGTGGGGTCCATCTGATAGTGAGGGAGAGAGAGAGAGGGCGTTGGGTCCACTGCTCAGCGTCTCTGCGGGTGTGTTCGCGCATAGAAAACGTTTCGCTGAGGGGGGAAGAGTTGGGCTGCGACTGGGCCTTGCTGGGCTTGCTTAGTTGGGCTGTTTTGTTTCACTTTTTTTTATTCTGTAAGCTTTTTCTTTTTCTATTTGATTTTCTGTTTTGATTTTCAAACAACAATTCAAACTCCAAATGAATTCAAACTTCCACCAAACTTTGTATTGATTCTAGTTCTGTTTAACAACACAAAACAAAGTCCAAAACAAAATAATTTTTATTCTTTTTAGGATCCATTAATAATTAAATAAATAGATCTTAGTCATTAATTCAAATAGGATTTAATTTATTTAAAAGCTCTATTTGAAATCTAAATAACATCAAAAATAGTTCAGTAGGTTTTATTTGAAAATATAAAACACTTGGAAATCTTATTTAAAATTAAATTAACAAGTTTTAGTGTTTATTTAAAATGGAAAAGCCTTTACCTTAATAAAATTGGATATTAATAAATCCTCATTATTTTATTTTAAATAAACCTTTACTCTTTTTATCAAATAGAAATATGTTATTTCAAAAGCTTGGCTAAGATTTAATTTGGCTCTATAAAATAATCCTTATTTATAATTCTACCTTTTCTTTTGAAAACCAAATCTTTTTACTAAAAGATCCAAAAATAGTGATTCCAAATATTTTATCTTTATTGTTTATTTATCTTTTTAAATCCCTTTAGGATTTTTATTTGATCAAAATAGGTTTTGATATTTCCAATTGGACTCAAAAAGTTTCTTCTCACCCTGAATTTCAACAAAGTTTTATTTTGTTTATTTAATTTTCACATTTCAAAATTTGGAAAATTTTGGGATGTGACAGGCTACCACCCTTAAAATAAATCTTGTCCCGAGATTTGAGAAGGCTAGAGGTTACAACTTGGCTTCAAGGCAACTAGGGTTCTACCACCCTTAAAATAAAGTCTCATAGGGATACATTGATGGTTCACTTGCCTATGGTGTAAGATCCCTCCTTATTAAAGGAAAGGATCCCTGTGATTGCAATGCTAGTCCCTGGATCAATGCTAGCATCCACAGTTTAAGATGAAGTACACAGATACAAAGGTCGTTTATTACAGTCATTCCAGAGATAAAACATAGTCTTTTACAACTCAGGGCCGAAGGCCTAATACAAGAGTTTATGGAATAAGTAAATAAACATAAGTCTTCATCTTCATGTGCCACAGGCAAGCATGTTGAGTGTAGACTCATGACTCCTATTCATCATCAGAGTAACCTGCAACATCATAAGTTACAGCCACAGAGGGTCAATACTTTGGAATAGTATTGGCAAGTGATACCTTAGTTTATTTTAAAGTGGACTATAATACTATATGCATTTTGGCTAGGTGGAGCTTGGCTTGCTTTGCTCAAAATAGATTTTTCCTTAACATTTGAAAAACACTAAGTTTTTGTTTGACAGAAAACTTTCCCAAGGCATCTACCAATCAAAGACTGAAGATCCTTTCCAAGGCATCTACCAATCTAAGACTGAAGATCCTTTAACCCTTGTTCACCCACAAGTTTTATTTAGAAATTTGAGTGATGTGATTTTTGAAGCTTCCATGTCTTGATGCTCAAATTGTCCTTTACCAGGGACATGGCTAAGTACTTAGGTTTTACACTCTGCAGAGGTGGTGCACTTTCCCCACAAGACTTGGTTTCCCAAGACAAGATCCTTCAGAAGCCTTTCCTTAGTCAAATGGACGCGCTCCAACCTATCAATCCCACTACCACCAACTGTCCAAGAGACTAAGTTCTAGCAACCTAAGATCATGGCAGAGCCCATAATGCCAAGTGGTTGCACTTGAAGCTTCTCAACATTTGACATCTCAAATCTCTTTGTTCCTGGGTGGCCATCCACAAGTGAGATACACAAGCCAAGTCCATGGCCTTGTGAACCACTCAACACAAACCATTCCTTCCATTCCACCCAGGTGATTCATTAACTTAGTTGTTTTGTTAAATAAAACACAAGTCCTCAGACTTAAAATATTTTCCATAGTGTGAATATATAAACCACCCTTGTTTTCTAGTATCTAGGCTAAGCATGGCATGGTAACTTATCCTTAGGGAATTTTCCTAGCAACTCTACCATTCTAATCTACATAGGATTTCCCATCATATCATTTGACTAAAGTAGCATGCATGTCTTAGCAAAATATCTAATGCAAGTATAAAATATAGGAAGGGAATATTCATGAAGATATCACTTGCCTTGGTAATGTGGAGAGTAGCACTCGTCACAATCACAATCACTAGCAAAATCTACACAAAGATTATAGCACACAATTACACACAAATATATACAAACAAACAAAATAATATGAATGCATGCATGCAAGAATCTACTAAGTGGTGATTTTTGAAAACTCTACCAAGCAAGTGCAAGTTTACAGAAACTTAACATGTCACAAGTTTGCCCACTAAACATGTTTAACCCTAAAACAATTTACTAAACTAAATCCATTCACAAAATAGCCTTAAACAAGTTTCTACAAATAAAGTCATTCTAATGGTTACTATTTGCTAAACACTTTGGATATTCAGAAAGGTCTTGCTTCACTGAATCCAACGGTATAAAGTTTGCACAAATCTAACGTGGCATTCAAAAGTTACACCAGTTTGAAGTTTGGATCTAATTCTGGTTTTAAATTCTGTTTTTGAATTCAACCTAGCCACGCGTCGCAACCTCACTGGTGCGTACCGGTTCGCACTAGATCGAGCTCCACAGCTGTAGGATCTAAATGAGATCTGGCGGCTCAGACACGCGCATACCCCTTCATTTAAAATTCTATCCTAGCCCTACGATACAGATCCAACGGTCTAAAACATCAAGCCAAAATCTGGCGGCGCTTATCGGCTGCGCGCGGCGGAGACGGTCGGGCGATGGCGGCGCCGGCGATACAGATCGCTAGAAGGATAGGGAAGATACTCACCGAGACCGCAAGGACGTGGGGGTGCTCGACGTGTGGTCAGCTCGGCAAGGGGCGCTCAGGGTTGCGGTAGATTTCTCGCCGGAGTTGGATCTGGCAACGGTGGTTCTGTTCGAGGTCGGAGGCGACGTTGTAGATTACTAGGATGCAAACGGGAGGTGTGGTTAGATGCAGAAGATCACGGAGAGCATGCGTGCGTGAATGACAAGGCTCGGGGCGGTCTGGACTTACCACTAGAGCTCGCCGGAGTTCGTGCAGAAGACGATGGCGGCCAGTCGTTGACGTTGCCGGAGCTACGGGTCATGCGAAGGTAAACGGAGGGTGTCAGAAGAAGCGCAGAGACACACTGAATCATATAGCAAGAACGAGAGGCAGAGGGGAACACGAGGCTCACCGGAATTTGCCGGCGCAGTCGTCGGGACAGCGACAGAGTCGTGCGAGTCGTGGGCGGCCTGGTGGCGTGAAGGCAGAATTGACTGGGGGGGAAATGGTCGCGGAGAAGAGGGGATCTTATAGCCGGGAACTCGACAAGAAACGCCCGCAGATTAATGCCCAATTAAGCTCGGTATCACTGCGGCAACGGTCAGCGGCGGAGATCGTGCACGGACTCAGGGGGAAGACGATGCTGACGTGGAGGAGGCCCGCTCATCAGCGAAGTGCGCGAGGTAGAGGTGGGGTCTGTCTGTCAGCGTCTGACTGGGTGCGCTTGCGCGTGAAAGAAGAAAAGGAAACTCCCCGGGTGGGCTTGATGGGCCTGTTTCACTGTTGGGCCAGATTTCAGCCGCGCGGCCTTTTTCCTTTGAATGCTTCTTTTCTTTTTCTAAATCCATTTTCTGAAATGATTTTGATATGAATTCAAAACCTTTTTGAATTCAAACAATTCTGGGGATTTTTGTAGGGTACTGTGGTTTCAAAATCAGTCAATTAACCATGTGGTTACCTTGCAAGGGCTTGGTCAAGCTTGGGCTTCAAAACAAACAGAGACTTTGCCCCTAGTTTGCAAATGTTTGAAATAGGGGTTTTGAAAATATTTCCAAGTTGAAACTTTGGTTAAATTGCTACACCTAAACTTTCCAACAATGGAGGCAAGCAAACAAGTTCCTAAACAACCAAGTCTCAAAGGGTGATGGCCAATTGAGGTAAATTTGCTCACATGAAATCATAGCACAAACTTCTGTTTCTAAAATGATTTTGAGAAAAACCCTAAATGAATGAAGGATGCAAGGATGATATGAATGAGTTTTGAAATTTGATTTTAGGGATGTTACATATGGGTTCAAAACTTGATATCCAGTCAAGGAATCCTTATTTGACTCTTCTGAGTTAACTAGTTTCTGACATCCACTTCTTCTATCTCTTCAAAGTTTCCATCCATGTCAATGTGGTTCACATGTCCTTTCTGGGTCACATTGGAGTCATGTCCATTGGCTCTTCTAGCATCCTTTTTCTCTTTCTTCTCAGGACAATCTGATGCATAGTGTCTAAGTTCCTTGCAGTTATAGCACTGCAACTGGCTGATGTCTTTCTTCCTGGAAGTGTCATGTTGGTTCTGACCAAGGTCATCTCCATTGTCAGTATCATTTACATTATTCTCACTTCCATTGTTGTTGTGGTGATACTGATGTGGCTTAGAATCTTCATTGCTCTTTTTGAATGAATGCTTCTTTTTTGATGATCCTGAGTGATTCTTGAGTTTATGCTTCCTCTTTCTGTTCTCAACTTGATTCATCTTGTTTTCCAAAATGGTGGCTTTGTCACAGAGTGATTGAAAAGTTGGGACATAGGCAACAGCTAGTTGCAGGTTCAACTCATCATTAAGTCCTTCAAGAAATTTTTCTTTTCTCTTAGCATCTGTATCAACTTCATCTGGTGCATAGCGTGCCAGATTGTTGAATTCTTCAATATACTCAGCCACACTGAGGTGATGTTGTTTCAGATTGTGAAACTCCTTTTTCTTCAAGTACATCACTCCAGGTGAGATGTGAGTTGTTCTGAATCCATCCTCAAAAATAGCCCAAGTCACATCCTCAAGGGGAGTGGTGATTTGAAAATTGTCCCACCATGTTGCTGCTGGTCCTTCAAGCAGAAATGTTGCAAACCTTACTTTTTCTTCATCGGTGCAGCCAACAGTCACTAATTCTTTGTTTACTGAACATAACCAGTCATTGGCTTCCATTGGATCAGTTGTTCCAGAGAACCTTGCAGGCCTAAGTTTCAGAAACTTGGTGAGCATGTCAAGTGTCGGAGGATTATTCTGATTGTTGTTGTTGTTCTGATTCTGTATGAGTGTGGCCATCATCTGCATCGGTTGAGTTTGGCCTATCATCAACTGTTGCATCTCAGGAGTGATGTTGTTGTTTTGGTTGGGGTTGGCACGACGGGGAGGCATCTGTTGGTTTGATAGGGATAAGTATTGGTGGATAGGTTTTAAGATGTTCTAACACACAACTCAAAACCAACCAAGTTCAATCAAACAATCAAGCAATTCAACAAGCAACTATTTACTTAGCAACTTATGAACTTAACTCATGAGTTGAAGGAAACAACAAGTTTTCTTGAAAATAATAACTTAGTATAGTCATACCTCATAGGTCAATATGATCCATACACTAACTTCACATCAATGTTTTTGGTAGGCAATCTAATGTCTCTTGCTTCTCACTTGTAGTCCTTAGTGATGTCTAGGTTGAAGTCCTTGGTGAAACTAAAGTTGAAATCATTTGAAGATGTTGAAGTCATTAGAGTTGATGAAATATTTTGCACATGGTGAAGTCTTTGGCCATGGGGTAGGCTCTGTCCATCAAGTTGAAAAGGAAGAGATGTAGAATCAAAACAAAAAAGGTTGAGGAAAGAGTTTACAAGATTGTTTGTAAATAAGTTTTTGGAACAAATACAACTCCTATTTTTCTAAGGGGTTTTGTCCAATCCTAGGGTTACAATCCTATAGGCAACACAGTGCTCTGATACCATCTGTAACGTTCCCAACCTTTAATAAGGTAGAGATCCCTGTGTTTATAATGCTAGTCCCTGGATCAATAGCTAACATCCACAGTTAAGATGTAATATCAAGAAACAAAGGTCATAATACAACTTTATAACCAGGAATAAAATAATTCATTACATCTTACATAGCTCATTTGGCTATCACATTACATTGCAGCAGAATATCTATAAGCATGGGGTCCTTCATCTTCAAAGTGCCACAGGCAGTCATGTTGGTTGTAGACTTGTAATCCTAATTCAACACACTTCACTAACATCAAACAAACCTGCAACATAATAAGTTGCAGCCACAAGAGTCAATACATTTGAATTGTATTGGCAAGTTTCACTACTAAGTAGAAATATGTGGATCCTATCATTACATGCATATTTGGCTAAGTGGGGTTTAGGCTCATTTGCAGAAAGCAATATAGTTTTATCCTATCTTTTCAAAATAGTTTTGATCTTTTGTCAAATCTTTCTGAACTTCTTGGAAAACTCCAAGTGCTTCAAAATCCCTTGTTGTCACCCTCAAGTTTTAACTTTGAGAAATTGGAATGTCGAGATCTTCGATAGCTTCAGGCCTTAGTTGCTCAGTATTGTCCATAACCGGGGACACGGCTAAGTACTTAGAATTTTGATATTCTGCAGAAGTTGACTTTACCCACATGGCACAATCTCATCTTGATGCCACCAGTGGCCGCTGGATAAGTACTCACCAAGATGGAGTACTGGCAGATTGAGAATGTGACAAAGTCTTTCCATAGGAGTCCTCCCAATACACAATGCTAGCTTGTCATCCAGGCACCAATGTAGGGTTTCAAGTTCCCTTACACAAATCTAGTTAACCTGAAGATGTCAATGCATGAGTCTACCACTATGTAGTTGACTAAGCCAGAGCCCATTTAGCATGTGGCTGTACACGGAAGCCACTGTAAGAGAAACATGTTCAATCTCTAAGTCCCTGGGTGGTTTTCTTCTAGTGCACATACAAAAGGAGATAGCCATATAAACATGGTTCCTTTTGTTGCCACCTTGTCCAACCTTGAGTATCCTTGTCCACCCAGGTGGTTCATTGAGTACTTGTTTTATTATATAAAACATATATCTTTTCAACACTTCATATATTCATAACATGTATCCCATCCCAGTATATATAGCAGGGCTAAGCATACTACTACTACAATGTTTCCACTAAGGAATATATAAGGGTATCCTATTAGGATTTAGCATAGCATAAAATATAGAAATCCTTATCATGCATGTTTTAAAAATCCACTAAGTGTAATGAAAATAATAGGACTTGAATGATAGTGTCACTTGCCTTTTTAGTAGAGAATGATGGTTAACTTATTGATCTTGCAAATATCACACTCTTCTAATTCCACTACAATTCAATCAAGCAAACATAATTTCAACTAGCATTCCAACCAATATTCAAACAATTTATCGCACATAAAATAATAGAAACAAGGTCATGCATGCAAGCATGCAAAAGGTAGTTTTATTTGCAAAGGTGGTTTCTACTAGGCTCTAAATATTATAAAGTTCAAAAGTGGTCATTTACAAAAGTGGTAAAACCATTTGCAAAAGGTTTTATCTATAAACCATTTTTAAATCAAATCAATATTTTATGTGGTTGAAAATGCTTTTAGCAAAGCAATAATTTTATATTGTTCATCAAATAAGTTGTTAATTCACAAAACTTGGTGTTTAGGGTCAGAAGGTTTGAATCAAATCATTTCACAAAGGTTTTACTCAAAAATCATTTCTAAAACAAAAACAATATATTTATTTGACTAGAAATGAGCTAATTCAAATATTTATTCCTTATATTCACAAAATTCATTTTTAAAACAATGAGTTAGTTCCTAAGGTCAGTAGGTTCACAACAAACCATTTTGCAAAGATTTCACATTAAAATTATATCTAGAACAATTTTTATATTCATAATAATCCTACACAAGTTTCTGCAAATTCAACCAATTTACCAGAAGCAAAACATTAAACAACATGCATGGTTGCAAAGTACTTGTTCTACTGATTCCATTGATATAAAATTTGTAAAATTTGGACATGTAGAACTAAAGTTATGAATTTTTCAAATTTGCATATCAATCAGATTCTAAATTCTGTTTTAATCTAAACCTTGTCCACGTGGCGCAATATAACTGGACGATACCGCTTCGGGTGGATCGAGCTCTCTGGACCGCTGGATTTCATTTAAATCATATGGCTCAGATGCGCACATACCCCTTCATTAAGTGATCTGTTCCTACGCGTCAGATCTAAATCAAACGGTGCAGAACCATGCGACCAAATAGTGGCGGCGCTGCGCGGTGGCGACAGGCGGCGCACGCTCGGGCTGCGGCGGTGACGGCGGTACAGGATGCAAGAGAGGTAGCGGGGGTGCTCACCGTGCTCGCAGAGAGGTGCTGAAGCTCAACGTGTTCACGATGGGGCAGGGGGCGCACTGGAATGGAGGAAATCTCTCGCCGGAGTTGGTGGCGGCGTCGGGCGTCTCTGGAGGTCATCGGGAATGGAGCTACAGATCGTGCCAAGGCAAAACAAGGACACGGTCAGATGCGTACAGTCCTGGGGATCTTAGGAGTATCAATAGGAAGGCTCGGGGCGGTCTGCTCTTACCAGGAAAGTTCATCGGAGCAATGGCAGACGGCGGTGGCGAGTTGAGGTCGAAAAAGCCGAGCTTCTAGAGCACACGGGAGCGAACTGGTGCTATGGGCAGGTGTGCCTGGCGATGGGGAAGGTGCTAGCATGCAGAGGGAGGCGAGGGGTGGCTGTGGTTCGCCGGATTTTGCTGGAGAAGGTCGCCGGAGCAAAGAAGCTTGAGCTCGAAATTCCGGCAGCCTAGTGGCAGAGGGGAGGCGATGTTTGGGGGGAAAGAGAGAGCGGAGAGGGGCTCTTATACCCGCGTGATCACAACGAGGAATTACTCGGCCATTTACGTGTATTGATGCCGGCAGTAACTCGGTAGCAATGGCAGGGCGACGAGGTCGCGAGATTGAAGACGACCGCGTGGCAGTGGGGTCCATCTGACAGTGAGGGAGAGAGAGAGGGCGTTGGGTCCACTGCTCAGCGTCTCTGCGGGTGTGTTCGCGCGTAGAAAATGTTTCGCTGAGGGGGGAAGAGTTGGGCTGCGACTGGGCCTTGCTGGGCTTGCTTAGTTGGGCTGTTTTGTTTCACTTTTTTTTATTCTGTAAGCTTTTTATTTTTCTATTTGATTTTCTGTTTTGATTTTCCAACAACAATTCAAACTCCAAATGAATTCAAACTTCCACCAAACTTTGTATTGATTTTAGTTATGTTTAACAACACAAAACAAAGTCCAAAAAATAATAATTTTTATTCTTTTTAGGATCCATTAATAATTAAATAAATAGATCTTAGTCATTAATTCAAATAGGATTTAATTTATTTAAAATCTCTATTTGAAATCTAAATAACATCAAAAACAATTCAGTAGGTTTTATTTGAAAATATAAAACACTTGGAAATCTTATTTAAAATTAAATTAACAAGTTTTAGTGTTTATTTAAAATGGAAAAGCCTTTACCTTAATAAAATTAGATATTAATAAATCCTCATTATTTTATTTTAAATAAACCTTTACCCTTTTATCAAATAGAAATATTTTATTTCAAAAGCTTGGCTAAGATTTAATTTGGCTCTATAAAATAATCCTTATTTATAATTCTACCTTTTCTTTTGAAAACCAAATCTTTTTACTAAAAGATCCAAAAATAGTGATTCCAAATATTTTATCTTTATTGTTTATTTATCTTTTTAAATCCCTTTAGGATTTTTATTTGATCAAAATAGGTTTTGATATTTCCAATTGGACTCAAAAAGTTTCTTCTCACCCTGAATTTCAACAAAGTTTTATTTTGTTTATTTAATTTTCATATTTCAAAATTTGGAAAATTTTGGGATGTGACAAAGCTTCCCTAGGTCCAGCTATGCCCTGTATTTTCCACGTTACTACCAAGTGAAAATCCGGTACTACCGATGTCGAGTACTACTGGACCCACATTCGGTACTACCTGTCAGCGTTCATGGTTAAGTGCGGGTCGGGAGGGGAGGCACCCCTCAGTGCCTCTTTTTATCCCTCCCATATCCCTCACCTACCTTTGTCGCCACCTCCCCTCTCCGCCGGATTCTCATCGGATCCGGCCTAAGTGCGTCTTCCCCTTTGCTCCCTACCACCATGGATCCCGGTACAACCCCCACTCCCTTTCCTAGTCTTTCTCCATGAATCTAGATCTTGCATAGATTCATGGTAAAATCCTTATGGGAGTGGTTCTAATTCATGAATATCCACATATAACACTTCATGTACCTTGGAATCGCATTTTACTGGATATTGTGCTCACCTTGTGGCTCGGATCTACCAGATATGCGCATTGCTCCACCATATCTGGTAGTACCGAAAAAAAATTCAGTACTACCGGTCATGTGCGGTAATACCTCTTGCACATTTGGTACTACCGGTTGTAAGCGTACTACCGCTTACTACCTCCGGTACTACCAGTCCCATTTGACCCCAACTTCCTGTTTAAACTATGATCTTGCGTCTCTTTGTTTTGGGACCTTGTTCTCTTATCCCCCTGCTATTATCCCTCTTGCTTTAACAAGTGTAGGTGGCTTGGGTGGTGCTAGGAAGCGCTCAAAGGCTCGTCATGAGATCAAGGAAGAGTGTGAGTTTGAAGAGGAATTCATGCCCCAGCCTAGCAATCGCATGAAGATCAAGTCCTCTCGGGGTGGTCGTGGAGGAGGCACCAAGCAGTCCTCAGGTCGAGGTCGTGCTCCTCCTCCCCCTCCATCTCAGGGTGCACCAAGAGTCAAAGTTGTGGGCCATCAGGGCCAAAGCTCTTGTATGATATTTCTGACAAAGAATTTGCTGCTTTGAGGAGTGAGAACCCTTATGTTTCTGCTAGTGGTCGTGATAGCAAAGACAATTTGTTCTACACCGAGTTCTAGGAAAGGGTGTACAAGGAGGTTCTCTTGCATAATGACAAGTTGGTTGTGCCTCAGAAGTGGATTGATATGGTTCACGTGAACAAGAATCTTGACTACTTTGGGAGGCCAAGGAAATTTGTACCAACATTGGCTTGCTTCCTATCATGGAGTTCAAGCAATACTATGATCCCCTTCTTGTGGCTCAGTTCTATGCAACTGTCAACTTTGTCAAAACTCAGTCAAGGACAATGACTTGGATGACTTAGGGAGTTATTATGGAAGCCACTTTTCCAGGAACATTCTTGGTTATGAGGACCGTGGCTTGGCCAACCCCTGTGGATATCATTGCCACACTATTGGTAGACCCATGAAGAAGGAGGTTCTAGCTCCTCTCTATATTCGGGGCAGAGGTATTGTTGGCAAGATCAAGGATCTCCTTCCCACCTATTATATATTGAACCGCATATTCCATGAAATTGTTGCTCTCGGGCAGGGCTATTTTGATGAGATGCATGGCTTCATGGTTGACCTCATGTTCAACACTTTTGTCAATCGTGAGTCCGGTGATCTGATTGATGTGATGGACTTCATTTGGAATGAGATGGTCATTTCCTCGTTCACTCAGAGAGTGCCCCTGTTTGCCCCATATGTTATGGCACTTATCATATCCAAGTGTCCTCCCATTTCCAATAATCTTTCCAACCGTCGGCTTGTGGCTCACAAACACAAGTCCTTGTTGATCAAGAAGCATGCTAAACCTCTCAACATGGATGGTCAAGAGGTTTATGAGGAAGGAAACGTGATTGAAGAGGGCTCTGGTGAAGAATAGAGTGGTCACAGTGGTCATGGCTTTGTTATGTCTCGTCGCAAGGATGCTCCGCCCTCAAGGGCGAAGAGTACTAAATCCAAGCTCAAGAAGGTGCTTTTCTTCCAAGCCGACAATCAAAAGCGTATGTATGAAGCTCATGTCTATGCCAAGAAATTATGCGCTCGTCAGAAAGAAATGATGGAAACCCAAGGTTTGACTGTCTCCAAAGGTTTGGAGGACAACATCACCCCCAAAGAGCAATGGATCTCCAAGCACAGCAACTGGGATGATGATGATTCCACTTCCTCCTTCCGTGACTCGAGGTTCCATGACGATGATAATGATGATGAGGAGGAGGAGGAGTGATCTTCCGGGCGTTATTATTTCCCTTGTCCCTTTTTGGCGTATTGATGCCAAAGGGGGAGAAGTTGCAACATAGGTTGTGCGGTATTTGCATGGTAAAGTCACAATCTCGTTCTTTCTTTGATCTTTTGTTGCTTGTGAACTTTATTTGCCTTGCCTCATATTATTTGTGAACTCTATATGTATTACCTATTATGTACTCTATGTAAGTGGTTATGCTTATGTGGATCCATCTTATGTAATGATACTATCTAATTATCGTCCTTCTAATTCTCATCACATAGTTGTGTGCAAAGGTGTGAGTTTCAAGTCAAAATCTTCATTTCCTTACACCTTTGGTTGGTTTGTAAAATTGAGGGGGAGTGTTGATCCTAGTGTGTTGTGGTGACCTAGCATACCCCTGCATGATGTAGTACACTATAGTCCTTGACATAACACCAATGAAACACCATGAACTAGTATTACATCCCTCAGAGTGGTACAACAGAAACACAGCAGGTCCAAGACTTGACTATAGGTTACAAATCGACTCTTTACAAAAGATCTAGAGAATACTCTTAGTTATAGAGATATAAAGAAACTTCTTACAAAGAAGAACCAGAAATACTCAACTCATAACGATCATACTGATAAGACTAGTATCTAAACTATTGGGCTTGCATTGCTGCTATTGCAATACTCTAGAGAAGTAGGTTCTATGGCTAGATATTGTACTCCTATATAATCAGCAACTTTGTCATCACTTTAGTTGACGTATATCTTGACTCCTTTGACTTCATTGTATAACTTGAGCTTTTGGTGATGATTCCCTTGAGCAAAAAATTGGTGTTGACGTCGTCTTTATTGGCTTCAGAATCTAGCAAGGGTTAAGAAGGTACGGGTGAGTACGAGCGTACTCATCAAGTTTACTAAAAAGGATTATTTGATGCACTAGCTATATCCACATACCGTAGGTCGTAGGCTATGCAGATTTTTGTAAACATTTCTTTAAAGGTTTCTTTTATTCTCAAAAGCTATGTTCGTCAGCCTTCACGGGTTTACCAGAACTTTCGTGGAGTTCCTTCATTGCCGTGTTCGTAGATCCTTCTCGGAACAGGGAGTAACAAGTTACAGTTCGTACACTCTGTAGAGGTGCGTTAGCTTTCCCATGAGAGATATCAAGCTTTATTGCACGGCTGGGAGTATATCCCCATTCAAAATTCCATGGTTTGAGGCCCAACATAAGATCCAAGACAATCACTTCCTTCTCCGCGACCCCGCATGTATCCTTGGTGTACGCCATGCCCACCTATTGAATTATGGCAATGGAAAGTATAGACTGTTTAGATGCCAGAACTACCGTGGGACATTGAGGGTTCCCACCCATATGCTGCATATCCTCTACGAATTACCAACTATTGCACGCTACAAGGATAACAGCCACGACCTGTGCATCCGGCTACATGCGAACATGTGACTTCTACGTCCCATTCCAAATCTCATGGTCAACGCGTAATATACGGCGCAAGAATCACTGGCGACATTGGTTGTTAAACGGAGCTCAGAGATGGATGGAGTACGATGGACACAGGGTGAGAGCAAGGAAAAGGAGAGATGCTAGAGCACCGGTGACTCACCCGGATGTCGATGGAGGTCTCGAGGAGGCCAAGCAAGGTCGAGAGGGAAGGTAAACGGCGGTAGTCATCGGGCTCGGGGAAGGTGACTTTGATGCGCACGATTAAGGCCTTCTTGGCTCGATTCCTTCACTATGGATACGAAGTACACCATGGCAGAGCTTGTGGCATCTTCAGTTGGCCTTGGGGCGGCCTCTAACGGTGGTGCAAGACGGCGACTATGGCATTGGTTTTTGCTTCCTCTGTGTGCAAGCGCCCAGAGTGAAAGAGAGAGGAAATGGATGAGGACGGAAGAGAGGAGGCATGCGGATCTCTTATCCTTCAGGGTGACGTCGGCGACTGCACGAATCGTGGCGCGGGAATGGAGAATGGCGGAGCTCGGTCCAGCGAGCTGCTTCCAATCGGAGGGGAAGACGGCGATGGAAATAAAGTCCGAAAGGGTATGTGGTCCTGGTGGGCTGGTTTTGGGCCATGCATGGGCCAACTTGGGTTGCAGGAAAGCTTGTGAGAGGGGTTGCTGCTACCGCTTGCAAGCGACAGATAGCTGCGAGGAGATTTGGGCCATGGGCCAGAAGTTTTGCTCTGTTTTCTCTTTTCCTTTTACATTTTCTGTTTTCTGTATTTGTTTTCATTTTTTTGTATTCACATTATTTTGGAAATTTCTTAATAGAATTTATTTACTAAATAATGGAAACATATTGAAGTGTATGTAGGGTCTTTTATCAGTCTTTATTATAATAATGTAGTTTCTTTGTTTTCTTTTAATAGGTACTTTCCCTTTTAAATATTTTGTAAGCACCTTGGTTATAAATTTCCTTTACGTAATATACCATGAACTTATTACAGGATATACTCCTATATATTCATGAAACTTGGTCCTCATTATACTCATAGCTTTAAGGGAACTTTCTAATGGTGATTCTGCATTATTATTTGATATATAAATCCTAACAATTACTATGATTAACATTTAATCCCTTGAGCCTAGGTGATATCATGATATATGGTTTATTGCAACTATCATAGAAGTTAGGGTTTGAATTACAAGCTTTTACCATGAGTTTTAGGAGATTTTTATCGATATGGATGAACATTAAGGTTTAAGACATATTGCCTTCATATTTGTGATCATGAATGATATCACCATCTAAAGTAAAATAATGGGGTTGTTCTCTAGGATGGCTTAAGAGAAAGAGTTGATAATGATAGTTTCTAGGCACATATGATTTTAGTGTTTTGAAGTGACAAAGATGAGCTTAAGTGATTTGGCTATAGAAAAGCATCCTTAGACACAATTATAAACTTGAATAGTTGAGCAAGCATTTGGAATGGATATTAATTTTGTTATAGAACTATTGTTGAATGTTTATCAGGAAAAACTATCTCTCCATGCTTCATAATTCTTGATTCCTTGCCGTGGTGGTGTCACGGCAGATGCCATGGGTAGGCTTAAGTTGGGGGCCGAATGGACGCTTGAGGTAAACGGGGAGGGAGTGCATGGTCCGGCCACGCACGATGAACATGATGAACTCTCTAGATTTATGATTTTATTTCTCCTTGGGAACTTACAAGTGCTCCTCGAGTTGTTTTAGCATAGCCCTGTGGCACTAGTTGTCTCCTGGTCGATCCTCCTAAACCCTAGTTATACCCCTCCTTATATAGGCAACGGGAATAGCTAGGTTATAGTTTGGGCCCTAGGGTTTACTGTTTGGATCTTTGTCCTTACTATGTGGGCCGGGTCATGGGCCAGCCCTAGGCCTTTGACCCAGTCAACAAAGCTATACTGCCAACGGTCCTTTCATATGTAGACGCCAGCTCTACGGCATCAACGGTGCTTTATACGTCACTTCTTGCTTTTAGCGTCACCCGACTCCTTTGTTATCACCCGGCGGCGCCCCTCTCTTTTGACCATGCTTTACCATGGTCCCTCCTAGATCATACTCGGAAAGTGGCCACGTGTCCTTCTTGACTCAGCCTTCCCTCGTGAGATCCGGCTTGTCACCAGCTGCAAGATAAACTTCCTTGTCTTGTGCGGGCCGACATACTTCCTATGTCGGCCTTACACATGCCTCGTATCTCAGTCGTTAAAACCCGGCTGGTGGTTTCTTTGACTCGGCCTAAGCAAAGCTAGGCAATGTTTTACCCCTTATGACCCTACCGGGGGTTATTCCCCCGACAGTAGTCTACAAAGCTGGTGAGGCCTAGCAGGTTTTGTTGTTAGGCATCTCCAGGTTCCTTTAATGTATCTGGAACTTCTCTTTTTTTCCCCATATTTCATATGCGGAATGGCCTATTTGGCCCAATCTTGATCTTTGCCGAGTCTTTCAACGCATTGCCGATCTCATCCTTGGTTTAGCGAGGTATTTTTGACCTTTGTCGAGTCATTTTTGGCTTCGCCGAGTCATCTTTGGCTTTTTATATTAACCTTAGTCACTGATAGATTGTAATCATGGCGGTTTGCCTCAAATTTTGTCTCAAAACCTGACAGCACAATGACGGCGGCGCAGTTACTCCTGTCACTGTGGCAGTCCCATCGCGCAGTTCCTTGGGTCTTTCGTTGTGGGATGCAGTGTGTCCTATTTCGTGTATTACGCACATGTGGCGCATTCTGATGCGTCCATTTGCCACGTACACGGACACATCTTGGCCACACGGCACATAGGGATCCCACGCTTGGGGTTTTTACTCCCCCTTAAGTAGGGGCATGGGGGGAATAAACCGCCTTTCCGCTTCAGTTTCCCCCTACCCTTCTTCTTCCTTGCGCTGTTCCAATCTACAACCACTCCATTGTTCTTCTTCTTGCTCACACCACTGGCTAGGCGCTTCCCTTTGCCTTCTTTCTTCTTTGATCCCTTGATGGGTCCTTGGCAGTCCAGGCCGCTTCCAACCGAGGAAGCGCCAGAGGCCTTGGAGTTCATGGACGCCCGTGACAGAGGTGAGGAGGTGGAGGGGCATGAGACCGCCGGCGAGCACGGAACCTGGGAGGTCTTAGAGGTTTCCTCCTGGGAAATCGAGTGGCTTCGTGCTACTAGGCGCATTCCTCTAAGCGTTGGGTGTCGCCTTCCTCTTGGTGAGATTTCTCCCAAGCCTGAGCCCGACGAGCGTGTGGTTTTTCTGTCCCACTTTGAGCGTGGTTTTGCTCTCCATGTTGGTGATTTCTTCAAGTCATTTTTGTCGAATTTTCGCTTGTAAACACATCATCTTCCCGCCAATGCTATTGGCTCCTTGTCTGGCTTCATTTCTGCATGCGAGGGCTATCTTAGCCTTTCGCCCACAGTTCTTCTCTAGGCCAAGTATTTTAATTTTCGCATCCAAGTTGTTCTGGATCCTACTGTCCCCCCTTCTGAGAAGAGGCCTACCCAGTGTGGTGCTGCTAGCATCACGCCTAGGAGGGACTCCATTTTTCCTCGAGTCACGGGTTTAGATTCTTGCAAGACATGGCATAGGACTTTTTTATATGTTAAGAATACTGGGAACAACGATTTCATTCGTCTTCCCCCTTCAAATATGAAGTCCTTAGCAAGGACTTCTGGAAGTTTGACCCGCGAGATAAGTACCCGATGGTGAACGAGGCTCACACTGTTGTCGAGAGGCTTCTTGACCCGAAAGAGGGGTTCAACTTGACTGAGGAGGACCTGATGTGCACCTTCATCAGCCTCCAAGTCAGCCCCATCCAAGCCAGGTGTCATAAGATCTGCTTTATGAGCGGTTCGCATGATCCCACTCGCCACTCTACCCTTGAGCTTCCCAACGACTTTGTTTCTCGCCGAGTCAGCTCTATCTTCAAGCTGACGTTGGCGGACAACTGGACCTGGAGCTGTCCCCCCTTTAGCCGCGATAGACTCGTTCTATGGGTAAGTTTCTGAGTAACTAGATCTTGCCAACATAATTTTTACTCGGCATTCGCTTGACATCTGTTTCTTGTCTTTCTTGTATTAACCTCGTTCTCTTTTCCTTTCGCGGAATCTTGTGCATCAGGTAGATGACAGTACCGTTCCTCCTATTGGATATTACAGTGATCGATCCAACGATGATGAGGAGAAATTTGACTTGGAGTGTTTCATGCCCATTCCTCATGTCGCTGCTGCTTTGACTCCTGGTAAGAATCCTACCCGAAACGCTTTGAGAGATTGGCCAGACGATGATGATGATGATGACTGTGAGATTCTGGAGGTACTTGACCTTTGCCTTATGATTTTGTCTTATCCCATTGAATCTTGCATTTGCTAATGTAGCCGGTAAGCTACATGAGGTCGCTCCTCTCGCTACCTGTGGTCGCGGCAAGATCCTGCTACCAAGCGTGTAAGCGGCGTGGAGCCTCCACCAGTGGTGATCAATCCTCCAAGAAGCACCAGGTCGATGTTTCCGCGGCCCCTAGGTCTGGGACTTCACAGCCTCGCAAGACTCCACGCCGGGTTGGTCGACGCGTGTCGTGTAATCCCGTCGTTTCCGGGTAGGTTTCGCTACTGGTATTCCTCCTTTTTCTTAGGGTGCTTCCCTTATGAGCTTTCTCTTTTGTTTTCAGTGTTGCCATGTCCGTGAACCAGTCTGCCACTTGCATGGCATCTTTGATCTCCAAGCCAGTCTCCCCTGCTCGTGCTGTTCCCGAGCCAGAGATCCCAGTTCGGGTCTCTGCTTCTATGGTTAATGTTTCCGAGCCTCAGCCTGAAGCCAACCCAGTAGTGCATTTTGCGGGGGAGACTCGGCCTACATCGCTAGTAGCCTCTGAAAGTGTCACATCCCAAGATTTTCCAAATCTTGTATTGTGAAAAATAAATAAACAAAATAAATAATTGTTGAAATTTAGGGTGAAAAGAAACTTTTGTTTCTAAATGGAAACTTAAAATCCCATCTTGAACAAACTTTGGTTAATGTTTGAATCTAACTAAATTCAAATCAAGTGGAATGCATTCCTCATAAAATGCATCTTGAAATTTAAACACTTGGAGAATAAACCAAAACTCTAAAACCCTAATGAAAGAAAAACATTTCCAAGTTATCTCAAAGACTAAAGATTGATGCATATAAAATTGGTCAAACAAACATTTCAAATGATCAAGAATGACAAAGGGAAATATTATAAAACCATATAAATTGACTTCATTCAATTTGAAGCCATTAATAAAATCTTATGAATTAAATAAGATAAGGAAATTGTATCTTCAAAGCTAATAAAGCACCTATCTAAAAATCCATACCAAAAGGTGAGCAAATAATCCTAAAGATGTTTAAAAGGATAAACAAATATCAAATAAGATTATACAAATTGGAATCACCAACTTTGGATCTATAAATAAGAAGATATGGATTTTATAAGATAAAGAAAGAAATATTAAATAAGGAATATTTAAAGACCAAATTAAACCTTGGCCAAATCCATAAGCAAATGGAATATAATCCAAATCCAAATAAAATAATGGTTAAGGAATTTTCAAATTAATTGAAAGGGCATTAACCAAATCCTATTCTATTTGAATAAAGATGAAATCCCTATTAGAAATGATTAATTAAATCATGGGAAAATAATATTTGGAATGTACCCAAGTGGAATAAAGGTTATTTAATTAACTCAAATAAGATCAAAGAAAATATTCCAAATAAAATTTATGGAATCAAAACTATATTTAATTCCATTGGAATAAAGACAACTACCCAATTTTAAATGATTAATAAATCCTATTAAAAACATTCCAAATAATTCAAGGTGAATTATTTGACACCCAAATAAACAACTAAAACCTACTGAAAAGATTTAGATTTCAAATGGAGTTTGAAAATATTATTAAATCTTATTTGAATGAATGCAAAGGCCTATTTTGAATAACTAAAAAAACCCTAAAAAGAATAAAATATTTATTCTAAATTTGACTTCAGAATGTATTATTAATCAGTGTTTGAATCCACACAAAGTTGGAGAGAAGTTTGAATTCAAATAGGTGTTTGAAAAGATTAAACAAAATCAAAACAGAAAATAGAAATGGAAAAAGAAAAACAACTAGTACAAAAAAAATGAAAGAATCCAGCCTAGCCCAACTGGCCCAGCAACCCACTTCCTCTCACCCCCAAGCGAACCGTTTTCTCACCGCAGAACTCACGCGCTCCGCCACTGTCCGCTGGACCCCACCCCACACTCTCTCACTCGCTGACTAACCAGGCCCACGGCCACGTCGTCATTGTCCTCACCCGCGCGCGCTGACCACGCCCTCCCCGGCCGTTGCTGCCGATTTATTTGCCGGCGTAATTCGCCTTAACGCCGCGGTTAATCCTCGCTGTGACCACGCCTCCTTAAACGCCCACAACCCCTCTCCATTTCCCATCGCTCTCCCCTCCCTCTCTGCCTCCAGGCCGTTCTAATTCGAGCTGAGACCGCCTCTGCCCCGGTAACCTTCTGGCGGCGATTCTGACGAAGACAGCCAGCCCCACTGCTCCCCAACCACATGTACGAGTTCCCCATAGCCCCCTGAACCTCCCTGGAACCCTGGCTTGCCCGCGCTTGAACCCCAGCGTCGGCAACGATCATGTCTGAGCAGCGCCGCCGTCGGCCCCGACTCCGGCAAGCTTCCCTGGTGAGCACAAACTCCCCCTCGCCCTCTTTTTGATGCTCACTTGTTTTCCACTTGCGTACGAAACTAACGGTACCCTCCATCTACTTTCCCGAGCCCCGTAGCCTCGCCTCCAACGTCGTCTGAGCGCACCCGATGCCGCGGCAGACTCTGACGAGCAATTACTTTGGAACCCGAGCGCCCCTCGACAAACAGAGACCACGTCGAGCTTCTCTGCACCCCTGCGAACCCTGTAAGCATCCTAACTCTCTCCCGCGTGATTTAATTCGTCGGCAACCTTAACCTCTGAGCGCTCCGCCGCTCGCCGCCGCGCCAGCGCCGCCCATCTATGGCTGAGCTGCTGTGAGCCGTAGGATGTAGATCCAAGCGCCGCGATAGAACATAGTCGAAGGGGTAAGTAGCGATCTGTGCCGTGCGATCAAGTTAGATCCTGCGGTCTGTATCTGTCGATCCGCACGAAACGTTTTTGTCCAATAAGATCGCACCACGTGGCCTGGAGTTTGTTTTTAAAACAGAAACTTATCTATTAGATAACCAGATTTGTAAATTGCATAACTTCCAAACCACACGTCCAAATTTTGCAAATTTTATATCAATGGATTCAGCAAAACAAGTACTTTCTGACCATGCCCTTTGAATAGTAAATTGCTTCTGGTAAAATGGTTGTTTTTGCAGAAACTAGTGTAGGCATGTTTTGAATATAAAATTCTTTCTAAAATGATTTTTGTGATAAAACCTTTGGGAAAATGGATTGTTTGAACCTACTGACCATCTAAATCAATTTGTGGTTTCAAAAACATATTTGGTGAAGCAAAAGAATAAATCTTTGATTTAAAGCATTTCTAGTCAAATAAAAATAATGTTTATTTATTAAAAATGCTTTTTGAGGAAACCCTTTGGGAAATGTATTAGATTAAACTCTCTGACCCCAAACACCAAGTTTTATGACTTAAAAATGTATTTGGTGAACCCTATAATGATTGTTGCGTTGCTAAAGGAATTTTCAAACCACATAAAATATTGATTTGGTTTAAAAATGGTTTATAGGTAAAATCTTTTGCAAATGGTTTTGCCACTTTATAAAATGACCAATAGGTGTTTTAAAATGTTTATAACCTATTAGAAACCACTTTTCCAAATAAAACAATCTTTGGCATGCTTGCATGCATTGTTTTGTTTCTGTTATTTATGTGTTGTTTGCTTGAATGGTAGATTGAAATATTGCTTGCTTGATTGAATTGTAGTGGTTTGAAGAGTGTGAGTATTGCAAGATCAAGGAGTGAACTTATATTCTCTACCAAAAAGGCAAGTGATGCTTCATACTTTTGTCCCATTATTTTCACTATGCATTAGTGATATTTCTAAGTAGGACTTGCATGGAATTTTTACTAAGTATAAAATACGCCATGGGAAATCCTAGTAGATGAAACCTTAGTAGAAATTTCCTAAGTTAAGGTTCCTACTACTATAATGCTTAGCTTAGCTAGTAGAAAACAAGGGTGGATTATATATCATGCTATGGAATATTTCTAAGTCAAGGACTTGTGTTTTTGTTTAATAAAACAACTAAGTGAATGAATCACCTGGGTGGAATGGAAGGAATGGTTTGTGTTGAGTGGTTACACAAGGCCCATTCTATGGTTTACCTTGTGTATCACACTTGTGGATGGCCACCCAGGAACAAAGAGATTTGAGATGTCAAATGTTGAGAAGCTTCAAGTGCAGCCACTTGGCATTATGGGCTCTGCCTGGATCATATAGGTTGCAATAACTTAGCCAAATGGACAGTTGGTGGTAGGGGATGATAGGTTGGAACGCGTCCATTCTGGTCTAAGGGAAGGCTTCTGAAAGATCTTGTCTTGGTGAAACCAAGTCTTGTGGGGAAAGTGCACCACCTCTGCAGAGTGTAAAATCTAAGTACTTAGCCATGTCCCTGGTAAAGGACAATTTGAGCATCAAGACATGGGAGCTATCAAGAATCTCCTCATCCCAATTTCTAAGTTAAAATCTTGTGGTTGAAAAAGGGTTGAAGGACCACCAATTTCTATTGGGAGATGCCTTGGGTGATTTTGTAAAGCAAAAACTTAGTGTTTTCAAATGATAAGAAAAATCTATTTTGAGCAATGCAAGCCTAAGCTCCACTTAGCCAAATGCATTTAGATGATAGACTCCACTATACTACCATAGTATCACTTGCCAATACAATTCAAATGTATTGACCCTTCTGGCTGTAACTTATTATGTTGCAGGTTTGTTTGATGTTAGTGAAGTTTACTGATTAGGATTACAAGTCTACAACCAACATGTCTGCCTATGGCACTTTGAAGATGAAGGACCCCATGCTATTGTTATATTCTGCTGCATTGTAATGAGATAGCCAAATGAGCTATGTAAGATGTATTAAATTATTTTATTCTTGGTTATAAAGTTGTATTATGTCCTTTGTTTCTTGATATTACATCTTAACTGTGGGTGCTAGCTATTGATCCAGGGACTAGCATTGTAAACACAGGGATCTCTACCTTATTAAAGGTTGGGAACCTTATAGATGGTATCAGAGCATTGTGTTGCCTGTAGGATTGTAACCCTAGGATTGGACAAAACCCCTTAGAAAAATAGGAGTTGTATTTGTTCCAAAAACTTATTTAGAAACAATCTTGTAAATTCTTTCCTCAACCTTTTGGTTTTGATTCTACATATCTTCTATTTCAAACTTGATGGACAAAGCCTACCCCATGGCCAAAGACTTCACCATGAGCAAAGACTTCAACATGAGCAAAGGACTTCACCAACTCAAGTGATTTCAACCTTAGTCTCTGAAGGGAATATGCCCTGAGAGGCAATAATAAAGTGTTTATTATGTGTATTCCAAGTATATGGTAGATGTTTATTTTGCATGCTATAATTGTATTAATACGGAAACAGTAATACATGTGTGTTTAATAAACAAACAGAAAGTTCCTAGTTATGCCTCTCTCATAAACTAGCTTGTTGATTAACAAGATGATCAAGGTTTCCTGATCATGGACATTGGATGTTGTTAATAACGGGACCACAACATTAGTGTAATGGGGTGATGAACATTCATCCGAAGTATAGCATTACGATCAAAATCATTGAGTTTATATTGCTATAACAACTTACGAAGTGATCCTAATCCTTAGACCATGAGATCATGTCAATCACTAACACCGGAAGAGTTTCTTGATAACATCAAACGTCACACCGTAACAGGGTGATTATAAAGATGGATTCAGAACTAATAAAGTGTTATGTTGAGGCTCATGGATCGAGATTGGAATTTGTTCATCCCGATGACGGATAGATATACTCTGGGCCCTCTCGGTGATATCACATTGATTAGCTTGCAAGCAAGTGATTTAATCACTAGAATGTTATATCACGGGAACGAGAAAAGAGTGCATGTCAGTAACGAGATCAAACTAGGTATGGAGATACCGATGATCGAATCTCGGACATGTAATATATCGTGAAACAAAGGTATTAAGATACTAGCGTAAAAAGATTCCGACGATCACAAGAAAGTCATCGTTGAATGTGTGGGAGTCAGTATGGGTCTCCAGATCCCGCTTCTTATTATTGATCTGAGAGGGGTCTCGATCATGTCCGCATTATTCACGAACCGTAGGGTGACACACTTAAGAGACACCGACATCCAATTGGAGCAAAAGTTTCATGCCGAAAGAATGAACAAGCGCAGGAATTTATTTCACTAGATACCGAAACAGGTTTTCGGGTGAAATTGCATAAAGTGGTTATGCATGTGAAATAGAATTCTAGCAAGGGGTTATTTGTGAATGTTTGTCATTAAAGTAATTGACAAAATTCTGAATAAAATAAAAGAGTTTTATTTAATGAGAGTTTGCATTAAATTTGGTGGAAATTTAATGGGAATTTGAGTGGATTTTTGAGTGGAGAAATTTGAAGGGACATTTTGTGAGTGGAGTGTCCACCCACATGAATGAAGGAGGGGAGAGGGCATCCCCCATGGCCGGCGGCCACCCCCTTGGGTGCCCCCCCCCCTCCTCCTATAAAAGGAGCCCCTCCTCTCACTTGTCTCTCACACCTCCTCGTGAAGGATCTCTCTCCCCCTCTAGAATTTATCCCCCATGGTCTCGGACTAGCGAGATACATGTTCCCGGTGGCTATTCGGAAAGAAAGAGTTGTGCTTCCGCTGCATCGCTGGAGCGAGGAGGCGGAGGTTTCTCGGTGCCTCGAACGTGTGTGCAAGCACGGATGCACTGCTGATTTGCGGCGCTAGGACTTCCTCTCGATCTTGAGATCGGCAAGAGATCGTCTACATCAACCACGAGTTGAACTCGCTAAGCTTTTTTGGTCTTCAAGGGTATGTTCTCGACGGATATACATCCGCCCGTTGTTTGTATCTAATAGATAGATCTTGGTACATAGTTCACATCGTAGGAAAAATTTTGTTTTCTATGCTGCGAACCCTACAGTCTCAACAAAGACTTCAACTTGAATATCACTAAGGCCTACAAGTGAGACAAGTAATGTTGCTCAAGAATTGAAGACTAAGGAAACACAACTTAGAAGGAAACAGCATCACCTTTGAAGTTTTATGACCAAGACACAAGAAATTTTCCCAAGGAAACCATGATCTCATTCAAGAAGAATCAACTAAGAAGGATGGAATGATTTCAAGTGAACCATATAGTTGGACCACCATATTTAGTTGAAGTCAAACCCACCAACTTATGTGGTGTAGAAAAAAATATTTTATTGCCTAAAAATGTGATTGTAACTTGTGGTTTGAGTGGAATGTTTGTTTGTGATTGCTTGCACATTTCTTGAGTGAATTGTGATGTGTGTGATTAGAATTGATTCCTTAGAAATCTTTTGCCTATTCTAATCCCAATCCAACCCAAACAGATGACTACTCCAAGGAACTCCAACATCAAGAATGGTGACAACAACAACCAAGATATCAACATGAGGGAACTCATAGTAACCCAAACCCAGTTGAACCAAGTGACAGCTCAATTTTTAGCCAACACCAGTGAGGTAGATCCAACCATGGAAAGGTTTGTGGAAACCCAAACCCAATTGTTGCATAAGGTGACAGATCAAATGATCAACATGGGAGACAACTCTTCCCAAGGAGTCTATGATAACAAGGATGTCAAGGATGATATACTAGAAGGAACCCAAGCTTGCAATGTTTGTGGAGACAAGGGTCATACTTCCAAAGAGCATGAAGATCAATGCCCCAATTGTGAAGAGAAACATCCAACAGATCAATGCCCCACATCTCAAGCTACTTGTTTCCTATGTGAAGGAAATAATCATGTCCCTATCCAATGCCCCATCTATTCCATAGTTCAACAAAGGAAACAAGGTGGAGTGCAACAACTGATTGCAGACTTCCATGAGAGAACAACTTCTAACAAGAAGGGTGAAGACAAAGGAAAATCTCAGCTTACACCTCCAAGCAATATGACTCAATTTGATGGACCAAAGAGGAGACATATGTATTATCCAAGGAAAAGATCAAGGAGACCAGGAAACTTTCCTACCTTTGAGATAAGATATGAAGAGCATGAACTAGAAGAACTCCTAGCTTTGGAGAAACCCAAGAAGAAGAAGGACAAAAGACAAGTGCAATGTTGCCATTGCAAAGAGATGGGACACTATGCCAATGAATGTCCAGAGAAGAAGAAAAGGTATAAGGATATTAGCCAAGTATGGTGCAACAACTGCAAAGAGTTAGGCCATTATGTGTCAACTTGTCCACAGAAGATACGTGAAGAACTCAATCTTATCACATGTTACAATTGTGGTAACCAAGGACATTATGCAAGCAATTGTCCAGAAAAGATGAAGCACAAGATAAAGCCTATGAAGGATCTCAGCCTTGTCACATGTTTCAAGTGTGGAAACAAAGGACACTATGCAGATGTTTGCCCATAGAAGTATCATCAAGACCCCAAGCAAGCCAAGAAGTAATCTAGGTGAAAAATTTTAAGGGTGGTAGTACCCTAGTTGTTTTGGAGCCAACTTGTAACCCTTGCCTTCCCAAATCTCGGGACGAGATTTATTTTAAGGGTGGTAGCCTGTCACATCCCAAGATTTTCCAAATCTTGTAATGTGAAAAATAAATAAACAAAATAAATAATTGTTGAAATTTAGGGTGAAAAGAAACTTTTGTTTCTAAATGGAAACTTAAAATCCCATCTTGAACAAACTTTGGTTAATGTTTAAATCTAACTAAATTCAAATCAAGTGGAATGCATTCCTCATAAAATGCATCTTGAAATTTAAACACTTGGAGAATAAACCAAAACTCTAAAACCCTAATGAAAGAAAAACATTTCCAAGTTATCTCAAAGACTAAAGATTTATCCATATAAAATTGGTCAAACAAACATTTCAAAATGATTAAGAATGACAAAGGGAAATATTATAAAACCATATAAATTGATTTCATTCAATTTGAAGCCATTAATAAAATCTTATGAATTAAATAAGATAAGGAAATTGAATCTTCAAAGCTAATAAAACACCTATCTAAAAATCCATACCAAAAGGTGAGCAAATAATCCTAAAGATGTTTAAAAGGATAAACAAATATCAAATAAGATTATACAAATTGGAATCACCAACTTTGGATCTATAAATAAGAAGATATGGATTTTATAAGATAAAGAAAGAAATATTAAATAAGGAATATTTAAAGACCAAATTAAACCTTGGCCAAATCCTTAAGCAAATGGAATATAATCCAAATCCAAATAAAATAATGGTTAAGGAATTTTCAAATTAATTGAAAGGGCATTAACCAAATCCTATTATATTTGAATAAAGATAAAATCCCTATTAGAAATGATTAATTAAATCATGGGAAAATAATATTTGGAATGTACCCAAGTGGAATAAAGGTTATTTAATTAACTCAAATAAGATCAAAGAAAATCTTCCAAATAAAATTTATGGAATCAAAACTATATTTAATTCCATTGGAATAAAGACAACTACCCAATTTTAAATGATTAATAAATCCTATTAAAAACATTCCAAATAATTCAAGGTGAATTATTTGACACCCAAATAAACAAATAAAACCTACTGAAAAGATTTAGATTTCAAATGGAGTTTGAAAATATTATTAAATCTTATTTGAATGAATGCAAGGGCCTATTTTGAATAATTAAAAAAACCCTAAAAAGAATAAAAGATTTATTCTAAATTTGACTTCAGAATGTATTATTAATCAGTGTTTGAATCCACACAAAGTTGGAGAGAAGTTTGAATTCAAATAGATGTTTGAAAAGATTAAACAAAATCAAAACAGAAAATAGAAATGGAAAAAGAAAAACAACCAGTGCAAAAAAAATGAAAGAATCCAGCCCAGCCCAACTGGCCCAGCAACCCACTTCCTCTCACCCCCAAGCGAACCGTTTTCTCACCGCAGAACTCACCCACTCCGCCACTGTCCGCTGGACCCCACCCCAAACTCTCTCACTCGCTAACTAACCAGGCCCACGGCCACGTCGTCATTGTCCTCACCCGCGCGCGCTGACCACGCCCTCCCTGGCCGTTGCTGCCGATTTATTTGCCGGTGTAATTTGCCTTAATGCCGCGGTTAATCCTCGCTGTGACCACCCCTCCTTAAACACCCACGACCCCTCTCCATTTCCCCTTGCTCGCCCCTTCCTCTCTGCCTCCAGGCCGTTCTAATTCGAGCTGAGACCGCCTCTGCCCCGGCGACGATTCTGACGAAGACAGCCAGCCCCACTGCTCCTCAACCACACGTACGAGTTCCCCATCTCCCCCTGAACCTCCCTGGAACCTTGGCTTGCCCGCACTTGAAACCATCATCGGCAACGATCACGTTTGAGCATCTCCGCCATCGGCCCCGACTCCGGCAAGCTTCCCTGGTGAGCACAGACTCCCCCTCGCCCTCTTTTTGATGCTCACTTGTTTTCCACTTGCGTATGAAACTAACGGTACCCTCCATCTACTTTCCCGAGCCCCGTAGCCTCGCCTCCAACGTCGTCTGAGCGCACCCGACGCCGCGGCAGACTCCGACGAGCAATTACTCTGGAACCCGAGCGCCCATCGACGAACATAGACCATGTCGAGCTTCTCTGCACCCCTGTGAACCCTGTAAGCATCCTCACTCTCTCCCGCGTTATTTAATTCGTCGGCAACCTCGACCTCTGAGCGCTCCGCCGCTCGCCGCCGCGCCAGCGTCGCCCATCTGTGGCCGAGCTGCTGTGAGTCGTAGGATGTAGATCCAAGCGCCGCGATAGAACATAGTCGAAGGGGTAAGTAGCAATATGTGCCGTGTGATCAAGTTAGATCCTGCGGTCTGTATCTGTCGATCCGCACGAAACGTTTTTGTCCAATAAGATCGCACCACGTGGCCTGGAGTTTGTTTTTAAAACAGAAACTTATCTATTAGATAACCAGATTTGTAAATTGCATAACTTCCAAACCACACGTCCAAATTTTGCAAATTTTATATCAATGGATTCAGCAAAACAAGTACTTTCTGACCCTGCCCTTTGTTTAGTAAATTTCTTCTGGTAAAATGGTTGTTTTTGCAGAAACTAGTGTAGGCATGTTTTGAATATAAAATTCTTTCTAAAATGATTTTTGTGATAAAACCGGAAAATGGATTGTTTGAACCTACTGACCATCTAAATCAATTTGTGGTTTCAAAAACATATTTGGTGAAGCAAAATAATAAATCTTTGATTTAAAGCATTTCTAGTCAAATAAAAATAATGTTTATTTATTAAAAATGCTTTTTGAGGAAACCCTTTGGGAAATGTATTAGATTAAACTCTCTGACCCCAAATACCAAGTTTTATGACTTAAAAATGTATTTGGTGAACCCTATAAAGATTGTTGCTTTGCTAAAGTCATTTTCAAACCACATAAAATATTGATTTGGTTTAAAAATGGTTTATAGGTAAAATCTTTTGCAAATGGTTTTGCCACTTTATAAAATGACCAATAGGTGTTTTAAAATGTTTATAACCTATTAGAAACCACTTTTCCAAATAAAACAATCTTTGGCATGCTTGCATGCATTGTTTTGTTTCTGTTATTTATGTGTTGTTTGCTTGAATGGTAGATTGAAATATTGCTTGCTTGATTGAATTGTAGTGTTTTGAAGAGTGTGAGTATTGCAATATCAAGGAGTGAACTTATATTCTCTACCAAAAAGGCAAGTGATGCTTCATACTTTTGTCCCATTATTTTCACTATGCATTAGTGATATTTCTAAGTAGGACTTGCATGGAATTTTTACTAAGTATAAACTATGCCATGGGAAATCCTAGTAGATGAAACCTTAGTAGAAATTTCCTAAGTTAAGATTCCTACTAATATCATGCTTAGCTTAGCTAGTAGAAAACAAGGGTGGATTATATATCATGCTATGGAGTATTTCTAAGTCAAGGACTTGTGTTTTTGTTTAATAAAACAACTAAGTGAATGAATCACCTGGGTGGAATGGAAGGAATGGTTTGTGTTGAGTGGTTACACAAGGCCCATTCTATGGTTTACCTTGTGTATCACACTTGTGGATGGCCACCCAGGAACAAAGAGATTTGAGATGTCAAATGTTGAGAAGCTTCAAGTGCAGCCACTTGGCATTATGGGCTCTGCCTGGATCATATAGGTTGCAATAACTTAAATGGACAGTTGGTGGTAGGGGATGATAGGTTGGAACGCGTCCATTCTGGTCTAAGGGCAGGCTTCTGAAAGATCTTGTCTTGGTGAAACCAAGTCTTGTGGGGAAAGTGCACCACCTCTGCAGAGTGTAAAATCTAAGTACTTAGCCATGTCCCTGGTAAAGGACAATTTGAGCATCAAGACATGGAACCAATCAAGAATCTCCTCATCCCAATTTCTAAGTTAAAATCTTGTGGTTGAACAAGGGTTGAAGGATCACCAATTTCTATTGGGAGATGCCTTGGGTGATTTTGTCAAGCAAAAACTTAGTATTTTCAAATGATAAGAAAAATCTATTTTGAGCAATGCAAGCCTAAGCTCCACTTAGCCAAATGCATTTAGATGATAGACTCCACTATACTACCATAGTATCACTTGCCAATACAATTCAAATGTATTGACCCTTGTGGCTGTAACTTATTATGTTGCGGGTTTGTTTGATGTTAGTGAAGTTTACTGATTAGGATTACAAGTCTACAACCAACATGTCTGCCTGTGGCACTTTGAAGATGAAGGACCCCATGCTATTGTTATATTCTGCTGCATTGTAATGAGATAGCCAAATGAGCTATGTAAGATGTATTAAATTATTTTATTCCTGGTTATAAAGTTGTATTATGACCTTTGTTTCTTGATATTACATCTTAACTGTGGGTGCTAGCTATTGATCTAGGGACTAGCATTGTAAACACAGGGATCTCTACCTTATTAAAGGTTGGGAACATTACAGAAAGTTTGAACTTCGTACCTGACGCCTGTAACATCGGTGCCGAGTCCGCCCAGAATGTCTCTGTTATAGCTCCTCTTGCTAGTAAATCAAAGGAAAAGTCAGCTTCTTCTTCCCAGCCAGTTGTTCAGCCTGCTCACTCGGCTCCTTCGCCGCAACAACAAAGCAGGAGACCTACTCCTCCACCTCCATCAGCAAAGAGCCAGACCCGGCCTGCTCCGCCTGGCCAGACTCGGACTGCACCTGTCAAAGTTACGGGTTCCAAGCAGCAGACTATGATTTTTGTCCCAGGCTCAGCTCCGTAGATAAAGCCAAACACATCAACAAAGGCACCTGCTTCGGCGGGTCTGTTGGGAAAATTTGCGGTTGTTCCTGGATCTGGCGACGCTCCTGGAGCCATCGCTTTGCACGCTAGCCCCGCTGCAACCCGTTGTTGATTGCGTAGCTCAGATCACTGTAGAGCTTCGTTGGAAAACCCTAAGAGGAAGGTATGATGAGTATAGCAACAAGTTTTCCCTCAGTAAGAAACCAAGGTTATCGAACCATTAGGAGGAAGGAAACGACTCAAAGGTGTTGCTAGCAACTTGGAAACCTGCACAACACAAACTCAAGACTTTGCCCCAACGAACAGTGAGGTTGTCAATCTCACCGGTTTGCTGAAAACAAAGGATTAACCATATGGTGTGGAAGGTAATGGTGGCTTGCAGAAAGTAAACAGTAACAGTGGAAGATGTATCAATGGTAAAGATTGGACCGTGATCCATAGTTCACTAGAGGTGTTCTCCTTAAGATAAACAACATAACATGCTGGGTAAACAAATTACAGCGGGGAAATTTATAGGACAGAGCAAGGCATAACAATGTAATACTAGACATTCATGATCCTATGAGATTTGATTGGGCCTTACAACAATATACATAGACCGCCATCCAACTACATCTATGACTAGTAATCCACCTTCACGTTATCATCTGAACCCCCTCAAGTATTAAGTTGCAAGCAACAAATAATTGCTTTAAGCAAGGTGTGTAAAGTAAACAATACAATTGTTCCATGAACAAAAGATCGTTATTTTCTCCCTAGTAGAAACAACACATCTACAACCTTAGAGATTTGTGTCACTTCCCCAGATTCAATAGAGGCATGAACCCACCATCGAGCATAAATACTCCCTCTTGGAGTCCTTAGCATATACTTGGCCAAGATAGCTACTACAAACGGAGAGCATGCAAGATCTCAAACAACACATACATGATAGAATCAATAAGATAGAATCATTAACCAATCTGACATAGTAATCTCAATATCCATCGGATCCCCCACAAACACAACATGCATGATTACAAATAGATGATCTTGATCATGAACGGAGCTCACAAGATCTAAACATGGTATCACAAAGGAGGAGAAACAACCATCTAGCTATTGTATGGACCCATAGTCCAAGGTGGAACTACTCACGCATCATACCGGACGCTGGCATGATGATGAAGAAGGCCTCCGGGATGATCTATCCCCTCCGGCAGGGTGCCGGGAAGAGCTTTACATCCCCCCTGGATCTAGGGACGATGGTGGCGGCGGCTACGGACTTTTTCATGGAGATCTGATCGGGATACTTAGGGTTTAGGTATCAGGAGATTCTTATAGGTGAAGGGGGAGACCGAGGGGGGTGCCCGAGGCGGCCGCACCCCCCCCCCCAGGCGCTGGCCAGGGGGCGTGGGCCCCTCGTGGCCCTCTTCCATCTCGTCTTCTGGCTCCGTGTTCTCCTCAATGAAATATTGACTTTGGCTTTTGTCCCATCCAATTCCGAGAATATTCATTTTCTGGCTTTGCTAGAACCAAAAACAACAGAAAATAGGCAACTGGCACTATGGCATCTTGTTAATAGGTTAGTCCCAGAAAACATATAAAAATACCTCAAAGTGTAGACAAAGCAAAGCAAAGTAGATACTAAACAAGCATGGAACATCAAAAATTATAGATACGTTTACGACGTATCAAGCACCCCCAAGCTTAACTCCTCCTCGTCCTCGAGTAGGTAAGTGATAAAAAGAATAATTTTTGGAGGTGACATGCACCATCACAATCAAGATCAAACCATTTGTAGGCATTGAAAGCTGGGATCAAAGTACTCTAAACATGAGCATGAAAGATGAAGTTCTAACAATAGGACAAAGTAACTATGCTGCAACATGAAAGGATACAAACAAAGATCATGAATAACAATGCATTGAAAGACGTTTGTTTGTTTCACATACAGAAAACATAGCATAGTGGCATTCAGCTTGTCCCTCATGGAGTAGCAAAACATAAATGCATAGGACACCTTCAAAGTTCATAAGGGTGACTAGATACAAATAGTTTAAGAACAAGCAATATCAACAATATGAATCAATCAATAAGTTTTTGGACAATGCACATAGAACTAAGAATGGCAACTATGCTCTCTTAATTGGTGCCTAAGGATAGAAGGTGGAGACTCAATATAATAGTGGAGGAAAGTCCCTTCATAAAAGGGAAGGAGGGATTTCAAGTCTCATAAAGAGCTTCCAAAAATTATGGTACTTGTTAGCTTTCAGCTCTCATTGCCCCTATCATAAGCATCTTGAAGTGATTAAGGTTAAAGTGAACAAAGTATGGAGTATATGCTTGACAAAGTATAAGTTGGCAATCTCATGTCCCTTGAGTATGAGGGCCGCTCCTCATGCTACTCAAATTTAGTCACCGGTAAGTTCTTGTCATAGTAAGTACATGTGTATCATAGAGAACCGCCAACGGGGTACCCCTTGCACATGATACAGGAGCTATCCCATATCAAAATGACAAGGCAAGCAGACAATGAGCATCTCAGCAATCTTCTTATTTACCATGAGAAAATTGTGTTTTTTCTCTCTTTCCTCTTTTCTCATTTTTTTTCTTTTTCTCAATCTATTTTTTCTATCTCTTTTTTTATAAGAAGAATGCTTCATAGATTGCTCAATATGGTGATGCTGCAAGTTTCCACCATGATTAGGCATGGTTTAGGCTAGCGACCCAGGTGTTTCTCTAACACACATACATAACTCCATGGACTTACAAGCTCCCCTTTCATTTCACACCGACGACATCCATAAACAAAAGAGCATGATATCAACTGGGTAGATATTTACAGGTGTTGAAAGCGTTCCCCATGACAGCACGGTTCTGATAATCCCAACGTATAAGTGCAAGCATATACAACATAGATGACACAATGGTTCAAGTTTATTAGAGGCAAGAAAAATAAAGTGTGCTATCAAGTTTGTGAGAGATTTAATCAATATCTTTCACATAACAAGTTTAATTTGGAAGATAGATAAAACAATAATATACTTGGAATGGTGTAACACACCATGCATAGGAATTTATAGTGGACACTTTGGAATAACTTGGTTTCTTGGGGGTTGGATGCATGAGTAGAGCTTACTCAATACAAGTGGAGGGTAGCAAAAGACTGGGAGCGACCAACTAAGAGAGCAATAATGTCCATAATCATGCAGAGCGACAAAACATTACTAATCAAAGCATAAAGTGGTACCACAAGTCAAAAACTAAATGATCATAGAGGCTAAGGTGACTGGTTCATTGTCATAACATGGTGTGAGCATGTGCCAAGTCAACCCAAACAAAGCATCAAAGGAGAATATCATAATACTATGCTTTTGTATGCTAAAACAACGCATGATTCTTTCAAGGCATATTAAGCAATCCTAATTGTTTGGAACAAGTCATGCTATAGAAATAATCACTAAGAATAATATCAAAACAACATCTAGCATGACATGATAAAGTCTAAGTCACAGTCAAAGAAAGCTCCTCCTTGTACTACTAAAGCAAGAACTTCCTACTCATTTCCAACACCAATTAACTTATTTGAAACAACATAGCGAAAGCGGGGGTCCAACTACTTTATTCAAGCAAACTAATCAAACAAAAAACAAAAACAAAAACTAAGACGCTCCAATAACAACACAACAGTGCATGAAACGATAAAAATGAAGTGTCTAGAAAGACCTGAGATTTTTATTGATGAAGAAGGGGATGCCTTGGGCATCCCCAAGCTTTGACGCTTGTACCTCTTGAATATTTCTTGGGGTGACATGGGGTGGCATCCCCAAGCTTGAGCTTTTGTCCATTCTTCATATCATTACATCATTTTGTCCTTACACCTGGAAATTTTCCTTCATACAAAACTTCACACAATCTTCATTAGCAACATTAGTGCATTCAAAAGATAACAGACCTGTGGGTTTAGTTTCAAAATAGCAAAACTTTCACTAAATACACAAGATATTGTAGCAATTCCTTCAAAAATCTCAATTTCCCAAAAAGAACCCAAAAGGGAATCAATAAGAAGCAAACGCAAATAATGGCAGAAATCTGTCAAAACAGACCAGCAGGTAGAAACTGATTTTTTAGAAAATCTTCTATTGCTCAAATCAAAAAGTGTTGAACTAAAGTTAGCTAACACCTGGGGCTTTCTTCAGGAAATTACAGCTCAATATGACTTATAGAGATTTTTCAGGAATTTTTACAGTGGAGCACAAAAATCTGTTTCGGGACAGCACTTCCCCAAATCTTACTTCCCTCTCATTAGAGGTTATTCTTGGGACAAAAATCAAACAAAAAGGATAAGGAGAGGTCATTACAGAAGTAATAACTTCTAAGACTCAAGAAAACTATTGGGTTATCTCCCAAGAAGTACTTTTCTTTAACGCCTTTAAGTTAGGCACAAGAAGCAAGAATCAAGTATTTTCAAATGAAGAAGCATTAACATCAAACCTTGCTTTCAAAGGAGGAGCAAAAGGAAACTTCTCTCTCCTCATAGGGAAGTGTTCAATACCTTTCTTGAATGGAAATTGATATTTAATGGTGCCTTCTTTCATATCAATGATGGCACCAATAGTTCTAAGAAAAGGTCTTCCCAAAGTAATAGGACAAGAAGCATTGTATTCAACATCAAAAACATAGAAATTAACAGGGAGATAGACATTATTAACCATAATAAGAACATCATTAACACTCCCCATAAGTTTCTTCTTAGCATTATCATTAAGTGGGACATCCAAACAGCAATCTTCCAAGGGTGGCAAGTCAAGAATTTCATAAATATTTCTAGGCATAATAGAGACACTAGAACCAAGGTCACATGAAGCTTTGAGATCAAAGTCATTCACTTGCATATTAATGATGGGTTCCCAACTATCTTCTACTTTCCTAGGAATAGAGGCTTTGTGTTTCAATTTTTCTTCCTTAATTTTAATGAGAGCATCTATAATGTGTTTGGTGAAAGCCACATTCATATCACTAGCATTAGGACTTCAAGCAAGCTTTTGTAGGAACATAATTAATTCAGAGATATTGAAACCATCAAGATCAAAATCAAACTTACCATCATAGGTAGTAGACTTATTGGGTTTAGGCATTGTTGTAGGAGGAACAGGGACTTCTTGTGGTTTGGTAGCATCCATATTGGTGGTGGTAATAGTACACACACTATTGTTTCTAGCAATTTCAGCTTCTCTTTCCCATTTAGCATGTAGTTTAGCTAACAGTATAACATTTTCATCAATAGTAATGGCATGAGTAGCAGCAAAGGTACTTTCCAAGGTTTTAGGTTTGGTAGCCATTTTATTAATCAAAGAGTATTGTGCTTCAGACAAAGAGGAAATATTTTTCTCAACATTCAAAAGCTTTTCCTCCACAGGTTTGTTGAAAATAGTTTGTTTACTAATAAAGTCTTTGAGCATGACTTCAAGTTCAGAGGGAGCACTTCTAGTATTGTTGTAGGAATTTCCATAAGTATTACCATTATTGGGAGGATAAGGCCTATAATTATTGTTACTACCAAAATTATTCCTATAGGCATTGTTGTTGAAATTGTTGTTTATAATGAAGTTCACATCAACTTGCTCTTCTTGAGCAACCAAAGAGGCTAAAGGAACATTATTAGGATCAATATGAGCTTTTCCATTAACAAGCATAGCCATGATGACATCAATTTTATCACTCAAAGAGGAGGTTTCTTCAATAGAATTTATCTTCTTACCATGTGGAGCTCTCTCAGTGTGCCATTCAGAATAGTTAACCATCATATTATCAAGGAGTTTTGTTGAAGCACCCAAAGTAATGGTCATAAAGGTACCTCCAGCAGCAGAATCCAACAGATTTCTTGAAGAGAAGTTTAACCCTGCATAAAAAGTTTGGATAATCATCCAAGCAGTCAGTCCATGAGTGGGACAATTCTTTATCAAAGATTTCATTCTTTCCCAAGCTTGAGAAACATGTTCATTATCAATTTGTTTAAATTTCATTATTTCACTTCTCATAGATATAATCTTAGCAGGAGGATAGTATTTTCTAATAAAAGCATCTTTGCACTTAATCCAAGAATCAATACTATTTCTAGGCAAGGATAGCTACCATTCTTTAGCTTTTCCTCTCAAGGAGAAAGGAAACAATTTGAGCTTAATAATATCTCCATCTACATCCTTATATTTTTGAATCTCACAAAGTTCAACAAAGTTATTGAGGTGGGCAACAACATCATCAGAACTAGCACCAGAAAATTGCTCTTTCATCACAAGATTCAACAAAGTAGGCTTCATTTCATAAAAGGTAGCATCAGGAGCAGGTGGAGCAATAGGTGTACTCAGCAAATCATTGTTTTTTGTGCTAGTGAAGTCACACAACTTGGTGTTCTCAGCAGAGTTCATTTTTGCAAAAGTGGAGCAAACCAACAGCAACAGCAACTAGAGTAGGAACTAATTTTTTTGTGTTTTTGATAAAAGAAAGCAAACCAAACAAAACTAATTTTTTTGGAATTTTTGATAAAAAGAACCAAGAAAAACAAGGCAAAAGAAACTAAGCAAAACGAAAACAAAGTAAAGAGAAAGGTTGTGAAGGACTCCCCTTGTGAAGTCGTCCTTAGCCTCCCCGGCAACGGCGCCAGAAAAGCTTATTGATTGCGTAGCTCAGATCACTGCAGAGCTTCATTGGGAAACCCCGAGAGGAAGGTATGATGGGTATAGAAACAAGTTTTCCCGCAGTAAAAAACCAAGGTTATCGAACCAGTAGGAGGAAGGAAATGACTCAAAGGTGTTGCTAGCAACTTGGAAACCTGCACAACACAAACTCAAGACTTTGCCCCAACGAACAGTGAGGTTGTCAATCTCACCGGTTTGCTGAAAACAAAGGATTAACCATATGGTGTGGAAGGTAATGGTGGCTTGCAGAAAGTAAACAGTAACAGTGGAAGATGTATCAATGGTAAAGATTGGACCAGGGTCCACAGTTCACTAGAGGTGTTCTCCTTAAGATAAACAACATAACATGCTGGGTAAACAAATTACAGCGAGGCAATTGACAGGACAGAGCAAGGCATAACAATGCAATACTAGACATTCATGATCCTATGAGATTTGATTGGGCATTACAACAATATGCATAGACTGCCATCCAACTGCATCTATGACTAGTAATCCACCTTTAGGTTATCATCTGATCCCCCTCCAGTATTAAGTTGCAAGCAACAAATAACTGCTTTAAGCAAGGTGTGTAAAGTAAACAATACAATTGTTCCATGAACAAAAGATCGTTGTTTTCTCCCTAGTAGAAACAACACATCTATAACCTTAGAGATTTCTGTCACTTCCCCAGATTCAATAGAGGCATGAACCCACTATAGAGCATAAATACTCCCTCTTGGAGTCACTAGCATCTACTTGGCCAAGATAGCTACTAGAAATGGAGAGCATGCAAGATATCAAACAACACATACATGATAGAATCAATAAGATAGAATCATTAACCAATCTGACATAGTAATCTCAGTATCCATCGGATCCCCACAAACACAACATGCATGATTACAAATAGATGATCTTTATCATGAATGGAGCTCACAAGAGCTAAACATGGTAGCACAAAGGAGGATAAACAACCATCCAGCTACTGTATGGACCCATAGTCCACGGTGGAACTACTCATGCATCATACCGGAGGCTGGCATGGTGATGAAGAAGGCCTCTAGGATGATATCTCCCCTCTGGCAGGATGCCGGGAAGAGCTTCAGACCCCCCCCCCCCCCCCCGATATAGGGACGATGGTGACGACGGCTATGGACTTTTTCATGGAGATCTGATCGGGCTACTTAGGGTTTAGGTATTAGGGGCTTCTTATAGGCGAAGGGGGAGATCGGGGGTGCCCAAGGCGGCCTCACCCCCCCCCAGGCGCGGGCCAGGCCTGGCCGCATGGCCAGGGGGTGTGGGCCCCTCATGGCCCTCCTTTGTCTCGTCTTTTGGCTTTGTGTTCTCCTCGGTGAAATATTGACTTTGGCTTTTGTCCCGTCCAATTCCGAGAATATTCATTTTCTGGCTTTTCTGGAACCAAAAATAATAGAAAACAGGCAACTAGCATTGTGGCATCTTGTTAATAGTTTAGTCCCAGAGAACATATAAAAATACCTCAAAGTGTAGACAAAGCAAAGCAAAGTGGATACTAAACAAGCATGGAACATCAAAAATTATAGATACGGTTATGATGTATCACCCGTGCTGTTGTAGGAACGGCTTTGAAGAAAGGCCGAGTACTTACTCGGACGCTTAACGGGCATAGCCTTGGTTCTGCTAAGCCCTTTGCTCTGGAGTGGAACGCTGCGGGCGATCATGAGGTAAACTCTGGCCTCCCTTCGGGCTCTGGTCAGCAGCAAGTGCAGATAGGCCCCAAGACAGTGTCAGAGATGACTCACCAGGCCATCGTGATCATGACACAAGTCGATCGGGTCAAGGAGGTATGCAGTTGTTTTACTCTTTTATGTTCTCAGTATTTTTATATCCATATATTCCCAAGTCCCTGAGGTTATTACCGAGTAAGGAACATACTCGGCTGTAAGCTCATAGCTAAGGTATGTCTTTTTCTTCTGTTTGCCAAGATCTTGTGTCAAAAATCTGATCCCTAGCCCCCGAGGTTACTGTCGAGTAACGCAGTTACTTGGCTGTAAGCTCATAGTTAAGGCATGATTTTTTTTCTTCCGTTTTCCAAGATGTTGTGTAAAAAATCTGATCCCTAGCCCCCGAGGTTACTGTCGAGTAAAGTAGTTACTCGGATGTAAGCTCAGAACCAAACGCATCTCTTTCTATTTTCTGTCGAGATTGAATATCTTGATCCATTGACTATTTTTTTGTTTATCCCTCTTTTTGAATCTTACGCATAATCAGCGCACTAAGATACACCAATCCCTTCTATGGAAGTACCAAAAACTTGTTGCTGCTCATCGCGATCTGATTGTCGAGAATCAAGGACGAGGTATATCCTCTTACTCGGCCTCCCTCTGAATGGCCGTTTTTGTCCTTTTATATTAACTTCCTCTTGATACTATTTTTCCATAGCTACTCCTCAATCTACCGTGGACACACTGCATAAGCAAATTTTTTACGCTGAAGGTAGTGCTCTTTTCTTTAGAAACTCCATAGCTACCTAGCCTTAGTGTTTCCTTGTCCATTTGTTATATCTCGGAGTAGCCGAGATACTTTTCTCACGGAACAACTCCGGGATATTGTTTCCATGCTGAAACTGATGGAAGACTTTCTCGAATAAGCAGGGCAGCACCAGATCGGGCTCCAGAAGGAGCGAGATGAGGTGACTTGGCTCAAGTAGCATATGGCGGAGATGGATCAGAAGCATCAGTCTGATCTTGAGGGTCTGCGCCAGGAGTTTCCCGAGAAAGAGGGGCAGTTCTCCGGTAAAGCTGAGAAGATGAACAACATGCTCAAGGAGGCCGAGTCAGCTTTAGACTCGGCTCACCGAGATCTTGATGCTCTCAGCGCCAAATCCAAGACCTGGCAGTCCAAACTCGGCCGCATCAACTCATTTATCGGTAGTGAATTCTTACTCTTTTCATTGCGCTTTTGCTTTTATCTCTATCCTTTGCTCTTTGGCAATTTCTTCTCTTCTTGCTGAGAACTTCCCCGAAGCCAACATGTTTGCTCTCCGGGCTATGAAGAAGGTCTAAGCCGAGTCTGGTGAGCCAACGGATGGTGAGGTGACGATTGATGAGAACTTGGATGTGCTTTCCGAGCGGGTGAACACCCTGAAGTCTTGTGGGGTAGACTTACTTAAGTCGACAATCCATGTCTTCAGGACGCTCTGGCCGGATGAGGATCCGCCTCAACTTATTGACCCGCTCGCATCCAAGTTGTTGCTTTCTAAGGAACGGTTGGACCAATGGCGTGAATCAGCCGACCGTGCTGCCGCAGACAAGGCCTTGTCCTTCGTGCTGTCTTGGTATGAAGACGCCAACCTTGATGTTCTTCAGAACATGAGAGCCAAAGACAAGTGGACCCATGATGCCAAGCTTATCAAAAAGCGCCAGGAGCGAGCTTATTCCATGGTCGAATATGCCCTTGTTCACGCTTGGTGCAATGGGCCAAATTTCCTTGACACTGCTGAGCCTGTCGAAGAAGTTGTGGAATTTGGTGCTACTGATAGCAAAGCAACCGAGTCAGACATGGCTGCTTCAGCCGACATAAATGACTCGGCTGAGCCTGATGATGCGCCGAGTTCCAAACTTGATGAAGTTCCTCCGAGTCGAGCTGCCTCTTAGGATGGATAAAAAACACTTAAGTTTCATGAGATCCCAGGTATGCCGGGTGCAGATGTAACAAATATTGCAGTTCTTTTGGTTGTGTGCCTTTGTGGAGACGAAAACTTATATTTTGGATTGAATGCGAATCACTCAGGGTAAGTCCCCGAGTTTCATTTGCCGTTTTCCTTATCCCTTGACTTTGGCTCTTGTCTACCTTTTTTTGGCGTTCGACATTAGAGTCTCAAAATCATAAGGATCAAGTTAGCAGTTATGAAACTAGGCAACTTGACCTAGAGTCATTTGACATATAGGCCGACATATCCTGCAATGGGTTAGTTATAAATATACATAGGGTCGGCTCGCGTTTTTTCCTTTGCTTACCCGATGTTCATGTTTACACATCCTTGGCCTTTTTCTCTTGCTTGCCATGAAGCCGTGTTTTCGGAGAATAGCATAGTCGAAGAGGTGACCTTGGGCGAGTATACATTAATATTCCGAGATAAGTTTAGGCGACAGCGCCAGCCGACATAAGAATAGAAAACAATAAGCATGAGGGGGAGTCCCCGAGTCAATTTTTTGAGTCATACCATTTTTATTATTAGCACATAGCCGGCATAAGAATCCGACATATGAGAGTTTGAGAGATACATACATTGCTTTCCCTAGGTATAGAAAGGACGAAGCAATGCCACATTCCATAGCCTTTTCGTTTCATCACCTGACTTGTCCGCCTTGTTCTTTTGTGCCTCGCGGGCATCTATTAGGTAGTAAGAATCATTGTGCAGTGCTTTGCTTACAATGAACGGACCTTCCCATGGGGGTGATAACTTGTGCATCCTAGTTGTGTGTTGCACTAGTCTGAGCACCAAATCCCCTTCTCTGAATACACGAGGGTGGACTTTTCGGCTATGATAGAATCGGAGATTTTGTTGGTATATGCCGGATCTGGATAGTGCCAGCTCTCGAGCCTCTTCGAGTAAATCAAGTCCATCTTCCCGAGCTTCTTTTACCTCGGCTTCTGTGTATTGCCTTACTCTTGGCGAGTCATGCTCTATGTCGGCAGGCAAAACTATTTATTTCCATAAACAAGGAAGAACGGCGTATAGCCAGTTGATCGATTCGGAGTTGTTCTTAAGCTCCACAATACTGAGGGTAATTCCTCTATCTAGCAACCAGGTGTTCTCTGGAGTAGTTCCATTAGCCGAGGTTTTATCCCGGATAGTACTAGCCCATTAGCTCGTTCAACTTGCCCATTTGATTCCGGGTGAGCGACTGACGCTACGTCGAGTCTTATTCGGTTGTCCCTACAGAACAGAGCAAAAGCTCCTTCGATAAAGTGTGTGCCATTGTCTGTGATTACGCAATGTGGGTATCCATATCTTAGGATTATATCCCTCAAGAATGTGACAGTTGTTTTTCCATCAAGCTTTTTGATGGGCTTCACTTTTATCCATTTCGTGAATTTGTCAACCATCACAAGTATGTGAGTCATGCCACCACACGCGGGTTTGAATGGTCCTACCATATCCAGGCACCATACCGCAAATGGCCAAGTGATTGGTATAGTATTTAGCTCTGATGTTGGAAAATGTGTTTTTGCTGCATATCATTGACACCCATTGCATTTTCTTACTAAATCTTGTGCCTCCACGAGTGCGCTTGGCCAATATAATCCATGTTGAAATGCCTTGGATACCAATGCTCTTGATGAAGCATGATGCCCACATTCTCCTTGATGAATATCCAACGATATCTCTTGGCCTTGCTCTGAGCTAACGCAACGTTGTAACACATTTGTCACACTCCTCTTGTACAACTCCATGTTAATTATGGTGTATGCTTTTGCCCCTCTTTCTGTTTTTCTTGCTAATATCTCATCATCCGGCAAAGTTCCATCTTTCAAGCAGTGAAATATTGATTGTGCCCAAATTGGTATCACTGGTGCTGGGTCTATCTTTTCATCAATTTCAATTGGCTCAGCCGACATAGTTTCTGCCAACATAACCTGAGGAGTCCCTAAGTTTGATTCGGCAGTCCCCGGGTTCTATGGAACAGTCCCCAGGTTACTCGAACCTGCCCCTATGTCAATGTCCATGGCACAGCATCCGACTCATGGCTTGCCGAGATGAAGATTGACTCAGATTCGGGTGACGGTTTGATTGATGGCTGTCTGAGATGTTCCAGTGCTACTCCTGGCGGGATTGCTTGACGAGATGACCCTAACTTTGATAGCACATCAGCCGCTTCGTTTTCTGCTCTGAGTATGTGGTGAAACTCACATCCATCAAAGTATCTCGAAATTTGTTGAACATGGAAATGATATAGTGCCATATTCGTGTCTAGCGTGTCCAAGTGCCCAGATACTTGCTGAATAACCAAGTCCGAGTCGCCAAAGCACATGATTCTTTTGATGCCAATTTCTTTAGCTACTTTTATCCCGTGAACAAGTGCTTCATACTCGGCAACATTTTTGGATGCAGCGAAGTGAATCTGCAACACATACTTGAGCTGGTCCTTCTTTGGAGAGGTGAGAACTATCCTGGCACACAGGCCATCTTTGTTTTGGACCCGTCAAAGTGCATCTTCTAGTAGTTCGGGTCTGGCAATGGTGGCTCATATTGCATCTCCATCCAGTCCACGAAAAAGTCTGTCACAGCTTGAGATTTAATGGCATCTCTCCTATTGTACTGTGGAGTATATGGTGCTAGCTCTATGGCCCATTTTGCCACTCTGCCGCTGGCGTCTTTATTGCCCAAGATGTCCGAGATAGGTGCCTCGCATATTACTCGGATTGGGTGCTCCTAAAAATAATGCTTCAGCTTCTTTGCTTCCATATACACCCGTATGTCATTTTTTAATAGTGAGGGTAATTTTGTTTCGACATAGAGAGCAGTCCGCTCAAGTAATAAACTGTTCTTTGGACCGATTTGCCCTCCTCTTCGCGATTTACCACTATTACCGCACTAACAACTCGATTGGTTGCTATGACATAGAGCAACATTGGCTCTTTGGATAGTGGTGGGGATAATATTGGTGATGTTGCCAACATCTTTTTGAGTTCATGGAAAGCTCTATCAGCTTGCTGTGTCCATATGAACTTATCTGATTTCTTCATCAGTTGATATAGTGGTAATGCTTTTTCACCCAGCCGACATACAAACCTACTCAATGAGGCCAGGCACCCTGTGAACTTCTGGACATCATTGAGGGTTTTTAGCAATTCTAATCTTTCGATGGCCCTGATCTTTATCGGGTTAGCCTCAATTCCTCGGCTGGATACAAGGAATCCAAGTAATTTTCTATCCGGGACACCAAAGGTGCATTTTCTGGGTTAATTTTTATCCGGAATCTTCTTAGGTTTGCGAATGTTTGATGCAAGTCCTCTATTAGAGTATGACTTTGTTTGGTTTTTATTACCACATCATCGACATATACTTGAACATTTTTGTCAAGCTGATCTTGCAAGCATTTTTGCATGCATCTTTAATATGTTGCACCTGCGTTTCTCAATCCAAACGGCATAGTACGATAGCAAGAATCCCCATACGGGGTGATAAAAGTTGTCTTTATTTGATCACTCGGATTTAGTGGTATCTGGTGGAAACCATAATACACATCTACAAACGATAACAACTCACACCCAGCAGTGGAATCAATGACTTGATCGATCCATGGCAATGGAAATGGATCTTTTGTACACGCCTTATTGAGGTTTGTGTAGTCAATACACATGCACCATACCACTGCCATGTTTGGGTCATCCTTCTTTTTCTTGACCAAGACTAGATTTGACAACCAATCTGGATGCAGTAATTCCATGATAAACCCAGCAGCTAAGAGCCTGGCTATATTGGCAACTATTACTTTCCTCCTATCTTTGGCGAAGCGACGGATGGGTTGCTTCACCGGCTTGGCATCTGGTCTTACATGTAGAGAGTGCTCAGCCAACTCCCTCGGAACACCTTGCAAATCATGTGTGGACCATGCAAAGATATCCCGATTCTCACGGGGGAAGTTGGTGAGCTCGCTTTCCTATTTGTCATATAACCCGGCGCCAATAGTCACTGGGCGCTCCGGGAAAGCCTCATCAATTTGTATATTTTTTGTTTCCTTAGTAGCTTGGAAGGACACACTACCATGCGGGTTAGTAAGTGTCAGCATAGACATTTGTACTGCTTTAGCCAATGCTGCAACCTCCATCATTTGCTGCTTTTCCTATGCTATTACCAGAGACTCGGCCAGCGAAGAGTCGGCTGATGCGCATGCGATAGATCGCTTGTAGTCACCTTCAACTGTAATAACTCCACATGGACCCGGCAACTTAATTTTTAGATAAGAAATGTGAGGGGTGGCCATAAACTTTGCCATATCTGGCCTGCCGAGTAACACATATATGAGCTGACAAGGTCTACCACTTCAAATTCTATGGCCTCAGTGCGAAAGTTCTCCCTGTTGCCGAATAATACATCAACCCAAATCTTTCCAATTGGCTCACATGACAATCCTGGCACAATGCCATGGAATGTTGTCTTAGTCGGCTCCAGCATGTTCATGGTGATGCCTAGCTTGAGCATAGTATCCTTGTACATGATATTGATGCTACTACCATCATCTATCAGTACCTTGAAGAACTGCACATTGATATCTGGGCCCATGAAAGTTGGATCCAGCACCAGAGTGTAGCCTCCTGGTGTCGGCATGATTTTGGGGTGATCCTTTATGCTTCACGTTATTTCTTGCCTAGACCAATGCATATACGTTGGTATTGCTGGCATTGTGGCATTTACTTCCATCATCCGTCTCTACTGACTTTTCTTATCATTCTACTCTGTGACAAATACGACATAACTCTGGTGATGCTCTCTGTACTCGTTTTTGCCTCCATGGCCGACATGAGCGCCATCGTTCCTTGGATCATGCACTTGATGCACTGCTTCTCTCCTTTCTTGATTACGGTACCTTGGATATTGATTCTCATATCTCTGCTCAGTACCAATAACCTGCATTTCCCATGTAAGTGGTGGTGGGGGAGGTGGTGGTAGCTGCTGGTTTGGAGAGTCTACTCTGTCACCCTTCTGGAACCAAGTACATTGTCAAGTTGTGTTGTTTTCCGGCTTACTTGGACTCTGCGTATGAAACTTGCATGGTTGATTCAACATCATCTCGTGAGTGTACTTTTGCCTTTCTTGCCAAGGCTTCTTCTGTTCATATGCATTTTTGCCATCGTTCTTTGGTATCCACTGTTGTTTCCCACCTGTCCTTTGATGCTGATTGCTTCCCGCATCAGGATGATCTTGACTTACAGCTGCAACTTGATTCAAACCGTACCTCTAATCCGGACTTTCATCTCGTCTTTTGCTTCTGTACTCACTTCTCTCTTGGCGCCTTTGTGACCCGGCTACATCGTAGATCTGAGTCTCAGTGTTCCCATCTGCGGACATGAGCAGAGGCTGAGTCGGATCCCCTAGCGCATATGAGTCGACAATTTTTATTGTTTCGGCTAAACTTCCCGGCATATCCCTATGTAATATTTGCCATAGTACACTTCCGAGTCTGCATCGTTGTGCAAACCACGCAATGGCCTAAGACTCAATTACCCCTTCGCAAGAATTATGCATGGTACACCATCTAGTGGGAAACTCTCCGTCTGTTTAATTTGGCATATGTTTGCACATAGCCAATTGTTGTGGGCGATTAGGCCTCTTGTAGGTGCTTGTGAAATTACTTACAAAAGCTTCTTGAAAATCAATCCAGCTATTGATGCTTCCAGGTGGCAAGTTATTCAGCCAAACTCGCGTTGGTCCTTCTAGAATATGCGGCACGTACCGCACTGCCCATCTCAGATTACCCTGCGCAATTTTTACTGCAATTCCGTAATCAGTTTGCCAATCCTATGGTTTGGTGCTTCCATCGTATGTCTTTGTTCCTCTTGCCAACTGAAAGTTTAGCACTGGCGGCTCTCTCATGATCCTTGGGCCAAAACATGGTGAACCCTATGAACCTTGTGATTCGACAAGCTCTACCATTTTTATTCGGTCAAGCTTCAGTCTTGCATCATCTGGTTGGAGGTTTCTGCCTCCTAATCGTGATCCTATCGCATGGTACACGTGATCTGGCATTTCATACACGTCATTCACAATAGCCGAGTAACCATCATTATACGTGTTAGCATTTGGCTCTGCGGGTTGCTGCACCACTCGCACTGCACTTAGCTGTCGTCTTTCGGGTTGGCCCGGTGGTGGTTTTGGAGGTGGATTTCCTCCTCCTGCCTAGTGAGTTCCTCGCCTAGTTTGCGGCGCATAGTTTTGGCCTCCATTATCGTTTCTCTGTCCGACATGCTTTTGTCAGCCAGCATTCTCTTGGTTTTCGTTTCCTTGGCCAACATTTATTTTTGTGCATTAGGCACGACCTGGGTTTCCTTGAGCTACTTCCAGATCATAGGCTACCATCTGTTTGTTTCTTCCTGAGTCCACACTTTTCTCTTCTCTCTGTCTTGGCGCATCCCCTGGCGAGGAGTCTGTATGCCCAGCGGACCTAGCCGGGATTGGGGTCGCCAAGTGAACGAGCTGCGACCTACCAACTATACCCGGATTCGCCCTGTAGTACACCTCATTCAGCTTTCCTGCTGCTCTCACCAGCTCGTTTACTCGTTCATGTTGTTTTCTCTTTGCCTCATTCAGTCATCGCTCCTTCTGCGACTCTTAGGTTGGCCGTTGCAGTATTCTATGTCGGCCATATGGATATTTCGTGACTACATTCTGGGGTTATCTTGGATGTGGCATCCGCCAGCTCCTCATTGAGGTTCCTTCCTCTTATCCTCGTCGCATCGAGCCGGGTCTTTGCGCCCTTGACTCGGTGCGCCGAGTTATATTCTGGAGGGTGATCTACATATCCTGTTGTAGCTTGGCTATGTCTTTTGCTTTTTCCAACACCTTTTACCTAGTTTCTTCTAACTCGGCTTGTGCACGTGCCGGGTCAGTTGCTGGTTCCACTGGTTCCGCCAGTTATTCTATTGCTTCCTGCAACTCCTTGGCTCTTTTACTCTTTGCTATGTTTTTCGGCTTCTCCAGCGGCCTTCGCAGTTCTTGCTGCCATCGGTGTGGCATCCGGGTCTTCTTCCTCGGCAGCCTCGTTTACCACCAGAGCTACTATAGGTGTTGGGGGACACGAAGGATCGGGTGTAGTCATCATTACCTCAGCAGAAGCAACCTGGTGAAGCTTTCCCACAGTGCGAACCGTGGGCGGATCCGGCGCTAAGACAACACGCTCGGGGTATGCGCGCTCCACGTGCACTGCGACGTAGACTTGGTGCTCGCCGAACTTGATGAAGCGACCGCCCCATGGGAACGGCTTGGTCCCGAAGCATCCCGCATTGTCGCTGACGAAGTTGAGCGCTCCAAACCTCTGGATGAGGCCGGAGTAGACGCACTCGCCTGTTGAGGCGATGATGTTGCCCGTTCGGATGAAGACTCTAGCAAGCGCCGTTGATTGCCCCAGAGTGGGCGCCAAATGTCGTGGTGGTGTCACGGCAGATGCCATGGGTAGGCTTAAGTTGGGGGTGAATGGACGCTTGAGGTAACCGGGGAGGGAGTGCACGGTTCAGCCGCGCACGATGAACACGATGAACTCTCCAGACTTATGATTTTATTTCTCCTTGGGAACTTACATGTGCTCCTCGAGCTGTTTTAGCATATCCCTATGGCACTAGTTGTCTCCTGATCGATCCTCCTAAACCCTAGATATACCCCTCCTTATATAGGAAATGGGAATATCTAGGTTACAGTTTGGGCTCTAGGGTTTACTGTTTGGATCTTTGTCATTACTATGCAGGTCGGGTCATGGGCCAGCCCTAGGCCCTGACCCGGTCAACAAAGCTATACTGCCAACGGTCCTTTCGTACGTAGACGCCAGCACTACTGCGTCATACGGTGCTTTATACGTCACTTCTTGCTTTTAGCGTCACCCGACTCCTTTGTTGTCACCCGGCGACGCCCCTCTCTTTTGACCATGCTTTACCATGGTCCCTCCTAGATCTTACTCGAAAAGGGTCCACGCGTCCTTCTTGACTCGGCCTTCCCTCGTGAGATCCATCTTGTCGCTACCTGCAAGATAAACGTCCTTGTCCTGTGTAGGCTGACATACTTCCTATGGCGGTCTTACACAGGCTTAGTATCCTAGTCGTTAATACCCGACTGGTGGTTTCTTTGACTCGGCCTAAGCCAAGCTAGGCAATGTTTTAACCCTTATTACCCTACCGGGGGTTATCCCCCGACATTCCTACTTAAGGAATTCCTTTCCTAGATATATTACTTCTTCACATTTATCATATCTTAATATGGTAAACTTACTTCACATATATACCCCCACTAATAAATTATCTACTTAAATTCATCTACAAATCCAATGAGCTTGACACTAAAGCTCTACATGATCTCCTCATAGGTATAACTTTCATCGCTAGAATGCTTCTAATGAATCCAATTTCACTTGACTGATTACTATCTTTCTTAATGAATTACTTTGTAATCTTACTTACGAATCTCAGAAGCTTGTCACTAAAGCTTTCCATAATATTCTTATATCTACACTTGGTTATATCAAACTAATCTACTAATGATAACCTTCAATCCAATAAGTAGTTACTTTTAACTCCATTCATCACTAATATAACTCTAATTGATGTCAATAACAATTCCTACTTCACCTCCAGTGTTTACTATTCTTTAAGAGGAATAATACCACTTCTATAACTCAATGTTGCTCTAACATCATTTTAGTCATACTATCTTATCTCTACTTACCTTCAGTAACTCATATTCCAACTTCACATTATATCATTGTGACTTGTCATGATTAACCTAGGATAACATATCTATACTAGGGTTTAATTATTTTCTATCCACCAATGTCACTTATACATCATATAATCAATCACTCTTTGTGACTTAAGCATGATCATTATAATCCTTTAATCATTTATGGCTTAGGTTTACAGTTGGATAATCAAGGCTTTTATCAATACAACATTACAGTTGTATTATAATCATCTCCTTAGAATTCTATTTAACTAAGAGATTTGATTCAGTTATTATGCCTACTTGATCCAATAAGATTACTCCTTGGTAACTTATATCTTCAAGATTCATCCTTATAATCTTCTTTGTTACCATATACATATGTATTCCAGATAACTCTTCTATTCCATTTAGGAGTGAGTTAACTCCACCAACTATCTTTTTGAATTGATTCTTTTCAAACAATCCCATCCTATAGATGATATCTAAAACTAACATTACTACTTACATCTTCTTACTTATTTCTCTGAAGGCTTTAAAGTGAATGCTATGATAAGAACAAGAGTTAATAGATCAAGAATTGATAGGCTAAGAATTGATGAATTAATAGTTGATTACTCAACATTGATGAACAATAGATATTAGGACCTGGTTCAAAAGAGATGATAAGGATTGGTATGGAGAGAAAGATATATAGTGAAATGGTTTTAACTTGATTTCCTTCCTACTCAATACAACTAAAGAGTTAAGGTTAAGTATTACCATGATACCCATGGTAGAAACAGATAAGGATAAGATAGGTCAAGATTTAGTTATTATATTATTGTTACTTGAGTTATATTTTTAACTTGGTATTCATGAATTATTGTGATGAATAATATGATACGATCTCTTAAGGATCTAATATTAATCATTAAGTAATGTGTTATGGTTTAGTTTTATTTCATTTGATCTACCCTTAGATAAAATCATCTTTAGCAAAAATAAGGTTTTAGCAAAGGTCATATTAAAACTTATCACAGTCAACTTGATGATCTACTTCAATTCCATCAAGTTAAGAGAAGCTTTAATCACTTCGACAAATTTTGTTCAAAAGCGCAAAAATTATTCGGATTTTCTATACATGAATGCAATGCACACATCTGATTTCAGCTTATTTCTAAGCTCTAATGCTGGGATGTTACATGTGTGCTTGGTATTGATGCACGCATCTAGGGGGAGCTTGTCTCTATTTTCCAAACCTTGTGTGTTATCATAATATTTGTCATGCAGATGTGTGTGTTGTCATCAAACACCAAAAAGGGGGAGACTGAAAGGGCATTTCCCTCCCTAAGTGGTTTTGATGTTTGATGATAACACACGTGTCGGACTAATTGTTTGCTAAGTTCTTTATAGGCTATATATGTTTACAAAGCATTTGATATCCCTCAAAATGGTCACTAGCAAGACATGGTTTTTTCTAGATCTTTTGTGTGAGTCGTAGGAAAACCGTACTATCAAGAGGGGGCCGCGTCAGAAAGTTTAGGTGGAATCAACTCTATTCTATGGAACATCCAGCTTTCCCTCAATAGTTGAGAATTGAGGAGGAATTATGTCCATGTTTGCTGCTGCCAACACTGTCTATGGCAACCGGTAATATCGGACATTACATCCGGTACTACCGCTTGGCACCGGTAGTACCGCCCGGTGGTACTGGACGGGTCTGAGCCCATTGGCGATCTGAGGCTCCCTCTTAGGCCCGCCCGGTACCACCAGCCCGGCACTACCACAGCGTCCAGTAGTACCGTTGTCATTTCCGGTACTACTGCTTTGTGGTACTACCAATTCGTGCAGCATGTCCTACCGGTGGCGACAAAGGTACTTCCACCTCCTCTCGCTTACGACCAGTACCACTTCCGGTACCAGCCGTTAGTCCGGTCATTTCCAGCACTACTGCTTCTGGTTCCGGTAGTACCGGTCATAACAGACATCAACGGGCAGATTCTCTCTCAGGGATATAAAAGGGCCCTTCTTCCCCCAACAGGAAGGTTGCCTCTTTTATCTCTCTCCTCCATTGTTCTTAAGCTGAAATTTTACTAGATCTCCCCTCATAGTGCTCCAATCTCCTTTATTCTTTAGGATTTGGTGGAGGAGGTCTAGATCTAGGGTTCCACCAAAGCAAAGTTGATTCCCCTTGTTTTCCCTTGTGGATCTTGTTACTCTTGGGTTCCTTGAACCCTAGACAGAAGAGGTCGATCCCGGAGCTCGTACATTGGTTGTAAAGCTTCGTGATCGTGTTGGGAGACTCCAAGTATTGTGGAGGTCTACTCAACAAGTTTGTAAAGGTTTCGGTCACCGCCTTCAAGGGCCACTGCATAGTGGATCATGTGCTTTCCTTGCAGCGGGTGCACGAGAGAATAGGGTGAGTCCTTTTATGGTGATAGTGGTCTTAGTACCGCCCACCCCTCCAACGGATACGTACTTCCCCTCAAAAGGTGGGAACTTCGGGAAAACATCTCTGTGTCTACCTTCGGTGATTTCTATCCATTACTCTCTATTATTGTTGCTTGCTTGCTTGTTTTTCATATAGGTTCTCTCACCTAGTTGAATATCTAGAGAACCTACTTTGTGTCAAGCCTTAATTTGAAAAGAAGTTAAAAATTGAGTAGCGCCTATTCACCCCCTCTCTAGTCACTTATATCGATCTTTCATCGTCTTTGATATCAGCCGTATCAATCAGGGGTCGTCGATTCACTAGGAAACAAGTTCATCTCCATGAGATCTCAGGATCATGTTGTCTGAGTCCTTAAATTAGCAAGCATTAGTCGCACAAAGACAATCATTCTCACACGGAATAATCACAACAATAATCACAAATAGATGGAAATAAAATAGGGACATCACATCTCACCAATTCCCTACATCTCTCACGCCTATGGGGATTTAATCAAACATGAGAGGAGAATAGCATAGTAATATAATCATAATGTAAATAAAGTTCATCTCGATATTACCGTAGCAAGCCACAATAAAAGTAAGATCAAATCCAATACAAAGAAAATTATGAATAAAATCTTAAACCCTAATTTTACAAGTGTGAATGTCTCTCTCTCTCAATCTATAGAAAGGGGGTTATGGAGGAGTGATGGTCTAGAGGCTAGGGATCTTGGAGAGGATCGATGGAATTCTTTTTCTCCTTTAGATCTCTTCTTCCTCTGTTCTAGAATGGATGGTGGGAATGCGTCTATTATTTTTTGTTGTTGTCTCCTTCACAAAAAGTGTTTATAATGATCAGACAAAGGAGGATGCAGGTGATACGGGCGGGCCTATGGACAAGCTCCGCCCGTACTAATGCTCGTTAATACTTCTGGAGGCTCGAAGAGGCCTTCAATTAGAGATTTTCTTGTTTAGTCCCATTCTTCTCATAAATGGCATTGGATCCTTCCAAAAGTATTTAGAATCTGAAACTCACATAAAAACTATAAGGTTTTGCTAACTCCGATATTAGCATTAGTTTTTTTGCAGGTAATATTAGCATTAGTTGAAAGATGAAAACCAACAAAACCAAATGGAAACCAATGGAAAATCCTCCGTAAAAAGTGTCATAATTTGGAGTTATCAGTCCTTCCAGCCAGCCGCACATCCAAGGTAAGCCCTGAAGAGGTAAGCAACGTAGGATCACTACCCTTGTACGATCAAGCGTAGGATCCCCCCCCCACCCCACCCCCACACACACAAGTACGGATGGCACCCGCGGCTGTTGGGTGCGTGTGGAGCTTAACCAAACCCGCAATCTTATATATTTCCCGCAACCCGCACCCGCACTTGCACATGGGTATAGATTTTATCTCATACCCACACCCGTCAAGGATAAAAAAACGCGGGTAATACCCACCCATCAGTCCAATCAATTTAACAAGTCTTTCTAATTATACAACATATAAAAACATGAAAGCATATATTTTCATTCATTCACAGTTTCAGCAAGCAAGAAAATATATATTAAATAATGAAAATACGTTTCCAAACGCATGATATTGTGAATAAAACAAGTTACGTACAAACATAAGTTGCATAGGAAGTATATAGTTCAAACTTTAAAATCTCAAAAAAATTGCAAAATAGTCACACGGCATACCACAATTAGCCACATAGCAACACTCGTCAACTCTAGAAGTTTACAATTTTTTAGAAAAATGCTAGAATACTAATGTCCCACGTGTCATCTACTAAGTTGTCGGGTAGATGGATATGCGGGTGCGGGTTTTCCATTACTATACCCGCACCCGCAATATCCAACGGGTAGAGATTTTTGCCCAATTACTTATCCGTGGGTATAACTTTACTATCATATCCTTACCCTAATGGGTAAAAACCCGCAGGATAAGGGGGTAGCGGGTACCCATTGCCATCCGTACCCCCAAGAAGCCCATCTGAAGGAACCAAGGCACCGCGACAGGACGCGCCTTCAAAAAGGACGTGACGCCAACGGATGTCATCATCGTCGTCGATCTTGGCTAGCTGCCAAGATAAGGCTTTCTTCCTGCAATGAGTTGCAAATACGCACCCGCCCTCAAGGGCTGAACGAACCGCCATCGCTAACCCGCACACCGATCGCTAGCCCCTTGCGCCCAATGATTTGAGGCCAAAAACGAAACTAGGCGGCGAGGCCTAGATTCGCCTCCCTCTAAGTCACCTCCTAGCACATCATGATAGAGAAACCGCCATCTGTGTCGCCTCCCTAGCATCGAGACGACACATCAAGCCGAAGTTCGACAAACACCCTCGAACCTCAGCCGACGAGTGACACGAAGAGATTACGCCGTTTGTCGTCAAAATCGTCGAAAGCTGGCAGCTGAGCCCAACATTCCTCGCGCCACCACGCCTAGGATCCAAGTCACTATGACGAAGACGCCGCTGTCCGAATCATCATCGCCCCCGCGAGATAGTCGTTGAAGCGACCAAAGCAAACTCGGGTAGCCACCGCACTCGGGATTGAAGATTGTGGATCCCAAGATGCACCACTACAAGACACCAACCAACCAACCACCACTGGCGTGTGAGGTCGCTGCCACCATGTACGACGCCACTACCCCTGTGACCAAGTCGCCTTGCCCATAGTTGTAGAACGGCCACCACCGAGCCCCACGTCAAGGACATAGCAAACTAACACCTCCCGACGATCACCGTGGCCGCCCGCTGACAGAGGGAGTCAGGGTCACCGCTCGCCACTCCACCTTTGGAGACAGGCCCCACCACCACTATAGGAGCCTACAACGTCAACAATAAGGACAAAGTGGGAGAATTGCGCGATGCCACATGGGGGATGCACCGGTGCAACCCTAATGAGCCGCGCAAGAACAACAACAAAGGTTGGGGACATGTTGAGAACGACAGTGGTCTTGCTTGGAACTAGCTCAGCGATAGCTAGCCCCAGAAGATAGAATAGAAGAGAGAGGGGAAGCTAGAGTAGAAGAGAGAGGGGAGGAGGGGAGGGGGGGGGGTATTATGAATTCAGTTTTGCCAGAGACCAAGGGGGATCGAGCAGCCAGCAGAAGCTCATGTATATATACAAAAAATGCATACATTTTGGACATCTCAATGAAATAACTAAGTGGTTATTCTAATTTACATTGAATCAAGAGGTCATCTCATGGATATATACAAAATGCTGGAAGCTTATCTTGGACGAGATGGTGCAACTACCTCTCAACTCTAAACAAGAACAATAGAAACACCTTTTAAACTCTAAACAAAGGTGCGATGGGCTACATGGAAACGAAATACGGCCATATAGAAGCTACAGATTTGCGAAAGGCAACTGCAATGCCCCAGGGCGTGGAAACATGAAACTGAAGTCTCTCTGGTTAGTCAGGCCGTGGCAACATTGCTGATTTTCTCACACCTTCTGACCTTTCTTGGCAGCGTTCAGTTTCTCCAGCAACTCTTGTATGGTAGAAGATTGTTCCTGCCAGAAAAAAGACCCAAGTATGCTGGGAGATAAGACCATACGATACTGCAATGCGGTACCCAAGGGAGTTATCTCTCGCTCACCTTTAGCTTCTCTCTTAGATTTTCCTCTTCTTCGTCTCGCCGACTTCTTTCTTCTGAAAAGATATCAATCAGTGCGTCTTGTTCCTTAGTTGCAGTTTCAAGTTGTCTTTCCAAATCCTCCAGCTGAAAAATGAAAGTGGACCAGAGACAGATGATATACACTAGTAGTATACAAACACCAGAATGTATTCCTATTGGGAATACTGGAATGTGGTAAGTATGCTCGTTCACAGAAGCAACATGTAACAAATTAACCATTGGTCATGCCATGGATTGAGATAATACACAAGACTTGGTAAGTAGTTGATCTAGTGAAGGTCACAGATGGCATGTTATAATGCTAGACAGGTAATCGTCAAATAGAAAAAACTAAGTCATGCCGTGGATTGAGATAATACATAAGACTTGGTAAGTAGTTGATCTAGTGAAGGTCACAGATGGCATGTTATAATGCTAGACAGGTAATCATCAAATAGAAAAAACTAATGGACAAGATGTTCTGGGAATTTAGGATTTCCCAGCATGTCCACTAAAAATGTGGAAGCACGAAACAGTTCAGGTTTTTATCAGCAAACTAGAAAGCAACAGAATAGCATCTAAACATACTACTCCCTCCGTTCACTAATGTAATACCTTATAGATATTTCAAAGTAGACTAGATTCAGACTATAATAGATGAACCTAAACAATAAAACATGTCTAGATACATGCATTTCTAAAAAAGCTAGAAGGTCTTACATTAGTGAACGGAGGGAGTAGCATATTAAGCAGGTAGATTCATAATACAATATTAGGCGGAATAATGCTAGGAGTTGCAACAGAAAACTCTTGTCCTGCCATCAGTGGGAACATAAAATGATTGTGTGGTTGTTTGCACTAGTATCATATGATTTAAATAGTTTGTATTTACTTTGGAGAAAAAATAGTAACTAGTGCAACATAACAGCATCAGGATATTCCTTATAAACTGGAAACCAAGATGGCAATAGCATGGATTGCATAATAAGTAGCAGACAGTTCATAACACTAGGTTTACATGTGAGAATACATAAGAACGTACCCTCTCTGTCAAAGATTTGATTTTATCTTGTTCCATAACCAGCTCTTGTGACATTGACTCTTCCACACTCAATAACCTGACAGAAGAGCAGCATAAAAAAGTAGACTTAAACTTACTGCAATCTCACGACTTAAACTTGACAGACCACTCTATCTCATTGTCATGTAGACTTAAACTTTACACTTTCTTTTAAATTATTTTGTAAGTATGTCTCACAAGATTAAATCACTGCAAATTTTTTGTGAAACAGATTACATTACTACCCCATCGCCCTAATCTTCTCTATAAATAGACCTAGTTATGACATAAAAAAAAAAACTGCAAATAATGCAGATCCATTTTCAGCTGTCTTGAATTTCAATTCTAGTATGCAGTATGAAGTTCAGATTCTTGTTCTTCTTGCTGTTTTCAGCCAGTGAAATCTTAAAAATACTTACAACAATTACATACAATGAAATGCCGCAAGAAACTGACAAGTCAGAAGTATTATAAGTTCTCAAAATTAGTTTCGCTGATTCTGAAATATTATCATTAAGTATACACATCCAGACACTTTTATTGTATTACTGGCAGTCTAATGATAAATTAAAAGTTGCCGAGCCCTGCTGATATTTACCTTTCCTTTAGTGATGAGTTTTCATCCCTCAATTGCTTGATTATAGCTTCATGATCATCAATGGAATGACGATCACCATTAGCATTTTGTTCCTGGGGAACAAACATGTTTAAGATATTAAAAACACCACAAGAAAGTTAAGTTCATCAACAACATCCAAATGCAATATATGGAAGCATATATTCACATTATACAACAGTACCTACAAAAAAAACAGTAGCATGCAAATAACAGAGGTGCATTCTACATATAAGACATAACTAATGTAATTTTCAGGGCAGTGAAAAATGGAAGCATTAACTACATTATACAAAAGTAATTGAAAAACAACTGAAGCATGCAGGTAACATGTGCATTATACGTATAAAACATATAAACAATGTAGTTTTGAAGGTCAGTCTGCAAGCAGCCATTTCACGTCACCATTAATGCTATTAAATGACACTAGCTGAAGTTCAACGTGTTCACTGTTACAGTAGCTAGTGTTAATTCCAGATTTGCCTTCCAGCATGAATGGCAGAAATACTACTAGTATAATGCTATTGGGAAGTCAATCATGGATTGTCCAGTGAGAAAAAAGACAGACCATAAAAAATTATCAGCTCTGATACTTCATGTCCAAAAGAAAATCACATTTCCTCACAGATCAAACAGAAATAAATGCAGAAAAGAAATATCATAGATCACAGAGTACTGAAGATGATAAGCAGTGTAAGTATTGTAACAGAAACGCATTTACCAAAGCTGCATGCATCATTTTGGAGGGAATAACAATTAGCGGTGTAGATGGGTTGGAAAGTCACTATAGCATAACATGATCTGGTAACTCATGTAAATAAATATACACCAAACAGAACAGAATTTGACACCATATTGAAACATCAGCATGAGAAAAAGAATTACTGCCGACTGGGATTTGGCTATGCTTCTCACTTTTTCAGTTGATCCATTGGACAGAGGTGTTGCCAAAGTAGTATTCCCATTCTGGAAATGTTTTCTATGTGCACTCAGGATATGAGCTCTTGAACTCAATGACGGCGTGCCCACAAACTCAGAATCACTGTCATCACTTGTGTCTGATAGCCCATGCAGTATTGATTTTGCGGATCGCTTAGTCCTAGCAGACTTCTCAGCCTGCTTAGATTTGTGGTTCTTTTTACCCAGTCCAGAATATGATTTACCAACGCTGTGCTGTTTTGGATAATCTTTCCCAGAATGACCAGGTGATGGTTGCTGGCCTTCAAGAGAGTATTCTGCCCAAATGAATACGCAGCATTCATCAAGAAAATAGCTAGTTATCTTAAGAGATAATTACTATTGAAGGCATGGTACAGCCACCCCATTCGCACTAAAAATGCAGCCAATTCTATGATTTAGACACTAGCACGGTCTTGTACATATAACTTTCACACAAAATCCTTTTTATTACTCCCTTCCCAATTCAGAACCTTTATTTGTTACAAGCAACCATATCAATGCAATGGACCATGCATGTCACTATTAGATGGCCTTACTAGTTACTACTCTATCTAACAATGCGCAAGTATGGTCAGATTCCATAAAGTAGGATGAAAGTATATTTGAGCCTTCTAAATATACATGACAGAGAGATACTAGAGAGCAGACGTAGTAATAATTAGCTGGAAAATATATTATAGTATCATATAACATGCGCAAATATGGTCAGATTCCATATAGTATGAAAATATATTATAGTATCATATTATGACAACAAACTTCACAAAAGAAATCATTTGTATCAGTTAAAATGCCCAATGTAAATAAAAGATTATATCAGTGGCTAAAGTACAGATACTTATTGCATGCTCGTTGTAACGAATTAAACTCGCTTAATCATATATCTTGGACATGGAGATTATTAGATCAGTTTACACAATGTGCAATGCATATTCAAAATACAAACGCTCATGATGGTCTGCGCGAACAGCACATATTTTGAAAAAATGGACACAGGGAACACTACAGAATCACAAAAGTATTATAGTGCTTTGATATTTTTAGTAATGTAATTATAAGAACTCTTATGATGGTAAAGATAAGAAGTTCCAAAATACTCCCTCCGTTCATAAGTATAAGATGTTTTGGCAAGTCAATTTAGAAACAGAAGAAGTAGCTAATATACCAAAAGTTGGTACTCCCTCCGTCCCAAAATAAGTGACTTGGATTTCTCTAGATTTGGATGTATCTACATACTAAAACACTTAAACATGCCTAGGTGCATGTGAATCTAAACAAATCCAAGTCACTTATTTTGGGAGGGAGGAAGTATATTAAAAAATGCTAACAAGCCAGCGCAAAAATCAAATAGCTGATTATAACTCCGAGCATTCTGTTACCTTCTCCTATTTCAGAATTTCTGAAAGAGCGTGCCCCAACATATCCAATTCTATGAGCATTTCCTGACCTATGAGAAAGAAGAGTGAGATTAGTGAAAATTATAACCATACTTCAAACTAATTCATAAGCCATCACAAAAGTGCCTCTGTGTAAAGTGACAATGAAGAGAATGATAATAAAACGAACCAGTAATCCTTCTGCATTTGAATCAATCGTTGTTCAAGTCTTGATAGAAGAGTCGTGCGCTCAAAGTCCTGCTTATCATGAGCTGGCTCTATGAAGTTAGCCTCAAGTACACCTGCAGATTAAAGTGATTATTTCTCGAGCCGCTAACAGACAGAAAGAGATACTTATATTATTATAAAGACCAGAGCCACCTACCTATGACACCACGCCCACCACTTCCTGCAGCAGTCCACACTCTCCAGAAAGGCTAGAAGAAACAAATAAAATCTTATGTGATAATAAAGCAATCCACCATGAACTTCAAATTCCAAGAACAAGAATACTTTCTATGGGGTTCATAAAGGTCAATAACGTTTCTAAGACCAAGCAATTACTAGTATAATTTGGAAGTGAACAGACTATGAGACACATACTGATCAAGCATAAAAGAATGACCTATAAGACCCACCAACAATCAATATGTGACATAATTAGAAGTTTAATAAAGAAATAATTATACCAGCTAGATTAGAAAAGAGATGGACTTATATGATCTCAACCAAGAAAAGGATTGCACATAGAAAGGAACCTTTATCAGACGGTTCCTGTGGTATACATTAAATCCTTGTACGTCAACATGATGTTTTGCATCTTTTACAAAGCCAATTGTCACCTCAGCTACCATCTGGGACACAAAAGATCAAACTTTGATGAGTAATGAGCTACCGACACTTCATCAGGATTCAGGAAAATGTCAAGAGGTTATAGTCTACAACATTTGAATCTTTTGGAAGTCCATTAGTTGCAACCGGCCTGTATGTAACCTCCTTCTTCAGCATCATGTCAGTCACAATGTTATGGTGCTCAATCTCTTTTCCGCGTAAAATCATTTGGAAAGCATCTGGAACTCTAAGATACAAAATAGATGCATAACTCTGCACAGGGAGATTACACAAGTCATACTCAGCAACACGACTAGCATCACATACTAACTCTATACCTAATAATAAAGGAAGGAGTGTTTCTTGTAGTACCTACACTTTTTTGGACATGTTTACCCTCCCACCAAAACACATATTTCTAATGAGCCACCGCTAAGTGAAAAAAAACATTGAACCGATTGGAAATAAACACGCACGTACGGCGCCATAGCAGGGCGCTCGGTTCGTACCGGCGGCGGTGACAACCAGGAAAGAGCCCCCGCTGCTTTCCTGTGAGTTGGGGTTGGTATCACTCTGGTCAGAGCCAGCCCCATCCCACCACTGCCGACGCGCCCGGGGTAGTTCCTAGCTCCAGCAGTGATCGCGTGTGCTAACGCCCACTAGATGGCGGCCACACATGTGGAGGAAAGGAGCACACCATGAAAGGAGCAACGCGGCGGCACACGAGCTAGCGCTAGCATCATCAACATGCAACATCAGAACGCGGGATTATGATGGGATTGACTGCCATGCCTAGCTCCTTCACGCAATACGAAAGCGGTGGTAGTAACCACAGAAATTTGGGGGCAGTCGCACCGTGACAGCGATAAGAAAAAGGCTGAGAGATGATGATGTTGCTTGTGACACAGAGTGCGTGCTGGGTGTACTTCAACGCAAGTTGGTTCGTGGGTGTGATGCGACTAAGTATCCAATGCATTTTCATGTATTTTCGAGACATCAAATTGCATGAATTGGAATCAATTAATCGAGGAGTGAATGTCACCGAGCAAGTTAAAAAAATTGTCTATACTGCGACATGCTACTGATTTAAAAAAATTCACCACCGACCCAAGAACAACTAACTTTTTCCGCCGCAACGCGCGGGCATTTTGCTATGAATAATAATATGTCAAAGAGATGCAGGTTCTAGTCTGTAACAGGAGAGAATGCCGCACAGGGAGCAAATTCTATGTTGCAAGAGAACCTTTACAAGCATGAAGATTAGGTACTTAATAACAAAAATCACACACATGAACAGCCTAGTGGCTCACGCAGTTTGGAAGTAATCTAGATTCTAGAGATTTTGAAGATTCAGCTCCTAGCGAGAGTAGCTATTTCTATCCAGTTTTATAGCAACCAACCAGCAGTTATCAGTTTTGTCAGTGCATCAACAACGCCCTGGTGGGCCCCAAGGCCACAAACGTTTCGACACAATTACAAGAAAATGCTTATTTTGGAATCTGCTATCGTAATTCCGAGCGTCCCAATGCAATATTATCTCGTATCGGATATTGGTCAATCTGAAAGCTGAGACACTATAATCGCCTAATAGAGTTCTCATGATTTGACTAACATTATAAGAAATTAAGAATACATATCAACCATAAGTCAATTCAAAACATCACTGTGAGCTTACCCTCAATGAATGCCTATATGTGAGGAAATGCTTGGAATTTGGATACTGCTTAGCCATCTCAATATTCTTCTCGTCACGGTTACCACCTCTGAGTTGAATATCCTGCCCTCCCAAATATCATTAGTTACCACAGTTTGCTGATTAACTAAAACATGGTGGCAATGTTAGCATTCAAACTTACATTTACATCAGCATCAAAATCAAGCTCCAAATCTCCTTGGTCATCTTCCCAAAGATTGTAAATGATAACTCGAGTCCCGTGTTCCTTTATAGAAGAAAACTGCAAGCATAGTGTACAGAAACTTTAAGCACGAGATAATCATACTATCCTTGCACAAAATACGCCATGCTGTAAATTCTTCATTTATAAAGGAAAACAAAACATATACACAACTACTTGCGCATGTACTAAATTTGACTATCAAGAGTTTTCTATTTTAAACTGTCAGTTATTTGACTTTTTTTTTGTTTTGCAACGCAAATCGTGAAACATAGGATATTGGTTGTCGTGTCAAAATGCATATGTGATGCAGCATAAGCTATACCTGTTCAAGTAGTTCCGCTTCGGTTCTATAGGGCGACCACATGATGATAGTCTGTAGGCTTGTATTCCAATCTGGAAATGTACTCCGCACCTTTCTTGTCCAGTTCAGTTTATTTTTTTCATAATCAATCTGCAAAGTATCCACGGAAATTGAAAATTTAGAATAGAGATATTAACACATGACTTGTAAGATTTCCAGAAAATTAATCTTCTTAAAAGCCTGCAATCAATAAGCATAACTCGGTTTTCCCCAAATAAGCATTCTTGAAAGGACTTCAAAAAGTACATGATATATTACCATTGGAACAACAATATCCTCTTTACCAGTGCTCCTCAGAAAGGTATAGGATAACATGCCGATGCTTTGTGTAGGCCTTCATGTCAAAAAGAAATAAAAGGTCTCAGTTTCATGGTAAGGAAAATAACTCAAAATGTCTAGAAATAGAAAGTAATCATAAAACTGGGTAACTAGAAATAAATTAATTTGCAATGATCGCATAGAAATACTTCCTAATTGCAATGCGATATACACAAACTACTAAATCCTTTCTTCCAAGCAAGTCTTATTCTAACTTCTCAACATTTCCAAGACACAAGTTTAACCAATGGTTCTCATCATAGTAAGCAAGCAGTACAAACTACAGTAGTCCATATGTTTAACACTTCGAATGATGAGCGAACAACACAACAAAGAAGACTTGCATTGCAGTTACACTAAGGTTTACATGTCTCCGTCTATACATTAAACCAGCAGATGTCAATTTATATCTGGTATCTAAATTGAACAGACTTGATTAATTGCTAGTGAACCATATTACCACACAAATGGAGTATTTACGTAACTCTTTTGCCCAAAGATATTTTGGTGGTTCGGAAATGCTTCGAAAAAAATATGGGTAAAAAACCATCTTCTAGTTATAGTTCCAGTCTGATAGGCAAGAGTCAAGATACAGTGAGACACAACCTTTTGCCTTCTCCGCAACTACGGGAGAACACTAGAACATCAGCACCAAGTCTCATTGTACTAGTCTTAAAACCATTTCCATCTGAAAGACAGCAGCAAAGCAAGTGAATTGAATGCTTTATAGTTTTACCCGCATACTAAAAAATTATTATGATACATCAAATGACGGTGTTAAGATAATTTACTCTTCCAACTTACATTGTCCAATGGTATTTGCAAGTTGACTCTTGGCCGAATAGCCCAAGGACATGCAGTGCCGCATTTTTTCTGGGTCCATTCCACCACCATTATCTAGGCAATAAGTTAAAAAGAAAATTCTAGCATAAGTATGTGAAATTCTGTCGCTGCTGCTCCTTCAGTAGTTTCATTTTAATCTTGCTTCCCTACCAAGCTAATTCACAGTAAAGTAGAAATAACATTTACCCATAAACTGAATCTTATTCATACAGGAGCTGATCTAGTAAGATCTAGTAAGAGTCCAATGAACTTGTAAGGTTGTCTGACTGTTTAGTCCAATAGATTTAACTTTCTCTAACCTAAATTTGGTTCATCCGTCAAATAAATGGGAAAAGAAAAGTAGCATAGAAGGTCATGTATTTAATATGTGACATGCAAAACAAGGACATCCTATACAAGTGATACTGCATATATGATATAACATGCCATGTAGGTACAACAAATTAATTTAGAGATAGAGGTGGAAAAAATCTTAGATATACCTATGTGAGACAATAATAATTGTTAGGATGGTGATGCAGTTTCCTCTTAGTATAAACAAGCTTTAATTCGTCAATACAAGTTAATGTTCAGTTCTAGCATGAGTTCAGCTGGACATGTTTTCTTTTGGTAACTTGATCTAGGTAATGTTATTCTTATTATCAATACTTTTTCTAGACAAGTAACAAGAACTAAGTATATGTCATCATTAGTATAAGGCAAGTGGACAGAAATCTTTGCACCTTCAACAAGGAGCATTCTTGTTTTGTCTCTACTGTTCTCTAACATGTCAATGTTCACAAAGGTAGCTCCATTTCTAACCTAAAAATGAAACAGCAGATCAGTAAACAAAAGATACAAGGATTTGATTCTACAAACTAGAATAACAACTTAAATCTTCTCTAGCTTACTTCATCGAGTGAGTTGTCCAGAAGCTCAGCCAAAGCTGTAACAGCAATCAAAGTATATGTTAGCCAATTGATATGCATGACCAAAGATTGGAGGGTGATATGAACAAACAATGCATTGCTGATTCGTGCATCAGATTTAGTGTTCATGTGAAAAAACAAGATAGGAACAAGCTGAGCTGAAGATGAAGGCCATACCCCCTAGTGCCCACTTGTGGCTTGTCGCATTTGAGTGCAAGAATTTAGGATGTACACGGACATGTTCCAGTCCAGATGCTGAAATAAGTAACACAAAAATCAACATAAATACGAATCAAAAGGATTACACATATGAAGACTACCATGCGAACATGCATTCTCATCAACTGTGAAGGGAGAAGGTAAAATGTGTCCAAGGATTTTTGTTTTCCTTCCTACTGAAACGCATAGCTTTCTAGTAAGATAATGACAGATATGCCAACTGAACTGCTATCTTTCACTGGGAAGTCAACAAAAAACAGTCGGGGAAAATGATTGAGATGAAATAATTATATTCGGTTTTATTGCTTGGCATTTTCATGCATTTGATTTGAGAAGTATCAGTACATTAGTTCGTTATAAGGCCCTTGTTCAAGGGATGTTGGAATTCATCAAACAGCCTAAACATACGCCGGCCCCAAATGCTCTGGCAGCAGTAGGAAATAGTAGTAGTTAACGATGCAACCATGGACATGCGAATCAAACATTTTCCAAAAGTAGTCTTGGGGTCAAAGATAATCCCATTCTTACAAGGAATCACTCCACGCTGCAAATGAGTTGGCAAAATTAACGAGAAAGGGGAAACAGAAGCACCCAGACCGAACATTGGATCAAATTACCCATCTATGACGGGAACAACCAATGCAAATCAAGCAATGAGAACAGGCAGCGGCTTCACACGGGTCGTAAAAGATCAAAATAATTACCAGAAGAAGGGAGCTGCTCCGGAATCCCGGCCGGCTTCCCGTCGTAGTCCCCGGCCTTCCAGAACTGCTTGGTCGCGCTCCTCGACGGAGACGACGGCGGCGGCGGCGGCGCGGGTAGCAGATCGAGGAAACCCGGTGGCACCGAAACCCTAGCGCGCTTCCCCGAACCGCTGCCCCCTGCCGCCAGGCGCGCCCTCTTGGCGCTGCCGCCGACGTCGCCGTCCGAGTCGGAGTCGCTGCTGCTGAGCTCTATCAGCTGCGCGGGGGCGCTCGATCCGCTGCCGCCGCCGCCGCCGCCCCCGGCCGTCGCCGGCGGCGTGGGTCGCTCCTCGGCCACTTCGGTTTTCACCACCCCGGGCTGCATGAGCAGAATCGATCGAAAGATGGAGGGCCTGGTCCGTAAAATCCGGTCCTCTTTCCCAATAACTCTTCTTCTTTTTCGACCTTTTTTCCCCGGCGAGGGCTTTATATGCAGTGCTGACCTGTGCCCCACATCATAAGGATCGTACGTGACTTCTGCACATCAATGACGGCTGGGCCCGGAATCCACGTGGTGGCCACGTGTCAGTGGGAGCGACGGAGCATATGGGTAGGAACTTCACGAGTAGAATTAAGAGGGTGTGGTTAATGTAACCGGAAACGGCTACGTTCCGTTCCGTTCTTCTGAGCTCATCGCCTACAGTGGCACACTAGACACGTGGGCACACTTGTCAGGGGTGGCAGCCTGAGACAAGTTTGACGATGATTGACTGGAATCGATGTGACACGACTCGTCAGTGGCGGCGTTGTCATGCGGGCGTGCAGCTCGATATTACCACCTCGAGCTTGGTTGGATTGACAAATTTAGTAACCTCTACAATAATCATTCGATTATAACTCACAGTCCAAACTTTACCCAAATCTAACTCTTTTGCTAAAAGACATTCAACATTTTTTTAAAATGGGAAGGGCCCCGAAGGGTCCGGAAGCTGTACTAAGGAGAAATGGTGGGATTACAAACTACAATAAGGACCCTGGCAGAAACACGATCTGCAACACGACCCTGAAGTTTTACACAAAGGGCCCTACAAGAAAAGGTGAAAACACGATCAGGTCCTTCTCCATCGTCGGCCGGTAGAGAGCATCTCCTTGCGACCGCCGACGCCGTCGCCGGGGACAGCACCACTTGGTGACGACGTGACGATGAAAGCCGCAAGCGATCTCGCGAAGAACCTCCATGGCGGCATCCTTGCCTGGAGAAGGAAGAGATGGCGCTGAGAGAAACTCCAACGCCAGAGCTCGGAATCGCCGCCCTACGACCATGACGGCAATCTCGCGGCCGTCGAAGAAGCGTTGTTGATGGTGAACTCCAAAACATCTCCCAGAACACAGCTTCAAAGCATCCTCGCCACATCCGCCTTGTAGACGCCAACAGACCTGCACCCCATCTTCTCATCCCGCCACCACGGCCGGCTAGAGAAAGGGGAGGGAAATATGTTATTAGTCTCTCATCCCTTCAAATTCCCATTACCTAATCATAATTCCATCCAACCAAATATGTTATTAGTGATGTTGATACCACTACCTTGGCGCTAGCGGTAGAAATCCTTAGCAAATTCACGAGCAAAATAAATATTTGTATCACAGTTTATGGATATACCTCAACCGCACTCCTAAGCACTATGAAACCTCACATTAGTAACCTCGCAAAAAAATCACATTAGGATAAGATGTTTTAGATCATGGCGAGGGTTAACATGATAGTTTAGGACGATTGTTTAGGGTATGTTTGGTTTGTGCCTCCATCTTACCCTTCCGAAATATTTTTCACGTGAAAGGTGCTCTCTCTCTTATTTGTTTTATAGCCAGTTTATTAGCTACCAATGGGTCGTTTGGTGCCACCTTTATAATCTATTGCCAATTTTTAGCCATCTCTGGTTCTGCACCAAATAATTGGCTTGTTAATATTGGTTGTGCAGTACCCTTAGTATAGATCTACGGGTAGAACCCCATATTTTGTGTATTATGATGGCTTGTAAAGTAGAGATTTAAAACTGTATCTAGTACCATGAATAGTAGACTGGTTTTATTTGGAAAGGAAGTCGGTGAGCTAATGATGCCTTAGTGTGATGCCTAGCAGCATGGGATCCACAGAAGAGCAGGCCCATGTTGTCCTTTGGACGAGGACCACTCCAACCATAAAAATTTATGTCTATTTATTTTTAATTTTTTTCATCATTGTACAATCAATTCGCTCTTTAAGGGTTTTTTCCTTACTTTTGATGTTGAATCCACTGGACGCGCTAAAAATGTCCCTCTCCTCTCCAACGGACGGTAGACCCTTCTCCAACATCGTCTCTCGCTGGGTTGCTACCACGCCAACATCTCCATCTCCATCACTTGTATTGCTATTGCTAGACATGATGCTTAACACTATGCGTTGTTTCCTCGTTATTTATTGTGCCATTACAATCTGGGTTTTATTGGCCTACCCTTTTCAAGGATGCAAGGAAGTTTGTTATATCACGTGATGAATGTCAAAGAGTTGGTAATATTTCTAGACGCAATGAAATGCCTATGAATTATTCTCTTGTTATTGAACCTTTTGACTATTGGGGATTTGACTTTATGGGTCCTTTTCCTCCTTCAAAAGGGTATACTCGTATTCTTGTTGTTGTTAATTATGTTACAAAGTGGGTAGAGGCCATACCTACAAATAGTTTTGATGGTAAGACCTTTTTAAAAATGCTTAAACATGTTATTTTTCCTAGGTTTGGTGTGCCTAGATATCTCATGACTGATGGAGACTCTCATTTTATTCATGGTGGTTTTAGGAAAACTCTTGCCAAATATGATGTTAACCATAGAATTGCTTCAGCTTATCACCCCAACCCGGTGGGCAAGTAGAACTTTCCAATAGGGAAATTAAATCTATCTTGCAAAAAACTGTTAATAGATCTAGGAAAAATTGGGCTAAAAAGTTGAATCACACTCTATGGGCTTATAGAACTGCTTATAAAAATCCTACGGGGATGTCTCCTTACAAAATGGTTTATGGGAAGGCTTGTCACTTACCTCTAGAATTATAACACGAAGCTTATTGGGCAGTTAAAGAATTGAATAGAGACTTTAAACTTGCTGGTGAGAAAAGATTGCTTGACTTGAGTACTTTAGATGAGTGGAGAAGTGAAGCTTATGAAAATGCTAGACTCTTTAAGGAAAAAGTAAAAGGATGGCATGATAGGAGAATTCTCAAAAGGGAATTCCATGTTGGTGAGAAAGTTCTTTTGTATAGGTCTTGTCTCAGATTTTTAGCAGGGAAACTACTCTCAAAATGGGAAGGTCCTTTTGTTATTGAGGAAGTGTATCGTTCAGGGGCTATCAAAATATCTTCTTTGAAGGATAACACTATATAGGTGGTGAATGGTCAAAGGCTCAAACATTATATTTCTGGAGATTCTTATAATGAAGATGTTGATATTATTCAAATGGTAACTCCGGAAGAATTTATTAGAAGCCAAACACCAGAATCTGCAGAGTCCGTCTTTGAATAGGTAAAAAGTGGTGAAAATAGAGGTTCGTGAAAGCCTAATATTTTTATATTTTTGATGTTTTTACTACATACGGAAGGTTACGAGACGAAACAGAGGAAGAAACGGAGGCTAGTGTGGCCACACCCACCCTAGGCGCGGGCCCCCAGCTGGCTGCGCCTGGAGGGGGTGTGAGCCCCCTGAACTCGTCTCCGCCTCGTTTTCGCACAGTACCTTCCTTATGCATTGAAACTTTGTAATATATAACCCCCCAGATCCCCGAGGTTCGGGTATCGTGTTCTCATGTGTTTCTGTTTCGATTTGTTTCTGTCAGGAAGATTCTTAGTTTTGGAGCTACAGTGTCTTCCTCTGGATCACCCATAGAGGATTCCTCCATGGATGTCATCAACCCGTATATGTATGAGTTGAAGATTCATCCTAAGGAGTTGATTCTCAAGGATGGGAAGGTGGAGATGAAACAAGTTCAAATCCCTAAAGGAGAAGGTAGTCTGGAAGACAGGATGGAAGCATTGGAGCAGGAAGTTTTCAGGTACAAGAAGATGGCGGAACGCGAAGTGGATATCATCCATAATATAAGTTCAGAACTCATCGCCAAGCACGAGACGGAGGTTGCTAAGCTCCGAGACGAAATCCTCTTATTCCATCAGCCCACCAACCAATTACAAGCACAACTCTATGATATACAAAATCAGAACTGTGAGTATGAGGCTAGATTTAATCGCATAAGCTCTGCTGACAGAAACCTGAACCCCCGTTAGGACACCTTTGCACAAGGGAGTGTAGGATCTCAGAGTTTAAGGCTGTGGTTAGATTTATATCTTAATTACTTTCCTGTAGTTATGGATGTTTGCAGGGGGTTTAATCACAAGTATGTATTAGTCCAAGTAAGGTCGGTATGTTAGCACAGGTTCACCCACACAACACTTACAACACCAAAGAAGAGTACTCAGCTATTTGAAGCAAAAGCACTTGACAGAATTCCCATGTGTCCTCAAGAACGTTTGGTCCTTATAATTATTTCCACCGGCTTGTCATTTGCTAAGAAAGGATTGGGCCACTTGCTTTGTTTGTTCGTTACCTTTGTTATTTGCTCTTTATTTTGTTGCCTTATTAGAAAACCACTAAAAATTCGTTTGCTAAGTATTCATAGGGATTTCCTGCTCCACACCACTGTTTAGCACCTTCTGCTCCTCGTTGGGATCGACACTCCTATTTATCGAAAGTACTGCGATACACCCCCTATACTTGTGGGTCATCAAGACTATTTTCTGGCGCCGTTGCCGGGGAGTGAAGCGCTATTGAAGAGTGGAACTATTAAAGGAAGCTTCTACTATGAGTATTGTTTTTGTTTATGTTTGTTGCTTTGTTTCCGTTATGGATAACCCTCTTGGTTTTCTGTTTGGGAGAACTACTACCACTGAAAGGGTAGTAGAGGAACCACCACCTGTTGAGATAGATCCTTTTAAGATACCTACAAGTATTGTTGATCGTGTTATGGATAATTATTATTTAGGGGATGGAACTGACCATCCTGGTGATCATTTACTTTTTATCCATGAATTATGCGGGTTGTTTAAGTGTGCAGGTATCACAACTGAACAGGTGAAGAAGATGTTACTCTCCATATCCTTGAAAGGGAGAGCTGAATAATGGTATAAGCTGCTGAAGAATGGATAATCCATGGAATGGGAGGAGATGGCATCTCTCTTTTACCCTAAATTTTATCCTCCCAGTGAGATTCATAAGGATAAAAATCTTATATATAACTTTTGGCCTCTCGATGGAGAGACTAAAACTAAATCTTGGGGGAGATTGAAGTTACTAATGCTTAAATGTCCTATTCATGAACTCCCTAACAATATTATTCTCAATAACTTTTATGCTAGGCTTTCTCTTCATGATAAAGATTTACTAGATGCTTCTTGTGCTGGATCATTCACATGCATGAAGGAAGAAGCTAAATGGGATCTCCTAGACCGTATTCAAGAGAACACTGAAGCTTGGGAGAATGACAAAGGTAGAAAGTCAGGTATAAACTATGATTATGAATGCATTAAATATTTTATGGGAACTGATGGTTTCCGTGATATTAGTAATGAGTTTGGGCTTGATTCCCAAAGTATTGCCAACTGTTTTAAGGCCTTTGCCTCTTACATAGAGATTCCCAAGAAGAAGTGTAATAAGTACCATGCTCCGTATAAAGATGTTGTTAGTCATGTTCCCGCTATAAGTACTGAAGTTTGTACTATTGATCATATTATGCCTGAACCTCATGTTGAGAAATTACCTTTCCCAGCTAAGGTAAAGGAGTATTCTATGATTATTAGTGCAAATAACAAAGGTACAATAAAAACTGTGGAGCCTGGTGAGCAAATTAATGATGAACATGTGGTAGCTATTGTGAAAGATACTGTCACTAGAAATATAGAGGATGAGCACATTGTATTCTGTGAATATGCTTCTAATATTATCTCTCATCCTAGTAAAGCTAGAAAATCTAGTGTTCCTGTGCTTCGTGTTAAAATTGGTGATCATTGCTATTATGGTTTGTGTGATATTGGTGCTAGTTCTAGTGTTATTTATTATGAGCTTTACAGGGAAATTATGCATGAGTTTGGTCCTTGTGAGCTTGAGGACATTGATGTGGTTATTCACCTTGCTAATAAGAAAACCATTTGCCCCAGTGGCATTGTAAGAGATGTGGAGGTTCTTTGCGGTAAGATTAAGTATCCTGCTGATTTTCTAGTGCTTAACTCAGCATCTAGCAAAACTTGTCCTATCATTTTTGGTAGACCTTTCTTAAACACTTGTGGAGCTATTATTAATTGTAAGAAGGAAAAAGTTTTAACTAAGTTTGATGGAAATTCTTATGAGTTTAACTTTTCCAAATTTGCTAAAGCTCCTTGTGAAAATAGCTTGCCTAATAAAGATTTCAGGATAGAACAACTTGCTTCTATTGATCAAGTCTATGACCTTGGACCTCTTTTTGATGACTGTAAGTATGCTTATTCTGATGATAAAGTTGTTTCCAGTGACAGTTATATTGTCAACTTTATTCAAAGTGCTACTGAAAGTTATTTTGAGAGAGAGAGAAACATGGTTTTATGCATCTCAATGATGTTAAAGTTTCCCCGTTTTATGTTGAAAGCTTTGAAGTTGCATTTGTTTTGTCTTCCTATGCTTGTGGTTTTTTGTTTCAACAATTTGTTTTCTTATGCTACCCCATGCATAGGAACTAGGTTAGACTCAAATGTGTTGGTTATTTGCTTCTTTATGCTCTCTTTCATTTCAAATATTTATCTCCTTTGTGAGCATCTTTTAAAAGTTTCAAGCCTAACTTAAAGGCATTAAATAAAAGTACTTGTTGGGAGATAACCCAAGAGTTTTGTCGAGTCTTGGAAGTTATTACCTCAGTAATAACCGCTCCTTATCCTTTTTGTTTTGGTTTTTGTGTCCAGTTCAACTACTTTTGTGAAGCAGAGGAGTTGTGAAAAGCGGCTGTCGTGGGACAGATTTTTGTGCTGCATTGTAAAAATTTGTGAGGGAGCTCAGTACTTAGGATGGAGCTGAATTTTTCTGAGATTGTTATCCAAGTTGTTACCCAACTTTCATTAGTTTTGCACTTTTTGATTTGAGCAACAGAACATTTTCGAAAAAATTAATCTTTACCTGCTGGTCTGTTTTGACAGATTTTTGCTATCATCTGCATTTGCCTCTTACAGAAGCTTTGTTTTGATGGGTTTTCAGTTGAAGTGTGTACCCAAAGGTTTATTGTTTTTTCTTACACTAATTTCCATTGAGGTTTGTGTATTGCCTTGTGAAGAAAGGAATTTTCAGGAGAAGGAGAAAAGGAATCTGCAGAGTTCGTCTTTGAATAGGTAAAAGTGGTGAAAACAGAAGGTTCGTGAAACCCCAATCTTTTTATATTTTTGATGTTTTTAATACATAAGGGAAGTTACGAGACGGAACAGAGGAGGAAACAGAGTCCAGGGTGGACAAACCCACCCTAGGCACGGGCCCTTGGCTGGCGCCGCCTGGAGGGGGTGTGCCTCCCCCGAGCTCCGTCTCCGCCTCGTTTTCGTATCAGTACCTTCCTTATGCATTGAAACTTTGTAATATATAACCCCCAAATCCCCCGAGGTTTGTGCATCGTGTTCTCGTCGTGTTTTCGTTTTGATCTGTTTCTGTCAGGAAATGTTCTCAAGTTTAGAGCGCCATGGCCTCCGCCAATGACAAAGGCAAGAAGCCCGTGGAGGAGATAAAGTTGGAAGAACAAACCTCCATAGGGACAAGGGCAAAGAAACCTACTTTTGTTGGAGCAATTAACAGTGGGGATGCTTTTTCTCGTAACATGCAGGGAATCATAGCCTTTGGTCCAGACTTCAGATACAACCCTGAGACAGTGGAGGCCCTTCGAACCACTAATGAGTTTTGTGACAAGTACCGTGCCTTGAGGTTGAAGGTGGATATACTCTAGGAGGAGAATGACAGGCTTCGTAAGACGCTGGAAGAATTTATTACCCTAAACAAGAGAACACCACCCCCACCGATGGAGTAATTCATCATCAGGTTTGGCATCCCCTTGGCTTGTTCCAAGCTTGGGGGAGCACCGCGGTATCACCATCATTATCTTTTATCTTTTACCTTTTTAGTGGATTCATATCTTTGGTAGAGAGGTTATCTTATAGTTTGGTTTGCATGTGGAAGTATCTCTCCTTTAGTTGGTTATCTATGTATCCCTTGGTGTGAGTACCTTTATTGAATATTGAGAAGTCTCATCTTTTACTTTTTGCACTTCTTATTTTAGTTTGAAATCTCTATTATATGATGGATCTTTTTGATCAGTATTGGCATCACTTTGGGAGCATCAAGTAACTCTAAATTGGTTTTGGCAAACCGAGCTCTGGTCAATTGCAACAATTTTTGAGGTTTGAAAGAAAAAAGAGAAAAAGCTTACAGGTATTTTATATCATTTTTTTTCTTTCTTGATTCGCTCATAAGCTTAGTATTATTTATTTAAGATATTTTGTGTCTTCAAGTAAGATTGCATGTTTGGCTTTATTACTTGTATGTTTGCTTGTTTCTTTCAACTCTCTTGCTTGCTACCCAGCCTTGCTAGCCAAAAACCTGTTTTGAGAAGGCTTACTTCCCATGTTTCCAATCCCTTTGAACCAAACCTATGCCATTTGTGTCCACCATATCTACCTAGTAGCATTATTGCTATTCCAAGCAAATTCTCAAGCTTCATCTATCTTTCGAATTAAAAAGTATTTTGTTATGTGAAAACCAGTTAGTAAAGCTCTCACGAACTTGATGGCACACCTTATTTCCTTTCCCCTAATAGACTTGAACCATTGTGTCATCGAAGTTGTATATGCTTGCATCTATATGTTGGAATTAGCAGAACCGTGCTGTTATGAGGAACGTTTTTAACATTGCACTTGTACTTTGTACACAGTTGATATCGTGCTCGTTTGTCTGTGGATGTCACCGGTGTGAAATAAAGAGGGAACTTCTAAGTCCATGGAGTTTGTATTTTGTGTTAGATAAACGCCTGGGCCGCTAGCCCAAGCCATGCCTAATCATGGTGGAAACTTGCATCATCACCATAGTGAGCTATCTATGAAGCATCCTCAATAAAAAGCTATGCACATAGTAAATAAAAAGATTGCTGAGATGCTCATTGTCTGCTTGCCTTGTCATTTTGGTTATGGGAAAGCTCCTGTACCATGTGCAAGGGGTACCCCGTTGGCGGTTCTCAATGATATGCAAGTACTTACAATAACAAGAACTTACCGGTGACTGAAGTTGAGTAGCATGAGGATTGGCCCTCATATTCAAGGGACATGAGATTGCTAACTTATATTTCGTCAAGCATATACTCCATCCTTGTTCACTTTAACCTTAATTATCTCAAGACGCCTATGATAGGGGCAATGAGTGCTCAAAGCTGGTAAGTACAATAATCTTTTGAAAGCTCTTTATGACTTGTAATCCCTGCTTCCCTCTATGAAGGGACCTTTCTCCCACTTCCAAGTTGAGTCAGTAAACCTACTTCCTCTCTATCTCCAGCAAGCATTTGAGTTGTTGTGTTTCAAGCATTCATATGGTGATTTATTCAATCATGTTCTTTATCTTCCTTGTTTACACAAAACACTTATCTATTGAGTATTACTTTGAAAGCCTTCACTTGTGAAAAACCTTTTTAAGCAAAGAGTGCCCCTGTTTTGGAACTTCTACAAAAAACTTTTTGTGAAACTGTTTTCCAGGTGTTATCTGACCAAGAACAAAGTTTGCCAATTCCAATTATGATTTATCTTTATGCATCTCTATTGTGACTGTTGTACTTGGTTGCAAGCTAAGTTATATAATGGTAAGTTGTTTTCTTCTATGAGTTGTGCAATGGTAAGTGTGATGCTTCTTGTTCGTATTCTTTTATCGACACTTCACTCCATAAACCTGTGGACATGTTTACTGATCTTAGTTTTCGCTTGGGGACAAGCGAAGGTCTAAGCTTGGGGGAGTTGATACGCCCAAATTGCATCACCATTCTATATCATAATTTACCTCTATTCATTGATATATGTCTTATTATGAGGTATTACTTATGGCTTTTCATCTGTTTATGCATGTTGGATGATTCTTGGAGGATGAACTGCCGGAGTCTGGATTCTAATGGAAAAGAAGGCGTTTCGGTGCAATTTCGCGAAGATCATAAAAATACCAGAAAAATATGGGAAAATATTATTTTCCACAAGATTGAGGAAGCCAAAAGGACGAGCGAAGAGGGGCCGCAGGGGGCCCACACCCCCTAGGAACGGGTCTCCCCCTGGGCCGCACCTAGGGCAGGTGTGGCCCACCTTCCCAGCTCCCGACTCTGCCCCTTTGCTTATATCTTCCCTACGGAACCCTAAGGCTAGGGGGCGACCACAAATAGATTTCTGCCGCCAGTGGGGGCAGAAAACACCGAGAGAGAAAGATCTCTCCGGCAGACAGATTTCTGTCGGGGGAATTCCTTCCCGGAGAGGGAAGAACGTCGCCATCAACACCATCATCAAGCTAGGCTCCATCGGGATCATCATCATCATCCACACCATCATCTCCACTAGCACCTTCATCATTACTCCATCCCGTTGTAACAATTGTGTTGGATATTGCTTTAGTTCATTAGGGGAAACCTTCCCGGTGTTAATTACTATTGTAGTTGATGCTTGTGAGTGGAACCATTGTATTATTGTTTATGTTCAGATTATTATCCATTACCATATCATCTTTGATCTTGATCCATATGATGTCTTCTGAGTAGTTCGTTGTGTTCTTGAGGACATGGGAGAAGTCATGTTGTTAGTAGTGGATTTGTGTTGAGTTATTATTTAATGGTTTAGTATTTAAGTTGTGGTGCTATTCTTCTAGTGGTGTCATGTGAACGTCGACTACATGATACTTCGCCATTTATGGGCCTAGGGGAATGCATTGTGTATTTGGCTACTAATTATGGGGTTGCTAGAGTGACAGAAACCTGAACCCCCGTTAGGACACCTTTGCACAAGGGAGTGTAGGATCTCAGAGTTTAAGGCTGTGGTTAGATTTATATCTTAATTACTTTCCTGTAGTTATGAATGTTTGTAGGGGGTTTAATCACAAGTATGTATTAGTCCAAGTAAGGTCGGTATGTTAGCACAGGTTCACCCACACAACACTTACAACACCGGAGAAGAGTACTCAGCTATTTGAAGCGAAAGCACTTGACAGAATTCCCATGTGTCCTCGAGAATGTTTGGTCCTTATAAGTATTTCCACCGGCTTGTCCTTTGCTCGTTATCTTTGTTATTTGCTCTTTGTTTTGTTGCCTTATCAGAAAACCACTAAAAATCCGTTTGCTAAGTATTCACGGGGATTTCCTGCTCCACACCACTGTTCAGCACCTTCTACTCCTCGTTGGGATCAACACTCCTATTTATCAGAAGTACTGCGATACACCCCCTATACTTGTGGTGAAGGGAATATGCCCTGAGAGGCAATAATAAAGTGTTTATTATGTGTATTCCAAGTATATGATAGATGTTTATTTTGCATGCTATAATTGTATTAATACAGAAACGTTAATACATGTGTGTTTAATAAACAAACAGAAAGTTCCTAGTTATGCCTCTCTCATAAACTAGCTCGTTGATTAACAGGATGATCAAGGTTTCCTGATCATGGACATTGGATGTTGTTAATAACGGGATCACAACATTAGTGTAATGGTGTGATGAACATTCATCTGAAGTATAGCATTATGATCAAAGTCATTGAGTTTATATTGCTATAACAACTTATGAAGTGATCCTAATCCTTAGACCATGAGATCATGTCAATCACTAACACTAGAAGAGTTTCTTGATAACATCAAACGTCACACCGTAACAGGGTGATTATAAAGATGGATTCAGAACTAATAAAGTGTTATGTTGAGGCTCATGGATCGAGAGTGTAATTTTTTCATCCCGATGACGGATAGATATACTCTGGGCCCTCTCGGTGATATCACATTGATTAGCTTGCAAGCAAGTGATTTGATCACTAGAATGTTATATCACGGGAACGAGAAAAGAGTGCATGTCGATAACGAGATCAAACTAGGTATGGAGATACCGATGATCGAATCTCAGAAATGTAATATATCGTGAAACAAAGGGATTAAGATACTACCATAAAAGGTTCCGACGATCACAAGAAAGTCATCGTTGAATGTGTGGGAGTCAGTATGGGTCTCCAGATCCCGCTTCTGATTATTGATCCGAGAGGGGTCTCGATCATGTCCGCATTATTCACGAACCGTAGGGTGACACACTTAAGAGACACCGACATCCAATTGGAGCAAAAGTTTCATGCCGAAAGAATGAACAAGCGCAGGAATTTATTTCACTAGATACCGAAACAGGTTTTGGGTGAAATTGCATAAAGTGGTTATGCATGTGAAATGGAATTCTAGCAAGGGGTTATTTGTGAATGTTTGTCATTAAAGTAATTGACAAAATTCTGAATAAAATAAAAGAGTTTTATTTAATGAGAGTTTGCATTAAATTTGGTGGAAATTTAATGGGAATTTGAGTGGACTTTTGAGTGGAGGGAATTTAAAGGAGATTTGTGAGTGGAGTGTCCACCCACATGAAGAGGGGAGGGCAAGGGGGCAGCCCCCATGCGCCGGCCACCCCCTTGGGGTTCCCCCCTCCTCCTATAAAAGGAGCCCCCCTCCTCACTTGTCTCTCACACCTCCTCGTGAAGGATCTCTCTCCCCCTCTAGAATTTATCCCCCATGGTCTCGGACTAGCGAGATACATGTTCCCAGTGGCTATTTGGCAATAAAGAGTTGTGCTTCCGCTGCATCGCTGGAGCGAGGAGGCGGAGGTTGCTCGGTGCCTCGAACGTGTGTGCGAGCACGGATGCGCTGCTGATTTGCGGCGCTAGGACTTCCTCTCGATCTTGAGATCGGCAAGAGATCGTCTACATCAACCACGAGTTGAACTCGTTAAGCTTTGTCGGTCTTCAAAGGTATGTTCTCTACGGATATACATCCGCCCGTTGTTTGTATCTAGTAGATAGATCTTGGTACATAGTTCCCATCGTAGGAAATTTTTTGTTTTCTATGCTGCGAACCCTACATGTGGGTCATCAGAATCCAAGCCCACTGGCTCACATCCAGGTCACACGGACAAGGCAGAGGGCCGGGCCTTTTCTGCCAACAGACCTACCTAGCCTACAGGGCAGGCTCCTGTAACATCCCAGCATTTAGGAACCAGCGAAGGGTAAAATTAGGATTTTGTGCATATGCATGCATTCATCTGTTAAATGCGGATAAATTTTTCGCCAAACTAAAAACCTAAAGTGATCAGAGTTTCTTCCACTCTCTGTGTTTAGGTATAGATATTGAGAGTGATCGTTATAAACTTTGACATGATCTTTTTGAATAAATGTGTTTTGAGGGGGAGAATTTGAATTCAAATTTGAAATTTGAACTTATATTTAAAGTTAAGATTTGTTATTTTAAAACGATTTATAAATGATTTAGTAATATCATTTGTTATATAATGAGATAATAATAAATATTAGAATTCAAAATAAAGTAATTCAAATAAAAAATGACTCTTTATTCCTTATCTTTATTTCATACACAATTTATTTACAATAATGAACTCATTAAACCAATAAAGGTTCAGTATAGTGAGGGAATTACAACAAATGGAATTCAAATAATAAACTATAAAATATTACAAAATTCTTACAAATGAAATCAAAGAAAGATTACAATGAAAATCTACTTATCTATCTAAACCTATACTAAATCTTGAAACATCAGATCTTGTACCTGCAACGAAAATTAAAACAAACAAAAAGGAAAATAAAAGGTTAGTTGTGAGAATACTCTCAGTTGAGAGCAGTGAGATGAACTGCTCATATTACATCATTGAGTATTAATACAGGGGCAAGTTTCACCAATATGAAAGAATTGTTCTTTCATAATCAATAAGCCACAATACAGAGTTTTAACAGCAAGTAAGAGTGACAAGTTTCACCAGGAGAGTTAATTGTTAAAATATCAAAAGGTAAAACACCTCATCGATCTGATCCAAACTGTGTACCAAGCACACATGCAGCACAATCACTTAAATGCATGGTGAGAGTTGTCAACACAGCTGCAGCTACAGAAGCAAAAGGAAGAGCCCAATCGTGGCAAGGCTCACAGCAGCACCTTTTCACTTCCAACACTAAACCGGGAGCACACCAGGCTTAGCAAGAACCAATCAAACCATCAGCCAACCACACACAAGATCATCCTAGTACTCACCAGATGGTGACATAAGGAGGGGGTGGATCAGGTGGACAGCAAGGCCATGTTACAGGAACCAGAAGGAGAAGGACAAGTTCAAGCCAGCAGCACCATCAGCAAGATCCAGCCAACCAAATCAACCAGCCACAACACCAGCAAAATCAATTGTTGTGGTGAGTGAAATAAAACCATCACATGATCTTATTATCTTCTCTAGACTAGGATTCATGTGTTGTTTTTGTAGGGTTTCGTAGCATGGAAAACAAAAAATTTCTATCGCATACAAACAAACAAGCCAAGATCTATCTACTAGATTGTAGCAACGAGTTGATGGAATAACTCACCCTCAAAGATTCCAAAGTGTTTAGCGAGAGCGGATTCTCGTGGGTGATGTAGTCGTACTCTTCCCGATCTCAAGATCGCGTAGACGATCCTTCCGGCGCTGCGTTCCGGCAGCGCTCCCGTAGTCGGTCACACGTTCGGTACTCGACGAAGACCTTCCTCTCCCTTGTTCCAGCAGGCAACGGAGGTTGTAGCACTCTCCTCGCGATTCCGGCAGCACAACGGCGTGGTACCGGAAGTAGAGGGGAGATCTCGCAGGGCTTCGCCTTAAGCCGGAGAGAGTATGGTGGACTATGAGAGAGCTCCTCGGCGATCTAGGGTTTAGACACACCAAGGAGGAGGCTTGGCCGGCGGCTAGGGTTAGCTAGGCGGCGGCGGCGGCTTGACCTAGGGCGGCGGCGGCGACTGCAGGAGGGCCGGCGGCTTAGGGATAGGGTTTACGGGTGGAGGTGTTGGGTGCTAGGAGGGGCAGCCCTGCCCCTCCTTATATAGGTGGAGGGTCCGCGCCAGGGGAGGGGAGTCCCTCCCCAACTTGGTTCCCAAGGGGGCCGGCGGTGGAGGGGAGGAACTCCTCCCCAACTCGGTTTCCACCTTCCCCTCCACTTCCCAAAATAGCCGTTTGACTTTTCAAATTGGCGTTTGACTTTTCAAACTAGGATTTGATTAAACCCTTTATTTTGTTCAGCGATGACACCTAGTACATGATGCAATCATTCCAACTTGCTATGACACATTCATGTACCTTTCCCCTTCGGAGTGCTGGACATTCTGGAACCTTCTAGAACATTCCCGATGAAAACACCGGAACCATTCTCCAACCCCGAATGTAAGATCCCTCCTTTATAAAGGAAAAGGATCCCTATGATTGCAATGCTAGTCCCTGGATCAATGATAGCACCCACAGTTTAAGATGAAGTACACAGATACAAAGGTCATTTATTACAGCCATTCCAGAGATAAACATAGTCTTTACAACTCCAAGGCCACAGGCCTAATACAAGAGTTTGAATAAGTAAATAAATAAAAGTCTTAATCTTCATGTGCCACAGGCAAACATGTTGAGTGTAGACTGATGACACCTAATCCTCATCAGAGTAACCTGCAACATCACAAGTTACAGCCACAGTGGGTCAATACTTTGGAATAGTATTGGCAAGTGATACCTTAGTAAATTTTAAGTGGACTAGATACTATATGCAATTTGGCTAAGTGTAGCTTGGCTTGCTTTGCTTAAAATAGATTTTGCCTATTAGTTGAAATCACTAAGTTTTTCTTTGTTAAAACTTTCCCAAGGAACCACCAATAGACATTGAGGTCCTTCACCCTTGTTCACCCACAAATTTTTACTTAGAAGTTGGGATGAGGAGATTCTTGATAGCTTCCATGCCTTGATGCTCAAGTTGTCCATTGCCATGGACTTGGCTAAGTACTTAGATTTTTCCATCTGCAGAGGTTGTGCACTTTCCCCACCAGACTTGGTTTCACCAAGACAGGACCTTTCAGAAGCCTTCCCTTAGACCAAATGAACGCGCTCCAACCTATCATTCCCACTACCACCAACTGTCCAAATGGCTAAGTTCTAGCAACCTATATGGTCCAGGCAGAGCCCATATTGCCAAGTGGCTGCACTAGAAGCTTCTTAACACTTGGCCTCTAAAATCTCTTTGTTCCTGGGTAGCTTACCACAAGTGAGATACACAAGGTAAACCATAGAAATGGGCCTTGTGTAACCACTCAACATAAACCTTTCCTTCCATTCCACCCAGGTGTTTCATTAACTTAGTTGTTTTATTAGGCAAAACACAAGTCCAAAGGACTTAGAAATATTTTCATCATAGCATGTATATTTCACCAACCCTTGTTTGCTACTAGCTAGGCTAAGCATGGCATAGATAGTAACTTAACTTAGAGTTTCCCTAGCATTTCTACAACTACTAGGATTTCCCAACATGGCATAATAGCAAAAAAATATCATGCAAGTCTACAAAAATATTTCTAATGCTTAGTAGGAAACATAGGAATGTTAATATTCATGAAGTACCACTTGCCTTGGTAGTTGGGAGAGTAGCACTCCTCACAATCACAATCACTAGCACCAAAATCTACACAAGAAATGGTAGCCACAAATTACACACAAAACATATGCAAACAAAAATATATGCATGCATGCAAAATGCTAAGTGATGATTTTCAAAATGCAAGGACAAGACGAACCTAGTCGTATGCGAGAGAGGTCAAGGGGCGCTCAGTGCTTACCACAATCGATCGCCGGAGAATAAGAAGGCGTCGGGTGGTTACAGTCGTCGTCGTTGGCGAGTCTCCAGATGGTCCTAGCATGCACAAATAGGTTGAGAAGATGCGCATGGATGTTGTGATCATTCTGGCCAACTTAGACAGCAAGGGGCGACGGGGTCTTACCGGAATCGCACGCCGGAGGTCGTCGGAGCTGCGGCGGTGTTTGGCGAGTTGCGAGCAGCCTGGTGGCGTGGAGAGAAAATTGAGTGAGGGGAAATGGTCGCAAGGGGGAGAAGTTTATATAGCCGGAGCTAGGCGTGGAGTTACTCGCGGAATCAATGGGAATCAACGCGGCAGTGACTGCGGCGAGTAACGGCGGCGTGAGCGTCGCAGGCGCGTGAGATTTGGGGAAGAAGGAGTCGATGTGGACGGGTCCACTTGTCAGCGAAATAAACAGAGGGGAGGTGGGGTCCTGGTGTCAGCGACTCCGTGTGTGCGTCTGCTAGTGAAAGAGAGAGAGAGAGAGGGGACCCGGGTGGGCTAGCTGGGCTGGATCTATTGATGGGCACAAACCCTGGCGCTGGCATTTTTCCTTTTCTTTATTCCTTTTCTATTTCTGATTTGATTTTCTGGAATGAATTTCAAATGATTTCAAACTCTATTTGAATTCAAATCTTTTCAGGATTTTTGCAGTGTGCAACAGTCACAAATTTGGGCATAAAACCAAGTGGTCACTTTGAATTGGTTTGGTCATTTGAAATAAAATAGAATAAACAGTGACATGGCACTTGTTTAATATTTGTTTTGAAATTGGTTTTCAAATTGCATTTGCTTTGGAATTTTTGGTTTAAACCTTAGCAATCTAGCAAAACAACCTGTGAGTAATAAGACAACAAAGTTTGGTTTCATGAACAACAATCTCTTATTAGAGAGTAGCATTTGTTTCAAATGCTGATCACATAAAATAATGAGCTCATATGCTCCTGTTTTGAAATGGTTTTCTGCAAATGAAGCCCTAAATGATTTTGGATGCATGGATGATATGCATAAGTTTGAAATGTGATTTTAGGGATGTTACAAATCTAACCCCCTTAAGGTGAATCTCGCCCTCGAGATTCGGATTGGATAGCAAATAGGTGTGGGTGTTCTTTCCGAAGATCATCTTCTCTTTCCCATGTTGCTTCCTCTTCGGAATGATGATTCCACTGCACTTTGCAGAACTTGATAGTCTTAGTCCTTGTGACTCTTTCTGCAGTTTCAAGAATCTTGATAGGTTTCTCTTCATAAGTGAGATCACTTTCCAGTTGAACCTCCTCTAAAGGTATAGTATCCTTCAAAGAAGTTTCTTCCATTTCTGGATGACATTTCTTAAGTTGACTCACATGAAACACATTATGGACAGCTGACAGAGATTCTGGCAGTTCTATTTCATAGGCAACTTCTCCTTTACGACTCAGAATCTTGAATGGTCGAACATATCTTGGTGCCAATTTTCCTTTGACTCCGAACCTCTTCACTCCACGAAGTGGTGATACTCTAAGATAAGCTCTATCACCAACTTCGTAGGTGACTTCTCTACGCTTAGGATATGCGTAGCTTTTCTGTCGGGACTGTGCTATCTTCAATCTGTCCTTAACCAACTTGACCTTCTCTTCGGCTTCTTTGATAAGATCTGGCCCGAATAAACTTCTTTCTCCCACACCATTCCATAACAATGGGGTGGTACACTTTCTTCCGTAGAGAAAATCAAATGGTGCCATCTCAATGCTGGCTTGATAGCTATTGTTATAAGAAAATTCTGCGTAAGGCAGACTTTCATCCCAACTGGCTCCATAGTCTAAGGCACATGCCCTCAACATGTCTTCAAGAATCTGATTAGTCCTTTCTGTTTGTCCATCGGTTTGAGGATGAAAAGCAGTACTGAATTCCAACCTCGTTCCCAATGACTCATGTAACTGTCTCCAAAAATGGGAAGTGAATTGAGTTCCCCTATCAGACACAATACTCTTGGGCACTCCATGTAGACATACAATTCTACTCATGTAGATTCTGGCTAACTTAGCACTTGTATAGGTTGTCTTCACGGGTATGAAATGAGCCACTTTAGTTAGGCGATCCACTACTACCCAAATAGAATCGTATCCTGACCGGGTCCTTGGTAATCCGGTAATGAAATCCATACCAATCTTGTCCCACTTCCAATCAGGAATAGGTAGTGGTTGAAGCAAACCTGCTGGTTTCTGATGTTCCGCTTTCACTCTACTACACACGTCACACAAAGCAATATGTTCGGCGATGTCTTTCTTGAGATTATTCCACCAAAATCTTTCCTTCATGTCCATGTACATTTTGGTGTTACCTGGATGAATGGAATACGGTGAGTTGTGTGCTTCTTGTAAAATCAGTTTCCGAAGCTCCGGATCTTGTGGAACATAGATACGTTTCGCATGCCATAAAGTACCCTGTTCGTCTTCATGGAACCCTTTGGCTTTTCCTTTGCCAATCTTTTCTTTAATCTCTTCGATTTCTTTATCAATCTTCTGGGCTTCTTTGATCTTGTCCAACAAAGTGGGTTGAACATCCAAAGACATGAGATGTCCTTCAGGCACAATCTCCAATCTGAGTTTTCTAAATTGGGTACACAGATCATCTGGCAATTCTCCTTTGGTAAGGCCATTCACAAAAACCTTACGACTTAGAGCATCTGCTACAACATTTGCTTTACCGGGGTGGTATTGCAAACTTAAGTCATAGTCCTTGATAAGTTCTAGCCATCTTCTTTGTCTCATATTGATTTCCTTCTGGGTGAAGATATACTTCAAACTCTTGTGATCTGTGAACACTTCACAACGCTTTCCCAAAATATAGTGTCTCCATGTTTTAAGTGCATGGACAACAGAGGCTAACTCTAAATCATGAGTAGGATAATTCACTTCATGAGTTTTGAGTTGCCTCGAGGCATACGCCACAACTTTACCGTCTTGCATAAGTACTGCACCCAAACCCTGATGAGATGCATCACAATATACTTGGAAATCTTTTTCCAAATCTGGCAGACACAAGACGGGTGCTGTCACAAGTCTCTTCTTCAATTCCTGAAAGCTGAGTTCACAACCTTCAGACCAAGCAAACTTCTTGTCTTTCTTTAACAATTCAGTCATAGGCTTAGCTACCTTGGAGAAATTTTGAATGAACCTTCTGCAGTAACCTGCTAAGCCAAGGAAACTACGAACTTCCTTCACTAACTTGGGAGATTCCCATTCAGTCACAGCTGAAACTTTAGCAGGATCAACTGCTACACCATCCTTTGTCATAACATGACCAAGAAATCCAACTTCATTCAACCAGAATTCGCACTTGCTGAATTTGGCATAAAGTTTATGATCTCTTAACTTCTCAAGTATCAAAAGCAAATGTCCTTCATGCTCTTCTTTCCTCTTGGAGTAGACTAAGATGTCGTCGATGAAAACGACAACAAACTTGTCAAGGAATTCCATGAACACCTTGTTCATCATATTCATGAAGTATGCTGGAGCATTGGTCAAACCAAAAGGCATTACGGTATACTCATACAATCCATACCTTGTAGTGAAAGCTGTTTTAGGTATGTCTTGTTCTCTTATCTTGTGTTGAAAATAACCTGACCGGAGATCAATCTTTGAGAACACACAAGCTCCTTCTAGTTGATCAAACAAGTCATTAATTCTAGGCAAAGGGTATTTGTTCTTGATAGTTACCTCGTTGAGTGAACGGTAATCTATGCATAACCTTTGACTTCTATCTTTCTTCTCCACGAACAAAACTGGGGCTCCCCAAGATGAAGAACTTGGTTGAATAAATCCTTTCTGCAACTGTTCTCCAAGTTGTTTCTTGAGTTCTTTCAGTTCATCAACTGACATTTTATAAGGTCTCTTTGCTATTGGTCCAGATCCTGGTACCAAATCTATAAGAAACTCCACATCTCTATCTGGTGGCATTCCCGACAATTCTTCCGGAAACACATCTGGATACTCACTCACAATTGGCACACTGTCCATGCTAACCCCCTTAAGAGAATTTAGCTTACTTCCTTTTGATTCAAAGTTGGACTTGAATTTAATCCGTTTTCTTTCCGGGGTTGTGAGTGCAACAGTACGATTAGCACAATCTAGTACTCCTTCATACTTAGCCATCCAATCCATTCCCAATATTACGTCCAGTCCTTGGGAATCTAGGATTATCAGACTCACTGGAAATTTATGCTTTCCAAACTCTATTACTAGATCCCGGCATCCAAGACTTACTATCATATCTCCACCCGGAGAACTAACTTTTATTGGACACCCAATGTTTTCAGTTGGAAACCCATTTCTATCAACAAATGTTTTTGATATGAATGAATGCGATGCTCCAGTATCAAAAAGAACAAATGCTGGAATAGAATTGAGTCTGAACTTACCAGCCACAGCATCAGGCTCCTCATAGATTTCCTCCACATTGATGTGGTTCACCTGTCCCTTCTGAAAATGGTTGGGCTTGTTGGGTCCTTCAACTTTCTTTTCTGGGCATTCATTTGCATAATGCCCCATCTTCTTGCACTTGAAGCATTCAACCTGACTTATGTCCTTCTTGACAGGCTGGTTTCCACTTCCACTTCCATTACCACTGTGGTGGCTCTTGTATCCACCCTTGTGGTTCTTGTACTTGTCATTGTCATGACTACGGTGATGCTTGTTGTCATGACGGTTGTGGTTGTGGTGCTTGTTGAATTTCCCATGCTTGTGGGATCCTGAGCTTCCACTGTCATCATAATGGGAACGTTTGTGAGACGATCCCGAGCTGTGCTTGTCTGAGTGCTTTCTCTTCCTGCTCTCAACTTGCTTCATTTTGTTCTCCAAAATAGCAGCCTTGTCACAGAGAGACTGATAAGTGGGAACATATGCCACAGCCAACTGCAGATTCAGCTCATCATTCAACCCTTCGAGGAACTTTTCTTTCCTCTTAGCATCAGTGTCAACTTCATCTGGTGCATATCGTGCCAGATTGTTGAACTCTTCAATATATTCAGCCACGCTGCGGTGACGCTGCTTCAGATTGTGGAACTCTTTCTTTTTCAGACTCATCACTCCAGATGAGATATGAGCAGTGCGAAAGCCATCCTCAAAGATAGCCCATGTCACTTCATCTATGGGAGTGGTGATCTGGAAGTTATCCCACCAAGTGGCGGCTGGTCCTTCCAGCAGATGTGCTGCAAATCTGACCTTTTCAGCATCTGTACAGCCCACGGTTACCAAGTCCTTGTTCACAGAACGTAGCCAATCATTGGCCACCATGGGATCAGTCGTCCCTCAGAACTTTGCTGGCCTCAATCTCAAGAACCTGGTAAGCATATCAAAATGTTGTTGTTATTGTTGTTGTTGTTATTGTTGTTGTTGTTATTGTTGTTGTTGTTATTATTGTTATTGTTGTTGTTTTGGTTCTGGATGAACGCCGTCATCATCTGCATCAGCTGAGTTTGAGCGGTCATCATTTGTTGCATTTCTGGAGTGATGTTGTTGTTGTTGTTGTTGTTGGGGTTGGGGTTTGCACGACGGGGAGGCATCTGTGGTTTGTTCAATAGAGATAAGAATGAGATACCCATAGATGCTTTCATGCATATTACATCACATAAGCAAACACAAAGCATGCAACACAAAGATAAAGGTTCAACAAGATAACAAGTTCACAAAGTAAAACACACAAGTAGCAAGCCATCCACATGTCGGATGGTCAAATAACAAGTTCTCAAATAACAAGTACGATAATAAATGATAAATGAGTAGTCAAGTCTACTCCTCGGCATCAATCTCCTCCTCGACAAAGGTAAGACCTGCGTTCTCCATCACGGTCTTGTATTCCTCGACACTAGTGGTCAAGGTCTCTATCTTGGCCTTGAGAGCCCTCTTCTGGGAACGAAGCCTCTCAATCACCGTCTGCTGCTGCTCGAGCTCGAAGTCCTTGGACTGCAGTTCTTCAGTCATGTCCCGGATCTTCTTGTTCCTATCCTGGACACGCTTCTCCTGACTCTTGAACTTCCTGTCCTGGCTCTCGAACTTCACCTCCATTTCCTTGACTATCTCGTCTTGCTCCGCAAAGAGCTTGTCCTTCTCGCGAAGCTGCACCTGGATCTCGTCATTGTTGAGCATGACATTGGTCCTGTCCGTGTCCACGTGCCTAATGAGAGACTCTAAGTCCTGGAGGTACAGACGAATCAGCTCTGCTGCGTCCCTTGAATCGTCCTCGAAGTCGATGGACTCTCCATCCTCATCACGTCTACCGAAGACGTGGAAGTGGGTACCTCTAACCTGTCGGGAGTGTCTCCCTAGCAGACGTCCTATCAGATCCTGCATAACTACCTCAAGGCCTCTCTCCCTGTCATCGTGCATGAGCTTGAAGACAATGGCCTCCGTGGTAGGCTCAGTCTGGCGTCCGGGCTGGTTGACCTTGAAGCCCCAGAGGTCCTTCCTCTCAAACTTGGTGAGGGGATGCACCATGATGGTGGGAAGAGGGAGATTGAGCAAAGTAGTAAGCTCAACGATACGAGGACCAAAGCGGGTAACCTGGAACTCCTCAACAGTGCTGATGGTAATAGGCATCTATTTATAAGATAGAAAAGTTAGAACAACACAAATCAAGATAAAACAAAAGACAAAACATCACATACATATCCTTGGGAAGCAAAACACACAAGTCATGCATAAATGGATCCACTACAACAACCAAGGTTCAATCTTATTTAAAGCAACATTTGGAAAATAAGGTGATAAGTGGTGGTCCAACTAACGAAGTACGTTTACAATCCTATCTCACTGGATCTGTTGGCTAACACAATGTTTCTAGAAGCAATCAGCCTATCTTGCTCATATGACTCCATCACTAAGTCTATAATGTCTCCTCTTAAGGTTTGGTTGGTAGCTTCCAACTCTTGGGTATGTTCCTTTTCTTTCCTTAGATCATTTTGGAGGTTGAGCATTCTGCACTTGACTCTATCACCAAGTTCTTTGATGGTCTTCCAAGCTGCATCCTTTGCTGATTCAAAGAATGTAGTGTGCACCACTGAATTGGTGAACATGCAGAATCCTTTTTCCTGATGGTTGTCTTCCTTGTTTTTATACAAGTGAAGTTGCACCCACCAGTATTCCACTCCTTCATCCATCACAGGAAAACCTTTGTACACAGTTGCACCTTGTATCTCTAATGCAACCATGAGGTCCTTGAGAGCCTTGGGGAATTCTGTCTCACACTCCAAAGTCATTGTCATGAGTGGTCCTTTCCTTACGGCTTCGTTGATGGAGTTCATCTACAATTAGAGATGAGAGAGAAGATTAGAAAAGTTTTACGAGAAGAATAGACAAGTGTAGAAGTTGAAATTTTTTCCTTAGTGGTTTCCAATCCTAGGGTCATAATCCTACAGGCAACACAGTGCTCTGATACCATCTGTAAGATCCCTCCTTTATAAAGGAAAAGGATCCCTGTGATTGCAATGCTAGTCCCTGGATCAATGCTAGCACCCACAGTTTAAGATGAAGTACACAGATACAAAGGTCATTTATTACAGCCATTCCAGAGATAAACATAGTCTTTACAACTCCAAGGCCACAGGCCTAATACAAGAGTTTGAATAAGTAAATAAATAAAAGTCTTCATCTTCATGTGCCACAGGCAAACATGTTGAGTGTAGACTCATGACACCTAATCCTCATCAGAGTAACCTGCAACATCACAAGTTACAACCACAGTGGGTCAATACTTTGGAATAGTATTGGCAAGTGATACCTTAGTAAATTTTAAGTGGACTAGATACTATATGCAATTTGGCTAAGTGTAGCTTGGCTTGCTTTGCTTAAAATAGATTTTGCCTATTAGTTGAAATCACTAAGTTTTTCTTTGTCAAAACTTTCCCAAGGAACCACCAATAGACATTGAGGTCCTTCACCCTTGTTCACCCACAAATTTTTACTTAGAAGTTGGGATGAGGAGATTCTTGATAGCTTCCATGCCTTGATGCTCAAGTTGTCCATTGCCATGGACTTGGCTAAGTACTTAGATTTTTCCATCTGCAGAGGTTGTGCACTTTCCCCACCAGACTTGGTTTCACCAAGACATGACCTTTCAGAAGCCTTCCCTTATACCAAATGGACGCGCTCCAACATATCATTCCCACTACCACCAACTGTCCAAATGGCTAAGTTCTAGCAACCTATATGGTCCAGGCAGAGCCCATATTGCCAAGTGGCTGCACTAGAAGCTTCTTAACACTTGGCCTCTAAAATCTCTTTGTTCCTGGGTAGCTTACCACAAGTGAGATACACAAGGTAAACCATAGAAATGGGCCTTGTGTAACCACTCAACATAAACCTTTCCTTCCATTCCACCCAGGTGTTTCATTAACTTAGTTGTTTTATTAGGCAAAACACAAGTCCAAAGGACTTAGAAATATTTTCATCATAGCATGTATATTTCACCAACCCTTGTTTGCTACTAGCTAGGCTAAGCATGGCATAGATAGTAACTTAACTTAGAGTTTCCCTAGCATTTCTACAACTACTAGGATTTCCCAACATGGCATAATAGCAAAAAAATATCATGCAAGTCTACAAAAATATTTCTAATGCTTAGTAGGAAACATAGGAATGTTAATATTCATGAAGTACCACTTGCCTTGGTAGTTGGGAGAGTAGCACTCCTCACAATCACAATCACTAGCACCAAAATCTACACAAGAAATGGTAGCCACAAATTACACACAAAACATATGCAAACAAAAATATATGCATGCATGCAAAATGCTAAGTGATGATTTTCAAAACTCAACCAAGCAAGTGCAAAGTACTGATTCACTAACAAGATAAAAACTTGCCAAACAACCAATATTTATACCCTAAAACAATTCCTAAACATTTCAAACACTCAAATTAGTCCTACACAAGTTTCTGCAAATAAAACCTTTTTAACAGAAGCTAAACATTAAACACATTGCATATTTTGAAAGAGCTTGCTCTCCTGATTCCAACGGTATAAAATTTGTCAAAATCTAACGTGGGAATCAAAAGTTACAACCAAAACAAATTTGAACAATAATCTGATTCAAATTCTATTTTAAACCTAAACCCTAGCCACGCGTCACGCTCTGATTGGCGCGTACCGTTTCGCGTCGGATCACGCTTCTGAGCCGCTAGATCTAACTTAATCGCGCGTCTCAGATCTAATCTTACTGCCTCGCTCGCGTTCTATCCTATCCGCACGATCTGGATCCAACGTTCCTGAGCAGCCTGACCATCTAGTGGCGGCGCTAGTGGCGGCGACAGGCGACGACGCCTCTGTCAGTGGCGGAGCTGGCATTATAGGTCGCGTGGGAGAGGGGGAAGGGGCTTACCGAGCTCGCCGTGTGATGCTGATGCTCAAGGTGGTGATGGCTGGTCAAGGGGCGCGCTGTAGTGGATGAGGGAGCTCGTCGGAGTTGTGCACGGCGTCGGGTGGTTGCAGACGGAGTTGTTGCCGACGCTCTGGGCCTTCCTAGCATCAACCAGAGGCATCAGTAGCTGCGCAAGGACAAGGCGAACCTAGTCGTATGCGAGAGAGGTCAAGGGGCGCTGAGTGCTTACCGCAATCGATCGCCGGAGAAGAAGAAGGCCTCGGGTGGTTGCAGTCGTCGTCGTTGGCGAGTCTCCAGATGGTCCTAGCATGCACAAATAGGTTGAGAAGATGCACATGGATGTTGTGATCATTCTGGCCAACTTAGACAACAAGGGGCGACGGGGTCTTACCGGAATCGCACGCCGGAGGTCGTCGGAGCTGCGGCGGTGTTTGGCGAGTTGCGAGCAGCCTGGTGGTGTGGAGAGAAAATTGAGTGAGGGGAAATGGTCGCGAGGGGGAGAGGTTTATATAGCCGGAGCTGGGCGTGGAGTTACTCGCGGAATCAATGGGAATCAACGTGGCAGTGACTGCGGCGAGTAACAGCGGCGTGAGCGTCGCAGGCGCGCGAGATTTGGGGAAGAAGGAGTCGACGTGGACGGGTCCACTTGTCAGCGAAATAAACAGAGGGGAGGTGGGGTCCTGGTGTCAGCGACTCCGTGTGTGCGTCTGCGAGTGAAAGAGAGAGAGAGGGGACCCGGGTGGGCTAGCTGGGCTGGATCTGTTGATGGGCTCAAACCCTGGCGCTGGCCTTTTTCCTTTTCTTTATTCCTTTTCTATTTCTGATTTGATTTTCTGGAATGAATTTCAAATGATTTCAAACTCTATTTGAATTCAAATCTTTTCAGGATTTTTGCAGTGTGCAACAGTCACAAATTTGGGCATAAAACCAAGTGGTCACTTTGAATTGGTTTGGTCATTTGAAATAAAATAGAATAAACAGTGACATAGCACTTGTTTTATATTTGTTTTGAAATTGGTTTTCAAATTGCATTTGCTTTGGAATTTTTGGTTTAAACCTTAGCAATCTAGCAAAACATCCTGAGAGTAATAAGACAACAAAGTTTGGTTTCATGAACAACAATCTCTTATTAGAGAGTAGAATTTGTTTCAAATGCTGATCACATAAAATAATGAGCTCATATGCTCCTGTTTTGAAATGGTTTTCTGCAAATGAAGCCCTAAATGATTTTGGATGCATGGATGATATGCATAAGTTTGAAATGTGATTTTAGGGATGTTACACCGAAACAGGACTTTCCTTATATGAATCTTATTCTCCGGACCATTCCGGATCTCCTCGTGATATCCCGGATCCCACTCGAGACTCCGAACAACATTCAGTCTCTTACTCATCATTCCATAACTACTCAAACAACGTCGAATCCTTAAGTGTGTCTCCCTACGGTTCGTGAATTATGCGGACATGATCGAGACACTTCTCCGAACAATAACCAATAGAGGAATCTGGAAATTCATATGGCTCCCACGTATTTCTACGATTACTTTGCGATCGAATGAACGACTTACATACGATACCAATTTCCCTTTGTCTCACGATAGTTTACTTATCCGAGGTTATGATCGTCGGTATCTCTGCATACCTATTTCAACCTCGTTACTGATAAGTACTCTTTTCTCGTTCCCGTGATATGTGATCCCTTGTGAGACAGTCACATGCTTTCAAGCTAATTGGATGACATTCCACCGAGAGGGCCCAGAGTATATCTATCTATCATATGGATGGACAAATCCCACTCTTGATCCATGTGTCTCAACCAATACTTTCCGAACACTCAATGCCACCTTTATAGCCACCCAGTTACGGTGTGGTGTTTGATGTCATCAAAGTATCCTTCCGGTGAAGGTGATATGCATGATCTCATGTTCGAAGGAATTAGGTTACTATGTATCAGAAAGCATATAGCAATTGAACTATTAAAATGACTTGATCTTTATGCTACTCTTATCTATAGGAGTATGTCCACCATATCATTCTCCTAATGATATGATCTTGTTGTTAATAACATCTCAATGTTCATGATAGGGAAACCACATTCATTTATTAACCAACAAGCTAGTATTATAAAGAGGCTTTACTAGGGACTCTATTTTAGTTTACAAATCACACAAGTATTAATGTTTCCTTGTTAATACTATTATAGCATGAATGTAAACATTTATCATAAACACAAAGATATAATAATAACTACATTTATTATTGCCTCTGGGGCATATCTCCAACAGTCTCCCACTTGCACTAGAGTCATCTAATCTAGATTACATGGTAATATACCGAACACCCATGGCAGTTTGGTGTTGGTCATGTTTTGCCCTCGGGAGAGGTTTAGTCAACAGATCCGCCACATTCAGATCTGTGTGTACTTTGCAAATCTTTATGTCCCCATCTTGGACATGTTCTCGAATAGCGTGAAAACGTAGCTTGATGTGCTTCAGCTTCTTGTGTGACTTGGTTCTTGCGCATTGGCTATGGCGCCCATGTTATCACAGTAGATAGACATTGGGTCCAGCGCACTTGGAACCACACCCAGCTCTGTAATGAACTCTTTCATCCATATCGCTTCTTGTGAAGCCTCTGAAGCAGCCATGTATTCCGATTCAGTGGAAGATCTCGCCACAACGCTTTGCTTTGCACTCATCCAGCTAACTGCTGCACCATTCAAAGTAAATACATATCCAGATTGTGATTTAGAATCATCCGGATCGGTGTTCCAACTAGCATCGGTGTAACCATTAACAACGAGCTGTTCATCACCTCCATAAGGAAGAACCATATCCTTAGTTCTTCTCAAGTACTTAAGGATGTTTTTGACCGTTGTCCAATGATCCACTCCTGGATCACTTTGATATCTGCTAGTTAAACTAACAGCATATGCAATGTCGGGTCTAGTACATAGCATGGCATACATTAGAGATCCTATGGCTGAGGCATAGGGAGTCTTACTCATCCTTTCTCTATCTTCTGCCGTTGTCGGACTTTGAGTTTTACTCAAGGTCGTATTGGGCAACATGGGCAAGAACCCTTTCTTGCTATCTTCCATTCCAAACCTCTTTAGAACTTTGTCCAAATATGTATTTTGTGACAATGATATTTGGCGTCTCGATCTATCTCTATAAATCTTTATGCCTAATATGTAAGCTGCTTCGCCAAGATCCTTCATTGAAAAACTATTATTCAAATATTCATTGACACTATTAAGAAGGTCTACATCATTCCCAATCAACAATATGTCATCCACATATAGTATTAAGAATGCTACAGAGCTCCCACTCACTTTCTTGTAAATACAAGCTTCTCCATAAGTTTGTATAAAACCAAAACTTTTGATCATCTTATCAAAATGTTGATTCCAACTTCGGGATGCTTGCTTCAATCCATAGATGGACCGTTGAAGTTTGCATACCTTGTTAGCATCTTTAGGATCGACAAAACCTTTGGGTTGCATCATATACAACTCTTCATCAATGTCTCCATTGAGGAACGCTGTTTTGACATCCATCTGCCATATCTCATAATCATAATATGCAGCGATTGCTAACATAATCCTCACAGACTTTAGCTTTGCTACTGGTGAGAAAGTCTCATCGTAGTCAACTCCTTGAATTTGTCGAAACCCTTTTGTGACAAGTCGAGCTTTGTAGACAGTAACATTACCATCAGCATCTGTTTTCTTCTTGAAAATCCATTTGTTCTCGATAGCCTTCCGGCCATGCGGTAAGTCCACCAAAGTCCATACTTGGTTTTTGTACATGGATCCAATCTCGGATTTCATGGCTTCTTGCCATTTATTGGAATCTGGGCTCATCATTGCTTCCTCATATGTCGCAGGGTCACTGGTGTTGTCCACCAACATGACACTCATCATGGGATCATACCAATCTGGAGTGGTACGAGTTCTCGTTGACCTGCGAGGCTTTGTAGCAACTACAACCGAAGTTTCATGATCATCATCATTAGCTTCCTCTCTTATTGGTGCAGGCACCACAGGAACTTCTTCCGGTGCTGCGCTACTCGCAATTTCGAGAGAAGGTTCGATAACCTCGTCGAGTTCTACTTTCCTTCCAGTCACTTCTTTCGAGAGAAATTCCTTCTCTAGAAAGGATCCATTCTTGGCAACAAAGATTTTGCCTTCGGATCTATGATAGAAGGTATACCCAATAGTTTCCTTCGGGTATCCTATGAAGACGCATTTTTCCGCTTTGGGTTCAAGCTTGTCTGGATGTAACTTCTTTACATAGGCTTCGCAACCCCAAACTTTAAGGAACGATAATTTAGGTTTCTTCCCAAACCATAATTCATACGGTGTCATTTCAACGGATTCAGATGGTGCCCTATTTAAAGTGAATGCGGTTGTTTCTAATGCATAACCCCAAAATGATAGCGGTAAATCTATAAGTGACATCATAGAACGAACCATATCTAAGAGAGTTCGATTACGACGTTCAGACACACCATTACGCTGTGGTGTTCCCGGCGGTGTCAATTGTGAAAGTATTCCACATTTCTTCAAATTCTCGCCAAACTCGTAACTTAGATATTCACCTCCACGATCAGAACGTAGAAATTTAATCTTCTTGTTACGTTGATTCTCTACCTCACTTTGAAATTCCTTAAACTTCTCGAAAGTTTCGGACTTATGTTTTATGAAATAGATATACCCATATCTACTCAAGTCATCCGTGAAGGTAAGAACATAACGATAACCACCGCGCGATGCTACACTCATTGGACCACACACATCGGTATGTATGATTTCCAATAAGTTCGTAGCTCGCTCCATCATACCAGAAAATGGAGTCTTAGTCATTTTACCCATCAGACATGCTTCGCATCTATCAAGTGATTCGAAATCAAGTGATTCAAGAAGTCCATCGGAATGGAGTTTCTTCATACGCTTCACTCCAATGTGACCAAGACGACAATGCCACATATAGGTCGAGTTATCGCTCGGTTTCAAACGTTTAGCCTCAATGTTATTAATATGTGTATTTCCACTATCGAGATTCAATAAGAATAGACCATCTATCAAAGGTGCATGTGCATAAAACATATTACTCATATAAATCAAACAACCATTATTCTCGGACTTAAACAAGTAACCGTCTCGCAATAAACAAGATCCCGATATAATGTTCATGCTTAACGCAGGCACCAAATAACAATTAGTTAAGTATACAACTAATCCCGATGGTAGATGAAGGGGTAGCGTGCCGACCGCGATCACATCAACCTTTGATCCGTTTCCCACGCGCATCGTCACCTCGTTCTTCGCTAGCTTCCGTTTATTTTGCAGCACCTGTTTTGAGTTACAAATATGAGCAACCGAACCAGTATCAAATACCTAGGCACTACTACGAGTACTAGTGAGATACACATCAATAACATGTATATCGGATATACCTTTCTTCTTGATGTTGCCGTTCTTCAAATCCGCCAAGTACTTTGGGCAATTCCGCTTCTAGTGACCTTCTCCCTTGCAGTAAAAGCACTCAGTATCAGGCTTAGGTCCAGCCTTGGTCTTCTTCGTCGGCACGGTAACTTTCTTACCACCCTTCTTGAAGTGTCCCTTTTGCTTAGACTTGCCTTTCTTGAATTTAGTGGTCTTATTGACCATCAACACTTGGTGCTCTTTCTTGATCTCCGCTTCTGCAGATTTCAACATGGCAAAGAGTTCTGGCAACTGCTTGTTCATGTTTTGCATATTGTAGTTCATCACAAAGTTCTTGTAACTTGGTGGTAGTGATTGGAGGACACGGTAAATCCCCAAAGCATTAGGAATCACTATACCCAAGCTTTGAAGTTTGTTTGCGTGCCCAGACATCTTAAGCACATGCTCACTGACGGAGCTGCCCTCTTCCATCTTGTAGTTAAAGAACTTTTCAGAAGCCTCATAGCTCTCAATTGCCGCGTGAGTCTCAAAGATCAATTTGAGATCACGGACAATATCATGTGGTTCTGAATTCTCAAACCTTTTCTGAAGCTCCGATTCGAAACCATACAAGATAGGACACTGAACTGTGGAGTACTGAGTCTTCCGAGCAAGGTAAACATTCTTTACTTCATCGGTAGCAGTAGCTGCAGGTGGGTCACCCAGCGGTGCATCCAGCACATAGGTCAAATTACCAGCTGTGAGGACAATACTCAAATTGCGGAACCAATCCGCGAAGTTGCTTCCATTGTTTTTCAACTTTTCTTTCTCTAGGATGCATTAAAATTGATGGTAGGGGCCGCCATTGATCTACAACATATTTGCAATAGTTTAGACTAAGTTTATGACAAATTGAGTTCTAATTAATAGTTAAATTAATATAGGTGAACTCCCACTCAAAACAATATCCCTCACATTGTTTCAGTGATCACACGAACCAAATCCACTACATCAACACCGATCATCACGAGAGTTAATATAGTTTCAATGGCGAACAATCGACATGTTCATCATATCTACTATATGATTCATTCTTTACCTTTCGGTGATCCGTGTTCCGAGACCATGTCTGTACATGCTAGGCTCGTCAAGATCAAACCTTAGCTTCCGCATGAGCAAATCTGGCTTGCTCACGTTGTATACACTTGCGGAATCTAACACACCCTATCATCACGTGGTGCTTCAAAACAACAAGCTTTAGCAACGATGCTAACTAAGGGTGAACACTTTATGACTTGAAATTCATGTGCATGAGGGATCATCTTATAATGCTACCGTTGTTAACTAAGCAATACAAGATGCATAAAGGATTAACATCACATGCAATTCATAATATGTGATATGATATGGCCTTTCTTCTTTGTGCTTCCGATCTCCATCTTCAAGCACGAACATGATCTCCATCATCACCGGCATTGCATCAAGGTCAATGACGCTTCTCCATGGTTGTCGTCCACCGGCTTCAACTATTACAACTACTTTGAATAGACACGCGGGTCTTAAGAAAAATTAAAGACAACCATATGGCTCCTGCCGGTTGCCAACTTACAATAAGGAACATTGCATACATCAAATATAATCACAATCATGGCCATATCACATCACAGCACACCCCTGCAAAACAAAGTTAGACGCCTCTACTTTCTTTGCATGTTTTACATGGTTTGGGGCTTTCAATAAGTGTCGTTCTAACTTACGAACAAGAACCACAACATTGATACTAGTATTGTCAATCACCCGTTGTAGATTGAATCTTAACTATGCTGGGAGAAACAGGCACCCGCAATGCCACTTATGCAATACAAGTTGCATGTCAAGCGTGGAGCAAGTCTCATGAACGATGTCATGTAAGGTTAGCCCGGGCCGCTTCATCCCAACATCCCGCAAGATGCAAAGTACACAAGAAGCAATCGACAATAAAAGCATCAACACCCACAATGACCATTGTGTTCTACTCGTGCAACAGATCTACATAGACACAGCTCTGATACCACTGTAGGGTTTCGTAGCATGGAAAACAAAAATTTTCTATAACATACAAACAAACAAGCCAAGATCTATCTACTAGATTGTAGCAACGATTTGATGGAATAACTCACCCTCGAAGATTCCAAAGTGTTTAACAAGAGCGGATTCTCGTGGGTGATGTAGTCGTACTCTTCCCGATCTCAAGATCGCGTAGACGATCCTTCCGGCGCTGCGTTCTGGCAGCGCTCCCGTAGTCGGTCACACGTTCGGTACTCGACGAAGACCTTCCTCTCCCTTGTTCCAGCAGGCAGCGGAGGTTGTAGCACTCTCCTCGCGATTCCGGCAGCACAACAGCGTGGTACCGGAAGTAGAGGGGAGATCTCGCAGGGCTTCGCCTTAAGCCGGAGCGAGTATGGTAGACTATGAGAGAGATCCTCGGCGATCTAGGGTTTAGACACACCAAGGAGGAGGCTTGGCCGGAGGCTAGGGTTAGCTAGGCGGCGGCGGCGGCTTGCCCTAGGGCGGCGGCGGCTGCAGGAGGGCCGGCGGCTTAGGGCTAGGGTTTGCGGGTGGAGGTGTTGGGTGCTAGTGTAGGGTTTCGTAGCATGGAAAACAAAAATTTTCTACCGCATACAAACAAACAAGCCAAGATCTATCTACTAGATTGTAGCAACGAGTCGATGGAATAACTCACCCTCGAAGATTCCAAAGTGTTTAACGAGAGCAGATTCTCGTGGGTGATGTAGTCGTACTCTTTCCGATCTCAAGATCGCGTAGACAATCCTTCTGGCGCTGCGTTCCGGCAGCGCTCCCACAGTCGGTCACACGTTCGGTACTCGACGAAGACCTTCCTCTCCCTTGTTCCAGCAGGCAGCGGAGGTTGTAGCACTCTCCTCGCGATTCCGGCAGCACAACGGCGTGGTACCGGAAGTAGAGGGGAGATCTCGCAGGGCTTCGCCTTAAGCCGAAGCGAGTATGGTGGAGTATGAGCGAGCTTTGGTGATCTAGGGTTTAGACCCACCAATTAGAAGGCTATAAACCGGAGGCTAGGGCAATTAGAAGCTCTAACTTGACGGCTTGGGAGAAATCCCTAGGCTGTGGCTAGGGTTTAGGTTTAGAGGAGAGGGACTTGTGTACTAGGAGGGAGCCCTGCCCCTCCTTATATAGGTGGAGGGGCTGGCCGGCCAAGGGGAGGGAGTGGAGTCCCTCCCCAACTCGGCTTGGGTGGGGCGCCGGCTTGGGGAGGAGGGAATCCCTCCCCAACTCGGTTTCCACTTCTCCTCCTCTTTCCAAAAACTTGCCGTTTGACTTTCAAACTAGCCGTTTGACTTTTCAATTTAGGATTTAAATAAACCCTTTATTTTGGACAGCAAAGACACCTAGTACATGATGCAATCATTCCAACTTACAATGACACATTCATGTACCCTTCCCCCCGGAGTGCCGGACATTCCGGAACCTTCTAGAATGTTCCCGATGAAAACACCGGAACCATTCCCCAACTCCGAAACGGGACTTTCCTTATATGAATCTTATTCTCCGGACCATTCCGGATCTCCTCGTGATATCCCGGATCCCATCCGAGACTCCGAACAACATTCGGTCTCTTTCTCATCATTCCATAACTACTCAAACAACGTCGAATCCTTAAGTGTGTCTCCCTACGGTTCGTGAATTATGCAGACATGATCGAGACACTTCTCCGAACAATAACCAATAGAGGAATCTGGAAATTCATATGGCTCCCACATATTTCTACGATTACTTTGCGATTGAATGAACCACTTACATACGATATCAATTTCCCTTTGTCTCACGATAGTTTACTTATCCGAGGTTATGATCGTCGGTATCTCTGCATACCTAGTTCAACCTCGTTACTGACAAGTACTCTTTTCTCGTTCCCGTGATATGTGATCCCTTGTGAGACAGTCACATGCTTTCAAGCTAATTGGATGACATTCCACCGAGAGGGCCTAGAGTATATCTATCTGTCATATGGATGGACAAATCCCACTCTTGATCCATGTGTCTCAACCAATACTTTCCGAACACTCAATGACACCTTTATAGCCACCCAGTTATGGTGTGGTGTTTGATGTCATCAAAGTATCCTTCCGGTGAAGGTGATATGCATGATCTCATGTTCGAAGGAATTACGTTACTATGTATCAGAAAGCATATAGCAATTGAACTATTAAAATGACTTGATCTTTATGCTACTCTTATCTATAGGAGTATGTCCACCATATCATTCTCCTAATGATATGATCTTGTTGTTAATAACATCTCAATGTTCATGATAGGGAAACCACATTCATTTATTAACCAACAAGCTAGTATTATAAAGAGGCTTTACTAGGGACTCTATTTTAGTTTACAAATCACACAAGTATTAATGTTTCCTTGTTAATACTATTATAGCATGAATGTAAACATTTATCATAAACACAAAGATATAATAATAACTACATTTATTATTGCCTCTAGGGCATATCTCCAACAGTCTCCCACTTGCACTAGAGTCATCTAATCTAGATTACATGGTAATATACCGAACACCCATGGCAGTTTGGTGCTGGTCATCTTTTGCCCTCGGGAGAGGTTTAGTCAACGGATCCGCCACATTCAGATCTGTGTGTACTTTGCAAATCTTTATATCCCCATCTTGGATATGTTCTCGAATAGCGTGAAAACTTAGCTTGATGTGCTTCAGCTTCTTGTGTGACCTTGGTTCTTGCGCATTGGCTATGGCGCCCATGTTATCACAGTAGATAGACATTGGGTCCAGCGCACTAGGAACCACACCCAGCTCTGTAATGAACTCTTTCATCCATATCGCTTCTTGTGAAGCCTCTGAAGCAGCCATGTATTCCGATTCAGTTGAAGATCTCGCCACAACGCTTTGCTTTGCACTCCTCCAGCTAACTGCTGCACCATTCAAAATAAATACGTATCCAGATTGTGATTTAGAATCATCCGGATCGGTGTTCCAACTAGCGTCGGTGTAACCATTAACAACGAGCTGTTCATCACCTCCATAAGAAAGAACCATATCCTTAGTTCTTCTCAAGTACTTAAGGATGTTTTTGACCGCTGTCCAATGATCCATTCCTGGATCACTTTGATATCTGCTAGTCAAACTAACAGCATATGCAATGTCGGGTCTAGTACATAGCATGGCATACATTAGAGATCCTATGGCTGAGGCATAGGGAGTCTTACTCATCCTTTCTCTATCTTCTGCCGATGTCGTACTCTGAGTTTTACTCAAGGTCGTATTGGGCAACATGGGCAAGAACCCTTTCTTGCTATCTTCCATTCCAAACCTCTTTAGAACTTTGTCCAAATATGTATTTTGTGACAATGATATTTGGCGTTTTGATCTATCTCTATAAATCTTTATGCCTAATATGTAAGCTGCTTCGCCAAGATCCTTCATTGAAAAACTATTATTCAAATACTCTTTGACACTATTAAGAAGGTCTACATCATTCCCAATCAACAATATGTCATCCACATATAGTATTAAGAATGCTACAGAGCTCCCACTCACTTTCTTGTAAATACAAGCTTCTCCATAAGTTTGTATAAAACCAAAACTTTTGATTACCTTATCAAAACGTTGATTCCAACTTCAGGATGCTTGCTTCAATCCATAGATGGACCGTTGAAGTTTGCATACCTTGTTAGCATCTTTAGGATCAACAAAACCTTTGGGTTGCATCATATACAACTCTTCATCAATGTCACCATTGAGGAATGCTGTTTTGACATCCATCTGCCATATCTCATAATCGTAATATGTAGCGATTGCTAACATAATCCTTACAGACTTTAGCTTCGCTACTGGTGAGAAAGTCTCATCGTAGTCAACTCCTTGAATTTGTCGAAACCCTTTTGCGACAAGTCGAGCTTTATAGACAGTAACATTACCATCAGCATCTGTTTTCTTCTTGAAGATCCATTTGTTCTCGACAGCCTTCCGGCCATCCGGTAAGTCCACCAAAGTCCATACTTGGTTTTCGTACATGGATCCAATCTCGGATTTCATGGCTTCCTGCCATTTCATGGAATCTGGGCTCATCATTGCTTCCTCATATGTCTCAGGGTCATCGGTGTTGTCCACCAACATGACACTCATAACGGGATCATACCAATCTGGAGTGGTACGAGTTCTCGTTGACCTGCGAGGCTCTGTAGCAACTTCGACCGAAGTTTCATGATCATCATCATTAGCTTCCTCTCTAATTGGTGTAGGCACCACAGGAACTTCTTCCGGCGCTGCACTACTCGCAATTTCGAGAGAAGGTTCGACAACCTCGTCGAGTTCTACTTTCCTTCCAGTCACTTCTTTCGAGAGAAATTCCTTCTCTAGAAAGGATCCATTCTTGGCAACGAAGATTTTGCCTTCGGATCTATGATAGAAAGTATACCCAATAATTTCCTTCAGGTATCCTATGAAGACGCATTTATCCGCTTTGGGTTCAAGCTTGTCCGGCTGTAACTTCTTTACATAGGCTTCGCACCCCCAAACTTTAAGGAACGACAATTTAGGTTTCTTCCCAAACCATAATTCATACGGTGTCGTTTTAACGGATTTAGACGGTGCCCTATTTAAAGTGAATGCGGCTGTTTCTAATGCATAACCCCAAAATGATAGCGGTAAATCTGTAAGTGACATCATAGAACGAACCATATCTAAGAGAGTTCGATTACGACGTTCAGGCACACCATTACGCTGTGGTGTTCCCGGCGGTGTCAATTGTGAAAGTATTCCGCATTTCTTCAAATGCTCGCCAAACTCGTAACTTAGATATTCACCTCCACGATCATAACGTAGAAATTTAATCTTCTTGTTACGTTGATTCTCTACCTCACTTTGAAATTCCTTAAACTTCTCGAAAGTTTCGGATTTATGTTTCATGAAATAGATATACCCATATCTACTCAAGTCATCCGTGAAGGTAAGAACATAACGATAACCACCACGCGATGCTACACTCATTGTACCACACACATCGGTATGTATGATTTCCAATAAGTCCATAGCTCGCTCCATCATACCAGAAAATGGAGTCTTAATCATTTTTCCCATTAGACATGCTTCGCATCTTTCAAGTGATTCAAAATCAAGTGATTCAAAATCAAGTGATTCAAGAAGTCCATCGGAATGTAGTTTCTTCATACGCTTCACTCCAATGTGACCAAGACGACAGTGCCACATATAGGTCGAGTTATTGCTTGATTTCAAACGTTTAGCTTCAATGTTATTAATATGTGTATTTCCACCATCGAGATTCAACAAGAATAGACCATCTATCAAAGGTGCATGTGCATAAAACATATTACTCATATAAATCGAACAACCATTATTCTCGGATTTAAACAAGTAACCGTCTCGCAATAAACAAGATCCCGATATAATGTTCATGCTCAACGCAGGCACCAAATAACAATTATTTAAGTATAAAACTAATCCCGATGGTAGATGAAGGGGTAGCGTGCCGACCGCGATCACATCAACCTTTGATCCGTTTCCCACGCGCATCGTCACCTCGTTCTTCACTAGCTTCCGTTTATTATGTAGCTCCTGTTTCGAGTTACAAATATGAGCAACCAAACCAGTATCAAATACCCAGGCACTACTACGAATACTAGTGAGATACACATCAATAACATGTATATCAGATATACCTTTCTTCTTGATGTTGTCGTTCTTCAAATCCGCCAAGTACTTTGGGCAATTCCGCTTCCAGTGACCTTCTCCTTTGCAGTAAAAGCACTCAGTATCAGGCTTGGGTCCAGCTTTGGTCTTCTTCGTCGGCGTGGTAACTTTCTTACCACCCTTCTTGAAGTGTCCCTTCTGCTTAGACTTGCCTTTCTTGAATTTGGTGGTCTTATTGACCAACAACACTTGGTGCTCTTTCTTGATCTCCACTTCTGCAGACTTTAACATAGCAAACAGTTCTGGCAACTGCTTGTTCATGTTCTGCATGTTGTAGTTCATCACAAAGTTCTTGTAACTTGGTGGTAGTGATTGGAGGACACGGTAAATCCCCAAAGCATTAGGAATCACTATACCCAAGCTTTGAAGTTTGTTTGCGTGCCTAGACATCTTAAGCACATGCTCACTGACGGAGCTGCCCTCTTCCATCTTGTAGTTAAAGAACTTTTCAGAAGCCTCATAACTCTCAATCACCGCGTGAGTCTCAAAGATCAATTTGAGATCACGGACAATATCATGTGGGTCTGAATTCTCAAACCTTTTCTGAAGCTCCGATTCTAAACCATACAAGATAGCACACTGAACTATGGAGTACTGATTCTTCCGAGCAAGGTAAACATTCTTTACTTCATCAGTAGCATCAGCTGCAGGTGGGTCACCTAGCGGTGCATCCAGCACATAGGTCAAATTACCAGCTGTGAGGACAATCCTCAAATTGCGGAACCAATCCGCGAAGTTGCTTCCATTGTTTTTCAACTTTTCTTTCTCTAGGAACGCATTAAAATTGATGGTAGGGGCTGCCATTGATCTACAACATATTTGCAATAGTTTAGACTAAGTTTATGACAAATTGAGTTCAAATTAATAATAAAGTTTAATCTAGGTAAACTCCCACTCAAAACAACATCCCTCACATTGTTTTAGTGATCACACGAACCAAATCCACCATATCAAAACCGATCATCACGAGAGTTGATATAGTTTCAATGGCGAACAATCGACATGTTCATCATATCTACTATATGATTCATGTTTTACCTTTCGGTGATTCGTGTTCCTGAGACCATGTCTGTACATGCTAGGCTCGTCAAGATCAAACCTTAGCTACCGCATAAGAAAATCTGGCTTGCTTACGTTGTATTCACTCGCGGAATCTAACACACCCGATCATCACGTGGTGCTTCGAAACAACAAGCTTTAGCAACGGTGCATACTAAGGGTGAACACTTTAGAACTTGAAATTTATGTGCATGAGGGATCATCTTATAATGCTACCGTTGTTAACTAAGCAATACAAGATGCATAAAGGATTAACATCACATGCAATTCATAATTTGTGATATGATATGGCCTTTCTTCTTTGTGCTTCCGATCTCCATCTTCAAGCACGAACATGATCTCCATCATCACCGGCATTGCATCAAGGTCAATGACGCTTCTCCATGGTTGTCGTCCACCGGCTTCAACTATTACAACTACTTTGAATAGACACGCGGGTCTTAACAAAAATAAAGACAACCATATGGCTCCTGCCGGTTGCCAACTTACAATAAGGAACATTGCATACATCAAATATAATCACAATCATGGCCATATCACATCACTGCACACCCCTGCAAAACAAAGTTAGACGCCTCTACTTTCTTTGCATATTTTACGTGGTTTGGGGCTTTCAATAAGTGTCGTTCTAACTTACGAACAATAACCACAACATTGATACTAGTATTGTTAATTACCCGTTGTAAATTGGATCTCCACTATGCTGGGAAAAACAGGCACCCGCAAAGCCACTTATGCAATACGTGTTGCATGTCAAGCGTGGAGCAAGTCTCATGAACGATGTCATGTAAGGTTAGCCCGGGCCGCTTCATCCCAACATCCCGCAAGATGCAAAGTACATAAGAAGCAATCGACAATAAAAGCATCAATGCCCACAATGACCATTGTGTTCTACTCGTGCAACAGATCTATATATAGACACGGCTCTGATACCACTGTAGGGTTTCGTAGCATGGAAAACAAAAATTTTCTACCGCATACAAACAAACAAGCCAAGATCTATCTACTAGATTGTAGCAACGAGTCGATGCAATAACTCACCCTCGAAGATTCTAAAGTGTTTAACGAGAGCAGATTCTCGTGGGTGATGTAGTCGTACTCTTTCCGATCTCAAGATCGCGTAGACGATCCTTCCGGCGCTGCGTTCCGGCAGCGCTCCCGTAGTCGGTCACACGTTCGGTACTCGACGAAGACCTTCCTCTCCCTTGTTCCAGCAGGCAGCGGAGGTTGTAGCACTCTCCTCGCGATTCCGGCAGCACAACGGCGTGGTACCGGAAGTAGAGGGGAGATCTCGCAGGGCTTCGCCTTAAGCCGGAGCGAGTATGGTGGAGTATGAGCGAGCTTTGGTGATCTAGGGTTTAGACCCACCAATTATAAGGCTCTAAACCAGAGGCTAGGGCAATTAGAAGCTCTAACTTGACGGCTTGGGAGAAATCCCTAGGCTGTGGCTAGGGTTTAGGTTTAGAGGAGAGGGACTTGTGTACTAGGAGGGAGCCCTGCCCCTCCTTATATAGGTGGAGGGGCTGGCCGTCCAAGGGGAGGGAGTGGAGTCCCTCCCCAACTTGGCTTGGGTGGAGCGCCGGCTTGGGGAGGAGGGAATCCCTCCCCAACTCAGTTTCCACTTCTCCTCCTCTTTCCAAAAACTTGCTGTTTGACTTTCAAACTAGCCGTTTGACTTTTCAATTTAGGATTTAAATAAACCCTTTATTTTGGACAGCAAAGACACCTAGTACATGATGCAATCATTCCAACTTACAATGACACATTCATGTACCCTTCCCCCCGGAGTGCCGGACATTCCGGAACCTTCTAGAATGTTCCCGATGAAAACACCGGAACCATTCCCCAACTCCGAAACGGGACTTTCCTTATATGAATCTTATTCTCCGGACCATTCCGGATCTCCTCGTGATATCCCGGATCCCATCCGAGACTCCGAATAACATTCGGTCTCTTTCTCATCATTCCATAACTACTCAAACAACGTCGAATCCTTAAGTGTGTCTCCCTACGGTTCGTGAATTATGCAGACATGATCGAGACACTTCTCCGAACAATAACCAATAGAGGAATCTGGAAATTCATATGGCTCCCACATATTTCTACGATTACTTTGCGATCGAATGAACCACTTACATACGATATCAATTTCCCTTTGTCTCACGATAGTTTACTTATCCGAGGTTATGATCGTCGGTATCTCTGCATACCTAGTTCAACCTCGTTACTGACAAGTACTCTTTTCTCGTTCCCGTGATATGTGATCCCTTGTGAGCCAGTCACATGCTTGCAAGCTAATTGGATGACATTTCACCGAGAGGGCCCAGAGTATATCTATCCGTCATATGGATGGACAAATCCCACTCTTGATCCATGTGTTTCAACCAATACTTTTTGAACACTCAATGACACCTTTATAGCCACCCAGTTACGGTGTGGTGTTTGATGTCATCAAAGCATCCATCCGGCAAAGGTGATATGCATGATCTCATGGTCGAAGGAATCAGATAACTATGTATCAGAAAGCATATAACAATTGAACTATTAAAATGACTTGATCTTTATGCTACGCTTATCTATAGGAGTATGTCCACCATATCATTCTCCTAACGATATGATCTTGTTGTTAATAACATCTCAATGTTCATGATAGGGAAACCACAATCATCTATTAACCAACAAGCTAGTATTATACAGAGGCTTTACTAGGGACTTCAAATTAAGTTTACAAATCACACAAGTATTAATGTTTCCTTGTTAATACTATTATAGCATGAATGTAAACATTTATCATAAACACAAAGATATAATAATAACTACATTTATTATTGCCTCTAGGGCATATCTCCAACAGCTAGGAGGGGCAGCCCTGCCCCTCCTTATATAGGTGGAGGGGCCGCACCAGGGGAGGGGAGTCCCTCCCCAACTCGGTTTCCCAAGGGGGCCGGCGGTGGAGGGGAGGAACTCCTCCCCAACTCGGTTTCCACCTTCCCCTCCACTTCCCAAAATAGCCGTTTGACTTTTCAAATTGGCGTTAGGATTTGATTAAACCCTTTATTTTGTTCAGCGATGACACCTAGTACATGATGCAATCATTCCAACTTGGTATGACACATTCATGTACCCTTCCCCTTCGGAGTGCCGGACATTCCGGAACCTTCTAGAACATTCCCGATGAAAACACCGGAACCATTCTCCAACCCCGAAACATGACTTTCCTTATATGAATATTATTATCCGGACCATTCTGGATCTTCTCGTGATATCCCGGATCCCATCCGAGACTCCGAACAACATTCGGTCTCTTACTCATCATTCCATAACTACTCAAACAACGTCGAATCCTTAAGTGTGTCTCCCTACGGTTCGTGAATTATGCGGACATGATCGAGACACTTCTCCGAACAATAACCAATAGAGGAATCTGGAAATTCATATGGCTCCCACATATTTCTATGATTACTTTGCGATCGAATGAACCACTTACATACGATACCAATTTCCCTTTGTCTCACGATAGTTTACTTATCCGAGGTTATGATCGTCGGTATCTCTGCATATCTAGTTCAACCTCGTTACTGATAAGTACTCTTTTCTCGTTCCCGTGATATGTGATCCCTTGTGAGCCAGTCACATGCTTGCAAGCTAATTGGATGAAATTCCACCCAGAGGGCCCAGAGTATATCTATCCGTCATATGGATGGAAAAATCCCACTCTTGATCCATGTGTCTCGACCAATACTTTCCGAACACGCAATGCCACCTTTATAGCCACCCAGTTACGGTGTGGTGTTTGATGTCATCAAAGTATCCTTCCGGTGAAGGTGATATGCATGATCTCATGGTCGAAGGAATTAGGTTACTATGTATCAGAAAGCATATAGCAATTGAACTATTAAAATGACTTGATCTTTATGCTACGCTTATCTATAGGAGTATGTCCACCATATCATTCTCCTAACGATATGATCTTGTTGTTAATAACATCTCAATGTTCATGATAGGGAAACCACAATCATTTATTAACCAACAAGCTAGTATTATAAAGAGGCTTTACTAGGGACTCTATTTTAGTTTACAAATCACACAAGTATTAATGTTTCCTTGTTAATACTATTATAGCATGAATGTAAACATTTATCATAAACACAAAGATATAATAATAACTACTTTTATTATTAGCTCTAGGGCATATCTCCAACAGTTTTATACCTAAATCTCTCAGAAAACACCCAAGTGGGTTGAATCCATCATAGATGATCTTTTACATATAGAGTATACTTAAATTCTACCAAACAAACCTGGATCTCAGACCAGCATCATAGATCCTAGATATGATAGCCAAATCATATTTTACAACATATACATAACATAGCTTATGAATTCTGGGCACATGTCCTAGTGGAGTAGCACCTCAGAATTCACAAATTCTTTGAACCAATATACATCTATGAGCACCCAACCATCTTAGCCAGGAGGATTTAAGATCCAGTAACCAATGAAGATATCAGAACATTTCTATTAGGGACAACAAGATAGGAAACTAGTTCCTATGGCTCAGACCAACATCACAGGCAAACCAGTTTAAGAAGAAGATTCCAACTTAACTTTGATTCAAATCCAATACTAAGACCGATAGAATCAAGCCAATAGCAGAACATAAACATGTGTGCCATTTAAAAATGGTATCACAAAGTTAGGTTCTAAATCAAGCAGAGCCATTATTGAGCTTTGATACATCGGAAACGTATCTATAATTTTTGATGCTCCATGCTTGTTTAGTATCTACTTTTCTTTACTTGTCTACACTTTGAGGTGCTTTTTATATATTTTCTGGTACTAACCTATTAACAAGTTGCAACAGTGAAAGATGCATGTTTTCTGTTGTTTTTGGTTTTAGAAAAGTTAGTAAAGAAATATTCTCGGAATTGGACGGGACAAACGTCAAAGTCAATTACTTTCCGTGGGGAACAAGAAGTCAAGAGGGGAGACGAGGAAGCGGGCCATGGCAGCCATACCCCCCCAGGCGCGGCCAGGGGTGGGCCCGCGCCTGGCTAGGGTTTGCCCCCTGGTCGCCTATAAGAAGCCCCCGATGCAGAAACCCTGACTACCCGATTAGATATCCACGAAACTGTCTGTAGCCGCCGCCACCATCGTCCCTAGATCGAGGGGATCTGAAGTTCTTCTCGGGACCCTACCGGAGGGGAGATCATCCCGGACTCCTTCTCTCCAGTATGATGCGTGAGTAGTTCCACCTTGGACTATGGGTCCATGTAGTAGCCAGATGGTTGTATCTCCTCCTTTGTGCTTTCATGTATAGATCTTGTGAGCTTCGTTCATGATCAAGATCTAATCTATTTGTAATCATGCATGTTGTGTTTGCGGGGATCCGATGGATATTGAGATTATTATGTTGGTTTTATTAATGGTTTCGTCTTTATGATTCTATCACGTCTGTGTTGTTTCTGATCTTGCATGCTCTCCGTTGTTAGTAGCTATCTTGGCCAAGTAGTTGCTAGTGACTCCAAGAGGGGGTATTTATGCTCGATAGTGGGTTCATGCCTCTAGTTTCCAAGGGAAGTGACATAAATCTCTTCAATTGTAGATGTGTTGTTGCTACTAGGGAGAAAACAATGGTATCTTGTTCATGGAACATGTGGACTGTTTACCTTACACACTTTGCTTAAAGCAGTTGTCTGTTGCTTGCAACTTAATACTGGAGGGGGTTCGAATGATAACCTGAAGGTGGACTTCTAGTCATAGATGCACTTAGATGGCGGTCTATGTATCTTGTTGTATTGCCCAATCGAATCTCATAGGATGTTTCTGACTAGTAATTGCATTGTTATGCCTTGCTCAGTTCCTGTCAATTGCTCTGTTGTAATTTGTTTAACCTTCATGCCATGTTGTTTATCTAAGGAGAGCACCTCTAGTGAACTATGGACCCCGGTCCAATCTTTACCATTGATACATCTTCCAGTGTTACTTGTTTACTTATTGCAAACCATTACCTTCCACACCATTCGTTTAATCCTTTGTTACAGCAAACCGGTGAGCTTGACAACCTCACTAATTCATTGGGGCAAAGTCTTGAGTTTGTGTTGTGCAGGTCTCCATGTTGCCAGCAACACCTGTGTGACATTTCCTTCCTCCTACTAGTTCGATAACCTTGGTTTCTTACTGAGGGAAACTTGCTGCTGTGCTGCTTCATACCTTGCTCTTGGGGTTTCCAACGCGTCCCACGACAAGTGGTGGGCGCCATCAAGCTATTTTCTGGCACCGTTGCCGGGGAGGCTAAGGATGTCTTCACTAGGGGAGTCTTTCACTTCCTTTTTCTTTACTTTGTTTTGTTTCTTTTGCTTGGTTTTGCTTGCCTCTTTCCAAAAAAACCAAAAAAATTAGTCTAGCTTGGTTTGCTTTCTTTATTCAAAAAACACAAAAAAATTAGTTCCTGCTCTAACTGCTGCTGCTGTTTTTGGCTTGCCCACCTTTGCCAAAATGAACTCTGCTGAGAACACCAAGTTGTGTGACTTCACTAGCACCAACAACAATTATTTCCTAAGCACACCTATTGCTCCACCTGCTCCTAATGCTACCTTTTTATGAAATTAAGCCTGCTTTGTTGAATCTTGTGATGAGAGAGCAATTTTCTGGTGCTAGTTCTAATGATCCTGCTACCCATCTCAATAGCTTTGTTGAACTTTGTGAAATGCAAAAGTATAAGGATGTAGATGGAGATATTATTAAGCTCAAGCTTTTTTCCTTTCTCCTTGAGAGGAAAAGCTAAAGAATGCTTGCTATCTTTGCCTAAAAATAGTATTGATTCTTGGACTAAGTGCAAAGATGCTTTTATTGGAATGTACTATCCTCCTGCTAAGATTATTGCTATGAGAAGTGACATTATGAAATTTAAACAACTTGATAATGAACATGTTGCTCAAGCTTGGGAAAGAATGAAAACTTTGGCTAAGAATTGTCCCACTCATGGACTCACTGCTTGGATGATTATCCAGACTTTTTATGCAGGTTTGAACTACTCTTCAAGGAACCTGCTGGATTCAGCTGCTGGAGGTACCTTCATGGGCCTCACCTTGGGTGCTGCAACAAGGCTCCTTGAAAATTGATATGTCGGAAACGTATCTAATTTTTGATGTTCCATGCTTGTTTAGTATCTACTTTGCTTTGCTTTGTCTACACTTTGAGGTGTTTTTATATCTTTTCTGGAACTAACCTATTAACAAGTTGCCACAGTGCCAGTTGCTTGTTTTCTTCTGTTTTTGGTTCTAGAAAGGAAAAAAATCAATATTCTCAGAATTGGACGGGACAAAAGTCAAAGTTATTATTTTTCCCGGAGCAACACGGAACCACGAAGCAGAGACAGAGGGGGGCCATAGGGTGGCCAAAACCCCTAGGAGCGGGCAAGCCCTAGGGGCGCCTGGAGGGGGTGTGCCCCCTGGACCCCCACCGACCTTGATTCATGCGCCTATATGAAGCCTCTGACCCAAAAACCCTAAACAATCCATCAGAAGTACACGAAAACCTCTATAGCGCCACCGCCACCGAATGGGAGATTCAGGGGACAGAAAGTCTCTGTTTTGGCACCCTGCCGGGACGGGGAAGTGCCCTCGGATCCATCTCCATCGATCTCCATCGCCATCTTAATCACCATTGCTGATTCCCATGATGAGGAGGGAGTAGTTCTTCCTTAGGGCTAAGGGCTCTACCGGTAGCTATGTGTTCATCTCTCTCTCTATGCATGATCTTGTTGTGGTCATGAGCTTTGTAATCAAGTAGATATACCTTGCTACTCAAGTGCTTCATTAGATCTCTGCTCTCCCCATGTGTGTGAAAGTGACAGCGTGCACGCCATGGTGGCACTTAGCTTGAGTCTACATAAATACTCTTTGTGCTTTAATAGATCTATGCTTTTCCCCCACGTGTGTGAAAGTGACAGCGTGCATACCGTGTGTGGCACTTGGCTAGATTGAATATTTGTTATGAGTTATATTTGGATTTGGATGTCTCTATGAAATTGTGGTGTTTGTTGGAACCATCTAGTGCTCAAAGTGACAGTATGGGGTTATCTAGATTGGGGAAGACGGACTTTAAGGAGTGCTGTTATAACCCTACCGATGATTAGAGTGTCCAACCGGAGAGTAGTTAAGAGTAGTATCATGAAGAGAGGATATTTATATGAGAGAGTGTTCACTAGTGAAAGTATGATCCCTAGGCCTTGTTTCTAAACACTGAAACACCGTTTTCTACTAGATCTGTTGCATGTTTGCTTGCTTCCTTCTTGTTGCCTTTAGTCTTTACCTCACCGCCAAGCTCTTTTCTGGCACCGTTACCACTTGTATTTCACTATCTCTTCGCCGAACTAGTGCACCTATACACTTGACAAGTGAATTGGGTGTGTTGGGGACACAAGAGACTTCTTGTATCTTGATTGCAGGGTTGCTTGGAAGGGAATAACTTTGACCAATTCCTCCCCGAGTTCGATAAACCTTGGGTAATCCACTTAAGGGAAACTTGCTGCTGTTCTACAAACCTCTACACTTGGAGGCCCAAAAATTGTCTACAAGAATAGAAGTACGTAGACATCAAGCTCTTTTCTGGTGCCGTTGCCGGGAGGTAAGGTAAAAGGTACTCACATCCTCCGGTGTGAGTGCTCGAAGTTATTTCCTTTAGATTCTGCAGTTTTGTCTTTTTGTTTCTTGTTTTCACTAGTTAGGCTTAATGGAAAACAACAACAAAATTAGAGAGCTTTATAGTGTTTATCTTGAGTTAGGACATAAAGTGTTTAAAGAGAAAATTTAAAAACCTATGGAACTTTACTTGCATGCTCATAGCAATGTTATTAGTATGATTTTTTTGAACACCATTGTCACATCCCAAGATTTTCCAAATCTTGTAATGTGAAAATAATTGAATAAAATAAAACTTTGTTGATTTTCAGAGTGAGAAGAAACTTTTTGAATCCATTTGGAAACTTTCAAAACCTATTTGGATCAAATAAAATCCTAAAGGGATTTAAAAAGTTAAATAAACAATAAACTTAAAAATATTTAAAATTACTATTTTGGATCTTTTAATAAAAGGATTTGGTTTTCAAAATAAAAGGTGGATTTATAAATAAAGATTATTTTATAGAGCCAAATTAAGCCTTGGCCAAGTTTTTGAAATAAAATGTTTTGTTTTGATAAAAATAGTAAAGGTTTATTTAAATAAAATAATAAGGATTTAATATCCAATTTTATTTAAGTAAAGGCTTTTCCCATTTTAAATAAACACTAAAACTTATTTATTTATTTTAAATAAGTTTTCCAAGTATTTTATATTCTCAAATAAAACCTACTGAAGTGTTTTGGTTTTATTTTAGGTTTCAAAATAAAGATTTAAATAAAACAAATCCTATTTGATTTAATAACTAAGGTCCATTTTATTTAATAATTAATGGACCCTAAAATAAAAATGTTATTTTATTTTAAACAAGTTTTCCCAGTATCTTATATTTTCAAATAAAACCTACTGATTTGGTTTTGATAATATTTAGTTTTCAAAAGGAGATTTTATTAAATAAATCAAAACCTATTTGAATTAATAATTAAGGCCTATTTTATTTAATTATTAAATAGATTCTAAAAAGAATAAAATTATTATTTTATTTTGGACTTTAATTTTGTGTTGATAAACAGAGCTAAACTCAATATAAAGTTTAGTGGAAGTTTATTTGGTTTGGTTGTTTGATTTGTGATTTGAATTTCAAAACAGAAAATCAAAAGTGAAAAAGAAAAAGATTCATAACAGAAAAAAAAATAGAGCAAAGAAGACCCACCCCAGCTAAGCCCATCCCGGCCCAACCAGCCCACTCCCTCTCTCCCCGCGAGAAAATGCTTCGCACCGTGAAAGAAACCCGCTTAGTCACTGACTCGTGGACCCCTCCCCCTCACTCCCTTTCTCGCTGACAAGCATGCCCCACCCCTCCAGCTCATCTTCTTCCTCCCCGCGACGACCACGCCGGCCGTTTCCTGCCGTTGATGCCGCGGTTAAATTCGCCTTAACGCCTTCGCCATTACTCGCCGCGACCACGCATGTTAAAGCGTCTCCCTCTCCTCTCTCGTTCCCCTCTGTCGCCCCACCTCAACATGCCCCCAGGCCGCCCAATTCCTCGCCACACCACCCTCTGTCCGACGACGCTCCGGCGACGATTCTGGCCAGCATTCACTGCCCCTTGCCTCCCCGAGCACGCAGGCAAGTTCACCAGACTCTAGCGCACCGCTCTGTGGCCTCAGCTCGCCCGCGAGTGACCTGCAACCTCGCCTCCGTCTTCGTCTGAGCGCCACCGAAGAACCCCACAACTCCGGCGAGTCTTCCTGGTAAGCTCGGACCGCCCCGATGCCATTCAGTGATGCTCACATGCTCCTTAGTACCATGCGCGTCTAACGCACCCTCTACTTTGCTTCGGCATGCCCTGTAGCCTCGCCCACAACGACGACCAGAGCACGCCCGACGCCGTGTGGACTCCGGTGAGCAATCCACGTCGGACCAGAGTGCCCCTTGACTCCTCGAGAACACCTTGAGCTTCCCCAGGCTTCTGCGAACGCGGTGAGCATCTCCCCAGCCACTCTAGCTTCCTGTATCACCGGCACCGCCACCATCTGGCCGCTCCGCCGCCAGCCACCGCCGCAGCGCCGCTCGTTTTAGGTCAAGCTCGCAGCAGCCGTCCGATCTCGATCTAGTGGATAGGATAGAACCACTTAAAGCGAAGGGGTAAGCAATCTGATCCGTGCGATTTAATTAGATCCAACGCGCCAGAGCAGCCGATCCGAGCGAAATGGTATGGACGAATCAGAACACGCCGCGTGGCACCATACAATTTAAAACAGAATTTGAAATCTGATTTAGATGCAGATTTGAAACCCTTGTAACTTTTGATCCACACGTCCAAAATTTGCAAACTTTATATCAATGGAATCAGTGGAACAAGCCCTAGCCAACCATGCAATTTGTTTAGTAAAAAGCCTCTGGTAAAATGTTTGTAATTGCAGAAACATTTGTATGCTTGTTTAGATTATAAAAATTGTTCAAAAATGATTTTGGGGATAAAATGTTTGGCAAATGGTGTGATTTGAACCTACTAACATTAGGAAACACTTTGTGGTTTCAAAAATGTATTTGGTGAAACAAAAGAATGATTCTTTGATTTAAAACCAATTCTAGTCAAATAAAAATATGGTTTATTTATTGAAAATGGTTTTGAAGGAAAACCTTTGGGAAATGTTTTGTTTCAAACTCTCTGACCCCAAACACCAAGTTTTATGGTTTGAAAACACATTTTGTGAACCCTATAGATTAATGCCTTAGTAAAAACATTTTCACACCACATAAAATGATACCTTGTTTTGAAAATGGTTTTTGAAGTGAAATCTTTTGCAAATGACTTTGCCACTTTATAAAATGACCATTGGGTGTTTTCCAAAGTTTATGACCCATTAGGAACCACTTTTTCAAATAAAACAAAGCTGGCATGTTTGAATGCATTACCTTGACTTTATCATTTTATGTGATGTTTTGCTTGATTGGTAGATTGAGATGGTGCCTTGCTTGATTGAATTGTAGTGACTTGAAGAGTGTGATTGTTGCAAGGACAAGGAGTGAACTTATACCCTCTACAAAAAGGCAAGTGATGCTTCATACTTTTGTCCCATTACTTTCACTATGCATTAGTGATTTTTCTAAGTAAAACTTGCATGGAATTTTTGCTAAGTATAAACCATGCTATGGGAAATCCTAGTAGATGAAACCTTAGTAGAAAGTTTCCTAAGTTAAGGTTCCTACTACTATCAAGCTTAGCTTAGCTAATAGAAAACAAGGGTGGAATATATATTCACACTATGGAAAAATTTCTAAGTCTGAGGACTTGTGTTTTTGTTTAATAAAACAACTAAGTTAATGAATCACCTGGGTGGAATGGTAATTGCTTGGTGGTTTTTGGTTGAGTGGTTCACAAGGCCCATGTTTATGGTTTACCTTGTGTTTCTCACTTGTGGATGGCCACCCAGGAACAAAGAGATTTGAGATGTCAAATGTTGAGAAGCTTCAAGTGCAGCCACTTGGCATTATGGGCTCTGCCTGGATCATATAGGTAGCAAGAACTTAGCCATATGGACAGTTGGTGGTAGAGTTTGATAGGTGGGAACGCGTCCATTTTGGTCTAAGGGAAGGCTTCTGAAAGATCTTGTCTTGGTGAAACCAAGTCTTGTGGGGAAAGTGCACCACCTCTGTAGAGTGTAAAATCTAAGTACTTAGCCATGTCCCTGGAAAAGGACAATTTGAGCATCAAGACATGGAAGCAATCAAGAATCTCATCATCCAAATTTCTAAGTTAAAAACTTGTGGTTGAACAAGGTTAAAGGATCCTCAATCTTTGATTGGGAGAAATGATTTTGTCAAGCAAAAACTTAGTGTTTTCAAATGTTAAGGAAAAATCTATTTTGAGCAAAGCAAGCCTCAACTCCACTTAGCCAAATGCATATAGATGTTAGACTCCACTATACCACCATAGTATCACTTGCCAATACAATTCAAATGTATTGACCCTTGTGGCTGTAACTTGTTATGTTGCAGGTTTGATTGATTTAGTGAAAGGTGTGTTGTTTAGGATTACAAAGTCTACAACCAACATGTCTGCCTGCGGCACTTTGAAGATGAAGGACCCCATGCTTATAGATATTCTGCTGCAATGTGATGTAATAGCCAAATGAGCTATGTAAGATGTAATAAATTACGTTATTCCTGGTTATAAAGTTGTATTATGACCTTTGTTTCTTGATATTACATCTTAACTGTGGATGCTAGCTATTGATCCAGGGACTAGCATTGTAAACACAGGGGACTCTACCTTATTAATGGTTGGGACCCTTACAGATGGTATCAGAGCATTGTGTTGCCTGTAGGATTTGTAAACCTAGGATTGGACAAAACCCCTTAGAAAAATAGGAGTTGTATTTGTTCAAAAACTTATTTACAAACAATCTTGTAATACTCTTTCCTCAACCACTTTGGTTTTGATTCTACATCTCATCTATTTCAACTTGATGGAAAAACCTACCCCATGGCCAAAGACTTCACCATGTGCAAAGGACATCTTCAACTCTAATGACTTCAACTTCTTCAACTCTAATGACTTCAACTTCTTCAACTCTAATGACTTCAACATCTTCAGCATATTCACCAAGGACTTCAACCTTGGATATCACTAAGGACAAGTGAGACAAGAAATCTTGCTCCAGATTTGAAGACTAGGGAAACACAAATTAGAAGGAACCATCATCACCTTTGAAGTTTTGTGACCAAGAGTTTTCCCAAGGAAACCATGATCTCATGCAAGAAGAATCAACCAAGAAGGATGGAAAGATCACAAGTGAACCATATAGATGGACCACCATATTTAGTTAAGTCCAACACACCAACTTATGTGGTGTAACAAAAATATTTTGTTGCCTAAAAATGTGCTTGAACTTTGTTGTTTGAGTGAAATGTTTGTTTGTGATTGCTTGCACATTGCTTGAGTGAATTGTGATGTGTGTGATTAGAATTATTCCCTTAGAAATATCTTGCCTATTCTAATCTCAATTCAACCCAAACAGATGACTACTCCAAGAAACTCCAACATCAAGGATGGTGACACCAACAACAACCAAGAGGACAACATGAGAGAACTCATAGCAAACCAAAACCAGTTGAGCCAAGAGAAAACTCAGCTTTTAGCCAACAATAATGGACTAGACCCAGCCATACAAAGGATTTTGAAACTTCAATCCCAATTGTTGCAAGGATTGGTTACTCAAGTGATCAACATGGGAGAAAACTTTGCCCAAAGAGCTAATGACAACAAGGATGACAAAGATGTTATTCTAGAAGGAACCCAAGCTTGCAATATTTGTGGAGACAAGGATCATACCTCCAAGGAGCATGAAGACCAATGCCCCAAGAAGAGAGAAAGATTTCCCACCTTTGAGGTGAGATATGAAGAACATGAACTAGAAGAACTCCTAGCTTTGGAGAGACCCAAAAAGAAGAAGAAGGACATAAGCCAGTTGCAATGTTACAATTGCAAAGAGATGGGACACTATGCCAATGAATGCCCAAAAAAGAAGAAGAACCAAAGAAACAAACAAGAGGCAATGATACCAAAGGAAAAGAAGGATATCAGCCAAGTGATGTGTTTCAAATGCAAGGAACTAGGCCACTATGCAAACTTTTGTCCAGGAAAGTTACACCAAGATCCCAAGTGAGACAAGATGTAATCTAGTTGGAAATTTTTAAGGGTGGTAGTACCCTAGTTGTTTTGAACCAACTTGTAACCCTAGCCTTCCCAAATCTCGGGACGAGATTTATTTTAAGGGGTGTAGCCTGTCACATCCCAAGATTTTCCAAATCTTGTAATGTGAAAAATAATTGAATAAAATAAAACTTTGTTGATTTTCAGAGTGAGAAGAAACTTTTTGAATCCATTTGGAAACTTTCAAAACCTATTTGGATCAAATAAAATCCTAAAGGGATTTAAAAAGTTAAATAAACAATAAACTTAAAAATATTTAAAATTACTATTTTGGATCTTTTAATAAAAGGATTTGGTTTTCAAAAGAAAAGGTGGATTTATAAATAAAGATTATTTTATAGAGCCAAATTAAACCTTGGCCAAGTTTTTGAAATAAAATGTTTTGTTTTGATAAAAATAGTAAAGGTTTATTTAAATAAAATAATAAGGATTTAATATCCAATTTTATTTAAGTAAAGGCTTTTCCCATTTTAAATAAACACTAAAACTTACTTATTTATTTTAAATAAGTTTTCCAAGTATTTTATATTCTCAAATAAAACCTACTGAAGTGTTTTGGTTTTATTTTAGATTTCAAAATAAAGATTTTAATAAAACAAATCCTATTTGATTTAATAACTAAGGTCCATTTTATTTAATAATTAATGGACCCTAAAATAAAAATGTTATTTTATTTTAAACAAGTTTTCCAAGTATCTTATATTTTCAAATAAAACCTACTGATTTGGTTTTGATAATATTTAGTTTTCAAATGGAGATTTTATTAAATAAATCAAAACCTATTTGAATTAATAATTAAGGCCTATTTTATTTAATTATTAAATAGATCCTAAAAAGAATAAAATTATTATTTTATTTTGGACTTTAATTTTGTGTTGATAACCAGAGCTAAACTCAATATAAAGTTTAGTGGAAGTTTATTTGGTTTGGTTGTTTGATTTGTGATTTGAATTTCAAAACAGAAAATCAAAAGAGAAAAAGAAAAAGATTTAGAACAGAAAAAAATAGAGCAAAGAAGACCCAGCCCAGCTAAGCCCATCCCGGCCCAACCAGCCCACTCCCTCTCTCCCCGCGAGAAAACGCTTCGCACCGTGAAAGAAACCCGCTTAGTCACTGACTCGTGGACCCCTCCCCCTCACTCCCTTTCTCGCTGACAAGCATGCCCCACCCCTCCAGGTCATCTTCTTCCTCCACAACAAGGAAAAACAGATGGTTTTAAGAACCATTCTGGAATCTACGATACAGTGGGACCGACTACTACTCACTATGCTAGTGCTCAATGCTACTACTCCTCGGAGTCTGTGGCTTCATCATCTTCAGGATGATCGATGAAGGCAAAATCATCCTCATCGGTGAAGAAGTCCATGGCCTGATCCTCCAGAAAATCATCGTCATCGCTGAGATAGGAGTAAGGGTCTCCACGAAGATCTTCTCCGGCATTCTCCATTTCCTCCAACTACATGTCCCTCTCGTGGATGGTCTCTTCTAGAGATGAGATGCGATGGCGAAGACGGGCAATAATGCGCTCCTTCTTGTCGAGCTGACAGCGGCGAGACTTGCGATCCTTTGCGAGCATGGCGATGGTCTGATCCTTCATCTTGATGATGGCAGACTTGTGGTTGCAATAGTCACGGCAGTTGTCCAACTCTTGTTGACGATCATACATCATGAAGCTAAGGTGGTCCAATTGAGTCTTCAGCTCAGGGTGGTATGGGGCTTCCAGTGGTTGTCCATTTGCATCACGTCTTGGGAAAAACTCAAAGCGAGTACCCTTGATCTGATTGATGCTCTGCCCACACAGACGGGAAAGAGCTTCCTGCATTGCTCTGGCAAGTCCATCGAACCAGTTGTTTTCCCTCAAGGTAAACTGAATTCCCTCCGCTGTGGGAGGTTCAATCTTTCCTCGGAGACTTGCAACAATTAGCCAATGCAGATCTTCTCCTCCTTGATCATTGAGCTGAGCTCCGAAGAACTCGGGGTGCGGACGCTCTAGAAGTTCCGAAAGCTGATCCAGATCCCTCTCAAAGATAAGGTCTCCCCCATTTCCGAGTTGATAAAACTTGCTGTACTTCACGTCCATCTATAAAAATAGAGGATGAGTAGATTAGCAGAGTGATCAAGTGTGTCAAAATTTTATCTACTTTGCATGAGTTTTTGAGGAACATGAGGTTTTATGAAAGAATTAAAGAGATAAGAATGAGAATAGGTTTTTGTAAATATTTGTTTTCTTTGGTTTTTGAAACTAAGTTTTTGGTTCAACGTCCAACCTAACTAGGGTCTCCTATGGTCAGGATGGCTCTGATACCAACTTGTCAACACCCGGATTTTTCAATCCTAGATGCCTGTTATGCCATACATCGCAATCCCAGGATTACCATTTTTGCGAGACATAACAGAATTGGATACCATAGTACTTCATCCATTACAATGATACATAAGTTCTTACACAAATAGGGATCTCATGATCCAGTTCTTAATACAACATCAAGCAGCGGAATACGTAATAATAACGATAGCGTAGGCGAAGCTCCATCTTCGAGGTCACAGGCAATGCTGACGATGGGAGATGATCCTAGTTGTCGTAACCTTCCTGGGGTCCATCCTCCAGGTACTCCTCTTCATAGTCTGGCCATGGGAATAGCCAGGGACAAAGCCATGAGTACTCTTTAAGTACTCGCAAACTAATACTAACAAGTAAGGGGTTTTTGGATAATAGGACACTAGGCTCTAGGGTTGTTTTGCAAAAAGCCAGGTTTATCTTTAATAAGTTCTGAAGCTAGTCACAGTTTTATAACTCCTAAATGGGATCTTGTAATCCAGGTCACAACTCTGTTGTGGTCAAGTAAAAGTCGCAATTCATTTCACAAGTATTTTTAAAAGTCTGACGGGGGAACAGTATGGCCACTCCAACTGTCCATAACCGCGGACGCGGCTATTCGAATAGTTTGACACTCTGCAGAGATTGTACACTTTCACCACAACATTCGATACATCCGTCAGGAACAAATCCTGAATTCACCATACTCAGTATGCGGATAATCAATCCTAACCTTTCGATTACACGCCCTAGTATAAGCACCTCTACTGTGAGTTTGGCCTCCCAACCATGACTAACTGTCATCTTGGGTACTGCACAGGTGGACAATCTTCACAAGGTAGCCTCAGCTCAGACCTTGGCCGTGAGGGAACTAATACTAAGGTATATAAGTTTCCAGTCAAGCCCTACCCAATATTCGGGTATTGTGGTTGTACGATAAAATTGGAATGGTATCGCATCCAAACAACCATCAGTTTTATAAAGGGCTAAGGCTCATGCCTCAACATTTTCATCACCAAAATCATTAAGTGTTTGGAAACACATGTCCAAAACATTTCAATAGAATGATCCATCATTCCAAGGTTTTCATAACCATTTTTCCACCAAGTATTCCCATCTAAAGTTGATCAAGTTTTATGCTTAGCACTAGCATCTACAGTTGGGGGTGGTACTAATGAGGGGTGGTAACTAGTGGAGTTTCACTAAGTCCAACATCATATCTTAGACTGAGATCAAGGTTTCTAGCTTAGGCCAAATTTTATGCTCTTTAGGCAAACTTGAGCACAACTGTCTAATATCTACCAAACTCTTAGGTAGACTCTAAGTAAGCTTTGATAAAGAAATAAAGTAAGAAGCTTGCCATAAAACTAGGATTGGTTTAGCAAGTAGGTATGATCACATATGCTTAAGGCATATAGTATTCATATCATAAGTATGGGTTTGTGGCATCAGTAGGGTATCTTGCAAGTGTTAGCTTGCATTGGTATAGTATCAGCTTGAATCAGTGTCAATATAAGCTTGCATAGTTACTAGCTTGCCTTGTGCAGAGCAGTGGTTGAAGTTCTCCTCGGCTTCCTCTTCGTAGTATCCTCCTTCCTCCTCGTAGTATCCTTGGTCGGTACTAGCGTCTATGAATAAATACGAGGTACACAATCACCAAACAATACTTAACTACTTGCAATCATCACACACAAGGGTCCTATAGATGATCTAGCATCATCTCTAACATTACAAGGTTAAGGCTTGGTTTAAAACTTCTTATTTTTAGAAAAGTAATTTCTACTCATTGAAAAACTACTTAAGATTTAATATTCTCCAAACTAAACATGGGATCATTTTGACACATGTCATCACCTCATATTGTAGTCCATGGGAATGTGATTTAAAGTAGTGTCACAATTTAATAAGGTTTTACCCTTTTATTTCAATTAATTAAAGTGGCTAGAAATGCTTCTGAAGCATTCTTTTATTACTTGAACATTATTTCTGCAAGTAAACCTATATATTTTTATATATTCTGAAAGGTATGGTTAAATGTGATTTTTGAGAGTTGGAATCAACTCAAAAGATTTTATGGTTTAAATTTGAAAAATGTTTGAATGCAGAAAAGCTTCTGACTTGTTATTTTTGCTATGGGTGATCTACAGATCCAAATGACTTGAATCCAACGGGCTTGGATTAAGCATTCACAGACCTTTCCAACAAAATTGGTTTCATCCAATTTGGTGCACTGAATCGATCTGGGTTTATTTTTGAAGTTGGGTACAGAAGTATGTTTGAATTTTAAAGGAAAAGGTTTAATTTGAATTGCTGGGCTGCGCGGGAAATTCTAACGGGCCGGCCTGCTAAGCACAGTGCTCCCGTGGGCTGCGTAAGTGGGTCTCCCCACTCGTCAGTGACACGGGGCTGGGCGAAGCGGTATGGGGCAACGTGGATCGTCCGATCTAGTTCTAATCCAACGGCTGAGGGTCATCGTCGACGCGAGACAGCTCCGGCGAGAACGAAACCTAGCGCGGCCAGTGGGGGGTGCTGGGGGCTCACCGGGGTACGGGCGAGGGTCGGCGAGGCGGGCGAACGACGAAGTCGACGACGGCGATCCTCCTGGTACCGGTGGCTTCTCCTGGGGCGGATCCAATCGCTGGCTCCCTTCTTCTCCAGAGGCGGTGGGCTCCGGTGAAATTTCGGCGAGATGGTGCTCGGCTTGCTCTGAGGATGGTGTGGCACGGTCAGTGGGAGAGGGGAGTGAGATGGTATGAAGAAATCGTGCGGGGGTGTCCTCTATTTATAGTCGAGCGAGGAGCTCGTCGGGCGCAAGGTGAGCTCGTCGGGGGCGACGTTACAGGTAGCTAATGGCATGGGCAAGGGTAGGGGACGGTGCTGTGTCTCCTGGCGATGCTCAACGACATAATCGCGAGGTCCAGGGCTTGGCAACGCTCGCGGCTGGGACAGGCAGTGGCGGTGGATGGTGGGCTGCCTCCCAGACATGCTGGCTAGGCTTGCTGCTGCTCCTAGCTTGCTGTCCACAATAGGGTGACATGGGGTTGCTCGGCTGTTCACCATTAATGGCAATGGCAAGCTCACAGGGGTGCTAGTGTTGGGCTAATCTTTCTAGATGATCTACTGGGTTGTGTGTGAGCTAACTAGGGAACAAGTTAGGCTCAAAACACTGCACACTATAGTGTTTGTGGTTTTGTTTGATTTGTGTCTTCAACCTGTTTGATGAAATGGCCGCATGAACTCAAGTTTTGAATTTTGAAATGAATTTTGGTGAGTTTGCTAGATTGGTTCTGGTGAGTCTGTAGATGCTTGGGTTTTGAAAGTTGAGCTTGTTTGAGTGGGTTTTGAAAAAGTGGGATCTTCCCATATGAAGAAGATTCAATTTTGAATTGTCATTTAAACTATGCATTTGAAAGTTTCTGGATGATCACAAAGTGGGCCTTGATACTCTGTTATGAGTACATTCAAGGGGTGCAAAGATCCAGAAAAGTTTCTGTTAGGTTTTGAAAGTTCGAGACAGCCAAAGTAGGCATGTGAGTTAAATTGGTCAAAATGACCATTCACTTAATATATTTGTTTTGATTTACTTGTCTTTAGGAAAAGTGTGGGGAATGTTTTAGATGATGTTCTTTTCACCTAAGAAACATTTTACAAGCAATGATTCACACAAACAAGGTGGTTTTTAAAGAAATTCAAAATTCATGCATACACATATACATGCATTCATGAATTCATTTAGAAAAGTTTTTGTTAACCCTAAACTTGATGATTAGTGTTTTGATGATCTAAGTTTGATATTTTTGGGATGTTACAAACCTTCCCCCCTTAAACAAAATCTCGTCCCGAGATTTGAAAAAGGACGAAAAGATTACCTAGGATTTGAAGAGATCTGGAAACTCCGTTCTGATGTGATCCTCGCGTTCCCAGGTAGCCTCCTCTTCTGTGTGATTGCTCCACTGAATCTTGAGAAACTTGATGCTTCGGGTTCTGGTAGTTCGAAAGGCTTCTTCCAATATACGGATGGGTACTTCAGGATAGGTTAGTTCATCGTTGATCTCTATGGTCTGGTGATCGATATTCTTGAACACTTCGGTCTTCTCGGGGACTTCGAGACATTTGCGAAGTAACGAGATATGGAACACATTGTGCACCGCTGACATCTCTTCAGGTAGTTCCAGTTGATACGATACTTCTCCTCGATGGTTCAAAATTTTGAAAGGTCCGATATATCTGGAGGCTAACTTTCCTTTGAGTTCGAAACGTTGCATTCCCTTCAATGGCGACACTTTCAGATAAACAAAATCTCCGATGTTGAAGGCGAGGTCTCGATGTCTCTTGTCGGCGTAACTCTTTTGTCGGGATTGGGCTATCTTGAGGTGTTCACGAATCTTGTGAACCTTCTCTTCTGCTTCTCGTAGGATGTCGGGTCCGAAAATCTGACTCTCTCCTACTTCCGACCAGTTCAAGGGGGTGCGACACTTTCTTCCGTACATAAATTCAAATGGGGCCATTTGCAAACTGGCTTGGTAACTATTGTTGTAGGAAAATTCTGCAAACGGCAGATAGTCTTCCCATTTGGATCCATATTCTAACACACATGCTCTCAGCATATCTTCGAGTATTTGGTTTACTCGCTCCGTTTGTCCATCGGTCTGAGGGTGATACGCGGTACTGAAATCTAGGCGGGTTCCTAAACCTTCTTGGACTTTCTTCCAGAATCTCGAGGTAAACTGAGTTCCTCGATCCGAGACTATGTTCTTGGGGACTCCGTGCAAACTAACGATCCTAGCGATGTATAACTCCGCTAGCTTCGAACTCTGATAGGTGGTTTTGACGGGCAAGAAATGGGCGACTTTGGACAATCTGTCCACTGTGACCCAAATAGAGTCATTTCCCCTACTAGAAGTAGGTAGTCTAGTGATAAAGTCCATTCCTACAGAATCCCATTTCTATTCCGGAATCTGCAAAGGTTGCAACAATCCAGCGGGTCTTTGATGTCCTGCCTTGACTCGCTGACATATATCACACTTGGCGATATAGCTTCCGATTTCTCTCTTCATCTTATGCCACCAAAATTGCTCTTTCAAATCTTGATACATCTTAGTTCCTCCGGGATGGATAGAATAAAGAGTATCATGAGCCTCCTTCAAGATAACTTCTTTCAACTCCGAATCTGCTGGTACACAAAGGCGTCCTTTGTACCACAAAACTCCTTCGTCCTCGGTGAATCCGGGTACTTTGCCTGTACCGATACGACGCTTGATTCCGTCGATACTGGCATTTTCCTTCTGCGCCTCTTTAATCTGACTGATCAAAGTGGGCTGAAGTTCGATGCTAGCCAAAAATCCTTCACTTACTAATTCCACTCGAAAATCTTCCATCTCTTTGTGCAAACTTGGTTGCTCCTTTAAAATCATGGAGTTTAAGCGGCACGGCAATCTGCTAAGGGCATCGGCTACCACATTGGCTTTTCCAGGGTGATAGTGAATGTCCAGGTCGTAATCCTTGATTAGCTCAATCCATCTTCTCTGCCTCATATTCAGCTCCTTCTGAGTGAATATATACTTTAGGCTCTTGTGATCCGAATAAATCTCACAACGGTTGCCCATCAGGTAATGTCTCCATGTCTTTAGGGCTAGAACTACGGCTGCGAGTTCGAGGTCATGGGTTGGGTAATTTTGTTCATGTTGCTTCAATTGTCGCGATAGATAAGATATAACTTTGCCTTCTTGCATTAGCACACATCCGAGACCAATCTTGGATGCGTCACAATACACATCGAAGGGCTTCGTGATATCCGGCATGATCAAGATTGGGGCTGAAATCAATCTCCTCTTGAGTTCTTGAAAACTCGCTTCACATTTGTCGGTCCATTCAAACTTCTTGTCCTTCTTCAGTAATTGGGTCATGGGTCGGGCGATACTCGAGAATCCTTCTTTGAATTTGCGGTAATATCCCGCCAATCCGAGAAAAGCACGAACTTGGGTTTGAGTGGTTGGGGCTTGCCAATCTTCTACATCTTTCACTTTGGCAGGGTCCACGGAAATTCCTCTGGCTGATACAATATGACCGAGGAATCCTACTTCCTGTAACCAGAATTCACATTTGCTAAATTTTGCATACAATTGATGCTCTCTAAGGGTTCCAAGAATGGTCCTTAGGTGTAGCTCATGTTCTTCTTCCGATTTGGAATAAATCAGAATGTCATCGATGAAAACAACGACAAACTTATCCAGGAAGTCCATAAAAATCTTATTCATGAGATTCATGAAATAAGCGGGGGCATTGGTTAATCCAAAAGACATGACTGTATACTCATACAATCCATATCGGGTGGTGAAAGCAGTCTTTGGGATATCCTCTGCATGAATTTTGAGTTGATGATAGCCAGTTCTAAGATCAATCTTAGAAAATACTTGGGCACTGGTCAACTGATCAAACAAATCTTCTATCTTAGGCAAGGGGTACTTGTTCTTGATGGTGACATCATTCAACTTCCGATAATCCGTACACAAACGGTTACCTCCATCCTTCTTGTCCACAAACAAGACAGGTGATCTCCATGGGGACGCACTTGGTTGAATCAATCCGATTTCTAGCATGGAATCCAGTTGCTTCTTTAGTTCTTCTAGTTCTGACGGGTTCATACTATAGGGTCTCTGGGCTATGGGTCCTGTTCCGTGGATTAGTTCGATGATAAACTCGATATCCCGATCTGGGGGCATACCGGGCAAAACATCTGGAAATACATCGGGGTATTCGCAGACTATCCGAACTTGGTCAATGGTAGGTTGGGCTAGACTCTTGTTACACTTGAATTGGCGAGGTAAGGTTTCAGATGTATGCTCGACTGATATTCCGGTGGTACTGGTCATGGTAATGGCTTTCTTGGCACAGTCAATCAATCCTTTATGCTTGGACATCCAATCCATTCCTAGTACTACTTCCAAACCTTTAGTTCCGAGTACTATTAGGTTAGCATAAAAATCTATGCCATGGATTCAGATAGGGACGGCTTTGCAAATTTGCCTAGCCTTGGTGGTTGATCCGGGAATTTGCACAATCATCACATGCTTCAATTTGGTTGGTTGAATTTTAATAGTGCAGGCAAATTCTTCGGTGACAAATGAATGCGATGCACCAGAATCAAACAACACTCTTGCAAGTACTGAATTAACAGAAAACATACCCAGCACGACGTCTGGCGCTTCCTGAGCTTCTTCAGCATGCAAGAGAAAAAGACGGCCATTGCGGTTGAGTGAATTCCCTGGGGCAAATCTTCTCCCTGGCTGGACACGACGCTGCTGCTGAGCTGGGACATTGGCGTTGGGGGCTGTGGCATTCTTCTTGTTGGGGCACTCATTGGAATAGTGGCCTTTATTTCCACAGTCATAACAGGTCACTTGTGACTTGTCCTTGGCTGCGATAGGCACAACACTGCTTCCAGTCCTTGGGGCAGTGTTGGGGTTGGTGGTAGTATTGTTGGTGTTGAACTTGGGTGGGGCACGGGTGAAATTGCTAGAGTTGCCTGGGTTGTTGTGATTTCCTTCGGGTCTAGGGTTTCCACGGTTGGGATAGGTCGGAGAGGTCATAGGGGGTCTGTTGGTTCTTGGGGCAAATCCTGGAGATGGGTTGGGTCGATACTTTGGGGTCTGATGGGTTCCTGGTTGATGCATCATGCGACGCTTGCGGTTCTCATTGGCTTGGTTGATCTTTCCTTCCATTTGGATAGCAGAGTCGACAAGGGCTTCAATATCAACAAAGGGGATATTGACTAACACCGTCTGCATCTCGTCATGCAGACCATTCAGGAATCTTTCTTTCTTCTTGGCTTCGGTGTCTATCTCGTCCGGGGCATACCTAGCTAATGACAAAAAACTGTCACGGTATTCCACTACAGTCATCCTTCCTTGCTTCAACTCTCTGAACTCGTCTCTCATTCTCTTAAACCTGGTGGCACATGGGTTCTGCTAAACTTGACCTTGAATTCCTCCCAGGTCATCATCTGGCCTCCGGTCATTGCACCGAACACTGTTCCACCATGCCCTGGCATCTCCGGCTAGATAATGGGTGGCGAACAAGACTTTCTCGTTGGCTTCCACTCCGGCTACTTCTAAGTTATTTTCCATGGTTTGCAGCCAATCATCGGCGTCTAGGGGTTCTTCCGACTTGGTGAAAACGGTTGGGTTGGTATTCTGGAAATTCTTGAGCTTAGATCCGTGGTTGTCCTGATTTCCATGGCCTTGGTTGTTGTGGGCTAGCTGGGCTATCTGTTGCAGAGTGGCTAGGTTGGCTTGACGTTCCGCTCTTTCAGCTTCGCGGTCAGAAGTCAACATTTGCAGGATCTGCAACATCGGGTCCGGGGCTGAACCACTTCCTCCACGTGGCATCTAAAGATTTAGATAGATCATGAGAAAAGAGGGAAATTGCTAAGGTTTTGGGTTTTTGAAAAGTTTTTGGAGTTTGACTCAAGTTTTCTAGCAACTTGCTTTTTCATTCATTCACTCATAGCACACAGTACAACACACACCACAACAAGGAAAAACAGATGGTTTTAAGAACCATTCTGGAATCTACGATACAGTGGGACCGACTACTACTCACTACGCTAGTGCTCAGTGCTACTACTCCTCGAAGTCTGTGGCTTCATCATCTTCAGGATCATCGATGAAGGCGAAATCATCCTCATCGGTGAAGAAGTCCATGGCCTGATCCTCCAGAAAATCATCGTCATCGCTGAGATAGGAGTAAGGGTCTCCACGAAGATCTTCTCCGGCATTCTCCCTTTCCTCCAACTACATGTCCCTCTCGTGGATGGTCTCTTCCAGAGATGAGATGCGATGGCGAAGACGGGCAATAATGCGCTCCTTCTTGTCGAGCTGACGGTGGCGAGACTTGCGATCCTTTGCGAGCATGGCGATGGTCTGATCCTTCATCTTGATGATGGCAGACTTGTGGTTGCAATAGTCACGGCAGTTGTCCAACTCTTGTTGACGATCATACATCATGAAGCTAAGGTGGTCCAATTGAGTCTTCAGCTCGGGGTGGTATGGGGCTTCCAGTGGTTGTCCATTTGCATCACGTCTTGGGAAAAACTCAAAGCGAGTACCCTTGATCTGATTGATGCTCTGCCCACACAGACGGGAAAGAGCTTCCTGCATTGCTCTGGCAAGTCCATCGAACCAGTTGTTTTCCCTCAAGGTAAACTGAATTCCCTCCGCTGTGGGAGGTTCAATCTTTCCTCGGAGACTTGCAACAATTAGCCAATGCAGATCTTCTCCTCCTTGATCATTGAGCTGAGCTCCGAAGAACTCGGGGTGCGGACGCTCTAGAAGTTCCGAAAGCTGATCCAGATCCCTCTCAAAGATAAGGTCTCCCCCATTTCCGAGTTGATAAAACTTGCTGTACTTCACGTCCATCTATAAAAATAGAGGATGAGTAGATTAGCAGAGTGATCAAGTGTGTCAAAATTTTATCTACTTTGCAAGAGTTTTTGAGGAACATGAGGTTTTATGAAAGAATTAAAGAGATAAGAATGAGAATAGGTTTTTGTAAATATTTGTTTTCTTTGGTTTTTGAAACTAAGTTTTTGGTTCAACGTCCAACCTAACTAGGGTCTCCTATGGTCAGGATGGCTCTGATACCAACTTGTCAACACCCGGATTTTTCAATCCTAGATGCCTGTTATGCCATACATCGCAATCCCAGGATTACCATTTTTGTGAGACATAACAGAATTGGATACCATAGTACTTAATCCATTACAATGATACATAAGTTCTTACACAAATAGGATCTCATGATCCAGTTCTTAATACAACATCAAGCAGCGGAATACATAATAATAACGGTAGCGTAGGCGAAGCTCCATCTTCGAGGTCACAGGCAATGCTGACGATGGGAGATGATCCTAGTTGTCGTAACCTTCCTGGGGTCCATCCTCTAGGTACTCCTCTTCATAGTCTGGCCATGGGAATAGCCAGGGACAAAGCCATGAGTACTCTTTAAGTACTCGCAAACTAATACTAACAAGTAAGGGGTTTTTGGATAATAGGACACTAGGCTCTAGGGTTGTTTTGCAAAAAGCCAGGTTTATCTTTAATAAGTTCTGAAGCTAGTCACAGTTTTATAACTCCTAAATGGGATCTTGTAATCCAGGTCACAACTCTGTTGTGGTCAAGTAAAAGTTGCAATTCATTTCACAAGTATTTTTAAAAGTCTGACGGGGGAACAGTATGGCCACTCCAACTGTCCATAGCCGCGGACGCGGCTATTCGAATAGTTTGACACTCTGCAGAGATTGTACACTTTCACCACAACATTCGATACATCCGTCAGGAACAAATCCTGAATTCACCATACTCAGTATGCGGATAATCAATCCTAACCTTTCGATTACACGCCCTAGTATAAGCACCTCTACTGTGAGTTTGGCCTCCCAACCATGACTAACTGTCATCTTGGGTACTGCACAGGTGGACAATCTTCACAAGGTAGCCTCAGCTCAGACCTTGGCCGTGAGGGAACTAATACTAAGGTATATAAGTTTCCAGTCAAGCCCTACCCAATATTCGGGTATTGTGGTTGTACGATAAAATTGGAATGGTATCGCATCCAGACAACCATCAGTTTTATAAAGGGCTAAGGCTCATGCCTCAACATTTTCATCACCAAAATCATTAAGTGTTTGGAAACACATGTCCAAAACATTTCAATAGAATGATCCATCATTCCAAGGTTTTCATAACCATTTTTCCACCAAGTATTCCCATCTAAAGTTGATCAAGTTTTATGCTTAGCACTAGCATCTACAGTTGGGGGTGGTACTAATGAGGGGTGGTAACTAGTGGAGTTTCACTAAGTCCAACATCATATCTTAGACTGAGATCAAGGTTTCTAGCTTAGGCCAAATTTTATGCTCTTTAGGCAAACTTGAGCACAACTGTCTAATATCTACCAAACTCTTAGGTAGACTCTAAGTAAGCTTTGATAAAGAAATAAAGTAAGAAGCTTGCCATAAAACTAGGATTGGTTTAGCAAGTAGGTATGATCACATATGCTTAAGGCATATAGTATTCATATCATAAGTATGGGTTTGTGGCATCAGTAGGGTATCTTGCAAGTGTTAGCTTGCATTGGTATAGTATCAGCTTGAATCAGTGTCAATATAAGCTTGCATAGTTACTAGCTTGCCTTGTGCAGAGCAGTGGTTGAAGTTCTCCTCGGCTTCCTCTTCGTAGTATCCTCCTTCCTCCTCGTAGTATCCTTGGTTGGTACTAGCGTCTATGAATAAATACGAGGTACACAATAACCAAACAATACTTAACTACTTGCAATCATCACACACAAGGATCCTATAGATGATCTAGCATCATCTCTAACATTACAAGGTTAAGGCTTGGTTTAAAACTTCTTATTTTTAGAAAAGTAATTTCTACTCATTGAAAAACTACTTAAGATTTAATATTCTCCAAACTAAACATGGGATCATTTTGACACATGTCATCACCTCATATTGTAGTCCATGGGAATGTGATTTAAAGTAGTGTCACAATTTAATAAGGTTTTACCCTTTTATTTCAATTAATTAAAGTGGCTAGAAATGCTTCTGAAGCATTCTTTTATTACTTGAACATTATTTCTGCAAGTAAACCTATATATTTTTATATATTCTGAAAGGTATGGTTAAATGTGATTTTTGAGAGTTGGAATCAACTCAAAAGCTTTTATGGTTTAAATTTGAAAAATGTTTGAATGCAGAAAAGCTTCTGCCTTGTTATTTTTGCTATGGGTGATCTACAGATCCAAATGACTTGAATCCAACGGGATTGGATTAAGCATTCACAGACCTTTCCAACAAAATTGGTTTCATCCAATTTGGTGCACTGAATCGATCTGGGTTGATTTTTGAAGTTGGGTACAGAAGTATGTTTGAATTTAAAAAGAAAAGGTTTAATTTGAATTGCTGGGCTGCGCGGGAAATTCTAACGGGCCAGCCTGCTAAGCGCAGTGCTCCCGCGGGCTGCGTAAGTGGGTGTCCCCACTCGTCAGTGACACGGGGCTGGGAAGCGGTATGGGGCAACATGGATCGTTCGATCTAGTTCTAATCCAACGGCTGAGGGTCATCGTCGACGCGAGACAGCTCCGACGAGAACGAAAACTAGCACGGCCAGTGGGGGGTGCTGGGGGCTCACCGGGGTACGGGCGAGGGTCGGCGAGGCGGGCGAACGACGAAGTCGACGACGGCGATCCTCCTGGTACCGGTGGCTTCTCCTGGGGCGGCTCCAATCGCTGGCTCCCTTCTTCTCCAGAGGCGGCGGGCTCCGGTGAAATTCTGGCGAGATGGTGCTCGGCTTGCTCTGAGGATGGTGTGGCACGGTCAGTGGGGATAGGGGAGTGAGATGTTGTGAAGAAATCATGCGGGGGTGGCCTCTATTTATAGTCGAGCGAGGGGACCGTCGGGGCGCAAGGTGAGCTCGTTGGGGGCGATGTTACAGGCAGCTAATGGCATGGGCAAGGGTAGGGGACGGTGCTGTGTCTCCTGGCGATGCTCAACGACATAATCGCGAGGCATGGGGCGGTGTGGTTTGGTCTGGAACGGGCGGCGTCTTCGACGGCGGGCAGTGGCTATATGGCACGGGGCGGCAAATGGGGATGTCTGGCGGTGTCCTGGGTCGGTGGTGATCGTGTGTGCGCGCGGTGAGGGCGGCGCGCGGTCTGTGGACGCTGGTCGCGGGTGGCGCTCTGGCGCACGCTCGACATGGTCTGGGCGTGTCTCGTGCGCGTGGTCCAGGGCTTGGCAACGCTCGCGGCTGGGACAGGCAGTGGCGATGGACGGTGGGCTGCCTCCCAGACATGCTGGCTAGGCTTGCTGCTGCTCCTAGCTTGCTGTCCACAATAGGGTGACATGGGGTTGCTCGGCTGTTCACCATTAATGGCAATGGCAAGCTCACAGGGGTGCTAGTGTTGGGCTAATCTTTCTAGATGATCTACTGGGTTGTGTGTGAGCTAACTAGGGAACAAGTTAGGCTCAAAACACTGCACACTATAGTGTTTGTGGTTTTGTTTGATTTGTGTCTTCAACATGTTTGATGAAATGGTCGCATGAACTCAAGTTTTGAATTTTGAAATGGATTTTGGTGAGTTTGCTAGATTGGTTCTGGTGAGTCTGCAGATGCTTGGGTTTTGAAAGTTGAGCTTGTTTGAGTGGGTTTTGAAAAAGTGGGATCTTCCCATATGGAGAAGATTCAATTTTGAATTGTCATTTAAACTATGCATTTGAAAGTTTCTGGATGATCACAAAGTGGGCCTTGATACTCTATTATGAGTACATTCAAGGGGTGCAAAGATCCAGAAAAGTTTCTGTTAGGTTTTGAAAGTTTGAGACAGCCAAAGTAGGCATGTGAGTTAAATTGGTCAAAATGACCATTCACTTAATATATTTGTTTTGATTTACTTGTCTTTAGTAAAAGTGTGGGGAATGTTTTAGATGATGTTCTTTTCACCTAAGAAACATTTTACAAGCAATGGTTCACACAAACAAGGTGGTTTGTAAAGAAATTCAAAATTCATGCATACACATATACATGCATTCATGAATTCATTTAGAAAAGTTTTTGTTAACCCTAAACTTGATGATTAGTGTTTTGATGATCTAAGTTTTATATTTTTGGGATGTTACACCAATTCCTCGCCACACCACCCTCTGTCCGACGATGCTCCGGCGATGATTCCGGCCAGCATTCACCGCCCCTTGCCTCCCCGAGCACGCAGGCAAGTTCACCAGACTCTGGCGCACCGCTCTGTGGCCTCAGCTCGCCCGCGAGTGACCTGCAACCTCGCCTCCGTCTTCGTTTGAGTGCCACCGAAGAACCCCACAACTCCGACGAGTCTTCCTGGTAAGCTCGGACCGCCCCGATGCCATTCAGTGATGCTCACATGCTCCTTAGTACCATGCGCATCTAACGCACCCTCTACTTTGCTTCGGCATGCCCTGTAGCCTCGCCCACAACGACGATCAGAGCACGACCGACGCCGTGTGGACTCCGGTGAGCAATCCACATCGGACCAGAGTGCCCCTTGACTCCCCGAGAACACCTTGAGCTTCCCCAGGCTTCTGTGAACGCGGTGAGCATCTCCCCAGCCACTCTAGCTTCCTGTATCGCCGGCACCGCCACCATCTGGCCGCTCCGCCGCCAGCCACTGCCGCAGCGCCGCTCGTTTTAGGTCAAGCTCGCAGCAGCCGTCTGATCTCGATCTAGTGGATAGGATAGAACCACTTAAAGCGAAGGGGTAAGCAATCTGATCCGTGCGATTTAATTAGATCCAACGCGCCAGAGCAGCCGATCCGAGCGAAACGGTATGGACGAATCAGAACACGCCGCGTGGCACCAGACGATTTAAAACAGAATTTGAAATCTGATTTAGATGCAGATTTGAAACCCTTGTAACTTTTGATCCACACGTCCAAAATTTGCAAACTTTATATCAATGGAATCAGTGGAACAAGCCCTAGCCAACCATGCAATTTGTTTAGTAAAAAGCCTCTGGTAAAATGTTTGTTTTTGTAGAAACATATGTATGCTTGTTTAGATTATAAAAATTGTTCAAAAATGATTTTGGGGATAAAATCTTTGGAAAATGGTGTGATTTGAACCTACTAACATTAGGAAACACTTTGTGGTTTCAAAAATGTATTTGGTGAAACAAAAGAATGATTCTTTGATTTAAAACCAATTCTAGTCAAATAAAAATATGGTTTATTTATTGAAAATGGTTTTGAAGGAAAACCTTTGGGAAATGTTTTGTTTCAAACTCTCTGACCCCAAACACCAAGTTTTATGGTTCGAAAACACATTTTGTGAACCCTATAGATTAATGCCTTAGTAAAAACATTTTCACACCACATAAAATGATACCTTGTTTTGAAAATGGTTTTTGAAGTGAAATCTTTTGCAAATGACTTTGCCACTTTATAAAATGACCATTGGGTGTTTTCCAAAGTTTATGACCCATTAGGAACCACTTTTTCAAATAAAACAAAGCTAGCATGTTTGCATGCATTACCTTGACTTTATCATTTTATGTGATGTTTTGCTTGATTGGTAGATTGAGATGGTGCCTTGCTTGATTGAATTGTTGTGACTTGAAGAGTGTGATTGTTGCAAGGACAAGGAGTGAACTTATACCCTCTACCAAAAAGGCAAGTGATGCTTCATACTTTTGTCCCATTACTTTCACTATGCATTAGTGATTTTTCTAAGTAAAACTTGCATGGAATTTTTGCTAAGTATAAACCATGCTATGGGAAATCCTAGTAGATGAAACCTTAGTAGAAAGTTTCCTAAGTTAATGTTCCTACTACTATCAAGCTTAGCTTAGCTAATAGAAAACAAGGGTGGAATATATATTCACACTATGGAAAAATTTCTAAGTCTGAGGACTTGTGTTTTTGTTTAATAAAACAACTAAGTTAATGAATCACCTGGGTGGAATGGTAATTGCTTGGTGGTTTTTGGTTGAGTGGTTCACAAGGCCCATGTTTATGGTTTACCTTGTGTATCTCACTTGTGGATGGCCACCCAGGAACAAAGAGATTTGAGATGTCAAATGTTGAGAAGCTTCAAGTGCAGCCACTTGGCATTATGGGCTCTGCCTGGATCATATAGGTAGCAAGAACTTAGCCATATGGACAGTTGGTGGTAGAGTTTGATAGGTGGGAACGCGTCCATTTTGGTCTAAGGGAAGGCTTCTGAAAGATCTTGTCTTGGTGAAACCAAGTCTTGTGGGGAAAGTGCACCACCTCTATAGAGTGTAAAATCTAAGTACTTAGCCATGTCCCTGGAAAAGGACAATTTGAGCATCAAGACATGGAAGCAATCAAGAATCTCATCATCCAAATTTCTAAGTTAAAAACTTGTGGTTGAACAAGGTTAAAGGATCCTCAATCTTTGATTGGGAGAAATGATTTTGTCAAGCAAAAATTTAGTGTTTTCAAATGTTAAGGAAAAATCTATTTTGAGCAAAGCAAGCCTCAACTCCACTTAGCCAAATGCATATAGATGTTAGACTCCACTATACTACCATAGTATCACTTGCCAATACAATTCAAATGTATTGACCCTTGTGGCTGTAACTTGTTATGTTGCAGGTTTGATTGATTTAGTGAAAGGTGTGTTGTTTAGGATTACAAAGTCTACAACCAACATGTCTGCCTGTGGCACTTTGAAGATGAAGGACCCCATGCTTATAGATATTCTGCTGCAATGTGATGTAATAGCCAAATGAGCTATGTAAGATGTAATAAATTACGTTATTCCTGGTTATAAAGTTGTATTATGACCTTTGTTTCTTGATATTACATCTTAACTGTGGATGCTAGCTATTGATCCAGGGACTAGCATTGTAAACACAGGGGACTCTACCTTATTAATGGTTGGGACCCTTACAGATGGTATCAGAGCATTGTGTTGCCTGTAGGATTTGTAAACCTAGGATTGGACAAAACCCCTTAGAAAAATAGGAGTTGTATTTGTTCAAAAACTTATTTACAAACAATCTTGTAATACTCTTTCCTCAACCACTTTGGTTTTGACTCTACATCTCATCTATTTCAACTTGATGGAAAAACCTACCCCATGGCCAAAGACTTCACCATGTGCAAAGGACATCTTCAACTCTAATGACTTCAACTTCTTCAACTCTAATGACTTCAACTTCTTCAACTCTAATGACTTCAACATCTTCAGCATATTCACCAAGGACTTCAACCTTGGATATCACTAAGGACAAGTGAGACAAGAAATCTTGCTCCAGATTTGAAGACTAGGGAAACACAAATTAGAAGGAACCATCATCACCTTTGAAGTTTTGTGACCAAGAGTTTTCCCAAGGAAACCATGATCTCATGCAAGAAGAATCAACCAGGAAGGATGGAAAGATCACAAGTGAACCATATAGATGGACCACCATATTTAGTTAAGTCCAACAAACCAACTTATGTGGTGTAACAAAAATATTTTGTTGCCTAAAAATGTGCTTGAACTTTGTTGTTTGAGTGAAATGTTTGTTTGTGATTGCTTGCACATTGCTTGAGTGAATTGTGATGTGTGTGATTAGAATTATTCCCTTAGAAATATTTTGCCTATTCTAATCTCAATTCAACCCAAACAGATGACTACTCCAAGAAACTCCAACATCAAGGATGGTGACACCAACAACAACCAAGAGGACAACATGAGAGAACTCATAGCAAACCAAAACCAGTTGAGCCAAGAGACAACTCAGCTTTTAGCCAACAATAATGGACTAGACCCAGCCATACAAAGGATTTTGAAACTTCAATCCCAATTGTTGCAAGGATTGGTTACTCAAGTGATCAACATGGGAGAAACCTTTTCCCAAAGAGCTAATGACAACAAGGATGACAAAGATGTTATTCTAGAAGGAACCCAAGCTTGCAATATTTGTGGAGACAAGGATCATACCTCCAAGGAGCATGAAGACCAATGCCCCAAGAAGAGAGAAAGATTTCCCACCTTTGAGGTGAGATATGAAGAACATGAACTAGAAGAACTCCTAGCTTTGGAGAGACCCAAAAAGAAGAAGAAGGACATAAGCCAGTTGCAATGTTACAATTGCAAAGAGATGGGACACTATGCCAATGAATGCCCAGAAAAGAAGAAGAACCAAAGAAACAAACAAGAGGCAATGATACCAAAGGAAAAGAAAGATATCAGCCAAGTGATGTGTTTCAAATGCAAGGAACTAGGCCACTATGCAAACTTCTATCCAGGAAAGGTACACCAAGATCCCAAGTGAGACAAGATGTAATCTAGTTGGGAATTTTTAAGGGTGGCAGTACCCTAGTTGTTTTGAACCAACTTGTAACCCTAGCCTTCCCAAATATCGGGACGAGATTTATTTTAAGGGTGGTAGCCTGTCACATCCCAAGATTTTCCAAATCTTGTAATGTGAAAAATAATTGATTAAAATAAAACTTTGTTGATTTTTAGAGTGAGAAGAAACTTTTTGAATCCATTTGGAAACTTTCAAAACCTATTTGGATCAAATAAAATCCTAAAGGGATTTAAAAAGTTAAATAAACAATAAACTTAAAAATATTTAAAATTACTATTTGGATCTTTTAATAAAAGGATTTGGTTTTCAAAAGAAAAGGTGGATTTATAAATAAAGATTATTTTAGAGCCAAATTAAACCTTGGCCAAGTTTTTGAAATAAAATGTTTTGTTTTGATAAAAATAGAAAAGGTTTATTTAAATAAAATAATAAGGATTTAATATCCAATTTTATTTAAGTAAAGGTTTTTCCCATTTTAAATAAACACTAAAACTTATTTATTTATTTTAAATAAGTTTTCCAAGTATTTTATATTCTCAAATAAAACCTACTGAAGTGTTTTGGTTTTATTTTAGATTTCAAAATAAATATTTTAATAAAACAAATCCTATTTGATTTAATAACTAAGGTCCATTTTATTTAATAATTAATGGACCCTAAAATAAAAATGTTATTTTATTTTAAACAAGTTTTCCAAGTATCTTATATTTTCAAATAAAACCTACTGATTTGGTTTTGATAATATTTAGTTTTCAAATGGAGATTTTATTAAATAAATCAAAACCTATTTGAATTAATAATTAAGGCCTATTTTATTTAATTATTAAATAGATCCTAAAAAGAATAAAATTATTATTTTATTTTGGACTTTAATTTTGTGTTGATAAACAGATCTAAACTCAATATAAAGTTTAGTGGAAGTTTATTTGGTTTGGTTGTTTGATTTGTGATTTGAATTTCAAAACAGAAAATCAAAAGAGAAAAAGAAAAAGATTCAGAACAGAAAAAAAATAGAGCAAAGAAGACCCAGCCCAGCTAAGCCCATCCCGGCCCAACTAGCCCACTCCCTCTCTCCCCGCGAGAAAACGCTTCGCACCGTGAAAGAAACCCGCTTAGTCACTGACTCGTGGACCCCTCCCCCTCACTCCCTTTCTCGCTGACAAGCATGCCCCACCCCTCCAGCTCATCTTCTTCCTTCCTGCGACGACCACGCCGGCCGTTTCCTGCCGTTGATGCCGCGGTTAAATTCGCCTTAACGCCTTCGCCATTACTCGCTGCGACCACACACGTTAAAGCGTCTCCCTCTCCTCTCTCGTTCCCCTCTGTCGCCCCACCTCAACATGCCCCCAGGCTGCCCAATTCCTCGCCACACCACCCTCTGTCCGATGACGCTCCGGCGACGATTCCGGCCAGCATTCACCGTCCCTTGCCTCCCCGAGCACGCAAGCAAGTTCACCAGACTCTGGCGCACCGCTCTGTGGCCTCAACTCGCCCATGAGTGACCTGCAACCTCGCCTCCGTCTTCGTCTGAGCGCCACCGAAGAACCCCACAACTCCGGCGAGTCTTCCTGGTAAGCTCGGACCGCCCCGATGCCATTCAGTGATGCTCACATGCTCCTTAGTACCATGTGCGTCTAACGCACCCTCTACTTTGCTTTGGCATGCCCTGTAGCCTCCCTCACAACGACGACCAGAGCACGCCCGACGCCGTGTGGACTCCGGTGAGCAATCCACGTCGGACCAGAGCGCCCCTTGACTCCTCGAGAACACCTTGAGCTTCCCCAGGCTTCTGCGAACGCGGTGAGCATCTCCCCAGCCACTCTAGCTTCCTGTATCACCGGCACCGCCACCATCTGGCCGCTCCGCCGCCAGCCACTGCCGCAGCGCCGCTCGTTTTAGGTTAAGCTCGCAGCAGCCGTCCGATCTCGATCTAGTGGATAGGATAGAACCACTTAAAGCGAAGGGGTAAGCAATCTGATCTGTGCGATTTAATTAGATCCAACGCGCCAGAGCAGCCGATCCGAGCGAAACGGTATGGACGAATCAGAACACGCCGCGTGGCACCAGACGATTTAAAACAGAATTTGAAATCTGATTTAGATGCAGATTTGAAACCCTTGTAACTTTTGATCCACACGTCCAAAATTTGCAAACTTTATATCAATGGAATCAGTGGAACAAGCCCTAGCCAACCATGCAATTTGTTTAGTAAAAAGCCTCTGGTAAAATGTTTTTTTTGCAGAAACATTTGTATGCTTGTTTAGATTATAAAAATTGTTCAAAAATGATTTTGGGGATAAAATCTTTGGCAAATGGTGTGATTTGGACCTACTAACATTAGGAAACAGTTTGTGGTTTCAAAAATGTATTTGATGAAACAAAAGAATGATTCTTTGATTTAAAACCAATTCTAGTCAAATAAAAATATGGTTTATTTATTGAAAATGGTTTTGAAGGAAAACCTTTGGGAAATGTTTTGTTTCAAACTCTCTAACCCCAAACACCAAGTTTTATGGTTTGAAAACACATTTTGTGAACCCTATAGATTAATGCCTTAGTAAAAACATTTTCACACCACATAAAATGATACCTTGTTTTGAAAATGGTTTTTGAAGTGAAATCTTTTGCAAATGACTTTGCCACTTTATAAAATGACCATTGGGTGTTTTCCAAAGTTTATGACCCATTAGGAACCACTTTTTCAAATAAAACAAAGCTTGGCATGTTTGCATGCATTACCTTGACTTTATCATTTTATGTGATGTTTTGCTTGATTGGTAGATTGAGATTGTGCCTTGCTTGATTGAATTGTAGTGACTTGAAGAGTGTGATTGTTGCAACGACAAGGAGTGAACTTATACCCTCTACCAAAAATGCAAGTGATGCTTCATACTTTTGTCCCATTACTTTCACTATGCATTAGTGATTTTTCTAAGTAAAACTTGCATGGAATTTTTGCTAAGTATAAACCATGCTATGGGAAATCCTAGTAGATGAAACCTTAGTAGAAAGTTTCCTAAGTTAAGGTTCCTACTACTATCAAGCTTAGCTTAGCTAATAGAAAACAAGGGTGGAATATATATTCACACTATGGAAAAATTTCTAAGTCTGAGGACTTGTGTTTTTGTTTAATAAAACAACTAAGTTAATGAATCACCTGGGTGGAATGGTAATTGCTTGGTGGTTTTTGGTTGAGTGGTTCACAAGGCCCATGTTTATGGTTTACCTTGTGTATCTCACTTGTGGATGGCCACCCAGGAACAAAGAGATTTGAGATGTCAAATGTTGAGAAGCTTCAAGTGCAGCCACTTGGCATTATGGGCTCTGCCTGGATCATATAGGTAGCAATAACTTAGCCATATGGATAGTTGGTGGTAGAGTTTGATAGGTGGGAACGCGTCCATTTTGGTCTAAGGGAAGGCTTCTGAAAGATCTTGTCTTGGTGAAACCAAGTCTTGTGGGGAAAGTGCACCACCTCTGCAGAGTGTAAAATCTAAGTACTTAGCCATGTCCCTGGAAAAGGACAATTTGAGCATCAAGACATGGAAGCAATCAAGAATCTCATCATCCAAATTTCTAAGTTAAAAACTTGTGGTTGAACAAGGTTAAAGGATCTTCAATCTTTGATTGGGAGAAATGATTTTGTCAAGCAAAAACTTAGTGTTTTCAAATGTTAAGGAAAAATATATTTTGAGCAAAGCAAGCCTCAACTCCACTTAGCCAAATGCATATAGATGTTAGACTCCACTATACTACCATAGTATCACTTGCCAATACAATTCAAATGTATTGACCCTTGTGGCTGTAACTTGTTATGTTGCAGGTTTGATTGATTTAGTGAAAGGTGTGTTGTTTAGGATTACAAAGTCTACAACCAACATGTCTGCCTGTGGCACTTTGAAGATGAAGGACCCCATGCTTATAGATATTCTGCTGCAATGTGATGTAATAGCCAAATGAGCTATGTAAGATGTAATAAATTATGTTATTCCTGGTTATAAAGTTGTATTATGACCTTTGTTTCTTGATATTACATCTTAACTGTGGATGCTAGCTATTGATCCAGGGACTAGCATTGTAAACACAGGGGACTCTACCTTATTAAAGGTTGGGACCCTTACAACCATTATTGCTAATGCTATGGAAAAGTCTAAGCTTGGGGAGGCTAGTTTTGATGAAAATGATCTTTTTAGTTCCCCAACATTGGAAGATAGCTATTATATTGCTTATGATGATATCAAACCTCCAATATATGATGATTACAATGATGATTATGATATTTTTAGTCCACCTACTATTGAGGAGAAAATTTATTGTGATTACAATATGCCTCCTATATTTGATGATTATGGTGATAAGAATAATAATGATAGCTATTTTGTTGAATTTGCTCCAACTACAATTAATAAGAATGACTATGCTTGTGTGGAGAGTAATAATTATTTTATGAATGTGGCTCATGATAAGAACGTTTTATGTGATAGTTATATTTTTAATTTTGTTCATGTTGCTACTGAAAGTTATTATGAGAGAGGGAAACATGGTCATATGCATTTCAAAAATATTAAGTTTCCCCTCTTTATGTTGAAAGTCTTGAAGTTACACTTGTTTTGCTTCTTATGCTTGTTGCTTTTATGCTTTCATGACTTGTTTATTTACAATATTACTATGCATAAGAAATGGGTTAGACTTAAATGTGTTTTGAATTTGCTTCTTGATGCTCTCTTTTGCTTCAATTCATATTTCTTATGTGAGCATCTTCTCAAACTATCAAGCCTAACTTAAAGGTGTTAAAGAAAAGTACTTGTTGGGAGATAACCCAAGAGTTTCCTTGAGTCTTGGAAGTTATTACTTCAGTAATGACCTCTCCTTATCCTTTTTGTTTGCTTTTGTGCCAAGAATGACCTCTAATGAGAGGGAAGTAAGATTTGGGGAGTTGCTGTCCCGAAACAGATTTTTGTCCTCCACCATAAAAATTCATGAGTAGTCTCAGTAAGTCGGATTGAGATGAAATTTAACTACTAAATCCCCCAGTATGTTAGCTAACTTTCATTAGTTCAACACTTTTTGATTTGAGCAACAGAAGGTCTTCGAAAAAATCGGTTTCTACCAGCTGGTATGTTTTGACAGATTTCTGCCATTATTTGTATTTGCTTCTTATTGATTCCTTTTTGGGTTCTTTTTGGGAAATTGAGATTTTTTAAGGAGTTTCTACAGTAGCTTGTGTTTTTAGTGAAAAGTCTTGATGTTCCAAGGCTTTACCTAAGGGTCTATTATCTTTGAATACACTAATATTGCTAATGAAGATTGTGTGAAGTTTTGTATGAAGGAAAAATTTCAGGTGTAAAGAGAGAATGATGTAACGAGATGAACAATGGACAAAAGCTTAAGCTTGGGGATGCCACCATGGTTTCACCCCAAGAAATATTCAAGAGGTATAAGCGTCAAAGCTTGGGTATGCCCAAGGCATCCCCTTCTTCATTAATAAAAATCTCAGGTCTTTCTAGACACTTTGTTTTTATTGTTTAATGCATTGTTGTGTTGCTCTTGGAGCGTCTTAGTTTTCATTTTTGTTTTTTGTTTTCTTAGTTTGCTTGAATAATGTTGGTTGATTGCAACACACCTTTTTGGAGAGATACACACTCTCTTTTCATTGCCTAGAACACTCTAGTTTTCACTCTTATTGTTCTGTGAGTGTTCTCTTTTGCTAGCACTGTGTTTAGCCTTAATTTTCTTGAGCTTTCAGATTAGAACTTTTTAGTTCTTCTTTGTGTATTTGTGAGACAAGCTCACTGATCTTTATTTATTATTATCTTTGTGAGTTGTTTCAAATAAGTTATTTGGTGTTGGAAAAGAGTAGGAAGCTTCATGCTTAAGTGGTACAAAAAGGAGCTTGCATTGATTGTGACTTAGACTTTAGCATGACATGCTAGGCGTTGTTTTGACCTTATGCTTAGTGATTATTGCTGTAGCATGTCTTGTTCCAAACAATTAGGATTGCTTATTGTGCCTTGAAAGAATCATGTGTTGTTTTAGCATACAAAAGCATAGTATTGTGGTATTCTCCTTTGATGCTTGTTTGGGTTGACTTGGCACATGCTCACACCATGTTATGACTATGAACAAGTCACCATAGCCTCTATGATCATTTAGTACTTGACTTGTAGTACCACTCTATGCTTTGATTAGTAATGTTTTGTTGCTCTCCATGATTATGGCCATCATTGCTCTCTTAGTTGGTTGCTCCCAGTCCTTTGCTAGCCTCCACTTGTGTGAGTAAGTTCTACTCATGCTTCCAACTCCCAATAAACCAAGTTATTCCAAAGTGTCCACTATAAATTCCTATGCATGGTGTGTTACACCATTCCAAGTATATTCTTGTTTTCAGCTACCTTCCAATTAAAAACTATTTCGTTATGTAAAAAATTAGTGATTAAAGCCCTCACAAACTTTATGACACACTTTATATTCTTTGCCCCTAATAAACTTGAACCATCGTGTCATATATGTTGTATATGATTGCACTTATACGTTGGAATTAGCAGAATTGTGATGTCACGGGGAATGTTTTCAACATTGCACTTGTACTTTGTACTCAGTTGATATCATGCTCTTTTGTCTATGGATGTCACCGGTGTGAAATAAAGAGGGAACTTGTAAGTCCATGGAGTTTGTATCCTGTGTTAGAGAAACGACTGGGCCGCTAGCCTAAGCCATGCCTAATCATGGTGGAAACTTGCAGCATCACCATAGTGACATCTATGAAGCACTCTTCTTATAAAAAAAGAGACACATTGAGAAAAGAAGAAAGAGATAAAAAAGCACCATATTCCCATGGTAAATAAGAAGATTGTTGAGATGCTCATTGTCTGCTTGCCTTGTCATTTTGGTTATGGGATAGCTCCTGTACCATGTGCAAGGGGTACCCCGTTGGCGGTTCTCAATGATATGCAAATACTTACAGGTGACTAAAGTTGAGTAGCATGAGGTGTGGCCCTTGTATTCAAGGGACTTGAGATTGCCAACTTATACTTCGTCAAGCATATACTCCATCTTTGTTCACTTTAACCTTAATCACTTCAAGATGCTTATGATAGGGGCAATGAGGGCTGAAAGCTAACAAGTACCATAATTTTTGGAAGCTCTTTTTGAAACTTGAAATCCCTGCTTCCTTTATAAAAGTTCTTTCTTCCACCACTATTGAGTCTCCACCTTCTACCTTTAGGCACCATTAAGAGAGCATAGTTGTCATTCTTTGTGCACTGTTCCAAAGCTTATTGATTGATGCATATTGTGATATTACTTGTTCTTGTGCTACTTATTTCTAGTCAGCCTTGTGAACTTTGAAGGTGTCCTATGAATCTATATTGCTACTCTATGAGGGACAAGCTGATTGCCATTATGCTATGTTTTCTGTATGTGAAACAAGCAAACGTTTTTCAATGCATGTTATTCATGATCTTTGTTTGTAGCCTTTAATGTTTCATGCATAGTTACTATGTCCTATTGTTAGAACTCCATCTTTCATGCACATGTTTAGAGTTCTTTGATCCCAGCTTTCAATGCTTGCAAATGGTTTGAGCTTGGTTTTGATGCTGCATGTCACCTCAAAAATTATTCTTTTTATCACTTACCTACTCGAGGACGAGCAGGAGTTAAGCTTAGGGATGTTGATACGTTGGAAACGTATCTATAATTTTTGATGTTCCATGCTTGTTTAGTATCTAATTTGATTTGCTTTGTCTACACTTTGAGGTGTTTTTATATCTTTTCTGGAACTAACCTATTAACAAGTTGCCACAGTGCTAGTTGCTTGTTTTCTTCTGTTTTTGGTTCCAGAAAGGCAGAAAATAAATATTCTCGGAATTGGACAGGACAAAAGCCAAAGTTATTATTTTTCCCGGAGCAACACGGAACCACGTAGCAGAGCCGGAGGGGGGCCACAGGGTGGCCAAGCCCCCTTAGGCGCGGGCAAGCCCTAGGGGCGCCTGGAGGGGGTGTGGGCCCCCTAGACCCCCACCGACCTTGATTCCTGCGCCTATATGAAGCCTCTGACCCAAAAACCCTAAACAATCAATTAGAAGTCCACGAAAACCTCTGTAGCGCCGCCTCCACCGAAGGGGAGATTCGGTGGACAGAAAGTCTCTGTTCTGGCACCCTGCCCGGATGGGGAAGTGCCCCCGGATCCATCTCCATAGATCTCGATCACCATTGCTGATTCCCATGATGAGGAGGGAGTAGTTCTTCCTCAGGGCTAAGGGCTCTACCGGTAGCTATGTGTTCATCTCTCTCTCTATGCATGATCTTGTTGTGGTCATGAGCTTTGTAATCAAGTAGATATACCTTGCTACTCAAGTGCTTCATTAGATCTCTGCTCTCCCCATGTGTGTGAAAGTGACAGCGTGCACGCCATGGTGGCACTTAGGCTTGAGTCTACATAAATACTCTTTGTGCTTTAATAGATCTATGCTTTTCCCCCACGTGTGTGAAAGTGACAGCGTGCATACCGTGTGTGGCACTTTGGCTAGATTGAGTATTTGCTATGAGTTATATTTGGAGTTGGATGTCTCTATGAAATTGTGGTGTTTGTTGGAACCATCTAGTGCTCAAGGTGACAGTATGGGGTTATCTAGATTGGGGAAGGCGGACTTTAAGGAGTGTTGTTATAGCCCTACCGATGATTAGAGTGTCCAACCGGAGAGTAGTTAAGAGTAGTATCATGAAGAGAGGATATTTATATGAGAGAGTGTTCACTAGTGAAAGTATGATCCCTAGGCCTTGTTTCTAAACATTGAAACACCATTTTGTACTAGATCTATTGCATGTTTGCTTGCTTCCTTCTTGTTGCCTTTAGTCTTTACCTCGTCGTCAAGCTCTTTTCTGGCACCGTTACCACTTGTATTTCACTATCTCTTCGCCGAACTAGTGCACCTATACACCTGACAAGTGTATTGGGTGTGTTGGGGACACAAGAGACTTCTTGTATCTTGTTTGCAGGGTTGCTTGAGAGGGAATACCTTTGACCACTTCCTCCCTGAGTTCGATAAACCTTGGGTAATCCACTTAAGAGAAACTTGCTATTGTTCTACAAACCTCTGCACTTGGACGTCCAACAACTATCTACAAGAATAGAAGTACGTAGACATCAAAAATATGATGGTTAACTACTCTGAATGGCATGTTGAGAGAGCTCCACATGGTAAGAAGGTAAATTCTGTTGAGGAAACTTCCTCTTTGAGTGATAAGATTGATGTTATTATGGCTATGCTTGTTAATGGGAAAGCTCCTTTAGATCCTAATAGTGTTACCTTAGCCTCTTTGGTTGCTCAAGAAGAGCAAATTGATGTGAACTTCATTAGAAACAACAATTTCAACAACAATGCCTATAGGAATAATTTTGGTAGCAACAACAATTATCGGCCTTATCCTCCTAATAATGGCAATTCTTATGGAAGATCTTACAATAATGCTAAAAGTGCCCCCTCTAAACTTGAAGTCATGCTCAAGTACTTTATTAGTAAACAAACCACTTTCAATAAGACTATAGAGGAAAAGCTTTTAACTATTGAGAAAAATATATCCTCATTGTCTGAAGCTCAGTATTCCTTGATTAATAAAACGACTGCTAAACCTGAAACTATGGAAAACTCCTTTGCTACTGCTCATGGCATACAAGTTACTATTGATGAAAATGTTAGGCTATTAGCTCAACTTCATGCTAAGTGGGAAAGGGAAGCTGAAATTGATAGAAACAATAGTGTGTGCACCATCACCACTAAACCACAAGTAGTCCATATTCCTCCTCCTACTATGCCTAAGCCTATTGAGCCTACTACTAGTGATGCTAAGTTTGACTTGATATGATGGTTGCAATATTTCTGAAGTAATTATGTTCTTGCAAAAGCTTGCTAGAAGTCCTGATGCTAGTGATATGCATGTTGCCTTTACCAAACACATTACAGATGCTCTTGTTAAGATTAAGGAAGAGAAGCTAAAACACAAAGCTTATATTCCTAGGAAAGTAGAAGATAGTTGGGAACCCATTATTAATATGCAAGTGAATGACTTTGATCTCAAAGCTTCACGTGATCTTGGTTCTAGTATCTCTATTATGTCTAGGAAGATTTATGAAATGCTTGATTTGCCACCATTGGAAGAGAGATGTCCCACTAGATGATAATGCTAAGAAGAAACTCATGGGTAGTATTAATGGTGTTCTCATTATGGTTAATAATTCTTATATCCCTGTGGACTTCTATTTTTGGATCTTGAAAAAAATGCTTCTTGTCCTATTACTTTGGGAAGACCTTTTCTTAGAACAGTTGATGCCATCATTGATATGAAAGAAGGAACCATCAAATACCAATTTCCATTCAAGAAAGGTATTGAACACTTCCCTATGAGGAGATAGAATCTGCTTTTTTCTCCTCCTTTGAAAGCAAGGTTTGATGTTAATGCTTCTTCATTGAAAATACTTGATTCTTCTTGCTTCTTGTGCCTAACTTAAAGGCGTTAAAGAAAAGTACTTGTTGGGAGATAACCCAAGAGTTTCCTTGAGTCTTGGAAGTTATTACTTCAGTAATGACCTCTCCTTATCCTTTTTATTTGCTTTTTGTGCCAAGAATAACCTCTAATAAGAGGGAAGTAAGATTTGAGGAGTTGCTGTTCCAAAACAGATTTATGTCCTCCACCAAAAAAATTCGTGACGAGTCTCTATAACTCTGATTTAGCTCAAAATGTACTAATAAATCCCCCAGTATGTTAGCTAACTTTAGTTAGTTCAGAACTTTTTGATTTGAGCAACAGAAGATATTCAAAAAAATCGGTTTCTACCTGCTGGTCTGTTTTAACAGATTTCTGCCATTATTTGCATTTGCTTCTTACTGATTCCTTTTTGAGTTCTTTTTGGGAAATTGAGCTTTTTGAAGGAGCTGCTATAGTAGCTTGTGTTTTTAGTGAAAATCCTTGCTGTTTCAAAGCTTTGCCAGTGGTCTAATATCTTTTGAATAAGCTAATGTTGCTAATGAAGATTGTGTGAAGTTTTGTATGAAGGAAAAATTTCAGGTGTAAAGAGAGAATGATGTAACGAGATGAATAATGGACAAAAACTTAAGCTTGGGGATGCCACCATGGTTTCACCTCAAGAAATATCCAAGAGGTACAAGCGTCAAAGCTTGGGGATGCCCAAGGCATCCCCTTCTTCATCAATAAAAAGCTCAGGTCTATCTAGACACTTCGTTTTTTTATTGTTTCATGGACAGTTGTGTTGTTCTTGGAGCGTCTGAGTTTTCGTTTGCTTTGCTTAGTTGTTCAGTTTGCTTGAATAAAGTAAGTTTGGACCCCCGTTCTTGCTGTGTTGTTTTACAAATAAGTTCGCTTGGTGTTGGAAAGGAGTAGTAAGTTCTTGTTTGAAGTGCAAGAGGAGCTTGCATTGACTGTGACTTAGACTTTAGCATGACATGCTAGGTGTTGATTTAGCATTATGCTTAGTGATTATTTCTTTAGCATGTCTTGTTCCAAACAATTGGGATTGCTTGGTGTGCCTTGAAAAAATTATGCGTTGTTTTAGCATGCAAAGCATAGTATTGTGGTATTCTCCTTTGATGCTTTGCTTGGGTTGACTCGGCACATGCTTACACCATGTTATAACTATGACAAGTCACCATTAGACTCTATGATCATTTAGTCCTTGACTTGTAGTACCACTCTTTGCTTTGATTAGTAATGCTTCGTTGCTCTGCATGATTATGGCTATTATGCTCTCTTAGTTGGTTGCTCCCAGTCTTTTGCTAGCCTCCACTTGTATGAGTAAGTTCTACTCATGCCTCCAACTCCCAAGAAACCAAGTTATTCCAAAGTGTCCACTATAAACTCCTATGCATGGTGTGTTACACCATTCCAAGTATATTCTTGTTTTTCATCTATCTTCCAATTAAAAAATATTTTGTTATGTGAAAACTTAGTGATTAAAGTCCTCACGAACTTGATGGCACACTTTATTCTTTGACCCTAATAAACTTGAACCATTGTGACAACTTTGTTTTATATACTTTCACTTATAAGTTGGAATTAGCAGAACCGTGATGTCACGGGGAACGTTTTCAACATTGCACTTGTACTTTGTACTCAGTTGATATCATGCTCTTTTGTCTATGGATGTCACCGGTGTGAAATAAAGAGGGAACTTGTAAGTCCATGGAGTTTGTATTCTGTGTTAGAGAAACGTCTGGGCCTCTAGCCTAAGACATGCATAATCATGGTGGAAACTTGTAGCATCACCATAGTGAGCTATCTATGAAGCATCTTCAATAAAAAGCTATGTATATGGTAAATAAAAAGATCACTGAGATGCTCATTGTCTGTTTGCCTTGTCATTTTGGTTATGGGAAAGCTCCTGTACCATGTGCAAGGGGTACCCCGTTGGTGGTTCTCAATGATATGCAAAAACTTACAATGACAAGAACTTACCTGGGCCCAAAGTTGAGTATGCATGAGGTGTGGCCCTCATATTCAAGGGACTTGAGATTGCCAACTTATACTTTGTCAAACATATACTCCACCTTTGCCACTTTAACCTTAACCACTTCAAGATGCTTCTGATAGGGGCAATGAGGGCTGAAAGCTAACAAGTACCATAATTTTTGGAAGCTCTTTTTGAAACTTGTAATCACTGCTTCCTTTATAAAAAGGCCTTTCTCCCACCATTATTGAGTCTCCACCTTCTACCTTTAGGCACCATTAAGAGAGCATAGTTGTCATCCTATGTGCAGTGTTCCAAAGCTTATTAATTGATGCATATTGTGATATTACTTGTTCTTGTGCTATTTTGTTTCTAGTCACCCTTGTGAACTTTGAAGGTGTCCTATGCATCTATTTGCTACCCTATGAGGGACAAGCTGATTGCCACTATGTATGTTTTCTGTATGTGAAATAAACAAATGTTTTTCAATGCATGTTATTCATGATCTTTGTTTGTAGCCTTTCATGTTGCATGCATAGTTACTATGTCCTATTATTAGAACTCCATTTTTCATGCACATGTTTAGAGTTCTTTGATCCCAGCTTTCAATGCTTGCAAATGGTTGGATCTTTATTGTGAGGGTGCATGCCACCTCAAAAATTATTCTGTTTATCACTTACCTACTCGAGGACGAGCAGGAGTTAAGCTTGGGGATGTTGATACGTCGGAAATATATCTATAATTTTTTATGCTCCATGCTTGTTTAGTATCTACTTTGCTTTACTTGTCTACACTTTGAGGTGCTTTTTACATATTTTTTGGTACTAACCTATTAACAAGTTGCAACAGTGCTAGATGCCTGTTTTCTGCTGTTTTTGGTTTCAGAAAAGTTAGTAAAGAAATATTCTCGCTATTGGACGGGACAAACTCCAAAGTCAATTACTTTCCATGGGGAACAAGAAGTCCAGAGGGGAGACGAGGAAGCGGGCCAGGGCAGCCAGACCCCGTGTCAACACCCGGATTTTTAATCACCAATGCATGTTATGCCATACATCGCAATCCTAGGATTACCATTTTTGTGAGACATAATAGACTGGATATCACAGTACATCATCCATTACAAACCATACATAAAGTCTTACACAAATAAGGATCTCATGATCTAGTCTTAATACAATTCAAGCAGCGGAATAACGTAATAAGAACGATAGCATAGGCGGGGCTCCATCTTCATGGTCACAGGCAATGCCGACGATGGGAGATGATCCTAGTTGTCGTAACCTTCCTGATGTCCATCTTCCTGATACTCCTCTTCATAGTCTGGCCATGGGAATAGCCAGGGACAAAGCCATGAGTACTCTTTAAGTACTCGCAAACTAATACTAAACAAGTGAAGTGGTTTTGAGTAGGATACTAAGCTCTAGGTTGTTTTGCAAAATGCCATATTTACCTCTACTAAGTTCAGAAGAAAGAAAGCTAATTGAAAGTTTTGTAACACCTAAGTGGGATCTTGAATTTAATGTCACGACTCTGTTGTGGACAAGTCAAAGTCATAAATCATTTCATAAGTCATTTGAAAACATCTGACGACGGAACAGTATGGCCACTCCAACTGTCCATAACCACGGATGCGGCTATTCAAATAGTTTGACACTCTGCAGAGGTGGTACACTTTCACCACAATATTCAATACATCTGTCAGGAACAATCCCGAATTCACCATACTCAGTATGCGGATAATCAATCCTAACCTTTCAATTATACGCCCTAGTATAGGCACATCTCATGTGAGTTTGGCCTCCCAACCATGACCAACTGTCATCTTGAGAACTGCACAGGTGGACAATCTTCACAAGGTAGTCTCAGCTCAAACCTTGGCCGCAAGGGAACCCATACTAAGGTATATAAATTTCCAGTCAATCCCTACCCAAATTTCGGGTATTATGGTTGTACGATAAAATTGGAATGGTATCACATCCAGACAACCATCAGTTTTATAAAGGGCTAAGGCTCATGCCTCAACATTTTCATCATCCCAAATCATCTGGTGTTCAAAAACACATGTCAAAACATTTCAGTAGAATGACTCATCATTCTAAGGTTTTCATAACCATTTTCACCAAGTATTCCCATCTAAAGTTAATCAAGTTTAATGCTTAGCACTAGCATCTACAAGTGGGGGTAAATACTAATGAGGGGGTGGTAAACAAGTGTATCTTATCTAAATTCAATCTCATGCCTCAGGATGACATCAAGATTTATCTAACTTAGGCCAAGTTTTATGCTCTTTATGCTACCTTTAAATATCTTTCTAATATCTACAAGTCACCCAGTACTCTAATAGAAAGCTTTGCTAAAGAAATAAAATACTAAGCTTGCAAGTAAAACTAGGATGGGGTAGCAAGTGGTGTAAGTTCGCTAAGTTGCAAGTGTTAGCTTGCCATGTCAACTAGTAGTATTAGGTTTGCTTAGATAGTAGCTTGCTAAGATATTAGTATAAGCTTGCTAAGTTGCAAGTGTTAGCTTGCCAGGTCAACTAGTAGTATTAGGCTTGCTTAGATAGTAGCTTGCTAAGATATTAGCTTGCATAGGTAAGGTAACTTGCAAGTGTTAGCTTGCCTTGTGCAGAGTAGTGGTTGAAGTTCTCCTCGGCTTCTTCTTCGTAGTATCCTCCTTCCTCCTCGTATCCTTGGTCGGTACTAGCGTCTATAAATAAGTACGAGGTACAAAATCACCAAACAATTCTTAACTACTTTAATTAGCATACAAAGGTTCACACTAGATGATCTAGCATCATCACTATTATCACAAAGATTAAAGCACTTGTCTTATTTATTTTATTTTAGAAAAGTAATTTCTACTAATTGGAAAACTACTTCAGATTTAATATTCTCCAACTAAAATATGGGATCATGTTGACACATGTCATCACCACATATTTCAGTACATGGGAATGTGATTTAAAGTGGTGTCATAATTTAATAAGGTTTAACAATTTTATTTTAATTAAATGAAGTGACTAGAAATGCCTATGAGGCATTCTTTTATCACTTGATCATTATTTCTGCAAGTAAACCTATATATTTTTATATATTCTGAAATGTATGGTTAAATGTGATTTTTGAGAGTTGGAATCAACTCAAAAGCTTTTATGGTTGAATTTTGAAAAATGTTTGAATGCAGAAAAGCTTCTGCCTTGTTATTTTTACTATGGGTGATCTACAAATCCAATTGGTTTGAATCCAACGATCTTGGATTAAGCATTCCAGTACCTTTATAACAAAATTGGTTTCATGCATTTTGGTTTAGTAAATCGAGCTAGGTTGATTTTTGAATCTAGGTACATAACTGATTTGAAAACTAAATGAATGAACCTAAGTTTGAATTGCTGGGTCGCGTGGGAGGTTTAACTAGGCCGGCCCACTACGCACAGCACGCGCGGGGGCTGAGTAAGTGAATGACCCCTCTAGTCAGTGAGACAGTGAGTGGCGAAGTGGTACGGGGCGATTAGGGCCGTGCGATCTAGTTCTAATCCTACGGCTGTGGTTTATCGTCCACGCCTGAGCAGGACGCGACGAGGTTGAACCCTAGCGCGGCTAGTGGGGTCGACGGGGGCTCACCGGGGCTCTGGCGATGGTCGGCGATGGGGCGAACGATGAAGTCTACGACGGCGATCCTCCTGGTACCGGCAGCTCCTCCTGGGGCGGCTCCAATCGACGGCGCCTCTCCTCCTCTACAGCGGCGAACTCTGATAAAATTCCAGTGATGCGCTGCTCGCTTTGCTCCGGGAGTGAGTGGGTGTGATCAGTGAGAGGTGAGGAGTGAGATGGTGTGCTCAAATTGAATGGGGGTGGCCTCCTTTTATAGTGCCTGAAGGGGACCGACGGGCGCGGGTGGAGCTCGTCGTGGTTGTCGGCACACCGTGCTAATGGCATGGGCGACGATAGGGGCGGTGTGTTGCCTCCTAGCGAAGCTCAACGGCTTGATGGCGCGGCGTGGGGCAGTGAGGAACGATTGGAACGTCGCAGTGCTCTGGGCGGGTCTGACGACAAATTTAATGGCGCACAACGTCCATGGTCCGTGCGGCGGCGAACGGGGTTGTCTGGCGGGGTGCTGGGGTGCTGGCGATCACGTATGCAAGCGGCGAGGGCGGCGCGCGGTCTGTGGGCTGGTATCATGTGCGGCGCTCTGGTGTGCTCTTGGCTCGCACGCAGAGCAACTGGGCGTGAGCTTTCCGTGTGGTCCAGTGGCTGGCAAGGCTCGGGGCTGGGACAAGGGGTGGCGATGGACGGTGATGTGTGTCCTAGACAAGGTTGGCGAGGCTAGAGCTTCTCCTAGCTCGCTGGCGACATGGGGGTGGCAATGGTGCTCTCGGCATGGTCAGCATTGATGGCTATGCTTGGTCACAGTGATGCTAAAGCTAGTTAGATTAGTTTGATCCTCTACTAAGAGTGTAGAGTGAGATAGAGAGGGGAGAAGGTTGGCCAAAATTACTGCTACTAATAGTGTTTGATGTTTGTTTGTTTGCTGTTAACAAGGTGTTTGATGAAATGTCCGCAAGAAATTCAAATTTGAATTTTGGATTCAAACTTGGTGGGTTTTCTAGTTACATACTAGGGAGTGTCTGGTTATCTAGATTGGTCAAGGGGCACTGGTTTGGTTGGGTTTTGAAAATGTGGGATCTTCACATGTGATAAAGATTCAAATTTGAGTTGTGATTTGAATCAGGTTGCCCAATGTTTCTGCAAGTTTGAAAGGTGGGCTTTGATTCACTTTTACTTGGTCTAGCAAGGGGTGAAAAGAAATGGAAAAGTTTCTGCTTGAAATCTTGGACTAGAAACACTCAAAGTGACCTAGTGAGCAAGATTGGCAAAACTGACCATTTGCTTCATTTGTTTTGTTTTTAATTTTGTCTTGATGTGTTTCTGCTTGGAAATGTTTAGATGATGTTATTTTCATCTTTAAACCATTCCTTGCTATTTAGGTTAATCACACAAGTCCATTCTTGGATCCATACAATAATCCCATACACACATGCATTCATTTGGTTTTTATTTAATCAAAGTTTTTGTTAACCCTAATTTTAGTGATCAGAATTTGATAATCATGATCAAGATTTTTGGGATGTTACACCCCCCTAGGCGAGGCCAGGGGTGGGCCCACGCCTGTCTAGGGTTTGGCCCCCCTGGTCGCCTCCTCGGCCTCCCCCTTTGCCTATAAAAAGCCCCCGATGCAGAAACCCCGAGTACCCGATCAGATATCCACGAAACCGTCTGTAGCCGCCGCCACCATCGTCCCTAGATCGGGGGATCTGAAGTTCTTCCCGGCACCTTGCCAGAGGGTAGATCATCCCAGAGGCCTTCTCTCCGGTATGATGCGTGAGTTGTTCCACCTTGGACTATGGGTCCATGTAGTAGCTAGATGGTTGTATCTCCTCCTTTGTGCTTTCATGCATAGATCTTGTGAGCTCTGTTCATGATCAAGATCTAATCTATTTGTAATCATGCATGTTGTGTTTGCGGGGATCCGATGGATATTGAGATTATTATGTTGGTTTGATTAATGGTTTTGTCTTTATGATTCTATCATGTCTGTGTTGTTTCTGATCTTGCATGCTCTCCATTGTTAGTAGCTATCTTGGCCAAGTAGTTGCTAGTGACTCCAAGAGGGTGTATTTATGCTCGATAGTGGGTTCATGCCTCTAGTTTCCAAGGAAAGTGACAGAAATCTCTTTGGTTGTAGATGTGTTGTTTCTACTAGGGAGAAAACAACGGTATGTTGTTCATGGAACATGTGGACTGTTTACCTTACACACTTTGCTTAAAACAGTTGCCTGTTGCTTGCAACTTAATACTGGAGAGGGTTGAGATGATAACCTGAAGGTGGACTTATAGTCATAGATGCAGTTGGATGGCGGTTTATGTATCTTGTTGTATTTCCCAATCGAATCTCATAGTATCTTTCTGACTAGTAATTGCATTGTTATGCCTTGCTCAGTTCCTGTCAATTGCCCTTCTGTAATTTGTTTACCCTTCATGCCATGTTGTTTATCTAAGGAGAGCACCTCTAGTGAACTATGGACCCCGGTCCAATATTTACCATTCATACATCTTCCAATGTTACTTGTTTACTTGCTGCAAACCATTACCTTCCACACCATACATTTAATCCTTTGTTACAGCAAACTGGTGAGCTTGACACTTGCACTGATTCGTTGGGGCAAAGTCTTGAGTTTGTGCTATGCAGGTCTCCACGTTGCCAGCAATACCCGTGTGACGTTTCCTTCCTCCTAGTGGTTCGATAACCTCTATTTCTTACTGAGGGAAACTTGTTGTTGTGCTGCTTCATACCTTGATCTTGGGGTTTCCAACGAAGCGTCCCACGACAAGTGGTGGGCGCCATCAAGCTTGCATAATTAAATCCATAATATCATCTTCCTGGAATCTAACCAGGAATCATCACCAAGACTATATCCATCCATATAATTAGAGCATCACTTTAATCACATCATTACCCAATACAGAGTATAATTCCACAAGGGAGAGCTCAACAATTTAGTGGATAGTCACTGACAGTACCACTGTTAGTGATAATAATTGTAACAATGGTGAAATCACTAATCACCAACACCACCAGTAGAATTCCACACTAGCAGTACCACTTTAGTCATGCTCAACTACCAACTGGAATCAACACTACAAAGCCACTAGCATCATATAATCAAATGAGAACAGTGAGAAATTCGGTATAATGGACCACAATCCTCAATATTCACCACCACTAGTTCCAGTTCATCATGTACAACTAAACAGAGAGAGAAACCCTAGAACATGATATGAACCCTAATTAGGGATACACGGCAGAGACACACAACATAGCTCAGGAGGGGCAGAGGACAACAATCACAAGGGGAAACTGAAATCAAACTCACCGTAGGTCCTCCCTATAGTTTAGAAGAGGAAGCAGAGAGGCCGACGAGCACACATCGGCATGGGGAGCACCCAAGGGGCGCTGCAGCCCGCACCGAGCCGAGGCGGCGGACACAACAACACTTGAGGATGAGCAGCACCACCACCGCAACACATGAAAACTACACGACACCACTGGAGCAGCAATGGAGGCATCACCGGCACCACCCCAAACCCTAGGGTTCGGGACGGGCTAGCCTGGCCGTAGGAGAGCTCCAAATCCAAATCAAATTTGACCAAATGATGGAGCAGAGTCAACATCTATACCATGCACCACGGCGACGGCCAGAGAGAACCACGGCGGCAGGAATCGCACGACGGTGGTGTTAGCGACCACGGGGTCGAGGAGGAGAAGAGATGAGATCGAGAGTGAGTGAGGCGGTGAACTGGGCCGATAAGGCCAGTACCCCTTCGGGGAGGTCCTTTGACCAGGCCAATTGGGCCAAGATGGGCCCAAATAGCCCAATAGGTTGGCCCAAAACCTAACAGGGGTTTTAATAATTAAGTAAAATACCAAAATACCCCTAGACCTCAATAAATCCTTGAAAATAAAATAAAAGTCTTAAAAATACAAATAATATATTTTTAGATTCATAATAAAGTAACCTATTAAATTAAATAAATAAACCATTTTTAATAAATGGATTTTTGGTTAAGGATTTTATAATATATATTCCTTATGAAATTTTATAAAAAATCAAGAAAATACATAAAAATAAATAAAAATGATATTTATCGTATTTAGTCATTATAGTATTAAAAAATACTAAATAAATAATTGAAGTTACCAAAATAAAAAACTTTTTAATTTAAATGCTAATTCTTAAAAAGAATTATTAAGTAAATAAATATAAGAGTTAAAATTAAATAAAATTTAGTTTTTTAACTATATTACTAATATATTACATTATAACAATAATGAATATAACATTAAGGATATTCCTTAAAATAAATTTCTTAAATTACCTAAAGAAATTCCAGAAAAGTAAAATATTCGGTAAACTGTAACATCCCAAAAATACTAAGCTTGGATCATCAAGCACTAGTCATCAACATTTAGGGTTAACAAAAACTTTTCTAAATAAAATTATGAATGCATGCATATGTGTATGCATGGATTTTGAAATTCTTTGGAACCACCTTGTTTGATTGTTTCATTGCTTGTAAAATGTTTCTTAGGTGAAATAAACATCATCTAAAACATTTCCCACACTTTTCCTAAAGACAAGTAAATCAAAACAAATATAATAAAGGAATGGTCATTTTGACCAATTTAACTCCCATGCCTACTTTGGCTGTCTCAAACTTTCAGAACCTAACAGAAACTTTTCTGGATCTTTGCACCCCTTGAATGTACTCATAACAAAGTATCAAGGCCCACTTTGTGATCATCCAGAAACTTTCAAATGCATAGTTTAAATGGCAATTCAAAATTGAATCTTTATCATATGGGAAGATCCTACTTTTTCAAAAACCACTCAAACAAGCTCAACTTTCAAAACCCAAGCATCTGCAGACTCACCAGCACCAATCTAGCAAACCCACCAAAAATCTTTTCAAAATTCAAAACTTGAATTCATGCGGCCATTTCATCAAACAGGTTGCAGATACAAATCAAACAAACATCAAACACTATAGTGTGTAGTAAAATTGGCCTAACTTGTTTCCTAGTTAGCTCACAACCAGCTCAGTAGATCATCTAGAAAGATTAACCAAGCACTAGCACCACTGTGAGCTTGCCATTGCCATCAATGGTGAACAACCGAGCACACCCATGCCACCCCATAGTCGACAGCAAGCTAGGAGGATACACAAGCCTAGCCAGCATGTCTGGGAGGCAGCCCACCGTCCATCGCCACTCCCTGTCCACCGCTCGAACCTTGACAACCCCTGGACCACACACACGGACCGTGCCCAGACCGCCAGCGACCATGCCGAGCGTGCGCCAGAGCACCACCCTCGACCGAAGCCCACATACCGCGCGCCGCCCTCGCCGCGTGCATACACAATCCCCACCGACCTAGGAGACCGCCAGACATCCCCGTTCGCCGCCCCGTGACGCGTAGCCACCGCTCGCCGTCGAAGACGCCGCCTCTGCCGCGCAGAGCGTCGCATGTTCCAGACCAAGCCGCACCGCCCCACGCCTCGAAACCATGTCGTTGAGTATCGCCAGGGAACACTGCACCGCCCCTACCTTCGCCCATGCCAATAGCCGCCTGTAACATCGCCCCCGACGAGCTCACCGTGCGCCCCGACGGTCCCCTCGCTCGACTATAAATAGAGGCCACCCCCGCTCGATTTCTTCACACCATCTCACTCCCCTCTCCTTATTGATCGTGCCACACCGTTCTTAGAGCAAGGCGAGCACGACCTCGCCTGAATTTCACCGGAGCCTGCCGCCTCTGGAGAAGAACGGAGCCATCGATTTCGTCCACCCCAGGAGCTGCCGCGACCACCCCTGAGTTTGCCGTCGTCGACTTCGTTGTTCGCCCGCCTCGCCGACCCTCGCCAGCACCCCGGTGAGACCCTAGCAACCCTCACTGGCCACGCTAGGTTTCTTTCTCGCCGACATTGTCTCGCGTCGATGATGACTCCCAGCCGTTGGATTAGAATCAGATCGAACGACCCACGTTGCCCCGTACCGCTTCGCCCCTCCCCGTGTCACTGATGAGTGGGGACACCCACTTAAGCAGCCCGCGGGAGCACTGCGCTTAGCAGGCCGGCCCAATAACTTTTGTCGTGCAGCCAAGTGATTTGAATTAAATCCCTTTCTTTTTAATTCAAACACACTTCTGTACCCATTTTCAAAAATCAATCCAGATCGATTCAGTGCACCACTTTGAATGAAATCAATTTTGTTGGAAAGGTCTGTGAATGCTGAATCCAAGCCCGTTGGATTCAAGTCATTTGGATCTGTAGATCATCCTTAGTAAAAATAACAAGGCAGAAGCTTTTCTGCATTCAAACATTTTTCAAATTTAAACCATACTAGCTTTTGAGTTGATTCCAACTCTCAAAAATCACATTTAACCATACCTTTCAGAATATATAAAAATATATAGGTTTACTTGCAGAAATAATGTTCAAGTAATAAAAGAATGCTACATAGGCATTTCTAGTCACTTTATTTAAATAAAATAAAAGGGTAAAAACTTATTAAATTGTGACACCACTTTAAATCACATTCCCTTGGACTACAATATGTGGTGATTCCATGTGTCAACATAATCCCATGTTTAGTTTGGAGAACATTAAATCTTAAGTAGTTTTTCAATGAGTAGAAATTACTTTTCTAAAAATAAAAGAAATTAAACCAAGCCTTAACCTTGTAATGTTAGAGATGATGCTAGATCATCTACAGGACCCTTGAGTGTGATGATTGCAAGTAGTTAAGTATTGTTTGGTGATTGTGTACCTCGTATTTATTCATAGACGCTAGTACCGACCAAGGATACGAGGAGGAATGAGGATACTACGAAGAAGAAGCCGAGGAGAACTTCAACCACTGCTCTGCACAAGGCAAGCTTATATTGACATTGATGCAAGCTAACACTTGCAAGATACCTTACCTATGCAAGCCAATACTTGTTACTATGCCTACTATATGCTTTAAGCATATATGATCATTACCCACTTGATAAACCCATCCTAGTTTTATTTGCAAGCTTCTTACTTTATTTCTTTATCAAAGCTTACTTAGAGTTTACTTAAGAGTTTGGTAGATACTAGAAAGTTATCTGAAGGTTGCATAAAGAGCATAAAATTTGGCCTAAGCTAGATAATCTTGATGTCATCCCAAGGCATGAGATTGAACTTAGTTAGAACTCCCCTAGTCTACCACCCCTCATTATTGCTTACCCCCACTTGTAGATGCTAGTGCTAAGCATAAAACTTGATCAACTTTAGATGGGAATACTTGGTGAGAAAATGGTTATGAAAACCTTAGAATGATGGATCATTCTATTGAAATGTTTTGGACATGTGTTTCCAAACACCTGATGATTTTGGTGATGAAAATGTTGAGGCATGAGCCTTAGCCCTTTTATAAACTGATGGTTATCTGGATGCGATACCATTCCGATTTTATCGTACAACCACAATACCTGAAGATTGGGTAGGGCTTGATTGGAAACTTATGTACCTTAGTATTAGCTCCCTCATGGCCATGGTCTGAGCTGTGGCTACCTTGTGAAGATTGTCCACCTGTGCAGTACCCAAGATGACAGTTGGTCATGGTTAGGAGGCCAAACTCACAGGAGAGGTGCTTATACTAGGGCGTGTAATTGAAAGGTTAGGATTGATTATCCGCATACTGAGTATGGTGAATTCAGGATTTGTTTGTGACGGATGTATCAAATGTTGTGGTGAAAGTGTACAATCTCTGCAGAGTGTCAAACTATTCGAATAGCCGCGTCCGCGGTTATGGACAGTTGGAGTGGCCATACTGTTCCCCCGTCAGACTTTTCAAAAATGACTTGTGAAATGAATTGAGCCTTTGACTTAACCACAACAGAGTTGTGACATCAGTTACAAGATCCCACTTAGGAGTTATACAATTGTGACTAGCTTTGGAACTTAGTAGAGATAAATCTGGCTTTTGCAAAACAACCCTAGAACCTAGTGTCCTATTATCCAGAAACCCCTTTACCTGTTAGTATTAGTTTGCGAGTACTTAAAGAGTACTCATGGCTTTGTCCCTAGCTATTCCCATGGCCAGACTATGAAGAGGAGTACCTGGAAGATGGACCCCAGGAAGGTTACGACAACTAGGATCATCTCCCATTGTCAGCATTGCCTGTGACCCCGAAGATGGAGCTTCACCTACGCTACCGTTATTATTATGTATTCCGCTGCTTGATGTTGTATTAAGAACTGGATCATGAGATCCCTATTCGTGTAAGAACTTATGTATCGTTTGTAATGGATGATGTACTATGGTATCCAATTCTGCTATGTCTCAAAAAAATGGTAATCCTGGGATTGCGATGTATGGCAAAACAGGCATCTGGGATTAAAAATCCGGGTGTTGACAAAAACATATAAAGAAAATAAATAACAATTAATGCATTACATTACTATACATGTTCATTTTTGCTTCTTTAAATATTTTCCTTACCGGTCAATAATGATGTTTTGTAGACTTAGAAGCTCAAGCTCCAGTGCAAGCTTCTGACTTCACTACCTTGCAATCACAAGGCAAGTTCATCACTTGCTCATTTCCTTTTAAGAGTCTTTATCCAAGTATTTATAAATTGTGTGTTATCACCTATGCTTTGGAGAAAGAAAATATTATTTTCTCAAAACCAATAATGCTAATATCATCCTAAGTGATGATATGTATAAGGTGAGTGTAACATCCCAAAAATATAAAACAATGATAATCAAACTCTAATCACTAAAAAATTAGGATTAACAAAAACTTTGATTAATTAAAAGCATATGAGTGCATGTGCGAATGGGATGATTTGATAAATGCATGAATGAACTTGTGTGATGAACCTAAATAGCAAGAAATGGTTTAAAGAGGAAAATAACATCATATAAAACATTTCCATGCACAAACAAATCAAGAGAAAATCAAAAACAAATCAAATAAAGCAAATGGTCATTTTTGCCAATCTTGCTCACTAGGTCACTTTGAGTGTTTCTAGTTCAAGATTTCAAACATAAAATTTCAATTATTTTCACCCCTTGCTAGAAAAAGTAAAAGTGAATCAAAGCCCACCTTTCAAACTTATAGAAACATCTGGCAACCTCATTCAAATAACAATTCAAAATTGAATCTTTATCATATGTGAAGATCACCCATTTTCAAAACTCAACCAAACCAGTGCCCCTTGACTAATCCAACTAACCAGACACTCCCTAGTATGTGCCTAGCAAACCCACCAAGTTTGAATCCAAAATTCAAATTCAAAGTTCTTACAGCCATTTCATCAAACACCTTGCATATACAAATCAAACAAACATCTAACACTATTTGTAGCAGTAAATTTGGTCAACCTTGTTCCCTCTCTGGTTGCAACAAGCATTTAGTAGATCATCTATCTTAGTTATTAACCTCTAGCACCACTGTGAGCTTGCCATTGCCATCAATGGTGAGCAGGCCAAACCTCACCTTGCCACTCCAATGTGGACAACAAGCTAGAGGAAGAACTAGCCGCGCCAACCTTGTCTGGCATGATGCCCATGCCTCACCGCCCCCTCTAGACCAGCCCTAGATCGAAGATAGAGACAGGAACCGTCGGAAACGCCGTGCCCGCGCTGCTGTCGACCATGCTGACGCGCACCACCATGCACACGCCGTTCCCACTCTACCCTACCACCTTGAGCCCTTGCCGCCTGCCAGCATGAACCCCACCGTCCTAGGAGACCACTAGACATGCTCGTTTCCTCGACCATACCCCATAGCCGTCGCACGCCGTGAAGTTTGCCGTCAGTACGGCGTAGAGCACCGCACATTCCAGACCAAATCCCACCGCCCTACGCCTCGCCTTTATGCTAGCAACGATCGCCAGTGGATCATGCACCGTCCCCTAGCCTCAGCCACGCCGATAGCCGCATGTACCGTCTCCTCCGATGACCTCAGCCCACGCCGTGTTGCCCCTCTTGCTCGCCAATAAAAGGAGGCCTCCCTAGCTCGATTCCTCCACACCATCTCACTCCCCACCTCTCACTGATACTTCCCACTTCTTCCCGGAGCAAGGCGAGCTCTCTCTCGCCGGAATTTGGCCGGAGCCCGCTACTGCTGGAGAAGAAGGGAGCCGTCGATTGGAGCCGCCCCAGGAGAAGTTGTCGGTACCAGGAGAACCACCATCGTCGACTTCGTCATTCGCCCCCGTCGCCGACCCTCACCTGAGCCCCGGTGAGCCTCCCACGACCCCCACCTACTGCGCTAGGGTTTTGTCTCGCCGGCGCTGCCCGACGTGGACGATGAACCAGAGCTGTTCGATTAGAACTAGATCCCATGATCCACATTGCCCCGTACCGCTTCGCCCTTCACCGTCTCACTGACGCGTGGGGACATCCACTTAACCAGCCCGCGCGTGCGCTGTGCATAGTGGGCCAGCCCAGTTAAACCTCCGTCGCGACCCAACAATTCAAATTTAGTTTTTTTATTTAATTTCAAACACAGTTCTGTACATAGATTCAAAAATCAACCCAGCTTGATTCACTGAACCAAAATGCATGAAACTAATTTTGTTAGAAAGGTACTGAAATGCTTAATCGAAGCCCGTTGGATTTAAACCATTTGGATTTACAGATCAACCATGGTAAAAATAACAAGGCAGAAGCTTTTCTGCATTCAAACATTTTTCAGAATTCAACCATAAGAGCTTTTGAGTTGATTCCAACTCTCAAAAATCACATTTGATCATACCTTTCAGAATATATAAAAATATGTGGGTTTACTAGCAGAGATAATATTCAAGTAATAAAAGAATGCCACATAGGCATTTCTAGTCACTTTATTTAATTAAAATCAAAAGGGTAAACCTTATTAAATTGTGACACCACTTTAAAACACATTCCCATGTACTGAAATATGTGGTGATGACATGTGTCAACATGATCCCATGTTTGAGTTGGAGAATATTAAATCTTAAGTAGTTTTTCAATGAGTAGAAAATACTTTTCTCAAATAAAATAAATAAGACAAGTGCTTTAATCCTTGTGAGAATAGTGATGATGCTAGATCGTCTAGTGTGAATTTTTGTGTGATGATTAAAAATAGTTAAGTAATGTTTGGTGATTGTGTACCTCGTATTTATTTATAGACGCTAGTACCGACCAAGGATACGAGGAGGAAGGAGGATACTACGAGGAAGAAACCGAGGAGAACTTCAATCACTGCTCTGCACAAGGAAAGCTAACCCTTGCTTCTTAGCAAGTTATACTTGCAATTATGCAAGTTAACACTTGCAAGATGCCCTACTTATGCAAGCTACTACTAGCTTGTTACTATGCCAATTATATGCCTTAAGCATATGTGATCATACTCACTTGATACCCAATCCTAGCTTTACTTGCAAGCTTAACACTTTATTTTCTTTATCAAAGCTTTTCTTAGAGTTTACATAGTGACTTGTAGATTCTAGAAAGATAACTAAAGGTGGCATAAAGAGCATAAAATTTGGCCTAAGTTAGATAATATTAATGTCATCCTGAGGCATGAGATTTACTTAGATAAGATACACTTGTTTATTACCCACCATTAGTATTTACCCCACTTGTAGATGCTAGTGCTAAGCATAAAACTTGATCAACTTCAGATGGGAATACTTGGTCAAAATGGTTATGAAAACCTTAGAATGATGATTCATTCTACTGAAATGTTTTGACATATGTTCTTGAACACCAGATGATTTTGATGATGAAAATGTTGAGGCATGAGCCTTAGCCCTTTATAATGATGGTTGTCTGGATGTGATACCATTCCAATTTTATCATACAACCACAATACCCGAAAATTGGGTAGGGTTTGACTGAAAATTTATATACCTTAGTATGGGTTCCCTTGCGGCCAAGGTCTGAGCTGAGGATACCTTGTGAAGATTGTCCACCTGTGCAGTACCCAAGATGACAGTTGGTCATGGTTGGGAGGCCAAACTCACAGGAGAGGTGCCTATACTAGGGCGTGTAATTGAAAGGTTAAGATTGATTATCTGCATACTAAGTATGGTGAATTCAGGATTGTTCCTGACGGATGTATCGAATGTTGTGGTGAAAGTGTATAATCTCTGCAGAGTGTCAAACTATTCGAATAGCCGTGTCGGCGGTTATGGACAGTTGGAGTGGCCATAATGTTCCCCTGTCAGATGTTTTCAAAACAACTTGTGAAATGATTTGTGACTTTGACTTGACCACAACAGAGTTGTTATATGAAATTCAAGTTCCCACTTAGGTGTTATAAAACTTTCAACTAGCTTTCTTTGCTTTTGAACTTAGTAGAGGTAAATCTGGCTTTTTGCAAAACAACCCTAGAGCTTAGTAACCTACTACAAAAATCCCCTTAACTTGTTAGTATTAGTTTGCGAGTAGTTAAAGAGTACTCATGGCTTTGTCCCTGGCTATTCCCGTGGCCAGACTATGAAGAGGAGTATCAGGATGACGGACCGCAGGAAGGTTACGACAACTAGGATCATCTCCCATCGTCAGCATTGCCTGTGACCCTAAAGATGGAGCTTCGCCTACGCTATCGTTATCTTTATGTTATTCCGCTTCTTGAGTTGTATTAAGAACTGGATCATGAGATCCCTATTTGTGTAAGACCTTATGTATGGTTTGTAATGGATGATGTACTGTGATATCCAAATCTGTTATGTCTCACAAAAATGGTAATCCTAGGATTGCGATGTATGGCATAATAGGCATCTGGGATTAAAAATCCGGGTGTTGACAAGTTGGTATCAGAGCCATCCTGACCATAGGAGACCCTAGTTAAAATGGACGTTTGAATCAAAAACTTAGTTTCAAAACCAAAGGAAGTGAGTATTTACAAAAAAATTATCCCCATTCTTATCACTTGGATTCTTTCATGAAAATTCATGTTCCTAAAAAATTCTTGCAAAATACATAAAATTTGACACACTTGATCACTCTACTAACTTACTCATCCTATATTATTATAGATGGATGTGAAGTACAACAAGGTTTATCAGTTGGGGAATGGAGGATACCACATATTTGAGCGTGACTTGGACCAGCTGTCGGAGATGCTGGAGCGTCCGCACCCCGAGTTCTTCGGAGCTCAGCTCAATGATCAGGAAGGAGAAGATTTGCAGTGGATAGTTGTTTCAAGTCTCCGAGGAAATATTGAACCTCCCACCGTAGAGGGAATTCAGTTCATCTTAAGAGAGAACAACTGGCTCAATGGACTTGCCAGAGCAATGCAGGAAGCTCTTGCTCGTCTGTGTGGGTAGAGTATCAATTAGATCAAGGGTACCCGTTTTGAGTTCTACCCAAGGCGTGATGTTATGGGACAGCCACTGGAGGCCCCATATCACCCCGAGCTGAAGAGTCAATTGCACCACCTCAGGTTCTGATGTACGACCGTCAGAAGGAGTTGTACGATGCCCGTTCCTACGCCAACCACAAGTACGCCATCGCCAAGAAGAAGGATCATACCCTCACCATGCTAATAAAGGATCGCAAGTCTCGTCGCCGTCAGCTCGACAAGAAGGAGCGCATCATTGCCCATTCTTCGCCACCGGATCATGGATTTGGGGGAGACCATCCATGAGAGAGACATGCAGTTGGAGGAGAGGGAGAAAGCAGGGGAAGACCTTCGTGGAGACCCCTACTCCTATCTCAGTGATGATGACTTTCTGGAGGATCAGGCCATGGACTTCTTCACCGATGAGGATGGCTTTGCTTTCATCAATGATGATGAGGATGATGAGGACACTGACTCCGAGGAGTAGTAGCACTTGAGCACTAGCGTTAGTGAGTTGTATTCGGTCCCACTGTATCGTAGTTTCCAGAATGGTTCTTAAAACCATTTGTGTTTCCTTATTGTGGTGTGTGTTTGTACTGTGTGCTATGAATGAATGAAAAGAAAGTTGCTAGAAAAATCTGAGTCAAACTTCAAAAACTTTGCAACAACCCCTGAACCTTAGAAATTTCCCTCTTTTCTCATGATCTATCTCAATCTTCAGATGCCTCGTGGAGGAAGCGGTTCATCCCTGGACCCGATGTTTTAGATCTTGCAAATGTTGGTTTCTGACCGCGAAGCTGAAAGAGCTGAACGTCAAGCCAACTTTGCCACCCTTCAACACATCACCCAGATGGCCAACAACAATCAAGGCCATGGAAATCAGGACAAGCATGGATCTAAGCTCAAGAATTTCTAGAACATCAATCCACCTGTTTTCACTAAGTCAGAAGATCCCTTAGATGCAGATGATTGGCTGCAAACCATGGAGAACAATCTGGAAGTCGCACGAGTGGAAGCTAACGAGAAAGTTCTGTTCGCCACTCACTATCTGGCCAGAGATGCAAGAGCATCGTGGAATAGCGTTCGTGCAATGACCGGAGGTCAGATGATGACTTGGGATGAATTAAAGGTCAAGTTCAGCAGAACCCATGTGCCACCGGGTTTAATCAAAAGGATGAGAGATGAATTCAGGGAACTGAAGCAAGGAAGGATGACCGTAGTGGAATACCGTGACAAATTCTTGTCATTATCTAGGTATGCCCTGGATGAGATCGACACTGAAGCCAAGAAGAAAGAGTGATTCCTGAATGGTCTGCATGACGAGATGCAGACAGTGTTAGTCAATATCCCATTTGCTGATATTGAAGCCTTAGTTGATTCTGCCATTCAGATGGAAGGAAAGATCAACCAAGCCAATGAGAACCGCAAGCGCCGCATGATGCATCAACCAGGAACCCACCATACACCAAAGTATCTCCCCAACCCATCTCTAGGATTTTCCCCGAGAACCAACAGACCCCCGATGAACCGTCCGACCTATCCCAACAGTGGAAACCCAAGGCTCGGAGGAAACCACAACAACCCCGGCAACTCTAGCAATTTCACCCGTGCACCACCCAAGTTCAACAACAACAATGCCGCCACCAACACCAACACTGCCCCAAGGACCCGAAGCAATGTTGTGCCTGTTGCAGCGAAGGACAAGTTGCAAGTGACTTGTTATGAATGTGGAACCAAGGGTCACTACTCCAATGAGTGCCCCAAGAAGATTGTCGCAGCCCCCAATGCAAATGCACCAGCTCAGCAGCAGCGTCGTGTTCAGCCCGGAAGAAGGTTTTCCCCAGGAAACTCGCTCAACTGCAACGGCCGTCTCTTTCTCATGCATGCTAAAGAAGCCCAAGAAGCACCAGATGTCGTGCTGGGTATGTTTTCTATTAACTCAGTACTTGCAAGAGTGTTGTTTGATTCTAGAGCATCGCACTCATTTGTCACTGAATAATTTGCATGCACTAGTAAGATTCAACCAACCAAATTGAAGCATGTTATGATTGTTCAAATACATGGTTCAACTACCAAAGCTAGGCAAATTTGTAAAGCTGTCCCTATCCGAAACCATGGCATAGATTTTTATGCTAATCTAATAGTACTCGGAACTAAAGGTTTGGAAGTAGTACTAGGAATGGATTGGATGTCCAAACACAAAGGATTAATTGACTGTGCCAAGAAAGCCATAACCATGACTAGTACAGCCGTAATATCAGTTGAGCATGTATCTAAAACCTTGCCCCGTCAATTCAAGTGCAACAAGAGTATAGCCTAGCCAACCATTAACCAAGTCCAGATAGTTTGTGAATACCCCGATGTATTTCCATATGTTTTGCCCGGTATTCCCCCAGATCGAGATATCGAGTTCATCATTGAACTAATCCCTAGAACCGGACCCATAACCCAGAGACCATATAGTATGAACCCGTCTAAACTAGCAAAACTGAAGAAGCAACTGGATGCCATGTTGGAAATTGGAGTGATTCAACCAAGTGCGTCACCTTGGAGATCACCTGTCTTGTTTGTGGACAACAAAGATGGAGGTAACCGTTAGTGTACGGATTATCGGAAGTTGAATGATGTCACTATCAAAAACAAGTACCCATTGTCGAAGATAGATGTAGAGGTCCCAACCTTTAATAAGGTAGAAATCCCTGTGTTTACAATGCTAGTCCCTGGATCAATAGCTAGCATCCACAGTTAAGACGTAATATCAAAAAACAAAGGTCATAATACAACTTTATAACCAGGAATAAAATAATTCATTACATCTTACATAGCTCATTTGGCTATCTCATTACAATGCAGCAGAAATAACTATAGCATGGAGCCCTTCATCTTCAAAGTGCCACAGGCAAACATGTTGGTTGTAGACTTGTATTCCTAATCAACATACTTCACTAACATCAAACAAACCTGCAACATAATAAGTTACAGCCACTAGGGTCAATACATTTGAATTGTATTGGCAAGTGATACTATGGTAGAATAGTGGTATCTAACATCTATATGCATTTGGCTAAGTGGAGCTTAGGCTTGCTTTGCTTAAAATAGATTTTCCTTATCATTTGAAAACACTAAGTTTTTGTTTGGCAAAATCACCCAAGGCATCTACCAATAGAAATTGGTGATCTTTTAACCCTTGTTCAACCACAAGTTTTTAACTTAGAAATAGGGATGAGGAGATCCTTGATAGCTTCCATGTCTTGATGCTCAAATTGTCCATTGCCGGGGACACGTCTAAGTACTTAGATTTTCCTCTCTCGAGAGGTGGTGCACTTTCCCCACAAGACTCGACATGCATCGAGATAAGATCTTTCAGAAGCCCTCCCTTAGACCAGAATGGACGCGTTCCCAATCCTATCATCCCCTACCACCAACTGTCCATTTGTCTAAGTTATTGCAACCTATATGATCCAGGCAGAGCCCATAATGCCATGTGGCTGCACTTGAAGCTTCTCAACATTTGACATCTCAAATCTCTTTGTTCCTGGGTGGATTTCCACAAGTGTGATACACAAGGTAGACCATAGATATGGGCCTTGTGTAACCACTCAACATAACCCAAACAACCATTCCACCCAGGTGTTTCATTCACATAGTTGTTTTATTAAACAAAACACAAGTCATAGACTTAGAAATATTTCATAGCATGAATATAATCCACCCTTGTTTTCTACTAGCTAATCTAAGCAAGATAGTAGTAGGGATCTTAACTTAGGGAAAATTCTACTAAGGCATCATCTACTAGGATTTCCCATGGCATAGTATACTTAGTAAAATTCCATGCAAGTCCTACTTAGAAATATTACTAATGCATAGTGAAAATAATGGGACAAAAGTACGAAGCACCACTTGCCTTTTTGGTAGAGAATATAAGTTCACTTCTTGATCTTGCAATAGTCACACTCTTGAAATTTCACTACAATTCAATCAAGGCACAAATTCAATCTAGCATTCAAACAATTCATCACATAAAATAGTAAAAACAAAGAAATGCATGCAAAAGATTGTTTTATTTTGGAAAAGTGGTTTCTATTAGGCTATAAACATTCTAAAACATCTATTGGTCATTTATAAAAGTGGCAAAACCATTTTAAGTCAAGTTAGTGAAAATGGCCACTTTAAGTCATTTTTGTTTTGCTAGAAATAGTTCAAATCAAAGTAATAATTTCTAGTGTTTGACAAATATATTTTTAAACATAAATGTTAGTGTTTATGGTCAAAGTGTTTAATATTAAAACCATTTGCAAAAGGTTTTACCTATAAACCATTTTTAAATCAAAGCAATATTTTATTTTGTTGGAAATGCCTTTAAACAAGGTAATACTTTTATAGGGTTCATCAAACATATTTTTAAATCTCAAAACTTGGTGTTTATGATCAGAGAGTTTAATTCAAGTCATTTTCAAAAGGTTTCACTCAAAAAACATTTTTAAACAATAATCAATATTTTTATTTAGCTAGAAATGATTTTATTCAAAGGAATAATTCCTAAGTGTCACAAGATATATTTTTAATTCCAAAAGTTGGTTTCTATGGTCAGTAGGTTCAAACAATCCATTTACAAAAGATTTTCCCCTAAAAGAAATTTAGAATAAATTTTATACACAAATAAGACTAAACAAGTTTCTGCAAAAACAATCAATTTTACAGAAGCAAAATACTAAACAAAGTGCATGGTTGAAAAGTATTCTTTTTGCTGATTCCATTTATATAAAATTTGTAAAATTTGGACGTGTAGATTAAAAGTTATGAATTTTACAAATCTAAACATCTAATAGAAATGTTTCTGTTTTTAAAACGAGAACTGGGCTACGTGTCGTGTTTTCATTGGTCGGTACCGGTTCACACGGATCGAGCGACACGGTGCGTTGGATCTAACTTAAATCGCACGGCCCTGATCTATGCATACCCTTTCGATTAGTCAATCTATCTACGCCGCTGGATCAAAACCTAACGCTTCAGAGCAGCCTGACCAAAGATGGGCGGTGCGGCGATGATGGCTGCCGGCGGCGCGCTCAGACGGTGATGGTGCCGGTGATACAGGAAGCGAGAGAAGGAGTGGAATGTCTCACTAGACTCGCCATACTTTGCTGATGCTCGACGTGTCCTTGGTTGGCGAAGGGGCGCTCGAGGACGTCAGGGATTTCTCGCCGGAGTTGCTCACTGGCTCGGGCACACTTTGTCGACAACGGAGGAGAGGCTGTGGTGCATGATAGAGAGAATAAAAGGTGGTGTTAGACGCGTAGGGGATTGGCGAACTCGGTAGCAACAAGCAGAGAGAGAGAGGGGAGGACGAGGCTTACAGGAAAACATCGTCGGAGTCAAAACAGACGGCGGCGATGTACTGTCGATGTCGTTGCCGAGTATTTGGAGCGTGCGCGGGTGAGTGGGAAACACTGGCAGGTGCGCCTGAGGCTGGAGATCAAGCTCGTGTGGTCGAGGGGGCAAAGAGGTAGCTGGGCTCGCCGGAATTGGCCGAGGAACTCATCGGAGGCAGTGGCAGAGCAAGGAGGAATTCGCGCAGCCTAGGGGCTCTGATGGCGTGGTGTTTGAGGGGAAAGGGAGAGGAGAGACAGGCGATTAAATGGGCGTGATTGCGGTGCGTTAGGGCTGTGGCGTTAAGGCGTATTACTCTGCGGAAATAAAGCCAGAAACGACGACGAGGGGGGAGGGAACAAGTCGCGGTGGTGGAGACGACGACTGGCAAGTGGGGTTGGTTGGTCAGCGAGAGAGAGAAATACACGGTGGGGTCCTGCAAGTCAGTGGCTGAGCGGGTGCGTCTGTGAGTGAAAAACGGTTCGGGGGAGAGAGTGGGAGGTGGGCTCGCTGGGCTTAGTGGGCCAGGTTGGGCTGCTTCCAATTCATTTTTTTCTTCCTGTTTCTTTTTCTTTTTCTATTTTGAATTTGTTCAAATAATTCAACAACCATTTGAATTCATATCTTTATCAAACTTTTAGTGAGTTTCTATTCTGTTTAAACATGTATTTTAAAGACCATTTAGGAATTCTTCTTTTATGGTTTATTATTTATTTAAAATAGGCACTTTCCTTTATTGAAATAAGATTTAAATGTATTTTCAAACTCTTACTTAAATTCTAATTTTCAGTAGGATTTATTTATTCATTAGTATGTCTAAATTATTTAGGATATTTTAATATGGTTTATTAATCATTTAAAATGGTCATTTGTCCTTATTCCAATAAAATCAAATATGGTTTTAATTCCATATAAATTTTATTTAAATGATAATTTTATTCCATTTAAGTTAATTAAATAAATTTTATATTCACCTTGGGAAATTCCACTTTATTATTTTCTCATGATTTAATCATTCATTTACCTAAGGGATTTTGTCTTTATTAAATATAATTTGAATATGGTTTAATCCCATATACTTTCATTTGATTATTCTTTTATGCCTTTATTTTATTTGGGTTTGGATTATCCTTATTCCATTTTCTTATGGATTAAACTCAAGATTTAAATTATTTTATAAATAATTTTCTTGGGGTTTATTATTTAGTTTAGGCAATTTGTCTTCATTTAAATAAAATTAGATGTTGTTCAATCCTTATGATTTTATTTAAATAATCATTTATTCCTTTTATTATTCCATAATCTCTCACTTCATTTGTTTGGCCAAGATTTAATTTGGCTTTTAAATATTCCTTATTTATTATTTCTTTCTTTGTCTTATAAAATCCATATATTTTTATTTATAAATCCAAAATTGGTGATTCCAATTTGTATAATTTTATTTAGTATTTGTTTATCATTTTTTTTAAATCCCTTTAGGATTATTTTGCTCACAATTTGGTATGGATTTTTAGATAGGAGCTTTACTAGCTTTGAAAATTATTTCCTTTTATCTTATTATATTCATAAGTTTTTATCCATGGTTCCAAATTGAATGAAATCAATTTCTATGGTTTTATAATATTTTTGTTTATCATTTTTGATCATTTATAAATGTTTGTTGACAAACTTTTATATGGATCAAATCCATAGTCTTAGAGAGATCTTGGAAATGATTTTCTTCCATTAGGATTTGAGGGTTTTGGTTCAACTTTTCCAAATGTTTAAATTTCAAGATTCATTCTTTGATGAATGCATTTCACTTGATTAAAATTTGTTGGATTCCATTTTATTCAAATTTGTTCAAGTAGGGTTTTGATGTTTCCATTTGGAATCAAAAAGTTTCTTTTCACCCTAAATTTCAACAATTATTTATTTTGTCTATTTATTTTTCACATTTCAAAATTTGGAAAATTTTGGGATGTGACAATAGAAGACCTGTTTGACCAGTTGACTGGTGACAAAGTGTTTTCTAAGATTGATCTTAGAACTGGCTATCATTAACTCAACATTCGCATAGAGGATATTCCAAAGACTGCCTTCACCACCAGATATGGATTATACGAGTATACGGTCATGTCTTTTGGATTAACCAATGCCCCCGCTTATTTCATGAATCTCATGAATAAGATTTTTATGGACTTCCTGGATAAGTTTGTCATTGTTTTCATCGATGACATTCTGATTTATTCCAAATCAGAAGAAGAACATGAGCTACACCTAAGGACCATTGTTGGAACCATTAGAGAGCATCAGCTGTATACTAAGTTTAGCAAATGTGAATTCTGGTTACATGAGGTAGGATTCATCGGACATATCGTATCAGCCGGAAGAATTGCCGTTGACCCTGCGAAGGTGAAGGATGTTGAAGATTGGCAAGCCCCAACAACTCAAACCCAAGTTCGTGCATTTCTCGGATTAGCGGGATACTACCGCAAGTTCGTAGAAGGATTCTCGGGTATTGCCAGACCCATGACTCAATTGTTGAAGAAGGACAAGAAGTTTAAATGGACGGACAAATGTGAAGCGAGTTTTTAAGAACTCAAGAGAAGATTTATTTCAGCCCTAATCTTGATCATGCCGGATATCACGAAGCCCTTTGATGTGTATTGTGACGCATCCAAGATCGGTCTCGGATGTGTGCTAATGCAAGAAGGCAAAGTTATATCTTATCTATCCCGACAACTTAAACAGCCTGAACAGAATTATCCATACCATGACCTTGAACTAGCAGCCGTAGTTCTAGCCCTGAAGACATGGAGTCATTACCTGATGGGAAACCATTGTGAGATTTATTCGGATCACAAGAGCTTGAAGTATATATTCACTCAGAAGGAGCTGAATATGAGACAGAGAAGATGGATTGAGCTAATCAAGGATTATGATCTGGACATTCACTATCACCCCGATAAAGCCAATGTGGTAGCAGATGCCCTTAGCAGATTGTCGTGCCTCTTGAAATCCATGATTTTGAAGGAGCAACCAAGTTTGCACAAAGAGATGGAAGATTTCCAAATGGAATTAGTGAGTGAAGGATTTTTGGCTAGCATAGAACTTCAACCCACTTTGATCAGCCAGATCAAAGAGGCGCAAAAAGAAAATGCTAGTATCGACGGAATTTAACATCGTATCGGTATAGGCAAAGTACCCGGATTCATGGAAGACGAAGAAGGAGTTCTGTGGTACAAAGGACACTTTTGTGTACCAGCAGATTCGGAATTGAAAGAAGTGATTTTGAAAGAGGCCCATGATACTCTTTATTCTATCCACCCCAGAGGAACGAAAATGTATCTGGATTTGAAGGAACAATTTTGGTGGCATAAGATGAAGAGAGAAATCGGAAGCTAAATCGACAAGTGTGATATCTGTCAGAGTGTCAAGGCGGGACATCAAAGAACCACAGGACTGTTGCAACCGCTACAGATTCTGGAATGGAAACGAGATTCCTTTGGAATGGACTTTATCACCGGATTGCCTACTTCTAGCAGGGTAAATGACTCTATCTGGGTCATAGTTGACAGATTGTCCAAAGTCGCCCATTTCTTACCATTCAAGACCACATAACAGAGTTCGAAGCTAGCGGAGTTATACATCGCTAGAATCGTCAGTTTGCACAGAGTCCCCAAGAACATTGTATCGGATCGAGGAACCCAGTTTACCTCGAGATTCTGGAAGAAAGTCTAAGAAGGTTTAGGAACCCGACTAGATTTCAGCACCGCGTATAACCCTCAGACCGATGGACAAACGGAGCGAGTAAATCAAATACTCAAAGATATGTTGAGAGCATGTGTGCTAGAGTATGGATCTAAGTGGGAAGACTCTCTGCCTTTCGTAGAATTTTCATACAATAACAGTTACCAAGCTAGTTTGCAAATGGCCCTATTTGAATTCATGTATGGAAGGAAGTGTCGCACCCCTTTGAATTGGTCGGAAGTAGGAGAGAGTCATATTTTCGGACCCGACATCCTACGAGAAGCAAAAGAGAAAGTTCACAAGATTCGTGAGCACCTCAAGACCGCCCAGTCAAGACAAAAGAGTTACGCCGACAAGAGACGTCGAGACCACGCTTTCAATATCGGAGATTTCGTGTACCTTAAAGTGTCGCCTTTAGAAGGAATGCAACGTTTCTAGCTCAAAGGAAAGTTAGCCCCCAGATATATCAGACCCTTCAAGATTCTGAATCGTCGAGGAGAGGTATCATATCAATTTGAACTACCAGAGGAAATGTCAGCAGTGCACAATGTGTTCCATATATCGTTACTTCGCAAATGCCTCGAAGTTCCGGAAAAGACTGAAGTTTTCAAGAACATTGATCACCAGACCATAGAGATCAACGATGACCTGACCTATCCCGAAGTACCCATCCGTATTTTGGAAGAAGCTTTCAGAACCACTAGGACCCGAAGCATCAAGTTTCTCAAGATTCAGTGGAGCAACCACACTGAAGAAGAAGCTACCTAGGAGAGAGAAGATCACATCAGGACGGAGTTTTCCAATCTCTTTAAATCCTAGGTAATCTTTTTTCTTCCTTTTTCAAATCTCGGGACGAGATTTTGTTTAAGGGGGGAAGGTTTGTAACATCCCAAAAATATAAAACAATGATAATCAAACTCTAATCACTAAAAAATTAGGATTAACAAAAACTTTGATTAATTAAAAGCATATGAGTGCATGTGCGAATGGGATGATTTGATAAATGCATGAATGAACTTGTGTGATTAACCTAAATAGCAAGAAATGGTTTAAAGAGGAAAATAACATCATATAAAACATTTCCATGCACAAACAAATCAAGAGAAAATAAAAAACAAATCAAATAAAGCAAATGGTCATTTTTGCCAATCTTGCTCACTAGGTCACTTTGAGTGTTTCTAGTTCAAGATTTCAAACATAAAATTTCAATTCTTTTCACCCCTTGCTAGAAAAAGTAAAAGTGAATCAAAGCCCACCTTTCAAACTTATAGAAACATCTGGCAACCTCATTCAAATCACAATTCAAAATTGAATCTTTATCATATGTGAAGATCACCCATTTTCAAAACTCAACCAAACCAGTGCCCCTTGACTAATCCAACTAACCAGACACTCCCTAGTATGTGCCTAGCAAACCCACCAAGTTTGAATCCAAAATTCAAATTCAAAGTTCTTGTGGCCATTTCAACAAACACCTTGCAGATACAAATCAAACAAACATCTAACACTATTTGTAGCAGTAAATTTGGCCAACCTTGTTCCCTCTCTGGTTGCAACAAGCATTTAGTAGATCATATAGCTTAGTTATTAACCTCTAGCACCACTGTGAGCTTGCCATTGCCATCAATGGTGAGCAGGCCGAGCCTCACCTTGCCACTCAAATGTGGATAGCAAGCTAGAGGAAGAATTAGCTGCGCCAACCTTGTCTGGCATGCTGCCCATGCCTCACTGCCCCCTCTAGACCAGCCCTAGCTCGAAGACAGAGACAGGAACCACCGGAAATGTCATGCCCGCGCCGCTATCGACCATGCCGACGCGCACCACCTTGCACGCGTCGTTCCCACTCAACCCGACCACCTTAAGCCCTTGCCGCCCGCCAGAATGAACCCCACCGTCCTAGGAGACCACAAGACATGCTCGTTTCCTCGACCATACCCCGTAGCCACCGCACACCGCGAAGTTCGCCGACGGTACCACGCAGAGCACCGCACGTTCTAGAACAAATCCCACCGCCCTACGCCTCGCCTTTAAGCTGGCAACGATCACCAGGAGACCGCGCACCGTCCCCTAGCCTCAGCCACGCCGATAGCCGCCTGTACCGTCGCCTCCGACGACCTCAGCCCACACCGTGCTGCCTCTCTTGCTTGCCTATAAAAGGAGGCCTCCCCAGCTCGATTCCCCCATACCATCTCACTCCCTACCTCTCACTGATACTTCCCACTTCTTCCCGGAGCAAGGCGAGCTCTCTCTCGCCAGAATTTTGCTGGAGCCCGCCACTGCTGGAGAAGAAGGGAGCCGTTGATTGGAGCCGCCCTAGGAGAAGCTGCCGGTACCAGGAGAACCACCGTCGTCGACTTCGTCATTCGCCCCAGTCGCCGACCTCGCCTGAGCCCCGATGAGCCTCCCATGACCCCTACATGCCGCGCTAGGGTTCTGTCTCGCCGGCGCTGCCCGATGTGGACGATGAACCAGAGTCGTTCGATTAGAACTAGATCCCACGGTCCACATTGTCCCGTATCGCTTCGTCCTTCACCGTCTCACTGACGCATGGGGACATCCACTTAACCAGCCCGTGTGTGCGCTGTGCGTAGTGGGCCAGCCCAGTTAAACCTCCCGCGCGACCCAACAATTCAAATTTAGTTTTATTCGTTTAATTTCAAACACAGTTCACATAGATTCAAAAATCAACCTAGCTCGATTCACTGAACCAAAATGCATGAAACTAATTTTGTTAGAAAGGTACTGAAATACTTAATCCAAGCCCGTTGGATTTAAACCATTTGGATTTACAGATCAACAATGGTAAAAATAACAAGGCAGAAGCTTTTCTGCATTCAAACATTTTTCAAAATTCAACCATAATAGCTTTTGAGTTGATTCCAACTCTCAAAAATCACATTTGATCATACCTTTCAGAATATATAAAAACATATGGGTTTACTAGCAGAGATAATGTTCAAGTAATAAAAGAATGTCACATAGGCATTTCTAGTCACTTTATTTAATTAAAATCAAAAGGTTAAACCTTATTAAATTGTGACACCACTTTCAATCACATTCCCATGTACTGAAATATATGGTGATGACATGTGTCAACATGATCCCATGTTTGAGTTGGAGAATATTAAATCTTAAGTAGTTTTTCAATGAGTAGAAATTACTTTTCTCAAATAAAATAAATAAGACAAGTGTTTTAATCCTTGTGATAATAGTGCTGATGCTAGATCATCTAGTGTGAACTTTTGTGTGATGTTTAAAAATAGTTAAGTATTGTTTGGTGATTGTGTACCTCATATTTATTTATAGACGCTAGTACCGACCAAGGATAGGAGGAGGAAGGAGGATACTACGAGGAAGAAACCGAGGAGAACTTCAACCAATGCTCTACACAAGGCAAGCTAACCCTTGCTTCTTAGCAAGCTTATACTTGCAATTATGCAAGTTAACACTTGCAAGATACCCTACTTATGCAAGCTACTACTAGCTTGTTACTATGCCAATTATATGCCTTAAGCATATGTGATCATACTCACTTGATACCCAATCCTAGCTTTAATTGCAAGCTTAACACTTTATTTTCTTTATCAAAGATTTCTCTTAGAGTTTACATAGTGACTTGTAGATTCTAGAAAGATAACTAAAGGGGCATAAAGAGCATAAAATTTGGCCTAAGTTAGATAATCTTAATGTCATCCTAAGGCATGAGATTTACTTAGATAAGATACACTTGTTTATTACCCACCATTAGTATTTACCCCCACTTGTAGATGCTAGTGCTAAGCATAAAACTTGATCAACTTTAGATGGGAATACTTGGTGAAAATGGTTATGAAAACCTTAGAATGATGAGTCATTCTACTGAAATGTTTTGACATATGTTCTTGAACACCAGATGATTTTGATGATGAAAATGTTGAGGCCTGAGCCTTAGCCCTTTATAAAAATGATGGTTGTCTGGATGCGATACCATTCAAATTTTATCGTACAACCACAATACCCAAAAATTGGGTAGGGCTTGACTGAAAATTTATATACCTTAGTATGGGTTCCCTTGCGGCCAAGGTCTGAGCTGAGGATACCTTGTGAAGATTGTCCACCTGTGCAGTACCCAAGATGACAGTTGGTCATGGTTGGGAGGCCAAACTCACAGGAGAGGTGCCTATACTAGGGAGTGTAATTGAAAGGTTAAGATTGATTATCCGCATAGTGAGTATGGTGAATTCAGGATTGTTCCTGACAGATGTATCGAATGTTGTGGTGAAAGTGTACAATCTCTGCAGAGTGTTAAACTATTCGAATAGCCGCGTCCGCGGTTATAGAAAGTTGGAGTGGCCATGCTGTTTCCCCGTCAGATGTTTTCAAAACAACTTGTGAAATGATTTGTGACTTTGACTTGACCACAACAGAGTTGTTATATGAAATTCAAGTTCCCACTTAGGTGTTATAAAACTTTCAACGAGATTTCTTTGCTTTTGAACTTAGTAGAGGTAAATCTAGCTTTTTGCAAAACAACCCTAGAGCTTAGTATCCTACTACAAAACCCCCTTAACTTGTTAGTATTAGTTTGCGAGTACTTAAAGAGTACTCATGGCTTTGTCCCTGGCTATTCCCGTGGCCAGACTATGAAGAGGAGTATCAGGATGACGGACCACGGGAAGGTTACGACAACTAGGATCATCTCCCATCGTCAGCATTGCTTGTGACCCCGAAGATGGAGCTTTGCCTACGCTTTCGTTATCTTTACGTTATTTCGCTGCTTGAGTTGTATTAAGAACTGGATCATGAGATCCTTATTTGTGTAAGACCTTATGTATGGTTTGTAATGGATGATGTACTATGATATCCAAATCTGTTATGTCTCGCAAAAATGGTAATCCTGGGATTGCGATGTATGGCATAACAGGCATCTAGGATTAAAAATCCGGGTGTTGACAGTGAGCAATGGAACCTAGGTTTCCATTTGCAATAAGATTAATCAACTAGGACTTAACAACCCATGTCATCGGTGATTCTAGCGCCGTATATTACACGTTAACCATGCGATTTGGAATGGGACGGAGAAGTCAGCTGTATCTTCTTCCTCTCGCATGTAGCCGGTTGTGCAGGTCGTGACTGTTATCCTCGTAGCATGCATTAATTGGTAATTATTAGAGGATATGCAGCATGTGGGTGGGAACCCTCAATGTCCCACGATAGTTCTGGCATCTAACGGTCTGTACAAACCATTTCCGTAATTCAATGGGTGGGCATGGTGTACCCCAAGGAGACATGCGGGGTCGTGAAGGGGGCAGTGATTGGCTTGGATCACCTACTGGGCCCCACATCATGGAATTGTGGATGGGAAAGTACGCCCGGTTGTGCAACAAGGAGTTGATCTCTCATGGGTAAAGTAACGCACCTCTGCAGAGTGTAAGAATTGTAACTTGTTACTCCCTGTTTCGGGAAGGAGCTACGAACGCGGCAGGAAAGGAACTCCATGAAAGTTCTGGTCAACCTATGAAGGATGATGGGCCGAAATCATTCTTTGAAGAAAGATTTACGAAAACTACATAGTACCAAGGACTAATAGTCCGAGGTGGTAGATAGAGCATCAAACTTCCTACCTTGCATATAATGAACTTGCTGGGTAACGCTGTTACTCACCCTTTCCTTTGATCCCCTGCTTAGACTCTGAGGATCCCGAAGAAACTCCTCTTTATGCAGCAGAATGTCAAGATGATGTCTTCTATGAGGAGCCTAACTTGTCGGGCGATGTTGAAGGGGTGGACTACGAGATCAGATATGGAGTGGACGGCAACGAGTCAGATTAGTTGCCTTAGTTATTAGTAACCAATTGAGCCGAGCAGCATGAACCTTATATAATAAGTTGTTGAGCTCACTTTGGAGTTGAAGTTGTCACTTTAAAACTTCCACTGAAATAGTTTTATATTTGGTTTGTAAGTTGAATCTATTGAAGTCTTGGACTTCTGGTATTATAATAATAATAATGTGTGTATGTTTGTAATATGGACCCGCAATGTTTCTGTTGTACCACTCTGAGGGATGTGATATTTACGGACCGATGTTCTGTGGATGTCATGTTAATGACTATAGTGTACTACACATGCAGTGGTATGCTGGTTCAGTGCATCTCCCGACCTAGGCACGCCTGGCACGGGTCAGAGAGCAGCAGCCCAACCGACCAAGATTTGGCCCACGCAGGCCTAGATCGGGCTAGCGCCCCTCCGCCTCCGTGCCGTCCTGGACCATGTACCGACCCTGCGGACCACCATCGCCAGCCGCAGCTCTCCATGGCCGCCTCCCGCCAGTGGGCTTCGCCGCCAGCCCGCCCAACCTAGATCGGGCCTGAACGGGCCTAGATCTAGGCCACGCCGTTGGCCATGACAGGGCGTCTTGCCGTCGTCCAAGCACCACCCCGCTGCAAGCCTCCATTGCCAGGACATCACCACTGAGCCGCCCCACTGCCGCCTTTCCAGGTTCTGCCCAAAGCTCAGCACCGTCACCTGTCGCATCCTCCCCGTGAGAACCGCCAGACGCTAGAGAAATGCAAACCCGCCGCCGCCAGCACCGCCCGAGCTTTGCTCGATGGCTCCCTCCGGCGGCAGGGGGAGGGAGAGGAGGAGAGCGGGAGGGAGTTCATGACCCACAAGTATAGGGGGTGTATCATAGTACTTTTGATAAATAGGAGTGTCGATCCCAACAAGGAGCAGAAGGTGTTGACTAGTGGTATGGATCAGGAAGTCTCTATAAATACTTAGCAAACAGATTTTTAGTGGTTTTCTGATAAAACAAAGAGATAAAGTGCAAGTAATAAAGACAGCAAACGATTGCAGAAAATGGCCCAATCCTTTCTTACCAAAGGACAAGACGGTGGAAATACTTATAAGGACCAAACGTTCTCGAGGACACATGGGAATTCTGTCAAGTGCTTTCGCTTCAAATAGCTGAGTAGTCTTCTTTGGTTTTGTAAGTGTTGTGTGGGTGAACCTGTGCTAATGTACCAACCTTACTTGGACAAATACATACTTGTGATTAAACCCCTTGCAAGCATCCGCAACTACAAGAAAGCAATTAAGGTATAAACCTAACCACAACCTTAAACTCTGAGATCCTACACTCCCTTGTGCAATGGTGTCCTAATGGGGGTTCAGGTTTCTGTCACTCCAGCAACCCCACAATTAGTATCCAAATACACAATGCATTCCCTTAGGCCCATAAATGGTGAAGTATCATGTAGTATACATTCACATGACACCACTAGAAGAATAGCACCACAACTTAAATACTAAACCATTGAATAATATCTCAACACAAATCCACTACTAACAACACGACTTCTATCATGTCCTCAAGAACTAAATGAACTACTCACGAGACATCATATGGATCAAGATCAAAGATGATATGGTAATGGATAACAATTTGAACATAAACAATAATCCAATGGTTCCACTCACAAGCATCAACTACAATAGTAATCAACACCGGGAAAGTTTCCCCTAAGAACTATGCAAGTATTCAACACGATTGTTACAGCGGGATGGAGTGGTAATGATGGTGCTGGTGGAGATGATGGTGTGGATGATGATGATCCCGATGAAGTCTAGCTTGATGATGGTGTTAATGGCGACGATCTCCCCTTTCTGGGAAGGAATTTACCTGGCAGAAATCTGTCTACCGGAGAGCTCTTTCTCTCTCGGTGTTTTCCGCCCGCAGAGGCGGCAGAATATTTCTGTGGTCCCTCCCCCGTGTATTAGGGTTCGGAGGAGAAGATATAGGCGAGAGGGCGGAGCCATAGGTGGGCCAGGTGGGCCACACCCCCTATAGGCGCGGCCTAGGGATGGCCTACGCCTTGGGGTGTGTGGTCCCCCTGTGGCCCATCTCCGCCTCCCCTTCTGGTATTCTTCGTCTTCTGGGAAAATAGGATTTTCCATAGTTTTTCTGGTATTTTTCTGATCTTCATGAAATTGCATCAAGACACCTCTTTTTCCATAAGAATCCTGACTCCAGGAGTTCATCCTACAAGAATCATCCAACATGCAAAAATAGATGAAAAGACATAAGTAACACCTCTTAATATGAAATATATCAATGAATAGAGGAAAATTATGATATAGAATGGTGATGCAAATTGGACGTATCAACTCCCCCAAGCTTAGACCTTCGCTTTTCCCCAAGTGAAAACTGAGCTCAGTAAACATGTCCACAGGTTTATGGAGTGAAGTGTCGATAAAATAATACGGACAAGAAGCATCACAGTTACCATTACACAACTCATATAAGAAAGCAACTCACCATTATATTACTTAGCTTTCAACAAGTACAGGAGTCACAATAGAGATGCATAAAGATAAATCATAATTGGAATTGGCGAACTTTGTTCTTGGTTAGAGAACAGCTGGCAAATAGTTTCCAAATAAAGCTTTGTATAAGTTTTACAACAAAAGTACTCTTTGCTCAGACATAAAAGTTTTTTCATAATGATAGCTTTCAAAGTAATACTCAATAGATAAGAGTCTTGTGCAAACAAGGGAGATAAAGAAAATGATTGAATAAATCATCATATGAATGCTTGAAACACAACAACTCAAATGCTTGTTGGAGATAGAGAGGAAGTAGGTCTACTGACTCAACTTAGAAGTAGAAGAAAATCCCTTCATAGAGGGAAGCCGGGATTTCAAGTTCATAAAGAGCTTCCAAAAGATTATGGTACTTACTATCTTTGAGCTCTCATTACCCCTATCATAAGCATCTTGAGGTGATTAAGGTTAAAGTGAACAAAGATGGAGTATATGCTTGACGAAATATAAGTTGGCAATCTCATGTCCCTTGAGTACGAGGGCCGCTCCTCATGCTACTCAACTTTAGTTACCGGTAAGTTCTTGTCATTGTAAGTACATGTGTATCATAAAGAACTGCCAACGGGGTACCCCTTGCACTTGATACAGGAGCTATCCCATAATCAAAATGACAAGGCAAGCAGACAGTGAGCATCTCAATGATCTTTTTATTTGCTATTTGCATAGGTTTTTATTGAGGATGCTTCACAGATTGCTCACTATGGTTATGCTACAAGTTTCCACCATGATTAGGCATGGCTTAGGCTAGCGGCCCAGGCATTTCTCTAACACACATACATAACTCCATGGACTTACAAGCTCCCCTTTTATTTCACACCGACGACATCCGCAAACAAAAGAGCATGATATCAACTGGATATGTATCCATAAGTGTTGAAAGCGTTCCCCGTGACAACATGGTTCTGCTAATCGCAACATATAGATACAAGCATATACAACTTCGATGAAACAATGGTTCAAGTTTATTAGGGTCAAGAAAATAAGGTGTGCCATCAAGTTCGTGAGAGCTTTACTAACTGGTTTTCACATAACAAAATAATTTTTAATTCGAAAGATAGATGAAGCTTGAGAATTTGCTTGGAATAGCAATAGTGCTAATAGGTAGATATGGTGGACACAAATGGCATGGGTTTTGGTTCAAAGGGGGGTTGGATGCATGAGAAGTATTCCTTCTCAAAACAGGCTTTTGGCTAGTAAGGCTGGGTAGCAAGCAAGAGAGTTGAGGGAAACAAGCAAACCTACAAGTGATAAAGCCAAACATGCAATCTTCCTTGAAGACACAAAAGATCTTAAATAAAGAATACTAAACTTATGAGCCAATCAAGAAATAAAATAAATGATACAAAATACATGTAAGTGCTTTTCTCTTTTCCTTTCAAACCTCAAAAGGTGTTGCTAACAACCAGAGCTTGGTTTGCCAAATCCAATTTAGATCTACTTGATGCTCCCAAAGTGATACCAATACTGATTAACAAGATCAATCATATAATAGAGATTACAAACTAAAATAAGAAGTGCAAAAAGTAAAAGATGAGACTTCTCATTAATATTCCATAAAGGCACTCACACCAACGGATACATAGATAACCAACTAAAGGAGAGATACTTCTACAATGCAAACCAACCTATAAGATAACTTCTCTACCAAAGATATGACTCTACTAAAAAGGTAAAAGATAAAAGATAATGATGTGATACCGCGACACTCCCCCAAGCTTGGAACAAGCCAAGGGGATGCCAAACCTGGTGATGAATTACTCCTTCGGTGGTGGTGGTCCCTTGTCATCACCAGACTTCCAAGGTAAGGGCTCCCCATCCAAAAAGGATGTCTTGGTTTCCACAATCTTAAAACTAGCTCCGACAACCCCACAATTAGTAGCCAAATACACAATGCATTCCCCTAGGCCCATAAATGGTGAAGTATCATGTAGTCGATGTTCACATGACACCACTAGAAGAATAGCACCACAACTTAAATACTAAACCATTGAATAATAACTCAACACACCCATGTCCTCAAGAACACAACGAACTACTCACAAGACATCATATGGATCAAGATCAAAGATGATATGGTAATGGATAACAATCTGAACATAAACAATAATCCAATGGTTCCACTCACAAGCATCAACTACAATAGTAATTAACACCGGGAAGGTTTCCCCTAATGAACTAAAGCAATATCCAACACAATTGATACAACATGATGGAGTAATAATGAAGGTGCTGGTGGAGATGATGGTGTGGATGATGATGATGATCCCGATGAAGCCTATCTTGATGATGGTGTTGATGGCGACGGTCTCCCCTCTCCGGGAAGGAATTCCCCCGGCAGAAATCTATCTGTCGGAGAGATCTTTCTCTTTCGGTGTTTTCTGCCCCCAGAGGCGGCGGAAATCTATCTGTGGTCGCCCCCTAGCCTTAGGGTTCCATAGGGAAGATATAGGCGAAGGGGCGGAGTCTGGAGCCGGGCAGGTGGGCCACATCTGCCCTAGGCGCGACCCAGGGGGACCCGCGCCTAGGGGGTGTGGGCCCCCTGCGGCCCCTCTTCGCCCCTCCTTCTGGCTTTCTCAATCTTCTAGAAAAATAATATTTTCCCATATTTTTCTTTGTAACATCCCTAAAATCATGTTTCAAACTCATGCATATCATCCATGCATCCATGATCATATAGGATTCATTTCAAACAAAACAATTCAAAAACAGGAGCATATGAGCTCATTATTTTATGTGATAATCATTTGAAACAAATGCTACTCTTTCTATGAGAGATTGTTGTTCATGAAAACCAAACCTTGTGCCTTATTGCTTTCTGAATGAGTTGCTAGATTGCTAAGGTTTAAACCAAAATTTCAAAGCAAATACAATTTGAAAACCAATTTCAAAACCAATATGAAACAAGTGCTATGTCACTGTTTATTTTATTTTTCCAAAAATGACCAAGCCAATTCAAAGTGACCACATGGTTTTATGCCTAGAATTGTGACTGTTGCACACTGCAAAAATCCTGAAAAGATTTGAATTCAAATAGAGTTTGAATTCATTTGAAAATCAATCCAGAAAATCAAATCAGAATTAGAAAAGGAATAAAGAAAAGGAAAAGGGCCGGCGCCAGACTTTGGGCCCAACAGCGAAACCAGCCCAGCTAGCCCACCCGGGCTTTTCCCTCTCTCTCTCTCTCACGCGCAGACGCACCCAGCGAGTCGTTGACGCCAGGACCCCACACCCCTTCTGTTCCTCTCGCAGACAACTGGGCCCTCTCCACGTCGACTCCTTCTTCCCCAAATCTCGCGCGCAGACGCCGTCGCCACTGGCCGTTGCTGCGTTGATTCTGCGGCGTAATTGCCATTGATTCGCCGGGCATTTCTTGTCGAGCCTCTGCCTACTTAAACCCCTCCCCACTCCGCTCCATTCCCCTCACTCGATTTTCTCTCCACGCCACCAGGCTGCTCGCAACTCTCCAGACACCGCCGCAGCTTCGACGAACTCCAGCGTGCGATTCTGGTAAACCCCGTGCGAACCTTCCTCTCTGACGCATGCGAACAGCTTTGCGACCTCCTTGCGCATCTCCTGATCCCCTTTGTCCATCTGTTTGTGATCCAGAGCTTCGACTTCGACGAGCACCGTGAGCAACCGACGCCGTCTCCAACTCCGTCGAGAGATTAAGGTAAAATCCGACCGCCCCGTGCCTTCCCTTTGACGCTGACTTGTTCGCCTGACCTATGTGCACACACTGATGCCCTCCGTTTGCGTTAGGGCAAAGCAGAACGTCGCCAACGTCGCCGTCCACCCGAGCCCGACCCTGTCATCCACTCCGACGAGATCCCACGGCCACTATAGCGCGCCCCTTGCCAAGCTACCACCACGTTGAGCTTCAGTGCGTCGCTGCGAGTCTGGTAAGCATTTCCACTAACCCCAGCCCTCTCTGTATCCACCGTGATGCCGTAGACCGAGCGCGCCGCCGCTCGCCGTCACCGCGCGCCGCCAGACCTTGGTCGTTTGATCAAGAGCCGTTGGATCTAGATCCAACGCGTGTAATAGAATCACTTAACGAAGCGGTACGTTAGATCTGAGCCATGCGCGATCACTTAAATCCAACGATCTGCGTCGACCGATCCGTGCGAACCGGTACGCGCCAATAGGATAGCGCCGCGTGGCAGTGAGTTAGATTTAAAACAGATTTTGAATCAGATTATAGTTCAAATTTGTTTTGTTTGTAACTTTTGATTCCCATGTTAGATTTTGACAACTTTTATACCGTTGGAATCAGGAGAGCAAGCTCTTTCAAAATATGCAATGTGTTTAATGTTTAGCTTCTGTTAAAAAGGCTTTATTTGCAGAAACTTATTTAGGACTAATTTGAGAGTTTCAAATGTTTAGGAAATGTTTTAGGGTATAAATATTGATTGTTTGGCAAGTTTTTATCTTGTTAGTGAATCAGTACCTTGCACTTGCTTGGTTGAGTTTTGAAAATCATCACTTAGCATTTTGCATGCATGCATATATTTATGTTTGTATATGATTTGTGTGTAATTTGTGCTACCATTCTTTGTGTAGACTTTGGTGCTAGTGATTGTGATTGTGAAGAGTGCTACTCTCCCAACTACCAAGGAAAGTGGTACTTCATGAATAATTCTATCCCTATATTTTTTACTAAGCATTAGAAATATTTTGCTAAGTCTTGCATGTTATTATTTTGCCTATATGCCATGTTGGGAAATCCTAAGTAGTTTTAGAATTGATAGGAAATTTCTAAGTTAAGTTACTATCTATACCATGCTTAGCCTAGCTAGTAGCAAACAAGGGTTGGTGAAATATACATGCTATGATGAAAATATTTCTAAGTCTTTGGACTTTGTTTTACTTAATAAAACAATTAAGTCAATGAATCACCTGGGTGGAAAGGGACTTGATTGGTGGTTTTGGTTGAGTGGTTACACAAGGCCCATGGCTATGGTTTACCTTGTGTATCACACTTGTGGTAAGCCACCCAGGAACAAAGAGATTTTTAGAGGCCAAGTGTTAAGAAGCTTCTAGTGCAGCCACTTGGCAATATGGGCTCTGCCTGGATCACATAAGTTGCTAGAACTTAGCCATTTGGACAGTTGGTGGTAGTGGGAATGATAGGTTGGAGCGCGTCCATTTGGTCTAAGGGAAGGCTTCTGAAAGGTCATGTCTGGGGAAACCAAGTCTGGTGGGGAAAGTGCACAACCTCTGCAGATGGAAAAATCTAAGTACTTAGCCAAGTCCATGGCAATGGACAACTTGAGCATCAAGGCATGGAAGCCATCAAGAATCTCCTCATCCCAATTTCTAAGTAAAAATTTGTGGGTGAACAAGGGTGAAGGACCTCAATGTCTATTGAGGGTTCCTTGGGAAAAGTTTTGACAAAGAAAAACTTAGTGTTTTCAACTAATAGGAAAAACTTATTTTGAGCAAAGCAAGCCAAGCTACACTTAGCCAAATTGCATATAGTAATATAGTCCACCTAAATTTTACTAAGGTATCACTTGCCAATACTATTCCAAAGTATTGACCCACTGTGGTTGTAACTTGTGATGTTGCAGGTTACTCCGATGAGGATTAGGTGTCATGAGTCTACACTCAACATGTTTGCCTGTGGCACATGAAGATGAAGACTTATATTTATTTTCTTATTCAAACTCTTGTATTAGGCCTGTGGCCTTGAGTTGTAAAGACTATGTTTATCTCTGGAATGGATGTAATAAATGACCTTTGTATCTGTGTACTTCATCTTAAACTGTGGATGCTAGCAATGATCCAGGGACTAGCATTGCAATCACAAGGATCCTTTTCCTTTATAAAGGAGGGATCTTACAGATGGTATCAGAGCACTGTGTTGCCTGTAGGATTATGACCCTAGGATTGGAAACCACTAAGGAAAAAAAATTCAACTTCTACACTTGTCTATTCTTCTCGTAAAACTTTTCTAATCTTCTCTCTCATCTCTATTTGTAGATGAACTCCATCAACGAAGCCGTGAGGAAAGGACCACTCATGACAATGACTTTGGAGTGTGAGACAGAATTCCCCAAGGCTCTCAAGGAACTCATGGTTGCATTAGAGATACAAGGTGCAGTTGTGTACAAAGGTTTTTCTGTGATGGATGAAGGAGTGGAATACTGGTGGGTGCAACTTCACTTGTATAAAAGCAAGGAAGACAACCATCAGGAAAAAGGATTCTGCATGTTCACCAATTCAGTGGTGCACACTACATTCTTTGAATCAGCAAAGGATGCATCTTGGAAGATCATCAAAGAACTTGGTGATAGAGTCAAGTGCAGAATGCTCAACCTCCAAAATGATCTAAGGAAAGAGAAGGAACATACCCAAGAGTTGGAAGCTACCAACCAAACCTTAAGAGGAGACATTATAGACTTAGTGATGGAATCATGTGAGCAAGATAGGCTGATTGCTTCTAGAAACATTGTGTTAGCCAATAGATCCAGTGAGATAGGATTGTAAACGTACTTCGTTAGTTGGACCACCACCTATCACCTTATTTTCCAAAATGTTGCTTTAAAATAAGATTGAACCTTGGTGGTTATAATGGTTTCATGTATGCATGACTTGTGTGTTTTGATTCCCAAGGATATGTATGTGATGTTTTGTCTTTTGTTTTATCTTGATTTGTTGTTCTAACTTTTCTATCTTATAAATAGATGCCTATTACCATCAGCACTGTTGAGGAGTTCCAGGTTACCCGCTTTGGTCCTCGTATCGTTGAGCTTACCACTTTGCTCAATCTCCCTCTTCCCACCATCATGGTGCATCCCCTCACCGAGTTTGAGAGGAAGGACCTCTGGGGATTCAAGGTCAACCAGCCCGGATGCCAGACTGAGCCTACCATGGAGGCCATTGTCTTCAAGCTCATGCACGATGACAGGGAGAGAGGACTTGAGGTAGTTATGCAGGATCTGATAGGACGTCTGCTAGGGCGACACTCCCGACAGGTTAGAGGTACCCACTTCCACGTCTTCGGAAGACATGATGAGGATGGAGAGTCCATCGACTTCGAGGAAGATTCGAGGGACGCAACAGAGCTGATACGCCTATACCTCCAGGACTTAGAGTCTCTCATTAGGCACGTGGACACGGACAGGACCAATGTCATGCTCAGCAATGATGAGCTCCAGGTGCAGCTTCGCGAGAAGGACAAGCTCTTCGCGGAGCAAGACGAGATAGTCAAGGAAATGGAGGCGAAGTTTGAGACCCAGGACAGGAAGTTCAAGAGTCAGGAGAAGCGTGTCCAGCATAGGAACAAGAAGATCCGGGACATGACTGAAGAACTGCAGTCCAAGGATTTCGAGCTCGAGCAGCAGCAGACAGTGATAGAGAGGCTTCGTTCCCAGAAGAGGGCTCTCAAGGCCAAGATAGAGACCTTGACCACTAGTGTTGAGGAATACAAGACCGCGATGGAGAACGCAGGTCTTACCATTGTCGAGGAGGAGATTGATGCCGAGGAGTAGATTTGACTACTCGTTTATCTTTTATTATGATACTTGTTGTTTGAGAACTTGTTATTTGACCATCCGACATGTGGATGGCTTGTTATTTGTGTGTGTTTTACTTTACAAACTTGTTATCTTGTTGTTGAACTTTTTATCTTTGTGTTGCATGCTTGTGTTTGCTTATGTGATGTAATGTGCATGAAAGCATCTATGGGTATCTCATTCTTATCTCTATTTGAACAAACCACAGATGCCTCCCCGTCGTGCAAACCCCAACCCCAACAACAACAACATCACTCCAGAAATGCAACAAATGATGACTGCTCAAACTCAGCTAATGCAGATGATGACGACGTTCATCTAGAACCAAAACAACAACAACAACAACAATAACAACAACAACCCACCGGGCTTTGATATGCTTACCAGGTTCTTGAGATTGAGTCCAGCAAAGTTCTCAGGAACGACTGATCCCATGGTGGCCAATGACTGGCTACGCTCAATAAACAAGGACTTGGTAACAGTGGGCTGTACGGATGCTGAAAAAGTCAGATTTGCAGCACATTTGCTGGAAGGACCAGCCGCCACTTGGTGGGACAACTTCCAGATCACCACTCCCATAGATGAAGTGACATGGGCTATCTTTGAGGATGGCTTTCGCACTGCTCATATCTCATCTGGAGTGATGAGTCTGAAAAAGAAAGAGTTCCACAATCTGAAGCAGCGCCACCGCAGCGTGGCTGAATATATTGAGGAGTTCAAAAATCTGGCGCATTATGCACCGGATGAAGTTGACACCAATGCCAAGAGAAAGGAAAAATTTCTTGAAGGCTTGAATGATGAGATGAATCTGCAGTTGGCTGTGGCATATGTTCCCACTTATTAGTCGCTCTGTGATAAGGCTGCTATTTTGGAGAACAAAATGAAGCAAGTTGAGAGTAGAAAGAGGAAACACTCCGACAATCATAGCTCGGGATCGTCTCACAAACGATCTCATTATGATGACAGCGGAAGCTCAGGATCCCACAAGCATGGGAAATTCAACAAGCATCACAACCACAACCACAACCGTCATGACAACAAGCACCACCATAGTCATGACAATGACAAGTACAAGAACCACAAGGGTGGATACAAGAGTCACCACAGTGGTAATGGAAGTGGAAGTGCAAGTCAGCCTGTTAAGAGAGACATTAGTCAGGTTGAGTGCTTCAAATGCAAGAAGATGGGGCATTATGCAAATGACTGCCCAGAAAACAAAGTTGAAGGACCCAACAAGCCCAACCCTTTTCAGAAGGGACAGGTGAACCACATCAATGTGGAGGAGGTCTATGAGGAGCCTAATGCTGTTGCTGGTAATTTCAGACTCAATTCTATTCCAGCATTTGTTCTTTTTGATACTGGAGCATCGCATTCATTCATATCAAAAACATTTGTTGATAGAAATGGGTTTCCAACTGAAAACATTGGGTGTCCAATAAAAGTTAGTTCTCCGGGTGGAGATATGATAGTAAGTCTTGGATGCCGGGATCTAGTAATAGAGTTTGGAAAGCATAAATTTCCAGTGAGTCTGATAATCCTAGATTCCCAAGGATTGGACGTAATATTGGGAATGGATTGGATGGCTAAGTATGAAGGAGTACTAGATTGTGCTAATCGTACTGTTGCACTCACAACCCCGGAAAGAAAGCGGATTAAATTCAAGTCCAACTTTGAATCTAAAGGAAGTAAGCTAAATTCTCTTAAGGGGTTAGCATGGACAGTGTGCCAATTGTGAGTGAGTATCCAGATGTGTTTCCGGAAGAATTGCCGGGAATGTAACCAGATAGAGATGTGGAATTTCTTATAGATTTGGTACCAGGGTCTAGACCAATAGCAAAGAGACCTTATAAAATGTCAGTTGATGAACTGAAAGAGCTCAAGAAACAACTTGGAGAACAGTTGCAGAAAGGATTTATTCAACCAAGTTCTTCATCTTGGGGAGCCCTAGTTTTGTTCGTGGAGTAAAGAGATTCGGAGTCAAAGGAAAATTGGCACCAAGATATGTTGGACCATTCAAGATTCTGAGTCGTAAAGGAGAAGTTGCCTATGAAATAGAACTGCCAGAATCTCTGTCTGCTGTCCATAATGTGTTTCACGTGAGACAACTTAAGAAATGTCATCCAGAAATGGAAGAAACTTCTTTGAAGGATACTATACCTTTGGAGGAGGTTCAACTGGAAAGTGATCTCACTTATGAAGAGAAACCTATCAAGATTCTTGAGACTACAGAAAGAGTCACAAGGACTAAGACTATCAAGTTCTGCAAAGTGCAGTGGAATCATCATTCCAAAGAGGAAGCAACATGGGAAAGAGAAGATGATCTTCGGAAAGACCACCCTCACCTATTTGCTAGCCAAACCGAATCTCGAGGGCGAGATTCACCTTAAGGGGGTTAGATTTGTAACATCCCTAAAATCATGTTTCAAACTCATGCATATCATCCATGCATCCATGATCATATAGGATTCATTTCAAACAAAACAATTCAAAAACAGGAGCATATGAGCTCATTATTTTATGTGATAATCATTTGAAACAAATGCTACTCTTTCTATGAGAGATTGTTGTTCATGAAAACCAAACCTTGAGCCTTATTGCTTTCTGAATGAGTTGCTAGATTGCTAAGGTTTAAACCAAAATTTCAAAGCAAATACAATTTGAAAACCAATTTCAAAACCAATATGAAACAAGTGCTATGTCATTGTTTATTTTATTTTTCCAAAAATGACCAAGCCAATTCAAAGTGACCACATGGTTTTATGCCTAGAATTGTGACTGTTGCACACTGCAAAAATCCTGAAAATATTTGAATTCAAATAGAGTTTGAATTCATTTGAAAATCAATCCAGAAAATCAAATCAGAATTAGAAAAGGAATAAAGAAAAGGAAAAGGGCCGGCGCCAGACTTTGGGCCCAACAGCGAAACCAGCCCAGCTAGCCCACCCGGGCTTTTCCCTCTCTCTCTCTCTCATGCGCAGACGCACCCAGCGAGTCGCTGACGCCAGGACCCCACACCCCTTATGTTCCTCTCACAGACAACTGGGCCCTCTCCACGTCGACTCCTTCTTCCCCAAATCTCGCGCGCAGACGCCGTCGCCGATGGCCGTTGCTGCGTTGATTCCGTGGCGTAATTGCCATTGATTCGCCGGGCGTTTCTTGTCGAGCCTCTGCCTACTTAAACACCTCCCCACTCCGCTCCATTCCCCTCACTTGATTTTCTCTCCACGCCACCAGGCTGCTCGCAACTCGCCAGACACCGCCGCAGCTCCGACGAACTCCGGCGTGCGATTCTGGTAAACCCCGTGCGCCCCTTCCTCTCTGACGCATGCGAACAGCTTCGCGACCTCCTTGCGCATATCCTGATCCCCTTTGTCCGTTTGTTTGTGATCCAGAGCTTCGACTTCGACGAGCACCGTGAGCAACCGACGCCGTCTCCAACTCCGGCGAGAGATTAAGGTAAAATCCGACCGCCCCGTGCCTTCTCTTTGACGCTGACTTGTTCGCCTGACCTATGCGCACACACTGATGCCCTCCGTTTGCGTTAGGGCAAAGCAGAACGTCGCCAACGTCGCCGTCCACCCGAGCCTGACCCTGTCATCCACTCCGACGAGATCCCACGGCCACTATAGCGCACCCCTTGCCAAGCTACCACCACGTTGAGCTTCAGTGTGTCGCTGCGAGTCTGGTAAGCATTTCCACTAACCCCAGCCCTCTCTGTATCCACCGCGACACCGTAGACCGAGCGCGCCGCCGCTCGCCGTCACCGCGCGCCGCCAGACCTTGGTCGTTTGATCAAGAGCCGTTGGATCTAGATCCAACGCGTGTAATAGAATCACTTAACGAAGCGGTACGTTAGATCTGAGCCGTGCGCGATCACTTAAATCCAACGATCTGCGTCGACCGATCCGTGCGAACCGGTACGCGCCAATAGGATAGCGCCGCGTGGCAGTGAGTTAGATTTAAAACAGATTTTGAATAAGATTATAGTTCAAATTTGTTTTGTTTGTAACTTTTGATACCCATGTTAGATTTTGACAAATTTTATACCGTTGGAATCAGGGGAGCAAGCTCTTTCAAAATATGCAATGTGTTTAATGTTTAGCTTCTGTTAAAAGGCTTTATTTGCAGAAACTTATTTAGGACTAATTTGAGAGTTTCAAATGTTTAGGAAATGTTTTAGGGTATAAATATTGATTGTTTGGCAAGTTTTTATCTTGTTAGTGAATCAGTACCTTGCACTTGCTTGGTTGAGTTTTGAAAATCATCACTTAGCATTTTGCATGCATGCATATATTTATGTTTGTATATGATTTGTGTGTAATTTGTGCTACCATTCTTTGTGTAGACTTTGGTGCTAGTGATTGTGATTGTGAAGAGTGCTACTGTCCCAACTACCAAGGCAAGTGGTACTTCATGAATAATTCTATCCCTATATTTTTTACTAAGCATTAGAAATATTTTGCTAAGTCTTGCATGTTATTATTTTGCCTATATGCCTTGTTGGGAAATCCTAAGTAGTTTTAGAATTGATAGGAAATTTCTAAGTTAAGTTACTATCTATACCATGCTTAGCCTAGCTAGTAGCAAACAAGGGTTGGTGAAATATACATGCTATGATGAAAATATTTCTAAGTCTTTGGACTTTGTTTTACTTAATAAAACAACTAAGTCAATGAATCACCTGGGTGGAAAGGGACTTGATTGGTGGTTTTGGTTGAGTGGTTACACAAGGCCCATGGCTATGGTTTACCTTGTGTATCACACTTGTGGTAAGCCACCCAGGAACAAAGAGATTTTTAGAGGCCAAGTGTTAAGAAGCTTCTAGTGCAGCCACTTGGCAATATGGGCTCTGCCTGGATCACATAAGTTGCTAGAACTTAGCCATTTGGACAGTTGGTGGTAGTGGGAATGATAGGTTGGAGCGCGTCCATTTGGTCTAAGGGAAGGCTTCTGAAAGGTCATGTCTTGGGAAACCAAGTCTAGTGGGGAAAGTGCACAACCTCTGCAGATGGAAAAATCTAAGTACTTAGCCAAGTCCATGGCAATGGACAACTTGAGCATCAAGGCATGGAAGCCATCAAGAATCTCCTCATCCCAATTTCTAAGTAAAAATTTGTGGGTGAACAAGGGTGAAGGACCTCAATGTCTATTGGGGGTTCCTTGGGAAAAGTTTTGACAAAGAAAAACTTAGTGTTTTCAACTAATAGGAAAAACTTATTTTGAGCAAAGCAAGCCAAGCTACACTTAGCCAAATTGCATATAGTAATATAGTCCACCTAAATTTTACTAAGGTATCACTTGCCAATACTATTCCAAAGTATTGACCCACTGTGGTTGTAACTTGTGATGTTGCAGGTTACTCCGATGAGGATTAGGTGTCATGAGTCTACACTCAACATGTTTGCCTGTGGCACATGAAGATGAAGACTTATATTTATTTACTTATTCAAACTCTTGTATTAGGCCTGTGGCCTTGAGTTGTAAAGACTATGTTTATCTCTGGAATGGATGTAATAAATGACCTTTGTATTTGTGTACTTCATCTTAAACTGTGGATGCTAGCAATGATCCAGGGACTAGCATTGCAATCACAGGGATCCTTTTCCTTTATAAAGGAGGGATCTTACAGATGGTATCAGAGCACTGTGTTGCCTGTAGGATTATGACCCTAGGATTGGAAACCACTAAGGAAAAAATTTCAACTTCTACACTTGTCTATTCTTCTCGTAAAACTTTTCTAATCTTCTCTCTCATCTCTATTTGTAGATGAACTCCATCAACGAAGCCATGAGGAAAGGACCACTCATGACAATGACTTTGGAGTGTGAGACAGAATTCCCCAAGGCTCTCAAGGACCTCATGGTTGCATTAGAGATACAAGGTGCAGTTGTGTACAAAGGTTTTTCTGTGATGGATGAAGGAGTGGAATACTGGTGGGTGCAACTTCACTTGTATAAAAGCAAGGAAGACAACCATCAGGAAAAAGGATTCTGCATGTTCACCAATTCAGTGGTGCACACTACATTCTTTGAATCAGCAAAGGATGCAGCTTGGAAGATCATCAAAGAACTTGGTGATAGAGTCAAGTGCAGAATGCTCAACCTCCAAAATGATCTAAGGAAAGAGAAGGAACATACCCAAGAGTTGGAAGCTACCAACCAAACCTTAAGAGGAGACATTATAGACTTAGTGATGGAATCATGTGAGCAAGATAGGCTGATTGCTTCTAGAAACATTGTGTTAGCCAACAGATCCAGTGAGATAGGATTGTAAACGTACTTCGTTAGTTGGACCACCACCTATCACCTTATTTTCCAAAATGTTGCTTTAAAATAAGATTGAACCTTGGTGGTTATAATGGTTTCATGTATGCATGACTTGTGTGTTTTGATTCCCAAAGATATGTATGTGATGTTTTGTCTTTTGTTTTATCTTTATTTGTGTTGTTCTAACTTTTATATCTTATAAATAGATGCCTATTACCATCAGCACTGTTGAGGAGTTCCAGGTTACCCGCTTTGGTCCTCGTATCGTTGAGCTTACCACTTTGCTCAATCTCCCTCTTCCCACCATCATGGTGCATCCCCTCACCAAGTTTGAGAGGAAGGACCTCTGGGGATTCAAGGTCAACCAGCCCGGACGCCAGACTGAGCCTACCATGGAGGCCATTGTCTTCAAGCTCATGCACGATGACAGGGAGAGAGGACTTGAGGTAGTTATGCAGGATCTGATAGGACGTCTGCTAGGGCGACACTCCCGACAGGTTAGAGGTACCCACTTCCACGTCTTCGGAAGACGTGATGAGGATGGAGAGTCCATCGACTTCGAGGACGATTTGAGGGACGCAACAGAGCTGATACGCCTGTACCTCCAGGACTTAGAGTCTATCATTAGGCACGTGGACACGGACAGGACCAATGTCATGCTCATCAATGATGAGTTCCAGGTGCAGCTTCGCGAGAAGGACAAGCTCTTCGCGGAGCAAGACGAGATAGTCAAGGAAATGGAGGCGAAGTTTGAGACCCAGGACAGGAAGTTCAAGAGTCAGGAGAAGCGTGTCCAGCATAGGAACAAGAAGATCCGGGACATGACTGAAGAACTGCAGTCCAGGATTTCGAGCTCGAGCAGCAGCAGACAGTGATAGAGAGGCTTCGTTCCCAGAAGAGGGCTCTCAATGCCAAGATAGAGACCTTGACCACTAGTGTTGAGGAATACAAGACCGCGATGGAGAACGCAGGTCTTACCATTGTCGAGGAGGAGATTGATGCCGAGGAGTAGATTTGACTACTCGTTTATCTTTTATTATGATACTTGTTGTTTGAGAACTTGTTATTTTACCATCCGACATGTGGATGGCTTGTTATTTGTGTGTGTTTTACTTTACAAACTTGTTATCTTGTTGTTGAACTTTTTATCTTTGTGTTGCATGCTTGTGTTTGCTTATGTGATGTAATGTGCATGAAAGTATCTATGGGTATCTCATTCTTATCTCTATTTGAACAAACCACAGATGCCTCCCCGTCGTGCAAACCCCAACCCCAACAACAACAACATCACTCCAGAAATGCAACAAATGATGACTGCTCAAACTCAGCTAATGCAGATGATGACGACGTTCATCTAGAACCAAAACAACAACAACAACAATAACAACAACAACCCACCGGGCTTTGATATGCTTACCAGGTTCTTGAGATTGAGGCCAGCAAAGTTCTCAGGAACGACTGATCCCATGGTGGCCAATGACTGGCTACGCTCAATAAACAAGGACTTGGTAACAGTGGGCTGTACGAATGCTGAAAAAGTCAGATTTGCAGCACATTTGCTGGAAGGACCAGCCGCCACTTGGTGGGACAACTTCCAGATCACCACTCCCATAGATGAAGTGACATGGGCTATCTTTGAGGATGGATTTTGCACTGCTCATATCTCATCTGGAGTGATGAGTCTGAAAAAGAAAGAGTTCCACAATCTGAAGCAGCGCCACCGCAGCGTGGCTGAATATATTGAGGAGTTCAAAAATCTGGCGCGTTATGCACCGGATGAAGTTGACACCAATGCCAAGAGAAAGGAAAAATTTCTTGAAGGCTTGAATGATGAGATGAATCTGCAGTTGGCTGTGGCATATGTTCCCACTTATTAGTCGCTCTGTGATAAGGCTGCTATTTTGGAGAACAAAATGAAGCAAGTTGAGAGTAGAAAGAGGAAACACTCCGACAAGCACAGCTCGGGATCGTCTCACAAACGATCTCATTATGATGACAGCGGAAGCTCAGGATCCCACAAGCATGGGAAATTCAACAAGCACCACAACCACAACCACAACCGTCATGACAACAAGCACCACCGTAGTCATGACAATGACAAGTACAAGAACCACAAGGGTGGATACAAGAGTCACCACAGTGGTAATGGAAGTGGAAGTGCAAGTCAGCCTGTTAAGAGAGACATTAGTCAGGTTGAGTGCTTCAAATGCAAGAAGATGGGGCATTATGCAAATGACTGCCCAGAAAACAAAGTTGAAGGACCCAACAAGCCCAACCCTTTTCAGAAGGGACAGGTGAACCACATCAATGTGGAGGAGGTCTATGAGGAGCCTAATGCTGTTGCTGGTAATTTCAGACTCAATTCTATTCCAGCATTTGTTCTTTTTGATACTGGAGCATCGCATTCATTCATATCAAAAACATTTGTTGATAGAAATGGGTTTCCAACTGAAAACATTGGGTGTCCAATAAAAGTTAGTTCTCCGGGTGGAGATATGATAGTAAGTCTTGGATGCCGGGATCTAGTAATAGAGTTTGGAAAGCATAAATTTCCAGTGAGTCTGATAATCCTAGATTCCCAAGGATTGGACGTAATATTGGGAATGGATTGGATGGCTAAGTATGAAGGAGTACTAGATTGTGCTAATCGTACTGTTGCACTCACAACCCCGGAAAGAAAGCGGATTAAATTCAAGTCCAACTTTGAATCTAAAGGAAGTAAGCTAAATTCTCTTAAGGGGTTAGCATGGACAGTGTGCCAATTGTGAGTGAGTATCCAGATGTGTTTCCGGAAGAATTGCCGGGAATGTAACCAGATAGAGATGTGGAATTTCTTATAGATTTGGTACCAGGGTCTAGACCAATAGCAAAGAGACCTTATAAAATGTCAGTTGATGAACTGAAAGAGCTCAAGAAACAACTTGGAGAACAGTTGCAGAAAGGATTTATTCAACCAAGTTCTTCATCTTGGGGAGCCCCAGTTTTGTTCGTGGAGTAAAGAGATTCGGAGTCAAAGGAAAATTGGCACCAAGATATGTTGGACCATTCAAGATTCTGAGTCGTAAAGGAGAAGTTGCCTATGAAATAGAACTGCCAGAATCTCTGTCTGCTGTCCATAATGTGTTTCACGTGAGTCAACTTAAGAAATGTCGTCCAGAAATGGAAGAAACTTCTTTGAAGGATACTATACCTTTGGAGGAGGTTCAACTGGAAAGTGATCTCACTTATGAAGAGAAACCTATCAAGATTCTTGAGACTGCAGAAAGAGTCACAAGGACTAAGACTATCAAGTTCTGCAAAGTGCAGTGGAATCATCATTCCAAAGAGGAAGCAACATGGGAAAGAGAAGATGATCTTTGGAAAGACCACCCTCACCTATTTGCTAGCCAAACCGAATCTCGAGGGCGAGATTCACCTTAAGGGGGTTAGATTTGTAACATCCCTAAAATCATGTTTCAAACTCATGCATATCATCCATGCATCCATGATCATATAGGATTCATTTCAAACAAAACAATTCAAAAACAAGAGCATATGAGCTCATTATTTTATGTGATCATCATTTGAAACAAATGCTACTCTTTCTATGAGAGATTGTTGTTCATGAAAACCAAACCTTGTGCCTTATTGCTTTCTGAATGAGTTGCTAGATTGCTAAGGTTTAAACCAAAATTTCAAAGCAAATACAATTTGAAAACCAATTTCAAAACCAATATGAAACAAGTGCTATGTCATTGTTTATTTTATTTTTCCAAAAATGACCAAGCCAATTCAAAGTGACCACATGGTTTTATGCCTAGAATTGTGACTGTTGCACACTGCAAAAATCCTAAAAAGATTTGAATTCAAATAGAGTTTGAATTCATTTGAAAATCAATCCAGAAAATCAAATCAGAATTAGAAAAGGAATAAAGAAAAGGAAAAGGGTCGGCGCCAGACTTTGGGCCCAACAGCGAAACCAGCCCAGCTAGCCCACCCGGGCTTTTCCCTCTCTCTCTCTCATGCGCAGACGCACCCAGCGAGTCGCTGACGCCAGGACCCCACACCCCTTATGTTCCTCTCGCAGACAACTGGGCCCTCTCCACGTCAACTCCTTCTTCCCCAAATCTCGCGCGCAGACGCCGTCGCCGATGGCCGTTGCTGCGTTGATTCCGTGGCGTAATTGCCATTGATTCGCCGGGTGTTTCTTGTCGAGCCTCTGCCTACTTAAACCCCTCCCCACTCCGCTCCATTCCCCTCACTTGATTTTCTCTCCATGCCACCAGGCTGCTCGCAACTCGCCAGACACCGCCGCAGCTCCGACGAACTCCGGCGTGCGATTCTGGTAAACCCCGTGCGCCCCTTCCTCTCTGACGCATGTGAACAGATTCGCGACCTCCTTGCGCATCTCCTGATCCCCTTTGTCTGTCTGTTTGTGATCCAGAGCTTCGACTTCGACGAGCACCATGAGCAACCGACGCCGTCTCCAACTCCGGCGAGAGATTAAGGTAAAATCCGACCGCCCCGTGCCTTCCCTTTGACGCTGACTTGTTCGCCTGACCTATGCGCACACACTGATGCCCTCCGTTTGCGTTAGGGCGAAGCAGAACGTCGCCAACGTCGCCGTCCACCCGAGCCCGACCCTGTCATCCACTCCCACGAGATCCCACGGCCACTATAGCGTGCCCCTTGCCAAGCTACCACCACGTTGAGCTTCAGTGCGTCGCTGCGAGTCTGGTAAGCATTTCCACTAACCCCAGCCCTCTCTGTATCCACCGCGACGCCGTAGACCGAGCGCGCCGCCGCTCGCCGTCACCGCGCGCCGCCAGACCTTGGTCGTTTGATCAAGAGCCGTTGGATCTAGATCCAACGCGTGTAATAGATCACTTAACGAAGCGGTACGTTAGATCTGAGCCGTGTGCGATCACTTAAATCCAACAATCTGCGTCGACTGATCCGTGCGAACCGGTACACGCCAATAGGATAGCGCCGCGTGGCAGTGAGTTAGATTTAAAACAGATTTTGAATCAGATTATAGTTCAAATTTGTTTTGTTTGTAACTTTTGATTCGCACGTTAGATTTTGACAAATTTTATACCGTTGGAATCAGGGGAGCAAGCTCTTTCAAAATATGCAATGTGTTTAATGTTTAGCTTCTGTTAAAAAGGCTTTATTTGCAGAAACTTATTTAGGACTAATTTGAGAGTTTCAAATGTTTAGGAAATGTTTTAGGGTATAAATATTGATTGTTTGGCAAGTTTTTATCTTGTTAGTGAATCAGTACCTTGCACTTGCTTGGTTGAGTTTTGAAAATCATCACTTAGCATTTTGCATGCATGCATATATTTATGTTTGTATATGATTTGTGTGTAATTTGTGCTACCATTCTTTGTGTAGACTTTGGTGCTAGTGATTGTGATTGTGAAGAGTGCTACTCTCCCAACTACCAAGGCAAGTGGTACTTCATGAATAATTCTATCCCTATATTTTTTACTAAGCATTAGAAATATTTTGCTAAGTCTTGCATCTTATTATTTTGCCTATATGCCATGTTGGGAAATCCTAAGTAGTTTTAGAATTGCTAGGAAATTTCTAAGTTAAGTTACTATCTATACCATGCTTAGCCTTGCTAGTAGCAAACAAGGGTTGGTGAAATATACATGCTATGATGAAAATATTTCTAAGTCTTTGGACTTTGTTTTACTTAATAAAACAACTAAGTCAATGAATCACCTGGGTGGAAAGGGACTTGATTGGTGGTTTTGGTTGAGTGGTTACACAAGGCCCATGGCTATGGTTTACCTTGTGTATCACACTTGTGGTAAGCCACCCAGGAACAAAGAGATTTTTAGAGGCCAAGTGTTAAGAAGTTTCTAGTGCAGCCACTTGGCAATATGGGCTCTGCCTGGATCACATAAGTTGCTAGAACTTAGCCATTTGGACAGTTGGTGGTAGTGGGAATGATAGGTTGGAGCGCGTCCATTTGGTCTAAGGGAAGACTTCTGAAAGGTCTTGTCTTGGGAAACCAAGTCTGGTGGGGAAAGTACACAACCTCTGCAGATGGAAAAATCTAAATACTTAGCCAAGTCCATGGAAATGGACAACTTGAGCATCAAGGCATGGAAGCCATCAAGAATCTCCTCATCCCAATTTCTAAGTAAAAATTTGTGGGTGAACAAGGGTGAAGGACCTCAATGTCTATTGGGGGTTCCTTGAGAAAAGTTTTGACAAAGAAAAACTTAGTGTTTTCAACTAATAGGAAAAACTTATTTTGAGCAAAGCAAGTCAAGCTACACTTAGCCAAATTGCATATAGTAATATAGTCCACCTAAATTTTACTAAGGTATCACTTGCCAATACTATTCCAAAGTATTGACCCACTGTGGCTGTAACTTGTGATGTTGCAGGTTACTCCGATGAGGATTAGGTGTCATGAGTCTACACTCAACATGTTTGCCTGTGGCACATGAAGATGAAGACTTATATTTATTTACTTATTCAAACTCTTGTATTAGGCCTGTGGTCTTGAATTGTAAAGACTATGTTTATCTCTGGAATGGATGTAATAAATGAACTTTGTATCTATGTACTTCGTCTTAAACTGTGGATGCTAGCAATGATCCAGGGACTAGCATTGCAATCACAGGGATCCTTTTCCTTTATAAAGGAGGGATCTTACATTCTGGTATTTTTCTGATCTTCGCGAAATTGCACCGAAACGCCTTATTTTCCATCAGAATACAGACTCCGATAGTTCATCCTCCAAGAATCATCCAATATGCATAAACAGATGAAAAGCCATAAGTAATACTTCATAATAAGACATATATATATATATATATCAATGAATAGCGATAAATTATGATATAGAATGGTGATGCAAATTGGGTGTATCAGAGATTCCGCGTTGGAGGCCTCCTTTCGCTGATGTGATCCCGAGATGGACAATTCCCGATCTGCTTTGCGGGGCTCTGGGCTCTCCTCAGACCGGTGGCGGTCCGGTTGGCCCGAGTGACCATGGTGGCGATGGCGCTGCTACATGGCGGCGGGGATCTGCAGTGGTGGCGGATCCACTGGTGGACGGAGTAGGGACTAGGGCTAGGGTTGGTAGCGACGGTGACACCCCTGCTACAATGTAGCCGCAGGGCTTCACGAGTCCATTTGGGCTCGGCCGGGCCAAAGAGGGCCCGGTTTGCCCCTGCTGCTACATCCGGTCGGCTATCACCCTCAGACGGTGGAGGTAGTTCCCTCCCACGTGTTTCTGTACCGCCCTTAGCGTATCGGGAAACCATAGGACTAGTCCGGGCAGAAGCGTCATGGTCGCCGCTTCCCTCTTGGGGGATGCTTGGTATGTGACGCTTCAGAGCGCTAGGAGCGTGGTGGAATTCTCCGGAGGGCACAGCAGTGGCGGGCCACCCTCGTTTTCGTCAAGCCATTGTTGTCGGCTTTGTTTTCTCTTCTTTTTCTTCTTCTTTTTCTTTGCTTTTTATTTTTGACGTTGTGCTGTCTGATCCAGCAGCGGTCTCAACCGATTGCTATATTAATATAGCTGAATGAAAGCCTGTTTCGAGGACACCATGCATTCCAGTTAAACTCTGGTCACGTCAACGTCGTCGGCCACTTCCCCGGATACATCGATCGATCAAGAGATCAGTTAGTTAGCCACACAATGCCGTCACCATAGATCTCCCTAGCACCAAGGTGCGCAAGCACATGCGTTGGATTATCACATGAATGAGGATTAGATATAACCTAGTACTGCATAAACCCTAAGCTCACAAAAGAGGCATCAAAATTAGTAGTACTGTATTGTCAAACTCAGTCGGAGGCGTGGTACCCATCTCTGAATTTGCTGCTGTCGAGGCATCAAAGAGTTATTTTGTATTGAGAATTATCGCCCTTATTATCAGATCCTATATATTCACGGACGAGAAGGGCCCGTTGGCCGACACGCAGGGTTTAGGCACGAAAAAAGGAAAACTCGATGGGCATGCTTGGACGTTGCGGCGTCGTAGGCGTAGGTCTCGCTCGACGCCTCCTTCTTCCTCCATGTCCAATCCGTGGGAGGAAGGCCGCCCTTCGGTTCGGGCCAGGTACGTACGCCGGGCACCATCAGCATCACCATCCATCAGCCGCCGCAACTCTTCGATTTCCTCTCCCTTCTCCGCTGACGATCCATTGCCTTGGTGCAGGTCTTCCACTTCTCCCCGCAGCGCTGATCCATTGCGGTGGTGCAGGCCTTCCTCTTCCACGCGCTGGCTCGGCCTCATCATCGATCACCACCGCGGCCACCGCGGGAATCAAGCACTCCCAGTCCCTGGCCGGCTTCTTCTACACCAGCCAAAGCGAGGAGCGCTACCCAAGATCAGCTCTCCACTTCGTCAATGTCTCCAGGAGTACCCGCCCTTTCCTCTACCCTTCCTTCCCGTTCCTGCCCGATCGCCGGCGCCTCGATCTCCTCGACTGCTGCAACGGCCTCGTCCTCTTCCGCTGGTACGACGTCTCCACCACCGGAGACGACGAGTTCAGGTACGTCGTGTGCAATCCCCTCACGGAGGAGTGGGTGGCCTTGCCGGACCACGACCACGCCGCCGGCAAGGTGGGCACGGCGCGTTTGGGTTTCGATCCGGCCGCGCCTCCCCACTTCCACGTGTTCGTGATGCTGCTGGACGACGCGCACGGCTTCATCAGCGGAGTGGACGTGTACTCGTCGGAGACCGGTGGATGGATTCACAGGGAGAAGGGTTGGGACGTAGTAGATGTCAGGCTCGCCAATCCGACGTTAGCAACCGTCTTTATCGACGGCTATCTGTATCTCCGCACCCTCTGCGGCGAGGAGCGCCATGCTTGTATAGCCGCCGTGGACACGAAGGGAGAAACATGGTCCAACTTTGACACGCCCTGTGGTCAGTGGGCCGGTGACGTGTTTCTTGGTCTTATTCAGCAGTCACAGGGCCGCCTGCATTACGCCTGTATTAACAACGGAGTTGATGATGAAGAAGAAACTCAGCTGGGGGTTTACGCTCTAGAGGACCATGCCAACAGAGAATGGATATTGAAGCATAGAGTCGAGCTTTTCGGCATAGACGGGTTCCAAGGGGCGTTTGAGGGGGGCTTTGATTGGATTGGGATTCATCCTCAAGGTAACTTGATGTTCTTCGTTGCGGGGTCCGATATGAATACTATGTTAACGTGCTATGATATGGATCGTCGGAAGGCGACCATGGTCCGCAAACTTGGAGACGGCCAGCCACCATATCTGGCATATGTGCCCTTGTATTCAGAGTTAGAATCTCTACACATGTGACGTCTCGAGACGAGACCGACTTTATGTCAGCTCTAATGTTTATCTTTGCTTGGATTTGGTTCACGCGGCTTTTCTAATTGGAGTGCTCCAATGTCTCCATACTTTTAAGTATGGAGGAGCCATGCATGGTGGTTATGTATGGATTATGGAGGCAATTTGGACTGATTTCTCTTTGATTACTTATTCGATTTTACACTGAACTTTTGTTGCCTGTTTGACCGAAGGTACAATGAGCATTTTAGTTAAAAAAAATCATGATTGCAAAAATTTCATATCTCCAGTTTGCAGTTTGGTAAAAGTATAAAGCATCTTACTTCTGATGGTAAAAATACTTCAATTAATACGGTAATAACTTCTCTTTCCTGTCAAGTTTAAATAGAAAACGTTGCTAGCAGAACATCATCTACTTGTGCTTAGACATAATAATAATAATAATAATATTCAATCTTATGGGATAGAGCAGACTTCCCATGTTTGTGCTTAGACAATCGAACTGTACTGAAACTCAGCCGGAGGTGTGGTACCCATCTCTGAACTTGCTGCTGTTGAGGAGATGATCTGATTTCGGACCGAGAAACTCTTTCCATTCACCCCCGTTTCATAGGACCTGGTGCTGTAACTCATCAGCGGTCAAGCGCCACTCAACAATTCAACATGGTGGTTTGCCTTGTTCCTCTCGGACCACTACGATCAAAGCAGAGAAATTGTTTTCAGTTAACCTGCAACTGCAATTTATTTGCCAAAAAAAGGACAAATAATCGATACTGTAAAACTGTGGATGGACACGGTCTGACTCCTTTGCCCTTGGCAGTTTTTTTTTGAGAATTATTGTCCTTATTATCACATCCTATATACTCCCTCGTCCCGGTTTAAAGGACACAATTTGCAATTTTCTAGGTCCTAGATGTCCTCTAATTGATCTATTTAATAGTGGAAGAGAAACATGCATGAGAGGAGGTCACGTTGACCAACTCAGGGTTTAGGGCACGAAAGGGAAAACACAACAATGGGTATGTTTGGATGTGGAGGCGGCGGCGTAGGTTTAGGTCTCGCTCGACGCCTCCTTCTTCCGCCATGTCCAATTAGTGGCAGCCAGGCCGCCCTTCGGCTCGTGCCAGGTACGCGAACATCATCGCCATCTACCATCAGCCGTCGCAAGTCTCAACCACTTTCCTCTCCATTGTTCGCTGATCCATTGCGTTGGTTCAGGTCTACCGACCCTTCTCCCCGCAGCAGCGCTGGTGCAGGCTTTCGTCTTCTCCCCGCAGCGACATGGCGGTGATCACCGACGAACTTCTCCTCGAGATCCTCTCTCGCGTGGCCGCCAAATCGCTCTGCCGCTTCAGGTGCGCCTCCACACACTTGCTCGGCCTCATCGACCACAGCGGAGTTGATCTCTACTCGTCCGAGACCGGCAGATGGGTTTACAAGGAAAAGGGATGGATCGTCAAGAAGCGACCGAGGTCGCCACACTTGGAGAAGAGGCTCAGCCACCATATCTGCCATATGTGCCCTTGTACTCAAAGCTAGAATCTTGAAGCCTGTAAGTCAAGATGAGACCAAGATGAGACCGACTTTATGTGAGGTCCATCTTTGGTACTGCCCCCGTTCAAATATATACTTTGAGAAAATAGTCTGACTATAAATTTGGTTAATAAAATACAAATTATATTCAACAAAAATATACCATTAGATTTATATTTAAAATACGCTTTCAATGGTACAATTTTTGTGACATATGATTCATATATTGTTGACCAAATTTGGTTCGCCAGTTTTCTAATTGGATGGAGTGCTTTAATGTCTCCATGCTTTTAAGTTTGGAGCAATGGTGGTTCAGTATGGATTATGGAGGCAAAATTGGATTGATCTCTCTCTTGGATTAGTTATTCGATTTTACACTGCACTTTTGTTGACTGTTTGAGCGAAAGTACAATGACCATTTTAGTTTAAAAAAAAGTCACGATGAATATCATGCATGATTGCGCAAACTTCATATCTCCATTCTGCAATTTGGGAAAAGTACAAGCATCTTACTTGTGACGGTAGAAACACCTCGACGCACTGAACGCATTATCAGTTCCCTAGTGACAGGTTTTAAATAGAAAATGTTGCTAACAGAACATCATCTGGCTGTGCTTAGACATATATACTCCCTCCATTCAAATATAAGATATTTTAGCTTTATAAAATGAATATATCTAGACGTCTTTTAGTGTATAAGTTTACTTCCAACCTCTATGAACCTATACACTAAAAGAAGCCAAAGCTAAAACATTGTATATTTATGAACGGAGGGAGTACTATTCAATTTTCTACGATGGAGCGCACTTGTCATGGTGGTCTTACTTCTAGTCACAAGGTGCTTGTAATGCGGCAATTTGGTTACATTTTCTTCTAAGTAAATAACACTGGCGGTCACTAAACTTGTTTCGCATGTGCACTTAAATCACTCGTCTACAAAACTGAACTAACCGATCACTCAACTTGTATTTAGGAGCACCCGAGGTCACAAATGGATCTGATGGTCCTTTTGTACTAAATGTTTTGCAGATAACCCCTTTGCTGAAAATACAACAAAAACGATCGAACCAAACCGCACGATGGTCTCTCATACAGTATTGAATACATATTTCGTACTCACTGGTTTGGTGTACTGCTACATGATGCCCTCTTTGCACTGGTTTGATGTCCTGGCTAACTTGTCCTTGCTTTGAACTGTGAAAATTTCTTCATGTAAAATTATTTTGCTAGGCACTGAAACATATACTCTAGGTACCAACGAATCAAGCAATGTTTGCTTCTTCTTTTTTTTTTGATGCTGTGGCTGCAGCTCTTTCTGCTTCCCTTAGCTTGAAAACTATCAAGTTGAACTGTGATGTCATCTCAAGTTACAAGTCTAACCGTGATGCACCTCGGTTCAGATCTTAATTCGCCTTCAAAGATTGTAGTGCAAGTTTGTGATGCCCAAAATTCTAGGTTGAGATTCTTGCGTCAGTTTATGAAAGATTGCTTTTCTTCATGCCTTTGTCTTTTGTGCTGAAGTCTAACACAACTTCTGTATATTTTGCGACTCAAATTTTGGGCATTTAACATTATCTGCCGGGAGCAGGTTGTATTTTTTACAAGGGTGCTTAATGTGTTAAGCGTGTGGTGCTGATTACTTAGTTTGACCTTGGATTTGTGCACACCAGGCATGTCGATTTGTAAATGAATTATTCTTAGTCTATTTTTGGGTAGTTATCATTGTCTATTTGGTGCTAAATGCATTTTTACAAGGGCGCTTGACAAGTTAAGAATGCCTGATGTCATATCCGGTAACTCGAATGCGCTGGTGTAATACTGGATAGTTCCTATTTTTTGACAAGGTACAAGGTATGCACTTGCGTAGCTTCTTGGGATAACATCTGCACATGCACAGCTCGAGTCGTGGCAGAGCCACACACACACGCCAGCACTTGGCCTGAATGCTATTGAAGAGCAATGAAAGAAAAGGATGCGTACAAAAAGGCCTACATAGACTGTTCTTCAAATTCACGTCCGTGAGGCTTGATCAATTCGATACAGTAGTCGAGTATGGCCTGGATTAGGTACCCACGCCCATCAATGCAGTATGTAGCCCATGTGACGCCACATCCTGGTACTCAACAGATCCGTTTTCCAATCTAAGGCCGAAATCTTAAAATCGTTGCTTGCAGGCCCTCTCGCTGGACGGATGCAGTTGTTATTTTTGCCATATAAGAGCTGCACTTTTGGACAGAAAATTTCAAGACACGCCTGTTACAGTAATGCAAAAATAGAACATGCGAGCTGATACAATTTCCTCAAATGCCTAGGGCTGACATGAGTCAGCTTTGAGAAAATGAATTCTGAAATTTCAAGAGGAAATAGGACAGCAAAAAAGGGATCCATTAGGTAGCCATCTCAAAGCACATGTGTGGTGGAAGATGCATCCTATATGGTACTAGGGTAATGCAGCAGTTACAATTCTCGAAAAAGTAATGCATCCGTTGGTTAACATTTTTTTTCTTTTTTTGCACAATCGAACTGCGCTGGCTCTCCAGTTCGTCGACCAATGCTACTTCACATTGCTTCTTCTGATTCCTGATGTTCTATGATGCTAAAATAACAAGTGACTGCCGTGTAAGTGATCGAATGTACTGTTGTAAGAAAGTAGGATTGGTGGTCATACACAAGTAGGATTGATGTCATGAAATAGGGATATGATAGTGGTGAAGACACATGTATTAATAATTGAAGCTGACAATTGCACGCGTGCAAATTACTTGTTGACAACATAATTCCTGTACAATTGGCATCCTATAACTTGTAAGTGATTCAATGTACAGAAGTCATTGTAGAAAAACATTTCTAAATATTTTTTCTCGATGCCATGATCTCTCTTTGGCCTCTCCAAATGTGTAGTAATACCGGCCATCGTCTGACTTTACAAGGTTGTGAGTATTCGTTGTGAAACTAATTATGCAATCAAATAACTATACCATTCTACAAGCAGCTCTCCTCCAATCCCCGACTGTTCTACTTGTTCCCACCGTGCATGTTTGAGAAACTATTCCATCCTCTTATTAATTCAATGCCTACTATGTCAACTCTGCTACTCGTTTATTTGCGCATGCATATATACACAAGGAGAAATTGGTAGAAATAAATATCATGGCATATAGTTCGCTTGATCAACATAAACAAGTAGTTTAGGATGTATTCACCGAGATTTGAAAGACCATGGATCTATAAAGTATATGGATCATTTAATTTGCTATTGTATTACAGTAATATTTCTATTATAGAATAATAATATTTTTCAAGTCTTTCGTGTGTGAGAAAGTGATGGAGCTGGATATATAGACATTGTTGAGAGACCCAAGAAAGTTAATCATGCTTAAACTTTGAGTAATCTCTAGAATTGTAGCACAAATATTAAAGATATATTTACGGTGTTTTCAGGAGTAGGGGGCTATTACCCCCTTGACCCCTATGAAGCTCTTCCAATTTAAATAAGGGCCCCTTGGTGTTGTGTTGCCCTAGGGCCCTAAAAATCCATGGACCGGCCCTGGGCGCGACGTGTCATCTTTATCCTGAGGCGATGGAGGACATGTTGGATCATTTGGTGGAGGTGATGCGGTCGGCGCCACCGCAGACAAGCGATGAGATCGTAATGGGAAGGTGTTGGAGCACATCGATCTCCTTGAGGATCGAACATGAAGGCATGCCTCCATCGTGGGCATAAGTACCAGCAAAGGAAGACTTCACCACAAGTTCGTCGATCGGTAACTACCTTGACGGAGGATGTTATTTACTAGGCATGTGCGTTCGTTTGTGTAATTATTGGTATCGTTGTTTAGGTGCAAGGTATGTTGTCACAGATGGATCCATCTTTGGCGTCCTTTTATTATAAAATTGCTTTGGAAGGATTGCAGTTTATAGATGGTGGATAGCTCCACTCTCCATGCCCCGCCTCTTGTTCAGTTAGTTTCTATTACTAGAACAAGTGCGAGGCTTTGTAATGTACAACCAGAAGTTGATCTGTCATGAAGTTAAGAGGTGCTAAAGCGGCATAAGTCGGCATAAGTTGTTTGGAAGAGCTTTAGATTGCTATATTTTCTTTTCTTACGATAGTTTGATCAGCCAAAGCTTTACTATCAATGTGTAAACATTTGGACCGTGTGAATGTTTCTTTTTGGACTCCAGGTATACATAAGTTGCATTTCTTTGTACATGACATATACATATGTGATCTATCCCTCTTATTTGATCACCTTCTTTTTCATCAGGACCTGGTGCCTTATTCTTTTTCATCCAAAAACTACAAATTTTATCTCCCTCCATGGAAAAAGCCCTACCTAGTTGTTCCTTATAATAGGCATCTAACACATAAGGCATAGGGATGTCTAACATTACATTAATAACATTATCTATAGAACCAAACAACTTCTTATAAAATAAAGTAGCATAATTCGTGATATCCTCATCACCATCTGTATCCCCATCCTCTTGTTGTAAGGAAATAATTTTGTTCTTTCTTTTTCTATTACTCCATCCAAAATTCACTAACGTAAGACTTTTTAAATATTTCAAAGTGGACTAGATACACTCCAAATTGAGTGAACATATACACTAAACACATCTACATACATGTGTTTTAGAAAAAAGTTAAAACATCTTGCATTAGTGAACGGAGGAGTCCTAGCCTTAGACATGAAATAGGAAGTTAAAGCATCTCCATCTAACAACTCTCTCTCCTTAGCTCTCTCTAACCACAATCTCTTCCTCCTAGTAAATTTTATTAAGGATCTCAATTTTTTCTTTTGTAATATTACACTTTTCAGTAGATAAACCTACCAACTCACTTTCTATATCAATCTCATCTATCTCCTCAGACAACTTCTTTTTATGTTTCTTACATAACCAAACATAGTTTAAATTCCAGCCATTCAAAGTTTTCCTTAACATTCTACCATTTGTCTATCAACCTTTTACCAGAGAAGTAATCGTGCCAAACTTTGCTAACAACATGCACCTGATCATCCATAAGAAACCGACACAACTCAAACTTAAAGGGCCTAACCACTGCTTACCGTTTAGACCAAAAATCCAGCAACATAGGAGAATGATTAGAAATATTTCTAGCTAAAATTATAAATAAACATTAAAGGAAAATTTGATTCCCAAGATACAGAAACCAGAATCCTGTCCAATTTCTTTAAAGTGGGACTTTCTTGGTTATTAGACCTAGTACATAATTTTAATGAAATTCTAGTCCACTTATTGATAACTATAGGCTTATTACACTCACTAGCTTTGCGAATACAATTAAAATCACCCCTACCATAAAAAGGTAAAGTACTATGAGAGAAAACATGTTTGAGCTCTACCAGGTTTTTTCTTTATCTTTAGCATGTGGTCATGTGGAGCACCATAGATATTAACCACATTACAAAAAAACCATTTCTCTTATTTCTTACATATAATCTAATATGAAAAGCTCCTGTTTTTAGATTCTATGGCTATCTCACTGGTAACAACTTTAATTAAAAGCCAAAAGTTAGAAAAGGAGAGGTAGTAAGTCATGACAAGAGTGTTAACACCAGAATACCAGCATTGTGTGTTTCCGTATACATTGAGCATCGTCGACGATAAAGATCTGGGCACACTCTTTGTAAGCTGCCACAAGGCCATGACTCAACCAAACCTCACCTACACACCACTTATCTTGGCAACACACAAGAACTGTGTCACGACCACGAACATGCCCTCGCCTTCTTCTTCTTCTCGCTACTCCCCCTCAAAACCCCTCGTCTCTACAAATTCAAGCAAAGCTGCAGCCTTCCAGCTCACTACCACCACCTCCGTCGCCGCCCAGGAATCCTCGAACAACAGCCAGCAGCGCAGCATGGGTGACGCGGCCATTGCCGTCATGGAGGAGGAGGAGGAGGAGCACATCTTCAGGAGCAGGTTTCCGCCGGTTGCCGTGCCGGATGGCATCACGGTGCCGGAGTTCGTGCTGGCGGGCGCCGAGGCCTACGCCGACAAGGTGGCCCTCGTGGAGGCCGCGCCCGGTGGCCGGTCGTACACGTACGGCGAGGTGGCCCGGGACGTCGCGCGGTTCGCCAGGGCGCTGCGGTCCGTGGGCATCCGGAAGGGCCACGTTGTGGTGGTGGCGCTCCCGAACCTGGCCGTGTACCCCGTGGTGTCCCTGGGCGTGATGGCCGCCGGGGCGATCTTCTCCGGCGTGAACCCGCGCTCCCTCGCCGCGGAGATCAGGAAGCAGGTGGAGGACTCCGAGGCCAGGCTCGTGGTCGCGAACGAGGTCGCCTACGACAAGGTGAAGGACGTGGGCGTGCCGGTGATCGGGATCGGCGACCACGAGCGCATGCCAGGCACGATCGGCTGGGACGAGCTCCTGGCAGCCGCGGACCGCACTGGCCCGCCGATGGTCCCGCTGGAGCCGGTGCAGCAGTCTGACCTGTGCGCCCTGCCGTACTCGTCCGGCACGACCGGGGTGTCCAAGGGCGTGATGCTGAGCCACCGGAACCTGGTGTCGAACCTGTGCTCGTCCATGTTCGCCGTCGGGCCTGAGCTGCTGGGTCAGGTAGTGACGCTGGGGCTGATGCCCTTCTTCCACATCTACGGCATCACGGGCATCTGCTGCGCGACGCTGCGGCACAAGGGCACGGTGGTGGTGATGGACCGGTTCGACCTGCGCACGTTCCTGGGCGCGCTGGTGGCGCACTGCGTGATGTTCGCGCCCGTGGTGCCGCCGGTGATGCTGGCGATGGTGAAGAACCCGGTGGCCGACGAGTTCGACCTGTCCGGGCTGGCGCTCAAGTCCGTGATGACCGCCGCGGCGCCTCTCGCGCCGGACCTCCTGGCGGCGTTCCAGAGGAAGTTCCCCGGCGTGCAGGTGGAGGAGGCGTACGGGCTGACGGAGCACAGCTGCATCACGCTGACGCACGCGGGGGAGGACCCGGAGAAGGGCCACATCGCGAAGAAGAACTCGGTGGGGTTCATCCTGCCCAACCTGGAGGTGAAGTTCGTGGACCCGGAGACCGGGCGGTCGCTGCCCAAGAACACGCCCGGGGAGCTGTGCGTGCGGAGCCAGTGCGTGATGCAGGGGTACTACCGGAAGAAGGAGGAGACGGAGCGCACCATTGACGCCAAGGGCTGGCTCCACACCGGCGACGTCGGGTACATCGATGACGACGGCGACGTCTTCATCGTCGACCGGATCAAGGAGCTCATCAAGTACAAGGGGTTTCAGGTACAGATCGGTGGAGATCGCAGTCTCTGTTCTGTTGATGTCTTCTTATGCAGAGGTGGAATGTGTTGGTCTTGCAGGTTGCTCCTGCGGAGCTGGAGGCCATTCTCCTGTCCCATCCTTCGGTCGAAGATGCGGCCGTCTTCGGGTAAGCAGCGACCGATCAACCCAATTGTTTGTGCTGATTTTGGGAGACAAAGTATGAACACATCAGCATATTGTGCCTCGTGTGTTGCTGCATGATGCAGACTGCCGGACGAAGAGGCCGGCGAGGTGCCGGTGTCGTGCGTGGTGCGGCGGAGGGGCGCGGAGGAGAGCGAGGCGGACATCATGGAGTACGTGGCGTCGCGGGTGGCGTCGTACAAGAGGCTCCGGACGCTGCACCTCGTCGACGCCATCCCCAAGTCGGTGTCCGGGAAGATCCTGCGGAGGCAGCTCAGGGACGAGTTCATCAAGATGGCCAAACCGCCAGCTCCTAAATAATGACGATTATTGGGATTGGAATATCTACTATGTCTGCCGGTTGCTAATTTCTTCCTAGCATACAAGCCCAATTAAGAACAGCAAGTATGATGGCATGTATACAGTAACTGTTGGGATTTATTCTTACGAACTTTACATGTGGTAGTATGACCCAAAGAATGATGGACACTGAGGTTTCCAGAGACGCGGAAATACCAACTCCTACGAAGTGTAACAAACGATGTCAGTATGTGATAAAAAAAAGACAGTGAGATGTGGCTGCAGCCATGTAAAACTGCTCTGGAACTTCAAAAGGATGTGGACATTTCACAAGTTACATCAGACTGCGAATGCTCAAAAATGGAATAGTTGGGACCTGGTGCCATGCATCCCGTGGTGACAGCCAACGATCCCAGTCGTCTGTGGAGCAGCAAAAGACTGATCCATGATCGTCGAGATGCCAAAACCTGAGATGCGTGGCACCATCTCCTTGTTCAGCAATATATTGCTCTCTAAATATCTCGATGAGATTACAGGGACACAGTCATGACCAACATATGCTAGACCATGGACAGTTCCAAGAGCTATGTTATAGCGTATACTGCAGTCCAAACTTGGCGTCCCAATCCGATGCAGAACATCATAAAGGCTACCATGTTCCGTATAAAGTCATAGAGTATTAACACACACACTCCCCTCTCAACCAAAATTCTTTCAGCTTTATCAAGTTCCTATGCCCAATTTTTACCTAGCGTCTTCAGTTCTCTGATCATGCTTTTATAAGACCCGCTGTGTGCGGGAATTACAAGCTTCTTTAGACTATCTCTAGCAGATACCACATATCTACTGGTTCGTAAAATTTCGGTCTAATATATCGCGGTCAAAAAATGGCCTTTTTACATACCACAAAACGGCTCGTAACGCAATTTTTTTTTGCGGTTTCCCGCATCGAGGCTCATTCATCCCGCATATATAAGCTGCATGCGGGATACCGCATCCATTTTCCCTTTCTCCCCCGGCCAAAAACCCTTGCCGCTGCCCGCATTCGTGTCCGATTCCGACCGACTCCACCGACGAAAAGCACATCACCGCCGCCAACCTCCGTGTGCACCCCCCTCTTGCCATGGCCGGCCAATCGAGATGCAATTTGGGCGCTGCCGGTGCCGCTGCCGTCCGAGGAGGAGGAGCTCCGGGCTGCGAGCTCGCCCACCGCTGTCGTCGGTGGAGGGGGAGCGCGAGCGCGTCCCTGTGTAGGGACACGGCGTCGGCGCCCGTGAGCGCCCCCCTCTCCCCCCCCATTTTCGCCTGACGATGCCGCGAACGAGGCAGAAGAGCTGCTGCTGACAGATATGTGCACTCTGCCGCCGGTCGTCCGCAAGCCTGCTATCAACGACGAGCAGGAGGCGGTCTTGCTCACTAAGGCCAAGTACCACTCGATGTGCACCACGGTCATGTAGATCGTGCAACGCCGAAAGCGCCGCCGCGACACGCGCAGGGCGGAGAAGCGCGAGTTTCTCCGTGTCTATCGCGTCTCCCTCCGCGAGTACATGGGGTGGATCAAGGACCAGGAAGCCCACTTACCCTGACACGTACTCCATGACGGATGACTTCGGCAACGCCAAAACCGATGAGGAGTAAGCGCGCCGCAGCCACCATTTATGATCAGGTGAGTAGGTACCACCGGCAAAGCTCCATACATGCTAGGTTAAGTCTGGATGCAGGACGCGGCATCGAATTCTACTGAACTTTCAATGTAGATCTAGATGATCAAAACCACCTCTATGTAATCTAGCGCCAATGTGTGATGATTTTTAAATATGCAGTTTGGATTTAGTGCATCTGTTTCGTCCCATATTTTTCCATACCGCAAATTATATTCCTGATTTACCATATCCGCCTTTTACAGTACCGCGATATGCAGTATCTGCTAGAGATGCTCTTATTCCATATGTTTTCCCTGAACTCAATTTTGCCTTGTAGACAGCCCATGATAACCTCTACCTACGACATACTTGTCATCAAAGTATCACTTCTATAACCTCATTTTTGTCTTCGTATTGTGAGTTAATGTGACGGGATTCACTAACTTGTGTGTACCACTCCTTCATTAATTTACTTTAATCTGAATTTCGCTACCATTTTGAACACGACACAATTGCCTAGGGTTGGGGGCGTAGATGGCACTGAATACACCCTATCAGTTGAAATTTCCGTGTTGAAATTTTTTATGGACTATAGATCTGTGTCAATATCATGTACACAAATAAGCTTGAATTGTAGTTGCTGAGAGTTAGTTGATCGTTGTTACTTGTTTACTAGTATAACTTCACGTGCAAACTTTTTTGTTTAAAGTAACTACCAATAACATGTGTCGTCCAATATTTTTTGGGATAGTCATTGTCATGGATTTATTTTATACATGTTCTTATTATTGCTAACAACCGAATTAATAGAGTCCAGTAACAGAGTCAACAACAAAAGACAATAACCCAATAACAAAAGACAAGATGCATGAAAAGACAACAACACAAGACAAAGCCCAACAAAAAGAAAGAGTAACCGTGTCACTAAAACGAAAGTATCCCGATGGAGTTAACTTGTACCGAATGACCATCTTTGTGAGGGTTTCACTACTAGAGAAAAGCCTATTCGAGGCACACCATAGAAGTCATTTGAGGCGCATAAGCCCGTGCTGCTAGTATTTTTTACCCAAGGCGCATCTCGTATACCTAGGATATGCGAGATAATATGCGCTTCACATATCCAGGGTATACAAGGCGCATACCAGATGCGCCTCGACTATGTCTAGAAGATGCGCCTCGAGTATTACTGACATATGCGCCTCTAATAGCTTTACAAATGCGCCTCAAATAGCATTTTTGAATTTTAAATTTTACAGAACCACAATACAGTCTAGAATACACAGTACACATGTATTATACTGTCCAGAATATAGTATAAATAGCACATAATTTTCAGAAAGTTGCAATTGGCCAAAACATAGTATAGAACCAACACGAATACAAGAACAACACACATCAACTTGAATTAATCCGCGACATACGAGAGTTCACATCAACCAATTAGTACATCACACACAACACTAAGTTCACATCTCTCGGGGACCGAGTACAAGTTCACCTTGCTTCGCTAAGTCATGAATGTCCTGTTGTCACCCTTTTTAGCTAAGTGTTCATCTATCTCCTTGTTGCGCGATGGATTGCCACCGTAGAAGAGGACGCGGCGGTGCTCGGGGTGCTCCTTCTTACAACCTGTCATATACAGCAAAATAAACATAAATACAAATACACGCGATGATTTAGGTTCACTGTATTTTCAGAAGTTCAAGCACATGTCCAGAAAACCAAGGAGCAAACAAAAATAGTACACATGTTATAAACTACTATCAAGGAGCAAACAAAAATATGATCAACTGATTGCCAGAATACTACAGGTTGCATATAAAAAAGGTCAAGCATGCTACCATTTAGAGAGAGATGGGTGATCGTTGCTGAGAGCATAATGGGATAGCTACTGCATTGGTAGAGAGAGAAATGCCTAATATATGCTAGCAGCAGTCCAAAAGCATGCATGGGTGAAGTGATAGATGCCTCAAAATAGAATAAAGGCACAATTGCCATTTTTGGCTGCATTTACTTATCACTGTTATTTTCATTTGGCTGAAGTGCTAGTGAGAATGTTTGAACTATGCACCGTTCTACTTATGTGTGCATGCTCTTGTCCATAGGTGTTCTTGTATGTCAATAAAAGCTAGCACACTCTGCGTCGACATTTTATTCCCAGCTATGGAGACCAAGTTTTACACAAGGAGAAGCAATGCAGAGGAGGAAAGGAAGGCTGCTAGGGGACTTGAGAAGTTGGGTGAGATAGCAATGCCAGATGATCCAACAATAGTAGAGCATGAATCCATTTGCCAAGGTTTGTTCAAAACAAATGCTCCTTTGCCTAAATAAGTTCCATCAAGGTTGCTTCGTGAGCTCAAATCAGCTAGTTCATTGTTATTTATTAAAAAGGCATTGAGTATTGCAAAGATAGGATAAACATGCTGAAGAAGAAGGTGAAGTTTGGTGAAGGCAACAGGTAGAAGAAAAAGGGCAGTTTGTTCTATGAATAAAATACAACTATTAGAGTTGTAGTAGTACTTGTATGTGCTTGTAGCAGGATGCATGAACTCTATTTATGTGCTTGTGATAGGATAATGTGTATGTGTTTGTAGCAGGATGAACTATGAATAAAATACATTGCTAGTAGAAAATGGTGCAGGTCCGATCCACCGACTGCCCCAAATCAAGCCAAATCCTCTTAATCCAAGTGTTCCTAGGTTCGTTCTGCTATAATGGAACCATCCAATTAAATACACATATATTATGTAAATCCTAAGAGTAAAGCTGCATAGTGTTATAGCTAATTCAGTTCTCTTGGTACTCCTTCGATGATCTAGAAATAATATCTCAAGTTTACATACAAGCTTATCCTTCAGAACTCACAGGGGGTGAAGAAAAAAATGAATATGTCTAATGCATCCCGAACTTAGCAGACGACAACGGCCTACGGTCCTACATTTCTGTAGGCTGCATTGCTTGCTTAAACTGGTGTGCTGCTGACCTAACATGAATGAAAATGTTGGTTCGATCGGGAGGGTGGAACGAACAGATCGATCTAGCATGGGGAGGAGGAGCATAATTTTTCCTTAGAAGTTGGGGAAAGCGTGAGTGAGATCAGATCATAGCCAGGCCAGGCAGTCTATGAACTGCACGGACGTACTCTATTACACGTGCCTAGCTGGTCCGTTAAGAGTTGAGATAATGACGATGATGGACATTGTCATGTTCTGTCAACACCCGGATTTTTAATCCCAGATGCCTGTTATGCCATACATCGCAATCTCAGGATTATCATTTTTGTGAGACGTAACAAATTGGTACCATAGTTCATCGTCCATTACAAACCATAATTGTAAGACCCCACCTTTATAAGGTAAAGGTCTCTATGACTGCAATGCTAGTCCCTGGATCAATTGCTAACATCCACAGTTTAAGATGAAGTACACAGATATAAAGGTCTTTATTACATTGTCATTCCAGATATAAACATAGTCTTTTACAACTCCATAGCCAAAGGCTTAATACAAGAGTTCACAACATAATGTAAATAACTAAGTCTTCATCTTCATGTGCCACATGCAAGCATGTTGAGTGTAGACTCATAACCCTAATCTCCGTCAGAGTAACCTGCAACATCATAAGTTAGAGCCATAGTGGGTCAATACATTTGGAAGAGTATTGGCAAGTGATACCATAGTAGAATAGTAGTTTATAACATCTATATGAATTTGGCTAAGTGTAGCTTAGGCTTGTTTTGCTCAAAATAGGTTTTTCTTATCAGTTGAAAACACTAAGTTTTTGTTTGACAAATCACCCAAGGAACCACCTATAGACATTGGTGAACCTTTAACCCTTGTTCAACCACAAGTTTTTAACTTAGAAATTGGGATGAGGAGATCCTTGATAGCTTCAATGTCTTGATGCTCAAATTGTCCATTGCCGAGGACACGGCTAAGTACTTAGGTTTTTCCTTCTCAAGAGGTGGTGCACTTTCCCCACAAGACTCGACATGCATCGAGACGATATCTTTCAGAAGCCTTTCCTTAGACCAAATGGACGTGTTCCATCCTATCACCTACCATCATCTGTCCATCTGGCTAAGTTATTGCAACATATATGATCAAGGCAGAGTCCATATGCCATGTGGTTGCACTAGAAGCTTCTAAACACTAAATATCTTAAATCCCTTTGTTCCTGGGTGGCTTTCCATAAGTGTGATACACAAGGTAGACCATATACATGGGCCTTGTGTAACCACTCAACATAACCCAATCATACCATTCCACCTAGGTGATTCATTCACTTAGTTGTTTTATTAAGCAAAAACATAAGTCAAAGACTTAGCAAAAATTGCCATAGCATGTATATAATCCACCCTTGTTTGCTACTAGCTAGGCTAAGCATGATAATATATCAAGTATCTTAACTTAGAGAAAATTCTACCAAGACTACAACTACTAGGGTTTCCCAAGGCATAGCATATAGATACTTAGCAAAATTTTCATGCAAGCCCTATTCAAAATATCACTAGTGCATAGTCAAAAATAATAGGACAAAAATCATGAAGCACCACTTGCCTTGGTATACCTTCTATCACAGAACCGAAGGAAAAGTGTTTGTCGCAAAGAACGGTTCCTTTCTTGAGAAGGAGTTTCTCTCGAAAGAAGTGAGTGGGAGGAAAGTAGAGCTAGACGAGGTTATTGAACCTTCTCTTGAATTGGAGAGTAGCGCAACACCTGAAATTGTTCCAGTGCCGCCTGCACCAACGATAGAGGAAGCTAATGACAAGGATCATGAAGCTTCGGACGATGCTGCTACTGAACGTCGCAGGTCGACAAGGTCGCGTGCCCCTCCTGAGTGGTACGGCAACCCTGTCTTGACTGTCTTGTTAGTAGAAGACAGTGAACCTACGAACTATGAGGAAGCGATGATGAGCCCAGACTCTGAGAAATGGCTAGAAGCCATGAAATCCGAATTGGGATCCATGAGCGAAAACCAAGTATGGACTTTGGTGGACCCTCCTAGCGACCGAAAGGCCGTTGAGTGCAAATGGATCTTCAAGAAGAAAACGGACGCGGATGGTAATGTTACCGTCTATAAAGCACGGCTTGTTGCGAAAGGTTTTCGACAAGTTCAAGGTGTTGACTACGATGAGACTTTCTCTCCCGTAGCGATGTTTAAGTCCATTCGGATTTTATTAGCAATTGCTGCGTTTCATGATTATGAAATATGGCAGATGGATGTCAAGACTGCTTTCCTCAATGGCAACATTGATGAAGAGTTGTATATGATGCAACCCGAAGGTTTTGTCGATCCTAAGGATGCTGATAAAGTATGCAAACTTCAGCGTTCCATTTATGGACTGAAGCAAGCATCTCGGAGTTGGAACCTTCATTTTGATCAAGTGATCAAGAGCTTTGGATTTGTTCCAAATTGCTATGAAGCTTGTATCTACAAGAAAGTGAGTGGGAGCTCGGTGACATTTCTTGTACTATATGTGGATAACATATTGATTATTGGAAATGACATTAACATGCTTAACAAGGTGAAGAGTTATTTGAACAAGTGTTTTTCAATGAAAGACCTAGGTGAAGCTGCTTATATATTGGGCATCAAGATCTATAGAGATAGACAAAGACACCTGATAGCTTTAAGCCAGAGTACATACCTAGACAAAGTTCTGAAAAGGTTCAGAATGGATAAGGCAAAGAAAGGTTCAGTGCCTATGTTGGCAGGTAAGATATTGAGCAAGGCTCAGTGTCCAGCTACGGTAAATGATAGGGAAGCTATGAGCAAAGTGCCTTATGCCTCGGCCATAGGTTCCATCATGTATGCCATGTTGTGTACTAGACCGGATGTGTCCAATGCTCTTAGTTTGACGAGCAGATATCAAAGTGATCCAGGAGTGGAACACTGGACAGCCGTGAAGAACATCCTAAAGTACCTAAATAGGACTAAAGAAATGTTCTTAGTCTATGGGGGTGATGAACAACTTGTCGTAAAAGGTTACATCGATGCTAGTTTTGACACCGACAAGGATGATTCTAATCTCAGACAGGATACGTGTATATTTTGAATGGAGGAGCTGTGAGCTGGAGATGCTGCAAGCAAAGCGTGATCGCGGTATCTACAGTAGAAGCGGAATACATGGCTGCTGCAGAAGCGTCAAGTGAAGGAGTTTGGATCAGGAACTTCATCACTGAGCTTGGCGTGGTTCCAAGTGCATTGGACCCACTGGAGATATTGTGTGACAACACTGGCGCCATAGCACTCGCTAAGGAACCAAGATATCATCCAAAGACCAAGCATATCAACCACAAGTTTCATATAATCCGAGATTATATAGCAGATGAAGATCTGAAGATCAGCAAAGTACATACAGATCTGAATGTCGCAGATCCATTGACTAAACCTCTTCCATGTGTAAAACATGATCAGCACCTCAGTGCCATGGGTGTGAGATTGTTGCCAGATGTAAACTAGATTATTGACTCTAGTGCAAGTGGTAGACTGTTGGAATTATGCCCTAGAGGCAATAATAAAGATGTTATTATTATAATTCTTGTTCATGATAATGTTTATATTCCATGCTAGAATTGTATTAAGCGGAAACTTTAATACTTGTGTGGTTTGTGAACAACACCGTGTCCCTAGTACGCCTCTATGGACTAGCTCATTGATTAATGATGGTTAAGGTTTCCTAACCATGTACATGAGTTGTCGATTAATAATGAGATCATATCATTGGGAGAATGATATGGTGGACAAACCCAAACTAAGCGAATCAATTAGATCGTGTCATCGTGTTTGTCTTTGCAAAGTTTTTCTTATGTCAAATATTGTATTCCTTAGACCATGAGATAATACAACTCCCTGGTATCGGAAGAAAGCTTTGAGGTCATCAAACGTCATCCTATGAGAGGGTGATCATAAAGGTGTCTCTCAGGTGATCGGAAAGTATCTGTTGGGTTGTATGTATCGAGATGGGATTTGTCCCTCCCAAGTCGGAGAGATATACTTCGGGCCCACTCGGTAATCGATATCAACACCGCTTGCAAGCATGTGGTTAAGGAGTTAATCACAAAGTGATATCGGATTACGGAATGAGTAAAGTACTTGCTGTGAACGAGATTGAACTAGGTATGACGGTACCGACGATCGAGTCTCGGGCAAGTAAAATATCGCGAGACGAAGGGAATATATATATGGGATTGATTGAATCCTGGCATCGTGGTTCATCCGATATGATCATCGATGAATGTGTGGGAGTCAATATGGGTTTCCAGACCCCGATGTTGATTATTGATAGAAGATCATGTTTGCATATTCTCGAACCCGCAGGGTCACACACTTAACGTGTCTCGACGCTAGGATAGATTGGATAATTGGTTTATGAGTTTTTGTTCGGAGTCTCGGATGGGATCCGGGACATCACGAGAGGTTCCGGAGTGGTCCGGAGAATAAGATTCATATAAGGCAGTGCAGTTTTTGGAGTTCGGAATTGTTCTGGGTTAATCGGTATTGTACCGGAAGCTTCTAGAACCTTCTGGAAGGGGACCAACGTGGCCACACCTTCCGGGAGGGGGCATGGGCCTATGAGGGAGTGCCCTGGCCGCATTGGGCCAGGGGTACAAGGCCCCATAGGGCCCAACCGGCCAGCTAGGGTAAAACCCTAACTAGACCTTCTAGAAGGGGGGGTTTCCTTGCCCCCCACTCCTCCTCCTTGTGGCCGCCGGTTTGGACTTGGGGGAGGGGCTAGGGAAGCTGCCCACCCCTCTATATAAAGAGGTCTGGGGGCGCACCACCGTCCCCCACACCTTCCCCTCAAGCCAGTCGCCCTGCTGCCCTCCTCTCTCTCCCTCCCGACTGCGTGTAGGCAAAGCCCTGCTGCAGAAACTCTCCACCATATACACCACGCCGTCGTGTTGTAGATCCAATCCGTCTCTCCACCATACTTGCTGGACCGAGGAAGGAGGAGACGTCGGGGTGCTACACGTGTGCATCTCACGGAGGCACCACCACTTGTGGTGCTAGATCGGATCGGATCGCGAGGAGGAGAAGCGAGTACGACTACATCACCCACGTTCTGACGAACGTTCCGCTGTGCGAATCTTCAAGGGTATGAAGACCAATCTCTCTCGTTGTTTGCATCTCCTAGATTAGATCTTGGCTTTCCCTCTGTTTGCATCCGTAGAAAATTTTGATTTACTATGCCGCGAAACCCTTCAGTTAACACGAATTGATTCGAGAATCAATCGGCCAGTAACGGGCGGCGATGACGAGTCTGTGGGCGTTGATTTAGGAAGAAGGGGTGGCATGGCTACGGGGCCAGCATGTCAGTGAGGGGGGGTGCGCGGGTGCGGGGTGAGAAACATAGGGGTGAGGGGGGGGGGGTTCCCGGGTGCGCTGCGAGTTGGGCCGTGGGGGTGGGCTGAGCCGTTTGGCTGGTTTGCTCCTATTTTTTTTTGTTCCTTTTGTTTTTCTTTTTCTAATTTGAATTTCTAAATAAGATTTGAAAGCTCAATTCAACTCCAAATAAATTCAAATTTCCACCAAAATTTTGTGAGACCATTCTAGTGTCCAAGAGTGGGTTAAACACATATATTTACTCAGAATCACTTTGACCCTTTGAAAATAAAACAAAAACCATGCCCCATATGATTGATAAAATGGGTATAAAGATGGTTTTGTTTGAATTCAAACTTTGAGAATTTTTGTGCTAGCTCTAAATGCTTTGACAATATGAATGCAATGCATGCTTTTACAAATCATGATTTTTGGGATGTTACAAATCTAACCCCCTTAAGATGAATCTCACCCTCGAGATTCGGATTGGCTAGCAAATAGGTGAGGGTGATCTTTCTGAAGGTCATCTTCTCTTTCCCAAGTGGCTTCATCTTCGGAATGATGGTTCTGTGAACTTTGCAGAATTTGATAGTCTTGGTACGAGTAACTCTTTGTGTAGACTCGAGGATTTTGATAGGTTTCTCCTCGTAGGTGAGATCACTCTCCAACTGAACCTCTTCCAAGGGTATAATATCCTTCAAAGAAGTTTCTTCCATCTCCGGATGGCATTTCTTCAACTGACTCACATCAAACACATTGTGAACAACAGACAGAGACTTAGGCAATTCAATCTCATAAGCCACTTCTCCTTTGCGACTTAAGATTTTGAATGGTCCAACATATCTTGGTGCCAACTTTCCTTTGATCCCAAATCTCTTCACACCATGGAGTGGTGAGACTCTAAGATAGGCTCTATCACCTACCTCATAGGTGACCTCTCTATGCTTTGGATCTGCGTAGCTCTTCTGTCAGGACTGTGATATCTTCAATTTGTCCCTTACTAATCTGACTTTCTCTTCACCTTCCTTAATCAGTTCCGGTTCGAATAAATTTCTTTCTCCTACACCACTCCATAGCAATGGCGTAGTACACTTCCTTCCATAGAGAAATTCAAACGGTGCCATCTCAATGCTGGCTTGATAGTTGTTATTGTAAGAGAATTCTGCATAAGGTAGACTTTCATCCCAACTATCACCATAGTCTAGGGCACATGCCCTCAACATATCCTCCAAAATCTGATTGGTTCTTTCTGTCTGTCCATCAGTTTGGGGGTGAAAAGTTGTGCTGAACTCTAATCTTGTTCCCAATGATTCATGAAGTTGTCACCAAAAATGCAAAGTGAACTGAGTTCCTCTATCAGACACAATACTCTTGGGTACTCCATGCAGACATATAATCCTGTTCATATAGATCTTGGCTAACTTAGCACTTGTATATGTAGTCTTCACGAGTATGAAATGAGCCACCTTAGATAGGCAATCTACAACAACCCAAATAGAATCATATCCCGATCTAGTCCTTGGCAGTCCGGTGATGAAATCCATACCAATCTTGTCCCACTTCCAATCAGGAATAGGTAGTGGTTGTAGTAACCCTGCCGGTTTCGGATGTTCCACTTTTACTCGACTACACACATCACACAAAGCAATATGTTATACAATGTCTTTCTTGAGGTTATTCCACCGGAATCTTTCCTTCACATCCATGCACATTTTGGTGTTACCCGGATGAATGGAATATGATGAGTTGTGTGCTTCTTGCAGAATCAATTTCCGAAGTTCCGGATCTTGTAGAATACAGATATGTTTTCCATACCATAAAGTACCCTGTTCATCTTCATGGAATCCTTTAGCTTCCCCTTTGCTAATTTTTCCTTTAATCTCTTCAATTTCCTTGTCCAACTTTTGGGATTCTTTGATCTTGTCCAACAATGTGGGTTGAACATCCAGTGATATGAGATGTCCTTCAGGTACTATTTCCAATCTGAGATCTTTGAATTGGGCACACAGATCATCAGGAAATTCTCCTTTAGTAAGGCCATTCACATAAACCTTACGGCTTAAAGCATCGGCTACAACATTTGCTTTACGAGGGTGGTATTACAAGCTCAAGTCATAGTCTTTGATGAGCTCAAGCCATCTTCTTTGCCTCATATTGATTTCCTTCTGAGTGAAGATATATTTCAGACTCTTGTGATCTGTGAACACTTCACAACGTTTTCCCAAAAGATAATGTCTCCATGTTTTGAGTGCATGGACAACCGAGGCTAACTCTAAATCATGAGTAGGATAATTCACTTCATGAGTTTTGAGTTGTCTCGAGGCATAAGCCACAAATTTCTCTTGTTGCATCAAAACTCCACCTAATCATTGGTGAGATGCATCACAATAGACTTGGAAATCCTTCTCCAAATCTGGCAGACATAAGACTGGTGCTGACACTAGTCTCTTCTTCAATTCTTGGAAACTGACTTCACATACTTCAGTCCAATCAAACTTCTTTTCTTTCTTGAGTAACTCTGTCATTGGCTTAGCTACCTTTGAGAAATTCTCAATGAATCTTCTATAGTATCCTGCCAGACCAAGGAAAATACGAACTTCTTTCACTGACTTGGGAGATTCCCACTCAGTTACAGCTGACACCTTTGCGGGATCGACAGCTATACCATCTCCCGACACAATATGTCCGAGAAATCCAACTTCATTCAGCCAGAATTCACACTTACTAAACTTGGCATACAGCTTGTGCTCCTTGAGCTTATCAAGTATTAAACGCAAATTCTCTTCATCCTCTTCTTTGCTCTTGGAATAGATCAAAATGTCATCGATGAATATGACAACAAATTTGTCAAGAAACTCCATGAACACCTTGTTCATCATGTTCATGAAATAGGCTAGTGCATTTGTCAAACCAAATGGCATCACGGTGTACTCATACAAACCATACCTAGTGGTGAAGCAGTCTTAGGTATGTCTTGCCCTCTAATATTTAGCTGAAAATAGCCTGATCGGAGATCAATCTTTGAGAACACACAGGCTCCTTTCTAGCTAATCAAACAGATCGTTGATTCTTGGCAAATGATATTTGTTCTTGATAGTCACTTCGTTGAGTGAACGATAGTCTATGCACAACCTTTGACTTCTATATTTCTTCTCAACAAACAGAACTGGTGCACCCCAAGACGAAGAACTTGGTTGAATAATCCTTTCTGCAACTGTTCTCCAAGTTGTTTCTTGAGTTCTTTCAACTCATCAACTGACATCTTGTAGGGTCTCTTTGCTATTGGCCCAGATCCTGGAAGCAAGTCAATGAGAAACTCTACATCTCTATCTAGTAGCATTCCAGGCAATTCTTCTAGAAACACATCCAGATACTCTCTCACAATTAGCACACTGTCTATGCTAACCCCCTTAAGAGAATTTAACTTACTCCCTTTAGATTCAAAATTAGACTTGAACCTAATCCGTTTCTTATCCGGGGTTGTGAGTGTGACAGTACGATTGACACAATCTAGTACTCCTTCACACTTAGTCATCTAATCCATGCCCATAATAACATCCAATCCTTGGGAATCTAGGATTATCAGACTAACTGGAAACTTATACTTTCCAAATTCTATCACTAGATCATGACATCCAAAGTTCACTATCATCTCTCCACCGGGAGAGCTTACTTTTATTAGACCCCCAATCGTTTCAGTTGGAAGTACATTTTTATCAACAAATGCTCTTGATATGAATGAATGTGATGCGCCGGTATAAAAAAGAACAAGTGCTAGAAAAGAATTAAGCTTGAACTTACCAGCCATAGCATTAGATTCCTCATAGATTTCCTCCACATTCATGTGGTTTACTTGTCCCTTCTGGAATGGGTTGGGCTTGTTGGATCCTTCAACTTTATTTTCTGGGCATTCATTTGTAAAACAACCCAGTCTTCTTGCATTTGAAGCACTCAACCTGACTGATATCTCTTTTAGCAGGCTGACCTCCATTGCCATTTCCACTGTGGTGGCTCTTATGTCCACTCTTGTGGTTATTGTATCTATCATTATCATGACTGCGGTGGTGCTTGCTATCATGGTGACGGTTGCTGTTGTGGTGATTGTTATATTTCCCAAACTTGTGGGATCCATATCCTCCACTATCATCACCATGGGAGTGCTTGTGAGACGATCCCGAGCTGTGCTTATCAAAGTTGTGCTTTCTCTTTCTGCTCTCCACCTGTTTCATCTTGATTTCCAAGATGGTGGCTTTGTTGCATAGTGACTGATAAGTTGGGACATATGCAACAGAAAGCTGCAAGTTCAACTCATCATTCAGTCCCTCAAGGAACTTCTCCCTTCTCTTGGCATCTGTGTCAACTTCATCTGGCGCATAGTGTTCCAGATTGTTAAACTCCTCAGTGTACTCCGCCACACCGTGATGACATTGTTTCAGGTTGTGGAACTCTGTATTCTTCAAGTTCATGACCCCTGATGAGATGTGGGAGTGCGGAAACCATCCTCAAAGATAGCCCATGTCACATCCTCAATAGGAGTGGTGATCTGAAAATTGTCCCACCATGTGGCTGCTGGTCCTTCAAGCAGATGTGCTGCAAACCTGACATTTTCTTCATCAGTACAGCCCATAGTGACTAAGTCCTTGTTCACTGAACGTAACCAGTCATTGGCTACCATTGGATCAGTGGTTCCCGAGAACTTTGCAGGCCTCAGTCTAAAAAATCTGGTGAGCATGTCAAATGCAGGTGGGTTGTTCTGATTGTTTTTTTATTGTTGTTGTTGTTATTCTGATTTTGATTTGCCATGAACTGGGTCATCATCTGCATCAACTATGCTTGAGCTGTCATCAGCTCCTGCATCTCGGGATTGACGTTATTGTTATTGTTTTGGTTGGGATTGGCACGATAGGGAGGCATCTGTGGTTTCAATAAGGATAAGGAATGAGATAACCCATAGATGCCTAACATGCACAATACATCACATAGTAACAATCACAATAACCAATCTCAAAATAACCCACCTGATTGTTCTGATTGTTTTTTTATTGTTGTTGTTGTTATTCTGATTTTGATTTGCCATGAACTGGGTCATCATCTGCATCAACTATGCTTGAGCTGTCATCAACTCCTGCATCTCGGGATTGATGTTATTGTTGTTGTTTTGGTTGGGATTGGCACGACAGGGAGGCATCTGTGGTTTCAATAAGGATAAGGAATGAGATAACCCATAGATGCCTAACATGCACAATACATCACATAGTAACAATCACAATAACCAATCTCAAAATAACATAGAGTCTGAACGACATAAACAACAGGTTTTTGAAAAAGTAAACACACAATAGCAAGCCATCCACATGTTGGATGGTCATTGCGACTCAATAATCAAAGTATGATAGATAAAAGATAGTCGAGTAGTCTACACTACTCCTCCATGTCGACCTCCACGTCAACAAGATCAAGACTTGCTGTCTCCATGGCGGCCTTGTACTCCTCTACACTAGTGGTCAAGGCCTCGACCTTCGCACGGAGAGCTCTCTTTTGTGAGTGCAGGCTCTCAATCACTCTCTGCTGGGTCTCAAGCTCGAAGTCCTTGGCCTCTATCTCAGCCTTCATGTCCTTGATCTTCTTGTTTCTGTCTTGGACCCTCTTCTCCTGATTCTTGAACTTCTTGTCCTGGCTCTCGAATCTGGCCTCCATCTCCTTGATGATCTTGTCCTGCTCCGCGAAGAGCTTATCCTTCTCCCTCAACTGAACATGGAGCTCGTTATTGTTAAGCATGCCATTGGTCCTATCAGTGTCGAGGTGTCTAATAAGGCCCTCGAGATCCTGGAGGTACAGACGAACTGGCTCTATCGTATCTATAGTATCGCCCTCATACACCAATGCCTCTCCCTCCTCGTCACGTCTCCCAAACGGGTAGAAGTAGAGGCCTCTAAGCTCGGTGGAGTTACGTCCGCAGAGGCGTCCGAGTAGCTCCTGCATGACTACATCTAGACCCTTATCCTTATCCTTATCATCGTGCATCGTCTTGAAGGAAATCTCCTCCGTGAGTGGCTCCGTCTGACGTCCCGTCTGCGAGACTCTAAATCCCCAATGGTCCTTCCTCTAGAACTTGGTGAGATGAAGTGCCTTGATACTAGGAAGTGAGAGGTTGAGCACACTAGTGAACTACACAATACGTGCACCAAAACGAGTTCCATTGAACTCCTCGGCAGTGCTGATCACAAAGCTAGGCATCTAATGTAAGATAGAGAAATATTAGAAGAACACAAGTAAGAGAAAACAAGACAGTAATATGAAAGCAAAAAGCATACATCATCCATAAAAAATACAAGTCATGGCATACAATGTCTACCACAAGCACTAAGGTTTAAACATAACTTAGACAAACTTTTGCGAGAAAACGACAAGTTTGGTGGTCCAACTAGCGGAGTACGTTACAATTCTCACTCATATGCTAAGTCTATGATATCTTCCCTTAGACGTTTTATGGCGGTCTCTAAGTCTTGGGTATACTTCTTCTCCTCCTCAAGGTCATTTTTAGTGTTGAGCATTCTACACTTGAGTCTTTCACCAAGCTCCTTGATAGCATTCCAAGCTGCATTTCTTGCAGAGTCAAAGAATGTCGTATACATTTCTGAGTTGGTGCCCATGTAGAATCCTGACTCTTTGTGATTGTCTCCCTTGTTTTTATACAAGTGAAGTTGCACCCACCAATATTCTTCTCCTTCATCCATTACTGGGAATCCTTTGTACACGGCCTCACCATGTATTCCCAAGCTAACCATAAGGTTTTTGAGTGCTTGGGGAAACTCCGTCTCACATTCTAAAGTCATAGTCATGAGTGGTCCCTTCTTGACGGCTTCGTTGATGGCGGCCATCAACAAATAGAGTGAGAAAGAAGATTAGAAAAGGTTTACGAGAATAAAAAAGACAAGTGTGGAATTTGCAAAGAGTTGCATTTTTCCTTAGTGGTTTTCTTAGTCTAATCCAACCTAGAGTCATAATCCTATAGGCAACCCAGTGCTCTGATACCATCTATAAGACCCCACCTTTATAAGGTAAAGGTCCATGTGATTGCAATGCTAGTCCCTGGATCAATTGCTAGCATCCATAGTTTAAGATGAAGTACACAGATACAAAGGTCTTTATTACATCGTCATTCCAGAGATAAACATAGTCTTTTACAATTCCATAGCCAAAGGCTTAATACAAGAGTTCACAACATAATGTAAATAGCTAAGTCTTCATCTTCATGTGCCACATGCAAGCATGTTGAGTGTAGACTCATAACCCTAATCCCCATCAGAGTAACCTGCAACATCATAAGTTAGAGCCATAGTGGGTCAATACATTTGGAATAGTATTGACAAGTGATACCATAGTAGAATAGTAGTTTCTAACATCTATATGAATTTGGCTAAGTGTAGCTTAGGCTTGCTTTTCTCAAAATAGGTTTTTCTTATCAGTTGAAAACACTAAGTTTTTGTTTGACAAATCACCCAAGGAACCACCAATATACATTGGTGAACCTTTAACCCTTGTTCAACCACACGTTTTTAACTTAGAAATTGGGATGAGGAGATCCTTGATAGATTTAATGTCTTGATGCTCAAATTGTCCGTTGCCGGGGACACGGCTAAGTACTTAGGTTTTTCCTTCTCGAGAGGTGGTGCACTTTCCCCACAAGACTCAACATGCATCAAGACGAGATCTTTCAGAAGCCTTCCCTTAGACCAAATGGACGCGTTCCATCCTATCACCCTACCACTATCTGTCCATATGGCTAAGTTATCGCAACATATATGATCAAGGCAGAGCCCATATGCCATGTGGTTGCACTAGAAGCTTCTAAACACTAAGTATCTCAAATCCCTTTGTTCCAGGGTGGCTTTCCACAAGTGTGATACACAAGGTAGACCATATACATGGGCCTTGTGTAACCACTCAACATAATCCAATCATACCATTCCACCTATGTGATTCACTCACTTAGTTGTTTTATTAAGCAAAAACATAAGTCAAAGACTTAGCAAAAATTTCCATAGCATGTATATAATACACCCTTGTTTGCTACTAGCCAGGCTAAGCATGATAATATATCAAGTATCTTAACTTAGAGAAAATTCTACCAAGACTACAACTACTAGGATTTCCCAAGGCATAGCATATAGATACTTAGCAAAATTTTCATGCAAGCCCTATTCAAAATATCACTAGTGCATAGTCAAAAAAAATAGGACAAAAATACATTAAGCACCACTTGCCTTGGTATTTGGGGGATTAGTAACAATCCTCACACTCACAATCACCACTAGCACCAAAATCTACACATAAAATGATAGCACCAAATTTACATTCAACTAATCAAGCAAAAATATATAAATGCTTGCAAATGCAATGAAATAAAATTCTACACTAAACTAATCAAACCAAACAGTATTGATAACAAAACCAACTATTTATACTCTAAACAAACTTAAATTTGCTTTAAAATCATTTTCCAAATAATTTATATAGCCAAAATAGGCCTACATTTGATTCTGTAAATAAACCCAATTTTACAGAAGCAAAATACAATTTCAATCCCACAGTAGTGTAGGATTTATTTTTCTGAATCCAATGATATATTATTTGCATTTTTTTGGATAAATATAACTCAATTTATGAATTTTACAAGTTTAAACATTTAATAGATTCAAAACAGATTTTAAATTCAAACTACAGACGCATGGCAGCGCCTGATTGGTTGATACCGCTTCGCGCGGCTCGTGCTTCCGCGCCGTTGGATCAAGTCAGATCCAATGCGCCAGATCGCAACTTACCCCTTCGCTAACTATCTAACCTAAACCGCCAGATCTAAATCCTACGGCTCATATCTAAGCGTACCCCTTCGCACCTAGTTCTAATCTCGACCGCTAGATCTAGATCTAGCGGATCCTACTGCTTTGACCAAACGCGGGCGGCGCAAGTGGCCACCACGGCGGCGGTGCGACAGGCGGCGATATTCCGACGAGGCTAGAGGGTAAGGTAGGGGGTACTGGGGCTTACCGAAGTCGCGGAGACGTGGTGAAGCTCAACGTGCTCGCGGACGAGGCTGGGGTGCACAGACATGGCGATGATTCCTCGTCGGAGTTGGCATCGGCTTCGGGCGTGTTCGGGAGTTGTCATTGGTGATTCTACAAGGAACGGGAAGACATGCAAGAGGTGGCGTTAGACGCGCACAGACACATCAAGTGCACGAGTGTCCACCAGAGAGAAGGGGGGCTAGGTTTTACCAAATTTGCTCACCGGAGATGTTCGAGACAATGGCGGTGCAAGCTTGTGTGTGGATAGCCTAGCAGCGCTCAGAGGGTGGTGAGTGAGGGGAAAGGAGTGGAAGGAGGAGGGGGTTAAGTAGAGGGGGTTCAGGCGCGGGATTACTGCGAGGTTAACACGAATTGATTCGAGAATAAATCGGCCAGTAACGGGCGGAGACGATGAGTCTGCAGGCATTGATTGAGGAAGAAGGGGTGACGTGGCTGCGGGGCCAGCATGTCAGTGAGGGGGGTGCGCGGTGAGAAACATAGGGGTGAGGGGGGGGGGTTTCCCGGGTGGGCTGCGAGTTGGGCCATGGGGGTGGGCTGATCCATTTGGCTGGTTTGCTCCTATTTTTTGTTCCTGTTCTTTTTCTTTTTCTGATTTGAATTTCTAAATAAGACTTGAAAGCTCAAATCAACTCCAAATAAATTCAAATTTCCACCAAAATTTTGTGAGACCATTCTAGTGTCCAAGAGTGGGTTAAACACATATATTTACTCAGAATCACTTTGGCCCTTTTAAAATAAAACAAAAACCATGCCCCATATGATTGATAAAATGGGTATAAAGATGGTTTTGTTTGAATTCAAACTTTGAGAATTTTTGTGCTAGCTCTAAATGCTTTAACAATATGAATGCAATGCATGCTTTTACAAATAATGATTTTTGAGATGTTACAATAATAAAGGTATTACAAATAAAGGATCTCAGGATCCAGTCTTAATACAATCAACGTAGCAGATTAATAATAATGGTAGCATGGTCGAAACTCCATCTTCAAGGTCACATGCAATGCTGACGATGGGAGATGATCCTAGTTGTCATAGACTTCCTGCTATTCATCATCCTGGTAGTCCTCCTCATAGTTTGACCATAGGAATAGCTAGGGACAAAGCCATGAGTACTCTTTAAGTACTCGCAAACTAATACTAACAGGTAAGATAGTTCGAGTAGGAATCCTAAGCTCTAGGTTGATTTGCAAAAAGCCAGGTTTATCTCTAACTAAGTTTAGAAGTAAAGAAAGCTAACTTAATGTTTGACAACACCTAAGTGGGAACTTAGTTTTTAGGTCACAGCCCTGTTGTGGTCAAGTCAAAGTCATGATTTATTTCACAAATCATTTTGAAAACATCTGACGACGGAACAGTATGTCCACTCCAACTGTCCATAACCACGGACGCGGCTATTAGAATAGTTTGACACTCTGCAGAGGTGGTACACTTTCACCACAACATTCGATACATCCGTTAGGAACAATCCTGAATCACCATACTCAGTATGCGAATAATCAATCCTAACCTTTCAATTACGCACCCTAGTATAGGCACCTCCCCTATGAGTTTGGCCTCCCAACCATGACCATCTGTCATCTTGGGAACTACACAGGTGGACAATCATCACGAGGTAGCCTCAGCTCAAACCTCTTCTACAAGGGAACTCATACTAAGATATATAAATTTCTAGTCAAGCCCTACCCAAATTCGGGTATTGTGGTTGTACAGTAAACTTGGAATGGTATCGCATCCGAACCCAACCATCAGTTTTATAAAGGGCTAAGGCTCATGCCTCAACAATTTCATCATCAAATCATCTGGTGTTCATACCACATGTCAAAACATTTCATTAGAATGACTCATCATTCTAAGGTTTTCATAATCATTTTCATCAAGTATTCCCATCTAAAGTGATCAAGTTTTATGCTTAGCACTAGCCACTAAAGTTGAGGGTAATCACTAATGAGGGGTGCTAATCAAGTGTGACTTATCCAAATCTAGATCTGATGCCTTATTATGACATCTAGTTCTATCTACCTTAGGCCAAGTTTTATGCTATTTATGCTACCTATAATCTCTTTCCAAAATTCGCAGGTCACCAAGTAAAAGCAAATAAAGAATAAAATAATAAAGCTTGCAAGTAAAACTGAGATTTGGTATAATCAAGTAGTATAACCAATTATGCCTAAAGCCTCTAGTTTGCATAGTTATCATGCAAGTGTTAGCTTGCATAATGTAGCTTGCATAGTTAAGAAACATGCAAGTGTTAGCTTGCATAGTTTAGCTTAGCTTGCCTTGAGTAGTGCAGTGATTGAAGTTCTCTTCTCCTTCTTCTTCGTAGTAGTCTCCTTCCTCTTCGTATCCTTGGTCGGTACTAGCATCTATAAATAAATACGAGGTACACAATCACCAAACAATACTTAACTACTTCTATTTGGCACACAAAGTTTCACACTAGATGATCTAGCATCATCACAATCATCACAAGGATTTAAAGGTCTAGTCTAATTTATTTTATTTTAGAAAAGTAATTTCTACCCATTGAAAACTACTTAAGATTTAATATTCTCCAGTTAAAATATGGGATCATGTTGACACATGTAATCACCATATATTTTAATACTTGGGAGTGTGATTTAAAGTGGTATCACAATTTAATAAAGTTTAGCATTATTATTTTAATTAATTAAAGTGACTAGAAATGCCTATGGGGCATTCTTTTAATACTTGCCCATTATTACTGCAAGTAAACCTAGATATTTTTACATATTCAGAAATATCTTGTCAAATGTGATTTTTGAGAGTTGGAATCAACTCAAAAACATTTATGGTTGATCTTTGAAAAATGTTTGAATTTCCAAAAGTCTCTGTCTTGTTATTTTTACTATAGGTGATCTATAATTTCAAATGGTTTGAATCCAACGGGGTTGGATTAATAATTTAAATATCTTTCTAACAAAATTGGTTTGATGCCATTTGGTTTAGTAAAACTCTATGAATTGATTTTTGAATCTACTGACAAAACTGAGTTTGAACAAAAATGGAAAAATCTAAATTTGAATCTACTGGGTCGCGCGGGAACTAACTGGGCCGACCCACTGTGCACAGCGCAGCGCGCGGGTTGACTTAAGTAATGGCCCCATCTGTCAGCGACTCTAATTACGCAAAGCGGTAAGTTTCAACTTGGGCGTGCGATTAGATTACTATCTAACGGCTGAGGTGTGTCGTCTCCGTCAGGCAGCGCCGGCGAGACTGAACCCTAACACGGCGGTGGGGGTCGTGTGAGGCTCACCAGGGCTCCATCTAGGGTCGTTGTTGGGGTTGAACGCCGTTGTCGATGACGGCGGTTCGAATAGTGGTCACGACGGCTCCTGGGGCGGCACCAATCAACGGCTCCTCTTCTCCTCCTCTGTGGCAGACTCCGGTGAAATTCCGGTGACCTGGTGCTCGCCTTGCTCCGGGAAGAGGTGTGGGAGGTTCTGTGAGAGGTGGGAAGTGAGATGGTGTGGCGATTTGGGGCTGGGGTGGCCTCCTTTTATAGCCGAGCGAGAGAGGCAGTGCGTCAATGGGGTCGACGACACAACGAGCTAATGGCATGGCGGAGGGTGTAGGCCGGTGCGCGGTCTCCTGGCGATGCTCAAGGACTTAATAGCGTGGCATGGGGCGGTCGAGGTTGGTCAGAACGGGCTGGTGCTCTGAGCGGCACCGACGATGGTTTTGACGACACACGGGTGCTCCTGGCCACACGGCGGCGAACGGGGATGTCTAGGGGGTTGCTGGTGTCACGGTGATTGTAGGCACGGGCGGTGAAGGCGAGGCGCGGCGTGTACGTGCCTGTCGGGCGCGGCGCTCTGGCGTGCTCTCGGCATAGCGCAGAGACAAAGGGCGCGACTGTGCTGGGGTGGTCCAGGGCCTGGCTGCGTGCGAGGGTTGGACAGGGGGTGTCGGTGGACGGCCTGCTGCCTCCTGGACATGGTGGCTAGGCGCGGCGTCGGCTCCTGCTAGCTAGCCATGGTCGGCTGGCAAGGGGGAGCTTGGGTGGCATGGCACTGGTGCAAGGGTAGGGGTGATAGGTTGATCAATGCACTGGTAGTCACTGGGAGAGACAAGGGTGAGAATTGGAGACAAGAATTGGACAAAACTTTGATCACAAACAATAGAAGTTAGGCAGTGTTTACTATGTTCACCAACTATTTGATGAAATGGCCGCAAGAATTTAAGTTTGAAATTTTTATATGAATTTTGGTGAGTGTACTGGTCACATTCTTGGTAGTATATGGTTGCTTGGATTTGTCAAGGTGAACTAGTTTGAGGGGATTTTGAGAAATGATGATCTTAGTACCTACACTTGATTCAATTTTGAATTGTCATTTGAATAAATTTGAAATCTGTTTCTGTTGGTTTGCAAAGTGGGCTTGGGTTCACTTGTACTTGTTCTAGCAAGGGGTGAAAAGAATTGGATTTGTTTCTGTTAGAAATCTTGGACTAGAAACACTCAAAGTGGTTTACTGAACAAGTTTGGCAAAAATGACCATTTGCTCATATTGTTTATATTTGAATTTATCTTCATTTGATTCTGCTTGGAAATGATTTAGATGATGTTGATTTCATCTTTAAACCAATCTTTGCCATTCATAGCAATCAAACAAGTCATTGCAAGCATTCATGCATTCATCACACACACACATGCATTCATATTGATTTTAATAACAAAAGTTTTTGTTACCCCTAAACTTGGGTGATTAGAACTTGATAATCTTGATTAATATTTTTGGGATGTTACATGTTCGATCCGGAGCCAGGACCTTCTCCTCCTCCTTCTTGCGGTGGCAGGCGGCGACAAGAGGTCAACCGCAGGAGGAAGCAGCGCAGGTGAGCAGCGTAGGGGGAGAGGGGGAAATGGGCAAGGGCAAGGGGGAGGGGAGGGGGAGGGCGGCTCACCGTCAATGTGCCGCTAACGGTCTAATTGGTAATACTATCCCAATGTCAACACATCCCCAAGGACTAGCAGGATTCCAACCTACGATCCACTAGTGGTATAAACAGTTCACATTTTCAAGTTTTCTAATTTTCAAACTTTAATGGAATTGAACTTCGCCGCTTCTCTGTGTACCCAATCGACAAATCACATGCACACATATTTAGAACAGCAGAACTACGCGTTGAATCCCTCACTGCAAGGGACCATCGGGACCTCTACCTCTAGTTTGATGACAAGACAAAATCAAGCATTCTTCAATCAACTGAAGCCAACATAACATATGTTTAGAGAGTTTTATCTCATGTATGTTCTGGTTTCCATTCCATGTAATTTTTGTTAGAACTTATATGTAACTCATTAACCGAACTCTACTCCATCTATCGATCGAATTACTAGTTCACACAACTCCTTCACATGTCCATCCAACAGAAAACAGAGTTCTCATGTTCTTCCAATGAATTTTAATTCATATGCCTTGCTTAATCAGGAAAATACCAGGCTAGTTTGTAATCAAGAAATTACGAGGAGGGGGAGAGGGCAGAGAGGAGAGGGTGGGAGAGGCTCACCTCGACAGGCGAGGACGGAGAGGAGGTGGTCGTTCATGAGGTCGAGGAGGCGGTGGTCGTGACTGACAGGCGGCTCCTCCACGGGTGGTCGAGGATGGGCGACACCTCCACGAGCGGCTCCTCCTCCTCCATGGGCGGCTCCTCCTTTGCAAAGCGGACGACAACGAGCGGCACTACAGGACGACGATGAACGACGGCTCGTGAGATTTGGGAGCGGGGAGAGGGGTAAGGGGGAAGGAGGACAGGGAGGGGAGCGGTGCTCACCTCGACGGTGCTCTCGAAGCGGCAGGCGGCAGATTCGAGAAGGAGTGCATGCCCTGTGGAACCCTAGCTAGTCGAAGCCTTGTAGTACCCGCCCATGTGTGTCGATCAAGGGCGAGTGCGTATACCCTAGACTAACTTATGCGAGGCGCATTTTAACTGGATGCGCCTCCTATAGTCGAGGCCCCTAGTCAAATAGTATACAGAGGCAATGTTTATCACAAAACGATTGCTAGCCCGGTGGCTAGACAACCGGTCCCTTGGCCACATAGGTTCGAATCCAAATGGCCATATTTTTTGAAAACTTTTTTCAAAGGCCATTATTAATGTAAAACATTGTCCAAACATAATAAGAACAATAAAATATGGTGTAACTTTTTTCAAAGGCTATTATTAAGTAAAAAACATTGTCCAAGCATAATAAGAATTATAAAATATAGTGCAACTTTTTTTCAAAGGCCATTATTAATGTAAAAACATAATAAGAAATATAAAATATAGTGTAACTTTTTTCAAAGGACATTATTAATGTAAAAATTGTCCAAACATAATAAGAACTATAAAATATAGTGTAAATTTTTTTAAATGCCATTATTAATGTAAACACATTGTCCAAACATAATAAGAACTATAAAATATAGTGTGACTCGCTCCAATATCTAAAAATAACCAAGGAGCATATGAAAAAATGCGCCTCGGGTATTGGGACACCTACCATAACCAAGCCCACCCACCTTATTCGAGAAGTATCTGCTCCATATGTGCATCGGGTAGTTCAACTATGGAGCAGATGCGTCTCGGATAAGGTGAGGCGGCCAGATCTGGTCCGTACATGAAATATAGGAGACACACCCTTCATAGATGCGCTTCCAGTATTCAAATATAGAAGACACACCCTTAAGCCGTGCACCATATATATTTAGTGGAGGCGCATATGGTTAGGATGTGCCTCCTATAAGCCTATCTCCTATAGGGTTTTCCCTAGTAGTGTTTAGTGCTCTGGCGGCGATTCCCCGATCGCCTCGTGAGATTGGATTCGATTATGATTCTAGTTACATTCCCTACCCATTAGACATCTCTCGTTTGTTCTGTTCTCCGCTACCCCCACGATCACCGCTCCCCTTTGCGCTTCTGTTCGCTAGGGTTTCCGGTTCCGATCTCGATGGCGGAGGCTACTGGCGGTTTTCCAAGCCTGGCAGTAGAGAAGGAAGTGGAGATTGATGTCATTCTCAAGCACTTGGATCTCCGTGATGATGAACTGGATGACATGGTGATTGAGGAAAATGAGGTGGAGGAATATCAGAAGGATGCGAGATGGATTGCGATCAGTAAAGTACACAACACTCAATCCTTCAGTGTTGAGGCACTGTTCGTGAAGATGAAGGCAAACTGGAACCTTTCCAGAGAGCCGATCTGTCGGGAGGCCGGAGAGAATCTTTTCATCTTTTAGATGCATTGCTTAGGGGATTGGAATAAGGTAGTTCATCAGGGTTCTTGGACCTTTCGTGGTTGGTATCTTCTAATGGAGGATTACAATGGTAGAATTGATCCGGAGAAGGTGGGTTTTAGTGGTTTGTACATGTGGGCTCAGATCGATGGTATACCTGAGCTCTACAGGAAGACTGTGGTGGTAGATGATCTTGCACGCAGAGTCAGGAAGACGAAGGAGGTTCAAATGTCCCCGAAACTTTTCTTTGAGGGAAACTATGTGCGATTCTGGGTGCTAATTTATGTGGCAAAACCTATGAAGCGGGTGGTCTCACTTACTGTAGAAGGAGGGAAGAAAGATGCTGATGGTAAAATATGAAAAGTTGTCATTTTTCTGTAAACATTTTGATTTCTTAGAGCATGATCATGAGGAGTGCGGGGACGGCATTTGGGAGCCAAGGATCTGCAATATGGTGCTTGGATGCTTACAACTCGCCGGGCTAGTATACTGGTAGAGCCTCGACGGTTCGTTTCACGTGTTCAAACAAGGGGAGGCTGGTCCGGAGGCGGTGGTCTGAATAAAAAACCCAAGAAGAGGTCATCCCAAGAGGCTTCATTGGATGATGAAGAGGAAACATCCGACTCTAGAAAAATCCCTATGAAACCCATTCCCAATGAGGAGATGGTGGATGCTGGTAAACCTATGCGTGCAAAAAAGAAGCTTGATCTTGGGGACGACGCAGATATGGCCTCAAGGGATGATCAATTGAGTGATATTATCTCTGATTCTGCAAGGGATAATGGTCGGAATGTGCCCCCACCGCCGCCTGGCTATCTCAACCCTCGCGATCGCTTGAAGCAAAGGAAAGTGAATGGCTCCTCAAATGACTTGGAAACATCGGCGACCACCCCGGAGGTGGACCGCCGAGCCCAATGACAACATTATACTGGAACGGTCTTGGCTTGGGGCAACCGGCGACCGTTCAAGAGTTTGTCTGTCTGGTACAGACTTATCAGTCCTGCTTGGTTTTTGTTTGTGAGACTAGGCAATTAGAGGATAGAGTGAGGAATCTGCGTTTTCTTATCGGTATGAAACACTGTATTCATGTTAAAGGAGATGGTTCAGGAGCAGGGCTTTCCCTGTATTACCAGGATGATATATCAGTTGATTTGCTCTCGTTTAGCAAAGAACATATTGATGTCCATATTAGTGGAGGACCATTCGAGAAACGGTGGAGGGGGAAGTTTATTTATGGCGAACCACATGCTAGTGACCGTCATAACATGTGGACTACTCTTAGACAGCTCAAGCCTCGTTCTTCGGAACCGTGGCTAATGATGGGTGACTTTAATGAGGCTATGTGGCAGGAAGAACATTTCCCGCGGGCGAAGCGTTCAGAGAGGTTGATGATGGATTTCAGGGAGGTTCTCTCGCACTATGATTTGCATGACATTGGTTTTACGAGTACCCCATGGACATATGATAACAAGCATAAGGGGGACGAAAACATGAAGGTTCACCTAGATAGAGCAGTTGCTAGCCCATCCTGGTCATCTTTGTTCCCCACAATGAGGCTGAGGCATGGAAAAGGAGGATGGGCGTGCTCTCATCACTGTCCTTTATTTCTAGAGATGGAAAAGGAGGATGGGCGTGGGCCAACAAGACCAATCCGTCGGTACGAGGTTATGTGGGAAAGGGAGCCGTCGCTTCCCGCGGCTGTTGAGGAAGCATGGGCACGCCGCGTACTGGTGCATGATCTATGCAACGTGAATACTTAGATGCAAACCATGATGTCAAGCTTATATAGTTGGAAAGAAAAGCATTTTAAATCTGTCCCGGGGGTGACGGAAAAGAATCATAAGGAGTTGGATGATCTACTCTGTTCGGATGCAGAAAGTTTAGTAAAAAAAGATGTGTTAACAAAGGATATGGATGGATTGCTTTATAGGGAGGAAATTATGTGGATGCAAAGATCGCATGTTGCATGATTACGGGAAGGAGACAAAAATACTAAATACTTTGAGCGGCATGATTCTTGGAGGAGAAAGAAGAACCATGTATGCAAATTAAAAAGAACCAGATGGTACTTGGACTATGGATTCTTGGAAGATGGAGGAAATGACTACGGATTTCTTTTAAAAGCTATATACTAGGGATGAAGAAGTAGATCATACTATCATATCAGACCTTCTACAACTGTGTGTTGATGCTGATTTTAATGAGAGACTATGTGCACCGTTCTTGGAAAATGAAATCATTGATGCATTTTTCCAAATTAGACTTTTAAAAGCCCCAAATCCTGATGGATTTCCAGCATGGTTTCTACAAAGGAATTGTGTGATGCCTAAGAACATTAATGATACTGCATTGTTCTAATTCTGATTCCGAAAAAGAATTATCCGAAGGAGCTGAAAGATCTACGTCCAATTAGTCTCTGCAGTTTTATATTTAAAGTGGTCTCAAAATGTCTTGTCAACGGACTCCGACCGCTGTTATAGGATATAATCTCCCTGACTCAGAGTGCTTTTATCTTGGGACGTCTTATTACGGATAATACGTTTGTGGCTTTTGAGTGTATTCATGCGATTCAGAATGGTGCGACTGCTCGGAAGGAATATTGTGTGTATAAGCTGGATATGGCTAAAGCGTATGACCGGATGGATTGGAGGTTTTTAGCAAAATTGGTATTTCATAGTCAATGGATTCGGTGGATGATAGCTTGCATGACCACCATTCGTTACTCTATTTGCTTTAACGCATATTTATTAAACCCCTTCACTCCAACCCGGGGACTTTGCTAAGGTGATACACTTTCTCCATATTTATTCCTTTTTGTTGCTGATGATATCTCGTGCTTGATTAGGAAGGAGATTGCGAATGGTGCTCCCCATGAGCTACATATTTGTCGACAGGCTCCGGGTGTGTCACACCTTTTATTTTCCGACGACTGCTTGCTTTTATTTAAAGGGTTGGTGGACCAAGCCTTAGTGGTTAAATCAGTGCTGGATAAATATAAAAAGGGTACATGTCAGCCGGTGACTTTGGGAAAGTGTTCGATTTTGTATCATGACAGATGCCATGCTGCTTCTCAAGATAAGATTAAAAATATTCTAAATTATGATAGTGAGTGTTTTGAAGAGAAGTATCTAGGACTTCCTATCCTGGAGGGACAAATGAAGAAAGGAAAACTTAAATCTATCAAAGATAAATTCCTCAAACGTGCAAATGACTCGTGTGAGAAGTATATATCAGGTGCAGCTAAAGAGAATCTAATCAAAGCTGTTATGCGGTCCCTTCCAACTTATCTATGTGTATTTTCAAATTTCTGATGGGCTTGCTAGAGGATCTATCTCAGATTGTTAGAAACTTCTGGTGGGGCGATAAACTTGACCGATGACGTATGCACTAGATGTTCTGGGAAAAGATGACCCTTTCGAAATCGCAAGGGGGATTGGATTTCGTGATATGCGCGTATTCAATCAAGCCCTCCTTGCCCACCGGGCGTGGCACCTAATTCGCCACCCTGAGACCTTGTGTGCCCGACTGTTAAAAGCAAGGTACTATCCGTCAACAAATCTCCTGGACACTACATTTATTCAAAATACGTCTACTTTATGGGAAGGGATAATGCATAGGCTTGAGATGCTTAAGAAGGGGGTTATTTAGCGTATTGGCTCTTAATCTCATGTGAGAATTTTCCGTGACAATTGGATTCCACGTGCGGATGCTTTGTAAGTTTCTACACGTAGGGGTAACTCCAGACGCAGATGGGTTTCTGAGATTATCGATCAATATACTAGGACGTGGAATGTTGAGTTGGTCAGATCTTATTGCTCAACATGGGATGTAGACGCAGTTCTATCTATCAAGCTTCCTGCACGGTAGTGTGATGACTTCGTTTCTTGGTTCTCGGAGAAAAATGGCTTGTTCACAGTATGATCTGCATATCGTCTTGGTATGTCCCCTATGATTTCTTCATTAAGCCACAGACAAACACGCTCGGCACCTTCGGGCGATAGGAGCATATGGAACCTCGTTTGGAAAGCCAAGGTGTCGAAAAAGGTTCGGGTTTTTGCGTGGAAGGCGGACACTTTTACACTTGCGGTTATGTCTGGCCTCCATAGGCGTATTATTTTAGTGGACCCCATATATGCTCTTGTCCGCTGCATGCTGGCTAGAGCTTTACGAGAGGATACGAGGAAAGTATGGGCTTTACATGATGAACCGGATTTCCTAGCTACACGACATGAATGGCTACTTACACTGCTCAATGGAATTTCAGTGGACATGCGGTCTCGGACCCTTGTCCTTCTATGCGTGTCTGGCATCATCATAAAAACATTGTCCATGGTAATGGAAAGGCCTCGGTCACTGCCTTGGCTTCCGTCTTAACAAACTACATGTCTACCTTTTCAACAGTGATGCCGGTGAGGACCGATGCAAAAGGAAAAATGAATGTTCCCTCTGAACTTCAGGGACTTGAGGATTCAACCGGACCTCCCGGTTGGATAGCATCAGATGAGGGACTTGTTAAAATAAATGTAGATGCGGACTGGGATCCAAATTCGAGAAGGTCAGGTATTGACGTCATTGCTAGAGATCACAATGGCCAAGTTCTCCTATCTGCTTGGAATTTTTTGCCTTCCTGTGCTAGTGCTAAAGAAGTAAAGGTTCTAGCATGCCTTGAGCGCCTCGTTCACTTAACTCGGAATTTTGGAGGACAATGCATCCTGGAGACTGACTGTTTAAGAGTGGTTCAGGCTATCAATGACTCAGAAAGAGATAGATCTAACTATTGGAGCCTTTTATCTTCAAATGCAGGACATTCTTAGTGTTTATAGTGGAATCACAGTAGTAAAAGTTGATCGTTTGAGCAATGGTGCGGCGCACTCCCTTGGGCAAGTCAGGTGTTTCTGACTCTCTTTGTAATGCAGCCCCGTCCCGCATGGCGGCTATTGTTGCAAACGATGTAACCAAACTTTGATTGTGACAATAAGTTTTAGACGCACTCTTTTTCTTCTAGAGTACCAAAGGGGACCGAAAGGTTTTAATGAGGTGGCTTGCTTGTCTATTATAATATACTATGATTACTTTAAGAAAAAGTCAAATAGGCTGCAAGCTAAAAGGATGACATCACTCGATTATGACTTATCTTAAGTTATAGTCAACTGTAACTTAGAGAATGCTAATAAATATTATGTAGGATTTACTTTAGGAAACTTCGAGTTCACACAGTTCTTTCGCCTATGATGCGTTGGATTAAGATATGTTTCGTGCCACTTAAAATTTGATTATGCTCAACTTCATCGATTGAGAAATAAACAATTCAAACAGCACATCCATTTAAACCAGTATGTATTGAAAATTCACGAGCTAAATGAACACTTATAATAAGTCTCTGACGACACGGTATAAACGGAAACCATCTAACGAACAGAACCTGTGACACGAAAGAACACAATGACGAAAAATACTGTACTCCACTTGCTATATCTAGTACGTATCAAACTTCCCTAAAAATAGCTTATAACTGAAACCTTTCGCGACGATATCAGTTGGCATCACCATCCTCCACGGGCAGCGTACCCATCCACCCCGGCGGCAGCATCCCTGTCTGCTCATGCACCGTCGTCAGAAGCGGCGGCAGCATCTTGTACAGCCCGGCCATCTGCTGCAGTCCGCCGCCAGCGGCAGCCTCTCCTCCGGCGCCTGCACCACCGTCTCCGTTGCTCCAGATGCTGATCTTGGGCTGCATCCCGCTGACGGCGCCGGCGTTGATGCGCGCCATATCCGCGTACATGCCGCCGTCGATCATGAGGTAGTCCCTGAGCGCGTGGTAGTTGCCGCCGAGCGCCTGGAGCATGGACGCCACGTACTCCGTCTTGGCCTTGCCTACCAGCGCTAGCGCCTCGGCCTCCTGCTGCTGCGCGTACAGCTTGGCGTCCTCCGCCATCTTCTCCTCGAAGAACTTGGCGTCCGCCTGCGCCTTGCGCGCCTCCGCCACCTTCGTCTGCTCGAACAGTGCCGCCTCCGCCGCCTTCTGCCTGCTGTAGAGCAGAGCGTTCGATTCTTGAACCTACAAAGCACAAATCAACGTGGTAATTAACACACACGTATACGTATATGAGATCAATAATGGAACTTAGAGAAGATCTCATGTACGAACCTGTGTGTCGTACTGCACGGTGGCCTTACTGAGCTGCTCGGCCCTGAGCTTCTCCGTCTGCCGCATCGCGTTCTTGCGCTCGACCTCCATCTGGAGCTCGGCCTCGCGGATGGCGACGGCTTTGGCGGCCTCCACCTCGGCCACCTTGGCCTGCTTGTCCCACCCGGCCTTCTTCATGGCGAGCTCGGCCTTGGCCGCGGCGATGTCGGCCTCCCTGGCGTTCTCGAACACCTGCACCTCGGCCTTCACCTTGGCCTCCTCCTTGAGTCCCTGCCCCTGCTGCCGCACCGACAGCACCTTGGTCTCGGTGTCCACCTTGGCGGCGTTCTGCCGCGTGAGGCCATCCCTCTCCTTGGCGCCCACCTCACCCTTCATCCGGGCCTCCGCCACGTCCACCCTGGCCTGGTTCGCCGCGTCCTGCTGCGTCTTCTGTCCGAGGTAGGAGAAGTACTCGTGCCCCGGCACGTCCACCAGCTGCTTCACGTTGGCGTTGTAGATGACGAGGCCGAACTGTTTCAGCTCCAGCTGCACCTGCGTGAATACCTTCTGCTTGAAGGACTTGGTGCCCTTGAAGATCTCCTCCATGGTCAGCTCCGCCGCCAGCACGCGGGTCTCGCCCTCGATGATGCCCTTCACCAGCTCGTGGACGTGGCTCGTCGAGCTGTGCAGCGGCGCGATCAGCTTCGCGTACAGGAGGAGCTGCGCCTCCAGCTCCTTCATGTCCTCCTCCTCGCCGCTGGCGGCCGTGATCTTGGGGCCGATCGTGAACACGGCCGGGAGGATGAAGGGCAGCTTCTCGGCGCTCATGGCGTGCACCTCGAACTCGTAGTTCTCGGGCGAGATGCTGAACTTCTTGCACTGCTGCCCCACGAACACCCACGCCTTCTTCGCCAGCTTCACGTCGTCGATGCCCAACCCGGTGATGGCAAGGTACTCCGACGCGTCGGCGACATGGAAACTCGCCATCTTCGACTTGGATCGATCTCCTACGCTCCGATCCTAGTTTACGATGATCGACTCGACCGCTAGCTACCTTCCGAAAACGAAGCAATCGAGACTCGAGAGAGGTTTACGAATCGCGGCGATCGATGAATACGTACGTACGTATGTGGCCTCGCTCTATATATAGCAGGCTGTTGCCTCCTGATTGATACCAACGACCTGATAATCAACAACCTGCCTCGAATAGAATCCTTTGATACAGGGAAGAGGTAGCAGAAACTTAATCCATCTCTAATCCCGAACATACACGTACGACTGGCTGATGATGTAGTAGGTCGTACCTATCCTGGACAGGACAGTCATGCAATCCAAAAATACCACTCAAAAAAATTCTGGAAGTTAATACTAGGGTTATTATTAGCTCTTCATGGTTCAGGAATTTGGGAGAATTCTGCTTCGAATAGAATCCGCACATACAAGGAAAGAAGGTATCAAAGACATAATCCATCTCTACTGTAGTACTACTATATATTCCCGGAGATACACGCTTGACATTGATGGAGTACGTACGTAGGACATTCATGCAATCCCGGAATTAATAGGGTCTCTTCTTGGTTCACGAAATTTGGAGTGTATGTATCGGTCAACTCTTGTGCGCTTGATTTTGTAAACTTGTTCACGTGTCCAAACCACATATGTCGACGTACGGCCTGAAGTTGTCGGCAAAGGTATGCAAAACCGTCAACTTATGACTGGGCTGACGGAGGCAGGCGCGCGGTGTACAGCCGTCAGCAATCTCGGCACCGTTTTCCTGTAGTGAATAATGTGAACCATATTGTAATAATAAAACATGTTCATCTAGTAAAAAGACGATAGTGTTTGGTTTTAGTCCATATGAACTAATTCTCAACACATTTAGGAATATATATTGTTCATTATGCTAGTATAAGAATTTCGTCATCTAGTGGCCAACAGATATTGTTTTTTTTTCAAGGATACATTCGGGGAGACGTATCGTTTTCATAAAAGGAGGGCCAAGAGGTCAAGTTTTACAACGCACCGTGGCACAGACGCCAAGGGTGCAAATCCACGCCATCCCAAAGAAGGCACACACACATCCTAGATAACTACTCGCGGCAGCTCCACCTATCTACCTGCCCTAAACAGTAGCGGAAAAGTCGTGCAGTCCTCCAGAGGTCCGTCTCCGCGGTGGTCTTGCGAATGACCTCTCCAGGAGAAGGAGCGGCCCCTTAGAAGACCGCGTCATTCCAGTGGCGCCATAGCGTCCAGCAAACCAAAGCGATCCCTGTCCAGAGGTCGCGGCCCTTGCCGCCCCGCCTATCTTGAAGCCAAGCAACAAACTTGGAATCATGTTTCGGCATCCAGTGTCTCTTGTTCCACCAGCCCAGGCAGGCTGCCCAAACCTTGCGGGTCAGGACACAACCCATGAAAATATGATCTATGGTCTCTCCACACTGGTCACAGAAGGGGGGCAGGCCGCCGGATGTTGAAGGCCACGCCGACTGAGCCGATCAGCTGTCCAGCATCTGTTCCTCACGGCTAACCAAAGGGTCACCTTGCAGCTAGCAGGGGCTCGGGATCGTCAGATCTGAAGGGCCCCTGCCATAGAAGTCCGCCCGGCAAAAAGGGCTTGGTAGCAGGATCGGGTCGTGTAGCAATTGCTTGGGTCCCAGTTCCACTTGATGACGTCATGCGTCCCCTCTGTTAGGGTGATTACTTCGATATGGTCCGCCACCTCGAGGAGTTCCCTGATGGCTGCTGCGCTAAGATCCGGAGTGACATCGTGTAGCCAGTCCCCTGCAAGGCCTTCGCGAACACGGCGCGTGGAGACTGCACTTGGTGAGACCGCAGCGAAGAGGTTTGGTGCCACGTCACAGAGCTGCCCGCATGGGAGCCACTTATCCGTCCAGAAGAAAGTAGCCACGCCGTTCCCAATTACCGAGGTAGTCGCCGCTTTGAAGAGACGCCTCGAGGGCTCCGAGACCCGGATGTCGAGGCCATGCCATGGCCTATCCACCTCCATGCGCTCTAACCACGGCCATCTGGCCCTCGGCGCAATATTCATGAGGTGCAGGTTGGGGATGCCAAGCCCCCCCCCCCCAGCTCTTTGGGCATGCACACCCTGTCCCAAGCCACCAGGCAGTGCCCGCCATGCACATTCTTCCTCCCCTTCCATAGGAAACCACGAATGATCTTCTCGATGGCGGTGATGATCTCTATGGGAATATCGAGGGACATCATGGCGAAAATAGGCATGGCGGATAAAGTTGTTTTGACAAGTTCGAGACGCCCTCCCCTATTGAGCATGGAGGCTTTCCACGATGGCAATTTGGCGGCCACCAGATCTACCAGCGCTTGGAGTTGCGCTGCCGACGGCTTCCGCAGGGAGAGCGGTAACCCAAGAGAGCGAAGGGGGAATTGCGTGATGGGGTAGTGAAGTTCCCGCTCCACTAGGTCTCTGTTCTCAGCCGAGCACCTAATCAGGTTGGCTGAGCATTTGTCGAAGTTGGTACGGAGACCAGAAGCCTCCCCAAAGTCCTCAATGATCCCGGAGATCACCTAGAAATCCACCGCTGACGGTCTCGGGAAGGTGACCACGTCGTCCGCGTAAATCGATGTGCGATGCTGGAGGCCTGTGGCTGCAAGCCGAGTGAGTAGTCCATGTTCCTCCGCCTTTACGACCATTAGGTGAAAAACCTCCATGACCAGGATGAAAAGCTGTGGGGAGAGTGGGTCTCCTTGCCGGAGAACACACCTGTTGGCCACCTTCGCCCCTGGGCACCCATTCATCAGGACGCGTGTGGAGGCCGTGGAGAGCAGTGCACGCGAGGAGGCGCTCTTCAAAGCAGCACTTCCAACAGGAACGCCCAGTCCATGGTGTCAAAGGCTTTGGTGATGTCCAGCTTGAGTAGCACAGCTGGCGTCTTGCTGGTGTGTAGCTTGCGGGCTATCCTCTGCACCATCATGAAGTTGTCGTGCAAACACCGTCCACGCACAAAAGCGCTCTGATACACCCTTACCAGTTGTGGGAGGGCCAATAGATATTGTTTTTCTCAAATTTTTTCTTTTCGAGATTGACGGGCCGGGGAACCAGTCTCAACCGCGTGTTTCATTCAACTCGAAAGTGGCGAGCAGCCACTACAAAGTGTTGCGTAGAGCAAGAGATACAGGAGTATTTAAGGAAGAGAACCGTTAAGATTACGTAGGGTTTTCTCAAAGTAAGAAATGAAATAACGTTTACCGACGTCGACTAGGAACTAAGAAATTCTCAATTGAATGAGGACTAGCGAAACTGAGTTTTCAGATTCATTCATGCTAACCGAACCGAGTATAATGTTCTCCAGGTTATAAGAAATTGTTTATCTGGTTCAAATAAAATGTAGTGTTAGTTTGCAGAGTTCAAAACAAAATGAAACCCTGCATATGTGGATAACTATAGCCGGTCAACTGAGAACTAAGAAAATCTCAGTCAAGTGAGTGTTAGAAAAAATATATGAAAACCATCTCTTCTGTTTATATGAAATTTAATAATTGGATGCTAATACGGAGCTTAAAGTTCATTCCAACATTGATGTTGGAGATTGTGCGAAATTTCGTTTGCAACATTTGAGAAACATTCAAAATAAACATATGAAATAAATTTTGTACATATGTAAAAAACCTTCTTCCATCCCGACATTCTTTGCAGAAATGACAACCACCACATAGACAACCAATAGAATTAATAATTAGGTAACATGAATAATTCACATACTAACATATATATAAATCCACTCGTGTATATCATGAGAAAAAACATGAAATTTCTGCACAAAAAGAACACATGAAATCAAATCTCACTCTCTCAAGAAATTGTAATTGCCACATGAAAGAAAATTCATTCCTACAACTGTACGTGATATTGCCACACATTAGAACACCGTAACACTTCATTCTCCAATCTCCATCATTGATGGTCGATGTGAAGGTTAGCAATAATCTTGTCCTAACGTGTTTAAGTCTAATTAGGTTTTGTAATAATTAGGTAAGTTGAAGTCAAGTCACGTTAAGAGTAGTACTAGCTAGTTGAGTCCAAGCCGACATAGTTGTAGTCCTAGTACGAGTATCCTAAGTCCGGTTAGCTTTGTTTAGGAAAGTTTGGCGTGAGTTTAGTTTTGGAAAGTCTAGTCTAGTTCTAGTCTGATAGTTACTAGTTTGTGTCCGTGTAGGCATAAAAGAGATTTTCTAAGTCTGTCATTGGTACGTGTCCAAGGGTGTCTAAGATTGTATTTGGGGAGTTGAGAAGAAAATAAAGAAAAAGAACGGGCACGACATGTGTCCTTGGCCATAAGATATTTCGAACGTGTTTGTTTGTCTAGTTTGATGTAGTCGATCTGTGGGCAAATTCCAACAATTGGTATCAGAGCGAGGTCGAGGATTTGAAGTTGTGCTTGCCTCGGGGAGGCAACCGGTACTAGCGCCTCGGGGCGGGTGATCGTCGCTCGACGGAGCGACACAGAGGAGACGGCAAAGAGGTGTCGTCGGCAAGGTGGTGGTGGTGGATGGTCGATGATGGGAGAGGTGGTGCCGAGGAGCGGCGCCGGAAGGCTCGTCAAGATCATCGTCCGGCGGAGTGTTACTCAAGGAGTCAAGTGTGTGCATATTTGCACGTGTGGTTAGCGTCGTGTCTGTGTGAGTCGTCGTCGTGTCCAAGTGCTCGTCCCCGTAAGGATCCGTTGCAGCTGGAGCGCGTCACAGTTGGGAGGTGTGCATGGTGTTCCCTGAAGTTGTGTCCATGTCCTTGTGGAGCGTCCTGGCTATGGTCAGCATGGGTTCGGTGCGATGCCGAAAGCGGACGGTGCTAGGAGAAGGTACCGTAAAGCGAGGAGGTGTGCAAGCAGTAGAAGGAGAAGGTACTGCAAGCAAGTACAAGAGGAGTATGGTGCGAACCGAGTGCGCGGATGCCAGCAATAGCGGTGGCACATAGGTGTGAACCGAGTGCGGCAGGGACCAAGCAATGGCGGTGGCACAACATGGCAGTGCGAGAGAGGTGCGATGCATGTTGCCTGCGTGGTCATACTGACTGTACGGACATGACAATGAAGACAAAAAAAGGGTGACGTGAAGCTGCGGCGAATCAAGATGAGGAGGAGTAGGAGGAGACGACAAGTCAAGATTAGGAGGAGATTGTTAGCAATAATCTTGTCCTAACGTGTTTAAGTCTAATTAGGTTTTGTAATTAGGTAAGTTTGGAGTCAAGTCACGTTAAGAGTAGTACTAGCTAGTTGAGTCCAAGCCGGCATAGTTTTAGTCCTAGTATGAGTATGCTAAGTCCGGTTAGCTTTGTTTAGGAAAGTTTGGCGTGAGTTTAGTTCGGGTAAGTTGCGGTGACCCAGCATACCACTGCATGATGTAGTACATTATAGTAGTTGACATAACACTAATGAAACACCGTTCACTAGTATTACATCCCTCAGAGTGGTACAACAGAAACACAGCAGGTCCAAGACATGACTATAGGTTACAACTCGACTCTTTACACAAGATCCAGAGCACACTCTAGGTTAAAGAGAGAGAAAGAAACTTCTTACAAAGAAGAATCAAAAGAATAATCAAATCAAATCCAATATACTAATAGACTAATATCTAAAATACTGAGGCTTGCATTGCTGCTATTGCAATATTCTACAGAAGTAGGTTCTATGGCTAGAGATTATATTCCTATCTAATAAGTAACTTCGTCTTCACTTGAGTTGATGTATATGTTGACTTTCTTGACTTTATTGAAGAACTTTAGCTTCTGGTGATGATTCCTGGAGCATAACTTGATGTAAATATCATATGTACTGGCTCTAGAACCTATCAAGGGTTAAAAAGGTACATTGAGTACGAGCATACTCAGCAAGTTCACTAGAAAAGGAGTGTTTGATGCACTATATCTACAGCCACAGACCATAGGTCATAGGCAATGCAGGTTTTCATAAATATTTCTTTAAAGATTGCTTTTATTCTGAAAAGCTATGTCCGTCAGCCTTCACGGGTTTACCAGAACTTTCATGGAGTTCCTCTCCCGCCGCGTTCGCAGCTCCTTCCCGGAACAGGGAGTAACAAGTTATAGTTCTTACACTCTGCAGAGGTGCGTTACTTTTTCCATAAGAGACCATAGCCTTGTTGCACAACCAAGTCATGACCTTGTCCATACTTCCTTGGTATGGGGCCCAGTCTAAGATCCAAGCCAATCACTGCCCCCTTCGCGATCCCGCATGTCTCCTTGGTGTACACCATGCCGACCCATTAAATTACGACAATGGTTTGTACAGACTGTTAGATGCCAAAACTATTGTGAGACGTTGAGGGTTCCCACCCATATGATGCATATCCTCTACGAATTACCAATTAATGCACACTACGAGGATAACAGTCACGACCTGCACATCCGGCTACATGCGAGAGGAAGAAGATACAGCTGAATTCTCCGTCCCATTCCAAATCTCATGGTTAACGCGTGATATATGGCGCAAGAATCACTGGCAACATTGGTTGTTAAATCCTAGATAATATGTTCCTTTACCACCAGAACTTTCCTATTAGGTTATTACCTCATGGTAAATAACCTATAATCATATTATTATGAAAATAGTGTTTTCTGGCCTTTTTGAAATGCAGGTGATGACAACACTGGATTTGCAAAATACTTTACTGAAAATAATCAGAGGACATGAGCAAGTGTGAACTTGCCTTTTGTGATTGCAAGATTATGCACTCACGGTCTTCGAGATTAATATAAAAGATCCAATATCTGAAATCAGCATCATTGGTCAGGTAAGGACTAATGTTTAAAGAAGCAAGATGCTATTATGCATAAGTAATGTAATATAATTTTGTAAACACGAATCCCGAGAATAACGTCACTACTAGGAAACTAGCTATAGATAGACATACCTTCTGTGGCGCATGGTTCTGACCATGCGCCACAAAAGTTGTCCAGTGGCGCATCTGGAAAAATGCGCCACAGAAGCGTGAAACTTCTATGACGCATAGCCATTGGATATGCACCACAGAAGTTTGGTGGGACCCACACCAGCCCTTGGACCATGAAACTTCTGTGGTGCATCTTACTATATGCGCCACAGAAGTTTTATGATCTATGGCGCACATTGACAGATGCGCCACATAATCATCAGGTGGGACCCACAGTAGGCGGGCTCTGACCGTGCTCTGACCAAACTTCTGTGGCGCATATCACGATATGCGTCACAGAAGTTTATATCTTCTATGGTGCATATCACGATATGCACCACAGAACAATTATGTGGGCCCCACTGTCTGGACACCTATGACCAAGCTTTTGTGGCGCATATGGGCATATGCGCCACAGAAGAACAAACTTCTGTGGCGCATATGTGCAATATGCGCCACAGAATGGTGTGTGCTACTCAGATTATATTGAGTGTTTCTAGTACACATTTTCCTCTTGTGCTTTTCCCAACTAAACAAGTACCAGTGGAATAGGTAGAATACTAGACAATCTACTAGATAGACATGTGGCATACATCGTTGCAAATGCACATGCACATAGCCTTGAACAGCAAAATAACAATGGCATACATCATTGCAAATACACAAACTACAATATTGCAAATCCCTTCATAGAGCTGGTGGGGGTGATGCGGTGGAAGATGCCAAACCTCTCTGTTCACGCGCGCCTGCAGCCTGCGGACGTGGTCCTCCATGGACACGTTGGGTCGAGCACCGGCCGCCACCCGATTGGTTCCGCCATGCGCGCCCTCTCCTCTAGGGACGCGAGCACGGCGTACAACCTCATGCCCTTGTTGTAGAGGGCCTCGTGCCGCAGTTTGGCCTCCTTCTTGATTAGGTTAACCTCCGAATCCCGCGGTGGCTGACTCCAAGCACTGCCCCTCAACCTCGCCCCTCCACTACGAGTAGGCTGCAGGGAACGCGAGAGGGTTGTGCTCTCCAGCGAGTCTTCCGACGAGTTGTGGGAAGAAGACATCAGGGGCAGGTATGTTGCTTTGGACAGGGAGTGTGGTATATATATAGAGGGGTGTCATTAAAGCAGCTATCTGCCACCTTTATTTTGTGCAGATCTGCACTCAGTGTTCTGTGGCGCATATAGGTGATATGTGCCACAGAAGTTCAATCTTCTGTGGAGCATATAACCAGTATGCACCACAGAACACTGAGTCCAGGGGCCGACAGTCTGGCCACTGCACCCTATGGCCAAGGTTCTTCGGCGCATATGTGTGATATGCCACAGAACATTGAGTCCCGGGGCCCATAGTCTGGCCCCACTGCACCCTATGGCCAAGGTTCTGTGGCGCATATGGGAGATATGCGCCATAGAAGATTCTATGGCGCATATTGCGTATATGCGCCACAGAACCCTGCGACCAGATCTGCACAAAAAGGTGGCAGCTTTGCACCCCTCTATCTACCACCATCCATTTCACATCCTTCTTTCCCCTCCTCCCAGCTCATCTTCCTCCTCTCTCCCACCCCATTGTGTCCATAATTTTCTATATTTTATTGTATTTAAACCTACTATAGTTGATAGATTGGTTAGGAAAAGTCTTTCTCCAACTAGTAGATCTAAAAGACACTTACTTTTCTCCTCCACATCTCTATTTGTGTACCATTATCTCTCTATAGATCTATTGGTCCACACTCTCTCACATCACTCTCTCGACTCGGTATTCAATCTATCCGGTGAGTAATTGGTCATGAATATGCATGTTTTGTAGGTGTAAAGCTTGTCGCGCGGGCGATGTGTACATGTGATGCATGCATGGCGCGAAGATGATGTTTGTGCATGAAGCTTGTGTGGTGCATGAATTCTTGCATGGGAAGAAGTTTCTTATTTTTGCTTGTCTGCCCCGGTGTGGTGCATGGATGTTTGCAGAAATGTTGATTCATTTCCTTTTCGGCAAATTTTTGCACCACCCATATGTCCTACTTTTAGGAAAGGTCATGCCGAATTTTTCCGGCGACCATGCATGTGTGTTTGTGTGTGCATAAGGTGTGGTTTCTTATTAACCTACTCTCTGTCTTTTGCTCTATACGTGCATACCGCGCAGGCTACCATGGTCATCAGCATGAGTGAAGGTCGAGTTACTAGGTATAATAAAGATGCGAAGACGGACATGATTCGGAACAACAAGACCCAGATAAGATGTCCATGTCGAACATGCAAACTCTAGCGCTGGATCGACCCTGATTCTGGACAATTGGAGGATCACCTGCTCAGGCGCGGTTTCATGCGCGACGACTTCGATGAGGAGCTGGCAGTAAATGGTGGTGGTCATCATGAAGACTTGGGCGGGCGAGAAGACGAAGAGTCTCCCGACGGGCATGGTCATGATGACGAAGAATATACCGTCGGGCATGATCATCATGACGAAGAAGGAGATGTCGACGGGCATGACCATCATGAAGAAGGAGAAGAAGCGAATACCCAGACGCTGCTAACTTCGGTGTTAAGGGACCCTCATGTTCATAAACTGCTTCTCAAGGAGATGAGCAATGCCAAAGCTGTAGCCAGAGAGAAAGCCAAGCTGGCACAAATGGAGTTAGATGAGATGACTCCATTGTATCCTAGGTGTTGGCCCGAGGATACATGCCTGAGTGTAATGCTCAAGGCTCTAGAGATGAAGGCGGAACACAAATGGACCGACGTGAGCTTCAATGCTAACATGGAATTCTGGCACGATCGTCTTCCTAACGGGAACACATTGCCAACAAGTATAGAGGAGGCCAAGAAAATCGCGTGCCCTCTCGACCTACCGCACGTTAAATACCACACATGCATCAGTGATTGCACACTTTATCGTAACGAGTACGCGGAGAGAACCACATGTCCGGTGTGTGGCCATGGACGATATAAGAGAGGGAACAAGAAAGTTCCTCGAAAAGTGGTATGGTACTTTCCTATCACTCCCCGTCTACAGAGATATTTCGTAGATCCTAAGGAAGCAAAGCTAATGCAATGGCACGTGGAAAGGGAGAAACCCGAAGATGATCCAGAGAAGGGCAAGGTCCTAACACACCCTTTAGACACTAGACAGTGGAATGCATTGGACATCGAGTTCGAAGAGTTCGAGGGCGATGCAAGGAACGTCAGGCTGGGTATGAGCACCGATGGACTCAATCCTCTTGGCAACCAGAGTAGCACGCATAGCACCTGGCCCGTGTTTTTATGGCCGTACAACATCCCCCCGTGGCTCTGCACAAAGCAAAGGTACGTACACATGAGTATTCTTATTCAGGGGCCAAAACAGCCAGGTGTCGATATGCATCTTTATCTCGGGCTGTTGAAAGAGGAGTTAGCCAAGTTGTGGGAGACGCCAGTCCATACGTGGGACGCCTACTGAAAGGACTATATTTTCCCATGCCTTTTTTGGTGATAATGGCAATCCCATTTGTGATCTAATGGTGTGCTTGAGTTTCACGAAAAATGATGTTGATATTTCCTTAAACTGTGTGGATGCTCTCTTTGGGATCTCATGAAGACGGCAGCCTGCAGTTTTCTTCTAGTTTCTCTCCTTTTATTGTTTTAGGTCGCCGTACTATTAAGAGGGGGTCCATCTCGGAAGGCTGTGGGAAATCACTTGTTCTTGCACAAACCCCATATGCACCGCCACATCCATCCTACTCTTCCGTGAGAGAGCGAGTTTCTGTCCTGTTGAAGCCTTCTTTGTGTGATCGGAACTTCTGACCAGGCGCCAGAAGTTCCGCTCAGGATTTTTCTGCGGGACGATCTGACCTTTGTTCCGATCCTAGTTCCGCTGGAACTTCCGGTGAGCTCCTAGAACTCTATGTTTTGGTATGCTCTATTTGTCGGAAGTTCCACCGGAAGTTGCATCGGAAGTTTTCCTGCCAGAAAGTTCCTGAGTGGAACTTCCGCCCAGACACCGGAATTTCCGGTCAGACTTGGTTCGCGACCCAGAAGTTCCGCCCCTAGTTCCGCTGAAGGGTCGGTACCCTTCTGTATGAAGTGGTCTATTTGCCGGAACTTGGGCCGGAACTTGCATCGGAAGTTCGGCCAGAACTTCCGGTCAGTTTGACCGGAACTTCCGGTCGAGTTTTTGGAGCGTGCGTCAACGGGCTGATGACCGTTGGAGCCGTGCTGGGCGGAACTTCCGGCCCCTCACCGGAAGTTCCGAGGAAGTCGCGTGGGCTGTAACCGTTCAGTGCGGAGGGGGCCTATTTAAGGCGCCCTCCTTCTTCCTCCCACCCACTTCGAACTTTTCCTCTCTCCTCCATTAATGCTTGAGCTTCACCTCACTAGATCTCTATCTCTAGCCACTCAAATGACTTGATCTTTTGAGAGGTGATAGAGGTGACCTAGATCTACACTTCCACCAAAGAAGATTTGATTTCCCACACCCATCCTTTGTGGATCTTGTTGCTCTTGGGTTTCTTGAAACCCTAGATGGTGTAGGGCATCCTCGGAGCTAAGGCTTGTGTTGTAAATCTTCGAGGTGTCATTGAGGGCCTACAATTGAGTTGTGGAGCTTCCCCCTCAACCTTGGTGTAAAGGTTTCGGTTGGCGCCTTCAAAGGTCACTGGTTAGTGGATTATGAGGCCTCCTTTGTGGGGGAGCTCACCGGAGAATAAGGTGAGGCATTTGTGGTGCTCAGGTGACCTTGTGTGGCCCCGACACCTCTCCAACATAGACGTAGCTCCTTGGGAGTGAACTACGGGAATTATATCTTCGTGTCCACGCTCCGGTTACTTTGTTCCCTTCCTTTACTTCTTGTCCTTTACCGTTCTTGTGGTCGTTGTAAGTTATCTTGCATTTAGGTTGTTCACCTAGTTTCACATCTAGATAACTTTCCTTCTCGTTAATCCTAAAAGTGAGAAACAAATTGAAATTGGGTAGTCGCCTATTCACCCCCCTCTAGTCGTATCAAGTTGGTACTTTCAATTGGTATCAGAGCCAAGGCTCTTATTTTGGGCTTTACCGCCTAAGAGACAATGGCCGACGAAGGGGGTAGTGAAACCGAAAACACCAAGAGCTTGGCCACTATGGATGACCTCAAGCAATTGGAGTCATCCATGATGTCCAAGTTCGAGGAAATGATGACTATCTTGCAGTCTCTCAAGCCAAACCCCATGGTTGCTCTTGACACACCCCAAACCACCGAGCTTCCTCACACAGTTACGGTAACCGCCCCCGGGGTGAATCCCACGGCCGTCACCACTCACTTGGGACTTGGCTTTGTTGCTCAAAAATCTACCAAGGTTCCAAGTGAGAACACCGAGGAGCCCGAGAACTCAACTTCCAAATAGGAAAATGGAGGAAAGGACTACTCGGCGGTACCCCCACCTCCAAAGTATACTCCGGATCCACCCATTCCCATGACACACATCATTCCTCAAGGAGCACCACCTATGCTGGATACTTCAAATTTCGCCAATTGGCAATATCTAATGCGCTCACATATTTCCAGCTCTTCTATTGAGTTAATGAGGATTGTGGAGGAAGGGTTCTCTCCATATGACCCAAAGAAGTTGACACGAGGTGAAGTGGTGGACAAGCAACTCAATGCCACAGCTTTGGGGATGATCCAAAAGGCTTTGACTCCAAAGGACTTTGCTCACATTCGCCAATTCGACACCGCCAAGGGATCATGGGATCAACTCACCGAGCTCTTTGTTGGGAATGCAAGCATCCAAAGCTCCAAGTTTAATGAAGTCAACAACAAGTGCGATGGTTTCGCAATGTAAGATGATGAGACCCCCGAAGACATGTATAAGCGGCTCAAGGTCCTTTATTGCACTATGAGGGATCTTGGGGCCACCTATGTTGACGACAAGTTCATGAAGAGGAAGTTCATTCAAGCTCTCCTTCCGTTCGAAGAACAAGCTCAACTCTATCAAGGGAAGAACCAACTTTCATCTAATGACCTCCCAAGAAGTATTGAGTGAAGTTATTGCCATGACCATTTCCAAGAAGAATGCGGAGTCCGCCCGTGCTAGGGCCATTGGGTCAACCAAAGTGAATCTTGATTTGAAGGCCAAGGCTATTGAAGTTGATGATGATGATACATCAAGTGAGTGGTCTCAAGAGGATCTCAAGTGTGCCTTCAACGAACATCTTGCTCTCGCTTTGAGGGCCTTTTGGAACAAGTCCGGGCTCAATTCAAGGTCAAGGGACAACTCAAGATTCAACTCACCCAACAAGTCTCCCAAGGAAAGGTCATGCTACAACTGCAACGACAAGAGTCACTTCGTGGCCAAGTGTCCCTTTGAGAACCGTGAAGACAATGGTGGTCGTCTCATTCGCAAGATCAAGTCAAGACCTCCTCATCCCTTGAACAAGAACTACGCCGTCAAGAACGTCGCCAACAAGGAACGAGCAATAGTGGTACATGAAGAATACCTTTCGGGCACGGATGAATATGATGATGATGAAGTCCATGGTGGAGAGATTGTGGGAGTTGCTGCTATTGCCACTACCTCTACTCCACGTCTATCCCTCTTCGACTCACCAAATGAAAACGCCATCTCCTCCAACCAAAAGTGTCTCATGTCCAAGGCCATCGAGGTAACATCGAAACCCACTCCTCAACCTATCTCTAGTGAGCCTTCCTCTCTTGATCTTGTTGGTCTAGAGGTGAAGAAAGAGATGATTGACATGTGTGAATTTTTTGCTACCTTGGATGAAGAAACTAAAACTTGCTTTGAGTCCTTTCTTGCACAACTTGACAATGTTAGGGATGCTTTAGATGAAAAGGAAGAACTTCTTGACTTGCTAAGTAAAAATGAAAGAGAGGCCGCCGATGAAATTGCTTCTCTCACTCAAAGTCTTGAGGATGAACAAAATATGAGAATTAATCTTGAAGAAAGTGTGTCTAAGATTGTAGATGATCATAAAAACACCATGTGCTCTCTAATTAAAGAACGTGATCATGCTCTTTCTTTGGTTAAGGTGCTTAAGAAAGAAAAAGTTGAGTTTGTGGGTGGTCATGATAGGACTCAAGAAGATCTTGAGAAACTCAAAGAGGAACACAAAGCCTTGGAGAGCAAATTCTCAAATCTTTGTGAAGCCCATGAACAACTTCAAACTCAATTAACTTGTGAACATGCTAAGTCTTTCGCTGTGCAAATTATAGACTTGTCTAGCACTCCTAACCCTTGTTGCAAGCATGAGCATCTCATTGAGGAGGTCAAGGTGTTGAAGGACCAATTTGCCAAGACTAAGAAGAAGAAGAGGAAGAAAAAGAAGAAGAAGAGGAAGAAAAAGAAGAAGAAAAAGAACAAGGGCATGGCTCAAGGGCCTTCTAATGGCCCAACCATCTCACAAAGTGACAACTTTGCCGGAAAGAACAATCCCTCTTATATTCTTTGCAAATCATATGATGGTCATGTATATGCTAGATATGTGGGAACTTTTTACATGCATGATTATCATTGGACTATTTGGGTGCCAAAGGCTCTTGTTACTAACAAAAGGGGACCCATTGCAAAATGGGTACCTAAAACCAAAGCTTGATTTTCTTGTAGGACTATGCTTCTGGTGGATCAAAATGGGTGCTTGATAGTGGTGCCACGAGTCATATGACCAGAAGAAAGTCTATCATGTCGGAGATGAGGCCAAATATTGCCAACACCATGGTCTCCTATGGTGATAAAACAAGTTCTCAAGTTTTGGATTTTGGCAAAGTGGTGGTAACCCCGGATGTATCCTTGGTTGACGTCATGCTTGTCAAAACTCTTGGTTACAATTTACTCTCAGTTCGTGCACTTGCTCTTATGGGTCTTTCTTCTTTCTTTAATGCTCATTCTGTGGTCCTCATGTGGAGCAAGTCTCTCAAGGTGGCTTTCGTAGGATATGTAGAGCATGACTTGTACGTGGTGGACTTTTCAGGGACCACTACTCCTCATGCTCTATGTCTCTATGCTAAATCCGACAAGGGCTGGTTGTGGCATCGCCGCCTAGCCCATGTTAACATGAGAACTTTGCAAAGACTTCACTCCGAGGGCCACATCCTTGGACTTAATGATGTTTCTTTTGCCAAAGATCGTGTTTGTAGGGCTTGTATTGAAGGGAAGATGCATGAAACTCCTCACAAAGCGCTCAATCAAATCACCACGGAGATATGTTTGGAGCTCTTGCATATGGACCTTTTTGGTCCACCCTCTCATGATAGTCTTGGAGGCAAGAAGTATTGCTTGGTTATTGTGGATGATTTCTCAAGATTCACTTGGGTGTTCTTTTTCAAGTACAAGAGTGAGACTCAACAAACCGTCATCGATTTTGCTAATGAGGTTCAACGGAAACACAATGCAACTATTCTCTCAATTCAAAGTGACAATGGCATCGAGTTCAAGAACTATACCTTGGATGAGTTTCTTAGTGATGAAGGAATCAAGCATCAATACTCCACTCCCTATACCCCTCAACAAAATGGAGTTGCTGAAAGGAAGAATCGCACTTTGATGGATGCGACTCGGTCTATGCTAGCTGAATTCAAGTCTCCATACAACTTTTGGGCCGAGGCCATCTCCACCGCTTGCCATGCAACCAACCGGCTCTATCTCCGCAAGAAAAAGAACAAGACCCCCTATGAGCTCCTCACCGGGAAAAAGCCAAATGTTAGATACTTTCGGGTGTTTGGTTGCATGTGCTACATTCTCAAGAAAGGAGTTCGTTTGTCCAAGTTTGAATCCAAGGCTCAAGAAGGAATTTTCGTTGGTTACTCAAATCAGTCCCATGCTTATAGAGTCTACAACAAAGCCAATGGAAGAGTTGAAGAGATGAGCAATGTGAAGTTTGATGAAAATCATGAGTCCCTTGTTAGGCAAGACGGTGTTTGTGATCCAAGTGATGAAATTCCTCCTAAGGCCATAAGAAGAATGGGTGTGGGTTTCCACCTCCCCATTGAGGATCCCCTTGTGGACGAAGGAGAAGGACCAAGCTCTACTAAAGTGGAGCCCTCACTCTCACAAGATCATCTTGCCTCTCGAGGACCTACCATTTTGGCTCAAGCTCCCTCAAGCTCTTCCGAAGCTTCCCATGCTCATGACTCTCCAAGCTCTAAAGATCAAGCTCTTCATAAACAACATCAACCTCCCCAAGATGGGGCTCCTTCTCAAGGCACCTCCCAAGGTCAAGCTCTTCATCTACTACATCAACCTCCCCAAGATGGGGCTCCTCCTCAAGGTCACGGATCTCCTCAAGGTCAAGCTCGTCAAGATCAAGGGCAAGTCAATGATACTCAAGGCTCCACTCCAAATGATGACTCCCCCGAAGTGGAGATTGATGAAGATGATCCTCGTTTTCGTGCTTATAGTCAAGGCGGGGGCTCAAATGGTAGCAATGACCAAGTGGTATCTCAAGAATCTCGTGTTGAAGCACAAGCCCGCCGTCAATCCTATCGTCTTGTCAAGATCATTCGAGATGGACATATCCTTGATAATGTTTATGGAGATTTCAATAAAGGTTCCACTACTAGAAGGCAACTAGCCTCCTTTAGCTCTCACCATGCTTTTATCTCTCTTGTGGAACCACAGAAAGTTTTCGAGGCTCTTGAAGATGATGATTGGCTTGATGCTATGAACGAAGAACTTCACAACTTCAAGAGGAACAATGTTTGGACATTGGTTGAGCGGACCAAAGATTGTCAAAACGTCATTGGAACCAAGTGGGTTTTCAAGAACAAGTGTGATGTGAATGGAATTGTCGTGCGCAACAAGGCAAGGTTAGTTGCCCAAGGATACTCACAAGTTGAGGGCATTGACTATGGTGAGAATTATGCCCCCATTGCTCGCCTTGAATCCATTCATATGCTTCTTGCTTTTGCTACTCATCATAACTTCAAGTTGCATCAAATGGATGTTAAGAGTGCTTTTCTTAATGGTCCTTTGAAAGAGTTGGTATACATCAAGCAACCTCTAGGCTTTGAGGATCCACTTTTCCCGAACCATGTCTACAAGCTCAATAAGGCACTATATGGTCTCAAACAAGCCCCACATGCATGGTATGATTGCATTAGGGAGCTCTTGTTAGACAGTGGCTTCGAAGTGGGCCTCATTGATCCCACTCTTTTTACTAAGAAAGTTGGAGGCCACTTGTTCGTATGCCAAATCTATGTTGATGATATTATCTTTGGGTCTATTAACAAAACTTTTAATGAGGATTTTGCCAAGCTCATGACCGATCGCTTCGAGATGTCCATGATGGGGGAGTTGAAGTTTTTCCTTGGGTCTGAAGTCAAGCAATTGAGGAAAGGGACTTTCATCAACCAAGCCAAATACATCCAAGACATGCTCAAGAAGTTCAAGTTTGATCAAGTCAAAGGTGCCAAGACTCCCATGCCAACTAAGGTTAATCTTGATCTCGATCCCAAGGTAAGGAGGTGGATCAAAAACTATATCGCTCTATGATTGGTTCTTTGCTCTATCTTTGTGTATCCCGACCGGATATTATGTTGAGTGTGGGTATGTGTGCAAGATTCCAAGTCGCACCAAAAGGAAGCCTGTTGGGGGGGTGACCCCGGATAGGGTAAGAACGGGGAAAGACGAAACGAAGTTCCCCATCAAGCTTCCGAGTTAGAATCTAAATCGGCCGAGTCCTGTAAAGGTCGGCCAAGGTAAGCAAGAGCAGGACCCTTATGAGAAGAGCAAGGCGTAACCCGACCGACATACTGTGTAAGTCGGCTGGGTCCGCCCGAATAATCTGAATGTAGGTGAAGGCCAAGCCGAGTTAAGCGAGACAGGGCCGAATGATATGAAGCTTGCAGGAGAAGGACATGCCTATAGTCAAACTCTACTCGCGGGCTAGGAAGAATCTAAGCAGAGCCAAACACAAAGGACAAGGTGCAGAGCGACAGAAGGGCAGAAGGAGGTCACGGAGGTGACAGTCCTGAAGCCCGAGGCGTGCAGGTGGGGTCCTCTAGAACCTTGCCGTCATTAGAGGGCAACAGGGAAAGGAGGCCGCCGAATTACTATATCGGGACAAGCATATTCCTCGAATATGCTTGCCACGTCATCCCTAGAGGAGCCAAGGTTCCCCTTTATAAGGAGAGGCTTGGATTCAGAGAAGGGCATCGACTCATTTAGTACCGTTAGGCTGGTAAAGTTCTTCTTCTCTACTTGTATACAGCTCGAGGAGCACTTGTAGCCCAAGAAAGGAGAAATAAAGAACTTTACGTTAGTCTTCTGTGTGTAGAATCAACTACATCTTCCCTTCCCAGATCCCTCTAGCATCCATTGGCCCCATACTTTAGCCTACCCATGGCATCTGCCGTGCCACCACCACGACAGTTGGCGCCCACCGTGGGGCTAGTAGTGGTGCTAGCTGGAGTCATGATCCGGACGAGAAACTTCATCCACACTGGCGAGCGCATTGTCTCTGGCTTAGTCCGGAGATTTGATCTCTGTGACTACGTTAGCGACAACGCAGGCAGCTTCCAGGGAAAAACCCCTCCGCGCAACAGCGTCTTCATCAACTTGGGCATGCACCAGATCTACGTCGGCGTTGACACCTCCAGCGTTTATCCTCACCAAGTTGTTGTTGCGGGAGAGCCTCCCCTTAGCACCGCAAACGGTCTGCGTGGAGTGCGCCCCGTCAGCAGCGTCAAGGTGATGGTCGCAGCCGGGGTGCAAGCAGGAACAGCAGGCGCCGGATAAAGCAAAGATCCGATGACAGGTGTGCAGGTGACCACCAAGCAGGCAGCTCCACAACCCACCGAGGTAATTCCTTCAACGGCCAACCCAGTCGAAGTGCAGGATACGACCCCAAAGGCACCAAGGGTAAGAGGGCCACCTCTAGAAAAACTAGAAAACATTCTCCAGGCAACTATAGATAATCTGACTACACCTGTAGCGCCGATCCTAGATCCGGCAAACGCTCAGGCAGAGTTAGAAGAGACCAGGCAAAAAGTGCTAGTAGAGGCAAAAAAGGTGTCAGCGTTGCGGGAGTCCTTAAACAGGACCCTGCGAGAATATGCTAGGGCAAACAAGCTTGACGTCGCCCCCGAGCGGGTTGACGAATTGAGACTAAGGGGGAAGAACCTCATAGATGATATCGACAAAGAGCATGATGCCCATAAGGCAGAATCAGTTGATCTAGGTTTGCCGAGGTACAGTACCCCGGCAAAGAACCTGAGGGCAGCAAATTCCGCTGCACTAGAGTTAGAAGGATTGACCGGCGAAGCTCGGCAAAAATAGCAAGAGAGAGTGAATGAACTGGTGCGCATTGCGAACCAGCAGAATGAAGAAATGTTCAGGGCAGACCCGACAAGGCCTGGTGCCTCGCGAATGGTTCATTCGGCTGGTGCAGCACCTGCCTTATCGGTGGCAGCAACATCCTCGCCCGGAAACAATGCACGGAAAGACAGAGCGGTAACTTCGGGAAAAAGAAATAAGCAAATTGTTCCATATGATCCGGCGATAGACGGAAAAGCAAATGAAAACAGAGGCACTAGGAGCCGAGGTAACAGTGGCGAGAGAAACCCCGGCCATGCCGAGAAAGGCAACGGAAGCCGAGGTAATGGAGATCTCAGAAGAGGAGATCTCGGAAGAGGAAATCACGAGAATAATATCCCGGCTGAAGGAAGGAGAGAACCGCCACCCAATCCACAACCGAGATATGAACCTCGGCAGGAAAGAGAAGTGAGACCAACTCGCCACAATCAGGTGAATGAGAGGTATAATGATGGTTATTCCGAGATGGAATATGCGGTTCATGGTGGAAATAACCACTATGGAATGCAGGAAAGAATTCTGTACAGAGATTTGCCGTCAAGTGATGCGAGAGTAAAGCTGGACCGGCTATACCGGTCCGAGCTGTTAGAAGAACAAGGTCCACCAGGCCCGGCATGCTTCGGACCTCGGATCATGGGCGAGCCGCCAGTGCCGAACTTTCAGCTGGCAAGAGGCACAAAAACGTATAATGGGAGCACCAAACCGCAGGATTGGTTGATTGATTATGCCACTGCTGTAAAAATAGCTGGCGGAAACTTGCGATGGGCAGCACGGTATGTCCCGCAAATGTTGGAAGGACCAGCTAGAGTATGGTTGAATAACCTGCCAGCAGGCAGTATGAACTGTTGGTTGGATTTCGAAGAAATGTTCGTTAGAAATTTCACCAGTACTTACAAAAGGCCAAATAGGCCGCAGCAGCTAGCCATGTGCAAGCAAAGGCCGAATAAGACAGACAGAGAATTCTTGACTTGGTGGTGTAACCTCAGGAATTCATGTGAGGGAGTTATAGAGTCACAGGCGATAGCTTGGTTCGCTCAAGGGTGCCGCTATGGCAGTGTACTATGGCAGAGATTGCAAAGAGATATGCCAACCACTTTGGCAAAAACCATCAGGATATCGGATTCCTATGCCTTGGGAGATGCGACACAACCATAATTAATGTCAGCAGATCATCGGGAACTTCAAGATCAATATGCAAGAGATGTGGCCGGGTCATCAAGGCGCAATGAGTTCAGAGGGAGAAGAAGAGAAGAAAGACCGGATTATAGATATGGCTCAAATCAGGTGGCAGCGGTAGTACAAGATCAGCCGAGTCACGGAAACAATCAGCGGCAGAAGAATGGTCCTCACCAATGGACACCGAGGAATGAAGGGAAAAGACAATGGACACCAGAACAGAAGAAGCAATGGCAGGAAAGGCCGAAGTACACGTTTGAGTCTATGTTAGATCAACCGTGTAAATTTCACACTTCAAACCCGGCCAAGCCGGGCAATCATACAACCCGGCAGTGTGCGTGGATGAAAAATGCAATGGGCAATCCGGCAGGCATGCAAGCAACATCCCATCAGGCACATCAACAGCATCTGCCACAGTTGACTGGAGAAAATGCACAGCAACTAATGTTACCACCTCCTCCCCCGAGGTATGATAGCTCGGACCGGAGGGATGTTGTGCATCAAGTGAGAAATCAGGGTCCGGATGGAAGGACGAACCCAGGAAGTAGTGGACGCAATGATTACAGAGAACATCATCAATCATATTGCGTGTTCACAACATAACAGCAAGACAGGCAAAGTGTGCAGCGCCGGCATATGGAAGTAAATGCAGTTATGCCGGCAGTACCAAGATATGTGCCTTGGTCAGATCGGGAAATAACTTGGAGCATAAAGGATCACCCCAAAATAATGCCGAATCCGGGGTCGTACGCACTCGTACTACATCCGACATTTGTCGGACCAAGCATTAATGTGAAATTTTTAAAAGTACTCATTGACAACGGGAGCAGTATCAATATCATGTACAAAGATACAATGCATAAACTCGGAATATCGCAGAATATGCTGCAATCCACGAGGACCACATTCCATGGGATAGTACCAGGCCTTTCATGCGAACCCATTGGAAAGGTTCGAGTGGATGTGTTATTCGGCACAAGAGATAACTGCAGAGCAGAAAATTTGGAGTTTGAAGTGGTGGACCTAGAGAGTTGTTATCATGCTCTACTTGGACGGCCGGCATTGGCCAAATTCATGGGCAGCTGCCACATAACTTACTTGAAAATGAAGTTACCCGGGCCACAAGGGGTGATAACAGTAGCAGGAGATTACAGAAAGTCAATGGAATGTGCTTCAGCCGGATCAAATCTGGCCGAGTCATTGGTAATAGCAAGAGAAAAAAGAAGGATTCAGGAGGTAGCAGCCCTCGCACAGTCGGCACAACTGAATATGCCGGCATTGGCCAATCCGCATGGAAGTGTCTCTTTCCAGCCGACTAAAGAAATAAAAAAGTTCCAGATAGATGAGCAGTTCCCAGAGCGCACCATCACAATTGGTGCCGGCCTAGATGCTAAATAGGAAAGCGAGCTCACCAACTTCCTCCGTGAGAATCGGGATATCTTTGCATGGTCAACTCAGGATCTGCAAGGTGTGCCGAGGGAGTTGGCTGAGCACTCTCTGAATGTAAGGCCAGGAGCAAGGCCAGTGAAGCAACCTCTCAGCCGCTTCGCCGAAGACAGGAGAAAAATAATAGGGGATGAAATAGCTTGGCTCCTTGCGGCCGGGTTCATCATGGAGGTGTTGTATCCGGATTGGTTATCGAACCCAGTGCTAGTGGAAAAGAAGAAGGATGATCCAAATGTAGCCATTGTATGACGAATGTGTATTGATTACACGAACCTGAACAAGGCGTGTCCAAAAGATCCTTTTCCTTTACCTAGAATAGACCAAGTCATTGATTCGACCGCTGGTTGTGAACTATTATCATTTGTAGACGCGTATTCTGGTTTTCACCAGATACCGTTAAATCCGGCCGATCAAATAAAGACTGCGTTTATTACCTCGTACGGGGCTTATTGCTATCGCACCATGCCATTCGGCATGCGTAACGCGGGGGCAACGTATCAGAGATGTATGCAAAAATGTCTGCATGACCAGATAGGAAAGAATGTACAAGTGTATGTAGATGATGTGGTTATCAAAACCAAAGAAAGCAAAATGCTACTGGATGATATCTGGCAGACTTTCGCGAACCTGAGAAGGTTCTGAATGAAGCTTAACCCGGAAAAATGCACTTTCGGTGTGCCGGCTAGAAAACTACTCGGTTTTCTCGTATCTAGCAGAGGCATAGAGGCCAACCCAACTAAGATAAGAGCAGTAGAAAGGATGGAATTGCCGAGATGTCTAAATGATGTACAGAAGTTCATAGGTTGCTTGGCCTCGCTTAGCCGATTTGTATGTCGGCTGGGAGAGAAAGCATTACCACTTTATCAACTGATGAAAAAATCTGATAAGTTCATTTGGACACCACAAGCAGACAATGCGTTTCATGAATTGAAAAATATGTTGGTCACAGCGCCAATCCTGGCTTCTCCATTGTCGAAAGAGCCTATGTTACTTTACATAGCCGCCACGAACAGAGTGGTAAGCGCTGTGATCGTGGTGGAACGAATTGAATATGATAAATCAGTACAAAGGCCAGTATATTACCTAAGCGAGGTACTATCAGCCTCAAAAAAAATTACCCACATTATCAGAAGATGGCGTATGGGGTATACATGTCAGCAAAGAAACTTAAACATTACTTCAAAGAGCACCCCATCAAAGTGATCTGTAAAGCACCCATAGCTGACATATTGAGCAACAAAGATGCAAGTGGCCGAATAGCAAAATGGGCAATTGAATTGTCACCCTATGCTCCACAATTCGATAGGCGAGATGCGATCAAATCTCAGGCTGTGGCCGACTTCTTTGTAGATTGGGCCGAGGTACAGTATGAGCCACCATTACCAGATCCGAACTATTGGACGATGCACTTCGACGGTTCCAAACTAAGAAATGGTTTGGGGGCAGGAATAGTGTTAGCCTCGCCAAAAAGAGATCAGCTGAGATATGTGTTGCAAATACATTTCGCCGCATCAAATAATGTAGCCGAGTATGAAGCACTGGTCCATGGATTGAAGGTGGCGAAAGAGATTGGCATACGCCGAATCTTATGCTACGGAGACTCAGATCTAGTAGTACAACAAGTCTCAGGAAATTGGGATGTGTTAGATGCCAATATGGCATTATATAGGTTTCATGTGCAAAAACTCAGCGGATACTTCGATGGATGTGAATTTCATCATATACCTCGGGCAGAAAACGACACCGCAGACACATTGTCAAAACTCGGATCAACCAGACAATCAATTCCCCCAGGTGTCGCCCTAGAGCACCTGAGGAAACCATCAATAACACCATCACCAGAGTCCGAATCCATCTTTATTCCGGCAAAATCAAGAGAAGATAATGTGCCGATGGAAATTGACAAGGAATGTAACCCGGAGTTTCCAAAAATGAACCCGGCCGATGCAAGGATGGATACGGGGAAATCCGAGGTAGTTATGTCGGCGGAAAATATGGAAATAGATAATGAGATTACCCCAGAAAAAAGCATACCAACATGGGCGCAACCTATATTTTCTTTCCTTAAAGATGCGATTTTGCCGAATGACGAGGTATTGGCAAGACAGACACTGAGAAGAGCTAAAGCTTATACAATCATAAACAATGAGCTGTATAAAAGGAGCGTCACAAGCGTGTTGCAGAGATGTGTGAACTCGGCGGAAGGCCAGGAGATCCTCCTAGATATACATCAAGGAGAATGCGGGCATCACGCCTCGTCCAGAGCTTTAGTGTCCAAAGCATTCAGGCATGGGTTTTATTGGCCAACAGCGTTGAAAGAGGCCAAATAACTGGTCGAAAAATGTAATGGTTGCTAGAGATATGCCAGCAAGATACATATGCCATCGTCCGAGTTAAAAACGATACCAATTACTTGTCCATTTTCTGTATGGTGCTTAGATATGGTGGGACCATTCAAGCCGGCCCGAGGCGGGATGACCCACATCTTGGTCATGGTCGACAAATTCACAAAATGGATCAAAGTAAAACCAATAAAGAAATGTGATGGGCCAACAGCGGTAAAATTCCTCAAAGATATTATCTTGAGATATGGTTACCCACACAGTGTTATTACAGACAATGGTACGAACTTTGCTGAAGGAGCCTTCGCTAGATTCTGTCAAGAAAAGCACATAAGACTAGATGTCGCCTCGGTGGCTCACCCAGCATCTAATGGGCAAGTAGAAAGATCTAATGGACTAGTATTGTCCGGAATAAAACCACGACTCATCAAACCACTGCAAAGGTCGGCAGGGTGTTGGATTGAGGAACTACCAGCAGTACTATGGAGCCTCAGAACTACCCTAAACAGATCAACAGAGTATACACCATTTTTTCTAGTATATGGGGCAAAAGCTATGCTTCCAGCCGACATAATACATGACTCGCCAAGGGTTAACCAATATACAACCGCTGAGGTAAATTAAATAGCTCGGCAAGATGATGTCGATCTGCTAGAGGAAGCCAGGGAGTTGGCACTATCAAGATAAGCTATTTATCAGCAGGACTTGCAGCGATATCACAGCAAGAAAGTAAATCCAAGAGTGTTTAAAGAAGGAGATTTGGTTCTTCGGTTAGTGCAACGTACGGCCGGCATGCACAAACTATCGCCCCCGTGGGAAGGACCGTTCATCGTGAGCAAAGCGTTGCACAATGATGCGTATTACCTAATTGATGCTCAGTCACCAGAAAAGAACAAGGCAGACAAAGCCGGTGAAGAATCTAAAAGACCATGGAATGTAGCTTTAATTCGTCCATTTTACTCGTAGGAGTCATCTACGACACGTTGTAAAGAAATGCTCCAGGACAGAGTATCAACTATATATCAAACCTCGGCACCTTGAGCAGTGGCTCAGGGACTGCCCTATATTGTTGTTGAGTTTGGGTTATGTATTAAACCTCGGCACCTTGAGCAGTGGCTCGGGGACTGCCTTATGTTGTTTTTGAGTTTGGATTATGTATTAAACCTCGGCACCTTGAGCAGTGGCTCGGGGACTGCCTTATGTTGTTTTTGAGTTTGGGTTATGTATCAAACCTCGGCACCTTGAGCAGTGGCTTGGGGACTGTCCTATATTATTCATGAGTTTGGGGTATGTATGAAACCTTGACACCTTGAGCAGTGGCTCGGGGACTGCCCTATATTGCTTCTGAGTTTTGGGTATGAATTAAACCTCGGCACCTTGAGCAATGACTCGGGGACTGCTATCTTTTTTGAGTTTGGGTTATGTATTAGACCTCCGCATTTCCAGCAATGACTCGAAGACTGGCCAATATTATTTCGCACTTTTAGTGATGTGTTGAGTCTCCATTTTTAGAACAAGTGATTAGAGGATTGCCCCACAATTGTCCTTTGTTACAGAAATGGGTATCGAACTTCAGCACCCAGAGCGATATTATTTCGTTCTCCCCAGATATAAGCTTTGAGATTGACAACTTGGATAAAATTCAAGAACACAATGGTTGAAGTGTCAAATTCATCAGGGTCAGGCAATATTAGACGCTGGACTACCGTACGACAAAGGAAAAACACACAATCCGAACTTAAGAAATTAAAGGCCACCAAAGCAAAGATTTAAACAAACAGGAATAGTTTAAACAGAATAATAAAGATCATAAACATGTGTGCCTCAGCGGCAAAAGGCAAAAAAGGTTCATACCACACAGAAAGTTGGACAAGTATCTGACACACATCATACGCCCGGCATACCGGGGATAAGAAACGACTTAGAGTTTTTTAAGGGGCAGCGACTTGATCAGGAACTGGGCGCTCCGAGGTAGACGGCATCTCGGCCGAAGTTGCTTCGCCCTCCACAGAACCAGGAGAGACTTCGGGGGAAGCCCGGGGCTGTTGAGAAACATCAGCTTGAGCTGTGGAATGTCCAGTACCTTTAGAGGAGGATCGCGCGTCGCCATTGCCATCCGAGCTCGAGCTGGAATCACCAGAAGTATCCGAGTCGCCATCAGCCTCGTCTGGGTTGGCTGAATCATCCTCAGAGGCATCTTCAACTTCGACCTCATCCGCCGGGTTAGGAAGGAAACTCGGCCCTTCAATCTAGTTATGCACGTCCGCATACTCAACGAGCTGGAAGGCACGAGCTTGTCGGAGAGCGACGAATTCTGGATCCTCAACCCAACGGGAGCCAGTGCGCAAATTTATCAGGGTATCGAGGGAAATATCCTCGTACCATGACATAACGACTGTGAGTGCCATATCAGTACCAGCTCGTCCAGCGGATTCCCTCCAAAGATTCAACTGGTTCTGGGATGCCATCAATCTTTCCACCAGCATCTTGATTTCATCAATATCAGGGGTTCCAGAAGTATTCGGCCAGAGAACATGGTAGGCCCGAATAGCTGCTTGCACCAAGTCCCTGCCCATAATCTTCATCGGACCGACGACAGCGCCAACGGCAACCAAGAAATCTTCCATCGAGTATTCTGGGCTCGCACCGGCAGGAACACCTCGGCGCACACGAGCATTAATAACCGCTTTAGAGCTCACGGGCTTAGCTTCTGGAAAATGGTCTGCGCAAAACAAAAGTGCGTCAGTTAACAGTAAGAAAGGGAAAAAGATAACTCGGCCGCGGTCAGAAGCTTACGGTGAATATAGCTTAGCATTATCTGAAGATCTTTAGCCCATTCACTCTTGTTTTTCTCAAAGCGAGTGATCTCCTCGCTCATCCCCCGTGTCTTTAGTTCGGCAGCCTTGAGGAGCTCTTTATTTTTATGCAATTGCAGAGCTAGCCGATTCTTCTCCTCGGAGAACTCCTGGTCGACTTTTTCTAACTCAGATTTCTGAGAAAGCTTAAGGGACTCCACCTCGGCGTGCAAGCGAGTTATCTCGTCATCTTTATCTTTCAGCTGCGCCGAGTGAGTGGCGGCTTGTTCTAAAAAATGCAGCATCATATTAGGCATGGGTATGCATTCTTGGTGTGACGCTTCAAAAGTTTGTAACTCGGCTATACCGAAGCCAGAAGGGTTAAGAGAAACCCGGTGCATATTTCAAAAATATATGCGTAAAAGAAAAAAGAGTAACTAACCTTCCAGGGCCTTGACTTTCTTTTCAAGACGGATATTAAGATTGTTGATATTACCTATTCACCAGCAAAGTCAGCTAACACCTCACTTCCAAAGCAACAAGAATTTTAGGGATAATGCGAAAGCTCGTTAACTTACCAGCTTTCTTCACCACGGGAATGACCTTCTCGTACTTATCTTGCAATTTTTTATGAGCAAAGGGCAGCCTTTGGAATTCGGCGATCCGCCGATCATGCGCAACCTAAGCAACAAAACAAATAGCAATAAGACATTCGAACATAAGACGGATCCGAATCAAGAAAAACTTAATTCGGATCTAGGTGGCTAGATATTCGAAGCTCAGAAAGATCCGAATCAAGCAAAGCTTAATTCGGATCTAGGTGGCTGGATATTCGAAGCTCAGACAGATCCAAATCAAGCAAAGCTTAATTCGGATCTAGGTGGCTGGATATTCTAAGCTCAGACAGATCCAAATCAAGCAAAGCTTAATTCGGATCTAGGTGGCTGGATATTCGAAGCTCAGACAGATCTAAATCAAGCAAAGCTTAATTTGGATCTAGGTGGATGGATATTCGAACACTAACGCAAAACTGAACTAGGTAAAGCATCATAAAACTTCCAAACGAATAACAAGTTATTCAGTTGCAAGTTTTGGGGACTAGAGTATATATAATAGCATTCGGATGACTAATCAAACGTCCATAAAAACAATTACCTCATTCATCTTGTCGCTGTCAAGAATGATCTTGGCAGCCAGATGTAGGCGGCTGCTGATGTCGGAGAGTTGAAACGGCTGGCTGCTTGGATTACCCTCGAGCTGATCAGCAGTGTTCCAATTGTTGGCATACTCGACCAACGAGCCGAGGCTATTCCCACTCTCCGTGCGAGTCAGAACTTTACCTCGGACGTGTTGGGTAGCCACCGCCGCCGCGGGACTCTTGTGGAGAGCGAGCTGTGTATCAGCAGCCGGGGTAATAGTACTCTTGGCAGATGAAACCCCCTTGCGCAGCGCATCAGCAATTGTAGGCTGAGAAGAGCTGGCAAGTTCTTTCTGAGAGGACGGAGGCTTGGTAACAACGACCTTTCTTGCTTTAGAAGAGGCGCTGGCAGGAGCCGTTACCTTGGCACTTGGAATGACGTCTTTAGGGGCCGGAGGGATTACGGTTTCTGAGGACGTCGAGATATTGGTATCCTTGGCTGGAATCGGAGTCGCGGTAAAGGTTGTGGGGGTCAAAGGGACCTCAGGGGAAACTTCAGGATTCACGAAGGAGGCAGCAGGCTCAGTGGAAATATCTACGGGCCGAGCTGTATCGGTATCAACAGGAGAGATTTCAGGCGCATCCTGGCGAGATGGCATCTGATTCGGAGCAGGAGGAGAGTCAACACGAGCAGGACTAGGGACTCTAGTATGTTCAGGAGGCGAAGGAGAAGGCGGCCGAGTCATGTGACTCGTCATGCTGGGACCACTAGGCTTAACAGAAAGAGGAGCCCTGCAAAGGCAAAAAAGATCAGGTCAAAAGGCAGAAAGAGAGAAACAAGAAATACAAATAAAAAGTAACTCACCCAGTAACCCCGGGCATAGTTTTACGCTTAGGAGGGTGCAGGGAAGATCTCTTTATCCATTTCTTGGGAACGGTGTCCGAGGCAACGGCTGGAGCGCTACGTTTCCCCGAAGTAACAGGAGGTCGGGAGGCGAGAGGCTCGGCGTTGTGAACCTGACCGGCCGGATTAGCTGAGAAAGTAGAGGCCGGAAATGCATAAGAAATTGGCATTGCGGCAACTACCTCAAGAACTTGGACCTCGTCCGAATCACCTTCCTCCTCGTGGGCCGGGGTCTTGCCATGGGCGCGAGCCGGAGTGAGGTCTGACTTGGGGACAAACTCCTCCGAGTCAGGCTCCCCGTTGTCCGGGGTATTCCGATCCGCGGGCCACGGGAGGGCTAGAACTTCGGCATCCTCGATCTTCTGCTCCGCAAATTTCTGCAAGAAAAGATACACAGAGAAATTAGGAGAAGGAATCACAAACGCAATTAGGGGACAAGACATAAATGTGTAAACTTGCCTCGGGAGGGGGATTCCCGCGGGTGAACGGCTTCAGTCCCCAGGTCCAGTCCTCTGGCATATCTGTCCTGAAGATAGCTCGGACACGTTTGAAAATAAGATAATTATTGAGCTCGACCGTTGAGACTCGGTTGGGATTGAGAGGACCGCTCATGTAACACAGCTTGTGCGTACGATGCTGGAAAGGGCAGATTCGGCTGCTGACAAAGGTGGTCATCAGATCTGCGCCGCGTAGCCCGGTGCGGATTAACTCCTTCAGTCGAATCTCAAAGGCCTCGGCTAGAGCATGGCTCTTCCTGGGGTTGTAGGTCCAGTTTCTCTTTGAGGGGGGCGATGGAGAAATCGGGGAGCCGAATCTTATCCTCCTTTCCAGTATTCTTGACATAGAAAAATGATCTATGCCACTTTTTGCAAGATTCGAGACCAGCAACACGAGGAAACTCGGATTTTCTCCGAGGAGTGATGGAAGCACCCCCACACTGAGTAAGCAATTTCTTAGAGGGGTGAAGGGATTTGTCTAGAACGACGTTAGATCGGATCTGGAAGAATTTAGACCATACGTGCACAGACGGCCAGAGGCCGAAGTATCCTTCCGAGGTAGAGATAAAAGCAGATAAGGAGGCGATAGCATTAGCCGGAAGATGATGCGGCTGAAGGCCGAAGTAATCAAGAAATTCCCTAGCGAAATCGCTAAGGGGAAGACCGAAACCCCGGGCAAATTGAGACATAAAGACGACGTACTCGCCCTAGTTAAGAACGGCAGAAGATTCGCTGCCAGGTAAGCGACAAGCTACCTCGGCAGGAATCCGGCGAGTTCGGATTAGCCACTCGATCTCGCGCTGAGTGACGGAGGAACCTTGCCAGGAGCCCCGCTCTGGACCAGACGCTACGTCGTCATCCTCGACTAACGCGCCGCTAACTGAACTCGACATAGGGTCGCCGGAGGAACCTACGGAAGAGGAACTAACGGCAGAGCGGGGCTTAGAGGCACAGGGCCCCGTCGTGATTCTAGACGGAGGCGGCGGCGGAGCGGAAAAGATACGCCCAGGAAATCTGGAAAACAATGGAAGCGTCTAGGAGGGAACCTAACAAGGGGACCGTAAGAAAACTCACCGGCGGCGGCACCGGAGCAAAAGCACAACGATGAGGACGACGGAGCAAGGGAACTGTGGCTTCGCCATCGAAGAGGTCAACAATGGCGCGGCCGCAGGAACACGAGCAGATGCGCGAGCGTGAGGAGGAAGAAGGGCAACGACGAGCGGAGGGGGAAAATGAACCCTCTAGCCCCGTGCCCCTCTTTATAACCGTGCGGCCCTGGCGGTAGTGGGATCGTTCGTGCGGGCGATAATCGTGTAGATCGTGCGTGCGGTGGAACCGCTCGTGGATAAATAGAGCCACACCGACTACCACACGGCACAGGAGAGGATCAGGCCTCTTGACCGATGCGGTGCGCGAGGCGTTGCAGCGCCGACGCGACAGGCGCAGTAATTACTGTAGCCTGTCAGTGGGCACTGTAGAGGAACAAAAAACTAGAGGAACAATGATGAGTGTGACACATAAGACGAGGCGTACGCGAGAAGATACACATATATCTCGGACGAGGGAAAAGTAACTCGGAAACAAGGAGAAACGAATATTGTGAAACTGATACGGCCCGGCCGAGGTTATAGGCAGGACCATACCAGCTTCGGGGACTAATGTTGGGGGGTGACCCCGAATAGGGTAAGAACAGGGAAAGACGAAAGGAAGTTCCACGTCAAGTTTCCGAGTTACAATCTAAATCGGCCGAGTCCTGTAAAGGTCGGCCGAGGTAAGCAAGAGCAGGACCCTTATGAGAAGAGCAAGGCGTAACCCGGCCGACATACTGTGTAAGTCGGCTGGGTCAGTCCGAATAATCTAAATGCAGGTGAAGGCCAAGCCGAGTTAAGCGAGACAGGGCCGAATGATATGAAGCTTACAGGAGAAGGATATGCCTATAGTCAAACTCTACTCGCGGGCTAGGAAGAATCTAAGCAGAGCCAAACACAAAGGACAAGGCGCAGAGCGACAGAAGGGCAGAAGGAGGTCACGGAGGTGACAGTCCTGAAGCCCGAGGCGTGCAGGTGGGGTCCTCTGGAACCTTGCCGTCATTAGAAGGGAAACAGGGAAAGGAGGCCACCGAATTACTATATCAGGACAAGCATATTCCTTGAATATGCTTGCCACGTCAGCCCTAGAGGAGCCAAGGTTCCCCTTTATAAGGAGAGGCTTGGATTCAGAGAAGGGCATCGACTCATTTAGTACCGTTAGGCTGGTAAAGTTCTTCTTCTCTACTTGTATACAGCTCGAGGAGCACTTGTAGCCCAAGAAAGGAGAAATAAAGAACTTTACGTTAGTCTTCTATGTGTAGAATCAACTATATCTTCCCTCCCCAGATCCCTCTAGCATCCATTGGCCCCATACTTTAGCCTACCCATGGCATCTGCCGTGCCACCACCACGACAAAGCCACATGGTGGCAGTCAAGAGAATCTTTCGATATTTAGTTCATACCCCAAACTTTGGGTTGTGGTACCCCAAGGGAGCCAACTTTGACCTTATTGGATACACGGACTCGGATTGGGCTGGTGACAAAGTGGGAAAAAAGTCAACCTCTGGAGCTTGTCAGTTTCTTGGAAGATCGTTGGTTTGTTGGTTCTTGAAGAAGCAAAATTGTGTGTCTATGTCCACTGCCGAAGATGAGTACATCTCCGCCGCAAGTTGTTGTGCTCAAGTGCTATGGTTGAAGCAAACTTTGAAGGATCTCGGACTATCTTTTGACAATGTGCCTCTTCTTTGTGACAATGAGAGTGCCATTGCCATTGCTCACAACCCCGTGCAACACAACCGAACTAATCACATTGAGATTCGTCATCATTTCCATTGCTAGAGGAGACATTTCTTTGGAGTATGTTCCCACCAAGGCAAATCTTGCGGATTTTTTAACGAAGCCTCTTGATGAAGCAAGGTTCCGAGAGTTAAGGCATGAGCTAAATATCATTGATTCGAGCAATGTTGCTTGAGTATCTTGCACAACTACCCATGTCTCAATGTGTATCTTGTTTGGATGTAGGCATGGATTTAGGGGGAGTGTAGTTCCTCTTATGAACAAACACTATCCCTATTATGCGCACATTAAAGTTTTCATACTCTATAGTCTCTAAAGGAGACCATTTGAGCTTCATGATGAGTGTTGGTAATGAACCCAAGATATATCTTCGCGGTGTCAAGCCATTTACTCTTATGTAAGGTGGCCTCGGCCGCCGACCCTTTTGTGTCCCTTGCTTCTTCTTGTGTTTGGTTACTTTTGTGTTTTTCCTTTTGATTTGGTTTGTTGTTGGTTCTTCACAGTTTGAGCTCTCTATCCCAATCCCTTCCTCTCCTCAAGCCCTCTCTGTTACCTGCACAAGTTCTTCCTTGTTTTCTTCCAAACCTGAGAAAGTCTTTCTGGTGTCACCGGAACTTCTGGTCAGCTGCCGGAACTTCTGGTTAGCTCGTTGTTTGTCTGAACCACCTGCTGACCTGGAATTTTTCAGCCTGACCCGGAACTTTCGGTCCCTGACCAGAACTTCCGGTGGTGTTCTCTGTCCTATATAAGGTAGGCCCTGGGGGAAAACGGGATCTTCTTTCTTTTCCCCCCAAGACCCCTCTTCTATTTGGAGCAGCCGCTGGCAAGGACTCCTCCACGAAGGTGCTCCGGCCCCTTCGCCTCCGGCCACCCCTCCGCAGATCTGCTCCGCGGGAACCTTCCCCACCTCGATCTCCCGCCATGGACTCCGGTATTTGCCCTCAACTCCCTCCATTAATGGAGATCTAGCTCTCTCACCATTGCTTGAGTTAGGGCTCACCTTGTCTAGGCTAGTTCTTTGGCTAGAACTTGTTGGGAGATCTTGGTAGGCCTAGGGAATCATGCTAGGGTAGATCGGTCCAATACATTCTTGGAAATTTTTGTACTTGTGGCTTATAGATCTAGATCTAGTGAACTTCCTGCTTTGAACCGCCAGTTCGTGGTCTCACCGGAACTTCCGGTGAGCCACGACCGGAACTTCCGGTGGACCATTCTCACCGGAAGTTCCGGCGCTTCAGCGGAAGTTCCGGTGACAATGCAATTTCTTCCTGACTGTATTTTTCCAATCTACTTTTTGTTTCTTCTTCCGAACTTGTGCACTTACCCCACCTTCCCTCCCTATTCTTTTGTTTTCTTCTCAGGGCAAGGTGGTTCCCACAAAGGCAAGCATCTCCGTCGACCATCCTCTGATATTCCTACTGAGATCGATGAAGAAGATGTTGAGGTGGTGCGTCCATCCACTCAGACTAGCCGTCAGAAGGCTGCTGCTTCTCGTCGTGCTGCTGCTTCTGAAGGGAAGAGGCCCGTTCTTGCCTCTCAGAAGGCCACTGCTGCTGGGCCTGACAAATACAAGGCCAAGATCTCCAAATGGTCTCAGAAGGCCTATTCTGAATTCAGGCGTAAGGATCACTACCTCATTCCTCGTGACCGTCTCTGCTTGGATCCTCTTTTCCACAACTGCCGTCAGGAACAAATCTTTGCTGAGATCTATGCTAAGAAGACAAGGTTTGTGGTTGCTCCTCAGAAGTACATCAATGTGGGTCACATGGAAGAGAAACATGCATATTTTGGCGAGGCTCTCGATATTTGCAGGAGGTTTGGGCTTATTCCCCTCATGGAGCACCGTCAGAACTTCGATGAGGCTGCTATCGCTCAGTTTTATACAACCCTTCATTTTCACATGAGCTCCTCTACTGAAGGTGTGATGAAGTGGATGACTAAGGGCGTGCTTCTTACCGCCAATTGGTCCGAGTTTGCTGAGCTCCTTGGCTATCCCATTCAGCCTGGCAAAGGGGCAAATGGTTGGTGTGTTCATACCGCCCAAGCTGCTGATCCTGAGGTCCTGGAGCCTCTCTACATTGAAGGGTAAGGGATTGTTGGTTTTTTGAATCATCTGCAGCCAGTTTATGACATCATGCGGAGGGTGTACTTGAACACCATTTCTCCCAAAGCTGGCAACTTTGATTAGTTTCATGCCTATCAGGTTGATCTCATGCACCAGACTTATCTCCGCCATGACACTAACAGGTCAATGGATGTCATGCACTTTATCTACACGGAGATGTGGCAGGCTATTGTTGACAAGCGCTCTTGCCCCTATGCTCCCTATATTCAGACTCTCATTAATCACAAGTGGTTTGAGGTGACTGGTACTCGTTACTCTGAAGACAACATCACCATTCATGAGGACAAGAAGCTGCATGTGAGTAAACACCAAAAGCCTCGTTCTCAAGAAGAAATGGAAGAAGCACTCCAGAAGGCTCGAGATGAAGTTGGTGGTCCCTCCTCTGCTCCTGGTGGCTCTAGTGCTGGTGGTCCTTCTCTCTAGAAGCAGCCATCTTGGGCAAAGAAGTTGCTTGGGAAGGTGAAGAAGACTTTCTGCTTTCTCCAGGACCGCGAGTATCAGGCATATGTCGACCAGCGTCACAGTGTTTAGCGCCAGAAGGCCATCATGACTTCTCTCAACATACCTTGCTCTCCGGTCACTAGCTTTGTCACTGCTCCCAGGGATGATTGGATTCGCGACAACTGCCGTTCGTATGAGGATGAGTCTGAGGATGAAGTCACTGGTCCGCCGCCTGCGTGGGATTCTTGGGTCCCTGAGCCCGCTCCTCCTCCCTTTCATGGTTGGGGCGATTAGAGTGATCTTCTCTTCCTTTTTGGTCTCTCGATGCCAAAGGGGGAGAAAGATGTCTATTAGGTTGTCTACGGGGATTTGCATGGGTTGAGTCACGAGCTTGTTCTTGCCTTTGATCTTTTCTAGCTCGCGAACTCTCTAGTTTATTTGTGTGCTTGTGGACCTCTTTATGTCTGTGAACTTATGTGTGCTTGTGGACCATGTTATGTTTGAGACTATGTGGTATCTTATGCAATGCCGAGTATGTGGTATTCTTGTTGTCATCTTATGGGCATATGCATTTGGTGGTGGAGCCTCATAGCTCTTATTGTTATTATTAATCTTATTGTCTCCACCACATTTGGTTGGTGCCTGGTATGATCTCTATCCTTTCTTGTACCCTGCACTTGTGCTATCTTTGAAATTGGAAGGGGGATCCTCCTTGTATGTGTGTCAATCTTGTCCTTAGAGCTTTTTCTCTACCATGCACACATATAGGGGGAGCTCGTCCCATCCATTGCAAAGATTGCTTCTATATCATGCAAATCTTTGGGATTGTCATCAAACACCAAAAAGGGGGAGATTGAAAAGACTATATTTTCCCATGCCTTTTTTGGTGATAATGACAATCCCATTTGTGATCTAACAGTGTGCTTGAGTTTCAGGAAAAATGTTGTTAATGTTTCCTTAAACTGTGTGGATGCTCTCTTTGGGATCTCATGAAGATGGTGGCCTATAGTCTTCTTCTAGTTTATCTCCTTTTATTGTTTTAGGTCGCCGTACTATTAAGAGGGGGTCCATCTCAGAAGGCTGTGGGAACTCACTTGTTCTTCCACAAACCCCATATGCACCGCCACAGCCATCTTACTCTTCCGTGAGAGAGCGAGTTTCTGTTCCGTTGAAGCCTTCTTTGTGTGATCGGATTTTCCGGCCAGGCACCGGAAGTTCCGCTCATGATTTTTCTGCGGGACGATCTGACCTTTGTTCCGATCCTAGTTCCGCTGGAACTTCCAGTGAGCTCCTAGAACTCTCCGTTTTGGTATGCTCTATTTGCCGGAAGTTCCACCGGAAGTTGCATCAGAAGTTTTCCTGCCAGAAAGTTCCTGAGCGAAACTTCCGCCCAGACACCAGAACTTCCGGTCAGACTTGGTTCACGACCCAGAAGTTCCGCCCCTAGTTCCGATCCAAGTTCCGCTGAAGGGTCAATACCCTTCTGTATGAAGTGGTCTATTTGCCGGAACTTGGGCCGGAACTTGCATCACAAGTTCGGCCGGAACTTCCGGTCAGTTTGACCGGAACTTCCGGTCGAGTTTTTGGAGCGTGCGTCAATGGGCTGATGACCGTTGGAGCCGTGCTGGGCGGAACTTCCGGCCCCTCACCGGAAGTTCCAGTGAAGTCACGTGGGCTGTAACGGTTCAGTGTGGAGGGGGCCTATTTACGGCGCCCTCCTTCTTCCTCCCACCCACTTCGAATTTTTACTCTCTCCTCCATTAATGCTTGAGCTTCACCTCACTAGATATCTCTCTCTAGCCACTCAAATGACTTGATCTTTTGAGAGGTGAGAGAGGTGACCTAGATCTACACTTCCACCAAAGAAGATTTGATTTCCCCCACCCATCCTTTGTGGATCTTGTTGCTCTTGGGTTTCTTAAAACCCTAGACGGTGTAGGGCATCCTTGGAGCTAAGGCTTGTGTTGTAAAGCTTCGAGGTGTCGTTGAGGGCCTCGAATTGAGTTGTGGAGCTTCCCCCTCAACCTTGGTGTAAAGGTTTCGGTTGGCGCCTTCAAGGTCCCCATTAGTGGATTGTGAGGCCTCCTTTGTGGGGGAGCTCACCGGAGAAGAAGGTGAGGCCTTTGTGGTGCTCGGGTGACCTTGTGTGGCCCCGACACCTCTCCAACATAGACGTAGCTCCTTGGGAGTGAACTACAGGAATTATATCTCCGTGTCCCCGCTCCGGTTACTTTGTTCCCTTCCTTTACTTCTTGTCCTTTACCGTTCTTGTGGTCGTTGTAAGTTATCTTGCATTTAGGTTGTTCACCTAGTTGCACATCTAGATAACTTTCCTTCTCGTTAAGCCTAAAATTGAGAAACAAATTAAAATTGGGTAGTCGCCTATTCATCCCCCTCTAGTCATATCAAGTCGTTACTTTCACCTACACTAAAGAATATTTCCCTCTAAGAGCCGCGTTGCTCACGACGGTGCAGGACTATCCTGGTTACGCATATGTATCGACCCAGGTGAACCATGGACACAATGCATGTGTCAAGTGCATGGATAAGACCCCGCATCTCCAGCTACCCAAGGATCCCGGGTCTTCGAAAATCGTGTTCCAAGGGACTCGAAAGTGGCTTCACATGGATCACTCGTGGAGAAAACACGGTGACCTGTTCAATGGTAAAGACGAGCTTGAAAGAGCCCCGCGTATGAGGAGCGGCAAAGAAATCGTGGAGCTTCTGAATAATTGGGATGAGTGCCCAGCGCCAGGAAAGAAGTGACCAAGGACAAAGCCGCTTCTGGTTGTATTGAAAGCAAGGTCTGTTTTCTGGGACCTGCCGTACTGGAAGGTCCTCCACACGCCCCATAGCCTCGATGTAATACACATCACGAAGAACGTTACCGAGAGTCTGCTTGGCACTCTCCTCAACATGCCGGAGAGGACCAAGGATGGGCCGAAAGCAAAAAACGACCTGAAATTGCTTGGCATCCAGACGGAGCTTCAGTACCCTGATAGTGATGATGATGACGATCAAACGGAAGGGACTCAGGGTCTCCGCAAAAGGGTTAAGAAGAATGAGGTGGTTGTGTTTCGCGCTGCCTGCTTCACTCTGTGTTAGGAGGAGATCGAGCAGTTTTCCATGTGCCTCCTAGGAGTCAAAGTTCCTCACGGTTACTCGGGCAAGATAAGCAGATATCTCGAAGTAGCGAAGAAGAGGTTTAGCGATATGAGGTCCCACGACTGTCACGTGATGATGACACAGATACTTCCAGTTGCCATACGAGGGATAATGGACGAGCACGTCCGTGAGACGCTGTTTGGCTTGTGCAACTTTTTCGACGTCATCTCTAGGTAAGTCGATCGGCATGAAGCAGCTCGACAGGCTACAGGAAGAGATCGTGGTGATACTATGCGAGCTCGAGATTTACTTTCCGCCCGCATTCTTCGATATCATGGTGCATCTACTTGTCCATGTCGTGGATGACATCATCCAGCTTGGGCCGACATTCCTGCACAACATGATGCCTTTTGAAAGGCTGAACGGTGTCATCAAAGGGTTCGTTCGCAACAGGGCCCGTACATATGGAAGCATAGCCAAGGGCTTTCTGATCTACGAGTGCATCTCTTTCTGCCAGAACTATCTAACCACCGAGAACGAGGATGTTGGAATACCCACCAAGAAGCACCTCGGCAGGCTCGCTGGGTATGGTCACCGCGAGGGCCACCGCTCACTGCATGTCGGCATTGCTAATCGACGCGCCGACTTTGGCAGGGCACACCGAGTCGCACTACAACACATTGAATTGGTCAGCCCTTGGGTGGAAGATCACAAAAGCTTGATCGAGCAGGAGTACATGGACCGGGCCCACCCGAGGAAGAAAGGAGACATAACAAGAGAACACAACTCCAGCTTCACGGGTTGGTTCAAGAAAAAGCTTGATTCTACACCGAGGAAAAGGACATGAATAGCGAATATCAAAACTCAGGAGTAACTATGATGTCATTCGCTGATGACGAGACTACTGTCATGGAAAGATTCTACGGAAGGACGAGGAGATATGGGAGCTCGACTACTACGGAGAGACGGTACCGATGTTCCGTGTTAGATGGGCCAAGAATGTCGAAAAAGAAGGTCGATATTTCACCACCTGTGTTATACCCGATGCCAAGTCGACAAAGAAGGCCTCCGTGAAAAATGAGCCGTGGATACTCGCTAGCCAAGTTGATCAATGTTTCTTTATTACCAACCCGTCAAAGCCCAGTCGTGTTGTAGTGAGGAGGGGTAAGAGGAGCACCATCGGAATGGAAGGATCCGCCAACGAGCAAGACTTCGACAAGAACGGCGATCCGAAGATCGAAGAGGAGTTCGACAAGTACTTCAACATGCCTACTACTACTACAGTAAGAAGAAAGACTACACTACCTACTAAAGCTTGTCCATTCACGAGAAGAAATCTCATGGTGCCCGGGCTAAAGTATTCAACCGCGAAGAAAAAGGACAAGAAGATTTTAAAGAGAGGCTAGCTAGCTCGAAACATCACACGACGACATGTGACCTTTTTTGTGTATTAGTTAGAGACTAATTAAACATATATCGTGATATTCGTGTGCGTATACAAATTTACATGTGTTTGTGAGAAGCACAACATATACATATAATTCGGGGAGGTTTTTTGAATAAATATACATATGTGTATGTGCTTGGTTTAAATATATTTGTATCATATAATTTTTAAATAAAGAAAAAAAATTCTACAGCCAGGATTCAAACTTGGCTGCCACAGTCTCATGTCCAACTACATGCCTCACAACCATTGAGCTACTGTCTGTTTCGTGTAAAACTACAGCCGCGTGCCGGTTTTGACTAAGTGCCCAAGATTCTGTGGCGCATTCCAGTGATATGCGCCACAGAAGCTTGGGCACTTAGCCAAATCGGCCGCACGACCTTTCGCCTAGCTTTTCCCCTTTTCCCCCTGCGCGCCTGAAGCGAACCCTAGCCTAGCTGAACCGCCTCCGCCGCCGCACGCCTCCGTCGCTCGCTTGCCGCTCGCCCGCACACCTCCGCCGCTCGCCCTAGCGCCTGCACACCGGAGGTGGAGGAGGAGCCTGTGGTGGAGGAGGAGCCCGTGGTGGAGGTGTAGGAGGATCCCCTGTTGCCGTAGCCCGTGGAGGAGGAGAGCGGCCCCGCCACCGGAGCCCGTGGAGGAGGAGCCCGTCAGCCACCAGCAGGAGGAGAAGGGCAGTGCACCGCCACCATCAGCCGGCACGACCTCACCGTCCATCGGCGTCCACTTGCTACCGTCCACCGGCGCCACCTAGGTAATGCTCTGAACGACGCTGATCGATTAGGGTTCTTGTAGTTTGATTGTAGCAGAGATTAGGGTTCTTGTAGTTTGATTTTAGTTTTATTAGTTTCAGTTCTTGAACATTTAATTGTTACAGTCATGATACTATATGATAATAGTGAACAGAATTAGTTTTGAAGACGAGAGTGTTAGTGTCTAGTGTGATATAGACAAGGGAGCAGTGCTTGAATTGCGAAATCTCAGGCGTATTATTGCTTATGAACTTGTACACGTGTGTTTCCTGTAGAGCATTCATGGAGCGCCCCCTATCATGTGGTCGAGCTCTGCTTAGCAATAGCAAGTCCATATGATTGATTGGGTTTTTATTTGTTCTACTTCAAATTTGCTCACTATTTCTCCCATCTTTCCATAGTACAACCCATGTTCACAATTCTAAGCAGTTTTGCTAAGCTATTATAACCTATTAAAATATATTCCTCGTAAAACTGATCATGTTGTGGTGTAACAATGCATCAATGGAACTTTTTGGGAACCCAACAATTCTAAATTGTAGTTTGATTGTTACAGTCATGTTCTTGTAGTTCTTATAGTTCTTGTATTTGTCGGTTTATTCAGATTTGTTCACCCCCATTGTACTCTTTCTCTCTTGTATGTCTCCTGGTTTCACTGTTTCTAGTTTTAGTTATGTTAACCCTGTTCCTGAGAGTATAAGCAGCAAGGGCTTGCCTAAGCTCCTACACATCAGAGAAAATCATCCCTATCTTAGGATTGTTCATGTAAAATTCAGTATGAAAAGTTTTGAAATTGTGGTCTATTTGTTTTTGTTTTTTTTGCTTCTGGTGGAAGCTTTAGCTCAGGACCATCCAGTGCATAGTTAGGAGAATAGTTACTGTTATTTTCAGTTAGGAGAATAGTTATTTGCATGTACTGCTATTTTCAATGTTACTGTTATTTGCATGTACTGCTATTTGGATGTACTGATAGCTTTAGCTCAAGACCATTTTCAGGCAGCACCACCACCATTTTACAGGCAGAAATTCTAGGGAGTCAGTACTACTTGCTATTTTCAATAGTTATTGTGATTGTTTCCTAGTACTGTTGTTTGTTTCAAGGTACCAGAAATTCCAGACGGCAACAGCACCATGTTTGTTTCCTAGTACTATTATTGCTTTACATGTTATTAAATGGTGCTGCAGAGTTAGTTTCTTTTGTGAATGAGATGGTGTTGTGATGGATGATGATGGATGGTGTCAATGGGGTTATCAATAGGGTTGGGGTGTTTTGATCTTGTATATTCTTTGATACTGCCATATTCTTTAATCTTGTATATTCTTTGATCTTGCTGGAACTATGAAGATGATTTTATTTACCCACTAATGATGATGCTGCAGAGTTTGTTTATTTTGTGAATGAGATGGTGCTGCCAACTTGTTTATGCTTCATTTGAATCTGTGAATGAGATGGTGCTGTAGAGTTTGTTTATTTTGTGAATGAGATGGTGTTGGATGATGATGGATGGTGTCAATGGGGTTATCAATGGGGCTGGGGTGTTTCTTCTTGCAGAGATTTCAATTGAGTTGCCCGTTTCTCCCGAAGTGTTGATTCACTTCTCTTTCGGTTGAGAAATGGGCACCCGTGGGTCCAAAAATTAGCAAAGGTCATGCCGAATTTTTCGGTCGATATTTTTGCTAACCTTTTGCCTCTTTTTTTAGTAATAAAGCACAAACATGTCGACTAACGACGAGGCCGGTCCTTCTAAATAAATGAGCATCCAGGAGCTAGCCCGAGAGGCCAACAAGTCGTTCTGGGGGCCGTCCCAAGAGCATAAGGAGGCGGGGGATATGAGAATGACACCACCACCGACGACCGTCGTTGGAGGTGCTGGGGGCAACGAGGAAGATATAGATTACGAGGGGGGCGACGACGACTACGATGGAACTAGTGAAGGCGAGGAGGAGGATAAACCAGCACGGATGGCGGCGAGCGAATAGATGGTGGTAGCGGCAACCCGGCCGCTATACATAAGAAGAAGAAGAAGGATATTAAGGATCGGAAGCCGCAAGTGCTCGCCAACGTCTGTGATGAGTTCACCGAGGTCACAGAAGGTGGCCAACCCATTGCGCCTGCATGGATTGCCTGCGGGTACGGCATGCAACTCGGGTGCATTGTCCGGGAAAGCATGTCGATTAACACGAAGTACATCCGACGTAATCATGCTTTGGTCAAGAACCTCCTTAAGAAGCTTCACAAGTGATACACATTCCTAGAGAAGTTCAGAAACCTGGAGAGTAAGAACCCGGTGAACAAACTAGCACTGAAAAAGATGAGCAACACATTGAGCAGCTGGAAAACCCGGGTAAAGAACATCATTGACAAAGGTGAAAGCTCGGAGATTATAAGTAGGAAAAATCTGATGCTCGACGAAGAAGAGTTCAAGATATTCAAGGTGGACTTAGATACCGCTGCCTCTAAAGCATGGACTGAGTGGGGAAAGACTATGCGAGAGAAGAACATAGGTAACCACTGGCTTGGAAGCGGCGGATATAGAGGGAAACAGCCCATTCGGGACAAGAAGGACGCCGAGCTTGAACGCCTAGGTAAAGAGAACCCATGGCATAAAATCACAGAGCTGCAGATCCGACAATTTGTCTGGGTCCGCTACTACCTGGACCCTGTTACAGGGGAGTTCGTCACCGACGACCCGGATGTGAAGGCCTTTGAGGATGACCTGGTAAGGAATTTACCGCGGATCTCTCATTAAAATAATTAAGCCAAGAATCTAAATGCATGGGTTCACCTCTCCTTGTCTCTCTGCAGGGAAGGAATTGAACGCTACCGAGGACTTGTCGTCCCAGGATTCGGTGACGGAGCCATGGGGCACTGTTTTCAATAGGGCGACGAACACTTACAAGAAGAGGGAGAAGAATTTGCCGCCAAAATCAGCTGGCCGTGTGTCCAGCTTCGGTACAAGCATGAAGTTTACCGAGTACTACAAAGAGGACGCAAAGAAGAGGAGGGAGAGAAAGAACCAGTAGGCGGCTAAAGATAAAGACGAGGTTGAAGAGCTGAAGTTGAAGGTGAAGACATTAGAGGAAAAAGTGGACGAGAAAGCAATAGACAAGTTATTGGAGGAGAATCTTAGCATGATCATCCCCCTGGGTTGATGGAGGGGCTAGCTGTATGGAATGCGGGAGGTCGACAGGGGCTGATACACGTGCCCAGCTTTAGCGGCAGCAACTCGAGCATCAACGTTAACGCGTCGCCATACTTGGTGACCCCACCGGCCACCATCGCCGCGGCGCAGCCGCAAGAGTTGGTTGTCGCACAGCTGCCCCCTGCTCCTCCCGCCAAAAATACCAGTATCGCACAGCCGGCGGTGGCACCTGTACCGCGGGAGAATGCTAATGATAGGCCTGCCGCCGGGACCGGCCGTGTGTCGACATTAGCCAAGCTCAACGCCCTCACCAAGGTAACTAATTAGTTACTCCGCTTCATTTTCTTTATGTGCCTTTGGTGACTGCCACCTCGATCATGATGCCCAACACATATGTGTTTTGACTCAGGACACTGCTTGCGTACTACTCCACAAATTTGCCGGCGGCGAGTTGAGGGATGTTGCCAAGGGCAATATCATACAACCGGCGAACCGCACGATGCACAACAATGCAATGGACCATGCCATGATGAGGGTCTGGATTGCTCGGGTGTTGCCAGGGTGCAACGACATGGACCCCCCTTTCAACCTAAGGGAGCCGACGAACACAAGACCCTTGTAGAATGCCACGGCTGGCCCTTGACATGGCCGAAGAATCAGATTCGTCTTACGAGGCACAGTAGCGCCACCTCGATCGTCCGGCCACCACCTTGGATGCCACCTGTCACCGACGCCACCTCAATCATCTGGCCACCACCTCGGAAGCCACCTGTCATCGTCGCCACCACCAGTCGCCACCAACAACTGTTGGGAGCATGTGGGCCGCCCCAAGGCGAAGCCGTCGCAACGCAACTGATATCGCCCCCGCCACCACCATCACCACATGGCGGCAACAAAGATGATGATGAAGAATTTGTCAACGTCGACGACTACATCAACACTGACGCCGGCATAGGATTGTACATGCCTGCTGTGGATGAAGAACCCTTCATCGCTCGCGAGGGTCAAGGTGGGCGTCCCACTACATGCACGCAACGCCTGGTCTTCCATGGTTTATCTCAAGAGACACCTCCGCCCGACGATCAACAGGAGAAACCAGTTGGATTCGTCTTTAGCCCTAGCACACTCCAAAAGGCGGCCGTTGAGCACTTAGCATCCCCAGTGGAGGAGCCTGCTTAGAAGACGAAGAAGCATAGGAAGAGAGGTAAGAAAGCCGAGAGCCAACCTCCTCCGAAGAGGATCCGGGCTAAGGATGACGTCGTACCAGCCCGCGAGGATGGCTTGCCCAGGATACATATAGCCGGTGAACCGATAGTGACTCCGGAGCTGCTTCGCCTTGCTCATGGACATATGATCGCTTTGAGTGATAGTATCAAGACACTAGAGGGCATTCTTCTTAAAGACAAAGATCAAAATTACCCGGTTTTCACTGTCAAGGTGCCATAGGACGTGGACTTTGTCCATGAAGCCCCCGCGGACGTGTTCTTCATAGCGTACGAGGACGTCTTCAAGCTGTTTCTCTCGAAACGGCTGGACTATAACATGGTCCGCCTATTCGCGCTCAATATGGCGATGAATACCAAGAGAGAGCAAACCCCCTACATCGCAATAGTGGATCCCTGCTGCATGCGTGATAGCCAGTTGAGGGAAGGATCAGAGACGCGTGCCAAGGTGACGGCGTACCTCGAAAATTTCATGGTGGACCACAAGAGGACAAACACGCTTCTTTTGCCTTTCTTTCCCGAGTAATTACACACACCCCCTAGCATTGGTAACTTAGGATTTCTTATAGCTTTCTTCCTTTGCCCTTTTCCAACATCCTGTTTCAATCGTGTTGTGCAGAGACAAATACTGCACACTCATCGTCATTTCCACAAAGTACTCGATAGCATCGTATTTCAACTCGGTGAGTCAGAAGAAGAAAAAGAAGTAGAAGAAGAAATACTACACTAGAATAAGGGGTGTTCTGAATGAGGCTCTCGAGGGATACGCTAGAAAGGGATGCCCCTTCGTCAACAAGGGGGAATGTATCAAGGATGACAAGCACGTGTTCAAAGAGATGCTTGAGTTCCCCTGCGTCAAGGAGCCGGCTACTGGCAGCGCCAAGGAGGCCTTCTACGCCATGCATCACCTTAAAGGGTTTGACCGGGATTGCCAGAAACTAACTCTGCCATCTACTCTCCGAGCATGGGCTGAAAATTTGGCGTGAAGCGACGATGATGATCTTAGAGAAGACTTCCATCGCATCCAGGTTAAGTTGTCGGAAATCATCGTGGAAGATGTCACCACAAGGGGACGGGTCCTAAAACACAACAGAGGGTTGACTAAGAGGGAGATTGAAAATATTCTTCATAAGTAGGGTGACAACAAGACGTGGATGACGAAGGATGGCTATCTACCATTCCCGAAGCCGAGCGTTAGCAGTTCTCAACAATGATCGATGTGTGCGCCTAGAATTATCATAGATGTCTGTGTGTAGTGTTGTGTCACAAACTATATACTACCGTGGTCGTATGTTGTAAACTTCACTATTGTGGTCGTTGTCGTCAAAGTTCTATGATTGTGATCGATGTGCTATCTTCTATGTTTACTGATATTTTGCTTTAGTTTATGTGAACATATATGCATGTGAACCAATTTATTTATTTCTGTTTGCATGATTTACTAATATGACTTATCTATAGAGATAACGAAGTGGTATGTGGTGTACAAGGGTTTAGTTCCAGGAGTCTACGATGAGTGGGAGGACTGTCAGAAACAGGTGAACAAGTTTAGCGGCAACAACTACAAAGGATACGCGGCTCGATAGGAGGCGGTAGCCAAGTGGAGGAACCACCTGTGGAAGGAGAACCAGATGAAGTTATTGCTAGTGCTCTTGCTCTTGCTCACCATCATCACAGCTGTATTCTGTTTGATTCTAGTGTAGGCGGTGAACGCTTCATTTGCAATGTGATGAGATGGTGAACTTTGTACCAAACACTTGTATAAATATTTGCCACCTTTGACTTGTATTGTAATATGATGACCACTTGTCTATCTCGATCGGGCTCTATGTCACTATATTTGTGTTTGTATTATATTTGTTTTCATATACTAAGTCAAATATATTGTTTCTGTATAATACCTGTATAATACTGTATAATACTGTATATTTGGACAAGTATGGTTTTTTTAATACCTGATATTCAAACCAGTGGCGCATCCTTTTTACCTTCTGTGGCGCATAGCACTTCAGTGGCGCATTTTCCAAAATGCGCCACTGAACAGAGTCCTGTGGCGCATCCGACAGAATACGCTACAAAAGTAGCATGACTTCTGTGGTGCATTTTGAAATGCGCCATAAAAGGTTTCATCAGGGGCAACGTAACAGTGGCGTTCTAGATATGCGTCACACAAGACCAATATCGATGCGCCACTGATGAATGATTTCCTAGTAGTGTGTGGTTCTAGGCTTTGAATGCTAGGAATGGTTCCTTTAGAATGTGTTGTAATTTTAGATAAGTTTCACATTTGTGCTTCTTATTAAGGCTTGTGAATGTGTGTGAAACAATATGTAATTATAATATCCTACAACAATAAGATACAAAATTGTGGAATGCTATTCAAAGATTACTTACATAAGAATTGCCTTATCTTCAAATTTTACTTTACAAGTAATGTCACTTATGAAGGACTTAAATGCCAACAATCTTCAATATACAAGTAAAGTAGAAAGTAATGTGATTACAATTAATTGTCATCTATTGACTATGATGGAAGTCCTTGAGTTTAGTTGTTAAGAGTTGGGGATGTTATCTTAAGATGTGTTATTTGAAGTGGCAAAAAGAATAACATTTGAAGAAAAGATTTCCTTACTAAGGTTTAAACAATCCTGATAGCTTTTGGAATATGATTGATGTTGTTTATGCTTGCTTGAATAGTATGGACTTGACATGCTTTAGGTCTTAATTAAAATAGACCAAAGTTAACTATAAAACACATAACAAAGTCTTTAGCATTGTATTTAAATTCTTGTAGACTAAAGTTAACTTCAAATACATATATGGACTTTAAGATACAAACTTATGGTATTTGTGAATAAGTAAATAAGATTACTTAACTACTTATGAATTCGCTATAGTGTTCTGGTATGTTCATAAACTTGTGATTGAAGTAAGGATAAAGGTTTTATTTATTTACAAATTATCCTTGAGGATTTTATATTTGATATGGATCTTTTTAGTAAATAATTTACACTTATGGTTGAATGATAATTCAATAAGATTGTATTTAAAATGTGTTGAATCATTTTGACTTCATATTATCAATATTTAAGACTAATGCTATTTATTATACTCAATTGGCTAATTTTAGAAATATTAGCAAATTTTCTCTACCCTTATATGAATTATCAATTAAAGAAATTAGATTTAAATTCAAGTTATTAGGGTATTAAGTTGTTGTTTACTTCAAAGATGGAATGTTGTATTTTTAACATGTAGATATTATTTTTGTGATCATTTTGGTATATAATATGTATTTTTATGATTTTTAAATAATAAGATATGATTTTTATAAAGTTTATTACATTATAAACACTTAATAAATAATAAATATTTAATTAATTGAAATAATAATGCATGATTATAGTTTTAAATTATTGTTATTATTTTTCTAAGATTTTTGGTATTTTATTTATATTTTTTAATATTTACAAGTATTAAATTATGAATCATCAAAGCTTTATTACTTATAAATTCTTTATTAAATAATAATAATTTAAATTGTTCACACAATAATGTTTGATAATAGTTTAAATTTATACATTTTATTTTTCCGAAAATTTTCATATATTACACATATTTTTATGAATTATAAAACATAAGATATGGAATTTATAAGGTTTATTCATTTTCTAAATTATTTTCTAAGTACAGAAATCTGTTTTATGAAGGGAATATGCCCGAGAGGCAATAATAAAGTGGTTATTATCGTATTCCTTATTTATGATAAATGTTTATTTTACATGCTATAATTGTATTAATATGGAAACGTTAATACATGTGTGTTTAACAAAAAAAGGAAGTTCTTAGTTATGTCTCTCTTATAAACTAGCTTGTTAATTAACAAGATGATCAAAGGTTTCCTGATCATGGACATTGGATGTTGTTAATAACGAGGTCACAACATTATTTGAATGGTGTGATGAACATTCATCCGAAGTATAGAATTATGATCAAGGTCATTGTGTTTATATTGCTATTACATCATACGAAGTAATCTTAGTCCTTAGACCATGAGATCATGTCAATCACTAACATCAGAAGAGTATCTTGATAACATCAAACGTCACACCGTAACAGGGTGATTATAAATATGGGTTCAGTGCTACGAAGGTGTTATGTTGAGGCTCATGGATCAAGAGTGGAATTTGTCCATCCCGATGACGGAGAGATATACTCTGGGCCCTCTTGGTGATATCACATTAGTTAGCTTGCAAGAAAGTGATTTGATCACTAGAATGTTACATCACGGGAATGAGAAAGGAGTACATGTCAATAAAAAGATCAAACTAGGTATGGGGATACCGATGATCGAATCTCGACACGTAATATATCGCGAGACAAAGGGATTGAGTTACATGCGTATAAGGTTCACACGATCACAAAAGTCATCGTTGAATATGTGGGAGTCAGTACGGATCTCTAGGTCCCGCTGCTGATTATTGATCGGAGAGGGGTCTCGATCATGTCTACATTATCCGTGAACCATAGGGTGACACACTTAAGGGATATCGACACCATTTGGAGCAAATAATATGCCCGAGAAAGAAAAAGGAAAGCGCAGGAATTTATTTCACTAGACACCGAAACTGTTTCGGTTGAAATTGCTGAAACTGGTTCTGCATGTGAAATTGAAATGTTATAAGGGGTTTTATGTGAATGTTTGTTAATTAGAGTAATTAACAAAATTTTGAATAAATAAATAAAATATTTTTATTTAAATGAGAGCTTGCATTAAATTTGGTGGAAATTTAATGCATGTGAGTGGATTTTTGAGTGGAGGCTCTTTTATGGGAGTGGAGGCTTTTCATTTTGAGTGGGAGCTCCACCCACATGAATGTGGAAGAGGTGGGGGCAACCCACCATGGCTGGGCCCATAGCCCCTTGGGTTCCCCCCTCTCCCTATAAAAGGCCCCCCTCTCCTCCTCTCAAAGCACACCTCCTCGCGAAGGATCTCTCTCCCCCGTTTAGAATTTCCCCATGGTCTCGGATCAGCGAGATACATATTCTCGGTGGCTTTTTATGGAAGGATTTGTTGCTTCCGTGCTTCGCTGGAGTGAGGGCGCGAAGGTTTTCGAGGTACCCGGACGTGTGTGCGATCACGGATGCACCACTGCTTTGTGGTGCCGGACGTGATGGTGCTGGACCGGCTGGACCAGATGGACTTCATCACGATCTTGAGATCGGCAAGTGTTCGACTACATCATCCACGAGTACAACCTCGTTAACACTATACGGTCTTTGAGGGTATGCATTCTATGGATGTATATCCACCTGTTTCTTATATCTAGTAGATAGATCTTGGTGCTTTGTTCCCATCGTAGGAAATTTTTTGTTTTCTATGCTGCGAATCCTTCAGTGGTATTAGAGCCGGATCTATGCGTAGATGCTTTGCACGGGCAGTACACATATGAGTATGTGGGCGATGATGATCATTTTATTGCTTCTTAGTTGTACTTTGGATATTGGTGGCATAGTGGGATGAAGCGGCCCGGACAAACTTTACATGTCCTCGTACATGAGACCTGTTCCACGCTTGACACGCAACTAGTTTTGCATAAGTGGCTAGCCGGTGTCTGTCTCTCCTACTGTAGTAAATATCTAATTTGCAACGAGTTGTCAACAATTTGGTTATCCTCGTTGTGGTTCATGTTCGTAGGTAAGAACGGTTCTATCTTCGAAAGCCCTAAGCCACGTAAAACTTGCAATGGATAAATTAGAGGCGTCTAGTTTAGATTGTTGCTGGGCTAGTATCATGATATGGTGATGTTGTAAGTAGAAGTATAAGTCGATACTCTTACAACACACATAACATGTAAGTTCCATAGACCTTGGCCTTACACATAGAGGTATGATAGTGATCATACCATGATGCACATGATGGAGATCAAGTGCAAGAACCATATCAGTTCACTTATTCACATGTGATGTTTGATTGCATCTTATAGTGCTAATTTAGCGTTTTATTAGCATAATAAGATGATCCCTCATTTAGATATCAAGATAAAAATGTGTTCTCCCTTAAGTATGCACCGATTATGTTTCGTCGCTCCAAGACATCATGTGATGATCGGGTGTTCTTGGATCCATGATCATATTTCAGGTGTAAGACAATTACACACGCGAATACTAAGGTTCTTACTTGGCGAGCCTAGCATGTACAGACATGGCCTCGGAACACGGACCGAAAGGTTAAGCATGAGTCATATGAAAGATATGATGCTCATTTGATGCTCGCCTTTGAAGCTACACCGACTCACGTGATGATCGAACTTAGTGTAGTGGATTTGGTTCATGTAATCACCAAAAAGACACGAGGGATGTCATTTTTGAGTGGGAGTTCATTTATAATTTGGATTAGTAGAAGTCAATTTATCATAAATTAAATCAAAGTGAATTTGCATAATTTGTTACAGTCATTGGCATTCGTTCACCACTTTATGCTTAGTTGTAATTGAGATAATAGAACTATAGAATTCTGGATATTTACTTTACGAACTGGTATCGTATTGTGTTGAGAGTCAATCTAAAGTTTAAAGTCCTATTGCAAACTTTCAGCAAACTCTGTTTACTCCGTGAAATTTAATAATTGATATTAAATCAAGAGTAACAATTCCAGTGTTAGTATCTTAAGTATCATATTTGCCTCCATGATTCTTGATTGTTTTAATATCAAGTTTATCTAGGAGCTGAAAGAATTGTTTTAGAAACCATCATGTGTGGCAGATATAACAATATCTAAAACAATGTTTTGGTTGCAATATGATAGAGTATAATGTATGTTCTCATATTGGATGAGAATTTGCGAAGGTTGGAGATGCTAGACATCCTAATCATCCAAAAGGGTTTTGGAAAGTAAAATTATACTCACGATTCACCTTCATAAGCTAAATTAGCTTGATCATGAAAGTCGTCATGATAAGGATGAACAGGAGATGTATGTAAAGTGTTTACTACACTAAAAGATTACTAAAGAATGTATTTTGAAAGAATGTCGATCATTTGATGATGGTGATCTACTTCAAAGTGCAAGTCCAAAGGTATTATTATTTGAATATACACGTTTTTTACTATGTGTCATGTATATGGCGCCACTGTTGATGTTGATAGATTCTTTTAAAAGGAAAAGGAAATGCTGAAACAGAATGTATAAAATATATTTGGCAGAAAAGCAAAGACTGGAAATATCCAGTTTAGGTATATAGATGATATACATGTTATGGTTGTATTCTTTGCTTGTTAGAAAATTTGGTTCTTGGGTATTGGATACCGAATTGGTTGGTATGAAATTTCATACAGAACAACGCAATTCATGAACTACAATGGCCTAAGTAACTAGCAAGAGAATATGTGATGATGTTCATCGAAAACAAACAAGCCGTTGTTTGTATTTCTCGTTGACATCAAAGTCTGCCTTCAAGATTTGTTTTAATAATCGTTATTTAAATCAGGTATTATGAGAACAAAGATTGTTCAAATAATTACCGTATTCCATGTAAGATGGATGATTTACAAATCTATTTGGAGAAATCACATCCATAAAACTAATGCTAAAATGTCGCAAGACAAATGATTGGAAGATCACTTATGAAGTGACATTGCTCTTTAAATTATATTGGAAACAAAACATGAAGAAACTCCATATTCATGGATTTTTGGAGTCTTTGATTTGATCAAGTGATGCTTGTGAGACTTTCCTCGAGATAATTAAAACTTCGTTCAAATGTCAAAGAAGAACGATCGACTAAAATATTGGAATTTATGCATATCGATGTATGTAGTCCATTATGTGTAGTCGTAAGCGATGGATTTCAACTTCATATGCTTTCTCCGAAAATTTGAGTGAATATTCACTTAATAAAAAAGAAGTATGAAATATTTGAAAATGTTCAAAGACTTTCAAGATGAAGTGGAAAATCATTGTAACAAGGAAATAATTGATTTATGATTTTATCATAAAGGGATTTATTTGAGTTGCAAGTTTAGCAAAACACCTAGATTTACATCTCCCGAAACACCATAGGAATTTGGAGTGTTTGAGATTTAATGAAACCTTGTTTGACATGGTTGGATCAAAGGTGTTATTTATAAAATTGCCATTATGTTTTAAAAGATTAAAGCTTTAGAGACTACCGCTTTTACACTGAATAGAGCTCCATCTTGATCCATTGAAATGACACCTGGTTTGTGGTAAAACCCAAGTTGTCCTTTCTTGAATTTTGGTATGCTAAGCATAAGTAAGATGTTTACAACCAAAGTCGTATGAGCATGTCTTTGTAGGTTATCATTGGGTATTCCTCCATAACATCGAGGACAAAAGGGTTTGTCGCTTGAAACGTGAAGTTTCTTGAAAAAGGAATTTTTTGCAAAAGTTAAGTGGGAGGACAATAGAACTTTGATAAGGTTAACGAACCTTAGCTATATGTGTTGAGTTGTGTAGCGTCGGAAACCGTTTCGGAGGCAGCCAGAATGCACATGGCTCACGTGCCTCAAAGGTTGTGGTCACGGAGGTCTAAGTTCCTATTGAACCAAGTAGGTCGGATAAACAATCAAATGCTAAGATTTGAGAGTAAATCATTGTAGTTTGACAATGATGAACCGACTACATTCAAAGAAGCGACGATGGGCCCTGACTCCGTCAAATGGCTTGAAGCCATAAAATCCATGATAGTTTCATACACGAGAAATCAAGTTTTAAACTTGGAAGACCCTCCGGAAAGGTGTAAAAACCTATCGGCCGTATTTGGATCTATAAAGAAACAGACATGGATGTTTCACATCTATGAAATAGTCTACATGTCGGTAAAGATTTTACAACAATGTTCAAGGAGTTGACTTTGACAAGATTTGATCTTTCATAGCGATATTTAGTCTGGACGGATTAATGTAGCAACCACTACATATAATTTGGTATATGGTAGTTCAATAAACAAAACAAAGTTCTTCTAATAGAATGGTTACCTAGGACGTGTACAAGACACGGTCCAAAGGGTTTCTTTAATTCAAAGGATGCTAAAAAGGGAATGCAAACTTCAATGGTTGAAGTAATCATTGCGGAGTTCGAATCTTCACCGTGATGAAACTGTTAAAGGAGTTTTCATCTGGAGACGATGAAGATGCTTGCATTTGCAAGAAATTAAGTGAGAGCGCTAAGACATATTTCTAATACATTATGTGGATGACATATTCTTGATTAGAAATGATGTATATTTTATTGACAAGGGTTAAGAATTTCATTTCGATGAAAGACTTAGGCAAAACCCAAATATTTAGCATGAATGTCTACATGGATAGACAGTGACGCTAATATGGTTGTGCCAAACGTACATATATGAGATATTGAAGGAGTTCAATATAGAAACGACGAGAAAAGGATCTTGTCGCATGGAAAAGAATTGAATCAAGATTCAAGTGTATCGACACTTGATAAGTGAAACAAGATTCAAGTGCTTTGACACTTGATGAGTGAAATCACAAGAATGTTTTGATCAATCATATCATGATATGTACACATCCAGATATGTCCTATGCTCTAAGTGTTATGAGCATATACCATAATGAATCATAAAATGATCATTGGACGATAGTAAGGATATTCTTATAATCTTTTGGAAGAATTAAGAATATATTATTTTTGTATAAGTTACAAATAGTTCATTGTAAAGCGTTACATTCATACTAGTTTTGTCACATGATACAAATTAAGTTTATCTCAGTTTAAACTATGGGTGGCATAATGTAATGGAAAGGAGTTTCCATGATGGATTTGGATGAATTCCAAAGTTAAGACATTGTGACGGATACTACAACAAAAAGGCTAAATATATGACTGCTATAGTAGCAGCAAAGGAGGGCATTTGTTTCAGGTAGTTTGTTATCAAACTAAGGTCTGGTTCGCAACGGGCAACACTAAAGATATATTGTACGACAATAGTATCGACGTGATTTAACCCCAAGAAACTAAAGGTCTCACCAAAAGACCAAATTTATACAATGCCATCTCATTGGAGAATGAGTGATGCGTGAAGACGCAAAGACATGCAAATACACACGGACCTAAAAGCGTCATATCCTTAGATTATGTTAACCACTTGCAATTGCGTATATGGAACACCAGAAATCCATAGGTGTTCAATACGCAAAGTTTCTAAACTAGATTATTGTCTCTAGTGCAAGTAGGAGACTGAAGGGAATATGCCTGAGAGGCAATAATAAAGTGGTTATTATTGTATTCCTTATTTATGATAAATGTTTATTTTGCATGCTATAATTGTATTAATACGGAAACGTTAATACATGTGTGTTTAATAAACAAAAATGAAGTTCCTAGTTATGCCTCTCTTATAAACTAGCTCGTTGATTAACAAGATGATCAAAGGTTTCCTAATCATGGACATTCGATGTTGTTAATAACGAGGTCACAACATTATTGGAATGGTGTGATGAACATTCGTCTGAAGTATAACATTACGATCAAGGTCATTGTGTTTATATTGCTATAACATCATAGAAAGTAATCTTGGTCCTTAGACCATGAGATCATGTCAATCACTAACACCGGAAGAGTATCTTGATAACATCAAACGTCACATCGTAACAGGGTGATTATAAAGATGGGTTCAGTGCTACAAAGGTGTTATGTTGAGGCTCATGGATCAAGAGTGGAATTTGTCCATCCCGATGACAGAGAGATATACTCCGGGCCCTCTCGGTGATATCACATTAGTTAGCTTGCAAGCAAGTGATTGGATCACTATAATGTTATATCACGGGAACAATAAAAGAGTACATGTCTGTAACAAGATCAAACTAGGTATGGGGATACCGATGATCAAATCTCGGACATGTAATATATCGCGAGACAAAGGGATTGAGTTACATCCATATAAGGTTCACATGATTACAGAAGTCATCGTTGAATATGTGGGAATCAGTACGGATCTCCAGGTCCCGCTGCTAATTATTGATCGGAGAGGGGTCTCGATCATGTCTACATTATTCGCGAACCGTAGGGTGACACACTTAAGGTATATCGACACCATTTGGAGCAAATAAAATGCCAGAGAAAGAAAAAGGAAAGCACAGGAATTTATTTCACTAGACACCGAAACTGTTTCGGTTGAAATTGCTGAAACTGGTTCTGCATGTGAAATTGAAATGTTATAAGGGGTTTTATGTGAATGTTTGTTAATTAGAGTAATTAAAAAAATTCTGAATAAATAAATAAAAGAGTTTTATTTAAATGAGAGCTTACATTAAATTTGGTGGAAATTTAATGCATGTGAGTGGATTTTTGAGTGGAGGCTCTTTTATGGGAGTGGAGGTTTTTCATTTTGAGTGGGAGCTCCACCGACATGAATGTAGAAGAGATGGGGTCAGCCCACCATGGCTAGGCACATATCCCCTTGGGTGCCCCCCTCTCCCTATAAAAGGCCTCCCTCTCCTCCTCTCAAAGCACACCTCCTCGCAAAGGATCTCTCTCCCCCCTTTAGAATTTCCCCATGGTCTCGGATCAGCGAGATACATGTTCCCGATGGCTTTTTCTGGAAGGATTTGTTACTTCCGCTGCTTCGTAGAGCGAGGACGCGGAGGCTGTCGGAGTACCCGGACGTGTGTGCGATCACGAATGCACCACTGCTTTGCGGTGCTGGACCGACTGGACCAGATGGACTTCATCACGATCTTGAGATCGACAAGTGTTTGACTACATCATCCACGAGTACAACCTCGTTAACACTATACGGTCTTCGAGGGTATGTATTCTATGGATGTATATCCACCCGTTGCTTGTATCTAGTAGATAGATCTTGGTGCTTTGTTCCCATCATAGGAAAAAATTTGTTTTTCTATGGTGCGAACCCATCAGTTTACATCTAGTCAGAACCTACCCTAAGTCATAGATAGGTGGGTGACGACTGTCTACGCACAGCCTGTTGGGAACCCCAAGAGCAAGGTGTGAAGCAGCAATCAGCAAGTTTTCCCTCAGTTGAGACCGAGGTTATCGAACCAGAAGGAGGAAGGAAATGTCACACAGGTGTTACAAGCAACGCGGAGACCTGCACAACACAAACTCAAGACTTTGCCCCAACGAATAATGAGGTTGTCAAGCTCACCGGTTTGTTGCAACAAAGGATTAAACGTATGGTGTGGAAGGTAATGGTTTGCAGCAAGTAAACAAGTAACAGTGGAAGATGTATCAATGGTAAATATTGGACCGGGGTCCATAGTTCACTAGAGGTGCTCTCCTTAAATAAACAACATGGCATGAAGGGTAAACAAATTACAGCGGGGCAATTGACAGGAACTGAGCAAGGCATAACAATGCAATTACTAGTTAGAAAGATCCTATGAGATTCGATTGGGCAATACAACAAGATACATAGACCGCCATCCAACTGCATCTATGACTAGAAGTCCACCTTCAGGTTATCATCTGAACCCCCTCCAGTATTAAGTTGCAAGCAACAAACATATACTTTAAGCAAAGTATGTAAGGTAAACAGTCCACATGTTCCATGAACAAGCGACCGTTGTTTTCTCCCTTGTAGCAACAACACATCTACAACCGAAGAGATTTCTGTCACTTCCCTTGGAAACTACAGGCATGAACCCACTATCGAGCATAAATACCCCCTCTTGGAGTCACTAGCAACTACTTGGCCAAGATAGCTACTAACAACGGAGAGCATGCAAGATCACAAACAACACAGACATGATAGAATCATAAAGACAAAACCATTAATAAAACCAACATAATAATCTCAATATCCATCGGATCCCCGCAAACACAACATGCATGATTACAAATAGATTAGATCTTGATCATGAACAAAGCTCACAAGATCTATACATGAAATCATCAAGGAGGAGATACAACCATATAGCTACTACATGGACCCATAGTCCAAGGTGGAACTACTCATGCATCATACCGGAGAGAAGGCCTCCGGGATGATCTCCCCTCCGGCAGGGTGCCGGGAAGAACTTCAGATCCCTCCGATCTAGGGACGATGGTGGCGGCGGCTATAGATAGTTTCGTGGATTTCTGATCGGGTGCCCAGGGTTTCTGCATCGGGGGATTTTTATAGGCGAAGGGGGAGACCGAGGCGGCGGCCAGGGGCGCCAAACCCTAGCCAGGCGTGGGGTGGGGCCCACCCGCGCCTGGGGTGGGTCTGGCCCCTCTGGACGGCCCCTCCGGCTCTCCTCTGGACTTCTTGTTCCCCACGGAAAGTAATTGAATTTGTCCTTTGTCCCGTCCAATTTCGAGAATATTTCTTTACTAACTTTTCTGAAACCAAAAACAGCAGAAAATGGGCATCTGGCACTGTTGCAACTTGTTAGTAGGTTAGTACCAGAAAACATGTAAAAAGCACCTCAAAGTGTGGACAAGTAAATCAAAGAGAAACAAAACAAGCATGGAGCATCAAAAATTATAGATACGTTTCCAACGTATCAACATCCCCAAGCTTAACTCCTGCTCGTCCTCGAGTAGGTAAGTGATAAAAAGAATAATTTTTGAGGTGACATGCACCCTCACAATAAAGATCCAACCATTTTCAAGCATTGAAAACTGGGATCAAAGAACTCTAAACATGTGCATGAAAGATGGAGTTCTAACAATAGGACATAGTAACTATGCATGCAACATGACAAGCTACAAACAAAGATCATGAATAACATGCATTAAAAAATGTTTGTTTGTTTCACATACAGAAAACATAGCATAGTGGCAATCAGCTTGTCCCTCATAGAGTAGTAAATAGATGCATAGGACACCTACAAAGTTCACAAGGGTGACTAGAAACAGGTAGCACAAGAACAAGTAATATCACAATATGCATCAATTAATAAGCTTTGGAACACTGCACACAGAATGAAAACTATGATCTCTTAATAGTGCCTAAAGGTAGAAGGTGGAGACTCAAATAATGGTGTAAGAAAGGCCTTTTTTGTAAAGGAAGCAGGGATTACAAGTTTCAAAAAGAGCTTCCAAAAATTATGGTACTTGTTAGCTTTCATCCCTCATTGCCCCTATCATAAGCATCTTGAAGTGGTTAAGGTTAAAGTGGCAAAGCTGGAGTATATGCTTGACGAAGTATAAGTTGGAAATCTCATGTCCCTTGAATACGAGGGCCACACCTCATGCATACTCAAATTTGGGTCCAGGTAAGTTCTTGTCATTGTAAGTATTTGCATATCATTGAGAACCGCCAACGGGGTACCCCTTGCACATGGTACAGGAGCTTTCCTATAACCAAAATGACAAAGCAAGCAGACAATGAGCATCTCAGCAATCTTTTTATTAACCATATGCATAGCTTTTTATTGAGGATGCTTCATAGATAGCTCATTATGGTGATGCTGCAAGTTTCCACCATGATTAGGCATGGGCTTAGGCTAGCGGCCCAGGCATTTCTATAACACAGGATACAAACTCCATGGACTTACAAGTTCCCTCTTTATTTCGCACCGGTGACATCCATAGACAAAAGAACATGATATCAACTGAGTACAATAAGGTACAAGTGCAATGTTGAAAACGTTCCCCGTGACAACACGGTTCTGCTAATTCCAACTTATAAGTGCAAGCATATACAACAAAGTTGTCACAATGGTTCAAGTTTATTAGGGGCAAAGAATAAAATGTGCCATCAAGTTCGTGAGGACTTTAATCACTAAGTTTTCACATAACAAAATAGTTTTAAATTGGAAGATAGTTGAAAACAAGAATATACTTGGAATGGTGTAACACACCATGCGTAGGAGTTTATAGTGGACACTTTGGAATAACTTGGTTTCTTAGGAGTTGGAGGCATGAGTAGAACTTACTCATACAAGTGGAGGCTAGCAAAAGGCTGGGAGCAACCAACTAAGAGAGCAATAATGGCCATAATCATGCAGTGCAACAAAGCATACTAATCAAAGCAAAGATGGTACTACAAGTCAAAGACTAAATGATCATAGAGGCTAATGGTGACTTTTCATAGTCATAACATGGTGTGAGCATGTGCCAAGTCAACCCAAGCAAAACATCAAAGGAGAATACCACAATTCTATGCTTTTCATGCTAAAAAACGCATAATTTCTTCAAGGCACACTAAGCAATATCAATTGTTTGGAACAAGACATGCTACAGCAATAATCACTAAGCATAAAGTCAAAACAAAACCTAGCATGTCATGCTAAAGTCTAAGTCACAGTCAATACAAGCTCCTCTTGCACTTCAAGCAAGAACTTACTACTCCTTTCCAACACCAAGCAAACTTATTTGCAAAACAACATAGCGAGAACGGGGGTCCAAAATACTCAAGAAAACTAAACAAACTAAGCAAAGCAAACGAAAACTAAGACGCTACAATAACAACACAACTGTGCATGAAACAATAAAAACGAAGTGTCTAGACAAACCTGAGCTTTTTATTGATGAAGAAGGGGATGCCAGGCATCCCCAAGCTTTGACGCTTGTACCTCTTGGATATTTATTGGGTTTACACCATGGTGGCATCCCCAAGCTTGAGCTTTTGTACATTATTCATCTCATTGCATCATTCTCTCTTTACACCTGAAATTTTTCCTTCACACAATCTTCATTAGCAACATTAGCTTATTCAAAAAGATATCAGACCTCTGGAAATCTTTGAAATAGCAAGGCTTTTCACTAAAAACACAAGCTACTGTAGTAACTCCTTCAAAAATCTCAATCAACCTAAAGAGAATTCAAAAAGGAATCAATAAGAAGAAAATGCAAATAATGGCAGAAATCTGTCAAAACAGACCAGCAGGTAGAAAACTATTTTTCCGAACATCTTCTGTTGCTCAAATCAAAAAGTTTTGAACTAACGAAAGTTAGCTAACATACTGGGGGATTTATTCGTAAATATTCAGATCAATCCGAGTTACATAGCCTCCTCGCGAATTTTTTTGGTGGAGGACAGAAATCTGTTTTGGGACAGCAACTCCCCAAATCTTACTTCTCTCTCATTAGAGGTCATTCCTGGCACAAAAAGCAAACAAAAAGGATAAGGAGAGGTCATTACAGAAGTAATAACTTCCAGGACTCAAGGAAACTCTTGGGTTATCTCCCAACAAGTACTTTTCTTTAACGCCTTTAAGTTAGGCACAAGAAGCAAGAAGAAATCAAGTGTTTTCAAATGAAGAAGCATTAACATCAAATCTTTCTTTCAAAGGAGGAGCAAAAAGCAACTTCTCTCTCCTCATAGGGAAGTGTTCAATAACTTTCTTGAATGTAAAATGATATTTAATGGTTCCTTCTTTCATATCAATGATAGCACCAACTGTTCTAAGAAATGGTCTTCCCAAAGTGATAGGACAAGAAGCATTGTATTCAACATCCAAAACATAGAAATCAACAGGTACAGAATCATTGTTAACCATAATGAGAACATCATTAATACTCCCCATGAGTTTCTTCTTAGCATTATCATTAAGTGGGACATCTAAATAACAATCTTCTAATGGTGGCAAATCAAGCATTTCATAAATCTTCCTAGGCATAATAGAGACACTAGAACCAAGATCACATGAAGCTTTGAGATCAAAGTCATTCACTTGCATACTAATAATGGGTTCCCAACTATCTTATACTTTCCTAGGAATAGAAGCTTTGTGTTTTAGCTTCTCTTCCTTAATCTTAACAAGAGCATCTGTAATGTGTTTGGTGAAAGCAACATGCATATCACTAGCATCAGGACTTCTAGCAAGCTTTTGCAAGAACATGATCACTTTAGAAATATTGCACCCATCAATATCAAAATCAAACTTAGCATCACTAGTGGTAGGCATAGTAGGAGGAGGAATAGGGGCTACTTGTGGTTTAGTGGTGATAGTGCACACTCTATTGTTTCTATCAATTTTAGCTTCCGTTTCCCACTTATCATGAAGTTGAGCTAACAGCCTAACATTTTCATCAATAGTAACTTGTATGGCATGAGCAGTAGCAAAGGTGTTTTCCATAGTTTCAGGTTTAGCAGCCATTTTATTAACCAAGGAAGTTTGAGCTTCAGACAAAGAGGATATATTTTTCTCACCAGTTAAAAGCTTTTCCTCTATAGTCTTATTGAAAGTGGTTTGTTTACTAATAAAGTCCTTGAGCATGACTTCAAGTTCATAGAGGGCACTTCTAGCATTATTGTAAGAGCTTTCATAGGAATTGCCATTATTAGGAGGATAAGGCCTATAATTATTGTTGCCACCAAAATTGTTCCTATAGGCATTGTTGTTGAAATTGTTGTTTCTAATGAAGTTCACATCAACTTTCTCTTCTTGAGCAACCAAAGAGGCTAAGATAACACTATTAGGATCTAGAGGAGCTTTCCCATTAACAAGCATAGCCATAATAACATCAATCTTTTCACTCAAAGAGGAAGTTTCCTCAACGGAATTTACCTTCTTACCATGTGGAGCTCTCTCAACATGCCATTCAGAGTAGTTAACCATCATATTATCAAGGAACCTTGTTGCAGCATCCAAAGTGAGGCCCATGAAGGTACCTCCAGCAGCAGAATCCAACAGGTTTCTTGAGGAGAAGTTCAAACCTGCATAAAAAGTCTGGATAATTATCCAAGCAGTAAGTCCATGAGTAGGGAAATTTTTAACCAAAGATTTCATTCTTTCCCAAGAAGGAGCAACATGTTCACTATCAAGCTATTTAAATTTCAAAATGTCACTTCTCATGGATATAATCTTAGCAGGAGGATAGTACTTTCCAACAAAAGCATCTTTGCACTTAGTCCAAGAATCAATACTATTTTTAGGCAAAGAAAGCAACCATTCTTTAGCTTTTCCCCTCAAGGAGAAAGGAAAAACATTGAGCTTAATAATATCTCCATCTACATCCTTATACTTTTGCATCTCACGGAGTTCAACAAAGCTATTGAGATGAGCAGCAGGATCATCAGAACCAGCACCAGAAAATTGCTCTCTCATCACAAGATTCAACAAAGCAGGCTTAATTTCATAAAAGGTAGCATCAAGAGCAGGTGGAGCAATATGAGTGCTTAGGAAATCATTGTTGTTGGTGCTAGTGAAGTCACACAACTTGGTGTTCTTAGCAGAGTTCATTTTGGCAAAGGCGGGCAAGCCAAAAACAGCAGCAGCAGCTAGAGCAGGTACTAATTCTTTTGTGTTTTTTTGGAAAGAGGCAAACAAAACCAAGGAAAAGAAACAAAGCAAACTAAAACACAAAGTAAAGAGAAAGGAAGTGAAGGACTCCCCTGGTGAAGACGTCCTTAGCCTCCCCGGCAACAGCGCTAGAAAAGCTTGACGACTGTCTACGCACAGCCTGTTGGGAACCCCAAGAGCAAGGTGTGAAGCAGCAAGCAGCAAGTTTTCCCTCAGTTGAGACCGAGGTTATCGAACCAGAAGGAGGAAGGAAATGTCACACAGGTGTTGCAAGCAAAGCGGAGACCTGCATAACACAAACTCAAGACTTTGCCCCAACGAACAATGATGTTGTCAAGCTTACCGGTTTGCTGTAACAAAGGATTAAACGTATGGTGTGGAAGGTAATGGTTTGTAGCAAGTAAACAAGTAACAGTGGAAGATATATCAATGGCAAATATTGGATCGGGTTCCATAGTTCACTAGAGGTGCTCTCCTTAGATAAACAACATGGCATGAAGGGTAAACAAATTACAGCGGGGCAATTGACTGGAACTGAGCAAGGCATAACAATGCAATTACTAGTCAAAAAGATCCTATGAGATTTGATTGGGCAATACAATAAGATACATAGACCTCCATCCAACTGCATCTATGACTAGATGTAAGATCCCTCCTTTGTAAAGGAAAGGATCCCTGTGATTGCAATGCTAGTCCCTGGATCAATGCTAGCATCCACAGTTTAAGATGAACTACACAGAAACAAAGGTCATTATTACAAGTCATTCCAGAGACAAATATAGTCTTTTTCAAACTCCATGGGCATAGGCCTAGTACAAGAGTTCAAATATGAAATAAGATAAATAAGTCTTCATCTTCATGTGCCACAGGCAAGCATGTTGAGTGTAGACTCATAACCCCTAATCATCATCAGAATAACCTGCAACATCACAAGTTACAGCCACAGTGGGTCAATACATTGGAATATTATTGGCAAGTGATACCTTAGTAGAATATTGGTAGACTAAATACTATATGCATTTTGGCTAAGTGTAGCTTAGGCTTGCTTTGCTCAAAATAGGTTTACCTATTAGTTGAAAACACTAAGTTTTTCTTTGTCAAAATCTTTCCCAAGGAACCACCAACAGACATTGGGGAACCTTCACCCTTGTTCAACCACAAGTTTTTACTTAGAAATTGGGATGAGGAGATTCTTTATAGCTTCCATGTCTTGATGCTCAAGTTGTCGAATACCAGGGACATGGCTAAGTACTTAGATTCTTCCATCTGCAGAGGTTGTGCACTTCCCCACAAGATTTGATTTTCACCAAGACAGGACCTTTCAGAAGCCTTCCCTTAGACCAAATGGACACGCTCCAACCTATCATCCCACTACCACCAACTGTCCAAATGGCTAAGTTATTGCAACCTATATGATCCAGACAGAGCCCATATTGCCAAGTGGCTGCACTAGAAGCTTCTTAACATATGACATCTCAAATCCCTTTGTTCCTGGGTGGCTTTCCACAAGTGAGATACACAAGGTAAATCATAGAAATGGGCCTTGTGTAACCACTCAACATAAACCATTCCTTCCATTCCACCCAGGTGTTTCATTCACTTAGTTGTTTTATTAAACAAAACTCAAGTCCAAAGACTTAGAAATATTTTATCATAGTATGAATATATAACCACCCTTGGTTGCTACTAGCTAGGCTAAGCATGGCATTGATAAGACTTAGAAATATTTCTAGCAATTCTACAACTACTAGGATTTCCCAAGCATAGCATATAGATCAAAATATCCATGCAAGTCTAGCAAAATATTTCTGATGCATAGTTGAAAAACATAGGAATAAATCATGAAGCACCACTTGCCTTGGTAGTTTGGAGAGTAGCTACAATCCTCACAATCGCAATCACTATTTGCACCAAAATCTACACATAAAATAATGGCACAAAATCACATACACAATTAATACAAGCAAAAATACATGAATGCATGCAATATGCCATGTGATGATTTTCTACACCAAACAAGACAAGTGCACTGTACTGAATCATAAACAAGTACAAAACAAGATAAATAAACTTTATTTGAATACCAAAACATTTTCCAAATAATTAATATACACAAACTAGGCCTACACATGTTTCTGTAAAAACAACCATTCTAACAGAGGCAAAACTTTAAACACATTGCATAAATGAAAAGTATTTTCTCTCATGATTCCATTGATATAAAATTTGTCAAATTTGGACGTGGGAATCAAAAGTTACGAATTAAACAAGTTTAAACATCTATTAGATCTAATTCAAATTTTTAAAACGAAACACATGCCACGCGGCGCTTCCTGATTGGAGGGTACCGCTTCGCGCTGGATCGTGCTCGCGCATCGTCAGATCTACTTAACATCTGCGGCTCAGATCTACCCATACCTCTTCGACTATGTTCTATCGCGTTCGTCCGATCTACATCGCACGGCTCACAGCGATTGACCATCGAGTGGCGGCGCTGGCGGCGGCGACAGGCGGCGGCGCGCTCTGGCTGCAAGCTTGCCGGCGAACTAGGTCCCGCTGGGAGGTGTGAGGATGCTCATCAGAATATCCGTGGCGAGGGGATGCTCGACGTGTGCTCGGTTGGCGAAGGGGCGTACGGAGTCGATGTCGATTGCTCGTCGGAGATCGAGACGACGCCGGTTGCTCTCGGTTGGTGATGGAGACGATGTTCTGGGCCACGCTAAGATGAGAAAAGGGTGTCATTAGGTGCGTAGGATGCTGGGGATCACACGCGTATCAAACAGAGGGAGAGGGGAAGCTGGGGCTGACGGGGAACGGTCGCCGGAGTTCGAGCAGACGGTGGCGGAGCTCAGTCGATGATGTTGCCGAGGCTACAGAGCATGCGCGAGCAAGCGGAGGGTGTCAGTAGGTGCGTACGAGGATGCAGAAACAGCTATACTAAACCATAGGCAGAGGGGAATGCGGTGCTTACCGGAATTCGACGACGAGCTCGTCGGAGCAGAGGGGCGTCTCGAGACGATTCCGAGCAGCCTGGGGGCTCTCTGCGGGTGTGGCGTGAGGGGAAAAGAGCGGAAGGAGGAGGGGATTAAGTAGGCGTGGACGTGGGCGTGAATTACTCGAGCATTCAACGGGAATTGAATCCGCGAATCAAACAGGAAACGGCCGGAGTGATTCGGGGAAGGAACTCGTCGCTGGGTGGAGACGATGACGATCTCGTGGGCCATTATTGTCAGCGAGAGAAAAAGAGAGGAGGTGGGTCCAGGCAGTCAGCGAGAGAGGGGTAGGTTTCTGAGTGCGAATCGTTTTCTTCGCGGGAGAGAGTTGCTGGGCTAGACGGGCTGAGTGGTTGGGTTGGGCCGAAAGGCTGGTGCGAGGTTTATTTTTTTCCTTTTTGCTTTTCTTTTTCTGTTTGATTTTTAGAAATGATTTTCAAACCTAATTCAAATAAGTTTGAATCCAAATCTTCTCTAGATTTTTATACAGTGAACTTTGTACTCAAATATGTGTCAAACACTTTTGTTTACTCAAATACACTTTGATCATTTGAAAAAATAAAATAAAACCATGCCTTTATGAGATATAAATAATAGGCATAAAATTGGTTTTATATTCATACTTTGTTTTGAAAACTTTGCCCAAGCTTTGGAAAACTCTTAAGTTTGAACTCAAAACATTACTAAATAAAATAAGTATCTTTCTCATTAGAAAGTAGCACTAAGGCTAGAGCATACTTACATAAAATAATGAGCAACATATGCTCCTGTTTTTGAAATGGTTTTGAAAAAGAACCCTAAATGATCATGAATGCATGGATGATATGCATGAGTTTTGAAACATGATTTTAGGGATGTTACACTAGAAGTCCACCTTCGGGTTATCATCCGAACCCCCTCCAGTATTAAGTTGCAAGCAACAGACAACTACTTTAAGCAAAGTGTGTAAGGTAAACAGTCCACATGTTCCATGAACAAGAGACCATTGTTTTCTCCCTAGTAGCAATAACACATCTACAATCGAAGAGATTTCTATCACTTCCCTTGGAAACTAGAGGCATGAACCCACTATCGAGCATAAATACCCCCTCTTTGAGTCACTAGCAACTACTTGGCCAATATAGCTACTAACAACGGAGAGCATGCAAGATCACAAACAACACAGACATGATAGAATCATAAAGACAAAACCATTAATCAAACCAACATAATAATCTAAATATCCATCGGATCCCCGCAAACACAACATGCATGATTACAAATAGATTAGATCTTGATCATGAACGGAGCTCACAAGATCTATACATGAAAGAACAAAGGAGGAGACACAACCATCTAGCTACTACATGGACCCATAGTCTAAGGTGGAACTACCCATGCATCATACCGGAGAGAAGGCCTTCGGGATGATCTCCCCTCCGGCAGGGTGCCAGGAAGAACTTCATATCCCCCGATCTAGGGACGATGGTGGCGGCGGCTACAGACGGTTTCGTGGATTTCTGATCGGGTGCCCAGGGTTTCTGCACCGGGGGATTTTTATAGGCGAAGGGGGAGTCCGAGGCGGCGGCCAGGGGTGCCAAACCCTAGCCAGGCGCGGGGTGGGGCCCACCCGCGCCTGGGGTGGGTCTGGCCCCTCCAGCTCTCCTCTGGACTTCTTGTTCCCCATGGAAAGTAATTTACTTTGTACTTTGTCCCGTCCAATTCCGAGAATATTTCTTTACTAACTTTTCTGAAACCAAAAACAGCAGAAAACAGGCATCTAGCACTGTTGCAACTTGTTAGTAGGTTAGTACTAGAAAACATGTAAAAATCACCTCAAATGTGGACAAGTAAAGCAAAGTAGAAACAAAACAAGCATGGAGCATCAAAAATTATAGATATGTTTCCAACGTATCATGGGGTACTGGCCACGTTGGATGCCACATGGACAATGAACTAGTCAACAGTGGACCTGGTCAAGGATGACGTGGGCGTGATGCCACGATGACATCAGCATGAAGCCAAAATCCTTTTTACACTCTTAGTTAATCTAGCCAGAGACACGAAAAGGTGGGACCGTGGCCACATCTACTGCCACATGTGCTCGCCGGAGCTTCACTGGAGTTGTACCGGAAATGGTGGCAGAGAGGGTTCTAGAAGATGCAGCTAGAGGGTTTCGGTGCAGGGGAGTTTGCGGATCCCATATGGGGTAGCGCCGCTCACTGATGGTCATCGAAACAGGAAGTACAGCGACGACTGACGGCGGCGCACAGAACTCAACGACGCGTACAAGCTAGAGATCATAGGAGAACGAGCTAAGTAGCGCTGGAGGTACGTGAGCTCACCAGGAACACGATGATGGGCTCAGCGAGGCCGTAGGTGGTCGGGAGTGGCCTAATCGTCGACGATGATCTCCGTTGGAGTCAGAGAAGATGGTTTTTATTCGGTCGACCCTGTGCATCCCGACTCGATTCCTTCCTCCGGGATGACGAGGGCGATGACACGGAGCTCATAGCATCCTTGGACGGCTCCGGGATGGTCTCCTGATGGCGGCGTGCATCGGCAGTTGAAGCTAGGGTTTCAGTTTGGAAGAGGAAACCGAGAGAGAAAGCTTCAGAGGAAGAGGAAGTGGATGAGGATGAGCGAGGGTTACCTCCGTGGCCGTCTTATCCGTCCCTGGGTACCGACGACGAGGATCTTGGCGCGAGCGACGGTGGCGCGAGCGACGGTGGCGCGAGCGACAGCGTGCTGCTTGGGACGAGCAAGAGGTAGACAATGAGGATTGAGTTGACAAAACGGTACCTGGGCCGGGCTTCTGTTGGGACGTGGCCAAGTGAGTGGAAGAGGAAAGGTGTTGCTGCTGGGAGGTACATAGGAGAGGAGAAAATGGGCTTCGGGCTAGAACTAGGCTGATCTGTTTCTTTTCTTTTTTCTTTTACTTTTTCTATATTCTATTTTCACAATTTCTTTTTAAATAAGAATATCCTAAGTTTTAAAACATATCCAGAATTTGTTTAACTTTATAAGATTATTGCATGGATTATTATGGTTATTTGTTTTAATATACTTTTAAGTATTTGTATCGATCCTATTTATTTGTGAGATGTAAATGAGAAACTTATTATTATCTTTTAGGGTTTTAAATTCTGTTTCTTATTCAGGATTTTCTTTAATTTTTTCCTTTATTGTTTATTGATATTTGTGGTTTTAAGATTCCTATAAAATCATTAGAGAGGCTATATATATATTTATAATTATTAGGTATAGTTAATGCCTTAATTTGGTGGTGAATAATGTTTTAATAATATTGGTTAGGTCAACAAATATACATTGATACTTATGATTGAAATATAAGTTAGGGTTTAGAATTATAAGCATTTTTCCATGAGTGAAGATATTATCAGTTTGCTATTGCTTGCATAGAAGTTAAGATTTGAATTTTAAATATTCACCCTAGGTTCTAGGGTACCTAATATACTCATATTCTTTTATTGATGTGAATAAAGATTAATGGCTAAAACACATTATATTTATGCTTGTGATCTTTAATGATATCACTCTTTAAATTAGGAAGTTATATACTGGAATGTCTCATGGAGAAGAGTTTATAAAGATAACTCCTAAACACCTATGGTTATGATAGTTGGGAATGACAAAGACATTATTGAGTGAATTGCTATAGGAAAATATTACTATGAGCCATTGTGGAAAAATGATGATGGATCAATCATATGAAATGGATATTATGTTAGGTCATAGATTTAGGGTTTAGGGTTTATCCAGAATCCTATCTTCCATACTTCATAATTATGGACTTCTAATTAAGGAATTCCTTTCCTAGATATTCTACTTCTTCATATCCATCATCATGTGTTCACATGATGAGCTTTGCTTCACAAGAAAAATATTATCAACACTTCCTCTTTACTCATCACCATCATTACTCCAGTAGATGTACATATCAAACTACTCTCATCAAAATCTTACTATACTTTAAGAGGAATAACACTACTTCAATAACTCCATGCTACACTAGCTTTAGCTTAACCATACTATCTTATATTTACTTAACTCCAGTAACTCATACTCCAACCTCACATTATATTTATGTGACTTGCCAGGACTAACCTAGGATAACACATCTATACTAGGGTTTAATCATGTTCTATCCACCAATGTCACTTATACATGATATAAGCACTCAATCTTGATGAATAAAGCATGATCATATAATCCTTTGATCCTTTATGGTTTAGGTTTCTAGTTAGCTAATCAAGGATTTCATTCATACAACATTACAATTGTATTATAATTATCTTCTGTTTATCTCTATTGGACTAAGAGATATTATTCATTTGACTATACCTACTTGATCCAATAGAATTACTCCTGGTAATTTTCTTCAGGATTCATCCTTGTAATCTTCTTTATCACCATATAATTATATATTCCAAATAACTCTCCTATCATTTTAGGAGTGAGTTAACTCCTTCAATTGTCACATTGATCTTATTCTCTTCCAACACTCCCGTCCTATAGATGATATCTAAAACTAGCATTACCGCCTACCTCTACTTACTTCTTTCACTAAGGCTTAGGTGATTCCTATGATAAGCACAAGAGTTGATAGATCAAGAATTGATAGGTTAAGAATTGATGAATCAATAGTTGATTACTCAACATTGATAAACAACAGGTATTAGAATAAGATTCATTAGAGATGATAAGGATTGATGTGGGAAGAAAGGTGTATGGTAAATGGTCTTGGCTTGGTTTCTTTCCTACTCAATCTCACTAAAGAGTTAAGCTTAGGTATTTATCATGATACTCATGGTATAAGCAGATGAGATTAAGATAGATCAAGATTTAGTGGTTACATTCCTATTACTTAAGTTATATTTATAACTTGGTATTCATGAGTTATGTAATGAATACTAGGAGATGATTTCTTAAGGATCAAATATAAATCATTACGCAATGTATTATGGTTTAATTTTATTACATTTGATCTACCCTTAGATTAAATCACATTTACCAAAAATAAGGTTTTAACAAAGGTCATATTGAAACTTATCGCAGTCAACTTGATGATCTAGTTCAATTCCATCAAGTTGAGAGAAGCTTCAATCACTTTGGCAGGTTTTATTCAAAAGCGCGAAAATTAGTCAGATTTTCTATGCATGAATGCAATGCACACATCTGGGTTCAGCATATTTCTAAGCTCTAGTGCTGGGATGTTACATAAGTCTAGTCTAGTTCTAGTCATATAGTTAATAGTTTGTGTCCGTGTAGGCATAGAAAAGATTTTCTAAGTCGGTCATTGGTACGTGTATATAAGCACGACCAAGGGTGTCTAAGATTATACTGGGGGAGTTGAGAAGAAAATAAAGAAAAAACAGGCACGATACATGTCCTTGGCCATAAGATATTTCGAGCGTGTTTGTTTGTCTAGTTTGATGTAGTCGATATGTGGGCAAATTCCAACAGTGACGCAATCAAGCCCACTGGTACTGGCGAGAGACTCCAATAAGATGCAATATGTATATCATTATTTTTCACACAATTATTCCTATTGAAACTAAGAAGTATATCATGAACATATAAAATCGGAAAGGTAGTGTTACAAAAACAGCAGGACTTTGGTGCAGATCTTATTTCACTTTAAATAAAGATACATCACGAGAAATAAAGCTAGGGGTCGCCGTCCAAAAAAATAGGAGAATTTGAATCAAAACAAAACCAAGCACTCTTATGCGCTACCTTATTTTCTTCCCTAAAAAATGTTGCATGTTAGTTCGACCAACTCCGCCAGCAATATGAAAGCAATCAGCTAGAATAGCGGTATAAGGATTCTAGATCTCTATAACTCCATTAAACGCCTCCACAAGTTCTAGCGAATCTAATTCTATGATGATTGGAGAGAAGACAATCTCTTCGATCAAATGTAAACCATTCTAGAGAGCTTGGCGGTGGCGGAAGCCTCCTTTGGCCGTCTTGGCCTCTCCCTAGAGATGCAGTATGTCCTTCCTCATGGCGGCGCCTCTCTTGCCCCGACAGCACGGCGATGGCAGCCCTCCCGCACCGGTGGTGCTGGAGGTGTCCTCAACGGAGCTGCAACCTTGTGTTTTCCAGGCGGAGGCGGCGGCTTCGGAGGCTGGGCAACCACGAGATCCGTATGTTTCAGCGGCGACACATTGTGGGGAGGCGACGTCCCGGTGACCTCCTGCTGGACGACAACACGAGACACCGGGGTTTCTCCCGTAGCACGAGGACACATAGGGCAGCCGCCCTAGGTATGACAGTGGAGGTGGATTTCTTCTTCGCCGGAGGTGGTCGGCCTGAGGCTGGTTTGGCGGATCTTGGAATTCGTCATCTAGTCCCGGCAGCGAGGCAGTGAGACCTAGGTGCCGATGAAAACCGAGCTATTGGTGGGCGATGACGGCGTTAATACGTCGTTACCTTGATGAAGGCATCGCCGTGCAACTCGGGTAGACCTCAATCATGCTTATCTGGGGGAACCCTAAGATCTTTGGGTCAGGCAATGGCGGCGTTGCGGTGTTGCGTTCTCTCTTAGGAGCATCGTTTGTGGAGCAGTGCTGGAGGGAAGCAGCAAGAGGTGGAGCGGCTTCGTCTTGCATAGAGTCTTCAGTAGAGATGTCAATTCATGACTAGCCGCCAGGTGCTACACTCAGTCATGCCTGGTTCAGTAGGTGCTACGCACGACAGATCTTCCAGAGGTCTCTAGTTGCGTCTGTTGGCGGTACCCAGTGGCATGGTGCCGAGAGGTCTTGGTGGCTATCACGCGTGCTTGGATGGATGCGTGCAAGGCAGTGGCGCCTTCTAGCGTCATGGTGGCATTGATGGCAAGCCTCATAAGGTCAGTGCATTGATCTCTCCAGAAGTTGGGTACGTGAAAGAAGGCGGCGGCTAGGACTTTCCGGAGCGTGTATGCTGGTACACGCTGAGGGTCTGCCGGATCGGTTGTGCCACTTGCTCGTCATTGGGCGACTTATTGAGGCCTTCGGTTTTAGATGATGCGCATTGGTGGGATGTCAGGGATATTGTCCCTGTTCATAGACACCCCCTTCAACAGGGTTATAGGATTAGCGAGTTGTCACTTATTTTGGTTGGCTTTGATCTTTGTAATCTCTTTTGTAAATTTTTTAAAAATAATATAATAAAATAGGCTGTGTGCATCTCTTGGATGCAGAGGCCGTGGCGATCTTTCCCTATTTCGAAAAAAAGAGAGCTAAAGCTTCAGCCGTGATAGCATCAACCATGTTTTGCATTAGATAACTTGAGCCAGATATAGCTTCTCATTTATCATTCTAGATAATTCACGCTCGACGCACTGAACCATTAGGAAAAACACATGCATCAACGTTCCGTTTGTATGTATTAAGTGCGGGTTTACTCCATATGATCTCTTTCGGTTCATCCTTTGATTGATCCCCACATAATTTGCAGCCAAAGCCTATATAGAAAATGATTTTCTTCTTGAAGGAGCAATATTCTCCCCTTTTAATGTTTCTCTTCATTGCCACCAGATGTATCACGCTCTAACCAAAATTATTTCCTTCTGCTTAGTAGTTAAACCATTCGGTGATCGTCTCCTAAGAAGATCTTCAAGAACTACATATCCCGACATGTCAACCACAAGTGATGCATCTATTATTGACATCTGATCTAGAGAACCCCACACCTCCTTCTCTCTTCTACACGTAAACATCAAATGACGTATATCCTCAGGCCCTGCCGCGCAGACTGGACATTGAGAAGAAACAAGAACATGCAGGTAAATTAAATAAAAATAACCTAAAGTCGTAACAAATTCAAAGATTAACCCTATTCGAAAAGTAACTCAAACTGACTAACCCTTTTCTGCCACTCCCGCCCGCGTGGCGTCGTGTAGCGCCCCGCCAAAATCACTACTAGAAAATCGCGTTGTTTTTGTGCATTGCATCATCATGACTGCATGCTCATGTCATCATGCCACATTGCATTTGAGCATCGTCATCATCATGCATTTGTTTGTCTGGAGCTATTTTCGAAAAAACATATTTTTGTTTTCTAAATACCCCGCTGATATTTCAAATCCAAAACCCGGGTCTCCGGATTATTTTGTTTCGTCTACCAATGGTTTTCAAAAGTCCCCGATTTAAATAATAAATTATTTATTTTATTTTTAGGGGCAGCCGTACCGGGTCGATCCGACCAGTCGGCCACCCCAGTGCAAAACCAGACTACCCAAGACTTTTTCTACCTAACCCTAATCTACCCAGTCCCCAGCCACATCACTCCCTCCAATCCCATGCCGCCACATCAGCCGACCACAAATCCCCACCCACTCCAGCCAACCACCAGCCGCCACCTCACCTGCCAACGCCACCTCACCCCAGCCACCCTGCCGCCACCTGGGCGCGCCCCAACACCACCTGGGCAGTCCCCCACCTGCCCTCCACTCCTTTTTCCTCCACCAACCGCCCTACCCCTAGCCCCCAGCGCGACCGACCTCCTGGCCCCACTCCCCCGTCCGCAGCCACCCTGACCGCGCCCCGCGCCCGACGCCTGGCCCACCCCGTTCCCTCGCGACGCGTGCCCGCATCCTCCTCTCTCTCTCCTCTGCTCCGCCCTCCACCGCGCGTCTGCCGCCTCGCCGGCCTCCTCCCCGAGCACCGCCGCTCCCGAGAAGGACCCCGAACCGTCGACCGCCTCTCCGGCCTGCGCCGGCGCCGCCGGGCTCCATCTCCTCGGTCGTCCCCACCCCGCGTCGTCGTCCTCTCCGGCATCAGCCTCCCCTCCCTCCGCCGGCGCCGTTGCCGCCCGCGCCTCCCCTCAACCCCGCAACTCGGACTCGCCTCCTGCGCCGAGCCGTCGTCTCCTCGCCCTCGCCTCGCTCGCCATCGCCGCCGCCCCGCGAGCCTCCTTGGCCCTAGCGTCTCGCGCCACCTCCTTTTCCCCCCGCCTGGCTTCGACCTTCGGCCGTCCCGGCGCCTCCCGTAGCACGGAGCCCCGCCGCCTGGGCCTCGTCGACCGCCGGCTGCTCAACCCGTCTCCGTCCGCTTCGGGCCCCGTGAGCCCTGTCTCCGCCAACCTCTGCATCGTGCCTCCCTCTTCGTCGCGTTGGCTGCTCTCCGCCGACATGCTCGCTCGCGACCTCCGGCTCGACCCTGCTCCTCGCCCTTCTGCAGCGCCCCCCGTCTGCGAGCCTCCTCGGCCGACCTCGCCCGCCGCCGCCCTCAACCATCCCTGGCCGCGCGCCCTCGACCTCCTCCCTGGGCCGCGCCTCCCTCCGTGCTCGCCGGCACGCCTCGCCGGGGCCCCACCTCCCTCGCTGCGCCTGAGCCGCCGCGAGCGCTGCGCTCTCCGCAAGGACCTCCTTGGCCGGCCCATGCGCCCCTGCCGCGCGCGCCCCCGCAGCCGTGACCCCCTCGTCGGCCTCCCCTGCTAGCACCACGTCGGCGTCCGTCTCGTCCGCGCCGCGTCGGTGGTTTTTCCTTTTCGCATCGGTACAATCAGTGAAGTGCAGATGAAGAGATGATGGTGCTACAGGGCATCCAAGTGATATGTGACCCGAAGTATCCCGACAAGAACGGTCCGATGTGAAGATCTTCATCCAGGAACACCATGTTCTCCTTCCCGGACCCGAAGACCATCAAGCTCTTCTTCCTGGAACGACAAGTGCTTCGACATGGATCCGATGCCAAGTACTCCTTCCCGGACGCCAAGTACGCCGACATGGAAACGACAAGATCTCCGAGTCCGAGCGGCACGATCTCCTACCCTGAAGAATCCTGGACGCCAAGTTCTTCATCCCGAACGCCAAGACCGACCCGATACGGGGACCCGACAAGATCTTCGTGACGACAAGATCGGTACCGACCAGGGCGAATCCGATGTGCCCCGACACCGAACCAAGTCCTCCTTCCCGAACGCCGTTTCCGCCGAGAACGAATTCGTCGAACCCTGAACCCTGAGCCGGACCCCGAACCCCCGGAACCAAGATCGTCGAACCCTAATGTGTGACCCTTATCCGAGAACCCTATTTTTATAAATGCTATATATAAATTTGTTGCATATTTAATTGTTCATCTCGCATGCATATCATGTGGTTTGGGGGCCTTAGGCCGATTCACCTCATAATTGAATATGGGGTCATATGCGGGCTTATCTAGTCTTATATTGGCCTCATTTAAATTTATGTAGTGAACCGGTGCTATCTTTTGTCTTGATAATGCAACATTTAAATTGCGGGGAGCTAAACAACTTGAACCGTTTAATTAATTGTCGGGACTCCGGTTCCGCTTAATATTGCCTAATTGCATCGCATCTTTGCCATGTCATGCATCATACATGCATCATGCCCGATCTTCTGCCGTTGTATTAAATATTGCATCCGGTGTTTATTCTAGCGTTTTGCTTCTTCGCGGATAAGGCCGTTGAGTTGTTGCGAGTGTCGACCCGATCTTCGGATGAACCTTCGGCAATGTTTTTTAGGCGAGCATCTCCCCCTTTCTACCTATCTTACTTTTATAGTATTTATTCCCTCCTGTTGATCTCTTGCTATCTGTGTTGCGATGCTCTAGTTTTCGTACCCGTGATATCCCTTGCAGCCTTATATTGCCCTGGACACCTCCTATTACCTGTTGTTTGGTAGATAGTTGGACTTGCACGTCGTAGTCGCTTGCTCAAGTGCTGTTGCGTGTTGTCAAGTGCCACAGTTGTTAGAGTTTTGCCGCATGTTTAAGGTTGGAGATGATCATGGCTTTCGTTATCGTTTAATTCAATTACTGTTTAATAACTAAAACTGAAGTAGGTAATGCAGAGGCACCGGTGGGTGATAGACAATATTTGGTTTCCGACCGCTCATTGGTGTCCCGTAGGACCCCGAGTTCTTGACACCTGTTCCGAGATCGAGCGCGCTAACCACATGTGGGATGTGTGGGCACCCCATCGATTTAGTACCTGATTTCAAAGTACTGTACTGGGGGCCACAATTAGTTTGGGGCTTTATTACTATTCTGTACTTATGCCATGCTTTACTGCTTTATTTAAATTGTGCGATGGATAGCACCTGTACTGTTTTGGACGCGGAGTGTTTTCGCGGTATCGACAGGCCCAGTTTTGGGATCCCCTGTCGTTTACAGCCACTGGCGCAAACCCTGAGTCTGTCTCGGAGACCAGCCGACTTCGTTGCGGGTGTACTTGGTGGGGTGGCCCCCCATGCTTGCTTTGGGTCTGGGAAACGTCATGACTTAGGCCCTGCCGACATACCGATGGGTGTATGTTAATTGATCTGGCAAAAAGGGTCGAAGTGCGTGTGGATATCTCATGCTAATCGCGTGTGGATACTTTGGTGCACCCCTGCAGGGTTAAATCTTTTCGAAAAGCCGTGTCCGCGGTTATGGACGACTTGGAGCACAGTTCTCGATCATAGACAACTATAACTAAAGTTTACTGTTATAAATTGACTTGTATCCGTTATGACTAGTAATCAGCTTCACTACAACGAATGGCTAAATAAAAGTACCAACAACTGCTGGGTTTTGGGATATCTCATGCTAATTGTATCTGACTAGTAAGTGTTGCAACTACAACGGAATGGTTAACTAAAACGGCCCACTGCTTATTTTATCAGGACGATCATCTACACCTGTCTAGTAATTGCTGCAACAATAACTGAATAAATAAAATTGCCAACTGTGTGAGTTCCTCGGTTGACTTCCTCGTTTGGTCTCGAGGGGGAATACCAGGATGGGATTGTTTGGTGTTAGTACCAGGTTGGTTCCGAATAGGTCTTTCTTTCCCCTCTCTGATAGCCGCTAGCTGTATCGAGTCTCTATAGGTTGTTTGGTGCATGCTGCGCTGCCGCTTCAGTCCACCATACCTATGTAGGCGAGGACCGCCGAATTCTAGCCTCGCCGTGTACTGGCCTCAGTACTGACCGCTCTCTCTTTTTCCTTCGCCCTTTGTCGGCTCCCCTTTTTGTTTAAGCAGGTTTTGAGATCGACGTCGTTAGCAGGGTTACCCTTCCGGCTTGGCCTGGGCAGGGTTATGGACGCCATTGGTTATTCTTCAGGGCTCTTAGCCCCATTTGCATCTTGTCCGTAGTCGGACGCTCCATCATTTTCAAGGTGATTTGGATCTTTGTATATTATATCTGTATTCTTGACTCATTGAGTCGCTTTTGTATATATCTGTTCTTGGGGTCCCATCGAGGACTGTTGTGTAATGTTATTACTTCGTTTTCCACCCGCACGCAAGTGCCTGGTGGGCACCTTTGAATCGTTTCTATGCGGGTTTGGCGAGTTTCGCTAAAACTTGCATAGGGTCAATTCTGAGGGTGTTACAGAGTGGTATCAGAGCTCAGCAGTTGCGATACCCCACAAGTCCAGCCTGTAGGATAACCTAGCTAACGGCCGAAGTAGAGTGTCAAAACTATTTTTGCAAAATCGGTTGAATAGATCTGATTAGGTCTGATTTTACTCCTTACCCCTCTGCTATTCTCCTCTTACCTCTACGCGTTTTGAATCCGCTCGCTTCTTTTTCTTCGAGTCCAGGAAATTCTCGTGGTTGGGTTTTCGTCGTACCTTCAGGGTTTCGCTTCCGCCTTTGGTAACGGTGTTGCTATATCTGGTCTTTATGCTATCCGAAGAATCCTTCGTCTGGCGGACTTCTCTTTGTTCCTTCTCGTGTCTTCCGGTGTTTTCCGACGCGATGACATCATCTACGTCAGATCCGATGCGGAGTCTGCATCACTCCGTCGGTTCCGAACCTCGCTTGTCGAGATCTTCAGTCTGATTCCGAGAATGGTTGCACGCTTTTCTACTGATTGTGCCGAGTAATAGTTTGGGTGCGTGATGGATTGGCCCCCATGCCGACTACTCACTCTATTCGCTTGTGTACATTGAAGTGGATGAGAATGCATCGGTTCTCTCTTTCTATCGAAGTTAGAGGTGGCTTTATTTGTTTATACCTCTACCTTCGACCTTTTGTTCCCGGATTGTTCTCACGACGATCACGGACAACGACCTCTTGTTAGTGGTGTCGCGAGGATCTACACGAAGCGAGAAGACGCAGATCGTCGACCTTCTTCCCGGTACCATGAGGCGGATCTCGAGGGCGAGATCCATTGTTAGTGGTGTCGAATTGTAGCGCCCCGCCAAAATCACTACTAGAAAATCGCGTTGTTTTTGTGCATTGCATCATCATGACTGCATGCTCATGTCATCATGCCACATTGCATTTGAGCATCGTCATCATCATGCATTTGTTTGTCTGGAGCTATTTTCGAAAAAACATATTTTTGTTTTCTAAATACCCCGCCGATATTTCAAATCCAAAACCCGGGTCTCCGGATTATTTTGTTTCGTCTACCAATGGTTTTCAAAAGCCCCCGATTTAAATAATAAATTATTTATTTTATTTTTAGGGGCAGCCGTACCGGGTCGATCCGACCAGTCGGCCACCCCAGTACAAAACCAGACTACCCAAGACTTTTTCTACCTAACCCTAATCTACCCAGTCCCCAGCCACATCACTCCCTCCAATCCCATGCCGCCACATCAGCCGACCACAAATCCCCACCCACTCTAGCCTACCACCAGCCGCCACCTCACCTGCCAACGCCACCTCACTCCAGCCACCCTGCCGCCACCTGGGCGCGCCCCAACACCACCTGGGCAGTCCCCCACCTGCCCTCCACTCCTTTTTCCTCCACCAACCGCCCTACCCCTAGCCCCCAGCGCGACCGACCTCCTGGCCCCACTCCCCCGTCCGCAGCCAGCCTGACCGCGCCCGACGCCTGGCCCACCCCGTTCCCTCGCGACGCGTGCCCGCGTCCTCCTCTCTCTCTCCTCTGCTCCGCCCTCCACCGCGCGTCTGCCGCCTCGCCGGCCTCCTCCCCGAGCACCGCCGCTCCCGAGAAGGACCCCGAACCGTCGACCGCCTCTCCGGCCTGCGCCGGCGCCGCCGGGCTCCATCTCCTCGGCCGTCCCCACCCCGCGTCGTCGTCCTCTCCGGCATCCGCCTCCCCTCCCTCCGCCGGCGCCGTTGCCGCCCGCGCCTCCCCTCAACCCCGCAACTCGGACTCGCCTCCTGCGCCGAGCCGTCGTCTCCTCGCCCTCGCCTCGCTCGCCATCGCCGCTGCCCCGCGAGCCTCCTCGGCCCTAGCGTCTCGCGCCACCTCCTTTTCCCCCCGCCTGGCTTCGACCTTCGGCCGTCCCGGCGCCTCCCGTAGCGCGGAGCCCCGCCGCCTGGGCCTCGTCGACCGCCGGCTGCTCAACCCGTCTCCGTCCGCTTCGGGCCCCATGAGCCCTGTCTCCGCCAACCTCTGCATCGTGCCTCCCTCTTTGTCGCGTTGGCTGCTCTCCGCCGACATGCTCGCTCGCGACCTCCGGCTCGACCCTGCTCCTCGCCCTCCTGCAGCGCCCCCCGTCTGTGAGCCTCCTCGGCCGACCTCGCCCGCCGCCGCCCTCAACCATCCCTGGTCGCGCGCCCTCGACCTCCTCCCTGGGCCGCGCCTCCCTCCGTGCTCGCCGGCATGCCTCGCCGGGGCCCCACCTCCCTCGCTGCGCCTGAGCCGCCGCGAGCGCTGCGCTCTCCGCAAGGACCTCCTTGGCCGGCCCATGCGCCCCTGCCGCGCGTGCCCCCGCAGCCGTGACCCCCTCGTCGGCCTCCCCTGCCAGCACCACGTCGGCGTCCGTCTCGTCCGCGCCGCGTCGGTGGTTTTTCCTTTTCGCATCGGTACAATCAGTGAAGTGCAGATGAAGAGATGATGGTGCTACAGGGCATCCAAGTGATATGTGACCCGAAGTATCCCGACAAGAACGGTCCGATGTGAAGATCTTCATCCAGGAACACCATGTTCTCCTTCCCGGACCCGAAGACCATCAAGCTCTTCTTCCTGGAACGACAAGTGCTTCGACACGGATCCGATGCCAAGTACTCCTTCCCGGACGCCAAGTACGCCGACATGGAAACGACAAGATCTCCGAGTCCGAGCGGCACGATCTCCTACCCTGAAGAATCCTGGACGCCAAGTTCTTCATCCCGAACGCCAAGACCGACCCGATACGGGGACCCGACAAGATCTTCGTGACGACAAGATCGGTACCGACCAGGGCGAATCCGATGTGCCCCGACACCGAACCAAGTCCTCCTTCCCGGACGCCGTTTCCGCCGAGAACGAATTCGTCGAACCCTGAACCCTGAGCCGGACCCCGAACCCCCGGAACCAAGATCGTCGAACCCTAATGTGTGACCCTTATCCGAGAACCCTATTTTTATAAATGCTATATATAAATTTGTTGCATATTTAATTGTTCATCTCGCATGCATATCATGTGGTTTGGGGGCCTTAGGCCGATTCACCTCATAATTGAATATGGGGTCATATGCGGGCTTATCTAGTCTTATATTGGCCTCATTTAAATTTATGTAGTGAACCGGTGCTATCTTTTGTCTTGATAATGCAACATTTAAATTGCGGGGAGCTAAACAACTTGAACCGTTTAATTAATTGTCGGGACCCCGGTTCCGCTTAATATTGCCTAATTGCATCGCATCTTTGCCATGTCATGCATCATACATGCATCATGCCCGATCTTCTGCCGTTGTATTAAATATTGCATCCGGTGTTTATTCTAACGTTTTGCTTCTTCGCGGATAAGGCCGTTGAGTTGTTGCGAGTGTCGACCCGATCTTCGGATGAACCTTCGGCAATGTTTTTCAGGCAAGCATCTCCCCCTTTCTACCTATCTTACTTTTATAGTATTTATTCCCTCCTGTTGATCTCTTGCTATCTGTGTTGCGATGCTCTAGTTTTCGTACCCGTGATATCCCTTGCAGCCTTATATTGCCCTGGACACCTCCTATTACCTGTTGTTTGGTAGATAGTTGGACTTGCGCGTCGTAGTCGCTTGCTCAAGTGCTGTTGCGTGTTGTCAAGTGCCACAGTTGTTAGAGTTTTGCCGCATGTTTAAGGTTGGAGATGATCATGGCTTTCGTTATCGTTTAATTCAATTACTGTTTAATAACTAAAACTGAAGTAGGTAATGCAGAGGCACCGGTGGGTGATAGACAATATTTGGTTTCCGACCGCTCATTGGTGTCCCGTAGGACCCCGAGTTCTTGACACCTGTTCCGAGATCGAGCGCGCTAACCACATGTGGGATGTGTGGGCACCCCATCGATTTAGTACCTGATTTCAAAGTATTGTACTGGGGGCCACAATTAGTTTGGGGCTTTATTACTATTCTGTACTTATGCCATGCTTTACTGCTTTATTTAAATTGTGCGATGGATAGCACCTGTACTGTTTTGGACGCGGAGTGTTTTCGCGGTATCGACAGGCCCAGTTTTGGGATCCCCTGTCGTTTACAGCCACTGGCGCAAACCCTGAGTCCGTCTCGGAGACCAGCCGACTTCGTTGCGGGTGTACTTGGTGGGGTGGCCCCCCGTGCTTGCTTTGGGTCTGGGAAACGTCATGACTTAGGCCCCGCCGACATACCGATGGGTGTATGTTAATTGATCTGGCAAAAAGGGTCGAAGTGCGTGTGGATATCTCATGCTAATCGCGTGTGGATACTTTGGTGCACCCCTGCAGGGTTAAATCTTTTCGAAAAGCCGTGTCCGCGGTTATGGACGACTTGGAGCACAGTTCTCGATCATAGACAACTATAACTAAAGTTTACTGTTATAAATTGACTTGTATCCGTTATGACTAGTAATCAGCTTCACTACAACGAATGGCTAAATAAAAGTACCAACAACTGCTGGGTTTTGGGATATCTCATGCTAATTGTAGCTGACTAGTAAGTGTTGCAACTACAACGGAATGGTTAACTAAAACGGCCCACTGCTTATTTTATCAGGACGATCATCTACACCTGTCTAGTAATTGCTGCAACAATAACTGAATAAATAAAATTGCCAACTGTGTGAGTTCCTCGGTTGACTTCCTCGTTTGGTCTCGAGGGGGAATACCAGGATGGTATTGTTTGGTGTTAGTACCAGGTTGGTTCCGAATAGGTCTTTCTTTCCCCTCTCTGATAGCCACTAGCTGTATCGAGTCTCTATAGGTTGTTTGGTGCATGCTGCGCTGCCGCTTCAGTCCACCATACCTATGTAGGCGAGGACCGCCGAATTCTAGCCTCGCCGTGTACTGGCCTCAGTACTGACCGCTCTCTCTTTTTCCTTCGCCCTTTGTCGGCTCCCCTTTTTGTTTAAGCAGGTTTTGAGATCGACGTCGTTAGCAGGGTTACCCTTCCGGCTTGGCCTGGGCAGGGTTATGGACGCAATTGGTTATTCTTCAGGCCTCTTAGCCCCATTTGCATCTTGTCCGTAGTCGGACGCTCCATCATTTTCAAGGTGATTTGGATCTTTGTATATTATATCTGTATTCTTGACTCATTGAGTCGCTTTTGTATATATCTGTTCTGTGGGTCCCATCGAGGACTGTTGTGTAATGTTATTACTTCGTTTTCCACCCGCACGCAAGTGCCTGGTGGGCACCTTTGAATCGTTTCTATGCGGGTTTGGCGAGTTTCGCTAAAACTTGCATAGGGTCAATTCTGAGGGTGTTACACGCCGCAGCCACTCATGCAGCGCACCTAGGACGGCGTCGCACGCCTGCCACGCTGGCCGGCTGGGGCCCGGCGCCGCACAGCTGCCACGCTGGCTCGCGTGTGCAGCGCCACCGAGCACGGCGCCGCACGCACGCCTGCCGAGCCACTCGTGCTGGCGCTGCACGCCCTGCCACGCTGGCTCCGCGGGCCCCAGCACCTTAAGTGCGGCGCCAGGCGGGGTGGCGCCGCACCCACCTGTGCCGCGCCGTGCTGGCTGGCGCCGCACGCCTGGAGCCCTTAAGCGCGTGCGGCCTCCCTCTCTCCCAACCCTAGCCTCATTCTTCCCAGTTTCCAGCACGAGGCGGCGGTGGCGGCTGCACTCACTCCCCCTCTCCAATCATCTCCAAAACGGCAAGATCTCCATTGGTTTCTTAGGGGATTCCATCCCCAATCCATTCTCGAAGGTACTCTCCCTCACATCCCTCTAGTTCATCCGAAAATTCCATTGTATTTGTTTGTAATTGCAAAATTCGTCCAAACCCTAAATCCCATAGGATTAGTTGATGTGTAGTCATGTTTGGTTGATGTCTAGAGTTAGCAATGGCAATGATATGGTGAAACCCTAAATCCCATTGAGATTCTATGGAGCAATGTCATGTTTGTATAGTATTTGGTCATATAGCTATTGGAACCTTGGTCACATAGAGATGCCTTCATAGAAACTAGGGTTTGTAAAATTAGGTCACAAAGATATGCCCATATAGAAACAATGGTTTATAATTTTTCTCACATAGAGATGCCACATTGAAATAATGGTTTGAAAAAATGCAGATGCCTACATTGCTCACATAGAGGTGCCCACATAAATTGGCTCACATAGCAATTTATTCGTATTAGTAGTTGGTTTATAATATGCTCACATATATAGTTCTACTTTTTTTAATTAACTAGGATGTCGGAATCGGAATCGGAAGAAGCCCGTACACTGCCCCATGTACAACTCGGGTTCGTAGAAGGCATGTCGCTTCTTGAGCCGTCTATGACAAGGTTCACCGTGGCCGCATTCTTGCCGAGGGGATCAAGGTAACAAAAAAACCTCGAAATCATTATATGTTTCTCAAGTTGGATGGACATGTTATAACCGAGCTTCTATGTGTGCAGCCTCTTGTTCCCCTACGACTTAGGTATCACGGGCATTTCCAAGAGATGATGCGGTACGATGATCGGTACATGGTGCACATCAAAGCGCTAGGATTGCTCCCATTCATCCATATGGTCAATCGTGGTTCACCGCACATGAACCCTGCTGCTATCACCGCGCTCGTCGACCGATGGAGGCCGGAGACGCATAGTTTTCACCTCTGTACCGGTGAGATGACCGTCACTCTGCAGGACATGTCCATGATCCTTGCACTCCCTATCCAGGGAGATCCTCTGTGTATTAACACAGGCTCCGACGGCTGGCGTGAGCGGATGTGTGGCCTTACCGGTGGTAAGTGTCCTGGTGACACTATAAACTCAAAGCGGGAGAAATTAAGAGTCATGGCCGGTGCTACTTTCAAGTGGATAGCACAAAACTTTAGTACATGTCCTGATTATGCTAGCGAGGATGAGATTATTATATATGCACGTGTGTATGTGTGGTATGTCATCACGAAGACTATATTTGCTGATGGTAAGGGCAACATGGCTCACTGGCACTGGCTGAAGGCCTTAACTGTGATGGATAAAAAATGGAGCTGGGGTTCGGTGGCATTAGCCTTCTTGTACCGGCAGGTAATTGGGTGTTTCTATTTTTCCCCTCTTTATATATGTTCTTCGAACTTATGCATGACTAAGTTTGTTTGCTTTCTTGTGTAGCTGGACGGGGCTTGTCGAAGGACTGGGGCTGAGGCTTATATCGGTGGTCCTTTGCTACTCCTCTCGGTGTGGATGTGGGAACGCTTTCTAGTTGGTAGGCCAAAACATATGCCTTCCAAACACTATAGTGATGGCGGGGAAAGGTTGAAGTGGCCCACATGGGCTTACAATTGGGACGTGGTCTCAAAGCCTCCAATCGACCTACAAAATGCGTACATGAGATACACCAATGAGTTTGGTAACCTTCTCCCGGAGCAAGTAAGAATTTCTAAACATACATCGTTTAACATTCCTTTCAAGTGCTCTTCTCATTAAACTATCTTGTTTGCGATTAAGGTTGTATGGGAGGTATATGGTCCTAGGGACAATTTTGGTTGTGAGGAGTTTCGTCTTAACCCATAGTGCGCCGCGGAACGCAATCTATGGTATATGGAGTGCCCCATGATATGCATGTGGGTTGTTGAGCATTATATGCCGCAGCGGGTTATGAGACAGTTTGGTCTCTATCAGGCTACACCTCCGGATTACCAGGACACCGACGAAGCTCTTCATCGGTAAGAATTGGTTCTATACATGTTTTTGAATACAATGTATGATAGTTGTGTGTGCTTCAAAAGTTGCTCTTTATTCACATACAGGTTGGACAGGCTCAAGAGCAAGAAGACTGACTGGGGCAAGATTCACCAGAAACACGTAGCTAGATTTCTTTTATGTGTGAGAGAAGCTAAGAAATCGAAAAGAATGGCTGCAAAACCCCATTGTGAGGACGCTTTCAGCGAGTACCTCCATTGGTTTCTAGAGAACACTCGTGTGAAGCTCCTACCGGATGCATATCCGGAAGATATATTGGAAGAGCCGCTGCCTACGTGGGACGAGCTGAGGAACCTTGAGTACAACCAAGATGTTAGAGAAGGGCGGCAAACCTCCTTTGCCTCCGTGATGAACTTTGTGGTAAGTCGGTAGTTCATGTTCCCGTTACTATCTTAGTCGGATTTGTGTAATGTGTCATTGATTTGCTTGCAATGCAGCGCACGGAGGTCCAAAAGCAGGCGGATGAGTTGGAGGGCGCTTTGGAGTTCTCGAGGGATGAGGAGGGCAATAACAAGTTAAGGGATTTCGTTAGGAAGCAGGCACAAAAGCTACGACGCTTTGCGAACTTGCTTGGTTGTCGGGATCCCGAGGTTGTTGCGATGTCGTCCAAAGAACCGGCAAAGTCCACTTCACGAGAGGAAAGCAGCCCCGGCGATGAGCAATCTTCCACGGTAAGAGATAAACTTTCACCGATGACATCGTTCTTGAATTTCATGTATCTCTCTAATGAGATCATTGCTCTTATTGTAAAGGCCGAAGACGAAGAGGTGTCGGACGACATGTCATTGGAGAAGTATCAATGGAAGGTACGGTCCGCAATCAAGCTAAGGCCAAGAAATCGTCCTATTGTCGAGTCCGATCCAGAGGACGAGCCGCGGCAGAAGAAGATTGCTCCGAGGAGAGGAGGCAAGAGCAAGCGTGCTAGAAAGTAGTTGCTAGAAGAAGATTGCTCCTAGGAGAGGAGAGGACTATGTTGTTTCAGTGTTGTGTGAGACTATGTTGGGAAAATGTTGTGTGAGACTATGTTGGTTCAATGTTTGAGGTACCGTGATGTTAATCCTATGACAATGTTCTATGTTTGAGACAATGTTAGAGATGCTTGAGTCAAACATGTTATAAATGTTAGAAAGTTAGAAATGCTTGAGTCACGTCTGGAGTTAGAAAGTTATAAATGTTAGAAAGTTAGAAATGCATGCTAGAAGGAAATTGTGCACCTCCAGGCCTGCGGCGCCAGGTCAGGAGGCGCAGCAAGAGTGCTTGCGACGCCGTGTGATCTGGCGCCGCAGCCTCCCAGGCCTGCCGCGCCTGGCGCCGCAGTATCCCAGGCCTGTCACGTAGCCATTCCTAGGCCTGCGGCGCCGTGGCATCTGGCGCCGCACACTCCCAGGCCTGCCGCGCTGGGGGCCGCATCCTCCCAGGCTTGCGGCGCCGTGGCATCTAGCGCCGCACGCTTAAAGGGTGCCGCGCCAGCCGGCATGGCGCCGGACACCTCCCAGGCCTCCTCCTGTCGAATTGATAGGAGGTTTCCCTGCCGCGCCACGAGAGTCGCCTGGCGCCGTGGCACCTGGCGCCGCATGCTTAAAGGGTGCCGCGCCAGCCGGCATGGCGCCGCACACCTCCCAGGCCTCCTCCTGTCGAATTAACAGGAGGTTTCCCTGCCGCGCCATGAGAGCCGCCTAGCGCCGCATATGGGCCTGCGGCGCCGTGGCACCTGGCGCCGCACACCTCCCAGGCCTCCTCCTGTCGAATTGACAGGAGGTTTCCCTGCCGCGCCACGAGAGCCACCTGGCGCCGCATATGGGCCTGCGGCGCCGTGGCACCTGGCGCCGCACGCTTAAAGGGTGTCGCGCCAACCGGCATGGCGCTGCACACCTCCCAGGCCTCCTCCTGTCGAATTGACAGGAGGTTTCCCTGCCGCGCCACGAGAGCCGCCTGGCGCCGCATATGGGCCTGCGGCGTCGTGGCACCTGGCGCCGCACGCTTAAAGGGTGTCGCGCCAGCCGGCATGGCGCCACACACCTCCCAGGCCTCATCCTATCGAATTGACAGGAGGTTTCCCTGCGCCACGAGAGCCGCCTGGCGCCGCATATGGGCCTGCGGCGCCGTGGCACCTGGCGCCGCACGCCTCCCAGGCTTAAAGGATATGCTGCATAGTTCAAGTATCTGTGGCTTGTCGAATATCACACAAATCATACATAGTTCAAATATCACACTAAGTTCACACATCTAAAGGGTGTCGAATATCACACAAATCATACATAGTTCAAATATCACACTAAGTTCACACATCACGATAAGTTCAAACATCACAAATCATACATAGTTCACACATCACCATCCGTAGTTCGACATCACACTAAATTCACACACATCATCCATCATTCATACGCGAGCTCCTGGTTACATAATTTAAAGCATAGGTCCTTTGCCCTTCCTCTTCTTCTCTTCCTCTTCCTCCATGGAACGCCACGTCGCTTGACGAAGCCTTTCCCTCTCCGCAGCACGATCCTCCTTAGCTTGGCACTTGTAGCATCCCAATTGTCTAACAATTGTAATGCTACTTGGTCTAGTAGTATAATGGCTACTTCAAATATATAATTGTTGCATCATCATTATATCATGCTCATGTCATCATGCCTCCTTGCATTTGAGCATCATACAAAACCCTTTTGATTTGGTTCTTCTCTCATATGCATTGTAAATTGTATTTGCCTCTTGATATCGTATTTGGTTCTTGATATATTGTTTAATGCCCAAGTTGAGTTGGGGGCATATCTTTTATTCCACTCCACCACCCTTTCTTTTCACCACCTTATAAATTCCACCGTCCAACTAAATATGAGCTTGGCACTTATTGGTTTTACCACTAGCTCATGTGGGTTGGGATGGATCCAATTCTTTTACCACATGCTCTCATCTTAGCATCATGTTGTTTTCACAATACTGGTTTAGGAGAGCCACATGGCCACCTTTGCATGCCTTGTGAGTGGGACCCTTTCTCCTAGCTTCCATTTGGATTATCATGAAATTATGCTCATGTTGGAATATTTTGTGGGCTTATTAACTACCTAGTGGAATATACACACTAGAAATTCCCAATTATACTCCAATGTGATCATCTCCATATACTCCACTTGGAATTCTTTCTAAATTCCTTTGCTTGGGCCTTACTCCAATTTTGGGAGTGCAAAATAATAATGCCATGTATTAATCTTGTTCTCACAAATAAACATGGCATTGAATATTTTTGCATGGGCCATGCAAGTACCCCTTTAGCTTGTCATTTGGTTTTTATTTGGTTTTGGGTGGATCCTCTCTCTCACTATCTCTCTCTTTTAGCTTGATCTTATTTTTGATCATGCTTAAACAACCTCACCCTCTTTTCTCCTTGTCTAGTTCTTGCTTGCTCCTTGCTTGATCTTGCTTGAGCTTGACAAAACAATAACCTCACCCCTCATCTCTCTCTCATCTAAACCTACTCCATCATCACCATACCCATACTCCATCTAAACCTAAACCCTAATCTACACCTAATCTACACCAAACCCTAAGTACCCTCTCTTTCTCTCCTCCCTAGCCGAGCCACCCCTCCAACCAGACCCAGCTGGCCACCCACCCTGCCCTAGCTAACCCAAGTCCCCCCTCTCTACCCGAGCCTAGCTCCCAACCCTAGCCCGAGCTCCATGCCACACCTCCCCCTCTCTCTCTGCCATGCGCCCCCACCACCCGAGCCTCCCCTGCCTCCTTTGGCCTTACCCTACCGTCCCCACCTGCCAGCTACCCGTGCTCCTGCCCTGGCCGTGCCGGCCGAGCACGTGAGGAGGAGGACGAAAAGGTGGCCGAGCCACCTTTATCGTCTACCACCTCCCCACGGCACCACCTCCCTCTCCCGTCCCTACCTACTACCTCACGGCACCCCTCTGCCTCTCCAGATCTGGCCCAGGACGCTCCCCTCTCTCCCTTCTTCTCCACCGCCACCAGCCACCCCATAGCCGCCACCGTCGGCCTCCACCGCGTCCAGTCGATCCAGCCAGCGTGGCCGTCGTGGAGGTGGTCGGGGACGTTCCTCTGCTTCCCCTGCATCGTCCCGTACCCGCCGTCGAGGAGGAGACGGACCGGAGCCACCAGAACCAGCGCTGCACCGACGCGCCTCGCCGGAACCCTAGATCTTCTGGCCGTCTGCGTCGCCGTCGATCGCCTGCTCGCCTGCCCGATCCGAGCCCACCAGCAAGCCCTCGGTGAGTTCCCTGACCCCCTGGACAAGGTCCGCTTCGCCGTGCTGCCCTAGCCTCGCCGGCCATTTCTCCGAGCGCCCTCGATGCGCCGTCGTGCGCTGCTGTCCGCTAGTTTTCCCTCCGCGTAGCAACCTACCTAGGCCGCGCCGACCCTCCCTGACACCAAGCCCGGCCCGCCGCACTGGCTCGCGCCCGCAACGCGCATCCGCACGTCCCAGGTTCGAGTCCCCGCGTCGCGTCCGCGCGCGAGCACCGATCGGTCCGCGGCTCAGAGAGAAGAGAAACAGTAGCCGCCGCTGTTTTGCAAATACCCCCCTCGTTTTTGTTTGCACCATCCCGCGCTCCCGCCTGGCCCACTAGTCAGCCGCGCTGGCGCTCTTACAGAAACCCCCCCAGGGTTCCACCGCCTCAACCCGCGCTCCGTCTCCGTGCCGCGTGGCACCACCTTGGTCGCCCGCTGACGCGTGGGCCTGCGAAGACCCCAGGCCCCACCTGTCATCCGCTAAGGCTAGAAGAGCTCGCGGTGACAGAAGTTTTTCCGCGCGCGTTTGGTCCAGTCAGCAGTGGCCCCACATGTCTGTGATTGTGGCTAGCAAACCCTGAGTATAAAAAGTATTTCTGCATATCTGTTTAAATTCAAACTTATTCAAATTAATTCAAATTCAATTTAAATTCTGTTTTCAAATAGCTTTTAAAATACAAATCCAATTTAAACAAATAATATATGTTTTCAAATCAGAAAAATATGAGGAATTCAAGTATGCCATCTAAAATATATTTTGAACATTTAAAAATTCCAAGTTTATTTAAATTACAATAAAATGCCCTTTAACCTTTATTAATTAATAACTTTTGATTTATAAGTCCAAATTTAATAAATAATATGTCTAAAATGATTAGCTCGACGAGACCTTTCTGTTTATGCATTCCTTGGTTTGATTGGAAGCATGCATAATATAAATATAAAGGGTACAGCAACTAATATGAGTATAAAATGGGGTCAAAACCCAATAAAATGATTTATTCTTGTATTCCACGCTTCACCCATGCCATGCTACTTTATTGCCATGCAAATTGTGCATCATTCATCATGGCATGATTGTTTGCTTGTCGCATTAATTCATATGCTTGTGCACCTTATTTATGTTGGCCCTTGTTTGTTTGGTTCTTCTTCGATTAGACGCTGAGCAGGGGATATATCAAGAGAACCAGGAGCACTACCCAGATCCATCACTTGCTTCAACTGAGCTGCCAGGCAAGCACTACCACATGCTTGCATACATATAGTACCTATTGCCTCTATCTTATTCTTGCATCATTGAGTCGCGATTGCATTAAATTGAATCCCAAGTATTGCATAGCCTTTACTTTTAAACCCCACCGAAGCTTGTTCCCCCATCCCATGAGCCATTACTACAGGAGTTGTTTGAGCCATGCAAGTCGTAGAACAGCATGTGTAGGGTATGTGAGTGTCTGTTGGATAACGAGGTACCTAAACAACTTAACCTGAGTAGTAATGGGAGAACTAATGAAAGTGGCATCAGTGAGCCATATCTGCTATTTGGTTTTTCAGGCTCACTTGTGTCCCGTAAGACCCCGAGTACTTGATTCCTGTTCCAAGAATATTCGCGCTATCCACATCCGGGAGGCTTATGGACCCTCCTGAGCCAGAGCTTGATTCATTCTTATTTCTTGGGGCCACAAACTAGTTTGAGGTTTTATTTACTATCCGGTACTTATGCCATGCTTTACTGCTTTATTTTAAATTGTGCGAGGTAATGCACACTGTACTGTTTAGGAATGCGGAGTGTTTTCGCGGTGTCGACAAGCCCAGTCACATTTTCGGGTTCCCAGTCGTTCATAGCCATTGGCGCAAACCTTGAGTCCGTCTCGGAGTCGGCCAACTTCGTCGTGGGTAGCTTAATGGGGTGGCCCCCTGAAATATTTCTGAATCCTGTAATTGCTTTGTCGTGACTGCCTCGTTGGGTTTTGATTTGGTTTTTCCGAGGCATATCGAGTGTGTGTTGCTATTTGTGCACCCCTGCAGGGTAAAACTTTCTGAAAGCCGTGTCCGCGGTTATGGACGACTTGGAGCACAGTTTCTCGATCATAGACAAGAATAACTAAAGTACCGCTTTTAATCTGACTAGACTAGGTACCTGACTAGTAAACAGTGCAATACTCATGGAATGGATAATAAAACTGCCAACGGATAGGGGTTGTTCGTCCGCTTCTTCGTCGGTAAGCGGGGAGGAGGATGGATCTGTTAAGATTACCGTTATAACTGTTATAACTGTTGTACTTAATTCACGGACATCCGTCTATCTCTGGTTAGGCGGATGGTTAGCGAGTATCTGTAGAACTGTTAGGGTTTATCTTTCGCTGCTATTGCGTCACCCCAGGTTGTGTCCCCTTTAGAGGCATAAAGACTTGCTGAGTACCCCTAGGGTCTCACACGATAAATTATTGGTTCAGATGAACAGGTACCCTCGCAAGATGGATACTGGTTGGAAGAGACGGACGATGTGGGCAACGACCATTCGGTGTAGAGATTCCGGGAACGGGGATCCGTGAGATCTGTGGGCAGGATCTGCTTATTTATGGGGCATCTTATGCCGATTTGCTTCTTATCCGTACTCGGATTTTGTCTTCCGCTTCCGCTTGATACTCTGTTGATTGATGTATGAGGAGATATCCTAAACTATTATATCTATCTAGGATATTTGGATCTTGCCGTATGGCGTTGCTATATTTCCTTTCTTTTTAGATGGAATGGCTCTGATGTACTGTTGTATGGTGGCTTGCATACATACTCATTTGTGTATGTAGTTGATCCCTTCGCCTGCCGATTACGCCGCCCGTTCTTGTCCCGATGTGCGGAAATGGTTGGGACGGCCGAAAGGTCTACCTGTGAGTGGCATTCGGGCCCCACCGTACTATTTCAACCATTTCTGCTCGTCCAGGCTTGTAACTAGGAGCGTAATTCACCGAGGTAGTTACAATTGGTATCAGAGCCATCCCGCCCTTCAGGGTCTCAGCCAAATGGTCGTTGTCTGTCTAGCAAATATTTTGGTAGTTATGTATACTAGGGAAAAACAAGACGTGAGAGTAGGACTGCTTCCACTTTTCTTCTTACCCACCCACCACCCTTTTTCTGGTAAGGAAGTGTAACGTTTTCAATCCTCTTCTTAAATTCAAACTAGGATTCACGTGTTCTGGGTTTCCGTAGTACCATAGGTTGTGTGTGTGTGTGTGTAACTCTTTGTCTATTTGTTGCATCCAAGTTGTTATCTCTATCGGCCTTTTGGTTATCAACTGTTGGTACATTCCATACCGACAGGCTTTTGCAAACCGACGCGATCTATCTGATTCGTTGTATACCGACGCGATTTGTCTTACTCTTTGTTATCCGACGTTATCTTGTTTGAGGTGTTCGTTTCCGTAGTTGCTAATCTTTAGGTTCATCGTGAGAAGAAGGTGTTGAGATATGTGTTTTACTTGTTCATGTGCGGAGTAATGATTCGAGTGCGGGATGGAGTCGCGACCATACCACTACTTTTATAATTGCTCTTGTATATTGAGTTGGTAGAGTCACTAATCTTGATTCGTTAAGTAATTTTGCGCATCTATTGGTATTTTAATTCCGAAATTTGTGGAAAAATTTTCTTTGATATATTTGTGTACCACACTCCTTTTCAGTCGTGTGCGAAATGCTTAATATCTTTAAGGTGCTCTGAACTTCGTTGATATTTTAATATCATCTTAGTAAATTGTATCCTTTAATCTTGATTAATTCCATCTTGGTGCTATTTTGGATTATTATTATTCTCCATCATAGTACTGACTTGAGTGTTATATCAATCACAGGATGGCACCACCACGCCGTTCTGAGGAGGACATACAACCTAAACTGGGGGCAGCGTTGTCAAGCATCGCTAATGCCTTGGCAGCAATGCAGCAGAACCAGCAGCGCTTTGAAGAAAGTGTCAGGAGGAATGAGTTTGCTCCGCTACCTCCACCTCCCAAGCGAGGAGACATCAAAAGCTTCCTGAAGTTCAACCCACGCCAATTTGATGTTTCTGATCAACCACTTGATGCTGATGATTGGTTGCGTGAGATGTCAAGGCTACTGGCAACTGCTGATGTTCCTGAGCAAGAATGGGTAAAGTGTGCTACTCACCTTCTAAAGGGAGATGCAGCTCTCTGGTGGGAGAATTACCTGAAGGCAAACTACACTGGTTTTCAGCCTACTTGGGGACAGTTCACTGGAGCTTTCAAAGAGCAGTATCTGTCAGAAATTGTCATGGAGAGGATGAAGGAAGTGTTTCTCAACCTCAAGCAGGGCAATGATAATGTCAATACCTACATCAGGAACTTCATGAACCTTTCTCGTTATGGTGGTGATGAGATCTCTGATGACAAGAAGAAGCAAAAGAGGTTCAGGCAAGGGCTCAATGCATCGATTAAATATGCAATCACACATGCAAGGCCGACATCTTTTCTGGAACTCCAGCATACAGCTCTGCAGGAAGAAGCAAGTAGGCAAGTGTTTGAGGAGTCAAAGAAACACAGCCGTGATGCAGCAAGCTCTTCAGCTATGTCAGCTCCTTCTAAGCGTCGTGTCTGGGTTCCTAACACCCCACCGTCGCTCCCGGCTCCACCAAGACCTTCAAGCTTCGCGGCAAGGCCACCAAACTTCCTCACTGCGGCTCCCAGGGGCTACAACCACCACTACCCTGGAGCGCCTGGCGGAGTCCCTGGCTACGTTGCTCCACGTCCACCTGGTGCTTGCTACACTTGTGGAAACACTGGGCATCAAAACTGGAACTGTCCGATGAAGAACAAGGCTCTTCCTCCACCACCTCCAAGATCTGCGGCAAGCTCTCCTTTGGTTCGTGCACCACCACCTCGGGCTCTCAACATCAACACCAAGCCCGGGTCTACTGTTGCTCGTGCCAACTGCATCAACGCCGCTCAAGCTGAGCATGCACCTAGAGTTGTGATGGGTATGCTATCCGTTAACTCAGTCCCTGCACGAGTTTTGTTTGATTCGGGTGCATCGCATTCTTTTGTTTCTCACAAGTTTGCGGATGAGAATGGGTTAGCTATGGATCCTCTCCTTAAGCGGTTAATGGTCCTTTCTCCTGGAGCAACAATGGCAGCTTCTAAAATCAGCCATGGCAATCAAATTGAGATTGGTGGCTCTTCGTTCTCGGCTTCCTTAATTGTTCTGGGCAATTCTGACATTGATGTCATCTTGGGCATGGATTGGTTGACAGCAAATGCAGCTGTAATTGATTGTGCTAAACGCTCGGTTTCTCTGAAGATTCCTGAAGGCCATATAGTCTATTCTCCAAGTCTGACTCCTGCTATCCAGCTTTTCTCTTTGGCAACTCTGAATGTTGATGCTATGGAAGCTATTCAGAGTGTTCCGATGGTCTGTGAGTTCCCAGATGTCTTTCCTGAAGAGTTGCCAGGTATGCCTCCAAATCGTGAGGTTGAGTTTGTAATTGAGCTTGAACCTGGAACGGCTCCTATCTCCAAGCAGCCTTATAAGATGGGTCCTGCTGAGTTGGCTGAACTCAAACGTCAGCTTGATGAACAAGAGAAGTTGGGCTTCATTCAACACAGTACTTCTTCTTGGGGTAGCCCAACCCTCTTTGTGAAGAAGCGAGACCAGACTGATAGACTTTGTGTTGACTATCGGGCTCTCAATGCTAAAACCATCAAGAATAAATATCCCCTTCCGCAGATTAATGATCTCTTCGATCAGCTAGCTGGAGCTGTGGTATTCTCTAAGCTTGACTTGAGAAGTGGTTATCACCAAATCAAGATTCGCAAGGAAGATGTTCCTAAGACAGCTTTCACCACCCGCTATGGCCTGTATGAGTACACGGTCATGTCTTTCGGTCTCACCAACGCACCTGCCACCTTCTCGAGGCTCATGAACTCGGTTTTCATGGAGTATCTTGACAAGTTCGTTGTGGTCTATCTGGATGACATCCTAGTTTATTCTAAGTCACAAGAAGAGCATGAAGAACACCTTCGGTGTGTCCTAAGCAAACTTCGTGAGAACCGCTTGTATGCAAAGTTCTCCAAGTGTGAGTTTTGGCTGCCTCAAGTAACCTATCTTGGTCATGTCATCTCTGCCAAGGGCATTGCAGTCAACCCGGAAACTATGAAGACAATTGTTGAATGGCTTCCTCCTGTTAATGTCAAACAAGTGCGGAGTTTCCTTGGTTTGGCTAGTTATTGCCGTCGCTTCGTTCAGAACTTTTCGAAGATAGCGAAGCATCTTACCGATCTTCTCAAGAAAGGCAAGAAATACCTTTGGACTCCTGCATGTCAAGCAAGCTTTGAGACACTCAAAGAGAAGCTCACTTCCACACCAGTCTTGGTTCCTCCGGATACATCCAAGCCGTTTCAGATATTCTGTGACGCCTCTTTGCATGGATTGGGTGCGGTCCTTATGCAAGAAAAGCAAGTTGTTGCTTATGCCTCTCGACAGTTGAAGACGCATGAGATCAACTATCCTACACATGACCTCGAGCTCGCAGCAGTTGTCTTTGCTTTGAAAGTATGGAGGCACTACTTGCTTGGCAACCGTTGTGAGATCTTTTCTGATCACAAGAGTCTGAAGTATATCTTTACTCAGCCTGATCTCAACCTTCGGCAAAGGAGATGGATTGAAGCAATCAATGATTTTGATTTGACCATCAACTACACTCCGGGCAAAGCTAATGTCATGGCAGATGCTCTCAGCTGCAAAGCTTATGTCAACAACCTCATGATGGGAGAACAACAGCCCCTCTTGTGCGAGGAATTCCGTCCGCTCAACCTTGAGATTGTGGAACAAGGGTATCTCTCGAACCTTCTAGCAACACCTCTCTTGGAAGAAAAGGTTCGCTCTTCTCAGCTTGGTGATCCGCACACCAGAAAGATCATCTCTAGGCTTCAGCTTCCGAAGTATGAGTCCTTCCATGTTGATGATCAAGGCACGCTTTTCTTTGAACACCGGATGTTTGTTCCGAACTACCCGGGTTTGAGAGAGCAAGTTCTCAAGGAGGCGCATGATTCTGTTCTTTCTATCCACCCTGGCAGCACAAAGATGTACATGAACTTGAAAACACAATATTGGTGGCCTGGTTTGAAAAGGTATTGTGCCAAGTATGTCTCGGAGTGTGATGTCTGCCGCAGAGTGAAAGTTGTCCATCAGAAACCATCCTGTCTTCTACAGCCATTGAAACCCCCGGAGTGGAAATGGGAGAAAGTAGAGATGGACTTCATCACTGGTTTTCCAAGGTCGCAGAAGGGCAACAATGCAATCTTTGTTGTCATTGACAGGCTTTCTAAAGTGGCTCACTTCTTCCCCGTCAAGGAAACAATTTCTGCAATTCAGTTGGCTGAGCTCTATATCAACAGAATTGTCTCTCTGTATGGGGTTCCGCTTGAGATCAGTTCAGACCGTGGAAGCATCTTCACTTCCAAGTTCTGGGAGAGTTTCCAAAATGCTTTGGGAACAAAGTTGAACTTCAGCACAGCTTACCACCCTCAGTCGCAAGGACAAGTTGAAAGGATCAATCAGATTCTGGAGGATATGCTTCGTGCTTGCGTCATCTCTTTTGGCATGAAGTGGGAAGAATGTCTTCCTTATGCTGAGTTCTCGTACAACAATAGATTCCAGAAAAGTCTAAAGATGGCACCATTTGAGGCTCTCTATGGTCGCAAATGCAGAACTCCGATTGGTTGGTCGGGTGCAGGAGAAAGGATTTTGTTTGGCCCTGACATTGTAACCCAAGCGGAGGAGAAGGTTCACATCATTCTTGAAAATCTGAGGATTGCTCAAAGTCGCCAGAAGAGCAATTATGACAGGAAGCACACGGACATGGAGTATGTCCCTGGTGATCTCGTTTACCTTCGTGTCACTCCCATGAGAGGCACGCACCGTTTTGGTATCAAAGGAAAGCTGGCTCCTAGATACATCGGTCCCTTCAAAATTCGTGGAAGAAGAGGAGAAGTTGCTTATGCTCTTGAGCTTCCGGAAAAACTCAAAGTCCATGAGGTTTTCCACATCTCTCAGCTCAAGAAGTGCTTCAAGGATCCCGGCAGGACCGTGGATCATGAGCTTATCAATCTCCAAGAAGACCTGTCTTATCAAGAACACCCCACAAAAAATCCTTGAAGTCGCAGAAAGAAGGACTCGCAACAAGTCCATCAAGTTCTGCAAGGTGCAGTGGTCGCACCATTCCGTTGACGAAGCCACTTGGGAACGTGAAGATGAGCTCCATGCCAAGTATCCTACCCTCTTTGTGTCTTCTTCTTCTTCCTAGAATCTCGGGGCGAGATTCCTGTTTAGTGGGGGAGAGTTGTAGCATCCCAATTGTCTAACAATTGTAATGCTACTTGGTCTAGTAATATAATGGCTACTTCAAATATATAATTGTTGCATCATCATTATATCATGCTCATGTCATCATGCCTCCTTGCATTTGAGCATCATACAAAACCCTTTTGATTTGGTTCTTCTCTCATATGCATTGTAAATTGTATTTGCCTCTTGATATCGTATTTGGTTCTTGATATATTGTTTAATGCCCAAGTTGAGTTGGGGTCATATCTTTTATTCCACTCCACCACCCTTTCTTTTCACCACCTTATAAATTCCACCGTCCAACTAAATATGAGCTTGGCACTTATTGGTTTTACCACTAGCTCATGTGGGTTGGGATGGATCCAATTCTTTTACCACATGCTCTCATCTTAGCATCATGTTGTTTTCACAATACTGGTTTAGGAGAGCCACATGGCCACCTTTGCATGCCTTGTGAGTGGGACCCTTTCTCCTAGCTTCCATTTGGATTATCATGAAATTATGCTCATGTTGGAATATTTTGTGGGCTTATTAACTACCTAGTGGAATATACACACTAGAAATTCCCAATTATACTCCAATGTGATCATCTCCATATACTCCACTTGGAATTCTTTCTAAATTCCTTTGCTTGGGCCTTACTCCAATTTTGGGAGTGCAAAATAATAATGCCATGTATTAATCTTGTTCTCACAAATAAACATGGCATTGAATATTTTTGCATGGGCCATGCAAGTACCCCTTTAGCTTGTCATTTGGTTTTTATTTGGTTTTGGGTGGATCCTATCTCTCACTATCTCTCTCTTTTAGCTTGATCTTATTTTTGATCATGCTTAAACAACCTCACCCTCTTTTCTCCTTGTCTAGTTCTTGCTTGCTCCTTGCTTGATCTTGCTTGAGCTTGACAAAACAATAACCTCACCCCTCATCTCTCTCTCATCTAAACCTACTCCATCATCACCATACCCATACTCCATCTAAACCTAAACCCTAATCTACACCTAATCTACACCAAACCCTAAGTACCCTCTCTTTCTCTCCTCCCTAGCCGAGCCACCCCTCCAACCAGACCCAGCTGGCCACCCACCCTGCCCTAGCTAACCCAAGTCCCCCCTCTCTACCTGAGCCTAGCTCCCAACCCTAGCCCGAGCTCCATGCCACACCTCCCCCTCTCTCTCTGCCATGCGCCCCCACCACCCGAGCCTCCCCTGCCTCCTTTGGCCTCACCCTACCGTCCCCACCTGCCAGCTACCCGTGCTCCTGCCCTGGCCGTGTCGGCCGAGCACGTGAGGAGGAGGACGAAAAGGTGGCCGAGCCACCTTTGTCATCTACCACCTCCCCACGGCACCACCTCCCTCTCCCGTCCCTACCTACTACCTCACGGCACCCCTCTGCCTCTCCAGATCTGGCCCAGGACGCTCCCCTCTCTCCCTTCTTCTCCACCGCCACCAGCCACCCCATAGCCGCCACCGTCGGCCTCCACCGCGTCCAGTCGATCCAGCCAGCGTGGCCGTCGTGGAGGTGGTCGGGGACGTTCCTCTGCTTCCCCTGCATCGTCCCGTACCCGCCGTCGAGGAGGAGACGGACCGGAGCCACCAGAACCAGCGCTGCACCGACGCGCCTCGCCGGAACCCTAGATCTTCTGGCCGTCTGCGTCGCCGTCGATCGCCTGCTCGCCTGCCCGATCCGAGCCCACCAGCAAGCCCTCGGTGAGCTCCCTGACCCCCTGGACAAGGTCCGCTTCGCCGTGCTGCCCTAGCCTCGCCGGCCGTTTCTCCGAGCGCCCTCGATGCGCCGTCGTGCGCTGCTGTCCGCTAGTTTTCCCTCCGCGTAGCAACCTACCTAGGCCGCGCCGACCCTCCCTGACACCAAGCCCGGCCCGCCGCACTGGCTCGCGCCCGCAACGCGCATCCGCACGTCCCAGGTTCGAGTCCCCGCGTCGCGTCCGCGCGCGAGCACCGATCGGTCCGCGGCTCAGAGAGAAGAGAAACAGTAGCCGCTGCTGTTTTGCAAATACCCCCCTCGTTTTTGTTTGCACCATCCCGCGCTCCCGCCTGGCCCACTAGTCAGCCGCGCTGGCGCTCTTACAGAAACCCCCCAGGGTTCCACCGCCTCAACCCGCGCTCCGTCTCCGTGCCGCGTGGCACCACCTTGGTCGCCCGCTGACGCGTGGGCCTGCGAAGACCCCAGGCCCCACCTGTCATCCGCTAAGGCTAGAAGAGCTCGCGGTGACAGAAGTTTTTCCGCGCGCGTTTGGTCCAGTCAGCAGTGGCCCCACATGTCTGTGACTGTGGCTAGCAAACCCTGAGTATAAAAAGTATTTCTGCATATCTGTTTAAATTCAAACTTATTCAAATTAATTCAAATTCAATTTAAATTCTGTTTTCAAATAGCTTTTAAAATACAAATCCAATTTAAACAAATAATATATGTTTTCAAATCAGAAAAATATGAGGAATTCAAGTATGCCATCTAAAATATATTTTGAACATTTAAAAATTCCAAGTTTATTTAAATTACAATAAAATGCCCTTTAACCTTTATTAATTAATAACTTTTGATTTATAAGTCCAAATTTAATAAATAATATGTCTAAAATGATTAGCTCGACGAGACCTTTCTGTTTATGCATTCCTTGGTTTGATTGGAAGCATGCATAATATAAATATAAAGGGTACAGCAACTAATATGAGTATAAAATGGGGTCAAAACCCAATAAAATGATTTATTCTTGTATTCCACGCTTCACCCATGCCATGCTACTTTATTGCCATGCAAATTGTGCATCATTCATCATGGCATGATTGTTTGCTTGTCGCATTAATTCATATGCTTGTGCACCTTATTTATGTTGGCCCTTGTTTGTTTGGTTCTTCTTCGATTAGACGCTGAGCAGGGGATATATCAAGAGAACCAGGAGCACTACCCAGATCCATCACTTGCTTCAACTGAGCTGCCAGGCAAGCACTACCACATGCTTGCATACATATAGTACCTATTGCCTCTATCTTATTCTTGCATCATTGAGTCGCGATTGCATTAAATTGAATCCCAAGTATTGCATAGCCTTTACTTTTAAACCCCACCGAAGCTTGTTCCCCCATCCCATGAGCCATTACTACAGGAGTTGTTTGAGCCATGCGAGTCGTAGAACAGCATGTGTAGGGTATGTGAGTGTCTGTTGGATAACGAGGTACCTAAACAACTTAACCTGAGTAGTAATGGGAGAACTAATGAAAGTGGCATCAGTGAGCCATATCTGCTATTTGGTTTTTCAGGCTCACTTGTGTCCCGTAAGACCCCGAGTACTTGATTCCTGTTCCAAGAATATTCGCACTATCCACATCCGGGAGGCTTATGGACCCTCCTGAGCCAGAGCTTGATTCATTCTTATTTCTTGGGGCCACAAACTAGTTTGAGGTTTTATTTACTATCCGGTACTTATGCCATGCTTTACTGCTTTATTTTAAATTATGCGAGGTAATGCACACTGTACTGTTTAGGAATGCGGAGTGTTTTCGCGGTGTCGACAAGCCCAGTCACATTTTCGGGTTCCCAGTCGTTCACAGCCATTGGCGCAAACCTTGAGTCCGTCTCGGAGTCGGCCAACTTCGTCGCGGGTAGCTTAATGGGGTGGCCCCCTGAAATATTTCTGAATCCTGTAATTGCTTTGTCGTGACTGCCTCGTTGGGTTTTGATTTGGTTTTTCCGAGGCATATCGAGTGTGTGTTGCTATTTGTGCACCCCTGCAGGGTAAAACTTTCTGAAAGCCGTGTCCGCGGTTATGGACGACTTGGAGCACAGTTTCTCGATCATAGACAAGAATAACTAAAGTACCGCTTTTAATCTGACTAGACTAGGTACCTGACTAGTAAACAGTGCAATACTCATGGAATGGATAATAAAACTGCCAACGGATAGGGGTTGTTCGTCCGCTTCCTCGTCGGTAAGCGGGGAGGAGGATGGATCTGTTAAGATTACCGTTATAACTGTTATAACTGTTGTACTTAATTCACGGACATCCGTCTATCTCTGGTTAGGCGGATGGTTAGCGAGTATCTGTAGAACTGTTAGGGTTTATCTTTCGCTGCTATTGCGTCACCCCAGGTTGTGTCCCCTTTAGAGGCATAAAGACTTGCTGAGTACCCCTAGGGTCTCACACGATAAATTATTGGTTCAGATGAACAGGTACCCTCGCAAGATGGATACTGGTTGGAAGAGACGGACGATGTGGGCAACGACCATTCGGTGTAGAGATTCCGGGAACGGGGATCCGTGAGATCTGTGGGCAGGATCTGCTTATTTATGGGGCATCTTATGCCGATTTGCTTCTTATTCGTACTCGGATTTTGTCTTCCGCTTCCGCTTGATACTCTGTTGATTGATGTATGAGGAGATATCCTAAACTATTATATCTATCTAGGATATTTGGACCTTGCCGTATGGCGTTGCTATATTTCCTTTCTTTTTAGATGGAATGGCTCTGATGTACTGTTGTATGGTGGCTTGCATACATACTCATTTGTGTATGTAGTTGATCCCTTCGCCTGCCGATTACGCCGCCCGTTCTTGTCCCGATGTGTGGAAATGGTTGGGACGGCCGAAAGGTCTACCTGTGAGTGGCATTCGGGCCCCACCGTACTATTTCAACCATTTCTGCTCGTCCAGGCTTGTAACTAGGAGCGTAATTCACCGAGATAGTTACAGCACTCCTCTTCCTCCTCTTTCCTGCGGATCTCGTCATTACGTTCCTTGCGCTTTCTCACCATGTCCTCGTCACGCAGCCGTTCTTGGTAGCGACTTCTTCTTATGGCAAAATCGATCTCTTGGATAGCCTTGTTGGATTGAGGTTGCTCAAGGTCTATCCAAGTGTAGTACCTGCATACCGGAGGGGGAGACTACAAGAAAATAGTGCATGTTAGAGGATATGCTATGGAATAGTTTGGGACACATGAAGAACTAAAAAGCTTTGATCATACCCGTGGCTTGTCGTATGGGTTGCGGCTACGCTCGGGAGAGCGGTTGTAGTTGGCACACATGAAGAACTTCTTTCCCCAACTATCGGATAAGTAGTCTTGGGATTCCTTAACAGTGCAATCGGTTCCACACCAACAAATAGGAACCTCCTTCCCATGGGCCTCGTCAGTATGAAACGCCTTTCGTGGCCTTTCCTCTTGGTCGGCGCAAGGTGGCCTAGCATTGGCCCTCATCTTCCTCTCTTCCTCTTCCTTCTCCTTTTGCCTCTTCCTCTCTTCCTCTTCCTTCTCCTTTTGCCTCTTCCTCTCTTCCTCTTCCTTTTTCTTCTTTCTCTCGTCCTTCTTCTTCGCCAAGTCTCGAGCAAGTTGAACTACCTCTTTAAATGCCTTCCTCTTCTTCTCTTCTTCTTCCTCCTTCCTCTTCCTCAGCTTCCTTTCTCTTCCTCTCTTCCTCGGCTTCCTTCCTCTTCTCCACCACCTTCATAGCATTCGCCTAGATAGCCGAGTAGTTCACACCGTCCCCATCATTGCCCTTGTTGGGTTGAGTCGACATACCTATTATAAGAACAAAAGCTACAAGTTAGTAAAGAATGCATGAATGTGAACAATAATTGATTCAATGAAATAAGCATAGTAGGTAGTAACATAATTGATTCATCCGTACCTATTAACATAAGGATTTGGTCCTGCCAAGTAACCTAACATACTAGCCGAGTTAAAACCGCCACGCCCTCTTCCTCGTCTAAGCCCTAATGATCGGCCTCTTTGTTGTCTAGGAGCTTGTTGTCTAGGGATTTGTTGGCTAGTTCTTGGTTGGCTTGGTACTTGTTGACTACTTCTTGGTTGTCTTGGTACTTGTTGGCTACCTCTTGGTTGGCTTGGTACTTGTTGGGTACTTCTTGGTTGGCTTGGTACTTGTTGACTACTTCTTGGTTGGTTTGGGACTTGTTGTCTAGTTCTTGGTTGGCTTGGGACGTGCTGGCTAGTTCTTGGTTGGCTTGGAATTTGTTGGCTTGGACCACTTGTGCTTGCTTCATTTCCCTTTTCCCTCTTCCCTTGTGTTGCACAACTCCGTGCATTGTGTCCTTCACCACTACACTTCCCACAACGAGATCTCTCACGAGGTTCTTGAAATTGGTCGTTTCCCGATTCTCGCGCACCAACACGTCCCCATCTGTCCATGTCACTTCTAAAACGCTTTGTCTTGCGTCTACCATGTTTAACAACCTTCCATTCCGGATGGGGCCATAGTTGGAGTCCATGGTACTCCGGCCATTGTGATTGGTCAAGGTATGGATGAAATCTAGGAGCCCATGTATCTTTTGTCTTCATGATAGAGAACTCGGACTCTCTAACGGTGCGCTCGTGATTATAATCCACATGGCGTTTTCGAGACGCACATAGCAAGTGAGAACAAGCTAGATGAAGCAACAACGGCCTTCCGCATGTGCAATCACAATCCCTTAGTGAGACCTTAAAGGCTCGGCCTCCGTGTTGGACACCATCTGAAGTGGTTCCTCTAGGCTTAACCACTTGGTAAATGAGCTCGTCGTTATCAAAAACAGTGGCAACTTGGGAGTCCGCTTTCCTTGAATGGAATGTCCTCCAATCATCAACCCTAGGTGGGAACTCGTACTTGTACTCCTTCTTGTTTTGTCCCGCAATTTGCTTATCGGTTTCAAGTGAGTAGTTTAGAAAATAACCATTTAACTTGTCAAATGTGTATCGAACTATTGCTGTGACGGGCAATGCACGGACACCTTTAAGGACCTTGTTGAAGGCCTCTGTCATGTTGCTTGTCATTTGACCATACCTCTGGCCATCCTCATCATAATCCCGTGCCCACTTGTCACGGAGCTGAATGTGCTTATTGAGAAACTCTTGACCCTTGGAATCGAGTTTTTTGTTGTTCCACAATCTGAGATATAGATTTGTGAAACGTCGGTCCGTGAAAGCAAGACAACAATCTTGAAGATCATCAGCCAACTCCTTGCTCTTACATGCCCTATAGAAGTTGGAACAAAAATGTCTCATGCACCATCGGTGGTGTAAAGGAGGATGCCCGGGAATGTTAATCGTCACCGCGTTGAGAATTCCTTGATGGCGATCCGAGATGACACATATTTCCCTATCAAGAGGTAAAACCTTCGTTCTCAAAACACGGAAGAACCACTCCCAGTTAACATTGTTCTCCGCCTCTACCAAAGCAAAAGCCAAGGGAAGCAACCGGTTGTTTGCATCATTTGCTATTGCAATCAAGAGAGTGCCACGGAACTGCCCGGTCAAAAAGGTGCCATCCACATAGATTACCGGCCTACAATGTTCGAAGCCCCTCACACATTTCTCAAATGACCAAAAAGCACGCCCAAATATTCGAACATTTCTTTCATTACGAACCATCGTTTCGGTGCCATATGGCTCAACCACATGAACCATGCCCGGGTTAGCATCGGCCATTGCTAGCAACAACCTAGGGATTCGGCTGTATGATTCTTCCCAACCACCGTACAACATCCTGAATGCGGCCTGCTTCGTCTTCCATGCCTTTCCATACTTCACCTCATAGTGAAAGATTGCTTCCATGAACTCCATGACCATCTTGATCGTCATTGTCGGAAGTGAAGAAATTTGGTTTGAAAGCCTAAAGGCGAGAAACTCAGAGGTCAGTTGTCGGTGCTCGTGCTTCACATCTTTGCCATCCACCCTTTTTCCATGGCACATGTGCATTGACACGCAGCTTGAAATGCGCCAATCAGGACCCCCCTTGTATGGTCTTGCCCGCACTATCCAAGGACAACCATCATCTTCGCATTTAACCGTGTAACGCTTCTTCACGTCCGAGTGAACCACCGTGAAAGGGCGATGATACCTAATAGAGAAGTCCTTGATCCATTGCTTAAGTTCCAACAATGTGGCAAACCTCTGTCCTTTTGAAATCCCATTCTTCTCGTGACTAACATCCCAATAGGAAGTTGGCCTTGGTCCAAGCACTACACCCTTGCCGCCATCAACCGTGGCTTCATCCGCTAGACTAAGATCACGAAACAAGGGTACCCGATGATCCCTGCCCAATACCTTCTCATGCACTTCGGCCTCATCCTTAGTGAACCCCTCCTCATCAACTTCATCATCGGGACCATCCTCATCCGAGTCGGATACATACATTCGAGAAAACGGGATGTCATGATCCATGTTCTCTTGTGTATGATATAAGTCTAAATTTCCAATAGTATTGTCACAGAGCTCAACCTCCCTCTCACTATCCTCATACTCATCATTCTCCTCTTCCAATGCTTCAGCTTGATTCTTTGAAATGGGGCTCAGAGATGTCCTCAATTCATCTTGCTGTGTCAAAGGAGGCTCAGTCAATTCCTCTTGGTTCATGGGTGGAGGACTCCGAGCTTCATATGGGGAGGCAACCGGTATGATACTCCTTTGCATATTATCATCAACCTTTTTCGTGGCAAATAACTCAAGAGCTTTGTCTTGTGATTCGGCCACCACTTCCTTGTATGCAAACCAACGTTGCTCCGAGCTGATACGCATTGTCTTCCAACGGTTGTGCATCCCAAATCCCACATTGTGCCTACCCTCCAACTCAACAACATCACTAGGATCCATCCAATTCAAATTTACCCGAATTTGTTGCAACACCTCCGCATAGGTTGGACTACGATCAAACACCAAGTCAATCTCATCCGGTTCTGGCTCAATATTGCCTCTCAAGAAAGCTTCCTTGTCCATATGATGAACATGGACAATTCTAGCCATCCCTAAAAAGAATATAAGAACATAACGGTGCATAAATTAAATAAGTATCTATGCCAAAATTTACACTAACAACAAGCTCATACAACCATACCCTAACCATAACCCTAACTCTAACCCTAACCCTAACCCTAACTCTAACTCTAACCCTAACCCTAACCCTAACCCTAACCCTAACAATCTTATCTATATACATGAAGGTTTAATATAACAATTCTAACTCTATATATCAACCAAAGACCTCATTCCTCCATACAAATTTACATATCCAATTGGTGGCCTAGCATTTGGAAGAATTTCTCAATTTAGGGACAAATAACTTAAAATTTGCGGATGAAATTGAGGGGAGAAGAGGAAAATACCTTGGTGAGGCTATTGGGGAAGAAATCCCCTAAGTTTTTCTTCAAATCTTGGAGTTTTGAGTGGAGATTGGGGAGGAGTGAGCCCTAGCCGCCGCCGCCGTTCTAAGTGGTGAGGGGAGAGGAAAGAGGGGAAAAGGAGAAGAGGGTCGGGCTGGGCCGACCCGGCGCCACCTTAAGGGCTCCAGGCGTGCGGCGCCAGCCAGCACGGCGCGACACAGGTGGGTGCGGCGCCACCCCGCCTGACGCCGCACTTAAGGTGTTGGGGCCCGCGGAGCCAGCATGGCAGGGCGTGCAGCGCCAGCACGAGTGGCGCGGCAGGCGTGCGTGTGGCGCCGTGCTCGGTGGCGCTGCACACGCGAGCCAGCGTGGCAGCTGTGCGGCGCCGGGCCCCAGCCGGCCAGCGTGGCAGGCGTGCGGCGCCGTCCTAGGTGGCACGGCATGAGTGGCCGCGGCGCCACGCGGGCGGGACTAGCAGAAAAGGGTTAGTCAGTTTGAATTACTTTTCGAATAGGGTTAATCTTTGAATTTGTTACGACTTTAGGTTATTTTTATTTAATTTACCGAACATGCATATCCGCCAGAATCGGCACCCTATGAATAATGCCATACAGAGCCTTTCACGCAAAGATTTTGATCTTACTTGGATTTTTTAATTTCCATAGTATACCACATACGGGATTCTCCAATGCTGGACCTTGATCATCAACTCGAGTCGGTCTTCGTCCATTAAGATGATTCCACTCCGAATAATATGTTGATTTGACTAAAAATGAATAGGATTTTGTCAAGTGCCAAGCAACAAAATCATCATCTAAGTTGTGGCTCAGTGGTATCCGAATAATTCTAAAAACATCAATTGGGCTAAAAATTTCACGGAGTAGCTCTTCATTCTATTGCATAGTAACTAGATTTACGAGCTAATAGGACGATGTAAGAAGCAATCGTCCTCTTGGTGTTATAACTCTCCGATTAAGACTAGACTGGGATTCAAGCATCTTGCTATATACTCCCTCTGTTTCTTTCTATAGTGCATATAGTTTTTTTAGAAAAATTCTAAAATATAAGATATATTGTGTTAGTCAACTCGTTTGGACAACATTTTTTTAGGGAATTTACAAAAGATATATTATGATTCTTATCTTATGCAAACTTCTCTATTTTATCACGTCAATTAGTCAACAGTAATCCTTCACAAAACCATGCCATCCAATGCATGTATTTCTTCTCCTCTGTGTCCCCCACGAAAAATTATGCCATTGCATCTATCATCTCCTTTCAGAGTTTTTTTGGTATCTTAAAAACCTCCATGGCATATAGTGCTATAGATTGAATGATAACTTTCATGAATATCTCTTTACCCCCCATAGATAAGAGCTTTTCTTCCCAACGTTCTAGTCTCTTAATTATTCTTTCCAGCAAATAAAGAAAGCTATCTGATCTATCTGCCCTGACAAGTGTAGGAAGACCGAGATATTTATCGGATATAGCCTTTGTCATGATATTTAACACAATACAAATTTCTTTCGGGTCATCAGGATCCACACTTTCGGAGTAAATAAAATGCTGCATTTTGCTTCAGTCACCAATTGTCATGAGCTTGCACAATATTGGTCAAGCACTTGTCTCAATGAGGTTGCATTAGTCATATCCTCTTTCCAAAGGATTAGGGAATCATCAGCAAAGATCAAATGTGAGACTAATTGAGCATTTCTACAAACCCTGATGATATTTGCAAGTGCACAAATTGTTTGTAGCTAGTTTCGAAATAAGAGTACCAGACTACGGATAACTACTAGTAATGATCTTAAGTATCCTCTGCTACTAGTAACCAACGAGTGCCACATGTTATCTTTAATTTCTAGCGTGTGTGTGTGAAAAAGTGTTTGAGAGTGGTTGTGTGAACAAAGCAATATTAAACTAATTAAAGAGAGCAAGAGTTCACGATGTAAACTAATTGAAACTACAAGAGGGTTAAAGCGTTCTCAGGGAGTGTTAAATCCACCACTAGCAAATGTATTAATTATGATTAGGACAAGCTATGTATTTCTTCATGCTTATGTATGGGAGGAGCTCCATGTTAGATGATCAAAGACAATACATCTTCTATTTTATCTCTCATAACCACAACAGTTATCTTAGTCAAGCCACCCGCGATTTCCTACTATTAAGGGTTTACCCCATGGTTACATATTATGATTTGTGAGTCCCCTGTTATCCCCTTAAACACATGAGTAATGATATGGCACAATATATCACTTAGAACCATAGAATCACCACATGCCCAAGAGTAATCCCCTCTCAAGTCTCTAGAGCTGATGTTATGTGGTGCACTTTACATAACATCAAGAGAGATTAATTGAATACATACATCACAAATCAAAGTTATAGATCATCTTTATTTCAAGACATAATGTTTTCTAGGGTTTCTCCATCTTCCCAAGAACTAGGTAAACTACTCACACATGGAGGGAATCAGCATCATCATAGTCGCATGAATGGAATATAAATGGATCGGTAAATACTTGTGCAAATCCACATCAAAGTCTAGGAAATACAACAAGATGAATGTAATGGAGATGGAAGGATTAATGGTGATGGTGGAGTTGCAGCGGTTGATGATGATGGTGATGAATATGATGTCCAAGCCTACAAGGATCTTCGTAGCGATGAGGATTGAAGCCCCTAGGCGAGTTCCCCATCTAGATCCCTTCTGAGGTGAGGTTTATGCGAATTGTATTGTTTCTCGAAGTCGGATCTCAGATCCGCCTGCATGGGGTGAAACTATTTGAAGAGGCGGCTTCGACGTTGTATCATACGGGCGCATGTTTCCTTCTCTTTTTAGTTTTGGGTTTGGATTTTTTATTTTTGTTTCCTCTTTCTCTTTCGTGTTTTCTTTGTTTGATTATTATAGTGTGTATGGTGTTAGCTCTATTGTATGTGTATTAAATTTTCATTTTTACGGTCTTAGGTACTCTAGAAAATCATACCTTTTGGCTTTCCCGACTTGTATGCTCCCTCAAATACCAAAATTGACTTAAGTTAGACGGATCCGGCCTAACAAGATTGACAACGATCCAACTATGTATGCCCGCAAACCTTCAATTGTACGGGGACCTGCCATGTCACAGTTCTTCCTGAATAGGATTGTTGAGATGGAGTAAGTTGTAGCAACGGGTTTAGAGAAGCCTACATGAAGAAATTTAACAGTGATGTTCATGGTGACCAATCTTCAATTGTACAACCACCTCAAGGAGTGGAGAGTGAAGTGGAACCAAATACTTCAACTTAGAACGGTCCAAGGCATCATATGTTGTGCGTAGAGCATGTACTTCACATTTGATGATGAGGACAAGTTGATACACTACCTTGTGATAAGTTAGCAAGGCTTTGTTATCCATTTTACTTGTCTCTATTGCACTAACCCACCATCATCTCAATCTCAGGCATGTCCGAAGCATGCTAAGTTGTTGAACAAGACCATACCAAACTATGCTCAGATGAATACCATGTTCACGCCAAGGTTTATTGATAAAACACTATCTCTAGGATCCGAAGTTGGTGATCAAGGCTATCAACTTCCTTGTAGACAACATACGTGAAGGTAAAGCCTATGAAAAGATGCTGGTGTTTTACATGAGGGCTTGGCTTAGAACGTGGCTATGCCAACACTTTTATTAGTGCTATTGATTTTCCATTCATATATTTTTGATGGTGATCATGGTCTGTTGCATGAAGTCATGTATATTTTGGGAGAGGACTGATATCCTTCCATTAGAAAGGTTGCTAATGAAAACTGATCCATGGTATATTGTGGGAGCCTAGGAGGTGGTATATATTAACCCCCTACTGGTAAACTTGTGACACATCACTAGATCGTGCTGCATCAATCCACCGAGTAACTTTTAGTTCACAAGGTGTTGTTGTTACTACCCATTGATAATGAACTGATTATCCGAACTGCTTTCTATCTTGTGTGACAAGTGCTGGGTAATCTCACCACTCTAATGAAAGGGGTTACCACAACAGTTAACAACTTGGAACTAAACAACACATATATCTTTCTTGATTGCCATGGAAAAATACAACCAACCAAACAATGAGTGTGTCGTTCCCCTCCTTATGCGAGGAAGGACCTTACGGGCAACCAAACAAAGTGGGGATCATGGTCCAAGTCATGTTTTCGACGACACATGCCCCTAGGGCTGGCTATGTTTTAGGGAGCTCCAAAATAACTCCCGACTACCAATCGCGTCCTAGACAGTGGGAAAGCTACATGTAAAGCTTTTCTATAAACCCATTGAATTTGTAGCTAATGTCATCTTAGTACCAAGTATCTAAGTTGTTTGACCCCACAACTTTTTGCTGTTGGCTTCGTCATGGACACTTATGGTGACTTCTTTTCGGCTTCCTAGAGAAGCTCTCCTAGAAGCTATCCTCCCTCAGCTTTTCCGAGAAGCCCGACTCCTAAATTCGTTTTGGCTTCTAAACTGGTATTGAAAAGACTAATTTGAAAGTCTAAACAAATTTCAAAAATAGACTTCTGGAAGAAGCTGAGAGAGGGTAGCTTCCTGGAGAAGCCCTTTTAGAAGCTGAAAAAATGGTAAATTAAATAAAAATAACCTAAAGTCGTAACAAATTCAAAGATTAACCCTATTCGAAAAGTAATTCAAACTGACTAACCCTTTTCTGCCACTCCCGTCCGCGTGGCGCCGCAGCCACTCATGCAGCGCCACCTAGGACGGCGCCGCACGCCTGCCACGCTGGCCGGCTGGGGCCCGGCGCCGCACAGCTGCCACGCTGGCTCGCGTGTGCAGCGCCACCGAGCACGGAGCCGCACGCACGCCTGCCGCGCCACTCGTGCTGGCGCTGCACGCCCTGCCACGCTGGCTCCGCGGGCCCTAGCACCTTAAGTGCGGCGCCAGGCGGGGTGGCGCCGCACCCACCTGTGCCGCGCCGTGCTGGCTGGCACCGCACGCCTGGAGCCCTTAAGCGCGTGCAGCCTCCCTCTCCCCCAACCCTAGCCTCATTCTTCCCAGTTTCCAGCACAAGGCGGCGGCGGCTGCACTCACTCCCCCTCTCCAATCATCTCCAAAACGGCAAGATCTCCATTGGTTTCTTAGGGGATTTCATCCCCAATCCATTCTCGAAGGTACTCTCCCTCACATCCCTCTAGTTCATCCGAAAATTCCATTGTATTTGTTTGTAATTGCAAAATTCGTCCAAACCCTAAATCCCATAGGATTAGTTGATGTGTAGTCATGTTTGGTTGATGTGTAGAGTTAGCAATGGCAATGATATGGTGAAACCCTAAATCCCATTGAGATTCTATGGAGCAATGTCATGTTTGTATAGTATTTGGTCATATAGCTATTGGAACCTTGGTCACATAGAGATGCCTTCATAGAAACTAGGGTTTGTAAAATTAGGTCACAAAGAGATGCCCATATAGAAACAATGGTTTATAATTTTTCTCACATAGAGATGCCACATTGGAATAATGGTTTGAAAAAATGTAGATGCCTACATTGCTCACATAGAGGTGCCCACATAATTTGGCTCACATAGCAATTTATTCGTATTAGTAGTTGGTTTAAAATATGCTCACATATATAGTTCTACTTTTTTTAATTAACTAGGATGTCGGAATCGGAATCGGAAGAAGCCCGTACACTGCCCCATGTACAACCCGGGTTCGTAGAAGGCATGTCGCTTCTTGAGCCGTCGTATGACAAGGTTCACCGTGGCCGCATTCTTGCCGAGGGGATCAAGGTAACAAAAAAAACCTCGAAATCATTATATGTTTCTCAAGTTGGATGGACATGTTATAACCGAGCTTCTATGTGTGCAGCCTCTTGTTCCCCTACGACTTAGGTATCACGGGCATTTCCAAGAGATGATGCGGTACGATGATCGGTACATGGTGCACATCAAAGCGCTAGGATTGCTCCCATTCATCCATATGGTCAATCGTGGTTCACCGCACATGAACCCTGCTGCTATCACCGCGCTCGTCGACCGATGGAGGCCGGAGACGCATAGTTTTCACCTCTGTACCGGTGAGATGACCGTCACTCTGCAGGACATGTCCATGATCCTTGCACTCCCTATCCAGGGGGATCCTCTGTGTATTAACACAGGCTCCGACGGCTGGCGTGAGAGGATGTGTGGCCTTACCGGTGGTAAGTGTCCTGGTGACACTATAAACTCAAAGGGGGAGAAATTAAGAGTCACGGCCGGTGCTACTTTCAAGTGGATAGCACAAAACTTTAGTACATGTCCTAAGAATGCTAGCAAGGATGAGATTATTATATATGCCCGTGTGTATGTGTGGTATGTCATCACGAAGACTATATTTGCTGATGGTAAGGGCAACATGGCTCACTGGCACTGGCTGAAGGCCTTAACTGTGATGGATAAAAAATGGAGTTGGGGTTCGGCGGCATTAGCCTTCTTGTATCGGCAGGTAATGGGGTGTTTCTATTTTTCCCCTCTTTATATATGTTCTTCGAACTTATGCATGACTAAGTTTGTTTGCTTTCTTGTGTAGCTGGACGAGGCTTGTCGAAGGACTGGGGCTGAGGCTTATATCGGTGGTCCGTTGCTACTCCTCTCGGTGTGAATGTGGGAACGCTTTCCAGTTGGTAGGCTAAAACATATGCCTTCCAAACCCTATAGTGATGGCGGGGAAAGGTTGAAGTGGCCCACTTGGGCTTACAATTGGGACGTGGTCTCAAAGCCTCCAACCGAACTACAAAACGCGTACATGAGATACACCAATGAGTTTGATAACCTTCTCCCGGAGCAAGTAATAATTCCTGAACATACACCGTTTAGCATTCCTTTCAAGTGCTCTTCTCATTAAACTATCTTGTTTGCGATTAAGGTTGTATGGGAGGTATATGGTCCTAGGGACAATTTTGGTTGTGAGGAGTTCCGTCTTAACCCACAGTGCGACGCGGAACGCAATCTATGGTATATGGAGTGCCCCATGATATGCATGTGGGTTGTTGAGCATTATATGCCGCAGCGGGTTATGAGACAGTTTGGTCTCTATCAGGCTACACCTCCGGATTACCAGGACACCGACGAAGCTCTTCATCGGTAAGAATTGGTCCTATACATGTTTTTGAATACAATGTATGATAGTTGTGTGTGCTTCAAAAGTTGCTCTTTATTCACATACATGTTGGACATGCTCAAGAGCAAGAAGACTGACTGGGGCAAGATTCACCAGAAACACGTAGCTAGATTTCTTTTATGTGTGAGAGAAGCTAAGAAATCAAAAAGAATGGCTGCAAAACCCCATTGTGAGGACGCTTTCAGCGAGTACCTCCATTGGTTTCTAGAGAACACTCGTGTGAAGCTCCTACCAGATGCATATCCGGAAGATATATTGGAAGAGCCGCTGCCTGCGTGGGACGAGCTGAGGAACCTTGAGTACAACCAAGATGTTAGAGAAGAGCGACAAACCTCCTTTGCCCCCGTGATGAACTTTGTGGTAAGTCGGTAGTTCATGTTCCCGTTACTATCTTAGTCGGATTTGTGTAATGTGTCATTGATTTGCTTGCAATGCAGCGCATGGAGATCCAGAAGCAGGCGGATGAGTTGGAGGGCGCTTTGGAGTTCCCGAGGGATGAGGAGGGCAATAACAAGTTAAGGGATTTCGTTAGGAAGCAGGCACAAAAGCTACGAAAACGGGATGTCATGATCCATGTTCTCTTGTGTATGATATAAGTCTAAATTTCCAATAGTATTGTCACAGAGCTCAACCTCCCTCTCACTATCCTCATACTCATCATTCTCCTCTTCCAATGCTTCAGCTTGATTCTTTGAAATGGGGCTCAGAGATGTCCTCAATTCATCTTGCTGTGTCAAAGGAGGCTCAGTCAATTCCTCTTGGTTCATGGGTGGAGGACTCCGAGCTTCATATGGGGAGGCAACCGGTATGATACTCCTTTGCATATTATCATCAACCTTTTTCGTGGCAAATAACTCAAGAGCTTTGTCTTGTGATTCGGCCACCACTTCCTTGTATGCAAACCAACGTTGCTCCGAGATGATACACATTGTCTTCCAACGGTTGTGCATCCCAAATCCCACATTGTGCCTACCCTCCAACTCAACAACATCACTAGGATCCATCCAATTCAAATCTACCCGAATTTGTTGCAACACCTCCGCATAGGTTGGACTACGATCAAACACCAAGTCAATCTCATCCGGGTCTGGCTCAATATTGCCTCTCAAGAAAGCTTCCTTGTCCATATGATGAACATGGACAATTCTAGCCATCCCTAAAAAGAATATAAGAACATAACGGTGCATAAATTAAATAAGTATCTATGCCAAAATTTACACTAACAACAAGCTCATACAACCATACCCTAACCATAACCCTAACTCTAACCCTAACCCTAACCCTAACTCTAACTCTAACCCTAACCCTAACCCTAACAATCTTATCTATATACATGAAGGTTTAATATAACAATTCTAACTCTATATATCAACCAAAGACCTCATTCCTCCATACAAATTTACATATCCAATTGGTGGCCTAGCATTTGGAAGAATTTCTCAATTTAGGGACAAATAACTTAAAATTTGCGGATGAAATTGAGGGGAGAAGAGGAAAATACCTTGGTGAGGCTATTGGGGAAGAAATCCCCTAAGTTTTTCTTCAAATCTTGGAGTTTTGAGTGGAGATTGGGGAGGAGCGAGCCCTAGCCGCCGCCGCCGTTCTAAGTGGTGAGGGGAGAGGAAAGAGGGAAAAAGGAGAAGAGGGTCGGGCTGGGCCGACCCGGCGCCACCTTAAGGGCTCCAGGCGTGCGGCGCCAGCCAGCACGGCGTGACACAGGTGGGTGCGGCGCCACCCCGCCTGGCGCCGCACTTAAGGTGCTGGGGCCCGCGGAGCCAGCGTGGCAGGGCGTGCAGCGCCAGCACGAGTGGCGCGGCAGGCGTGCGTGCGGCGCCGTGCTCGGTGGCGCTGCACACGCGAGCCAGCGTGACAGCTGTGCGGCGCCGGGCCCCAGCCGACCAGCGTGGCAGGGACGGGAGTGGCAGAAAAGGGTTAGTCAGTTTGAATTACTTTTCGAATAGGGTTAGTCTTTAAATTTGTTACGACCTTCGGTTATTTTTTTTTAATTTACCAAAAAAAATGGACCTTAGGCTTACTTTGTTTTCGGAGTAGATGCTTATCTAATAAACACTCGATGTAGTTTCAAGCATACAGTAAAAAAAAAAGCATACACGTTCAAAAAAAAGCATACAGTCAAAAAATTCAATTAATTTCTACACGGCAAATTTGCACTCATTAGCAAAATGTTTTTCCATTACTTCTGCAAAGACGGAACCCTAATCTAACGCCCATACATCGGTTTCGTGATCGGACGGCGTGGATACGCCCTCAGTCCTCAGCTGGCCTGGCCATTTCGTTCATCCGCCGTGGCATCTCCTTCCCTCAATCCCCCATTCCACAGTAGAGGAAGATACAGCCGAGAGAGAAGGATCCGAGAAAGAGAAGAGAACCCAAGGAGCCGGCGGCGATGGCGTGGCGGTCGAGCCTGTCCCGGAGCGTGAAGGAGATCCGCTTCCTCTTCTGCCAATCTTCCCCGGCCAGCGGCCCCGCCCGGTAGCTCCCACCCGCGCGCTTCTCTTGCCCTCTTTGTCCCTCTACCCGGCTCTTCTCCCCCACTCTCTCTAAAGTTGGTTCCTCTCTCATGTCGTTGGTGGCTGATTTTTGATCTGATTCTCAGGGAGTTCGTGAAGAAGAACTACGGGGACATCAAGACCCACAACCCATCCCTCCCCGTCCTCATCCGCGAGTGCTCCGGCGTCCAGCCTCAGCTCTGGGCGCGCTACGGTATGCGTCCCTCGATCCCGTCTTTGCCAGGAACCCGAGATCTGGCTCGTGCCATGGTTCCTGGGATGGTCCGGTCTGTTCGACCAAACCATTTCTCTGGAACTCTTACCTGTTCCATGTGTGAAATGTTTCTGATGGAACTATCCTGTTACCTTGGGAGATCTTAGATGTGGGGACTTAGGACCTGTCCGAATTTGCTTGTGAGGTGTACAGTATGGAAGCCATTTCCATTGTTCATCTTGAAATTTTTAGCGCTTGAAACTATATTGATGTTGCGGACGGTTGCTCTGCTTATTTTATGGTTTACACCTTAGTTACAGTCTTGGCCTCAAACATAGGTAAACTGTAACTCATTAAGATGATTAGGTTCACCTCTTACTCTGTTATCCTTCGACATAGGTAAACTGTAACTCATTAAGATGATTTAGTTTGAAATATTTCAATTGAAGTAGTAAATCAAGTACAATGCAACCGAAAAGGACATTGTCACACCCTGTTGCCACCGGTGATCTCTGGGACGTGAGGTAGATACAAGTTGCTTGTGGAGAGCAACAACACCTTGAGGAAGAAGAGGATTCAGAGAAGAGCAGTAGAAGGACAGAGGAAGGAGAATCTGAGACAGGTTCAGTTCATATTTGTTCTGTTCGATTCCCCTCAAGTCGGTGCTGCTCTTTTCTTATCAACTCCGTGTCATGGCACAGGCCCAGTCTGATTGGCCCATGGCCCAGCTCCATCGAGCACAATATGCCATTGGGTACGGACATGGCATTACCACCCCCAAAAAACATTGCTTGCCCCCAAGCAATGGCTCGCACAGGTCGCAACATACTGTATCTCCAATTTCTGCATATGTATCTTCTTCTCGACCTTGAAGTCCAATGGCACACCTCCCATGTCCTTAATATGCATAGAGGTTTCAGTTCTGCAACCAATATCTCAGAACACACTGGGATCCCATTGCTTGAATTGAAGCTTGCATGTCACTTGTCTCCAGTAAAAGAATCCACAACACATGTACAGAAGTTGTTGCGCTTGTGAAAGCCAGACCAGGGAAGCCATTGTGTGTACATCAAACAGAATAATTGGCATGTTTTCCTCTACATGGATGTACCTTTTCATCTCCAGATCGCCAATCAGGCCATCTTCCACTGAAACACCATATGCTCTGTATGAGAAAACAAGAATCAGATGTTGTAGTGTTGCCGGACAAATAAATCTCAGGATTCCTGGATCCCAATGTTCTGCAGTAGCATCTTTTGTCCAGAAAATATTGTAAACCCCAAACTGCTTTGCATATGCCTTGACATCCACCATTGAATCAGATTGACAAAAACCATGGTGGCCTGACACTTTAGAAAGAGTCGTCACATCCAACAAGTGATTATTGTCTGATGTAGTTGCACAAACTTCTCGGCCTAAAATTGACTGCAAGTACTCCTTGAAGTACTGGGACAACATCAACCAACATCCAACCTGTTTCCCCGGATCCCATTGTGCAAATAGTTGTGCATGAATTATCCTTGCTAGAAAATTCAAAACATAGAGAGGGATATCATCGTAATGGAACACATCCACCATTCCATGTTGCTCATTATTTCCAGGACTGAAAGAATTTCTTCTCCATGGGGACACCTTATCAAATATACAACATGCACTCTCTGTGCCAAATTTCTTAACACTAATGGATTGCCTTCCTTCTAGCAAATGCTCCCAATGCTTCACAAGCAACGGATCACACCAAAATGATGGTAAAGGTGCATACCCAAGGTCTAGTTGATTGCTTGTACTATTTAACTGGAAGGAAGGTGGCCATGTCAGCTTCAACTTCTCACTGCTCTTGCATATCCCGGATTCTTGGAACAATGATAAGCCACCGATGTGTGTGAGTACCTCATCAGGAGTGCCTTCAACCCAAACTGAGCCCTCAGCAGGCATGTCATTGTCGGCTTCCATAGTGCGTGCACAAAGATCATTCGGCGGGCAGAAGAGGACACGGTTCGAACACCCTGCAGGAGTGTTCACGCCAGACCCAACCACACCCTGTAATGTGTTGTTCCCGTCACTGGTCAAGGTCGTAGCATGGAGATGCATCGTGCCACTGGTCGGAAACACCACAGCAGCATGGTTGCTGCCCTTGTTGACAGCCGAGCCAATTGTTGAACAACCTGTGGGCACGCAGGACGTGAGGATGGCGTCTGAGTGTAGAGCAGTAGCAGACATGGCCCTATTCACCAAGATGACCGAGGGCGAAGAAATCTTGGTCGCCTGCTGCTCCTGTACGCGACCCGTCACATATAGTGGCATGGTTGTGGCGGTGGGCGTGAGCGCCGCCGTTGTCTTCTTCAAATCCACCAGCATACTCTCATGCCTCGCGGCTATACGACCCAACTTTTCGGTGAGCTTTGCCAAGCTCTCATGGATGGCGCTCAAGTTCGCCTCTATCGTTGATGTTGCCACCTCCATTGATTCGGTACGGCCAGATGGGGAAATTTTGTGGGGATTTTTTTTTGGGTGGGATTTTGTGGAGGAAATTGGTGGCTCTTGATACCAAATTGTCACACCCCGTTGCCGCCGGTGATCTCCGAGACGTGAGGTAGATACAAGTTGCTTGTGGAGAGCAACAACACCTTGAGGAAGAAGAGGATTCAGAGAAGAGCAGTAGAAGGACAGAGGAAGGAGAAGCTGAGACAGGTTCAGTTCATATTTGTTCTGTTCGATTCCCCTCAAGTCGGTGCTGCTCTTTTCTTATCAACTCCGTGTCACAGCACAAGCCCAGTCTGATTGGCCCACGGCCCAGCTCCATCGAGCACAATATGCCATTGGGTACGGACATGACAGACATAAAGCACATTAAGAAAATATAGGTAGTGTTCAATATCTGTTTGCTAAAAAGCTGAATGCATGATTACTCGGGACGTTTGACCAAGTTTGAGCTTATCAGACAAGCTGATACTTCTAAAACTGCACATTAATTTGGATAGCACAATAAGCTGCACGATTGCAGTTTTGAGCTTATATAAATTCAAAAGATAATGGATATAGCATTCTTTCACAAAAATGACGTGATTGTTTAGGTCTTGTAGAATCTGAAGGGATGATGACCCCCTCTGTTTAATCACTTTATTTCGGTTCACTTCGATATATGTTCTGCACAGTACAAACAGAAGAGTAGCGAGATGCATACATGAGTTTAAGTGAGAGAGATGGGTGTGTGATTGAATGCATCAGCTTGATGAAATTGCCTAATGAGCTCCTAGACAGGTTCTTCTGGGAACAAAGCAGTAAAGAGTTCTGCTCTGATGCCATTTTTTTCTGATATATGCTACAATGTCAGGTTTAAGTCAAGCAGTTTCGAACTGTACCAATATCACCTCAATCCAAGCTAATATAAAGGCATTTCTTGTCCTAATTGTAAGCATATCCAGGGGAACTCAATCTAATCATCCTCGTTGAATAGGTGCTAACTAAGTCCTGTTCAGATAAGAATGCTAACCAATAAGCATGTGCTGTAGATTGGATAACCATGTTTTCGGGAGATAGCTTTCTCTGGACGCTAGTACAAGTGGGATTAGGCTGCGTATGGTATTGTGGTGGATAATGATAATCTCGTTTGTCCAACCCGCTTTTGCCAATTTTACTGTTTGTTTGACCTGCTTTTGCCTACTTTTGTATCTAATTTTCCGCAGCAGATTATTAAATAAGCACAGCGAAACACAGTTCAGCAGCCACAAACTGAACCTTTATCCTTTTTTGGGAATCCTGAACCCTATTTGGAGGAGCTTAAACTTCTTTCTTTGAGTTGAAGCTGAAGTCCCCTAACAGGCCCAAACATATCCGAAGCGTAGTTCATTGTAGATGCCGGCTTGAACCATTTGACAGAAACTTCCAACTGCTCTATTGACATCATTGTTCTGCTCATCATGACTCTTCTATGTACACTACCATGAATTTATACCAAAGAAACATATAAGTGGCTTATCCTTACAGAATCAGGGTTCTCTTATCTCAAAGAGTTTTTATTTCATAAACCTGGAAACATATGCTCGAATATACCTATGCTGGCCCAAAACCCTGGGGGATCATTTGACACTCCTTTTTTTAAATTTTTCTCAAATCGAGTCAAAGATAAGGTATGTAAAAAAACTGTGGGGTCAACTGACCCTGCAGACTGTACGTAAAATAGCAACTGGTGCTGGTAAAGCAATATTTTGAAGATACAGTTTAAATATGGAGATTTCTTGGCCCATCACAATGTCTAACTTACCCAGTGAACTAGATAAACTGAAGCCAATTTTGATTTTCGGTGTTAGGTGCTGCTTGCAATTTCATTTTTTTGTTCTCTTGAATTTGAAGACTCGGGCTACATAGTGCAACTGGTCTGGCACAATCTTGAATCCCGATGTGGACCAAGATTCGAATCTCACTCTGACGTGTTTTATGTATCTTTATGTAGGTCTTCCTCTATTTCTGTTAATTCACATATAAAATCTCTGGAGTTTAGCTCATAAGCTTCGTCCATTGCCCCTTGATCGTCTATTGCAATGCAGTGGACATACCATGCTAACTGAAAAAGGTGTTAGACATTATAGTTTTACAAACACAGGGCTAGGCTGTTTCAATTAACAAAGAACTGCATACTGATTACCAAATATCTTGTTTCTTCGCCAATTGACATATTTCATGCTTAATTTCTGCTTGAACGGATATGCCTTTTTTTCATGAATATGATATTAGATTATTGTATGAAGGGAATGCCTTAGGTGTGACATGTAACTGCACATTTACGTGGACAATTATGTATCACCATATGTTAATAATATTTATGGATGTATTGTGCATGCCTATTGGTCAGATATGGGTGTGGAGAAGTGCGTGCGCTTGGATGGCTTGACGGAAGCCCAGATTGACAAGAAGTTGGAGGAGCTAGCAAAGGCAGGAGGTGCATAGAGCTAAATAATGTCAGTCCAGCCAAGTTTGTTTGTGTTGAATCTTCCCAAATAAGAGAAAGTTAACATGGGATGTTCTGTTCGCTTGATTTCAGTATGATGATTGTACACAAATCTTGAATTTGTACAACTGGTTCCTGAGAATGTAACTGCTTTTCCTCTCTTTCTTCAAGGGCTGTATTTCATCTGAAAAGCTCAGTTCTGAAAAACCATACTGCTCCTACCTTGTATGTTACAACCGTGAAGGGATTGTTTTCGATGTTTTGGCTTGGATGTAGACCTTGCCCTTACCTTTGGCTGAGATTGATTTGATATTTCCTGGATACTTTAACGCACCATTTCCATGAAATTTGCTTCTATGTGTATATAAAATGTTGTAAAGTTTGTTTAACTATTGCATAAATTCAACAAGTTCTCTATACTACGTTCAGAGACTGACAGCGAGCGCATGAATCAAATATTGACCATATATGTCCTGAGTGAGCCATGTCTTCATTGCTACCAACCTCCTGTTCGCTCATTTGGTTACACATTGTTTTAATTATTGATCAGTTCAAAACGGAAATGGAATTGATAAGAGTTAGAAAGAGAAGCTTGATAGGCCATGGAATCAACTGGTGACTAGTTTTTTTTAAAGCTTTGCCCTCTTCATTAATTAAGCAAGAGTGTACAAGAAAAGTAAATATAAAGTACAACATGTTTCTACTCTTAACCGAAGGCAGAGCATCTTTGTTTTTGAAGACCCGGACGTTGCGCTTGTTCCATATTTCCCAAAAAGCGAGAAGTGTGATAGACACCAAATCTTTACGCTTCATCATAGTGGTCCAGCGGGGATGGATGGATTGCGCCCGACCAAGTTTGAGGGTCCATGAAGTGAAGGCCAAGCCACTCTTTGACGAGGCACCATAATCTTCTAGTGTATCTACAATGAACAAAGAGGTGGTCGGATGATTCCGGGACTTGTTTGGAAATGGGGCAAGCACCACAATTTGGCCAACCTCTTTTCACAAGGTGGTCGGCGGTCCAAAGCATATTTTGAATGGAAAGCCAAGCGAAGAACTTAATCTTTGGAGGGGGCCAAATTTTCCAAACCGACGAACCAATGGGGGAGGAGGTGGCTCCAAAGAATTGTGCCATGTAAGCGGATTCAGCCAAATATTGGCCATTTTCGAAGAGATGCCAAGTGATATCATCAATAATGTCCGGTTGAAGGTTTATCTCTCTTAGTCGCATCCAAAGCGAAATGTATTGACTTATATGCTCCATAGAGAATTCCACGTTCATGTTAATCTTTGCAATGCATCCATTATTATGTAGAGCTTGCTTGATCGTTCCATTTCTTCCTAATGGAGATCATGTGTGCGATAGGAGTGACGCATTTTGGTTTTTGGCCATCAAGCCACGGTGCCTCCTAAAAGGGAGTTTTTTCACCATTGCCCACCGAAATCTGAGCCTCGGTGACTAGTTTTCAAATATACGAAACATGTCTAGATCAGTCCCTGATTGTGTCAAACTTGCAAAAACTGCAATTCGGTATGTGGAAGTACTCCAAAATAGACACAAGTTCAGTATGACAGAATAAGTCCTGCACCATGAATCACCTGAATGTCAATAATGTAGTGCACCATTTGTAAGGCTCCGACGACGCCTAATATTTTGTTTTATCCATAAAGTTTTACTGTGAGAGCCTCCCCAATAATTTTCAGCTTAAAAGAGTGCACACCAGGGTACATGTTATTACAAAGACCATTGAGTGAAGGCACTGGGTTATAAACTGGACGTTTTATTAGATGAACCTTCTTTAGACTAATAGTAGTCTCGGAGATGAAACTAACTACTGCTACATCCCGTAGTATTGTGAGCTGTTTGCAGAGCTGGACCTGTTGTGTCACCGGAGTGAGACTGAACACTTGCATTAGCTCTTGTGCCTAGAAAAGATTGCGTGTCCCCGCCATTTTCTAGAGGAACATGGCACATCTCTGCAGGAGGTTACGTTGTTCATCTCTTCCTCAAAGAAAGTGCACTTTACGTCCCTAAACTCTTAAAAAAGTTCACTTTTCATCCTAAAAATTCTGTTTGGTGGAAAACAAACCTTGAACTCTTGAAAATGTTCAATCCAGTTCGACTTGGAAAAAAAATGATGTGGACTCCCACGTGGTTACCCTCTCGAAGCTGGCTGGCTAGCCGCGCCTTCCAGCTTGAGGGGGAGTTGGTTATTTTAGATGCTTCCCTCTCATTTTTTTTTAGATGTATCTTCTCCATCAGAACTATTGCAATCAAGCTAATAAGTAGTATCGAAAAACGGACGTTAAGCCCAACAGAATCACGTACCATGAACCATGATGCTCTCGTTAGTCTTGATTTATTGATTTGTTGTGTTCACCGTGAAATATATTATTAAAATAAGTGATAAAAGATGTGTAACTAACGAACTCACCTAACATAACGTTTTGGATTTTGTCCAAGTGAATCTCATTGTTGTAGAATTGGCAGCCATTCAACGCTAAAGGAAAACTACTACTAGGACGAGAATGAAGGACTCTAGAAAGTGAGCCATTTGGAACGAAGTCACATTTGAGTAGTGACACTTCAGTTATGAGGTAGCATGACCCTCAAACAATTTGATTTTTTTGCTACTTTAAACATTTGAGTATTCAATTTAGTCTAGTATAACATCTTAACAATAACACACCATGCTTTGTGTGTGTTGGGAGGGGGGCACATGCCCCCATGGTCCAACCAAGCCATTCACAAACAAAATTACTAATTTACACAAATTTTATTATGTTCAATATAGTGCAGTCTAACTTATAAGTAAATTAAACACCATCTCTATGGTTTGTAACTAATGTTATTCAAATATGGACCAGCAAAATCCTATATCTGCCTCTACTAGGTAGCATTTGAAAAGGTTTAAGATATTTTGATGGTTAGTCCGTGAAAGGATAACAACCTCACTAGTAAATTGTATACCATGCCATGGCCAACAATACGTGTATCACTAGAGTTATTTGTTGCCTTTTCTAACTCTTCCAAAGTGAAAATCTTTGTCCTTTCACCAGCGACTTCATACGAGTGATATCAGTTTTGTAGGAGAAGACTTGGTTCTCTCTAAAATGCTTCTTCCCCAACTGCTTTTGGGTGCATCTTCTCCATCTACGGTTGAAAAAATTGCAATGAAGCCAATAAGTACTATCACAAAGCCAGCGGTAAGCCCAATAACAATTCCTAAAATGAGCCATGATGCTCTTATTAGTCTTCATTTCCTTATTTGTCTTGTTCACAGTGAAATACTCTCTCCACCCCATAATATAAGATGTTATTACAACCAACAACATCATATGTACTATAGCCTATAGGACGGAGGGAGTATATGCCTAAGAGAAGGCATAGAAGATATGTGAGGACCCCACTCACCTAACAGGATATTTGGGGTTTGACAGGTTTAGGTTGCGGTAAACTTGGTCAAACGAAACGGGCAACTTGGTAGTAAACGCTGGCTATTATGTGCAGTTTATGATACATACAATAACTGAAACTTGTTCAATCCATCCCTCCAGGAACCGTGAAAATGAGTAATACTACGAAAAAACAACTCTGATAATCCATCTTGCCTACATAATCTGTCCGGCATGATGGGTTTCGAAGAAACCCCCAATGGCAATTACAATGCCAATTAATAGGCGCTCTAAATATCATTGTTATTGCAGTCTTTGCTCCCCCAATTGGAGTCATTACCAAATTAAGACCACACCAACAAAACTGCCACGCATCCTCCACAATATATACACGCTTCTTCTCTGACTGATGGTTTCCGATCAAGAAACATAGCTCACATGGAAGAAGAAATAGATGAAATGACTGCCCTTTCCCTTGGTATTGGAGCTACTAGCAAGCACTCCCAATCTAAGAGAGGTGCTAGCTCCAACCAAAAATCACCTGTACAATTTAGTGTCCTGTTGCCAGATCAAGGTGAAGATGAAAACAGCGATGGCAATACGAGGAAGAAGCTACGGCTTACCGATGAACAAGTTATGGTACTCGAAGGTGTCTACAGAGAACATTGCACTCTTGATACAGTAAGTTCATGTCAAAAACATTCCCTAGTATTGTAAGGCATTAGAACTCCCATGTTCTTATCATAGAAAAGTTTAGATCATGGTCACAAAAATCAATTTAGTCTATGAAGCAAGGGCTGGCGAAGAATCTGAACATAAAACCACGCCAAGTCGAAGTCTGGTTTCAGAACAGAAGAGCCAGGTACTTGTATTTGCAGCTCACAATTTTCTATTTATCAGGTTGTTTTTAGTACTATTAGTAGTTTTCTGATAGTTGATTTTGCCCATTTTTTAGGAGCAAGCAGAAGCAGACGACAACAGATTGTGAGTATCTGAAGAGAAAATCTGAAAGGCTAATCAGGGAGAACCAGAAGCTGGAGATGGAGCTCCAAGAACTGACGAGTATTTCTCAGCGTGGCTGTACTAAAAATGGCCTGAACTTAGTTGCTGTGTGCTCATTGTGCAACAAGATTTTCAGAGACCACCATGGTCACATGAAATTGTAAAGGAGTATATAAGGATATACATCGGTATCTAACAATTGAAACAACCAGGATTTTCTTCAGGTTTTTTACAAAAGATACTACTGTGAAGTGCAAATAATGGGGAAAGCCCTCTTTCCTTATGGAATAAAAAGTGACACGTCCATCTAAAATAGTACTACCATTTTTCATATCTATATATATTTTAGTGTATAAGTACATGCTTCAGGAATCCTAATTTTCTTAGAAAACAATGACATGTTTGAAAAAGAGAGAATGTGTAGGAAACTTATGATGCCGGAATTTTTCATACTCACTCCTTTCCGCAAGATAAGATCGGTATACAAGGGTTTCATCGGCAGTTACTCGGTTAAAGTTTATGTAATATAACATCTCTGCTGAAACTGGTTAAATTTTACAATATAGTTCTCTGGTTGGTAGTTAATTGGAACTACTAATTAGCACCGTTGGGCCCCCTGTTGATGAAGGCCCCTTCGCGGACTGGTGGGGGTTGGTGGTGCAGTCCACCCCAGGTACGATGCGCAAAGGAACCTCGTCAGTGATCATGCTCACGGCGTGGTGGATTTGGAAGCAAAGAAACGCGGTCGTCTTCAACAACGAGAACCCCTCGGTGCCCTCCCTAGTCGACACGATCAGGGCTGAGGCCAAGTTGTGGGCGGAGGCCGGGGCCCGGGGGTTGCGCTAGATACTCCCTTAGTCTAGCCTGGGTTGAGTTGTATGGTGCGGGTGTTGGTCCTTTCATGGACTTGTAAACTATACCTCCTTTTTCTATCAATGTATCGAAACGCAAAGCTTTTTGCGTTTTCGCGAAAATGTTTTGGCGTTCCTAGTCATGCCTTAGGGTTCGATGAATCTCGTCAACAAATCTTGGATTATTATTATACATCATTTCTGAGGTCGAAGCTCTCCAAAACACCTTGCGGCATATAATCATCTTTGTGTCACAATAAGTTAAGTAACTGACCCCCACCTAATTAGACAAAATTTTCATCCTCTGGCAAATTCCAAATATCGTGGAGGGTGAACCGGCCATGTATACAAGTCGTAATTTGTACGGTTACAAGAGCATGAGCTTTGAATTGTCCAACTTCGATCGTTTTCGACGAAAGGTACTAATAAGAAAATAAGAGTGTGAGCCGTATTCTTCTGATACTAGCAGCCAGAGAATGCCAGTCTTATTGCCAGATTTTTGAACAGTTCGTCTATAGGTCGTTTGTTGATAGCTTGCCCGGTCTTTCTTCCCCCGTTGCCCGGTCTCCACTTGGAAACAAAGATTCCTCCAAGTCAGTCAAGGCGAGAGTGAAGCTTTGTAGCACTACCGGAAATACACATACTGGAAGTACACATACTCCCACAAGTGTTGGATATTTAAACTGGCACCCAAGAGCATGCGCTTCAGGATGAAAATAGAGTAAAAGTCTTACTTAGCTAGTTTGGAGAACTGTATTTTGATTTACATTTTTTTGTAATTACGTTTAAATTGCTTTCGTTTGAGACTCTGTGATTGATCGGCTGCGTGCATCCTAGCTCACTACAGGAAACGTTGACTACGCCGAGGGCGGGCAGCCGTCGGCACAGCCAGAAAAAGCCGTTGGCACAGGATGTGCCGACGGTAACCGTCGGCGTATCGCCCTCGGCGCAGAACCTGGTCGGCACAGGACCACGGCCGTCGGCACAGGAGCTCCCCCTCGGCGTATCATCCTCCTAGCGGGACCCGCGTGTCAGGCGATGGCGTCGACGGTAACGGCCGCGTGCGCCGATACGCCGACGGCCTGGCCGTCGGCACAGCCCAGCCTAGGCAACTCCATCGGTCCGCCACGTGTGTGTCTACGCCGACGGCCTAGCCGTCGGCACAGTCGCCAGCTACGCCGAGGGGCCACACTGTCGGCACAGGCAGCCCCGGAGGCGCCACGTCGCCAGCTACGCCGACGGCATAGCCGTCGGCACAGCCTTGCCATATGGCACAGCATCAGGGCTGTGCCGACGGCTATGCCGTCGGCGTAGCGTCTTTAATTTTTTTTCTGTTTCCATTTCTAATTCAATTTGAACATCCAAAATTCACGCAAAATAATTTAATTGCATTGCAATATCAGCAAAATAATTTGAGCATCCAAACAAATAACCATGCCATTGCAATATCCATCGTCATCCAAACAACAACATGATCATCCACAAAATATATTTGTTACACATACAAACTCATCACAAGTGCATACACATAGAAGATATGACAAGTGCATCCACTAGCTCTAGCTCTAACCATGTCCATGCTCATGATCCGAAACTCGCTGTATGTGTTGGTGTGTCAAGGAGCCCGAGGCTTCCCGTTCCGAGCTCAGGAGACGCTCGCAGTTGTCGGGCCATCGGGGAAGTAGAACCACTAGCAGAACCGCCATCGGGTGCCATGATACGAAGTTGTGCATCAGCACGCGACGGACTAGGCGAGGCCGAGGCACGACCAAAGGGTCCAACATTCCTGGAGCATCCTGAGCCCTACATGTTTGAGCAAAAACTTAGCAACTTGCGAGGCATATGAAAGCGGTAACAACTGGTTTGCCAAAGAACTTACCGGGGTCCCTCCGTAGTATGTGGCAGCGAAATCCTCCCTCGATATGCAGCGAGGTGGCATCCCAGGATCAGGTGGCTGGTCACCTTCCACCGGAACCCGTTGTCCAGTGATAAAGTAGTGATTCATCGCCTACAAGATAGTTATATGTCAGTCGTTGCAGGAACACAGGTTCAAACTAGAGGAAGTGGGACTTATCATCATTTGCAAAAGTAAAGTTTGAAACTTACAGCCGTCACTTTCCTAGTGTACCCATCGCACTCTGCCCTCAGCGCAATCCATGCATCATACTCCTTGCTATAATCTGTCTGAAGGGCTTTGTAGGCATCATCAAAATCACGCTACAATTACAAAAATAACGAATCTCGTCAGCTTAGCCATTTAGGATCAAATTGGGGAAATAAGATGGAAATGAGAAACACTCACATCGGCGGTGGAGGCAGCAGGCCGAGGACGAGGTGCGATAGAGGGGTGATCGGGGGTGAGGTTAGCCTTGACTCGTGTGAGGGTCATGGTAGGCTGGACCACCTGTTGGAGATATGCCCTAGAGGCAATAATAAATGTAGTTATTATTATATCTTTGTGTTTATGATAAATGTTTACATTCATGCTATAATAGTATTAACAAGGAAACATTAATACTTGTGTGATTTGTAAACTTAATTTGAAGTCCCTAGTAAAGCCTCTATATAATACTAGCTTGTTGGTTAATAGATGATTGTGGTTTCCCTATCATGAACATTGAGATGTTATTAACAACAAGATCATATCGTTAGGAGAATGATATGGTGGACATACTCCTATAGATAAGCGTAGCATAAAGATCAAGTCACTTTAATAGTTCAATTGCTATATGCTTTCTGATACATAGTAACCTAATTCCTTCGACCATGAGATCATGCATATCACCTTTACCGGATGGATGCTTTGATGACATCAAACACCACACCGTAACTGGGTGGCTATAAAGGTGGCATTGAGTGTTCAGAAAGTATTGGTTGAAACACATGGATCAAGAGTGGGATTTGTCCATCCATATGACGGATAGATATACTCCGGGCCCTCTCGGTGAAATGTCATCCAATTAGCTTGCAAGCATGTGACTGGCTCACAAGGGATCACATATCACGGGAACGAGAAAAGAGTACTTATCGGTAACGAGGTTGAACTAGGTATGCAGAGATACCGACGATCATAACCTCGGATAAGTAAACTATCGTGAGACAAAGGGAAATTGGTATCGTATGTAAGTGGTTCATTTGATCGCAAAGTAATCGTAGAAATATGTGGGAGCCATATGAATTTCCAGATTCCTCTATTGGTTATTGATCAGAGAAGTGTCTCGATCATGTCCGCATAATTCACGAACCGTAGGGAGACACACTTAAGGATTCGACGTTGTTTGAGTAGTTATGGAATGATGAGAAAGAGTCCGAATGTTGTTCGGAGTCTCGAATGAGATTCGGGATATCACGAGGAGATCCGGAATGGTCCGGAGAATAAGATTCATATAAGGAAAGTCCCGTTTCGGAGTTGGAGAATGATTCCGGTGTTTTCATCGGGAATGTTCTAGAAGGTTCCGGAATGTTCGGCACTCCGGGGGGGAAGGGGTACATGAATGTGTCATTACAAGTTGGAATGATTGCATCATGTACTAGGTGTCATCGCTGTCCAAAATAAAGGGTTTATTCAAATCCTAGTTTGAAAAGTCAAACGACAGTTTTTGGAAAGAGGAGGAGGAGTGGGAAACCGAGTTGGGGAGGGTTTCCCTCCTCCAACCGGCGGCGCACCACCCAAGCCGAGTTGGGGAGGGACTGCCCTCCCTCCCCTTGGCCGGCCGGCCCCTCCACCTATATAAGGAGGGGCAGGGCTCCCTCCTAGCACACAAGATCCTCTCCTCTAAAACCCTAGCTTGGCGCCACCACCTCCTGCAGCTGCCGCCGCCTCCTAGGGTTGCCCTAGCCGCCGACTTGGGCTGCCCCAAGCCCTAGCCGCCGGCTATAGCACCTCCTCCTTGGTGTGTCTAAACCCTAGATCGCCGAGGAGCTCTCTCATAGTCCACCATACTCGCTCCGGCTTAAGGCGAAGCCCTGCGAGATCTCCCCTCTACTTCCGGTACCACGCCGTTGTGCTGCCGGAATCGCGAGGAGAGTGCTACAACCTCCGCTGCCTGCTGGAACAAGGGAGAGGAAGGTCTTCGTCGAGTACCGAACGTGTGACCGACTGCGGGAGCGCTGCCGGAACGCAGCGCCGGAAGGATCGTCTACGCGATCTTGAGATCGGGAAGAGTACGACTACATCACCCACGAGAATCCGCTCTCGTTAAACACTTTGGAATCTTCGAGGGTGAGTTATTCTATCGACTCGTTGCTACAATCTAGTAGATATATATTGGCTTGTTTGTTTGTATGCGGTAGAAAATTTTTGTTTTCCATGCTACGAAACCCCTACAGTGGTATCAGAGCCGTGTCTATATGTAGATCTGTTGCACGAGTAGAACACAATGGTCATTGTGGGCGTTGATGCTTTTATTGTCGATTGCTTCTTGTGTACTTTGCATCTTGCGGTATGTTGGGATGAAGCGGCCCGGGCTAACCTTACATGACATCGTTCATGAGACTTGCTCCATGCTTGACATGCAACTTGTATTGCATAAGTGGCTTTGCGGGTGCCTGTTTCTCCTAGCATAGTTAAGATCCAATTTACAACGGGTGATTAACAATACTAATATCAATGTTGTGATTCTTGTTCGTAAGTTAGAATGACACTTATTGAAAGCCCCAAACCACGTAAAATATGCAAAGAAAGTAGAGGCGTCTAACTTTGTTTTGCAGGGGTGTGCAGTGATGTGATATGGCCATGATTGTGATTATATTTGATGTATGCAATGTTCCTTATTGTAAGTTGGCAACCGGCAGGAGCCATATGGTTGTCTTTAATTTATGTTAAGACCCGCGTGTCTATTCAAAGTAGTTGTAATAGTTGAAGCCGGTGGATGACAACCATGGAGAAGCGTCATTGACCTTGATGCAATACCGGTGATGATGGAGATCATGTTCGTGCTAGAAAGATGGAGATCGGAAGCACAAAGAAGAAAGGCCATATCATATCACATATTATGAATTGCATGTGATGTTAATCCTTTATGCATCTTGTATTGCTTGGTAGACGACGGTAGCATTATAAGATGATCCCTCATGCACATGAATTTCAAGTCATAAAGTGTTCACCCTTAGTTAGCACCGTTGCTAAAGCTTGTTGTTTCGAAGCACCACATGATGATCGGGTGTGTTAGATTCCGCAAGTGTATACAACGTGAGCAAGCCAGATTTGCTCATGCGGAAACTAAGGTTTGATCTTGACGAGCCTAGCATGTACAGACATGGTCTCGGAACACGGATCACCGAAAGGTAAAGCATGAATCATATAGTAGATATGATGAACATGTTGATTGTTCGCCATTGAAACTATGTCAACTCTCGTGATGATCGGTGTTGATGTGGTGGATTTGGTTCGTGTGATCACAAAACAATGTGAGGGATATTGTTTTGAGTGGGAGTTCACCTAGATTAATTTTATTATTAATATTGAACTCAATTTGTCATAAACTTAGTCTAAACTATTGCAAATATGTTGTAGATCAATGGCAGCCCCTACCATCAATTTTAATGTGTTCCTAGAGAAAGAAAAGTTGAAAAACAATGGAAGCAACTTCGCGGATTGGTTCCGCAATTTGAGGATTGTCCTCACAGCTGGTAATTTGACCTATGTGCTGGATGCACCGCTGGGTGACCCACCTGCAGCTGATGCTTCTGATGAAGTAAAGAATGTTTACCTCACTCGGAAGACTCAGTACTCCACAGTTCAGTGTGCTATCTTGTATGGTTTAGAATCGGAGCTTCAGAAAAGGTTTGAGAATTCAGACCCATATGATATTGTCGAGGATCTCAAATTGATCTTTGAGACTCATGCGGCAATTGAAAGCTATGAGGCTTCTGAAAAGTTCTTTAACTGCAAGATGGAAGAGGGCAGCTCCGTCAGTGAGCATGTGCTTAAGATGTTGTGGCACACAAACAAACTTCAAAGCTTGGGTATAGTGATTCCTAATGCTTTGGGGATTTACCGTGTCCTCCAATCACTACCTCCAAGTTACAAGAACTTTGTGATGAACTACAACATGCAGAACATGAACAAGACGTTGCCAGAACTCTTTGCCATGTTAAAGTCTGCAGAAGTGGAGATCAAGAAAGAGCACCAAGTGTTGTTGGTCAATAAGACCACCAAATTCAAGAAAGGCAAGTCTAAGCAGAAGGGACACTTCAAGAAGGGTGGTAAGAAAGTTACCACGCCGACAAAGAAGACCAAGGCTGGACCTAAGCCTGATACTAAGTGCTTTTACTGCAAGGGAGAAGGTCACTGGAAGCGGAATTGCCCAAAGTACTTGGCGGATTTGAAGAACGGCAACATCAAGAAGAAAGGTATATCTGATATACATGTTATTGATGTGTATCTCACTAGTACTCGTAGTAGTGCCTGGGTATTTGATACTGGTTCGGTTGCTCATATTTGTAACTCGAAACAGGTGCTGCAGAATAAACGGAAGCTAGCGAAGAACGAGGTGACGATGCGCGTGGGAAACAGATCAAAGGTTGATGTGATCGCGGTCGGCACGCTACCCCTTCATCTACCATCGGGATTAGTTTTATACTTAAATAATTGTTATTTGGTGCCTGCGTTGAGCATGAACATTATATCGGGATCTTGTTTATTGCGAGACGGTTACTTGTTTAAGTCCGAGAATAATGGTTGTTCGATTTATATGAGTAATATGTTTTATGCACATGCACCTTTGATAGATGGTCTATTCTTGTTGAATCTTGATAGTGGAAATACACATATTAATAACATTGAGGCTAAACGTTTGAAATCGAGCGATAATTCGACCTATATGTGGCACTGTCGTCTTGGTCACATTGGAGTGAAGCGTATGAAGAAAATCCATTCCGATGGACTTCTTGAATCACTTGATTTCGAATCACTTGAAAGATGCGAAGCATGTCTGATGGGTAAAATGACTAAGACTCCATTTTCTGGTATGATGGAGCGAGCTACAGACTTATTGGAAATCATACATACCGATGTGTGTGGTCCAATGAGTGTAGCATCGCGCGGTGGTTATCACTATGTTCTTACCTTCACGGATGACTTGAGTAGATATGGGTATATCTATTTCATGAAACATAAGTCCGAAACTTTCGAGAAGTTTAAGGAATTTTAAAGTGAGGTTGAGAATCAACGTAACAAGAAGATTAAATTTATACGTTCTGATCGTGGAGGTGAATATCTAAGTTACGAGTTTGACGAGCATTTGAAGAAATGCAGAATACTTTCACAGTTGACACCGCCGGGAACACCACAGCGTAATGGTGTGTCCGAACGTCGTAATCGAACTCTCTTAGATATGGTTCGTTCTATGATGTCACTTACAGATTTACCGCTATCATTTTGGGGTTATGCATTAGAAACAGCCGCATTCACTTTAAATAGGGCACCGTCTAAATCCGTTGAAACGACACCGTATGAATTATGGTTTGGGAAGAAACCTAAATTGTCGTTCCTTAAATTTTGGGGTTGCGAAGCCTATGTAAAGAAGTTACAGCCGGACAAGCTTAAACCCAAAGCGGAAAAATGCGTCTTCATAGGATACCCGAAGGAAACTATTGGGTATACCTTCTATCACAGATTCGAAGGCAAAATCTTCGTTGCTAAGAATGGATCCTTTCTAGAGAAGGAATTTCTCTCGAAAGAAGTGACTGGAAGGAAAGTAGAACTCGACGAGGTTGTCGAACCTTCTCTCGAAATTGCGAGTAGCGCAACACCGGAAGAAGTTCCTGTGGTGCCTGCACCAATAAGAGAGGAAGCTAATGATGATGATCATGAAACTTCGGTTGAAGTTGCTACAGATCCTCGCAGGTCAACCAGAACTCGTACCACTCCAGATTGGTATGATCCCGTTATGAGTGTCATGTTGGTGGACAACATCGATGACCCTGAGACATATGAGGAAGCGATGATGAGCCCAGATTCCAATAAATGGCAAGAAGCCATGAAATCCGAGATTGGATCCATGTACGAAAACCAAGTATGGACTTTGGTGGACTTACCGGATGGCCGGAAGGCTGTCGAGAACAAATGGATTTTCAAGAAGAAAACAGATGCTGATGGTAATGTTACTGTCTATAAAGCTCGACTTGTCGCAAAAGGGTTTCGACAAATTCAAGGAGTTGACTACGATGAGACTTTCTCACCAGTAGCGAAGCTAAAATCTGTGAGGATTATGTTAGCAATCGCTGCATATTATGATTATGAGATATGGCAGATGGATGTCAAAACAGCATTCCTCAATGGAGACATTGATGAAGAGTTGTATATGATGCAACCCAAAGGTTTTGTCGATCCTAAAGATGCTAACAAGGTATGCAAACTTCAACGGTCCATCTATGGATTGAAGCAAGCATCCCGGAGTTGGAATCAACGTTTTGATAAGGTGATCAAAATTTTTGGTTTTATACAAACTTATGGAGAAGCTTGTATTTACAAGAAAGTGAGTGGGAGCTCTGTAGAATTCTTAATACTATATGTAGATGACATATTGTTGATTGGGAATGATGTAGACCTTCTTAATAGTGTCAAGGAATATTTGAATAATAGTTTTTCAATGAAGGATCTTGGCGAAGCAGCTTACATATTAGGCATAAAGATTTATAGAGATAGATCAAAACGCCAAATATCATTGTCACAAAGTACATATTTGGACAAGGTTCTAAAGAGGTCTGGAATGGAAGATAGCAAGAAAGGGTTCTTGCCCATGTTGCCCAATACAACCTTGAGTAAAACTCAAAGTCCGACATCGGCAGAAGATAGAAAAAGGATGAGTAAGACTCCCTATGCCTCAGCCATAGGATCTCTAATGTATGCCATGCTATGTACTAGACCCGACATTGCATATGCTGTTAGTTTAACTAGCAGATATCAAAGTGATCCAGGAGTGGATCATTGTACAGCGGTCAAAAACATCCTTAAGTACTTGAGAAGAACTAAGGATATGGTTCTTTCTTATGGAGGTGATGAACATCTCGTTGTTAATGGTTACACCGATGCTAGTTGGAACACCGATCCGGATGATTCTAAATCACAATCTGGATACATATTTATTTTGAATGGTGCAGCAGTTAGCTGGAGGAGTGGAAAGCAAAGCGTTGTGGCGAGATCTTCAACTGAATCGGAATACATGGCTGCTTCGGAGGCTTCACAAGAAGCGATATGGATGAAAGAGTTCATCACAGAGCTGGGTGTGGTTCCTAGTGCGCTGGACCCAATGTCTATCTACTGTGATAACATGGGCGCCATAGCCAATGCGCAAGAACCAAGGTCACACAAGAAGCTGAAGCACATCAAGCTACGTTTTCACGCTATTCGAGAACATATCCAAGATGGGGATATAAAGATTTGCAAAGTACACACAGATCTGAATGTGGCGGATCCGTTGACTAAACCTCTCCCGAGGGCAAAACATGACCAGCACCAAACTGCCATGGGTGTTCGGTATATTACCATGTAATCTAGATTAGATGACTCTAGTGCAAGTGGGAGACTGTTGGAGATATGCCCTAGAGGCAATAATAAATGTAGTTATTATTATATCTTTGTGTTTATGATAAATGTTTACATTCATGCTATAATAGTATTAACAAGGAAACATTAATACTTGTGTGATTTGTAAACTTAATTTGAAGTCCCTAGTAAAGCCTCTATATAATACTAGCTTGTTGGTTAATAGATGATTGTGGTTTCCCTATCATGAACATTGAGATGTTATTAACAACAAGATCATATCGTTAGGAGAATGATATGGTGGACATACTCCTATAGATAAGCGTAGCATAAAGATCAAGTCACTTTAATAGTTCAATTGCTATATGCTTTCTGATACATAGTAACCTAATTCCTTCGACCATGAGATCATGCATATCACCTTTACATGATGGATGCTTTGATGACATCAAACACCACACCATAACTGGGTGGCTATAAAGGTGGCATTGAGTGTTCAGAAAGTATTGGTTGAAACACATGGATCAAGAGTGGGATTTGTCCATCCATATGACGGATAGATATACTCTGGGCCCTCTCGGTGAAATGTCATCCAGTTAGCTTGAAAGCATGTGACTGACTCACAAGGGATCACATATCACGGGAACGAGAAAAGAGTACTTATCGGTAACGAGGTTGAACTAGGTATGCAGAGATACCGACGATCATAACCTCGGATAAGTAAACTATCGTGAGACAAAGGGAAATTGGTATCGTATGTAAGTGGTTCATTCGATCGCAAAGTAATTGCAGAAATATGTGGGAGCCATATGAATTTCCAGATTCCTCTATTGGTTATTGATCGGAGAAGTGTCTCGATCATGTCCGCATAATTCACGAACCGTAGGGAGACACACTTAAGGATTCGACGTTGTTTGAGTAGTTATGGAATGATGAGAAAGAGTCCGAATGTTGTTCAGAGTCTCGAATGAGATTCGGGATATCACGAGGAGATCTGGAATGGTCCGGAGAATAAGATTCATATAAGGAAAGTCCCGTTTCGGAGTTGGAGAATGATTCCGGTGTTTTCATCGGGAATGTTCTAGAAGGTTCCGGAATGTCCGGCACTCTGGGGGGGAAGGGGTACATGAATGTGTCATTACAAGTTGGAATGATTGCATCATGTACTAGGTGTCATCGCTGTCCAAAATAAAGGGTTTATTCAAATCCTAGTTTGAAAAGTCAAACGGCAGTTTTTGGAAAGAGGAGGAGGAGTGGGAAACCGAGTTGGGGAGGGTTTCCCTCCTCCAACCGGCGGCGCACCACCCAAGCCGAGTTGGGGAGGGAATCCCCTCCCTCCCCTTGGCCGGCCGGCCCCTCCACCTATATAAGGAGGGGCAGGGCTCCCTCCTAGCACACAAGATCCTCTCCTCCAAAACCCTAGCTTGGCGCCACCACCTCCTGCAGCTGCCGCCGCCTCCTAGGGTTGCCCTAGCCGCCGACTTGGGCTACCCCAAGCCCTAGCCGCCGGCTATAGCACCTCCTCCTTGGTGTGTCTAAACCCTAGATCGCCGAGGAGCTCTCTCATAGTCCACCATACTCGCTCCGGCTTAAGGCGAAGCCCTGCGAGATCTCCCCTCTACTTCCGGTACCACGCCATTGTGCTGCCGGAATCGCGAGGAGAGTGCTACAACCTCCGCTGCCTGCTGGAACAAGGGAGAGGAAGGTCTTCGTCGAGTACCGAACGTGTGACCGACTGCGGGAGCGCTGCCGGAACGCAGCGCCGGAAGGATCGTCTACGCGATCTTGAGATCGGGAAGAGTACGACTACATCACCCACGAGAATCCGCTCTCGTTAAACACTTTGGAATCTTCGAGGGTGAGTTATTCTATCGACTCGTTGCTACAATCTAGTAGATAGATCTTGGCTTGTTTGTTTGTATGCGGTAGAATTTTTTTGTTTTCCATGCTACGAAACCCCTACACCACCCCATCAAGAATGTTGAAACGGCCATGTGGCTTGCCGTGGCTCGCCATGATCAAGGCAGTCTCATCGACCTCATGGTGCATGGGCTCATCCACCTCCGGATGCAAACCCTTGAGCTTCTCGTAGTAGGTGTTGAGATTCTCCTTGGCGTTACCGAAGTACTGGGGAAGCTGAGGCTGAGGCTGCTCTAGGTCGGGCTTCTTAGTCTTCATCTTCTCCCACACGACCAGGTCGGTAATAGGGCTATTAACCTCCCCCTCCATCTCCTCCTGCATCGGCAAAGAAATGTTAATTATGTGTGTCAACTAATAACATTATGGGAAATAAATGAAGGTTGTTCCATGTATATATATACCAAGTGCTTCTTGAAGAGACCATGGTTGCGGCTTCCCGCGCTGTGTGTTCCCATGCTGCCGCGGTTTTTCTTGTTCCGCTTGCTCACGGCCTCAAAATCAGGATCTTCCCCGATCCACCTACTAGCCAGAACCTCAAAAGCGTCTTCTTTGTGTTCACACCATATTGGCATAACCTGAAACCACAATACTCATTTCACTAACAGATAATGCAATACCAACTTAGGATCTATGGACCTTCTCATTGACAATTTACTTACCGTCATGAAATCAGCCACCGACATCTTTGGCTTGTGACCCCGGGCAATCTCATCCTTCCGTATCTTAAGGCCATGCTCAGCTTGAAAGTGATTGATCAACGTATTCTTGGTGTTGTACCATTGCTGTGTTGTCAACTTCCGACAAGCCTCAAGCAAAGTCGCATTCGCCGCCTCCTGATGCTCCGGTGTCACCTGATAGAAGACCTTCAATCATGCAAAAAATTATGGGAGTCATGAGATAGCACGATGGTGAGCAAAACAAATTATGGGAGTCACAAGCCAAAGTATGCCTTACCCAAAAGCTGCTAATCACAGCATCAGCAGCACTCTCGAAGCCCGGGCAATCCGTGGAGGCCTCATAGTCCGCCCAAAACCAGGCTAGCTTCCTTCGGCCGTTGGGGACTGTAGTGTACAAGCCCGGCCAATACTTCCTGATCAAAGATCCAAGCACGCTATTAGGGTGGCGAACCCCCGCCGGTTTTAACCAGTTGCTGCACAATAAACAAACATTAGTACATGCCAAATTGTTATGACCAAAAACATGAGTTAGTCACTTACTATTTGCCTTAGGGCTCAATCATAGGTCTCTCTTATGGGCGAGGCTCCTTCTTAGGGACACGAGCCTCCCCACGAATCGAAAAATTCTTCGGTGGCGCCTCACCCTCCGGCGGCGTCTCACCCTCCGCCTCCCCATCCGACATCCCCCCAACTCCTCGTCCGACTCTGACTGTGAAGCCATGGTGCCAGAAGCAGAGGGTAAGTCAGACAAACGGGCAACACGCCGCGGGGGAGACGAGTCTGGATCCTCTGAATCGAGTCCTGCACCTGCATTGATAAAGAGTAACCAATTTAGCATGAAGACATAAAAAATATAAACGTAATTCATAAACAACGGGGGAGATGAGTATGTACCCGAGGCTGCACCTCCTTGTCCTCGTGGTGCACATGGTCGTCCTCGTGGTGCACCTCCTCGTCCTCGTCCTCCTGCAGCAGGAAGTTCTCCCTGCGAGGGAGGTGGGTCCTCCAATCCCCTTCCTCGAGCTCCACCGTAGCGCGGGTGGGGACGAGGTACTCTTCTTCTTTGGGTAATCTTCTCTTGGCTTATCATCTTGAGAAGGGAGGCCGTTGATTCCTTGCTCCCCCGAGGCATTGGTCAATCACCTGCATTATAGACATGTTGAAATTAATAAGCATAAAGACATAATGCAATTAAGAAGCATGTTAAGAAATAAATACTAAGCATAAAGACATAATGCAATTAAGAAGCATCTTTAAGAAATAAATACTAAGCATAAAAACATAAAAGACCCTCACCTCTAGTCATCACTATCATAAAGTAACTTGGTTGTGGTGCATCGCGTTCTCATTTTCACTATCACTATCACGTGAGTAGTAAGGCTCGTCGCACGGTGGAGGCTCATCATTGTTGAAATTCGCCTCATGAAACTTGTTGAGCATATCAACGTCATTTAAATCCACCACTATTTCACCACGAGTTTGTGCACCGTTCTCGAGGTCCTCTTCACCCACTTGTATGTCAAAACCCCCGAAGTTCTCTTCCTCTTGATAGAAAATTCCCTCGTATGTCACAGGGTCAATGTTGAGTTAATCGTTGGCGTTGGGCCTAGGTAGCTTACCATGTGGCGATACCTGGAAGACGACTTCCCAACCCAAAAGTTCCTCTTTCTTGCATGGGTAGGGAAAGTAATAAACTTGCTTGGCTTGGTGAGCCACTATATAGACATCGGCTCCGCAATAGGTGGTTGAAGGCCTAACTTCAACTAACCCAATGAAAGGGGTACTTCTCTATCCATCGATGGGGTCGAACCAGCGGCATTTGAACACAACGAGGTTGAGTTTTATGTTCGTCTCAAACGTTAGCTCGTATACATCCTCTAATATCCCGTAGTAATCAACTCCATCGGTTCCTCCGGTGAAGACCCCAGTATTTATAGTTTTTGCATTAGGCCGATTGTTCTGGTGAAACTCTGTATGGAAGCGGTACCCATTAACATCGTACTTCTGATACCTCATGACTCTACGGATACAACCCTGTGAAACACATCGAATCTCATTCGTCATCTCAACGTTGCGATCAGCTCCCTGTAAGTCATGGATTGCAAGGTAAGAGGGATACGTGTAATAATAGGGACAAGTCACGGATTGCAAGGTAAGAGGGAAATTACTTTGGCCCTGAACCAAGCCACAAAATTTTTCTTTCCGGGGGCACCATCTTTTAGAAGAGTGTCCAGCTCCGTGACACTGGGATCCCTCGTTTCCGACCAATGTTCATCCTTGAATTGGCTAAAAGGAGTAAACACGTATTAGACCAAAATCGAGTTACTAGTTGCAATAGGTAATTTGTTCATCAGTTTACCTCATGAAACCGATAAGTTCATGCTTCATGTTCATGAGCACATAGAACATTATGCCCTCCTTTTCTTCCGGCTTCAATATGTACTCTTTTCCAGCACCAGACTTGCCACCGGGAGATTGAAAGAGTGCGATCTTGGGGGTCTTCCTCTAGCTCGTCGACATTGTACCGAGTGATCGGGTTATGCAGAGTGGGAACATCATCGGCATAGTACTTTGTCGTGACGTCTGTTATCTCCCCGATCAGAGTTGCCTCAGCTATGCATGCTTCAATCTTACTTTTGTTTCCACATTGCATTCGAATATACTTAAAATCTCTCTCAGCTATGCATGGAATACTGGTACCAAACTCTCATGAGGAAGTTTGTCTTAGATGCTCGGTCATATGTCAATGTCCCGTGGTGCCAAGAGTGGTTCAAATCATCAATAAGCGGTTGCATGTAGACACTCAAATTTTTCCCCGGGTATTCAGGCCCTGGAATTACAAGCGACAAGAATATGGTATTCCTTTGCATTAGGACTCCAGGAGGGAGATTGAGCGGAATAACAAACACAGGCCAGCAGCTGTAAGAGGCCGTCGACATACCATATGGATAGAATCCATCGGTTGCTATCGCAATTCTGACATTCCGAGCCTCACTTGCGAATGCCTCGTGTTTTGCATCGAAGTTCTTCCATGCCTTACCATCAGATGGATGTCCCATCATTTCATGTCCGTGCTCGTCATGGCATCTCTTCCCTGTCTTGTGCCACTTCATCTGTGTGGCAGTCTCCTCGGTCATGTAAAGCCGTTGGATTCTTTTTATGAATGGGAGATAACGAAGAATCTTCACGGCGACATTTGACTGTGTCATCTGACCATCATGTCCCTTTCTCTCATGATACCTAGAGGCCCCACACTTGCTGCAGTACTTGTCATCCTCAAACTGTTTCCAAAACAAAACACAGCCTCCGGTTCCTCCGGTTCACCTGGTTTCTCCGGTTCACCTAGTTCCTCCGGTTCCTCCTGTGGAGGTGGCGAATCTGGCATGTCGGCATTGCGAAAATCCTCTAGCAATTTTATAATCCCATCGTCCTCAATGCCATCAATCCATTGTCGCATCACCTCAGCTCTATCACGTTCGTACTGAGAAAAGTCGACCAAAGGCTCGTAGTCAAGCATATACCCATACTGCCAAAGGTGTTTACTCATAAAATCCTTTGTCTGACGACGAAGCCTCATGCAATGAGCGCAAGGACACCTTGGACGAACTACCTTTGAACCACGCGCTAACTCCTTCACCAGAAAATTGGTCTTCCATACCCACTCGTCTGTTCTTTCAAGCGCACTAATACGACCACTGTGCATCCAACCATTACCAGCCATCCTCTGCTTCATCGAGAGCCACAATACAAATTCAACATTTCATATTAATTAATGACATCAAACTAAATACACAAATTTTACGTTGTTATTCCATGCATACACCTAACATGTCTAATAGGAAAAGATATGTCCTAATCCCACCCGAGGATATGTAGATTGGATACGCTCTCCACGGTCAACCCCAAACCGAGACAAAATTTCGACAGCACCTCCCCGCTGTTCTCCCGATACACGTCCCGCTAAAAATGCCGAGAGAATTGTGCATCCGGAGAACAACAGGGAGGCGCCGCCGAAATCCTGTCTCGGTTCGGGGTAGACCGTGGAGAGCGTACCCAATCTACACATCCTCCGGCTGTCCAAAAATTGTGGACAATCCAAAAGAGTTACATTTTTATATATGCAATCGAATGCATATTTATTCGTGTAACCCTTTTGAACAGGAGACACCTAGGTTTCGCAACTGACTTGGTGATCTAGACATAAAATAAATACCTAGGTACATTACAAGATAGGCGCAAGATTTATACCCTCGAAGCGTGAGCGAATAGTCAAGGAAGATCGGGCAGTGGAAGGGCGAACTCTCCAACGGCGACCTCCGGGACGGCGACCTCTCCGACGGGGCTGTCCACCTAAAAGTCTACAGATTGCAAAGACAAATAAAATAAAATTAACCTATTTAGCTCACATAATTTATCTAACCTAACTAAAACTACCCTATACTACTTTAACTACCTAACTAAAACTACCCTATACTACCTTAACTACCTAAAATAGAGAAGTGTGTTGGATTTACCTGGGAGCTCCGACAAGGGAGAGCGCGAGCGGGACAAGGCAGGGGCCGGCCCGACTCGACCTGCAGGGAGCTCCGGCAACATGGCCGGTGTAGGGGCTGCGTGACCTGCAGCAGGGAGGGCCCTGGGGCACTCACGAGTCAGACAAGGCTGAGGAGGGTCAGGGACGGGGGGAGGAGGGCAGGGACGAGGGGAGGAGGATTAGGGACGGGGGGAGGAGGGCAGGGACGGGTCAGGGATGGGTCAGGGACAGGTCAGGGATGGGGGAGGAGGGCAGGGACGGGGGGAGGAGGGCAAGGACGGGGGGAGGAAGGCAGGGACGAGTCAGGGACGGGGGAGGAGGGCATGGACGAGGGGGGGCTCGGGGTGGCTCGGGGAGGAGGGCAGATGGGGTGGCTCGGGGAGGAGGGCAGAGGGGGTGGCTCGAGGCGGCGCGGGGTATGCACGGTGGCGGCGGCGGGGTGGGGGCTCGGGGGTGGACACGCGGCAGCGGGGTGGTGGCTCGAGGGTGGACGGGGTGGCTCGGGGGGAAGCGGGTCAGGGATGGCGGCGACGGCGCGGGCAGGTCGGCGACGGCGCAGGGTTGGAGACGAGCTAGGGAAGGGGGAGAGTGGGAGAAAGGGCCAGCTCGGGCGCCGGTTGGGCCGAGCTGGTCTAAGGAAAAAAAATGGGCCTACGCCGACGGCATAGCCGTCGGCACAGCCTCCTCTTTTTTTACTTTATTTGGTCCCTTTTTTATTTGCTCCTATTTAAAATATTTAATTTTATATTGGGTTCTACTTGATAGATTTAATTATATTTTGTTCCTCCCCTTTTCATTTATTTCGTATAAAATATAGACCCTAGTTTGTTCCTCCCCGTATATCTACCCCGTTGACCGGCCCCGGATGAGTGTTGACCAATATAGTTTTTTGTGTTTGTTTAGGTCTAGGTTTTGCATGTTTCAACATAGCACCACACTTCCATGCATGTGCTAGGGCCACATGCAAGTCCTTGAGGTATTCCGACGCCGCGGAGCGTGGTCTCCCGCGGAAACCTTGATCTGTGGGCATCGGATCGTCTACCCCCCTAGACGTCCCTCTGACAGGGGTAGCCCGGAGTAGCACTCTCTTTTTTTGTGTTTGTTTAGGTCATATAATGATGTAAAACCATGGTGCTTCACAAGGGGAGGGCACTATCCTACCCGGTTTCACCCGAACGGGGAGTTTCCCCCTTATATAAGTCCGGAACCTTAGCTTTAGGTTAGAGCTAGCGCACGCATGAGAAGGGGGACACATGCACCCGGGGACTAGGTTTTGCATCTTTCAACATAGCACCACACTTCCATGCATGTTCTAGGGCCACATGCAAGTCCTTGAGGTATTCCGACGCCCCGGAGCGTGGTCTCCCGCGGAACCCTGATCTATGGGCATCAGATCGTCTACCCCCCTAGACGTCCCTCTGACAGGGGTAGCCCGGAGTAGCACTCTCTTGTTTTGTGTTTGTTTAGGTCATATGATAATGTAAAACCATGGTGCTTCACAAGGGGAGGGCACTATCCTACCCGGTTTCACCCGAATGGGGAGTTTCCCCCTTATATAAGTCCGGAACCTTAGCTTTAGGTTATAGCTAGCGCACGGATGAGAAGGGGGACACATGCACCCGGTGACTAGGTTTTGCATGTTTCAACATAGCACCACACTTCCATGCATGTGATAGGGCCACATGCAAGTCCTTGAGGTATTCCGACGCCCCGGAGTGTGGTCTCCCGCGGAACCCTGATCTGTGGGCATCAGATCGTCTACCCCCCTAGACGTCCCTCTGACAGGGGTAGCCCGGAGTAGCACTCTCTTGTTTTGTGTTTGTTTAGGTCATATGATGATGTAAAACCATGGTGCTTCACAAGGGGAGGGCACTATCCTACCCGGTTTCACCCGAACGGGGAGTTTCCCCCTTATATAAGTCCGGAACCTTAGCTTTAGGTTACAGCTAGCGCACGCATGAGAAGGGGGACACATGCACCCGGTGACTAGGTTTTGCATGTTTCAACATAGAACCACACTTCCATGCATGTGCTAGGTCCACATGCAAGTCCTTGAGGTATTCCGACGCCCTGGAGCATGGTCTCCCGCGGAACCCTGATCTGTGGGCATCGGATCGTCTACCCCCCTAGACGTCCCTCTAACAGGGATAGCCCGGAGTAGCACTCTCTTGTTTTGTGTTTGTTTAGGTCATATGCTGATGTAAAACCATGGTGCTTCACAAGGGGAGGGCACTATCCTACCCGGTTTCACCCGAACGGGGAGTTTCCCCCTTATATAAGTCCGGAACCTTAGCTTTAGGTTACAGCTAGTGCACGCATGAGAAGGGGGACACATGCACCCGGTGACTAGGTTTTGCATGTTTCAACATAGCACCACACTTACATGCATGTGCTAGGGCCACATGCAAGTCCTTGAGGTATTCCGACGCCCCGGAGCGTGGTCTCCCGCGGAACCCTGATCTATGGGCATCGGATCGTCTACCCCCCTAGACGTCCCTCTAACAGGGGTAGCCCGGAGTAGAACTCTCTTGTTTTGTGTTTGTTTAGGTCATATGATGATGTAAAACCATGGTGCTTCACAAGGGGAGGGCACTATCCTACCCGGTTTCACCCGAAAGGGGAGTTTCCCCCTTATAGAAGTCCAGAACCTTAGCTTTAGGTTACAGCTAGCGCACGCATGAGAAGGGGGACACATGCACCCGGGGACTAGGTTTTGCATGTTTCAACATAGCACCACACTTCCATGCATGTGCTAGGTCCACATGCAAGTCCTTGAGGTATTCCGACGCCCCGGAGCGTGGTCTCCCGCGGAACCCTGATCTGTGGGCATCAGATCGTCTACCCCCTAGACGTCCCTCTGACAGGGGTAGCCCGGAGTAGCACTCTCTTGTTTTGTGTTTGTTTAGGTCATATTATGATGTAAAACCATGGTGCTTCACAAGGGGAGGGCACTATCCTACCCGGTTTCACCCGAACGGGGAGTTTCCCCCTTATATAAGTCCAGAACCTTAGCTTTAGGTTATAGCTAGCGCACGCATGAGAAGGGGGACACATGCACTCGGGGACTAGGTATTGCATGTTTCAACATAGCGCCACACTTCCATGCATGTGCTAGGGACACATGCAAGTCCTTGAGGTATTCCGACGCCTCGGAGTGTGGTCTCCTATGGAACCCTGATCTGTGGGCATCGGATCGTCTACCCCCTAGACGTCCCTCTGACAGGGGTAGCCCGGAGTAGCACTCTCTTGTTTTGTGTTTGTTTAGGTCATATGATGATGTAAAACCATGGTGCTTCACAATGGGAGGGCACTATCCTACCCGGTTTCACCCGAACGGGGAGTTTCCCCCTTATATAAGTCCAGAACCTTAGCTTTAGATTACAGCTAGCGCACGCATGAGAAGGGGGACACATGCACCCGGGGACTAGGTTTTGCATGTTTCAACATAGCACCACACTTCCATGCATGTGCTAGGGCCACATGCAAGTCCTTGAGGTATTCCGACGCCCCGGAGCGTGGTCTCCCGCGGAACCCTGATCTGTGGGCATCGGATCATCTACCCCCCTAGACGTCCCTGTGACAGGGGTAGCCCGGAGTAGCACTCTCTTGTTTTGTGTTTGTTTAGGTCATATGATGATGTAAAACCATGGTGCTTCACAAGGGGAGGGCACTATCCTACCCGGTTTCACACGAACGGGGAGTTTCCCCCTTATATAGGTCCAGAACCTTAGCTTTAGGTTACAGCTAGCGCACGCATGAGAAGGGGGACACATGCACCCGGGGACTAGGTTTTGCATGTTTCAACATAGCACCACACTTCCATGCATGTGCTAGGTCCACATGCAAGTCGTTGAGGTATTCCGACGCCCCGGAGCGTGGTCTTCCGCGGAACCCTGATCTGTGGGCATCGGATCGTCTACCCCCCTAGACGTCCCTCTGACAGGGGTAGCCCGGAGTAGCACTCTCTTATTTTGTGTTTGTTTAGGTCATATGATGATGTAAAACCATGGTGCTTCACAAGGGGAGGGCACTATCCTACCCGTGTTCACCCGAACGGGGAGTTTCCCCCTTATATAAGTCTAGAACCTTAGCTTTAGGTTACAGCTAGCGCACGCATGAGAAGGGGGACACATGCACTCGGGGACTAGGTTTTGCATGTTTCAACATAGCGGCACACTTCCATGCATGTGCTAGGGCCACATGCAAGTCCTTGAGGTATTCCGACGCCCCGGAGCGTGGTCTCCCGTGGAACCCTGATCTGTGGGCATCGGATCGTCTACCCCCTAGACGTCCCTCTGACAGGGGTAGCCCGGAGTAGCACTCTCTTGTTTTGTGTTTGTTTAGGTCATATGATGATGTAAAACCATGGTGCTTCACAAGGGGAGGGCACTATCCTACCCGGTTTCACCCGAACGGGGAGTTCCCCCTTTTATAAGTCCGGAACCTTAGCTTTAGGTTACAGCTAGCGCACGCATGAGAAGGGGGACACATGAACCCAGGGACTAGGTTTTGCATGTTTCAACATAGCACCACACTTCCATGCATGTTCTAGGTCCACATGCAAGTCCTTGAGGTATTCCGACGCCCCGGAGCGTGGTCTCCCGCGGAACCCTCATCTGTGGGCGTCAGATCGTCTACCCCCCTAGACGTCCCTCTGACAGGGGTAGCCCGGAGTAGCACTCTCTTGTTTTGTGTTTGTTTAGGTCATATTATGATGTAAAACCATGGTGCTTCACAAGGGGAGGGCACTATCCTACCAGGTTTCACCCGAACGGGGAGTTTCCCCCTTATATAAGTCCAGAACCTTAGCTTTAGGTTACAGCTAGCGCACGCATGAGAAGGGGGACACATGAACTCGGGGACTAGGTTTTGCATGTTTCAACATAGCGCCACACTTCCATGCATGTGCTAGGGCCACATGCAAGTCCTTGAGGTATTCCGACGCCCCGGAGCGTGGTCTCCCGTGGAACCCTGATCTGTGGGCATCGGATCGTCTACCCCCCTAGACGTCCCTCTGACAGGGGTAGCCCGGAGTAGCACTCTCTTGTTTTGTGTTTGTTTAGGTCATATGATGATGATAAAACCATGGTGCTTCACAAGGGGAGGGCACTATCCTACCCGGTTTCACCCGAACGGGGAGTTTCCCCCTTTTATAAGTCCGGAACCTTAGCTTTAGGTTACAGCTAGCGCACGCATGAGAAGGGGGACACATGCACCCGGGGACTAGGTTTTGCATGTTTCAACATAGCACCACACTTCCATGCATGTGCTAGGGCCACATGCAAGTCCTTGAGGTATTCCGACGCCCCGGAGCGTGGTCTCCCGCGGAACCCTGATCTGTGGGCGTCAGATCGTCTACCCCCTAGACGTCCCTCTAACAGGGGTAGCCCGGAGTAGCACTCTCTTGTTTTGTGTTTGTTTAGGTCATATGATGATGTAAAACCATGGTGCTTCACAAGGGGAGGGAACTATCCTACCCGGTTTCACCCGAACGGGGAGTTTCCCCCTTATATAAGTCCGGAACCTTAGCTTTAGGTTACAGCTAGCGCACGCATGAGAAGGGGGACACATGCACCCGGGGACTAGGTTTTGCATGTTTCAACATAGCACCACACTTCCATGCATGTGCTAGGGCCACATGCAAGTCTTTGAGGTATTCCGACGCCCAGGAGCGTGGTCTCCCGCGGAACCCTGATCTGTGGGCATCGGATTGTCTACCCCCCTAGACGTCCCTCTAACAGGGATAGCCCGGAGTAGCACTCTCTTGTTTTATGTTTGTTTAGGTTATATGATGATGTAAAACCATATGTAGGAGGATAGATGTATCCGGGGAAAGAGATAGAGACTGCTATCCAGGCGATACAAACAATATATATCAACATTAAATTATTGAGAGTAATTAATAAATTATTGGGAGTATAAAATATATGACTAAAATTAAATGGAAAAAATAATTTGAAAAAAATCTGAAGGGCTATGCCGACGGCTAAGCCGTCGGCACAGCCCACCAAATTTAGGCGCCGGGGAGCACGTGGCGCTTAGGGCTACGCCGACGGCCCGACCGTCGGCACAGCTTTGCCACCAAACGGCGTTTGCGGCGCCGTGTCTGAGCCGTGGCTACGCCGAGGGCCAAACTTGCGCCGAGGGTCACCGTCGGCATACCCTTCTCCACTACGCCGACGGCTTGTCTGTGCCGAGGGCCACCGTCGGCACATGTTGCTGTGCCGACGCCATTTCTACGCCGACGGCCTGGCTGGGGGGCTGGCCTGGGGAGGCAGCTACGCCGACGGCCCACCGGCCGTCGGCGTCTACAACATTTCCTGTAGTGGCTATGTAGAGACCGGGTGTAAACTTTACGTTAAGTAATAAAAGCTCCTATTTCCAAAAAAAAAAGAGAGTAAACGTCTTACATTTCTAAATACTCCTTCGATCCCTCTCGTACGTTTAACGTGATAAAAACGTCTGATTTTTGGGTGGCTCTAGTTAACATCCCTGCGTGCCGTGCTCACCGGGTTCATCTTCTTGCGCGTATACCACACACATTGCTGTCTAGTTCTTATTTATATTTACTACGAGATAGTGTAGTCCCGTTTAAAAGTCAGGTTGGATAGTAGCGCCAAATCGACAGGTCGTTCGGTATACTTCGCATTTGGGCAACAATATACCGGGGAGAACTCCATATATGCATATGCGTACTCATCAGATCAGTACGACGTGCCTTCAACTCAAATATTCTTCACTAGACATACATCAATCCCGCTCGTTGCTAATCCATTAGAATATGAGGCTACTCGGCGCACTCTGGTGTCTGCTCGCACCGCTGTTGCTACAGACGGCAGCGGTGCGGGCATCCGGCGTGCAAAGAAGCCAACCGGCGAACGGGACGGTTCTTCCCTCCAGCATCACGCTTGCCGGTTGTCAGACGAGCTGCGGCAACCTGAGCTTCGAGTACCCATTCGGTATTGGGGCGGGCTGCTTCCGGTCGCCGGATTTTGAGCTCATCTGCAACAACCACAGTGCGTCGCAGGCTCCCAGGCTCTTCCTGCACGATGGCATCACGGAGGTCGTCGAAGATATCACCGCCTCCGATGGTGGCCCAACATACATTGGCGCATCGTTTTCCAAGTCCATCTCCTTGAGATCTGGGGTTGATGCGTTCAACATGTCCTGGTATCCTGGAAGATCTTTCTTGGTCCCTGGCATCTCACTGAACTTCACTGGTTGCGACTTCGATATGTACATGCTCGAGCATGACACGAACAAGACGGTGAGTCAGTGCAGTGTTACATGCCCTGACGAAGATATCACTGACGCAGTGGCTAGGCAAAACTGTAACGGTACAGGATGTTGCACCGCCTACTTAGGCTCCATGGATGCTAGTACCGGATTCGACATAAAGTTTGTCAGCCGCCACAAGATTGGAAAGCAAAACGTCAAAAAGCACGGTAACCGAAGCTCCATATGGGATACAATTGATGTAACCACTGAATACATCTATATTGAATGGGGTATCGTCGTTGATCAACCTGTCTCCGCCGGCACGTTGCAAAACAGGACTGATTATGCTTGTCTCAGCAACCATAGCAGCTGGTTGGAGGAAACATATCTCAGTTATTATTGTGGCTGCAACGATGGTTATCGAGGCAATCCATACATAACCGATGGCTGCTCGCGTGACAAAGGTAATTCTATCAACGCACTCCCTCCGTTTGAAATTATAGATCCTACCGGTATACGTAGGTTATTAATTTGACCAATAAAATAAAACTTATATAGCATAAAAATTGTACCGTTAGAAAATATAACATCTAAAATTTCTAATGGTATAATTTATGTGTTATACTATTTATATATTTTTTAAGAATTCTATTTATGTTTTGTTGATCAAACTGACAACCTAGTTATCTGTGCGTGATTTATAATCTTAAATGGAGAGAGTACTCTTTTACAATATGTGTGTATTCCCTTCGTTCCAATACAAGATCTGTTAGGTTTTTTCTAAAGTCAATGTATCTAGACAACTTTTGTAGGAGTCTAGATACGGTATGTTGCAGAAAAAAGATAAAACGTCTTATATTTTTAAACAGAGGGACTTTTTTCTAAAACAGAGCCAAGAGTTTTGTCTCATCTCATTAATTAAGGAGTTTAAGGTTCATTACAAAGCCGAGCAACGCTCGGGAACAAAACGATCACTCTCACAGCATAATAGGCCTCAAGTGCTTAGCACCCGCCATGCTCCAAGGACTTGTCTCTCCCTTGATTTTAGATACAACAAGATTAGGCACAGAAGAAACATTACGAAAGACCCTCGCGTTCCGTTTGTTCCGAACTTTCCAAGAGGTTAGCATGATGAGAGATGCAAAAGATTTCGGCCTCGTGCCATTTAGGTAGACCAATCTTTGACCATGTCGATAGAGGCCCAAATGGAGGTGTCCACCACAAATAACCCAAGCCAAGAGATATTTGAATTCCAAATCCGCAAAGAGTAGCGACACTTGGAGAGAAACTGAGCCTCTGATTTGGGTTCACTTTTGCATAGCTGACAAACGCAACAATTTGGCCACCCATGTTTTTGAAGGCGGTTGGCCGTCCAAACACGATCTTGGATAAGCCAAGCGAAGAGCTTAGATTCCGGGGCCATCATGAAGGAATAATCCATCCCTTCGAACTAAAGCCCTATAAACTGACGCCCACCGAGTATGCACCCGAGGCGGTGAACTTCCATGTGATGTCATACGGGGTGTCCTCCGAAAGATGAACCTCGTTTAAACCGAGGGAGTGATCCTTTTGTCCTAAATTAGTTGTCACAGATTTGTTTATATTAGTATTGTATCTAGACGTGTTTTAGTATATAGATACATCCGGACATAGCTAAATCCGTAACATCTAATTTAGGACAGAGGGAGAGTATATGATTACATACTTAAATACCACAAATTTAGTTACCACTGTCTCGGTGAGATAAAAGCACATGAAAACGAATTAAATTGGTATTATGCTCTATGGTAGAGTCTGTATGATATATATATATATATATATATATATATATATATATATATATATATATATATATATATTTAGACCGAAGGCTCGAGCGAAGCCGGGATTTAAATTAATAAAGCTCACGGTGGCCGCAACGATATAAAATCCGGAGAGTCAAGCTCCAAGTCTGAGAGAATAGCTGTAAATAGTAAAGGTAAAGGACTGGCAAGAGCTAATGCAATATCAACTACATCATTAGTCTTGAGTGTCCTTGATGGCGCCGTTTATAGCCCTGATCTTGGAGATTGCCTCCTCGAGCACCGATTTGTCATCCCATCTAGCCACAAGCTTCCACATATGGAGCTAGATAGGCATTTTGTAGATACAGTCAGCATGCTGTTTGGGAAATATCCCCTCAATAGAGTATTTGTTGCAAATGTTCCATAACATGCAGCAAATAGAAACAAAACACGTCCAAAGGATACATCTATCTTGACTGTGGTCACGCTGGATCAGACGAAAGGCTTTGGCAAAGCATGAGGGGTTCCACGAGCAGGAGAGCAGTTTCCTAGCTGTACTTCGCGTGAGTTTAGCAAGTGCACAGTTGAAGATGTTATTGGCATCTTCATGCTCCCCGCATAAGGCACATCGGCCATTACTTGGGCCATGGCGGCAAAGGATTTCTCCATGAGTGGGATCTCTGTTACAGGTAAGCTGCCAAAGGAAGATCCTTATTTTTTAGGGGAGCAGTTATCTTCCACAACACAACATAGTGACGCATTGGGCTTTCCTCCCAAAGCTTTAGGTAAGAAGCGATTGAAGGGTTCCAATGGCAAAGTGAACTCGTTAGGTGACACATTGAGCTGAGTTGACTGAATTTCCCAGAGTAGGTTAGTCCACTTTACATGTTCGTTCAACCCAAAGCTGCGGAGAAAGGAGATATCCCAATCTTCTAAATCCAAGGCCTCCACAACCGATAAGTTAGGATTGGCAATGATGGCGAAGAGATTAGGGAATATCTCACGAAGGGCCCCAACCCCGACCACCAATCAATTCAAAGTCTAGTGGAGGCACCACAATTTCCTTTGTGTTTAGCTCCCAATCTAAAAAGGTGTTTTAGTTTTTGAATTGAATTCCAGAATTGAGATCCTGGGCTATGTGAGTCAATAAGGAGATATTTCTCAAGAAGGTATTTCCTCCTCATGAGCACTTCTGCTTCGGTCCCCCATCCCCGCGTTGGCATCGATGCTTTATCTGCCCATTTATCACCTAGCAATTGGCCCTTAAGCCCACCTCGTTTCTCGTGTGCCCCAGATTCATCCCGTATTACTTGTTTGTCCATCTGCAAATACATACGCGTGTACTCCGTCTGTACAGGGAGACGTGAGCGGTGTGATCCCAGACCGAGGCCTTCACCCGCATCGAGCTCGCCTAACACGCCGTCAATCTCGTGATGGGCCACCACGTCCCGCGCTACGTCGAGTTCCTCGTCGGCGAATGGCCGCCCTCCGACACCGGCAAGCCCGACGACCGCATAGTCAGCTACTCGGGCGACACGGTCGCCGCCGCCAACGACCACATCTTCAGGTCTGGTCGATTGGTACCAGGTCCGAGTCAGCTCCCTATTTCCAATTCGGGCTCGTATATACACATATCAGCAGATCGGTCTGTCTTTTAATTCATGTCCCATACGTACACATATCAACTGATCGATCTGCCTTTTAATTTATATCCCGTACGTACACATATCAGCTGATCGATCTGTCTTTTAATTCATGTCCCGTACGTACACATATCAGCTGATCGATCTGTCTTTTTTTCACTAGAATTCGCGTATAATATACAACTATATAAGTGGGCAATATGAAACTCTTCGACCCGCCCACAACCCGTCCACCAATTAACCCACCAAAACTTCCCTTTAGGGTGGGGGACCAAAGCAAGCCTCCCTGATGAGATTGGCCCAGAGTCCCTGATCGTTAGAGTAGAGTTTCCAGATCCAATTGACCGTAAGAATGAGTTCAATAACTTCGTGTCAAAATTTTTTGCGGGTATATCCCCTAGCCCCCAAGCTTTTTGGGTCTGCAGACCACATGACACATTACCATGTGGTATTTGCGTTTAAAACCATTTTCATCCCAAAAGAACCGTCCCCTATGCTTGTTCATAGTACTATGGTCTATGGATGTCGTCTCCTAGCATGAAGACGCACATGGCATGAAGATAAATGTTGGTAAGGCAAGTGTTTGTCAGCGTGAGACGCGTAGTCGAGGACATCATTTTGCGTGTTTTGAAACCTTAACAGAGCACTCGATCGCTGATAGGAAGGCCCAGGTGGGCTAAGGGAAAGAAGCCCAGTTTGCGGTTTAGGCGATTAGCAATGCTAATTTTCTCCCCAGTGCTCATCCCTATAGTGAGCAGCTCACTTTTGTGGAAATTTATACGAAGCCCTATATGCTTTCAAAGCATAGTAATAGAAACTTTAAGTTGGAAATCCCCAAGTCGTCAGTTTATATCATGATGATAGTATCGTCCACATACTGGAGGTGTGGAACTCCTCCTAGTATGAGGTGGGGTGCAAGGCCACAAATGTGCCCTATAGATTTGGCCTCGTCAAGAGTTTCGGCCAAGGCATCCACCACGAAATCAAAAAGAAGTGGAGAGAGAGGGTCCCTTGATGCACTACTCTACCGTTCCGAAAGAAATTGCCAATTTTTCCACATATGGAGATAGCGGTGTGGCCTCCCAAGACCAATGTCATTGCTCTGTGTACCCAAGCTGGGTTGAACCCTTTAGGAGAAGCACCTCCTGGAGGTACGACGATATTGCACTGAACCATCACATTGGCACCTCCCGCCCACTTGTTACTGTCGATGCGGTCTTCTTCTTCAACTTTTCGTCATCCTTATTCTCCTTGGAACCGCCACTCATGCCGCACTTTGAGTCATTGACATAGCTATCTCCATCGCTTTCGCCCATCGATTACTGCAAGAACCTGGGATGTGGTACCAAAATTTGGAATCTAGCCTTTAGATCGTTGCCGCTTGCAACATATCCTCTCGACGAGAAACTTTCAAACTCGGCAATTGAAATAAAAAACAATTGGAAACTTTTTTTTAAGGAATGCGGTAGGAGAAGCCCCTACAATGAGTTTTTTTTTTGAAATAATAAGAACCTAAATATGCTTATATGAAAACTTAACTTAGGTGGCTGGGTTGTACATCCACTTTTCTAATCAAATGAGTTGGGCTCACTTCTTGACCGGAAACTGGATATTTGGATTGCCTCTGTCTTGGCTCTTTATTTTGGTGATTTTCATTGTTACAAGGTACAATCATGTGGAGGTTTTTATACACGTTTACATAAGGACTAGGAGACTATATTAAAGCATCTCCACTCGTTTGAGGCCCCTAGGCCGAAATCTGGATGAAATTTTTGCCAGATTGGGCGTACATTTTTCCTGAGGTATATATGTTCCAGTCGCACGCCCAGGTCTCGACGGTGAGCAAATTTGAGTTCGTTCAAATTTTGGTGAAATTTATGCAAATTTAAGGGAATTCCATACAATTTTTCTGACATTCATACTATCTAGGCAAAATTGGTTCATATATAGGCGGGATCAGCAATACATAGTCAAGTTCTGCCGATAGTTAACTAAAAACACTTTAAAACAAATATTTAGAGCCTGGTTGGCGGCAGGGTGGCCTAGTACATGCCGCGACAACAGTAGAACATTGTGTAGTCATCGTCGATATCGCTCGGCGGCTCGTCCTTCACGGGGCCATGGCTGCTGCCCTGGCTAGCGTCGTCGATGCGCCGAGGTGCGCTTGGCCCGTCCTCGTCCTCCTCCTTGGTGTCGTCGAGGACGACCAAGTTGGCGCGCTGACGACAGCGGGCAGCACGCATGAGTCGCCGTTGGTGCTCGGCCTCCTCCCGCTCGTGCTCCTCCTTGGAGTAGGCGAGCGCGTCTGGGAGGCCCATCGGCGGGATGTCGTTGAGCGACACCTCCATCACCAGCCTGAGGGTATAAGTCACCATGGTCTTCCTCCAGCGTGCTCACCGGCTCCAGCTTCGGCTGGACCACACGGAAGCGGCCGCGCGGCAGGGAGGGAGCCCGTGTCTCGTTCGTGGTGAGCGCGCATGCACGCGTGCGCTCCGACACCGACGCGGACCGCGACGGTGGTGAAGGCGGCTCACGCTTCACCGGGAGAAGGGGCAAGTTTGGCCCCGGCGCCGAGCCGTAGGAGCGAGAGTACGATGAAGAGGAGGACGCTCTGGTCATCCTCCTCGGCAGCCAAGAACTGTCGCGGCGGCAGGAGAGCGAGACCGGTGTCAACGTCGGGTACTCGAGGCGAGAGAAGTTGGCCCCCTCGATGTGCTCGAGGAAGGTGGGGAGTGTGCGCCCGGGCATACCCCACCAGAGGCGTCGGCCTGCTGTGTTGTTCCTGGCCAACGCTGGCGCCGGCACCTCGTACGACACCAACTCCCAAGCATTCCGCTCGGAAAAGTACTGGCACCTATCCTCATTGTCCATTCCGGCAAGGACGGCTTGGATCTCGCTAACCATCCAGACGTCGAACGGCGAGGGAGGGATTGGCATGCCTCCCGCGCCCATCCTCCATGTCAACGGAGCGCCTACGTCAGGTGGAGCGGGGTATCCGGCCTCGTAGAGGAGGCGTCCCTCCAACTCGTTCGGCGAGCGCCGGCCGAAGCCGTTCGCCGCCGCGCCATCGCCTGGGTACCTTTCCTCCATCGCTGCCGAGAAAAGAGATCTGTGAAGGAGGGGTGGAGTTCGCTGGTGTGAGTAGGAATTTGAATGCGAGGTGGGCGGGAGGGGTGTAGCACGAGGTCGGGAAGAGAGGGAAGACGAGGTGCGGTAGGACGACGTAACCCCGACGCGTGGGCCTGTGATGGGGCTCGATGGGTCAATCGCCCGCGCAAAGGCTGTCAGGAACTGCCTTAACTCGCGCGGGAGCTGAGGGGATGAGTACAGAGACGACATCTAGCCGACAGCTCGGGTCCACTCAAGTCCGCGTGGACAAGGCAGTTTTTCCCGTGTTTTTCGCTTCATCCGGCGCCCCAGGCAATCCCTAGCGCGATGGGTTCGGCCTTTGTTCGCCGGATGGATTTGGACAAAATCCGGATGAAATCGAAAAGCTGGGGACGTGGTTGGGCCAATTTTCACCCTCTAGATTAAACAAGTGGCCTTTGGAGGTCTTTCTAGGGTTGTGGGTGGAAATGCTCTTAGAAATAGAAATCCTAGTTCTATTAGGACTACTACTTGCTCCTAAGCGTACTCCTATACATATATGCAGCAAGGTTACCTTCTACGGCCATGCAGGGGCAGATTCTTCGTGAGTTTTCGGCCGTCAAAACCATCAGATATACCACGACACCACATGGATCACTTCCTGCTGGCCAACTTGGTCCAAACTAGTTAGACTACACTCCAGCATACACAAAATTTTTAGAGCTGCCGAATTAGACCAGTCAGAACTTATAGCCAAAGATATTTTATCGGTTTAGGCCCAAATCTGGAGCATGATCCACATATCGCCGCTGACCCCTTGCGCCGTTCTCTAGGGAGACACCAGGGGCGACCCTCGTGTCGCCGCCAGAGACCTCCTTTGTCGTCGTCCCTCACCGCAGTGGTGACGGGCCTAGCTGCTGACTGGGAGGGCGGTGCGTCAAAGGCGGAAGCCGGAGCTGCTGGGGCGATGGCAGCGGAGGCTGAAGCGCTGCGACTTGGGCGGCGTCCCTTGGTCTCGGGGTGGAGGCGGCGGTTCCCCGTGGCGGCGATCTGGTGGAGGAGGCGCTGGTGTTGGGATTCTGTTGGAAGACCTAGATCGGCCCTTAACCCTAATTGTCGGCGGGATCCATGCGAGGCCATGGACCTTCTGGCCATGGTGGGTGCGAGCCAGAGTAGGAAAGTGTGGTCGCGGGGCACGATGAAAGATGGGTTCGATCTGGATCTAGATCCGATCTGGTACTTGTCTCTACGGCTGCCTTGCCTTCTCCTTTGTTGTTCTGATCGGTGGCGTGGGGGGCTGCTAGTGTGCTTGAATAATGGAGGCGGTCCTAGGGTTTCTTCCGTGCAAAGATGAAGATCTTCTTGATGTTTGCCCTCGTTGATCTGGCTAGAGTGTCGAGTTCCGGAAGGCTCTGCCGGCAAACTCTCATGGACGCATCATGCCTAGAGATTGCTGGATCGAAAAGTATTCGGTCATGCGTACCCATGTTTTTCTGGCCGTCTGGTTTCAGCGGGAGCATTGCAAAGATTTGTTGTTTGTTACCATCATGTGTCATCTTCAATGAGCCATGATGAAGTCAGATGCGGAGAATATCAGGAAAGAAGAAACATGAGGGCGGCGATGGTGATTTGAGTCTTTGTGGCGACGACAAACTGGTTGTGTGATCAGTGACTCGCAGGAGCGACTGTTTGTCGGGGAGACAACACATGAGGAGTTCCCAGTCTTACCTTCCAGGATGAAAATCCAAGGTCTGGCCTTAATTGGTTGCCTGGCAATGACCTTGTTGAAGACATTGTTTTGCGAGCGAGAACTTTCTTCCGAGTGAAAACCTATGATCTTTTATCAGGCAACGACGATGTTTGTGTACTGTTTTCTTCTTAAAGGCATTGTTATTGGAGTGGAGAACTACTGGTGTTGTTCTGGTGATGTCAGTGTCATTGTTTTGAGGAATAACTCTTTGTAGCAGGACTTTTTTTTTGTAATTCTTTTTTTTAGATTGTGTATATCTCTAAAACCGCTAGGATATGCGTTGTTGCAGAGGTATACTCTTTTCCGAGAAAATAACTGCGGAGCATCACTGCAGTTGAAGAGAATATGCATCGTATCCTCGGGCCCTAGATTTCAAAAAGGAGCATCCACCGGTATTGCTGCCTATTGACTAAAATACACTTCTGAGAATTACGCCATGCAAAACCCACCAACAAAAGATGTACCTTCAATTTCACATCGATCAACATACATTTGTCAGTTTTTTTAAATACATTTACATGTGGTAATTTTATATCATATTAATAATGCTCTGATTCCCTTGAAAACTGAATGCGTGCATTGCTCATATGAGATTCGTTAGAACTTTATCATGTGATCTCTGCTCCTGTATTTGGGTAAGATTATTTTCTTTTTTGCGTGCTAATCTTAAAATAGATGCACTGGTGAAAATCAGGGTATGATCCATTACAACAGAAGACCAACTGCTCTACATGGTGTGGGAACATCAGTATTCCCTTCCCATTCGGCCTAGAGGACGGTTGTTCTGCACGGATGTCATTTCAGCTCAATTGTACAAATTCGAAAATGTCTACCCTCCAATTCATTGACGACTATGAAGAAGCCTACAAGACCCATGTAAAGTATATAAATATCAAGGATGGGCTAGTGGACGTTAAATATAACATGTATGTGGAAGATGGATTTTCAGTTAGTGTCCCTAAAGATCCTGGCCTCTATGTTGCCTCAGGGGACTCACTATTTCAGCGGTGGGCCGTAGCCAATTTAACATGCCAAGAAGCACACCAAAACAAAACGGAATATGCATGTACTAGCACGAATAGCATGTGCTTGGGTGTCAACTCAGCACGAGGATATGTTGGTTACCGTTGCAAATGTATGGCCGGCTATGACGGGAATCCATATATCGCTGATGGATGTAAAGGTACACTCTGCATCTCTCTGCCTCCTCCTCCTCCTCCTCCTCCTTTGTACACTTTCTAAATAGTTACGAAAAATACATGAAACTTAAAATAACTTGTGCTAATATTACATGCAGGCACCAGCCGGTATTTGACATTGCATTACTTATTGTTGCAGATGTTGATGAGTGCATGCTACCGGGCACATGTCATGGGATTTGCCATAACACTGAAGGAAGTCATTATTGCACCAAATGTCCTGGTAAACTAGTGTATAACACTGCAACAATGATGTGCACGGCATCTAAGGAACAAAATCTAGTACTAGGTGAGTTTTGAGTTTTGTAGTACAATCGGCTCTTTTAATGAGCTATGTAAAATCAGCCTGAACGGGAATGACAAGCTTAACCATTTCAGGTATCATCATTGGGATTAGCGCTGGTTTCGGGATTCTAGTTCTCATCTTAATTGTAATGTTTTTCATCCGTAGATGGAAAAAAGACATCCAAAAGCGACTACGAAGAAAGCATTTCCGCCAGAACCAAGGTCTACTCCTAGAACAATTGATATCAGCAGATGAAAGTGCGAGTGACAACACTAAGATATTCTCACTGGCGGAGTTGGAAAAGGCAACAAATAACTTTGATCACACACGTATCATTGGTCGTGGAGGGCATGGTATGGTTTATAAAGGCATCTTATCTGACCAACGGGTAGTCGCCATAAAAAAAATCTAAAGTCGTCGAAAAAATTGAGATTAGTCAGTTCATCAACGAGGTTGCGGTCCTCTCACAAATAAATCACCGAAATATCGTGAAGCTCTTCGGATGTTGTCTTGAGACTGAAGTCCCACTTCTAGTATATGACTTCATCCCCAATGGTTCATTATTTGGAATCCTCCATGCAAGTAGCACTAGCAGCTATGTCTTATCATGGGATGATTGTTTGCGAATTGCTGCAGAAGCTGCTGGAGCACTCTATTACCTCCACTCGGCTGCTTCTGTATCGATATTTCATCGCGATATAAAGTCCACCAACATACTCTTGGATGGAAATTACACTGCAAAAGTATCAGATTTTGGTGCATCAAGGTTGGTTCCTATTGACCAAACTCATGTCGTTACAAATATACAAGGCACATTTGGATACTTGGATCCGGAGTATTACCACACGGGCATGTTAAATGAGAAGAGTGATGTGTATAGTTTTGGTGTAGTGCTTGTAGAGTTGTTGCTTAGGAAGGAGCCTATTTTTACAAGCGACTCCGGGCTAAAGCAAAACCTGTCCAACTACTTCCTTTGGGAGATGAGGGAGAAACCACTTGTGGAAATAGTAGCTGCTCAAGTTCAAGAGGAAGCAACAGATGAAGAGATTACTGATGTCGCCAGTCTTGCAGAGACTTGCTTGCGGCTGCGAGGTGAAGAGAGGCCTACTATGAAACAAGTGGAGATGAAACTGCAGAATATCCGATCAAAAAGGTTGAGATCATCTCAGGTTGCAGGAAAAAATGAAGATATGCAATCTATGTTAAGTGGACAAAGCCAAGTCGCCCCTTCGTTGTTGGGTATACGAAGTGGTACATTGGGTGGAGCTAATTTACCTTCTCAAAGGAACCAAAATTGCTACAGCTTGGAGCAAGAGTTCATGGCATCGGCAACTCTGCCACGTTAGATCGTTGGGTTCTCAGTATTGATGTTTGGTTATCTGTTTTTTCCGTTTCAAGCACTATATAATAGCCGTCCTTTGATGAAGAGGGTAATATATACTCTGTTCTTACTACGGTGCGCTTAGCTGGCGGTTTTCACCGTTGAATTGATATGTGGCAATTTTCTTTGCATCCATGATATTGTAATATGCTATTGATTCACCTTTGAATCTTACAATTGAACCTTCTAATTTGGAATCTCCGTAATATTGTAATATGCTACCGACTCCCCCATCCGTACCTCACAATTTGGTTGTATTGGTCTGCGAGCAAAAGTATGAATGCGTACATTTTCTTTACAAGGAAACACGGCTACAGTTGGCATTGCTACGACAATGATGACGAGGACAGACTTCCCTCGCCACTGCCGCGTTTTGAAGCTAATGAGCAGTTGCCTGATCATTGTAAGCTGCAGAATCAGCAGATGGTCATGGCAGAAACTCCTGCGACAGAAGGTACACCTGTTTTCAATGCCGTGGTTTAGAATTCACTTCTTTTCTCTGCTGCAGCAGAGATGGCCACTGTTTCTTGTTTCTTTAGCTGGGTCGTCCACATTTTCTCCAAATATGTCGACCAAAGTTCTACCGTGTAAGGGGTCTGATAAGGCTGCTACTGATGTTTTTCAAGGTGGTGGTTCTGTCGTGCAAGAGCAAGAGGCTCATCTGCACGTGATTTCTCCAAGGACACCTAAGTTGACACTATTTAGGCCAATTTCTTTTTAGCTTGTGATTCTAGAGAATCTAGCTTTTAGCAGATTGTGGGGAAAAGCTATGACGGGGAGAAGCTCACAGAATCTGGTTCCTTCTATTCTTTTTGGCTTCTAGACATTTGCTTGTTTGACGTGTTAAATTATGAAATGTCTATAACGCCCCTAAATTTTATATGTATGCTAGTTTTTAGTACATAATGAGTTAAACATGAATAAAGAAGATTATAAAAAAGTCAAATGAGATGATACAATTAGTTGTATAATTCATTACATGCCCAAAATAAAAGAAAAGTTTTTTAGTGATAGAGCAATTACAATTAGAGTAACCTTTTAGGATAACAAAATTTTATGATAATTCACATGCATCCACCGTTAACTACACACATAAACTTCATGCCCAAAATAAAAGAAAAGTTTTTTAGTGATAGAGCAATTACAATTAGAGTAACCATTTAGGATAACAAAATTTTATGATAATTCACATGCATCCACCGTTAACTACACACATAAACTTCATCAAAGATGGAATACAAAAGATGATTATACCAAGAAAGAGACTTCTATAACAGATGATTAAAGCTAGGATCCGTGTCAGGGTTTCAGCTTTATGTTGGTCCATTTGTACAAGCCGCAATAGCATTATCTTTAACAAACAGATGGGTACAAATTTTTTGCAGGTTATCCGACTCGCTGTGCACTGGATCCAACTTTGGTCTCATTTGCTACCGGTGGACCAGCAGAAAACCAATGCTTACTGGATGCAACCGCCTATTAATAGTGGCACGGGATTTGTTTTTCCAGGCTACTGGATGACGGCATATTAGTAGACTTCAAAATGGATAGCTTTATGTTGCCTTTTATTTTTCGCTGGTTGATACATGTCTCAACCCTAGCGGATCCTGGATTGTAATAAATTACTTCTTAAGAACTATGCAATAAAAGGTTGGTTGTGTGCATCAATTGATGCAGAGGCCGGGGCTACGCTCCCCATTTCGAAAAAAAGAGACTTCTATAATTTTGCGAATAATAAACCACAATGCATGGTTGTTGCCTGCATATTTCTTTATTGTTTGGCATCCACAAATTAAGGCTCATGCTTGGCATCCATACAAAATTACTCTGAACACCCCAATACTCCGTGACTCCATCGATGGTATATCCAGATCCTCAAATCCAATGCATTGCTACCTGAGATTCCCTAGAGCTTAACTGTAATCTGTAGGTTAGACCGTGAGACTATAAAATCCCGAATCAGGGAAAATAAATTTAGTGGTGAGAGAAAGAGAGTGAGGGAGAAAGCGTTCCAAATCTTGTTGGATACTTCGTTTGAGTAATTTTTTTTGAGGGAACTTCGTTTGAGTAATTCATACCACAATTCGAACTGAAGCAATACTGTATACAACAACGAATTACAAAGTATTAGGAATTACTAGCAGAAGATCCTACTGTAATTAGTATACACTGAAAATGAAATTGAATCAACCTGCTGCGGCTGGGCAGGGCCGGCTCTATGTTTTGCGGGGCCCTAGGCGAAATCGACTGTATGGCCCCTAATGCTAATGAATACATATGTATTTCTCAGTCATCTTGTTCACCGTTGGATTTTGGTTTCAAGATTCGTGCATTCTGGTTGCAGTTTTTTGTTTGTAAATCATGCATGTTTCCATTCGATTGAGTTAGCCACGTCAGCCGACTGAGACGTAGGCGTTCCCGCAAAAAAACAGACATATATGTATATTAAGGACGAGATTTACTCAGGATATCTATATACTGTTTGCGAAATTGCAAGATTTAACCAGGCCTAGAATTATTTAGGCCTAGATTTAATATACCTCGGGGCGTCGGGAATGGGAAACAGAGATCGAATCAACCTGCTTGGCGTCCGCGTCCGGCGGTGGCGATCGATGATTTTGCTTGATAATGAAGGGGCGAAGGAAACCTTAATCTGACTCTAACGGCATACTTCGGTCTTCGGACCAAATGGAAGAGATGTCGTACTCAAGAGGAGGGTCAGGAGGGGACAAAGGAGAAGGCCAGAAGGAAGAAGGGACATCGATCGTGACACGTATGTGCCTCATGCCTGGCGTCGTGCCGAATTCGCGACCCAATCCTAGGGTGAGCTATAGCTTAGCTAGTCCATCAGAGCTTTGCCATGCTTGCCATGGCGAGGTATTTGGTTTGTTTTGCTTAGCGCCTTAGCCAGCCGATAGAAACTAAATTAGGACCCATCATCATGCCACATGCAAGTTTAAGGAAACTACTTCGTGCTTCCTAGGAGGTTGCGCAGTCTTTTGCGACATTTTGCTGTCGGAGGAGAGCCGATTCGGCTCAGCGAGATTTTTCTGGCTCCCGTAAGCTAGCTTGCCCCTAAAAGTTAGGATATTTGCAGCATATTAAACTGAACGGACCCCTAGTCCCTCTTGGCGTTGTTTCGTTTTTTCCTAGGCAAATGTATATGCCACAGGCCCACATGGTATATATGTATATATTTTTGGGCCCCCTCTTGCCATGGGCCACTGGCCATGGCCAGGGTCGCGATGGCCTAGCGCCGGCCCTGCGGCTGGGAGGAAGCCATGGGGAGGACGAGGTCGAGCTCGCCGGTTGGGGGGAGGGGGAACGAGCTCTCGTGGGTGGCGTCAGGCGTCGGGGCGGCTGTGCCGGGCGGCGAACGAGGTGGCTGCTGGGCCGGCGGCGGCGTCGCGGCGGAGGCGGGGTGGACTCGAGCACGAGCGTAAAGTTCCAGTGCGGGGCTGCTTCATTTTTCTTTTTTCTTTTCTCTAGCCTTTTGCTGGCGGTGGCAATTCTCTGTAAATACAAGCAAGCACAGGGGTAGCTGGTGTTACCGCTTCGTTCCATCACGCAGAAGCTCGGGAATCTGGGCAGAAGCAGGTCGCCGGTCGATTCTGGGTTTGTACATGGTTTTCGATTCTCGGTGGAAAAAATCTGCCTAAAAGCTAGACCCTTCTTTTGAGCTTTAGCTGTTGTGGACCACGAATCGGCTGTAGAAGCTGAAAAGAAGTCGGCCTAACCGTGCTCGCCGAGATCTCCTGTGTCAGGAATATGCAACTTGTATTACTCTGGAGACCAAGAACCGAATCTGGATCGGATCTGAATCGCGAGACGGAACAAGCGACGACGGCAGACGGCCAGAAACTAGGCGTGGACAGGCGGCGACGACGGCAAGGCCGTCAGCGACAGGGACGGTGACGGCTGCAGCGACGAAGTTGCGAGTAGGAGGAGATTAACCTAGCTCTGATACCATGTCAGGAATATGCAACTTGTATTACTCTGAGGGCCAAAGACCATAATATATAATACAAATACAAGTGTAAATATGCAGGAAGCCCCCTAACATATAGGAAAACTATAATATTCAAATATACATCTAACATCCTGAATGGAGGATGGACTCGAGCTTTCGAGCTTCTCTACTTCGTCAGCTGGTCGTAGCCTCGTAGGATGTCAGGAGGACAGCCTGACCCGGTTGGAACATGGGTGTTTCTTGGTGGCCGGCTTTCTTTGAAGGATGTGGTGGCGTACGGGGGAATTCTTGCCGCTTCCGTGGATGTACGATCTAGTGATCAAATCCGAAGCCAACCAAATGCCGAGGCAACACAAATGGAACGAGCACATCAACTGACATAGGCCAAACATGCTGGACCTTGCTCAGGTACAAAGCATATTTTCAAATTTTCCGTTGGTTATTTTTCAGATGATGTGTTTTTGCATAGGGCTTCAAAATTGGGGGTATCTCTAGGGGAAACACCAAGTAGGGTGTCAGCTACGATAGCTACGGTTAAAATATCATATGAGAAAAGAACTTTGATTATGCTTGCAAAAAAACTAGAGAACGAACCACAAGATACTACGGACTATAAAAACAAAACTTTAGAACATGCTGTTGATCTAGCCGATGACCTATGTGAAGAAGATCAGCAAGTACTGGAAGTAAATGTTGAAACACCTATCAAGGAGATTAAGATCACACGAGTATACAAAAGAAAGGAAAAATATCCACCTAAAGTGGTACGCAGAAGTGCGAGACGTACTAAGAAAACTTGGTCTGGTATAAATACAAATGAAGGGCAGTTTCTGGAATAGTGGAGGGTTCAAAGACACGGTGAAACATAATTTTGTGAATAAAACTTTTAGAGAGCATAAGCTGGACTTGTTTGCGATTTTTGAATCAGGTAGAGATAATTCTGCTGCACCCTTTTTGCAGCATATCTCCAGCGGACAAGATGTCCAATGGTACTGTGTACCTCCGATTGGAAGGTCAGGGGGTATTCTTGTGGGCATAAATGCACAGACTTGAACTATTCAGAATATACTTATCGAAGATAGATGTGTTAAATTCTATGTTACGAATAAGGCCGGCAACTTCAAATGGGTGTTGATAGTGGTTTATGGGGCTGCTCAAGATGAGCAAAAACCCGAGTTTTTGGCTGAGCTGGTGAGGATTTGCGAGGATGAATCACTGCCTATGTTAGTGTGAGAGAATTTCAATATCATTAGACGAAAGGACGAAAAATGTAATGACAACTTTAACACAAGGTGGTATTTTATTTTTAATGCCATTATAGAAAGCCTCGACTTGAGAGAACTAGCTCTCTCTGGTCGCCAATTTACCTGGGCTAATCGCCGTGACAATCCAACATATGAGAAATTGGATAGAATCCTAACTAGTGTAAATTGGGAACAAAAATATCCGTTGGTGTCTGTGAGGGCTTGACTAGTTCTGGATCCAACCATACACCTCTTTTACTTAATTCGAGAGACCAAGCATATTTAGTAAACAAGATCAACTTCTCCTTTGAATAATCATGGAGATGGTTGCCAAAGAGTGGGCGTCCATGTCTATAGGGGAGACTTCTTTGGAGATGTGGCAAAATAAAGTTCGACACCTCAGAAAATTCCTTAGAGGGTGGGAAAGAAATATGAGTGGTGCTTATAAAATCCAAAAGGGAAATTTTATTAATATAATAGACAACCTTGATATTAAGGCTGAGACATCTCCTCTAAGTGAGGATGAAAGGAAAACTTTGTGACATGCCAACAATGAATTAGCAAAGTTGAGACGAGATGAAGAGTCTAAGTGGGCTCAACGGGCAAAATTTAAACATGTTTAGGAGGGTGGCGACAATACAAAATATTTACATCTAATTGCAAATAGAAAACATAGAAGAAATAGGATCTTTCAGTTAGAACAAGATGAAGGAACAATCATTGGACACGAGAATTTAAAAACATACATGTCTGAATACTATAAGAATTTATTTGGGCCAGCTCCTCATAACAGTTGTGTACTAAATGAGTCAGTAACACATGACATCAAACAAATTTCATCAGCTGAAAATGCACTCTTAACAGCGGACTTTACAAAAAAAAGAGGTTTTTGAGGCAGTCATGCAAATGGAGAAAAACAAAGCACCGGGACCGGATGGGTTCCCGGCAGAATTTTTGGTAAACAATAAAGAGTGATCTCATGGCGTTGTTCACTATTTTTCAAAAAGGGGATTTGCCTTTATATCACCTAAATTTTGGTACGACTGTTCTCTTGCCCAAAAAACAAAACATAATTCAAATTCAGCAGTACCGTCCTATTTGTCTACTTAATGTAAGCTTCAAGGTATTTACTAAGGTAGGAACAAACCGTTCACATTTATAGCCAAAAATGTAGTTCAACCTACTCAAACAGCGTTTATGCCAGAGAGACATATACTTTAGGGAGTAGTTATTCTCCATGAAACTCTCCATGAATTTCATAGGACGAAAATGGATGGTGTTTTATTTAAAATAGATTTTGAAAAAGCATACGATAAGGTAAACTGGCACTTTCTACAACAAACTTTGCGTATGAAAGGTTTTGACCCAAAGTGGTGTGAATGGATTCAACGCTTTATAGAGAAAGGAAGTGTGGGAATTAGAGTTAATGATGACATAGGTCATCACTTTCAAACTAGGAAAGGGTTACGACAAGAAGATCCTTTATCACCCATTCTCTTCAATTTATTTGCGGATATGTTTGCAATTTTAATTGCTAGAGCCAAAGAGGATGGGCAAGTGAGTGGGCTTATACCTCATTTAGTTGATGGGGGTGTTTCTATTTTACAATATGCAGATGATACAATTATTTTTATGGAACATGACTTAGAGAAGGCCCTTAACATGAAGCTTATTCTTTGTATTTTTGAGCAATTGCCAGGCCTTAAAATTATTTTTCACAAGAGTGAAATTTTCTGTTTTGGGAAGGCAAATGAAGTTGAGGGGGACTATAAAATTCTTTTTGGTTATGACATAGGGTCCCTTCCGTTTAGATATTTAGGAATCCCAATTCATTATCGGAAGTTAAAGAATGGAGAGTGGAAACCGGTAGAAGATCATTTTGAGACGAAATTAGGAAGCTCGATTGGCAAGATGCTTTCCTATGGAGATCGTAGTCCTTATTAACTCAGTTCTCACAAGTTTACTAATGTTTATGCTCTATTTTTTAGAAATACTCTGTCAACACCCGGATTTTTAATCACAGATGCCTGTTATGCCATACATCGCAATCGCAGGATTACCATTTCTGCGAGACATAACAGATTGGATATCACAGTACATCATCCATTACAAACCATACATAAGGTCTTACACAAATAAGGATCTCATGATCTAGTTCTTAATACAATTCAAGCAGCGGAATAACGTAATAGTAACGATAGCATAGGCGAAGCTCCATCTTCATGGTCACAGGCAATGCTGACGATGGGAGATGATCCTAGTTGTCGTAACCTTCCTGCGGTCCGTCATCCTGATACTTCTCTTCATAGTCTGGCCACGGGAATAGCCAGGGACAAAGCCATGAGTACTCTTTAAGTACTCGCAAACTAATACTAATAAGTGAAGGAGGGTTTTGTAGTAGGATACTAAGCTCTAGGGTTGTTTTGCAAAAAGCCAGATTTACTCTACTAAGTTCAAAAGCAAAGAAAACTAGTTGAAAATTTTATAACACCTAAGTGGAAACTTGAATTTCATATCACAACTCTGCTGTGGTCAAGTCAAAGTCATAAATCATTTCATAAGTCATTTTGAAAACATCTGACGATAGAACAGTATGGCCACTCCAACTGTCCATAACCGCGGACGCGGCTATTCGAATAGTTTGACACTGTGCAGAGATTGTACACTTTCACCACAACATTCGATACATCCATCAGGAATAATCCTGAATTTACCATACTCAGTATGCGGATAATTAATTCTAACCTTTGCATTACATGTCCTAGTATAGGCACCTCTCCTGTGAGTTTGGCCTCCCAACCATGACCAACTGTCATCTTGGGTACTGCACAGGTGGACAATCTTCACAAGGTAGCCTCAGCTCAGACCTTGGCCGCAAGGGAACCCATACTAAGGTATATAAGTTTACAATCAAGCCCTACCCAATTTTTGGTATTGTGATTGTACGGTAAAATTGGAATGGTATCGCATCCAGACAACCATCAGTTTTATAAAGGGCTAAGGCTCATGCCTCAACATTTTTATCATCAAAATCATCTAGTGTTTGGGACCACATGTCAAAAACATTTCAGTAGAATGACTCCTCATTTAAAGGTTTTCATAACCATTTTCACCAAGTATTCCCATCTAAAGTTGATCAAGTTTTATGCTTAGCACTAGCATCTACAAGTGGGGGTAAATACTAATGGTGGGTAATAAACCAGTGGGGATTTACTAAGTTCAATCTCATGCCTTAGGATGACATCAAGATTATTTAACTTAGGCCAAATTTTATGCTCTTTATGCTACCTTCAGTTATCTTTCTAGAATCTAGAAGTCACTAAGTAAACTCTAAAAGAAAGCTTTGATAAAGAAAATAAAGTATTAAGCTTGCAAGTAAGACTAGGATTGGGTATCAAGTGGTGTAAGCTTTCAAGTAACACTTGCATGGTTTAGCTTGCTAAGATAGTTGTATAAGCTTGCTAAGTTGCAAGTGTTAGCTTGCTCAGTTAGTAGCTTGCCTTGTGCAGAGCAGTGGTTGAAGTTCTCCTCGGCTTCTTCCTCATAGTATCCTCCTTCCTCCTCATATCCTTGGTCGGTACTAGCGTCTATAAATAAATACGAGGTACACAATCACCAAACAATACTTAACTATTTCTAATCATCACACAAAGGTTCACATTAGGTGATCTAGCATCATCACTAACATTACAAGATTAAAGCACTTGTCCCATTTTTTTTTATTTTGAGAAAAGTAATTTCTACTCATTGAAAAGCTACTTAAGATTTAATATTCTCCAACTCAAACATGGGATCATGTTGACACATGTCATCAACACATATTTTAGTACATGGGAATGTGATTAAAGTGGTGTCACAATTTAATAAGGTTTAACCTTTTTATTTTATTTAATTAAAGTGACTAGAAATGCCTATGTGGCATTCTTTTATTACTTGATCATTATTTCTGTAAGTAAACCTATATGTTTGTAGATATTCTGAAAGGTATGGTTAAATGTGATTTTTGAGAGTTGGAATTAACTCAAAAGCTCTTATGTTTGAATTTTGAAAAATGTTTGAATGTAGAAAAGCTTTTGCCTTGTTATTTTTACCATGGGTGATCTACAAATCTAAATGGTTTGAATCCAACGGGCTTGGATTAAGCATTCTAGTACCTTTCTAACAAAATTGGTTTCATGCATTTTGGTTCAGTGAGTCGAGCTGGGTTGATTTTTGAATCTAGGTACATAACTGGGTTTGAAATTAAATGAATAAACTTAAGTTTGAATTGTTGGGTCGCGCGGGACGTTTAACTGGGCTGCCCACTACGCACAACGCACGCGCCGGTGGGTTAAGTGGTTGTCCCCATGCATCAGTGAGACAATGAGGGGCGAAGCAGTACGGGGTGATCTAGGCCGCACGATCTAACTCTAATCGAACGGCTCTGGTTCATCGTCCATGTCGGGCAGCGCCGACGAGATAGAACCCTAGCGTGGCAGGTGGAGGGTCGTGGGAGGCTCACCGGGGCTCAGGCGATGGTCGGCGACGGGGGCGAATGACAAAGTCGACGATGGCGGTTCTCCTGGTACCGGCAACTTCTCCTGGGGCAGCTCCAATCGATGGCGCCTCTCCTCCTCTCCAGCGGCAAACTCCGGTGAAATTCCAGCCACCTGGTGATCGCCTTGCTCCGGGAGTGAGTGAGTGTGATCAGTGAGAGGTGGGGAGTGAACTGGTGTGAAGAAAACGAGCGGGGGAGGCCTCCTTTTAGTGGCTGAAGGGGACCGACGGGCGCGGGCTAAGCTCGTCGTGGTCGACAGCACAGAGGGCTAATGTCATGGGTGATGATACGGGGCAGTGCTGTGCTCCCTGGCGAAGGTCAACGGCGTGGTGGCGAGGCGTGGGGCGGTGCTGATCGGTCGAAATGCGTCGACGCACTGGAAGGGTCCGACAGTGATTTTAATGGTGCACAACATGCGTGGTCCACGCGGCGGCGAACGAGGTTGTCTGGCGGGGTGCTAGAGTGTTGGCGATCACGTCTGCAAGCGGCGAGGGAGGCGTGCGGTCTGTGGGCGTTGGTCGAGTGTGGCGCACTGGCGCGCTCGCGGCTCGCACGCGGAGAGACTTGGCAAGCTCGGGTAGTGTGGTCCAAGGGCTGGCAGTGCTCGAGGCTTGGACAGGGGGTGGCGGTGGACGGTGGTCAGTGCTCCAGACATGCTTGCTAGGCTTGGTGCTTCTCCTAGCTCGCTGTCGACATGTGGGTGGCAAGTTAGGCTCGGCATGGTCACCATTAATGGCTATGCCAAGATCACAGTGGTGCTAAGGCTTGTTAATTGGGCTAGATCATCTACTAAGAGTGTAGTGAGAGCTAGAGAGGGAACAAGGTTGGCCAAAATCACTACTCACTATAGCGTTTGTTGTTTGTTTGTTTGCTGTAAACAAGATGTTTGATGAAATGGCCGAAAGAGATTCAAATTTGAATTTTGGATTCAAACTTGGTGGGTTTGCTAGGCACATACTAGGGAGTCTCTGGTTAGTTAGATTAGTCAAGGGGCACTGGTTTGGTTGGGTTTTGAAAATGTGTGATCTTCACATATGATAAAGATTCAGTTTTTACTTGTGATTTGAATGAGGTTGCCAAATGTCTCTGCAAGTTTGAAAGGTGGGATTTGATTCATTTTTACTTGGTCTAGCAAGGGGTGAAAATAATTGGGAAAGTTTCTGTTTGAAATCTTGGACTAGAAACTCTCAAAGTGACCTAGTGAGCAAGATTGGCAAAAATAACCATTTGCTTTATTTGATTTGTTTTTGATTTTTTTCTTGATTTGTCTCTGCTTGGAAATGTTTTAGATGATGTTATTTTCAGCTTTGAACCATTCCTTACTATTTAGGTTAATCACACAAGTCCATTCATGCATTTGTTAAATCATCACATACACACATGCATTCATATGATTTAAATTAATCAAAGTTTTTGTTAACCCTAATTTTAGTGATGAGAGTTTGATGATCATTGTTTCATATTTTTGAGATGTTACAAACCTTCCCTCCTTAAACAAAATCTCGTCCCGAGATTTGAAAAAGAAGAAAAAAGATTACCTAGGATTTAAAGAGATCGGGAAACTCCGTCCTGATTTGATCTTCTCACTCGCAGGTAGCTTCTTCTTCACTGTGGTTGCTCCATTGAATCTTGAGAAACTTGATGCTTCAGGTTCTGGTGGTTCTGAAAGCTTCCTCCAAAATACGGATGGGTACTTCAGGATACGTCAAGTCATCGTTGATCTCTATGGTCTGGTGATCAATGTTCTTGAAAACTTCAGTCTTCTCCGGAACTTCAAGTCATTTGCGAAGTAACGATATATGGAACACATTGTGTACTGCTGACATCTCCTCTGGCAGTTCCAATTGATATGATACTTCTCCTCGATGATTCAGAATCTTGAAAGGTCCGATATATATGGGGGCTAACTTTCCTTTGAGCTGGAAACGTTGCATTCCCTTCAAAGGCGACACTTTGAGATACACAAAATCTCCGATATTGAAAGCGAGGTCTCGACGTCTCTTGTTGGCGTAACTCTTGTGTCTTGACTGGGCGGTCTTGAGGTGCTCACGAATCTTGTGAACTTTCTCTTCTGCTTCTCGTAGGATGTCGGGTCTGAAAATCTGACTCTCTCCTACTTCCGACCAATTCAAAGGGGTGCGACACTTCCTTCCATACATGAATTCAAATGGGGCCGTTTGCAGACTAGCTTGATAACTGTTGTTGTATGAAAATTCTGCGAAAGGCAGACAATATTCCCATTTAGATCCATACTCTAGCACACATGCTCTCAACATATCTTCGAGTATTTGATTTACTCGCTCCATTTGTCCATCAGTCTGAGGGTGATACGCTGTGCTAAAATCTAGTCAGGTTCCTAAACCTTCTTGGACTTTCTTCCAGAATCTCGAGGTAAACTGGGTTCCTCGATCCGACACAATGTTCTTGGGGACTCCATGCAAACTGATGATTCTAGCGATGTATAACTCTGCTAGCTTTGAACTCTGGTATGTGGTCTTGACTGGTAAGAAATGGGCTATTTTGGACAATCTATCCACTATGGCCCAAATAGAGTCATTTCCCCTACTAGAAGTAGGCAATCCGGTGATACAGTCCATTCCAACTGAATCCCATTTCCATTCTGGAATCTATAAGGGTTGCAACAGTCATGCGGGTCTTTGATGTCCCGCCTTGACTCTTTGACAGATATCACACTTGGCGATATAGCTTCCGATTTCTCTCTTCGTCTTATGCCACCAAAATTTCTCCTTCAAATCCTGATACATCTTTGTTCCTCCGGGGTGGATAGAATAAATAGTATCATGGGCTTCCTTCAAAATAACTTCTTTCAACTCTGAATCTGCTGGTACACAGAGACGTCCTTTGTACCACAAAACTCCTTCTTCGTCTTCTGTGAATCCGGGTACTTTTCCTATACCGATACGATGTTTGATTCCGTCGATACTATTATTTCCTCTCTGCGCCTCCTTGATCTGACTGATCAAAGTGGGTTGAAGTTCTATGCTAGCCAAAAATCCTTCACTCACTAATTCCATTCGGAAATCTTCCATCTCTTTGTGCAAACTTGGTTGCTCCTTCAAAATTATGGAGTTCAAGTGGCATGGCAATCTGCTAAGGGCATATGCTACCACATTGGCTTTATCGGGGTGATAGTGAATGTCCAGATCATAGTCCTTGATTAGATCGATCCATCTTCTATGCCTCATATTCAGCTCCTTCTGAGTGAATATATACTTCAGGGTCTTGTCCGAATAAATCTCACAACGGTTTCCCATGAGATAATGCCTCCATGTCTTCAGGGCTAGAACTACGGCTGCGAGTTCAAGGTCATGGGTTGGATAATTTTGTTCATGCTGTTTCAGTTGTCGGGATAGATAAGATATAACTTTTCCTTCTTGCATTAGCACACATCCGAGACCGATCTTGGATGCGTCACAATACACATCAAAGGGCTTCGTGATATCCGGCATGATCAAGATTGGGGCTGAAATAAATCTCCTCTTGAGTTCCTAAAAACTCGCTTCACATTTGTCCGTCCATTCAAACTTATTGTCCTTCTTCAACAATTGGGTCATGGGTCTTGCAATGCTCGAGAATCCTTCTACAAAATTGTGGTAGTATCCCGCTAATCCGAGAAACGCACGAACTTCGGTTTGAGTGGTTGGGGCTTGCCAATCCTCAACATCCTTCACCTTCGCAGGGTCAACGGCAATTCCTCCGGCTGATACAATATGCCCGAGGAATCCTACCTCCTGTAACCAGAATTCACATTTTCTAAACTTGGCATACAACTGATGCTCTCTAAGGGTTCCAAGAATGGTCCTTAGGTGTAGCTCATGTTCGTCTTCTGATTTGGAAAAAATCAGAATGTCATCGATGAAAACAACGACAAACTTATCTAGGAAGTCCATAAAAATCTTATTCATGAGGTTCATGAAATAAGCGGGGGCATTGGTTAATCCAAAAGACATGACAATATACTCATATAATCCATATCTGGTGGTAAAGGCAGTCTTTGGAATATCCTCTGCGTGAATCTTGAGTTGATGATAGCCGGTTCTAAGATAATTCTTGAAAACACTTTGGCACCGGTCAACTGGTCAAACAGATCTTCTATTTTTGGAAATGGGTACTTGTTCTTGATAGTGACATCATTCAACTTCCGATAATCCGTACACAAACGGTTACCTCCATCTTTCTTGTCCACAAACAAGACAGGGGATCTCCATGGTGACGCACTTGGTTGAATCAATCCAATTTCCATCATAGCATCCAATTTCTTCTTCAGTTCCAGTAGTTCAGATGGGTTCATACTATATGGTCTCTGGGCTATGGGTCCGGTTCCAGGGATCAGTTCAATGATAAACTCGATATCCCGATCTGGGGGCATACCGGGCAAAACATCTGGAAATACATCGGGGTATTCACAGACTATTCGGACTTGGTCAATGGTTGGCTGGGCTATACTCTTGTTGCACTTGAATTGACGGGGCAAGGTTTCAGATACATGCTCAACTGATATCCCAGCTGTATTGGTCATGGTTATGGCTTTGTTGGCATAGTCAATTAATCCTTTGTGTTTAGACATCCAATCCATTCCTAGTACTACTTCCAAACCTTTAGTTCCGAGTACTATTAGATTAGCATAAAAATCTAGGCCATGGATTCAGATAGGGACGGCTTTGCAAATTTGCCTAGCTTTGGTGGTCGAACCAGGTATTTGAACAATCATAACATGCTTCAATTTGGTTGGTTGAATTTTACTAGTGCATGCAAATTCTTCAGTAACAAATGATTGCGATGCTCCAGAATCAAACAACACTCTTGCAAGTACTGAGTTAATAGAAAACATACCCAACACGACATCTGGCGTTTCTTGGGCTTCTTCAGCATGCATGAGAAAGAGACAGCCGTTGCGGTTGAGAAAATTCCCTGGAGCAAACCTTCTTCCAAGCTGAACACGACGCTGCTGCTGAGCTGGGGCATTTGCATTGGGGGTTGCGGCAATCTTCTTGGGGCACTCATTGGAATAGTGACCCTTGGTTCCACATTCATAACAAATCACTTGTGACTTGTCCTTTGCTGCAACAGGCACATCATTGCTTCCAGTCCTTGGGGCAGTGTTGGTGTTGGTGGCAGCATTATTGTTGTTGAACTTGGGTGGTGCACGGTAGAAATTGCTGGAGTTGCTGGGGTTGTTGTGGTTTCCTCCGGGCCTTGGGTTTCCACTGTTGGGATAGGTCGGACGGTTCATCGGTGGTCTGTTGTTTCTTGGGGCAAATCCTGGAGATGGGTTGGGGCGATACTTTGGTGTATGACGGGTTCCTGGCTGATGCATCGTGTGACGCTTGCGGTTCTCATTGTCTTGGTTGATCTTTCCTTCCATCTGAATGGCAGAGTCCACTAGAGCTTCAATATCAGCAAAGGGGATATTGACTAACACTGTCTGCATTTCATCGTGCAGACCATTCAGGAACCTCTCTTTCTTCTTGGCTTCAGTGTCGATCTCATCCGGTGCATACCTAGCCAGTGACAAGAATTTGTCACGGTATTCCACTACTGTCATTCTTCCTTGTTTCAGTTCCCTGAATTCATCTCTCATCCTCTTGATTAAACCCGGTGGCACATGGGTTCTGCTGAACTTGACTTTGAACTCTTCCCAAGTCATCAGCTGACCTCCTGTCATTGCGCGAACGTTGTTCCACCATGCTCTTGCATCACCGACCAGATAGTGGGTAGCAAACAACACTTTCTCGTTAGCTTCCACTCCTGCAACTTCCAGATTGTTCTCCATGGTTTGCAACCAATCATCTGCATCTAGGGGCTCTTCTGACTTAGTGAAAATAGGTGGATTGGTGTTCTGGAAATTCTTGAGATTAGATCCATGGTTGTCTTGATTTCCATGGCCTTGATTGTTGTTGGCCATCTGAGCTATCTGTTGAAGGGTGGCTAAGTTGGCCTGACATTCGGCTCTTTCGGCTTCACGGTCAGAAACCAACATTTGCAAGAGTTGCAACATCGGATCTGGGGCTGAGTTGCTTCCTCCGCGAGGCATCTGAAGATTGAGGTAGATCATGAGAAAAGAGGGAAATTTCTAAGGTTCAGATTTTTTTGAAAAGTTTTTAAAGTTTGACTCAGAATTTTCTAGCAACTTGCTTTTCATTCATTCATTCATAGCACACAATACAAACACACACCACAACAAAGGAAAACAGATGGTTTTCAGAACCATTCTGTGAAACTACGATACAGTGGGACCGAATACAACTCACTAACGCTAGTTCTCAAGTGCTACTACTCGTTGGAGTCAGTGTCCTCATCATCCTCATCATCATCATGGATGAAGGCAAAGTCAACCTCATCGGTGAAGAAGTCCATGGTCTGATCCTACAGAAAGTCATCATCATCGCTGAGATAGGAGTAGGTGTAGGGGTTCGTAGCATGGAAAACAAAAAATTTATACCGCATGCACACAAACAATCCAAGATCTATCTACTAGATTGTAGCAATGAGTCGATAGAAGCACTCACCCTCGAAGATTCCAAAGCGGTTAACGAGAGCAGATTCTCGTGGGTGATGTAGTCGTACACTTGCCGATCTCAAGACCGCCTAGACGATCCTTCCAGCGCTATGTTCCGGCAGCGCTTCCGCAGTCGGTCACACGTTTGGTACTCGATGAAGACCTTCCTCTCCCTTGTTCCAGCAGGCAGCAGAGGTTGTAGTTCTCCCCTCACGATTCCGGCAGCACGACGACGTGGTGTCGGAAGTAGAGGGAAGATCCCGTAGGGCTTCGCCTAAGTCGGTGCGAGTTATGGTGGATTAGGGTTTCCCGGAGATCTAGGGTTTAGAAGTCTGGGAGGAGGAGGTGTCGGTGGTGGCTAGGGCGGCGGCGATGGACCGGCGATGGCGCGAGGCGGCGGAGGCGCGACGGCGGCTCGGTGGCGGCGGCGGCTCGGGAGGAGAGGGGATAGGGCTTGTGGTGTTGGGGCAGCCCCCCCCTCTATTTATGAGAGGGAGGGGCAGCCTTGGGAGGGGTGGATTTGAATGCAAACCCAAACCCAAGTTGGATTAAGAGAAGGACTTGTTTCTTCTCCCACTAGGAAACCATTGTTCCAGTTTGACTTTTCAAACTTCCCATTTGACTTTCAATTTAGAGCTTTATTTCTCTCTTGCAAATGCCAACACCAAGTGACCTAGGATATGATCCAATCATTCCACATACCCATGACACATTCATGGACCATTCCCCTTCTGGTCTGGTGAACCTTCTAGACCCTTTTAGAACCTCTCCGATGAAACCATCGGAAACTTTCCCGAACTCCGAAATCAGACTTTCCTTATACGAATCTTATTCTCTGGACCATTCCGGATCTCCTCGTGATATCCCGGATCCCATCCAAGATTCTGAACAACATTCGGTATCCCTACTAACATTCCATATCTACTAAACAACATCGAATCCTTAAGTGTGTCTCCCTACGGTTCGTGAATTATGCGGACATGACCGAGACACTTCTCCGATCAATAACCAATAGAGGAATCTGGAAATTCATATGGCTCCCACATATTTCTATGATTACTTTGCGATCGAATGAACCACTTACATGCGATACTAATTTCCCTTTGTCTCACGATAATTTACTTTATCCGAGGTTTTGATCATAGGTATCTCTGCATACCTAGTTCAACCTCGTTACCGATAAGTACTCTTTTCTCGTTCCCGTGATATGTGATCCCTTGTGATCCAGTCACATGCTTGCAAGCTAATTGGATGACATTCCACCGAGAGGGCCCAGAGTATATCTATCCGTCATATGGATGGACAAATCCCACTCTTGATCCATGTGCCTCAACCCATACTTTCCGAACACTCAATGCCACCTTTATAGCCACCCAGTTACGGTGTGGTGCTTGATGTCATCAAAGCATCCTTCTGGTGATGGTGATTAACATGATCTCATGGTCGAAGGAATTAGGTTACTATGTATCAGAAAGCTTATAGCAAACAAACTATTCAAATGACTTGATCTTAATGCTACGCTTATCTATAGGAGTATGTCCATCATACCATTCTCCTAATGATATGATCTTGTTATTAATAACATCTCAATGTTCATGATCGAGAAACCACGATCATCTATTAATCAACAAGCTAGTATTATAAAGAGGCTTTACCAGGGACTCCAATTTAGTTTACAAATCACACAAGTATTAATGTTTCTGTTTAATACTATTATATCATGAATGTAAACATTTATCATAAAGACAAAGATATAATAATAACCACTTTTATTATTGCCTCTAGGGCATATCTCCAACAGTCTCCCGCTTGCACTAGAGTCAACTAATCTAGATTACATGGTAATATACCGAACACCCATGGCGGTTTGGTGCTAGTCATGTTTTTCCCTCGGGAGAGGTTTAGTCAATGGATCCTCCACATTCATATCTGTGTGTACTTTGCAAATCTTTATGTCACCATCTTGGAGATGCTCTCGAATAGCATGAAAACGTAGCTTGATGTGCTTCAGCTTCTTGTGAGACCTTGGTTCTTGCGCATTGGCTATGGCGCCCATGTTATCACAATAGATAGACATTGGGTCCAGCGCACTTGGGACCACACCGAGCTCTGTAATGAACTCCTTCATCCATATCGCCTCTAGTGAAGCCTTCGAAGCAGCTATGTATTCTGATTCAGTTGAAGATCTCGCCACAACGCTTTGCTTTGCACTCCTCCAGCTAACTGCTGCACCATTCAAATTAAATACGTATCTAGATTGAGATTTAGAATCATCCGGATCGGTGTTACAACTAGCATCGGTGTAACCATTAACAACGAGTTGTTCATCACCTCCATAAGAAAGAACCATATCCTTAGTTCTTATCAAGTACTTAAGGATGTTTTTGACCGCTGTCCAATGATCCACTCCTGGATCACTTTGTTATCTGCTAGTCAAACTAACAGCATATGCAATGTCGGGTCTAGTACATAGCATGTCATACATGAGAGATCCTATGGCTGAGGCATAGGGAGTCTTACTTATCCTTTCTCTATCTTCTGCCGTTGCAGGACTTTGAGTTTTACTCAATGTCGTATTGGGCAACATGGGCAAGAACCCTTTCTTGCTATCTTCCATTCCAAACCTCTTTAGAACTTTGTCCAAATATGTATTTTGTGACAATGATACTAGGCGCCTTAATCTATCTCTATAAATCTTTATGCCTAATATGTAAGCTGCTTCACCAAGATCTTTTATTGAAAAACTATTATTCAAATAATTCTTGACACTATTAAGAAGGTCTACATCATTCCCAATCAACAATATGTCATCTACATATAGTATTAAGAATGCTACAGAGCTCCCACTCACTTTCTTGTAAATACAAGCTTCTCCATAAGTTTGTATAAAACCGAAACTTTTGATTACCTTATCAAAACATTGATTCCAACTTCGGTATGCTTGCTTCAATCCATATATGGACCGTTGAAGTTTGCATACCTTTTTAGCATCTTTAGGATCGAAAAAACCTTTGGGTTGCATCATATACAACTCTTCATCAATGTCTCCATTGAGGAACGCCGTTTTGACATCCATCTGCCATATCTCATAATCATAATATGCAGCGATTGCTAACATAATCCTCACAGACTTTAGCTTCGCTACTGGTGAGAAAGTCTCATCGTAGTCAACACCTTGAATTTGTCGAAACCCTTTTGCGACAAGTCGAGCTTTATAGACAGTAACATTACCATCAGCATCTATTTTCTTTTTGAAAATCCATTTGTTCTTGACAGCCTTCCGGCCATCCGGTAAGTCCACCAAAGTCCATACTTGGTTTTCGTACATGGATCCAATCTCGGATTTCATGGCTTCTTGCCATTTATTGGAATCTGGGCTCATCATCACTTCCTCATATGTCGCAGGGTCATCGGTGTTGTCCACCAACATGACACTCATAACAGGATTATACTAATCAGGAGTGGTACGAGTTCTCGTTGACCTGCGAGGTTCCGTAGTAACTTCAACCGAAGTTTCATGATCAACATCATTAGCTTCCTCTCTTATTGGTTTAGGCACCACATGAACCACTTCCGGTGCTGTGCTACTCGCAAGTTTGAGAGAAGGTTCAACAACCACGTCGAGTTCTACTTTCCTTCCAGTCACTTCTTTCGAGAGAAACTCCTTCTCTATAAAGGATCCATTCTTGGAAATGAAGATCTTGCCCTCGGATCTATGATAGAAGGTATACCCAATAGTTTCCTTCGGGTATCCTATGAAGACACATTTTTCCGCTTTGGGTTCAAGCTTGTCTGGCTGTAACTTCTTTACATAACCTTCGCAACCCCAAGTTTTAAGGAACGACAATTTAGGTTTCTTCCCAAACCACAATTCAAACGGTGTCGTTTCAACAGATTTAGATGGTGCCCTATTTAAAGTGAATGTGGCTGTTTCTAATGCATAACCCCAAAACGATAGCGGTAAATCTGTAAGTGACATCATAGAATGAACCGTAACTAAGAGAGTTCGATTACGACGTTCGGACACACCATTACGCTGTGGTGTTCCCGGCGGTGTCAATTGTGAAAGTATTCCGCATTTCTTTAAATGCTCGCCAAACTCGTAACTTAGATATTCACCTCCACGATCAGATCATAGAAATTTAATCTTCTTGTTACGTTGATTCTCTACCTCACTTTGAAATTCCTTAAACTTCTCAAAAGTTTCGGACTTATGTTTCATGAAATAGATATACCCATATCTACTCAAGTCATCCGTGAAGGTAAGAACATAACGATAACCACCGCGTGATGCTACACTCATTGGGCCACACACATCGGTATGTATGATTTCCAATAAGTCCGTAGCTCGCTCCATCATACCAGAAAATGGAGTCTTAGTCATTTTTCCCATCAGACATGCTTCACATCTTTCAAGTGATTTAAATTATGATTTTCAATAAGTCCATCGGAATGGAGTTTCTTCATACGCTTCACTCCAATATGTCCAAGACGACAGTGCCACATATAGGTCGAGTTATTGCTCAATTTCAAACGTTTAGCTTCAACGTTATTAATGTGTGTATTTCCACAATCGAGATTCAATAAGAATAGACCATCTATCAAAGGTGCATGTGCATAAAACATATTACTCATATAAATCGAATAACCATTATTCTCGGACTTAAACAAGTAACCGTCTCGCAATAAACATGATCCAGATATAATGTTCATGCTCAATGCAGGCACCAAATAACAATTATTTAAGTATAAAACTAATCCCGATGGTAGATGAATAGGTAGCGTGCCGACCGCGATCACATCAACCTTTGATCCATTTCCAACGCTCATCGTCACCTCGTTCTTCGCTAGCTTCCGTTTATTCTGCAGTACCTGTTTCAAGTTACAAATATGAGAAACCGAACCAGTATCAAATACCCAGGCACTACTATGAGTACTAGTGATATACACATCAATAACATGTATATCGGATATACCTTTCTTCTTGATGCTGTCGTTCTTCAAATCCGCAAAGTACTTTGGGAAATTCCGCTTCCTGTGACCTTCTCCCTTGCAGTAAAAGCACTCAGTATCAGGCTTAGGCCCAGTCTTGGTCTTCTTCGCCGGCGCGGTAACTTTCTTAACGCCCTTCTTGAAGTTTACCTTTTCTTAGACTTGCCTTGCTTCTTGAATTTGGTGGTCTTATTGACCAACAATACTTGGTGCTCTTTCTTGATCTCCACTTCTGCAGATTTCAACATGGAGAAGAGTTCTGGCAATGACTTGTCCATGTTTTGCATATTGTAGTTCATCACAAAGTTCTTGTAACTTGGTGGTAGTGATTGGAGGACACGGTGAATCCCCAAAGCATTAGGAATCACTATTCCCAAGCTTTGAAGCTTGCTAGCGTGCCCAGACATCTTAAGCATGTGCTCACTGACGGAGCTGCCCTCTTCCATCTTGTAGTTAAAGAACTTTTCAGAAGCCTCATAACTCTCAACTGCCGCATGAGCCTCAAATATCATTTTGAGTTCACGGACAATATAATGTGGGTCATGGTTCTCAAACCTTTTCTGAATCTCCGATTCCAAACCATACAAGATAGCACACTGAACTGTGGAGTACTGATTCTTCCGAGCGAGGAAAACATTCTTTACCTCATCGGTAACATTAGCTGCAGGCGGGTCACCCAGCGGTGCATCCAGTACATAGGTCAAATTACCAGCATTGAGAATAATCCTCAAATTGCGTAACCAATCCGCGAAGTTGCTTCCATTGTTTTTCAACTTTTCTTTCTCTAGGAATGCATTAAAATTGATGGTAGGAGCTTCCATTGATCTACAACATATTTGCAATAGTTTAGACTAAGTTTATGACAAATTGAGTTCTAATTAATAGTTAAATTAATCTAGGTGAACTCCCACTCAAAACAATATCCATCAAATTGTTTTAGTGATCACACGAACCAAATCCACCACATCAAAACCGATCATCATGAGAGTTGATGTAGCTTCAATGGCGAACAATCAACATGTTCATCATATCTACTATATGACTCATGCTTTACCTTTCGGTGATCCGTGTTCCGAGACCATGTCTGTGCATGCTAGGCTCGTCAAGATCAAACCTTAGCTTCCACATGAGCAAATCTGGCTTGCTCACGTTGTATACACTCGCATAATCTAGCACACCCGATCATCACGTGGTTCTTCGAAACAACGAGCTTTAGCAATGGTGCTTACTAAGGATGAACACTTTAAAACTTGAAATTTTTGTGCTTCGGGGATCATCTTATAATTCTACTGTCGCAAACTAAGCAATACAAGATGCATAAAGGATTAACATCACATGCAATTCATAATATGTGATATGATATGGCGTTTCTTCTTGTGCTTCCGATATCCATCTTCAAGCACGAACATGATCTCCATCATCACCGGTATGGCGTCAAGGTCAATGGCGCCGTTTCATGGTTGTCGTCCACCAGCTTCAACTATTACAACTACTTTGAATAGACACGCAGGTCTTAACGGAATTTTAAAAGACAACCATATGGATCCCGCCGGTTGCCAACTTACAATAAGGAACATTGCATACATCATATATAACCACAATCATGGCCATATCACATCACAGCACACCCCTGCAAAACAAAGTTAGACGCCTCTAATTTTCTTTGCATATTTTACGTGGTTTGGGGATTTCAATAAGTGTCATTCTAACTTATGAACAAGAACCACAACGTTGATGTTTGAACTATCAAGTGCCCGTTGTAAATTGAATCTATACTATGATGGGAGAGACAGACACCCGCAAAGCCACTTATGCAACACAAGTTGCATGTTGAGCGTGGAGCAAGTCTCATGAACGATGTCATGTAAGGTTAGCCCGGGCCGCTTCATCCCATCATACCGCAAGATGCAAAGTACACAAAAAGCAATTGATAATAAAAGCACCACCGCCCACAATGACCATTGTGTTCTACTCGTGCAACAGATCTACATATAGACACAGCTCTGATACCACTGTAGGGGTTCGTAGCATGGAAAACAAAAAAATTCTACCGCATGCACACAAACAAGCCAAGATCTATCTACTAGATTGTAGCAACGAGTCGATAGAAGCACTCACCCTCGAAGATTCCAAAGTGGTTAACGAGAGCAGATTCTCGTGGGTGATGTAGTCGTACACTTGCCGATCTCAAGATCGCGTAGACGATCCTTCCGGCGCTGCATTCCGGCAGCGCTTCCGCAGTCGGTCACACGTTCGGTACTCGATGAAGACCTTCTCTCTCTTGTTCCAGCAGGCAGCGGAGGTTGTAGTTCTCCCCTCGCGATTCCGGCAGCATGACGGCGTGGTGTCGGAAGTAGAGGGAAGATCCCGCGGGGCTTCACCTAAGACGGTGCGAGTTATGTTGGATTAGGGTTTCCCGGAGATCTAGGGTTTAGAAGTCCAGGAGGAGGAGGAGGTGTCGGCGGTGGCGATGGACCGGCAATGGCGCAAGGCGGCGGCGCTGGCGGCGGCGCGGCGGTGGGTCGGCGGTGGCGATGGCTCGGGTGGAGAGGGGCTAGGGCTTGTGGTGTTAGCGCAGCCCTCCCCCTCTATTTATGAGAGGGAGGGGTAGCCTTGGGAGGGGTGGGTTTGAATCCAAACCCAAACCCAAGTTGGATTGAGAGAAGGACTTGTTTTTTCTCCCACTAGGAAACCATTTTTTTAGTTTGACTTCTCAAACTTCCCGTTTGACTTTCAATTTAGAGCTTTATTTCTCTCTTGCAAATGCCAACACCAAGTGACCTAGGATATGATCCAATCATTCCACATACCCATGACACATTCATGGACCATTCCCCTTCCGGTCCGGTGAACCTTCTAGACCCTTCTAGAACCTCTCCGATGAAACCATCAGAAACTTTCCCGAACTCCAAAATTGGACTTTCCTTATATGAATCTTATTCTCCGGACCATTACGGATCTCCTCGTGATATCCCGGATCCCATCCGAGACTCCGAACAACATTCGGCACCCTACTAACATTCCATATCTACTAAACATCATCGAATCCTTAAGTGTGTCTCCCTACGGTTCGTGAATTATGCGGACATGACCGAGACACTTCTCCGATCAATAACCAATAGAGGAATCTGGAAATTCATATGGCTCCCACATATTTCTAAGATTACTTTGCGATTGAATGAACCACTTACATACGATACCAATTTCCCTTTGTCTCACGATAATTTACTTATCCGAGGTTTTGATCGTCGGTATCTCTGCATACCTAGTTTAACCTCGTTACCGATAAGTACTCTTTTCTCGTTCCCGTGATATGTGATCCCTTGTGAGCCAGTCACATGCTTGCAAGCTAATTGGATGACAGTCCACCAAGAGGGCCCAGAGTATATCTATCCGTCATATGGATGGACAAATCCCACTCTTGATCCATGTGCCTCAACCCATACTTTCCGAACACTCAATGCCACCTTTATAGCCACCCAGTTACGGTGTGGTGTTTGATGTCATCAAAGCATCCTTCCGGTGATGGTGATTAACATGATCTCATGGTCGAAGGAATTAGGTTACTATGTATCAGAAAGCTTATAGCAAACGAACTATTGAAATGACTTGATCTTAATGCTACGCTTATCTATAGGAGTATGTCCATCATACCATTCTCCTAATGATATGATCTTGTTATTAATAACATCTCAATGTTCATGATCGAGAAACCACGATCATCTATTAATCAACAAGCTAGTATTATAAAGAGGCTTTACCAGGGACTCCAATTTAGTTTACAAATCACACAAGTATTAATGTTTCCGTTTAATACTTTTATAGCATGAATGTAAACATTTATCATAAAAACAAAGATATAATAATAATCACTTTTATTATTGCCTCTAGGGAATATCTCCAACAGTAGGGGTCTCCACGAAGGTCTTCCCCTGCATTCTCCCTCTCCTCCAACTGCATGTCTCTCTCGTGGATGGTCTCTTCCAAATCCGTGATCCGGTGGCAAAGACGGGCAATGATGCACTCCTTCTTGTCGAGCTGACGGCGACGAGACTTGCGATCCTTCACCAGCATGGCGATGGTCTGATCCTTCTTCTTGGAGATGGCGTACTTGTGGTTGGTGTAGGAACGGGCATTGTCCAACTCCTTCTGACGGTCATACATCATGAAGCTAAGGTGGTCCAAGTGAGTCTTTAGCTCATGGTGATATGGGGCCTCCAGTGGCTGTCCCATAGCATCACGCCTTGGGTAGAACTCAAAGCAGGTACCCTTTATTTGATTGATACTCTGCCCACACAGACGGGCAAGAGCTTCCTGCATTGCCCTGGCAAGTCCATCGAGCCAGTTGTTCTCTCTTAAGGTGAACTAAATTCCCTCTGCAGTGGGAGGTTCAATCTTTCCTCGGAGACTTGCAACAACTAGCCACTGCAAATTTTCTCCTTCCTGATCATTGAGCTGAGCTCCGAAGGACTCGGGGTGTGGACGCTCCAGCATTTCTGCCAGCTGGTCCATGTCACGCTCAAAGATACGGTCTCCTCCATTCCCCAACTGATAAAACTTGATGTACTTCACGTCCATCTATAAGAATGTAGGATGAGTAAGTTAGTAGAGTGATCAAGTGTGTCAAATTTTATGTAAGTTTGCAAGAGTTTTTGAGGAACATGAATTTTCATGAAAAATTATAAGTGATAAAGAATAAGAATAAGTTTTTGTAAATACTCACTTCTTTTGGTTTTGAAACTAAGTTCTTGATTCAAACGTCCATTCTAACTAGGGTCTCCTATGGTCAGGATGGCTCTCATACCAACTTGTCAGCACCCGGATTTTTAATCACAGATGTCTGTTATGCCATACATCGCAATCCCAGGATTACCATTTTTGCGAGACATACAAATTGGATATCACAGTACATCATCCATTACAAACCATACATAAGGTATTACACAAATAAGGATCTCATGATCCAGTTCTTAATATAATTCAAGCAGCGGAATAACGTAATAGTAACGATAGCGTAGGCGAAGCTCCATCTTCATGTTCATAGGCAATGCTGACGATGGGAGATGATCCTAGTTGTCGTAACCTTCCTGCGGTCCGTCATCCTGATACTCCTCTTCATAGTCTGGCCACGGGAATAGCCAGGGACAAAGCCATGAGTACTCTTTAAATACTCGCAAACTAATACTAATAAGTGAAGGGGGGTTCTGTAGTAGGATACTAAGCTCTATGGTTGTTTTGCAAAAAGCCAGATTTACTCTATTAAGTTCAAAAGCAAAGAAAACTAGTTGAAAATTTTATAACACCTAAGTGGGAACTTGAATTTCATATCACAACTCTGTTGTGGTCAAGTCAAAGTCATAAATCATTTCATAAGTCATTTTGAAAACATCTGACGATAGAACAGTATGGCCACTCCAACTGTCCATAACCACGGACGCGGCTATTCGAATAGTTTGACACTCTGCAGAGATTGTACACTTTCACCACAACATTCGATACATCCATCAGGAACAATCCTGAATTTACCATACTCAGTATGCGGATAACCAATCCTAACCTTTCTATTACATGTCCTAGTATAGACAACTCTCCTGTGAGTTTGGCCTCCCAACCATGACCAACTGTCATCTTGGGTACTGCACAGGTGGACAATCTTCACAACGTAGCCTCAGCTCACACCTTGGCCGCAAGGGAACCCATACTAAGGTATATAAGTTTACAGTCAAGCCCTACCCAATTTTTGGGTATTATGATTGTACGGTAAAATTGGAATGGTATCGCATCCAGACAACCATCAGTTTTATAAAGGGCTAAGGCTCATGCCTCAACATTTTTATCATCAAAATCATCTAGTGTTTGGAACCACATGTCAAAAACATTTCAGTAGAATGACTCCTCATTCAAAGGTTTTCATAACCATTTTCACCAAGTATTCCCATCTAAAGTTGATCAAGTTTTATGCTTAGCACTAGCATCTACAAGTGGGGGTAAATACTAATGGTGGGTAATAAACCAGTGGGGATTTACTAAGTTCAATCTCATGCCTTAGGATGACATCAAGATTATTTAACTTAGGCCAAATTTTATGCTCTTTATGCTATCTTCTGTTATCTTTCTAGAATCTACAAGTCACTAAGTAAACTCTAAGAGAAAGCTTTGATAAAGAAAATAAAGTATTAAGCTTGCAAAAGACTAGGATTGGGTATCAAGTGGTGTAAGCTTGCAAGTAACACTTGCATGGTTTAGCTTGCTAAGATAGTTGTATAAGCTTGCTAAGTTTCAAGTGTTAGCTTGCTCAGTTAGTAGCTTGCCTTGTGCAGAGCAGTGGTTGGAGTTCTCCTCGGCTTCTTCCTCATAGTATCCTCCTTCCTCCTCATATCCTTGGTCGGTACTAGCGTCTATAAATAAATACGAGGTACACAATCACCAAACAATACTTAACTATTTCTAATCATCACACAAAGGTTCACACTAGGTGATCTAGCATCATCACTAACATTACAAGATTAAAGCACTTGTCCCATTTATTTTATTTTGAGAAAAGTAATTTCTACTCATTGAAAAACTACTTAAGATTTAATATTCTCCAACTCAAACATGGGATCATGTTGACATATGTCATCACCACATATTTTAGTACATGGGAATGTGATTTAAAGTGGTGTCACAATTTAATAAGGTTTAACCTTTTTATTTTATTTAAGTAAAGTGACTAGAAATGCCTATGTGGTATTCTTTTATTACTTGATCATTATTTCTGTAAGTAAACCTATATGTTTGTAGATATTCTGAAAGGTATGGTTAAATGTGATTTTTTGAGAGTTGGAATTAACTCAAAAGCTCTTATGGTTGAATTTTTAAAAATGTTTTCTGCCTTGTTATTTTTACCATGGGTGATCTACAAATCTAAATGGTTTGAATCCAATGGGCTTGGATTAAGCATTCCAGTATCTTTCTAACAAAATTGGTTTCATGCATTTTGGTTCAGTGAGTCGAGCTGGGTTGATTTTTGAATCTAGGTACAGAACTGGGTTTAAAATTAAATGAATAAACTTAAGTTTGAATTGTTGGGTCGTGCGGGACGTTTAACTGGGCCGGCCCACTACGCATAGCGCACGCGCGGGGCGGGTTAAGTGGTTGTCCCCATGCGTCAGTGATACAGTGAGGGGCGAAGCGGTACAGGGTGATCTAGGCCGCACGATCTAACTCTAATCGAACGACTCTGGTTCATCGTCCACGTCGGGCAGCGCCGGCGAGATAGAACCCTAGCGCGACACGTGGGGGTCGTGGGAGGCTCACCTGGGCTCAGGCGATGGTCGGCGACGGGGGCGAATGACGAAGTCGACGACGGCGGTTCTCCTGGTACTGGAAGCTTCTCCTGGGGCGGCTCCAATCAACGGCGCCTCTCCTCCTCTGCAGCGGCGAACTCCGGTGAAATTCCGGCCACCTGGTGCTAGCCTTGCTCCGGGAGTGAGTGGGTGTGATCAGTGAGAGGTGGGGAGTGAAATGGTGTGAAGAAAACGAGCGAGGGAGGCCTCCTTTTATAGTGGCTGAAGGGGACCGACGGGCGCGGGCTGAGCTCGTCGTGGTCGACGGCACAGAGGGCTAATGGAATGGGCAATGATAGGGCGGTGCTGTGCTCCCTGGCGAAGCTCAACGGCGTGGTGGCGAGGCGTGGGGCGGTGCTGATAGGTCGGAACGCGTCGACGCACTGGGCGGGTCCGACGGTGATTTTAATGGTGCACAACGTGCGTGGTCCGCGCGACGATGAACGAGGATGTCTGGCGGGGTGCTGGAGTGTTAGCGATCACGTCTGCAAGCGGCGAGGGCGGCGCGCGGTCTGTGGGCGTTGGTCGAGTGTGACGCACTGGCACGCTCTCAGCTCACACGCAGAGAGACTTGGCAAGCTCGGGCAGTGTGGTCCAGGGGCTAGCAGTGCTCGAGGCTTGGACAGGGGGTGGCGGTGGACGGTGGTCAGTGCTCCAGACATGCTTGCTAGGCTTGGTTCTTCTCCTAGCTCGTTGTCGACATGTGGGTGGCAAGTTAGGCTCGGCATGGTCACCATTAATGGCTATGCCAAGCTCACAGTGGTGCTAAGGCTTTTTAATTGGGCTAGATCATCTACTAAGAGTGTAGTGAGAGCTAGAGAGGGAACAAGGTTGGCCAAAATCACTGCTCACTATAGTGTTTGTTGTTTGTTTGTTTACTGCAAACAAGGTGTTTGATGAAATGGCCGAAAGAGATTCAAATTTGAATTTTGGATTCAAACTTGGTGGGTTTGCTAGGCACATACTAGGGAGTCTCTGGTTAGTTGGATTAGTCAAGGGGCACTGGTTTGGTTGGGTTTTGAAAATGTGTGATCTTCACATATGATAAAGATTCAATTTTTACTTGTGATTTGAATGAGGTTGCCAAATGTCTCTGCAAGTTTGAAAGGTAGGCTTTGATTCATTTTTACTTGGTCTAGCAAGGGGTGAAAAGAATTGGGAAAGTTTCTTTTTAAAATCTTGGACTAGAAACACTCAAAGTGACCTTGTGAGCAAGATTAACAAAAATGACCATTTGCTTTATTTGATTTGTTTTTGATTTTCTTTCTTGATTTGTTTCTGCTTGGAAATGTTTTAGATGATGTTATTTTCATCTTTGAACCATTCCTTACTATTTAGGTTAATCACACAAGTCCATTCATGCATTTATCAAATCATCACATACACACATGCATTCATATGATTTAAATTAATCAAAGTTTTTGTTAACCCTAATTTTAGTGATTAGAGTCTGATGATCATTGTTTCATATTTTTGGGATGTTACATACCCAAAGGGGTAAGAAGGAAACTTGACTTCTTTAGATCCCGATTCTTTTGGTAAAGTGATGAACATAAAAATAAATATAGACTAACTAAATGGAATATGATTTATAGACCAAAGGATCAAGGGGGGCAAGGCGTGGAGGTTCTTGAGTTAAAGAATAAAATTTTACTTAGCAAGTGGTTATATATAACTATTTTTTCCGAAATGGGAGCATCACCCTGGACTCTGCATCAACCGATGCACACAACCCCTTTATTACCCAAATTTTAAGATTCAAAGTTTACAAATCATGAATCGGAAAGTGTGGATACATGGATCAGCCAACAAATCAAAAATGAAATAAATATATGCATCTTGAAGTCTTCTAGTAGGCTACCAACCAGCCTGGCAGTGGATAGCCCGAGCAACCGCCTTCAGCCGGGTGCATCCAGAGTGCATAGACTCCTTTTGCGCCTCCGGAGGCAGAAGAGACCAACCATGGACCCAATGGGTAACCATACAGATAACATGTAAGAAGTGAGAGTTTGCATTCTTGTTAAAAACAGAGAAAAGCGCAAATACCAATTCTAATTCTTTCTTTAGAGACCTTATCTACTCCGTTCAACCAATTTCCGAACATATTCGTAACATTGGTTGGAGGAGAGATATTAAAACTGAATTGAATAACTCTCCAAACTAATTTTGCAAAGGAACAATCGAAAAATAAATGTTTGATTGATTCGTTGGAATCACAGAACGCACATTTCTTACAACCATTGCAGTTTCTTCTAGCCAAATTATCTTTGGTGAGAATAACTCCTTTAAGCACGAACCACATAAAGTACTTTGTTATTCCAAATATAATTTCGAAGAAAAACTGTATGACCAGTCATATAGTCTGTATACATATATTTACCCGTAAACAATTCTGATGTAGTTAGCTTCCAAACAAAAATATCAGTCTCGTCCAAAAGAGTGGCATTCATTAAACGCTGAACTAAGTTTAACCATGTGGCCCACTTGTTGCCCGTTAATGACCATCTAAATTCGATATTTAGTGGAACCGTAGTAAAACATCAGCGACCAGGATGTTTTTCCATCGCGCGATATTGTACAGAGTTGGATATTGATTTGCTAGAGAGCTCTCTCCTAGCCAAGTGTCCTTCCAAAACCGAGTCTGCTGTCCATTCCCAACATTGAAGGATCCTCTCTCGAATAAATCATCTTTGACACTAATAAGACCTTTCCAAAATTGGGAGTCAGTTGGTTTCGCTATCACTTGTAACAGGGTATTGTTTTGGAGATATTTGTTTCGAAGGAGCTCCTGCCATACCCCTTCTTTGTTAAGAAGTTTATATAGCTATTTGCTCAGTAAGCATCTATCCTTAATCTCCAAAACTTCCACACCGAGGCCTCCTTGTTCTTTCGGTCTACATATAATGTTGCACTTGGTCAATCGATATTTTCATTTGAACTGATCATTCTGCCAGAAGAAACGAGATCGATAGAATTCCAATCTTTTCTGTACCCCTTTAGGTACTTCTAATAAGGACACATAAACATCGGGAGGCTGCTTAAAACATATTTTATCAAGACTAGTTTGTCTCCATATGAGAGGAGCTTGCCTTGCCAGCAACCAAGCTTCCGTTCGAAGCGGGTTTCTACTATGCTCCATTATTTGTTCAAAAGCCTCCTATAGTGGATTGGGATACCGAGATATTTAAAAGGTAGAGTCCCAGCTTCACATCCTAAAATACGTTTGTACTGGTCATCTGCATCTTTAGCTTTCCCAAAGCAGAAAATTTCACTTTTGTGGAAGTTAATTTTCAGCCCAGAGAGTTGCTCAAAGATACGCAATATCAGCTTCATGTTGACAGCCTTCTCAAGATCGTGTTCCATGAAAATGATGGTATCATCGCATATTAAAGTATGGATATTCCGCCATCAACGAGATGAGGAACAAGACCTCCAATTTGGCCATCTTCTTTTGCGTGTGTAATTAAGATGGCAAGCATATCCGCTACAATGTTGAAGAGTAATGGTGACATCGGATCTCCCTGTCTCAACCCCTTTCCGGTCTGGAAATAATGGCCAATATCGTCATTGACCCGTATTCCCACTGACCTTCCTTGGACAAACTCCTTAATTAGGTTACACCATTTCTGGGAGAAACTTTTCATACGCATGGTTTGCTGGAGAAAAGGCCATTTAACCTTATCATAAGCTTTCTCAAAATCAAATTTAAACAAGACCCCATCCATTTTCTTCCGATGAAGTTCATGAATGGTTTCATGGAGTACAACTACCCCTTCGAGGATGTGTCTGCCAGGCATAAAAGCTGTCTGAGAATGCTTGATAATATTGAGGGCGATATCAGCAATTCTATTTGTACCCACCTTTGTGAAAATCTTGAAACTTACGTTAAGTAAACATATGGGTCTATATTGTTGAATTTTTGTAGCATCTTACTTTTTTGGGATCAAGGTAATGATCCCAAAGTTAAGCTTATACAGTGGCAAATCACTATTCTGCAACTGATTAAAAAGTGCCATTAGATATTTTTTAATCACTTCCCAAAGCATTGATAAAATTCAGCAGGAAACCGTCTGGTCCTGGTGCTTTATTATGCTCCATTTGTGAAATTGCCTCTGAAACTTCTTTCTTCGTAAACTGTGTTGTCAGAAATATATTCTCCTCAGGTGTTACTTGAGGAATATCCGCATTAACCTCCCCTCTAAGAGTAAATCTATTCTTGGCTGGTGCCCCAAATAGCTTCTTATAATATTCTGATATATAAATTCTTAAGTTTTCCTCACCAATAGTTGTCCCTTCGTCTTATTCTAATTGAAATATTCTTTTCTTCCTATATCTACCATTCTCCATGAGGTGGAAATATTTCGTATTATCCCCCCTCTTGAATGAATTTAACCTTTGCCCTTTGAGCCCATTTAGATTCCTCTTCACGTCCAAGTTTTCCTAAATTATCATTAGCTCTCTTAAATGATTCCCGTTCCATTGCATTTAATGGAACTGTTTTCGCTCGAATATCTAGCTCATCAATAAGCTGGGTGAGTCTATATCTATCAGTTTTGTAAATATCACTTCTGTTTTTCGCCCATCCACGAAGGAAGCAACGTAAATGACGAATTTTCTTTTGGCAAATATCAATTGGGCTAACCCGCAAAGTGACCGATTCCCATTCTCTCGTGATCATATGAAAAAAACCCTTCTTCGCATAACCTAGATAATTCAAACGAGAAATGTGATTTGTTCCCCAGGTGAGCTTGTTCTCATGAGTCCACAAACAAGGGTGTGTAGGTCCGACCCCTTACGGGCCAGCGCTTGCACCGAGACCAACGGAAATTTGTTTTACCACTCTGTGCTTCCTAGAACCCGGTCTAACTTTTCATAGGTGGAATTTTCTCGACGACTTGCCCAAATATATTTTCATCCTGACAACATAATCTCCCGTAAGTTTAAACTCTCGATTATGGCATTAAACATAATTGGCCATCTAGGATTATAATTACTGTTATTCTTTTCTAACAGACTACGGATAATATTAAAATCACCTCCAACATCATTGGAGTTCCTGGGCTATGGCACATCCTGGCTAGTTCAGCTAGAAAAGTTGGTTTATGCTCCTCTTGGGCTGCATCGTAAACCGCCACAAAAGACCATTCAAAACCATCCACTTTGTATTGAAGCTTTAGTTTAATCAAGAAATCTTCCGCGCCAACGTCTTTGACAGTCAGAGATTCAGCATTTATCCCTACTAGAATTCCGCCCGATCTCCCGTGTGAAGGTAGGCAGAACCAAATAAAGTTACGCCCCGCCGACAGTCCTCTCAGGAAAGATGCGGAGAAGTTGGCTCTCCCGGTCTCAAGTAAAGCCACTATATCCAAATTTTGATCTCTAATGTTTTCTTGAATAAAAATATGTTTTGAAGTATCCCTAATCCCTTCACTGTTCCGGATCAAATATCTCATTGTAAAGTCTTTTCTGTTAATACTCTTAATCCTAGCACTTCTTCTAAATATACTATTCTTGGCAACACTTTTTTCTGGCCTCTACTCACTTTCTTTTCTTGGTATTTTTGATCAGTATGATCATCAACCACGTCTAGCAGATCCTCATCTACTAAATCATCACACAGACCTGAGACCTTCAAAACAAAAGGCTCCTAGGATCGTTTTCCTCTGAACTTTTTTTTGCGGTTAAGAATAACTAAAGCTAGCTCCTTCTCAACATCATACAACTTATTTACCGAGGCATCTATTGCTGAAGGTGATTCTCCAAGTGAAACTCCAAGCGTACTAGATCTACAGACTACAACCTTTTTAGGAATAGATAACAATGATAAGTTTGGTTTTGAACACGAACCTGGAGAATCTCGAATTTCGTCCATCTTCATCGCATGCTCCTTTGGGTATCATCGACGTTCGGCTGCGCACGTATGTGTCCACTCGACCGTACCCCAATAGCCGACTTCTTCTCGATCCCTCCAAACGCAATAACCTCTGCTGCTGATGTCGTACGCATCATTGGCGAGAAGTCTGTCCATGAAGAAAAATGACCCCCGTATGGAATCGTAACAATTCTCGGACTCGGCTCTTGTAAGAATTTTTCAAAATTATTTCTTTGTACGCTCGAAATATTAATATTAGACTGAGAAAAATTATATGCATCATCACACACCTTTTCAGTCTCAAAACGGCCAGACCTATCAATGCTCGGGTGATCATTTGAAGGCGAAAAATTGCATGCTTGCGGGTTTACACCCCCGTTTGGGGTCATGGCTCGCGGCATACTGTTAATCTGCAGAGCAAAACCTTCAGAAATAAATTGATTCCTCGGTTCAAAACTGACGTTATCAGAAAAGGAAACAAAACTCTCATGAAAAACCTACGACAAAGTCGAATTCTGAGTGGTCAGATGCTTGAATGCAGAAAACGCAGCAGGGGATAAAGATAGGGCACGTCTACCAATCTTCTTCCCATCCATTGGAGAGCCAACGTGAGTACACAACAGCTTCGATCCATGTATAGTAGCAGTGTTAGCTCTAGGGGCCTCTGCTGCAGTAGCATGCTGACGAGAGTCATCGGCCGGCGATGAGAGAAGGCCCTCTTGTGGAGTCCCATGAAACAGCCTCGGTTCCTAAACTGGAGACATGCTCGGCAAGGTTATATAAACTAATGAATGAACAAAGAGTGTGGCAGGAACTTCTATATAATAAATACTTGTACAATAAAACTTTATCTCAGGTTTTAGTAAAATCAATAGACTCCCCATTCTGGAAAGGCCTAATGAATGTTAAAGACGAGTTCTTTAGTCGGGATTCATTAGTAATTGGTGACGGACAAAAAACTAGATTTTAGGAAGATATATGGTTAGGGGTTAAACCTCTAAGTGTTCAATACCCAACATTATATAATATTCTTTATCAAAAAAATGTCACCGTGACAAATATTATGGCTTCAACCCCCTTAAACATAGATTTTAGGAGAACTTTGTCAGGAAACAAATGGAACCGATGGCTTCACCTAGTGGCACGCCTAATGACAGTCCATCTCTCGGATAATGAAGATGTTTTTAGATGGAACTTAACTGATTCTGGTTGCTTTAACGTTAGGTCTATGAATCAAGATTTTCTCAATGGTCATACGGTGTATCTCAAGAAATACATGAGGAAAATTAAAGTGCCCCTCAAAATTAGAATCTTCATGTGGTTTCTTCATAGGAAAGAAATTCTCACAAAAGACAATCTTTTGAAACCAAATTGGCAAGGGTCTTCTAAATGCTGGTTTTGTGATCAAGATGACACAATTCAGCATCTTTTTATATCTTGTCCCTTTGCAAGAATTATTTGGAGGGTTGTGTTTATGTCTTTCAACATACTACCTCCAGCTAATATAATGAACCTTTTTGGAAATTGGTTAAATGGGGTCCCTAAGAAAGATAAAGGACACATTAAAGTTGGTGTGTGCGCTTTATTATGGGCAATTTGGAATGTTCGCAATAACTATATCTTTAACAGAAAGAGATTTCCATCATTTCTGCAGGTTATTCCTATGGCTACGCATTTGATCCATATGTGGTCCTTTCTCCAGCCTGTTGAGAAGCGCCAGGCCATGGATTCTGGGTACAGCCGTTTGGAAACGGTAGCACGGAACTTTTACAGCCGGTGCAGGGTTGGCGGTCTGAACGGCGTTTGACCTGAGGATGATTATGCGTCGTTTTCTCTTAGTTGTCTTTAGATGGCTCATTTCTGTTGAAACTTTGTGTGACCCATGAGTTGTAATAATTTCTGCTGCTCTCAATAATATAATAAAAGGCTATATGCATCGATTGATGCAGAGGCCGGGGCACAGCCTCCTTTGGAAAAAAGTTGGCATTGCTATATAACTACGGTTTTTGGTGTGCTATTTTGGACACGTTAGTGATGTCAGGAATATGCAAGAAAAATCATCGATGAATAAAATATAGTAGCGATGGCCTCCTTTTGAAGCGAAGGGAGCCGGACCCCAAACATCGGAATGAACTAAATCAAAAGGTCGCTGAGATACAGACGCGCTGGTAGGATAGGGAAGCTGAATCTGTTTACCCAACCTACAACACTGACAATGCAAAGACCCATCTCCTGAGACAGACCCCAGAAGACCACGATGAACTAATGACGACAGGCGAGAGTCACAGAGGTGACCAAGACGATGATGCCACTGCGGAAAAGAGCTGGTAGTAGAGGCGACAACCGGAGAAGAACTGGCAGATGAAGTGGCAGCGAAAGGAACACGAAGCCAGTCTAACTCCCAAACACCTGAAGAGTCACGGCTGCGAGGGCCAGCTCCAACCAGGGCCTGGGTGCGACGGTCCTGAACAACACAAGAATCAGCATCAAGAATGACGCGACAACCAGAGTCAGTAAGCTGGCTAGCAGAGAACAGATTCATCTTAAGAAGAGGGACATGAGAAATATCAGGAACAAAAAAAGAAGAAGTAGAAAGGGTGCCCCGACTAGAAACAGGGAGAGAGGTAGCATCAGCCGTAAAAATACGGACAGGAGAAGGGAGAGAACGAAGAGCGGACAGAAAAGAAGACTCATAGGTCATATGAAAAAAAGCTCCAGAATCCAGATACCACGGAGACGTACCTGACTGTGTAGAAGGTGGTGGTCGCACAGTGCCTGAAGAGTCAGTCACAGAACCAGCAGTGCCCGTCGAAGAAGAGCCTGTAGCAGCAAGCAGACCGCGAAGACTCCTGATAATGTCCTGATCAGAGAGAGCAACTGCTGAAGATCCGGAAGAAGCCGACTGCCCACGAGCCTGGTGCTGCTGACGTAAACTGGGGTCCCGTGTATAACAGGTGGCCCAAGTGTGACCATCCATGTTGCAGTAAGAGCAGTGACGAAGAGAACCACGGCGACCCTGACCACGAGCCTGCTGATGCTGACTCTGACCCTGAGGCTGCTGGTGCTGAAGCTGACCCTGACCCTGACCTGGAGGAGTGGGTAGTATAGGCGGCGGCACAGGGGACCGCGGCTGAGTCGAGGGAGCAAACGGCAAAGGAGCACCACGAGTAGCAAGCGCAGATGGAACCGCAAGAAGACCAGCACCACGAAGACGGGTCTCCTCAGTCCGAAGCTCAGACAACACCTCAGAGAGCGGAACACGACCACGAGCATTCAGCTGAGCACGCCGGGGCTCAAACTCCTGGCGAAGCCGAGACAGAAACTCATAGATACGGTGAAACTCCAAGTCCGAGCGCACAATCTGGCATCACGAGCATGTGCCACAAACAGCAGTACGGAGAGAATCAAGCTGACGCCAGATAGCAGCACTCTGAGTATAGAACTCATCAATAGTAGAATCACCCTGCTGGAGAGCATGCTCCTGGCGAACCACAAACAGGTAAAGAGCATCCCCAGACGGCTGATAGCGCTGACGAAGATGGGCCCACTGAGCGGCAACAGTAGGGAGACTCATGAACTCAGCAACATACTGGGGCAGAACACTGGAGGTGAGAACAGCAGCAGCACGAGCATCCTCATCAACCCACTGAGTGTAAGCAGTCAGAGTGTGTCGATAGACCTCGAGATCAGAACAGTACTGCTTGAACTTCAGGTCATAAGCAGCAACAACAGTATCATCAGCACTCTGAGCAGCATCCTTGGCCTCCTGAAAAGCATCAGCACCGAGAACAATCGGCGTCGGCGGAAGAGGAGCCACAGGAGCAGGGGGCATGGCGGACAGGAGACCTCGCCGGAGAGCACACCCCAAAGACGGAGACCGCGCATGTGAACGCGCATAAAGGCAGCGAAATCAGGATAATTCGCGCCATCGAAGATCACCGGGCAGCGAGGAATCGCAACATAACCCGAGGAAGAAGACATATCTCTCTCTTTTTTTAATTTTTTTTAAGATCTGGTCAACCCGAGCTGCAGGTAGAGGCCGGCCAAATTCCAGCGAGGCGGGGCGAGTGGCGGCGCCTAAGGACCTGTGGAGGCCAATTCGGGCCGCCGGGGAGCAATTCCCGGTGGTGGCGACGGCCGGCGGCGGTGGGGCGCCGGCAAACGGAGAGCAGCAGGGTGTCGTCACTAGCAGGAGGTCCACGCGCTGGGAGCAGCAGGGCGTCGTGGGCATCTGGGAGCAGCAAGGCGGGTGCCTAGGAGCAGCACCACGCGTCTGGAAGCAGACCGATGGCTGGCGGGGCCAGCAGTGCCGGCTGACGGGACAACGGCGGACGGGGCCGGGCCGAAAGGGGTGGGCAGGCAGTGCCGGGCCGGGCGCGCGTGGTCAGGGTGGCGCCCTGAACTCCTGGGTGACGTCGAGCAGCAGGGCCAGGGACAGGGCGTCGAGCACTGGACGCGAGGTGGCGTCCTTGGTGACCAGGAGGCGTCGAGAGAAGACGTGGTGGCGTCCTTGGGATCGATCCGCGCGCCTGGGAGCAGCAGGGCAGGCGTCTGAGACGAGAAGACCCACGCGTCTCGATCCCCGCGCGTGGACGGACCGAGGCTGCACGTGGAGAAGGCCCGCGCGTGGTCGATCTGAAGATCGGTGTCCCAGGCGTTCTGCTAGGCGGCGGGTGGCGACCAAAGGAGTATCTGACTCAGAATATTGATCTGGAGACAAGGAGGTTCCGCGCGTGGAGAAGCCGATCGATCGGATCAGGATCGAAAGAATATCGATCTGAGAAACCGATCCGGCGACGAACTGAACAGGCGGCGACCGGCGGCGGCGACGACGGCAAGGCCGTCGACGACAGGGACGATGGCGGCTGTAGCGACGAAGTTGCGAGTAGGAGGAGACTAACGTGGCTCTGATACCATGTCAGGAATATGCAACCTGTATTCCTCTAGGGGCCAAAGGCCACAATATATAGTACAGGTACAGGGCAAATATGCAGGAAGCCCCCTAACATATGAGGGAAATACAATATACAGATATATACATCTAACAAGCGAACCATGCTCAATAAAGAAAAAGTATCAGAAGCCTAACGATGTACTGCAAATCTTTTTATTTTTTGACATGAACGTTGTATGAATCATAATGACAAAAACAAATGGTGTTCTCGATGATATTGCACGATATAGGTAGCATACACTTCAAACTTTGCCACCTGTCTTTGGTTCAAACCCCGTTATGAGCGCATGATAAAAATCCTGCCGATTTGATTCCAGCTTCCATTATTGTTTCCATCCACATAAGAATAATAAATAAAAATGATAAGCAACTATTGTTGTTAGCTCTGTAAGTTGATGAGATACTTTTTCAGTTTCATGGTGCACAAAGGGCAAAAACAGTAGTGTTAAGTGTCTATGTTACTTGAACATTACAATGTATTGTATCACTCATCGACATCGCTGTCTGAGTCTATATCAGATTCTAAATTTTATGCGCTGCTCCATTTGCAACCTTGCCCTTTCCCTTGTTCTTCTCTTCTTCCTCGTCATCACTGTACTCGCTCTCATAATCGTCACACTCCTCTTCTTCCTCCTCAATCTCATCCTCCGCCACTGGACCTTCCTCCGGCACATGGGCTCGAGTTCCTGCACTACTGCGCTTTAGAACCTTCATCTTAAAGCTGGTCTTGCTATCGCAGCCTATCCATGCGTCACACAAGCACAATGACGTCAGGTTGTGATTTCTCTCCGCTGAGCTTGGAACTTTCCCATTGCCAACCAACTACCTTTCTTCACTCTGTCAACTTCCTCTCTAACTGCACTCCTCTTTCCCTTGGACTCGCACCTAATGCTTCGTGGTTGTCTTGTATAACTTTCGATGCTGCAGCCTGCAGTTATGGCGGCACCCTCATCCAGGAAGTTGCACTTCAAATATCACTCGAAGCAGTGTCTGCTGAAAGCAGCCAGAAGTTCTCTTCCCTGTGGAATGGGAAGAAAGGAGTGTGGGGAAGTGCAGCAGTTAAGCCGCTGCGACCCTGAAGTGTAGTATCTTCACACTTCCGTCGCCCTCTTGTATGACCTCTTCTCCTTCAGTCTCACATCTAATATCTATCTCAATAGTAGGAACCAACTCCAGTACAATCTCTATATCCCGAGATTCTTCTTCAGAAAGGCCAGCTACTTGTGTTAGCAGTGCACCTCTCCCAATACCTGGAAGGGGCAAAGACAATCGCTAGCCGCAACACTGAACTCTCTAATCGTCCCGGAGTGTTAAGTACAGTATCTCCTGATCGCGTGTATGCCAAAACTAAACGAGACCAAATAGTGCATGAGGCTTCTCGTACATGATTATAGTACTAGTACATTCTTTGAAAGCTTTAGATTGTTAGAAATACTGTTAGCATGCACGTGTGTAACAAAACGTGTTGTACAAGGTCTCTAACTACTTCTGCCGTTTTCTATAAGGTAGAATAGATAGAGTCCAAAGTTGTTGATATATAGCGTGTGCGTTATCTCTAAACGATCGACAGGATGTCGATCTCCCCTGTAATCTCTCGCTCGGTTAGGTTTTCTATCTCGAGCTTATTTAACACGAAGGCCACCTGAGACAAAGGGCATCGGATTCTAAAAAAACACCTCACAAAATTACATGGTATGAGAGCTAGGCTTCCACAAAAGCATCTAGCTATGGCAGGCGACGCAGCCTCCTCCTCCCGCACTCCAATGGCGAACCCTCTCGCTGGTTCGTCCATTGCAGAGATGCTGACACGGGAGAACTATCTCCTATGGGATATGGCGGTCCTCCCAGCCATCCGAGGGGCCCAGCTGGAGGGCTTCATCAACGGAGAGCTGGCGACGCCCCCCAAAGACCATCTCCATCAAGCAAGGAGACAAGGACTTCGAAGAGGCCAACCCAGCCTATGCCGCATGGGTAAACACTGATCAACATGTTATTCCCTACCTCGTTAACTCTTTCTCGAGGGAGGTGCTTGTCGTGGTATTGCCAACGAGTACGCCATGGAGGGATCCTCACAGTGCGTGTTTAGAGACGTGGGGGAAGGCGGACGGTTGACAGGTCCGAGGTTACACAGCTTACCCAGGTTCAGATCCCACGACGGTGGCGGAATCCTACTCCTTCTATAAATTACTATAAGGGCAATACGCTAAGTTACAGGAACTGGTTCGATGTGCGAGGTGTGACTAGAAAGTCTAAGTTATCGTCTGAAGTTGTGCCCTAAAGGCTCCCATAGGCCCGACTTATAGAGTCGCCAGGTCCTAGGGTTACAGGGAAAAGTCCTAGCCGGACAGGTCACAGAGTCCTACACCGTCTATTACTAGTCTTGTGTATCTTGCACTCCAAGGCTCCGGGTACGTCGGTGACTCCAACCATAGCCTTCCTTTATCCGGCATGGGCCTCCCTTCTGGATCCATCTAACTGGACCACCCAGCAGGCCATAGGCCATGCTACCAACTGTGGGTCACCCGGGTTAGCCGGATAAGAGACATGCTATAGGGATACCCATATAGCATAACCCCAATAGTAGCCCCCGGAGAACTCCGAGATCTTGCGCCATCTTGCCTCTTCACGTGGAATGCTCCGTCTAGATGGATGTCGGAAAATCGTCAAGCAATATCTTGTAGTCCTCCCAAAGAACCCTGCAAGGTTTTCTCCGTCTTCAACTTGTAAGTCAGAGAAATGCGGAATCTTCCATCGTACTCTTCCATAGCCGGACTGGATCCGTCCATGCCGGAATCTTTGATGTGACGACTCATCTGCCTGTGTCAGCTAGGGCGACGTAGGCTTAGGTCAGCGACGCCTCGTAACTCACACATGCAGAGAACGCAATCATGTCCGATTTTTCCGCGCGAGCGATACGAACCGTTGGCGCCGACGGTTGGAGACGTGGCGAAATTTCCGCGCACGTTCACGAACACGTTGTCTATGCGGTAACCGTACGATCAAGCTGCACGAATCTTGACGCTGGAGATGATAAATAGTAACAGCGATGGAATTTTCACCTTTTACCTCATTCTCCTCGCATCGTCTTCTTCCTCCAGCGCGTGCCTCCTCGAGCTCTCCGCGAAAACTCTCGAAAAACCCTAGCCCCAATCTGCACCAGTCACCTCCACACTCACCCCATGGCTAGCAACAGCACTTCCCCTTCCATGGCGACCTCGAGCGAAGCCGCGACGAAGCTGGCGAGCTCCGTCGTCGTGCCCCCAGAGGGTTTGGTCATCCCCATCTCGGCGGTGGTCGAATCCACCGGCGGCGACCATAATCCAGTGGCGCTGGAGCCGTTGGAGGAGGAACTGGACTCACATAAGGGCAACTGGCATGGCTCGGACATCACTGACCATGATATCCAAGAGCTGATCGCCGAAGGCTACCTTCCTGCGACGGAGGGGCTTGCCTGGCGGGCGGCGCCGGCCGGCGAGGTGACACCTTCTCCCCAAGCCGGAGAAAAGGTGTACCTCAAAGCGCAGCTGGTACGCGGCGTCTCCCTGCCCATCTCCAACTTCTTTCTCTCCGTCTTGAATCACTATAGAGTTCAGCCCCAGAACCTCTCCCCCAATAGTATCTTAGCGCTTAGCAACTACGCGGCGCTCTGCGAGGGTTACTTAGGTATAAGGCCTAGGCTAGACCTCTTCGTATACTTCTTCACCGTTAAACATGAAGCCGGAGCTAGCAAGGACGAACTTAGGAATTATGGCACCATAAGCTTCAAGATCCGTCCTGGCCGGCGCTTCCCCGACATCGTCGGCCACGAGTCCTGCAAGAATTAGCAGCGTACCTACTTCTATGGCCCAGATATCCCTCTGGTTAACCGAGAAGTAACATACCCGGACTTCGTTGACGGAGCCACCGCTGAAGCCTCGTCATGGAGATCCCAAGCCTCCCTTCCTTCCGACCTCGACGCTTCTCGTGCCATAAGGCGGATCGAGTGGCTCGTAGATACAGGTTTGACCGGCTTGGACCTAGCCATGTGCTGGTTCATCAGGCGGATCCAACCTCTGCAGCACCACGCGAAGCTCATGCACGAGTATACCAGCGACAGAAGGGATAGCCTCCGCATCTCCGTGGACAACTTCTCGAGTGACTCTGTCAAGCTCCGTCTTAAGGACATCGTCAAGGTGAAGGACAAGAAGCGTGGCTTCGCCATCACCTACGACATGTTCGTAGACGGCAAGTGCCCAAAGGTAACTATTTATTTTCCGTGTATGACATATACTCCAGTTCTTCCGTCTAGCAACTGCCAACTCATCTAATACGATGATTCTTCACTTAACAGCTTTGCGACATAGATGAGGACAGCATGGCTCCCAAAATCTATGGACCAAAGATGAAGGAAGTCACCGTCGTGTCCGACGATGATGCTCCGGCGGCGCGAAAGCGGAAGAGCTCCACCTCTGACGCTACCGACAGAGGCAAGAAGAAGAAGACGGAGGGTGGAGCCTCCAAAAAGACTATCGCCGCCCTGGAGGCGGAGAAAAGAAAAACCATTGGGATCCCTTTTGCCAAAGCACCCCCACTTGTGTAAGCTTCTTTTCTTCCGACATTGTCTATTTATCTGGCTTGCTCCTGTACTTATGCAGTTTGCACGTTTCAGGAAGAAAGCCACGACCAGCTTGAAGAAGACCTCCAAAACATCGGGGGCTTCTAAAACCATCAAGGACATGCTGCATCGCGATGCATCCCCCGCCATCTCCCCTACCACTCCCTCTGTCAAGCCCTCGTCTGCCCCGACAAGCTCACAAGCTAAGGAGGCATCTGGCCCTTCCGCTATGGAAGTGGATTCAGGTGCCTCTACCGAGGTTGCTATTGTCGGCGAGCAGGCGAAGCAGGAGAGTACCGCCCAACAAATGGCTGAAGCTCCGGCTAAGGATGCCATCGGTGGTGGTAAGGCGGTGGTGGAAGCTGGTACTTCTACCGAAGGCGGCGCCCTTGCTCCCTAGAAACCTTTTGAGTTTCCGAAGATAGTCTACCCGACACTTACACCGAGTAGCACAACTCTGGTTCCTAGAGCAGCACCGACATCTCCGACGTGCGGTCTTGAGGAGCTCCTCCGACAAGCAGACATCTTGCGAGGAAACAACATCTCCTTTGGCAAGCTGCTGGCCGAGAGCGCTACCATTCTCAAGATCATTGCACTTGTAAGTTTTATTTGCCTTTTGCATTTCATATGAGTATCCCATTGTAGCCCCCGAGGATGTAGACAGAAAACCATAGGTCTTTACGTCTAGATGCTCTAAGAGTGACTAAGCTAGAAAACTTCTCACCGTAGCCCCCAAGCATTTAGATGGAATGAAATATTCCGACTAGATGCTTTAAGAGTAGCATACGCAGTGTGTATAAATTTCAATACTGTAGCCCCCAAGCCTCTAGTTGTAACTGAATCAGTTCCGACTAGATGCTTAAAGAAAAGCTAAGCTTATTATTAAGTCAAAAACTCTCGCTGTAGCCCCCGAGCGTCTAGGTGGAAAATTTCCGGCTAGAGGCTCCAAGTAGACCAAACAACGTTTTAACTTTGACCTTTTTTCCACAGAACGAAAATGCTCGGAGGGGCATGGCCAACGACAAGTATCAGAAGATGCGCGCAGATCTTGAAGCCGAAAAGGGTAAAACGGCCATCTTGAAGGAACAGATCATCAAAAACAAGAGTTTGTTTTCTTTTTGCGCATTCCGTCTTGGTTTTGTGCTTATATTCTCCGAGTACTCATTGTGTACTTTGATTTCTCTGACTTGCAGAACATGTTGCCAAGGCTAAGGACATTGTCGAGCAATCCAAGCATATTCAGCAGCTGGATAGCGAGAACAAGATCCTTAAGGAGGAGAGGAAAGACATGCTAAAAATGCATGAGGAGTCAATGAAGGCCCTGCAGGACTCCGCCACCGAGGAAATCAATCGCTTGAAGGAGGAGATTGCGATCTTAAAAGATCAGAAGCAAGCTGCCGAAGAGCAGAATCAACGCCATAGCGAGGCGTATAAGCTTCTCCAACAAGAGAAAGGATCCTTGGCGGATACCCTCTGGCAGGCTGAGGCCATCATCTTCAGTAAGTTTTCTCCGCCTTGGATTTCTGTAGTCTGGATACTCTGAATTGTTGAACTCATGCGCTCCTTGTCAGAATTTGCAGCTCCTATGGGTTGACCCGTTTGCCTCCTCCGGCCAAGGAATGCATGGTTCTTGCCGGCAACTTTATCAACACAGCCATCACGCAAGCCAAGGAGATTGCCAAGCCCCTCCAGATCAACATTAAAGCATCAGACTCTATGGCGAAGTACTCGGAGATCCTGCGCCGAGCCCCCGAGCGTATCAGAAGCTGGAAAGCTTCATGTGCACGGGATGGCGCAAGGATGGCACTGTCAATGGTAAAGGCACACTATGAAGATGCCGACATCGACACGGTGACCTCTGGGATTCCCGACATGGATGACGATGACAAGGCCATCAATCATGAGTCCATCTTGTCGTCACTCGTGGGCTATGACACCAGAGTCGCCGAGTTGGTTGATGTTAATGTCTTCGTACCTAGGAATACCATCAATGACAGCGACCAAAGCTCCTCTGAGTCTCTTCACTCGACTGACTTCGAGGGTGGCTCTCCTGCTGCTGATGATGCTGTGTCCAAGTCACCTGCACCAAAGGAATGAAGAACAACTTTGTAATATTTGCTTCTCCTTTGGTGCATATGCGGAAAAAAACTTGTTTATGTAATCTTAAGGCGGAGAACAATGGTTTTTATTTCCTTCTACTCAAGAACTAATTTCCAACATGTGTATATTTTTTAAGCAAGTGTTGGCTTATCCATTACTTTGGTTCTTATGCTTGACCTTTCGTGAGTCGGAAGACTCGTTGTCGGAACAATGCGCTCAGGTGATGATGCCCAATGGCACCGTCAATAACCTAAGCACAAAATCACTGAAAATAAGTGCCAAAAGTCACTACTCCAGAATCCACATAAAAACGACAAAGAACGTGTAGACCAGAAAACTTAAGCTAACGCCCGTAGGCAGAATTTTCACAAGTGCAATCGCAAAACTTGTGCATAAAGGTTTTACATGATCCAAAAATGAACACTAAAGGAGGTAAAAGACTCAGAAATATGAGTGAACCAGAGATCTTTTCATTGATCATATAAGAGGTACACAATTAGATAAAAAATACTAAGTGTAAAAATGATGTAGCTATGCTATGTTCCATGGCCGATCAAGCTCCGGGTAGTCATCATCCGGGTCACGTCGCTTACGCTTATGATCCTCGTTGAGTCTATCCTTCAGTTCACGGTTGTCAACGAGGTAGTAAGACCCATTGAGTAGCGCCTTGCTTATGATGAACGGTCCTTCCCATGGCGGGGATAACTTGTGTGACTTCTTCTGCTTAAGTCGGAGCACCAAATCCCCTTCTTTAAAACGAGCGATGCCGGACGCGGCGACTATGGTAGCTGCGTAGCTTCTGCTGGTAGATGGCGGATCTTTGGCATGCCAAAACGCGCTCCTCCTCGAGAAGGTCCACATCTAGGCGTATGGATTCTTCAGCGTCATCTTCGTTGTAGGCGGCAACTCTTGGTGCATCGTGAAGTATGTCGGAAGGCAAGATGGCTTCTGCTCCATAAACCATGAACTAAGGGGTGTAGCCGATGGATCTGTTGGGTGTAGTTTGTAAACTCCACAACACAGATGGTATTTCCTCCGCCCAGGCTCTAGCTGCTCTGTGTAGTGGTGCCTCAAGATGTGGCTTGATTCCCTGCAGAATTAACCCATTGGCTCGCTCAATCTGACCATTGGATTGTGGGTGTGCCACAGATGCAAGGTCAAGGCGGATACCCTTCTCCCAACAATAAGCCTCCACTTCTCCGAGAGACAAGTTGCTGCTGTTATTGGTGATAATGCTGTGTGGGAGACCAAATCTCACCACCAGATCTCAGACAAACCTGAGGGCAGTTGCCCCATCAAGCTTTCTAATGGGTTTAGCTTCTATCCGTTTAGTGAATTTATCAACTGCTACAAGCAGATGTGTCCATGCCGGCTCCTTTGTCACCATGTTGACGAAATATTCAGCTCTATCCAGGTTGTCGATGCCGGCTCCCTTCATGGATGGTGTGCGCAGATGCTCTAGGAAAACTCCTGGCGGAATTTGCTTGCGCCCTGATCCAAGCTTAGACAGCAGATTAGCTGCCTCGTTTTGCTCCCTAGGTACATACTTGACTTCATAGCCCAAAAAGCTCTTGGCTATCTCGTCCACTTCGTCTCGATATGCCTCCATCATAGGGTTCCGCGCATTCCAGGTGCCAGCCACCTGCTGGGCAACCAAGTCGGAATCTCCGCAGCAAACTATGCGCTTGTTGCCAATATCCTTGCTAACATAGTCCGTGAATGAGTGCTTCATACTCCGCCATGTTGTTTGTAGCCTCGAAGTGGATCTGCAGAACGTAGTGTAGCTTGTCTCCTGTTGGTGACTGTAGCAATACACCAGCCCCCGAGCCGTTGAGCAGCTTTGATCCATCAAAGTGCATCACCCAGTACTCTGGTTCCGGCAACGGAGTAGCATCTAGCATCTCCGTCCAGTCTGCAACAAAATCCGCCAAATCTTGAGACTTGATAGCGTCGCGTCTTTTGTAGGTGATCTCGAAGGCGGCAAGTTCAATGCCCCACTTCGTGACCCTTCCAGTGGCGTCGCTGTTGTTGATAATGTCGGACAGTGGAGTCTTGCTCACCACTGTGATTGGGTGCTCCTGAAAGTAGTGCCTCAGCTTCCGAGAAGTGAGGAATACTACATAAGCTATCTTTTGGTAGTGCGGGTAACGCTGCTTGGACTCCGTCAGGACCTCTCTTACATAGTAAACTGGTCGCTGATCTCCGTGCTCATATCCTGGTTCCTTCCGCTCTACCACGACGACGATGCTGATTACCCGGTTGGTTGCCTCCATGTATATTAAAAGGGGCTCTCCAGGCTCAGGTGCTACAAGGATGGGCGCTGAGGAAAGAGTTTCCTTGAGCTGCTTCAATGCTGCATCTGCTTCATCTGTCCATGTGAATTTGTCCGCCTTCTTCAGCAACTTGTACATCAGCAGAGCCTTCTCTCCAAGTCGGCTGACGAACCGACTAACTGCTGCAACACAGCCTGTTAGTCGTTGGATGTCCTTTAGGCATGTCAGACGGTTTATGTTTAAGATGGCCTTGATTTTTTCCGGGTTGACCTCGATTCCACGTTGGGAAACGATAAATCCCAACAATTTTCCTGCTGGAACCCCGAAGACGCACTTCTTAGGGTTAAGAATCATGTTGTATTTCCGGAGATTATCAAAGGTTTCTCTCAAGTCGCAGATTAAGTCATTTGACTTTTTAGACATCATCGCAATGTCGTCCACATAGGTGTGAACGTTCCGACCAATCTGGTCGTGAAGGCAATGTTGCATTGTCCGCTGGTATGTAGCACCTGCGTTTTTTAGCCCAAAGGGCATCGTGACATAGCAAAATGTGCTATATGGGGTAGTGAACGAAGTGGCCAATTGGTCCGACTTCCTCATCTTGATCTGGTGGTATCCTGAGTATGCATCGAGAAAACACAAAAGTTCCGAGCCAGCCGTCGAGTCAATGACTTGGTCAATGCAAGGCAAAGCAAACGGATCTTTGGGGCACGCTTTGTTCAAGCCGGTGTAATCAACGCACATTCTTAATTCATTGGTTCCCTTTTTGGGGACAAGTACAGGATTGGCCACCCATTGGGTGTGAAGGACTTCTCGGATAAAACTAGCCTTAAGTAACCTAGCTATCTCTTTGCCAATGGCGCGTCTCTTCTCATCTCCAAAGCGTCGTAGAGGTTGTTTCACTGGTTTGGATTTTGGATTAATGTTTAAGTTGTGCTCGGCAAGTTCCCTAGGTACACCTTTCATGTCGGCCTGTTGCCAGGCAAAGATGTCCCTATTCTCGAAGAACTCGACGAGCACGCTTTCCTATTTGGGATCCAGGTTCGTCCCAATGGCGGTGGTCTTGGAGGCATCGCCTACCACAAGTTCCACCGGCTTGGTCTCGATGGCGGCCTTGAACGCAGGAGCGGAGTTGGAGATCTGCTTTGGATCTCTTTGAATTCTCTGTTGTAGAGGACAGCTTCCGCAATGGCTGCTTCATTGATCTCACAGTCCCTTGCCTTGGTAAAGCTTCCGGATACGGTGATGATGTCGTTTGGTCCGGGTATCTTGAGTTTGTTGTAGACGAAGCATAGCTTGGCCATGAACGTGTGGAATATGTCGCGGCCGAATATGACGTGGTACACGCTCTTGAAGGGGACCACCTCGAAGGTCATGCGCTCTTGGCGGTAATTGTTAATATTGCCAAAGGCAACCTGAAGTGTAATGCACCCAAGGGACCGAGCCTCCCGACCAGGAACTACGCCGTGGAAGATGGTGTTGGTCCGCCTTAGGTTTGCCTCCGTCAAGTTCATCTGCTGCAGTGTATCCAGGTACATGATGTTAATGCTGCTTCCACTATCCACCATACACTTGGTGAACTCCACGCCGTCAATCAAGGGGTTGATGACCATGGCGTACTGGTTCTCCATAGGGATAAGGTCTGGGTGGTCCATCCTGTCCCAAGTAATTGGAGCCTCCGACCAGCGCAGGTATTGGGGAACTGGGGGTAGAGTAGCCATCAGGATCCTTAGAGAGGTCTTCTATTGTCGGACGGTGGGTGTGCCAAGGAAAGTGTGGTATACTGGGGCCTTCTTCGCGAAGGGGTTCTTGCCTTGTCATCGCTCTTGGCGGCATGCTTGGGGTCAACGTCCTTGTCCATGTCACTTGAATCCTTGGACTCCTCCTCCTTCTTATTCCCCTTGCCCTTGCCTTGCGGTCTGTTCTTTTGACTTCGCTTGTAGCTGGACTCTAGGTCCTCCTTGAGGTTGTTGACAAACTTGCAGTGTCGATTGGTATGGGTGTCCTTACCGTTGGCATCGAGGTGTACGAGGCACGGCATATCGCGGTACTCCTTGTAGGTTTGGGGAACGCAGAGCGGCACCGAGGTAGTTTCACTTCCTCGTTGCTGCCCACGACCAACTCCCCTTCCTCGGCCACGTTGTCCGCCATCACCTCGTCCTGCAAAATTCATAGCGACCATGTCGATAGATTGCTTTTTTTCAGGAGCGGTTTTCCGCTTTGTACTGCTGTTCCTCCGAGCTTGAGTTGGAACGGCCGTTGCCGGCAAGGAGCCGCGAGCATCGTCGTCGGCAGCTGCGAACTCACTAGCCAACTGAATCATCTGGTTCAAGTCAAGCTGGTGATTGTCCTGCAAGCGCTTCAGCTTATGTCGGAGCAACGTGCCCCTTTCCAACCATCGATGAAGGCGGCCATGGCGGTCTGAGCGTGCACTCCTGCGCAGGAATTCTTCATGTCCAGCCAGCGGGAGAGGTAGGCGCGAGATGTCTCGTCTTTCTCTTGCACGCACCGCTTTAGATCGCCCATAGTGCAGGGACGCTTGTATGTACCCTCAAGGTTCTTGGTGAACGCTTCTTGCATGTCCAACCAGTTATAGATATATTTCTCCGGCAAGCCGTCGATCCATTATCGGGTCGTGCCTGCCAACATTAACGGGAGATACTTGACGGCGACGTTGGGTTGCCTCCGGCAATCTCCACCGCGTTGTCGTAGTCCTGCAACCATGTGTCTGGCTTGGCGGTGCCGTCATTGGGCTTGATGGTCTTGCCAATCCGAAAACCTTTGGGGTAAGTTGCAGACCGAATTGCAGGTCCAAAGCAACGTGGTCCTAGGTATGGTCTTTCTCGAGCCTCGTGGATCTTATCGATCTGCGAACGTGCATCGTACGGCTCCGGGTTCTTCTTCTTGTCAACTGGGGATGGGCTGCATGAATGACGCGGGCCTCCTCCGCCATGGTGACTGCTTGGTGGTGACGGAGGCGGAGGTGGCGGTGGGTTAGCCTTCTTGTCGTTACCCTCTTGCGACGCCTCGCGCCTGTCGCGGTTGCTTGTTGGACACGGAGGGTCATGGCGTGACCTGCTCCTGTGTCCTTGGTTGCACTCTCCGTCATGACGGGTCTGCGATGGGCGACGAGGTAGGGCCTCTTCTCCATGGTCGGAGGATATGGGGATGTCATCCTTCCTGTTGCGCGCATCCCTCCGTCTTCATTCTGATGAACCCGTCTAGGACCCGACATCAAGAGGAGATCTATCCCTTGGCGGGTTATACTGGCTAGATTGGCAAAGCGTTGGGTCGGACTCAAGCCTCTGAGAGGTGGCATTTTCCTGCTGCTTCACCGCCTTGGCCACTAGGTCATAGACCTGTTCCACTGCTTCGGGTGATCTATCCTGCTCCAGAAGGGTCTTGGCGATGGCGAGGTTAAGGAGTGGGGTGGGCATCACATGTTTGCCCTCACTGTCAATGTATGGCTTGGCTTGTGCCGACTTCGAGGGAGCCCATCCTAGGTTTTGCCGTACACTAGGATCGTTGATGACGCGAGCCAGAGCTTTCTTGGCCTTCTGCTACTGCAGCAAAGTCTTGTACTCAGCCTCCATTGCTCTATCTTTCTCTATAGATTTATGCACGTTGACCAGATCTCGATCTAGCTTAGCGCCTTGCTCCGTGATGGCCTGCGCTTCCTCTAGCAGCTGCTGGCGCTTCTAATCAAGTTGAGTCACATTCCGAATGTGAGCAATGGTCAGTGGCTCGACGAGGAGATTGCGGTACATCACTCTATCAACTGGAGTAACTTGGGCTGCCGCAGACATAGATGCCGGAGGTGGCAAGTGTGCGGTGTTGTTGTTGCTCGGGCCGGTGCCGAGTTCCTGCGGCTGCTGCACTAGGTTAAGCGAAGGAGGCATGACCTTTGCGCGATCATCGTCAGTAGCAATAAGTGGCCCCTTCCCCTTGTCCAGCGCTGTAGGCGGATCTCGTCCGGGTTGATCTTCATCCATCGCCGTCCCAATGGTGACGAACACCCCTCGAGACGTGACGGCATTGTTGGCTTGCTCGTTGCACGTGTACTCCTCCTCCATCTCCTGCATGGCGAAGTCTAGCTCTTCTGGACTGAAATCTATCCCCTCTGAATCTGCACTGAAGTCAGCATAAAGCGCGTCAATAACAGAGTCGGAGGGTGCCAGGGCTTCCTCGATGACGGGCGGTGGAGGTGCAACGGCAGCGACGATGACTGGAGGTGCACTACTAGAAAAACGCCTATTCGTGGCGCACCTGAAAAGGCCTTCCGTGGCGCACTAGCAGTGCGTCACGGGCCTCGCGCTACGGCTATCTTGTAGCCGTGGCGCACTGCATGGTGCGCCACGGTTATATCGAGATAGGCGTGGCGCACTACCAGGTGCGCCACGGGTAGGGGTACAGGTGCGCCACGGATGTTTTTTTCAAAAATAAAAAAATGCAAAAAACACCCTCGTTTTGAATTGCAAAAGCAATCGGGTCCACATCGCCGTCGTCGTGTCGCCTCGCTGGAGCATGGTGGCCGTGGCCACGACCTACCACCGCAGGGAGGTGCGGGAGGCCGTGGCCGTGCTACTCCTCGCCGGCATCGAGGAAGAGAAGGAGAAGGAGGTGTGGCTGGAGAAGGGAGGAGGTCGCCGCAAGGAGAAGGAGGTCGTCGGTGGTCGTCGGAGCTCGTCGGAGCTCTTCGTGACTGCAAGGAGGAGGAGGCCGCAAGGAAGGAGGTCGTCGCCGTCGTGACTGCAAGGAGGAGGAGAAGCTCGCCGCCACCATCGCCATCGTCACTGCAAGGAGAGGAGGATGCCGAAGCAAGGAGGAGGAGAAGGCCACCATCGCCATCGTCAGTGCAAGGGAAGGAGGAGATGGAAAGGAGGAGGAGGAGGAGAAGAGAGAAGGAAAAGGAGGAGGAGAAGAGAGAATGAAAAGGAGGAGGGAGGAGAATGAAAAGGAGAAGAGGGAGTGAATAGGGGTAGGTGGGCAGGGTGGGGATTCGAAATTTGAATCCCGCCCAAGCTTATCCGTGGCGCACTAGGTGGTGGTGCGCTGCGGGTAAGTCGCCCTCTATTTTTTTCTACAGGAAAAAACGGTCTTTTGACCGTAACTTTTTACTCTTTTCGAATTTTGAATATCTAAAAAATCGCTAAACGACCAGAGTTGGTTGCGAGCGGATGCGAAATCTCGTTCTCGTCATTTTGGTATATTATACGATTTTTTTCGATATCGTATACAAAAGTTACGACCTTTTTACCGTGGCATAACGTTTTTTTGCAGATAAAGTCGAAACTCATGTTTGTTAATTTTACTAGAAGCTATACCACATTACCTACCTAAATATGAAAGGATTTAATTTTTTGAAGTGTTTATCATTTTCTTTTATTTTTTGCAAAGCCTAAAAAGGCGATCCACGGGGGGGGGGGGGGGGGTGGAGTTGGTGGAGGATAGTTAGGCGTAGGGCACTAGGGCAAGGTGTCCTACTACTAAGTTTATACATCCGTGGCGCACATGCCATAGTGCGCCATGGATGTGTCTGGCCGTTTCACAGTAGAGAGAGGCATGCGCTTAGGCGTAGCGTACCCCCTCCATGTGCGCCACGGTTGACACTAACAACTATAGCGCACCTACCCTATGTGCGCTACGGATGTTCGGCGTGCGGCCAACAGGGCCCTGGCCCACACATATCTGTGACGCACTATGGTCATGTGCGCCACGGTTGTTCTAGTTACTAGTAGGGCACTGCCCATAGGTGAGCCACGCCTGTTTTAGCCGTGGGGCACTTCAACCATGTGAGCCACGGATGTGCTGATTACCTATAGCCATTTTCCTAGTAGTGGTGGTGGCGCAGCTTCGACGATGGCGGCCGGAGGCGGTGGTGTGGTGGCTGAATCGGAGGGGCTCCGTCAATGAGCGCAAGCGCTGTCTGAGCTACCGCTTCGGCCTCCACGTAGTTGTTGACGGTGCTCACCATCTCTTCAAGGGTAAGGCGTTCTATCGCCTGCTGCCGTCTTAAAGAATGCCGGAGAAGCGTGCCACGGTCTAGTCCTTCCACGAAGTGATACAAAGCATTATCATCGGGGTAGTGGGCCAGATCGGCTCGTATACGGATCCACCTGGCAAGGTAATCGCGGGTGTTTTCTCCCTCTCTCTAAACGCAACACGCCAGATCGAAGATGGTAACCACTCCGACAAACTTGGATCTCTGTTGTCTAGACGCACAGGCGAAGCCGGCGGATTTGCAGCGATCTTCTACCGTTATATCCTGCACAGGGGCGGTTTGGGTGGGCCTTGAATTTTTTTGATCTTTGCCGGCAAACTCCAAAGAGAGATCCGACATAGATCCTTCCGCGGACATATCCTGCCTGTAGGCGGTCCGTGTGGGCCTTGATGCTCCTCCGACTACCAGGGAACTAGTGCCCGAGTCGGTTTTGCCGATGAAGAGGTGGATGTCTCCGATAGGAACGATCGAGCACCGCGTAGGGTTCGTCTTCGCCGGGATCCAGAACTCGTCAGGAGGGACGATCGGAATGTTGCCGGATAAGAGAACACGACCGATGGCTACGGTTTCGCCGATTCCCGCGAAGATCTTGGTCCTCGCCCGCTGAAGAGCCTGAAGCGCCTCTTGCCCCACGGTGGGCGCCAACTGTCGTGGTATTGCCGACGAGTACGCCATGGAGGGATCCTCACAGTGCGTGTTTAGAGACATGGGGGAAGGTGGACGGTTGACGGGTCCGAGGTTACACAGCTTACCCAGGTTCAGAGCCCACGACGGTGGCGGAATCCTACTCCTGCTATAAATCACTATAAGGGCAATACGCCGAGTTACAGGGACTGGTTCGCTGTGCGAGGTGTGACTAGAAAGTCTAAGTTATCGTCTGAAGTTGTGCCCTAAAGGCTCCCATAGGCCCGACTTATATAGTCGCCAGGTCCTAGGGTTACAGGGAAAAGTCCTAGCCGGACAGGTCACAGAGTCCTACACCGTCTATTACTAGTCTTGTGTATCTTGCACTCCAAGGCTCCGGGTACGTCGGTGACTCCAACCGTAGCCTTCCTTTATCCGGCATGTGCCTCCCTTCTGGATCCATCTAACTGGGCCGCCCAGCAGGCCATAGGCCATGCTACCAACTGTGGCCCACCCGGGTTAGCCGGATAAGAGACATGCTATAGGGATACCCATATAGCATATCCCCAACAGTGCTGGTTTTTGTTGTAGGCTTGAAGACATTCACCGTTGTATGGAAGGCGGTCAAGGCAATGTTCGCAGCGCAATCCTGGGCAAGGATAACCAACCTCCGGGTGATTCTCACCAAGACCAAGAGGGAGCAATTCCCATCTGCTCAGGCATACTTTGCCAAGATGAAGGGCTTATTTGACGAGCTTGATGCAACAGGCTGATACGTCCAAAACGTATCTACTTTCCCAAACACTTTTGCTATTGTTTCTCCTCTAAACTTGTGTGATATGGATACAACTAACACGGACTAATGTTGTTTTCAGCAGAATTACCTTGGTGTCTAGTTTTTGTGCCGAAAATCAACAATTAGGAAAAATCCCGGAAAATATGCCAAAAATCATATTTCATCAGAAGACTCACGGAGACGGAACACGAGACAAAGTGGAGGCCTGTGGGGCCCACACCTCCCAGCCACGCGGGCCAGGCCTGGCCGCGCCTGGAGCAGGTGTGGCCGCCTCAGGCACCCCCTCGGCCTCCCTCTTTGCCTATAAGTTGCCTTCTGACCTAAAAACTCAGGAGGGTTCGGCGTTTTTCCAGAAAGAGTTCCGCTGCGCCGCCACCACCAGAAACCACGATTCGGAACCAGAAACTCCATTCTGGTACCCTGCCGGGACGGGGAATTTGGAGAGGATCATTGCCATCATCATCAACAACGCCTCTCCATCAACCATCCATGTTTACCTCATCCATGAGTGAGTAAACCCCCGCTGTAGGCTACGGAGATGGTAGGGATTGGATGAGTTCTATCATGTAATCGAATAAGATTGTTAGGGCATGGTGCCTAGTATCTCTATTAGTGCTATTTGACTTTGTTGCAACTTGTTGTTCTTAATGCTTGTCACTAGGGCCCGAGTACCATGATCTCAGATCTGAATTTATTATTAATTCATTATGATAGTATTGTTTGTGGTCTTATGTTCAAGTTGTGTACACTTATCATTGTCCGGATCCAAAGGCCCCGAAGTGACAGAAATTGGGACAACCTGAGGGGATGGCTGTGATATAAGGATCACGTGTGTTCACGGAGTGTTAATGCTTTGCTCCGGTGCTCTATTATAAGGAGCACCTTAATTGCCAGTAGTTCCCATGAGGCCCCGCTGCAATGGGCTCGCGGGACAAAATATGTTGTGCAAGTTCTCATTGTGAGCACGCATGACTATATTTGGAGCACATGCCTAGGATTGTTTAGTACCTTAATGCTTTATCTTATTTATCTGCAAATTACCTAGATCTTGAAGTTACATGAATAGTCTTGTCCATGCAACGCCCGTCCATCCATCCCTATGCCTACCGCGCTCATATCCTACTGTTTGCTACTACTGATACTATTTATTTTGTTTTACTGCCGCTGTTACTTTGCTATTGCTACTACAAAACTGTTGCTACTGATAAACTTTTGTGGGCACGAACTATTTCCAGGTGCAGCTGAATTGACAACTCAGTTGTTAAGGCTTGCAAGTATTCTTTGTCTCCCCTTGTGTCGAATCAATAAATTGAGTAATACTACCCGCGAAGACTGTTGCGATCCCCTATACTTGTGGGTCATCAAGACTATTTTCTAGCGACGTTGCCGGGGAGCATAACTTTATTTGTAAGTTCACTTGGATCTATTATTGTTCACTGCTATTCCTTTCATCACGGGGAAGTTTCATGATGGAAAGTTTCCTATTTTACCATCCATTACAAGAAGAGGTACGGTCCTAAACACCTCTACTCCTCTTGATTCACTGTCTGTTATAAGTAAGCTTGTTACATCACCACCACATACACATGCTACACACACTACTACTGCTAAGTCTGAAATTGCTTCTGATACTCATGATGTTACTTCAACTGTGCTTGATGCAAGTGGCTCATTAGGTCCTTTCCTAGATGCTACTATGGATAGACTAGGAAATACTGAAACTCCTAGTGAAGACACTATTACACATGTTAGCTCACCTGAGTCTAGAGAGAGATACGATATTAATGATGGTTACATTGAGTTGACTGATGAATTTATTGAAGAGTGCCGAAACACACATGGTGCTAGTGATATTAGGAGTCTCCTTGAAAGACGTACCATTATTCCTAAAGTGTCTTCTGATGATAAGTTTGCTACCTCTCCCATAGATATTAAAGATAAAGATTATGATTTCTCTCTTGATTTATCCTATATAGACATTGTTGAGAAAGAACCTTCTTGTGGGACTGAGAATGAGAGTGTTTTAGCACATATGAATGAGCTTTCCACTATGAGTGCCTTATTCTCTGATGATTTTAAGATGCGCAAGTACTCTGTTACTAAGATCTTCCATTTTTCACTAAAAGGGGAAGCTAAAGCTTGGTTTAATAGATTACCTCCTGGATCCATTGATATCCTGATTGCTTGATTGCTTCTTTCTTTCATAAATATTTTCCTCTCAGTGCTAGACATGCTGCTTTGCAAAAAAAATTGATTTTAAACAGGGAAAAGAAGAGAAATTGCCTAAGTCATGGACAAGGTTTTGTGCCTTGATTCATGCACATCTTGGATGTCCATTGCCTAAAAATGAGCTTCTTGATATTTATTATAATGGGCTAACTGATGATTCTAGGACATACCTAGATAGTTTTGCTGATTGTGTTTTCAGGAAAAGAACTTCTACAGATGCTGAAGAATTAATGGCTAAAATAAGCAAGAATTATGATGATTGGACTTCAACTGAGCTAAATACACCTGAGCCTATTACTCCTGAACCAATTGTACCTGAACCAGTTCCAACACCAACACCAAAGAAGAGGCGAGTTATTGCATTAAATGATAAAGTGATGAAAGAAGCTAAGAAATGTCTTAAGGAGAAGGGTATTAGATCTGAAGATATGAAGAATCAACCTCCTATAGAAGAATTATGTAAGCCAATTCCCCATTCATCCACTATTGAGGTACACTCTCTCCAACACTTTGATGAAGGTGATGTTGCTTATGGTAAGTCTCCTGATCAATGTTTAGAGGAACTTGATACTTTTATATGTAAGCAAGGTTATTTTAATAAACAAGTTCAGAATCATTTATTAGAAAAATCTAGAGCTATTAATGAGTTGAAATATATTGTGGAAAGAACTGCTAATGATGTTAAAATGCTTTGTAAACACTTTCAAATGGTTCAAACCCAAATTGATCAACTTGCTAAGGTACAAAAGGATATGCTAGTTAATGCTTCAGGAGATAAACATGCTTATGGAATTAGAACTAGGAGTGGTATGGCCACTCAAGATCCTTTATATCCTGAAGGACACCCCAAAAGAATGGACCAGAATTCTCAACAAGTTGATAATGGTAGTCCTCATAAGAGAAAGAGAAAGAAACACAAAATAGTTGAGGAACCACCTGGACCTGCTGTAGGTCCTAATAGTATATCTGTCTCTGATGCTGAAACTGAAAGTGGTAATGATAAAAATGATGCTCCTGATAGGGAAGAAGTTGAGGAAGAACCTAACAAGCACACTAAGAACACTAGGTACACTAAGGAAGATTTTATTGCTAATAAACATGGCAAAGAGAGAGAACCTTGGGTGCAGAAACCTATGCCTTTTCCTAATAAGAAACACAAGTCAAGGGAGGAAGAACACTACAACAAGTTTTGTGAGTGGATGAAACCTTTATTTTTTGCAAATTCCTTTGACTGATGCTATTAAGTTGCCTCCTTATTCAAAGTATATGAAGGATATTTCTCTAATAAAAGGAAGATTCCTAATGAGGAAATTTCTACTTTGCTTGCTAATTATTCCTTCAATGGTAAGGTTCCAAAGAAAATTGGTGATCCAGGTATACCAACTATTCCTTGATCTATTAAGAATAATTATGTTAGAAGTGCTTTATGTGATTTGGGAGCTGGAGTTAGTGTTATGCTTTTTTCTCTCTACAAGAGACTCCAGCTAGAAAAGTTGATACCAACTGATATATCTTTGCAAATGGCTGATAAGTCCACTACTATTCCTGTTGGTATATGTGAGGATGTTCCTGTTCAATGGCTCATAAGTGCTTGGTTTTAACTGATTTTGTTGTGCTTGAGATGCCTGAAGATGATAATATGTCTATTATTCTTGGGAGAACTTTTCTTAATATTGTAGGTGCTGTCATCAATTGTAATCAAGGAAAAGTAACTTTTAAGATTAATGACAAAGAGCATACTGTCTATTTCCCAAAGAAGATTGATAAGAGCTATGGCCTGAATTCCATTGAAAATATTGAAGGCATCAAAATTGGAGAAATATATTGTCCCATTCCAACAGAAAGTTTTGAAACTATTATGATTGAGACCATTGCTATCAAGATTGAGGTAACATAATCATTCAGTGAAATGCAAGGTTTTGTTTCATATAAGATTGTTTTGGTAACAAGACTTGATCAACCTTGTTAACAAAGGGATTTTAATGAACAAACCAATGCTTTCACAGTGGTTATACTTGCTCACTTTTATCTTTCTCCTTTCTTTCTTGTTAGTTTTAGTGTTGCTAGTTGTTTGCTTGTTAGAGTGTCTTAGAACTTCTGTAGTTTTGGTTTTGTTTTGCTTTTGCTTCTTCTAAAAAAATCATTTTCTGCGAGAAAATCAATTTTCATACCCTGAAAATTGGCCAAAATAAAGTTTCCCGAAAAATTCTAGAAAGTTCTTATTAAATTTTTCTCGAAAAAAGGGGCAGAGAGTAGGGATGTAAACGGATCGGATCGGATCGGATATTGCTATTACCATATCCTTTACCATATTTTTTGGCGGATTTGGACAGGAGCGGATAATAGCCGGATACAGATTCGAATGCAGATTATATCAAATTGCGGATACAGAGCGGATTCGGAGAGGGCTCGGATCGAAAGAGGATAATCGAACAAATACACATAGAAAAATAAAAATTATTTAAATTATGCAAAAGAAATGAAAAAAAGTGTGCAACACTAGATAGCAGTAGTATAAAATTACAAGATTGATAATAACATAGTATAACATGCATTTATAGCATGCATAGCTAGTCTATACATGATTACATTGTCTAGAAATTGGGGTTGTGCTAAATTTATTGGATTATCCTATTTGATTACCTCAGATAATCCGCATAAAATATTAGATTATCCTTATCCGTCGGATATCATCAATACCATATCCGCTACCATATTCGTCGGATATCCACTCGATAAATATCCACATCCGAATCCATATCCGTCGGATATCTAAAAATGCATACCATATCCTCAAAAACAGATGCAGATGCGGATTCGGAGAGGAAATTATCCGTACCATTTACATCCCTAGCAGAGGGACACCTAGAGTGGCCCAGGGGGACCCACCAGGCCAGAACACCCCCTGGTGGCGCAGCCAGCCCCCAGGGCGCGCCTGGCCTGGGTGGGACCCACCTGGCCTGGGTGGGACCCACCTGTGGCCCTCCAAGTTGCCTCCTCCTAGCCACTTCTTTCTCTTTCCCGAAAATCACCGGAAAACTTTCTCAAGCTCGAGGTCCTACTGTTCTTTCTCCCGATTTTCGATCTCCTTGCTCAGCCCATCTTTGCTGCTGATTTTTGGAGGGATTGCTCTTTGGTATGTGCCTCCTCCGCTTGTCCAATTAGATTTGTGATTGATATATTGTATCTTGAGTATTTTGCTGCTATAGGTGTCAGGTTGTGTGATCTTGCATGCTTGTTCTATGCTTAGAGATTTCATTTTGATGCATGTTTAGCCCTCTAGCAAGTTCCTATAGTAGTTCCTCATCATTTATCAACTTGGAATTACCTGGTTTGATGTTTGTCTAATTTTTTTAGAAAAAAGGGGTCATGGACAACCACATCTTTGGAGAAATATTTGAGAGTGATGCACCTAGAAGGACAAGGCCTTCAAGATCATCCTCCCGAGCTAGGCCATCATATAATGATGATCTCATTACACCACGTTTTGGTGACGAGGGAGATGAGGGGGATGCACACCCTTATACCTTTCCTTGTCCTACCTTTTTGCGGGCTGCAGGGATTCTTAATGATTTCCTAACCTTGGTTCAGAGAGTTGGACTAACTAGTTATATGTAGGATGAGAGTGTGCAGTACGCTATGCTCACCAAAACCTTTGTGGAGAGTTTTTCTTTTTCTAATAGCCCTTTCAAATGAGATGTGTCTTTCAAAATCTATAACAGGTCTGTCTCCATGACATTGAAGAATTTTTGTGAAATCTTGAGTATTGGCACATCTGGGACGGTGAAGAAGATTCTAGCTCAACCCCTTGATTTGTTGGAGCTCTACCACGGGATAACTAATGATGATGACCGCAGAGCCTAGCGCGGAAAGATAAGAAATATTCAACTCCCAGCTATCAGGTATTTTGCTTATTATCTTGCCACTGGTGTTCTTTGTAGGGAGAACACTAGAAATATTTCCAACTATCAATTGGAGTTTCTAGCTGCTGCACTCAACAATGAAGCCAGTATAATCTTGGTTCTCACATTGCTCGTTGTTTAGCTACTAAGGGACCCATTTATGGGGGTATTATTGCTCATGTTGTTGCTGCCCTAGACCTTTCTATTGATCCAATGATACAGTTTTGGCTCCTCAGAGGCTTGATTTAGCTGCCATGAAAGCGCATCACTTTGTCACTACTAGCTCTACCCTTGATAATTTGGTTTATAGGATGATGTATACGGACGGGGAAGAGAGAGAGAGATTCCTCTGCCCCAAACCACTTTGTTCAGTATTTCCCAGGGACCTTTGTCACACTCCAAGGAGGAGATGGACGAGCATCTATGCATTCGTGGGTTCCACGGACACTATAAGGGGGACGCGCCCTCATACGACCCCTCTGTGCATTACACAGGGGCGTCCTCGAGCTCATACCAGGACGAAGGGGCCTCTTCGTCGTACTATGGAGGTGCACCTTCGTGGTCACCATGGAATTGAGCCCCACTTAGTCCAAAAGCCTAAGCTTGGGGGGAGGTACACCGACATCACACTCATCTATATATCATGTTTCATCGGTTCTTTGTATATCCATGTTTCGCTTTCTTTTTGGTTTTTGTTTCTGCTTTCCCAAATCACAAAAGGACCAAAAATATTTTCGTTGTTTCTCTTGGTTAGTTTCTTTTGCTTTATAGCTTTGGTTTGCCCTAAAGAAAAATCCAAAAAGATTTTGCTTTGTTTGTTTTTGCTTTGTGTGCTTGCTTTTAAAAATCGAAAACACCAAAAAATATTTGTTGTTCTTCTTTGGTTTTGTGAAGTTCTTTGCAGGGTTCAGCAGTCCTCAGTGGAGTTTGGTTTCATGTTATTATTCAAGCCACACAAGTGAAGGGCAATAATGAAGATTAAGACAACTTGAGGTGTGGTAAGTGGCCGGTAACGAACTCTATTTGTTTCATTTTTGTACATATACTCGTCATTGTGAGCATGCTTAGTATGTTCATGTAAGGTGTATGTTATTTATGGATGCTTAGTAGTTCTTGATCTCTTGTGATTAGCTCTAGCCTGCTAATAGTTTGTAGCATGTCATATGAAGGTTTGCTTGCATTGTTCTATTCATATTTTGGTTGTGGTATCCTCCTCTGAATGTTTCATGTGAATCGACTTGGCACATGCTCACACATGCATATGACTGAACAATAGTCAGTAAGCCTCGATGATTTATTTTGCCTCAGAGTTCTTGTATCACTTTCATCCCATAATTAGTCCTATTTTGTTGCAAGCATGATTATGACAGTTATTGCTCCCTCGTTTGTCGCTCCCTCTCTATTGCCAGCATTCACTTGTACTGAGTATGAGCTCTACTTGTGCATCGAACTCTCCAAAACCAATATTGCCAAAGTGTCCACCATATCTACCTATTAGCATCATTTTCTTTTCAGTGCATATTTATTATGCCTTGTTTTCTTCCAAATAAAATGTTTGACTGTTTTGAGAAAGTTAGTTAGTAAAGCTCGCACGAACTTGATGGCACACTTTATTCCTTGCACTTAATAAACCTGAACCATTGTGACTGTCCATGAAAGTTATATGCTAGCAAATTATAGGCTGGGAGTTAGCAGAACCTTGTTGTCACGGGGAACGCTTTCAACACTTATGGATACATATCCAGTTGATATCATGCTCTTTTGTTTGCGGATGTCGTCGGTGTGAAATAAAAGGGAAGCTTGTAAGTCCATGGAGTTATGTACATTGTGTTAGAGAAACGCCTGGGACGCTAGCCTAAGACATGCCTAATCATGGTGGAAATTTGCAGCATAACCATAGTGAGAAATCTGTGAAGCATCCTTAATAGAAACCTATGCAAATAGCAAATAAAAAGATCGCTGAGATGCTAACTGTTTGCTTGCCTTGTCATTTTGATTATGGGATAGCTCCTGTATGATGTGCAAGGGGTACCCCGTTGGCGGTTCTTTATGATACACATGTACTTACTATGACAAGAACTTAGCGGTAACTAAAGTTGAGTAGCATGAGGAGCGGCCCTCGTATTCAAGGGACATGAGATTTCCAGTTTATGGTCTATCAAGCATATAACTCATATTGGACCTCACTTTCACCATTAACCATGTAAAGATTCTTATGATAGGGGCAATGAGAGCTCAAAGCTAATGAGTGCCTTACTTTCAGCATTTGGAAGCCTTTCAAATTTTTCAAAACCTTTTCACTTCATTGTTGAGTCACCACTTATTCTTTGAGCACCTTCTTGAGAGCATAGTTGTCATTCTTAGTATAATGTGCTTGTCTCAAAACTTGGTTAATTATGTCATGACTTTGATGCTTGTATCTTTGATATCTTTACTTCTAGTCTTCACTTGAACTTCAGAAGTGCCTTAGCATTTATGTTGTGCTCTACAAATAAAGGCAAGCGAGATACCATTCTATCATACCTTTTTATGAGCATTGCAATGTTGCTTATGTTTTTGTTTCATGCTACTTCTTATTATTGAGTTGGAATCTCTTCATAGCTTGCATTGACTATTGAGTAGACTTAGTTCCATACTCCTTATTATGAATTGTCTAAGTATCTACTCCTGTGCTGAGAATATATACATCATATGAAACAAATTTGTTTGTAAAAGTTCTTTTATCGCACTCAGTTTTCAACTGAATTGCTTGAGGACAAGAAATAAGCTAAGCTTGGGGGGAGTTGATACGTCCAAAACATATCTACTTTTCCGGACACTTTTGCTATTGTTTCTCCTCTAAACTTGTGTGATTTGGATACAACTAACACGGGATAACACAGTTTTCAGCAGAATTACCTTGGTGTCTAGTTTTTGTGCAGAAAATCAACTATCAGGAAAAATCCCGAAAAATATGCCAAAAATCTTATTTCACCAGAAGACTCACGGAGCCAGAACACGAGATGGAGTGGAGGCCTGAGGGCCCACACCCCCCAGCCGCATGGGCCAGGCCTGGCCGCGCCTAGCGGGGGGTGGCCGCCTCAGGCACCCCCTCGGCCTCCCTCTTCGCCTATAAGTTGCCTTCTAACCTAAAAACTCAAGGGGGGTCGACGTTTTTCAAGAAAGAGTTCCGCTGCACCGCCACTACCAGAAACCGCGATTCGGAACTAGAAACTCCATTCTGGCACCCTGCCGAGATGGGGAATTTGGAGAGGATCATTGCCATCATCATCAACAACGCCTCTCCATCAAGCATTCATGTTTACCTCATCCATGAGTGAGTAATCCCCCGCTGTAGGCTATGGGGATGGTAGGGATTGGATGACTTCTATCATGTAATCGAATAAGATTGTTAGCGCATGGCGCCTAGTATCTCTATTAGTGCTATTTGACTTTGTTGCAACTTGTTATGCTTAATGCTTGTCACTAGGGCCCGAGTGCCATGATCTCAGATCTGAACTTATTATTGATTCATTATGATAGTATTGTTTGTGGTCTTATCTGCAAGTTGTGTACACATATCATTGTCCGGATCCAAAGGCCTCGAAGTGACAGAAATTGGGACAACCTGAGGGGATGGCTGTGATATGAGGATCACATGTGTTCAAGGAGTGTTAATGCTTTTCTCCGGTGCTCTATTAAAAGTAGCACATTAATTGCCAGTAGTTCTCTTGAGGCCCCGCTGCAACGGGCTGGCAGGACAAAATATGTTGTGCAAGTTCTCATTGCCAGCACGCATGACTATATTTGGAGCACATGCCTAGGATTGTTTAGTACCTAGATGCTTTATCTTATTTATCTGCAAATTCCCTAGATCTTGAAGTTACATGAATAGTTTTGTCCATGCAATGCCCGTCCATCCATCCCTATGCCTACCGCTCTTATATCCTATTATTTGCTACTACTAATACTATTGCTTTTGTTTTACTACTGTTGTTACTTTGCTATTGCTACTATAAAACTATTGCTACTGATAAACTTCTGTGAGCAAGAACTATTTCCAGGTGCAGCTGAATTGACAACTCAGTTGTTAAGGCTTGCAAGTATTCTTTGTCTCCCCTTGTGTCGAATCAATAAATTCGGTAATACTACCCGCAAAGACTATTGCGATCCCCTATACTTGTGGGTCATCACAGGACGCACCATCGACGAGGAAGAGCTGGTGGAGTACATCCTTGTCGTTCTTGACTACCACTACAACCGACTGTTCGCCGCCATCGGGAACGGGGCAAACTCCATCAGCCTCGCCGACCTCTACGCATGAGTCGCCGGCTATGAAGGCCGGATGCAACTCCTCCGCAACAACGGAGGCTACAACTCCTCTGCCAACATCGTGGGTCGTGGCCATGTCAGCAACAGTTGTGTCTGTGGTGCTCCACGTGGATGTGGAGGACGAGGAGGTGGTCGTGGTCACAACCAGGCCCACGGTGGCGGAGGTAGCGGCGGCGCCGGCCGCCGACCCAACCAAGGCAATGATGGTGATGGTGGAAAAGGAGGTAACTGCCCCACTTGCCAAATTTGTGGCAAACAAGGCCACGAGGCATGGAAGTGCTGGTACCACTACGACGAAGATGACGAAGAAGAGGACAGAAACGCCAATGCCATCCACTCCTACCGCGTCGACACCAATTGGAATTGCGACACGAGCGCCACCGACCACATCACTAGTGAGCTTGACAAACTCACTATTAAGGAATGGTACAATGGCTATGATCAAGTGCACACGGCCAATGGAGCAGGTATGAACATTAAGCATGTTGGTCATTCATTTGTTCAAACCCCATCTTCCAAACTACATCTCAAAAATGTTCTTCATGTTCCTAGTGCAAAAAAGAGTCTTGTTTCAATTCATCGTCTTACCAAAGACAATAATGTCTTCGTTGAATTTCACCCTTGGAATTTTTATGTAAAGGACAAGGCAATGAAGGAGGTGGTGCTTGAAGGAGAATGCGTTAGAGGCCTCTATCCACTAGTCTCATCTTCTCCATCACCATCAAATAAAGGGGCCTTTAGCATCTCCAAAACCTTCCCCGGAAGCTTGGCATGGTCTACTTGGTCATCCATCTTTTCAAATTGTTCAACAAGTAGTCCAAAAGCATGGTCTTCCATGTTCTCAAGAGTCTAGAAATAATTTAGTTTGTGATTCATGTTAGAAAGCAAAGAGTCATCAATTGCCTTACCCAAAGTCTACTAGTGTATCCACCTCCCCCCTTGAACTTGTTTTCTCAGACTTATGGGAGCCAGCACCTAGTTCTGTTGGTAGAAACACTTATTATGTAAGCTTTATTGATGATTTCAGCAAATTTACTTGGATTTATCTTCTCAAACAAATATCTGATGTTTTCCAAGTATTCTAAAATTTCCAACAACTTGTTGAACGCCAATTCAACACCAAAATCCTCACACTACAGAGTGATTGGGGAGGTGAATATGAAAAACTAAACTCCTATTTTCAAAAAATTGGCATTGCACATCATGTGTCTTGCCCTCGTGCCCATCAACAAAATGGTTCGGCCGAAAGAAAGCATCGACACATTGTTGAAGTAGGACTTTCTCTTCTTGCAAATGCATCCATGCCTTTAAAATTCTGGGATGAAGCCTTTTTGACTACCACTCATCTCATCAGTATTCTTCCCACCAAAGTCATCAACAATGAAACTCCTACAAAAAAACTTCTCAAAAAGGATCCTGACTATTCCTCACTTAGAATATTTGGATGTGCATGTTGGCCAAACCTTAGACCGTTCAACAAATGAAAGTTGTCTTTTAGATTCCCTCTATGTGTCTTCCTTGGCTATAGTCACATGCATAAAGGGTTCAAATGCCTAGGAGTCTCTACAGGACGTGTCTACATGTCTAGGGATGTCATCTTTGATGAAACGGTGTTTACCTTCAAAAGATTGTATCCAAACGCCGGAGCACTCCTTAGTCAGCAAATTCTCCTTCTCCCCGATTTTACTCCACAAAAATATGCGTCATCTCACGAGGAAGAACAAATCAGTGAACTAACTGCTAATGATTTTGTAAATCCTATTATTTTTGTTGATCCTCAGATGTAACACAACAACCTTCAAAAAGGAGAATCAAATTCTGGAGCTACCGGTGAAGAAATCAAAGAAAATGGTGGTGTAACGCCCTCATGTGATAACGAACGAGACACAATGACGAGGGTTCGACTCGTTAATGCCCATTGTTATGGACTTGGGTTTTGGAGAAGATGGGGATGATGGAAGTCACGAGACGGTTAACAGGCAAGCAACATGGGGACATGAGTTTTATCCAGGTTCAGGCCCCGGAGGGAAAACCCTACTCCTACTTGTTTGTTCTTGATTACAGCGGGACCGAAGGTTACAGGGGGTGCGCAGATACAATCTGGCGTGAGGTGTGTGTATGAGGTGAGTTCGTCCTTCTCACCGTGCCCTCCTGGACTTTACATAGATAGGCCAGGTCCCGAGGATAGGTCGAGTCGGTTACAGATTAGGGTTGAACCCTTTGAAATTCTATCTACATCTAGACTTGTCCTCCAAGGAGTCGAACTCGCCATGGGCATGGGACACCCGAAATCTTCCTAGGTTGCAGGTCTTCACGTGGGCCTTCCTTGGGATGGAACGGGTATACCAACGTTATGCACCCGTAGGGTATATCCATGTCAGTAGCCCCTGAGTGTTTAGTCAAATCGTAGATTTGACTGGAGACTCTACAATCTATCTGGTGCTACTCACACGAACCTGTCTTTTAGGAATAAACATGTTAGTTAATAGGGATTGTTGATGCGTGTGCCTGACTCATCCGACGGATCAGGGCCAGTTAACTGTCATATGACAAAACGACACGATCTTCATCAGACTCGAGTCCCCGGACTCGAATCCGGAACAAATGCTGGTGTAATTCGACTCAGGCCGTTGAGGTCTTATAGGAGTCGAATCCCAGTGTTTTTCAAGTGATGTACCCAACGCGTCCTTCAGGATTTTAATCGTCCCTGTTGACACGGGAGTTTTACTGGCAGAGCGTAGTCTGGTGCATTACCAGGCCATCAGACAATATTTGTAGGGCTTACCTTTGCGTCGTAGACGTAGCATCCAAAGTTTTATCACCGCAGAGGTGTTTCGGGTGACCAAGGAGACTATTCATCACTTAGCGTTAATTTGGGAAAAGTTGCCAAAAAGATTTTTGTCGTACTTGATCCGAAGGATTTCACTCGAATAGTTCATAGGGTGCGCGACCAGTGCTCCCTATGGGAGTAGCCCCCCGAGTGTCTGTACGAGTCGTAGACTCGAGCAGAGACTTTAGTTTAGTCTTTCACGTTTGCTTTGATTGCATGTACAAAGGATGCATTTTTTCTAATGCGCGACCAGCGCTTCCTATGGGAGTAGCCCCCGAGTCTATAGTGGAGTCGCAGACTCGACATAGGACTCGAAGATATTTTTGAGGTGCTGTTACTATTGTAATTTCTCAGGTGCGCGACCAGCGCTTCTTATAGGAGTAGTCCCCGAGTAGTTGGTTGAGTCGTAGACTCCACTAAGTACTTTGTGCTCACTCGAAATCTTCGAGCCATTGTTGTCTTTGTTTTGATGATGTCATTGTTGACGATTGATGAGCTCAATTGTCCGCGGCAGCAGATACGATGCGATGGGACGACCGTGGGTCCCACAGCCTGACTTGAATTTGACTAGTCACACGCAATCGTGGCTAAAGTTACGGCGTCTCCTTGATTTCCGCGTGTATTGGACAACGTGCTGGCGACGGTTCAGTTTGGTGCTGACACGTGGACGATGAGATCTGGGGCACGCGTTAGGGCTTCCGCATCAACGGTTCTTCTTCATCGTCCTTGCCCCTTTTATACCGTGGGGGAAAATAGAGAAGTTTACCCCTTCGCCATTTGCCTCTGATTTTCCACCATTGCCACCATTTCTTGAGCTCGTTCTCTCATCGCGCAGAGGACGTCCTCCACGTATTTCCCTCAACTTTTCTTCATTCGCATTGCCGCACTTGCCGCTCCACGATGGGTAAGTCCAAGAAAGCTTCATCTGCTGCAGTGGGTTCAAGCGCCGCCGGCGCCGGGAAGAAGGCCGCTACTCCGAGCCGTACCACCGATGGCGGGTGGCGGCGCATGGAGATACGCGAGTCGGACTTGCGCAAATTGCGTGAGACCGGCTTGATTTCGAAGACCAAGGAAGACGCCATCCTACCAGGCCAAGAGGTAATCCCGCGCCCACCTCAATGGTTTCGGGTTATGTTCTACGCCTTTGTCGTCCGCGGCCTTGCTTTGCCCGCCCACGAATTTCTTCGTGGGCTTATTTTTATTTATGGGATTTAGTTGCATCATCTGTCTCCCAATTATCTTCTCCACATCGCCTGCTTCATTACCCTTTGCGAGTGTTGGCTCGGTATCGAGCCACACTTTTTCCTCTTCCGGAGACTCTACTCCATGAAGAGGCAATCTGGCACCGGTGGTGTCCACTGGGAGGCTGCGGAATTTCTATCTACTCCTCTGTCCAGTTCTTTTCTTTCTACCTTTGCGAGTACGTCCAGAAGTGGCGGAGGAAGTGGTTCTGCATCTGTGAAATCAAGCTGGACAGTCAGCACTATGGTCTCGCCCCCTTTGACTCCACTCAAAAGATCATCTGAAATAGGTCGTGGTCGAACGCCATTTTGGAGGGTGAATCCGAAGAGGTGGAGAAGCTCTACAAGCGGGTAGAGGCTCTTCACCTGGTGGCTAGCAAAGATGTCAACGGTGTCGACATCATTCGCACCTTCCTCAAACGTCGAGTCCAACCGCTCCAAGCGAGGGCGCACCCGATGTTCCTGTACGCTGGCCCTAATGACCCGACAAGGGTACTGCCGGAAGAGATGGCTTTGGCGGACCTTGATAGGGCGCTTCGGCCGCTGCTGAAGTACAAGGCCGACGAGGACCTCACGGGGAAGTCCTTGACTGCCCCTTTCAGCGCCAAGAAAGCAGTTCCCTAGGTGAAACCTGTGGTTGCGCGTAACGCTTTTTCGAGTGCTTGTTTCTTGTTATCAGTACTTATTAAGTTGCATCTCTTGTCTTCAATTTGCAGGTCCACAAGGTAGCGGGGATTGTTCCCCCTCTACCTGAGAAGTACATAGATGCGCTGGACAACGAGGAGGCAAAGTCTGATTCCGAGCTCCCTCCGGCGCAGTCTCCTTCCCAGGAAGCCCCCGAGCCGAGCGAAGGGCAGACCGAAAGAGGTCCCGGAGTGAAACTTTGTATGGGGCGAAGCCACCAATGCCGAAGGGTCCCTCCTTCCTCGAGCACCACGACAGGGGTGAGGGTGCGACCTCCGCCCCCATCATGGCTGTGCCTGTTCGGGCGATGGCCTCGCAGCCGCCAACCAAGAAGAAGAAGAAGAAGAAGAAGGCTCATGTCTTCAACCTGTCAGACATACCATCATAAGTTGCTCTGATCAAATCTTGTTACTTTGATGTGCTAAGTATTAGCATGTTTGTTAATTTGGCTCTTTGTAAGTGCTAGTAGTCATCATTCGGAGAAGTCCCTCAATGAGGAGCCCAAATAAATGATCGAGGAATCAAAGCCGACGTCTTTGTTCCCCAATATGGTGGCCAACTCCGATGTCAAGGACTCGAGCTCCACGAGGCAGGAGGCTCGTGCACTCGTTATGTGGAAAACGATAATAAAACCTTCAGAGTCCATAGCAGACCACGTAAGTGTCTTTCTTCTTTTGCATGGGGGGAGCCCCCCGAGCCATTTTATTCATCAGGCTTGTTGTTTTCTTTGCAACCCTTTGTTCGTGACGCCAACCGCCTGATATAGCAGCACCTTTCGTTGGAAGGCGAGCTCAAGCATCTCCGAGATGCGTAGGTTTATTTTTTCTTGGTTTCATGTGCTCTAGGATTTCTCTTGTGTTCATCCTTTATTGCCCAATGCTGCAGATGAGAACAACGATGCTCTCCGCAAGCTGGACACACTCGAAAAGAGTCTTGGCAAAGCGGAGAAACAGGCGAAGGATGCCACAGAGGCCCTCCAGCGTCAGCAGAAGGAGGCTGAAGACCGTGAGCAGCAGCTTGCAGCTGCCATGGCGTCGCGAGAGAAGGCCATGGCAGAGAAGTTCATGGCTGCTGCCAAGGCGATATCTGGTAAGCCACCCTGGTGTCCTTTGGGTGTTCCATGTCTTGGGTGCGATTTCTTTTTCCTCATTCGAATGTTTTTTTGCATTTCTTGCCAGATGCTTCTGGCATTGCGTTTGATCGTAGCATCTTGGAGCACGGGGATCCCTTGGCAGATGCTGTTGCGACGATCGAACATCGCTGCTCCTCTGTCGTTATCTCTCTTGACAAGGCTAAAAAGGCACTTGCTCACTTCTACAAGGAGATCAACCCCAAGGGTGTCGCCCTTGACGACGTCAACTCCCTCCCGTAGGCGCTGGCGGATGATGCTCTTGCGAAATATAAGCGCACACAGAAGGGGGTCAACGCTGCTATGGGGCTAGCGATGGCGATGGCGTCCGGAGCCCAGCTGGATCTGACGCAGGTCGCGTCCAGGATGCCGACAGCGGCGGATGGCTCTGAGGTATCATTTGCCACCTTCGCCTCCCGCTGCAAGCATTTTGGGCCTAAGCTGATAGATCTCCTAGCTGACTACGCGTTGGAGCAGCAGCGAGCGGCCAAGAGTAGGCAGTCTGGATCCGAAGCTACTCTGGGTGCTGGCGCTTAGGCCCTTTCTGCTTTGTAGCTTGCCTAGTTTTAGATTCTCTCTTTTGCATATGTAATGTCTTTTGGATGAACAAGTGTCACTCTGCCATGTAGTGGCCTTATTTGTATATATGAATGTATCTTTTGGCTGTTGTCAAATGTCTATGATATTGATGTTTGGCCGTGCACCCTTAGGGTCCTTCGGGTGCGGTTCCGGTGGTCACACCTTCTCCTGCGCCTGGCGCTCGCCCTTCGTTGAGCGAGTTGTTGCAGTTGCCGTTTCTGCGTGACCGCGTTCGAAGCTTGGAGAAGGACATCCTCAGCATCTGTGGTCACATGGATGTGTGGAAGTCCAAGGCCGAGCGAGCTATTGCCAAAGAAGAGTTTCTTCTTAAGGAATTTCGGCAGATGGGGGAGCAACTCCAGTGTGAGTCCTCTTGAACCGTTGCCTCCTCGAGTGTGCCAATTTTTATGTCCGCTCACCCGTTGTACTATGCAGTTGTGAATCTTCTTCCGAAGGAAGAGAAGGAGTGTGTGGCGATTCGAATGAATTTCTTGACGCAACAAGAGCTAGAGGCCGGCGGTTTTTTCTGGATGGACCGCGATCGATCCATCATCCTTACGATGGTGCAAGATCGCGTCCATCAAGTTCTTCGAGTGCTGAAGCGAGCCAGGGCGTCACTTGCGGCGATTTGGGCCACCATGTTCCCTCTAGATTCCGCACCTTCTAGTTTTCTGGGCTTACTTGGGAAGTTTTGAGATGCAGGTCACGTGAGGGAGCTAATGCGCCATCAACTGGTGGAACGCATGAAGGCAGTCCTATCTCTTGTTCGACTGCATCGCCGTGATGTTAATCTTGTGGATATAGCGGCTGGGCCACCTCCACCTCCAGATGGCATGGCATGGGATATGCGTCCGCACTACGCGGCGGTAGCGCAATATGCCGAAGAAATTGTAGATGTGTTCGAGGAGCGAACAAACGTTCTGCTCCAGCATAGTTAAGTCCTGTAAACAAAAAAGAGATAATGTAAAGTCTATATTTGTTCGAGTGGGATTGTAATGCCCTTGTAAATTTTGTATGTATTGGCACATAGTGCTTTGTTTGATTATAGAGTATGCATGTACTTTTCGTTAGCCTGGCATGGTCAGCTACTCATGTTATATGCGTTGTTGTCAATCGACGAAGTTATAAGGTGAGGTGCAGCACACGGAAGCTACAAAACAAAGAAACCAATCCTTTCTCAGTTTCCTGGGCGGCATTCCCCACCATAAATCCACACTCGATGACCCAATCAATGCCATTTGGCCCAGGTGGTTCATTAAAATCATGTTGGTGTGTCATTTAGCAAAATTTAATCCTTTCAAAACATATAACTTTTCATGGTTTGATTCCCTTCCTCGTCTAAATAGCATAGCTAAGCAATCTACCAATACGATGGCTCATAAACCAGGAATACTAGGGAAAAATATGAGACATAGCATAGCATATACAGATCAATTCCTATATATGCAATTCTACAAAAACATCTACAATGCATAGAAAATCAGTAGGAAATTTATGACCAAGATAGCACCACTTGCCTTTGTTGTAGATGTAGACAATTAGATAATCCTCACAGATATAATGGTTGCACTCTTCATAATTGCAATATTTGCAATCGTAAAGTCGCAATCACAGTAGTTGCACTCCTCGCAATCTAACATTCAAAAACAAAGGCACAACAAGCACACCATTCAAACATTGCAATCATGCAACAACGCAACAATACAATAAAATAATAAAAAAAAAATGCATGCATGATGTTTTAATAGGTCACTCTTGTTGTATTTAGTGTTCTGAACATTATTAGATCACATGAAGCATGCATAGAATCATTTAATGCACTAAAGCATTTATTATTATAGTTAAATCAATTTAATATGGTTTATCTCACTTTAATTGAACTACTGATGTTTCTGTCATATTAAATTGTGAATTAAATACTACTAGATAGATAATGCAATTTAGAGACAGTAGAAATTTGAATCACCTAAAAAGGAGTTATATATCTTTTCTTATGATTAAAATACTATTGCAATGAGTTTATAGCTTTCTGCATGTATTTCTATTTTAACAGTACCAACTAATTTGGCATGTAATTTCTTTTGATAGATATTATCAATACAAAACAATACCAATTGCTTTCACTAATTTTGGAGTTATTATTAATTTTTTGTGATTTAAATACTAGTTATAAGGGTTTAAATCATTTATATTATTTGCTTTTACAAAAATTATATCTAATGTCATATTAATGTTCTACATGAACCAGGAATTCCATAGACATCTTATTTTTATTTTTATTATCTCTAGATAATTTACTAAGATTTATTTACTCCAAATAGGCCATTAAACTATTTAAATTATTGCAGTAAATATATACTGTAAAAGTTGGATATAAAGGCATATTAATATTCTTCACAATTTACTGAATCCAAAAATATATTATTTATAATTTTTGGACATGTATATCTTTTTCTATGAATTTTATAACATCTGCTAAGTTTTTGTCTATTTAAAATTGAATTTTCGAACTGCAGTCAAGCTTGGCCCCATGGCGTATTTTGAATGGCTGATACCTCTTTAGTGAGTGATTCCTTCGAAGGATCCAGTGGTTGCTGTTTGACGGCTTGGGCTGTAGCTCGGCATAAGCTTGGGCTCGACTGGAGTCCGTCTTGGATCGTCTTCGATTGATCAAGACCATTCAGATTAGATCGGATGGCTCCAGTTTATGATGGCGAGAGGGCGTCGGCTGGCTGTCGACGGCAATGGAACCCACCGTGGCGCGACCTCAGGTGGCGACGTCTCCGGCATCTCTGGCGGTTCTTGTCGGTGGTGGAGTGCTCTACAGGGTGCGGCGGTCGACGGTGGTCCCAGTGGGGTGGTCTGCAACGGCTCCCTCCAACTCTGCTGGCGATGAGTGGCGAACGGAGGCGGTGGTCGATGATGTACTCCGGCGGGTCCTCCGGCCGCGATTTCTAGGCGTCGTGATGCGAGTTAGACGGGGGGGAAAAGTGGGAATATGCAGTCGAGTCACGGGAGTGAACGAGGGAGATAAGAGGGTGCGGGGTAGCCGCAGTCGTCGGAACCTGGACCTCCTGAATCTCCTGCCAATGGCGGCGGCGGCGATTAGACCCCACGAGAATTTTTGCAGCTTGCCGGCGTCTGCTAGGGTTCTAGGGGAGGCGTTTGGATGCGGAGGGGGGATAGATTTATAGGGCGCGCAAATCGGAGGCAGGTCGGTCGATTCCGAACGGATCGGAGATTTTCTCGCGGCAGCAGTTCGTCTCGAGGATGAACATGAGGAGGGTGGGGATGACAAGCGGGTCCACGCGGCGGTGAGTCTGGTGAGGCTGACAAGCGGGTCCCGCGGCGAGATGGGAAAAAATGGGGAGAAAGAGAGGGAGCGCGGGCTACTGCTGGGCTAGCCGTGGGCCGACGTTGGGCTGCTCTGCTGCCGCGCGCGCGGGCAGGGAGAGGCGGCAGATTGGTTAGTGGGCTGGGCCGCTGCGGTCTGGCTGGTTGGGTTTTTTTCTTTATTGTTTTTCAGTTTCTATTTTTCTTTTGTACATTTTGATTTAGAACTCCAAAATCCACCAAACCAAATTCTATGGTTTTCTAAAATTGATATATGTAAATATACATCATTTTATGAATTCCATTGCTTAATTGTTACTATGTACAAAGCCATATCTCAAGGGTTGTACTTATAATTGGGGAAATCCCATTTAAGGTTTTGAGGGTATTCTTTTTGGGACAATAGAATTATTTCCTTGGTTTAATGCAATGTTGTTCATGCATGCAACATTATTTTGAATTTTTTGAAATCTTGCACACCAATTCTACAATCCATAATCAATCCATGCCCTTTTGCCTATATGGATACTTAGGTCAGAACAAAACAACATAAGGTTTTGAATTAAGGTTGAGAGGATTTTCAATTCAGAAAGTTTCTTTTCTTTGATAAATTTCAACAAATTCAAAAAATCAATCAAACTTATTTTATTTATTTCACATTCCAAAATTAGGAGAATTTTGGGATGTGACAGAAGTTTTCACAAATAAAAGGGAAAACAGAAGTGGAACCAAACATAAGAGGTAAGTCTTATGACTCCCCACTTTTGAAGTTTAAGAAACTAATAACCCACAAGTATAGGGGGTGTATCGTAGTAGTTTCGATAAATAAGAGTGTCGAACCAAACGAGGAGCAGAATGTGTTGATAAGCGGTTTGGTTCAAGGATTTACTGTAAATAATAGCAAATGGATTTTTAGGGTTTTTTGTTAATGCAGATAAATAAAGTGCGAGTAAATAAAAGACAATAATAGTAATTGTAGCAAGTGGCCCAATCCTTTCTTCAGCAAAGGACAAGCCGGTTGTATTACTTAAGATGACCAAACGTTCTCGAGGACACATGGGAATATTGTCAAGTGCTTTCGCTTCATATAGCTGATTAATCTTCTTTGGTTGGATAAGTGTTGTGTGGGTGAACCTATGCTAATGTACTACCCCATACTTGGACTAATACATACTTGTGATTATACCCCTTGCAAGCATCCACAAATACAAGAAAGTAATTAAGATAAAAAACCTAACCACAACATTAAACTCTGAGATCCTACACTCCCTTATGCAATAGTTTCCTAATGGGGGTTTAGGTTTCTGTCACTCCGGCAACCCCACAATTAGTAGACAAATACACAATGCATTCCCCTAGGCCTATAAAGGTGAAGTATCTTGTAGTCAATTTTCACATCACACCACTAGAAGAATAGCACCACAACTTAAATATCAAACCATTAAATATTACTCAACGTAATTCCACTACTAACAACATGACTTCTCCTATGTCCTCAAGAACTAAATGAACTACTCACAAGACATCATATGGATCAAGATCAGAGATGAAATAATGATAAGTAACAATCTAAACATGAACGATAATCCAATAGTTCCACTCAATAGCATCAACTAAATCAAGTAATCAACACCGGGAAAGTTTCCCTATGAAATATGCAAGATTCAACCCAATTCTTATAGCGGGATGGCGTGGTGGTGATGGTGCTGGTGGTGATGATGAGGAGGATTATGATGAGGATTATGATGATGATGATCCTGATAAAGTCTAGCTTGATGACGATGTTGATGGCGACGATATCCCCTCTCCGGGAAGGAATTTCCTCAGCAGTTTTCTGCCTGCCGGAGAGCTCTTTCTCTCTCTATAGTTTCCGCCCCGCAGAGGCGGCGGAATATTTCTGTGTTCGCTCCCCTAGTGTTAGGTTTTCGGGAGGAATATATATGCGAAAGGGTGATGCCAGAGGTGGACCAGGGCGGCCACACCACCTGGTGGAGCAGCCCAGGGGGACCCGCGCCTAGGGGTGGTGTGGGCCCCCTGTGGCCCATCTCTACTTCCCCTTCCGGCTATCTTCGTATTCTGTAAAAATAGGAATTTTCATATATTTTCTGGGATTTTTTGATCTGCGGAAATATTGCATCTGGACAACGCTTTTTCTAGCAGAATTCTGACTCTAGCAGTTAATCCTTGAAAAGTCATCAAACATGAAAAATAGATGAAATAACATAAGTATCATCTCTAAATATAAAATATATCAATGCATAATAGTAAATTATGATATAAATAGTGATGCAAAATGGACGTATCAACTCCCCCCAAGCTTAGAACTCGCTTGTCCCCAAGAAAAAACTAAACTCAGTAAACATGACCATAGGTTTATGGAGGGAAGTGTCAATAAAGAGAATACGAACAAGAAGCATCACATTTATCAATACACAGATCATAATAGAAAGCAACTCACTCTTATATAACTTAACTTGCAATGAGTAAAGGAGTCACAATAAAGGTTCACAAAGAAGGTGATGGCAAACTTTGTTCTTGGTCAAAGAAAAATTAACAAATCATACTTATTTTTGAGCAAAGCTTTTATAATGAAGTTTATATTGCAGGAGTCTCATGCTCAAACATAACGGTCTCTTCACCAACAATGATAGCTTTCAAAGTTATATTCATTCAGATAAGAGCATTGTGCAAAACAAGGAACACAAGAAACAAGATTGAACAAATCAACATATGGATGCTTGAATCACAACAACTCAAATGTTTGCTTGAGATAGAGAGGAATAGGTTTACTAACTCAACATAAAAGTAAAAGATAGGCCCTTCACAGAGGGAAGCAGGGATTAACAAGTTTTATAAAGCTTCCAAAAATTATAGTACTCATTACCTTTGAGCTCTCATTGCCCCTATCATAAGCATCTTGAAGTGATTAAGGTTAATGTGAGGGAAAATATGAGTTATATGCTTGACCTCATGCTACTCAAATTTGGTCCCAGGTAAGTTCTTGTAATTGTAAGTGTATGTGTATCATAGAGAACCTCCAACGGGTACCCCTTTCCCCATGACACGGGAGCTATCCCATATCAAAATGACAAGGCAACAGACAGTGGGCATCTCGGCGATCTTTTTATTTGCTATTTGCATAGTTTTTATTGAGGATGCTTCATAGAATGCCACTATGGTTATGCTGCAAGTTTCCACCATGATTAGGCATGGCTTAATCTAGTCGCCCAGGCGTTTCTCTAACACATATACATACTCCATGGACTTACAAGTTCCCATCTTATTTCACACCACAGACATCCATAAACAAAAGAACATGATATCAACTAAATAAATAAGTGCAATGTTGAAAGCATACCCCATGAAAACATGGTTTTGCTAACTCCCAACTTATAATTTGCAAACATACAAGCATCATAAGACAGTCACACTGGTTCAAATTTATTAAGTACAAGAAAATAAAGTGTTCCATCAAGTTCGTGAGAGCTTTACTAACTAATTTTCTCATAACAATTTTTTTAATTTGGAAGATAGATAAAACTCGAGAATTTACTTGGAATAGAAATGATGCTAATAGGTAGATATGGTGGACACAAATGGCATAGGTTTTAGTTCAAGGCTTGGATGCACGAGAAGCATTCCCTCTTAGTACATGTTTTTGGCTAACAAGACTGGGTAGCAAGCATAAGAGTTGAGTGAAACAAGAAAACATACAAGTGATAGAAACAATCATGCAATATTCCTTGGAAACGATCTTAACTTGAGAATACTAATCTTATGAGCCAAACAAGAAAGAAAGAAAATCAAATAATATATCTACAAGTACTTTTCTCTTTTCCACTCAATCCTCAAAGTAATGTTGCTACTGACCAAAGCTAAGTTCGCCAAAACCAACTAAATTTACTTGATGCTCCCAAAGTGATACCAATACTAACAACAAGATTAATCATATAACATAAATTGCAAACTAAGATAAGATGTGCAAAAAGTAAATGATAAAACTTCTCATTAATATTCCATAACGGCACTCACACCAAGGGATACATAGATAACCAGCTAGAGGAGAGATACTTCCACACTGCAAACCATCCTATATGATAACTTCTCTACTCATGATATGACTCTACTAAAAAGGTAAAAAGATAAAAGATAATGATGTGATACCGTGACACTCCCCCAAGCTTGGAACAAACCAAGGAGATGCCAAAACCGGATGATGAATTTCTCCTTCGGTGGTGTCATCATCAGACTTCCAAGGTAAAGGCTCCCCATCAACAAAGAATGACTTGGTTTCCAATATCCTGAAACTAGCAGCAGAACTTATGCGTTTAAACCTAGCCTGATACTCACAGTTTTGATTTTGCATGTCGTAGAGTTGTGCTTGTAATTGGTTGGTGGTCTGATGGAGCGAGAGGATATCATCCCAAAGCTTGGCACTCTCCTTGTGCTCGGCGACGAGTTTGGAACTTATCTTATGGATGACGTCCACTTTGCATTCTGCCATCTTCTTATACCTAAAGACTTATTGCTTCAACGCTTCCATCCTATCCTCCAGACTGCCTTCTCCTTTAGGGCCCTGAACCTCTTTTATCTATACCTTCCCATCCTTGAGAAATAACTCCTTGGGATGTATTTTCAGCTCATTCATGTATGGGTCGATGATGTCCGCGGAGGAATCCTCCTTGGGTGATCTAGAGGAAGACATGGCGGCTCCAAAATTGAGAATTTTGCCTGACTGAAACATACCGAAATGAAAACATGACGAGAAAACGATATACGGATCTCGGGGGATCCGGGGGATTATATATCACAAAGTTTAACGACAAAAGGAAGGTACTGGGAGAAAACGGAACGGAAACGAACTCCGAGGCGGCCACACCACCTGTTGGCGCGGCTAGGCTGGCCCATGCCCAGGGTTGGTGTGAGCCCTAGGACTCCGTTTCCATCCCTCTTTCGACTCATTATCTTCCATACTAAATAAAAACTACAAAAATATAAATTGGAAATTTTTTCACGAACTTTTTCTTACCAGAGTTGTTACCTATTTGAAAATGGACTCTGCTGATTCCTGAATGTGGTCTTTAATAAATTCTTCCGGAGTCACCACTTGAATAATATCAATATATTCATTATAAGAATCTCCAGAAATATAATGTTTGAGCCTTTGACCATTCACCACTTGCGTAGTGTTGTCTCTCAATGAAGAAATTTTAATTGCACCTGAACGATACACCTCTTTAATAATAAAGGTCCCTTCCCATTTTGAGAGTAATTTTCCTGCAAAAAATCTGAGACGAGACCTATACAATAGAACTTTCTCACCAACATAGAACTCTCTCTTAAGAATTCTCCTATCATGCCATTTTTTACTTTTTCTTTAAAGAGTCTAGCATTTTCATAAGGTTCACTTCTCCACTCATCTAAAGAACTCAAGCCAAGCAATCTTTTCTTACCATCAAGTTTAAAATCTCTATTAAGTTCTTTCACTGCCCAATAAGCTTTGTGTTCTAATTCTAAAGGCAAGTGACAAGCTTTTCCATAAACCATTTTGTAAGGAGACATTCCCATAGGATTTTTATAAGAAGTTCTATAAGCCCATAAAGCATCATTCAACTTTTTAGCCCAATTTTTTCTAGCTCTATTAACATTATTTTGCAAGATAGTTTTAATTTCTCTATTTGATAATTCTACTTGCCCACTTGTTTGGGGATGATAAACTGAAGCAATTCTATGATTAACATCATATTTAACAAGGGTATTCCTAAAACCACCATGGATAAAATGAGAACCTCCATCAGTCATAAGATATCTAGGCACACCAAACCTGGGGAAAATAACATCCTTAAGCATTTTTAAAGAGGTCTCACTATCAACACTTTTTGTAGGTATGGCTTCCACCCACTTAGTAACATAATCAACAACAACAATAATATGAGTATAACCTTCTGAAGGAGGAAAAGGACCCATAAAGTCAAATCCCCAATAGTCAAATGGCTCAATGACAAGAGAATAATTCATAGGCATTTCATTGCATCTAGAAATATTACCAAATCTTTGACATTCATCACATGATAAAATAAACTTTCTTGCAACTTTAAAAAGAGTAGGCCAATAAAAACCTGATTGTAGAACCTTTTGTGCAGTTATATCCCCAGCATGAAGTCCTCCATAAGCATTACCATGACATTTTCTCAATATCTCTCGTTGTTCATATTCTGAAACACATCTTCGCATAATACCATCCACTCCTTTATATAAGTGTGGGTCATCCCAAAAATAATTCCTCAAATCATAAAATTTTTTCCTTCTTTGCTGATCTGTAAAGGTTGGAGGAAAATACTTGGAAACAATAAAGTTAGCATAATCAACATACCAAGGACTCTCTCGCGAGCTTACCTTTATTGCAGCCAACTGTTCATTTGGAAAACTATCATTAACAGGCATATGATCAAAAGAAATGTTTTCCAATCGAGACAAATTATTAGCAACAAAATTTTCAGCACCTTTCCTATCTACAATATGTAGATCGAACTCTTGTAAAAGAAACACCCATCTAATCAGTCTAGGATTAGCATCTTTCTTTGTCATAAGGTATTTAATAGTAGCATGATCAGTATGAATAATCACTTTTGAATCAACAATATAAGGTCTAAACTTATCACAAGCAAAGACTATAGCTAAGAACTCTTTTTCAGTAGTAGCATAATTCTTTTGAGTAACATCAAGAGTCTTACTAGCATAATGGATAACATTCAACTTCTTATCTATTAGCAGTCCAAGAACAGTACCTACAGAAAAGTCACTAGCATCACACATAATTTCAAAGGGTAAACTCCAATCAGGTGGTTGGACAATAGGGGATGTAGTTAAAGCTTTCTTTAGAGTTTCAAAAGCTTCCTTACAATCATCACCAAAAACAAAAGGTACATCTTTTTGGAGAAGATTAGTAAGAAGCTTTGATATCTTGGAGAAATCTTTCATAAACCTCCTATAGAAACCAGCATGACGAAGGACACTACAAATACCTTTAACATCCCTAGGACAGGGCATTTTCTCAATTGCTTCAACTTTGGCTCTGTCAACTTCAATACCTCTTTTAGAAATTTTATGTCCAAGGACAATTCCTTCATTAACCATAAAGTGGCATTTCTCCCAATTAATAACAAGATTAGTTTCTTCACATCTCTGCAAAAAATTATCAAGATTGTGTAGACAATTATCAAAAGAAGTTCCATAGATGGAGAAATCGTCCGTGAATACTTCCACAATTTCCTCACAAAAACCATGAAAGATAGCAGACATACATCTTTGAAAAGTAGCAGGAGCATTACACAAACCAAAAGGCATACGCCTATAAGCTTCATAAGGACACGTAAACGTGGTTTTATCTTGATCTTGTTGGCTAATAGCAATTTGAGAGAATCCAGAATAACCATCAATAAAACAAAAATGAGTCTTCTTAGACAACCTTTCTAACATTTGATCAATAAAAGGTAAAGGATAATGATCTTTCTTAGTAACTTTGTTAACCTTTCTGAAATCAATGCACATCCTATAACCAACTACTACTCTTTGATGAATAAGCTCATTATTTTCATTAGGCACAACATTAATTCCTCCTTTCTTAGGGACAGAATGAACACGACTAACCCATTGGCTATCAACAATAGTATAAACAATACCAGAATCAAGGGGTTTCAATACCTCATTTCTTCCCACTTCCTTCATCTTTGGAATGAAACAGCGTTGATGTTTAACAACTGGTTTTGTATCAGGTTTTCCTTCATCATATTAATAGTAGTTCCTCCTTTTAAATCATCAAGATTATACCCCATAGCTCCTCAGTGTTTCTTCAATACTTCCCATAATCTTTCCTCTTCCTTTCCTGAAAGTTTAGAACAAATAATAACAGGATATATTTTCTTATCATCAAGATAATCATATTTAAGATCATCAATTAGAGGTTTTAGATCGAAAACAGGATCTTCTTTAGGTGGTAATGTGGTACCCAAATCTTCCACATGTAGATTATGCTTAAGCATCTTGGGTTGAGGAAGAAGAATCTCGTCAATCTCATTTCTTTCTTCCATGAAAATCTCACTTTCATGATCTTCCATATATTGCTACAAAGCATTATTAGGAGCAAGAGCAATAGAAGCAAGTTGTTCAACTCTAAAATCCTCAATAGGCAATTCATTTTCATAAGGAGCTTTAGCAAATTTAGAAAAAATAAACTCATAAGATTCTCCATAAAATTTAGTTAAAATTTTCTGCTTCTTACAATCTATAATAGCGCCACAAGTATTCAAGAAAGGTCTGCCAAAAATGATAGGACAAGTTTTACTAGCAGCTGAACCAAGTACTAGAAAATCAGTAGGATATTTAGTCTTACCACGAAGAACTTCCACATCTCTTACAATACCAATTGGAGAGATGGTCTCTCTATTAGCAAGCTGAATAACCACATCAATTTCTTCAAGTTCATAAGGACCGATTTCATGCATAATTTCTCTGTAAAGCTCATAAGGAATCGCACTTGAACTTGCACCAATATCACATAAACCATAATAGAAATGATCACCTATTTTGACAGAAAGCACAGTGACACTATCTTTCCTAGTTCTACTAGGATGTGAAACAATATTAGAAGCATCTTCACAAAAGATAATGTGTCCATCTTCTACATTTTTAGTGACAAGGTCTTTCACAATTGCTACCACGCGTTCAACATTTATTTGTTCATCAGGTTCTACAACTTTCTTTGTACTTTTGTTAACCATACTAGCTATCATAGAATGTACCTTCATCTTAGCAGGGAAAGGTATTTTCTCAATATAAGGTTCAGGCAAAATACGATCAAAAGTACAAACTTCAATATTTCTAGCAGGAACACAATTGACATTATCTTTATATGGCGCATGATACTTGTTCCATTCCTTTTGGGAAATTTCAATATAAGAGGCAAAGGCCTTAAAACAATTTGCAAGTACTTGAGAATCAATACCATAAACAACACTAATATTATGAAAGTCATCAGTTCCCATAAAAGATTTAATACATTCATAATCATAATCTATACATGACTTTCTTCCTTTGTCATTCCCCCATATGCTTCAGTATTTTCTTGAATACGGTTGAGAAGATCCCATTTAGCTTCTTATTTCATATGTGTAAATGATCCAGCATAAGAAGCATCCAATAAATCCTTATCATGAAGAAAAATCCTTGCATAAAAGTTAATAATAATATTATTGGGGAGCTCATGAATGGGACATTTGAGCATTAGTAACTTCAATCTCCCACAAGCTTGGGAAATACTCTCTCCATCACGCGGCCAAAAATTATATATTTGATTTCGATCTTTATGAATCTCACTAGGAGGATCGAATTTAGAATAAAAGAGAGGTACAATTTACTCCCACTCAATATATCGGCCATTCTTCAGCAGCTTATACCATTCCTCAGCTCTGCCTTTTAATGATAGAGAGAATAGATTTTTCTTAACTTGATCCATTGTAATACATGCACACTTGAACAACTCACATAATTCATGTATAAAAAGAAAATGATCACCCGGATGGACATTTCCATCTCCGAAATAGCAGTTATCCATAACACGATCAACAATTTTCGTACGTATTTTAAAAGAATCTAACTCAGCAGGTGGTGGTTCATCAAGTATCTTAGTAGTGGTAGTAGTTTTCCAAAATAGGAAACCAAGTGTGTTATCCATATTGAAATAAAATAATAGACAGAAATAAAAACAATACTCACAGTAGAAATTTCCTTTACTAGTTCGACTCTTCAATAGCGCTTCACTCCCCGGCAACGGTGCCAGAAAATAGTCTTGATGACCCACAAGTATAGGGGGTATATCGTAGTACTTTCGATAAATAAGAGTGTCGAACCCAACGAGGAGTAGAAGGTGTTGACAAGCGGTTTGGATCAAGGATTCACTGTAAATACTAGCAAACAGATTTTTAGGTTTTTTTTGGTAATGTAGATAAATAAAGTGCGAGTAAATAAAAGACAATAATAATAATTGCAGCAAGTGTCCAATCCTTTCTTTAGCAAAGTACAAGCCGGTTGTATTACTTAAGATGACCAAACGTTCTCGATGATACATGGGAATATTGTTAAGTGCTTTCGCTTCATATAGTTGATTAATCTTCTTTGGTTGGATAAGTGTTGTGTGGGTGAACCTATGCTAATGTACTACCCCATACTTGGACTAATACATACTTGTGATTATACCCCTTGCAAGAATCCGCAACTACAAGGAAGTAATTAAGATAAAAACCTAACCATAACATTAAACTCTGAGATCCTACACTCCCTTATGCAATGGTTTTCTAACGGGGGTTTAGGTTTCTGTCACTCTGGCAACCCCACAATTATTAGACAAATACACAATGCATTCCTCTAGGCCCATAAAGGTGAAGTATCATGTAGTCGATGTTCACATGACACCACTAGAAGAATAGGACCACAACTTAAATATCAAACCATTAAATATTACTCAACGTAATTCCACTACTAACAATATGACTTCTCCCATGTCCTCAAGAACTAAACGAACTACTCATGAGGCATCATATGGATCAAGATTAGAGATAAAATAATGATAAGTAACAATCTGAACATGAACTACAATCCAATGGTTCCACTCAATAGCATCAACTAAAACAAGTAATCAACATCGGGAAAGTTTCCCTATGAACTATGCAAGATTCAACCCAATTGTTACAGCGGGATGGCGTGGTGGTGATGGTGCTGGTGGTGATGATGATGATCCTGATGAAGTCTATCTTGATGATGATGTTGATGGAGATGATCCCCCCTCTCCGAGAAGGAATTTCTCCGGCTGATTTCTTCCTGCCGGAGAGCTCTTTCTCTCTCTGTAGTTTCCGCCCCACAGAGGAGGAAAAATATTTCTTTGTTCGCTCCCTAAGTCTTAGGTTTTTAGGAGGAATATATATGCGAAAGGGCGATGCTAGAGGTGGACCAAGGCGGCCACACCACCTGGTGGCATGGCCCAGGGGGGACCTGCGCCTAGGGGTTGTGTGGGCCCCCTGTGGCCCATCTCCACTTCCCCTTCTTGCTATCTTCATCTTTTGGAAAAATAGGAATTTCCTTATATTTTCTGGGATTTTCTGATCTTCAGAAATATTGCATCTGGACAGCGCTTTTTCCAGCAGAATTTTGACTCCGGCAGTTAATCCTCCAAAAGTCATCAAACATGCAAAATAGATGAGATAACATAAGTATCATCTCTAAATATGAAATATATCAATGAATAACAGTAATTATGATATAAAATAGTGATGCAAAATGGACGTATCAAAAACCCATGCTAGTTAGTAGTAATGTTGAGATGTTATATCGGTGGAGTGAGTCTCTATATTGTAGTAAAATTTTGTTTGCATGGGTATTTAATTGAGTATGTTTTGTTCTAGCTCTTGTAGTTAACCAAGTCTTTCCCAAAAATTTGCTAAATAATTTAAATAAGAAAAAGTCTTACAATTGAAGACTTGGGTGTTGTAGTGTTTAGTCTTGAAAGCTTATTCCTAGAGACACTCAACACCACAGAAAATAATGATTGACTTGATATCTCTATTTGAAAAGATTTGTTCAATTGGATTAATCTTTAGCGGTTTTTGTGAGCATGCCAAATTTTGACTTTTGAATCATAAGAATGATATAGCTTTATGCATGTCAAACTTCATGGGATGCCAATAACTCCGCTAGCATACGAACAATCTTCATGGAGGAAACTCCTAGATTTCGGCTGTGAGTTGATTAAACATATGTAGCAGTAATGCTATAATGGGTAAGATTCTTGGCACTCCCGGGTAGCTGTAACATGATGGAATCACTCCTCTGGCTGATATAAGTAATCATTATGCAAAAGGAACAAAAACCTTAGTGATGCCATGAGTGTCCATCATAGCCCGATAAACTAATGAAAATTTTCGACATGCTCTCAATTACTTCAGAAGTGAAATTCTTGAAGGACAATGAATAGAAATGTGTTTCTCGAAAAGTCTTGATTTATTGATGTGGGAGAATTGAGATACTTTAGTGTATATGCTTTTCATGACAAACTCTCACACCCTCAATTTTATATGATCATACTTTATTGTTCAAAGGCAAGCCTATGGTTTGATTTAATGATATGGAATAAAGTTTACTCTTTTGAATCATCCATGCTTACTATAATTTTGTTGCGCTATACGGATTCATGAAACCCATATGATATGCTTGCCATTACTCTATCTATGCGGAAGTTTTTCAGATTAACAAAGTGGAGGAAACATGAGACTACCAATCATGAGTAAGATCATCATCTCGTTATTTCAGTTTAAATGCTGAGTTCCCTTTTGATTTTGGTTATCTTGCTCGAGGACCATCAAGTTTAAGCTTGGGGAGGTTGATGGCTGTGAAATATAGCCATCCATGTCTGCATTTAAACTAGATGTTATTCATATATTTGATGAAATATCTCTCTAAAACCTACCACTAATGCCTAATGACCAAAGGTGTATGCAATCCTTTCTTGATATTTTTCCTTGCACAAATAATGACGTATGATGATGGGAATCACTACATAAATGCCAAAGATACGAGATTTCCAACACGTCAAAGAAACCAGGAGTCATGAAGCTATTTCTGCAAGCTTAACGACCAACTATACGGCGGGAATTTTGTTACCGCCGTATAGTTTGCACCAACTTCATTACGTCAAACATAATAACTTTCGTAAAGGTACGCCTATATAAAGAGGCTTTGGGCGACGGGAAACATCTGCTTCTTTTCGACCTCAACTCTCCCTGCCACCAGAAGCCACCACGTCGGAGGAATAGATCTAGATCTAAACCTCTAAACCCTTCTCCACCACCATAGCCATCTTCCACCAATTGTAATAGTAGATCTCTTCTCCAATTGGCGACATTGTAAGACTATTTGCTATTAACCTTATGATCTCTATTACAATGTTTATGATTGTCGAAATTCATATCTATGTGTGAGTAATTCTCTTTGGCCTAAGGGCTTCGGCCTAGCCATGTAGCTTTTGTGCATGTTATTTATCATAGATGGGATCATGTATTAGTTTGTATGACATGATGACTACAGTACCCTCTCTTGCCTCAATCTAAGGACTTGTCAGGTACCCAAGACCTCGAGGATTGATCTAGGTAAAGGGGGTGTGAGTAACGACTGATCTGCAGGATAGGAACCCCAGTGACAGAAAGGGTAGTATGGCTGTATGTGAGGAACTTACTTGGGGTTAACGGTGACATCACTATGCATGTCATTAGTTATCTTTCTTCTATGGATGAGACTAGTAGGTTATTGCTATAAGTGGTTGCAGAGGAGATAACATTTATGGATGCACTACCCACATATAATTATCTTGCTCTAACCATTACATGCATACTTTATTATTATCTATTATTCCCATCAGATGTTTTGCATAGCTACTGGTGAAAACCGAAGACCCTAGGCCCTCTCTCCATCGTCAACAACAACAAGATCACAAACTCTTGGTCCGGTGAAAACACAATAGGAATTCTAAAACTCTCAAAGTTCCATTTAAGTAATCTCACTTTGCTTTCTGCTTCCCGAGGATTCGATAAACCTAGTTCTACTAGGGAAAAGAGCTATACTACATTCGTAATCCGGATTGAAGGTATCACCCGGTTCGAGCCACCACCCGTGGCTCAGATTTGTTCATGTCCTTCCTTCCGACGCTCGTCGCCGCCGCCGCCCGCGCCCGTGGAGAAGGAGAGGAGGAGGATCCTGCATCGTCCGCCACCGCCCGTCGCGCCCGAAGGGAATATGCCCGAGAGGCAATAATAAAGTGGTTATTATCTTATTCCTTGTTTATGATAAATGTTTATTTTGCATGCTATAATTGTATTAATACGGAAATGTTAATACATGTGTGTGTAATAAACAAATAGAAAGTTCCTAGTTATGCCTCTCTTATAAACCAGCTCACTGATTAACAAGATGATCAAAGGTTTCATGATCATGGACATTGGATGTTATTAATAACAAGGTCACAACATTGTTGGAATGATGTGATGAACATTCATCTGAAGTATAGCATTATGATCAAATTCATTGTGTTTATATTGTTATAACATCATAAGAAGTAATCCTAATCCTTGGACCATGAGATCATGTCAATCACTAACACTATAAGAGTATCTTGATAACATCAAATATCACACCATAACAGGGTGACTATAAAGGTGGGTTCAGTGCTATGGGTTATGTAGAGGCTCATGGATCAAGAGTGGAATTTATCCATTGTCGGGGGGATAACCCCCGGTAGGGTCACGAGAGGGGAAACATAGCGAAGCTGGGTTGGCTCCGAGTAAAGAAAGAACCATGCCAGGTAAGAGCGGCCGGGTAAGATAAGCATGAAAGCCGACATACAAACTATGTTGGCCCGCATAGGACAAAGTTGTAACCCTTGCAGGAACCGACGAGCCGAGTCGACCGAGGAAGGGCCGAGTCAAGAAGGACGCGTGGCACCTTTCCGAGTAAGATTCAGGAGGTACCATGGTAAAGCATGGTCAAAAGAGAAGGGCGACGTCGGGTGACACAAAAGGAGACGGGTGACGCCCAAAGCATACGCTGACGTACAAAGTAACATCATGACGCCAAAAGGAACAAGAAGCAGCGTACCAGAAGACCGTTAGCTGTTAAGCTTTATGGACCGGGCCTCTGGGCTTAGGGCAAGCCCATGACCCGGCCCACATTATAGGGACAAAGATCCAAACAGTAAACCCTAGAACCCAAAGGGGTATTAGCTAGCTAGCACTGCCTATATAAGGGAGGGCATAGCAATAGTAGAGGGAGGTTGGACCAAGTAGCGAACTAGTGCGGAGAACTCTAGCTTATACAGCTCAAGGAGCACTTGTAATCTTTGGGGTATCAATCGAATTGCTTAGTCTGGAGAGTTCTTCTTGTTCTTCGTGCATGGCTCGACTGTGTACTCCCTCCCCGGTGACCACAAGCACCCATTCGCCCCCTAACTTAAGCCTACCCATGGCATCTGCCGTGCCACCACTACGACAGTTGACGCCCACCGTGGGGCAGAAGCAGGTGCTTGATGGAGTCTTCATCCAGACGGGCAACATCATCGCTAAGACCGGCGAGCGCGTCTACTCCGGCCTCATGTAGAGGTTTGGAGCGCTCAATTTCATCAGCGACAACGCGGGTGCTTCGGGACCAAGTCGTTCCCTAGAGGTGGTCGCTTCATCAAGTTCGGCGAGTACCAGGTCTATGTCGCGGTGCACATGGAGCGCGCATATCCTGAGCACATCGTCCTGGTGCCGGATCCTCCAACGGCTCCTGTCGCTGGGAAACCACACCAACTCGTCTCCATGGAGGTAATGATGACAGCCCCAAACCCCGCAGCTCCCCCAGTAGTTCCAGTAGTGATTGAGAACGCAGAGGGAGGAAATCATGAGGAAACACCGAGGGCTGCAATAACAGCAAAGGCACCGCTGGAAAAACCAGAGAACTTAGCTAGGATCAAGAGGGCTAAGGAGCTGTAGGAAGCGATAGACAAGTTGGCAGAGCTAGTGGAACATGCAACTGACCCGACACGTGTGCAAGCCGAGTTGGAGGAAGCCAGGATAAAAGTCCTGGAGAAAGCCAAGGAGCTAGCACAGTTGCAGCAGGACATGGATATCACCATCCGAGAGCTTAACTCGGCAAATCGAGTCAAGGGCGCAGAGACCTGGCTTGATGGAACAAGATTGAGAGGAAGGAACCTCAACGAAGAGTTGGCAGATGCGACATCGAAGATAACATCGGAGAACAGCAATGAGACAGCCATGCGTCCAACATATAACACAATAGCTAATCTGCAAGCAGCAGAAGCAGCAATGGCAGAATTACCCCACTTGGAGGGGGAAGCAAAGAAAAGACAACAAGAACGAGTCAATGAACTAGTAAAAGCAGCCAGCATGCTGAATGAGGCGTATTACAGAGCAAATCCGGGTATAGCAGGGAGGTCACAGCTGGTTCACTCGGCGACTCCTGTCCCAGCGAGATCGGCTGGGCACACAGCATCCTCACCCGGAGCGGCGCCTAGGCCGAGAAAAGAAAAAAGTGTGTATTCTGGAAGAAACAAGCAGATGGTCACCTATGATCCGGCAGTGGTTCAAGGAAACCCAGCGCATGCGCAAGGGGCAAAAAGAAATAATCCCCAAGGAAATGAAAACCAGGAAAAAGCAGGGCAAAGAAATGATAACGGAGGGCAAAATTTTGCGCCTCATGCTAGGCGCGGAACTCACTCGGCGGGAGGAGGAAATCCAGCTCCGAATAAAGCACCAGCTCAGCCAGAAAGAAGACAGCAAAGCGCGGGAAAAGCAGTTCAACAGCCTGCTAACCCGAACGCGAATAAGTACAATGATGGTTACTCGCCTATGGTAAATGACGGGTATGAACTGCCAGATCATGCATATCAAGCAATGGGAGCAAGATTCGGAGGCAGGAACCTTCAGCCGGATGATGCAAGGATGAAGCTTGACCGAATAAAAATGGCAGAGATAATTGAATTGCAAGGTCCGCAGGGTCCACCGTGCTTTGGCCCAAGGATCATGAAGGAGCCACCGGTGCCAAATTTCCAGCTGGCCAGAGGGAAAGAAATGTATGATGGAAGCACAAAGCCAGAGGACTGGCTCATAGATTATGGAACCGCTGTGAAGATCGCACAGGGAAACCTAATATGGGCAGTACGTTATGTGCCGCAGATGCTGGAAGGACCGGCTCGGGTATGGTTGAACAATTTGCCACCCGGAAGCATGAACAGTTGGATCGATTTTCACGATGCTTTCGTGAGAAATTTCACGAGCACTTACAAGAGGCCGAATCGCCCAAAACAACTAGCAATGTGTAAGCAAAGGCCGAATGAAACAGACAGGGAATTCCTCACAAGGTGGTGTACGATGCATAACTCTTGTGAAGGGGTAATCGAGTCACAAGCAATCACATGGTTTGCGCAAGGATGTAGACATGGAAGTGTGTTGTGGCAAAGGTTACAAAGAGATATGCCGGCAAGCCTGGCGTAGACGATAAGAATCGCTGACTCGTATGCGTTAGGAGATCCGACTCAGCCGTAGCTCATGTCGGCAGACGGGATGACTGAGACTCAGATCTATGACGCTGCCGGGTCGCAAAGGCGCCAGGAAAGATCCGAATACAGAAGCAAGAGAAGAGACGAAAGACCAGATTACAGGTATGGTTCGACTCAGGTTGCGGCTGTGAGTCAGGATCATCCAGATGCTGGAAGCAGTCAGCGTCAAAGGACAAATGGACAACAACAATGAGTGCCAAAGAATGACGGCAAAAGGCCATACGATCAGAGGAAGCAGTATTAGGACCGACAAAAATACACCTATGAGATGATGCTGGATCAGCCATGTAAGTTTCACATGCCTAGTTCGAGTAAACCAGCCAATCACACGACGGGGCAATGCACTTGATTTCAGAAAGGAGATAGAGTGGACTCGCCGAATAAGAAGCTTCCACCACCTCCCCATCCACCACTTATAGGAGGAAATGCTCAGATAGTGGGAGAAGGCAACAAATATGAAAACAGGCAGCCAAGGTATCAGAATCAAGAAAGAGGAGAAGTTGTGCACTAGGTGCACAATCCAAGAGGTGACGACGCTCATATCGGTCATGGAACTAGAAATGAGTACAGAGAACATCACTAGAGTTATGTTGTCTTTGTCACAGAGCCAAATTACAAAAAGATCCAGCAGCGACGAACGATGGAGGTGAATGCCACGATGTCTGCAATCCCCAAGTACATGCATTGGTCTGAGCAAGAGATAACTTGGAGTATAAAAGATCACCCCAAGATCATGCCAACCCCAGGAGGATATGCTCTAGTCTTAGATCCAACGTTCATGGGCCCGGATATCAATGTGAAGTTTTCCAAGGTACTGATCGATGATGGCAGTAGCATCAACATCATGTACAAGGATACCATGATCAAGTTAGGCATTACCATGAACATGCTAGAGCCGACTAAGACAACTTTCCATGGTATTGTGTCGGGATTGTCCTGTGAGCCAATTGGCAAAATCTGGGTCGACGTCTTATTCGGCAACAGAGAGAATTGTCGCACTGAAGCCATAGAGTTCGAGGTGGTTGATTTGGTCAGCTCATATCACGCCTTACTCGGCAGGCCAGCGATGGCAAAGTTTATGGCTACTCCTCACATTGCTTACTTGAAGATGAAGCTACCAGGCCCATGTGGGGTGATCACAGTTGAAGGGGACTACAAAAGATCTATTGCTTGTGCCTCAGCCGGATCTTCACTGGCCGAGTCACTCGTCATAGCACAAGAGAAAATTCAGATGTTGGAAGTGGCAGCATTGGCCAAAGCAGCACAAATGTCCATGCCGGCACTCACCAACCCGCATGGCAGTGTGTCATTTCAAGCTACCAAGGAAACCAAGAAGGTGCAAGTGGATGAAACTTTCCCAGAGCGCACAGTCACCATTGGGGCTGGCCTTACAAACAAATAGGAAAGCGAGCTCACTAGTTTCCTCCATGAGAATCGGGATATCTTTGCATGGTCCACTCAAGATTTGCAAGAGGTTCCGAGGGAGCTGGCTAAGCACTCTCTTCATGTAAGACCAGATGCCAAGCCGGTGAAGCAACCCCTCCGCCGCTTCGCCAAAGATAGGAGGAAAGTAATAGCTGCCGAGATTGCAAGACTTTTAGCTGCTGGATTCATCATGGAAGTACTGCACCCGGACTGGTTGTCAAATCCAGTCTTGGTCGAGAAGAAAAAAGATGACCCGAATGTGGCAGTGGTATGGCGCATGTGTATTGATTACACGAACCTCAATAAGGCGTGTCCAAAAGATCCATTTCCCCTGCCACAAATCAATCAAGACATAGATTCTACTACTAGGTGTGAGTTGTTGCCGTTTGTGGATGCGTATTCAGGATTCCATCAGATACCACTGAATCCAAATGATCAAATAAAGACAGCTTTTATCACCCTGTACGGGGCTTATTGCTATCGCACCATGCCATTCGGATTGAGAAATGCAGGCGCAACATATCAAAGGTGCATGCAAAAATTCTTGCAAGATCAATTGGACAAAAATGTTCAAGTATACGTCGATGACGTGGTAATAAAAACCAAACAAAGTCATACTCTAATTGAGGACTTGCGTCAAACATTCGCAAACTTGAGAAGATTAACCCGAAAAAATGTACATTTGGTGTACCGGCTGGCAAGTTACTCGGATTCCTTGTATCCAGCCGAGGGATCGAAGCCAACCCGACAAAGATCAGGGCCATCGAAAGAACGGAATTGCCAAAAACCCTCAATGATGTCCAAAAGTTTACTGGATGTCTGGCTTCATTGAGCAGGTTTGTTAGTCGGCTAGGTGAAAAAGCCCTACCACTATATCAGTTGATGAAGAAATCAGACAAATTCACATGGACACAGCAATCTGATAGCGATTTCCATGAATTAAAGAAAATGTTGGCAACAGCACCAATATTAGCATCACCATTATCCAAGGAGCCAATGTTGCTCTATGTCGCCGCAACCAACAGAGTTATAAGTGCAGTAATAGTGGTTGAACGTGAAGAAGGGGGCAAATCAGTCCAAAGACCGGCGTATTACTTGAGCGAAGTGCTCTCTGTCTCGAAACAAAATTACCCGCATTATCAGAACGTGACATATGGGGTATATATGGCAGCAAAGAAGCTGAAACATTATTTTCAAGAACACCCAATCCGGGTAATATGCGAGGCACCTATCTCGGATATATTGGGAAGCAAAGATGCTAGCGGCCGAGTTGCCAAATGGGCCATCGAACTGGCACCATACACTCTACAATATGATAGGCGAGATGCAATAAAATCTAAAGTTGTTGCAGATTTCTTTGTAGAATGGATGGAAATGCAGTACGAACCACCACTGCCAGATCCAAATTACTGGAAAATGCATTTTGACGGGTCCAAGACGAAAATGGGTCTGGGCGTCGGGATAGTGCTCACATCTCCAAAGAGGGATCAACTGAGATATGTGTTGCAGATTCTATTTGCTGCTTCTAACAACGTTGCCGAGTATGAAGCACTTGTCCATGGCATTAAAGTAGCCAAAGAAATTGGTATCAAAAGGATCATGTGTTTAGCCGATTCGGATTTGGTGATTCGGCAAGTGTCTGGACATTAGGATGCGCTGTACGCAAACATGACATTATATCGTTTCCACGTGCAACAAATTTCAGGATATTTTGACGGTTGTGAATTTCATCATATTCCTAGAGCAGAAAATGAGGCAGCAGATGTACTATCCAAACTAGGATCATCTAGGCAAGCAATACCACCAGGGGTAGCGCTGGAGCATCTCAGGAAGCCATCGATCAAGCCGTCACCATAGTCCGAATCAATCAGGGTCATCCCGACGAGTCAGGAATCAGATGCAGTGCCAATGGGCATCGACTTAGGGGTAAGTTCGAGTTACTCGGGGACTGATCCGTTGAATCCAGGGATCGCCGAATCACACTCGGGGACTCCTCAGGTCATGTCGGCAGAGCATGTGTCGGCGGAACCAATGGATATTGATGTTGAAGCAGACCCGGAACCACTAATACCAACGTGGGCACAGCCAATATTCAGCTATTTGAAAGATGGGACCTTGCTGAATGATGAAACATTGGCAAGGCAAACAGCACGAAGAGCAAAAGCGTACACCATAATCAACAAGGAACTATACAAGCGAAGTGTGACAAGTGTACTGCAGCGTTGTATCAGCCCAGAGAAAGGCCAGGAGATCTTATTGGATATCCATCAAGGAGAGTGTGGGCACCATGCGTCATCAAGAGCATTGGTAGCCAAGGCATTCCGACACGGATTCTACTAGCCAAGCGCAGGCACAAGCACAAGAGTTAGTTGGAAGATGCAGTGGTTGTCAACACTATGCATCCAAGTCGCATTTACCAGCATCTGAATTGAAGACTATACCAATCACTTGGCCTTTTGCAGTATGGTGCCTAGATATGGTAGGACCATTCAAATCAGCAAGGGGAGGCATGACTCATATCTTGGTCATGATTGATAAGTTCACCAAGTGGATAGAAGTGAAACCAATCAAGAAATTGGACGGTAAAACAACTGTCACATTCTTAAGGGATATAATCCTCAGATACGGTTACCCACACAGTGTGATCACTGACAATGGAACGAACTTTGCCAAAGGAGCTTTTGCTCGCTTCTGTGGAAAACACCGAATAAGACTCAATGTAGCATCAGTCGCCCATCTAGAATCAAATGGACAAGTTGAACGGGCTAATGGCTTAGTTCTGTCAGGGATAAAACCCCGCTTAATGGAACCACTCCAGAGATCACCTGGTTGTTGGATAGAGGAACTACCCTCAGTATTGTGGAGCCTAAGAACAACTCCGAATCGGTCAACTGGTTATACGCCATTTTTTCTTGTATATGGGGCTGAAGCAGTTTTGCCTGCCGACATAGAATATGACTCGCCAAGGATAAGGCAATACTCGAAAGCCGAGGTAAAAGAGGCTCGAGAAGATGGAGTAGACTTACTCGAAGAAGCAAGGGAACTGGCATTATCCAGATCTGCTATATATCAACAAAATCTCCGACGCTACCATAGCCGGAAAGTGCAACCTCATGTTTTTCGAGAAGGGGAGTTGGTGCTCAGGCTGGTGCAGCGCACAGCAGGAATGCATAAGTTATCACCCCCATGGGAAGGTCCATTCATTGTAAGCAAAGCATTGCACAATGATTCTTATTATCTCATAGACGCTCATGAAGCGCAAAAGAACAAGGCGGACATGTTAGAAGATGAGACCAAAAGGCCATGGAATGTGGTACTGCTTCGTCCCTTCTATACTTAGGAGAAGAAATGCATGTATCACTCTAACTCTCATATGTCGGACGTGTGTGCTGGCTATGTGCTGATAATAAAATGGTATGGTTCGAAAAACTGACTCAGGGACTACCCCTTAAATTTTCCATCTCAATTATTTTATGTCGGCTGGCGTGATACCCGAAATTTATCTCGAAACAAGTACTGTTTACTCGGAAGAAATCAACTCTTCGACTATGCTGTTGTCCGAAAACACGGCTTCATGGCAAGCAAGAGAAAAATATGTAAGACGGGTAAACACGAACGCCGGATAAGTACAAAGGAGAAACGCGAGTTGGCTTTAGTTTTTTGCCTAACTCTCTGCAGGTCGCGTTATACTACGTGTCGAGTAATCTCGGCCAAGTGATCCAAGTTTCATACCCGCTAACTATATCCTTAGTACTTTGAGACTCTAATGTCGAACACCGAAAAAGGTAGATAGGGGCCAAAGTCAAGGAAAGGTGATACGGCAAAATGAAACTCGGGGACTTGCCCTTGAATGATTCACACTTAGAACATAACGCAAATGTATAAAGCCCATTAACAGGCGCAAAATCAAACTTAAAAGTGAAATGTATGTTCCATATGTACCCGGCATACTGGGGATCTGATCAAAGTTCGAGTGTTTGTTAGCCTAAGGAGCAGAAGAACTCGGAGGAGTACTCTCGGAGCCAGGAGTAGTGCTTGGAGCATCGGCCGGGTGAGGGGCATCTGTGGCCGGGTCATCCAGATCATCTGACTCAGTTGCCTCGTTGTCGCCACCCTCTTCATCAGCAACTTCGACAGGCGGGTCGCCAAGATCAAGGAAGCTGGGCCCGTCGCACCAAGCGTGCACCATGGTGTACTTGATCATGGCATAAGCTCGCTCCTGGCGCTTCTTGATCAGCTCCGGATCATTCAGCCATTTGCCATCGCCCCTTATCCGAGCGAGAACATCAAGGTTGATGTCCTCGTACCATGAAAGCACGAAGGAGAGAGCCTTGTTCGCTGCAGCTCGGCCAGCCGACTCGCGCCATTGATCCAGCCGGTCTTCAGTAAGGAGCAATCTATCAGCAAGGGGCTCAATGAGATCGAGTGCATCTTCATCCGGCCAGAGCATGCGAAATGCATGAATAGCCGACTTGAGCAGATCCACACCGCAAGACCTGAGGGTCTTGACCCGTTCAGACACTGCTTCGAGAAGCTCCCCCATAGACACCTCACCGTCAGCAGGAGTACCAACTTCGGCTCTCACTTTCTTCATGGCTCGGTTGGCACACATATCGGCCTCAGGAAAATTCTCTGCAAGCAAAAAGAGAAAGTTAGCAAATAACAATGGCAGATGGAAGAAGTCCAGAAGGACTCATATAGTGCGCAAAGAGTAAGAACTCACTACCGAGAAAGAAGTTGATGGCGGCGAGTTTGCTATGCCAAGTCTTGGCCTTGGCTTGAAGGGCGTCAAAGTTCAGATTTGCTGACTCGACCGATGATTCGGCCTCGTCGAGCAGCCTCTTGGTCTTCTCGGCGCTGGCGGCCTGCTGCTCATTCTTCTCAGCAAGTTCCTCCCTCAACCCTTTCACCTCGGCCAAGTGTTTCTGCTCCGACTCGGCAATCAGCTTCTTCAGCCGAGTCACCTCGTCTTGTTCCTTCTGGATCTCGGTTTGGTGCTTTTCTACTTATTAGAAAAGATTACTTGTTAGCATCAACAGAAACTTCCAGCTATCGAGTTAGTGAGGCAAGAAACTTACTCTCGGCCTCGCTGATCTGCGAGTGAAGAGCATTTATTGTGGACTAAGCGGAGGCTGCGGAAAAAGAACAAGAAAGGATTGAGATAATGAACCAAAGAAAAGTACGTCGAAAAGAGAAAGGACAGGTAAGGATATTACCTTGGCATTGCGTGTTAGTCTGCAGCTGTTCATACGCAAGTTCGAGCTTGCGATGCGCCAGGACGAGAGCTTGGTGCACCTTGGTGCCCTCGTTATGCGTGAGCTGAACAAAGAGTATATATAATAAAGGAAGGTCAAGTCATGCAGACGGCTGAATCAAAGAGCTAAAGAGTTTACAGCCGAGTAAGTTCCTTACTCGACAGTAACCTCGAGGGCTAAGGATTGAAGCTCTAACATGAGTTTGGCATAAATAAATCAAAGAGCTTAAGATCTTACAACCGAGTAAGTTCCTTACTCGACAGTAACCTCGAGGGCTAGGGATCGCAGCTCTAACATGCAAGCTTGGGATTCAAACATTAAAGTGACTAGTGAGAGCTTACGGCCGAGTAAGTGCCTTACTCAATCATAACCTCGGGGACTAGGTGATATGCATAAAGGAAATACTCAACAGTACAGAAGAGAATAAGTTATTTTACCTCGTTCACTTCGTTGGCACGGGCCATCAAAGAAATGGCCTGCTGGGTCATGTCAGAGACAGCCTTGGGGCCCAACTTCAGTTTCTTGTCGGCACGGGTGCTGACCTCCTGCTCGCCAGCTGCATTCCACGCCACAGCGTAAGGCTCAGCCGAACCTAGGCTCTTGCCACTGAGCGTCCGAGTGAGAACCTGACCCATTTTTAGGGCGGTTCCCACATTGGCACGAGTTACTGCGGCATTAGCATGGAGGGTAACAACCTTAGAGCCATCACCTCACCCGACAGCCGCGGATTCGCCCCCCTTACCCGTTGAAGCGATCATGGTCGCCAATGTCGGAGGCCGGATCTGGGGAGCAGAACCCGGAGCGCAGACCAGAGTTGTCTGCTTAGAGGAGGTGGATTTGCCGGATGTAGGGCGAGCAGAGCCAGTAGCATTGGGCTGGGTCTGGCCCTTTGACAGAACTGGAGAGCGAGCAGGAGGATTTGGAGAAGATCGTGGAGCCGGCTGACTGGGCTCAGCAGTTTTGCTGGATCCAAGATCATTAAGTTGTTCATTCACACCAGCCTGAGGGCCGATGCCATAGGAACTGGTGACGGAAGGTTTCTCGGCGCCAGAATCACTGGCACCAAGATCAAGAAGTTTCTCCTGGCCAGCGCCAGGGGCGTCAGCCGAATGACCCACCGGGTCTGACTGACACTGAGAGGCGTGAGCCTCAATAGTGGGAGCCTCGACCCGAACGGGACTCAACACCGCCGAGTCAGCTGGAGGAGGCGCATGCCATAGTGGTGAGGCAATGCTAGAAGTAGCCTGGTTTGCCGACAAAGGTGCGACACTGAAAACAACGAGACATATATAAGGAAACGTCAATGACAAAGGAGAAAAGAACAGAAAGGGCAGAGTACAAGAAATAACCCGGTGACGACCGGGTCACGGACGACTCGGCGTGAGACTCGGCGCCCGGCAGCTTGACGAGTCTCAGCCAGGCTGGCAGCAGCAGAGGCAGCAGGAGCTGCCGGAGTGAGCTTGCTCTTCTTGGCTGGCTGGGTGCTGGAGGAAGCTCCGCGTCGCTTCGGCTTGGCGACGGGGACCTTGCCGACTCCACCCATGGCGAGAGGAGGAGTGTCATGTACCTGGCTAGCTGCATAAGTAAATAACGGGCTTACTTGGATAAGCTAGGAGATTAAGGTCACAAGACATATACCTCCAAAATCGTACAATCATCATCCTCATCATCGTCAGACCAATCTTGTAAGGGATTGCGAGATTGACTCTTACCCGAAGCTGAAGCAGCCGCAACATGCGGGATGGGCATGAAGCACTCTAGGTCATACTTGACCTCATCCGAGTCGGAGCGATCCCTGTTATAACCAGCAGGAGGGACAGTACTGTCATCAACCTAGTGAAGGAGATTCTGCAGAGGACAAACATAATGAGAAACTAATAAACTAAACTAAGAGTGGCAAACGAGATAAAGCCTACTCGGCGAGAAAGTGATTCGGAAAACTTACCCAGGGAACAGGCCTGACCCGGCTAAACGGTGGGCAACTCCAAGCCCAGTCATCCGCCAAGTTCAGTTTGAAGATTGAGCTTACTTAGCGGGCAATGGAGTCATGGGTGAGCTCCTTAGTGGAGTGCCGAGTGGGATCATGGGAGCCACTCATGAAGCACATCTTGTGGCTCCTCGCTTGGATGGGGCTTACCCAGCGTGAGACGAAGGTGCACATGAGGTCAGAGTCGGCAAGATGAAAGTTTTCATCCAGCGACAACAACCTTTCCAAGATCGCGTTAGCCTCGTTTACCGCAGAGTCTTGGTCACGCGGGTCAAGCCGCCAATGCTTCTTGTTGGGAACCTCATCCGAGAAAGGGGGAGCCGGATGTTATCGGTGGACCCGCTGTTTTTGACATAGAAAAAGGTTCTATGCCACTTTTTGCAAGAATCTAGCCACACAACCCGAGGAAACATGGAGTCTCTCCTAGGCGTGATGCTAGCAGCACCGCACCGAGTCGGCTTTTTCTCGGCACGAGGAGAACCAGGCTGGGGAACAACCTGAACCCTAAATCTAAAATACTTGGCCCACAGAAGAACCGTAGGCCAAATTCCAAGGTAGGCCTCGCAAGCAGAGATGAAGCAAGAAAGAGAGCCAATCGCATTGGCAGGAAGATGGTGGGTCTGCAGATGGAAGGTGGAAAGGAACAAGGAGAAGAAGGTGCTCACAGGAAGAACGAAACCGCGTTCGAAATGAGAAAGGAAAACCACCCGCTCGTTAGCTTGGGGTTTGGGAGAAATCTCACCGATGGGGAGACGGCAATCCACTTGCAGTGGGATGCGTCTGGTGGAGCGGAGCCACTCCACTTCTTCGATGGAGACCTCCGAGCCTTCCCAGCCACCGCGCTTGTCGTCAAGAATCTCCTGCTCCTCAGCACCATCGGCGCCGTCGCGAGCATCCATGAGATCAGCAAACTCAGTCTCCTCCGCGGTTGGAAGAGGCTTGGAACAGCGTGGACCCATAGTGGAATGGAGAGAAGAAAGGGGCAATTGCAACACAAGGACAGGAGGAAGAGGAAACCGCAAAGGGGGCAGTTTGATTTTGCGGGCGCAAGGAAGAAGAAAGGGCAAGGGAAAACTGAACGGGCGTGGGGGAAGTGGAAACCCCCAACCCCTACTTAAGGACAGTAAAAACCCCGGTCGTGGGATCTATCTGTGCTGTGCGGCCAGCGTGTGGCTGTGTACCAGGCCGGGAAAGCCAATCAGCAAGCGCCACGTAGCCAAGGATACACGAAAAATCTCGTGCCACGTCATGACTAGAAGGACAAGAGGCGTAGGTCGATGGGACTGCCACAATGACGGGGAATAACTACGCAGCCGTCACTGTGCCGCCAGAGCTTGGAACAAAAATTGAGGCAAGTAATCATGATTAGCAGCTGTCAGTGACTGAAGCGCGCCAAAAATGACTCGGAATTGGCCAAAATAACTCGGCTCGAGGCAAGAATGAGCCAAGAAGTCAAAGAGTCGACCCAGAAATTGTCAGACTGGCCCGACAAGGTGCGAAATTGCAACCGATAAAGACAAAAACTAAGTTCCACTCACACAAAAGGAAACTGGAGACGCCTAACAGCTTGAACTGCTAGACCTCACCAGCTTCGGGGACTAATGTCGGGGGGATAACCCCCAGTAGGTTCACGAGAGGGGAAACATAGCGCAGCTGGGTTGGATCCGAGTAAAGAAAGAACCAGGCCAGGTAAGAGTGGACGGGTAAGATAAGCATGAAAGACGACATACAAACTATGTCAGCCCGCATAGGACAAAGTTGTAACCCTTGCAGGAACCGACGAGCTGAGTCGACCGAGGAAGGGTCGAGTCAAGAAGGACGCATGGCACCTTTCTGAGTAAGGTTCAGGAGGGACCATGGTAAAGCATGGTCAAAAGAGAAGGGCGATGCCGGGTGACACAAAAGGAGCCGGGTGACGCCCAAAGCATACGCTGACGTACAAAGTAATAGCATGACGCCAAAAGGAACAAGAAGTAGCGTACCAGAAGACCGTTAGCTGTCAAGCTTTATGGACCGGGCCTTTGGGCTTAGGGCAAGCCCATGACCTATCCCACATTGTAGGGACCAAGATCCAAACAGTAAACCCTAGAACCCAAAGGTGTATTAGCTAGCTAGCACTGCCTATATAAGAGAGGGCATAGTAGTAGTAGAGGGAGGTTGGACCAAGTAGCGAACTAGTGCGGAGAACTCTAGCTTATACAGCTCAAGGAGCACTTGTAATCTTAGGGGTATCAATCGAATTACTTAGTCTGGAGAGTTCTTCTTGTTCTTCGTGCATGGCTCGACCGTGTACTCCCTCCCCGGTGACCACAAGCACCCATTCGGCCCCCAACTTAAGCCTACCCATGGCATCTGCCGTGACACCACCACGACATCCATCCCGATGACGGATAGATATACTCTAGGCCCTCTCGGTGATATCACATTAGTTAGCTTGCAAGCAAGTGATATGATCACTAGAAGATTATATCACGGGAACAAGAAAAGAGTACATGTCAGTAACGAGATAAAACTAGGTATGGAGATACCGATGATCGAATCTCGGACATGTAATATATCACGAGACAAAGGTATTGTGTTACATGCGTAAAAGGTTCTCATGATCATAGAAGTCATTGTTGAATGTGAGGAAGTCAGTACAGATCTCCAGGTCCCCCTGCTGATTATTCATCGGAGAGGGGTCTCGATCATGTCTGCATTATTCACGAACTGTAGGGTGACACACTTAAGGGATACCAACACCATTTGGAGAAAATAAGATGCCAGGAAAATATTATCAAAGCGCTGGAATTATTTCAATGGAAACCGGAATTGTTTGGGGTGAAATTGCTGAAACTGGTTCTGCATGTGATATTGAAATGTTGCAAGGGGTTTTATGTGAATGTTTGTTAATTAATGTAATTAACAAAATTCTGAATAAAATAAATAAAAGTGTTTTATATAAAGAGAAAATTCATTTCATTTAGTGGACATTAAATGCAAAGTGAGTGGAGTTGAAATTGATGTGAGTGGGCTAAGTGGAAGCTCCACCTACATTAATGGGGAGTTGTGGGGGCACCCACCATGTACGACCAACCATGGCCTTGGTGATGTGCCCCACCCCCTATAAAAGGATCCCCATGGCTCCTCTCCACTTGCACCACCACATCGTGAAGGTTCTCTTCCCCCTCTAGTAAATCCCCATGGTCTCGGATAAGCGAGATACATGTTCCCGGTGGCTTTTTCTAGAAGGAGTTGATGCTTCCGCTGCTTCGCTGGGGTGATGGCTCGGAGGTTGTCAGGATACCCGAACGTGTGTGCGATCATGGATGCATCACTGCTTTGCGGTGTTGGACTTGATGGTGTTGGACCTATTGAACCAGATGGACTCCATCACGATCTTGAGACCGGAAAGAGATCGACTACATCACCAACGAGTTCATACTCGTAAAGCTTTTAGGTCTTTGAGGGTATGTATTCTATGGATGTGTATCCACCCTTTTCTTGTATCTAGATAGATGGATCTTGGTTCTTATAGTTCCCATTGTAGGAAAAAAAATTGTTTCTATGCTGCGAACCCAACAGTGGTATCAGAGCTGTATCTATGCATAGATGCTTTGCATGGGTAGTACACATATAAGTATGTGGACGCTGATGGTCATGTTATTGCTTCTTATGTGTATTTTGGATATTGGTAGCATACTGGGATGAAGCGGCCCAGACAAACTTTACATGTCCTTGCACATGAGACTTGTTCCACGCTTGACATGCAACTTGTTTTGTATAAGTGGCTTGCGGGTGTCTGTCTCTCCTACTATAGTCAATATCTTATTTACAAAGAGTTGTCAATAATTTGATTATCATCGTTGTGGTTCCATGTTCGTAGGTAAGAACGGTTCTATCTCCAAAAGCCCTCAGCCACGTAAAACATGCAAAAGATAAATTAGAGGCGTCTAGTTTTTGGTTTTTCCTGGCAAGTACTACGATATGGTAGTGTTATAATTTGTAGTATGGATTGATACTATTGAAGATTATAATATGACAAAGTTTAAGTTCTATAGACCTTGTACTTACACATATATGAATGATAAAGATCATTCCACGAGGCACAAGATAGTGATCAAGTGCAAGAACCATATCATATCATTGTAGCATATGATGTCACTATAGCATATGATGTTTGTTTGCATCTTATATTGCTTGTTTGGCGTTTTAGTAGCATTATAAGATGATCCCTCATTTATATATCAAGATAAAAATGTTTTCTTCCTTAAGTATGCACCGATTATGTTTCGCCGCTTCAGGACATCACGTGATGATCGGGTATACTTGAATCCACGATCATATTTCGGGTGTAAGACAGTTTTACCCACGCAAATACTAAGGTTCTTACTTGGCGAGCCTAGCATGTATAGACATGGTCTCGGAACACAGACCGAAAGGTTAAGCATGAGTCATATATTTTATATGATGCCCATTTAGATGCTCGCCTTTGAAGCTACACCGACTCACGTGATGATCGGACTTGGTGTAGTGGATTTGATTCATGTAAACACCAAAAAGACACGAGGGATGTTGTTTTTGAGTGGGAGTTTATTTCTAATTTGGATTAGTCGAACTCAATTTATCATAAATTAAATCAAGGGATTTCTATTTTCGTGCCCCTGGTTCGTTAGTTGTACTCACTTTTCCCTAGCCGCTTAGGTTTTCCTCACTTTTGTCCAGCTCCTATTATGGAACTCTCACATCGGTCTGGAAATCGCTCTCTGTCAGGTCCCGTTAGTGGACCCTCGCTGTTACATGCTAACAAGTGGGGCCGCATTCAGGTGGGTCCTGTAGTGGACCCTCGCCGTTAAATGCTGACAAGTAGGACCCACCCCCGTTACGTGATGACAGGTGAGGCCATGTTCAGTCGGGTCCCGTAGTAGGACCCTCCATGGTGTGGGGCTGGCTTGTTGGGAACGCGTTTTGGGGGATGTGGTGTGGGACCATGTGGGGCGCGTATGGTAGTTACGTGCGTCCTGTCGCCTAAATTGGAAGATTTCTTTTTTGTTATTTTTATGATTGGCCTTTTTAAGAGCGTCTTTTCCCCTTTATGTCACTAAGAGTTGTTATTTTTGCCCAAAAAGGAAGCTAATCTAGAGCAACTTCTCTCTTTATTCATGGTCCCTTTTGGCCCTCGTATTTTCCCAATCTGGGAGCAAATCTAACCAGCACCATAAATATGTAGATGAATAGAGCAGATATAGATAAAGCAGCTAATAAAGGATTATATAGTACGATACTTAAACCAGGTTCGACAATTAGGCTGCTCAGCAGCAGCAGCAGCTTACAAGTTCAACACAAACAACAAAACAAAAGAAGCTGCTTTACAGCAGCATCAGCACAAGATCAGTGGCCCCTCATGGCCTCCGTTAGGAGGTCCTCTGCCTCCTCCCTGCGGTGCTTCCTACACTTCCTGCTTTCCAGTCCCTTGACCTTGGGCGCCTTGGGCTTGATCCGGGGCATGCAACCCTCCTCAGTGGCCACCTTCTGGAGGTTGCGGAGGTGAAAACCGAGCGCCTTGTGCTGGGCTCTAAAGGCGTTGGTATTCTTTGACGGGCCGTGGGTCTTCACGTCCTCGGCATGCATCACGAGGGAGTTGAAGTCGGTGGAGAGGCTCCTGGTACAGAAGGTGAACCTGTAGATGTCGCCGGCAAAGAAGCTTCCTCAGCACCTGACGAGTCTTGGTGTCCATGGACTCGTCGTCATTGCAGACGTCGCTGCTATCCACCTATTACAAAAAATAGTAGTGTGCAATAAGGACATGATTGAGATACCATGATTATCGGGATTGATTAATTTCATAAATTAACCGATTGAGATCCCCTGATTATTCCCCAATCCCCAAATCTCAAACCAAATCGAATACTGATCCCAACTACAAATCGGTGCTAGTACTGATCCCAACTACATATTGCTACTAGTACTGATCCCAACTACAGATCGCCGCTAGTACTGATCCCAACTAGGGGCATTCATCAAAATACGATATCTAACACAAGAGGATTAGCTACTGTAAAAATACCTAGCATCCACCGATTGAAAATACGAATAGCCAAGCCCTAATAACCCCCGATCTAGCATCCAATGATGGGAATAGGGGAAGAACAAAGGAAGGGGATAAAACCCTAGTTACCTCCGACCATGGGTTGGCTAAGCTGGTGTCGAAGGGCTTCTCTGGCCTGATGTAATCGTTGTCCCTGTAGGGGTCCCAGGCGTGCGGGATCTGCAGGAGAACGGCGAGGGCATGTAAGGGGACGGGGGCCTCCTCGCCGATGGCTATGGCGGAAGCGGGGACGGGGGTCTAGACGGGGATGGCGTCTTCCTTCAATGCCTTGACGGGGCGTGTACGAGGACGGGGGCCTCCTCGTCGGCTGCCTTGGAGGTGACGATGGCCACCGCACCGTTTTTCTCCATTGTCGGCGTGGTTGGGGTTTTCTTGGGGGTTTGCATAAGGTGATGGGACAGTGGAGATGGTTGCGTGAGTGAGTGAGCGAGAGTGAGGAGGCCTCTATAAAGGTGAATGGAGGAGACATTTCGTTGCACCACTATGCACCGCGTAACCGCGTGCGCTACTGCATCATGCATGGCCACACGCGTCCGCTACCGCCCCGTGCATCGTGACACGCATACCGTGCATCACGTTTTCCCCCTCGTGTCTAACCTTGGCCACTTAGTTGTGCTCAGTTATACCCTCGAGTGTAGCACTGGCAGTTTGGTTGTAATCAGTTTTGCCCTCCAGTACTAACACTGCCATGTGCAATATACTCACTTTTATCCTCCGGTGGCTGGTCAACAGAGAGTCAACGGATGGGTTTTAGCTAGCTAATTGAGTCATTTTATGCACAACAAATTCAAAAAGATCAAAACATAGTGGCATCTACCCAGGGAGTCTTATTATGTGACCTGCCACCATAAGAAATGTATATAAATCAAGTTTTAACCTAAATCAACACTTCTCAAATCACCTACTATCTATGAAGGTTCATGGCTTTCTACTCAAGCCTCTCCCCAATACATCCCTCCCCAAAACATAATTTGTCTGAATGAGACAATAATTGTCAAACTGATATATATTTGAATTGGAAATAGTTTGATGTATGCCAATATGTATTTTATTGTATAAAAGAAGCATTTTCCATTTTTTAAATATCTTTTTGTTTTCTATTTGAACCCCCTTGTCAGTTTTGCCCTTGGTTTTAAAGTTATACTTAGTTTTGCCCTTGGTTTTTAAGTTCTACTCAGTTGTCCCATCCCTCTTAGTGACAAACTCTCACACCTGTGCTCATCTTGGCTGCTACGCTCTGATTGGTCGAGACAGTTGTCACGCGGATCGTACCCACCAACCATTGATCCTCTTCTTGATCCTCTATGATCTAGCGGACAGGATAACCCTTGTATATGTCGGGAGCACCCTCTATCCATGCAAAATAATGAGTTTGCCACTGATGCTTTAACTCCATAAACAAATGATTTTGAATATAATTTGAAGGGAAAGTGTTCAAAGGTGTATAACTTTTGCATTATATTTCACTCCATTTCCTAAGTGCGATTTAAAAGAGTTCAAAGGTGTATAATTTTTGCCATATGCAAGTTTATGCATTACATCCCTACATTCTATGAAAATGATAATCTCTCAAGATTTTATTAGCACATAATTATCACGTATTAAGTGCGATTTTACAGTGTTCAAAGGTTTATAATTTTTGTATACGCAAGTTTAGGGATCACTTTTCACACTATAAAAATGGTAAACACTCTTTTCCTTTACATTAAGAGTTGTATAATTTTTCAATTTGAAAGTGTTCAAGAGTAGTGTGAATTATAAACACTCTTTTACATTAAGAGTTGTATAATTTTTCAATTTGAAAGTGTTCAAGAGTAGTGTCAATTATAAACACTCTTTTACATTAAGAGTTGTATATTTTTTAATTTGAAAGTGTCCAAGAGTAGTGTCAATTATAAACACTCTTTTACATTAAGAGTTGTATAATTTTTTCAATTTGAAATTCTTCAAGAGTAGTGTCAATTATAAACACTCTTTTACATTAAGAGTTGTATGATTTTTTCAATTTGAAAGTGTTCAAGAGTTGTGTCAATTATAAACACTCTTTTACATTAAGAGTTGTATGATTTTTTTTAACTTGAAAGTGTTCAAGATTTGTGTCAATTATAAACACTCTTTTACATTAAGAGTTGTATGATTTTTTTAAATTTGAAAGTGTTCAAGAGTTGTGTCAATTATAAACACTCTTTTACATTAAGAGTTGTATAATTTTTTTAAATTTGAAAGTGTTCAAGAGTTGTGTCAATTATAAACACTCTTTTACATTAAGAGTTGTATAATTTTTTTTAATTTGAAAGTGTTCAAGAGTTGTGTCAATTATAAACACTCTTGTACATTAAGAGTGGTATAATTTTTTAATTTGAAAGTGAATCGCTATCCATGTGAGAGTTGTGTAAATTATAGTAACAGACCGTGCGAGAGTTTCGTAATTATAAACACTCTTGCAAAACCAACTGAATCGGCACTGCTCCAGGAGAATTTACAATAGATTTTAGGGAGATTTTATCTATCTCTGAGAGTTATGGAGGTTGCAACCACCACTGGGAAGTAAATTCTAGAGAGATATTGTTCACAACCACGAATTATTCCAGCACTGGATCAATCCTATTCGAAAAGCAAGGCAGTTAGTTGAGCACCAGCGATTCGCATTCAAATACTGCCAATAATCAACCCACAAAAGGGAAACACTGCTTACCTAGATGGAATCCATGCGTTAGATCCCTGCGATTCCACCCAATCTTCTCTGTGCTCGACGGGGATGGACGGTGCACCAGCCGGCATTGCAAACTATTCCGCGAAAGGGGTAGATCTAGCAGGGGCGGGAGAAGAGCCGGAGGTGGAGTGGGCTCCACGGCTAGGGGGAGGGGGCAGCTCTAGGGCCGAGGACGACATAAGGTAGGAGGGAACAACGGAGGGGCAGCAGAGGGGCGGTGTGGGAGTGATACGTCGTAAACATATCGATCATTTTTGATGTTCCATGCTTGTTTAGTATCCACTTTGCTTTGCTTTGTCTACACTTTGAGGTATGTTTATACGTTTTCTAGGACTAACCTATTAACAAGATGCCACAGTGCCAGTTGCCTGTTTTCTGTTGTTTTTGGTTCTAGAAAAGCCAGAAAATGAATATTTCTCGGAATTGGACGAGACAAAAGCCAAAGTCAATATTTCACCGAGGAGAACATGGAGCCAGAAGACGAGACGGAGGAGGACCACGAGGGGCCCACACCGCCTGGCCGCACGGCCAGGCCTGGCCCACGCCTGGGGTGGTGCGGCCGCCTCGGGCACCCATCGGTCTCCCCCTTTGCCTATAAGAAGCCCCCGATACCAAAACCCTAAGTACCCGATCAGATCTCCACGAAACAGTTTGTAGCCGCCACCATCGTCCCTAGATCGGGGGGATCTGAAGTTCTTCTTGGAACCCTGCCGAAGGGGAGAGATCATCCTGAAAGCCTTCTTCATCACCATGCCAGCCTTCGGTATGATGTGTGAGTAGTTCCACCTTGGACTATGGGTTCATACAGTAGCTACATGGTTGTTTCTCCTCATTTGTGATATCATGTTTAGATCTTGTGAGCTCTGTTCATGATCAAGATCATCTATTTGTAATCATGCATGTTGTGTTTGCGGGGATCCGATGGATATTGAGATTACTATGTCAGATTGATTAATGGTTTTATCTTATTGATTCTACCATGTCTGTGTTGTTTGAGATCTTGCATGCTCTCCGTTTCTAGTAGATATCTTGGCCAAGTAGATGCTAGTGACTCCAAGAGGGAGTATTTATGCTCGATAGTGGGTTCATGCCTCTATTGAATCTGGGTAAGTGACAGAAATCTCTAAGGTTGTAGATGTGTTATTGCTACTAGGGAGAAAACAACGATCTTTTGTTCATGAAACAATTGTATTGTTTACTTTACACACTTTTCTTAAAGCAGTTATCTGTTGCTTGCAACTTAATACTGGAGGGGGGGTCGGATGATAACCTGAAGGAGGATTACTAGTCATAGATGCAGTTGGATGGCGGTCTATGTATATTGTTGTAATGCCCAATCGAATCTCATAGGATCATGAATGTCTAGTATTGCATTGTTATGCCTTCCTCAGTCCTGTCAATTGCATCGCTGTAATTTGTTTACCCAGCATGTTATGTTGTTTATCTTAAGGAGAACACCTCTAGTGAACTGTGGACCCCGGTCCAATCTTTTCCATTGATACATATTTCCTTGTTACTGTTTAATTTCTTCAAGCCACCATTACCTTCCACACCATAAAGTTAATATTTTGTTTTCAGCAAACCGGTGAGATTGACAACCTCACTGTTTGTTGGGGAAAAGTGTTGAGTTTGTGTTGTCCAGGTTTTCAAGTTGCTAGAAACACCTTTGAATTGTTTCCTTCCTCCTACTGGTTAGATAACCTTGGTTTCATACTGAGGGAAGACTTACTGGTGTGCTCATCATACCTTCCTCTTGGGGTTTTCCAACGAAGCTCTATAGTGATCTGAGCCGCCATCAGGGAGTTGTTCCAGGCTCGGGGGGAAGCAAATGCTTTGGGTGAGCGAGAATGGCCGGTCCGACGTGTCTCCATGCGGCCCCACTCTTCACCACATATGCAAGACCTGTCCCAACATGGCTCCACCCTTCACCACATATGTAAGACCTGTCCCAACGCGGCCCCACCGGTCAGGCATGTAACGGTCGATGCCTCATAACATAATGGTCAGCGCTCGACCCGCCCGAACGCGGTCCCACCAGTCAGCATGTAACGGTCAAGCCTTGACCTGATGGCATCCCTCCGTCCGAGCGCCCACGAGGTTTTGTCAACATGGCGAGGGGAAAAGTGAGGAAAAGTTAAGCGGCTGGGGAAAAGTGAGTACAACTAACGAATCAAGGGCACGAAAATAGAAATCCCTTAAATCAAAGTGTATTTGCATAATTTGTTGTAGTCATTGGCATTCGTTCACCACCTTATGCTTAGTTGTAATTGAGATAATAGAATTATAGAATTCTATATATTTACTTTATGAACAGGCATCGTATTGTTTTAAGTATCAATTTAAAGTTTTAAAGTCCTATTGCAAACGTTCAGCAAAGTCCATGAAATTAAATAATTAGTATTAAATCAAGAGTGATAATTCCAGTGTTAGTATCTAAAGTATCATGTTTGCCTCCATGATTCTTGATATTCAAAAGTTTTTTTAATATCGAGGTTATCTAGGAGCTGAAGAATTGTTTCAGAAACCATCATGTGTGACAGATATTACGATATCTAAAACTATGTTTTGGTTGCAATATGATAGGTATAATATATGTTCTCATATTGGATAAGAATTTGCGAAGGTTGGAGATGCTAGACATCCTAATCCTCCAAAAAGGGTTTTGGAAAGTAAAATTATACTAGCGATTCACCTTTGTAATCTATATTAGCTTGATCATGAAAGTTTACAAGAAAAGGATGAATAGAAGATATAAGTAAAATGTTTACTACACTAAAAGATTACTAAAGAATGGATTTTGAAAGAACGCCAAACATTTGATGATGGTGATCTACTTCAAGTGCAAGTACAAAGGTATTAGTATTTGACTATACACGCTTTGGACTATGTGTCATATGTATGGTGCCACTGTTGATGTTGATAGATTCTTTTATAAGGAAAAGGAAATGCTGAAAGAGAATCTATAAAATATTTGGCAGACTGGAAATGTCCAGCTAAGGTATATAGATGCAATACATGTTATGGTTGTATTCTTTGCTTGTTAAACAATGTGGTTCTTGGGTATTGGATACCAAATTGGCTGCTATGTACAAAACAACGCAATTCATGAACTACAATGGCCTAAGTAACTAGCAAGAGAATATGTGATGATGTTCATCGAAAACAAATAAACTGTTGTTTGTATTTCTCGTTGACATCATAGCTTGCCTTCAAGATTTGTTTTAATAATTGTTATTTAAATCAGGTATTATGAGAACAAAGATTGTTAAAATAATTACTGTATTCCATATAATATGGATGATTTACAAATCTAGTTGGATAAATCGCGTCCATAAAACCTAATTCTAAGATGTCGTAAGACAAATAATTGAAAGATCACTTTCAAAGTGACATCACCGTTTAAATTATATTGGAAAGAGAAACATGAAGAAACTTCATGTTGATGGATTTTTGAAGTCTTTGATTTTGATCAAATGACGCTTGTAAGACTTTCCTCGGGATAATTAAAACTCCATTTATATGCCAAAGAGGAATGGATGACTAACTTTTTGGACATTGTGCATGTTGATGTATATAGTCCATTATGTGTAGCCATGTGCAGTGGATCTTTATAATTCATATGCTTTCTCCAGAAGTTTGAGTAAATATATCTGTATATTTACTTAATAAGGAAGAAGTATGAAACATTTGAAAATTGTTCAAAGATTTTCAAGATGAAGTGTAAAATCATTGTAACAAGAAAATAAAGAGTTTATGATTCGATCATAAAGGAAGATATTTGAGTTACAAGTTTAGCAAAACACCTAAGATTTGAGGAATCGTTCCATATATTTGAATTTCCCAAAACACCATAGGAATATGGAGTGTTAGAGATTTGTAATGAAACCTTGATTGACATGGTTTGATCAAAGGTGTTATTTATAAAACTGCCATTATATTTTAAAATATTAAATCTTTAGAGACTACCGCTTTTACACTGAAAAGAGCACCATCGTGATCCATTGACATGACACCATATAAGTTATGGTTTGGGAAAATACCAAAATTGTCCTTTCTTAAATTTTGGTACGCTAAGCATAAGTAAGATGTTTACAACCAAAGTCAAATGAGCATGTCTTTGTAGGTTATTTTGAATAACCGTTGGGTATTTCTCCATAACACCGAAGACAAAAGTGTTCGTCGCTTAGAACGTCAAGTTTCTTGAGAAAGAATTTTTTGTGAAAAGTTAAGTGGGAGGACAATAGAACTTTGATATGGTTATTGAACCCTAGATATATGTGCTAAGTTGCGCAGCGCCGGAAAATGTTCCGGAGGCAGCCATAATGATCATGGCTCACGTGCCTCAAAGGTTGTGGTCACAGAGGTCTAAGTTCCTATTGAACCAAGTAGGTCGGATAAACAATCAAATACTAAGATTTGAGAGTAAATCAGTATTGTTTGACAAAGATGAACCGACTATATGAAAATAAGCAATGATGGGCCCTGACTCCGTCAAATGGCTTGAAGCCATAAAATCCGTGATAGTTCCATACATGAGAAATCAAGTTTTTTGAACTTGGAAGACCCTCTGAAAAGGTGTAAAAACCTATCGGTCGTATTTGAATTTATAAAGAAACAGACATGGATATTTCACATCTATGAAATAGTCGAAATGTCGGTAAATATTTTACGACAATATTCAAGGAGTTGACTATGAAAAGATTTGATCTTTCATAGCGATATTTAGTCTGGACAGATTAATGTAGCAACCACTACATATATTTTTGGTATATGGTAGCTGAATAAACAAAAAAAAGTTCTTCTAATAGAATTATACCTAGGACGTGTACATGACACGGTCCAAAGGGTTTTATTAATTCAAAGGATGCATAAAAGGGCATGCAAACATCAATGGTTGAAGTAAGCATCATGGAGTTGGAATCTTCATCGTGATGAAACTGTTAAAGGAGTTTAATTTCATCGAATACGATCAAGATTCTTGCATTTGCAATAAATTAAGTGGGAGCGCTGAGACACATTTATAATACATTATGTGGAGGACATATTGTTGATTAGAAGTGATGTATCTTTTATTGACAAAGGTTAAGAATTTCATTTCGATGAAAGACTTAGGCAAAACCCGAATATTAGGCATCAATGTCTATATGGATAGATTGAGACGCTAATATGGTTGTGCTAGACGTACATATATGAGATATTGAATGAGTTCAATATGGAAATGACGAGAAAATGTTCTTGTCGCCTGGAAAAGAATTGAATCAAGATTCAAGTGTATTGAACTTGGTAAGTGAAACAAGATTCAAGTGCTTTGACACTTGGTGAGTGAAATCACAAGAATATTTTGATCAATCATGCTGTGATATGTACACATCCAGATATGTCCTATGGTCTAAATGTTATGAGCATATACCAGAATGATTCATAAGATGATCATTGGACGATAGTAAGGATATTCTGGAAGAACTAAGAATACATTTATGTAGAGGTGACAAACAGTTATAGATAGTTCATTGTAAAGTGTTACATTTATACTAAGTTTGTCACAAGATATAATATTAAGTTTATCTCAATTTAAAACTATGGATGGAACAATGTAATGGAAAGAAGTTTTCATGACAGATTTGGATGAGTTCCAAAGTTAAGACATTGTGATGGATACTACAAAAAAGGGCTAAGTATATGACTTCTATAGTAATAGCAAAGGAGGACATTTGTGTCAAGTAGTTTGTTATCAAAGTAAGGTGTGGTTCACAACGGGCTAACAATATAAAGATATATTGTACGACAATAGTATCGACATGATTTAACCCCAAGGAACTAAAGGTCTCACCAAAAGACCAAATTCATACAATGCCATCTCATTAGAGAATGAGTGATTCTTAAAGACATAAAGACATGCAAATACAAACGGACCTGAAAGTGTTAGATTCGGAGATTATGTTAACCACTGGCAATCGCGTATATGCAACACTAGAAAGCCATAGGTGTTCAATACGCAAAGTTTTTAAACTAGATTATTAACTCTACTACAAGCGGGAGACTTAAGGGAATATGCCCGAGAGGCAATAATAAAGTGGTTATTATCTTATTACTTGTTTATGATAAATTCTTATTTTGCATGCTATAATTATATTAATACGGAAACGTTAATACATGTGTGTTTAATAAACAAATAGAAAGTTCCTAGTTATGCATCTCTTATAAACTAGCTCGTTCATTAAAAAGATGATCAAAGGTTTCCTGATCATGGACATTGGATGTTGTTAATAACAAGGTCACAACATTGTTGGAATGATGTGAAGAATATTCATCTGAAGTATAGCATTATGACCAAATTCATTATGTTTATATTGCCATAACATCATACGAAGTAATCCTAGTATTTAGACCATGAGATCATGTCAATCACTAATACTGTAAGAGTATCTTGATAATATCAAACATCACACTGTAACAGGGTGACTATAAAGTTGGGCTCAGTGCTACGAAGGTGGTATGTAGAGGCTCATGGATCAAGAGTGGAATTTTTCCATCCCGATGACGGATAGATATACTCTGGGCTCTCTCGGTGATATCACATTAGTTAACTTGCAAGCAAGTGATATGATCACTAGAATGTTATATCACGGGAACGAGAAAAGAGTATGTCGGTAACGAGATCAAACTAGGTATGGAGATACCGATGATCGAATCTCAGACATGTAATATATCGCGAGACAAATGGATTGAGTTACATGCGTAAAAGGTTTTCACGATCACATAAGTCATTGTTGAATGTGTGGGAGTCAGTACGGATCTCCAGGTCGCCTGCTGATTATTGATCGAAGAGGGGTCTCGATCATGTTTGCATTATTCGCGAACCATAGGATGACACACTTAAGGTATACCAACACCATTTGGAACAAATAAGATGCCAAGAAAAGATTATCAAAACGCTGGAATTATTTCAATAGAAACTGGAATTGTTTGGGGTGAAATTGCTGAAACTGGTTCTGCGTGTGATATTGAAATATTGAAAGGGGTTCAATGTGAATGTTTATTAATTAATGTAATTAAAAAAATTATGAATAAAATAAATAGAAGTGTTTTATTTAAAGAGAAAATTCATTTAATTTAGTGGACATTAAATGCAAAGTGAGTGGAGTTGAAATTGATGTGAGTGGGCTTAATGGAAGCTCCTTCCACATGAATTGGGAGTTGTGGGGGCACCCACCATGGCCGGTCAGCCATGGCCTTGGGGCTATGCCCCAACCCCTATAAAAGGAGCCCCATGGCTCCTCTCCACTTGAACCACCACCTCGCGAAGGTTCTCTTCCCCCTCTAGTAAATACCCATGGTCTCGGATAAGTGGGATACATGTTCCCGGTGTATTTTTCTGGAAGGAGTTGTTGCTTCCGCTGCTTCGCTGGAGCAATGGCTCGGAGGATGTCGGGATACCCGAACGTGTGTGCGATCACGGATGCACAACTGCTTTGCGGTGCTAGACTTGATGGTGCTGGACCAGATGGACTTCATCATGATATTGAGATCAGCAAGAGATCGACTACATCATCAATGATTTCATACTCGTAAAGCTTTTCGGTCTTTGAGGGTATGTATTCTATGAGTGTATATCCACCAGTTGCTTATATCTAGATAGATGGATCTTGGCGCTTATAGTTTCCATCGTAGGAAATTTTTTGTTTTCTATGCTGCGAACCCAACAGCGCCGTCCCCGTCCTGCCCCGCGCCATCTCGCCACAAGCGTGCCGCGTCGTTCCGCCGCCCGTGCCCCCCGCCGCCCCGGCCGCGCTTTCCCCTGGCTTCGCTCGCCACGCCCCCGCCGTCGACCCGGCCACGCCGCCCCCGCAGGTGAGCTCCGGCCGATTTAGTTAGTTATTAGTGTAAAATTTTGGTTAGTTAGTTAGTTAGTTAGTGTAATTTAGTTAGCTAGTGTTTATTAGAGATTTTAATTAGTGTTTGGAGATTTTAGTTAGTGTAATTTAGTTTAGAGATTTTACTATATGGATAATATATGTATTTACTATTTATGTTTAGGATTAATTTAGATTAGAAATATTAGTAGTGTTTAATTTAGTTTATTTTAGTTGGTAATATTTACTGTTGTTATGTTTAATTTAGTGTATAGGTTTAATTTAGTGTTTAGGATTATGCCAGTCCTCATCGTCGACTCAGCGGAAACGACGGAGGACTAATAGGCTCCGTCATCGGGCATCCACAGGACTGGGCTCCGTCGGGCTGGCACTGGGAGGTGCTACCAGCCGGGAGTCATAGCTTGGTGAGAAATCCGGGTGTCGTCGTTGACCCGGAGCTTCTTTGGTAGAGGTCGCGTGGTCCAGGCGTGGTGCAGAGGGAAACGACCTCCGAGGAGGTCGTATAGCATCGTGTCAGGGAGGAGGACAAGCACGTCTGTCGTTATATGTATGCGTTGGACGTCAGGGTCTCCGATACTTGGCAGGTTTTTCAGGGATCTCACCCGAGCTATGCTCATGTGATGATTCCTTCTCTTTGGGTATACACCTCCTGCGGCTCAGAAGCCAGGGGTCGACGTCCGTTTGGTTGAGATAAATGTGTATTGGCGATATATTATCTTTTATTATTGTTGTATTAACTAGATTATTCGAGATTTATTACTGTTTAATTGGTACTTTATCTTTCTTCTGTTAAGCTGAATTATTTTATCTTCCTTCTGTTGTTGCATTAAGCAAAATGGTTTTATCTTTCGGCTATATTAGTTAATGTATGGACGATAGAGACAATGAAGAGAACATGTACAACATGATAGATGAGGGTACATGAGGTTATTATTACGACGGACCTTCTGGTGATGGAGATGATGATGATGGATCCCAATACCTCGACTTGGATGGAGCCGGTGGTGGAATCTTTGGTGGAGACTTGAGTGGACACGATGGTGGAGACTTTGGTTGATACGATGGTGGAGACGAGGTTGGATACTTTGGTGGAGATGATGGTAGAGACACCTTAACAAAGTTCGGCGAGGTATATAAAGCCTCTGCTAATCACTAGTAGATGCATTAGTTGATTCGTATATATACTAATGACTGTTTCTTCTCTTAGACCTCCGTATCAGGCCAATCTTCTGCAAGGAAACGAGGCCCGACCAAAAAGTTGGCCGATGGTGCGTGTTTCACAATTGAGCTACTCTCTGAGCTGGGCGAACCGTTGGAGTTAAAAGAGGCCGCAAATGCATTTGTACATCAATGCAGAGTGATATTCACAGACACAATCCCAATCACCACTCGGGGGGTGGAATAATCCAAGAAAGAAAAGGGATCAAGTTGGAGCAAGTTTTGTCGATGACAAAGCCAAAGATTGTCTTTGGAATATGCTCATGACACAGTTCACTCTACTAGACTTGGAAACTAATGATATCAAAGCGGTATTAAGGTTGACAGTCAAGAAGTGGGATCTTAAGAAGATGGGCGAACAATTCAAGGTCTGAAAGAAAAGATTATACCACAACTATGTCAAGAAGAAGTTGACTCCGCCATTCACTGGCGCACTAGAGAAGCAGCGGGATAACTAGGCCACATTTATGACGTACAAGTACTCAGAAGAAGCTAAGGAAAGGGCGGAAAAGAATCAAAAAATGCGGCCAAAAAGAAATATCACCATAATCTAGGGACATGTGGCTACAAGACTGCCATGCCTAAGTGGGCAAAAACTGAGGCCGCCATGGGTGCTAAAGGGATCATTACAGCTACAAATAAGTGGCCCGTGAGGTCAAAAAATTGGTTACTTGGGCATGGGGGATCGTATGACCCTGAAACAGGGGACATTGTTGCAAAGGAAGCCATTGTTGCACCCAAGGATGAACTTATTAAAATGATAAAAGAGGCTCGAGAGGGAAAGTTCATTCCCGAAAGAGAGAACGATGAGCTGATAATGGCCCTCGGGAATCCTAAAAAGGTCGGATGAACACGAGGCGTTGGACCATATTTTCCATGAAAGATTGGGTTTCCCGAGGACATTGACACTCATAGAAGCCAATCGAGAAAAACGAACCGGCAGAAGGCGGAGGAGGCAGTACGGTTGGAGGAGGTTGAAAAAAGGAACGAGAAATTTCAAGCCATGTTCAAGGTGCAGCAGGAGCAGATTAATGAACTTAGAGGACTGGCCCGGAAGCAAGATCCTGCATTATTCGATAGTACGGTCGGCCCATCTCAGCAGAGAAGCAGTGTGACTTCCACGGAGGTACAGACTAATGATGTACTGCTGATCAAGAATAATGCACCGGTGATAGATGATACGGCCGGTGCAACGATGGTTTGCTACCCTGTGGATGAAGTCGAGGCAAGGACAGCTTGTGAGCTACATGTGACACTGAAGAACATTTCCAAGAGTACCACCGCCTCTTCCCAAGTTAGCTTACCACCGGAGTGATGAGGAAAACAAGATGATCTCCCAAGCCGAAGTGAAGGCCATTTTGCACCATAACAACCCGAGACAAAGGTGCAAATTGATCTGAAAGTCAAGAAGCACTTCAAGGAATTCCTTGCGCAACCACCCCAACATGTGTTATATAGGAAACATGACTATACAAGCTGTCTTACGAAGACAGTAAAAGAGAAGACATCAAGCAGTAGTGCAAGCGGGAGAAGCTTAAGAGAACTTTCGCAGCTCAGCAAATAGGCAAAACAATCGATCCCCCCGCTCAAGGTGTTACTCCAGCCCGCTCAAGGTGAAATAAATATGGAAGAGGCTATTAAATTAGCCAAGGAGTGTCAAATGATTGTCGAAAAAATTCTAGACGGCGGAGAAATCGCCAAGACACCAGTAGCATGGAAATATGTCTACGGGGAGCCTCTAGTCAGCAAATAGGCATTGCAGCATCTGCCAACACAAATGCGACTTTTGCATTCCTGGTACATGAAAGTCACAAAGGAAGAGCTACAATATCCTTAGTGAAAGTTGGAGATGATTACTTCCTTCCAGACATGATCTCTATTGAACTTTGTGAATTATTTCATTTATTCAACCAAGAAGCCCTCGACTAGTCCATCGTCAGCTACTATTGTCTGTAAGTAATCAAGTACCTAGCTCAGCTCGTTCAATTCATTGCCTGTAATTATCCTTACTATATTCTTTTGTATGCTATTATGCAGAATGACGATTCGGGAATGTAGAAGAAAGACAATCTATTCCACTGGGTTCGTTGGCCCAAACATAGTTAATGAACATGCGCTAAGTCCGAAGCCCGAGAAAACGGAGCTTAACTTGCTAATGTTTTTAAAAGAGCAACATTACACTATGCAAATACTATTTTCTTACAACTACGCGTGAGAGTCTTAATGTCTTGTACACATTCACTTTTTATTTACTCGATGTTAAGTGTAATTGATGAGTATATAAACGTGCGTAGCTTCCACTGGATTCTTCTAAATATTGTTGTTGACCATGCAAGAGTTGAAATCTCAAACTCATTAAAGAAAAGCATGGAAGAGTACCGCAGCATGCTTAATATGCTTCAAAAGTAATTTTAATCATTATCACACTATATTTGTCTCTTTCGTTCATTCTCTGAGATGCCAAGTAACTAATAACTCATTCATATTTTTTTGCCGGACTGGGTTTGGAAAAGTTTCACGAAGGAGGTTAATGGTGAATGGCGTAAGGAGCTGACTTTTCATCTGATCCTGGTAAGTAGTACGAGAGCTAGGTCCGCGTATCTCTTTAATTCTATTCTCCATACAATTATCATGTTTAATTATTATTTGATTGAATTATATTCTCGAAAAGTATGCGAGGCAGACACAGAGAACTAATTTATATGGATACTACGTATGTGAGTTCATTCGCGGGTGTATCAAGCAGGAAATAAACTTTCTTAAAGTACGTAAACAATATATTCACAATTTATTTTATACCATAATTTTTGTTGAGTTTCATTCATAATGATTTACTTTTTTATATATAATTGGATGCGATGCACGATAAGCTCTTACCACGGCAACGTCTACTAGCAATTCAAGAGGAATTGTTGAGATTTTTGCTCAAGAAGGTCATAAACCCAAAAAGAGAATACAATTTGCAGAGATAATAAAGCATCTATGTAATGTAACGATCTCCATGTAATCAAATAGACGGGCTTTAGTCACGGTTGGCACTCGTATACCAAGTTATATATATGTCTGTATGCTCGTGAGAGAAATTATATTATATATGCATCAATGTGTATAGTATGTAGTAGCATAGAATATGTATATACGAAAACTTGTTTGAAATAAAAACACAAAATAAAAAATAATTGAAAACACACACAAAAAAAACCCTAAAACCGCATCTTCTGTCGTGGCAGCCAATTGTCCCAAAACGCTGCCGCGATAGAAAACCTTTAGTCGCGGTTCATGTTCCTCCAACCCAGCATACTCCGGTGGGCCACGTGAAGACCCTCTAGTCCCGATTTAACAGAACCGGCACTAACGATAGAACTTTTAGTCCCAATTCCATAGTCCCGGATGCATATCCGGGACTATAGCCTCTTGCAAACCAGGACTATAGGTTTATTTTGTACTAGTGAATTAGAACTACTAATTAACACCTTCATGTTTTGGCGCCTCTAGTCATGCCTTAGGAAGTTATAGAGTTTAATGAATCTCGTTAACAAATCTTGGTACCAATAGTATCCTTATTACTGTACAACATTTCTGAGGTCGAAGCTCTCCAAAACACCTCGCGGCGCATATAATTATCTTTGTGTCACAATAAGTTAAATAACCGACCCACACCTGATTTGACAAAATTTTCATCCTCTGGCAAATTCCAAATATCCGAGAGGGTGAACTGGCCGCCTATACAAGTCGTAATTTGTACAGTTACAAGAGCATGGGCTTTGAATTGTCCAACCTCGATCGTTTTCGACGAAAGGGGCTAAGAAAATACTCCCTCCGTTTGGAAATATAAGATGTTTTAGATTTGTAAAGAAGATGTATCTAGACACATTTTAATGTCTAGATTTATTTAAACCTATATACTAAAAGGTATCTAGATACATCTTCTTTATAAACCTAAAACATTTTATATTTCTAAACGGAGGGAGTAAGAGTGTGAGCGGTATTCTTCTGATACTAGCAGCCACAGAATACCAGTCTTATTGCCAGATTTTTGAACAGTTTGTTGATAGCTTGCCCGATCTTTCTTCCTCCGTTGCCCGGTCTCCACTTGGAAACAAAGTTACTCGGTATACAAGCCTTTCTTCGACAGTTACTCGGTTAAAGTTAAAAAATATTGAAAAGTTGTAAACTATATGCGGATATAGATCAAAATCTTACGTTTGTAACAACTAGGTTGTCTTCACAAAGTTTTTTACAAGAGATATTGCAATGAAATGTAAATATTGGGAAATATTGTTTTTCTTACCTAATAAAAAGTGATACATCCATCCAAAATAGTATTCTCTCCATTCACTAATGTAAGAATTTTTAGATATTTTAAATTGAACTACTCCCTCCAACCCATATTAATTGACTTGGATTTGTCAAAATTTGGATAAACCTATATACAAAATAGTGTCTAGATTCATCCAAATCTAGATAAATTCGAGTCAATTAATATGGGTCGGAGGGAGTATATACATTCTAAATAAGAGAACCTCTACACACTAAAACACGTCTACATATATGTGTTTTTTAGTCATGCAATCGATGAACACGGTCACTTGAAAAACAGAGGCCCCTCCCATGTCGCTCCTACGAACGGCCGGGGGGGAGGGGGGGTCGCGCCGCCACCCCCTCCCCTCGCCTCCACCGGGGCGCGCTAGCGGACGAAGCCCGGCCAGCGTCAGCGGCGGCGGGGCCTCTTCTCCCTTCCCAAGGTGGCGGTTCGCGCGGGCGGGCTGAGCTGAGCAGGCCGACGCGGTTGACATGGATATACTCTACGGGTGCACAACATTGGTATAGCCTGTCCAGCCCAAGGCTGGCCCACGCAAGGATTCATAGCCTAGGAAGATTTCGGATGGCCCAAGCCCATGGCGAATTCGACTCCTTGGAAGACAAGTCTAGATTAGATAGAATTTCAAAGGGTATCAACCCTAATCTGTAACCGCCTCGACCTGTACCGGGACCTGGCCTATCTATATAAAGGCCAGGGGCACGGTGAGAAGAACATGAACACCTCATACACACACCTTCACGCCAGATCGCATCTGTGCACTCTGTAACCTTCGGTTCCGCCGTAATCAAGAACATACAAGCATGAGTAGGGTTTTCCCTCCGGGGGCCTGAACCTGGGTAAACCTCGTGTCCCTGCGTTGCTTGCCTGTTAACCGTTCCACGACATCCAACATCCCCATCTTCTCCAAAACCCAAGTCCATAACAATGGGCATTGACGAGTCGAACCCTTGTCAATTGGCGTCGTCTGTGGGAAACGGGGACGCTGATCATGCGGTCATGATGGTCCTATCCGGAGTGATCTACGATTCCTCGGCGACGGAGAACCATATCCTCTTAGGCGCCTTTGACTTCATCGCCCACTCACCGGCCACCCTGAGAGATTTCGAGTCCGTAGGAGACGGGCTCGACATGCTGTTCGGGAGCTTTTGCTTCCAGGTGGGGCAGACCGGCACCCTCCGCCTCCCAGAGCGGTTGCCAATTTCATCAATCAGGCCCACTTTGTGGGTCCCATCCATCGGCGCCCTACGTGCATCGACGCTGACGGACGGTTCAGATGACAGCGGCAGCTGCAACTCCGATCTGTGCGATCCCCTTTCGGATGAAGGAACCTACGGTTCCGGATCTGAGAGCCGCGGCAGCAGCGACCCACTCCGTGAGCGCTACCTATGTGTCGTCATCCACGGTGGCGATGTCAACAACGGAGCGGATCCACCGCTAGGTTCGGGTGCCATACCACCTCCCAACCCTCAGGTTGAGAACGAGGGAAACAGGTGAAACCCGGCCAACATGGCGGCTAGAGCCACCGAGGGCAGCAATCGCGCCTATGACCAGATCAACCTCAACGAGGAAGGCTGGGAAAGAGCACGCGAAGCCGTGCGAGGCAATAAAATCCTACCCGTGGATGCCTCCCGTGACATGTTGATGGCCTATCACTGGCTCCTGGTCGATGAGCACAATTGGCAGGTCAAGCTACAGGAGGAGCTCGAAAAGCATAAGTAGGCAGCCACCGAGTCAAGCGCACGGCGATCCGCGCTCGCCGCCTCTGGCGGCTCCTCTTCACACGGGAACAACACCAACAAGTACGGCTCCCGCATGGAGCGCATGGACCCTGCCGCACGACGCGAGGTCACTAAGGCACTCGACATGTCCTTCATGACGATGGTCTCGCATGGCAACGTCATGCCAAAAATGCCACAGGATGCGATCATGGTGGCCACCACCTATCTCGCGTCAAACCCGCCACCGGCGGGAGACCCGAATATCGTGATCCACAAGTCTGCGCTGGCAGGCCTCGGACTCGTCGGATCTGCGCTCCATGATGAAACTCCCACGGAACCGGAGAAGAAGGCCACGGTCAAGTTCACCCGAAGCCGCACATCCTCATCCGAGGAGGAGGAACACGGCCTGCCTCGACGCAGTCGGAGCCCACGGCACCGCAACATCAACTATGATGCTCGTAGCGAGCTCACACAGCGCAAGATCGAAAAATCACGTGCTAAGCGCGCATGCTCAACTGAGTCCGAGGAGGAGGACGACGGAGAGCTGTGCAAAGCCCGATGCTTTAGCAGATCCGTTCGGCAATCATGGATGCCGAGAAACTTCAAGCTCCATTCGGACAACCCGAAGTTCGACGGTGCGCAGGAGCCTAAAACTTGGCTCGATGATCATCTGTCGTCATTCAAGCTCCACGGCGGGAACAAAAATACCACCCTACAATGCCTTCAGCTCCAGCTGACAGGCGTGGCCAGGGTCTGGGTTAGCATCCTACCCTCCGGCTCCATCCGAACCTAGGAAGAACTAGCATACAGCTTCATCCGCAACTTCAAGGGCACCAGCAAGCGGCCAGCCTCAATCGAAGAGTTGCGGGCCTGCACGCAACGGACCAACGAGTCCATCCTCTCGTACATACTACGATGTTCTCAATCAAAAACTCTGCTGCAAACATCTCCGAAGAAAGGGCAATCGAAGCCTTCAAGGACGGTGCCAGGTGCCCAGATTTCAAGGAGGAGCTCGGGCGTGTCAAGCCCAAAACCCTTGATCACGTCATGGAAATCTTCAACCGATGGGTAGATGGCGAGGATTCCATCAACCGAACACATTCAGATGACGAAGATGACTTTGGTCGCAGACGCGAGCGCTGCAGCAAAAGAAGATCGCTTCTCTACGACGATCGCGATGGATTCGACATGGTTGCGGCTGGATACGCCGATCACCACGATGATGGCAACCATAACAGCGGGCACTACAACAACAACTATCGCGACGGTGGACGACCCACGCAAACGTGGCAACATCATGGCCGCGACGACGAGCCTTTGACATACGACAAGTTGTCTGGTCCCTGCACCATCCACTTCTACATTGATAAACAAGATGGTCAGAAGAAGGCCAGCCACATGCTCAAGGACTGCCAAGAGTTCCAGAAGCTCAGCGAGGGCCTCACCCAAATGCGACGCCCGGTGGTAAATCTAGGATTCACACCCGCTCTAGGTGCCATCACCCATGGAGCTCTCCCACCACCACATGGAGGACCACCGCAACCGCCGGTCGCACCAGCACCAAATAACATTGCAGATGGGTACCCCCCCCCCCACCGAAAGGGGCCCTGATGATCCAGAAGGGGCGCCCAACCAACAGGGTGCAGAAAAATATAACCTTCCAAGTCAACCTGGCCATGACCTCCCCACCATCCATACCCGAGTACCTCAGCGGCTCGGAGTCCTGCATCACGTTCGACCATTCGGATCACCCACGCCAGATACCTCGCCCAGGTCACTCTGCCCTGGTGCTCGAGGACTAGATCGGGGGATTCGAGATGAGCCACGTCTTCATGGACGGTGGTAGTGGAATCAATCTGATGTTCGTCAGCATGCTCGCAGCGATGCGGATCCCGATGTGCATCCTGGAGCAATCAGACACGAGTTCCATGGCATAGTCCCAGGGAAGGGCATATCCCCTTGGGAAAGATATGGCTCAACGTCCTCTTCGGCAAGCCCGAAAACTTCAGGCATGAGCGGCTAGAGTTCGAAGTGGTGGACTGGCCATAATAGTACCACGCCATCCTCGGACACGTGGCATTTGCAAGATTCCTGGCAGTACTGCACTATGCGTACCTACTACTGAAGATGCCAGGACCTAGGGGTGTCATCACCGTCCCAGGAAGATCCACTAGGTCAGGCAGCTGCGATAGAGACTTCAACAGAATCTCTTAGTCGTTCGACATGCAGGAGGAGCTCACGAGACTCAAAGAAGTGACAAACAACGGGGCACCCCCAGTCACCAGGAAAAACACACATGATATGTCGTTCGACTCCACAGTCAACACAAAGAAGGTGCAGGTTCACCCGACGGACGCTTCCAAGACGGTGTTGATCGCCAACGACCTGAGCTCCGCATAGGAAACCACGCTCGTCGAATTCCTCTGTGAGTGCTGGGAAATTTTCGGCCGGTGTCCTGCGGACATGCCAGGAGTACCCAGGGAATTCGCCGAGCACACACTCAATGTGTTTCTGGACGTGAATCCAGTCAAGCAGTCGATGTGTCGACTATCCGAGGCAAGAGCCAAAGCCGTTGGAATGAAAGTCAACAGACTCCTCGATGCCAACTTCATCAGGAAAATCAAAGAAAGCGAGTGGATGGCCAACACCGTGCTGGTCCCAAAAAAGGACACGGACATCCTGGGGATGTGCGTGGACTTCATGTCGCTTAATAAGCATGGTCCCAAGGACCACTTCCCTCTACCAAGGATCGATCAAATCATCGACTCCACTGCAGGATGCGAGAAGCTATCCTTCCTCGATGCCTACTCAGGCTACAACCAAATTCGACTAAAGGTCGAAGATCAGGAGAAAATGGCATTCATCACGCCGTTCGGGGTGTTATGCTACGACACAATGCCCTTCGGGTTAAAGAACGCAGACGCCACTTACCAGAGGTGAATGAAGGCATGTCTGAAGAACCAAATCGGCTGCAACATCCAGGTCTATGTCAATGACATAGTAATCAAGACCAAGTAGGCTAGGACGCTAATCAACGATCTCTGTGAGACATTTGATAACCTTGATCGCTACAAGATCAAGCTGAACCCAGACAAGAGCGCCTTCGGCGTCATGTCTGGTCAGTTACTCGGGTACTTCATCTCCCAACGGGGCATCGAGGCGAACTCGAAGAAAATCATGGCCATACTAGCCATGGAGAAGCCGGAGAACCTCAAGGGGGTCCAGCAGCTAGCTGGACGAATCGCGGCGCTCAGCAGGTTCATCAGCCGAATGGGTGAGAACCCTTTTAGCATATGTTGGCAAGATGGACAAATTCGAGTGAATGCCCGAAGCAGACGACGCGTTCGAGGATCTCAAACGGCTACTCTCCACATCAGCTGTCCTGGTCACGCCAAAGGAGCGGGAGCCTTTGCTGCTGTACATAGCAGCCACACATCAGGTGGTCAGCACCGCACTCGTGGTCGAGCGACCTGAAGATGGCAAGACCCACGGGGTCCAATGCCCAATTTATTACCTCAGCGAGGTACTGACCCCGACAAAGCAGAGGTACCCTCATTACCAGAAGCTTGCCTACGACGTATTCATGACAGCGTGCCGGCTGAGCCACTACTTCCAGGAGCACCAGATCGTGGTCATCAATGATGCCCCACTGCCGAACATCCTGAACAACCCCGAAGCCACGGGTCGCGTAGCCCTGTAGGGCATCGAGTTGTCTCCTGAAGACATCATCTACGAGCGGCACACCGCCATCAAATCGCAGGTCCTACCTGACTTCCTCGTCCACTAGATGGAGCTCCAGCTGCCGGACACTCCGGACATGTCGTAGTCCTGGATGATGCACTTCGACGGCTCCAAGCGCGAAGCTGGAGCAGGGGCCGACGTCATACTTACGTCCCCTCAAGGTGACAAGATGAAGTATGTAAATGAAATTCTGTGCCTCCAACAACGAGGACGAATACGAAGCCCTCATCCATGACATGAGGATGGCTAAAGTGTTCGGCACCACACGTCTTGTCATCTACGGCGACTCGAACCTCGTCATACAGCATACTATGAACGAGTGCAATGCCCATAGCGCCAACATGATCGCGTGCCACGCACTCTACAACTCACTTGAAAGGTACTTCAACGGCTGCGAGCTTCGGCACGTTTGCAGGGAAAGCAACGAGGAGGCCAACAAGCTCACCAACATTGGCTCCACCTGCGCTAGGGTGCCACCAGGAGTGTTCCTCGAACAAATCTGCATACCCTCCATACAGAGGAAATTCCCAAAAGGCTCGGCCGAAGAAGCAGAGAACTCGGGGGCTATGCTACTCGAAGGACAAGAAGGACCCGAAAAGCTTGACACGGAGGCCGAGTTGGTAAGCCTTATGTAGGTCATGGCGGTTGAGGAAACATGGATGCAGTCGTACCTCTGCTACCTGATAAACAAGCAGCTGCCTGAGGACCCGACAGATGCCCGACGCATATCTCGCTGATGAAAGGCCTTCACTATCATCAAAGGCAAGATGTACAAGCATAGCATTTTGGGTGTGCTCCAGCGATGCGTCACCACCTGCGACGGCAAAAGCATCCTCCTAGACATCCATGAGGGTATTTGCGGTCATCACGCAGGCAGCCGCGCCCGGGTAACCAAAGTTCTACGAGCTGGGTTTTACTGGCCAACCGCAATGAATGACGCCAAGGAGATAGTCCGGAGGTGCAACGCCTGTCAGAGGTACACAAACAAACCACACGCACCAGGATCAGAGCTGAGGCCTATCCCAGTGGCCTAGCCCTTCGCCTAGTGGGGCCTCGACATGATTGGCAAACTGCCAAAGTCCTCGCCAGGAAGCCACATCATCCTCCTGGTCGCAGTCGACAAATTCTCCAAGTGGATCAAAGCCATGCCCGTCACCAACCAAAGCGGCAAAACTGCTGTCAAGTTTTTCGAGTCCATTTTCTACAGGTTTGGAGTGCCCCACAGCATCATAATGGACAACGGCTCAAAATTCATCTCGAAGGAGTTCCGAGACTTTTGCAGGAACCTCGACATCAACCTGTCATACGCCTCAGTAGTGCATACGCAGACCAACGGAGATGTCGAAATGGCCAATGGCCTCATCGGCAACAACATCAAGAAGCGTATGCTACGCCCACTCGAAATGCTTGCAGGAGCCTATGCGGATGAGCTACCCTCTGTTCGACGGAGCTTGCACACAATTCCAAACAGCTCAACCAGCTATACGCCCTTCTTCATGGTGCACGGAGCCGAAGCCATGCTACCTGCTGAGGTACACTACAGGGCCCCACGGGTCGTCGCTTACAGCAAGGCCGAATCGTCGACCGCACTCAAAGACGTCGTCGATACGCTCGACGAGGCATGCGACATCGCCGCGGCTCGCTCAGTGGTCTATCAGCAAGCCTTCGCACCTACCACAGCCGTCGGCTGCGCCCAAGGTCCTTCGCCGAAGGAGACCTCGTCCTGCAACTCAAGCAAGAAGGGTAGAAAAAGCTCGAGTCACCCTGGGAAGGACCCTACATTTTCACCGAAGTCATCCCAGGTGGCGCCTACCGCCTCATGGACGTCGCATCAAGAGTCGAATACTCCAATCCCTGGAACGTCACACGACTGCGACGCTTCTACCCCTAGTTACCCTTTACTTTCAATAAGGCTATTCAGCCAGGATACTCAGCCGAACAATGTACCTCCTCATTTACAATGAATAAAAGCTAAGTTCCTTGGTCCAAAATACCTTTTTCTCCTTACATTATTTATCTCTAAACAAGCTCGGGGGCTGCGCCTCACCTTACGATTTTGTTGATTGACAACAACACATAAAACCTGAGTAGCTAACCACATCAGGCTAACGAAAAGAACATGCACATTATATAATCATACAATGCACTACGTGCCAATACAAACTTTACAAAGGGCATTATAAGCCCACCCGAATAAATACATACTTCACATTATCTCATTTCTCTTTTACAGGACCTAACTACGCTGGAGCAGAACGTTTGTTCGTTCCTCAAACACATCTACAATTTCTTCGGCGTACTGCGCCACATCTGTGTAATATGGACGCATGTCCCACTCCATGCCATCTGGAGGAGGAGGTGGGCCAACCGCTATCTCCGCAAGATTGACATCACAATGATGCAGTCGAACAAGAGACAGGGTTGCCTTCACCCCCGCAATCAGCTGATGGCACATCAGCTCCTTGACGTGGCCTGCATCTCGGAACTTACGGAGCAAGCCCAAGAAGCTAGCAGGTGCAGAATCCAAAGGGAACATGGTGGTATTGCCGCAAGTGACGCCCTCGCTTGTTTCAGCACTCGAAGAACTTGGTGAATGCGATCTTGCACCGTCGCAAGGACGATTGCTCGATCGCAGTCCATCTAGAAGAAACTGCCAGCTTCTATCTCTTGTTGTGTCAAGCAATTCATTCAAATCACTACACGTTCTTTCTCTTCCTTCAGAAGAATATTCACAACTACACACAAAGAAGTGAATAAGCTCACAAAAAACAACTGGGGCACTCGAAAAACAACGAGTCTCGATAACATACATTGGAGTTGCTCGCCCATCTGCCGTAATTCCTCCAGCAGAAACTCCTCCCTGGCAGTGGCACGCTCAACTTTCAACTTCCACACATCCGTGTGACCACGGATGCTAGGGGAATCCTTATCCAAACTTCGGATGCGGTCACGCAAGAAAGGCAACTGCGATGATTCGCTCAGCGATGGGCGAGGACCAGGCGCAGGACAAGGTGTGATCACTGGAGCCTCACCCGAAGGACCCTAAGGGTAAACAAGCAAACATGAACATCACAAACACTTTCAATAGTAGTTGAAAGACAGATTCATACATATACATAAATAAATCCATCTCGTGGCAAAGTGGGACTTGTTCATCCAAAAGGCGTTACAGAGGCAGCAAAAGGAGGAAAAGCTATACTAGCTACAATGCAGAAGGGCCTAAGCGCCAGCACCCAGAGCAGCTTCGGAGCCAGAATGCCTACTCTTGGCCGTTCGCTACTGTTATGCCGCATAGTCGGTGAGGATATGAATGATCTTAGGCCCGTAATGTTTGCAGCGGGAGGTGAAGGTGGCAAAAGCTACCTCGGTGCCATCTGCCGTTGTCTGCATCCTGGACGTGACCTACGCCAACTCCAGCTGAGCTTCAGACGCCATAACCAGACCCATAGCAGTGCCGACTCCCTTCTACATGCGCTTGTACTTTGCCGGGGCATCATCTGACAAAGCCTCCGCAAGGGAGTCGACGTCCTCGAGGGCAACGCCCTTGGGATTGACCTCCTTGTAGAAGCGTGTGAGCACCTTCTTGGACTTCTCAAGGGAGCCGACAACAGAGGAGCAGCGATCCTCGATTGCTGCAGCAGCATCAGCCAGGAGATCTGATGGTTGTACACGTGGTTGACGTGGAGCCTGTTGGGAACCCCAAGAGAAAGGTGTGAAGCAGCACAACAACAAGTTTTCCCTCAGTAAGAAACCGAGGTTATCGAACCAGTAGGAGGAAGGAAACTTCACACATGTGTTGTAAGCAATGCGGAGACCTGCACAACACAAACTCAAGACTTTTCCCCAACGAATCAGTGAGGTTGTCAAGCTCACCGGCTTGCTGTAACAAAGGATTAAACGTATGGTGTGGAAGGTAATGGTTTGCAGCAAGTAAACAAGTAACAGTGGAGGATGTATCAATGGTAAAGATTGGACCGGGGTCCATAGTTCACTAGAGGTGCTCTCCTTAGATAAACAACATGGCAGGAAGGGTAAACAAATTACAGCAGGGCAGTTGACAGGAACTAAGCTAGGCATAATAATGCAATACCAGACAAAAATATCCTATGAGATTCGATTGGGCAATACAACAATATACATAGACCGCCATCCAACTGCATCTATGGCTATAAGTCCACCTTCAGGTTATCATCCGAACCCCCTCCAGTATTAAGTTGCAAGCAACAGACAACTGTTTTAAGCAAAGTGTGTAAGGTATACAATCCACTTGTTCTATGAACAAGAGACCGTTATTTTCTCCCCTAGTGGCAACAGCACATCTACAACCGAAGAGATGTCTGTCACTTCCCTTGGAAACTAGAGGCATGAACCCACTATCGAGCATAAATACCCCCTCTTGGAGTCACTAGCAACTACTCGGCCAAGATAGCTACTAACAACGGAGAGCATGCAAGATCACAAACAACACAGACATGATAGTATCAAATAGACAAAACCATTAATCAATCTGACATAGTAATCTCAATATCCATCGGATCCCCGCAAACACAACATGCATGATTACAAATAGATTAGATCTTGATCATGAACGGAGATCACAAGATCTATACATGAAAGCACAAGGAGGAGATACAACCATCTAGCTACTACATGGACCCATAGTCCAAGGTGGAACTACTCACGCTTCATACCGGAGAGAAGGCCTCCGGGATGATTTCTCCTCTCACAGGGTGCCGGGAAGAACTTCAGATCCCCCCTCGATCTAGGGACGATGGTGGCGGTGGATATAGAAGGTTTCGTGGAATATTGATCGATTACTTAGGGTTTCTGCATCGGGGCCTTCTTATAGGCAAAGAGGCGAGGCCGGGAGGCGACCAGGGGGGCACACCCTCCCCAGGCACGGGCCCACCCCTGGCCGCGCCTAGGGGGGTTTGGCCGCCCTGGTTTGCGTCTCTGTCTCCTCTTCTAGATTCGTGTCCCCCACGATAAAATGTTAACTTTGGCTTTTGTCCCGTCCAATTTCAGGAATATTAATTTTCTGCCTTTTTGGAACCAAAAACAGAAGAAAACAGGTAACTGGCACTATGACAACTTGTTAATAGGTTAGTTACAGAAAAGATATAAAAACACCTCAAAGTGTAGACAAATCAAAGCAAAGTAGATACTAAACAAGCATGGAGCACCAAAAATTATAGATACGTTTCCGACGTATCAAGCATCCCCAAGCTTAACTCCTGCTCGTCCTCGAGTAGGTAAGTGATAAAAAGAATAATTTTTGAGGTGACATGCACCATCAAAACCAAGATCAAACCATTTGCAAGCTTTGAAAGCTAGGATCAAAGAACTCTAAACATGTGCATGAAAGATGGAGTTCTAACAATAGGACATAGTAACTATGCATGCAACATGAAAGGCTACAAACAAAGATCATGAATAACAAGCATTGAAAACGTTTGTTTGTTTCACATACAGAAAACATGGCATAGTGGCATTCAGCTTGTCCCTCATGGAGTAGCAAATATATGCATAGGACACCTTCAAAGTTCACAAGGGTAGCACAAGAACAAGTAGTATCACAATATGCATCAATCAATAAGTTTTGTGACACTGCACACAGAATGACAACTATGCTCTCTTAATGGTGCCTAAACGTAGAAGGTGGAGACTCAAATAATGGTGGAAGAAAGGCCCTTCACAAAGGGAAGTAGGGACTTCAAGTTTCAAAAAGAGCTTCCAAAAATTATGGTACTTGTTAGCTTTTAGCCCTTATTGCCCCTATCATAAGCATCTTGAAGTGGTTAAAGTTAAAGTGAACAAACTATGGAGTATATGCTTGAAAAATTATAAGTTGGCAATCTCAAGTCCCTTAAATACGAGGGCCACACCTCATGCTACTCAACTTCAGTCACCTGTAAGTTCTTGTCATTGTAAGTACATGCATATCATACAGAACCGCCAACGGGGTACCTCTTGCACATGGTACAGGAGCTATCCCATAACCAAAATGACAAGGCAAGCAGACAATGAGCATTTTTAGCGATCTTTTTATTTACTATATGCATAGCTTTTTATTGAGGATGCTTCATAGATATCTCACTATGGTGATGCTGCAAGTTTCCACCATGATTAGGCATGGCTTAGGCTAGCGGCCCAGTCGTTTCTCTAACACAAAATACAAACTCTATGGACTTACAAGTAACCTCTTTATTTCACACCGGTGACATCCATAGACAAAACAGCATGATATCAACTGAGTACAAAGTACAAGTGCAATGTTGAAAACGTTCCCCGTGACAGTACAGTTCTGCTAATTCCAACGTATAAGTGCAAGCATATACAACATAGATGACACAATGGTTCAAGTTTATTAGGGGCAAAGAATATAAAGTGTGACATCAAGTTCGTGAGAGCTTTAGTCACTAAGTTTTCACATAACAAAATAGTTTTTAATTGGAAGATAGCTGAAAGAAAGAATATACTTGGAATGGTATAACACACCATGCATAGGAGTATATAGTGGATACTTTGGAATAACTTGGTTTCTTGGGAGTTGGAAGCATGAGTAGAGCTTACTCATACAAGTGGACGCTAGCAAAAGACTGGGAGCAACCAACTAAGAGAGCAATAATGGCCATAATCATGTAGAGCCACAAAGCATTACTAATCAAAGCATAGAGTGGTACTACAAGTCAAGGACTAGATGATCATAGAGTCTATGGTGACTTGTCATAGTCATAACATGGTGTGAGCATGTGCCAAGTCAACCCAAACAAAGCATCAAAGGAGAATACCACAATACTATGCTTTTGCATGCTAAAACAACGCATAATTTCTTCAAGGCACACTAAGCAATCCCAATTGTTTGGAACAATACATACTACAGAAATAATCACTAAGCATAATGCCAAAACAACACCTAGCATGTCATGCTAAAGTCTAAGTCACAGTGAATGCAGGCTCCTCTTGCACTTCAAGCAAGAACTTACTACTCCTTTCCAACACCAAGCAACTTATTTGCAAAACAACACAATGAGAACGAGGGTCCAAACTACTTTATTCAAGCAAGCTAAGCAACCTAAGCAAAGCAAACGAAAACTAAGACGCTCCAAGAACAACACAACTGTGCATGAAACAATAAAAATGAAGTGTCTAGACAGACCTAAGCTTTTTATTGATGAAGAAGGGGATGCCTTGGGCATCCCCAAGCATTGACGCTTGTACCTCTTGGATATTTCTTGGGGTGACACCTATGGTGGCATCCCCAAGCTTGAGCTTTTGTGCATTCTTTATCTCATTGCATCATTCTCTCTCTACACCTGAATTTTTTTCTTTCATACAAAACTTTACACAATCTTCATTAGCAATATTAGTTTATTCAAAATATATTAGACCTCTGGAAAAGCTTTGGAACAACAAGGATTTTCACTAAAAACACAAGATACTGTAGTAACTCCTTCAAAAATCTCAATTACCCAAAAGAGAACTCAAAAAGCAATCAATAAGAAGCAAATGCAAATAATGGCAGAAATCTGCTAAAACAGACCAGCAGGTAGAAACCGATTTTTCGGAACATCTTCTGTTGATCAAATCAAAAAGTGTTGAACTAAGGAAAGTTAGATAACATACTGGGGGATTTGTTCGTAAATTTAGAGCTCAATCCGAATTACAGAGACTCCTCACGAATGTTTTTTGTGGAGGACAGAAATCTGTTCGGGACAGCAACTCCCCAAATCTTACTTCCCTCTCATTAGAGGTCATTCTTGGCAAAAAAAGCAAACAAAAAGGATAAGGAGAGGTCATTACTAAAGTAATAACTTCCAAAACTCAAGGAAACTATTGGGTTATCTCCCAACAAGTACTTTTCTTTAATGTCTTTAAGTTAGGCACAAGAAGCAAGAAGAATCAAGTATTTTCAAATGGGGCAACCCTCTTGTTCTTTCCTTTCTTACCTTTCTTATTCTCTTGAGGGAAAATATGGTTTCTTACTGGAGGAGAAAAATGCATAACGCCTTTTCCCACATCTATTATTGCTCCAAGGTGTTTCAGTAGGGATCTTCCAAGTGTAATCTGTCCTTTGCCTACACATTCAAAACAAGATAATCAGTAGACACCATTTTCTCTGAGTTTTTTGTAAACACATCTTTGGCTATTCCAATGGATAATAAAGTGGCATTATTAGTAAGAGATATTTCCTCTCCTCCTTCAGAAATCCCCCAAATACTCAAAGAATCATAAATATCTTTAGGCATGAGACAAAATTCAGACATAATATCATAGCGAGCATCAAAAAGTGTAGTATTTATAGAGACTTTGATTGTGAGAAACCACTTTGAAGGCTCAGAATTTATGGGAACATAATCATGGTAATCCCTAATCATGTGATAGCAACTATTCATAGCAGCAATACTGGTCTCAAGAGTGTTCAACCTAGCAAAAATATTTGTGAAAGAGGAATCAGACTTGCCAGGTGTATTACAAATTGTAATCAACTTATTTATGGCATCAAAAGCTTCATCCTCGGTACATTGAAAAATATATTTCTCAGCCACATCATCCAAATCATATCTATAACAAAGAGCAATATCGTGGTAGAAACTATTGATAACCATGCTAAGACTCAACTTAGGCTCATTTTCCCTTTGTAAGGCAGTGATTCTAGACCAAGCTTCTTTAAAACTCTCTTCACTTTTTTGCTTAAAAGTAAAGATCTCTTCCAAAGGTGTAATAGAGATTGGCCCCAAACCAGACATGGTAGCAACTAGGGTAGGAACTAATTTTTTTGTGTTTTTGAATAAAGCAAGCAAACCAAACTAGACTAATTTTTTGAGTTTTTTGAAAAGAGGCAAACAAAACCGAGCAAAAGAAACTAAGCAAACTAAAAACAGAGTAAAGAGAAAGGAAGTGGAGGACTCCCCTTGTGAAGACGTCCTTAGCCTCTCTGGCAACGGCGCCAGAAAAGCTTGATGGTTGTACACGTGGTTGATGTGGAGCCTGCTGGGAACCCCAAGAGCAAGGTGTGAAGCAGCACATCAGCAAATTTTCCCTCAGTAAGAAACCAAGGTTATCAAACCAGTAGGAGGAAGGAAACGTCACACAGGTGTTGTAAGCAACATGGAGACCTGCACAACACAAACTCAAGACTTTGCCCGAACGAATCAGTGAGGTTGTCAAGCTCGCCGGTTTGCTGTAACAAAGGATTAAACGTATGGTGTGGAAGGTAATGGTTTGCAGCAAGTAAACAAGTAATAGTGGAGGACGTATCAATGGTAAAGATTGGACCGGGATCCATAGTTCACTAGAGATGCTCTCCTTAGATAAACAACATGGCATGAAGGGTAAACAAATTATAGCAGGGCAATTGACAGGAACTGAGCTAGGCATAACAATGCAATACCAGACAAAAAGATCCTATGAGATTCAATTGGGCAATACAACAATATACATAGACCGACATCCAACTGCATCTATGACTAGAAGTCCACCTTCAGGTTATCATCCGAACCCCCTCCAGTATTAAGTTGCAAGCAACAGACAACTGTTGTAAGCAAAATGTGTAAGGTAAAAAATCCACTTGTTCTATGAACAAGAGACCGTTGTTTTCTCCCTAGTGGCAACAGCACATCTACAACCGAAGAGATTTCGGTCACTTCCCTTGGAAACTAGAGGCACGGATCCACTATCGAGCATAAATACCCCCTCTTGGAGTCACTAGAAACTACTTGGCCAAGATAGCTACTAACAACAGAGAGCATGCAAGATCACAAACAACACATACATGATAGTATCAAGTAGACAAAACCGTTAATCAATCTGACACAGTAATCTCAATTCCATCAGATCCCCACAAACACAACATGCATGAATACAAATAGATTAGATCTTGATCATGAACGGAGATCACAAGATCTATACATGAAAGCACAAGGAGGAGATACAACCATCTAGCTACTACATGGACCCATAGTCCAAGGTGGAACTACTCATGCTTCATACCGGAGAGAAGGCCTCCGGGATGATTTCCCCTCTGGCAGGGTGTCGGGAAGAACGTCAGATCCCCCCCCCGATCTAGGGACAATGGTGGCAGCGGCTACAGAATGTTTCGTGGAATATTGATCAGGTCCTTCGGGTTTCTACATCAGGGGCTTCTTATAGGCGAAGAGGCGAGGCCGGGAGGCGACCAGGGGGGCCACACCCTGAACAGGCGCGGGCCCACACCTGGCCGCGCCTAGGGAGTTTGGCCACCCTGGTTTTCTTCTCCGTCTCGTCTTCTGGATTCGTGTCCCCCACGGTAAAATATTAACTTTGGCTTTTGTCCCGTCCAATTCCGAGAATATTGATTTTGTGCCTTTCTGGGACCAAAAACAGAAGAAAACAGGCAACTGGCACTATGGCAACTTGTTAATAGGTTAGTTCCAGAAAAGATATAAAACACCTCAAAGTGTAGTCAAAGCAAAGCAAAGTAGATACTAAATAAGCATGGAGCATCAAAAAGTATAGATACTTTTCTAACGTATCAAGATCCCCGTGTTGCAGTGTGCTGCGGTCAAACGCGACACCAGAAGCATCTGGCAATAAAAGCAATAAATCATTTCAAATGAGGAAGGAAAAATCACACTCGCAAAACGGAACACTCAAGAAAATGGCGAGGTGACATACTAGAGACAGCCTTGGCGGCAGCCATAAGCTTTTCAGCCATGGCCTTCTCCCGGGTGGTTGCGAGCGCCTCGAGCTGCTGCTCATAGTATTTAGCCTCTTTCTGCTGGCGCTCAAGGGCCTCCGCAGCATCTGTTGCCTTCTTCTCCGCCTAGCCGAGGCTCTTTTCGAGAGCATTCAGCCTACGGAGAGCAGCATTGTTCTCATCTGTAGCAGTAAGAAACAGTGAATAAATACAACAACATAACTTGACGCACTCAAAAAATAGGCAAGAAGACACCTACGCACCTCGGAGCTGCTTGAGCTCACCCTCCAGCGACAGATGCTGCTGGATAAGGAGATTGGCGCCACGAACAAAAGGTTGCAAAAAGGCCAGCACGTCTGATAAGTAAAGGACTCGGGGGCTCCCCCTACGTAGTGAAAGAGCAACACTTACGTGGTCTGGCTTGGACTCCGAAGGTTTGGATATTGTCTTTCGCATCACGAGTGCACGAGCCTCCCGCTTCGTGGAGCTCGAACCCTCATCCTCGGAGTTGGCCACCATCTTGGGAAATGAAGACGTTGGCTTCGATTCCACGATCATCTCTTCGGTCCCATCATCGAGGGATTCCTCTGAGTGATTACTCCAAGCACTCGCAAGAAACCAAGTAAACAACAAGATAATGCCTAGCACATGAATAAAGTAACAAGACTTGACCAGAGCAACTTACGATGAAATGTCTGATAACTTGAAGACATGAGTCTCCTTCTCCTTCTTCTTCTTCTTCTTCTTCTGGGCTGGCGGCTGTGGGGCCATCGCCCGAATAGGTACAGCAGGGAAAGGTGCAAACGATGCACCCTCATCTCCGCCGTGCTGCTGGAGGAAGGAGGGACCCTTCGGTGTTGGTGGTGTCGCCCCATCCGAAGTTTCGCTCCGGGACCGCTTTCGGGTCTGCCCTTCGCTCGGCTCAGGGGGCTTCCATGGAAGGATACTGCGTCGGGGGAAGCTCGGATTCGGACTCCACCACTTCGTGGTCCGGCGCATCCGTGTACTACTCGGGTAGAATGGGGCATCATCCCGGCTACCTTTAGGCCCTGCCAATTGAAGACAAGAGATGCAAAGTTATGAGTACCAATAATGCACAATACGCACTCAAAAAATCTCTACGCACAACTACAAATTTTCACCTGAGGGACTACTTTTTTGGCGCTGAAAGGGGTGGTCAAAGATTTCCCCTAGAGGTCCTCGTCGGCCTTGAACTCCAGCAGAGGCCGAAGCGCTTTATCAAGGTCGCTTGAAGACATCTCCTCAAGTGAAACCCTTGTCGGGTCGCTGTGGCCAGCATACAAAAACATCGGGTGTGCCCTCGCTTGGAGTGGGTGCACCCGACGCTTGAGGAAGGTGCGGATGATGTCGACACCATTGACATCCTTGCCTGCCACCAGCTGCAGAGCTTCTACCCGCTTGTAGAGCTTCTCCACCTCTACAGATTCACCCTCCAAGATATCGTTCTTCCGCGACCTCTTTCGGATGATCTCCTGGGTGGAGTCAAAAGGAGCAATACCAAAATGCTGACCGTCCAGCTTGATGTCGCGGATGTAGAACCACTTCCTGCACCATTGCTGGACGAACTCGCAAATGGAGAAAGAGAAGAATTGGACAGTAGAACTGATGGAGATGATGCAGCCACCGAGTGAATAAACACCATCGGTGCTAGACTGCCTCTTCACAGAGTAGATCTTCCGGAAGAGTCCAAAGTGCGGCTCGATAATGAGCCAGCACTCGCACATAGTGATGAAACAAGCGATATGAAGAAGAGAATTGGGAGACAGGTGATGCAGCTGAATCCCGTAGAAAAAGAGAAGCCCACGAAGGAATTTGTGGGCGGGAAAAGAAAGATCCCGAATGATAAAGGAAAAAAACATCACCTGAAACCCTTCGGGTGGGCGAGGAATTACCTCTTGGCCGGGAAGGATGGCATCATCCTTCTCCTTGGAGATTAGGCTGTAGGGTTCACAACATAGAAAACAAAAATTTTCTTACGATGGGAACTATGTACCAAGATCTATCTACTAGATACAAACAACGGGCGGATGTATATCCGTAGAGAACATACCCTTGAAGACTGACAAAGCTTAACGAGTTTAACTTGTGGTTGATGTAGACGATCTCTTGCCGATCTCAAGATCGAGAGGAAGTCCTAGCGCCACAAAGCAGCAGCGCATCCGTGCTCGCACACACGTACAAGACACCGGGCAACCTCCGCCTCCTCGCTCTAGCGATGCAGCGGAAGCACAACCCTTTCTTGCCGAATAGCCACCGAGAACATGTATCTCGCTAGTCCGAGACCATGGGGGATAAATTCTAGAGGGGGAGAGAGATCCTTCACGAGGAGGTGTGAGAGACAAGTGAGGAGGGGGGCTCCTTTTATAGGAGGATGGGGGAACCCCAAGGGGGTGGCCGGCGCATGGGGCTGCCCCCTTTCCCTCCCCTCTTTATGTGGGTGGACACTCCACTCACAAAATTCCTTTAAATTCCCTCCACTCAAAAGTCCACTCAAATTCCCATTAAATTTCCACCAAATTTAATGCAAACTCTCATTAAATAAAACTCTTTTATTTTATTCAGAATTTTGTCAATTAATTTAATGACAAACATTCACAAATAACCCCTTGCTAGAATTCCATTTCACATGCATAACCACTTTATGCAATTTCACCCGAAAACCTGTTTCGGTATCTAGTGAAATAAATTCCTGCGCTTGTTTATTCTTTTGGCATGAAATATTTGCTCCAACTGGATGCCAGTGTCCCTTAAGTGTGTCACCCTACGGTTCGCGAATAATGCGGACATGATCGAGACCCTTCTCCGATCAATAATCAGTAGCGGGACCTGGAGATCCATACTGACTCCCACACATTCAACGATGACTTTTCCTGTGATCGTCGGAACCTTTTACGCTTGAATCTTAATCCCTTTGTTTCACGATATATTACATGTCCGAGATTCGATCATCGGTATCTCCATACCTAGTTTGATCTCGTTACTGACATGCACTCTTTTCTCGTTCCCATGATATAACATTCTAGTGATCAAATCACTTGCTTGCAAGCTAACCAATGTGATATCACCGAGAGGGCCCAGAGCATATCTATCCGTCATCGGGATGAACAAATTCCACTCTTGATCCATGATTCTCAACATAACACTTTAGAAGCTTTGAAGCCATCTTTATAATCACCCAGTTACGAAGTGACGTTTGATGTCAACAAGAAACTCTTCCGGTGTTAGTGATTGGCATGATCTCATGGTCTAAGGATTAGGATTACTTCGTAGTTTGTTTATAGCAATATAAACTCAATGACTTTGATCGTAATGCTATACTTCGGATGAATGTTCATCACACCATTACACTAATGTTGTGATCTCGTTATTAACAACATCCAATGTCTATGATCAGGAAACCGTGATCATCTTGTTAATCAACGAACTAGTTTATGAGAGAGGCATAACTAGGAACTTTCTGTTTGTTTATTAAACACACATATATTAACAATTCCGTATTAATACAATTATAGCATGCAAAATAAACATCTATCATATACTTGGAATACACATAATAAACATTTTATTATTGCCTCTCAGGGCATATTCCCTTCAGTCTCCCACTTGCACTAGAGACAATAATCTAGTTACATTGTGATGTATCTAACACCCATGGAGTTCTGGTGTAGATCATGTTTTGCTCTAGGGAGAGTTTTAGTCAACGGATCTGCTACATTGAGATCTGTATGTACTTTACAAATCTTTATATCTCCATCCTTGACATGCTCACGGATGGAGTGAAACCGGCGCTTAATATGCTTGGAATGCTTGTGAGACCTTGGCTCTTTGGCATTGGCAATGGCACCATTGTTGTCACAATAGATCACCATTGGGTCCAACGCGTTTGCAACCACACCTAGTTCGGATATGAACTCCTTCATCCAAACTGCTTCCTGAGCCGCTTCTGAAGCAGCAACATATTCGGCCTCTGTTGTTGATCCCGCCACCACAGGTTGTTTGGAGCTCCTCCAACTAACCGCACCACCATTCATGAGAAATACGTATCCGGATTGAGACTTAGAGTCATCCGGATCGGTGTCAAAGCTAGCATCGACATAACACTTAGCGACGAGCTCTTCTTCACCTCCGTATATAAGAAACATATCCTTAGTTCTTCGCAAGTACTTAAGGATATTCTTGACCGCTTTCCAGTGTTCTGAACCTGGATCCAATTGGTACCTACTAGTCAAACTAATAGCATGTGCCACAACCGGTCTTGTAAATAGCATGGCGTACATTATAGAGCCTATGGCTGAAGCATAGGGGACCTTGTCCATTTTCTTCCGCCGAAGCCGGACTTTGAGTCTTACTCAATGTCGTGCCTTGTGTCATAGGTAAGAACCCCTTCTTACTATTTTCCATATTAAACTTCTTTAAAATTTTATCAAGGTATGTACTTTGCGATAGCCCTATTAGGCGCCTAGATCTATCTCTATAGATCTTTATGCCTAATATGTATGACGCTTCACCTAGGTCCTTCATTGAAAATTTGCTGTTTACATAACTTTTAACACTGTTTAAAAGATCTATATCATTTCCGATCAATAATATGTCATCCACATATAATATCAGAAATGCCACATTGCTCCCACTCACTTTCTTGTAAATACAAGCTTCTCCATAAGTTTGGACAAATCCAAAATCTTTGATCACCTCATCAAAGCGGAGATTCCAACTTCGTGATGCTTGCTTCAATCCATAGATGGATCGCTGAAGCTTGCACACCTTGTTAGCATCCTTAGGATCGACAAAACCCTTTGGTTGTATCATATGCAACTCTTCCTCAATATTACCATTGAGAAACGCGGTTTTTACATCCATCTGCCATATCTCATAATCGAAATATGCAGCAATTGCTAACATAATCCTAACTGACTTTAGCATCGCTACGGGAGAGAATGTCTCATCGTAGTCAACTCCTTGAATTTGTCGAAACCCCTTTGCGACAAGTCGAGCTTTATAGACGGTCACATTACCATCAGCATCAGTTTTCCTTTTGAAAATCCATTTGTTCTCCACGGCCTTTCGGTCGTGAGGTAAGTCCACCAAGTTCCAAACTTGATTTTTATACATGGATTCCATGTCGAATTTCATGGCTTCTAACCATTTGTTGGAATCCGGGCTCATCATCGCTTCTTCATATGTCGCAGGGTCATCATTTTCATCAACCATGAAATTCATGATAGGAATTCCGTACAGTTCGGGAGCTGCACGCGTCCTGCTAGACCTGCGAGGTTTGGTAGTACTCTCTTTCGGAGTTTCATGATCATTATCATTAGTTCCCTCTTCAACTGGTGGAGCCAACTCTGGAACAACTTCCGGCGCTGCGCTACTTGCCATACTTTAAAGAGAAGGTTCAATAACCTCTTCGAGTTCTACCTTCCGACTACTCACACCTTTCGTGAGAAACTCTTTCTATAGAAAGGATCCATTCTTGGCAACAAAAACCTTGCCCTCAGATCTGTGATAGAAGGAATACCCAATAGTTTCCTTAGGGTATCCTATGAAGACGCATTTTTCCGCTTTGGGTTCGAGTTTATCCGGTTGAAGTTTCTTCACATAAACATCGCATCCCCAAACTTTAAGAAATGACAGCTTAGGTTTGTTTCCAAACCACAATTCATACGGTGTATTTTCAACGGATTTAGATGGTGCCCGATTTAAAGTGAATGCAGCAGTTTATAGTGCATAACCCCAAAATGACAACGGCAAGTCCATCAGAGACATCATAGATCGAACCATATCTAATAAAGTACGATTACGACGTTCTGACACACCATTTCGCTGTGGTGTTCCGGCAGGTGTGAGTTGTGAAACAATTCCACACTCTTTCATGTGAGTGCTAAACTCGTAACTTAGATACTCACCTCCACGGTCAGACCGTAGAAATTTGATCTTTCTATTACGATGATTTTCCACTTCATTCTGAAATTCCTTAAACTTTTCAAAGGTTTTAGACTTGTGTTTCATCAAGTAGATATAACCGTATCTACTCAAATCATCCGTGAAAGTAACAAAATAACGATATCCACCTCGCGCCGACACACTCATTGGACCACATACATCAGAATGTATGATTTCCAATAAATCTGTCGCCCGTTCCATTGAACCGGAAAACGGCGTTCTAGTCATCTTACCCATAAGGCATGGATCACATGTATCAAATGATTCATAATCAAGTGATTCCAAAAGTCCATCCGAATGGAGCTTCTTCATGCGTTTAACGCCAATATGACCTAGACGGCAGTGCCACATATATGCGGATATATCATCATTTAGTTTAATCCTTTTAGCATCAACATTATGAATATGTGTAACATTATTATCGAGATCTAAAAGAAATAAACCATTCATCATCGGTGCATGACCATAAAAGATTTCATTCATATAAATGGAACAACCATTGTTCTCGGATTTAAATGAATAACCACTTCGCATCAAACACGATCCAGATACAATGTTCATGCTTAGTGCAGGCACCAGATAACAATTATTCAAGTTTATAACTAATCCCGACGGCAAGTGGAGAGTTAGCGTTCCGACGGCAATCACATCAACGCTTGATCCATTGCCGACACGCATCTTGACCTCACCCCTTGCTAGCGGTCGCTTGTTCCGCAGCCCCTGATTCGAGTTACAAATATTAGCAACTGAACCGGTATCAAATACCCAGGTGCTACTGCGAGCACTAGTCAAGTATACATCAATAACATGTATATCATATATACCTTTGTTTGCCTTGCCGGCTTTCTTGTCTGCCAGATACTTGGGGCAGTTGCGCTTCCAGTGGCCAGTCCCCTTAAAATAGTAACACTCGGTATCAGACTTAGGTCCAACTCGGGGTTTCTTTTCAGGCACGGCAACCGGCTTGCCGCCCTTACTTCCCTTCCGTTTTCCCTTCTTGTCTTTCTTGAAACCAGTGTTCCTACTGATCATCAACACTTGATGTTCCTTTTTGATCTCCACTTCTGCAGTTTTAAGCATTGACAGAAGCTCGGGGAGAGACTTCTTCATGCCTTGCATATTATAGTTCATCACAAATCTCTTATAGCTAGGTGGCAGAGACTGCAGAACACGATGGATGCCTAAGTCAATGGGAATCGATATTCCCAAGGACACAAGCTTATCGGCGTAACCCGACATCTTGAGTACATGCTCACTAACGGAGCTGTGCTCTTCCATCATGCAGCTAAAGAACTTTTCTGAAGCGTTGTAGCTCTCTACAGCAGCATGTGTGTCGAAAATCATTTTCAACTCACCCATTGTATCAAATGCATTGCCATTTTCGAAACGCTTTCGAAGTTCCGGCTCCAGCCCATACAATATGCCGCAATGAACTAAGTTGTGGTCCTCCTGACGAGTCTGATAGACATTCTTCTCCTTGTCAGGGACATCATCTAAAGGTGGGGGGCCTAACGGCGCTTCTAGCACATATTGCTTTTGTGCAGCAGAGAGGAGAATCCTCAAATTCCTGGCCCATTCGGTAAAGTTGCTACCGTTCGTTGCAAGTTTCTCTTTCTCCATGAACACATTGAAATTAAAAGCAGGTGGTGCCATCTACAACAGAATTTGTAAAGTTTAGACTAAGTGTATGATAGATTGAGTTCAACTAATCGATATTACGAATGAACTCCCACTCAAAAACGACATCCCTCGTGCCTTTTTGGTGATTACATGAACCAAATCCACTACACCAAGTCCGATCATCACGTGAGTCGGTGTAGCTTCAAAGGCGAGCATCAAATGGGCATCATATCAACTATATGACTCATGCTTAACCTTTCGGTCCGTGTTCCAAGGCCATGTCTGTACATGCTAGGCTCGCCAAGTTAGAACCTTAGTATTCGCGTGTGTAACTGTTTTACACCCGAAATATGGTCGTGGATCCAAGAACACCCGATCATCACGTGATGTCTTGGAGCGACGAGAACATAATTGGTGCATACTAAAGGAAGAACACATTCTTATCTTGATATTTAAAAAAGGGATCATCTTATTATGCTAACAAAGCGCTAAACAAGCAATATAAGATGCAATCAAACATCATATGTTTATTAGTGAAATGATATGGTTCCCGCATATGATCTCTATCATGTGCACCGTGGTATGATCACTATCATAACTATATGTGTAAGTCTAAGGTCTATGGAGATTACACGTTATGTATGTTGTAAGAGTATCATCTCATACTTCTACTTACAACATCACCATATCATAACACTAGCCCAGCAACAATCTAAACTAGACGCCTCTAATTTATCCATTGCAAGTTTTACGTGGCTTAGGGCTTTCGAGATAGAACCGTTCTTACCTACGAACATGAACCACAACGAGGATAACCAAATTGTTGACAACTCGCTTGCAAAATAGATATTGACTATAGTAGGAGAGACAGACACCCGCTAGCCACTTATGCAAACTAGTTGCATGTCAAGCGTGGAACAGGTCTCATGTGCGAGGACATGTAAAGTTTGTCCGGGCCGCTTCATCCCACTATGCTACCAATATCCAAAATTACAACAAAGGAGCAACAACATGATCATCATCGCCCACATACTCATATGTGTACTACCCGTGTAAAGTATCTACGCATAGATCCGGCTCTGATACCACTGTAGGGTTCACAGCATAGAAAACAAAATTTTTCCTACGATGGGAACTATGTACCAAGATCTATCTACTAGATACAAACAACGGGAGGATGTATATCCATAGAGAACATACCCTTGAAGACCGACAAAGCTTAACGAGTTCAACTCATGGTTGATGTAGACGATCTCTTGCCGATCTCAAGATCGAGAGGAAGTCCTAGCGCCGCAAAACAGCAGCGCATCCGTGCTCGCACACACATTCGAGGCACCGAGCAACCTCCGCCTCCTCGCTCCAGCGATGCAGCGGAAACATAACTCTTTCTTGCCGAATAGCCACCGGGAACATGTATCTCGCTAGTCCGAGACCATGGGGAATAAATTCTAGAGGGGGAGAGAGATCCTTCACGAGGAGGTGTGAGTGAGAAGTGAGAGGAGGGGCTCCTTATATAGGAGGATGGGGGAACCCCAAGGGGGTGGCCGACGCATGGGGCTGCCCCCTTTCCCTCCCCTCTTTATGTGGGTGGACACTCCACTCACAAAATTCCTTTAAATTTCCTCCACTCAAAAGTCCACTCAAATTCCCATTAAATTTCCACCAAATTTAATGCAAACTCTCATTAAATAAAACTCTTTTATTTTATTCAGAATTTTGTCAATTACTTTAATGACAAACATTCACAAATAACCCCATGCTAGAATTCCATTTCACATGCATAACCACTTTATGCAATTTCACCCGAAAACCTGTTTCGGTATCTAGTGAAATAAATTCCTGCGCTTGTTTGTTCTTTCGGCATGAAATATTTGCTCCAACTGGATGCCAGTGTCCCTTAAGTGTGTCACCCTACGGTTCGCGAATAATGCGGACATGATCGAGACCCTTCTCCGATCAATAATCAGTAGCGGGACCTGGAGATCCATACTGACTCTCACACATTCAACGATGACTTTTCCTGTGATCGTCGGAACCTTTTACGCTTGAATCTTAATCCCTTTGTTTCACGATATATTACATGTCCGAGATTCGATCATCGGTATCTCCATACCTAGTTTGATCTCGTTACTGACATGCACTCTTTTCTCGTTCCCGTGATATAACATTCTAGTGATCAAATCACTTGCTTGCAAGCTAACCAATGTGATATCACCGAGAGGGTCCGGAGCATATCTATCCATCATCGGGATGAATAAATTCCACTCTTGATCCATGATTCTCAACATAACACTTTAGAAGCTTTGAAGCCATCTTTATAATCACCCAGTTACGAAGTGACGTTTGATGTCAACAAGAAACTCTTCTGGTGTTAGTGATTGTCATGATCTCATGGTCTAAGGATTAGGATTACTTCGTAGTTTGTTTATAGCAATATAAACTCAATGACTTTGATCGTAATGCTATACTTCGGATGAATGTTCATCATACCATTACACTAATGTTGTGATCTCGTTATTAACAACATCCAATGTCTATGATCAGGAAACCGTGATCATCTTGTTAATCAACGAACTAGTTTATGAGAGAGGCATAACTAGGAACTTTCTGTTTGTTTATTAAACACACATGTATTAACGTTTCCGTATTAATACAATTATAGCATGCAAAATAAACATCTATCATATACTTGGAATACACATAATAAACATTTTATTATTGCCTCTCAGGGCATATTCCCTTCATAGGCCGGACTCACGCAACTTGCGCAAAACTGTAACATCCCAAAAATAAATCCAGGTGTTGACAAAATCCACCTCGCGCATCTCTGTGCGCTTCCACCCGCCGTCGGTGATACGGGCCAGAGCGGCGGCCTTCTTGCCAGCGTCGGCGGCGCTTGACCCCGATACAACGGATAACAACTTCTTCGTCTTGCCCAACCTAGAGCGGCGAGTGCGGCGATGCGAGCAAAGGAAAGAGGAAGGAAAAGTACAGAGGGCGTCCAGTGCATGATAAGAGGTAGAGAGCTCAAGAAAATGGTGGCAATGGAGATGAGGCGGAAGAAAATGGCAAAGGGTAAAACCACTGTTTTCCCCATGGTATAAAAGGGCGAGGACGACGCAGTAGAGCCGTCGATTGAGAAGCCCTAACGCGTGCCTCAGATCTCACCGTCCACGTGTCAGCATCAAACTGAACCGTCGCCAGCACGCCGTCCACTACGCGTGGAAACCGACGAGACGTCGTAACTTTTGCCACGCCTACACGTGACTAGTCAACGTCAAGTTAGGTGGTGGGACCGGCGATCATCCCGTCGCATCGTCTCTGCTGCTGCAGACGGTTGAGCTCACCAATCGTTAGCAATGACGTCATCAAGACAAAGCCAAGAACGGCTCAAAGATTTTGACTGATCACAAAAGTACTTACTCGAGTCTACTCTACTCGGGGGCTACTCCTATCAGGAGCGTTGGCCACGCACCTGAGAAATTATAATGGTAACGTCACCTCGAAAAGATCTTCGAGTCCTACGTCGAGTCTGCAACTCCACTACAGACTCGGGGACTACTCCCATAGGGAGCGCTTGTCGCGCATTCGAAAAAATGTGTCCTTCGGACTAATGAAGCAAACTAATGAGAACGACTGAACTAAAGTCTCTGCTCAAGTCTACGACTCGAACAGACACTCGGGGGCTACTCCCATAGGGAGCACTGGTCGTGCACCCTATGAATTATTCGACTGAGATCCTTCGGATCAAATACGACAAAAATCTTTTGGCAACTTTACCCAAACTAACGGTAAGTGAGAAACAGTCTCCTTGGCCACCCGAAACACCTCCACGGTGATAAAATTTTGGATGTTGTGTCTACGACGCAAAGATAAGTCCTACATATATCATCTGATGGCCTGGTAACGCACCTGACTGTGCTCTGCCAGAAAACTCCCGTGTCAACAGGCACGATGAAAATATCGACGGACGCGTTGGGTAAACCACTTGAAAATCACTGAGATTCTATTCCTATAAGACCTCAATGTCCTGAGTTGAATTACGCCAGCATTCATTCCAGATTCGAGTCCGGGGACTTGAGTCTGATGAAGATCGTGTTGTTTTGTCCTATGATAGTTAACTTGCCCTGATCCGTCGGGTGATCCAGGCACACACATCAACAATCCCTATGAACTAACTTATTTATTCCTAAAAAATAGGACCAGATGCAGAGCACCCGAAAGATTGTGGAGTCTTTAGCCGAATCTGCGATTTGACTAAACACTCGGGGGCTACTGACATGGATATACCCTACGGTTGCACAACATTGGTATACCCTGTCCAGCCCAAGGAAGGCCCACTCAAAGATTCATAGCCTTGGAAGATTTCGGGTGGCCCAAGCCCATGGAGAATTTGACTCCTTGGAGGACAAGTATAAATTAGATAGAATTTCAAGGGATATCAACCCTAATCTGTAACCGACTCGACCTATCTCGGGACCTGGCCTATCTATATAAAGGCTAGGGGCACGACGAGAAGGACCTAAAAACCTCATACACAAACTTTCACGCCAGATCGCATTTGTGCACCCTGTAACCTTCGGTTCCGCCATAATCAAGAATAGACAAGCAGGAGTAGGGTTTTCCTCCGGAGGGCCTGAACCTGGGTAAACCTCGTGTCCCCGTGTTGCTTGCCTGTTAACCGTTCCGTGACTTCCAGCATCGCCATATTCTCCAAAACCCAAGTCCATAACAATGGGCATTGACGAGTCGAACCCTCGTTAGCGGTGGTGCAGGGCATGGTGGCACGGGGGCGGGCATCGGCGGCGGAGGTCGCAACAGTTTCAGCTCGGCACAAAGGACTGCAAGGTGGCGAGGTCAAGGCGGCGCGTTCCCGGTGTGCCTTGGGCGGCGGCGGCATGGTGCCCTAGTGCGGGTCTCGCGCATCCGGAGGACGGCGGCGGCGGCTGGTCTTCGGGCTGTGCGGCGACGAACTCCGATGGCGCTGCGGGAGGCTCGTGGCTCGGCACCAGGGGCCGTGGTGGCGGCGCGGGGACGCCGGTAGGAGCTGGCAGGGTGGAGCCTTGCAAGTTTGCGTCCTCGGGAAGCTTCGGCTAGCCTAGATCTAGGCCCGATCTGGGCCTGGGGCGGGTCTTTCGCGATGCTGGCACCCTCTGGAGGAGGGGCGGCGGTGTGGGGCGCGTAGGACGGTGGTGGCGGCTGTGGCTGCGCTGCAGCAGCGTGGTGGCAAAGACTTTACGGGCCCTTTTTGGGCCCGGCCAGGCCCGAGACCTGGTGTGTCTCTGTTGTCGCGTCCGGACGGCAACCGCCATTGGTGGTGGAGGTTGGTCTCCTCCGCGCAGCTGTGCCGCGGTCGCCATCCTATATCAACCAGACCTACGCCCAGCTTGCAGGTCACGCAACGTACCTGGCGCGGGGGTGCGAGTCCGTCTCGGTGGACGCCGGGCGGCGGCCTCGGAAGGTGGACGGCTACGACATCCCTCCATGGGAGGAGGCTCCAGGAGGTGACGTTGGATCCCTAGACCGGTGGCGGTCCGACAGGCCTGGGGGAGCTCGGTGGCGATGGTGTTGTTGCTTGGCGGCCTTGATTTGCCGTGGTGGCGGATTCCCTGGTGGAAGGAGGAGCAGGGCCTGGGGTGGCGGTTGGCGTGTTTGGTGGCACCCTTGCTGCAGTGCGGTGGTGGGACTTCACGAGCCTCCATAGGCTCGACCGGGCTAGAGGGCCTGGTTTTTCTTGCCGCTACATCTGGTCGTCTACCACCTGTTGGTGGTGGAGGTAGTTCCCTCCCGCGTGCTATTGACAGGCCGACCCTCGCCGAAGTCTCCGCTATCTCGGCCTACCGGCTTCGCTCTGTAGCTCTCGGTGTGACGGCAATGGCGACTTCAAGACCAGGATGGCGCGTGCTCGTGGGTGACGTGACTGGTGGAGCTTTACAAAGTGCTCGGGTGGGTGGTTCTCGAGGCGTCGGGAGAAATCCTTGTCTGTTGACACTGGCACGGTGACGCCCGAGGGTATCACCTTCCTTCTTAAAGGGTGTCGAGGGCCTCCCTCCCCCACCCCCCGCTGTGTACCGGGGGAAACCCTAGGTCCTGGCCGGACAGCAGTATCGTCGTCGTCACTCCCCTTCTCGGAGGTGCTGTTTTGGTACGCAGGCGCTTTCGACTGCCGGATGTATGGTGGTACTTCTCTAGAGGGCGCACCGGTTGCGAGCCGTTTTCGTTTTCGGCACACTGCCATTCTCGGCTTTTTTTTTCTTCTTGATTTTCGTGTTGGGCTTGGGTTCTCCCCAGCTCCTTGTATCAAGTGGTGTATCTTTCTTTGGGCGTTGTGCTGTCTGGCCAGCAGCGGTCTCACTTGTGTGCTTTACTTATAAAACGGGGCAAAATCTTGCTGAGAGAGAGTACATACATGTGTTTTAGAAAAAAGTTGGAATATCTTACACTAGTGAACGGAGGAAGTATTACCTTCAGGAATCCTAATTTGCGTCGTAAACAATGACATGCTTGAATAAGAGAGAATGGGTGGCAAACCTATGATGTTTGAACTTTTACACTTCTTCCTTTCCACATATAAGATCGGTTTACAAGGTTTATATTGGTTGTTACTCGGTTAAAAAATGCTTGTAATACAAAATCTCTCCTGAAAATAGTTCAAAGTTTACTATGTTTTGATTTGGTCAATGGTAATTAGAAATACTAATTAGCACCCTCTTGTTTTGGTGTCCGTAGCCATGCCTCGAGGAGTAGACGAGTTTGCTAAATCTCGGTACTCCAATAGAATCCTTCTTACATCGTTTTTGAGGTCTCAAGCTCTCTAAAACAGGAGTAGTCACAACAAGTTAAGTAACCGACCCGCATCCGATTTAACACAATGTTCATCCCCCGGAAACTCTCAAATATCCAGGAGGGTGAACCGGCCATGTATGTAACAGTAATCTGTATACGGTTTAATAAGAGCGTGGGATTTGAATTGTTCAAACTCCGTCTTTTTCGCTGATAGGTATTGGGGAAAAATATTGTGAGCCGTATTGTTCTGATACTGCCAGCCACATAATGCCGATCTTATTGTCAGGTTTTTGAACAGTTTATTGGTCGAGTTATTTATGTTTGTAGCTCAGTTTTCCTTGTCCATTTGTCCGGGTGTCCACTTGGAAACAAAGACTCCACCGGGTCAGTCAATGCGAGAGTGAAGCTTTGTATGATACAGTGCTACCGAAAACCCATGGACACAGTTCATAGACTGGGAATTCAAATACTCATTCCCAAATGTGTTGGTACCGTGTGCTTTCAGTGTGGAAAATATTCTCCATCTGTCATAAAAAAGGATATCGCAAATTTATTTTAATTTGAATAAATTTATATATTAAATAGTGTTTAATACATTCAAATTTAGACAAATCTGTATATCTTATTCGGTACGGAGGGAGTAGTAAAGTGGCAGTCGTACATGAGAAATCTTAGAATTTCTGAATACTCTTTCAATCCATCTACTACGTCGTGCGGATAGACGTCCCGATTTTAATTTTTTTTGGGGGGGCTCCAGTTAACTGTGTTGGTACCGTATGCTTTCAGGGTGAAAAATAGAGTAACAAATCTTACAATTTCTGAATGCTCTTTCAATCCGTCAAGTACGCTTGACGTGAGCCGAACCTCTGTTTTTTGTTTTTAGGGCTCCAGTTAACTTGGACCGCATCCTTTCGTGCCGTGCTCCCGAGTTCATCTTCTTGCGCGTGTACCACTCACGTTGCTGTCTATTCCAGTTCTTATTTTTCCTTCCGGTTGTATAACTGCGAGACAGTGTTGGCCCCGCGTTGAGAAGTCAGACTGGGTAAGAGCGTCAAATTGACAGGTCGTTCGGTTTCCTTCGCATTTGGGCAGCGATATATAGGTGGTGGAGCCTTGACTCATCAGTACGACGTGCCTTCGGATACTCTTCACTAGACAAATATACCAATCCTATCTCCTGTCCATCAGCACAACAATCATTCCCTTGAAATATGTATGATGAAGATGAGCCTCGTCGACGCACTCCGCTGCTTGCTCGCACTGCTGTTGCTACCGACGGCAGCGGTGCGGGCATCCGGCGTGCGGAAAAGCCAACCGGCAAACGGGGCCTTCCTTCCCTCCACCGCCACGCTTGCCGGTTGTCAGAAGATATGCGGCAACGTCAGCTTCGACTACCCATTCGGCGTAGGGGCGGGCTGCTTCCGGTCGCAAGACTTTGAGCTCATCTGCAACAACAACCACAGTGCCTCTCAGGCTCCCAGGCTCTTCCTGCATGACGGGTTCACAGAGGTCACCAATAATATCACCACCGATGATGGCTTGTACCCAAGAATTCGTATATCGTTTTCCCATTCCATCTCCTTGAGATCTAAGGTCGACGTGTACAACATGTCCTGGAATATTGGGAGATCTTTCAGTGGCTATTATTCACAACTAAACTTCACTGGTTGCGACTTCGATGTGCACGTGCTTGACACGAACAATACAGTGGATCAGTGCAATGTTACATGTCCTGATCAAGATATCACGGGCAGCGTGGCTAGGCAGAACTGTAATGGTACAGGGTGTTGCTCCATCATCGTCAGCCCCGAGACCAATACCGGCCTTGTGTTCAAGTTTGTCCGCCACAAGATTGGAGAACCAAATTTCGAAGAGCACAGAAATAACCGAAGCTCTATCTGGGATACAATTGATGTAACCACACATCACGCTTTCACTTCGTGGAGTATCGTCGTTGATCAACCCGTCCCCGATGGCACCTTGCAAAACAGGACAGATTATGCATGTCTCAGCGACCATAGCAGTTTGACCGAGGATTCATACTCCCACCTCGGTTATTATTATTATAATTGTGAGTGCAACAGTGGTTACCAAGGCAATCCATACATAACCGATGGCTGCTCACGCGACAAAGGTATTTACTCTCACATAAAAAGAATTGGTTTTTCTTAGTGTGTATGCACCGCCAAATTTCCTAATTTTTGTTATTTTAAATAATTCTTGTATCTTTTAAATATTATTCCTATGGGATAACCTTGTTTTGGAAAAAATAGGTTAGATCATACAAGCCTTGGGGAATCACCTTCTTTTGAGAAAAAAAAAGGCCGCGCTACGCGTTTCCCGGACGATGGGAACCTCCCCATCGTCCTGCTTCCGCTGCTGCCATGTGTCCTTAAAATCGTCTCAAATCTCGTTTTTGCTGCAAAACACCCCTTTTTTGCTATATATATCCTCGCTTTTGCTTCTGAAGCAAAAAAAAGGTTTGTTTCAAAAATAGAACGACTCGCCGGAGACCATGCAGCAAAAAAATTGTGCTAATGTATCAAAATCGATTTCACCGGAGACATCGTCGGAAAAAACTCGCTGGTGACTCTCGCCGGAGACCTTGTAGCAAAAAGTTAACACTGTTGTAGCAAAACCACAAGACGGTTGTAGCAAAAAAGTTCGTCTAATATAGCAAAAAAGTAACTTCGTCGGATACATGGCCGAAGAATTTAGCCGGGAGAGCTCGTCGGAAAACTTGTAGCAAAAGTCAGGCCAACCACCGCTGGCAGCAACCACGGCCGCCCATGGCAGCGACCAAGGCTTCCCATGGAAGAAAGCTCGGCCACCGCTGGCAGCAACCATGCCCGCCCATGGCAGCGACCAAGGCTGCCCATGGAAGCAATCTCGGCCACCGCTGGAAGCAAGCTCGGCCGCCCGTGGAAGCAAGTTTGGTCGCCGCTGGCAGCAACCACGGCCGCCCGTGGTAGCAAGGTCGGCTGCTCCGGGCTGCTCCGGTCAGCGGCGGAGTTGGCGAAGGTGGAGGAGAGCTAGGTCCATGTGGGCGGCGTGGGTGGCCTCAAGGAGGTGGAGGTCGGCAGCAGAGCTTACGGAGGTGGGGGAGAGGTCCTCTCGTGGGCGGCGGAGGTGTGCTCATGGAGGTGGAGGACCACCGGCGGGTGGCAAGGCATGGGATGGCCGGCGAGGTGAGCGGGACATGGCGACGCTCGTCTCTCGTGTTGATTTGGGGAAGAAAACAGGAATACGAGAGGATAAGAGTGGGCCCCGTAGAACGGGAACGCACGCACGGGCGGGCAACCAACCCTAACGATGTGCACCAGTAAGGCTTCCGACCCGGACGATGATCGTCGGAGGGAAGGGAATCATTTTCCAAAAAGAAAGTTAGTCAAACACTTAAAACTAGTAGTGATGAGATTTTTGAAACATCCATGACGATGTGTCAAAATAGGAAAAATATCCTATCAGATCTTATTAGGTCATGTACAGTGCAAAGTGCTAATAAATCGAGGTTCTTACAGAAATAAAACAAACATTTTCATAAGCACCAATACTTGCTTCTATAAGATAGGTGGCTAGTTCGCCATCTGGCTTGACAAGCATCGACGCTAAATAAAAACTGGTGTATTTTTCTAAGCACCACTATAGGCATCTTGCATTGTAATGTCCTTATACGCCACCAGCAACGCTAATCATAGAGCTCCCTTGCTTCTTCCAAATCTCAGCAATCTTTTCTCCAAACTCGCAGCACATATGAAGTAATCCTGCCGCTCATTGGTCTGCCAGTAATCGCCCGTTGTGTACATGGACGGATCCTGTATAGGGCAAGGGTGTACAAATGTATATCCAAATTTTTCAGCAAAAAATGGTTTTTCTCTTTCTCAATAACTCTTATATAGTTGTATGGTGGATATATACAACACAAGGAGCATGTTTTCTCTAACATATATAGTATTTCTCCCAACGACAAACTAAGTGAAAATCCTATAGTTTACTACTCCCGCCGCTCGTTGATAAGTGTCGTAGATTTGTCTAGATATCATGTATTTAGACATGTTTTACTGTGCAACTACATATGTATCTAAATAAATCTATGACGCTTATTTTCGAACAAAAAAAGTGTAGCCTAAGTTACAAGCGGACCATTAGGCAGTAGCCCTTGTATATCTTTTTTAAGAAACATTTCTACCATTAAAAAAATTGTGTGAAGATCTCTCAACTGTCACATTTTTCCATTCGAGAAAAAGAAAATCCAAACATTGGACTGACAAAACCAAGAGGGACGCGGTGGCATCGAAGTGGTGGAACCTATAGAACTCTATTTTTCTTCTTATTTTCTGTAATATCTATCACCTTTTAATATATTTTTCTAAAAAAATCATAATATATTATCCTACTATACGTAAATTATACTTTTACCTATGTCCACTTGACCTTTATGTTTTGTGTTAGTTAAAATTTGTATACCCAAAGCTGAAATTTTGAATCCGCCTGGTCGTGTACTGCATGCTCTCCTGCGCTGAATTGCACGTCTAGTTGTCCGTGAGACTCTAGAGGGCTAAGCCAAGTGTGGCCAGGTTGTAAATCTTCACCGTCGATACTTTAATTGTACCTTTTTCTCTTTTTTCTGCTCCTTGGCCAACAAGTGATCCCCGTTGTTGTACCGCGAGTTCCTTCTGCTGCCCATCCCGTATAGGATATGGGACGACTTGGTGGTCTGTGTTACCATAATTATCGCCATGCAAGATTATACAAGACACTAATAAGCGATGTTTAGTAACAATTCGGCATACGCCTACTATATGGGATATGACTATGAACGCTCCTTCCTAAGATACCGCAACGTCCGTCCTAGGTGTCGGCACAAGTCGCCGGCTCCTCCTGCGAGCATGTTGCTATCCAGTCGCTGTAGTTTACATCGTGTGGCACCCTCCATATTATATGAAAGGCCTAGGATAAGAGTCCGATTCTACTACTACTTGTAACCTATCCACACATAATACAACTCTAAGTCCAAACTTAACCTAACCCGCACATAATATTCACACAAATACAAAAAATTCCACCTTGGCGAATATTCATCGCCACCTTGAATTTCTCCAAGCGTCGAAACTCCATGTATTCTGGACTTGAGTTGTCTTCTTCATAGCTTAGAGTAAGCTACCCGACGAGTCTGACTCAGACCCGCCACCTCCGTGGTACATGTGCTACTCCCGTAACTTTAGCCTCCATGACTCCACCTGCAACTAAGAGAACTTTCCTGTTGTTGTCCAAGTCATCACCATGAGCTGCTACAGAACATGACCCACCATTGAGTTCTGGACAGACTCTCTTTGTATGTCCCCGCTGCTTGCACTTGTAAGCATTGCACCTTCTTCTTTTTCCCGTTCTTCCCTGCCTCTTGTCCTTTCTAGTCTTGCTCACCCCTGACAGCAAATCTTCACCATGAGAGACTTCCTTTGCATTGTTCTTCTTCCTCATATCATAGGACAATAATGCCGAAATAATATCCTCAAGCTCGACGGTCTCCTTCCCATATGTCAATGTAGTGACCAAATGCTCATAGGACGATGGCAACGAACATAGAAGAAGAATCGCCCTATCCTCGTCTAGAATCTGCACCGCAATACATGCTAGATCCATGACAACTTGATTAAAGGCATTCATGTGATCCACAAGATCCGATCCCTATTGCATCTTCAGCTTATAGAAATTCTGCTTCAAATACACCTTGGTCGTCGCAGTCTTGGACATAAACCGACTCTCCAGCTTCTCCTAAATCTTCTTGGCCACACTCTCATCCATCACATGATACATTTTTTCAAAATGGGGGTATTCCCCGGCATCTGCATCCTAGGATGCACACAACCCAATTTATTACTTATTACCGATAGTGCAAAGGTTACAATTCAAGGGTCGGAGAGGGTTGATACAAACACCAACCATATAAAAAATACAAGTAAAATGACAAAGAATAGCCTATAAAAGCTAAACATCTCTCAACCTACTAGTATGCCGCCACGAAACTAGATAATAGATATCCTGAGCAGCCATCATCAGATGGTTGCATCCAGAAACCATCGGAGCTCGTTGATGCTCCGATAGTAACAAAGCACAGAGTTGGAGACGCCATAATAATAACCTGCAAAAAAGATTAATCGAGTCTTGTTAAAAATAATAGAATTACGATATTTCCATATTGACCAACATAAAGTCGACACCCCTATGCATATTCTAGCTTTATCAGCCATATCCATTCCATTCAACCAATTCGAATAAATAAAGTCGACACAATTCATTGACCGAGAATAAATACTCCTTCCCAAATGTGTTGGTACCGTTTGCTTTCAGGGTGAAAAATATACTACTACTAGTGAGGTGACTGTGGTCCCATTGAGAAGTCAGGCTGGGTAGGAGGTTCAAATTGACAGGTCGTTCGGTTTCCTTCGCATTTGCGCAGAGATATATACGTGGTGGAGCCTCGACTCATCAGTATGCGTGCCTTGAGATACTCTTCACTAGACAAATATACCAATCATACCGCCTGTCCATCAGCACAATCATTCTCCTGAATACCGTGTGATGAAGCTGAGGCTGTCGACGCACTCCGCTGCTTGCTCGCACTGCTGTTGCTACATACTGCAGCGGTGCGGGCATCCGGCGTGCGGAAAAGCCAACCGGCGAACGAGACCTTCCTTCCCTCCACTGTCACGCTTTGCCGGTTGTCAGAAGAGATGCGGCAAGGTCAACTTCGACTACCCAAACGGAGGGAGTACGTTGATAGAAGGAAAAATCTAATTATAGGCGCCGCACCTGCTCCTCTTTGTGCGGCCTGTGGAGATTCAAAAAGCGCCTCAGTCTCGCTCGGCTTTATCCTGCGGTTCATGCGATACATATAGATTGAAAGCGAGTGGTCACATTTGACCAGCGTGTGATGCGCCCGCGTCTCCTTCAACAAGCATAGGACACGTTTTCTGGTAGCTGACTGCTACACGTATAATCCTACTGCTATGCTAGTACATCTATAGTACCCTTTCCTAGCCTACTACTATTCTTCACTGGACACAAACTTTTTACAACGAATTTTTTCTTCTGACTTGAACAGTGTCTACTACAGTATGCCTAGGAACTAATTACTTGGAGCACAACAACCCTATCGCCTGATTATGTACATAATCTCTAAATTGAACAAAACTTCTATGATAAAATGTCGAGACTATAGATTGCATAGGTAATGCCAACTAACACGTTTTTTGCTTTTATTTTACAAGAACACCAGAAAATTTATATTTTTTCACAATACCTAAGAGCTATCGTAAAATAACCCGATAGTTCATGTCAAATAAAATGGTAGCTATTAATAAATAATCGAGTAGTTATTACTAAATAATCTAGTAACTGAATTTGATAATTTGGGGTTTGTTTGAAAACCCATTTGCTATTGTTAATAATCCTCTAAATGTATTGGAGAAACCCGGTAGCTACTATAAAATAACCTGGCAGTTGTTATTAGTAACCTGGTAGCTATTGGTAAATAATCTAGAAGCTATTGCTAGCTAATTTGGTAACTATTACTAAGTACTCTGCTATTAGTATTAGAGAACCTGGTAGTTGTTTCGAATATAATAGCTATTCTTAAATAACTTGATAGCTATTGATAAGTAATCGTGTAGCTATTGCTAAATAATCTGGTAGCTATTACTACTAATTAATCCGCTAAATATATTGGAGAATATGATAGTTTTTTCCAAGAATATGGTAGCTATTGTTAAATAACCTGGTAGTTGTTGGTAATTAATCTGGTATCTATTAATATATGACCTGATAAGTTTACAAGAAACTTGGTGGCTGTTTTTTACAAGCATGACATCAAAAAATATGATAGCTCTATGAGGAAATTTATAATTACTTTAGAAAAAGTAGCCAAGAAACCATGATAATAAGCTTTTAAACATGTAGTTATTTATAATGCATGTGATGATTGTTCAAAAACTTGATGGCTATTTTCTAGAAAAATATGTTAGTTGAATTTTTAAAGTCTAAATCTGTACGAGAAAATTCTGTGAGATTTTACATGCCAGTTATTAATACATGCAAGGCTATGCAGACATGCTAATACTTTAAAAAACTCTATGCAACGGTTTGCTAGTGCAAACAGTAGTACTAGTCTGGCAAAATTGTTGGCATATTGCATGTAAGTTGGCCGCTGCGTTGCATGTGTGCTCGCTGGGCCTCGAACCTGCAGAATAGGGGCTAGCTGCATGCTGTCGGCGTGTTTCGCTGATGCTTGCGTGGTGGCCCAGGTAGTGGGACAGGGATAACAGCCGCCGCACGGATGGACAAACGTACGGCGCCGCGGATTAGCACGGACCTTGATAGAATTACCTTTGTCACGCGAGCAGCCGTCCGGTATAGGGGCACAAAATTCTAGCGTAAATAAGAATTTTTGTGTCATATACAATTTTAGATGTTATAGATTCTAGCGTAAATAAAATAAAACTTATATGACATAAAAATTGTACCGTTAGAAAGTATAACATCTAAAATTTCTTCCGTGTTATACTATTCATATATTTTTTAAGAATTCTATTTATGTTTTGTTGATCAAACTGATAACCTAGTTATCCGTGCGTGACTTATAATCTTAAACGGAGAGAGTACTCTTTTACAGTATGTGTGTATTCCCTTCGTTCCAATATAAGATCTTTTAGGTTTTTTCTAAAGCCAATGTATCTAGACAACTATGTATGTTGCAGAAAAAAGATAAAACATCTTATATTTTTAAACAGAGGGATTTTTTCTAAAACAAAGGCAAGAGTTTTGTCTCATCTCATTAATTAAGGAGCCCAAATTTTGAGTATTACACCAACCCTAGCCCCCTCTCCCTCCTCTCGCCCCCGTGCGGCGACAGGGGGGCAACCCTAGCCGCCGCCGCCTCAGCCCCCCAACTCCCCTCCCTCATCTCTCCCCTGCTGCCACCATGGTCGTGGCCAGGCAAAGCCTAGGCGCTGCCGGCGGCGGGAGGGGGGATCTCTCGTCTTCCCCATCGTGGGACGCCAATCCTCGTTGCGGATGGTGTGCGCGTCGGGCACCTCAGCGGCGTGGCATCTCTGGTGTGCGGCGGCAGCGGCATGGCTGGAGAAGCAGCGACGTGGCGGACGAAGATCTGATGCCCCTCGTCCCTCTAGCCAAGAAAACTCCAAGGGAAACCTCAGATTCCGCGGGATTGAGCGATGGCGGTGTCCTATGCATCGTTCCCCTCTTGAGGGCGTCGCTTTTGGAGTTTTCACCGGCTGTAGGGACCAGTGGCGGTGGTGCCGAGGTTGCGGTGGCCTCGTTTCTTCGTGTCGCTGGGCTTCGAGTGCGAGATCTGCAGCAACTTGCGGCGGGGAGGTGGTGGCTACAGGCAACAGCCTGCAGTCGGTCTAGCGGCGGCGCGCTGGCCGCACTTTGCTCGCTGCAACGTCTCATGGCATCGCAGGAGTTTGGACATGGGGCGGCGGCCCGGCTTTTTCGACGGCGGCAGCCTCTGTGGTCATGTGGATGATGCGAAGGCTGGATCTTCGCTAGTGGTTTCCACTTCGGGATCGGGTTCGTTTCGACTCAACAGGTGGTATGCACGATGGTCCTAGAGAAGGTGTCAAGTCATGCGTGACCGGCGGTGGCGATGTGGTGTCTCGTTGGAGACTTCGTGTTAGGCCTGATCCCGGCGGGTGCTACGCACGACATCTCCTCTGGGGCATCAAGTCATGCATGTTTGGTCGATCGAAGGTGGTGCGACAGTGCTGGAGGCGTGGTGGTATGGGACATCTCGTTTTCAGTCCCTTCTCCAGCGGTATCTGGTCAGCGAGTTGTCGTTGCCGGACATGTGATGATGGTATAAGCTTCTTCATCGAGTCTACACACTTTGGTGGAAACATTGATGGCATTGTGGACGTATGCTCGCGTCGTGTCCTTGATGAAGGTGGTGTCCTGAAGCTCGTCTTCGGGGATGAAAATCCTGAGCTCGACCGTTAGTTGGACTCATCACTATCGGCGCGTGTGCTACTTTTCCTTCTTGAAGGCTTTGTCTAGAAGTTGTGTATTTTTCTCTTTGTTGTAGTCTTTGCCATAGGGTTAGTGGTAGTCTGGTGAAGTTACTGTCTTGAGGCATTGGCCTCGGGTTTGTTTACTTTGTAATTCTCGCACTCTTAAAATAAACGGGCTGTGTGCATCGTTTCGATGCAGAGGCCGGGGCTTTGTTCCCATTTCCGAAAAAAGGTTCATTAGAAAGCCGAGCAACGCTCGGGAACAAAACGATCACTCTCACAGCATAATAGGCCTCAACTGCTTAGCACCCGCCATGCTCCAAGGACCTGTCTCTCCCTTGATTTTAGATACATTAAGATTAGGCATATAAGGAACATTACGAAAGACCCTCGCGTTCCGTTCGTTCTGAACTTTCCAAGAGGTTAGCATGATGAGAGATGCAAAAGATTTCGGCCTCATGCCATTTAGGTAGAGACATGAGAGCCACCAATCTTTGACCATGTCGATAGAGGCCCAAATGGAGGTGTCCACCACAAATAACCCAAGCCAAGAGATATTTGAATTCCAAATCCGCAAAGAGTAGTGACACTTGGAGAGAAACTGAGCCTCTGATTTGGGTTCACTTTTGCATAGCTGGCAAACGCCACAATTTGGCTACCCATGCTTTTGAAGACGGTTGGCCGTCCAAACACGATCTTGGATAAGCCAAGCGAAGAGCTTAGGTTTCGGGGGTGACCAATTTTTCCATACCGCCTCCATCATGAAGGAATACTCCATCCCTTCAAACTAAAGCCCTATAGACTGACGCCCACTGAGTATGCACCCGAGGCGGTGAACTTCCATGTGATTTCATACGGGGTGTCCTCCGAAAGATGAACCTCATTTAAACCAAGGGAGTAATCCTTTTGTCCTAAATTAGTTGTCACGGATTTATTTAGATTAGCATTGTATCTAGACGTGATTTAGTATATAGATACATCCGGACATAGCTAAATCTATGACGTCTAATTTAGGACAGAGGGAGAGTATATGATTACATAGTTAAATACCACAAATTTAGTTACCACTGTCTCGGTGAGATAAAAGCACATGAAAACGAATTAAATTGGTGTTATGCTCTATAGTAGAGTGTGTATGATTAGTATATATATATATATATTTTTAGACCGAAGGCGGCTCGAGCGGAGCCGGGCTTTAAATTAATAAAGCTCATGGTGGCCGCAACGATACAAAATCCGGGGAGTCAAGCTCCAAGTCTGAGAGAATAGCTGTAAATAGTAAAGGTAAAGGACTGGCAAGAGCTAATGCAATATCAACTACATCACTAGTCTTGAGTGTCCTTGATGGCGCCGTTTATAGCCCTGATCTTGGAGATTGCCTCCTCGAGCACCGATTTGTCATCCCATCTAGCCACAAGCTTCCACATATGGAGCTAGATAGGCATTTTGTAGATACAGTCAACATGCTGTTTGGGAAATATCCCCACAATAGAGTATTTGTTGCAAATGTTCCATAACATGCAGCAAATAGAAACAAAACACGTCCAAAGGATACATCTATCTTGACTGTGGTCACGCTGGATCAGGCGAAAGGCTTTGGCAAAACATGAGGGGTTCCACGAGCAGGAGAGCAGTTCCCTAGCTGTACTTCGCGTGAGTTTAGCAAGTGCACAGTTGAAGATGTTATTGGCATCTTCATGCTCCCCGCATAAGGCACATAGGCCATTACTTGGGCCATGGCGGCAAAGGATTTCTCCACGGGTGGGATCTCTATTACAGGTAAGCTGCCAAAGGAAGATCCTTATTTTTTAGGGGAGCAGTTATCTTCCACAACACAGCATAGTGGCGCATTGGGATTTCCTCCCAAAGCTTTAGGTAAGAAGCGATTGAAGGGTTCCAATGCCGAAGTGAACTCGTTAGGTGACACATTGAGCTGAGTTGACTGAATTTTCCAGAGTAGGTTAGTCCACTCTACATGTTCGTTCAACCCAAAGGTGCGGAGAAAGGAGATATCCCAATCTCCTGAATCCAAGGCCTCCACAACCGATAAGTTAGGATTAGCAGTGATTAGGTATATCTCACGAAGGGGCCTCGACCCCGACCACCAAGCAATCCAAAGTCTAGTGGAGGCACCACAATTGCCTTTGTGTTTAGCTCCCAAGCTAAAAAGGTGTTTTAGTTTTTGAATTGAATTCCAGAATTGAGATCATGGGCTATATGAGTCAATAAGGAGATATTTCTCAAGAAGGTATTTCCTCCTGATGAGATTGGCCCAGAGTCCCCGATCGTTAGAGTAGAGTTTCCAGATCCACTTGACTGTAAGAATGAGTTCAATAACTTCGTGGTAATTTTTTGCGGGTATATCCCCTAGCCCCCAAGCTTTTCTGGTCTGCAGACCACATGACACCTCACCATGTGGTATTTGCATTTAAAACCATTTTCCTCCCAAAAGAACCGGCCCCTATGCTTGTTCATAGTATTATGGATGTCGTCTCCTAGCATGAAGATGCACATGGCATGAAGATGAAGGTTGGTAAGGCAAGTGTTTGTCAGCGTGAGACGCGCAGCCGAGGACATCATTTTGCGTGTTTTGCAACCTTAACCGTGAGTGGGTTCTAGTCAAGCACCGTGAGCACTCGATCGCTGATGGGAAGGCCCAGGTGGGCTAATTTTCTCCTCAGTGCTCATCCCTATAGTGGGCACCTTACTTTTGTGGAAATTGATACAAAGCCCCAGATGCTTTCAAAGCATAGTAATAGGAACTTTAAGTTGGAAATCCCCAAATCGTCAGTTTGTATCATGATGATAGTATCGTCCACATACTGGAGGTGTGGAACTCCTCCTAGTATGAGGTGGGGTGCAAGGCCACGAATGTGCCCTACAGATTTGGCCTCGTCAAGAGTTTCAGCCAAGGCATCCACCGCGAAATCAAAAAGAAGTGGAGAGAGAGGGTCCCCTTGACGCACTACTCTACCGTTTCAAAAGAAATTGCCAATTTCTCCACATATGGAGATAGCGGTGTGGCCTTCCAAGACCAATGTCATGGCTCTGTGTACCCAAGATGGGTTGAACCCTTTAGGAGAAGCACCTCCTGGAGGAAACCCTAATTAACTCGGTGAGTTGTGGGTACTGTACGACGATATTGCACTGAACCATCACGTTGGCACCACTTGCCCCACTTGTTACTGTCGCTGCGGTCTTCTTCTTTAACTTTTCGTCATCCTTGTTCTCCTTGGAGCCGCCACTCATGCCGCACTTTGAGTTATTGACAGAGCTATCTCCATCGCTTTCGCCCATCGTTGCTGCAAGAACCTGGGATGTGGTACCAAATTTTGGATTCTAGCCTTTAGATTGTTGCTGCTTGCAACAGATCCTCTGGACGAGAAACTTTCAAACTAGGCGATTGAAATAAAAAACAATTGGAAACTCTTTTTTAAGGAATGTGCTAGGAAAAACTCCTACAATGAGTTTTTCTTAAAATAATAAGAACCTAAATATGCTTCTGTGAGGACTTAACTTAGGTGGATGGGTTGTACATCTACTTCCCTAATCAAGTGAGTTGGGCTTACTTCTTGATCGGAAACTGGATATTTGGATTGCCTCTGTCTTGGCTCTTTATTTTGGTGATTTTCATTGTTACAAGGTGCAGCCCTGTGGAGGTTTTTATACACGTTTACATAAGGACTAGGAGACTAGATTAGAGCATCTCCACTCGTTTGAGGCCCCTAGGCCGAAATCTGGATGAAATTTTTGCCAGATTGGGCGAACATTTTGCCTGGGGTCTATATGTTCCAATCGCACGCCCAGGTCTCGCTGGTGAGCAAACGTGAGTTCGTTCAAAGTTTGGTGAAATTTATGCAAATTTATGGGAATTCCATACAAATTTGCTGACATTCATACTATCTAGGAAAAATTGGTTCATATATAGGCGGGGATCGGCAATACATAGACAAGTTCTGCCGATAGTTAACTAAAAACACTTTAAAACAAATATTTAGAGCCTCGCTGGCGGCAAGATGGCCTAGTACATGTCGCGACAACAGTAGAACATCGTGTAGTCGCCGTCGACATCGCTCGGCGGCTCGTCCTTCACGGGGCCATGTCTGCTGCCCTGGCTAGCGTCGTCGATGCGCCGAGGTGCGCTTGGCTTGTCCTCGTCCTCCTCCTTGGTGTCGTCGAGGACGACCAAGTTGGCGCGCTGACGACAGCGGGCGGCGCGCATGAGTTGTTGTTGGTGCTCGGCCTCCTCCCGCTCGTGCTCCTCCTAGGAGTAGGCGAGCGCGTCGGGGAGACCCATCGGTGGGATGTTGTTGAGCGAAACCTCCATCACCAGCCTGAGGGTATAAGTCACCCTGGTCTTCCTCCAGCGTGCTCACCGGCTCCGGCTTCGGCCGGACCACACGGAGACGGCCGCGCGGCAGCTAGGGAGCCCGCGTCTCGTTCGTGGTGAGCGTGCATGCACGGGTGCGCGCCGACACCAACACGGACCGCGAAGGTGGTGAAGGTGGCCCATGCTTCACTGGGAGAAGGGCGAGTTTGGCCCCGGCGCCAAGTCGGAGGAGCGAGAGGACGACAAAGAGGAGGATGCTCTGGTCATCCTCCTCGGCAGCCAAGAACTATCGCATCAGCGGGAGAGCGAGACCGGTGTCAACGTCGAGTACTCGAGGCGAGATAAGTTGGCCGCCTTGATGTGCTCGAGGAAGGCGGGGAGCGTGCGCCCGGGCATACCCCACCAGAGGCGTTGCCCTGTTGTGTTGTTCCTGGCCAACTCTGGCGCCGGCCCCTCGTACGACACCAACTCCCAAGCATTCCGCTCGGAAAAGTACTGGCGCCTGTCCTCATCGTCCATTCCGGCGAAGATGGCTTGGATCTTGCTAACCATCCAGACGCCGAACGACAAGGGAGGGATTGGCATGCCTCCCGCGCCCATCCTCCATGTCAACGGAGCGCCTACGTCAGATGGAGCAGGATATCCGGCCTCATAGAGGAGGCGTCCCTCTAACTCGTGCCTGCGCAAAGGCTGTCGGAGACTGCCTTAACTCAAGCGGGAGCCGAGGGGATGAGGATGAAGACGACCTCTAGCCGACAGCTCGGGTCCACTCAAGTCTGCGTGGACAGGGCAGTTTTTCCCGTGTTTTTCGCTTCATCCGACACCTCAGGCGAACCCTAGCGCACTGGGTTTGGCCTTTGTTCACCGGATGGATTTGGACAAAATCCGGATGAAATCGAGAAGCTGGGGACGTGATTGGGCCAATTTTCACCCTCTAGATTAAAAACGTGGTCTTTGGAGGTCTTTCTGAGGTTGTGGGTGGAGATGCTCATAGAAATAGAAATCCTAGTTCTATTAGGACTACTACTTGCTCCTAAGCCTACTCCTATACATATATACAGCAAGGTTACCTTCTACGGCCACGCGGGAGCAGATTCTTCGTGAGTTTTCGGCCGTCAAAACCATCAGATATACCACGACACCACATGGATCACTTCCTGCTAGCCAACTTGGTCCAAACTAGTTAGACTACACTCCAGCATACACACCAAAAATTCTAGAGCTGCCGAATTAGACCAGTCAGAACTTATAGCTAAAGATATTTTATCGGTTTAGGCCCAACGTTCGCCAAATCTGCGGAGCATGATCCACATATCGCTGCTGACCCCTTGTGCCGTTCCCTAGGGAGACACCAGGGGCGACCCTCGCATCGCCGCCAGAGCCCTCCTCTGTCGCCGTCCCTCACCGCGGTGGTGACGGGCCTAGCTGCCGAAGGTGGCTGGGAGGGCGGTGTGTCGGAGGTGGAAGCCGTAGCTGCTGGGGAGATGGAGGCGGAGGCCGAAGCGTTGCGACCTAGGCGGCGTCCCTTGGTATCGGGGTGGAGGCGTCGGTTCCCCGTGGCGGCGATATGGTGGAGGAGGCGCTGGTGTTGGGATTCTGTTGGAAGACCTAGATCCGCCCTCTAACCCTAATTTTTGGCGGCATCCAGGCGAGGCCATGGACCTTCTGGTCATGGTGGACGTGAGCCAGAGTGGAAAAGTGTGGTCACGGGGCACGATGAAAGATGGGTTCGATCTGGTACTTGTCTTTGGGGCTGCCTTGCCTTCTCCTTGATCGGTGGCGTGAGGGGCTGTTAGTGTTCTTGAATAATGGAGGCGGTCCTAGGGTTCCTTCCGCGCGAAAATGAAGATCTTCTTGATGTTTGCCCTCGTTGATCTGGCTAGAGTGTCGAGTTCTGAAAGACTCTGCCGGCAAACTCTCATGGACGCATCATGTCTGGAGATTGCTGGATCGAAAAGTATTCGGTCATGCATACCCCTGTTTTTTTGGCCGTCTGGTTTCAGCGGGAGCGTTGCAAAGCTCTGTTGTTTGTTACCATCATGTGTCATCTTCAATGAGCCAAGGTGAAGTCAGATGCGGAGAATATCGGGAAAGAAGAAACATGAGGGCGGCGATGGTGATTTGAGTATTTGTGACGACGACGAACTGGCTGCGTGATCTGTGAGGAGCGACTGTTTGTCGGGGAGACAACACATGTGGAGTTTCCAATCTTACCTTCCAGGGTGAAAATCCAAGGTCTGGCCTTAATTGGTTTCCTGGCAATGACCTTGTTGAAGACATTGTTTTGCGAGCGAGAACTTTCTTCCGATTGAAAACCTATGATCTTTAATTAGGCAACGAAAGCGTTTGTGTACTGTTTCCTTTTTAAAGGCGTTGTTATTGGAGTGAAAAACTACTGGTGTTATTCTGGTAGTGTCAGTGTCGTTGCTTTGAGGAATAACTCTTTGTAGCAGGATTTTTTTTTGTAATTCTTTTTTCTAGATTGTGTACATCCGTAAAACCGCTAGGACATGCGTTGTTGCAGAGGCTGAATGTAATTGTATCTTCACGATAATAATATATACTCTTTTTCAGAAAAAAAAAACTGCGGAGCATCACTGCAGTTGAAGAGAATATGCATCGTATCCTCGGGCCCTAGATTTCAAAAAGGAGCATCCACCGGTATTGCTGCCTATTGACTAAAATACACTTCCTATTGACTAAAATACACTTCTGAGAATTACGCCATGCAAAACCCACCAACAAAAGATGTACCTTCAACTTCACATCGATCAACATACATTTGTCAGTTTTTTTTTAAATACATTTACATGTGGTAATTTTATATCATATTAATAATGCTCTGATTCCCTTGAAAACTGAATGCGTGCATTGCACATATGAGATTCGTTAGAATTTTATCATGTGATCTCTCCTCTTGTATTTGGGTAAGATTATTTTCTTCTTTGCATGCTAATCTTAAAATAGATGCACTAAATCAGGGTATGATCCATTACAACGGAAGACCAACTGCTCTACATGGTGTGGGAACATCAGTGTTCCCTTCCCATTCGGCCTAGAGGAGGGATGTTCGGCGCGGATGTCATTTCAGCTCAATTGTACAAATTCGAAAATGTCTACCCTCGAATTCATTGACGACTATGCACAAGGCTACAAGACCCATGTAAAGTATATAAATATCAAGGATGGGCTAGTGGACGTTAAATACAACGTGCGTGTGGAAGAAGATTTCTCGGTTAGTGTGCCTAAAGATCCTGGCCTCTATGTTGGCTCCGTGGACTCAATATCTCAGCGGTGGGCTGTAGCCAATTTAACATGCCAAGAAACACACCAAAATGTACTAGCACGAATAGCATGTGCTTGGGTGTCAACTCGGCACGAGGATATGTTGGTTACCGTTGCAAATGTATGGCCGGCTATGACGGGAATCCATATATCGCTAATGGGTTTAAAGGTACACTCTGCATCTCTCTGCCTCCTCCTCCTCCTCCTCCTACTACTACTACTACTACTACTACTACTACTATTACTCCTTCTCCCTAGTGTATTTCCTAAATAGTTACGAAAAATACATGAAACTCAAAATAACTTGTGGTAATATTACGTGCAGGCACCAGTCGATATTTGACATTGCATTACTTATTGTTGCAGATGTTGATGAGTGCATGCTACCGGGCACATGTCATGGGATTTGCCATAACACTGAAGGAAGTCATTATTGCACCAAATGTCCTGGTAAACTAGTGTATAACACTGTAACAATGGTGTGCACGGCATCTAAGGAACAAAATCTAGTACTAGGTGAGTTTTGTAGTACAATAGGCTCTTTTAATGAGCTACGTAAAATCGGCCTGAACAGGGAATGACAAGCTTAACCATTACAGGTATCATCATTGGGATTAGCGCTGGTTTTGGAATTCTAGTTCTCATCTTAATTGTAATGTTTTTCATCCGTAGATGGAAAAAAGACATCCAAAAGCGACTACGAAGAAAGCATTTCCGCCAGAACCAAGGTCTACTCCTAGAACAATTGATATCAGTAGATGAAAGTGCGAGTGACAACACTAAGATATTCTCACTGGCGGAGTTGAAAAAGGCAACAAATAACTTTGATCACGCACGTATCATTGGTCGTGGAGGGCATGGTATGGTTTATAAAGGCATCTTATCTGACCAACGGGTAGTCGCCATAAAAAATCTAAAGTCGTCGAAAAATTGAGATTAGTCAGTTCATCAACGAGGTTGCGGTCCTCTCACAAATAAATCACCGAAATATCGTGAAGCTCTTCGGATGTTGTCTTGAGACTGAAGTCCCACTTCTAGTGTATGACTTCATCCCCAATGGTTCATTATTTGGAATCCTCCATGCAAGTAGCACTAGCAGCTACGTCTTATCATGGGATGATTGTTTGCGAATTGCCGCAGAAGCTGCTGGAGCACTCTATTACCTCCACTCGGCTGCTTCTGTATCGATATTTCATCGCGATATAAAGTCCACCAACATACTCTTGGATGGAAATTACACTGCAAAAGTATCAGATTTTGGTGCATCAAGGTTGGTTCCTATTGACCAAACTCATGTCGTTACAAATATACAAGGCACATTTGGATACTTGGATCCGGAGTATTACCACACGGGCATGTTAAATGAGAAGAGTGATGTGTATAGTTTTGGTGTAGTGCTTGTAGAGTTGTTGCTCAGGAAGGAGCCTATTTTTACAAGCGTCTCCGGGCTAAAGCAAAACCTATCCAACTACTTCCTTTGGGAGATGAGGGAGAAACCACTTGCGGAAATAGTAGCTGCTCAAGTTCAAGAGGAAGCAACAGATGAAGAGATTACTGATGTCGCCAGTCTTGCAGAGACTTGCTTGCGGCTGCGAGGTGAAGAGAGGCCTACTATGAAACAAGTGGAGATGAAACTGCAGAATATCCGATCAAAAAGGTTGAGACCATCTCAGGTTGCAGGAAAAAATGAAGATATGCAATCTATGTTAAGTGGACAAAGCCTTGTTGGGTATACGAAGTGGTACAGTGGGTGGAGCTAATTTACCTTCTCAAAGGAACCAAAATTGCTACAGCTTAGAGCAAGAGTTCATGGCATCGGCAACTCGGCCACGATAGATCGTTGGGTTCTCAGTATTGATGTTTGGTTATCTGTTTTTCCCGTTTCAAGCACTATATAATAGCCGTCCTTTGATGAAGAGGGTAATATATACTCTGTTCTTACTACGGTGCGCTTAGCGGGCGGTTTTCACCGTTGAATTGATATGTGGCAATTTTCTTTGCATCCATGATATTGTAATATGCTATTGATTCACCTTTGAATCTTACAATTGAACCTTCTAATTTGGAATCTCCGTAATATTGTAATATGCTACCGACTCCCCCATCCGTATCTCACAATTTGGTTGTGTTGGTCTGCGAGCAAAAGTATGAATGCGTACATTTTCTTTACAAGGAAACACGGCTACAGTTGGCATTGCTACGACAATGATGACGAGGACAGACTTCCCTCGCCACTGCCGCGTTTTGAAGCTAATGAGCAGTTGCCTGATCATTGTAAGCTGCAGAATCAGCAGATGGTCATGGCAGAAACTCCTGCGGGCAGAAGGTACACCTGTTTTCAATGCCGTAGTTTAGAATTCGCTTCTTTTCTCTGCCGCAGCAGAGATGGCCACTGTTTCTTTAGCCGGGTCGTCCACATTTTCTCCAAATGTGTCGACCAAAGTTCTACCGTGTAAGGGGTCTGATAAGGCTGCTACTGATGTTTTTCAAGGTGGTGGTTCTGTCGTGCAAGAGCAAGAGGCTCATCTGCACGCGATTTCTCCAAAGACACCTAAGGCCATGTTTGGCAACAGTGTATTTATGAGTATTTCAGAGTATTTTCTCAAAGATATTGGTGAAAACACTCTTGTCACCTAAAACACTTTATTACCCCACAATCCCTTTCCTTAGGAATACTCTCCATTGGTTTTTCTGTTTGGAAGGAGGGGATAATTCTCATCGGCAGCGTCAGAGAAGTAGTCGACGGTAGACAGACAAGAAATACTCATCGGTGGCGGCAGCGCCAGAAATTGGTGGCATCGGAGAAGAAATAGGCGGCAGTCAGAGAACAAATCCTCATCAGCGGCGGTGGCGGAAAAGAAGTCGGCGGCCGTGCGAGCGCCGGGAGTCGTCGCTCCGCTGCACGGTCGTGCGAGGCGGAGAGGAGTAAAAAACGCGAGGTACCCCGAGCGTCTCCGATCCACTTCAACCCGATGTGTTTTGTGGGGTTTGCAGAGTTTCAGTCCAACTGAAACCGGCCTACCAAACGGTGCATTGAGTGTTTCTAAGGGTATCGGGTTGGGCTGATAAAATACACTAAAATCCACATGAAAGCCAGCCTGCCAAACAAAGCCTAAGTTGACACCATTTAAACCGTGCTCGCCGAGATCTCCTGGAGGGAGGATGGACTCGAGCTTCTCTACTTCGTCAGCTGGTCGCGGGATGTCAGGAGGACAGCCTGACCCGGTTGGAACAGGGGTGTTTCTTGGTGGCCGGCTTTCTTTGAAGGATGTGGTGGCGTACGGGGGAATTCCTGCTGCTTTCGTGGATGCACGATCTAGTGATCGAATCCGAAGCCAACCAAATGCCGAGGCAACACAAATGGAACGAGCACAGCAACTGACATAGGCTAAACATGCTGGACCTTGCTCAGGTACAAAGCATATTTCCAAATTTTCCGTTGGTTCTTTTTCAGATGATGTGTTTTTGCATAGGGCTTCAAAATTGGGGGTATCTCTAAGGTGTTAGAGTATTGTATGTATACGGTTGTTATGGTAGTTTATGATAGTTAGGACTCTAGCCTAACTTGACTTGTACTCCAAGATAATCGCTGTACGTCTATATATATATTCGTTCATGAGGCTCAATAATACATTCAACATATTACACCAATCTCATACTTTTACATGGTATCAGCCTAAACCGATCTAAAACCCTAGCCGCCACCGCTTCCGCCGCACCGCCCCCGGGGAGGTCTATCTCCATGATCTCCGGCGGGGCCGTGCAACCCGTACGCAGGGTTCGTCCGTCGATCCGTGATCGGCTGCCCTGTAAGTCTTTTTTTTCCGATCTCTTGATCGGTTTTCTTTTTTGGTTTACCGATATTAGATCGGATTGTGTCGCCCTCCACCGCCGTCGTCATCGCCGCGCCTCTACTCCGACCATCGACACCGACGATCTACACTGCGCTTGTGCGCCTGCCCTCTCCGCTGCCGCGCCTGCCTTGGCAGGCTGTTGCGGCCTCACGGCAGGCTGCCGCGCACCGCGGTCGGCTGCTACGCCTTCCTTGGAAGGATGCCGCGGCTTCCCCTCTTGCATCGTCTTCGTCGTCATCGTTCGGGACTTCACCGACAATGCCGCCATCGACTCCGATCTACGCATCGTCCACACCATGGCGCATACGGCGCACCGTCGGTCTGATCAACCGATCCCGCGTCTGTCTACGCCAAGCACGTCCCCGAGCATGCGCCTACCACCGATCGAGCTACGGGTGCCGCTGTGCCGCCCGAGGTTTGGTCCATGCTACCGGCTTCCAACGCTCCTTCCTTGGCGTGTACGTCGGTGGTGGTCTCCCAACCGCTGCACCGACTTGCGCCCTGCAGCTATGCCGCCCTCTCGGGCCATAGCGTCGCTGCACGCAGTCTACTTCGACGTCCCAGTGCATCGACGTCCTCGTCTTTTATCGCGCCTACTCCTACAGGCGTGGATCGCCGCCGTCTGCACGTGGTCTTTGTCACGTCGCCGGGTTCTTCTTCGCCTACTTCGAGTACCGCCGCCGCGCCTCTCTAGGCGTCCAGCATGACCACTTCAGGTCGCCGTTGGTTTCGCCGCCTTCTATGTCTTCTCCACATCGAACTCGTCAGCATACGATACTGGCGCATAGGTTCATGATGGCAACTACCCCTGCACGCCTGGTACTGGCAACACCGGTGCGTGCCTTCGTCCCCGACGCGTTCCCGAGTCTAGCAAACTCACGCGGGACGCCTCGTCTTCGTTGACGTACATGATAACGTCTTCTTCGGCATCGACACCTTCCTCTTCGACTGCCTCGACCGCATCAGCGACGCATTCTTCTTGGCATACTAGGTTCTGGCAGAACCAAAGGTGTGCCTTCGTTCCCGACTTGCGCCTAGTTCTAGCAAAACTTTGGCGCCTATCGTACCCGACGGCTCGGACTGCATCGACTCCGGCATTAGTCGACACCTTCGACTTGCCTCGACGCGTCTCCGTCATCCTCTTTGCGCACTATGCGCTTGCGGCTTCATGTGCGGCTACATCGACACCGACAACCCCGACCATGACATCGACCACGGCGACCCTTCGCATGGCTACATCGACCTCGACACCGCTCCACGCTCTCCGCTCCCTCGACATCGGCACAAGGGCTTCCACCTCGCTTGAGCATCATCAGCATCTTCTACAGTCCAAGCATCCGCGCCGCGATATCGTCTATGACACTCTCGCTGAGACTGCGGGGGGATTTCAGCCTACTGGTCTACTTCGGCACTCCAGTCTGACCGTTTGCGACGTTCCTGTTGTTCACGACACTACCGCTACGACTACGGGGAAGTGTTAGAGTATTGTATGTATATGGTTGTTATGGTAGTTTAGGATAGTTAGGACTCTAGCCTAACTTGACTTGTACTCCAAGATAATCGCTGTACATCTATATATACTCGCTCATGAGGCTCAATAATACATCCAACATATTACGCCAATCCCATACTTTTACATAGGGGAAACACCAAGTAGGGTGTCAGCTACAGTAGCTACTGTTAAAATAGCATACGAGAAAAGAACTTTGATTATGCTTGCAAATAGAGAACGAACCACAAGATACTACGGACTATAAAAACAAAACTTTAGAACATGCTATTGATCTAGCCGATGACCTATGTGAAGAAGATCAGCAAGTACTGGAAGTAAATGTTGAAACACCTATCAAGGAGATTAAGATCACACGAGTATACAAAAGAAAGGAAAAATGTGCACCTAAAGTGGTACGCAGAAGTACGAGACTTACTATGAAAAAATGGTCTGGTATAAATACAAATGAAGGGCAGTTTCTGGAATAGTGGAGGGTTCAAAGACACGGTGAAACATAATTTTGTGAATAAAACTTTTAGAGAGCATAAGCTGGACTTTTTTGCGATTTTTGGATCAGGTAGAGATAATTTTGCTGCACCGTTTTTGCAGCATATCTCCGGCGGACAAGATGTCCAATGGTACTGTGTACCTCCGATTGGGAGGTCAGGGGTATTCTTGTGGGCATAAATGTACAGACTTTAACTATTCAGAATATACTTACCGAAGATAGACGTGTTAAATTCTATGTTACGAACAGGCCCGTCCATGGCCCGTGCAAGCTGGGCGACCGCACAGGGCCTCCAATAATTTAGGAGCCCCATGTCCTAGCGCATGGTCCATTTTGTAGCACTAATTTTGGCTTAGCTGTCTACCTGGAGTCTCGTCGTTGAGTAGCAAGACCACGAGAATTTCCTATCGTTTCATCTTGGGCCTATAGTTTCCAAATTCCCATGGCCCAATGGGGACAACACTCACAGCTTGTTTGGTTTAAGGGAATTTTATAATTAGGGAATGGGAATACGGGATACGAGACGAAAAATCGGTCGTAATGGGAGAGGGAATTAAAAGGGCGAATTCCCTCAGCTCTCTTCGGGGGGGGGGGGGGGGGGGGGGGGGGACAGACGATTGCGTTAAACGAAAACCGTCCCGGTTAGTGATCGATCTTGCTGCCCAGAACACAAAGACGCCGTGTCGCCGACTCCGTTGAACAGCTCTGCATTGTTGATATCCGCATGCCCAATCACATTCGATCAACGAGATAGGGAGATGACCAGGCGCTGCGGGAGGCGGCCAATTTTTTTCCTCAGCTTAGCGAGTAGTGATGACCCTGAGCCCCTGACAGCCGGCCGATCGTCATCAAGGTTTGTTGGATCTTTTTTCCTAAATTCGTTCTATGGTGTGTTTACTTACAGCCATGTATTTAATCATATTGCATAATACACATTTTTTTATTTTAGCTATACCTTTTAGTAGAATCAATGATTGATAGTATAACTACATATTGTACTCCCTCTGTCCCAAAATAGATGTCTTAGATTTGTTAAAATTTAGATGAAGGCATCTATTTTGGGACGAAGGAAGTACGAAATACCACATATTGCAGTTATAAAATAAAATGAAAGTGTGTTTTAGCTATTATAGTTATGTGAATTTTCCAAAGTTTAGGGCCCCTTTTGTGTTTCGCACGGGGCCCCGAATTTCTGGAGACGGCCCTGGTTACGAATAAGGCCGACAACTTCAAATGGGTGTTGATAACGGTTTATGGGGCTGCTCAAGATGAGCAAAAACCCGAGTTTTTGGCTGAGCTGGTGAGGATTTGCGAGGATGAATCGCTGCCTATGTTAGTGTGAGAGGATTTCAATATCATTAGACGAAAGGACGAAAAAAGTAATGACAACTTTAACACAAGGTGGTATTTCATTTTTAATGCCATTATAGAAAGCCTCGACTTGAGAGAACTAGCTCTCTCTGGTCGCTAATTTACCTGGGCTAATCGCCGTGACAATCCAACATATGAGAAATTGGATAGAATCCTAACTAGTGTAAATTGGGAACAAAAAATATCCGTTGGTGTCTGTGAGGGCTCTCGCTAGATCTGGGTCCAACCATACACCTCTTTTACTTAATTCGGGAGACCAAGCTTATTTAGGAAACAAGATCAATTTCTCCTTTGAATTATCATGGCTTAAGCAAGATAGCTTCATGGAGATGGTTTCCCAAGAGTGGGCGTCCATGTCTATAGGGGAGACTTCTTTGGAGATGTGGCAAAATAAAATTCGACGCCTTAGAAAATTCATTAGAGGGTGGGAAAGAAATATGAGTGGTGCTTATAAAATCCAAAAGGAAAATTTTCTTAATATAATAGACAATCTTGATATTAAGGCTGAGACACCTCCTCTAAGTGAGGATGAAAGGAAAACTTTGTTACATGCCAACGATGAATTAGCAAAGTTGAGACGAGATGAAGAGTCTAAGTGGGCTCAACGGACAAAAATTAAACATGTTCAGGAGGGTGGCGACAATACAAAATATTTCCATCTAATTGTAAATGGAAAACATAGACGAAATAGGATCTTTCAGTTATAACAAGATGAAGGAACCATCATTGGACACGAGAATTTAAAAACATACATGTCTGAATACTATAAGAATTTATTTGAGTCAGCTCCTCATAACAGTTGTGTACTAAATGAGTCAGTAACACATGACATCAAACAAATTTCAGCATCTGAAAATGCACTCTTAACAGCGGACTTTACTGAAAAAGAGGTTTTTGAGGCAGTCATGCAAATGGAGAAAAACAAAGCACCGGGGCCAGATAGGTTCCCGGCAGAATTTTTGTAAAACAATAAAGAGTGATCTCATGGTGTTGTTCACTAGTTTTCAAAAAGGGGATTTGCCTTTATATCACCTAAATTTTGGTACGATTGTTCTCTTGCCCCAAAAAAAACGTAATTCAAATTTAGCAGTACCGTCCTATTTGCCTACTTAATGTAATTCAAGGTATTTACTAAGGTAGGAACAAACTGTTCACATCTATAGCCAAAAATGTAGTTCAAGCTACTCAAACAACATTAATGCCAGGGGGACATATACTTGAGGGAGTAGTTATTCTCCATGAAACTCTCCATGAACTTCATAGGAAGAAAATGGATGGTGCTTTATTTAAAATAGATTTTGAAAAGGCATACGATAAGGTAAATTGGCACTTTCTACAACAAACTTTGCGTATGAAAGGTTTTGACCCAAAGTGGTGTGAATGGATTCAACGCTTTATAGAGAAAGGAAGTGTGGAAATTAGAGTTAATGATGGCATAGGTCATTACTTTCAAACTAGGAAAGGGTTATGACAAGGAGATTCTTTATCACCCATTCTCTTCAATTTAGTTGCGGATATGTTGGCAATTTTAATTGCTAGAGCCAAGAGGATGGGCAAGTGAGTGAGATTATACCTTATTTAGTTGATGGGGGCATTTCTATTTTACAATATGCAGATGATACAATTATTTTTAGGGAACATGACTTAGAGAAGGCTCTTAACATGAAGCTTATTCTTTGTATTGTTGAGCAATTGCCAGGCCTTAAAATTATTTTTCACAAGAGTGAAAATTTTCTATTTTGGGAATGCAAATAAAGTTGAGGAGGACTGAAAATTCTTTTTGGTTGTTACATAGGGTCCCTTTCGTTTAGATATTTAGGAATCCCAATTCATTATCAGAAGTTAAAGAATGGAGAGTGGAAACCGGTAGAAGATCGTTTTGAGAAGAAATTAGGAAGCTGGATTGGCAAGATGCTTTCCTATGGAGATCGTTTAGTCCTTATTAACTTAGTTCTCACAAGTTTACTAATGTTTATGCTCTATTTTTTAGAAATACCCAAAAGGGTAAGAAGGAGACTTGATTTCTTTAGATCCCGGTTCTTTTGGTAAAGTGATGAACATAAAAATAAATATAGACTAACTAAATGGAATATGATTTATAGACCAAAGGATCAAGGGGGGATAGGCGTGGAGGTTCTTGAGTTAAAGAATAAAAGTTTACTTAGCAAGTGGTTATATAAACTAATTTTTTCCGAAATGGGAGCATCGCCCCGGATTCTGCATCAAGCGATGCACACAACCCCTTTATTACCCAACTTTTAAGATTCAAAGTTTACAAATCATGGATCGGAAAGTGTGGATACATGGATCAGCCAACGAAACAAAAACGAAATAAATCTATGCATCTTGAAGTCTTCTAGTAGCTACAAACCAGCCTGGCAGTGGATAGCCCGAGCAACTGCCTCCAGCCTAGTGCATCCAGAGTGCATAGACTCCCTTTGCGCCTCCGGGGGCAGAAGAGACCAATCGTGGACCCAATGGATAACCATATGGATAACCTGTAAGAAGTGAGAGTTTGTACTCTTGTTAAAAACAATATCGTTTTGACAGTTCCATATAGCCCAGAGAAAAGCGCAAATACCAATTCTAATTCTTTCTTTAGAGACCTTATCTACTCCGTTCAACCAATTTCCAAACATATTCGTAACATTGGTTGGAGGAGAGATATTAAAACTGAACTGAATAACTCTCCAAACTAATTTTGCGAAGGGACAGTCGAAAAATAAATGTTTGATTGATTCGTTGGAATCGCAGAACCACATTTCTTACAACCATTCCAGTTTTGTCTAGCCAAATTATCTTTAGTGAGAATAACTCCTTTAAGCACGAACCACATAAATATCTTAATCTTTAGTGGTACTTTGATCTTCCAAATATACTTTCGAAGAAAAACTGTATGACCATTCATATAGTCCGTATACATAGATTTACCCGTAAACAATCCTGATGTATTTAGCTTCCAAACAAAAATATCAGTCTCGTCCGAAAGAGTGGCATTCATTAAACGCTGAACTAAGTTTAACCATGTGGCCCACTTGTTGCCCGTTAATGATCGTCTAAATTCGATACTTAGTGGAACCGTAGTAAAACATCAATGACCAGGATGTTTTTCCATCGCGCGATATTATACAGAGTTGGATATTGATTTGCTAGAGAGCTCTCTCCTAGCCAAGTGTCCTTCCAAAACCGAGTCTGCTGTCCATTCCCAACATTGAAGGATCATCTCTCGAATAAATCATCCATGACACTCATAAGACCTTTCCAGAATTGGGAGTCAGTTGGTTTCGCTATCACTTGTAACAGGGTATTGTTTTGGAGATATTTGTTTCAAAGGAGCTCTTGCCATACCCCTACTTTGTTAAGAAGTTTGTATAGCCATTTGCTCAGTAAGAATCTATCCTTAATTTCCAAAACTTCCACACCGAGGCCTTCTTGTTCTTTCGGTCTACATATAATGTTCCACTTGGTCAATCGATATTTTTGTTTGAATTGATCATTCTGCCAGAAGAAACGAGATCGATAGAAGTCCAATCTTTTCTATACCCCTTTAGGTACTTCTAATAAGGACAACATAAACATCGGGAGGCTGGTTAAAACAGAGTTTATCAAGACTATCCTGTCTCCGTATGAGAGGAGCTTGCCTTGCTAGCAACCAAGCTTCCGTTCGAAGCGGGTTTCTACTGCGCTTCATTCTTTGTTCAAAAGCCTCCTATAGTGGATTAGGATACCGACATATTTAAAAGGTAGAGTCCCAGCTTCACATCCTAAAATATGTTTGTACTGGGCCTCTGCATCTTTAGCTTTACCAAAGCAGAAAATTTCACTTTTGTGGAAGTTAATTTTCAGCCCAGAGAGTTGCTCAAAGATACTCAATATCAGCTTCATGTTGACAGCTTCTGTAACATCCCAGCATTTAGGAACCAACGAAGGGTAGATTTAGGAATTTGTGATATTGCATGCATTCATCAATGAAAATGTGGGTAAATTTTTCGCCAAATAAAAACCTAAAGTGATCAAAGTTTCTTTCATGCTTTGAGCTTAGGTATAGTCTTGAAGGATGATTGTTATAGACTTTGATATGAACTTTGTGGATTAGAGTGTTTTGGGGAATGAAATTTGAATTTAAAACTTGAGTGTTGGAATTATAATTCAAAATGATTTAGAATGATGTTTGAGTATTTGATTTAATTTAGAGTTAACCAATAATAACTCAAACTTTAAATGAAAGAAGATAATCAATAAAATGAATATTCCAAAACTTCATTCAATAAATGAGTTACAAAATGTAACTTATGGAAATGAGCAACAATCTTTACAATAGTAATTAAATAGAAGAATAATATTTCTTTATTGAATAATAGTACAATCTTTATTACAAAAGGATAAAAATAAAATTACAAAAGAATAAAGAAATATTACATATGACTATTATACAAAGAAAAAGAAAACCTAAACTAAAATCTTGAATTCCCAAGTCTGGTACCTGCAAAACAAACACAAACAAAAAGAAAGAAAGTTAAGGTTAAAATTATATTACTCTTAGAATTGACAGTGAAGTGCACTGTTCAAGATTTCATCATTGAGTAATCTTTTAAAGGGGCAAGTTTCACCAATATGAAAGAATATATCTTTCATAATGTTAAGCCATAAGTCAAATAAACAGCAAGGAGGGGCAAGTTTCACCAGCCAAGTAAAAGGTAACCTGATAAAAGTAACTTTCAAATTCAGAACATATCCACAAGTTGTGCAGCAGGCACACAGGCAGCACACACACCAAACTGCATGGTGTGTGCTATTAGCACCACAACAACATCTCAATCACACAAATCTGCTCAGCACAGCCGTGGGAAGCAAACCCACACCATTTTCTTGCTTCAAACACACCAAGCACTACAGCCCAGCAGCTAAACCAAATCAAAGCCAAGCAAGATCACACCAATCAAAACCCTGGATCACATCACCAAAATGGTGACATAAGGAGGGGGTAGATCAGGTGGATAGCAAGGACAAGATCAAGCCACCAGGACCAGGAGGTGAAGGGCTAGATCAAGAACAAGCCTAGGAGCTGGAAATACTAGGAGAGCACCAGATCAAGCTACCACAAGATCAACCACGGGCAACCCCAACATCAAATGAGTGTGGTGAGTAAACTAGACCATCAGAAGATCTATCTGTCTAAGATTAGACGAGCATTCATGATTTGTCTCTTACTCAAATTCTCAGAAAACACCCAAGTGGGGTGAATCCATCATTGAAGTTTTAAAACACTAAAAGTAATCAGAAAAGTATAAAGATCCAACTAAGATATCTGGACAACATCATTGATCTAAGATATCAAGCTATATTTCAATTCAAGAATGAATATAGCCAAGATCTAAACTTCTAGGCACATATCTTTAATAGGAGTAGCACCTTAGAATTTAATCTTATGGATCTATATAAGTTATCAAGCCTACAATCAATTTTCCCCAACTTTGATTCAAGAAACAGTAGCTGTTATAACTACCAGAACTAATCCATGAGAAACAACAAGACAAAGGCTTAATCCCTAAACCTCAGACCAACATCATGGGTTCTAGGGATGCAAGGAAAGAGAATTCCACTTATCTATAATGACAAGCTAATTTTAAGCTTGAAGAAAACCAAACCAAGTAATAGAATCTAATCTTGTGTGCCATACAAGGATGGTGTCACAAGAACAGTTCTAAACTAAGCAGGTTAAGCATCCAATATTCATAGATACAACCAACCAACTATAAATCATTTTCCTGACATCACAGGAATCATAATCAGGAAAATCCATATACATATCTTCACTGGAAGAGACCATTTGATCTCAATATATATATGAATCTTAAGCCAACAGTACTAATACAGTGACTTCATCACATAACACTCACTGTCATTAACCAAGTAATGATAGTGGCGAGCTATTAAAACCACTAGATTTCCCAAGTATTGCTTCTAGAGCAACTTTACCATCTGAATCATATAAAAATTAATCCATAGAATCATCTGGTAAACCACTAGCATCACCACAGCTATTCATAAGCAGCAAGCCATAGCTAACAACCACTTAGCATGCTTAGGGACCATCAAAACTTGATCCAACTCATCAGATATCTAATCCACAGAGGAGTATGAACCCTAAACAGAACAAACCATCTTAATCAGGACATGACACTAACCAGGAAAGGCCACTACCAACATCTAGCATGGGATGTCCTAGCACAGAGAGAACGAGAGGGAGAGGAACAACTTACCGAAGGTCCTCGTTGTAGATTAGAAGAGGAAGCAGAGGGTCGACGACGAACACGGCGGCATGGGGAGCACCCCCAAGGGGGCGATACGACCCACACAATGCCACGGCGGCAACCATAGCCACGCCTAGGGGCGAGGAGCATCACCAGGACACACGACAGCAGCAGCGGCGTCAGCACCAACACCACTCAAACCCTAGGGTTCGGAACAGAATCGATCTGACCACAGGAGGGCTCCAGGTTCAAATTGAATTGTACAGGAGGGTAGAGCGGGGCCGACAACCTTGTCCTGCACCACGGTGACGGCCAGGGAGGTCCACGGTGGCATGAATCGCCGGCGGTGACACCGCTGACCACGGGGTCGGGGGAGGAGAAGAAGAGAGGTGAGCTCGAGAGAGAGACAGAGAGTATTGGGCTGGGTTGGGCCAAGACCCCTTTGGGGTGTTGTTTTGACTTTTCCCTACTGGGCCACAAGGGCCCAATAAACCCAAACAGTCAGCCCAAATCTTTTAGAGCCTGTATTAATAATTGGAAAAAGACCAAAATGCCCCTGAACTTAAATAAATTCTAGAAAATAAAATAAAATCCAAAAAATATAAATAAAATATTTTTGGATTCAGAATAATCAAACTATCCAAATAAATTAAGAAATAAAATTTTAGACATATAAATTTTATTAAGAATTTTGTAATATATCTATTACTTATGGAATTTTACAAAATTATTGAAAGAGGATAAAAATAAATAAAAATCACTTTTATTATATATTAATATTGTAGTATTTTAGAAAAAATACTAAACAAATATTTAATACAAATTTTTTGTACTTAATGATAATTCTTAAAGGAATTATTAAGTAAATAAAATGCAAATAAAAAGGAATTAAAATAAAAAATACATTATTCAATAAATATTAAAGAAATTAATATTTATTAAACCTTAATTATTAAAAAGGATTTTTCTATAATTTAAATAATGGGGGAGAATACTTATAAAGATAAATAATGCATTACATTACTTTTGCATAATCATTTTGCTTCTTTAAATATTGTCCTTACCGGGCAATAATGATGTTTTTGTAGACATAGAAGCTCAAGGTCCAGTGCAAGCATCAAACTTCACTACCTTGCAATCACAAGGCAAGTTCATCACTTGCTCATGTCCTTTGAAGAGTCTTTATCAAATTATTTGTGAATTGTGTGTTATCTTCTATATTAGAGAAAAAACAAAACATTATTTTCTCAAGATACTAAATCTTAGATATCATCCTAAGTGATGATATGATAGAGCAATAGAACTTAAGGTTCTAATTGCAATAATGAGGAACAATTAGGGATTAATAACCCATGACATCAGTGATTCTAGCGCCGTATATTACGCGTTAACCATGAGATTCGGAATGAGACAAAGAAGTCAGTTGTATCCTTTTCCTCTTGTATGGAGGCAAGACGACCTTAACGTGACATTGTGATTCCTTGTGCGGATCCAACATATGGGTGGGCACCCTTACGCCCCACACTTTTGGTGTCTAGATTATCTATGAATGGTGTTTAGGGATATATTATAGTCAAATGGTACTCGTTCGGGCATCACCAGGTCATAGAGTCTTTGGGAACTCATCAGGGTTTTAGCCTGCCCGAAAGGGGGCTTAATGAAGATGAGCCAGCCCCGAAGGATCGTGCAGACATATGAGGTCGCAGAGAGGGCAGTGATTGGCTTGGACCAACTACTGGGCCCCACACCATGGAATTGTGGATGGGAAAGTACGCCCGGTTGTGCAACAAGGAGTTGATCTCTTATGCGAAAAGTAACGCACCTCTGCAGAGTGTAAGAATTGTAACTTGTTACTCCCTGTTTCGGGAAGGAGCTACGAACTCGGCAGGAAAGGAACTCCATGAAAGTTCTGGTCAACCGGTGAAGGCTGATGGTCATAGTTTTTTATAATAAAATCAACCTTTAAAGAAAGATTTACGAAAATTGCATAGTGCCAAAGACTGATAGTCCGAGGTGGTAGATAGAGCATCAAACTTCCTACCTTGCATATAATGAATTTGCTGGGTAACGCTGTTACTCATCCTTTCCTTTGAATCCTTGCTTAGACTCTGAGAATCCCAAAGATACTCCAATGTATGCATTTGAGAGTCAAGAGGAGGTCTTCTATGAAGAGCCCAACCTGTATGGAGCCGTAGAAGGGGAGGACTACGACATCGTCTACGGAGGAGAGTTCCAAGAGTCCGAATAATTACTATAGTTCTAGTAGCCACTTGAGTCGAGCAACATGAACAATATATAGCAATAAGTTGTTGAGTTCAATTTGGAGTTTAAGTTTTAAATTTGAAACTTCGGCTGAAACACTTATATTTTGGTTTGTAAGTTGAATATTTTGGAAGTCTTGAACTTCCGGTATTGTAATAATAATAACGTGTGTATGTTTGTAATATAGACCCACAATGTTTCTGTTGTACCACTCTGAGGAATGTGATATTTACGGAACGGTGTTCTGTGGATGTCATGTCAACGACTATAGTGTACTACACATGCAGTGGTATGCTGGGTGACCGCAGATGGTATCAGATCAAATTTCTTTGACCTTAGGTTGGAAACCTAGCAAGGGTATTACCTGTAGGAGTGTGTAGCAACGATAAAGAATTCTCTAAAAGAAATATAATGGGTATTCAAATGAGAATATTCCGTTATATGTTTTAGTGCGATAATTCTTTGTTATGATGCAATATATTATTGGTTACTAATAAAAATTATTTTCTTGATATACAGAGCTGTGGCACCAAAGTTTCCAAAACAGACATTGGTAAGGAAAGAGGAGACTCTTGATGATTATCAAGGATCATTCATAGACCAACTTCGTCAACTTTTAAAGATTTTTAGTTGTCCAACTAAAATTCCAGTGAACACTATAACTTACTATGATGGCCGGATGTTATCCAAGTATCGTGTGAGTATCCAACTCCCTGAGGAGCTTGGATTATATCACGATCTACCTAGAGGTGAAGGTAGGAGTCATTTAGCAACATATCATGTTGCCGTTGTGGAGGCGGTAGCTAATATCTGGGAGCATAAAGCCAAGGAGTTAGAGGGTAGCACATTTTCTGTGATACCCCATGATTCTATAGACTCGGAGCCCGTACCGGATCATCTTACTTTGGTTAAGAAGCATCCTAAGTTAGCTTCCAAGTTTATGGATAGATACCGAACACTTGTTGCGTCTTTTTATAAGACACATCAAGTGATTGTTGAAGATAAAAATGACATGTTAGAGGATCTAACTGATCCGGAAAGGAGGAAGCAGTTAGCATTCCAGTTGGAGAAGGAAGCAAGTAGTAGTGCAACACCTATCTTTAAGGATATACCTATAGATTCTGAATCTTTTACACCATATCCTTATTCACCAAGTCCCAAACCTATACATGATCCTACTATGGATATGAGGTATGCAGTACCACAGGGTTCAGAGGATGGTTCTGATTCAGAACTTCCTATTGAGAATTCTGATGGTTGGAGAAGGGGATCATATGAAGGATCTCACGAACACCAGATATCCACACATGGTTCTGACAGAAGTGTTGGACAATCTAGCATGATGGGTACAAGAATTAACCCTAGTAACAGTAGTATAAATGCCATGTCGATAGATAATCGAGATGAAGAAGAAGATCTTGAGGAGAGAGTGTTTGAATCATCAACATCTTCTCAAACCTAAGGAATATACATTATTCGGTGTTTAACTATCTTAACCCAAAGGAGCACCTGGGGATCAGCAGGATCTATGTATCCTGTTGACAGCTCAAGGAATGAAGATCAGGAGATGCAGGCAGGAGATAATGTTGAATATGTTTCTGAAGACTTTTCAGCTGAGCCGGAGGGAGTCAATGCGCTCAGGTTGAGTAATGACTCAAGTCCTAACACTTCAGATACTGAGTATGTTCCTTCTGGAAGGCCACTTGTTCCATAAACTGTGCGACAAACGACATGTCATCACGGTTGGACATCAGGCATGTATGATGAGCGTAGTTACTACTAGAAGTAGGCAACTATTTAGAGGTATCAAGTACCGTGTATTGTACTCCAAGAAATAAGATAGTTGGATAAATAAGGTAGTGTTGTGATTATACCTATATGGTATATGTTGTATTGACTTTGTATTATTATGATATTATGTATAATATGTGAAATGCATATTTGGATTTTTTTGGATCTTCATTGTGTGACTAGTTCTGTCCGTAAAGTCGAGCTCAGAACACATGTGCATGATGTAATTATGAGTATTCGCTTTATGTTACAGGACTAGAGGGTCATGGATACGGGTGTAGAAACCAAAGATGAACAGCGGCGGATGGAACGTGAGGCCAAGGAGAAGGCCGATGCAGATGCAGCAATTCAAGGAGCATTACCACCACCACAACCACCACCACCAATGAGGCCGTTAATGGAGCAGAACTTTATACAGTGTATGCAAATGATGCAAGAGACCCAGAACAAGTTCATGGAGGAGTTGCTGGGACGAGTGTCGTGGTATTACCGACGAGTATGCCATGGAGGGGTCCTCATAGTGCGTGTTTAGAGACGTGGGGTAAGGCGGACGGTTGACGGGTACGAGGTAACACAGCTTACCCAGGTTCAGATCCCACAACGGTGGCGGAATCCTACTCCTGCTATAAATCACTATAAGGGCAATACGAGGAGTTACAGAGATAGGTTCGCTGTGCGAGGTTGTCTGAAGTTGTCTATGAACGTCTGAGATTGTGCCCTAAAGGATCCCATAGACCCGACTTATATAGTCGCCAGGTCCTAGGGTTACAGGGAAAAGTCCTAGCCGGACAGGTTACAGAGTCCTACACCGTCTATTACTAGTCTTGTGTATCTTGCACTCCAAGGCTCCGGGTATGTCGGTGACTCCAACCGTAGCCTTCCTTTATCTGGCATGGGCCTCTCTTCTGGATCCATCTAACTGGGCCGCCCAGCAGGCCATGGGCCATGCTACCAACTGTGGGCCACCCGGGTTATCCGGATAGGAGACATGCTATGAGGATACCCATATAGCATATCCCCAACAGTAGCCCCCGGAGAACTCCTAGATCTTGCGTCGTCTTGCCTCTTCGTGTGGAATGCTCCGTCTAGATGGATGTTGGCAAATCGTCAAGCAATATCTTGTAGTCCTCCCAAAGAACCCTGCAAGGTTTTCTCCGTCTTCAACTTGTAAGTCGGAGAAATGCTGAATCTTCCATCGTACTCTTTCGTAGCCGGACTGGATCCGTCCATGCCGGAATCTTCTGATGTGACGACTCATCTGCCTATGTCAGCTAGGGCGACGTAGTCTTAGGTCAGCTGTCGTGGGAATGACCACGGCAGATGCTGCAATCGGCAGCGAGTAGTAGAACATGGGGCAAGGGCGGCCAGCCATCTGCGGTGTGAGATGAGGGCGGAGACACAGGGTTTTACCCAGGTTTGGCCCCCGGAGGGTAAAGACCTACTCCTGCTAGATTGTATTATGATGAGAGTACAATGGGGCAAGCTCGGCAGCTAGGCAGCGAGTCGCTTGGGTGGATGATGGAACGTATCTTCTACACGCCCTCTATGGAGGTTTATATAGACTCACCACCCTAGGGTTTACAGATCTCAACCGAATTAGTTAAGGTTTCGGCAATCGTTTAACCTAATCCGACTAGGCCTACCTAATATCCTGGGCCTTCAACTTCCAGTTGCTTGAATCTACGCCAGGTCTTGATCCAGTCGCGTCCTGCAGGCCCACTCGCCAGTTCCTGGGCCGGTCGGAAACGCCCTGCTGGGTATACCCCGGTAGGCATATCCCCATCAGTAGTCCCCGAGGCCGTCGTTGATTGGTTGCAGGTGTTCGTTAGCAGTCGGAGTATACGGGTCCAAGGCGGACGCCCAGTCGAATCGGCGGCGGACTCCTGAATAAAGGAAAAACCAGTTATTCTAGTCGCAATGATAGCGGTTAGTTAGGTCGCAGCTCGGCGAACGGGTCGGCAAATGTTCAGTCACTATTGTAGTGATCGGGTCGGCGAGTCGAATGGATGAAGTTGGACCGTCAGATGAGGTCAAACTAGCCGTTGGGGTAATCCAACGGTAACTTTGGCGTAATCACCGCGCAGTAACGGCTCCCGAAATTGGCGGGTAGCAACCACTATATAAGGGAAATGGCAGGCAATCGGGAAAACACTTCTTCGTCCTTCCTCCGATTTCGCCCATCTCCATTTTTCCCCCGCATCGCGATCCAATCGATCCAGAAAACCTCGACCTCCGCGAACCTTTCAGCCAATGGCCCCCTCCACCGAACCATGGGGCAGGTCCAAGTGCACCAGGGCGCTACTGGCATCCTTCGAGGAAGCCGGGATCCTGCGCGCCGGTAGGTGGCGCATCCCCGCGGCCGGAGAGGTGACTCCGGACCCGCGCGAGGGAAAATTTATTTGCTTCACCAGCTACCTGGAGCGGGGGCTGGGGTTTCCCATGTCTCTCTTCTTCCGGCGCTTCTGCGCCTTCTACGGAATCCAGCTGTCGGACCTAGGCCCGCACAGCATTGAGCAGCTCGCCATTTTCGTGGTGTTCTGCGAGTGCTACCTGGGCTGCAGGCCCTACTTCCCCCTGTGGCAAGATCTGTTCCACAGGAGGAACAGTCGCGAAGAATCAGGCGGCCCAATGTTGGCTGCGGGTTGCCTGACGTTTTAGTTGAAGTTGAAGGCCTCCTTCTTGGACCTGATGTTACCTGCCAAGGCGGCAAGCGAGTGGAAGAAGTCCTGGTTCTACGTCACCGAGGCTACTCCAGACGGCGAGGTAGCGATCCCAAGGTACTCCGCCGACCGGCCCGAACCGCGCCGACTCCAGGTCGGCAAGCTCCCACTAGACCAGCGGATGGTCGTGGACGAGATGCTTCAAACCATCCGCGGCCTGAAGAAGAAGGGCCTCCAAACCATCAACTTGTACAACTGCTGGCTCGGGCGGCGACTCGTTCCCTTGGCCCGCCGCAATCATTACATGTATGAGTACACGGGCAGGGAAGACTCGACAAAATCCTGCCTCGCCGAGTGGAAACTCGAAGACTACGTCCTGGAATTGAAGAAGATCACCCAGGCAGCATATCTGGATGCGAAGGCTGGGGTCGCCCCTACACCGCGAAGCATCCAGCTCCGACGGTAAGTCGCTGTTTTCACTACCATTCACAGTCGCAGTTGATGCTTTCGCGGTTATATTGATATTGTCTCGTGCCTGCTGCAGTTATTCCAAGTGGTGGAAGGGTGGCTCCCACCCGCGGACGACGAGAACTCGAGCTCGTCCGTCCAGGATGGGGGCGAGTCGCCTCCTGCCAAGGGCGGCGTCGGGAGCGACGCGAGTGATGACGACGACGCCGACGATGACGAGCCCAGGGAAGACACCGCCCCGATGGTTCGGAAAAGTCGCGAGCAACATCAGCGCGAGCTCGAGGCGAGTAGAAGCCTCGAACGTCATGACGACGACGACGAGCTTCCCGAGCACACCTCGCATCGTGAGGCTACACCATCAAAAAAGAAGAAGAAGAAGGAAGTGAAGGCTCCACAAAAGATAAAGACGAAGCCGGTGAAACAGGCATCTCTGCCTCGTTCGGCGAGTAGTTTAGACGCCACCAGCTTGGCCAAGGATGAAGCGCCGCAGACGACAGCAGCACCGGATGCCGCTGCCGCCCTGGATGAGGTACCTCTGGCCTCGCTTCCGCCCCTATTCGTCCCGGTCTCTGGGTTGAGGGCTGCTCCAGCCGCAGCAGCTTCACCTCCCAGGAGAGCTCCTGCCGACGTCGTCTCGGAGGCTCCTGTCACAGCCTCGTCGTCGAAGAGGCCTTCCGTGTCTTGGGCACATGATGTTTTGGAAATGGGCCTCAGTCGGAAACTGGGCCCCGAACTAGAGAAGCCGGCCAGTATCCGCACGGGTCTGCGGTTCATACCAGTCGCCAAGTAAGTTTTGTCCATCTGCTTGTCTTTCGTTGTACTCGGACAATTTTGCTCATATCGTTGTTTCACAGGACTTGAGTTAAGAAGATCGGCCACCCTTCCGTGGCCAAGGTTCCACCAGTCGTCGCCGGAGAGGACCCCTCACGAAAGAGGAAAGCTGACGAGGTCGCTGCCCTCGCAGACAGTGTTAAGAAGGCCAAGGGCGACGATGTCGTCACAGTCTCTAATGACACGACGGTTGCTCCGAGTGATCCTCCGACTGCGACAGAGGTGGCCGTGAAGACCAAGGGGGATGTTTCCTCGCCTGGAATGGCCGAGCCGGCTCCTAGTGGCGCTGGAGCATCCGCCGCGACCTTCCCCCGCTTTATGGCCAAAGCGGCTACAGCGAGTGGTGTAGCGCCATCGAGCCGCACGCCTGGGGTCGCCGAAACGGAGGTCGAGCAGCTTCGCGGACACACTACGGCTCTTCTTGCATCTGTGGACGCGCTACAGCTCCATGGCATGCTGGGCATAGCCATCCAGGTATATCCAGTCCCCGAGGATCGGGCCACTGAATTTCAGTGGTCAGATTCTTTTGGTGTTCGTTTTGTTTTTTTATTTGTAGCATCCAGTCCCTGATTGCCTAGTCGCTGAATTTTAGCGGTTGGGCACTTAGGATTTTTGATCTCCAGTCCCCAAGTGTCCAGTCACTGAATTTTAGCGGTTGGGCACTTAGGATTTTTGATCTCCAGTCGTCGAGTGTCTAGTCGCTGAATTTCAGCGGGTGGGCACTTAGGATTTTTGATCTCCAGTCCCCGAGTGTCCAGTCACTGAATTTCAGCGGGTGGGCACTTAGGATTACATTATTGTTAACTGTTTGATTTGTACGCAGGGCTTGCAGCGTGAGTCGGCCAACCGGCTTGCTGCGAAGTGTCGCGCGGAGAAGGAACTTGTTGCCGTCCAAGAAACGAACAAGGGACTCCAGGCGATCGCTGCAAAGGCAGAGGAGGTCCGCCAGGGCCTTGCCCTGGCGAGTGAACCGGCGGCGGCTCAGTCTACGTTGAGTACGGCTGAGAAACGGATCGCTGATCTAGAGCGCGAGCTCAAGGAAGCGAAAGCGGAGGCGAGCGCGGCGGATGGGCGAGCAAAAGCTGATGTTACGGCTGTCGATGAAGAGCGAAAGTTCTCTCACGCCCTCGTTATTGGGCTGCAGAACGACTTCTCCTCGCTTCAAAGCTTCATCACGGGCCTCTGCCGTCCTTTAATTGGTAGACTTCCTACCTCTGCCTGTATTAGATGCATTATGTAATCTTTGTTGTACTCACTGCCGCCCTCTTCCCACAGGTCGGATTATCGACAGCTCAGAGGAGGCGCAGTCGTACGACGCGCGGCAGTGTGTGACCACTCTGGTCGACTCGGCCACGTTATCCGCGGCTTGCATTCTGGCGTATCTTCAGGAGATGTCGCCTACAGAAGTGATTCCAAGCGACCTCGTCGAAGTATGGCGGTATCTGGAGAAGGCGCCGTCATTCGTCTAGTTCATGACGCGGTCGGCGTTCCGGCGCGGGGCGGCAACGGCGCTTAGCCTTGGGCTTGCCCACTTCCCGAAGGACTTCGACCTTGATGATGTGACGAGTGGTTACCCCTCGTCGACGGGCTCGGTGGAGATCGCCGAGGTGCTGAAGCTGATGGACCGGGCCGTGGTATACTCCGATCGCGTCTGGGCGATGGGCAACCTCCTCCCTTATCAGGAGACGACTGTCGCGCCCAACGATCCCGAGCCGGCGCATCGGGACTTCAAGGTCGAGCAGCCTTTTCGTGCGGCGATGGCGGGTGAGTTGACGATGTACCCGTCGAACCCGTACACGCCCTTCATTCGCAATCGCAGGGATGGCGGTGAGTCGACGTCGAAGCCTGCGGAATAGAAACATTGTGCCCTGGGGCGTTAGTAGCAATTGGCCATTGGGCTTGACTTGTATTTTGGAACGACTTTGTTCTGCTGTAATGGAATCTCGTGTTATTTTTTGAATTGTCTTGCGATTTTGATTGCTGATTGGACGAGTCCCCGAGCGCGTCCGCCCTTTTTATGGGGTTTACCTCGTTTCGTTATGTGTTTGTGGTTTTGAATGTTTTGTCAGTTGTTTTGTTATTGAGGTCGACTCGCCCTAGCTTGGAAAGCCAGTCGCAGGGCGACTCCCATGAGTGCTCTTTACTTGACCGTTTTCCCTTCCGCGAACGAGGTCGGGTGGCCGAGTCCCCGAGCGTGGTAGTTGGTGGTTCTAGTCGCGGCTCTAGGGTGGGTGAGGACTGAGCGCGTTAGAGTTAGCGCATCACTCCTACCTGATCCGTAGGGTCAGTCGCATGGCGAGTCTTGGGCACGCTCTCATACTTGGCATTTTTCCCTAGTCGCTCGTGCTAAACTGGTCGCTAGTCCCCGAGCATGGTACTTGGATGTTCGAGTCGCTGTATCGAGGATGCGGAGGGTCATGGTCGCTATGAGGAGCGAAGGCAGTTGTCTTGGCTCGTTAAGCCAGTCGAGCTAGGCGACTCCAATGGGGCTCCGGGTAGGCGTTTTTCGTGGACGTTACGAGTCCTGGGGTAAACCAGTGCCCTCGTAACGCACTACTTGGCCGTGCCGGTCGCTGTACCAGAGGTTGACTTCTGCAGTTAGCTTAACGCTGTTATTACGAGTGCGAGTGGCACGAGACACGGAGAGTAGACGCAATTTGCGGTGGCCAATATGTTTTATTTCATAGCGGGTGGAGGGTACATGTATGGAGTTCTAAGAGTAGAACTTCCGTAGGAGGTTTACATTCCACGGTCGCTTGACGTCGAGTTTCCCGTCTCCGCGGACGTTGGTGAGGTAGTAGGCGTCATTGCCGAGTACTCGCCCGATGGCGAATGGTCCCTCCCACGGGGGGGGGGGGAGAGCTTGTGCATGCCCTTCTTGTCCTGGATGAGGCGTAGCACCAGGTCGCCTTCCTGGAAAGTGCGAGTACTCACTCGCCGGCTATGGTAGCGGCGGAGTCCTTGCTGGTAGATGGCAATTCGGGAGCGAGCTAGGTCGCGTGCCTCGTCGAGTTGATCGACTCCATCCTGGCGTGCGAGTTCGTTTGCGGCCTCCGTGTAGTGGACGACCCTTGGCGAGTCGTGCTCTAGGTCGGTGGGCATGACTGCCTCGGCGCCATACACCATGAAGAAGGGTGTGAATCCTGTCGACCTGTTGACAGAGGTGCGGATGCCTCAGATGACGGAGGGCAGCTCCTCGACCCAACACCCAGCGGTGCGCTCGAGTGGTACTTGGAGCCGTGGCTTCAGGCCATGGAGGATGCTCTGGTTGGCCCGTTCCGCCTGGCCGTTGGACTCCGGGTGAGCGACCAAGGCGAGGTCGAGTCAGATGTGATGTTCTTCGCAGAACTCGGCCATGGCTCCTTTGGCGAAGTTGGTGCCGTTGTCCATGATGATGCTGTTTGGGAACCCGTAGCGATATATGACCTCGCGTAGGAACTTTGTGGCGGTCTTCCCGTCGCATTTCTGGACTGGCTTGGCCTCCACCCACTTTGTGAATTTGTCGACCACGACCAGGAGGTGAGTGAAGCCGGAGGGGGCCTTTTTGAAAGGGCCTACCATGTCCATACCCCACACGGCGAACGGCCAGGTGATGGGGATTGTCTTGAGCGCCAAGCTCGGCACGTGGGTCTGGTTGGCGTACTTCTGGCACTCGGCGCACCGCTGGACAATGTCGATAGCGTCTGCGTGTGCGGTGGGCCAGTAAAAACCGTGTCGCATAGCCTTTGCGACTAGAGAGCGGGCGCTGACGTGGTGGCCGCAGTCGCCGGAGTGGATATCGTGGAGGATTTTGCGTCCTTCAGCGGGTTGGACGCAGCGTTGGAACACGCCGGTCACGCTGCGCTTGTGGAGCTCGCCGTCGATGATGAGGAAGGATTTGCAGCGGCGCGCTATCATCCAGGCGTCTGTTTTGTCTGCTGGCAAGGTGCCTCCCTCCAGGTAGGCGATGTACGGCGATGAGTGTGACCAGGGCTGCCTCTGGTTGCAGCGGGACTCCGATGTCGATCTCCCTTGGGGGAGAGACGGAGGGCTTGGTGATGGTGTTGAGGAAGACGCCGACGGGTGGCGCGAGTCGAGCCGAGCCGATGCGAGAGAGGGCGTCGGCCTCCTCGTTTTTCCACCTGTCGATCCACTTGACGGAATAGCCTGCGAAGTGTTCGCCCAGCTTGTCCACTGCTTGGTGGTATGCCACCATGGTGGGGGAGACGGCATCGCAGGTGCCGGCGACTTGCCCAGCGACGAGGTCGGAGTCTCCGTAGCAGCGTAGGTGGTTGACATTCATCTCCTTGGCGGCTCGCATGCCGTGGAGTAGTGCCTCGTACTCGGCCATGTTGTTGGTGCAGGGGGTGAAGTCGAGGCAGAGGACGTAGCGTAGCTTGTCGCCCTTCGGAGAGGTTAGCACGATCCCTGCTCCTGCACCCTCCGCATTCTTGGAGCCGTCAAAGTGTAAACTCCAGTAGTGGAGGTATGGCAGCTTTTCTAGCTGCTGGGCCTCCTCCCAATCGGTGATGAAGTCCACGAGAGCCTGCGACTTGATCGCTGTGCGCGGCTCGTACTTGATGTTGTGGACGCCGATTTCGACGGCCCACTTGGCGACTCTCCCAGTCGCCTCGCGGTTGCGGATGATGTCCTGCAACGGTGCTGAGGAGACGACCGTTATCGGGTGCTCTTGGAAGTAGTGTGGCAGTCACCGCTGTGCTCTGAAGACCGCGTATACCAGTTTCTGGTATTACGGGTATCGCTGGCGTGACTCGGTGAGGACCTCGCTGATATAGTACACTGGCCGCTGCACTGGGCGCTCCTTTCCTTGCTCTGGTCGCTCGACGACCATGACGGCGCTGACGACGCGCTCGGAAGCCGCGACGTAGACCAGCATGGGTTCCTTGTCGACGGGGGCGGCGAGTAGCACCTTCTTGAGGTCGCGGAGCGCATCGTCCGCCTCCTTGTCCCACTGGAAGGTGGGGTTTTTGCGCATCAGGCGGTATAGGGGCATCGCCTTTTTGCCCAATCGAGGGATGAAGCGACTGAGAGCCGCGACTCGCCCGGCCAGCTTCTGGACGTCGCGCAGGCACTCGGGTTTGCCGAGCCGAGCGATCGTGTCGATCTTGGTGGGATTCGCCTCGATCCCGCGCTTGGAAACGACGTATCCCAGTAGCTGCCCTGCTGGTACATCGAAGGTGCATTTGCCTGGGTTTAGCTTTATCTTGTATTTCCGCAGGTTGGCGAATGTCTCCGCCAGGTCGACGAGTAGGTCGCCCTGGCGGGCGGACTTTACTACCACGTCGTCGATGTAGACGTGGATATTGCGGCCAATTTGGCTCGCAAGGCACTCCTGCATACACCACTGGTAGGTCGCCCCAGCGTTCTTGAGGCCGAAGGTCATGGCGGTGTAGCAGAAGGCTCCGAATGGCGTGATGAACGCCGTCTTCTCTTCGTCCTCAATGGCCATTTTGATCTGGTTGTACCCAAAGTAGGCGTCGAGGAAGCATAGTGACTCCGAGCCCGCGGTGGAATCGATTATTTGGTCGATCCGTGGGAGGACGAATTGTTCCTTCGGGCAGGCGCTGTTTAAGTTTGTGTAGTTGATAGACATCCTCCAGGTCCCATTTTTCTTCTCGACTAGGACTGGGTTTGCCAGCCACTTGGAGTATTTGATTGGCCGGATGAAGCCTGCAGCGAGTAGACGCTGCACCTCCTCAGCGATGGCTCGGCGGCGCTCTTCATTGAAGGGCCGCAGCGACTGCTTGACAGGTCACACTTTTGGGTCGGCGTTGAGTTTGTGCTCAGCGAGTTCCCTAGGGACACCAGGCATGTCAGAGGGCTTCCGTGCGAAGATGTCCCTGTTCTCACGGAGGAACTCGATGAGCGCGCCTTCATATGCTGGGCTCATGCCCGTCCCGATTGTTACCGTCTGGCTGGAGTCGCCTGGGACCAGCTCGATGGTGCGGGTATGCGTCGTTGCCTCGAAGGCTGAGGTGTTGTCGCCCTCCGAGTTGGGCTTCTTGAGTATAGTGGGGTCATCGTTGTTGACCCCGCTCGCATATTTGGCGAGCTCGTCGGCGTGGTTGGCCTCTGCTGCGATGACGGCGTCGGCGAGTTCGGCTCCTTTGGCCTTGCACTCGGCGTCCATGTCGGGGTCGCCGTGGATGGTGATGACGCCACGCGGTCCGGGGAGCTTCATCGCGTTGTACGCGTAGTGGGGCACCACCATGAACTTGGCAAACGCTTGGCGCCCTAGGACGCAGTGGTAGGGGCTGTCGAAGGGCACCAGCTCGAAGACGATCCTCTCGGTGCGGAAGTTTGCCGGTGTGCCAAAGGTGACTGGCAGCGTGACCTTGCCGATCGGGTACGCCTTCCGACCGGGGACGATGTCGTGGAACATGGTGTAGGTCGTTTCGACCATCGACTGCGGGAGCCGCAGTCGCCTGAAGGTGTCCAGGTACAGGATGTTGATGGAGCTGCCACCGTCCATCAATGTCTTGGGGAGCCAGTAGTCTCCCACCTTGGGCTTGACTACCAGGGCGACTCGGCCTGGGTACTCGATGCGTGGCGAGTGGTCCTGGCGGCGCCAGGTGATGGGTTGCTCCGACCAGTTGAGGAACTAGGGAACATCCACCTGGGCCACCGCGTTGACGGCAACGGCGCGGGCGATGACCTTTTTCTCGCGCTTCGTGTTGAAGCCTATGAAGGTGTGGAGTGAGCCAGCCACGCTTCCGAATTTGCCACCGTTTGGCGGGTTGTTGTCGGGGTCTTCCCGCGCTCGCCGTGCCTTCTCGATCTCCTTGAGAGAGTGGCAGTCGGCGGTCGTGTGCGTGGCGGGCTTTCCTTCCCTGCTGTGAAATGCACAAGGTTGGTTAAGGAGAGTCGCGGGGTCGAACCTTGGTTTCGCCTTGTAGTTGCCGCCGTCGCGGCGTTGCCCCCCGTCGCGGCGGAAGCTCTTGGGCTCACGCTGCGCGTGCCCAGCGTTGGTGACGAAGTCGACTCGCCCGTCACTGCGGCGCTTGCTGGTGAGGCGAGTGTTGTTGTAGCGTAGATCGGATCGTCGTCTATTGTCGTTGCCGCTCATGCGGCGTTGTCCTCCTGACTCGTCGTCGGTTTCTTGGTTTGGTTCTTCCTCCGCGTATCTTTTGGCGATCTCAAGGAGGTCCGGTATGTTGTTGAGTGTGCGGTATGCTCGTTTGAGCTTGGCAACCAGGGGCTCGTAGCGGCACGAGGTCTTGAAGCAGTGGATTGCGGTGTCTGGGTGGATACCGACTGCGTGTACCACAGTTCTTCCCATCGTTGGACCCATCTGCGGGTCGACTCGCGGGGTCCCTAGACGCATCGTTCCAGGTCCTCGATGGTGGTGGCGCGGGTGTATGAACCCTCGAAGTGCCTGACGAAGGCGTCACGCATCTCTTCCCAGGAGTCGATGCTGTCCGCGGGGAGAGTGTTGATCCACTGCCTGCACGCCCCCTCCATCATCAGGGGGAGGTAGAGGGCGGCGAGTAGATCGGTGTGGCCGGCGATCCCTATTGCCATGAGGTAAGTGTTCAGCCACACGGAGGGATCATACGCGGGGTCGTACTTCTCTATTTCCTTCGGTGCTTTGAAGTTCGCCGGGTATCTTTCGCCTCAGATCATTGGTCCGAAGCACCAGGGCCCGAGTCGACTTAGCGACCCACTAGGCTCGCCGTAGCGGCGGTTGGTTAGGGTATGTCGCAGGTCGTTGGGCTGGCGTGCGCGCCAGCTCTGGTTGTTGATGATGTGGGTGCGGGCGTCGACGGGCTGACCGTTGGCGGCGACGAAGTTGGTCGCCGGCCTGGGGTCGTTGGTAGAGAGTGCCGCATTCGCGGGTCGGTGTTGGAGCTGCAGTGGTTCGGGTGGCGGGCAGTTGAGGGTGTTTGCCGTCAATGGACGACCGCTTGAGGCCGCTCTGCTGCCCGATGAACGCGAGTACATCCGACCCTGTGAGTCGACGCCTGCGTTTTGTTGCTCGACCGCCTTTGCGAGCAAGGCTTTGACGTACTGGATCTGTAGGGCGCCGTCACCGGTGGCCGTGATGTTGTCGGCCGCTGCTCGGCCCACCACGAGGTTGTCCATCGGGGTGGATAACAGTGGTAGGCCGTTCACGTCTCGCTCCCGTGAGGAGACCACGATCCGCGGCTGGTCCCTGGGAGGTGCGCGGTTGAGTGGAGGTGGGGCGCCATTCGCCGTCGGCCCTGGTGGGGGCCGGGCGCTTCCTCCTGGTGGCGCGTTCTCGCAGATCGCGCGCTCGACCACGCGGGCCGGGTCGTTCTCGTCGTCAAAGTTCAGGGCGCGCCCCTAGACGGTGGGGTCCAAGTGCGACCTGATTCGTTGCTGGTGGTAGCGCGACAGCTCCTGCGCCGTCACCTGCTCGAGGCGAAATTTTTCGCGCTCGGCTTGCTCCTTGCAGACTGCTTCCGCCAGCTTCAGGCGGAGTTCCTCGACCTCCGTTGCCGTCGTGTTGGGAGGGATCGGGGTGGAGAAGGGATCCTCCGGTGGGTCGGCACCAGTCGCCATGTAGGTCGCGGTATGGCGACCGGTCCCGTCGCGGAGATCGGCGGAGTTTTCCGACCAGGAGTCAAAGTCGAAGATCCCAAGGATGGAGGGATCCTCGAAGTCTCCAACGTTGGAGACCTGGGTGATGGAGCCCGCGGGCAAATCCGTGATGATGGATCCGGCGAGTGGCGCCGGGGTCACCGAGTCGGCGTCGTCGTTGAGGGCCGCGTCTTTCGCGGCTGCGGTGGTTTCAGCCACATCACTGTGGGATGAGTCGTACTCGGAGGCGAGGCGGTGGATCGTGCGGACCTGACTCTCGGAGAGCCGATCGCGTGGCGGCGACTCGCGGATGCGAGCCGAGTCCTCCGAGACGATGACGTCGGTGAGGCCGACGAAGAGACTGATCGTGCCAACCGGCAGGATCATGCTGTGCGTGACGGGTCGCGCCGCCGGGACATAGCTGCTCGGAAAGATTTGGAGCATCTCGCCGATCGCTATCATGCGGCCGGTGGTGATCGACTCGTTGATGGGTAGATTGCATCTCGCCGCAGAACACCGGCCAGACCGGCCAGGCCCCACGGTGGGCGCCACTGTCGTGGGAATGACCACGGCAGATGCTGCAATCGGCAGCGAGTAGTAGAACATGGGGCAAGGGCAGCCAGCCATCTGCGGTGCGAGATGAGGGCGGAGACATAGGGTTTTACCCAGGTTCGCCCCCCGGAGGGTAAAGACCTACTCCTGCTAGATTGTATTATGATGAGAGTACAATGGGGCGAGCTCGGCAGCTAGGCAGTGAGTCGCTTGGGTGGATGATGGAACGTATCTTCTACATGCCCTCTAGGGAATTTTATATAGACTCACCCCCTAGGGTTTACAGATCTCAACCGAATTAGTTAAGGTTTTGGAAATCGTTTAACCTAATCCGACTGGGCCTATCTACTCTCCTAGGCCTTCAGCTTCCAGTCGCTTGAATCTACGCCAGGTCTTGATCCAGTCGCCGTCCTGCAGGCCCACTCGCCAATTCCTGGGCCGGTCGGAAACGCCCTGCTGGTATACCCCGGTAGGCATATCCCCATCATCAGCGACCCCTCGTAACTCACACATGAAGAGAACGCAATCATGTCCGATTTTCCCGCGCGAGCGATATGAACTGTTGGCGGCGATGGTTGGAGACGTGGCGAAATTTCCGCGCACGTTCGCGAACACGTCGTCTACGCGGCAACCGTCCGATCAAGCTGCATGAATCTTGACGCTGGAGATGATAAATAGTAACCGTGGTGGAATTTCTACATTTTACCTCATTCTCTCCTCGCATCGTCTTCTTCCTCTACCGCGTGCCTCCTCGAGCTCTCCGCGCAAAACTCGCGAAAAACCCTAGCCTCAATCCGCACCAGTCATCTCCATACTCACTCCATGGGTAGCAGCAGCACTTCCCCTTCCATGGCAGCGTCGAGCGAAGCCGTGGCGAAGCCGGCGATCTTGGTCATCGTGCCCCCAGAGGGCTTGGTCATCCTCGTCACGCCGGTGATCGAATCCACCCGCGGCGACCATAATCTAGCGGCGCTAGAGCCGTTGGAGGAGGAGCTTGACTCGCACAAGGGCGACTGGCGCGGCTCAGATATCATAGACCGTGATATCCAAGAGCTGATCGCCGAGGGCTACCTTCCTGCGACGGAGGGGCTCGCCTGGCGGGCGGCGCCGGCCGGCGAGGTGACACCTTCTCCCCAAGCTGGAGAAAAAGTGTACCTCAAAGCCCAACTGGTACGCGGCGTCTCCCTGCCCATCTCCAACATCTTCCTCTCCGTCTTAAATCATTATAGAGTCCATCCCCAGAACCTTTCTCCCAACAGTATTTTAGCGCTTAGCAACTACGCGGCGCTCTGCGAGGGTTACTTAGGGATAAAGGCTAGGTTAGACCTCTTCGTGTACTTCTTCACCGTCAAACGTGAAGCCGGAGCCAGTAAGGAAGAACTTAGGAATTCGGCACCATAAGCTTCAAGATCCGTCCTGGCTGGCGGTTCCCCGACATCATCGGTCACGAGTCCTGCAAAAATTGGCAGCTTACTTACTTCTACGGCCCAGATATCCCTCTGGCCGGTCGACAACTAACGTACCCGGACTTCGTTGACGGAGCCGCCGCTGAAGCCTTGTCATGGAGATCCCAGGCCTCCCTTCCCTCCGGCCTCGATGCTTCCCACGCCATAAGGCGGATAGAATGGTTCGTAGAGACAGGTTTGACCGGCTTGGACCTAGCCATGTGCTGGTTCATCAGGCGAATCCAACCTCTACAGCACCGCGTAAATCTCATGCACGAGTGTACCAGCGATAGAAGGGATAGCCTCCGCATCTCCATGGACAACTTCTCGAGTGACTTAGTCAAGATCCACCTTAAGGACATCGTCAAGGTGAAGGACAAGAAGCGTGGCTTCACCATCACCTACGACATGTTCGTAGACGGCAAGTGCCCAAAGGTAGTTATTTATTTTCCGTGTATGACATATACTCTAGTTCTTCCGTCTAGCAAATGTCATCTCATCTAACACGGTGGTTCTTCACCCTTAACAGCTTAGCGACATAGATGAGGACATCATGGCTCCTCAAATCTATGATCCAAAGATGAAGGAAGTCATCGTTGTGTCCGACGATGATGCTCCGTTGGCACGAAAGCGGAAGAGCTCCACCTCTGACGCTGCTGACGGAGGCAAGAAGAAGAAGACGGAGGGTGGAGCCTCCAAGAAGACTACCGCCACCCTGAAGGTGGAGGAGTGAGTCTATCTGACTTCCAGAATGCAAGGCTGTTACCTTTTGCATCAGCTCCTAAACCAATGGATGCAAAAGATTGGCTAGCAGATACAGAAAGAAAGCTGAATACTGTAGGTTGCAATGATGAGGAGAAATTGAGGTATGCAACTCATCTTATAACTGGACCTGCAGCATCATGGTGGGAGAATCAGTTGGCCATGCAACAACTAGGAAGGGAGTACACCTGGGAGGAGTTTAAATAGAGATTCCGTGAATATCATGTTCCGGAGAGTGTTATGGAGTTGAAGCGGAGAGAAATTGAAGAGCTGCAGCAGGGATATACTAGTGTTATGAAGTATATCCGGGAGTTTAGTCAACTGTCTTGTTATGATGAGGAAGAAGTTAATACGGAGGAAAATAGGAAGAAGCGTTTCCCGCGTGGATTAAATCCATTTGTGAGGATGCAGTTGAGGTTGGGTAATAAGCAAACTTATCAGCAGTTGCTAGATGCAGCTATTACCTTCGAAGATGACTACAAGAATGTCGAAGAGGATAAAAGGAAGAGAGCTAAGAAGGAAACCAAGAGGATACAAGCAAGCAAGCCCAAGCCCAATCTGGAATTCAAACCAAGGAATAGGCCCTATAACAACGACAATTCCAATCGGAGTGCATATCCAAACGTAAAGAATATTATATGCCACAATTGCAAACTCCCAGGGCATATGAGCAGGGATTGCCCGAAACCAGTAATTGTATGCCATGCTTATGGTTAGAGAGGTCACATAAAACCTAATTGTCCAAGAAAACCACAAGGAGGTTGGCCGGTTCGAGATGGAAGGCAAGCCAGTGGAGGAAATGGGCAGCCCAATAACGAAGGAAATATTGGCAAGAACAACAATGGCAAGAGGAACAGACCTACCGGGAAGCTGAACTATGCAACCCTCGAGGAGGTGGATAATTCGGAGCATGCAGTGATAGGTACGCTCAATATCCTTACCAATCCCGGTAAAGTTCTATTTGATACTGGTGCAACTACTTCATTCATTTCTGAAGAATTCTGTGATAACTTCGGGATTACAAGGGCAACGTTAGAAAACCCTATGACCGTAGTTACGATAGGGGGAAATGTGATTGTACGCCACATTAAACAAGATCAGGTTATCTCGATCTGTGGTTGTACATACTTTGCAGACCTTTATATGATTCTTTTGAAGGGAATTGCAGTAGTGCTGGGGATGGACTGTATGATGGAACATGGAGCTCGGATGAATTGTGAGGAGAAAACCGTCTCAATCAAAACTCCAAGTGGAGCAAGGATAGTTTACCAAGCAGATAAGCACAGTCATATCATGGTGGATCTGCAGTTGAACTCGATGAAAGAGGTCAAATTGGAAGATATTCCTATAGTAAATGAATTTCAAGATGTTTTTCCAGCAGAGCTACCGGGAATGCCACCAAATCGGGAGATAGAGTTCACTATTGATCTAATTCCCGGTACGACACCAATAGATCAAGCACCATATAAGATGGGACCAAAAGAATTAAAAGAACTCAAAGAGCAAACTGATGAGTTATCCAGAAAAGGATTTATTCATGAAAGTGTATCTCCATGGGGAACACCAGTAATATTTGTGGATAAGAGAGATGGTGGAAGAGGATGTGTGGAGATTATAGAAATCTGAACAACGTTACTATCAAGAATAAGTATCCTTTACCAAGGATTCAAGATTTGTTTGATCAAGTGAAAGGAGCCGGAGTATTTTCAAAGATCGACCTAAGATCTGGGTACCATCAAATAAAAATCAAGCCTGAGGATGTTCCCAAGACAACATTTGTCTCAAGATATGGACACCATGAGTACCTGGTAGTACCATTTGGTTTGACCAATGCACAAACAATATTCATGAATCTGATGAACAAAATCTTCATGCCATATTTGGATAAGTTTGTCATAGTATTTATTGATGATATTCTGATATATTCCAAGGATAAGGAAGAGCATGCTGATCATTTGAGAATAGCATTGCAGACTCTGGGAACATAAAGTTTATGCTAAGTTCAGTAAGTGTGAATTTTGGCTAGATGAGGTAGAATTCCTCGGCCATGTGATCGTAAAGATGGAATTGCTGTAAATCCATCTAAATTTCAGTCAGTACTAGAGTGGACTGCACCAACCAATGTGAAGCAAATTCGAGGTTTCTTAGGAATGGTTGGTTCTTATCAGAGATTCATTGAAGGTTTCTCCAAAATAGCTAGACCAATGACCAAATTGTTAAGAAAGAATACACCATTCAATTGGGATGAGAAGTGTGAAGCAAGTTTTCAGGAGTTGAAGACTAGGTTAACCACAACTCCAATCTTAGCAGTTCCTAAAACAGGGAAGGACTTCACAGTATACTGTGATGCATCTAAAGAAGGTTTGGGTTGTGTGTTAATGCAAGATCGGAAGGTGATTGCTTATGGTTCAAGACAACTAAAACCACATGAATTCAATTATCTAACTCATGATTTAGAGTTAGCAACAGTAGTCTTTGCGCTGAAAGGATGGAGGCATTTTCTTTATGAAGCCAGATGTGAGTTATACACTGACCATAAAAGTCTTAAATATTTCTTCAGTCAAAAGGATTTGAATATGAGACAGAAGCGTTGGTTGGAGCTGATCAAAGATTATGATTTAACAATCAACTATACTCTAGGGAAAGCAAATGTTGTAGCTGATGCTTTAAGCAGAAAGAGTGCATACATTCAGCCTATCAATCGGGAGCTACCAAAAGAGTTACAAATGGACTTGGAAAGATTAGAGCTTCAATTCATTAGAACAGAGGTTCTTGGAGGATTAGCTACTATGCAGGTAGTTGCAGAACATGACAGTGATCTTAAGCACGAAATTTTTAGACATCAAGCAGAAGATCCTTTCATTGCTGAGGAAATTCGGAGAATATCTCAAGGGAAAAAATCAGTTTTTCGCCTTAGAGATTATGAGTCTTTATGGTTTCAAGACCGCCTTTGTGTTCTAGATGTGACAGAGATTCGATATGTCATACTCAGAGAAGCACATGAAACACCATATTCTATACATCCAGGAAGTACTAAGATGTATATGGACTTGAAAGAACTATTCTGGTGGAATAACATGAAAAGGGACATTGCTAAATATGTATCAGAATGCCATACTTGCCAAAGGGTGAAGGCTAAACATCAAAGTCCAGTAGGACCGTTACAACCTTTGGAAATTCCCGAATGGAAGTGGGAGGAAATAGGTATGGACTTCATCACAGGATTGCCCGTGACACCTAAACGGAAGGATATGAGATGGGTAATTGTGGACACACTAAAAGTGCACATTTTATTCCGGTAAATCAGAAAGATAATGCCGAGAAGTTAGTAGAAGTTTACATCAAAGAGATAGTAAGTAAGCATGGAGTGCCAAAAAAGATCGTAACTGATAGGGTATCAGTGTTTACTTCAGCATTTTGGAAGCAATTGCATGAAGCACTTGGTTCAAAGTTAGATTTTAGCACATCCTATCATCCAGAGACAGGAGGTCAAACAGAAAGAACAAATCAGATACTAGAAGACATGTTAAGATCTTGTGCATTAGATTTTGGTGGTACATGGGAAGATCATCTACCATTGGCAGAATTTTCCTACAATAATAGCTATCAGAGTAGTCTGAAAGCAGCTCCATATCAGGTTTTGTATGGAAGGAAGTGTATATCACCAATATGTTGGTATGAGCCTGGAAGCAACAAGGAATTTGCGCCAGACTATATTAAATAAAAACAAGATATCATTGATAAGATTAGGGATAGACTAAAAATAGCTCAGAGTAGGCAGAAAAGTTATGCTGATCAAAGTTGAAGATCATGGCATCCAGAAGTGGGAGACATGGTATATTTGAAAGTAAGTCCAATGAAAGGGGTGAAAAGGTTCGGAGTTAAAGGAAAATTGAGTCCAAGATACATCGAACCATTCAAGATACTGAGTCAGAACAGAACTATAGCTTATGCTTTAGAGGTACCATCAAGATTGGCTCAAGTGCATAATGTTTTCCATGTGTCACAACTTCGTAAATGTTTGAAAGTTATGGATGATGCAATCACACATCAGGAGATAGAACTACAAGCATACTTGACTTATGTTGAAAGGCCCTGTAAATTTTTGGAAGAAAACCGGAAAAGGTTGAGGAATAGGGCAATTAAGTACTGCAAGGTACAGTGGGAACATCACCCTGAAAGGGAAGCCACTTGGGAGAAACAAGAGGATTTAAGAAAAGCCTATCCAGAACTATTCAGGTACATCTCAACAAACTTCGGGACGAAGTTTAATTTAAGGGGGGAAGTCTATAACTGTTGGAGATATGCCCTAGAGGCAATAATAAAAGTGGTTATTATTATATCTTTGTGTTTATGATAAATGTTTACATTCATGCTATAATAGTATTGACCGGAAACATTAATACTTGTGTGATTTGTAAACTAAATTAGAGTCCCTAGTAAAGCCTCTTTGTAATACTAGCTTGTTGGTTAATAGATGATCATGGTTTCCCAATCATGAACATTGAGATGTTGTTAACAACAAGATCATATCATTAGGATAATGGTATGATGGACATACTCCTATAGATAAGCGTAGCATTAAGAGCAAGTCATTTCAATAGTTTGTTTGCTATAAGCTTTCTGATACATAGTAACCTAATTCCTTCGACCATGAGATCATGCTAATCACCATCACAGGAAGGATGCTTTGATGACATCAAACACCACACCGTAACTAGGTGGCTATAAAGGTGGCATTGAGTGTTCGGAAAGTATGAGTTGAGGCACATGGATCAAGAGTGGGATTTGTCCATCCATATGACAGATAGATATACTCTGGGCCCTCTGGGTGGAATGTCATCCAATTGGCTTGAAAACATGTGACTGGCTCACAAGGGATCACATATCACGGGAACGAGAAAAGAGTACTTATCAGTAACGAGGTTGAACTAGGTATGCAGAGATACCGACTATCAAAACCTCAGATAAGTAAACTATCGTGAGACAAAGGGAAATTGGTATCATATGTAAGTGGTTCATTCGATCGCAAAGTAATCGTTGAAATATGTAGGAGCCATATGAATTTCCAGATTCCTCTATTGGTTATTGATCGGAGAAGTGTCTCGGTCATGTCCGCATAATTCACGAACCGTAGGGAGACACACTTAAGGATTCGATGTTGTTTAGTAGATATGGAATGTTAATAGGGATACCGAATGTTGTTCGGAGTCTCGGATGGGATCCGGGATATCACGAGGAGATCCGGAATGGTCCGGAGAATAATATTCATATAAGGAAAGTCCTATTTCGGAGTTCAGGAAAGTTTCCGATGTTTTCATCGGAGATGTTCTAGAAGGGTCTAGAAGGTTCACCGGTTCGGAAGGAGAATGGTCCATGAATGTGTCATGGGTAAGTGGAATGATTGGATCATATCCTAGGTCACTTGGTGTGTGCATTTGCAAGAGAGAATTAAAGCTCTAAATTGAAAGTCAAATGGGAGTTTGAAAAGTCAAACTGGAACAATGGTTTCCTAGTGGGAGAAGAAACAAGTCCTTCTCTCAATCCAACTTGGGTTTGGGTTTGGATTCAAACCCACCCCTCCCAAGGCTGACCCCCCTCTCATAAATAGAGGGGGAGGGCTGCCCCAAAGCACACAAGCCCTAGCCCCTCTCCACCCGAGCCACCGCCGCCGACCCGTGGCCGCTGCCAGCCGCCGCCTTGCGCCGCCACGCCGTCGTCGGCGCCCTAGCCGCCGCCGACACCTCCTCCTCCTCCCGGACTTCTAAACCCTAGATCTCCGGGAAACCCTAATCCACCATAACTCGCACCGGCTTAGGCAAAGCCCTGCGGGATCTTCCCTCTACTTCCGACACCACGCCGTCGTGCTACCGGAATCGCGAGGAGAGAACTACAACCTCCGCTGCCTGCTGGAACAAGGGAGAGGAAGGTCTTCATCGAGTACCGAACGTGTGACCGACTGCGGAAGCGCTGCCGGAACGCAGCGCCGGAAGGATCGTCTACGCGATCTTGAGATCGGCAAGTGTACGACTACATCACCCATGAGAATCTGCTCTCGTTAACCACTTTGGAATCTTCGAGGGTGAGTGCTTCTATCGACTCGTTGCTACAATGTAGTAGATAGATCTTGGCTTGTTTGTGTGCATACGGTAGAATTTTTTTTTTCCATGCTATGAACCCCTACAGTGGTATCCGAGCCGTGTCTATATGTAGATCTGTTGCACGAGTAGAACACAATGGTCATTGTGGGAGGTGGTGCTTTTATTATCAATTTCTTTTTGTGTACTTTGCATCTTGTGGTATGATGGGATGAAGCGGCCCGGGCTAACCATACATGACATCGTTCATGAGACTTGCTCCACGCTCAACATGCAACTTGTATTGCATAAGTGGCTTTGCGGGTGTCTGTCTCTCCCATCATAGTATAGATTCAATTTACAACGGGCACTTGATAGTTCAAGCATCAACATTGTGGTTCTTGTTCGTAAGTTAGAACGACACTTATTGAAACCACGTAAAATATGCAAAGAAAATTAGAGGCGTCTAACTTTGTTTTGCAGGGGGTGTGTTATGATGTGATATGGCCATGATTGTGATTATATATGATGTATGCAATGTTCCTTATTGTAAGTTGGCAACCGGCAGGAGCCATATGGTTGTCTTTTAAATTCCGTTAAGACCTGCGTGTCTATTCAAAGTAGTTGTAATAGTTGAAGCTGGTGGACGACAACCATGAAACGACACCATTGACCTTGACGCCATACCGGTGATGATGGAGATCATGTTCGTGCTTGAAGATGGATATCGGAAGCACAAGAAGAAAGGCCATATCATATCACATATTATGAATTGCATGTGATGTTAATCCTTTATACATCTTGTATTGCTTAGTTTGCAACGGTATCATTATAAGGTGATCCCTCATGCATAAAATTTCAAGTTTTAAAGTGTTCATCCTTAGTAAGCACCGTTGCTAAAGCTCGTTGTTTCGAAGCACCACCTGATGATTGGGTGTGTTAGATTCTGCGAGTGTATACAACGTGAGCAAGCCAGATTTGCTCATGCGGAAGCTAAGGTTTGATCTTGACGAGCCTAGCATGTACATACATGGTCTCGGAATACAGATCACTGAAAGGTAAAGCATGAGTCATATAGTAGATATGATGAACATGTTGATTATTCGCCATTGAAGCTACATCAACTCTCGTGATGATCGGTTTTGATGTGGTGGATTTCGTTCGTGTGATCACTAAAAACAATTTGAGGGATATTTTTTTGAGTGGGAGTTCACCTAGATTAATTTAACTATTAATTAGAACTCAATTTGTCATAAACTTAGTCTAAACTATTGCAAATATGTTGTAGATCAATGGCGGCCCCTACCATCAATTTTAATACGTTCCTAGATAAAGAAAAGTTGAAAAACAATGGAAGCAACTTCGCGGATTGGTTCCGCAATTTGAGGATTGTCCTCAATGCTGGTAATTTGGCCTATGTGCTGGATGCACCACTTGGGGACCCGCCTGCAGCTACTGCTACCGATGAGGTAAAGAATGTTTTCCTCGCTCGGAAGAATCAGTACTCCAAAGTTCAGTGTGCTATCTTGTATGATTTGGAATCGAAGCTTCAGAAAAGGTTTGATAACCATGACCCACATGATATTGTCCGTGAACTCAAAATGATATTCGAGGCTCACGCGGCAGTTGAGAGTTATGAGGCTTCTGAAAAGTTCTTTAACTGCAAGATGGAAGAGGGCAGCTCCGTCAGTGAGCACGTGCTTAAGATGTCTGGGCACGCAAGAAAGCTTCAAAGCTTGGGTATAGTGATTCCTAATGCTTTGGGGATTCACCATGTCCTCCAATCACTACCACCAAGTTACAAGAACTTTGTGACGAACTACAATATGCAAAACATGGACAAGTCGTTGCCAGAACTCTTCTCCATGTTAAAATATGCAGAAGTGGAGATCAAGAAAGAGCACCAAGTGTTGTTGGTCAATAAGACCACCAAATTCAAGAAGCAACGCAAGTATAAGAAAAAGGGAAACTTCAAGAAGGGAGGTAAGAAAGTTACCACGCTGGCGAAGAAGACCAAGGCTGGGCCTAAGGCTGATACTGAATGCTTTTACTACAAGGGAGAAGGTCACTGGAAGCAGAATTTCCCAAAGTACTTGGCAGATTTGAAGAACGGCAACATCAAGAAGAAAGGTATATCCGATATACATGTTATTGATGTGTATCTCACTAGTACTCATAGTAGTGCCTGGGTATTTGATACTGGTTCGATTGTTCATATTTGTAACTCGAAACAGGTACTGTAGAATAAACGGAAGCTAGCGAAGAACGAGGTGACGATGCGCGTTGGAAATGGATCAAAGGTTGATGTGACCGCGGTCGGCACGCTACCTCTTCATCTACCATCGGGATTAGTTTTATACTTAAATAATTGTTATTTGGTGCCTGCGTTGAGCATGAACATTATATCTGGATCATGTTTATTGCAAGACGGTTACTTGTTTAAGTCCGAGAATAATGGTTGTTTGATTCATATGAGTAATATGTTTTATGCACATGCACCTTTGATAGATGGTCTATTCTTATTGAATCTCGATAGTGGAAATACACACATTAATAACATTGAAGCTAAACGTTTGAAATTGAGCGATAACTCGACCTATATGTGGCACTGTCGTCTTGGTCATATTGGAGTGAAGCGTATGAAGAATCTCCATTCCGATGGACTTCTTGAATCACTTGATTTCGAATCACTTGAGAGATGTGAAGCATGTCTAATGGGTAAAATGACTAAGACTCCATTTTCTGGTATGATGGAGCGAGCTACAGACTTGTTGGAAATCATACATACCGATGTGTGTGGCCCAATGAGTTTAGCATCGCGCGGTGGTTATCGTTATGTTCTTACCTTCACGGATGACTTGAGTAGATATGGGTATATCTATTTTATGAAACATAAGTCCGAAACTTTTGAGAAGTTTAAGGAATTTCAAAGTGAGGTAGAGAATCAACGTAACAAGAAGATTAAATTTCTATGATCTGATCGTGGAGGTGAATATCTAAGTTACGAGTTTGGCGAGCATTTGAAGAAATGCGGAATACTTTCACAGTTGACACCGCTGGGAACACCACAGCGTAATGGTGTGTCCGAACGTTTTAATCGAACTCTCTTAGATATGGTTCGTTCTATGATGTCACTTACAGATTTACCGCTATCGTTTTGGGGTTATGCATTAGAAACAACCGCATTCACTTTAAACAGGGCACCATCTAAATCCGTTGAAACGACATCGTATGAATTATGGTTTGGGAAGAAACCTAAATTGTCGTTCCTTAAAGTTTGGGGTTGTGAAGCTTATGACAAGAAGTTGCAGCCCGACAAGATTGAACCCAAAGCGGAAAAATGCGTCTTCATAGGATACCCAAAGGAAGCTGTTGGGTATACCTTCTATCATAGATGCGAAGTAAAAATCTTCGTTGCCAAGAATGGATCCTTTCTAGAGAAGGAATTTCTCTCGAAAGAAGTGACTGGAAGGAAAGTAGAACTCGACGAGGTTGTTGAACCTTCTCTCGAACTTGCGAGTACCGCAACACCGGAAGTAGATCCTGTGGCTCCTACACCAATAAGAGAGCAAGTAAATGATGTTGATCATGAAACTTCGGTTGAAGTTACTACGGAACCTCGCAGGTCGACGAGAACTCGTACCACTCCTGATTGGTATGATCCCGTTATGAGTGTCATGTTGGTGGACAACACCGATGACCCTGCAACATATGAGGAAGCGATGATGAGCCCAGATTCCAATAAATGGCAAGAAGCCATGAAATCCGAGATTGGATCCATGTACGAAAACCAAGTATGGACTTTGATGGACTTACCTCATGGCCGGAAGGCTGTTGAGAACAAATGGATTTTCAAGAAGAAAATAGATGCTGATGGTAATGTTACTGTCTATATAGCTCGACTTGTCGCAAAAGGGTTTCGACAAATTCAAGGAGTTGACTACGATGAGACTTTCTCACCAGTAGCGAAGCTAAAGTCTATGAGGATTATGTTAGCAATCGTTGCATATTATGATTATGAGATATGGCAGATGGATGTCAAAACGGCGTTCCTCAATGGAGACATTGATGAAGAGTTGTATATGATGCAACCCAAAGGTTTTGTCGATCCTAAAGATGCTAATAAGGTATGCAAACTTCAACGGTCCATATATGGATTGAAGAAAGCATCTCAAAGTTGGAATCAACGTTTTGATAAGGTAATCAAAAGTTTAGGTTTTATACAAACTTATGGAGAAGCTTGTATTTACAAGAAAGTGAGTGGAAGCTCTATAGCATTCTTAATACTATATGTAGATGACATATTGTTGATTGGGAATGATGTAGACCTTCTTAATAGTGTTAAGGATTGTTTGAATAATAGTTTTTCAATGAAAGATCTTGGCGAAGCAGCTTACATATTAGGCATAAAGATTTATAGAGATAGATCGAGACGCCTAATATCATTGTCACAGAGTACATATTTGGACAAAGTTCTAAAGAGGTTTGGAACGGAAGATAGCAAGAAAGGGTTCTTGCCCATGTTTCCCAATACGACCATGAGTAAAACGCAAAGTCCTGCAAAGGCAGAAGATAGAGAAAGGATGAGTAAGACTCCCTATGCCTCAGCCATGGGATCTCTTATGTATGACATGCTATGTACTAGACCCGACATTGCATATGCTGTTAGTTTGACTAGCAGATATCAAAGTGATCCAGGAGTGGATCATTGGACAGCGGTCAAAAACATCCTTAAGTGCTTGAGAAGAACTAAGGATATGGTTCTTTCTTATGGAGGTGATGAACAGCTCGTTGTTAATGGTTACACTAATGCTAGTTGGAACACTGATCCTGATGATTCTAAATCTCAATCTGGATACGTATTTACTTTGAATGGTGCAGGAGTTAGCTGGAGGATTGCAAAGAAAAGAGTTGTGGCGAGATCTTCAACTGAATCGGAATACATAGCTGCTTCAAAGGCTTCACAAGAGGCGATATGGATGAAGGAGTTCATTACAGAGCTCGGTGTGGTTCCAAGTGCGCTGGACCCAACGTCTATCTACTGTGATAACATGGGCGCCATAGCCAATGCGCAAGAACCAAGGTCACACAAGAAGCTGAAGCACATCAAGCTACGTTTTCACGCTATTCGAGAGCATGTACAAGATGGTGACATAAATATTTGCAACGTACACATAGATCTGAATGTGGCGGATCCGTTGACTAAACCTCTCCCGAGGGCAAAACATGACCAACACCAAACCGCCATGGGTTTTCGTTATATTACCATGTAATCTAGATTAGTTGACTCTAGTGCAAGTGGGAGACTGTTGGAGATATGCCCTAGAGGCAATAATAAAAGTGGTTATTATTATATCTTTGTGTTTATGATAAATGTTTACATTCATGCTATAATAGTATTGACCGGAAACATTAATACTTGTGTAATTTGTAAACTAAATTAGAGTCCCTAGTAAAGCCCCTTTATAATACTAGCTTGTTGGTTAATAGATGATCGTGGTTTCCCAATCATGAACATTGAGATGTTGTTAACAACAAGATCATATCATTAGGAGAATGGTATGATGGACATACTCCTATAGATAAGCGTAGCATTAAGATCAAGTCATTTCAATAGTTCGTTTGCTATAAGCTTTCTGAAATATAGTAACCTAATTCCTTCGACCATGAGATCATGATAATCACCATCACCGGAAGGATTCTTTGATGACATCAAACACCACACCGTAACTGGGTAGCTATAAAGGTGGCATTGAGTGTTCGAAAAGTATGGGTTGAGGCACATGGATCAAGAGTGGGATTTCTCCATCCATATGACGGATAGATATACTCTAGGCCCTGTCGGTGGAATGTCATCCAATTGGCTTGCAAGCATGTGACTGGCTCACAAGGGATCACATATCACGGGAACGAGAAAAGAGTACTTATCAGTAATGAGGTTGAACTAGGTATGCAGAGATACCGATGATCAAAACCTCGGATAAGTAAACTATCATGAGACAAAGGGAAATTGGTATCGTATGTAAGTGGTTCATTCGATCTCAAAATAATCGTTGAAATATGTGGGAGCCATATGAATTTCCAGATTCCTCTATTGGTTATTGATCGGAGAAGTGTCTCGGTCATGTCCGCATAATTCACGAACCGTAGGGAGACACACTTAAGGATTCGATGTTGTTTAGTAGATATGGAATGTTAATAGGGATACCTAACGTTGTTCGGAGTCTCGGATGGTATCTGGGATATCACGAGGAGATCCGGAATGGTTTGGAGAATAAGATTCATATAAGGAAAGTCCTATTTCGGAGTTCAGGAAAGTTTCCGATGTTTTCATCGGAGAGGTTCTAGAAGAGTCTAGAAGGTTCACCTGTCCGGAAGGAGAATGTTCCATGAATGTGTCATGGGTAAGTGGAATGATTGGATCATATCCTAGGTCACTTGGTGTGTGCATTTGCAAGAGAGAATTAAAGCTCTAAATTGAAAGTCAAATGGGAGTTTGAAAAGTCAAACTGGAACAATGGTTTCCTAGTGGGAGAAGAAACAAATCCTTCTCTCAATCCAACTTGGGTTTGGGTTTGGATTCAAACCCACCCCTCCCAAGGCTGCCCCCTCTCATAAATAGAGGGCGAGGGCTGCCCCAAAGCACACAAGCCCTAACCCCTCTCCACCTGAGCCGCCGCCGCCGACCCACCGCCACGCCGCCACGCCGCCGCCAGCGCCACCGCCGGTCCATCATCGCCGCCCTAGCCGTCGCCGACACCTCCTCCTCCTCCTCCCGGACTTCTAAACCCTAGATCTCCGGGAAACCCTAATCCACCATAACTCGCACCGGCTTAGGCGAAGCCCTGCGGGATCTTCCCTCTACTTCCGACACCACACCGTCGTGCTGCCGGAATCGTGAGGAGAGAACTACAGCCTCTGCTGCCTGCTGGAACAAGGGAGAGGGAGGTCTTCATCGAGTACCGAATGTGTGACCGACTGCGGAAGAGCTGCTGGAACGAGCGCCGGAAGGATTGTCTACGCGATCTTGAGATCGGAAAGTGTACGACTACATCACCCACGAGAATCTTCTCTCGTTAACCGCTTTAGAATCTTCGAGGGTGAGTGCTTCTATCGACTCGTTGCTACAATCTAGTAGATAGATCTTGGCTTGTTTGTGTGCATGCGGTAGAAATTTTTTGTTTTCCATGCTACGAACCCCTACAGTAACATCCCAGCATTTAGGAACCAACGAAGGGTAGATTTAGGAATTTGTGATATTGCATGCATTCATCAACGAAAATGTGGGTAAATTTTTCGCCAAATAAAAACCTAAAGTGATCAAAGTTTCTTTCATGCTTTGAGCTTAGGTATAGTCTTGAAGGATGATTGTTATAGACTTTGATATGATCTTTGTTGATTAGAGTGTTTTGGGAAATGAAATTTGAATTTAAAACTTGAGTATTTGAATTATAATTCAAAAGGATTTAGAATGATGTTTGAGTATTTGATTTAATTTAGAGTTAACCAATAATAACTCAAACTTTAAATGAAAGAAGATAATCAATAAAATGAATATTCCAAAACTTCATTCAATAAATGAGTTACAAAATGTAACTTATGGAAATGAGCAACAATCTTTACAATAGTAATTAAATAGAAGAAGAATATTTCTTTATTGAATAATAGTACAATCTTTATTACAAAAAGATAAAAATAAAATTACAAAAGAATAAAGAAATATTACATATGATTATTATACAAAGAAAAAGAAAACCTAAACTAAAATCTTGAATTCCCAAGTCTGGTACCTGCAAAACAAACACAAACAAAAAGAAAGAAAGTTAAGGTTAAAATTATATTACTCTCAAAATTGACAGTGAAGTGCCCTGTTCAAGATTTCATCATTGATTAATATTTTAAAGGGGCAAGTTTCACCAATATGAAAGAATATATCTTTCATAATTTTAAGCCATAAGTCAAATAAACAGCAAGGTGGGGCAAGTTTCACCAGCCAAGTAAAAGGTAACCTGATAAAAGTAACTTTCAAATTCAGAACATATCCACAAGTTGTGACGTAGGCACACATGCAACACACACACCAAACTGCATGGTGTGTGCTGTCAGCACCACAACAACATCTCAATCACACAAAACTGCTCAGCACAGCCGTGGGAAGCAAACCCACACCATTTTCTTGCTTCATACACACCAAGCACCGCAACCTAGCAGCTAAACCAAATCAAAGCCAAGATAGATCACACAATCAAAACCCTGGATCACATCACCAAAATGGTGACATAAGGAGGGGGTAGATCAGGTGGATAGAAAGGACAAGATCAAGCCACCAGGACCAGGAGTGTCACATCCCAAGATTTTGAAAATTGGGACTAGAAAAAATTGCATTTGCATGACATTCATGAGCATTGCATTAGATATTTTCATCAAGAAAAACTCCTAAATAGAAATAAAGGACTAAAACCCCAAATAGTATGTGCCACTTTGTTCCTAAAGGGAAATAAATTGGATTTATAAAAACCCATTGTTGCTAAGGCAGCTATTATTTCTAAATTATAGCCTAAAAAGATCCAGTGAATACTACAAAATTTTAGAAATAAAATTGAGCTCATTCGGAGCTATTATGAAAAAGTTATGGAATAAATACAAACAAATAAAGATATAAATAAAATGGAATATACAAGGATTTATAAACCCACTACTTGCAAACTAGTAAAAAGATTACAAATATGATCCTACAATGATCTATTCGATTTAAGAAAAATTTGGAAACAAGAATCATGTCATTTGGAGTTCGTATGCAAAAGATATGAGGGAAACAAGTAAATAGAAAAGAAAAAGAAAAAAAAAGAAAAAAATCCTAAGTGGGCCGGCCCATTCGGCCACCGGAGACCTACACGCGCACAGGAGGGATGCATCGATCCAATGGTTGCTTTAATTTCCGTGCAAATCAGTTTTTCTCAAACCTATCCCTATTTAAACTCTTATAACTTTTAATCTACAACTCCGAATCGACTTCCGTTTATTTCTACTTGTTCCCTACTCTAAGACCTATCTCTCCACTGTCCTAAACCTCCTTATAAACCCGTGGAGCCACAGCTGTATGAGTTTCCCTTCTCGAAATCCCGAATCTTATTTTGTTTATTCACCCATCTAGACTTCGTCGTTTGCCTTCCGCCAAAACACGAAAGTTGTAGATCTCGTCGAAATCTTTCAATCCCGAGAAACCTCACCTCTTTTCATCCACCAGAGCCGAAGAATTTCGCACCGCAATATTTCAGATATGACGGTGTAAATCCAAGATGTACTCGCGCTCGTTTCTTCAAATCCAAATTCCTTTGGTGAGAAGGTAGGAAAAATGATTCCTCACAACTTTCATGTCGTAAGTTTTTCAATTTGACCTACGGATTTGTCTCTCTAACACAGATCTATTTCTTGTCTATTCTAAGCCAAAATCGGGTCAATCTCCTCTCCTAGCCACTGGATCTCATCCCGACGGTCAAGATTAGAGCTTATCAACGAAGGGGTACGAGCCAACCAGATCTCACCACGTGTCAAGCCAGGTCATCCCCGCGTCCCAGTCAGCATAGAATATTCCCAGGGAATATTCCCTGTAGATTTGAAATTGAATTTAATTTGCAGAAAATTGTGTAAACTTGCAAAAATCATACAAAAAGATCCGTAGATCCAAAAATAGCAGATAATATATCAATGGATTCAGAAAAACGTGTAGAATATTAATATGGCATTAGATTCAACCTTTACAGTATGCGTTTACTGCAGTAACTTAATTAGTTTTAATGGTCTTTTAGGTTAATAAATTCATAGGAACTTATCTGTAACTCCGAAAAATAATAACAATATATCAAATTGAAGCTACTATAATGTAGATTAATAATATCTGATTGGATCCAGCCTTTGCAGATTATTTACCTTATAGTGATTTAATTAGTTTTAGTGGCTTTAGAAATCATTAAATTCATAGTAAATTATTTGCATGTCAAAAAAATATAAATATTATACCGATGGAAAGCTGGTTCCATGTAGATCATCAATATACAAATGGTTAAGGCAAATACTGTAAGGTTCTGCAGCAATTAAATAAATAGATTAATGGCTTACTTAGAGTATTAAAATCATAGTAATTCGAGTACTGCTCAGAAAATTACAAATAATTTGTCCCTAGAATCACAATTCCGTGGAGATTACAGATATAATTTTAGTTTGATTTTTAGGCAAAAGAAACTATATAAATGATTTGAAATCTAGTAAACACTATTTAAATCGTAGAAAAAGATTTACAACTCTGATTAAGGTGAATCCAATTGATACTGGTTCGTAATAATGCCCTCTATCTAGTACACTTTAGATGAAAATTTAATTAAACAATGAGGACAGAAGTTACAACAGATCTGTTAAAACACCAATAATGGCAAGTAATTATTAATAATAAATACCCCATTGCATTAATCGATCTCTTGCATGCATCATGTATTCTAGTAATGTTCAGAGAACTACTTACAACCATTGTGACAGATTAAATTGTCATGCATGCATTTGTTCATCATTGTTTTGTTATATTGTGCATAATTGCATTATTTTGAATGGTGTGTTTGTTGTGCACTTGTTTTGATCGATAGATTGGGAGGAGTGCAATGTTTGTGATTTTGAAGTGTGCAATCTTTTCTATTGTGAGGATTATTTGAACGACTACATCTTCTACAACAAAGGCAAGTAGAGCTATCATAAATGTCCTACTATTTTCCTATGCATGTAGTATGATTTTCAGTAGTGATCCATGTGTAGGTGTTTTACTACTATGCTATGCTATGACACCCAGGCATGATTGCCATATCTCCATGACTTGATTCCTTTGAGCCATCGTATTGTAGTTGCTTATCCATGCTTATTAGATGCACAAAAGGGAATTCATGATTGATTATGTTATGGAAAATTTATGTTTTGTTATAATGAAAACAACTGGAATTTACTGAATCTCCTGGGTGTGATGGATTGATGTTTTTGGATGGTTTTACCTAGGCTTTAGAGATTGGACAGGTTTCTTGTGTAGTAGCTTCCAGTACAGCCGCATGTCATTATTTGTCTTGACTTAGTAAGTTGTGGGAACCTGACCCGACGTGACTAGCAGATGTAGGGGATGTAGGTTGGTATGGGTCCGTCCTGAGGGCTCAGGGTTCTGCTTCTGAAAGGTTTCGTCTTGGTTTTCTCCCTACCATGGCACAAAATGAGTGTAATGGTAAGAGCGGGTTGATTGGGTCGTGCGGGTAAAGTGTACAACCCCTGCATGGTGTCTAAACTAAGTACTTAGTCGTGTCCCCGGTTATGGACAACTATGAGAAACTGGGTCTGGAACTGTTTGGAAGATCTCACCCATCCCAATTTCTTAATTACTAAAACTTGATGGGTGAACATGGGTTTAGGAGCATACGAAAGCTGAACTGTCTTGTTTCTACATGGGTTTATGCTGGTATGTCCTTAGAAGATTGTTTTGAAGAAAGAAAAGTATTTTGAAAGTAGGAAAAGTTAAATTGCTTTTAGAAAATGAGCCTGAACTCCACCTAGCTAAATATGCATGTAGTTGATAGATCCTTTGTACTCATTAGTTCTACTTGCCAATACATTCAAAGTATTGACCATTCGTGGCTGCAATGTTTCATGTTGCAGGTTATATCATTTCTAAGTGATCGTTATAGGTCGCGAGACTCCACTCAACGATTGTTCGCCCGTGGCACATTTGAAGAATGGAGATCTACCTTGTTATTGTTTCCGCTGTGTACTTGTGTAATATAATGTAAATTCTGGATCATATTCATTATATTTATGATGTACAGTTATTCTTGGTATTATTTTGTACTGTGTGTGCCAGTGAACCGATCCAGGGATTGGCACTATACACATAAACTCAGCCTTATCAGGCGAGGGTGTTACAAGATGGTATCAGAGCAGTGTGTTGACTATAGGATCGTGACCTAGGTTTGGAATAGGAAATCCATATGAAATTATAAACCCTATTTGATTCTATCTATTCTCCTCTTACACTTCTTTCTAGTATCCTCTTATCAATTCAATTCCCATACTCTTCTCTCTTAAAATATAGAAGGAAGACTCTCTCTAGCAATGAACTCATAATTTTGTACTTATTAGATTCTTGTAATCCTTCATCTATCTTTTCTAATCTTATCTTGTTCAAACTTGTAGATGAACACTTGTGCAAGATCAAATATAGTTAGATGATGACCACCATATAGTTTGATATGATCTCGTTTAGATATAGCAATCGATTGTTGTAAGAACTTGTTTGATAGTTGATTTATTCTATTTAGGTTGTGCTATTTGATACCTTAAAGTTTTAGAATATTTTTGTGAGATTCCATAATATATTAATGAAGGTTTTGATTAGAAATTCGTGATATTTTCGTTGCAGTTTTCTGCTGAACCTGCTGTACTGTATGATTTTTCATATTTTTTTGTTGACTCAAAAAAATATGAAAAATAGGGTCTGGAGAGTAATTATCTGTAATACATGCAAAAAAATTGGCTAAAATTCCTGACGCGTTTAACTCGGTCAGAAAAATTGGTGAAACCTGTTGTACCGTTTTGACAGATTTTTATTTATTGCTTATTTGTTGCTATGTTTTACTCTAGTATTCTGCGCAATGCTTTCAAACTATTTTGTGGTTATATACAGATAAGTTTAGACCCCTTATCATTGTTATGCAAGTGTTTGCTTGTGTGGTGATTGCTTATGATTGTTTGCTTTCTTGTGACATTGATTGCTTCATATAGTTATGGGTAATATTACTTCTCTAGTCTTTCTATCTATATCTCATCTATGCTATACCAATAGATACTCATTATCATCAACTCACTAAAATTGGAGCACGTAGTTTTCCCAATAGCTTAATTATATTGGATTCACAATAGTTAGATGTAATAGTAGGCACTGACTGGATGGTTACATAAGAAGCTCGAATTGTTGGTGCACAATTTGATACTACACTCACAATCCGAGAGGGAGGAAGAACAAGATATAGTTTATCAACTAGCCTTAGAGATGCCAAGTTTAATTTTCTTAAAGGGGTTAGCCTCGATAGCAACACCCATACCCTTGCTAGCCATTCCGAATCTCAGGACGAGATTCATCTTAAGGGGGTTAGTTCGTCACATCCCAAGATTTTGAAAATTGGGACTAGAAAAAATTGCATTTTCATGACATTCATGAGCATTGCATTAGATATTTGCATCAAGAAAAATTCCTAAATAGAAATAAAGGACTAATACCCCAAATAGTATGTGCCACTTTGTTCCTAAAGGGAATTAAATTGGATTTATAAAAACCCATTGTTGCTAAGGCAGCTATTATTTCTAAATTATAGCCTAAAAAGATCCAGTGAATACTACAAAATTTTAGAAATAAAATTGAGCTCATTTGGAGCTATTATAAAAAAGTTATGGAATAAATACAAACAAATAACGATATAAATAAAATGGAATATACAAGGATTTATAAACCCACTACTTGCAAACTAGTAAAAAGATTACAAATATGATCCTACAATGATCTATTCGATTTTAGAAAAATTTAGAAACAAGAATAGTGTCATTTGGAGTTCGTATGCAAAAGATATGAGGGAAACAAGTAAATAGAAAACATAAAAAAAAAAGAAAAAAGAAAAAAAATCCTAAGTGGGCCGGCCCATTCGGCCACCGGAGACCTACACGCGCATAGGAGGGATGCATCGATACAATGGTTGCTTTAATTTCCGTGTAAATCAGTTTTTCTTAAACCTATCTCTATTCAAACTCTTATAACTTTTAATCTACAACTTCGAATCGACTTCCGTTTGTTTCTACTTGTTCCCTACTCCAAGACCTATCTCTCCGCTGTCCTAAACCTCCATATAAACCCGTGGAGCCACAGCTGTATGAGTTTCCCTTCTCAAAATCTCGAATCTACACATATCCGAATCTTATTTCGTTTATTCACCCATCTAGACTTCGTCGTTTGCCTTCGGCCAAAACACGAAAGTTGTAGATCTCGTCGAAATCTTTCAGTCCCGACAAACCTCGCCTCTTTTTATCCACCACAGCCGGAGAATTTCGCACTGCAATATTTCAGATATGATGGTGTAAATCCAAGATGTACTCGCGCTCGTTTCTTCAAATCCAAATTCCTGTGGTGAGAAGGTAGGAAAAATGATTCCTCACAACTTTCATGTTGTAATTTTTTCAATTTGACCTACGGATTTGTCTCTCTAACACAGATCTATTTCTTTTCTATTCTTAGCCAAAATCGGGTCGATCTCCTCTCCTAGCCACTGGATCTCATCCCGACGGTCAAGATTAGAGCTTATCAACGAAGGAGTACGAGCCAACCAGATCTCGCCACGTGTCAAGCCAGTTCAACCCCGCGTCCCAGTCAGCATAGAATATTCCCAGGGAATATTCCCTGTAGATTTAAAATTAAATTTAATTTGCAGAAAATTGTGTAAACTTGCAAAAATCATTAAAAAGATCCGTAGATCCAAAAATAGAAAATAATATATCAATGGATTCAGAAAAATGTGTAGAATATTAATATAGCATTAGATTAAACCTTTATAGTATGCGTTTACTGCAGTAACTTAATTAGTTTTAATGGTCTTTTAGGTTAATAAATTCATAGAAAATTATCTGTAACTCCGAAAAATATGAACAATATATCAAATTGAAGCTACTATAATGTAGATTAATAATATCTGGTTGGATCCAGCCTTTGCGGATTATTTACCCCATATTGATTTAATTAGTTTTAGTGGCTTTAGAAATCATTAAATTCATAGTAAATTATTTGCATATCAAAAAAATATAAATAATATACCGATGGAAAGCTGGTTCCATGTAGATCATCAATATGCAAATGGTTAAGGCAAATACTGTAAGGTTCTACAACAATTAAATAAATAGATTAATAGCTTATTTAGAGTATTAAAATCATAGTAATTCGAGTACTGCTCAGAAAATTACAAATAATATGTTCCTGGAATCACAATTCCGTGGAGATTACAGATATAATTTTAGTTTGATTTTTTAGGAAACAAAAACTATATAAATGATTTAAAATCCATTAAACACTATTTAAATTATAGAAAAAGATTTACAACTCCGATTAAGGTGAATCCAATTGCTACTGGTTCGTAATAATGCCCTCTATCCATTACACTTTAGATGAAAATTTAATTCGACAATGAGGTTAGAAGTTACAACAGATCTGTTAAAACACCAATAATTCGATAATCGATCTCTTGCATGCATCATGTATTCTAGAAATGTTCAAAGAACTAATTACAACCATTGTGACAGATTAAATTTTTATGCATGCATTTGTCCATCATTGTTTTGTTGTATTGTGCATAATTGCATTATTTTGAATGGTGTGTTTGTTGTGCACTTGTTCTGATCGATAGATTGCGAGGGGTGCAACGTTTGTGATTGTGATGAGTGCAATCTTTTCTATTGTGAGGATTATTTGAACGACTACATCTTCTACAACAAAGGCAAGTAGAGCTATCATAAATGTCCTACTATTTTCCTATGCATGTAGTATGATTTTCAGTAGTGATGCATGTGTAGGTGTTTTACTACTATGCTATGCTATGACACCCAGGCATGATTGCCATATCTCCATGACTTGATTCCGTTGAGCCATCGTATTGTAGTTGATTATCCATGCTTATTAGATGCGCAAAAGGGAATTCATGATTGATTATGTCATGGGAAATTTATGTTTTGTTATAATGAAAACAACTGGAATTTAATGAATCTCCTGGGTGTGATGGATTGATGTTTTTGGATGGTTTATTGTGGAAAGCACACCTAGGCTTCAGAGATTGGACAGGTTTCTTGTGTAGTAGCTTCCAGTACAGCCGCATGTCATTATTTGTCTTGACTTAGTAAGTTGTGGGAACCTGACCCGACGTGACGAGCAGATGTAGGGGATGTAGGTTGGTATGGGTCCGTCCTGAGATCTGAGGGTTCTACTTCTAAAAGGTTTCGTCTTGGTTTTCTCCCTACCATGGCACAAAATGAGTGTAATGGTAAGAGCGGGTTGACTGGGTCGTGTGGGTAAAGTGTACAGCCCCTGCAGGGTGTCTAAACTAAGTACTTAGCCGTGTCCCCGGTTATGGACAACTATGAGCAACTGGGCCTGGAACTGTTTGGAAGATCTCATCCATCCCAATTTCTTAATTACTAAAACTTGATGCGTGAACATGGGTTTAGGAGCATACGAAAGCTAAACTGTCTTGTTTCTACATGAGTTTATGCGGGTATGTCCTTAGAAGATTGTTTTGAAGAAAGAAAAGTATTTTGAAAGTAGGAAAAGTTAAATTGCTTTTAGCAAATGAGCCTGAACTCCACCTAGCTAAGTATGCATGTAGTTGATAGATCCGTTGTACTCATTAGTTCTACTTGCCAATACATTCAAAGTATTGACCAATCGTGGCTGCAACGTTTCATGTTGCAGGTTATATCGTTTCTAAGTGATCGTTATCGGTCGCGAGACTCGACTCAACGATTGTTCACCCATGGCACATTTCAAGAATGGAGATCTACCTTGTTATTGTTTCCGCTGTGTACTTGTGTAATATAATGTAAATTCTGGATCATATTCGTTATATTTATGATGTACAGTTCTACTTGGTATTATTTTGTACTGTGTGTGCCAGTGAACCGATCCAGGGATTGGCACTATACACATGAACTCAGCCTTATCAGGCGAGGGTGTTACAAGGAGGTGAAGGGCTAGATCAAGGACAAGCCTAGGAGCTGGAAATACCAGGAGAGCACCAGATCAAGCTACCACAAGATCAACCACTAGCATCCCCAACACATGATCTATCTATCTAAGATTAGACAAGCATTCATGATTTGTCTCTTACTCAAATTCTCAGAAAACACCCAAGTGGGGTGAATCCATCACTGAAGTTTTAAAACACTAAAAGCAATCAGAAAACTATAAGGATCCAACTAAGATATCTGGACAACATCATTGATCCAATCTATCAAGCTATATTTCAATTCAAGAATGAATATAGCCAAGATCTAAACTTCTAGGCACATATCTTTAATAGGAGTAACACCTTAGAATTTAATCTTATGGATCTATATAAGTTATCAAGCCTACAATCAATTTTCCCCAACTTTGATTCAAGAAACAGTAGTTGGTATCACTACCAGAACTAATCCATGAGAAACAACAAGACAAAGGCTTAATCCCTAAACCTCAGACCAATATCATGGGTTCTAGGGATGCAAGGAAAGAGAATTCCACTTATCTATAATGATAAGCTAATTTTAAGCTTGAACAAAACCAAACCAAGTAATAGAATCTAATCTTGTGTGCCATACAAGGATGGTGTCACAAGAACAGTTCTAAACTAAGCAGGTTAAGCATCCAATCTTCATAGATACAACCAACCAACTATAAATCATTTTCCTGACATCATAGGAATCATAACCAGGAAAATCCATATACATATCTTCACTGTAAGAGACCATTTGATCTCAAGCTATATATGAATTCTTAAGCCAACAGTACTAATATAGTGACTTCATCACACAACACTCACTGTAATTAACCAAGTAATGACAGTGGTGAGCTATTAAAACCACTAGATTTCCCAAGTATTGCTTCTAGAGCAACTTTACCTTCTGAATCATATAAAAATTAATCCATAGAATTATCTGGTAAACCACTAGCATCACCACAACTATTCATAAGCAGCAAGCCACAGCTAACAACCACTTAGCATGCTTAGGGACCATCAAAACTTGATCCAACTCATCAGATATCTAATCCATAGAGGGGTATGAACCCTAAGCAGAACAAACCATCTTAATCAGGACAAGACACTAACCAGGAAAGGCCACTACCAACACCTAGCATGGGATGGCCTAGCACAGAGAGCACGAGACGGACAGGAACAACTTACCGAAGATCCTCGTTGTATATTAGAAGAGGAAGCAGAGGGTCGACGATGAACACGGCGGCATGGGGAGCACCCCCAAGGGGGCGCTGCGACCCACACAACGCCACGACGGCGACCATAGCCACGCCTGGGGGCGAGGAGCATCACCACGGCACACGACCTTGGGTTCAGAATATTTTTGGGTTCAGAATAATTATAAATAAAATATTTTTGGGTTCAAAATAATCCGAACTATCCAAATAAATTAAGAAATAAAATTTTAGACATATAAATTTTAATAAGAATTTTGTAATATATATATTCCTTATGGAATTTTACAAAATTATTGAAAGAGGATAAAAATAAATAAAAATCACTTTTATTATATATTAATATTGTAGTATTTTAGAAAAATACTAAACAAATATTTAATACCAATTTTTGGTACTTAATGATAATTATTAAAGGAATTATGAAGTAAATAAAATGCAAATAAAAAGGAAATAAAATAAAAAATACATTATTCAATAAATATTAAAGAAATTAATATTTATAAATCCTTAATTATTAAAAAGGATTTTTCTATAATTTAAATAATGGGAAAGAATACTTATAAAGATAAATAATGCATTACATTTCTTTTGCATAATCATTTTACTTCTTTAAAATTGTCCTTACCAGGCAATAATGATGTTTTTGTAGACATGGAAGCTCAAGGTCCAGTGCAAGCATCAGACTTAACTACCTTGCAATCACGGGGCAAGTTCATCACTTGCTCATGTCCTTTGAAGAGTCTTTATCAAAGTATTTGCGAATTGTGTGTTATCATCTATATTAGAGAAAAAAGAAAACATTATTTTCTCAAGATACTAAATCTTAGATATCATCCTAAGTGATGATATGATAGAGCAATAGAACTTAGGGTTCTAATTGCAATAATGAGGAACAATTAGGGATTAATAACCCATGACATCAGTGATTCTAGCGACATATATTACGCGTTAACCATGAGATTCGGAATGGGACAAAGAAGTCAGTTGTATCCTTTTCCTCTTGTATGGAGGCAAGACGACCTTAACGTGACATTGTGATTCCTTGTGCGGATCCAACATATGGGTGGGCACCCTTACGCCCCACACTTTTGGTGTCTAGATTATCTATGAATGGTGTTTAGGGATATAGTATAGTCAAATGGTACTCGTTCGGGCATCACCAGGTCATAGAGTCTTTGGGAACTCATCAGGGTTTTAGCCTGCCCGAAAGGGGGCTTAATGAAGATGAGCCAGCTCCGAAGGATCGTGCAGACATATGAGGTCGCAGAGAGGGCAGTGATTGGCTTGGACCAACTACTAGGCCCCACACCATGGAATTGTGGATGGGAAAGTACGCCCGGTTGTGCAACAAGGAGTTGATATCTTATGGGAAAGTAACGCACCTCTGTAGAGTGTAAGAATTGTAACTTGTTACTCCCTGTTCCGGGAAGGAGCTACGAACTCGACAGGAAAGGAACTCCATGAAAGTTCTGGTCAACCTGTGAAGGCTGATGGTCATAGTTTTTTATAATAAAATCAACCTTTAAAGAAAGATTTACGAAAATTGCATAGTGCCAAAGACTGATAGTCCGAGGTGGTAGATAGAGCATCAAACTTCCTACCTTGCATATAATGAATTTGCGGGGTAACGCTGTTACTCATCCTTTCCTTTGAATCCTTGCTTAGACTCTGAGAATCCCGAAGATACTCCAATGTATGCATTTGAGAGTCAAGAGGAGGTCTTCTATGAAGAGCCCAACCTGTATGGAGCCGTAGAAGGGGAGGACTACGACATCGTCTACGGAGGAGAGTTCCAAGAGTCCGAATAATTACTATAGTTCTAGTAGCCACTTGAGCCGAGCAACATGAACAATATATAGCAATAAGTTGTTGAGCTCAATTTGGAGTTCAAGTTTTAAATTTGAAACTTCCACTTAAACATTTTGGTTTGTAAGTTGAATCTTTTGGACTTGAACTTTCGGTATTGTAATGTCAACACCCGGATTTTTAATCCCAGATGCCTGTTATGCCATACATCGCAATCCTAGGATTACCATTTTTGCGAGACATAACAGAATTGGATACCATAGTACATCATCCATTACAAACGATACATAAGTTCTTACACAAATAGGGATCTCATGATCCAGTTCTTAATACAACTTCAAGCAGCGGAATACGTAATAATAACGGTAGCGTAGGCGAAGCTCCATCTTCGGGGTCACAGGCAATGCTGACGATGGGAGATGATCCTAGTTGTCGTAACCTTCCTGGGGTCCATCTTCCAGGTACTCCTCTTCATAGTCTGGCCATGGGAATAGCTAGGGACAAAGCCATGAGTAATCTTTAAGTACTCGCAAACTAGTACTAACAAGTAAAGGGGTTTTTGGATAATAGGACACTAGGCTCTAAGGTTGTTTTGCAAAAGCCAGATTTATCTCTAATAAGTTCCAAAGCTAGTCACAGTTTTATAACTCATAAGGGGGATATTGTAACTCATGTCACAACTCTGTGGTGGTCAAGTCAAAGTCTCAATTCAATTCACAAGTCATTTTGAAAACATCTGACGGGGGAACAGTATGGCCACTCCAACTGTCCATAACCGCGGACGCGGCTATTCGAATAGTTTGACACTCTGCAGAGATTGTACACTTTCACCACAACATTCGATACATCCGTCAGGAACAAATCCTGAATTCACCATACTCAGTATGCGGATAATCAATCCTAACCTTTCAATTACACGCCCTAGTATAAGCACCTCTCCTGTGAGTTTGGCCTCCCAACCATGACCAACTGTCATCTTGGGTACTGCACAGGTGGACAATCTTCACAAGGTAGCCTCAGCTCAGACCTTGTCCGTGAGGGAACTAATACTAAGGTATATAAGTTTCCAGTCAAGCCCTACCCAATTTTCGGGTATTGTGGTTGTACGATAAAATTGGAATGGTATCGCATCCAGACAACCATCAGTTTTATAAAAGGGCTAAGGCTCATGCCTCAACATTTTCATCACCAAAATCATCAGGTGTTTGGAAACACATGTCCAAAACATTTCAATAGAATGATCCATCATTCCAAGGTTTTCATAACTATTTTTCCACCAAGTATTCCCATCTAAAGTTGAACAAGTTTTATGCTTAGAACTAACATCTACTAGTGGGGGTAGTACTAATGAGGGGTGGTAAACTAGTGGAGTTTCAACTAAGTACAACCTTATATCTTAGGATGATATCAAGGTTTCTAACTTAGGCCAAATTTTATGCTCTTTATGCAACCTTCAGATAACTTTCTAGTATCTACCAAACTCTTAAGTAAACTCTAAGTAAGCTTTGATAAAGAAATAAAGTAAGAAGCTTGCGAATAAAACTAGGATTGGTTTATCAAGTGGGTATGATCACATATGCTTAAGGCATATAGTAGGCATAGTAACAAGTAGTGGTTTGTAGCATCAGTAGGGTATCTTGCAAGGGTTAGCTTGCATTGGTCCAATTAGTTAATAAAGCTTGCCTTGTGCAGAGCAGTGGTTGAAGTTCTCCTCGGCTTCTTCTTTGTAATATCCTCCTTCCTCCTCGTATCCTTGATCGGTACTAGCGTCTATGAATAAATACGAGGTACACAATCACCAAACAATACTTAACTACTTGCAATCATCACACACAAGGGTCCTATAGATGATTTAGCATCATCTCTAACATTACAAGGTTAAGGCTTGGTTTAATTCCTTTTATTTTTAGAAAAGTAATTTCTACTCATTGAAAAACTACTTAAGATTTAATATTCTCCAAACCAAACATGGGATCATGTTGAAACATGTCATCACCACATATTGTAGTCCAAGGGAATGTGATTTAAAGTGGTGTCACAATTTAATAAGGTTTTACCCTTTTATTCTAATTAATTAAAGTGGCTAGAAATGCCTATGTAGCATTCTTTTATTACTTGAACATTATTTCTACAAGTAAACCTATATATTTTTATATATTCTGAAAGGTATGGTTAAATGTCATTTTTGAGAGTTGGAATCAACTCAAAATCCATTATGGTTTAAATTTGAAAAATGTTTGAATGCATAAAAGCATCTCCCTTGTTATTTTTACTAAGGATGATCTACAGATCCAAATGACTTGAATCCAACGGGCTTGGATTCAGCATTCACAGACCTTTGCAACAAAATTTGTTTCATTCAAATTGGTGCACTGAATCGACCTGGGTTGATTTTTGAAGATGGGTACAGAAGTGTGTTTGACTTAAAAAGAAAAAGGTTTAATTTGAATAACTGGGCTGCGCGGGAAAAGTTAATGGGCCGGCCTGCTAAGCGCAGTGCTCCCGCGGGCTGCTTAAGTGGGTGTCCCCACTCGTCAGTGACACGGGGAGGGGCGAAGCGGTACGGGGCAACGTGGGTCGTTCGATCTGATTCTAATCCAACGGCTGGGAGTCATCGTCGACGCGAGACAACGCCGGCGAGAAAGAAACCTAGCGCGGCTAGTGGGGGTTGCTGGGGGCTCACCGGGGTGCTGGCGAGGGTCGGCGAGGCGGGCGAACGACAAAGTCGAAGACGACAAACTCAGGGGTGGTCGCGGCAGCTCCTGGGGTGGACGAAATCGATGGCTCCCTTCTTCTCCAGAGGCGGCAGGCTCCGGTGAAATTCCGGCGAGGTGGTGCTCGCCTTGCTCTGAGAACGGTGTGGCACGATCAGTGAGGAGAGGGGAGTGAGATGGTGTGAAGAAATCGAGCGGGGGTGGCCTCTATTTATAGTCGAGCGAGGGGACCGTGGGGGCGCACGGTGAGCTCGTCGGGGACGATGTTACAGGCGGCTATTGGCATGGGCGACGGTAGGGGACGGTGCGGTGTCTCCTGGCGATGCTCAACGACATGGTTTAGAGGCGTGGGGCGGTGCGGCTTGGTCTGGAACACGCGACGCTCTGCACGGCAGAGGCGGCGTCTTCGACGCCGAGTGGTGGCTGTGCATCACGGGGCGGCGAACGGGGATGTCTGGCGGTCTCCTGGGTCGGTGGGGATTGTGTATGCACGCGACGAGGGCGGCGCGCGGTCTGTGGGCTTCGGTCGAGGGTGGTGCTCTGGCGCATGCTCGGCATGGTCGCTGGCGGTCTGGGCGTGGTCCGTGCGTGTGGTCCAGGGCTTGGCAACGCTCGTGGCTAGGAAAGTGAGGGGCGGTGGACGGTGGGTTGCCTCCCAAACATGCTGGCTAGGCTTGCTGCTGCTCGTAGCTTGCTGTCGACAATGGGGTGGCAAGGGTGTGCTCGCTGTTCACCATTGATGACAATGGCAAGCTCACAGTGGTGCTAGTGCTTGGTTAATCTTGCTAGATGATCTACTGAGCTGGTTGTGAGCCAAATAGGGAACAAGTTAGGCCAATTTTACTGCACACTATAGTGTTTGATGTTTGTTTGATTTGTGTCTGCAACCTATTTGATGAAATGGCCGCATGAAATCAAATTTTGAATTTTGAAAAGATTTTTGGTGGGTTTGCTAGATTGGTGCTGGTGAGTCTGTAGATGCTTGGGTTTTGAAAGTTGAGCTTGTTTGAGTGGTTTTTGAAAAAGTGGGATCTTCTCATATGATAAAGATTCAATTTTGAATTGTCATTTAAGCTATGCATTTGAAAGTTTCTGGATGATCACAAAGTGGGCCTTGATACTTTGTTAGGAGTACATTCAAGTGGTCCAAAGATCCAGAAAAGTTTTTGTTAGGTTTTGAAAGTTTGAGACAGCCAAAGTAGGCATGGGAGTTAAATTGGTCAAAATGACCATTCCTTTAATATATTTGTTTTGATTTACTTGTCTTTAGGAAAAGGGTGGGAAATGTTTTAGATGATGTTTATTTCACCTAAGAAACATTTTACAAGCAATGAAACAATCAAACAAGGTGGTTTAAAATAATTTCAAAATCAATGCATACACATATGCATGCTTCCAAAATTTTATTTAGCAAAGTTTTTGTTAACCCTAAGTGTTGATGACTAGTGTCTGATGATCCAAGCTTAGTATTTTTGGGATGTTGCAAACCTTCCCCCCTTAAACAAAATCTCGTCCCGAGATTTGAAAAAGGATGAAAAATATTACCTAGGATTTGAAGAGATCGGGAAACTCCGTCCTGATGTGATCTTCGCGTTCCCAGGTAGCTTCCTCTTCTGTGTGGTTGCTCCACTGAATCTTGAGAAACTTGATGCTTCGGGTTCGAGTAGTTCGAAAAGCTTCTTCCAAAATACGGATGGGTACTTCAGGATAGGTCAGGTCATTGTTGATCTCTATGGTCCGATGGTCGATATTCTTGAACACTTCGGTCTTCTCGGGGACTTCGAGACACTTGCGAAGTAACGAGATATGGAACATATTGTGCACGGCTGACATCTCTTCAGGTAGCTCCAATTGATACGATACTTCTCCTCGATGGTTTAGAATTTTGAAAGGTCCGATATATCTGGGGGCTAACTTTCCTTTGAGTTGGAAACGCTGCATTCCCTTCAATGGCGACACTTTCAGATAAACAAAATCTCCTATGTTGAAGGCGAGGTATCGACGTCTCTTGTCGGCGTAACTCTTCTGTCGGGATTGGGCGGTCTTGAGGTGCTCACGAATCTTGTGAACCTTCTCTTCTGCTTCTCGTAGGATGTCGGGTCCGAAAATCTGACTCTCTCCTACTTCCGACCAGTTCAAAGGGGTGCGACACTTTCTTCCGTACATGAACTCAAATGGGGCCATTTGCAGACTGGCTTGGTAACTGTTGTTGTAGGAAAATTCTGCAAACGGCAGACAGTCTTCCCACTTGGATCCATATTCTAACACACATGCTCTCAGCATATCTTCGAGTATTTGATTTACTCGCTCCGTTTGTCCATCAGTCTGAGGGTGATACGCGGTACTGAAATCTAGGCGGGTTCCTAAACCTTCTTGAACTTTCTTCCAGAATCTCTAGGTAAACTGAGTTCCTCGATCCGATACTATGTTCTTAGGGACTCCGTGCAAACTGACGATTCTAGCGATGTACAACTCCGCTAGTTTCGAACTCTGATATGTGGTTTTGACGGGCAAGAAATGGGCGACTTTGGACAATCTGTCCACTATGACCTAGATAGAGTCATTTCCCCTACTAGAAGTAGGCAGTCCAGGGATAAAGTCCATTCCTACAGAATCCCATTTCCATTCCAGAATCTGCAATGGTTGCAACAATCCAGCGGGTCTTTGATGTCTTGCCTTGACTCGCTGACAAATATCACACTTGGAAATATAGCTTCCGATTTCTCTCTTCATCTTATGCCACCAAAATTGCTCCTTTAAATCCTGATACATCTTAGTTCCTCCGGGATGGATAGAATAAAGAGTATCATGAGCCTCCTTCAAGATAACTTCTTTCAACTCAGAATCTGCTGGTACACAAAGGCATCCTTTGTACCACAAAACTCCTTCTTCGTCTTCGGTGAATCCGGGTACTTTGCCTGTACCGATACGACGCTTGATTCCGTTGATACTGGCAGTTCCCTTCTGCGCCTCTTTAATCTGACTGATCAAAGTGGGCTGGAGTTCTATGCTAGCCAAAAATCCTTCACTTACTAATTCCATCCGAAAATCTTCCATCTCTTTGTGCAAACTTGGTTGCTCCGTCAAAATCAAGGAGTTCAAGCGGCACGACAATCTGCTAAGGGCATCGGCTACCACGTTGGCTTTACCAGGGTGATAGTGAATGTCCAGGTCATAATCCTTGATTACCTCAATCCATCTTCTCTGCCTCATATTCAATTCCTTCTGAGTGAATATATACTTTAGGCTCTTGTGATCCGAATAAATCTCACAACGATTTCCCATCAGGTAATGTCTCCATGTCTTCAGGGCTAGAACTACGGCTGCGAGTTCGAGGTCATGGGTTGGGTAGTTTTGCTCATGTTGCTTCAATTGTCGAGATGGATAAGATATAACTTTGCCTTCTTGCATTAGCACACATCCGAGACCAATCTTGGATGCGTCACAATACACATCGAAGGGCTTCGTGATATCCGGCATGATCAAGATTGGGGCTGAAATCAATCTCCTTTTCAGTTCTTGAAAACTCGCTTCACATTTGTCGGTCCATTCAAACTTCTTGTCCTTCTTCAGCAATTGGGTCATGGGTCTGGCGATACTCGAGAATCCTTCTACGAATTTGCGGTAATATCCCGCCAATCCGAGAAATGCACGAACTTGGGTTTGAGTGGTTGGGGCTTGCCAATCTTCTACATCTTTCACTTTGGCAGGGTCAATGGCAATTCCTCCGGCTGATACAATATGACCGAGGAATCCTACCTCCTGTAACCAGAATTCACATTTGCTAAACTTGGCATACAACTGATGCTCTCTAAGGGTTCCAAGAATGGTCCTTAGGTGTAGCTCATGTTCTTCTTCTGATTTGGAATAAATCAGAATGTCATCGATGAAAACAACGACAAACTTATCCAGGAAGTCCATAAAAATCTTATTCATGAGGTTCATGAAATAAGCGGGGGCATTGGTTAATCCAAAAGACATGACTGTCTACTCGTATAGTCCATATCTGGTGGTAAAGGCAGTCTTTGGAATATCCTCTGCACGAATTTTGAGTTGATGATAGCCAGTTCTAAGATCAATCTTAGAAAACACTTTGGCACCGGTCAACTGATCAAACAAATCTTCTATTTTGGGCAAGGGGTACTTGTTCTTGATGGTGACATCATTCAATTTCTGATAATTCGTACACAAACGGTTACCTCCATCCTTCTTGTCCACAAACAAGACAGGTGATCTCCATGGTGACGCACTTGGTTGAATCAATCTGATTTCCAACATGGAATCCAGTTGCTTCTTCAGTTCTGCTAGCTCTGACGGGTTCATACTATAGGGTCTCTAGGCTATAGGTCATGTTCCGGGGATTAGTTTAATGATAAACTCGATATCCCGATCTGGGGGCATACCGGGCAAAACATCTGGAAATACATCGGGGTATTCACAGACTATCCGTACTTGGTCAATGGTAGGTTGGGCTATACTCTTGTTGTATTTGAATTGACGAGGTAAGGTTTCAGATATATGTTCGACTGATATTCCGGCTATACTGGTCATGGTGATGACTTTCTTGGCACAGTCAATCAATCCCTTATGTTTGGACATCCAATCCATTCCTAGTACTACTTCCAAACCTTTAGTCCCGAGTACTACCAGATTAGCATAAAAATATATGCCATGGATTCGGATAGGGACGGCTTTGCAAATTTGCCTAGCCTTGGTGGTTGATCCAGGAATTTGCACAATCATTACATGCTTCAATTTGGTTGGTTGAATTTTACTAGTGCATGCAAATTCTTCGGTGACAAATGAATGCGATGCACCAGAGTCAAACAACACTCGTGCAAGTACTGAATTAACAGAAAACATACCCAGCACAACGTCTGGCGCTTCCTGAGCTTCTTCAGCATGCATGAGAAAAAGACGGCCATTGCGGTTGAGTGAATTCCCTGGGGCAAATCTTCTTCCGGGCTGAACACGACGCTGTGCTGAGCTGGGACATTAGCATTGGGTGTTGCGGCATTCTTCTTGTTGGGGCACTCATTGGAATAGCGGCCTTTATTTCCACAGTCATAACAAGTCACTTGCGACTTGTCCTTCGCTGCGACAGGCACAGCATTGCTTCCAGTCCTCGGGGCAGTGTTGGTGTTGGGGGTAACATTGTTGGTGTTGAACTTGGGTGGAGCACGGGTGAAATTGCTAGAGTTGCCAGGGTTGTTGTGATTTCCTACGGGTCTAGGGTTTCCACGATTGGGATAGGTCGGACGGTTTATCGGGGGTCTGTTGGTTCTTGGGGCAAATCCTGGAGATGGGTTGGGGCGATATTTTGGGGTCTGATGGGTCCCTGGCTGATGCATCATGCGACGCTTGCGGTTCTCATTGGCTTGGTTGATCTTTCCTTCCATCTGGATGGCAGAGTCGACAAGGGCTTCAATATCCGCAAAGGGGATATTGACTAACACCATCCGCATCTCATCATGCAGACCATTCAGGAACCTCTCCTTCTTCTTGGCTTCCGTGTCTATCTCGTCCGGGGCATACCTAGCTAATGACAAAAATTTGTCACGGTATTCCACTACAGTCATCCTTCCTTGCTTCAGCTCTCTGAACTCGTCTCTCATTCTCTTGATCAAACCCGGTGGCACATGGGTTCTGCTAAACTTGACCTTGAATTCCTCCCAGGTCATCATCTGGCCTCCGGTCATTGCACGAACACTATTCCACCATGCCCTGGCATCTCCGGCTAGATAATGGGTGGCAAACAGAACTTTCTCGTTGGCTTCCACTCCAGCGACTTCTAGGTTATTTTCCATGGTTTGCAGCCAATCATCGGCATCTAGGGGCTCTTCCGACTTAGTGAAAACAGGTGGGTTGGTATTCTAGAAATTCTTAAGCTTAGATCCATGGTTATCCTGATTTCCGTGGCCTTGGTTGTTGTGGGCTAGCTGGGCTATCTGCTGAAGGGTGTCTAGGTTGGCTTGACGTTCCGCTCTTTCAGCTTCGCGGTCAGAAGTCAACATTTGCAGAATCTACAACATCAGGTCTTGGGATGAACCACTTCCTCCGCGTGGCATCTGAAGATTGAGATAGATTATGAGAAAAGAGGGAAATTTCTAAGGTTTCGGGGACTTTGAAAAGTTTTAAAGGTTTGACTCAGATTTTTCTAGCAACTTGCTTTTTCATTCATTCATTCATAGCACACAGTACAACACACACCACAACAAAGAAAAACAGATGGTTTTAAGAACCATTCTGGAAACTACGATACAGTGGGACCGAATACTACTCACTACGCTAGTGCTCAAGTGCTACTACTCCTCGGAGTATATGGCTTCATCATCTTCATCATCATCGATGAAGGCGAAATCATCCTCATCGGTGAAGAAGTCCATGGCCTGATCCTCCAGAAAATCATCATCATCGCTGAGATAGGAGTAGGGGTCTCCACGAAGATCCTCTCTGGCATTCTCCCTTTCCTCCAACTGCATGTCTCTCTCGTGGATGGTCTCCTCCAAAGATGAGATGCGGTGGCGAAGACGGGCAATGATGCGCTCCTTCTTGTCGAGCTAACGGCGGCGAGACTTGCGATCCTTTGCTAGCATGGCGATGGTCTGATCCTTCGTCTTGATGATGGCGGACTTGTGGTTGGAGTAGTCACGGCAGTTGTCCAACTCCTGCTGACGATCGTACATCATGAAGCTAAGGTGGTCCAATTGAGTTTTCAGCTCGGGGTGGTATGGGGCTTCCAGTGGTTGTCCATTTGAATCACGCCTTGGGCAAAACTCAAAGCGAGTACCCTTGATCTGATTGATGCTCTGCCCACACAGACGGGAAAGAGCTTCCTGCATTGCTCTGGCAAGTCCATCGAGCCAGTTGTTTTCCCTCAAGGTAAACTGAATTCCCTCCGCAGTGGGAGGTTCAATCTTTCCTCGGAGACTTGCAACAATTAGCCACTGCAGATCTTCTCCTCCTTGATCATTGAGTTGAGCTCCGAAGAACTCGGGGTGCGGACACTCCAGAAGTTCCGAAAGCTGGTCCAAATCCCTCTCAAAGATCAGGTCTCCTCCATTCCCCAACTGATAAAACTTGCTGTACTTCACATCCATCTATAAGAATAGAGGATGAGTAGGTTAGCAGGGTGATCAAGTGTGTCAAAATTTTATGTATTTTGCAAGAGTTTTTGAGGAACGTGAATTTTTATGAAAGAATCAAAGAGATAATAATGAGAATAAGTTTTTGTAAATATTTGTTTTCTTTGGTTTTGAAACTAAGTTTTTGGTTCAAACGTCCAGTCTAACTAGGGTCTCCTATGGTCAGGATGGCTCTGATACCAACTTGTCAACACTCGGATTTTTAATCCCAGATGCCTGTTATGCCATACATCGCAATACCAGGATTACCATTTTTGCGAGACATAACAGAATCGGATACCATAGTACATCATCCATTACAAACGATACATAAGTTCTTACACAAATAGGGATCTCATGATCCAGTTCTTAATACAACTTCAAGCAGCGGAATATGTAATAATAACGGTAGCGTAGGCGAAGCTCCATCTTCGGGGTCACAGGCAATGTTGACGATGGAAGATGATCCTAGTTGTCGTAACCTTCCTGGGGTCCATCTTCTAGGTACTCCTCTTCATAGTCTGGCCATGGGAATAGCCAGGGACAAAGCCATGAGTACTCTTTAAGTACTCGCAAACTAGAACTAACAGGTAAAGGGGTTTTTGGATAATAGGACACTAGGCTCTAAGGTTGTTTTGCAAAAGCCAGATTTATCTCTACTAAGTTCCAAAGCTAGTCACAGTTTTATAACTCCTAAGGGGGATCTTGTAACTCATGTCACAACTCTGTTGTGGTCAAGTTAAAGTCTCAATTCATTTGACAAGTCATTTTGAAAACATCTGACGGGGGAACAGTATGGCCACTCCAACTGTCCATAACCGCGGACGCAGCTATTCAAATAGTTTGACACTCTGCAGAGATTGTACACTTTCACCACAACATTCGATACATCCGCCAGGAACAAATCCTGAATTCACCATACTCAGTATGCGGATAATCAATCCTAACCTTTCAATTACACGCCCTAGTATAAGCACCTCTCCTGTGAGTTTGGCCTCCCAACCATGACCAACTGTCATCTTGGGTACTGCACAGGTGGACAATCTTCACAAGGTAGCCTCAGCTCAGACCTTGGCCGTGAGGTAACTAATACTAAGGTATATAAGTTTCCAGTCAAGCCCTACCCAATTTTCGGGTATTGTGGTTGTACGATAAAATTGGAATGGTATCGCATCCAGACAACCATCAGTTTTATAAAAGGGCTAAGGCTCATGCCTCAATATTTTCATCACCAAAATCATCAGGTGTTTGGAAACACATGTCCAAAACATTTCGATAGAATGATCCATCATTCCAAGGTTTTCATAACTATTTTTCCACCAAGTATTCCCATCTAAAGTTGATCAAGTTTTATGCTTAGCACTAGCATCTACTAGTGGGGGTAGTACTAATGAGGGGTGGTAAACTAGTGGAGTTTCAACTAAGTACAACCTTATATCTTAGGATGATATCAAGGTTTCTAACTTAGGCCAAATTTTATGCTCTTTATGCAACCTTCAGATAACTTTCTAGTATCTACCAAACTCTTAAGTAAACTCTAAGTAAGCTTTGATAAAGAAATAAAGTAAGAAGCTTGCAAATAAAACTAGGATTGGTTTATCAAGTGGGTATGATCACATATGCTTAAGGCATATATTAGGCATAGTAACAAGTAGTGGTTTGTAGCATCAGTAGGGTATCTTGCAAGGGTTAGCTTGCATTGGTCCACTTAGTTAATAAAGCTTGCCTTGTGCAGAGCAGTGGTTGAAGTTCTCCTCGGCTTCTTCTTCGTAATATCCTCCTTCCTCCTCGTATCCTTGATCGGTACTAGCGTCTATGAATAAATACGAGGTACACAATCACCAAACAATACTTAACTACTTGCAATCATCACACATAAGGGTCCTGTAGATGATCTAGCATCATCTCTAACATTACAAGGTTAAGGCTTGGTTTAATTCCTTTTATTTTTAGAAAAGTAATTTCTACTCATTGAAAAACTACTTAAGATTTAATATTCTCCAAACCAAACATGGGATCATGTTGACACATGTCATCACCACATATTGTAGTCCAAGGGAATGTGATTTAAAGTGGTGTCACAATTTAATAAGGTTTTACCCTTTTATTATAATTAATTAAAGTGGCTAGAAATGCCTATGTAGCATTCTTTTATTACTTGAACATTATTTCTGCAAGTAAAACTATATATTTTTATATATTCTGAAAGGTATAGTTAAATGTGATTTTTGAGAGTTGGAATCAACTCAAAAGATATTATGGTTTAAATTTGAAAAATGTTTGAATGCAGAAAAGCTTCTGCCTTGTTATTTTTACTAAGGATGATCTACAGATCCAAATGACTTGAATCCAACGGGCTTGGATTCAGCATTCACAGACCTTTCCAACAAAATTGGTTTCATTGAAATTGGTGCACTGAATCGACCTGGGTTGATTTTTGAAAATGGGTACAGAAGTGTGTTTGAATTAAAAAGAAAAAGGTTTAATTTGAATAACTGGGCTGCGCGGGAAAAGTTAACGGGCCGGCCTGCTAAGCGCAGTGCTCCGGCGGGCTGCTTAAGTGGGTGTCCCCACTCGTCAGTGACACGGGGAGGGGCGAAGAGGTACGGGGCAACATGGGTCGTTCGATCTGATTCTAATCCAACGGCTGGGAGTCATCGTCGACGCGAGACAACGCCGGCGAGAAAGAAACCTAGCGCGGCCAGTGGGGGTTGCTGGGGGCTCACCGGGGTGCTGGCGAGGGTCGGCGAGGCGGGCGAACGACGAAGTCGACGATGGCGAACTCAGGGGTGGTCGCGGCAGCTCCTGGGGTGGACGAAATCGATGGCTCCCTTCTCCTCCAGAGGCGGCGGGCTCCGGTGAAATTCCGGCGAGGTGTTGCTCGCCTTGCTCTGAGAACGGTGTGGCACGATCAGTGAGGAGAGGGGAGTGAGATGGTGTGAATAAATCGAGCGGGGGTGGCCTCTATTTATAGTCGAGCGAGGGGACCGTCGGGGCACACGGTGAGCTCGTCGGGGGCGATGTTACAGGCGGCTATTGGCATGGGCGACGGTAGGGGACGGTGCGGTGTCTCCTGGTGATGCTCAACGACATGGTTTAGAGGCGTGGGGCGGTGCGGCTTGGTCTGGAGCACGCGACGCTCTGCGCGGCAGAGGCGGCGTCTTCGATGGCGAGTGGTGGCTGTGCGTCACGGGGCGGTGAACGGGGATGTTTGGCGGTCTCCTAGGTCGGTGGGGATTGTGTATGCACGCGGCGAGGGCGGCGCGCGGTCTGTGGGCTTCGGTCGAGGGTGGTGCTCTGGCGCACGCTCGGCATGGTGGCTGGCGGTCTGGGCGCGGTCCGTGCGTGTGGTCCAGGGCTTGGCAACGCTCGCGGCTGGGACAGTGAGTGGCGGTGGACGGTGGGCTGCCTCCCAGACATGCTGGCTAGGCTTGCTGCTGCTCGTAGCTTGATGTCGACAATGGGGTGGCAAGGGTGTGCTCGGTTGTTCACCATTGATGACAATGGCAAGCTCACAGTGGTGCTAGTGCTTGGTTAATCTTGCTAGATGATCTACTGAGCTGGTTGTGAGACAAATAGGGAACAAGTTAGGCCAATTTTACTGCACACTATAGTGTTTGATGTTTGTTTGATTTGTGTCTGCAACCTGTTTGATGAAATGGCCGCATGAAATCAAGTTTTGAATTTTGAAAAGATTTTTGGTGGGTTTGCTAGATTGGTGCTGGTGAGTTTGCAGATGCTTGGGTTTTGAAAGTTGAGCTTGTTTGAGTGGTTTTTGAAAAAGTGGGATCTTCCCATATGATAAAGATTCAATTTTGAATTGTCATTTAAGCTATGCATTTGAAAGTTTCTGGATGATCACAAAGTGGGCCTTGATACTTTGTTAGGAGTACATTCAAGGGGTGCAAAGATCCAGAAAAGTTTCTGTTAGGTTTTGAAAGTTTGAGACAGCCAAAGTAGGCATGGGAGTTAAATTGGTCAAAATGACCATTCCTTTAATATATTTGTTTTGATTTACTTGTCTTTAGGAAAAGGGTGGGAAATGTTTTAGATGATGTTTATTTCACCTAAGAAACATTTTACAAGCAATGAAACAATCAAACAAGGTGGTTTAAAAGAATTTCAAAATCAATGCATACACATATGCATGCTTCCAAAATTTTGTTTAGCAAAGTTTTTGTTAACCCTAAATGTTGATGACTAGTGTCTGATGATCCAAGCTTAGTATTTTTGGGATGTTACATGTAATAATAATAACGTGTGTATGTTTGTAATATGGACCCGCAATGTTTCTGTTGTACCACTCTTAGGGATGTGATATTTACGGAACGGTGTTCTGTGGATGTCATGTCAACGACTATAGTGTACTACACATGCAGTGATATGCTAGGTCACCGCACCTTCTCAAGATCGTGTTCCATGAAAAGGATGGTATCATCGGCATATTGAAGGATAGATATTCCGCCATCAACGAGATGAGGAATAAGACCTCCAATTTGGCCATCTTCTTTTGCGCGTGCAATTAAGATGGCAAGCATATGCGCTACAATGTTGAAGAGTAATGGTAACATCGGATCTCCTTGTCTCAACCCCTTTCTGGTCTAGAAATAATGGCCAATGTCGTCATTGACCCATATTCCCACTAACCTTCCTTAGACAAACTCCTTAATTAGGTTACACATTTCTGGGAGAAACCTTTCATACACATGGTTTGCTGGAGTAAAGGCCATTTAACCTTATCATAAGCCTTCTCAAAATCAATTTTAAACAAGACCCCGTCCATTTTATTCCGATGAAGTTCATGAAAGGTTTCATGGAGTACAACTACCCCTTCGAGGATGTGTCTGCCAGGCATAAAAGCTGTTTGAGAAGGCTTGATAACATTGAGGGCGATATTAATGACCCACAAGTATAGGGGGTGTATCGTAGTACTTTCGATAAATAGGAGTGTCGATCCCAACGAGGAGCAGAAGGTGATGAACTTTGGTATGAAGTAGGAAATCCGTGTGAATACTTAGCAAACGGATTTTTAGTTGTTTTCTGACAAAGCAACAAAACAAAGAGCAAGTAACAGAAGTAACAAACAAACAGAGCAAGTGGCCCAATCCTTTCTTAGCAAAGGACAAGCCGGTGGAAATACTTATAAGTACTAAACGTTCTCGAGGACACATGGGAATTCTGTCAAGTACTTTCGCTTCAAATAGCTGAGTACTCTTCTATGGTGTTGTAAGTGTTGTATGGGTGAACCTGTGCTAACATACTGCCCTTCCTAGGACTAATACATACTTGTGATTAAACCCCCTTCAAATATCCGTAACTACAGGAAAGTAATTAAGATATAAATCTAACCACATCCTTAAACTCTGAGATCCTACACTCCCTTGTGCAAAGGTGTCCTAACAGGGGTTCAGGTTTCTGTCACTCCGGCAACCCCGCAATTAGTAGCCAAATAAACAATGCATTCCCCTAGGCCCATAAATGGTGAAGTCATGTAGTCGATGTTCACATGACACCACTATAAGAATATCACCACAACTTAAATACTAAACCATTGAATAATAACTCATCACAGATTCACTACTAACAACATGACTTCTCCCATGTCCTCAAGAACTAAATGAACTACTCACGAGACATCATATGGATCAAGATCAAAGATGATATGATAATGGATAACAATCTAAACATAAACAATAATCCAATGGCTCCACTCACAAGCATCAACTACAATAGTAATTAACACCGGGAAAGTTTCCCCTAATGAACTAAGCAATATCCAACACAATTGTTATAGCGGGACGGAGTGATGATGATGTTGGTGGAGATGATGGTGTGGATGATGATGATGATCCTGATGAAGCCTAGCTTGATGATGGTGTTGATGGCGACGGTCTCCCCTCTCCGGGAAGGAATTCCCCCGGCAAAAATCTGTCTGCCAAAGAGATATTTCTCTCTCGGTGTTTTCCGCCTCCCAGAGGCGGCGGAATTCTATCTGTGGTCGCCCCCTAGTGTTAGGGTTCCGTAGGGAAGATATAGGCGAAGGGGCGGAGTCGAAGGCCGAACAGGTGGGCCAAACCCACCCTAGGCGCGGGATCAGGTGGGCCCGCGCCTAGTGGGGTGGGCCCCCTGAGGCCCCCCTTCGTTCCTCCTCCGGCTTCCTTCATCTTCCGGTAAAATAATATGTTTCCATATTTTTCTGGTATTTTTATGATCTTCGCGAAATTGCACCGAAACACCATATTTTCCATCAGAATCTAGACTCCGGCAGTCCATCCTCCAGGAATCATCCAACATGCATAAACAGATGAAAATCCATAAGTAATATCTCATAATAAGAAAAATATCAATGAAAAGAGGTAAATTATGATATAGAATGGTGATGCAAATTGGGCGTATCAACTCCCCCAAGCTTAGACCTCGCTTGTCCCCAAGAGAATATTGAGCTCAGTAAACATGTCCACAGGTTTATGGAGTGAAGTGTCGATAAAAAATACGAACAAGAAGCATCATACTTACCTTTGCACAACTCATAGAAGAAAGCAACTCACCATTATATAACTTAGCTTGCAACCAAGTACAGCAGTCACAATAGAGATACATAAATATAAATCATAATTGGAATTGGCAAACTTGTTCTTGGTCAGAGAACACCTGATAAACAGTTTCACAAAAGCTTTTTGTAGAAGTTTCAAAACAGGAGCACTCTTTGCTCAAAAAGGTTTTTAACAAGTGAAGGCTTTCAAAGTAATACTCAATAGATAAGAGTTTTGTGCAAACAAGGAAGATAAATAACATGATTTAATAAATCACCATATGAATGCTTGAAACACAACAACTCAAAAGCTTGCTGGAGATAGATAGGATGTGGCTTTACTGACTCAACTGGTAACTGGAGAAAGGTCCCTTTATAGAGGGTAGCAGGGATTACAAGTCATAAAGAGCTTTCAAAAGATTATGATACTTACTAGCTTTGAGCCCTCATTGCCCCTATCATAAGCATCTTGATATGATTAAGGTTAAAGTGAACAAACATGGAGTATATGCTTGACGAAATATAAGTTGGCAATCTCATGTCCCTTGAATACGAGGGCCACTCCTCATGCATACTCAACTTTGGATCCAGGTAAGTTCTTGTCATTGTAAGTATTTGCATATCATTGAGAACCTCCAACGGGGTACCCCTTGCACATGGTACAGGAGCTTTCCCATAACCAAAATGACAAGCCAAGCAAACAGTGAGCATCTCAACAATCTTTTTATTTACTATGCATATAGCTTTTTATTGAGGATGCTTCATAGATGACTCACTATGGTGATGCTGCAAGTTTCCACCATGATTAAGAATGGCTTAGGCTAGTGGCCTAGGCATTTCTCTAACACAGAATACAAACTCCATGGACTTACAAGTTCCCTCTTTATTTCATACCGTTGACATCCATAGACAAAAGAGCACGATATCAATTGTGTATAGAGTACAAGTGCAATGTTGAAAACGTTCCCTGTGACAGCACGGTTCTGCTAATCCCAACGTATAGATGCAAGCATATACAACTTCGATGTCCACAATGGTTCAAGTTTATTAGGGAAAGTAAATAAGGTGTGCCATCAAGTTAGTGAGAGCTTTACTAACTAGTTTTCACATAACAAAATACTTTTTAATTCAAAAGGTAGATGAAGCTTGAGAATTTGCTAGGAATAGCAATAGTTATTAGGTAGATATGGTGGACACAAGTGGAAAAAGTTTTGGTCCAAAGGTTTTTGGAAACATGAGAAGTATGCCTTCTCAAAACAGGTTTTTGGCTAGCAAGGCTGGGTAGCAAGCAAGAGAGTTGAAAGAAACAAGAAAACATACAAGTAATAAAGCCAAACATGCAATCTTTCCTTGAAGAAACAGAAGAATCTTAAATAAAGAATACTAAGCTTATGAGCCAACAAGAAACAAAATAAATGATACCAAATACTTGTAAGCTTTTTCTTTCTTTATTTTTCTTTCAAATTAATGCCACTGACCAGAACTCAGTTTGCCAAAACCAATTTAGATCCTCTTGATGATCCCAAAGTAGTGCCAATACTGAACAACAAGATCCATCATATAATAGAGATTGCAAACTAAAAATAAGAAGTGCAACAAGTAAAAGATGAGACTTCTCATTAATATTCCAATAACGGCACTCACACCAAGGGATACATAGATAATCAACTAAAGGAGAGATACTTCCACATGCAAACCAAACTATAAGATAAGTTCTCTACCATAGATATGAATCCACTAAAAAGGTAAAATATGAAAGATAATGGTGGTGATACCGCGACACTACCCCAAGCTTGGAACAAGCCAAGGGGATGCCAAACCTGATGACGATTCACTCCTTATGTGGTGGTGTTCTTCCAACTCTATCTCCCCGGGCTTCTTGCCTTTGTCATTGGTGGAGGCCATGGTGCTCTAAACTTGAGAAGATTTCCTGACAGAAACAGATTGAAACGAAAACACGGTGAGAACATGATGCATGAACCTCGGGGGATTCGGGGGTTATATATTACGAAGAATCAATACATAAGGAAGGTTTTGACACAGAAACGAAGCGGAGACGGAGTTTGGGGGTGGAACACCCCCCCTCAGACGCGGCCAGGCTGGGCCCGCGCCTAGGGTGGGTTTGTCCACCCCGGGCTCCGTTTCCTCTTCACTTTCTTCTCGTAACTTCCCTTATGTATTAAAAACATCAAAAATATAAAAAAAATTGGAGATTTGCAAACCTTCTGTTTTCACCACTCTTTACCTATTTGAAGACGAACTCTGCAGTTTCTGGTGTTTGGTTCTTGATAAATTCTTCTGGAGTCACCATTTGAATGACATCCACTTCTTCATTGTAAGAATCTCCAGAAATATAATGTTTTAGTCTTTGACCATTAACCACCTGTGTTGTGTCATATTTCAGAGAAGAGATTTTGATGGCACCTGAACGGTACACTTCCTTGATAACAAAAGGTCCTTCCCATTTGGAGAGTAGTTTCCCTGCAAAAAATCTGAGACGAGACCTATACAAAAGAACTTTCTCACCAACATGGAACTCCCTTTTGAGAATTCTCCTATCATGCCATCTTTTTACTTTTTCCTTAAAGATCCTAGCATTTTAGTAAGCTTCCCCTCTCCACTCATCTAGATTACTTAAATCGAGCAGTATTTTCTCACCAGCAAGTCTAAAATCTCTATTCAACTCTTTCACTTCCCAATAAGCTCTGTGTTCTAATTCTAAAGGCAAGTGACAAGCTTTCCCGTAGACCATTTTGTAAGGAGACATCCCCATAGGATTTTTATAAGCAGTTCTATAAGCCCACAAAGCGTCATTCAACTTTTTAGCCCAATTTTTTCTAGATCTATTGATAGTCTTCTGCAAGATAGATTTGATTTCCCTATTGGAAAGTTCTACTTTCTCACTAGTTTGGGGGTGATAAGCTAAAGGTATTCTGTGGTTTACGTCATACTTAGCGAGAGTTTTTCTAAAACCCCCATGAATAAAATGGGATCCTCCATCAGTCATGAGATATCTGGGTACACCGAACCTAGGAAAAATGACATCTTTGAGCATTTTCAAAGAGGACTTACCATCAGCACTGCTCGTAGGTATGGCTTCTACCCACTTTCTAACATAATCAACAGCAACAAGAATATGAGTATACCCTTTTGAAGGAGGAAAAGGCCCCATAAAGTCGAATCCCCAACAATCAAAAGGTTCAATAATAAGAGAATAAGTCATAGGCATTTCATTGCGTCTAGAGATGTTACCTACTTGTTGGCACTCCTCACAGGATAAGATAAACTTCCTTGCATATTTAAAAAGAGTAGGCCAATAAAATCCATATTGTAAAACCTTCTGTGCAGTCCTATCTCCAGCATGATGTCCTCCATAAGCACTGCCATTGCATTTTCTCAATATCTCTTGTTGTTCAAATTCTTGAACACATCTTCTCATAATGCCATCTTCTCCTTCTTTATATAGGTGTGGGTCATCCCAAAAGTAATGCCTTAGATCATAGAAGAATTTCCTTCTTTGTTGGGCTGTAAAGGTTGGAGGCAAATACTTGGAAACAATAAAGTTAGCATAATCAGCATACCAAGGATTCTCATGTGGACTTACCCTTATTGCAGCTAACTGCTCATTTGGAAAATTATCATTAACAGGCAAAGGGTCAAAAGAAATGTTTTCCAAACGAGATAAATTATTAGCAACAGGATTATCAGCAACTTTCCTATCCACAATATGCAGATCAAACTCTTGCAAAAGCAACACCCACCTTATAAGCCTAGGCTTAGCGTCCTTCTTTGTCATAAGGTACTTAATAGCTGCATGGTCAGTATGAATAGTAACCTTAGAATCAACAATATAAGGTCTAAACTTATCACAAGCAAAGATTACATCCAAGAACTCTTTTTCAATAGTAGCATAATTTTATTGAGCAGCATCTAGAGTCTTGCTAGCATAATGAATAACATTCAGCTTCTTGTCAACACATTGTCCAAGCACAACACTAACAGCAAAGTCACTAGCATCACACATGATTTCAAAAGGTAAACTCCAATCAGGTGGTTGGACTATAGGAGGAGTTGTTAAAGCTTTATTCAAAGTTTCAAAAGCTTCCTTACAATCATCATCAAAAACAAAAGGTACATATTTTTGAAGAAGATTAGTAAGGGGCTTTGAAATTTTGGAGAAATCTTTAATAAATCTCCTATAGAAACCAGCATGACCAAGGATACTACGAATACCTTTGATATCCCTAGGACAAGGCATCTTCTCAATTGCTTCAATTTTGGCTCTGTCAACTTCAATACCTCTTTCAGAGAGTCCAAGAACAATTCCTTCATTAACCATGAAATGACATTTCTCCCAGTTAAGAACAAGGTTTGTTTCTTCACATCTCTGCAAAACTTTATCAAGGTTGTGTTGGAATAGGGCTCCATCTAAATCCGTTGAGACGACACCGTATGAACTGTGGTTTGGTGCTAAACCTAAGTTGTCGTTTCTTAAAGTTTGGGGATGCGAAGCTTACGTCAAGAAGTTGATGCCGGACAAGCTCGAACCCAAAGCGGATAAATGCGTCTTCATAGGATACCCTAAGGAAACTATTGGGTATACCTTCTATCACAGAACCGAAGGCAAAGTGTTTGTCGCAAAGAACGGTTCCTTTCTTGAGAAGGAGTTTCTCTCGAAAGAAGTGAGTGGGAGGAAAGTAGAGCTAGACGAGGTTATTGAACCTTCTCTTGAATTGGAGAGTAGCGCAGCACCTGAAATTGTTCCAGTGCCGCCTGCACCAACAATAGAGGAAGCTAATGATAAGGATCATGAAGCTTTGGACGATGCTGCTACTGAACGTCGCAGGTCAACAAGGTCGCGTGCCCCTCCTGAGTGGTACGGCAACCCTGTCTTGACTGTCTTGTTAGTAGAAGACAGTGAACCTACGTACTATGAGGAAGCGATGATGAGCCCAGACTCTGAGAAATGGCTAGAAGCCATGAAATCCGAATTGGGATCCATGAGCGAAAACCAAGTATGGACTTTGGTGGACCCTCCTAGCGACCGAAAGGCCGTTGAGTGCAAATGGATCTTCAAGAAGAAAATGGACGCGGATGGTAATGTTACCGTCTATAAAGCACGGCTTGTCGCGAAAGGTTTTCGACAAGTTCAAGGTGTTGACTACGATTAGACTTTCTCTCCCGTAGCGATGTTTAAATCCATTCGGATTTTATTAGCAATTGCTGCGTTTCATGATTATGAAATATGGCAGATGGATGTCAAGACTGCGTTCCTCAATGGCAACATTGATGAAGAGTTGTATATGATGCAACCCGAAGGTTTTGTCGATCCTAAGGATGCTGATAAAGTATGCAAACTTCAGCGTTCCATTTATGGACTGAAGCAAGCATCTCGGAGTTGGAACCTTCGTTTTGATCAAGTGATCAAGAGCTTTGGATTTGTTCCAAACTGCTACGAAGCTTGCATCTACAAGAAAGTGAGTGGGAGCTCGGTGACGTTTCTGGTACTATATGTGGATGACATATTGATTATTGGAAATGACATCAACATGCTTAACAATGTGAAGAGTTATTTGAACAAGTGTTTTTCAATGAAAGACCTAGGTGAAGCTGCTTATATATTGGGCATCAAAATCTATAGAGATAGACAAAGACGCCTGATAGCTTTAAGCCAGAGTACATACCTAGACAAAGTTCTGAAAAGGTTCAGAATGGATAAGGCATTGAAAGGTTCAGTGCCTATGTTGTCAGGTAAGATATTGAGCAAGGCTCGGTGTCCAGCTACGGTAAATGATAGGGAAGCTATGAGCAAAGTGCCTTATGCCTCGGCCATAGGTTCCATCATGTATGCCATGCTGTGTACTAGACCGGATGTGTCCAATGCTCTTAGTTTGACGAGCAGAGATCAAAGTGATCCAGGAGTGGAACACTGGACAGCCGTGAAGAACATCCTAAGGTACCTGAATAGGACTAAAGAAATGTTCTTAGTCTATGGGGGTGATGAACAGCTCGTCGTAAAAGGTTACGTCGATGCTAGTTTCGACACCGACAAGGATGATTCTAAATCTCAGACAGGATACGTGTATATTTTGAATGGAGGAGCTGTGAGCTGGAGAAGCTGCAAGCAAAGCGTGATCGCGAGATCTACAGTAGAAGCGGAATACATGGCTGCAGCAGAAGCGTCAAGTGAAGGAGTTTGGATCAGAAACTTCATCACTGAGCTTGGCGTGGTTCCAAGTGCATTGGACCCACTGGAGATATTGTGTGACAACACTGGCGCCATAGCACTCGCTAAGGAACCAAGATATCATCCAAAGACCAAGCATATCAACCGCAAGTTTCATATAATCCGAGATTATATAGCAGATGGAGATCTGAAGATCAGCAAGGTACATACAGATCTGAATGTCGCAGATCCATTGACTAAACCTCTTCCACGTGTAAAACATGATCAGCACCTCGGTGCCATGGGTGTGAGATTGTTGCCAAATGTAAACTAGATTATTGACTCTAGTGCAAGTGGGAGACTGTTGGAATTATGCCCTAGAGGCAATAATAAAGATGTTATTATTATAATTCTTGTTCATGATAAAGTTTATATTCCATGCTAGAATTGTATTAAGCGGAAACATTAATACTTGTGTGGTTTGTGAACAACACTGTGTCCCTAGTACGCCTCTATGGACTAGCTCATTGATCAATGATGGTTAAGGTTTCCTAACCATAGACATGAGTTGTCAATTGATAATGAGATCATATCATTGGGAGAATGATATGGTGGACAGACCCAAACTAAGCGAAGCAATTAGATCGTGTCTTTGTGTTCATCTTTGCGAAGCTTTTCCTATGTCACATATTGTATTCCTTAGACCATGAGATAATACAACTCCCTAGTATTGGAAGAAAGCTTTGAGGTCATCAAACGTCATCCTATGAGAGGGTGATCATAAAGGTGTCTCTCAGGTGATCGGAAAGTATCTGTTGGGTTGTATGTATCGAGATGGGATTTGTCCCTCCCAAGTCGGAGAGATATACTTCGGGCCCACTCGGTAATCGATATCAACACCGCTTGCAAGCATGTGGTTAAGGAGTTAATCACAAAGTGATGTCGGATTACGGAACGAGTAAAGTACTTGCTGTGAACGAGATTGAACTAGGTATGACGATACCGACGATCGAATCTCGGGCAAGTAAAATATCGCGAGACGAAGGGAATATATATATGGGATTGATTGAATCCTGGCACCGTGGTTCATCCGATATGATCATCGATGAATGTGTGGGAGTCAATATGGGTGCCCAGACCCCGCTGTTGATTATTGATAGAAGATCATGTCTGCATATTCTCGAACCCGCAGGGTCACACACTTAACGTGTCTCGACGCTAGGATAGATTGGATAATTGGTTTATGAATTTTTTTTCGGAGTCTCGGATGGGATCCGGGATATCACGAGAGGTTCCGGAATGGTCCGGAGAATAAGATTCATATAAGGCAGTGCAGTTTTTGGAGTTCGGAATTGTTCCGGGTTAATCGGTATTGTACCGGAAGCTTCTAGAACCTTCCGGAAGGGGACCAACGTGGCCCCACCTTCCGGGAGGGGGCATGGGCCTATGAGGGAGTGTCCTGGCCGCATTGGGCCAGGGGCACAAGGCCCCATAGGGCCCAGCCGATCCTAGAGAGTTTAAATCGTTTAAACTAGAGATAAGATAAGATAGGATTTCTAGATAAGGGAGAGTTTAAATTGTTTAAACTAGAGATAGGCTTGGAGGAGAGGCTAGGGCTGGCCTCCCCCCCTCTATAAATAGAGGGCTGGTGCGCCCCCCTCCCAACACACCTTCCTCCAAACCCTAGTTGCCCTGCTGCCCTTCCTCTCTCCCTCCCGACTGTTTGTAGGCGAAGCCCTGCGGCAGAAATTCTCCACCATATACACCACGCCGTCGTGTTGTAGATCCAATCCATCTCTCCACCATACTTGCTGGTCCAAGGAAGGAGGAGACGTCGAGGTGCTGCACGTGTGCATCTCACGGAGGCACCGCCACTTGTGGTGCTAGATCGGATCGGATCGCGAGGAGGAGAAGCGAGTACGACTACATCACCCACGTTCCGACGAACGTTCCGCTGTGAGAATCTTCAAGGGTATGAAGATCTAATCCAATCTCTCTCGTTGTTTGCATCTCCTAGATTAGATCTTGGCTTTCCTTCTGTTCGCTTCCGTAGAAAATTTTGATTTACTATGCTGCGAAACCCTTCAGGTTGTGCAAACAGTTATCAAAAGAAGTTCCATAGACGGAAAAATCGTCCATGAAAACCTCCACAATTTATTCACAAAAACCATGAAAGATAGCAGACATACATCTCTGAAAGGTAGCAGGAGCATTACATAAACCAAAAGGCATACACCTATAAGCATAAGTACCATAGGGGCAAGTGAAAGTGGTTTTCTCCTGGTCCTGTGCTTTCACGGCGATTTGATAAAACCTATAATAACCATCAAGGAAGCAAAAGTGAGTCTTTTTGGACAGCCTCTCAAGCATTTGATCAATAAAGTTCAAAGGATAATGATCTTTCTTAGTAACTTTATTAATCTTTCTAAAATCAATGCACATTCTATACCCAACTACTACTCTTTGAGGTATAAGCTCATTATCCTCATTAGGTACAACAGTAATTCCTCCTTTCTTGGGAACACAATGAACAGGGCTAACCCATTGACTATCAGCAATAGGATAAATAATACCACCATCAAGGAGTTTTAATACCTCATTTCTTACCACTTCCTTCATTTTAGGATTTAAACGGTGCTGGTGCTCAACAACTAGTTTTGCATCAGGCTCAATATTAATAGCATGCTGACATAGTGTGGGAGATATTCCTTTTAAATCATCAAGAGTATAACCCATAGCTCCTCGGTGCTTCTTCAATACCTCCAATAGCCTTTCTTATTCCTTCCCTGAAAGCTTAGAACTAATAATAACAGGATATATCTTCTTATCATCAAGATAAACATATTTAATATCATCAGGTAAAGGTTTTAATTCGAAAACAGGATCCCCTTTGGGTGGTAGTGTGGTACCCAAATCTTCCACGGGTAAATTATGCTTAAGCAACTCAGGCTGACGAAGGAAAACCTCATCAATCTCATCTCTTTCCTTCATAAAGGAATCACTTTCATGATCTTCCATGAATTTCTGCAAAGCATTGTTAGGAGCAAGAGAAATAGAAGATAGTTGTTCAACCTTGAAATCCTCATCAGGTAATTCATTTTCATAAGGGGTTTTGGCAAATTTAGGAAAATTGAACTCATAAGATTCTCCATCAAACTTAGTCAAAACCTTTTCCTACCTACAATCTATGATAGCCCCATAAGTATTAAGGAAGGGTCCACCAAAGATGATAGGATAGGTTTTACTAGCTTCTTTACCAAGTACTAGAAAATCAGCAGGATATTTAACCTTACCACAAAGAACCTCCACATCCCTTACAATACCAATGGGGCAAACTTGCTCTCTATTGGCAAGGTGAATAACCACATCAATGTATTCGAGCTCACAAGGACCAATCTCATGCATAATTTCCCTGTAAAGCTCATAAGGAATAGCACTAGAACTAGCACCAATATCACATAAACCATAGTAGCAATGATCACCAATTTTAACAGAGAGCACAGGAACACTAGCTTTTCTAGCCTTACTAGGATGAGAGATAATATTAGAAGCGTCTTCACAAAAGACAATATACTCATCCTCTATATTTCTAGTAACAAGATCTTTCACAATAGCTACTACAGGCTCGATATCAATCAGCTCACCGGAACCTATAGTTTTCTTTGCGCTTTTGCTAACCACATTAGCAAAAATAGAGTGCTCCCTTACCTTGTAGGGAAAAGGGATCTTCTCAACATAAGGTTCAGGCAAAATAGGGTCAACAGTACAAACCTCCACACTAGCAGGAATGTGGGTAACAACGTCTTTATAAGAAGCATGGTACTTGTCACTCTTTCTTGGGAATCTCAATATAAGAGGAAAAAACATTAAAACATTCCGCAAGAACTTGAGGATCAAGGCCAAACTTATTGCTAATATCATGGAAGTTATTAGTTCCCATAAAAGATTTAATGCACTCATAATCATAGTTTATACCTGACTTTCTTCCTTTGTCATTCTCCCAAGCCTCGGTATTATCTTGAATATGGTCTAGGAGATCCCATTTAGCTTGTTCCTTCATACTTGTGAATGATCCAGCACACGAGGCATCTAGTAAACCTTTATCCTGAAGAGAAAGCCTAGCATAAAAGTTATTGAGAATAATATTGTTAGGGAGTTCATGAATAGGACATTTAAGCATTAGGAGCTTCAATCTCCCCCAAGCTTGAGCTATACTTTCTCCATCTTATATATAAGACTTCTATCCTTTTGGATTTCACTAGGAGGATAAATTTAGAGTAAAAGAGAGATGTAATTTCCTCCCATTCCATGGATTGTCCATTCTTTAGTAGCTTATACCATGCCTCATCTCTCCCTTTCAAGGATATGGAGAGTAACTTCTTCTTCACTTGTTTAGTTGTGATACCTGCACACTTAAACAACCCGCATAATTCATGGATATAAAGCAAGTGATCACCAGGATGGACAGTTCCATCCCCAAAATAATAATTATCCATGACACGATTAACAATACTCGCAGGTATCTTAAAAGGATCTATCTCAACATGTGGTGGTTCATCCAGTACCATAGAAGTGGTAGTAGTTTTCCCAAACAGAAAACCAAGTGGGTTATTCATATTGGAAACAAAGTAACAAGCAGTAACAAAAGCAATACTCACAGTAAAAGTTTCCCTTACCAGTTCCACTCTTCAATAGCGCTTCACTCCCCGGCAACGGCGCCAGAAAATAGTCTTGATGACCCACAAGTATAGGGGGTGTATCGTAGCACTTTCGATAAATACGAGTGTCAATCCCAACGAGGAGTAGAAGGTGCTGAACAATGGTATGAAGCAGGAAATCCATGTGAATACTTAGCAAACAAATTTTTAGTGGTTTTCTGACAAAACAACAACACAAAGAGCAAGTAACAGAAGTAACGAACAAATGGAGCAAGTGGCCCAATCCTTTCTTAGCAAAGGACAAGCCGTTGGAAATACTTATAAGTACCAAACGTTCTCGAGGACATATGGGAATTCTGTCAAGTGCTTTCGCTTCAAATACCTGAGTACTCTTCTCTGGTGTTGTAAGTGTTGTGTGGGTGAACCTGTGCTACCATACTACCCTTCCTAGGACTAATACATACTTGTGATTAAACCTCCTGCGAACATCCGTAACTACAGGAAAGTAATTAAGATATAAATCTAACCACAGCCTTAAACTCTGAGATCCTACACTCCCTTGTGCAAAGGTTTCCTAACGGGGGTTCAGGTTTCTGTCACTCCGGCCACCCCGCGATTAGTAGCAAAATACAAAATGCATTCCCCTAGGCCCATAAATGGTGAAGTGTCATGTAGTCGACGTTCACATGACACCACTAGAAGAATAGCACCACAAATTAAATACTAAACCATTGAATAATAACTCATCACAGATTCACTACTAACAACATGACTTCTCCCATGTCCTCAAGAACTAAACGAACTACTCACGATACATCATATGGATCAAGATCAAAGATGATATGATAATGGATAACAATCTGAACATAAACAATAATCCAATGGTTCCACTCACAAGCATCAACTACAATAGTAATTAACACCGGGAAAGTTTCCCCTAATGAACTAAGCAATATCCAACACAATTGTTACAGCAGGACGGAGTGATGATGATGATGCTGGTGGAGATGATGGTGTGGATGATGATGATGATCCCGATGAAGCCTAGCTTGATGATGGTGTTGATGGCGACGGTCTCCCCTCTCCGGGATGGAATTCCCCCGACAGAAATCTGTCTACCGGAGAGATCTTTCTCTCTCGTTGTTTTCCGCCTCCCAGAGGCGGCGGAAGTCTATATGTGGTCGCCCCCTGGTTTTAGGGTTCCGTAGGGAAGATATAGGCGAAGGGGCAGAGTCGGAGGCCGAACAGGTGGGCCAAACCCACCCTAGGCGCAGGGTCAGGTGGGCCCGCGCCTAGGGGGTGCGGGGCCCCTGAGGCCCCCCTTCGCTCCTCATTCTGGCTTCCTTCGTCTTCCGGTAAAATAATATGTTTCCATATCTTTCTGGTATTTTTCTGATCTTCGCAAAATTGCACCGAAACGCCGTTTTTTCCATCAGAATCCAGACTCCGGCAGTCCATCCTCCAGGAATTATCCAACATGCATAAACAGATGAAAAACCATAAGTAATACCTCATAATAAGACAAATATCAACGAATAGAGGTAAATTATGATATAGAATGGTGATGCAAATTGGGCATATCAGATATCAGCAATTCTATTTGTACCCACCTTTGTGAAAATCTTGAAACTTACGCTAAGTAAACATATGGGTCTATATTGTTGAATTTGTGTAGGATGTTACTTTTTCGGGATCAAGGTAATGATCCCGAAGTTATGCTTATACATTGGCAAATCACCATTCTGTAGCTGATTATAAAGTGTCGTTAGATCTTTTTTAATCACTTCCCAAAAGCATTGATAAAATTCAGTAGGAAACCCGTCTGGTCCAGGTGCTTTATTATGCTTCATTTGAGAAATTGCCTCTAAAACTTCTTTCTCCGTAAACTGTGTTGTAAAAAATATATTCTCCTCGGGTGTTACTTGAGGAATATCCGCATTAACCTCCCCTCTAAGAGTAAAGCTATTCTTGGCCGGTGCCCCAAATAGCTTCTTATAATATTCCGATATATAAATTCTAAGTTTTACTCACCAATAATTGTCCCTTCGTCTTGTTCTAATTGAAATATTCTTTTCTTCCTATATCTACCATTCTCCATGAGGTGGAAATATTTCGTATTATTCCCTCCCTCTTGAATGAATTTCACATTTGCCCTTTGAGCCTATTTAGATTCCTCTTCACGTCTAAATTTTCCTAAATTATCATTAGCTCTCTTAAGTAATTCCCGTTCCATTGCATTTAATGGAACTATTTCCGCTCGAATATCTAGCTCATCAATAAGCTGGGTGAGTCTATCTCTCTCAGTTTTGTAAATACCACTTCTGTTTTTCGCCCATCCGCAAAGAAAGCGACGAATGTTATTTTGCCAAAGATCAATTGGGCTAACCCCCAAAGTGACCTATTCCCATTCTCTCGTGATTATATGAAAAAAATCTTCTTCCCATAACCAAGATAATTCAAACGATAAATGAGATTTGTTCCCCAGGTGAGCTTGTTCTCATGAGTCCACAAACAAGGGTGTATGGTCCGACCCCGTACGGGCCAGCGCTTGCACCGAGACCAACGGAAATTTGTGTTTCCACTCTATGCTTGCTAGAACCCGGTCTAACTTTTCATAGGTGGGCTTTTCTCTACGACTTGCCCAAGTATATTGTCGTCCTGACAACATAATCTCCCGTAAGTTTAAACTCTCGATTATGGCATTAAACATAATCGGCCATCTAGAATTATAATTATTGTTATTCTTTTCTAACGGACTACGGATAATATTAAAATCACCTTCCAACACCATTGGAGTTCCTGAGCCATAGCACATCCTGGCTAGTTCAGCTAGAAAAGCTGGTTTATGCTCCTCTTGGGTTGCACCGTAAACCGCCACAAAAGACCATTCAAAACCATCCAATTTCGATCGAAGCTTTAGTTTAATCAAGAAATCTTCCGCGCCAACATCTTTGACAGTCAGAGATTCAGCATTTATCCCTACTAGAATTCCGCCCGATCTCTCGTGTGAAGGTAGGCAGAACCAAATAAAGTCACGCCCTGACGACAGTCCTATTAGGAAAGATGCGGAAAAGTTGCCTCTCCCGGTCTCAAGTAAAGCCACTATATCCAAATTCCGATCTCTAATGCTTTATTGAATAAAAATATGTTTTGAATTATCCCTAATCCCTTCACTGTTCCAGATCAAAGTTCTCGTTGTAAAGTCTTTTTTTTTGTTAATACTCTTAATCCTAGCACTTCTTCTAACTGTATTATTCTTGGCAACACTTTTTCTGGCCTCTACCCACTTTTTTTCCTTGGTATTTTTGATCTGTATCATCAACCACGTCTAGCGGATCCTCATCGACTAAATCATCACACAGACCTGAGACCTTCTAAACAAAAAGGCTCTTAGGATCGTTTTCCTCTGAACTTTTTTTGTGGTTAAGAATAACTAAAACTCGCTCCTTCTCAACATCATACAACTTATTTACCGAGGCATCTATTGCTGAAGGTGATTCTCCAAGTGAAACTCCAAGCGTACTAGATCTAGAGACTACAACTTTTTTAGGAATAGATAACAATGATAAGTTTGGTTTTGAACACGAACCTGGAGAATCTCGAATTTCGTCCATCTTCATTGCACGCTCCATTTGGGTATCATCGGTGTTCGGCTGCGCACGTATGTGTCCACTCGACCGTACCCCAATAGCCAACTGCTTCTCGATCCCTCCAAACGCAATAACCTCTGCTGTCGACGTCGTACGCATCATTGGTGAGAAGTCTGTTCGTGAAAAAAAAATGACCCGTATGGAATCGTAACAATTCTCTGACTCGGCTCCTGTAAGAATTTTTCAAAATAATTTCTTTGTACGCTCGAAATATTAATATTAGACTGAGAAAAATTATATGCATCATCACACACCTTTTCAGTCTCAAAACGGCCAGACCCATCGTGTGATCATTTGAAGGCAAAAAATTGCATGCATGCGGGTTTACACCCCCGTTTGGGGTCATGACTCGCGGCATACTGTTAATTTGTAGAGCAAAATCATCAGAAATTAATTGATTCCTCGGTTCACTGAAGTTATCAGAAAAAGAAACAGAAGTCTCATGAAAAACATGCGACAAAGTCGAATTCTGAGTGGTCGGCTGCTTTGATGCAGAAAACGCAGCAGGGGATAAAGACAAGAACGTCTACCAATCTTCTTCCCATCCATTGGAGAGCCAACGTGAGTACACAACAGCTCCGAATCCATGTATAGTAGCAGTGTTAGCTCTAGGGGCCTCTGCTGCAGTAGCATGCTGACGAGAGTCATCGGTCGGTGATGAGAGAAGGCCCCCTTGTGGAGTCCTCTGAAACGGCCTCGGTTCCTGAACCGGAGACATGCTCAGCAAGGTTATATAAACTAATGAATGAACAAAGAGTGTGGCAGGAACTTCTACGTAATAAATACTTGTACAATAAAACTTTATCTCAGGTTTTAGTAAAACCAACAGACTCCCCCATTCTGGAAAGGCCTAGTGAATGTTAAAGACTACTCCCTCCGTTTGGGATTATAGATCACACACGGTTAACTAGGTTGCCAATTTGACCAAAAAAATATAAATAAAATAATACAAAAATTATATCATTACAAACTTTAAATGCTATATTTTCTAATGATATAATTTTTGTGCAATATAACTTATATTTTATTAGTAAAATTAACGACCTAGGTATTCGCGTAGGACCTATAATCCCAAACAGAGGTAGTAGTTTTTTAGTTGGGGTTCATTAGTAATTGGTGACGGACAAAAAACTAGAATTTGGGAAGATACATGGTTAGGGGATAAGCCTTTAAGTGTTCAATACCTAACATTATATAATATTGTTTATCACAAAAATGTCACCGTGACAAATATTATGGCTTGAACCCCCTTAAACATAGGTTTTAGGAGAACTTTGTTAGGAAATAAATGGAACCGATGGCTTCACCTAGTGGCACGCCTAATGACAGTCCATCTCTCGGATAATGAAGATGTTTTTAGATGGAACTTAACCGATTCTGGTTGCTTTAACATTAGGTCTATGGATCAAGATTTGCTCAATGGTCATTAGGTGTATCTCAAGAAATACATATGGAAAATTGAAGTGCCCCTCAAAATTAGAATCTTCATGTGGTTTCTTCATAGGAAAGAAATTCTCACAAAAGACAATCTTTTGAAACCAAATTGGCAAGGGTCTTCTAAATGTTGCTTTTGTGATCAAGATGAGACAATTCATCATCTTTTTATATCTTGTGCCTTTGCAAGAATTATTTGGAGGGTTGTGTTTATGTCTTTCAACATACTACCTCCAGCTAATATAATGAAACTTTTTGGAAATTGGTTAAATGGGGTCCCTAAGAAAAATAAAGGACACATTAGAGTTGGTGTGTGTGATTTATTATGGGCAATTTAGAATGTTCGTAATGACTATATCTTTAACAGAAAGAGCTTTCCATCATTTTTGCAGGTTATTCCTATGGCTACGCATTTGATCCATATGTGGTCCTTTCTCTATCCTGTGGAGGAGCGCCAGGCCATGGATTCTGGGTGCAGCCGTTTGGAAACGGTAGCACGGGACTTCTACAGCCGGTGCGGTTGGCGGTCTGAATGGCGTTTGACATGAGGATGATTATGCACCGTTTTCTCTTAGTTGCCTTTAGATGTCTCATTTTTGTTGAAACTTTGTGTGACCCGTGAGTAGTAATAATTTCTGCTGCTCTCAATAATATAATAAAAGGCCGTATGCATCGATTGATGCAGAGGCTGGGGCGCAGCCTCCTTTTCAAAAAAAAAAGTTTGGCATTGCTATATAACAATAGTTTTTGGTGTGCTATTTTGGACACGTCAGTGAACCATGCTCAATGAAGAAAAAGTATCAGAAGCCAAATGATGTACTATGAATCTTTTTATTTTTTGACATGAACGTTGTATGAATCATAATGACAAAAACAAATGGTGTCATCAATGATATTGCATGATATAGGTAGCATACACTTCAAACTTTGCCACCTCTCTTTGGTTCAAACCCCGTTATGAGCGCATGATAAAAATCCTTCCGATTTGATTCCAGCTTTCATTATTGTTTCCATCCACATAGGAATAATAAATAAAAATAATAAGCAACTATTATTATTAGCTTTGTAAGTTGATGAGATACTTTTTCAGTTTCATGGTGCACAAAGGGCAAAAACATTAATGTTAAGTGTCTATGTTACTTGAACATTACAATGTATTGTATCACAAATCGACATCGCTGCCTGAGTCTATATCAGATTCTAAATTTTATGCGCTGCTCCATTTGCAACCTTGCTCTTTCCCTTGTTCTTCTCTTCTTCCTCGTCATCACTGTACTCACTCTCGTAATCGTCATACTCCTCTTCTTCCTCCTCAATCCCATCCTCCGCCACTGGACCTTCCTCCGGCACATGGGCTCGAGTTCCTGCACTACTGTGCTTTAGAACCTTCATATTAAAGCTGGTCTTGCTATCGCAGCCTATCCATGCGTCACACAAGCAGAATGACGTTAGGTTGTGATTTCTCTCCGCTGGGGCTTGGAACTTTCCCATTACCAACCAACTAACTTTCTTCACTCTGTCAACTTCCTCTCTAACTGCACTCCTCTTTCCCTTGGACTCGCACCTAATGCTTCTTGGTTGTCTTGTATAACTTTCGATGTTGTAGCCTGCAGTTATGGCGGCACCTCATCCAGGAAGTTGCACTTATGGATACCAAACATCACTCGAAGCAGTGTCTGCTAAAAGCAGCCAGAAGTTCTCTTCCCTGTGGAATGGGAAGAAAGGAGTGTGAGGAAGTGCAGCAGTTAAGCCGCTGCGACCCTGAAGTGTAGTATCTTCACACTTCCGTCGCCCTCTTGTATGACCTCTTCTTCTTTAGTCTCACATCTAATATCTATCTCAATAGTAGGAACCAACTCCATTACAATCTCTATATCCCGAGATTCTTCTTCAGAAAGGCCAGCTACTTGTGTTAGCAGTGCACCTCTCCCAATACCTGGAAGGGGCAAAGACAATCGCTAGACGCAACACTGAACTCTCTAATCATCCCGGAGTGTTAAGTACAGTATCAGGGCTTCAATTGTCTGGAACTATCTCCTGATCCCGTGTATGCCAAAACTAAACGAGACCAAATAGTGCATGAGGCTTCTTGTACATGATTATAGTACTAGTACATTCTTTGAAAGCTTTAGATTACAACAAACCTGGGTCAACGAACGTTGACTCTTATATTATGTGCAGTTTATGATACGTCCAATAACTGAAACTTATTCAATGTATGCCTACAGGCACCGTGAAAAGGAAAGGAAAAGACTCTGGTAATCCATCATATTCGGCATGATGGGTTCTGAAGAAACACTTAGTGACAATTATAATGCCAATTAATTAGCGCTCTAAATATCATTGTTATTGAAGTCTTCGCTCCCCAATTGGAGTCATTTCAAAATTAAGACGACACCAAAAAAAACTTCCACACATCCTCCACAATATATACATGCTTCTGCTCTGACTGATGGTTTCCTCAATCAAGAAACATATATGACATGGGAGAAGGAATAGAGGAAACGACTGCCCTTTCCCTTGGCACTGGAGATACTATCAAGCAACTTAAATCCAAGAGAGGCAGTAGCTCCAACCCAAAATCACCTGTCCGATTCAGTGTCCTGTCGCCAGATCAAGGGTGACCATGAAAACAGCGATGGCCACATGAGGAAGAAGCTATGGCTTCCCAATGAACAAGTCACAATACTCGAAGGCGTCTACGAAGAGAATTGCAGTCTTGTTACAGTAAGTTCATGTCAAAAACATTGCCTAGCATTTTCAGGCATTAGAACTCAGAATGTTCTTGTCATAGAAAAATTGAGATCATGGTTAAAAGAAATTAAACTATGAAGCAAGGGCTGGCGAAGAGGCTGAACACAAAACCACGGCAGGTCGAAGTGAGCCAGGTACTCGCAAGTCTTTTGTCTTGTTTCAAAAAAAAATTGTCTATGTATCAGGTTATTTGTAGTATTAGTTTTCTGATATTTGATTTGACCCAAATTTTAGGAGAAAGCAGAATCAGGCGGCAGTAGATTGTGATTATCTGAAGAGAAAGTGTGAAAGTGTTATAATACGAGATGCACAATAACGAAGAACGATAAGTAAACAAGACAGAGGGACACGAGATTTAACGTGGAAAACCCCTCCAACACGAAGGGGGAAAAACCACGGGCGCCAGCCAACAAACTCTTCACTATTTTTGGTGTGTTTACAAACGCCGTGGGTTATCAAAAATGCGATAAACCCTAGCCGACGGCTTACAGGATGTATATATAGACGGCGGAAACGATCCATACCACGGGGGGGGGGGGGGGGGGGGCTTGGGCCTCGCTCCTCTCCGTCCGAAGTTAGCCTTTCTTCAGTGAACCAATACATGAATTTGGATCACAATATAACAAACTCCACCTTGAGACAAATTCTTTGTAGCATGAACTTCAACAATCATCTGAATCAACAAAGAAACACTTGCTGGCGCCAAACAACCTCTTGGGCTAAACAGTTATACCAACTAAGCTTGAGCAAAGCTCAAACTTAGCAACAGGAATAGGCTTTGTCATCATATCAACAGGATTATCATGAGTACTAATCTTGCATACCTACAGTTTACCTCGTGCAACCACGTCGCGAACATAGTGGTACTTAATATCAATGTGCTTTGTCCTCACATGGAACATCTGATCTTTAGTGAGATAAATTGCACTTTGACTGTCACAAAATAATTTAATGCAAGAATCATCTCCACAAAGCTCAGCAAACAGACCTTTCAGCCAAACAGCCTCTTTACATGCTTCATGGATAGCCATGTACTCAGCCTCAGTTATAGATTGTACTAAAACATCCTGCAAAGTAGCCTTCCAGCTAACAACATATCCACCAACAGTAAACACATACCTATGTAGCTGGTTCAACATCATGCTCCACCTGTTCAGCACAACTCAAAGCATAATGAACAATATCACACTCTTCAATTAAACGATTAGGAGGTGCAATATTTCTCCTAGGACGGCCAGCTGCAATAGACCGTGATGGCTGCTGAACATTAGGCGGTGAGGGTGGAACATAAACATCATCATTATTGGTTACATAAACCACATTTTCGTTCTCCTTTGCGTGCTCCACCTGCACGCCAATTATCTGTTGCTCGTCATCAGAAACATTAGAAGAATCAGTAGCATCAGAAATATCAGTAGACGGACTATCATAAAACATAACCGCCTCATTAAAAGTGACATTTCTGCTCAACAAAAAAATTTTGGTTTCAGGATTCCATAATTTATAAGCTTTAACTCCTGAACCATAACCAAGGAAGATGCACTTAACAGCTCTTGGCTCTAACTTTCCATTATCAAAGTGAGCATAAGCAGTGCAACCAAAAACTCACAACTCAGAATAATCAGCTGGTGAACCAGACCATACCTCAATGAAAGTTTTCTTATCAAGTGGAACGGAAGGTGACCTGTTAATGAGATAGCATGCGGTGGAGGCTGCTTCAGCCCAAAAATGCCTATGCATCTTTGCATTAGACAATATGCAGCGAGCCCTCAAAATAATAGTCTTGTTTATGCGTTTAGACACGCCATTCTGCTGAGGGGTGTATGGGATGGTGTGATGTCTTACCATGCCATCGTTGCTGCAAAACTCATCAAATTCATTTGAACAAAATTCCATACCATTATCAGTAAGGTGTATCTTAACCTTCCTTTCAGTTTGTGTTTCTACCGTAACTTTCCACTTCTTAACAGCAGCAAAAACATCAGATTTATGTTTCAGAAAATATAGCCACACTTTCCTTGAGTAATCGTCAATAATAGTAAGCACGTAATTAGCACCACCATTGGAAGTTCTACAGGACGAACCACAAACATCAGCATGCACATAATCTAAAATTCCTTTGATGGTATGAATGGAAGCATTGAATTTAACTCTTTTATGCTTACCAAAAATGCAGTGCTCACAGAACTGAAACTTACTCAAGTCGCAACCATCAATCAGCCATCTCTTCGCCAATTATGCCATGCCAAGATCACTCATATGTCCAAGACGCTTATGCCAAAGGTTAGTCTACTAGCATCAGAACTAACAGCAGCAGCAATACCAGGCAAAGTGCTACCTCTAAGGACATATAATTTTGCAGAATTCATATCACCAATCATAACAATGAGAGAACCTGATGATACCTTCAGACGTCTGTCCCCACCTTTGTACTTGTACCCGTCACAATCTAGGGTACTAAGAGAGATCAAATTTCTCGCCATGGAGGGTATGTGTTTCACTCTAGTCAACGTGTGTGTCATCCCATCATGGGTCTTGAGCTGGACAGAACCAACACCAACAATGGTGCACTGGTTGTTATTTCCCACACGCACAAAATCTCTAGTCTGTACAGACTCATAAGAACTGAACCAATCCTTGTTACAGCAAATATGAAACGAACATGCATTATCAAAAACACATGTGGCAAGAAAAGCTAAGCATTCACCATCAGAACTATCAGAACCAGCAACAACAGCAGCAACCTCACCTTTACCCGAGGCAACCTTACCATTACCTTCATTATTTTTCGGTTGGTAAGTTCCGTTTCTTTTCTTCTTGTTCTGCAACTTCCAACAATCATCAATTATGTGGTTGGATTTCTTACAATACCTGCAGAACTTGTCACGTTCCTTGGACTTTGAGCGACCTCTGTCGGTCCTACTCTTATCTCTGTTGTTGTTGTGGTGATAGTTATCTCGCTGCTCAGGCCTGCCTCGGACCTCTAACGCCTCCGCCTTGGAGGACGAATTTTCTGCATGCACCATTAATTTCATCTTCTCCCTTTGCTGGAGAGCCTCGTAGACTTCCGCAAGATTTAGTTTGTCACGGCTCAATAATATGGTGTCACATAAATTACTGAAAGAATTAGGCAGCAAGCATAAAAGAAGAAGACCTAAATCCTCATCCTCATACTTAACTTTTATAGACTGCAAATCATAAACTATCTCTTTTCAGGAGGATAGGTGATTCAGTACCGAGCCTCCCTCTTGCATCTTGTGTGGGAATAGCTTCATCTTCACGTGCAACCTGCCCGTCAGATCCTTGGACAAACAGATCTCCTCTAGTTTGTCCCATAACTCGGCGGTGGTTTTCTCCTGCAGCACTTCCAGCAAAATATTATTGAACAGATGGAGTTGAATCAACGATAAAGCCTTACGGTCTTTCCGCTTCTCCACGTCAGTCCAAGTTTCCTTCGGTTTCTCGCCGAACGTGTCGATCGCTTCATCCAGATCTGCAGTTTGGGCGAGAATCGCCCTCATCTTCACTTGCCACAGAGAGAATCTCGTGGTGATGTCCAACTGCGGTAGATCAAACTTTAATGACGACATCTCGCAAACCCTAGATAAAAAAACGGGCTCTGATACCACTTGTTATAATACAAGATGCACAATAATGAAGAACGATAAGTAAACACGACAGAGGGACACGAGATTTAACGTGAAAAAACCCTCCAACACGAAGGGGGAAAAATCACGGGCGCCAGCCAGCAAACTCTTCACTATTTTCGGTGGATGTTTACAAACGCCGTGGGTTATAAAAGATGCGAGAAACCCTAGTCGGCGGCTTACAAGATGTATATATAGACGGTGACAACGATCCATACCGCTTCGGCCCAAGCCTCCCGGCGACGGGCCTCGTTCCGCTCCGTCCGAAGTTAGCCTTTTTTCAGTGCACCAATACTTGAATTTGGATCACAATATAACAGAAAGGATAATTAATGAGAACGCTGAAGAGACCTCCAAGAGCTGGTGAGTATTTCTCAAAATGGTCTGAACTTTTGCCGTGTGCTCATTGTGCAACAAGATTTTCAAAGACCACCATGGTCACATGAAATTGTAAAGTATATACGGATACAAATCGGTCTCTTACGTTTGAAACAACTAGTACTTCAGGATTATTTTCTTTTTTTACGGAAGATACGGCAGTGATAATGGAAAAAACAAATGTTTTCCTTACTGAATAAAAAGTGATACGTCCATCTAAATTAGTAGCACCCTTCAGGAATACTGATTTGCTTAGAAACAATGACATGCTTGAAGAAGAGAGAATGTGTGAGAAACTTATGATGTCTGGTTTTTTCACACTCTGCTGCTTTGCACAATATAAGATGGATATACAAGGTTTTCATCGAGAGTTACTCGGTTAAATTTCATGTAATATAAATTCTGTGCTGAAAATGGTAGTGTGTGTAGTGCTTTGGTCAATGTTCACTTTCTTGACCTTTTTTTGCCCCGGTCTCCACTTGGAAACAAAGATTCCTACAAGTCAGTCAAAGCGAGAGAGTGAAGCTTAGCACTAGCGAAATAAAAAATTCGTTCATTTTCCTTTGCCGCTAGTGCTGGCTAGTCAAATTGACGGCCAATTGTGCTTGTGCTTTCAGGGTGCAGAATAGAGTACACCGTTGCATTCGTACCTAACAACTAGCAAGTCTTGCAATTTCTGCATACTTTTCCCAATCCTTTTGGTACGTTTAACGTGAGAAAAAGCTTCCGGCTTCTATATTTTTGGGCTCCAACTTGGACCGCATCGATCCTTGCCCATCTCCTCGATCGTGCTCTACTACCCACGTTGTTGTCTACCACACTAGTTTTTATTTTCCTCCTCCTTTTATCTATGACTGCAAGACAGTGTAGTCCCGCCATAATGACAGCACTTGGGATGAAGATGAACGCACTCCGCTGTTTGCTCGCACTGTTGTTGCTCGCACTTGCGCGGATATATATACGTGGAGAACTCTAGATACAGTTTGGCCACTACTCATCAGCACAACCATTCCTCTCCCTAGAATACCGTGTGATGAAGATGAACGCACTCCGCTGCTTGCTCGCACTGTTGTTGCTACCGACGGCAGCGGTGCGGGCATCCGGCGTGCGGAAAAACCAACCAGCGAACGGGACCTTCCTTCCCTCCACCGCCACGCTCGCCGGTTGTCAGAAGAGCTGCGGCAACGTCAGCTTCGAGTACCCATTCGGCATAGGGGCGGGCTGCTTCCGGTCGCAAGACTTTGAGCTCATCTGCAACAACAACAACCACAGTGCCTCTCAGGCTCCCAGGCTCTTCCTGTATGACGGGATCACAGAGGTCACCAATGATATCACCACCGATGGGAGCACGGACACAAATATTTCTATATCGGTTTCTCGTTCCATCCCCTTGAGATCTGAGGTCGGCGTGTACAACATGTCATGGAACCTTGGGAGATCTTTCAGTGACTATGGTTTGCAACTAAACTTCACTGGTTGTGACTTCGATGTGCAAGTGCTTGACACGAACAATACAATGGGTCAGTGTGGTGTTACATGTCCTGACGAAGATATCACGGGCAGCGTGGCTAGGAAGAACTGTAACGGTACAGGGTGTTGCTCTATCTTCGGCAGCTCCGAGACCACTGCCGGCCTTGTGATCAAGTTTGTCCGCCACAAGATTGGAAAATCAAAATTTGAAGAGCACAGAAATAACCGAAGCTCTATCTGGGATACAATTGATGTAACCACAGATACAGCTAACACTTGGTGGAGTATCGTCGTTGATCAACCGGACTCCGATGGCACCTTGCATAACATGACAGGTTATGCATGTATCAGCGACCATAGCAGTTTGGGCGTCGATTCAGAATCCTACCTCGGTTATTATTCATATCATTGTCAGTGCAACGATGGTTACAAAGGCAATCCATACATAACCGATGGCTGCTCGGGCGACAAAGGTATTTACTCTCACATAAAACATTGTTTTTTACTTAGTGTGTATGCACAGTCAAATTTCCCAAATTTGTTGTTTCAAATAATTCTTATATTTTGTAAACGCTATTCCTATGGGATAAAAAGAGAGTAAATTACACAAAACCAACACCTTTGGGCCATGGGTACAAGAAACCACCATTTTCAGATTTTTTTCTACAAAGCTACCACTCTATGGGCTCTAAGAGCATCTCCACTCGGGTTCAGGACGCCGATCCTAGCGCGATTTTTTGGTATGGACGCCGAAAATTGGCCCAGTCACGTTCCCAGGACCCCGGTTTCGTCCGGATTTGGGCCAACTTTGGTCCGGACTTCCTAGGCCATTCCCAGAATCCGGGGAACGAACACCGGACGAAGCGAAGCGAGAAAACCGCGAGCGCCGGCGAAGAGGCCGGACGGCTTGACCAACGCCGAGTGGCTGGCCCTTGTCCAGAAGAGGAAGTTCGCATCGGACGAGCGGAGGGATAGAAAGGAGAGGGCCAAGCAGGCGGCAAAGTAGCTCGCCGAGGCCTAGGAGCAGGGGCGTGCCCACGTTAGTCCAGCAGGGGTCACAGGACACCGGGTCCAAATTGATTTCCTTCATATCTTTGATCAATATATAGTGTGTGACACCCCTAAATCTTTTTGAAAATTACGAGTTACTCGTATAGTGACACCGGGTTAATTTTGCTCTAGGTCCGCCCTGGCTAGGAGCTCGCCGAAGATCAGGCAATAAGGGCCAAGCAGGCGGCGGCGTCACGCGTGGCGATGACGCGTCCGAGGACGCCCCCCTTCCACAGTACGTCGCCATCTAGGGGAGCCAGCCAAGCGTCGGCTCGCCGGCCGGGGTTCTCGCCAATCTCGCCGGCCAGCTTCGAGGAGAGCTAGGCGAATCCAAGGCAGAGGTACTTCTTATCCCCCGAGTTTGACGGCAGGTTCAACCCGAACATGATCTCCCTCTTCCCCGCGCCTCGCCCTCCTCCGGCCATCAATGTCGACATCAACGCACCCTACTCGAACTCTTCGGTGTACATAGGCCCTTCATCATCAATACGCCGTGGGCCACTTCCGTTCGGCGCCAGGCCCTTGCCTCAGCCTTCGGTGAGGTTGACGCGCACAACATGTTCGGCGCAATGTCGATCGAGTCGTACATGCAATACATCATCGCCCAAGGTTTGGCGGCCGCCGGCAACACCTCATTCTTCACTCAACAACAGTCTCGGGCCGATGCCGAACACGACATCGAGTCTCAGGATTTCACCGAGGGCCAGGCCACGCAGTCCGAGGACGTGGAGGACGTCGAGGGTTCTGCCTTGGCTTCAGCGCAAGGCAAAGGCAAGAGGAAGCTGGGCACGTCAGCGCCAGAGCCACAGATCAAGTGGATGGTGCCTGAGGAACTTTGCCTCGTCGACGCCTGGAAATCGGTGAGCATGGATCCCATCACCGGTGCCAACCAGAACTCCGACAACTACTGTAAGTTTGGTGAAGCTAGCGTTCGATGAGCGTAGCCTTTGCGACCCGAAGTATAGCAAAATTCATATGGAGTGAGGGGAGACAGCCATAACCAACCATTGGGGGCTCATCCAGCAGGCGTGTAGCAAGTGGCACAGCTATATGGAGGAGGTCGAACACACACACATCAGCGGTGAAAATATGGACAACAAGGTACTTCGCCGAACACTAGCCGAAGTTTCACCATGTGTTTACAGCTGACACACTTTGGCTTGCATTTGCAGCGCCTTTGTGCACTCGGTCTGTACAGGGATGACACAAAGATGGAGTTTAAGTTTCACCATGTGTTTACCGTGATCGAGCATTGTGAGAAATGGTTGGACACTTGCAAGACCCTCTCCAAGTCCAAGGACGTCATGTACAACCCGGAGGCTCCTCCCCTGCTGCCGGCGAAGGAAGGTCAGAGATCGGCTACAAGAAGACGAAGATGCTCAAAGCCGCAGGACCTCCCGCCGAGCGCCTCTAGGCTTCTATCGAGAAGTGCATCGCTGACATGAAGGCACATGCCGAGAAGAGGGCAGAGAAGACTAATGAGAGGTGGGCGCAGCTGCTCCAGAACCAAGACCGCAAGATCGACCTCCTCAAGGCCAACTACGCTGCCAAGAAGAGGAACACAGATCTCTGATGATGGCGCTTCGTTGATATGGAGCGCTTCGTCGGGAAACAACAAGAGCAAGGTATGAAGCAGCACAATAGGAAGTTTTCCCTCAGTAAGAAACCAAGGTTATCGAACCGGTAGGAGGAAGGAAACGTCTCAAAGGTGTTGCAAGCAATTTGGAAACCTGCACAACACAAACTCAAGACTTTGCCCCAACGAATAGTGAACTTGTCAATCTCACCGGTTGCTGTAACAAAAGATTAACTGTATGGTGTGGAAGGTGATAGTGGTTTCAGCAAGTAAACAGTAATAGTGGAAGATGTATCAATGGTAAAGATTGGACCGGGGTCCATAGTTCACTAGAGGTGTTCTCCTTAGATAAACAAACATGACATGCTGGGTAAACAGATTACAGCAGGGCAATTGACAGGACTAAGCAAGGCTAACAATGCAATACTAGACATCAAGATCCTATGAGATTCGATTGGGCAATACAACAAGATACATAGACCGCCATCCAACTGCATCTATGACTAGAAGTCCACCTTTGGGTTATCATCTGAACCCCCTCGAGTATTAAGTTGCAAGTAACAGACAACTGCTTTAAGTAAAGTGTGTAAGGTAAACAATCCACTTGTGTCATGAACAAGTGACCGTTGTTTTCTCCCTAGTGGCAACAACACATCTACAACCTTAGAGATTTCTGTCACTTTCCTTAGATTAAATAGAGGCATGAACCCACTATCAAGCATAAATACCCTCTCTTGGAGTCACTAGCAACTACTTGGCCAAGATAGCTACTAACAACTGAGAGCATGCAAGATCACAAACAACACAGACATGATAGAATCATAAGACAAAACCATTAATCAATCTGACATAGTAATCTCAATATCCATCGGATCCTCGCAAACATAACATGCATGATTACAAATAGATGAGATCTTGATCATGAACGGAGCTCACAAGATCTAGACATGAAAGCACAAAGGAGGAGATACAACCATCTAGCTACTACATGGACCCGTAGTCCAAGGTGGAACTACTCACGCTTCATACCGGAGGCTGGCATGATGAAGAAGAAGGCCTCCGGGATGATCTCCCCTCCGGCAGGATGCTAGGAAGAGCTTCAGATCCCCTCGATCTAGGGACGATGGTGGCGGCAGCTACAGACAGTTTCGTAGAATATTAATCGGGTACTTAGGGTTTAGGAATCGGGGGCTTCTTATAGGCGAAGAGGCGAAGCAGGAGGGCGGCCAGGGGGGCCACACCCTGCCTAGGCGCGGCTTAGGGTGGCCCCGCTCCTGGGGGTGCGGCCGCCCTGTGGCTCCCCTCCGTCTCTCCTCTGGACTCCGTGTTCTCCTCGGTGAAATATTGACTTTGGCTTTTGTCCCGTCTAATTTCGAGATTATTTCCTTAGTAGCTTTTCTGGAACCAAAAACAGCAAAAAATAGACAACTAGCACTGCGCCAACTTGTTGATAGGTTAGTACCAGAAAACATATAAAAACACCTCAAAGTGCAGACAAAGCAAAGCAAAGTAGATACTAAACAAGCATAAAACATCAAAAATTATAGATACGTTTCCGACGTATCAATCTCCTCCTCGTGGGTGGCGAGGACGCGGCGATGAGCTCGCCGGTCAAGGCCTGGTACAAGGCGCGCCGCAACTCCATCCTCTAGGAGGAGAACACCGACATCACGCCAAAAGCTGCGGTGAATGCCTCTGTCGCCCTGCTATGCCGATCTCTGCTTCCACTTCCTCCAACCAGTCAGCGTCCGCCGGTGGTACGCCCAACCCCGTCGTATCGGCCACGCCGGAGGATCCCATCCCCGTCGACGACTGGTCGCCGAGCCATTTTTATCTAGTTCTGTAATAATTTTGTCGCCAAACTTGTTGGGCGTACTTCTATTGAACACATTTGGACGAAGCATTTGTCGGCGCGAATGATAGAATTCGAATATTTCACCGTTTTCACTTTGTCTGGGAACACGGCCTGGGAACGGGAGTGGGAAACTCGGCGTTCCCAGGCTGAAAACTTGTTTCGTCCGGCCGTAGTTATGACCGGATTTTGGCCTGAGAACGCCCAACCCAACGAGTGGAGATGCTCTAAGTGGTGGTGGTTTTCCTACATGCTGCAATCATGGAAGGCGGTGGTTTTGTGAAGAAAAAAATTCAAAAGTGGTGATTTTCTGCAATTTACTAAACAATTGGTGGGATCACCTTCGTTTTGGGAAAAAAGTTGGATCAAACACATAAAAACTGGTTGTGATGAGATTTTTAAAGCATCCACGACAATATTGTGTCAAAATAGGAAAAAATATCCTACCATACCTTGATAGACGATGACAGAGGCCACAAGTAGTTGATTCAGGAGACCCTCTCGACCCATCCCCTGCTGCCACCGACGAGCACCTACGAACATAGCCTGGGTAGTAGCGGCGACGGGTCGTCTCTTCCCCGCGTGCAGGAGGGCCTTGTGGGGCGGTTCAGCCTGCGACGATGCACGGTGGTGGCGATATCTCAGCCCAACGCCAGCAAGTACGGCGTGGCGGCACCCAGAGGTGGCGCGGCGCTCTGATGGAAGGTGGGGGCGGGCGGTAGTGTGCTCCCGGCGGCAGGGCACATGGGCCAGACCTGGGCCAGGCGGGCCTGGCCGACGCGTGTGTCTGTAGCTGTGGCGTACGCCGTGGAGCATGTCCTCGGTCCTTGGCAGAGCTGGTGATCCATATTGGGGTCAGGCGGGCCTAGGTATGGCTGCCTTCGTGGGTGACAAAGAGGTGACGTGTCCTCCATACTCCCCGCCCTTCTGCCACCCATGGGATGATATCAGTTGCCTATGTCCATGTCAGTTGGGCTCGTGGTGGTTGTTCTTGCTGCATCACGGGTGTGAGACTGTTCCTCAAACCGTCGACGGTCCGGCAGGCTCGGATGAGCTCTGCCGACGGTGCTGCTGCTTGGTGGCAGTGATCGGTTGTTGTGGTGGATCCCCTGGTGGACGAAAGAGTAGGAACTAGTGTCGTGGTTGGCATGGGCGATGGCACCCTTGCTGGAGTGCAGCGGTGGGGCTACACAGGCATATTCAGGCTCGGTCGGGCCAAGACAGCCTGGTTTCTCCCTGCTGCTGCATCTGGTCTGCTACCGCCTTGCAGCGGTGGAGGTAGTTACCTCTCGTGTGTTGATGTACTACCGACTCTCTCCGAAATATCCTCTTTTAAGTCGTACCGACCGCCCATCATGGGTCACGGTGAGACAAATGGCGACTGTAATACCGTGGTGGTGTGTGTTAGGGGCGGAAATCTTGGTGGAGCAGAAGCGTCTAGGAGTGTGATTTTTTAGGGGTCAGGAGAAATCCTTATCATCTTGACACCGATGTTGTGAATCCTACGGGTCTCACCATCCTTCCCGAAGGGCGTTGGATGTATCTCTTTCCCACCTCTCGTAGCGTTTTAGGGAGAATCCTAAGACCAGTCCGTGCAATAGCGTTGTCGTTGCCGCTTCCCTCCATGGAGGTGCTGCTACGCGACGCTTAAGTGCTAGGAACGTGGTGGTTTATTTTCTCTTTTTTCGTCGATATGCCGATGGCGGATTTTTTTTCATTTCTTTCTTCTTGCTTTCTTTTGGACGTGGCTTGTGTTGTTTTTCCATCATTGTTCGCAAAGTTATATCGGGTGGTTGCTATATTAATATGGCGGAACAAAAATATGTTTCGTGGAATATAAAATGTGCAGTGCAAGGTGCTAATCATGGAGCTTACAGAAATAAACAAAATCTTCTTTGGAGCTTACAGAAATAAACAAAATCTTCTTCAACTCCATTTCAAAATAAGTGTCTCGACTTGTTCTAGATAGGCAGGTATCAAGACACCTTTATTGTGTAGATATGTGTGAATCTAGACAAAATTGAGACACTTATTTTAGGATAGGAGTAGTACCAATACTTACTTTTATAAGAGTGTTTAGATCGGCATCTGGCTTGTACAAACAAGCATCGGTGCTTAATCTAAGCACAACCATAAGTATCTTGTATTGTACATGCCTTATATGTCACCAGTGGTGTTAATCATAAAGCATCCTTGCTTCTCCGATCCTCAAATTGCAGCAATCTTTACTCCAAACTCATACTAACACATATGAAGTTATCTTGTCGCTCCTTTGTCTGCCAGTAATCACGTTGTGTCATGCTCCCCTGCGCTGAACTGTGCATCTAGTCGTCCTTGTTATTTGGAAGGGCTTTATGCTGTAAATATTCCATGTGGATACCTTGATTGTACCTTTCCACTTCCAGGAGTATAAGCTCGGCTTTGCGCTCCTTGCAGAATGCAGATCTTTACAAACTTGCGGTCATCTTGAATAAGGGTTGTGTGCTTGTGGCACTCACGTTCCCAATTTCTTTTCCATTTTTGCTTCTCCTCGGCCAACAAGTGATCCCCGCTGCTGTTGTCCTGCGTGTTGCTCCTGCCGGCCACAGTTGTATAGAATTAGACGTGACTTGCTGGTGGTGTCTCCATTAATCCATTGGCTATTCATACTATTCACTTGCGTCATACCTAGAAAGTTGTATCAGAAATACTCTCCTCAAAGTACAACGCATAAGTAGCATTTTAGAGATTGTTGGGAAGACAATGACTATAATTCTATGGACATGTTAACACCGAAAACAAAGCCGTTGTTCTCTACGTGGTGCAGCTAAGCGTTAATGTGTCATATAGAAACTTCAAAAATTACTGTGATCATATTAGTAATTTGGGATGTCACTAATAGATTCTTTAGGAGTATATCATGTGACATCTTGTATTGTGTAAGATTTCCTTCATCTTTGTGAGGTGATATTATGATAGATGTACTGACCTTTTATGACATCAGGGTATGATCCGTTACAACGGAAGACCAACTGCTCTAGACGGTGCGGGAACATCAATGTTCCTTTTCCATTCGGCCTAGAAGACGGTTGTTTTGCAAGGATAATGTTTCAGCTCAATTGTACAAATTCAACTCTGTATGTCCCCCAAGATTCACAAGACTACACCATCCTTGTAAACTATATAGATATCAACAATGGGATATTGAAGGTCAAATACAGCTCATACATTGAACAACAACTCTCATTGAGCATGTCTGGAGATCTTTCCCTATATGCTGTCTCAGGGGAATCACCATCTCAACAGTGGGCCGCAGCCAATTTAACATGCCATGAAGCCCAGCAAAACAAAACAGGGTATGCATGTGCTAGCATCAATAGCACATGCTTGGGTGTCAACTCGGTACAAAAATATGTTGGTTACAATTGCAAGTGTATCTCCGGGTTTGATGGGAATCCATATATCACGGATGGATGCCAAGGTATACTCTGCTTCATCCTCACCCTCTCTTGAGCACAATTTAATATACACATTGTCTCTTCGTTACAAAAATGACATAATAAATAGGTTCTCACACACCTTTTTCAGAAAGTGATACTTCAAAGAATCTCAAAGACAAAAATAGGACAATTTTAAGGCATTTTTTACTACTTCCTCTGATTTAAATTAATGGTCTCGGATTTGTTTAGATTCGGATATATGTAGTCATGTTTTAGTGGTATATACATTCGAATGTAGACAAACTCAACGACATTAATTTGGATAAGAGGGAGTACTCTTGAGATGGGGACTAATATAAACTGATCTAACGGTCCAGATGTGTGGGTGTTTTGGACATATTCATGAATAAGATGAGGCCAGATGAGCCCATTAACCCCCACAATGGGACTAATATGTTAGACACCGACGTGATTCCGTGAACGAGTTCCTCGCCATCGCCCTGTCGTGCTCATCTCCCCTACAAGATTTCCATGCTCTCCTTAGGCGCCCTCCGTCACTGCCGTCCACATACGAGCTGGTTGCATTTACCGTCTGCAGACGAGCTGGCCGCTTCCGCCATCCTCGCCCACATCGCTCCTACAACATCTATGCAGGACTTGGTCAACGGAACCCGATCTTGCACGGAGCACAGTTTGCCTCGTGATGATTCCTTGTGTAGTGCGATGTACTAGTAAATAACTTGATTACAAAATACAATTTGTTACTATGTAGATGTTTGCCGTGTAGTTAATGATCCATAATGCTTGACTGAAAAATTGAACTGAATAACAAAAGGGAGTATTCGGACACGCGACGTAGCTAGGGGTCGGAGGAGCGATGGGTTGTACTGAGCCAGACTGAATTGACGGGATCTGTTGTAGACGTTTATGGTTCCAATTTTGACCATGGGACTCGTACTAGTATGATTCCTACTAGTCACGTTTTAGCCACTAGTATAAATGAAGATGGGCGATTGGGTATTTGGATTGAAGAAAAATCTCAGACAGTCCATATTTAATTGGGGGTATTGAAAAATTCCTAAAAAATAATCATAGATATATAAGAGAGTGCTCAAATTTATCTATATGCCCAAATCTGCACAAGAGCACTTTTTATAATGATAACTACATACATATTCTTGAATTACTTGCTATCCGGGTGCCACCTGGCAACTTAATTTCTTATGTATTTTCACTCGTATTACTTATTGTTGCAGACGTTAATGAGTGCAACATACGAGGCACATGTAATGGGATTTGCCACAACACTAAAGGAAGTTTTTTTTGCACGGAGTGTCCTAGAAAAACAGTGTATGATAATGCAACAATGATGTGCACATCGCCCAAAGAACAAAATCTGGTCCTAGGTGAGTTCTATGGTACAATCGATTCTATTTAATGAGCTACATAAAATCTTGGGCAGTAATGACAAGCATAATCATCATAGGTATCGCCATTGGGATTAGTGTCGGTTTTGGATTTCTACTTCTCATCTTGATTGTAATATTTTTTGTACGTGGGTGGAAAAAAGACATCCAAAAGCAACTACGAAGAAAGTATTTTCGGCGGAACCAAGGTCTACTCCTTGAACAATTGATATTAGCTGATGAAAACGCAAGTGACAACACCAAGATTTTCTCATTATCAGAGTTACAAAAGGCAACAAATAACTTTGATCCCACACGTATTGTTGGTCGTGGAGGGCATGGCATGGTTTTTAAAGGCATTTTATCTGACCAACGAGTAGTGGCCATAAAGAAGTCTAAAGTCATCGAGCAAGTTGAGATTAGTAAGTTTATTAATGAGGTTGCCATTCTATCACAAATAAACCATCGTAATATTGTAAAGCTCTTAGGATGTTGTCTTGAGACCGAGGTCCCGCTGCTAGTATATGATTTCATCCCAAATGGTTCGTTATATGGAATCCTCCATGGCAGTACTATTAGCAGCTTTGTCATATCATGGAATGATTGCTTGAGAATTGCTGTAGAAGCTGCTGGAGCACTCTATTACCTCCACTCGGCTGCTTCAGTATCAATTTTTCATCGTGATGTGAAGTCCACTAACATACTCTTGGATGGAAATTACACTGCGAAGGTATCGGATTTTGGTGCTTCAAGGCTTGTTCCTATTGACCAAACTCATGTTGTTACAAATATACAAGGCACATTTGGGTACTTGGATCCAGAGTATTACCACACAGGCATGTTAAATGAGAAGAGTGATGTCTACAGTTTTGGTGTAGTGCTCGTAGAGTTGCTTCTTAGAAAGGAGCCTATTTTTACAAGTGACTCCGGGCTAAAGCAAAACTTGTCCAACTACTTCCTTTGGGAGATGAGGGAGAAACCACTTGCAGAAATAGTAGCTTCTCAAGTCCTAGAGGAAGCAACGGATGAAGAGATTAATGATGTCGTCCATCTTGCGGAGACTTGCTTGCGACTACGAGGCGAAGAGAGGCCTACTATGAAACAAGTGGAGATGAAACTACAATATGTCTGGTCAAGAAGGTTGAGATCATCTCAGGTTGCAGGAACAAATGAAGATATGTAATCTCTGTTAAGTGGACAAAGCCAAGTCGCCCTTCCGCTGTTGGGTATACGAAGTGGTATAGTGGATAGAGCTAATTTACCTTCTCAAAGGAACCAAAATTTCTACAGCTTGGAGCAAGAGTTCATGGCATCGGCGACTCTACCACCATAGATCATTGGGTTCTCAGTATTGATGCTTGGTTTTCCGTTTTTCCCGTTTCAAGCACTATATAATAACTGTCCTTTGATGGAGAGGGTAATATATTTTCTTTACTTACTACGGTGCGCTCAGCGGACGGTTTTTATCGTTGAATTGATATGTGGCAATTTTCTTTGCATCCATGATATTGTAGTATGGTACTTGTCCCCCTTTGTATCTCACAATTGGACCTTCTAATTTGGAATCTCCGTAATTTGTAATATGCTACTGATTTCCACATTTGTATCTCACAATTTGGCAGTATTGGTCTGCGAGCAAAAGTTGGAAACACGGCTATAGTCGGCATTGTTGTATAACAACAGTGGTTTGGTGTGCTATTTTGGACACCTAATTGAACCAAGCTCAACAAAGAAAAAATATCAGTAGTCAATCGTTGTACGAATCTTTTTCTTTTTTGACGTGAACGTTGTATGAATCATAATGACAAAAACAAATGGTGTTTTTGATGATATTTCATGATATAGAGAGAAGGCACTTCAAACTTTGCCACCTACCTTTGGTTCAAACCCCGTTACGAGCGTAATCATAAAAATCATGCTTATTTGATTCCAATTCTCTATTATTGGTTTCATACACATATGAATAATAAATAATAAATGGTAAGCAACTATTACTGCCAGCTTTGTAAGTTGATGAGATACTTTTTCAGTTTCATGGTGCACAATGGGCAAAAACATTGATGTTAAGCATCTACGTTACTTGAGCATTACAATGTACTAGCTAAATGCCCGTGCGTTGCTACGGGTTATTTTTTTTATGTTTTTCACGCCATGGTCTTATATAAGTTGTTGCATAAATACTCGACCCAAAAATTCTCACACTATATATTTCACCAATCTATATTTTTTATTCTTGTACCAAATCGACATAAACATGCTTTTTTCCATGTTCCACCGTTTGCCTTATTACCTGATCGATTTTGTTTCCTTGTTAAAAATGTGACGTGGAGAATGATGAGGATTCCCTTTTCTCGTTTGTCTGCGACCGTTCAGGAAACTCAGATTATCCTTTTTAAGTTATATCTAGCAACCCTAGCTCATATAGTATTTTGCAAACGCTTTTATATTGTTGCCATCGCATATTCACATCATATAGGATGACAGTATAGTTTACCCCTTCATATTAACAAAGCAGAAGAGGTTGGACGTTCCTCCTGGCCATCGACCAGCACGTACAAGATGTCATGGGTCTCTGAATCAGTGTTCTTCTAGAAGATGTCGCTTGGACGTTCCTCCTTGCAAGAGACCTCCGACGAAGCTGAACCGTCGGATGATACCATCCACTCTGCCATCTCTGAACAATTGTTTCTCTACATTTGTAAAGTGTCATTTCAAGACAAAAAAATCGCATATTGCCAAACTCCATGTTCTTCACTCTTGAAATAGGCTTTCGTCCTGCTTTATAAATAAAGCAACGTCCACAAACAAGGTTCGTACATCATCCAAGAAGACCGCAGCCAAACATAAAAGAAAAGGGAACGACGGTCCGTTGGGGCCACAACACAGACAAGCCCAAACGCAAAGCAAAAAGGTACGACGAGGCGACTGGAGGGACACTCAAGCCACCGAAGGGGTCGACGGGGCAGGGGCCGAGAGGGGGAGCGCCGCTGTCCTCAAGGTCCGAAGAGTGTCGTCGAAGGTCGACCGGTCACGCTGCCGCACCAGGGGAGATCACTGCTGGAGGAAGCCAAGAAAGGAGAAAACTGGGTCAGTCACACGGGAGGGAAAGATCTTCTCAATCACCATCTTGTTACGCACATTCCGCAAGGTCCAAGAGATGCTCGCAAACACGAGCCAGAAGAGGCGGCACCCTCCTTCGGCCCTGTTTGTCTGGGTTTGCAGGAACTCCCCGAGCTTCTGCGCCTGCCACGCAGGCCCCAGTGCCTCCTGGACAAAGGACCAAAGTGCTCGCGCCGCCGAGCAGGAGAAAAAAAATGGGAACATGACTCCGGAGTCCCACATAGGAGAGATAACTCAATGCCCGGGCCGTGACGCTTGGCCACCTCGACCCCCGAGGGGAGCCTGTCCCGAAGCAGCTGCCAGACGAAGATCCTAATACTAAGCGGAAGGGGGGCCTTCCACAAGGGGGAGGTCCAGGGCAGCTCCAGGCCCTGGAACAGGGCCCGGTAAGCTGATCTCACTGAGAACTCCCCGGACGGCTGCAGCTGCCACGTGGCTGAATCCGGGGAAGTCGCTAAGGTTGCCGGGAGGGAGCCCCGAAGCTGCAACAGGTCCGCGGCTTCATCCACGCTGAGGTAGCGCCGGAACAGGATGTTCCAGCGACCATCGCCAAAGGCCTCCGCCACCAGCGCCGCTGGGGAGGAGGAGATGGCGAAAAGCCCGGGGTACTGGACCCCCAACGGGATTGGGAGTAGCCACGGATCAAGCCATAACCGCACCCCACGGCCACTCCCCACCCCAAAGGACACTCCCAAGCCAATGAAGTGATTGATTTCCTGGATGGCTCTCCAGAACTGAGATCCCTCCCGCCTCTCGCATGCCAAAAGGGGTCGACCCCGGAGGTACTTGGCCTTGATAAGCTACAGCCAGAGCCCTCCATCATCCCTAAGGATGCGCCACACCCACTTTAGCATCAGCGCCACATTAAAGTGCCGTGAGTCAAGGATCCCTAAGCCCCCAAGACATTTGGGGGCGCGAACATCTGCCCATTTGACCATATGATATTTCTGATGGCCATCCCTTGCGGCCCAAAAGAACCTAGACAACTCCTTGGCGAAGTCGGCATGGGTCCCCTCAGGCAGAAGGTACAGGCCCATCTGGTACATGGGCAGGCTCGAGAGACATGAGTTAATCAGTATGGACTTGCTCCCCTTGGTCGTAAGGCGTGCCCTCCAAGGTTCCGCTCGTGAGCGTACCCTCGAGACCAAGGGAGCCAAATCCCTGATCAAAACTCTAGTCTCCCAGATGGGGAATCCCAGATAGGTAATAGGGAAGTCAGCCAGCTTACAATTCAGGTTATCAGCTATCCGCTGGCGATCCGTGTCGGAGTAACCCAGAATCATCACCTCGCTCTTGTCGAAGTTGATCGTCAGCCCGGACAATGACTCGAAACACAGAAGCAGGAACTTCAAGTTAATAATGTCAAGGTCCGAGCCCTGAACCATGATCATGGTGTCATCGGCGTACTGGAGGTGGGATATTCCACCACCCGGGATCAGATGGCCCACCACCCCCGAGATGTGGCCAGCTACTCTGGCCCTATCCAAAATCTCAGCCAGGGCGTCCACCGCCGCGTTGAACAGGAGGGGGGAAAATAGGATCCCCCTGCCTAACCCCGCAGGATGGGCGAAAGTATGGGCCAATCTCCCCATTGATGTTGATCGCCGTCTACCCACTCATCATGAACTGCATGATCCAACGGATCACGCGGTCATCAAAACCCCGCCTCTCCAGCACCAACCTCAAGAAGGCCCAGTCCAAGCAGTCATAGGCCTTCTGGAAGTCCAGCTTGAGAAAGACCCCTCGCTGACGTTGAGTCTTGACTTCATGAATAATTTCATGGAAGGCCAAGACGTCGTCATGGATGAGGCGTCCCTTCAAGAAGGCGAACCGAAGGGGGTGGGTAAGCCGCTCCAACACCGGAGCGAGACGGAGAGCACAGACCTTGGCGAACAAGCGTTGGATGACGTTAATCACAGTAATCGGGAGGAATTGGCGGATGTCCGTGGCCCCCACTACTTTGGGGATCAGGGTAATAACACCGAGGTTCAGGAAAGACATCACCAGGGTCCCAACATAGAATTCCTGGAACATCTGGAGAACAACCGACTGAAGCTGAGGCCAGAAGGTCTGGAAGAAGCCCACGGGCAACCCATCAGGACCCGGGGCCGAGCCAGCCTTCATGGACTTCAGGGCCGCCGCCACCTCCTCCGCGAGAAAAGGACGGGTGAGGTCCTCATTCTCCACCTGGGAGACCAGCGCGGCATCTGACCAGAAGTCCGGGGCCAGCGAGAGACCCGAAGGCTGGGCCGCCGAGAAGAGGCCCCGGTAGAAAGAATAAATATGGGCGGAGAGGGCCTGTGGGGATTCCAAGAGGTCCTCGCCCGCCCAGAGGCAGGGGATCGAACACTTCCTCCTCCTGCCGTTCGCAACGGCATGGAAGTAGGCCGTGTTAGATTCCCCTTGGACCGTCCAGTTCTGGCGGCTCTGTTGCCGCCAGAACGCCTCTTCTCCCTTATAGATCTCCATAATGGAGGTCACCAGGGAGTACCTATGGGACCACTCCTCGGCCGAGAGGCCGCGGAGGTCAGCCTCCCGATCCAAGGATTGGATCGCCCCTAGAATCGACGCTTTCTGGGCACAAAGGTCCGCCCCCACATTAGCCCCCCAACCCCTCATGAACTGGCGAGAAATCTTGGGACAATGGTGCCAGATGTCAACAGCACAGTAAACACGTGGGATCGAGGCGGCCGCAGCTAGCCACCTAGACCGCACCGCCTCCACAAAGCCCTATTTCTGTAGCCAGAAGGACTCAAAGTGGAAGCGGTTCAATCTAGGAGGCCGGCCTCCTCCGGACAATAAGAGGAGCGGGGTATGATCGGACCCAATCCTAGTGACCGCCTTCAGCGCACACATGGGGAAGGCAACCTCCCACTCAACGGAAACAAAGACACGGTCGAGGACGCTGCGGATTGGCTGGAGCTGCTTGTTTCTCCACGTATATCTAGCGCCCACCCGCACAATCTCGCGGAGGGCGAGATCAGCGATGCAGTCGTTAAACATACGCATCCTAGGGAGGTCCACGTTCGCCGAGATCTTGTCTTGTACCGAGCGGATCAGATTTAAATCGCCGGCTATCACCACCGGGATATCAGTCTGTTCCACCTTCGACTTGAGCTCGAGCAAAAACTCAGTGGACCTCCGATGGTCCGCGGGGCCATAGACAATAATCACCTCAAATCTGAAGCGAGTCTGCCTATGTGTGAGGGCCATGCTCACGAAGAATTCCCCGCGGTCCATATCATCTATCTCAAAGGTATCCTCCTTCTCCCCCAGGAGGATACCCCCAGAGTGGCCAGAAGCAGGGAGCCAGGACCAGGAGAACTTGCAGCGGCTAAGGGCTTCCAACTCGGAAATGGTGAAGTCTTGGCGAATTGTCTCCTGAAAGCCGACAATATCCGGCAGCTCCTGGCGGATGTAATCCTTGATTTGGCGGCGCCGGCCCTCGTGTCCGAACCCCTGGATGTTCCAAATGAACATCCGGAAGGCTCTAAGGATGTCCATCAGGATCTTTAGGCTAGGGCGGTCCCCTCAGTGGGGACCGAACGGGCACGGGGGGGAGGGGCGAGACGCAGCTGCCTTGGGAGGTCTCCCACGTGGCCTACCCGAGGAGGTAGGCGCCTGGGCGATCTCCCGCACATCAGGGGCAGGAGGGGGATCCCCACTGGGGTCAGGCCCAACGGGCCTGTCCTCGGTAAGGATCCGGGAGCGTTCCCGCTCCCGGGCGTCACGCGCCCGGGCAGCAGCGATCGCCCCCGCATACCCCTCCCGCGCCTTAATGGCAGCAAGCTGCTCGAGCCGCGGGCCCTTCTTGCCCCGGAACACAAGCCCGCAGTCATCAGCTACCTCTCCAAGGTGAGCAAGTGAAACCTCTGAAAGCACACAGAACGGGGAGCCAAGCGATCCCGAAGGGCCCGGGACAGGGGGAGGAGCAAAAGGGTCGGAGGAGGTACCTGAGAAGTCATCATGCGCCGCCACCCGGCGCGCGGCCCTCTCAGCCACCGTCGGCTCGGGCCCGGACAAGCCTGTCCGGGAGTCAGCAAGACGAACACTATGGCGGGAGGGGGCGAGGAAGGAGGCCTGGGAGCCCTAGACCGGCGCATCTTGGAAGCCGCCGCAGGGGTGGAAGGGTCACCGGCGGCCTGCGCGAGACCCAGCGGGGCCGGGGTGTCCGGAGCGAGGGTGTAACACACCACACCGGGGGACCGCGGGGACAGGCTAGCGCAAATGACCATCCCCTCACTCCCGGAGGACTCCAGCTCCAAGGGGGATGAGGCCACCGGGGGGACAGGACGGGGCGGAGAGTCCTGGGGGAGGTTGGAGCCGTACTGCGTGATGTCGAGGTCGAAGGAGATGGGAGGATCAGGGCGGCAGCAGCGAGGGAGGTCCACCGGAGCCAGCTTAGCCAAAGCGCTCAGAGATAGGGGACGTCATCCGGGGAAGAAGGGACCTCCACCGGAGAGGCCTGCCATCAGCGCGGCGGCCGGGCCACCTCCAGCGGCTCCCTGAGCGGGGAGAGGCGGGGGCGGCGACGCGTCGGTGGTGAGAGGTGACTCTGGGTCGGAGCCCGAGTCACTGTCGTCGGAGCGCTCCGTCCTGCGGCCCGCCCCCGGGTCATCACCGGCCGGGGGAGGGAGGCTGGACGGGGGGCTGGCCACCGGGTCAACCACCGCCTCGTCAAGCTCCACCAAGAGGTCACGGCCCACGCGGTCGAAGAAGAAACGAGGAAGCGAGACCGGGAACACAGAGGCGGACGGACAGAGAATGCGCAGCCTGATCGCGCCCTGCCCCGCCAGCGAACCCAAGTCCACCTCCGTCAGCTTGCCAACTGCCTGAGAGATAAGAGCCACCACCTCCGGAGACCGGGCCTCGAAAGGGACCCCGTGGAGGCGCACCCAGACCTCTGAGAGAGTGGCCACCGTCTCCTGGGCCGCCGAGGAAGGCTGGATGGCAACCTTCAGCTGGTGGATGGGAAGCATGAAGGAGGAGCCGAGGGCGCACATGCGCAGGACCGCCACCGAGGGGAAGGAGACCGCAAACTCCGAGTTAGAGATGCGGCGGACCGGCCACTCGTGGCCCGGCAGCACCGCGCTGAGCTCCTCCTGGAGAAGGGACTCCGTCACTGCCACCGAGAGAGGGGCACCTGGTCCAGGAGGATCGACACCCTCCCCAGAGTCTCCGGGACCATCATCTGAACACCTCCCAGGTCGATGTAGTAGAAGCCCCCGTCGACACCGTGTCCATAGTGCTCCAGAGACTCCCTGGGCCGCGGGATGGCGGCCGCCAGCATGCTGCCCCCCCCCCCCCCCCCCCCCCCCGCGCGGCGCCAAGGGGGCGGGGACGGGAAGGGGAGCGGACGTCCCCGAAGTGCCTGCAGCGGCCGAAGACGGGCCCTTCTTCTTCTTGCTCTTTTTCTTCTTCTTCTTAGGGGCCGCCGACACGTCCAACCCAACCTCGTGGCGCGCCGGCACAACGTTCGCGGGAGCGGATGGGGGAGCCTTCTCGTGCCAAGGCCCCACATCCGCGCGGCCGGCCCCCTGCCGGGCCTACGCCGCCCCGTTGCGGGACAGCAGGGCAGCCGACCGGAGGCGCGCCTCCCGGTCCCTGTCCGCCGCAGAAGGACGCGGGGGCGAGCGACAGGAGTCATACACGCGACGTCTGGCGCGGGAGGGGGGACGAGAGGGCCGGCGGTCGGAGGAGGCCCGCGCCGGCGGAGGCGAACGGCGGGCGGGGTGGCGGTAGGCGCCGAGCTGGCCCCGCATGGGAGGCGGGCGGCGGTCGCGCGCGGGGGAGATCAAGCGACGCGGAGGGGCCGAGGACCGCCATGGGGAGGCCTGGCGTGGCGCCGCCGGAGGACTACGGGGGCGGGGCGCCATCAAGGCCGCAAGGTAGGAGCGACGGGGGGTGCGGCTAGGGGAAGGCGGCGGTGGGGGACAGGGAGCAGGGGAGAACGCGCAGGGGACGGGGCACAGGAGGGTTAGGGCAGGAGCCGGGGCCGTCTCCACCTGGGGTGGGATGGGCCGAGGGGGCCGAAGATCCCTGGCAGCCCACGACGGGCCCACCGCGCCACCCTGGGCTGACTGGGCCAGTCCACCCACAGGCCTCGACCCACGGGTGGTCCAGCCGTCCAGCCCAGGAACGGGACGGCACTGTCCACGTCCCAAACCACCGAACCCTTGCTGGGGCGCCGCCATGGAAGCCCTGGCCAGGGGGAGGAAATCACCCAAGGATGGCGGGAGGAGGGAGGACTGGCAGCCCGGCCGCGGGACACCACGCTTGCCGTCCGAGAGATCTCCATCCAGGCGGACACCGAACACCGACCCCGGCGACCCCTCCAACGCAGGCACCACCGAGGGGAGCACCACCGCCTCTTCTTCGACATCACCCCACACGAGACCGTGCAAGTCGGCGAGGGCGGCGACTTGCTCCGGCGGGAGCGGATTGGGGGGCGGCAGCGGCGGACGCCGACTGCAGCGCGCGCCCGACGCCGACGCTGGCACCACCCGGGCCCCGACCTTCACCGTGTGAGCTGGGAAGCCGATGGAGCCCCCCTGCCGCACAAACTCCCCCCGACGGCGGTCCCGAGCGTCGACGACGACGCCGGCGGCGTTGAGGAGGACCAATCGGCCGTCGTCCGGCCGCAGGAGGAGCGTCGCCGCCGACCAGCCCGGCCGGCAGCCGGCGAACACCGAGGCCGCCGACGCCCGCCAGCGCAGAGGAGGGGGACCAGGGAGAAGAGCCCCGCGGGCGACATGGCGCAGGAAGAGAGGAGGACCGACGCGCCGGCCGGCCCGGGGAGGATGCGCCGCCGGCGAGATTCAGAGCCTGAGGGCCATCCCGGCAAGGCCATTCAAAATTCCCCCCCCCCCCCCCCGAGGCAAGCTGATTCAAGCCGATGTTCTTCACGCCTGGCCCGATCTCGTTCCTCGACACCTGCATTGTGGCACTACTGAATTGATATCTCCAATCTCATGGAAACAGCAGACAGGATCTAGAGATAGTCGATGTGACCAAGCAGGAGGTGGCTAAGGCAGGCCTGAACTGGAGAAGTTCGCTGCGAGGCCGAGAGACGCCGACTGGGACGGACGTGCTTTGGCTGATGGGGGAAATCGACCAAGGGTGGGAGTGAATCGCAGACGAATGGCGATAGAGCGCGTACATCCGGCGGCATGTGCGGGCGAGGGCGAAGGGGTGCCGACGTGGTCGCGGCTGTTTGTGATGCATGTGAACAAAGCATCTGATAAATCAAGGCATGTATCTACTAACAACACTCAAAGCATGTGATAAATCAAGGCGTGAACATTGGACTGCTTTCCAATACTCTTTTTCAGGATTAGCCATGTATCTACTAACAACACTCAAAGCATGTGATAAATCAAGACGTGAACAAACCATGGCATACATAAATGAACCAATAGCACTTGAATAGGGAACTTTGGACATGTACTCAATATCATCATCCGATTTAGGACATAAAGCTTATGATAATTAAAAATGTGCAGCTAAAAGGAGTACTTACTTTCTTGGCATCATGCATATTAAAGCAACGAAGGACCTTATCAATATATCCACTCTGACATAGATATAATTTTCTAGACGGTCTATCTCTGAAAATTTCCATGCCAAGAATCTTCTTTGCTAAACCCAAATTCTTCATCTCAAATTCACTACTCAATTGTTTCTTTAGTTTTTCAATTTCTTTCATACTCTTTGCAGCAATTAACATATCATCAACATAAAGGAGCAAATAAATAGCTGAATCTTTAGCAACTTTCAAATAAACACAGCTATCATAATCAAACCTCTTAAAACCTTGAGAGAGCATAAAGATGTCAAATATCTTGTACCATTGTCTAGGGGATTGCTTTAATCCATAAAGAGATTTATGTAACTTACGGACGAGGTCTTATTTTCCAGGAATAATAAAACCTTCAGGTTGTTCCATATAAATATCCTCTTCTAACTCCCCATGTAAGAATGCAATTTTAACATCTAATTGTTCAAGCTCATAATCATGCATTGCAACAATAATGAGTAAAGTGCGAATAGAGCTATGTTTCACTACAGAGGAGAAAACTTCACTGAAGTCAATACCTGGAATTTGGCCATAACCTTTAGCCACTAACCTTCCTTTATATCTTACCTTATCATTAGGAGAAACACCTTCTTTTCTTTTGAAAACCCACTTGCAGCGAATAGGTTTCTTCTCTCTTGGTAATTTAACTAATCTCCAAGTTCCATTCTTTTCAAGTGATTCCATCTCATCATGCATAGTGGTCATCCATTTATTTTTATCACTAGAAACAATAGCCTCGGAATATGAAGTCTTAGCAATACCTTCAATTTCTTCTGCCACATTCAAATAATAAGAGACCATATTAACTTCTTCAATTAATCTCTTGCGAGGTTGTGTATTCCTCCTGGGTCTATCTGCTGCAATAGAACGATGTGGTGGATGATCATTAGTAGAAACATCTGAATCATTGTCCTGCTGAATCTCTGGTGTGGATCATGAATTAATAACGTGCTCCACCTTGATGACCCACAAGTATAGGGGATCGCAACAGTCTTCGAGGGTAGTATTACCCAATTTATTGATTGGACACAAGGGGAGCCAAAGAATACTTATAAGCCTTAACAACTGAGTTGTCAATTCAGCTGCACCTGGAAATAGTTCTTGCTCATAGAAATGTATCAATAGCAATAGTTTTGTAGTAGCAATAGCAAAGTAACAGCAGCAGCAAAACAAGAGCAATAATAATAATAGTAGCAAACAATGAGTGTGGTAGGCATGTGAATAGATGGACGGGCGTTGCATGCACAAGTCTAAACATGTAACTTCAAGATCTAGGGCAATTGCAGATAAATAAGAATAAGCATCCAGGTACTAAACAATCATAGGCATATGCTCCATATATAGTCATACGTGCTCGCAATGAGAACTTGCAAAACATCTTTTGTCCTTCCAGCCCATTGCAGCGGGGCCTCAAGGGAACTACTAGCAATTAAGGTGTTCCTTTTAATAGAGCACCTAAACAAAGCATTAACACTCTGTGAACACATGTGATCCTCACATCACAGCCATCCCCTCCGGCTGTCCCAATTTCTATCACTTCGGGGCCTTTGGATCCGGACAATGATATGTGTACACAACTTGCAGATAAGATCACAAACAATACTATCATCATGAATCAATAATAAGTTCAGATCTGAGATCATGGCACTTGGGCCCTACTGACAAGCATTAAGCACAACAAGTTGCAACAAAGTCAAATAGCATTATAGAGATACTAGGCACCATGCCCTAACAATCTTATTCGATTACATGATAGAACTCATCCAATCCCTACCGTCCCCATATCTTACAGCGGGGGATTACTCACTCATGGATGAGGGAAACATGGATGGTTGATGGAGAGGCATTGGTGATGATGGCGATAATCCTCTCCAAATTCCCCGTCCCAGCAGGATGCCAGAACGGAGTTTCTGGTTCCGAATCGCGATTTCTGGTGGTGGCGACGCATCGGAACTCTTTCTGGAAAAACTTCGAACCGCCCTGAGTTTTTAGGTCAGAAGGCAACTTATAGGCGAAGAGGGAGTCCGAGGGGGTGCCTGGGGTGGCCACACCCCCTCCAGGAGTGGCCAGGCCTAGCCCGCGCGGCAGGGGGTGTTGGCCCCCAGGGCCCCACTCCGTCTTGTATTCTGGCTTCGTGAGTCTTCTGGTGAAATAGGATTTTTGGCATGTTTTCTGGGATTTTTCCTGATAGTTGATTTTCTGCACAAAAACTAGACACCAAGGTAATTCTGCTAAAAACAGCGTCAGTCCGTGTTAGTTATATCCAAATCACACAAGTTTAGAGGAGAAACAATAGCAAAAGTGTTCGAGAAAGTAGATACGTTTTGGACGTATCAACTCCCCCCAAGCTTAGCTTATTGCTTGTCCTCAAGCAATTCAGTTGAAAACTGAGTGCGATAAAATAACTTTCAAGAACACATTTGCTTCATATGATGTATATATTCTCAGCACATGAATAGAAACTTAGACAATTCATAATAAGGAGTATGCAACTAAGTCTACTCAATAGTCATTACAAGCTATGAAGAGATTCCAACTCAATAATAATAAGTAGCATGAAACATAAACATAAGCAACATTGCAATACTCATAAGAAGGTATGATAGAGTGGTATCTCGCTTGCCTTTGTTTGTAGAGCACAATATAAATGCCAAGGCACCTCTAAAGTTCAAGTGAAGACTAGAAGTAAAGATATCAGAGATACAAGCATCAAAGTCATGACATAATTAACCAAGTTTTGAGACAAGCACATTACACTAAGAATGACTACTATGCTCTCAAGAAGGTGCACATAGAATAAGTGGTGACTCAACAAGGAAGTGAAAAGGTTTTGAAAGGTTTGAAAGTCTTCCAAATGATGAAAGTATGGTACTCATTAGCTTTGAGCTCTCATTGCCCCTATCATGGGCATATTTAGATGATTAAGGTGAAAATGAGGTCCAATATGAGTTATATGCTTGACAGACCATAAACTGGAAATCTCATGTCCCTTGAGTACGAGGGCCGCTCCTCATGCTACTCAACTTTAGTTACCTGTAAGTTCTTGTCATTGTAAATACATGTGTATCATAGAGAACCACCAATGGGGTACCCCTTGCACATGACACAGGAGCTATCCCATAATCAAAATGACAAGGCAAGCAGACAATGAGTATCTCAGCGATCTTTTTATTTGCTATTTGCATATGTTTTTATTGAGGATGCTTCACAGATTGCTCATTATGGTTATGCTGCAAGTTTCTACCATGATTAGGCATGGCTTAGACTAGCGATCCAGGCATTTCTCTAACACATATATATAACTCCATGAACTTACAAGATCCCCTTTTATTTCACACCGATGACATCCGTAAATTAAAGAGCATGATATCAATTGGGTATATAAATATAGGTGTTGAAAGCGTTCCCCGTGACAGCACAATTATGCTAACTCCCAGCCTATAATTTGCAAGAATGTAACTTTCATGGACAGTCACAATGGTTCAGGTTTTTTAAGTGCAAGAAATAAAGTGTGCCATCAAGTTCGTGAGAGCTTTACTAACTAACTTTCTCAAGACAAGCAATATTTTATTTGGAAGAAAACAAGGCATATGAATGTGCAAGGAATAGCAAATGATGCTAGTAGATAGGTATGATGGACACTGTGGCAATATTGGTTTTGGGGAGTTGGATGTACAAGTAGAGCTCATACTCAGTGCAAGTAAAGGCTAGCAATAGAGAGGGAGCGACAAACGAGAGAGCAATAATTGTCATAATCATGCTTGCAACAAAATATGACTAATTATGGCATGAAAGTGATACAAGAACTCTGAGGAAAAATAAATCATCGAGGCTTACTGACTATTGTTCAGTCATATGCATGCGTGAGCATGTGCTAAGTCGACTCACATGAAACATTCAGAGGAGGATACCACAATATGATACCAAGTTATGAATAAAACAATGCAAGCAAATATTCATATGGCATGCTACAAACTATTAGCAAGCTGGAGATAATCATAAGAGAGCAAGAACTACTAAGTATCCATAAATAACATACACCTTACATGAAGAGACTAAGCATGCTCACAATGATGAGCATATGTACAAAAATGAAAACAAATAGAGTTTATTACCAGCCTCTTACCACACCTCAGGTTGTCTTAATCTTCATTATTGCTCTTCACTTGTGTGGCTTGAATAATAACATGAAACCAAACTCCACTGAGGACTACTGAACCCGGCAAAGAACTTGACAAAACCAAAGAAAAACAACAAATATTTTTGGTGTTTTTGATTTTTTAAAGCAAGCACACAAAGCAAAAACAAATAAAGCAAAATCTTTTTGGATTTTTTTAAGGCAAATCAAAGCTAAAAATCAAAGAAACAAACCAAGAGAAACAACGAAAATATTTTTGGTCTTTTTGTGTTTTAAGAGAGCAGAAACAAAAACCAAAAAGAAAGTGAAACATGGATATACAAAGAACCAACAAAACATGATATATAGATGAGTGTGATGTCGGTATACCTCTCCCCAAGCTTAGGATTTTGGAATAAGTGGGGCTCAACTCCATGGTGACCAAGAAGGTGCACCTCCATAATACATCGAAGAGGCCCCTTCGTCCTGGTACGAGCTCGACGACGCCCCTATGTAGTGCACAAAGGGGTCGTATGAGGGCGCGTCCCCCTGGCAGGGCCGGTGCTGAGGGGTCGCCACCTTGGCATCGGCCAGGGGCCCACGGCCGGAGGAGGCCCAAAAATTTGTACTCATGTACTCCTTTTGTATCACATAAATGTATTTCCTCCGACCCATATTAGTTGACTTGGATTTGTCTAGATTTGGATGTATCTAGCACTAAAACATGTCATTCGAATCTAGACAAATGCAAGTCATCTAATATGGGTCGGAGGGAGTATTTCTAACCTTACTCTAAGTCAAAGTTAATAACGTTTGACTAATTTTTATAGAAAAATGTAATGATACTTATGACTCTAAATTATTATCAATAGATGTGTTTTAAAATTTAGTTTCATGATATGTTAATTTGATATACTCCCTCCGATCATATTATTTGACTTGGATTTATTAAAATTTGGATGAACCTATATACTAAATAGTGTCTATATTTACAACAAATATGGGTCGGAGGGAGTAATATATGTTGCTATATTTATCTATAAAGTTGGTCAAATTTAATAAATTTTAACTTGGCTAAACGACGTATACTTATTTGCGAATGGAGGAAGTATATATATATATATATAAGAGTATACATCTGCTGCCCACGACGCGAGAAACGAGTAGGGCCCTGGAAACCAGACACAACACGTCGAGCAGGAAATCAAAAAGGTTCACTACGACACGAGGCACCAGGCTTACGAGTTACAACGCGTTACGCATGGACTACAATGCGTCGCGAACTTGTGATCTCCCTTCTCTTCTCTTCTCCTCGACTCTTTGGAAATCGGTCGGACTTCGTGCCTCGATCTTAGGGCCCTGCCTCCCTGACTCGATCGACGATCGCAGATTACCAGGTTATCTATCGTCTATCGGGGATCACCAATTCACTAGCGGCAGGCTCTGATCCTCACTCCTGACTTACTATCATTGAAATTGTTTCTTATTTGAGATAATCAAACCAGCAACAAATACTATTTATTATATTTTGAGACTAAAATGTTTGGTTGGATGTTAACTTTTATTTTTAAAATGCCAGTAGATACATATATGATAAAAAAAGTTTAATATATCTATATATACATTAGCCTTAAGGGCCCATGCCGTCGACTTTGCCTAGGTCCTTGAAAAACATAGAGCCGGCCCTGCCCCCTGGTAGTGTTCGTGGAAACCATGAATGCGTAGCTGCTCGTCCATCTTCTCCTTGGAGCATGACAAAGGTCCCTGGGAAATACTGAACAAAGTGGTTTGGGGAAAAGAAATCTCTCTCTCTTCCTCGTCAGTAAACATCATCCTATAAACCAAATTATCAAGGGTAGAGCTAGAAGTGACAAAGTGATGCACTTTCATGGCAGCTAAATCAAGCCTCTGAGGAGCCAAAATTGTATCATTTGGATCAACAGATAGGTCTAGGGCAACAACAACATGTGCAATAATAATACCTCCATAAATGGGTCCCTTAGCAGCTAAGCGACGAGCAATGAGAGAACCAATATTGTACCTGGTATCATTGTTGAGTGCAGTAGCTAGAAACGCCAAATAATAGTTGGAAATATTGCTAGTGTTCTCCCTACCAAGAATACTAGTTGCAAGATAATAAGCAAAATATCTGATAGCAGCGAGTTGAATATTTGTTATCTTTCCACGGTGAGCTCTACGGTCATCATCATTAGTTATCCCGCGGTAGAGCTCCAACAAATCAGCGAGTTGAGCTAGAATCTTCTTCACCATCCTACCCATGTCAATACCCAAGATTTCACAAAATTTCTTCATTTTCATGGTGAAGGGTCTATTATAGATTTTGAACAACACCTCTGACCTAAAAGGGTTGTTAGTAAAAGAGAAACTCTCCACAAAAGTTTTAGTGAGCATAGCATACTGCACACTCTCATCCTGTATATAACTAGTTAATCCAACCGTCCAAACCAAGGTCAAGAAATCATTAAGAATCCCTGCAGACTGCAAAAGGTAGGACAAGGGAAGGTAGAAGGGTGTGCATCCCCCATCTCCCTTGTCTCCAAAACTTGGTGTAATGAGATCCTCATTTTATGATGGCCTATGTCGGGAGGATAATCTTCAAGGCCCTGTCCTCTGTAAAGCTCAGCCATCCGGTGCGCCTAAACCTCTAGCCGGTATAACCCCACTACGAGGTTATAGCTTCTAGAGTGAGCATGCGCCGGCCTGGTATTCGCGCCTCAGCGTACACAAGTGAGTATGTACGCCGGCGACATACAAGCACATATCAGAGCAGGACATGTACAAAGAAAGGAAATATAGGCAAAAGATCCAAATATATATTTATAGATACGTAGTACACAGAGGACAGAGGTCCCAACAATACATCATTCATCAAGCGGAAACGTGATATAACATCCGAGTACGGATAATATCCAGATAGGCATAAGATGCCAAGAAATAAGCAAGTGAGCCCCATGCCCACACGTCTCAGGACTTCCTGATAGGATCCCAGCTACTGCTCGTAGTAGTCATCATCAGCGTAATCGACGTAGTAAGAACCAGACTCATTCACCTGATCATACGTACCTGTACGACGAGAATGAACCCAAAGCGAAAGAACATAAAGAAAACAAGAGCGTCAGTACTGAGGCCAGTACACGGCGAGACTAGAATTCAACGGTCCTCGCCTACATGGGGTATATGGTGTACTTAGCGGCGGCAATGCTTGCAACTGACTAACTTATAGAGACACGCTACGACATCGTCTATTAGAGCGGGTTAAGAGGGAGCTAAACGGTAACATTAAGATAACTCCAGGCATAACCCATCCGAGGCTTTTCCCCTCGAAAACCAGTCGAGGATGTAGTCCCACAGAACACACCCATTGTAATTTTAGTTAAGCAGTTGTTTAATTGATAAGACTAATTACTAGTCATTTTATTAGAGCAAGGTATTAGTGGCGTTATCTATGATCATGACACTGTACTCCTGAGGCGTCCATAACCGTGGACACACGGCTTCTCGAAAAGATTTACCCTGCAGGGGTGCACAACTGTACCCAAACGCACGTTCAACCCTTCAAGCACTAAAACGCAAATAGGCGTTCCATCCAAGTCTCACAACAAGAACTGTCCCATAACTACGCGCACATCCAGAGGCATCACCTACTGTGTGGAACCAACCAAGAGGTACGACGATTTTCAAGGAAGGCACAGCGTTTGCGCCTACTGGTGGATCGGGCCCTGCGGGGTAACTTGTACACACCGTGGATGCCGCCACCGTGTACCGCATTTTATGTATGCAAGCCATGGCAGACCACCAAATATCAAGTCCGAAGACATATCCAACACACCCATGTCCGAGGACATATTATGCATAGGCATCAAATGGAAAACCGATTTTGTAACCCTCTGGATATACGAATAGCGCCGGTAGTTGAGGGGGGATCCTAGAGGCCCCCACGTTTGGTTAGCGCGATCAACTCAGTACTGGTATCGTAGAACAAACGGGTCCGAGATCGACTCAAGCAGTCCCCAAAGGTGATCGCTGTCGGGGCCTTATCATTAGGTGAAGCCATTTACCAACAACATCAGATTAATATTTATAACAACATTATCCAGAATTCAAGTTCCACCAGTATGAGAGCAAAGCTAAGCACGCCTACGACTTGTAAGGTCTAAGCTAGCTAAACAAACAAGTCAATAGGATAACCAAGACAATATAGTAGAGCATGTAAAAAATAAAGGTACAGTACTAAAGCATCGACAATAAGGATAGCAATAGATTAACAAAGAAAGTAAATACTATAAACGCAAAATAGATAGAAGGGGGTGAGGTGCTCGCCTGGCTGCTCAAAGTAAGGGGTCGGTATAAACTCGAGAGGGTACTCGCACTGCTCAAACTGCTGCTGGTACTCGTAGGGCTCGCCTTCTACCGATAAGAACCAAATGCCATACATAGAAAGGAAATAACGCGATCAACACATGAACGATGCGATGCAATCAATAATGTATCATGGCAGTATATGATGCGATATGTTTAATGATTCAAGTTTAAGTGCCTGAGGACAAAAGTATAGCAATAAGGTAAATCAGCCACATATTACTTAGGTGTTCGGGTGCAAATTTTATTAAGGTTCAATGATGCATGATGCGAAAGAACAAATGGATATCACGGTTGGTTTCGTGTCGTCGAGCTGATCGATTTAGACATATTATTTGTAGAATTTGGAATTACGGAATAAAAGTTATTGAATTGCATTTTTAAGGCCAAAAGGGCAAAAATGTCAAAGTTGTTGTAGTTGGGGGTATTCTAAAAAATTCCACTTAAGCCATTTTATTCATCTTAGAAAATCATTTACTTTTCATGTTAAAAATATTTGCAAATTCGAAATTGTTTGGAAGTTATTTAGATTTGAAGGAATTTGCATTAATTGAAATAATAAAAGAAATAGACAGAAAAAAATAGGAGGTGGGCCGTCGTGAAGAACAGGGCCAGTGTCATTGTTATCTGCCGCACGGTCTAGAAGAGTCAGACGGGCCGGCCCATCAGATCAGCCCCAGGGGAGGACTCCGGTTTAAGATCAGAAGATGGTCAGTGGCTTTTTTAGAAAAACTTCACGAACTGTAGATCCGATCTGAGGTTTTACAAAAGAGTAACAGATGCGCCGGAAAATGTGGGTTTCCAGAACAGGTTCAGTTAACTTCCTAGAAATGGAAAATATTTTCTTGACTTTGGACAACGATGACGACAAATCTGTGAGGATTTTGAAGTTTCCGTAAAAACAAAAATTATAGATCTAGAAAAGTTCTACAACTTTGCAGAAGGAAGTTTCTTCATAGGAGCAACGAGTGGGTATGAAATCGTTGATGAGCAGCACAAATTTAGTTTGCGCTGTGGAAAAATTCAGAAGAACAGATTATTTTCTTGTTTTTGAATAAAGATTTCTTCGTCTGTAGAGATCCAAAACGAGCACCGTTTATTACGTTGGAAAGCTGGGATATAGGAGAACAAGTTTACTTCAGAAAGTTTTCACAAAGGAGCAAAGGAGGCGGCGGCAAAAATTGAGGAGAACTAGCCTGACAGAGGGGTACGTGTGTTACTGCTGCTGCTGTCTGTCAGCCAGCACGTTCCAGGCGCGGCGTCGGCGAGCGCGGCATGACGCAGCGGCGGAGGAGAAAAAGCAAGGGAAGTACAGAAAAGAGGGAAAAAGGTAGGGAGGTCGGCCTCACAATGGGTGGGGGTCGGAGATGGTTGGTCGACGACGGGAACGGCGAGGAAGAAGAGCAGCGCGGTGTGGTAGCAAGCGACGACCTGCGGGTGTGGGCGCCGACCTGCTCCTCCTGGAGCGCTGCAACTGCGATGGCAGGACGACGACGAGGACGGCGGCTAGGTTGCCATGGCACCGGGGCAGCGGCACCTCTTCCTTTTCTTGCCGGAGGGGACGAGGGGGATTTGGCGTTGGGATTGCCAGGCTGCAGTATCCTACTGCTTTATCAGAGAGAAAAGAGGAACAGGGGCGAGTGCACGCGAGATGGGGCTTGCTGCTAGTGCAAACTTGATGTGTTGATGTGTTACGCGCGCGCGTGTTGGTCTTAGGCAGATAGGATTTATGTGGTTTTAGGTAGTGTTACAGTAGCTGGGTTAGATAGGATTATGTGTAGGTTTTGGTTTTAAATGGGGTTTAAAACTGGATTAGACTAGGAAATAAGACAGGGTTTAGGAAGGTAAAAGAGGGTAGACAAAATATTTAGATATAGATGTAGGAAAAATAAAAGAGAGGCTTTAGATAGATATATGGGATGTTTTATGAAAGATTAAAAAGGCTAGATTTTATTTAGAACGCAAAAGGAGATTATTATGTGTGTATGCATATACACACAAGAAAGAAAAAGAAGAAGATGGTCAAGGAGTAAGAGGCACTGGAGCATGGATATAACAATAAACCAAATGCAAATAAAAGGAAGAGTGGATCATGTGTAGGTGAATACATGGACAAGATTTAAAAATACGAATAACCCAACAAGACACCCACATATATAAAAGAGATATGATAATGAGATTGTTAACATGTTAGTAGAAGGAAGGAGATAAAGAGAGATGCCCTCAACTCCAATTGGGCATTATAGCAATTTAGTAAAAACCAAATACAGATATATCAAGAACCAAATCAAATGCCAACAAATAAATATGATGCATGCATGCTGAAGATAAGAAATGCACAAATCATGACAAAGGTTAGGGATTGGAACCTTGGGGTGTCACAACACGCCCCTCCTTGAAGGAATCGCGTCCCGAGATTCTAAGAAGAGGAGAATAGATCGGGGTACTCGGATCTCAAGAGATCTTCGCGCTCCCAAATTGCTTCTTTATCGGAGTGATGTGACCATTGAACTTTGAATAACTTGATGGTTTTGTTTCTTGTCTTTCGTTCAGCCTCATCAAGAATGTGAATAGGATGCTCATGGTAAGAAAGGTCTTCCTTGAGCTCAATAGAGGAATGATCCACGGCTCTACCGGGATCCTTGAAGCATTGCCTCAACTGCGAGAATGGAAAGTGGAATGAACATTTTTGAGATTCTCAGGCAACTCCAAGACATAAGCAAGAGGACCTGATCTTGAGAGAACCTTGAAGGGACCGATGTATCGTGGGGCAAGCTTCCCTTTGATACCAAAGCGGTGTGTGCCTCTCATCGGGGTCACACGAAGATAAGCAAGATCACTCACTTTGTACACCATATCACGGTGCTTTCCATCGTAGTAGGCTTTCTGTCGATTTTGAGCAATTTTCAAGTTGTCGCGAACAATCTGACACTTTTCTTCTGCCTCTTTGATGATATCCAGACACATTTCAGGATCTAGAGGATCTTTATCTCTCAAGATTTTTCTTTCACCAGTTTCTGACCAGTAGAGAGGAGTACGGCACTTGCGGCCATAGAGAACTTCAAATGGTGACATGTGCAGACTTGATTGATGACTGTTGTTATAAGAGAATTCAGCAAAAGGAAGGCATTCTTCCCATTTCATGCCAAACGAGATGACACAAGCTCTGAGCATATCTTCAAGAATTTGATTTACTATTTCCACTTGGCCTTGAGACTGAGGGCGATACGCAGTGCTGAACTTGATATTAGTTCCCATGTACTGCTGAAAGGATTCCCAGAATCTGGAAGTAAACAAGCTTCCACGATCAGATGTGATTTCTTGAGGAACACCATGGAGGCTTACAATCCTCGCAACATAGAGTTCTGCCAATTGACTAGTTGTAATAGTCTCTTTGACAGGCAAGAAGTGGGACACTTTGGAGAAGCGATCAATCACCACAAAGATGGCATTGTTGCCCTTCTGAGAGTTCGGAAACCCGATGATAAAATCCATCTCAATTTTATCCCACTTCCACTCAGGAATCTGGAGAGGTTGAAGGAGACCAGCGGCTCTCTGATGTTCTGCTTTCACTCTTCTGCAAACATCACACTCGGCAACATACTTGGCAATTTCACGCTTCATGTGCGTCCACCAATAGTAAGGCTTGATATCATGGTACATCTTTGAGCTACCAGGATGAATAGCAAGCAGAGTTTCATGAGCTTCTTTGAGAATTAGATTCTTGAGTGCTTGCACTTTTGGTACAAAAATGCGCCCTTCGAATCTAAGAGTGCCATTAGCATCAATGGAATAGGATTTGTACTTGGGAATGCCTAATTCCAGATTTTTCTTTACTTTGAGGACCATAGCATCAGTCAACTAGGCCTCACGAATTTTCTCTTCAAGATTGGGAGCCAAGCATAGATTTGCATGATGCCCCCGAGGACCAATCTGAAGGTTGTACAGCTGAATTTCTTTGAAGAGATGTTTATTGCTTTCCTTGACCATGAGGTTATTGCAATAGACTTTTCGACTAAGGGCTTCAGCCATCACATTAGCCTTCCCTGGAGTGTAGTCAATTGAGACATCGAAGTCTGAGATGGTTTCCATCCATCTTCTTTGTCGCCTGTTTAGATCACGCTGAGTGAAAATGTACTTGAGACTCTTGTGATCAGTGAATATTTCACAACGGTTGCCAAGCAAATAGTGTCTCCACGTTTTCAACGCATGAAAAACTGCTGCAAGCTCGAGATCATGAGTAGGATAGTTTATCTCATGCAGATGCAACTGTCGAGATGCATAAGCCACGACTTTTATTTCTTGCATTAGAACAACACCAAGACCTTGAATGGAGGCATCACAGAATATCTGGAAAGGCTTGGATGTATCTGGAGGAGTCAGAATAGGAGTTGAGGTGAGTTTCTTCTTTAGAGTTTCAAAGCTTTCTTGACAAGATGGAGACCAAAGGAATTTCTTATCCTTCTTGAGGATCTCAGAAAGAGGTTTTGCTATCTTCGAGAAGTTCTCAACAAATCGGCGACAATAACTTGCCAAACCGAGGAAGCTTCGGACTTCCTTGACATTTTTAGGAGGAATCCAATCCACAATTGACTTTATTGTTTCCGGATTGGTTGCAATCCCTTTATAGAAATGACATGGCCTAGATAAACCACTTCAGAAAGCCAAAATTTACACTTAGAGAACTTAGCATACAAGCGATTCTCTCGGAGCTTGGAGAGAATAAGCAGAAGGTGTTCTTCATGTTCTTCCCTCGACTTGGAGTAAACAAGAAAGTCATCGAGATATACCACCACAAACTTATCAAGGTATTCCATGAAAACCGAGTTCATGAGGAGAGATAAAGTTGCAGGAGCATTGGTGAGGCCAAAGGACATTACGGTGTACTCGTACAAGCCGTATCTTGTGGTGAAAGCTGTTTTTGGAATATCCTCCTTGCGGATTTTTATTTGGTGGTATCCACTTCTCAAATCAAGCTTAGAGAATACTTTTGCTCCAGCGAGCTGATCAAAGAGGTATGTGATGCAAGGAAGAGGATACTTATTCTTGATTGTCTTTGCATTCAGACCACGATAGTCAACAACTAGACGATCAGTTTTATCTTTCTTCTTGACAAAGATGGTGGGACTTCCCCACGAAGAAGTGCTATGCTGAATATGGCCTCTACTTTCAAGTTCATCAAGTTGCTTCTTGAGCTCGGCCATTTCATTAGGACCCATCTTATATGGACGCTTGGAAACTGGAGTTGTTCCGGGTTCCAATTCGATCACGAATTCAACGGTCCGGTCAGGTGGCATGCCTGGCAATTCTTCTGGAAACACATCTGGAAATTCACACACCACAGGTACATTTTCCAGTGTTGGCAAAGGATCAGCATTAATAGCAAAGACTTGTGTTGAAGGAGTTGCATTTGGAGAATAGATTATGTGGCCACTTGGATGTGAAAGAGATACCGACTTTTTCACACAGTCAATAGTTGAACCATTAGCTTTGAGCTAATCCATGCCTAGAATGACATCAATGTTGGATTTCCCAAGGATTATCAAAGAAGCAAGGAAGGTATGGCCTCCAATAAGAATTTGGTTGCCATGACTTATTTTGGAAGATGTGAATCGAGACCCAGGAGAGCTTATCATGAGATTGCGAGACAAAGGTTCCATGTTCACACCATTAGAATCAGCAAAACTCAAAGAGACAAAAGAATGTGATGCTCCAGTATCAAAGAGAACTTTTGCAAGAATAGAGTTAACAGGTAATGTACCGATGACAACATCAGGTGCTTGCTCTGCTTCTTCTGCCACCACATTGTTCACTGTTACCATCTTTGAACCAGGCCTATTAATACCGTTGAAGGCCTTCCGCGGAGGTGCAACTCTCACCATGGCTTTGGAAGCCTGGAGAGGGGGAGGGGGAGGAAGCTTCGAAGGGTTCTGACAACCTGGTGACTTGTGTCTAGGTTCTCCACACTTGTAGCAAATGATAGACCGAGGTGCATACGGTCCCTGAGGAGCACCAAAGGGAGAACGGGGCTGCTGCTGCAAGTACTGCTGCTGCTGTGGCTGAGCACCCTTCCTGATATAACCCTGAGGAGGCCTTTGCTGAATCATCTGAGGACGAGGAGCAGCCCGTGGTTGCCTTTGTTGATAGGAGGTCCTGGCAGGTTGGGGAGCTTCCTGCTGGTAGACACGACGCCTTTGAGGCGGGCCAGAGTGAGTAGCTGAGCCAAACTCACGAGCGTGTTTCAGGGTTCTTTCATACTCACGTCTACCATTTTCAGCCTTGATTGCCATATTAACCAACTCTTCAAAGTTCTTGTAAGTGGTGAGGTTTAAGCTGAACTTGATTGAAGGCTCAAGACCATTTCTGAAGCGAGCTTGCTTCTTTTCATCGGTTGATATTTCATCACCAGCATAGCGAGCCAAGAGAGTGAATTGCTTGCTATAAGTCAAGACATTGTTAGAGCCCTGAGTCAACTTCATGAACTCTTCTTTCATCCTGTCCAATTCACCTTGAGGAATGTGATGATAACGGAACAATTTCTAGAATTCCGCCAAAGAGAAAGCACAGATTCAGTTTGCGCTGTCGAAAAATTCAGAAGAACAGATTATTTTCTTGTTTTCGAATGAAGATTTCTTCGTGTTACACTAGCTGGGTTAGATAGGATTACGTGTAGGTTTTGGTTTTAAATGGGTTTTAAAACTGGATTAGACTAGGAAATAAGACAGGGTTTAGGAAGGTAAAAGAGGATAGACTATTTAGATATAGATGTAAGAAAAATAAAAGAGAGGCTTTAGATAGACATATGGGATGTTTTATGAAAGATTAAAAGGCTAGATTTTAATTAGAACACAAAAGGAGATTATTATGTGTGTATGCATATACACACAAGAAAGAAAAAGAAGAAGATGGTCAAGGAGTAAGAGGCACTGGAGCACGGATATAACAATAAACCAAATGCAAATAAAAGGAAGAGTGAATCATGTGTAGGTGAATACATGGACAAGATTTAAAAATACGAATAACCCAACAAGACACCCACATATATAAAAGAGATATGATAATGAGATTGTTAACATGTTAGTAGAAGGAAGGAGATAAAGAGAGATGCCCTCAACTCCAATTGGGCATTATAGCAATTTAGTAAAAACCAAATACAAATATATCAAGAACCAAATCAAATGCCAACAAATAAATATGATGCATGCATGCTGAAGATAAGAAATGCACAAATCATGACAAAGGTTGGGGATTGGAACCTTGGGGTGTCACATCCTCCTAGGTGCATCACTCTCAAACACTTCTCCAAAGTTGTGGTGGTCCATTTTTTCTGAAATTTTTAGACAAACATCAAACTAAGTGATTTCCAAGTTGATAAATGATGAGGAACTACTATAGGAACTTACTAGAGGGTTAAACATGCATCAAAATAAAATCTCTAAGTATAGAACAAGCATGCAAGCTCACACAACCCGACACCTATAGTAGAAAAATACTCAAAATACAATCTACCAATTAAAAATCTAATTGGACAAGCGGAGGAGGCACATACCAAGGAGCAATCCCTCCAAAAAAATCAGCAGCAAAGATGGGCTGAGCAAGGATATTAAAAATCGGGAGCAAGAACATCAGGAACTCGAGCTTTAGAAAGTTTTCCGGTGTTTTTTAGGAGAGAGAAAGAAGTGGCTGGGAGGAGGCATCTTGAAGGGCCACAGGTGGGCCCTACCCAGGCCAGACGCGCCCTGGGGCTGGCCGCGCCACCAGGGGGTGTGCTGGCCTGGTGGGTTCCCCTAGGCCACTCCAGGTGTCCCTCTGCCCCTTTTTTCGAGGAAAAATTTAATATGAATTTTTTGGGATTTTTCGAAAAACTTTATTTTTGGCCAATTTTCAGGTTATAGAAATTGATTTTCCTGCAGAAACAGATTTTTTAGAAGAAGCAAAAGAAAACAAAAGCCAAAACTACAGAAGTTCTAAGACACTCTAACAAGCAAACAACTAGCTAACTTAGATAAAGAGCAAAGACTAGGAAGGAGAAAAGTAAAAGTGAACAATTATAACCACTGTGAAAGCATTGTTTTGTTCGTTAAAATCCCTTTATTAACAAGGTTTATCAAGTCTTGTTACCAAAACAATCTTATATGAAGCAAAACTTTGCATTCCAAAAAGTGACTATGTTACCTCAAACTTGATAGCAATAGTCCCAATCATAATAGTTTCATAACTTTCTTGTGGAACGGGACAATATATTTCTCCAATTTTGATGCTCTCAATATTTTCAATGGAATTCAGGCAATAGCTCTTATCAATCTTCTTGGGGAAATAGACAGTATGCTCTTTGTCATTAATACTAAAAGTTACTTTTCCTTGATTACAATTGATGACAGCACATGTAGTGTTAAGAAAAGGTCTCCCAAGAATAATGAACATATTATCATCTTGAGGCATCTCAAGCACAACAAAATCAGTTAAAACCAGGCAATTATGAGCCACTTGAACCGGAACATCCTCACATATACCAAGAGGAATAGTAGTTGACTTATCAGCCATTTGCAAAGATATATCAGTTGATATCAACTTTTCTAGATGGAGTCGCTTGTAGAGAGAAAAAGGCATAACACTAAATCCAGCTCCCAAATCACATAAAGCAGTTCTAACATAATTATTTTTAATGGAGCAAGGAATAGTTGGAATACCTGGATCACCAAGTTTCTTTGAAACCTTACCATTTAAGGAATAATTAGCAAGCAAAGAAGAAATTTCCTCATTAGGAATCTTCCTTTTCTTAGAGACAATATCCTTCATATACTTTGAATAAGGAGGCAACTTAATAGCATGAGTCAAAGGAATTTGCAAAAATAAAGGTTTCATCCACTCTCAAAACTTGCTATATTGTTCTTCCTCCTTTGACTTGTGTTTCTTATTGGAAAAAGGCATAGGTTTCTTCACCCAAGGTTCTCTTTCACTACCATGTTTATTAGAAATAAAATCTTCCTTAGTGTACCTAGTGTTCTTTAGTGTGCTTCTCAGGTTCTTCCTCAACTTCCTCCTTATCAGTAGCATCATTTTTATCATTACCACTCTCAGTTTCAGCATCAGAGATTGATATACTATTAGGATCTACAGCAAGTTCAGGTGGTTCCTCTACTATTTTGTGTTTCTTTTTCTTTCTCTTATGAGGAATACCACTACTTTCAGCTTGTTGAGAATCCTGCTCAATTCTTTTAGGGTGTCATTCAGGATATAAAGGTGAAGGGAATATGCCCGAGAGGCAATAATAAAGTGGTTATTATCGTATTCCTTGTTTATGATAAATGTTTATTTTACATGCTATAATTGTATTAATACGGAAACGTTAATACATGTGTGTTTAATAAACAAAAAGAAAGTTCCTAGTTATGCCTCTCTTATAAACTAGCTCGTTGATTAACACGATGATCATAGGTTTCTTGATCATGGACATTGGATGTTGTTAATAACAAGGTCACAACATTAGTGTAATGGCGTGATGAACATTCATCCGAAGTATAGCATTACGATCAAAGTCATTGATTTTATATTGCTATAACAACTTACGAAGTGATCCTAATCCTTAGACCATGAGATCATGTCAATCACTAACATCGGAAGAGTTTCTTGATAACATCAAACGTCACACCGTAACAGGGTGATTATAAAGATGGGTTCAGAACTACTAAAGTGTTATATTGAGGCCCATGGATCGAGAGTGGAATTTGTTCATCCCGATGGCGGATAGATATGCTCTGGGCCCTCTCGGTGATATCACATTGATTAGCTTGCAAGCAAGTGAGTTTGTCACTAGAATGTTATATCACGGGAACGAGAAAAGAGTGCATGTCAGTAACGAGATCAAACTAGGTATGGAGATACCGATGATCGAATCTCGGATATGTAATATATCGCGAAACAAAGGGATTAAGATACTAGCGTAAAAGGTTCCGACGATCACAAGAAAGTCATCGTTGAATGTGTGGGAGTCAGTATGGGTCTCCAGATCCCGCTTCCGATTATTGATCCGAGAGGGGTCTCGATCATGTCCGCATTATTCGCGAACCGTCTGGTGACACAATTAAGAGACACCGACATCCATTTGGAGCAAAAGTTTCATGCCGAAAAGAATAACAAGCGCAGGAATTTATTTCACTAGATACTGAAACGGGTTTTCGGGTGAAATTGCAGAAAGTGTTTCTGCATGTGAAATGAAATACTAGCAAGGGGTTATATGTGAATGTTTGTCATTAAAGTAGTTGACAAAATTCTGAATAAATAAAAGGAGTTTTATTTAATGAGAGTTTGCATTAAATTTGGTGGAAATTTAATGGGAATTTGAGTGGGTTTTTGAGTAGAGGGAATTGAAAGGCATTTGAGTGAGTGGAGTGTCCAACCACATGAATGTGGAAGAGGTGGGGGCAGCCCCAAGGCTGGGCGCATGGCCCCTTGGGTGCCCCCCTCTCCCTATAAAAGGAGCCCCCTCCCTCTCTCTCACTTACACCTCCTCGTGAAGGATCTCTCTCCCCCTCTAGAATTTATCCCCCATGGTCTCGGACTAGCGAGATACATGTTCCCGGTGGCTATTCGGCAAGAAAGAGTTGTGCTTCCGCTGCATCGCTGGAGAAAGGAGGCGGAGGTTGCTCGGTGCCTCGAACGTGTGTGCGAGCACGGATGCGCTGCTGTTTTGCGGCGCTAGGACTTCCTCTCGATCTTGAGATCGGCAAGAGATCGTCTACATCAACCACGAGTTGAACTCGTTAAGCTTTGTCGGTCTTCAAGGGTATGTTCTCTACGGATATACATCCGCCCTTTGTTTGTATCTAATAGATAGATCTTGGTACATGGTTCACATCGTAGGAAAATTTTTGTTTTCTATGTTGCGAACCCTACAGTGGTATCAGAGCCAGATCTATGTGTAGATGCTTTGCACGGGTAGAACAAATATGAGTATGTGGGCGATGATGATCATTTTATTTCTTCTTAGTTGTACTTTGGATATTGGTGGCATAGTGGGACGAAGCGGCCCGGACAAACTTTACATGTCCTCGCACATGAGACCTGTTCCACGCTTGACATGCAACTAGTTTTGCATAAGTGGCTAGCGGGTGTCTGTCTCTCCTACTATAGTCAATATCTAATTTGCAACGAGTTGTCAACAATTTGGTTATCCTTGTTGTGGTTCATGTTCGTAGGTAAGAACGGTTCTATCTTCGAAAGCCCTAAGCCACGTAAAACTTGCGATGGATAAATTAGAGGCGTCTAGTTTAGATTGTTGCTGGGCTAGTGTTATGATATGGTGATATTGTAAGTAGAAGTATGAGATGATACTCTTACAACACACATAACGTGTAATATCCATAGACCTTGGACTTACACATATAGGTATGATAGTGATCATACCACGGTGCACATGATAGAGATCATATGCGGGAACCATATCATTCCACTAATAAACATGTGATGTTTGATAGCATCTTATATTGCTTGTTTGGCGTTTTATTAGCATAATAAGATTATCCCTCATTTAGATATCAAGATAAGAATGTGTTCTTCCTTAAGTATGCACCGACAATGTTTCGTCGCTTGTGGCGCCCCGCTAAAACCACTACTAGAAAATCGCCTGCATTTATATCTGTGCATCATCATCATATCTGCATGCATGTTTTAACTAAAACTATTTTTGAAAAGCCCCTCTTTGTTTTCTAGATATTCCCCATCTTCATTTCAAATATAAAACCCCGGTGTTTCGGATGTTTCTATTTGTCAAAACCCTATTTGTAAATGTTTTTCTTTAAAATAAATAAATAAATTTAAAATATTTTTATCGGGGGAGGCAGCCGCAGACCAGGCCCGGAAGCCCAGCCCACAGCCACCTACCACCCCAACCTAGTCAAACCCTAGACCCTCACCCCAGTCCTCCACCCCGCCGCCACTCTCCCCATCGCGAGCGGCCCCACCTCCCGCCTGGCCTCCCTGGCCCACCTCACCAACCGACCACCCCGACCCCACCTGCCCACCCCCCTGTCGCCTCCTCCCCTGGTCCCCCGACCCCACCCCCACATCGCGCCACACCCACCGCCCCGTACCCGGCCCTCGCACCGACGCCACCAACCACCTCTGCTCCCCATCTCCGACGCTCCTCCTCACCTTCCTCCCCGTAGCAGGAGCCGACCCTGGCCACCCCTGCCGCCGCGCATCCGCGCCCCGCTTCGCCGTGCCTTCCGCGCCCGCGACCCCCGCATCCCTCTCCCTCGCTCGCTCGCGTTCCTCTCCCCCCTTTCTCTCCGGCGCCGCCCTTGGCCGCTCGACGCTCGCCGCGACCTGGGCCGCTCCATCCATCGCCGAGCCCCGCCAGCGCCTCTCTCCGGCGCCGCCCCTCCTCCTTGCACCGGCCTCTCCCCGAGCCGCCGGCGCCTTCCTCTGCCCGCAGATCGCGTCCTCCGTCGCTGCCGTCTCCAGCGCCGCCGCTAGCCTCGCACCGGCCGCCAGTTACCCCGCCTCTACCGACAGGCTCCGCCTGCATGTCGCGCGACCTCGCTGCACAGCCCCGTGGCCATCCGCCGCCGACCTCCCCGGATCCCCTGTCGTCGTCTTCCCCTGCAGCGACGGCCGCTTCCTCGTCGCCCTGCAAGCCGCCGGCCCCGCGCCTCCTCGTCGCCGACCCGGACCCCCTCTGTGCCCGCCTCCATCCTCTGCCGACGCCCGCGCCACCGCCAGTCTCCATCCCCCCCCCCCCCGCTGCGCCCGGCCTCGCCTAGGGGCCCCCCCTGCACCCCCGCGTCTCTGCAGCGCCTCGACCCCGAGCCCGAGCGCCGCCCTCTGTTCCGGTGTCCCCTCGACCTGCCCCCGCGGGCGACCTCCTCCTCTGCCGGCCGCTCCCGTCCAGAACGACACCCCCCTGGAGCCTCGACCATGGGCCGGAGTTCGCGCTCCCTGTCTCTCTGGCGCGGTCGCCTTCCTGCGGTTCTCCATGCGCGCCTGCGACCTCTACGCGTGATCGGTTGACCATGTGGTTGTTTGATGGGTATCGTGTTGTACTAGTGACCCTGCTCAGGTGTACTTGTGTCGATGACCCATCCAGACCAAGGCCAAGTTCTTCCGTTTGACAAGCACGACAAGTCGGATAAGTACCCGAGAAGCCACCCGAACATCCGGTCCTAATTCCAAGTTCGTCATCGACCACCGAAGCCACGGACCCTCGGGATGACAAGTTCTCCACCCAAGGGCGACAAGACTTTCTTCACGGATTTCAAGTACTCCGACATGGAACACCAAGGTCTACCTCATGGATCCGAAGACCGATCTTCAAACCCTCCGAAGCCGCCAAGATCGCCATGGAACGACAAGCACTTCACCCCGGACATCGAGACCCTGAACGACAAGTTCTCCTTCCCGGAAGCATTGACGCCCGTGCGACAAGATCTGCTTCCCAGATCCTAAGACCCCGGTACCCGATCTACTCAAGTTCGCCATCGCGAGTCCGAACTTCATCGTTTCCCCGTCGATCCCTGAGACCGAACCCCGGAACCCCTCCGAACCCCCCAAGACCTTCGACCCCAGATGTGTGAACCTTTTCCCGAGCCCCTATTTTATAAATGCTATATATAAAACCTGTTGCATAATAATTGTTCATCTCGCATGCATATTTGTGTGGTTTGGGGGCATTATGCTGATTCACCTCATAATTAAATATGGGGTCCATATGCGGACTTTTCTAGTCTTATATTGACCCCATTTAAATTTGTGTAGCGAACCGGTGATATATTTTGCCATGTTAAGACAATATTTAAATTGTGGGGTATCTAAACAACTTGAACCACTTAAATATTTGTCGGGACCCCGGTTCCTCTTAATATGGCCTAAATGCATCGCACCTTTGCCATGTCATACATCATGCATGCATCATGCCCGATCTTCTGCCGTAGTATTAAATAGTGCATCCGGTGTTTGTGCTAGTGCTTTGCTTCTTCGCGGATTAGGCCGATGAGTTGATGCGAGTGTCGACCCGATCTTCGGTTGAACCTCCAGCAATGTTTTTCAGGCGAGCATCTCCCCCTTTTCTACCTATCTTACTTTTATAGTATTTATTCCCCCTGTTGATATATTGCTATCTGTGTTGCGATGCTCTAGTTTTCGTGCCCGTGATATCCCTTGCAGCCTTATATTGCCTTGGACACATCCTATTACCTGTTGTTTGGTAGATAGTTGGACTTGCGTGTCGTAGTCGCTTGCTCTAGTGCTGTTGCGTCTCGTCCAGGACCACAGTTGTTGGAGTATTGCCGCATGTTTAAAGTTGGAGATGATCATGGCTTTAATTACTGTTTAATAACTAAAATTGAAGTAGGTAAATAATGCAGAGGCACAGGTGGGCAATAGATGTTATTTGGTTGTTAACCGTCCACTTGTGTCCCGTAGGACCCCGAGTTCTTGACACCTGTTCCGAGATCGAGCGCGCTAACCACAGGTGGGGTGTATGGGCACCCCCATCGATTAGTACCTGATTTCAAAGTATTGTACCGGGGGCCACAATTAGTTTGGGGCTTTATTACTATTCTGTACTTATGCCATGCTTTACTGCTTTATTTAAATTGTGCGAGGTACTGCACCTGTACTGTTTAGGATTGCGGAGTGTTTTCGCGGTATCGACAAGCCCAGTCACATTTTCGGGTTCCCAGTCGTTTACAGCCACTGACGCAAACGCTGAGTCCGTCTCGGAGACCGGCCGACTTCGTTGCGGGTAGCTTAGTGGGGTGGCCCCCATGTACTTGCTTTGGGTCTGGGAAACGTCATGACTTAGGCCCCGCCGACATACCGATGGGTGTATGTTAACTGATCTGGCAAAAAGGGTCAAAGTGCGTGTGAATACTTTGGTGCACCCCTGCAGGGTTAAGTCTTTTCGAAAAGCCGTGTCCGCGGTTATGGACGACTTGGAGCACAGTTCTCGATCATAGACAACCATAACTAAAGTTTACTGTTATAAATTGACTTGTATCCGATATGACTAGTAATCAGCTCCACTGCAACGGAATGGCTAAATAAAAGTACCAACAACTGCTGGGTTTGGGATATCTCATGCTAATTGTATCTGACTAGTAAGTGTTGCAACTACAATGGAATGGTTAACTAAAAGTGCCCACTGCTTATTATATCAGGATGACTCATGCTAACTATATTGGACTAGTAATTGCCGCAACTATAACGTAATGAATAAAACTGCCAACTGTGTGAGTTCCTCGGTTGACTTCCTCGTTTGGTCTCGAGGGGGAAATACCAGGATGGGTATGTTTGGTGGTAGAATCAGGTTGGTTTCGAATAGGTCTTTCTTATCCCTCTCTGATAGCCGACAGTTATCTCGAGTCTCTATAGGTTGTTTAGTGCATGCCGCGTTGCCGCTCAGTCCACCATACCTATGTAGGCGAGTACCGCCGAATTCTAGTCTCGCCGTGTACTGGCCTCAGTACTGACCGCTCTCTCTTTTTCCTTTGCCCTTTGTCGGCACCCCTTTTGTTTAAGCAGGTTTTGAGATCGACGTCGTTAGCAGGGTTACCCTTCCGGCTTGGCCTGGGCAGGGTTATGGACGCCATTGGTTATTCTTCAGGGCTCTTAGCCCCATTTGCTTCTTGTCCGTAGTCGGACGCTCTATCATTTTTAAGGTGATTTGGATCTTTGTACTGTATATCTGTATTCTTGACTCATGGAGTCTTTGTTGTATATATATGTTCTGTGGGTTCCATCGTGGACTATTGTGTAATGGTATTACTTCGTTTTCCACCCGCACGCAAGTGCCTGGTGGGCACCTTTGAATCGTTTCTATGCGGGTTTGGCGGGAATCGCTAAGACTTGCGTAGGGCCGATTTTGAGGGTGTTACATCGCTTCAAGACATCACGTGATGATCGGGTGTACTTGAATCCACGAGCATATCTCGGGTGTAAGACAGTTACACACGCGAATACTAAGGTTCTTACTTGACGAGCCTAGCATGTACAGACATGGCCTCGGAACACGGACCGAAAGATTAAGCATGAGTCATATGTTTTGATATGATGACCATATGGATGCTCGCCTTTGAAGCTATACCGACTCACGTGATGATCGGACTTGGTGTAGTGGATTTGGTTCATGTAATCACCAAAAAGACACGAGGGATGCCGTTTTTGAGTGGGAGTTCATTTCTAATTTGGATTATTAGAACTCAATTTATCATAAATTAAATCAAAGTGAATTTGCATAATTTGTTATAGTCATTGGCATTCGTTCACCACCTTATGCATAGTTGTAATTGAGATAATAGAACTATAGAATTCTGGATATATATACTTTACGAACTGGTATCGTATTGTGTTGAGTGTCAATCTAAAGTTTAAAGTCCTATTGCAAAATTTCAGCAAACTCTATTTACTCCGTGAAATTTAATAGTTAGTATTAAATCGAGAGTAACAATTCCAGTGTTAGTATCTTAAGTATCATGTTTGCCTCCATGATTCTTGATTATTTTAATATCAAGTTTATCTAGGAGCTGAAAGAATTGTTTCAGAAACCATCATGTGTGGCAGATATAACGATATCTGAAACAATGTTTTGGTTGCAATATGATTGAGTATTATATATGTTCTCATATTGGATGAGAATTTACGAAGGTTGGAGATGCTAGACATCCTAATCATCCAAAAGGGTTTTGGAAAGTAACGTTATACTCACGATTCGTCTTTATAAGCTACATTAGCTTGATCATGAAAGTCGTCATGATAAGGATGAATAGAAGATGTATGTAAAGTGTTTACTACACTAAAAGATTACTAAAGAATGGATTTTGAAAGAATACCGATCATTTTGATGATGGTGATCTACTTCAAAGTGCAAGTCCAAAGGTATTATTATTTGAATATGCACTCTTTGGATTATGTGTCATGTATATGGCGCCACTGTTGATGTTGATATATTCTTTTAAAAAGGAAAAAGAAATGCTGAAAGAGAATCTATAAAATATACTTGGCAGAAAAGAAAATATTGGAAATTTCCAATTTAGGTATATGGATGATATACATGTTATGGTTGTATTCTTTGCTTGTTAAACAATGTGTTTCTAGGGTATTGGATACCGAATTGGTTGGTATGAAATGTCATACAGAACGACGCAATTCATGAACTACAATGGCCTAAGTAACTAGCAAGAGAATATGTGATGATGTTCATCGAAAACAAACAAACCGTTGTTTGTATTTCTTGTTGACATCAAATCTTGACTTCAAGATTTGTTTTAATAATTGTTATTTAAATCAGGTATTATAAGAACAAAGGTTGTTCAAATAATTACCGTATTGCATATAAGATGGATGATTTACAAATCTAGTTGGAGAAATCACATCCATAAAACCTAATGCTAAAATGTCGCAAGACAGATGATTGAAAGATCACTTACAAAGTGACATCGCTGTTTGAATTATATTGGAAAGAAAACATGAAGAATTTCCATTTTCATGGATTTTTGGAGTCTTTGATTTGATCAAGTGACGCCTGTGAGACTTTCCTCGGGATAATTAAAACTTCGTTCAAAGGCCAAAGAAGAACGATCGACTAAATTATTGGAATTTATACATATCGATGTATGTAGTCCATTATGTATAGTCGTAAGCGATGGATTTCAACTTCATATGCTTTCTCTGGAAATTTGAGTGAATGTTCACTTAATGAGAAAGAAGTGTGAAATATTTGAAAATGTTCAAAGACTTTCAAGATGAAGTGAAAATCATTGTGACAAGAAAATAAATGGTTTATGATTTTATCATAAGAGATTTATTTGAGTTACAAGTGTAACAAGAAAATAAATGAATTATGATTTTATCATAAAGGGATTTATTTGAGTTACAAGTTTAGCAAAAACACCTAGATTTACATCTCCCGAAACACCATAGGAGTATGGAATGTTTGAGATTTGTAATAAAACCTTGTTTGACATGGTTGGATCAAAGGTGTTATTTATAAAACTGCCATTATGTTTTAAAAGATTAAAAGCTTTAGAGACTACCGCTTTTTCACTGAAAAGAGCTACATCTAGATCCGTTGAAATGACACCATGGAAGTTATGGTTTGGGGTAAAACCTAAATTGTCATTTCTTAAATTTTGGTATGCTAAACATAAGTAAGATGTTTACAACCGAAGTCGGATGAGCATGTCTTTGTAGGTTATTTCGAATAACAATTGGTTATTCCTCCATAACACCAAGGACAAAAGGGTTTGTTGCTTGAAACGTGAAGTTTCTTGAAGAAGGAATTTTTCATAAATGTTAAGTGGGAGGACAATAGAACTTTGATAAGGTTAACGAACCTTAGCTATATGTGTTGAGTTGCGCAGCGCCGGAAAATGTTCCGGAGGCAGCCAGAATGCTCATGGATTACGTGCCTCAAAGGTTGCGGTCACGGATGTCTAAAGTTCCTATTGAACCAAGCCGGTCGGGTAAACAATCAAATACTAAGATTTGAGAGTAAATCATTATTGTTTGACAATGATGAACCGACTATATGCAAAGAAGCGATGATGGGCCCTGACTCCGTCAAATGGCTTGAAGCCATAAAATCCGTGATAGTTCCATACACGAGAAATCAAGTTTTGAACTTGGAAGACCCTCCGGAAAGGTGTAAAAACCTATCGGTCGTATTTGGATCTATAAAGAAACAGACATGGATGTTTCACATCTATGAAATAGTCGACATGTCGTAAAGTATTTTATGACAATGTTCAAGGAGTTGACTATGACAAGATTTGATCTTTCATAGTGATATTTAGTCTAGACAGATTAAAGTAGCAACCACTACATATAATTTGGTATATGGTAGATAAATAAACAAAACAAAGTTCTTGTAATAGAATGGTTACCTAGGACGTGTACATGACACGGTCCAAAGGGTTTTGTTAAAATTCAAAGGACGCTAAAAAAGGGCATGCAAACTTCAATGGTTGAAGTAAGCATCGTGGAGTTGGAATCTTTACCGTGATGAAAAGGAGTTTTTCATCAGGAGACGATGAAGATGCTTGCATTTGCAAGAAATTAAGTGGGAGCGCTGAGACATATTTCTAATAAATTATGTCGATGACATCTTGTAGATTAGAAATGATGTATCTTTTATTGACAAAGGTTAAGAATTTCATTTCGATGAAAAAATTAGGCAAAACCCGAATATTTAGCATGAATGTCTATAGTGGATAGACTGTGACGCTAATATGGTTGTGCCAAACATACATATATGAGATATGAAGGAGTTCAATATAGAAACGACAAGAAACGGTTCTTGTCGCGTGGAAAGGAATTGAATCAAGATTCAAGTGTATCGACACTTGATAAGTGAAACAAGATTCAAGTGCTTTGACACTTGATGAGTGAAATCACAAGGATGTTTTGATCAATCATACCATGATATGTACACATCCAGATATGTCCTATGCTCTAAGTGTTATGAGAATATACCAGAGTGAATCATAAAATGATCATTGGACGATAGTGAGGATATTCTTATGATCTTTTAGAAGAACTAAGAATATATTTGTGTAGAGGTGACAAACAATTTCAAATAGTTCATTGTAAAGCGTTACATTGATACTAGTTTTGTCACAAGATACAAATTAAATTTATCTCAATTTAAACTATGAGTGGCACAATGAAATGGAAAGGAGTTTTCATGATGGATTTGGATGTATTCCAAAGTTAAGAAATTGTGACGAATACTACAACAAAAGGCTAAGTATATGACTGCTATAGTAGCAGCAAAGGAGGGAATTTGTATCAAGTAGTTTGTTATCAAACTAAGGTGTGGTTCACAACGGTCTAACACTAAAGATATATTGTATGACAATAGTATCGACACGTTTTAACCCCAAGGAACTAAAGGTCTCACCAAAAGACCAAATTTATACAATGCCATCTCATTGGAGAATGAGTGATGCGTGAAGACGCAAAGACATGCAAATACACACGGACCTGAAAGTGTCAGATCCGTAGATTATGTTAACCACTTGCAGTTGCGTATTTGGAACACCAGAAAGCCATAGGTGTTCAATACACAAAGTTTTCAAACTAGAATATTGTCTCTAGTGCAAGTGGGAGACTGAAGGGAATATGCCCGAGAGGCAATAATAAAGTGGTTATTATCGTATTCCTTGTTTATGATAAATGTTTATTTTACATGCTATAATTGTATTAATATGGAAATGTTAATATATGTGTGTTTAATAAACAAAAAGGAAGCTCCTACTTATGCCTCTCTTATAAACTAGCTCGTTGATTAAACGATGATCATAGGTTTCCTGATCATGGACATTGGATGTTGTTAATAACGAGGTCACAACATTAGTGTAATGGTGTGATGAACATTCATCCGAAGTATAGCATCGATCAAAGTCATTGAGTTTATATTGCTATAACAACTTACGAAGTGATCCTAATCCTTAGACCATGAGATCATGTCAATCACTAACACCGGAAGAGTTTCTTGATAACATCAAACGTCACACCGTAACAGGGTGATTATAAAGATGGGTTCAGAACTACTAAAGTGTTATATTGAGGCCCATGGATCGAGAGTGGAATTTGTTCATCCCGATGACGGATATATATGCTCTGGGCCCTCTCGGTGATATCACATTGATTAGCTTGAAAGCAAGTGATTTGATCACTAGAATGTTATATCACGGGAACGAGAAAAGAGTGCATGGCAGTAACGAGATCAAACTAGGTATGGAGATACCGATGATCGAATCTCGGACATGTAATATATCGCGAAACAAAGGGATTAGGATAGTAGCATAAAAGGTTCCGACGATCACAAGAAAGTCATCGTTGAATGTGTGGGAGTCAGTATGGGTCTCCAGATCCCGCTTCCGATTATTGATCCGAGAGGGGTCTCGATCATGTCCGCATTATTCACGAACCGTAGGGTGACACACTTAAGAGACACCGACATCCATTTGGAGCAAAAGTTTCATGCCGAAAAGAATAACAAGCGCAGGAATTTATTTCACTAGATACCGAAACGGGTTTTCGGGTGAAATTACAGAAAGTGTTTCTGCATGTGAAATGAAATACTAGCAAGGGGTTATATGTGAATGTTTGTCATTAAAGTAATTGACAAAATTCTGAATAAATAAAAGGAGTTTTATTTAATGAGAGTTTGCATTAAATTTGGTGGAAATTTAATGGGAATTTGAGTGGGTTTTTGAGTGGAGGGAATTGAAAGGCATTTGAGTGAGTGGAGTGTCCACCCACATGAATGTGGAAGAGGTGGGGACAGCCCCATGGCTGGGCGCATGGCCCCTTGGGTGCCCCCCCTCTCCCTATAAAAGGAGACCCCCTCCTTCTCTCTCACTTACACCTCCTCGTGAAGGATCTCTCTCCCCCTCTAGAATTTATCCCCCATGGTCTCGGACTAGCGAGATACATGTTCCTGGTGGCTATTCGGCAAGAAAGAGTTGTGCTTCCGCTGCATCGCTGGAGCGAGGAGGCGGAGGTTGCTCGGTGCCTCGAATGTGTGTGCGAGCACGGATGCGCTGCTGTTTTGCGGCGCTAGGACTTCCTCTCGATCTTGAGATCGGCAAGAGATCGTCTACATCAACCACGAGTTGAACTCGTTAAGCTTTGTCGGTCTTCAAGGGTATGTTCTCTACGGATATACATCCGCCCGTTGTTTGTATCTAATAGATAGATCTTGGTACATAGTTCACATCGTAGGAAATTTTTTGTTTTTTATGCTGTGAACCCTACAAAAGGATCTTGAGTAGCTATACCACTCATAGTTCTAATTCCATAGGCATGTTTATCTCCCGAGGCATTAACTAGCAGATCTTTTTGTACCTTAGCAAGTTGATCAATTTGAGTTTGAACCATTTGAAAGTGTTTACAAAGCATTTTAACATCATTAGCAGTTCTTTCTACAATATCTTTCAAATCATTAATAGCTCTAGAGTTTTCCAATAAATGATCCTAAACTTGTTTATTAAAATTACCTTGTTTAATAATAAAAGTGTCAAGTTCATCTAAGAATTGATCAGGAGGCTTACCATAGGGAATATCACCTTCATCAAAATGGAGAGAGTGTACCTCAATAGTTGATGAGTGGGGAATTGGCTTACATAATTCTTCTATAGGAGTTAGATTCTTCACATCTTCAACTCTAATACCTTTCTCCTTAAGACATTTCTTAGCTTCTTTCATCACTTCATCATTTAATGCAATCATTCCCATCTTCTTTGGTGTTGGTGTTGGAGTTGGTTCAGGCACAACTGGTCAGGAGTAATAGGCTCAGGTGTATTTAGCTCAGTTTAAGTCCAATCATCATAATTCTTGCTTATTTTAGACATTAATTCTTCAGCATCTGTAGGAGTTCTTTTCCTGAAAACACAATCAGCAAAACTATCTAGGTGTAGGGTTTGCAGCATAGAAAACAAAAATTTTCCTACGATGTGAACTGTGTACCAAGATCTATCTACTAGATACAAACAACAGGCGGATGTATATCCGTAGAAAACATACCCTTGAAGACCGACAAAGCTTAACGAGTTCGACTCGTGGTTGATGTAGACGATCTCTTGCCGATCTCAAGATCGAGAGGAAGTCCTAGCGCCGCAAATTAGCAGCGCATCCGTGCTCGCACACACGTCCAAGGCACCGAGCAACCTCCACCTCCTCGCTCCAGCGATGCAGCGGAAGCATAACTCTTTCTTGCCGAATAGCCACCGGGAACATGTATCTCGCTAGTCCGAGACCATGGGGAATAAATTCTAGAGGGGGAGAGAGATCCTTCACGAGGAGGTGTGAGTGAGAAGTGAGGAGAGGGGTACCTTTTATAGGAGAGGGGGAACCCCAACGGGTTAGTCGGTGCATGGGGCTGCCCCTTGCCCTCCCCTCTTCATGTGGGTGGACACTCCACTCACAAAAATCCATTCGAATCCCTCCACTCAAAACCTCACTCAAACTTGCTATTAAATTTCCACCAAATTTAATGCAAACCCTCATTAAATAAAACTCTTTTATTAATTCAGAATTTTGTCAATTACTTTAATGACAAACATTCACATATAACCCCTTGCTAGAATTCTATTTCACATGCATAACCTCTTTATGCAATTTCACCTGAAAACCTGTTTCGGTATCTAGTGAAATAAATTCCTGCGCTTGTTTATTCTTTTGGCATGAAACTTTTGCTCCAATTGGATGTCGGTGTCTCTTAAGTGTGTCACCCTACGGTTCGTGAATAATGTGGACATGATCGAGACCCCTCTCGAATCAATAATCAGAAGCGGGATCTGGAGACCCATACTGAATCCCACACATTCAACGATGACTTTCTTGTGATCGTCGGAACCTTTTACGCTAGTATCTTAATCCCTTTGTTTCATGATATATTACATGTCCGAGATTCGATCATCGGTATCTCCATACCTAGTTTGATCTCGTTACTGACATGCACTCTTTTCTCGTTCCCGTGATATAACATTCTAGTGATCAAATCACTTGCTTGCAAGCTAACCAATGTGATATCACCGAGAGGGACCAGAGTATATCTATCCGTCATCAGGATGAACAAATTCCACTCTCGATCCATGGGCCTCAACATAACACTTTATTAGTTCTGAACCCATCTTTATAATCACCCTGTTACGGTGTGACGTTTGATGTTATTAAGAAACTCTTCCGGTGTTAGTGATTGACATGATCTCATGGTCTAAGGATTAGGATCACTTCGTAAGTTGTTATAGCAATATAAACTCAATGAATTTGATCGTAATTCTATACTTCGGATGAATGTCCATCACATCATTACACTAATGTTGTGATCATGTTATTAACAACATCGAATGTCTATGATCAAGAAACCTTGATCATCTTGTTAATCAACGAGCTAGTTTATGAGAGAGGCATAACTAGGCACTTTCTGTTTGTTTATTAAACACACATGTATTAACGTTTCCATATTAATATAATTATAGCATGCAAAATAAACATCTATCATATACTTGGAATACACATAATAAACACTTTATTATTGCCTCTCAGGGCATATTCCCTTCACTAGGTATGTCCTAGAATCATCAGTTAGTCCATTATAATAAATATCAAGAAGCTCATTTTTAGACAATGGACATCCAGGATGTGCATGAATCAAGGCACAGAACCTTGTCCATGACTCAGGCAATTTCTCTTCTTCTCCCTGTTTAAAATCAAAAAGTCTCTGCAAAGCAGCATGTCTAGCACTAGGAGGAAAATATTTCTGGAAGAAAGAAGCAATCAAACAATCAGGGCTATCAATGGATCCAGGAGGTAATCTATTAAACCAAGCTTTAGATTCTCCTTGTAGTGAAATGGGGAAGATCTTAGTAAAAAAGTACTTGCGCGTCTTAAAATTATCAGAAAATAAGGCACTCATAGTGGAAAGCTCATTCATATGTGCCACGGCACTCTCATTCTCATTCCCACAAAAATGTTCTTTCTCAACAATATCTAAATAGGATAAATCAAGAGAGAAATCATAACCTTCATCTTAAATATCTATGGGAGAAGGGGCAACCTTAGGATTAGAAGACAGTTTAGGAATAATGGTATGTCTCTCAAGGAGACTCCTAATAGCACTAGTACCATGTGTGTTTTGGTACTCTTCAATAAATTCATCAGTCATTTCAATGTAACCATCACTAATATCATAACTCTCTCTAGACCCAGGTGAGGTAACAGGTGTAATAGTGTCTTCACTAGGAGTTTCAGTGTTTCCCAAAATAGTTCTAGCAATAGTAGCATCTAGGAAAGGACCTAATGAACCACTTGCATCAAGCACAGTAGAAGTAACATCATGAGTATCAGAAGCAATTTTGGATTCAGCAGTAGTAGCAGTGTGTGTAGCATGTGTATGTGGTGGTGGTGTAACAAGCTTACATATGACAGACGGTGAATCAAGAGCAGCAGAGGTGTTTAGGACTGTACCTGTTCTTGTAGTGGATGGTAAAATAGGAAACTTTCCATCACGAGACTTACCCATGATGAAAGGAATAGCAGTGAACAATAATAGATCCAAGTAAACTTAGAAATAAAGGTATGCTCCCCAGCAACGGCGCCATAAAATAGTCTTGTTGACCCACAAGTATAGGGGACCGCAACAGTCTTCGAGGGTAGTATTACCCAATTTATTGATTCGACACAAGGGGAGACAAAGAATACTTATAAGCCTTAACAACTGAGTTGTCAATTCAGCTATACCTGAAAATAGTTCTTGCTCACAGAAATGTATCAGTAGCAACAGTTTTGTAGTAGCAATAACAAAGTAATAGTAGCAATAAACCAAGAGCAATAGTAATAGTAGTGGCAAACAATAGGATATGAGTGCGGTAGGCATAGGGATGGATGGACGGGCATTGCATGGATAAGTCTAAACATGTAACTTCAAGATCTAGGGCAATCGTAGATAAATAAGAATAAGCATCCAGGTACTAAACAATCATAGGCATGTGCTCCATATAGAGTCATACATGCTCGCAATGAGAACTTGCACAACATCTTTTGTCCTGCCAGCCCGTTGCAGCGGGGCCTCAAGGGAACTACTGGCAATTAAGGTTCTCCTTTTAATAGAGCACCGGAGCAAAGCATTAACACTCTGTGAAAATATGTGATCCTCACATCACATCCATCCCCTCTGACTGTCCCAATTTCTGTCACTTCGGGGCCTTTGGATCCGAACAATGATATGTGTACACAACTTGCGGATAAGATCACAAACAATACTATCATCATGAATCAATAATAATTTTAGATCTGAGATCATGGCACTCAGGCCCTAGTGACAAGCATTAAGCACAACAAGTTGCAACAAAGTCAAATAACATTAATAGAGATACTAGGCACCATGTCGTAACAATCTTATTCGATTACATGATAGAACTCATACAATCCCTACCATTCACATAGCTTACAATGGGGGATTACTCACTCATGGATGAGGGAAACATGGATGGTTGATGGAGAGGCGTTGGTGATGATGATGCGATGATCCTCTCCAAATTCCCTGTCCCGGCGGGGTGCCAGAACGGAGTTTTTGGTTCCAAATCGCGGTTTTGGTGGTGGTGGCGCATCAGAACTCTTTCTAAAAAAACGTCAAACCCCCCTGAGTTTTTAGGTCAGAAGGCAACTTATAGGCGAAGAGGGAGGCCAAGGGGGTGCCTGGGGCGGCCACACCCCCTCCAGGAGCGGCCAGGCCTAGCCCGCGCGGCAGGGGGTGTTGGCCCCCCAGGGCCCCACTCCGTCTTGTATTCTGGCTTCGCGAGTCTTCTGATGAAATAGGATTTTTGGCATGTTTTCCGGGATTTTTCCTGATAGTTGATTTTCTGCACAAAAACTAGACACCAAGGTAATTCTGCTAAAAACAGCGTCAGTCCATGTTAGTTATATCCAAATCACATAAGTTTAGAGGAGAAACAATAGCAAAAATGTTCGAGAAAGTAGATACGTTTTGGACTTATCACACTAGCACGCTTGTCTCAATTTCCTTATCAATAGGAATATTAGTAGATAGTTTACCTTGAAAAAATACAGACTCATTAAAAGTAACACTTCTACTAATAACAACCTTTCTAGTTTTAGGATTCCAAATTTAAAACCTTTCACACCAAGCTTATAACCAAGGTAAATGCATTTAACATCTCTAGGCTCCAATTTACAATAGCCAAATTAGGGGACCGATTAATTAAGTGACAAGCAGTGGAAGCGGCTTCAGCCTAAAAACTCTTAGATAATCCAGAGCTAGACAACATGCAACGTACCTTTTCTAGATTGTTCTATTCATGCGTTTGGCGACACCATTTTGCTGAGTGGTACCTGGGACAGTATAGTGTCTTGAATTTCCCTCAGTCTTACAGAAAGCTTCAAATTCTCCTGATAAGAATTCCAAGCCATTATCAGTACGCGGCTTCTTAATACGCTTGCCGGATTGCTTCTCAATCATAATCTTTCACTCTTTGAATGTATTGAATACATCTGACTTGTGCTTAATAAAGAACGACCAAACCCTCCTCGAGTAATCATCAATAATGGTCAACATATAACGAGAACCTCCAAGTGACAGAACGCGGGACTCTTCCCACAAATCTGAATGGATATAATCCAATATATCTTTTGTGTTGTGAGTAGTGGTGCCAAACTTCACTCTTGTTTGCTTGCCGAAGACGCAATGCTCACAAAATTCCAACTTTTAGATGCGTTGACCACCAAGAAGCCCTCTTTTGCAGAGCTCCAACATTCCAGATTTGCTCATGTGCCCCAGACGCAAATGCCAAAGGTTAGTAGCATGAGAATCAAAAACTTTAATGGAAGCAACATAGCATTACCTGAAAGTGTAGTACCTCAAAGAAAATAAAGGCAATTGGAAGTATTTAAGTCACCTTTCATTACAATGAGAGAGCCTCTGGAGACTTTAATAAGCTTGTCTCCGCCTTGATACTTGAAACCTTTGGCATCAAGAGTACTCAATGAGATAAGATTTCTCTTCAAATCGGGAATGTAACGAACATCTGATAATGTTCTGATAATGCCATCAAACATATTGATCCAAATAGAGCCAATGCCTTCAATTTTGCATGGGGAATCATTACCCATCTTGACAGAACCTCTATGTTATTCAACAAGTTTAGAAAACCACTCTCTGTACGGTCTCATGTGAAAACTGCAAGCGGAATCAAGAATCAAATCATCACCTGTGTCAGCATCACAAGTGAAGGCAACTAAGACATTCCCATCATAATCTTGATGCTTGGTAACAACAGCGGTATGACCATCGCTCTCTCCTTTTTCTTTCTCTAAATTATTTTTTCTCTTCTCCTTGTTTTGCAACCTGTAATATTCAGAAATATCATGCCCATCTTTCTTGCAATATTTGCAAGACTTGTACCTGCCCCTTGACTTTGACCGGCCTCTGTAGCCGTTCGAACTTTTGTCCCTATTTCCATTGTTTGGGTTCTTGTCCTTTGCCCTGCCACGAACAGATAATCCCTCGGCTTGAGAGAAACTTGAACCATCATTAGACACCATGAGCTTCATCTTCTCCTTGGAGTGCAAAGCTTCATAAACCTCATTAAGAGTGAGAGTATCACAACTGTATAAAATCGTATCTCTAAAATTGGTCTAAGAACTTGGCAGTGAACATAAGAGCATTAAACCCAAATATTCTTCTTCATACTCAACTTCCTGCTAGGTCGGTAATAATCTCCTTAAATTGTGAGATGTGATTTAAAACATTACCTCCCTCTTGTAGCCTATGCATGAATAATTTCTGCTTGAGATGCATCTTACTGGTGAGATCTTTTGTCATGCAAATCGTCTCTCCTTTTGTAATATTTTTTCCAATATTTACATCTCACTACCAAAGGGCAGCAACGGATTTCTCGGTCAAAACTTCCTGCAAGATATTATTATGTAGATGGAGTTGAATTTGGGTCATAGCCTTGCGATCCTTACTTTTCTCCTCATCGGTCCAATCAGCGGCTCGCTTGCTTCCGAAACCATCTAGTGCATCCTCATAATCGGCTTGCGCCAACAACGCTCGCATCTTGACTTGTCATAAAGTAACCTTGTGTCACGATCCAGTAGCACAAGATCATACTTCATGGTAGCCATGAGCAGATTAATCTGTGAACACAAAGTAGTACAAGCGGATAGACAAATTCTTTGTAGAATTAAATCTACGAGCAAAAACTGAGGTAAATAGCACCTGGTAATTGTAGTCTGGGCGTAGCAATTTTGGAGATTAGAAAACTATTTGTAGGCCTTCACGTGACGGAGCAAAAGCTCCACCTCGAAAACTGATCCGTGCGTGGCGATCGATCGCATGCACGTGTTCCTTCACGGCTAACTCGACTGAGCTCGGATGGATCGGATCCGATCAGCGCCGAATAAAATACTCGTCGGATTGATGGGTAGCGGTTCGCGTCGTATTCGGCAACGGAATCAACCGCCCGTACAACTCCTTCCTGATGCAATTGCAGCAGAACACGGTGGTCTTGGGAATCGTCAAAGCGGCGCTTGGGACACCGACGAAAACTGCGATCTTGTCGATCTCGTCGATCTGATCTCCGAAAAAAACCCACTACCACGGCTCTGATACCACTTGTTATCAAAATAGAGATCAAACGAGACAAAACAAGACACCGATTTTTACGGGGAAACCCTTGCGGGAAAAAATCACAGACGCACCAAAGTGCAATTTCACTATGATGAAGGAGTATTACAAGCACGAGACGACAAACCGTCTTTTGGTTCGACTACATGGGTATATATGAGGGAAATATACAAGAGTCCTTGAAGGACAAGAAAACGAGATATACGCGTATGCGCTGGCCAGCATATATATGTATATCCCTCTAGAAAAATTTGGATCACGCTTCAAGAGTTTTACTTTGGCGGTGGTCGGACTGATAAATACCCTGAACAGTCAGGAACAAAAAAGTCTAGGAAAAAATCGGAACCAAAATAGATTGTATCCTTATTGTCAGATAACTTTATCGAACCGGTAGCCTCCATAGAGGACCGGGGTACGTGTTTATATAGGAGAGAATATCCCTCTCATGGCTTGTACAAGGGGTATAGGATACGGTGCGGTGTACTACACCGTAACCATACCTATACACTATTACATGTCTAACAACCTCTCTTAATCTATGATGAATACAAGATTTAGATTACGTCTAAACTCATGCAAATTTCTAACAGGAAGTGTTTTTGTAAAACCATCTGCAACCTGATCTTTACTAGACACAAATCTAATATCTAATCTCTTGTCTGCTACTCTTTCACGAACAAAGTGAAAGTCAATCTCTATGTGCTTAGTACGAGTATGAAACACTGGATTTGCAGACAGGAATGTTACACCAAGATTGTCACACCAAAGGCAGAGTTTCTCTTGTAATTTTACTCCGAGCTCATTCAGGAGTGCTTCAACCCATATCATTTCTGCAGTGGAATTTGCTAAGGATTTGTACTCAGCTTCTATACTGGAACGAGATACTGTAGTTTGTTTCCTTGCACTCTAGGAAATCAAGTTTGATTCTAAGAAAATAGCAAAGCTTCCCGTGGAGCGTCTATCATCAAGACAGCCAGCCCAATCTACATCTGAGAAAGCACTCAAATGTGTAGATTTAGATGGTTGAAAAGTGATACCAATATTAATTATGTCTTTGACATAACGTAATATCCTATTTACTAATGTCCAATATACTGTGGTAGGAGCATGAAAAAATTGACAAACTTTATTTACTGAGAAAGCCAAGTCAGGATTGTAAGTGTAAGATATTGCAATCCACCAACTATACTGCAATATCGTGTACTATCTTCTATACCAAGAGGATTTCCTACACCCAATGACAGTGGCTCCGAAGAGGATAGAGGTGTCGGTGCAGATTTGCATGTTAGCATGTCAACTTTTTTAAGCAGTTCTGAAGCATATTTTCCCTGTGTCAACACAAGGCCAGCTGGACTTTTCTTTACTTCAATACCCAAGAAGTAATGCAAGACACCAAGGTCCTTGATAGCAAAGTCCTTGTTGAGATCTCGTAGTAAAGCATCAAAGCATTATCTGATGAACTTGTAACAATAATGTCATCAACATATATCAAAACAAATATAGTGATATCTGATTTCTGATAAAGAAATAGAGATGTATCTGCTTTAGATGGCAAGAAACCATAATCATGTAACTTTGAACTGAGACGAGAGTACGACGCTCGAGGGGCTTGTTTCAGACCATATAGAGCTTTATCAAGCTTGCAAACATAGTCAGGAACATTTGGATTCTCAAAACCTGGTTGTTTCATGTAAACCTCCTCTTCCAAAACACCATGGAGAAACACGTTCTTGACATCTAGCTGCCGCAAATTCCAACCTCTGGAGACTGAAACTGCTAAAATTGTTCTGATTGTAGCTGCTTTAACTACTGGACTAAAAGTATCTTCATAATCAATACCAAATCGTTGTTTAAAACCTTTGGCAACAAGACGAGCTTTATACCTGTCAATAGTACCATCATCTCGTTTCTTGATGCGATAAACCCACTTGCAATCAATCAAATTTCTCTTAGAACTCGGTGGAACCAAGTGCCAAGTTTTATTTTCTCGCAAAGCATCATATTCTTCCTCCATTGCTTTGCGCCATTGAGGATTCCCGAGAGCCTCAGAAAGAGTGCGTGGTTCATCTGTAGACGCAAGCAAACCATATCTCACAGTACCATCTTTATAAATTTTGGGGTTTTTATACCTTTTTGTAACCTTGTTTGAACGCCAGCCATAGGGGGTGCAGTAACAGAGGGCTGCACAGAAGATCCGGGCACCTGGGATGACGCAGCAGCAGAATCAGGCGAATCCGCCTCAGGATCGCCGCGCACAGACGCGCTGTCTGTCGGGTATGACCTGGTCGGCGACGTGGCACCCTCTTGGACAGGCGACGCTCAGCGCGTGCGGTCGGGCGTGGGGGCACGAGATGGGGACCGGCCAGAGGGGGACCGACATGGGGCCCATGACGTCGACCGCCCACGACGCGTGTAGACCTGCCATTCGCCAGGCGGAGGGCGGGAAGGAGTGCCCAGGGGTGCGCGCGTGGCAGGAGGATCCAGCTCGGGATCTGGACACACAGAAGTCGAGGTACGAGGAGGATCGTCCTCAATCCACGTGCGGTTTTTGTTGTTTTCTGCAGAATCTAAAATTTGATGATTTGAACTTGTTTCTTCACCGTTTTGACTGCGGTTTTCACTGCTGGAGTCATCCTCATATATGCTATCATCTGTAGCATCGTTTTCCTGGTCATTGTTAGTAACAACAGGGACAAAAGGCAAAGGCATATGATCATCAAGTTGTACATCCCCATGAGTATGTGAGGATGTGGTGGTTGGTAGAAGAAGAATGTCATTTCGTAGATGAGAACCAGCATTAGGATGCAAGGAGGCAAACGGAAAAAGATTCTTATCAAAGACAACATCTCTAGACACATAAACCCGACTAGTAGACACATCCAGGCATTTGACACCTTTATGAAGGGGACTATAGCCTAAGAAGATACAACATTTAGAACGATATGCAAGCTTTCTTTTGTTGTATGGGCGAAGATTAGGCCAACATGCACATCCAAAAATTCTGAGGGAGTCATAATTGGGTTTTGTACCTAGGAGAGGTTCAACAGGAGTTTGAAAATTTAAAACTTTGCTTGGGAGAATATTTATAAGGAATGTGGCTGTTAAAAAAGCTTCATCCCAAAACTTGAGAGGCATGGAGGCATGTGCAAGTAAAGAGAGGCCAACTTCAACTATATGACGATGTTTGCGCTCAGCAGCACCATTTTGTTTGTGGGCATGAGGACAAGAGACATGATGAACAATGCCAATTTTCTAAAAGGAACTATTCAGTTTTTCATATTCACCACCCCAATCATTTTGCATGGTTTCAATTTTCCTATTGAATTTGCACTCAACATAGGCTTGATAATTAAGAAGCACTTGATAAACATCAGAACGTTTCTTAAGGAGATAAATCCATGAAAATTTACTAAAATCATCGATGAAGCTTACATAGTATAAGTGTTTGCCAACTGAGGCAGGTGCTAGACCCCATACATCCGAGTACACTAATTCAAAGGGAACAGTGAACACACTAGAAGATATAGGATATGGAAACTGATGACTCTTACCTAACTGACAAGAATCACAAATATACGGATGTATTTCTGGGGTGTATGAAAGCTGATTTTTCCTAAGAACTTGCTAGACCACAAAGGAGGATGGATGTCCTAAGCGGCGATGCCATGTGGAAAATGATGGCTTTATTGTGATGAAAGCTTGCTTGGAAGACCCGATGGAGGTAGGCACTAGCGGGTAGAGACCACCATAGCATGGACCTCTAAACAGAATCCTTCGCGTGACCTGATCCTTAATTAAAAAGAACCAAGCATGGAACTCAATAAACACATTATTATCAAGGCAAAGTTTATGATCAGATAAAAGATTTTAAGAAGCATGTGGAACATGGAGAATATCGTTGAGATGCAATATACTATGGGGAGTATGCAACTTGGAATAACCAGTGTGGTTTATGATCATACCATTGCCATCGGCCGTGTGCACATGATCACGGCCCTTGTACTTGTCATGGGTTGTTAACTTGTTGAGATCACTTGTAATGTGGTGTGTAGCACCCGAATCAGGATACCAATTCATGTCCACACCATAGGATGCAACATGGGCACCCTTCTTGTTGTCCCTTCCTCCATCATCATCATCATCGGAGTCATGCTTGAAGCGCCACCAGCAGGTAGAAGCAGGGTGGTCGTGTATCTTGCAGATTTGACAGGTGACATCCACATAGGGTGTCGGTGCACGAACGTGTCCCTTGCCGCGTCCCTGCCCCTTGCTGTCATCCCGACGCCGATAATGATCATCAGGCTGCCGGCGATCTTCCCATCGGTCATATCTGCGGTGTTCTTCCCACTTGCCATGGTCATCGCAGCGATGGTCAGGAGATCTAGCACGATCACCACGAGGCGGTGATTTTCCGCAATCATCGCGAGGAGCACGGTAGTCATGTTCAACATTTTGGCATCATCGACAAGTAGCATTAGCAGAAGAGGTGAAACCGGCGTTCTGGCCGGTCTCCTGGAGCATCTCCTGTCGCCGCTCGTGGGCGACCACCTGGTCATAGAGATCATCAAGGGTGATGGCACTGTTGCATTGACAATGGAAACCACGTCATTGTATGTGGCGTCAAGACCGTTGGTGATGTATCCCACCATCTCATCTGCCTCTACTGGTTTCCCAGCGGCAGCAAGTTCGGAGGCGAAGCCTTTCATCGTCCCGAAGAAGGTGGCAGCGCTCATGTCTTGCTTCTTCGTGCTTTGCAGAGAGCCTCTCAGCTGGTTGATCCGGGACCGAGAGTGGGCGCTGAACATGGTGGTGACGATGGTCCAGACGCCGGCAGAGGAGTCAACACCGATGACATGTGCGATGATTTCCGGTGACAGGGTTTGAACCAGCCACCCCAGCACCGTCTGATCCCGCGAGAGCCAAGCGACGTAAGCAGGATTTTGGGACTTGATCTTCTTTTTTTTAGCATCCTCGATCTCCAGCGATTGCACCGGCGCGGCGTCGGTTCCCTCGAGTAGATCAAGGACCTGAGCACCACGTAGTGGAGGGAGAACAATCGTTTTCCAAAACAAGAAATTGTTCCGTGTCAGCTTAGTAGTGTAGGGGTTTGTAGCATGGAAAACAAAAAAAATCTACCGCATACAAACAAACAAGCCAAGATCTATCTACTAGATTGTAGCAACGAGTCGATAGAATAACTCACCCTCGAAGATTCCAAAGTGTTTAACGAGAGCGGATTCTCGTGGGTGATGTAGTCGTACTCTTCCCGATCTCAAGATCGCGTAGACGATCCTTCCAGCGCTGCGTTCCGGCAGCGCTTTCGCAGTCGGTCACACGTTCGGTACTCGACGAAGACCTTCCTCTCCCTTGTTCCAGCAGGCAGTGGAGGTTGTAGCACTCTCCTCGTGATTCTGGTAGCACGACGATGTGGTACCGGAAGTAGAGGGGAGATCTCGCAGGGCTTCGCCTTAAGCCAGAGCGAGTATGGTGGACTATGAGAGAGCCTCGGTGATCTAGGGTTTAGACACACCAAGTAGAGGGAGCTAGGCCGGAGGCTAGGGCAAGTAGAAGCCCCAACTCAGCGGCTTGGGAGAAACCCTAGGGCGACGGCGGCTATGGTGGGCGGCGGCAGATAGGGTTAGGGTTTAGAGGGGCAAGGTGTAGGTCTAGGAGGGGCAGCCCTGCCCCCTCCTTATATAGGTGGGAGGGCGCGACCAAGGGGAGGGGAGTCCCTCCCCAACTCGGCCTCCTTGGCCGGCGGTGGAGGGAGAGGGACTTCCTCCCCAAGTAGGTTTCCTACTCTCCCTCCACCAAACAAAATAGCCGTTTGACTTTTCAAATTGGCGTTTGACTTTTCAAACTAGGATTTGATTTATCCCTTTATTTTATTCAGCGATGATACCTAGTACATGATGCAACCATTCCAACTTGTTATGACACATTCATGTACCCTTCCCCTCCGGAGTGCCAGACATTCCGGAACCTTCTAGAACATTCCCGATGAAAACACCGGAACCATTCTCCAACCCCAAAACAGGACTTTCCTTATATGAATCTTATTCTCCGGACCATTCCGGATCTCCTCGTGATATCCCGGATCCCATCCGAGACTCCGAACAACATTCGGTCTCTTACTCATCATTCCATAACTACTCAACAACGTCGAATCCTTAAGTGTGTCTCCCTACGGTTCGTGAATTATGCGGACATGATCGATACACTTCTCCGAACAATAACCAATAGAGGAATCTGGAAATTCATATGGCTCCCACATATTTCTACGATTACTTTGTGATCGAATGAAGCACTTACATACGATACCAATTTCCCTTTGTCTCACGATAGTTTACTTATCCGAGGTTTTGATCGTCGGTATCTCCGCATACCTAGTTCAACCTCGTTACTGATAAGTACTCTTTTCTCGTTCCCGTGATATGTGATCCCTTGTGAGCCAGTCACATGCCTGAAAGCTAATTGGATGACATTCCACCGAGAGGGCCCAGAGTATATCTATCTGTCATATGGATGGACAAATCCCACTCTTGATCCATGTGTCTCAACCAATATTTCCGAACACTCAATGCCACCTTTATAGTCACCCAGTTACGGTGTGGTGTTTGATGTCATCAAAGCATCCTTCCGGTGATGGTGATAAGCATGATCTCATGGTCGAAGGAATTAGGTTACTATGTATCAGAAAGCATATAGCAATTGAACTATTAAAATGACTTGATCTTTATGCTACGCTTATCTATAGGAGTATGTCCATCATATCATTCTCCTAACGATATGATATTGTTGTTAATAACATCCAATGTTCATGATAGGGAAACCACAACCATTTATTAACCAACAAGCTAGTATTATAAAGAGGCTGTACTAGGGACTCTAATTTAGTTTACAAATCACACAAGTATTAATGTTTCCTTGTTAATACTATTATAGCATGAATGTAAACATTTATCATAAACACAAAGATATAATAATAACTACATTTATTATTGCCTCTAGGGCATATCTCCAACAGTCTCCCACTTGCACTAGAGTCAACTAATCTAGATTACATGGTAATATACCGAACACCCATGGCAGTTTGGTGCTGGTCATGTTTTGCCCTCGGGAGAGGTTTAGTCAATGGATCCGCCACATTCAGATCTGTGTGTACTTTGCAAATCTTTATGTCACCATCTTGGAAATGTTCTCGAATAGCGTGCAAACGTAGCTTGATGTGCTTCAGCTTCTTGTGTGACCTTGGTTCTTGCGCATTGGCTATGGCGCCCATGTTATCATAGTAGATAGACATTGGGTCCAGCGCACTTGGAACCACACCGAGCTCTGTAATGAACTCTTTCATCCATATCGCTTCTTGTGAAGCCTCCGAAGCAGCCATGTATTCCGATTCAGTTGAAGATCTCGCCACAACGCTTTGCTTTGCACTCCTCCAGCTAACTACTGCACCATTCAAAATAAATATGTATCCAGATTGTGATTTAGAATCATCCGGATCGGTGTTCCAACTAGCATCGGTGTCACCATTAACAACGAGTTGTTCATCACCTCCATAAGAAAGAACCATATCCTTAGTTCTTCTCAAGTACTTAAGGATGTTTTTGACCGCTGTCCAATGATCCACACCTAGATCACTTTGATATCTGCTAGTTAAACTAACAGCATATGCAATGTCGGGTCTAGTACATAGCATGGCATACATTAGAGATCCTATGGCTGAGGCATAGGGAGTCTTACTCATCCTTTCTCTATCTTCTGCCGTTGTTGGACTTTGAGTTTTACTCAAGGTTGTATTGGGCAACATGGGCAAGAACCCTTTCTTGCTATCTTCCATTCCAAACCTCTTTAGAACTTTGTCCAAATATGTACTTTGTGACAATGATATTAGGCGTCTCGATCTATCTCTGTAAATCTTTATGCCTAATATGTAAGCTGCTTCGCCAAGATCTTTCATTGAAAAACTATTATTCAAATATTCCTTGACACTATTAAGAAGGTCTACATCATTCCCAATCAACAATATGTCAGCTACATATAGTATTAAGAATGCTAAAGAGCTCCCACTCACTTTCTTGTAAATACAAGCTTCTCCATAAGTTTGTATAAAACCAAAAGTTTTGATCACCTTATCAAAACGTTGATTCCAACTTCGGGATGCTTGCTTCAATCCATAAATGTACCATTGAAGTTTGCATATAACATCTTTAGGATCGACAAAACCTTTGGGTTGCATCATATACAACTCTTCATCAATGTCTCCATTGAGGAATGTTGTTTTGACATCCATCTGCCATATCTCATAATCATAATATGCAGCGATTGCTAACATAATCTCACAGACTTTAGCTTCGCTACTGGTGAGAAAGTCTCATCGTAGTCAACTCCTTGAATTTGTCGAAAACCTTTTGCGACAAGTCGAGCTTTATAGACAGTAACATTACCATCAGCATCTGTTTTCTTCTTGAAAATCCATTTGTTCTCGACAGCCTTTCGGCCATCCGGTAAGTCCACCAAAGTCCATACTTGGTTTTCGTACATGGATCCAATCTCGGATTTCATGGCTTCTTGCCATTTATTGGAATCTGGGCTCATCATCGCTTCTTCATATGTCGCAGGGTCATCGGTGTTGTCTACCAACATGACACTCATAACGGGATCATACCAATCAGGAGTGGTACGAGTTCTTGTTGACCTGCGAGGCTCTGTAGCAACTACAACCGAAGTTTCATGATCATCATCATTAGCTTCCTCTCTTATTGGTGCAGGCACCACAGGAACTTCTTCCGGTGCTGCGCTACTCGCAAGTTCGAGAGAAGGTTCGACAACCTCGTCGAGTTCCACTTTCCTTCTAGTCACTTCTTTCGAGAGAAATTCCTTCTCTAGAAAGGATCCATTCTTGGCAACGAAGATTTTGCCTTCGGATCTATGATAGAAGGTATACCCAATAGTTTCCTTTGGGTATCCTATGAAGACGCATTTTTCCGCTTTGGGTTCAAGCTTGTCCGGCTGTAACTTCTTTACATAGGCTTCGCAACCCCAAACTTTAAGGAACGACAATTTATGTTTATTCCCAAACCATAATTCATACAGTGTCGTTTCAACGGATTTAGATGGTGCCCTATTTAAAGTGAATGCGGCTGTTTCTAATGCATAACCCCAAAATGATAGCGGTAAATCTGTAAGTGACATCATAGAACGAACCATATCTAAGAGAGTTCGATTACGATGTTCGGACACACCATTACGCTGTGGTGTTCCAGGCGATGTCAATTGTGAAAGTATTCCGCATTTCTTCAAATGCTCGCCAAACTCGTAACTTAGATATTCACCTCCACGATCAGAATGTAGAAATTTAATCTTCTTGTTACGTTGATTCTCAAACTCACTTTGAAATTCCTTAAACTTCTCGAAAGTTTCGGACTTATGTTTCATGAAATAGATATACCCATATCTACTCAAGTCATCCGTGAAGGTAAGAACATAACGATAACCACCGCGCGATGCTACACTCATTGGACCACACACATCGGTATGTATGATTTCCAATAAGTCCGTAGCTCGCTCCATCATACCAGAAAATGGAGTCTTAGTCATTTTACCCATCAGACATGCTTCGCATCTTTCAAGTGATTCGAAATCAAGTGATTCAAGAAGTCCATCGGAATGGAGTTTCTTCATACGCTTCACTCCAATGTGACCAAGACGACAGTGCCACATATAGGTTGAGTTATCGCCTGATTTCAAACGTTTAGCTTCAATGTTATTAATATGTGTATTTCCACTATCGAGATTCAATACGAATAGACCATCTATCAAAGGTGCATGTGCATAAAACATATTACTCATATAAATCAAACAACCATTATTCTTGGACTTAAACAAGTAACCGTCTCGCAATAAACAAGATCCCGATATAATGTTCATGCCTAACGCATGCACCAAATAACAATTATTTAAGTATAAAACTAATCCCGATGGTAGATGAAGAGGTAGCGTGCCGACCGCGATCACATCAACCTTTGATCCATTTCCTACGCGCATCGTCACCTCATTCTTCGCTAGCTTCCGTTTATTCTGCAGCACCTGTTTCGAGTTACAAATATGAGCAACCGACCAGTATCAAATATCCAGGCACTACTACGAGTACTAGTGAGATACACATCAATAACATGTATATCGGATATACCTTTCTTCTTGATGTTGCCGTTCTTCAAATCCGCCAAGTACTTTGGGCAATTCCGCTTCCAGTGACCTTCTCCCTTGCAGTAAAAGCACTCTGTATCAGGCTTGGGTCCAGCCTTGGTCTTCTTCGTTGGTGAGGTAACTTTCTTACCACCCTTCTTGAAGTGTCCCTTTTGCTTAGACTTGCATTTCTTGAATTTGGTGGTCTTATTGACCATCAACACTTGGTGCTCTTTCTTGATCTCCACTTCTGCAGATTTTAACATGGAGAAGAGTTCTGGCAACTGCTTGTTCATGCTTTGCATATTGTAGTTCATCACAAAGTTCTTGTAACTTGGTGGTAGTGATTGGAGGACATGGTAAATCCCCAAAGCATTAGGAATCACTATACCCAAGCTTTGAAGTTTGTTTGCGTGCCCAGACATATTAAGCACATGCTCACTGACGGAGCTTCCCTCTTCCATCTTGCAGTTAAAGAACTTTTCAGAAGCCTCATAGCTCTCAACTGCCGCGTGAGTCTCAAAAATCAATTTGAGTTCACGGACAATATCATGTGGGTCTGAATTCTCAAACCTTTTCTGAAGCTCCGATTCTAAACCATACAAGATAGCACACTGAACTGTGGAGTACTGATTCTTCCGAGCGAGGTAAACGTTCTTTACTTCATCGGTAGCATCAGCTGCAGGCGGGTCACCCAGCGGTGCATCCAGCACACAGGTCAAATTACCAGCATTGAGGACAATCCTCAAATTGCGGAACCAATCCGCAAAGTTGCTTCCATTGTTTTTCAACTTTTCTTTCTCTAGGAACGCATTAAAATTGATGGTAGGGGCCGCCATTGATCTACAACATATTTGCAATAGTTTAGACTAAGTTTATGACAAATTGAGTTCTAATTAATAGTTAAATTAATCTAGGTGAACTCCCACTCAAAACAATATCACTCGCATTGTTTTAGTGATCACACGAACCAAATCCTGTTGGAGATATGCCCAAGAAGCAATAATAAAGTGGTTATTATCATATCTTCATACTTATGATAAATGTTTACATACCATTCTATAATTGTATTAACAGGAAACATTAATACTTGTGTGATTTGTAAACATAAAAGAGTCCCTAGTAAAGCCTCTTGTTAAACTAGCTTGTTGGTTAATATATGATCATGGTTTCCTGATCATGAACATAGAGATGTTATTAACAGCAGGGTCATATCATTAGGAGAATGATGTGATGGACATACTCCTATATAGCGTAGCATAAAGATCAAGTCATTTAATATAGTTCATTTGCTATAAGCTTTCTGATACATAGTAACCTAATTCCTTCGACCATGAGATCATGTTAATCACCATCACCGGAAGGATGCTTTGATGACATCAAACACCACACCGTAACTGGGTGGCTATAAAGGTGGCATTGAGTGTTTGGAAAGTATGGGTTGAGGCACATGGATCAAGAGTGGGATTTGTCCATCCATATGACGGATAGATATACTCTGGGCCCTCTCGGTGGAATGTCATCCAATTAGCTTGCAAGCATGTGACTGGCTCACAAGGGATCACATATCACGGGAACGAGAAAAGAGTACTTATCGGTAACGAGGTTGAACTAGGTATGCAGAGATACCGACGATCAAAACCTCGGATAAGTAAACTATCGTGAGACAAAGGGAAATTGGTATGGTATGTAAGTGGTTCATTCGATCCCAAAGTAATCGTAGAAATATGTGGGAGCCATATGAATTTCCAGATTCCTCTATTGGTTATTGATCGGAGAAGTGTCTCGATCATGTCCGCATAATTCACGAACCGTAGGGAGACACACTTAAGGATTCGATGTTGTTGAGTAGTTATGGAATGATGAGTAAGAGACCGAAGGTTGTTCGGAGTCTCGGATGGGATCCGGGATATCACGAGGAGATCCGGAATGGTCCAGAGAATAAGATTCATATAAGGAAAGTCCTGTTTCGGAGTTGGGGAATGGTTCCGGTGTTTTCATCGGGAATGTTCTAGAAGGTTCCGGAATATCCGGCACTCCGGAGGGGAAGGGTACATGAATGTGTCATTGCAAGTTGGAATGATTGCATCATGTACTAGGTGGCATCGCTGTACAAAATAAAGGGTTTAATCAAATCCTAGTTTGAAAAGTCAAACGCCAATTTGAAAAGTCAAACGGCTATTTTGGAAAGTGGAGAAGAAGTGGGAAACCGAGTTGGGGAGGAGTTCCTCCTCCACCGCCGGCCCACTAGGGATCCGAGTTGGGGAGGGACTCCCTCCCCTTTGCCGGCGCCTCCCTCCACCTATATAAGGAGGGGCAGGGCTCCCCTCCTAGACACACAAGTTGCCTCCCTCTAAACCTAAACCCTAGCCACAGCCTAGGGATTTCTCCCAAACCGCCGAGTTAGAGCTTCTAATTGCCCTAGCCGCTGGTTTAGCCCCTTCTAATTGGTGTGTCTAAACCCTAGATCACCAAGGCTCTCTCATAGTCCACTATACTCGCTCTTGCTTAAGGTGAAGCCCTGCGAGATCTCCCCTCTACTTTCGGTACCACGTCGTCGTGCTACCGGAATCGCGAGGAGAGTGCTACAACCTCCGCTGCCTGCTGGAACAAGGGAGAGGAAGGTCTTCATCGAGTACCGAACGTGTGACCGACTGCGGAAGCGCTGCCGGAACGCAGCGCCGGAAGGATCGTCTGCGCGATCTTGAGATCGGGAGTGTACGACTACATCATCCACGAGAATCTGCTCTCGTTAACCGCTTTGGATCTTCGAGGGTTAGTACTCTATTGACTAGTTTCTACAATCTAGTAGATAGATCTTAGCTTGATCATAGATTAGATCTTGATTGTGTGTTCATGCGGTAGAAAATTTTTGTTTTCCATGCTACGAACCCCTATAGTGGTATCAAAGCCATGTCTATATGTAGATCTGTTGCACGAGTAGAACACAATGGTCATTGTGGGCGTTGATGCTTTTGTTGTCGATTGCTTCTTGTGTACTTTGCATCTTGCGGGATGGTGGGATGAAGCGGCCCGGGCTAACCTTACATGACATCGTTCATGAGACTTGCTCCACGCTTGACATGCAGCTTGTATTGCATAAGTGGCTTAGCGGGTGCCTGTTTCTCCCAACATAGTTAAGATTCAATTTACAACGGGTGATCGACAATACTAGTATCAATGTTGTGGTTCATGTTCGTAAGTTAGAACGACACTTATTGAAAGCCCCAAACCACGTAAAACATGCAAAGAAAATTAGAGGCGTCTAACTTTGTTTTGCAGGGGTGTGCTGTGATGTGATATGGCCATGATTGTGATTATATATGATGTATGCAATGTTCCTTATTGTAAGTTGGCAACCGGCAGGAGCCATATGGTTGTCTTTAAATTCTGTTAAGACCCGTGTGTCTATTCAAAGTAGTTGTAATAGTTGAAGCTGGTGGACGACAACCATGGAGCAGCATCATGGACCTTGATGCAATGCCGGTGATGATGGAGATCATGTTCGTGCTTGAAGATGAAGATCGGAAGCACAAAGAAGAAAGGCCATATCATATCACATATTATGAATTGCATGTGATGTTAATCCTTTTATGCATCTTGTATTGCTTAGTTCACGACGGTAGCATTATAAGATGATCCCTCAAGCACACAATTTCAAGTATTAAAGTGTTCGTCCTTAGTAAGCACCGTTGCTAAAGCTCGTTGTTTCGAAGCACCACGTGATGATCGGGTGTGTTAGATTCTGCGAGTGTATACAACGTGAGCAAGCCAGATTTGCTCATGCGGAAGCTAAGGTTGATCTTGACGAGCCTAGCATGTACAGACATGGTCTCGGAACATGGATCACCGAAAGGTAAAGCATGAGTCATATAGTAGATATGATGAACATGTTGATTGTTCGCCATTGAAGCTACATCAACTCTCGTGATGATCGGTTTTGATGTGGTGGATTTGGTTCATGTGATCACTAAAACAATGTGAGGGATATTGTTTTGAGTGGGAGTTCAACGGCAATATGATTAAAAGTTGAACACTATTTATCGTAAATTAAATCAAAGTGAATTTGCATAATTGTTGTAGTCATTGGCATCCATTTACCACCTTGCGCTTAGTTTTAATTGAGATGATAGAACTATAGAATTCTGGTTAGTTACTTTACGAACTGGTATCGTATTGTTTTTGAAGTGTTAATCTAAAGTTTGAAAGTCCTATTGCAAACTTTCAGTAAGTTCTGGTTACTCCACGAAGTTTAAATAATTGGTATTAAAAAAAGAGTGACAATTCCAAGTGTTAGTGAATGAGTATCATGTTTGTCTCCATGATTCTTGATATTCAAAGGATTGTCTTAATATCAAGGTTATCTAGGATCTGAAAGAGTTGTTTCAGAAACCATGATGTGTGGAAGATATTGTGATATCTGAAACGAAGTTTTGGTTGCAACATGACAGAGTATAATATGGCAAAAGTCATGTTCTCATGATTGATGAGAATTTGCAAAAGGTTGGAGACACTAGTTGTCCTAATCCACCAAAAGGTTTTGGAGAGCAACATTATACTCGCGATTCATCTTTATAAGCTAAAAGTAGCTTGATCATGAATAATTCCATGATAAGGGTGAATATTTGATGTAGGTAAAATGTTTACTGCACCAAGAGATTACTAAAGAAAGGAATTATGAAAGAACACCAAACATTTGATGATGGTGATCTACTTCAAAGTGCAAGTCCAAAGACATTGGTATTTAATTATACACGCTTTGGACTATGTGTCATATGTATGACTCCACTATTGATGTTGATAGATTCTTTCAAAAAGAAAATAAATACTGAAAGAGAATCTCATAAATATATGGCAGAAAATAAAAGACTAGAATTGTTCAGTTTAAGTATATAGATGATATATATGTTATGGCTATATTCTTTGCTTATTAAACAATGTGGTTATTAAGTATTTTGATACTGAATTTGTTGGTGTGAATCGTCATACGAAACAACACAATTCATGGACTACAATGGCCTAAGTAACTAGCAAAAGAATATGTGATGATGTTCATCGAGAACAAATAAAGGGTTATTGTGTTGCTCGTTAAACATCAAAGCTTGCCTTCAAGATTTGTTTTATCAGGTATTATGAGAACAAAAGAGTTGTTCAAATAATTGCTGTAATCCATAAAAGATGGATGATTCACAAATCTCATTGGAGAAATCACATCCATAAAACTAATGCTAAAAATGTCGAAAGACAAATTGATTGAAATATCACTTAGGAAGTGACATCGCCGTTTAAATTATATTGGAAAGAAAACATGAGGAAACTCCATGTGGATGGAATTTTGGAGTCTTTTGATTTTGATCACATGACGCTTGTGAAACTTTCCTAGAGATAATTAAAACTTCGTTCTTAGGCCAAAAGGGAACGAATGACTAGCTTATTGGAACTTGTACATATTGTTGTATGAAGTCCATTATGTAGTCAAGAGCGATGGATTTCAACTTCATATGCTTTCTCCGAAAATTTGAGTGAATATATGAATATTTACTTAATAAGGATGAAGTATGAAACATTTGAAAAGTTCAAAGACTTTCAAGATCAAGTGCAAAAAAATTGTAACAAGAATATAAATAGTTTATGATAAGATCATAAAGGAAGATATTTGAGTTACAAGTTTAGCATAATACCTAAGATTTAAGAAATCGTTCCTTGGATTTGCATTTCCTGAAACACCATAAGAGTATGGAGCGTTCGAGATATGTAATTAAACCTTGTTTGACATGGTAAGATCGAAGGTGTAATACATAAAACTGCCATTATATTTTAAAAGATTAAAAGCTTGAGAGACTACCGTTTTTCCACTGAAAAGAGCTCCATCATAATCCGTTGAAATTACACCATATAAAGTTATGGTTTGGGATAAAACCCAAGTTGTCCTTTCTTAAACATTGGTATGCTATGCATAATAAAGATGTTTGCAACCAAAGTCGGATGAACCTGTCTTTGTATGTTATTTCGAATAACTGTTAAGTAATCCTCCATAACATCGGAGACAAAAGTGTTTGTCACTTAGAACGTCAAGTTTCTTTGAGAAGGAATTTTTCGTGAAAAGATAAGTGGGAGGACAATAGAACTTTGATAAGGTTAAAAGAACCTTAGCTATATGTGCAAAGTTGCGCAGCACCGAAACGTGTTCCGGAGGCAGCAACAATGCTCATGGCTCACGTACCTCAAAGGTTGTGGTTACGGAGGTCAAAGTTTCTTTTGAACCAAGTAGGTCGAGTAAGCAATCAAATACCAAGATTTGAGGGTTGAATCATTATTTGAGAATAATGAACGTACTATATGCAAAGAAGCGATGATGGGCCCTGACTCCGTAAAATGGCTTGAAGCCATAAAATCCGTGATAGTTCCATACACGAGAAATCAAGTTTTGAACTTGAAGGACCCTCAAGAAAGGTGTAAGACCTTACAGTTGTGTTTGGATCTATACAGAAATAGACATGGATGTTTCGCATCTATGAAATGGTCGACATGTTGGGAAAGATTTCACAACAATGTTCAAAGGTTGACTATGACAAGATTTGATCTTTCATAGCGATATTTAGTCTAGACGGATAAATGTAGCAACCACTACATATAATTTTGTTATATGGTAGTTGAATAAACAAAACAAGTTCTTCTAATAGAATTGTTACCTAGGACGTGTGCATGACACGGTCCATAGGGTTTTGTTAATTCAAAGGATGCTAAATGTATCTGCAAACTTCAATGGTTGAAGTAAGCATCGCGGAGTTGGAATCTTCACAATGATGAAATTGTTAAAAGAGTTTAAATTCATCAGAGACAATGGAGATGCTTCCGTTTGCAAGAAATTAAGTGGGAGCGCTAAGACATATTTCTAATACATTATGTGGAAGACATATTGTTGATTGGAAATGATGTATCTTTTATTAACACATATTAAGAATTTCATCTCGATGAAAGGCTTAGGCAAAACCCAAATATTTGACATCAATAGACGCTAATATGGTTGTGCCAAAAGTACATAGATGATATATTGAATGCGTTCAATATAGAAACTACAAGAAAGGTTCTTGTTGCACAGAAAGGATTGAATGAGTTCAATATTGATGATATATTCAAGTGTATTGACACTTGGTAAGTGAAACAAAGATTCAAGTATAGATTGATACTTGATGTATGAAATCACAAAGAGTATTTATATCAATCATACTGTGATATGTACAAATCCAGATATGTCCTATACTCTAAATGTTATGAGCATATACCAGAATGATTCATAAGATGATCATTGGACAATAGTAAGGATATTCTTATGATCTTTTGGAAGAACTAAAGAGTATATTATTTGTAGAAGTGACAAATAGATGGTTAGTTCATTGTAAAAGTACTACATTGATACTAGTTTTGTCACAAAGTACAAATCAAGTTTATCTCAATCTTAAACTAAGGGTGCCACAATATAATGGAAAGTAAGTTCCATAATGGATTTGGATGAGTTCCAAAGTTAAGACATTGTGACAGATACTACAACAAAAGGCTAAGTATATGACTGCTATAATAGCAGCAAAAGAGGGCATTTGTGTCAAGTAGTTTGTTATCAAACTAGGTGTAGTTCACAGCGGGATAATACTATGAAGATATATTGTACGACAATATTATCAACATGTTTTAACCCCAAAGAACTAAAGGTCTCACCAAAGGACCAAATTTATACAAAGCCATCTCATTAGAGAATGAGTGATGCGTAAAGACGCAAAGACATGCAATTACACATGGACCTGGAAGTGTCAGATCCGGAGATCAGTTGACCACTAGAAATCGTGTACATACGACACCGGAAAGCCATAGGTGTTGAATACACAAAGGTTTGAAACTAGATTATTGACTCTAGTGCAAGTGGGAGACTGTTGGAGATATGCCCAAGAGGCAATAATAAAGTGGTTATTATCATATCTTCATACTTATGATAAATGTTTACATACCATGCTATAATTGTATTAACAGGAAACATTAATACTTGTGTGATTTGTAAACATAAAAGAGTCCCTAGTAAAGCCTCTTGTTAAACTAGCTTGTTGGTTAATATATGATCATGGTTTCCTGATCATGAACATAGAGATGTTATTAACAGCAGGGTCATATCATTAGGAGAATGATGTGATGGACATACTCCTATATAGCGTAGCATAAAGATCAAGTCATTTAATATAGTTCATTTGCTATAAGCTTTCTGATACATAGTAACCTAATTCCTTCGACCATGAGATCATGTTAATCACCATCACCGGAAGGATGCTTTGATGACATCAAACACCACACCGTAACTGGGTGGCTATAAAGGTGGCATTGAGTGTTTGGAAAGTATGGGTTGAGGCACATGGATCAAGAGTGGGATTTGTCCATCGATATGACGGATAGATATACTCTGGGCCCTCTCGGTGGAATGTCATCCAATTAGCTTGCAAGCATGTGACTGGCTCACAAGGGATCACATATCACGGGAACGAGAAAAGAGTACTTATCGGTAACGAGGTTGAACTAGGTATGCAGAGATACCGACGATCAAAACCTCGGATAAGTAAACTATCGTGAGACAAAGGGAAATTGGTATCGTATGTAAGTGGTTCATTCGATCGCAAAGTAATCGTAGAAATATGTGGGAGCCATATGAATTTCCAGATTCCTCTATTGGTTATTGATCGGAGAAGTGTCTCGATCATGTCCGCATAATTCACGAACCGTAGGGAGACACACTTAAGGATTCGATGTTGTTGAGTAGTTATGGAATGATGAGTAAGAGACCGAATGTTGTTCGGAGTCTCGGATGGGATCCGGGATATCACGAGGAGATCCGGAATGGTCCGGAGAATAAGATTCATATAAGGAAAGTCCTGTTTCGGAGTTGGGGAATGGTTCCGGTGTTTTCATCGGGAATGTTCTAGAAGGTTCCGGAATGTCCGGCACTCCGGAGGGGAAGGGTACATGAATGTGTCATTGCAAGTTGGAATGATTGCATCATGTACTAGGTGGCATCGCTGTACAAAATAAAGGGTTTAATCAAATCCTAGTTTGAAAAGTCAAACGCCAATTTGAAAAGTCAAACGGCTATTTTGGAAAGTGGAGAAGAAGTGGGAAACCGAGTTGGGAAGGAGTTCCTCCTCCACCGCCGGCCCACTAGGGATCCGAGTTGGGGAGGGACTCCCTCCCCTTGGCCGGCGCCTCCCTCCACCTATATAAGGAGGGGCAGGGCTCCCCTCCTAGACACACAAGTTGCCTCCCTCTAAACCTAAACCCTAGCCACAGCCTAGGGATTTCTCCCAAGCCGCCGAGTTAGAGCTTCTAATTGCCCTAGCCGCTGGTTTAGCCCCTTCTAATTGGTGTGTCTAAACCCTAGATCACCAAGGCTCTCTCATAGTCCACCATACTCGCTCCGGCTTAAGACGAAGCCCTGCGAGATCTCCCCTCTACTTCCGGTACCACGCCGTCGTGCTGCCGGAATCGCGAGGAGAGTGCTACAACCTCCGCTGCCTGCTGGAACAAGGGAGAGGAAGGTCTTCATCGAGTACCGAACGTGTGACCGACTGCGGAAGCGCTGCCGGAACGCAGCGCCGGAAGGATCGTCTGCGTGATCTTGAGATCGGGAGTGTACGACTACATCATCCACGAGAATCTGCTCTCGTTAACCGCTTTGGATCTTCGAGGGTTAGTACTCTATTGACTCGTTGCTACAATCTAGTAGATAGATCTTGGCTTGATCATAGATTAGATCTTGATTGTGTGTTCATGCGGTAGAATTTTTTTGTTTTCCATGCTACAAACCCCTACAAATCCACCACATCAAAACCGATCATCACGAGAGTTGATGTAGCTTCAATGGCGAATAATCGACATGTTCATCATATCTACTATATTATTCATGCTTTACCTTTCGGTGATCCGTGTTCCGAGACCATGTCTGTACATGCTAGACTCCTCAAGATCAAACCTTAGTTTCCGCATGAGCAAATCTGGCTTGCTCACGTTGTATACACTTGCAGAATCTATCACACCCGATCATCACGTGGTGCTTCGAAACAACAAGCTTTAGCAACGGTGCTTACTAAGGGTGAACACTTTAGAACTTGAAATTCATGTGCATGAGGGATCATCTTATAATGCTACCGTCGTTAACTAAGCAATACAAGATGCATAAAGGATTAACATCACATGCAATTCATAATATGTGATATGATATGGCTTTTCTTCTTTGTGCTTCCAATCTCTATCTTCAAGCACGAACATGATCTCCATCATCACCGGCATTGCATCATGGTCAATGACGCTGCTCCATGGTTGTCGTCCACCAGATTCAACTATTACAACTACTTTGAATAGACACGCGGGTCTTAACATAAATTAAAGACAACCATATGGCTCCTGCCGGTTGCCAACTTACAATAAGGAACATTGCATACATCAAATATAATCACAATCAGGGCCATGTCACATCACAGCACACCCCTGCAAAACAAAGTTAGACGCCTCTACTTTCTTTGCATATTTTACGTGGTTTGGGGCTTTCAATAAGTGTCGATCTAACTTACGAACAAGAACCACAACGTTGATGTTTGAACTATCAAGTGCCCGTTGTAAATTGGATCTATACTATAATGGGAGAGACAGGCACCCGCAAAGCCACTTATGCAATACAAGTTGCATGTTGAGCGTGGAGCAAGTCTCATGAACGATGTCATGTAAGGTTAGCCCGGGCCGCTTCATCCCATCATACCGCAAGATGCAAAGTACACAAGAAGCAATTGATAATAAAAGCACCACCGCCCACAATGACCATTGTGTTCTACTCGTGCAACAGATCTACATATAGACACGGCTCTGATACTACTGTAGGGGTTCGTAGCATGGAAAACAAAAAAATTCTACCGCATACAAACAAACAAGCCAAGATCTATCTACTAGATTGTAGCAACGATTCGATAGAATAACTCACCCTCGAAGATTCCAAAGTGTTTAACGAGAGCGGATTCTCGTGGGTGATGTAGTCGTACTCTTCCCGATCTCAAGATCGCGTAGATGATCCTTCCGGCGCTGCGTTCCGGCAGCGCTTCCGCAGTCGGTCACACGTTCGGTACTCGACGAAGACCTTCCTCTCCCTTGTTCCAGCAGGCAGCGGAGGTTGTAGCACTCTCCTCGCGATTCCGGCAGCATGACGGCGTGGTACCGGAAGTAGAGGGGAGATCTCGCAGGGCTTCGCCTTAAGCCGGAGCGAGTATGGTGGACTATGAGAGAGCCTCGGTGATCTAGGGTTTAGACACACCAAGTAGAGGGAGCTAGGCCGGCGGCTAGGGAAAGTAGAAGCCCCAACTCGTCTGCTTGGGAGAAACCCTAGGGCGGCGGCGGCTATAGTGGGCGGCGGCTATAGTGGGCGGCGGCTAGGGTTAGGGTTTAGAGGGGCAAGGTGTAGGTCTAGGAGGGGCAGCCCTGCCCCTCCTTATATAGGTGGGAGGGCGCGGCCAAGGGGAGGGGAGTCCCTCCCCAACTCGGCCTCCTTGGCCGGCGGTGGAGGGAGAGGGACTTCCTCCCCAAGTAGGTTTCCTACTCTCCCTCCACCAAACAAAATAGCCGTTTGACTTTTTAAATTGGCATTTGACTTTTCAAACTAGGATTTGATTTATCCATTTATTTTGTTCAGCGATGATACCTAGTACATGATGTAACCATTCCAACTTGTTATGACACATTCATGTACCCTTCCCCTCCGGAGTGTCGGACATTCCAGAACCTTCTAGAACATTCTCAATGAAAACACCGGAACCATTCTCCAACCACAAAACAGGACTTTCCTTATATGAATCTTATTCTCCGGACCATTCCGGATCTCCTCGTGATATCCCGGATCCCATCCGAGACTCCGAACAACATTCGGTCTCTTACTCATCATTCCATAACTACTCAACAACGTCGAATCCTTAAGTGTGTCTTCCTACGGTTCGTGAATTATGCGGACATGATCGAGACACTTCTCCGAACAATAACCAATAGAGGAATCTGGAAATTCATATGGCTCCCACATATTTCTACGATTACTTTGTGATCGAATGAACCACTTACATACGATACCAATTTCCCTTTGTCTCACGATAGTTTACTTATCCGAGGTTTTGATCGTCGGTATCTCCGCATACCTAGTTCAACCTCGTTACTGATAAGTACTCTTTTCTCGTTCCCGTGATATGTGATCTCTTGTGAGCCAGTCATATGCTTGCAAGCTAATTGGATGACATTCCACCGAGAGGGCCTAGAGTATATCTATCTGTCATATGGATGGACAAATCCCACTCTTGATCCATGTGTCTCAACCAATACTTTCCGAACACTCAATGCCACCTTTATAGCCACCCAGTTACGGTGTGGTGTTTGATGTCATCAAAGCATCCTTTCGGTGATGGTAATAAGCATGATCTCATGGTCGAAGGAATTAGGTTACTATGTATCAGAAAGCATATAGCAATTGAACTATTAAAATGACTTGATCTTTGTGCTACGCTTATCTATAGGAGTATGTCCATCATATCATTCTCCTAACGATATGATCTTGTTGTTAATAACATCCAATGTTCATGATAGGGAAACCACAATCATTTATTAACCAACAAGCTAGTATTATAAAGAGGCTTTACTAGGGACTCTAATTTAGTTTACAAATCACACAAGTATTAATGTTTCGTTGTTAATACTATTATAGCATGAATGTATACATTTATCATAAACACAAAGATATAATAATAACTACATTTATTATTGCCTCTAGGGCATATCTCCAACAAGTAGCAGGCAGGTTTCCGAGCGACGCGGCCAGGACGCTTGACGAGGTTGAGGAAGACATGGCGGCGCCGACGAGAAGCTTTTCCGATCTGCAGATCGTGGGAGACAGGTTTTTGGGGTTTTCCGATCAAGGCGATCGTGGGGTTTTTGGGTTTTGGGGGGTTTCCGATCAAGATGATCATGGATGTTGGGTTGTGGTGCTTCCGATCTATTGATCGTGGGGGATTTTTGGGCTTCCGATCATGGATCGTTGGCTAGGGTTTATGAGGTTCGGCGGCGGCTAGGGTAGGGAGAGGATTGGCTCTGATACCATGTCAGATAACTTTAGCGGAACCGGTAGCCTCCATAGAGGGTCGGGCTATGTGTTTATATAGGAGAGAATAGCCCTCTCATGGCTTGTACAAGGGGTATAGGATATGGTGCGGTGTACTACACCGTGACCATACCTATACACTATTACATGTCTAACACTTATCAACATCGTCGATATCAAAGTCTTCCTTTTTATGCGCTGCTCCATTCGCAACCTTGCCCTTTCCCTTGTTCTTCTATTCTTCCTCATTATCACTGTAGTCGCTCTCCTAATCGTCGTACTCCTGTTCTTCCTCCTCAATCCCATCATCCACCACGGGACCTTCCTCTAGCACATGGGCTTGAGTTCCTGCACTACTGCGCTTTAAAACCTTTGTCTTAAAGCTGGTCTTGCTATAGCGTATGTGGGGTCTTGTAACTTTCCCATTACCAACCAACTGTCTTTCTTCACTCTGTCAACTTTCTCTCTAACTAGCAGGGTGGCCCTCGCAAATGTGAGGGCATCATATTTAGTATGATAAAATTGCACGATAGTCTCTCGAAAATGTAAGACGCCTAATGTTTGGTGTTTCAAAAGTTGAAAGTATTTACTTTTATCTTATGCATATATTTTCCTCCCTTCTACATCTTTCTGTGGCAAAATACACGATGTATATGTTCATAAAGGTGAACTCAATCTATAAATATATCATTATGTTTTAGAACAATATGAATTATTTTGCAATAAAAAACCTAATGATATTGATTAATTTGTTTTTGAATAAAAACTTGGGCTGTCAAGTAGTCCATGCACCTAATAGATCAATTCACATATGCATCCTTACACCTCTGCCAAATTTGAGCATGGTTGTGTAAATTAATATGGCTTTGTTTCTTTACTCAAAAGAAAAGGCGTGCACAATTGTTCTTATTTGACATGCAATGTGATCTATTGAAAAAACTACAACAAATCATTAATCACTTTGAAGATGTTTATGTTGGTGCTAAATCATACTCCTAAAACATTTTTTAGCATATTCGCCATACAACTATATAATTATTTGTTGGTTTCTTCTCAATGACACCAGCATTGTTCAAAACAGAGGTACTTGATGCATCCATTGATCTAGCCTTCTCTTCCACATGAAGTTCTGCAATCACGTCCTTATAGTGATATCTTCCTTTTTGCATTTTACGCTAGTAACAAGGTCTGCCATGATGTAAGAAGCTTTGCGACAATTTCTAATGCCGCAACTTGGGAGGCAACACAGAATACATTTGCACTATCTCACCACCAAGCAGTTGAATATCATGTGCTTATGCAACAGTCGATTCACACTCTCCATGCTAAAATCCAATAGTTAATTAGCCAGCGACCAGCTTCGGCTTCCGCCTACTTACGCTCAAGCGCATCCCAAAATTTAGTGGCCGATGTGTAGTTCATGTACACATCATAGTGTTGATTGTGAAATATTAGGTATGGGTTAGCCCAAATTCTAGAGACTAACCAAAATAATGACATGCTATCAAAACATCATTTGTTACACATCTGACTATAGCATATGCGTGCATCCACAAATAAACTATACCAAAAATCAGGGGTACACAAATAGAAATAAAAAAATATATTGAAACAAATCTTAAACTCATATGATTTCCTAAAGGATGCAACTTCTAGCCAATGTCATAAGTTATACATTTGTTTAGGAGAGATATCAATAACAATTTCCACATAAGATTTATTCCTAGGAATTCCGAATATATCAGTCATCTCCTCCAATTAATTTGTATGTCCTTTAAAGCACAGTTGGCCCATAATTTTTTTGAGAACATGAAGAAATATAGAGAAATTGGAGTGTGTATGCTACAGTGTTGAAATTTTAAAATATTAGATCGTCACCTTGTGAAAACTTAACATGATGTAAATCTGTACACTACTGGATAAGCAAGAGGGTAAGCAGATTTTTGCTAGTGTAGTATAGATATAGGAATGAAACTAAATTTTCTGCTATTGTGTCTTATCCTATTGGTAAGCATGAAGTGGTATGGAAAAGATATATAAATATGTTTATACACGTGATTCAACTATAAATATGTTTATACAACAATTCAATGGGTGTGAATTATGTATCGTAATCGCTAGATAATGCCATAAGGTATTTCTCTCGAGGTTCCTAAGAGAAATCAAGAACTGTTTTCTATCTATGAATTTCGACTATACCCGTTGATTTTTCTAAGTTTCTACTAAACTATTGTTCCATCTCACACGGAAATATCTATATTTGGAAAAAATAACTGAGATTCATATGCCTAATAAAAGGTATACCCAATGTTTGACATAAAAATAAAGTAGTCGGTGTGAATCGAGCATACCAGTTCATTCTTGTAAATTTCTTTTTTGCGGATATAATTTCGAGTACATTGGTGTTTCCTCCTCTTTGGTTGCACACATCCATTGTTTTTTTAAGGGTATCCTACATGTTGAGCAACACAAATGAAACATGTAGAAATATAGAGATATTAGAGTGTGTATGCTATTGTGTTGAAAATTTAAAATATTGGATCGTCGCCTTGTAAAAACTTAACATAATGAAAAATGCTACACTACTGGATAAGCAGGAGGGTAAGATTTTTTTTGCTCGAGTAGTATAGATATAGGAATGAAACTAAATTTTCTGCTATTTGTCTTATCCTATTGGTAAGCATGAACTGGTATGGAAAAGATATATAAAGATGTTTATACACACAATTCAACTCTAAAGATGTCGATACACACAATTCAATGTATGTGAATTGTGTGTCCTAATCGCTAGGGTATATGTACGGAGGTTCCTAAGAGAAATCAAGAATTGTTTTCTACAAATATTTCTTTCTATGAATTTTGACTATACCCGTTGCTTCTTCTAAAGTTTCTAGTAAAATGTTGACCCACCTCAGACGGAAATATCTATATTTGGAAATAAAATAACTGAGATTCATATGCCTATTTGAAGGATGAAACCCGTAACCGCTAGGTAGTATTAAAAGGTATTCCCAATGTTTGACATAAAAATAAAGTAGTCGGTGTGAATCGAGCATACCCAGTTCATTTTTGTAAATTTCTTTTCTGTGGATATATAGTTTCGAGTACACTGGTGTTTCCTTCTCTTCGGCAACACACATCCATTGTCTTTTGAAGGGTATCCTGCATGCTAGCAACAAAACTGAAATCATATTTCACAATTTATGTACCACAGAATTACGTCACAGAAACACCCATAGTCCAGGAATTGCACGCGTTTCATGGATATTTCCATATGCATATACTCATGGTTTATAAGCCCATATAGTTCAGTGTTGAAACTCGTTAAATTCTAGAGGTTGTATGGTTTTATAAACCTATAGTCCAGTATTATGCATGATTAGATTGAGAAGTATAAACATAGATACCTTGTCAAGTGCGAGTAGCTAGCTCTGGGATCTCAGCGTGAGGCAAGTCCCTGATCAATCTCGTAGCTACTGCATGCAAGGCCAGCCTTTGGACCGATCTTAAACCTGGCTCTTTGCTATAGGGTTATTATATGCATGATGCAAATTTAAAATCTGAGTCTGTATCTGAAATTGTCTTCGATCGGTCTTGCATGTCCGGCCTAGATTCATCATGGTTGGCCAGGCCAGCGGAGGGCACCGACCTGAACTCAAAGACTGCGGCCGTCATGGTTGTCCAGCCGAAGACATAGATGTGAACTCGCGAGCCGCCGGTGTGCTTTGAGGACGTGCGCAAGGCGAGTCTTCTGTTTTATCTAGCTAGCTTAGATGGGAGATGACGAAGGTATATGTGGAAAAACTAATCGTGTACGGGAGGACCTCGTGACATGTTCGAGACTGCTTTTTACATGATGTAGTAATCTGGTAATTAAATCACACCTTAAATTTTAAATCCAACGGTCAATATAATTTAGATGATGTGGATCAACCTGGTGCCTCGAAAAACATCTTTATATTGTTTTTAGTATATAATATAATAGACTAGCATGGTGACCCTCGCAAATGCGAGGGCATCACCTTTATTGCGTTGAAACTCTTCGATAAATAATAATATCATTTGCCAGATATCACATTATTTCTCGTTATGTGACAAGAAACAAACATGCTCTAGGACGACCATCACACATATTGTGGTAAACAAAGTATCGCACAAGCTAGTAGCATCCTTGGTCATCTTAAACTTCTATGCAAATAATTATTATGATATAATTACTTTTATACGTGATGTTAGATCAGTATGCGAGTTCAGATAGCTTTGATCTGGAGAAATAATTTCTATCCTTCTCGATAGTTAGGCCACAATAAATTGTGAGAAATACCTTTTCCAGTTCTTTTACTCTCATTTACTTACTCAAATTCAAAATAAGCTATCTTTTAGAAACATGAACACGCGGTGAATTTTGATGAATATTTGGTATATTAATATGATGCTAAAATTGAATTATTTTCTCTTGGGTGTATTTTTTAACATGTTTACACCCTGATAGCCAGCGTTGGAGAAGTATGACCCTATGTTTTCTAGAACACCGATTATATCTTTTAAAAAAATATCTATGCTATCATGGTTTTCAATCCACTCATTCTACATACTCAGTCACATGTATTTTTGTGTCATGCTATATCGCCACGCTTCTTGGACAACATAGTTCAGGACTCTTAATCAATCATCAATTTTATCGTGTGATTGGAATGACATGTGATCTTTTGTTAAACTTTTTCAAATAAAGATATATAAAATATTTCAAGGATGTCTATCACACAAAATAATCCCAGAACAATTACTATGAATTAAAATTGTATCATTTTCATATCCTCCAGATAAAAATTATTATTGCCATTTCTAAAAGAAACAATTATTGCCATGATCTGTGAATAATAAAAACGAAACCTATCAATAAATTCAACAGACAACAATACTAACTTGTAATGATATTGAGAACAATTGAGCATGTACCGTTCCATCGTTTTGAAAATCTAGGGATAGATGTATACTTTTGCTTGCGTACATATATAAATTGGACTGTGTTTCAAGGTTTTAGTAACCATGCACTTCTTGCAAAATAAAGAACTACATCAAGAACATTCAAAGGTGTGTATGGCGGACAGTATAGGATGGCAACTGGCTGTGGGATTAACCCAGTGAGATAGGCCTAGATTTAAGCACAAAAATGATCCTTCGATTAAACCCAAACAAACATTTATTTATCATCTGGATAAAAATGAAATTATGTTCCTTCAAGTGTTTAAATTAAATGACTTTTAATGCACGTCTCACCCCTGATTTCCCAATCGTGTCGTGTGATACAATTGTAGCCATATTTGTGCCCTCAGAACATACCCGAGAATATGTAGACATGGACACACTCACCAGATTCGACTTTGACAAATTTTTGGTATATGCGCACAATAGAAAACATAAATTTATACTGATATTATTTTTATTGAATAACCTTGATACATTTCTATATATTCATGGTTAACATCTTAAAACTCAATACTTCGGCGGCATGTGCTCGGTTTCCCTAGTATAAGTTGGGGTTGAGTGATCCAAAGATTAGTTCACTATAGGTATACAAACAAAGAGGTACATAATTCTAGATTAACAAAAAAAATGAAATAAGAATTTTGTGCATAAATTGAGAGCGGAGGATCCTTTGCTTCAGATGCATCAGATTGTGTCTGCGTACTAACATGCATTTATTATCCAGGAAGATAGTTTTTCCTTAGTTTAAAATAATAACAAAACCTTTGAAAAGAATGAAAAAATTCCATTATTATGCACGTATATATAAAAAATCTGAGACATGCAACTACCAAATGTAGTGGCCTGTGACAATGTGAAAGATAAGAAAAATTAAGATATTGTAAGTCGACCAAAGATATCATAACATGCACCCATCCATGTATATAATATTGCTGAAAATATTCATGCGACGAGTCTATTTTGTTTCTTATGATGATAATTATTTGAACGGTCTCTCTGGCGAGAACATGTTAATGTCCTCGACATAAGTTAAAGTTAAATTTTCTCCGTAAAATGTATGCAAAAAGCACGAAGTTTACCTGCTAATGGAGGGGGTAGCTATAGGTCGAAAACTGTACACACTGTGATTAATGTTCTAAGAAGGTGTCTGCAGACCTCTGAAAATATACAATAATAAAGTGACAGAAAAGCTTACCTCGATGGACAAATTCAGTTTGTGTTGATCTGAATTCTAGTCCTTTGAGATAAAAATTATAGATATGTTGTGGTCATGAATAAAATATCAGGAAAACCACATAAGTGAAAGGGAGACAAACAAAAGTGGATTATGTATATATCGCAATTTCAGTTTGCATCATAAGGAATTGGTCAACTATAAGAACCGCATTGCATTCCAATTAATTTGCTGACCTACTAACTTCATGAACTACCGGTGTATGCAAACTAAAAAAATAGAAGTTATGAAATTAAAGCTAAACATCTAAGATGGTCCTATGTTTTAGGTGGTAGAACTGGAATCAAATAGAAGTTATGAAATTAAAGCCAAACATCTAAGATGATCCTATATTTTAGTTGCCAGAACTGAAAAATAACCTATCAAATAGAAGGTTGAACTGGTAACGAACAATCTGTTGATAGTAATTGATGAGTTCCTCTTACCTACATGCATATGAGGATCCACCATGCGCAGGCTTAATGCTCGTCGGTGGCATGGCATCCTTATAATCACATGGTTTTTTATACAAATTTTTCCACAACAATAGGTACATTTGCTCAGGCTTTTAGAACTTTTTGGATCCGTCACCGCCTACATGTAGAAATTAGCTCAAATTAACACCATTTTTCTTTGAAATAGCAGGAACTATAGCAAATAAGATGTGGAAATTAACACCACAAAATATGTTTTCTTCGTTATACGGGCATATCTTTCCTAGAATAGCCTGCAAATAAGAAATGTTTTATGCGTGGTGTGCAAGATATATGTCAAACATGCATTGTGGCATACCAAAGATTCACATTGCAAGGGATTTGTTTTTCATAAATCAATATGCAAGGTTAATTGCTCTAAACGATATACTCCGTCCTGCCATTCCAAATTAAATTGACACAGATATGTCTAGATACAACAAGTTTTAGTATATAAATACATGAAAATCAAGATAGATCTGTGTCAACTGTCAATTAAATTAAAATTGAGAGAGTATTATTATGTAAGCGCCTTAAGTTGTCATATATGCCACCAGCTAGGCTTGGAGCTATACTGAATTTCTCAAAATAGTACTACTCCTTTTTGGGACTGAGGGATTGCTAATACATGTTGCTACCTGATATGAATCAGTAGTGTGAGGCCTAGACTTGACAGGCGGGTATCGACATGCCGCACACAAACCTGTTGGTGGATCCACCCATGGTTGGGAGAGCCGTAAACATACCAGATGAATTCAAATGAAAACACTGACACATGGTTTGGAGAAAACACATCGTATTTATTCACCTCAAATCAGAAGCGGCCAAGGGTTCTCCTCCACTGTTTCCTTGTGCGGGTGCGCAGAACATAATAAATCGACCGTGGTCTTGACATGCTTCTGAGTTTAGACTTTCCAGATGAAAGCAGAACAACGCAAAGGCACATTCGCCGCCGTGCACCAAGGTATGCTTTAATCTACCCATGGTTGGGGCGCAGATCGAACTCGGCGCCAGTTTATCTCTTCATGTTGGAAGCGGACAGAGAGAGGGAAGCCAAACGATATATATATGGAGAAGACACGATAGTGTGTACGTCCGAGACGTGATGTTTGCAACATAAATTGTGTCAAAAGGGTTACGTGACTAATAACTTTTGGAAATTCTAGCTCTGTTGCCGTTGGATGTTTTGCTTCAAGATTCGCGCAGGTGGTTCCCTGGTTGTGTTTGACGATCGTAGCTCGCGTTCCTGGTTGTGATTCGCGTGTGCGTTAGCTGTTTGGTGACGTCCCTGTTGGTTCGCTACGGCCCAAGCCCATATGCGTTAGCTGTAGTTTGGTTTTCCTATTGGGCCAGAGCTAGCTGTTTTGGTTATTCTGTTGGGTCGCGTTTGTGTTGTTTTGTTTTTGCGTTTTTTGTTTTGTTTTGTTTACACAACGTAGCAGGAATCAGTTGGTTTAGTTGTTAATTTTTTTTAATTTATTAGCTATTTCCTATTTATGGGGAAGACTAAATATAGTTGTGTGGTTGTGGTTGTTTCTTGACTGATGCGAGAATGATTCTTGTTTCTTCAGCCACTTATAATTCTTGTGGTTGTGGTTTAATTCTATTTTTTGGTGTGTACTATTTTTTGTGTTGCATTGGGTCCTATATATTTCGTATGATTTGTGTTGGAACGACAGACTAAAGGATCAAGTTGCTCTTTTGTAGAGGTTGAGAAAGGAATAGTTTCATTTTTAGTGTTCCGTAGAGGCTCAAGTTTACTACAAAGACATGAGCAATGCAAGGAGCTCGTGTGATGTGTGTCATCAACCAGCTAGGATGTGCGAAAGAGCACCCCACAGTTTGTATAAGTTTCGTGTCAAGATGGTTGACGAAGATTATGAGGAGTTAGCTGTAAGTTTGATCATGGTTTGATCATAATTTTTTTAAGTTTTATTTTATATTAATTTATTTTGGTTTTTCCTTTTTTTTAGGTTGTGCCATGTTTTTTACTGATCGAATAGGAATATTATGTCCAAACAATTGGATGAAAGTTCTTGCTGAATTGCCAAATCATGGTTCAGAGAATCCAATTCCTAAAAGTGATCACCACATCTTTTTAGATAGGGTTGGCAGTAAAATAGACATGTGTGGGCCATACTGGAATTCTTTGATCGAGGCATTTGATATAGATGAAGATGATGTTATTTCATTTGAATATAATACATCGATTGAGTGTTTTGAAGTAAGAGTTACTTCAAGTGAAGGATATAGAAAGAATTGGGCTCATTTCCCAAGTAAGTTATGTTATATCTTTGTTTATATGTTTAATTTTATTTTTTGTTTGATGACTAATGTATTTTTCATTATGTTTTTGTTTTTTATAGAGGTTTCTGATATACCTATTGGTTGTGATTCATATTTGTTCAACACATATTTTGATGATATACACGATGTTACACAAAACGAAATGAATGAGATTGTTGCTACAATGCAAGTTCTGAAGATGGAGTCTGTGGATGATGGCATCATTCCTAAATTCTATGTTTATAGGCTTGATGCTAATGATATATTTCGCTTGGTTAGTAATTTTATTTTTTTTACTTGTTTATTATGTTCACATAGTTTATTATGTAAATAATTAATTTTTTATATTCTTTCTTTATATAGGAAGTACCTACTGAGGTTTTCCCTAATGCAACTGAAATCCCAGATCGAGGTGAAGCACGTTATGTGTGGGGTGACAGAGCTATACCTGGATCATACAAATTATTTGGAGATTGTATTAGGTTCCGTTATAATTGGGGAGCTTTTACTAGTGATGCAAATTTAAAAGTCAATGATCTTATCCATGTTATTGTTGATATAAAAGAAGGATTCCTGATACTCGAAGTATACAAGAGCGAAGCATAGTAGAACAAATTCCTGAATTACTAGTGATATTTTGTTTTTTTATTTTGTTTTTTTAATAATTATGTATTACTTTCTTATGTAATTGAGAAATTTTATTAATTGATATATTTATTTATTTATTGTGATACTTTGTGGCTTGTGGAGTTGCAATTGGGATGTTAAGTTGCTTATTTCTTATTTTATAATTTCTTATTTTATACTTGTGGTTTACTTGCATGGTGGCATGCAACTAGGAATTTTTATATTTTTTAATAATTTGAGTTCCATCTAGAGTTGTAATTGGCTTATTTAATTTTATATATAGAGAAGGGCATATGATTTTTTATTTTCAATTTCTATATTAATATCAGCCAAATTGCATGTTGACATGCAACTAGGTTCTTTTTTATTTTTTGAAAATTTCTGAGTTGCATGTGGAGATGCAACTAGTATGTTATCTTTAATATTTTATTGTTTTATATGTGAGGGCGGGTTAACTTGCATGTTGGCATGCAATTAGGAATTTTTAAATTTTTTAATAATTTGAGTTTCATATTAAAAATTTTATATTGAGAAGGGCATGATTATTTTGCATGTTGATATGCAATTATAAATTATTTGCATTTTTAAAAAATATGATTTGCAACTAGGAATTTTTATAATTTTTAATATTTTTGAGTTGCAGTGGAGATGCAACTGGCATGTTAACTTGAATTTTTCTTGTTTTTATTTTGTGAGGACAGGTTGAGTTGCATGTTCGCATGCAACTAGGAATTTTTAAATTTTTTAATAGTTTGAGTTGCATGCGGAGATGCAACTGGCATGTTCACTTCAATTTTTCTTGTTATATATGTGAGGACGGTTTGACTTGCATGTTGGCATGCAACTAGGAATTTTTAAAAAATTTAATAGTTTGAGTTGCATGTGGAGATGCAACTGGCTTGTTTATGTGACGACGGGTTGACTTGCATGTTGGCATGCAACTTGGAATTTTTAAATTTTTAAATAGTTTGAGTTGCGTCTGGAGATGCAACTGGCTTGTTTACTTGAATTTTTCTTGTTTTATTCTGTGAGGACGGGTTGACTTGCATGTTTGCATGCAACTTGGAATTTTTAAATATTTTGAGTTGCATGTGGAGATGTAACTACCTTGTTTACTTGAATTTTTATTGCTTTATATATGAGGATGGGTTGACTTGCCTGTTGGCATGCAACTAGGTACTTTTAAATTTTTTAACAGTTTGAGTTGCATGTGGAGATGCAACTGACATGTTTAATTAAATTTTTCTTGTTTTATATATGAGGATGGGTTGGCATGAAACTAGGAATTTTTAAATTTTTTAATAGTTTGAGTTGCATGTGGAGATGCAACTGATATGTTTACTTGAATTTTCTTGTTTTATATATGAGGATGGGCTGACTTGCATGTTGGCATACAAATACAAATTTCTAATTTTAATAATAATTTGAGTTGCATGTGGAGATGCAACTAGCATGTTTACTTGAATTTTTTTGTTTTATATATGAGGACGGGTTGACTTGCATGTTGGCATGCTACTAGGGATTTTTTAAAAATTTAATAGTTTGAGTTGCATGTGGAGATTCAACTGACATGTTTACATGATTTTTTCTTGTTTTAGGATGGTTTGACTTGCATATGCAACTAGAAGTTTTTAAATTTTTAATAGTTTTAGTTGCATGTGAAGATGCAACTGGCATGTTCAATTTTTAATATGTGAGGACGGTTTGAGTTGCATGTTGACATGCAACTAGAAATTTTTAAATTTTTTAATAGTTTGAGTTGCATGTGGAGATGCAATTGACATGTTTACTTGAATTTTTATTGTTTTATTTTGTGAGGATGGATTGATTTGCATGTTGGCATGCAACTAGGGATTTTTAAAAAATTTAATAGTTTGAGTTGCATGTGGAGATGCAACTGGCATGTTTACTTGAATTTTTCTTGTTTTATTTTTCGGAATTGCTAAAACACAGCTAGCTGTGACATAGCTTACGTCACAGCTACCTTGTATACAGTTGATTTGGTCCGTTAATGAAAATTGTTGCGTCCATCGCTGGTTGTTTAGCTTTTTTTTTTTGAGAAATCGCTGGTTGTTTAGCTGGCCCGCGTTGCGTTGCTGCATTGAGATGTCTGCCGGTGCGTTGCGTTGTTATGGGCCCCCGTCTAAGCCCGTATCGCTGTGTTGCCTTGTTTTTCCTTTGTCAGATGTCATAGTTTGTTTTGGTTTTTACAGCACAAGTCGCATTCTAGTCTAGGCCAATAGAGACAGCTAGCTGTTGTGTTTTTTTGTTTTTCTTTTTTTTTGCTCGCGGGAGTGTGTGGTTAAACCATTCATTTTTCTTGTGTGGCCAATTTTTTTTGTTTTTCTTGTTTTTATGAGTTTTGGCCTTTAGTTTTTTTAGAACGGCTTAATTTAGTACTCCTCTAAAATCGTAGTGTGGATTCTTTTTCTGGTCTGATCAAACACGCAATCCGTTTGTACCATTTGTTTTGATGGACATGAAATCATAACTGGATTTTTTCTCGATCTAGTTGCAACTGGGGTTGCAACTGACTTTTATAGTGAGGTAGTTTCATTTGGACTTATAACTGGATTTTTCTCGCCTAGTTGAAACTAGGCTTGCAACTAAATTATTTTGTGCCCATTATGCTCTTCTGCTTCTTTTCACCATGAGTTTTGTTTGGACTTGTAAGTCATTTTTTTGGTAGGGCGGGATGGAGAGTTCCATCTGGACTTGTAACTGAATGTTTCTCGCCCTAGTTGCAACTAGGCCTGCAACTAAAATATTTTGTTGCCCATAATGCTTTCCAACTTGTTTTCACAATGAGTTGCATCTGGACTTGTAACTGATTTTTCCTGTAGGACGATGGGGAGAGTTCCATATGGACTTGTAATTAGAATTTTCTCACCCTAGTTGCAAGTCGGCTTGCAACTAAGGTATTTTTTGTGTGCCCATAATGCCCTTGCTTAACTTCACCATGAGTTGCATCTAGACTTGTAACTGATTTTTTCTTATTCCAGTTGCAACTAAGATTGCAACTAGGGTATTTTTGTGTCCATAGGCCCCTACGTTCTTCTTTCACCATGAGTTGCATCTGGCCTTAAACTGGCTTCTGTAGGAGGGAGTTTTATTTGGACATGTAACTAGATTTTTTTCTCGACCTAGTTCTAACTGGACTTGCAATTGGCTTCTGTACAAAGGTAGTTCTATCTGGACTTGTATCTGGATTTTTACTTGACTTAGTTTTAATGGGGGTTGCAACTGGCTTTTGTATGGAGGTAATTTTATATGGACTTGTAAATGGATTTTTTCTTGGCCCACTTGCAACCTCATAATACCCTCCGTTTTTTTTTACCATGAGTTATATTTGGACTTGTAACTGACCTTTTCTATAGGTCGGGAGGGGGAGTTGCGTATGGACCTGTGACTAGATTTTTTGTGGCCCTCGACGCTTATCCCTATATGATAATAGAAGCTCTACTCTCTAAGAATAATGATATATTTAGAATATACGCGAGATGTATATATCCATATTTAGAAAAATCATATATCCATATTTAGAAAAATCCAAGAATACGTATATGTGCTGCCAATTTATATACTCCCTCCGATCCATATTAGTTGACTTCGATTTGTCAAAATTTGAATGAACCTATATACTAAATAGTGTCGAGATTCATTCAAATCTAGACAAATCCAAGTCAACTAATATGGGTCGGAGAGAGTACTATATTTTATGGACTAATAGATGACAAACTAATTAGTTATATGTAATTTACTGAACCTACACGTGTGTTAATGGGCCGTTAGGGAATAGTGGATGCAAGCATGTAAGATAGACACGAACGTTTTGTCAGTTACGTATGCATCGCTGGACGGAAGGAACGATCAATCAGCTTCAGCCAGTTTTAGGTGACATCAGCTGACTGTGACGAAATGTATGTCACAGTCGACTGTGACATAGAGAGACCCATAACTTTTTGTTAGATCTTAACCATAAGTTTTAGATCTAACGATCATGATTATTTTGATGATGTGGATCAACTAGATGTCTCAAAAAACACTCTTATATTGCTTTTATAGTATATAATAGATAGATTGAACTCCTCTTTCCCTTGGACTCGCACCTAATGCTTCGTGGTTGTCTTGTAATCCCTCCATTTCAAAATATAAGATATTTTAGGTTTGTAAAGAAAATGTATCTAGACTTCTTTTAGTATGTAGATTCATTCCAAACTTAAGTGAACCTAGATACTAAAAGTAGTCTAGATACATTTGCTTCACAAAGCTAAAACATCTTATATTTTAAAACAGAGGGAGTATAACTTTCAATGCTGCAGCCTGCAGTTATGGCGCACCCTCATCACTTATGGATACCAAACATCACTCGAAGAAGTGTCTGCTAAAAGCATCTAGAAGTTCTCTTCCCCGTGAAATGGGAAGAAAGGAGTGTGGGGAAGTGCAGCGGTTAAGCTGTTGCGACCCTGATGTGTAATATCTTCACACACAACAAACAACTTGGAAGTTGGAACGAGTTAGACCCAGTTTGCTGTTGTTGTGTGTTATAATCTATAGTTATATAGCAATGACAACTGTAGCATATTACAACATTACAGAGATTTCAAATTAGAAGGTCCAATTGTGGGATACAAAGGTGGATCGGTAGCATATTACAATATCATGGATGTAAAGAAAATTGGCACATATCAATTCAACGGTGAAAATTGCCATAAGTACATGCTATTATGTAGTGCTCGAAACGGGAAAACAGATAACCAAACATTAATTAAGAACCCAATGATCTACCGTGGCAGAGTTGCTGATGCCATGAACTCTTGTTCCAAGCTGTACCAATTTTGGTTCCTTTGAGAAGATAAATTAGCTCTGTCCACTATACCACTTTGTATACCCAACACCGGAAGGGCGACTTGGCTTTGTCCACTTAACAGAGATTGCATATCTTCATTGGTTCCTGTAACCTGAGATGATCTCAATCTTTTGGATTAGATATTTTGCAGTTTCATCTCCACTTGTTTCATAGTAGGCCTCTCTTCACCTCGTAGTCGCAAGCAAGTCTCCGCAAGACGGACGACATCGTTAATCTCTTCATCCGATGCTTCCTCTAGAACTTGAGCAGCTACTATTTCTGCAAGTGGTTTCTCCCTCATCTCTCAAAGAAAGTAGTTGGACAAGTTTTGCTTTAGCCCGGAGTCGCTTGTAAAAATAGGTTCCTTCCTAAGCAACAACTCTACAAGCACTACACCAAAACTATATACATCACTCTTCTCATTTAACATGCCCGTGTGGTAATACTCCAGATCCAAGTATCCAAATGTGCCTTGTATATTTGTAACAACATGAGTTTGGTCAACAGGAACAAGCCTTGATGCACCAAAATCTGATACCTTTGCAGTGTAATTTCCATCCAAGAGAATGTTAGTGGACTTCACATCACGATGAAAAATTGATACTGAAGCAGCCGAGTGGAGGTAATAGAGTGCTCCAGCAGCTTCTGTAGCAATTCTCAAACAATCATCCCATGATAAGACAAAGCTACTAGTGTTACTTGCATGGAGGATTCCAAATAGTGAAACATTGGGGATGAAGTCATACACTAGAAGTGGGACTTCGGTCTCAAGACAACATCCGAATAGCTTCACGATATTACGATGATTTATTTGTGAGAGGATGGCAACCTCATTGATGAACTGACTAATCTCAAATTGCCCATTGACTTTAGACTTTTTTATGGCCACTGCTCGCTGGTTAGATAATATGCCTTTATAAACCATGCCATGCCCTCCACGACCAACAATACGTGTGGGATCAAAGTTATTGGTTGCCTTCTCTAATTCTGATAGAGAAAATCTTGGTGCTGTCACTCGCATTTTCATCAGATGATATCAATTGTTCAAGGAGTAGACCTTGGTTCTCTCGAAAATGTTTTCTTCGTAGTTGCTTTTGGATATCCTTTTTCCATCTACGGACAGAAAATATTAAAACTAAGATGAGAAGTAGAATCCTGAAACCAACGCTAATCCCAATGGCAATACCTGTAATCATTATGCTTGTCATTACTGTCCAGGATATTATGTATGTCCTTACTTAGAACTGATTATGGAACAGAACACACTTAGTACCAGGTTTTGTTCTTTGGTTGATGTGCACTTCATTGTTGCAATATCATACACTGTTTTACTAGGACATTGGGTGCAATAATGACTTACTACGGTGTTATGGCAAATCCCATTACATGCGCCTGGTAGCTTGCACTCATCAATATCTGCAATAATAAGTAATGCGAGATCAAATACATAAGCACTGTAATCAAGTTACCTTACTTTTAGCTTCATGTAATTACTACCAGGGACACCATAGAAATTATCATTAAGGAAATGTTTGTAACAAAGAGGTGGTTTACATAACAGGAGGGGTATAAGAGAGGATGACGAAAAGGAGGCAGAGTGTACCTTGACATCCATCAGCGACATATGGATTCCCATCAAAACCAAACATACATTTGCAACCGTAACCAACATATGTTTGTGCCGAGTTGACACCCAAGCACGTGCTATTCATGCTAACACATGCATATCCTGCCTTGTTTTGTAGTGCTTCATGGCATGTTAAGTTGGCCACGGCCCAGTGCAGAGTTGTTGCCTCCCTGGAGCCAGCAAAGAGCTCAGGACCTCCACGCGTCATTGAAAATACATAATCCTTGTCGTCTGAGCTATATTTAACATTCAGTAGACCATTGTTGATATCTATATAGTTTACAAGGGTGTTCTTGTCTTCTGTATGGTTTCCAAATTGGAGGGAAGATGTAGTCGAATTTATACAATTCAACTGAAATGACATCATTGCAAAACAACCGTCCTCTAAGCCAAACGGAAAAGGAACACTTGTGTGTGCACACCATCTAGAGCAGTTGGTCTTCCGTTGTAATGGATCGTACCCTGATTTCAGCAGTGCATTTATTTTATATCAACCATCAGAAAGAAGAAGAAAATCTTACACAATACAAGAGGAGATCACACGATCAAATTACAAGGAGTCTAACGAGTAATGCATGCGGTTTCAATTTTCAAGGGAAATAGAGAATTATTAATCAGATATGAAACTACCAACGTATACTTTTTAAACTACATGTCAAATGTATATCGGTTAAACCCACCAAGCAAACACAACGTACATGTAGTTATGTTCATAGAAACAGTATAATTAGGGGTGTGCAAAATCTGGAACCGGTGAAACCGTGGTAAACCGGCTTGGTGAGGTTAGTTTATTTTCTTTCACAAATAAAATCAACACATCCAGTTTAGTGCAAAAAAATGTACTAAGCCCAAATCGGTCAAACCAGGAAACCTTATTTGCCTAGGCCTAAGTATAATAAGCGTTGATATGACACAATAACGTTTAGGCCTCACTGATTGCTCCAAGTTATATATACAGGTTCTTAGCCCTGCCTTGGATATATTAAGTGACACTAAATATTTTCTTTGAGAAAATATGGACTTTTTTTGACAAAGGGGATAAATTAATATCGCGAAGATACAAATTATACACAGTCTCTGCACCAACATGACGTCTAAAGACAATCAGGGATACACACAACCAAGAAAATGTAAACAAGAGAGAGAAAAAAGCAAAGACCCTATCGCGGTGTATAACCACGCGCAACAGAAACATTCTAGCCACCATCAAGTACAACACCCATACTACAAACTAGGATCTCTAAAAGGAATGCCTCCAAGAAGGAACAATGCATAAGCGTTGTCGTCATCTGATGAAAGATCTTGCGTTTTATTCCAGAGAAAGACCGAGTTTTCAAAACAATGTCTTCATCAAGGCCACTGCCAAGTACAACCAATGAAGGTCAGAACTTGGATTTCACACTAGAAATCATGACTCAGTACTCGATGAGCACCACCAAAGATGCATTCCACCTATGTTTTCACCATCGCTTGACAAGGAAGTTGATGCAAGTCGCCAAACACTTGACACATAAGAAGAACCTATGCCGCTTTATCTTCATCACAACCAAAATCTTTCTACCAAAACCATCCTATGATCGTTGCCACCATAACTTTCTCCATTTCTGTCAGATCCATGAAAATCAATATGAAGACATGTCCCTGATACGTTCGAAACGTATCTATAATTTTTTATGCTCCATGCTTGTTAGTATCTACTTTGCTTTACTTGTCTACACTTTGAGGTGCTTTTTACATGTTTTCTGGCACTAACCTATTAACAAGTTGCAACAGTGTCAGATGCCTGTTTTCTGCTGTTTTTGGTTTTAGAATAGTTAGTAAAGAAATATTCACGGAATTGGACGGGACGAAGGACAAAGTCAATAACTTTCCGTGGGGAACAAGAAGTCCAGAAGAGAGCCCGAGGGGCCGGACAGAGGGGCCAGACCCCCCCCCTCCCAGACGCGGGTGGGCCCTACCCCGTGCTTGGCTAGGGTTTGGCCGCCTTGGCGGCCACCTCGGTCTCCCCCTTCGCCTATAAGAAGCCCCCGATGCAGAAACTCTCAGGACCCGATCAGAAATCCATAAAACCGTCTATAGCCGCCGCCACCATCGTCCCTAGATCAGAGGGATCTGAAGCTCTTTCCGGCACCCTGCCGGAGGGGAGATCATCCCGGAGTCCTTCCCTCCGGTATGATTTGTGAGTAGTTCCACCTTGGACTATGGGTCCATGTAGTAGCTAGATGGTTGTATCTTCTCCTTTGTGTTTTCATGTATAGATTTTGTGAGCTCCGTTTATGATCAATATCTAATCTATTTGTAATCATGCATGTTGTGTTTACGGGGATCCGATGGATATTGAGATTATTATGTTGGTTTGATTAATGGTTTTATCTTTATGATTCTATCATGTATGTGTTGTTTGTGATCTTGCATGCTCTCTGTTGCTAGTGGTTATCTTGGCCAAGTAGTTGCTAGTGACTCCAAGAGGGATTATTTATGCTCGATAGTGGGTTCATGCCTCTAGTTTCCAAGGGAAAGTGACAGAAATCTCTTCGGTTGTAGATGTGTTGTTGCTACTAGGGAGAAAACAATGGTCTCTTGTTTATAGAACAGGTGGACTGTTTACCTTACACACTTTGCTTAAAGTAGTTGTCTGTTGCTTATAATTTAATACTAGAGGGGGTTTGGATGATAACCTGAAGGTGGACTTCTAGTCATATATGCAGTTGGATTACGGTCTATGTATATTGTTGTATTGCCCAATCAACTTCATAGGATCTTTCTGGCTAGTAATTGCATTGTTATGCCTTACTCAGTTCCTGTCAATTGCCCCGCCGTAATTTGTTTACCCTTCATGCCATGTTGTTTATCTAAGGAGAGCACCTCTAGTGAACTATGGACCCCGGTCCAATCTTTACCATTGATACATCTTCCACTTTTACTTGTTTACTTGCTGCAAACCATTACCTTCCACACCATACGTTTAATCCTTTGTTACAGCAAACCGGTGAGCTTGACAGCCTCACTGATTCGTTGGGATAGAGTCTTGAGTTTGTATTGTGCATGTCTCCACGTTGCTTCCAACACATGTGTGACGTTTCCTTCCTCCTTATGGTTCGATAACATCGGTTTCTACTGAGGGAAATCTTGCTATTGTACTCTTCATACCTTGCTCTTGGGGTTTCCAACGAAGCACTCTTCCTCCCTGTTGAGTGTAGCATAAGTCCCATGGTATTGAACGGTAGACTAAGCTTTGCGTCGCGTCCCATAAGGGTGCAAATGACCCCATTGATTCTGCTCTAGATCTCCATTAGCACCCTGTGTCGGACCGGGGAAATCTCTGAGAGGAAGACTAGAACTTGACTGTGGGTATGTGGCCCAATCGAGGAGCCGTAGTTGAAGCAAACCAACAACTTGGCACGCGAAGAATAGAAGGTACAAACCACCCTTATTTGACCGGGCTAGCAACCCCCACACCGCCGGCCGGCCGGCTTTCGGCGATTAGATTGAGCGGATCGGGCTCTCATGACAGCGACGTGAGAAGGACTATAGCGCACCCTAGGCATGCGCAGGAGCGTTGTCGCCATAGGTTCTATGGCGCCTCCTCCAGCCATCACCGCCTGCCCGCCCTTTGCCCCATCAACGCATGCCCGCCCTTTGCCCCATCAACGCCTTCCTACTACGCGTCGATAGACACTACACATGGTCGGGCGCCATCGCCTCACCGCCAGACCTCCACCTGCGCCAATGGATCCATACCCTGCCCCCTCCCCCGCGTGCAAAGGGAGTCTGATATGGTAGGCCATCCCCGCCTGCCGTCTTCGACAGCCATGGCATGGCCTCCACCGGGTAGCGGCAGCGGCTGATGGGGGTAGATCGGGCACCGACCTTCTAGATCGAATGTTGGGTTCTCTCAGAGCCGCCCTCACACGGAATGGCCCGGGAGCCGTATCGGTTTTCCGATGTGGACTTTGTTGATCAAACAACATCATTATATAGTTCTTCTTGGACCCGCTCCAGTATTACACAGATAGAAATATTAGAAACCAAAAAGGTTTAGCTTTGCAAGCCAATTTATGGGCTACCTCGTGATGCAGGCGGAGAGTCCAGCGGACGAGGCGGGCAGTCCGCTGAACCAGTGCATGAAAAATTAGAAAGGGAAATGATAGTATTCCCCCGAGGGATCAGGTGATTCTATCCCTCGGGTTGCTGCCCGCTGCTCTGCCCGTACGTACTAGGTCGTGGTGGACCTGGCCATCGTGGTGGGCCCCTATACAGACCAAGGACGTCTTCCACTGTCTTCCTTATCCCCAATTCCTCTTCTAAACACAATCATGAAGCCTACACGCTGCCGCCGTCCTTGCCGTGCGCTGCCGCCACAACAGCCTCGCGACACGTCGCCCTGCGCCCCTCGCCTCCACCGCCGGCAAGAAGTGAGATCAGGAGGAGGGACGTCTCACTCTGCTCCTCTGTTCAATGGCAGGAGGAGGGAAGCCCCGTGCGCCATGGAGGCCGACGACCTCCACAGCGACTCCCTGCGCACCCTCGCTGGGAAGCCCCTTGCTGTTGGAGATATGCCCTAGAGGCAATAATAAATATAGTTATTATTATATCTTTGTGTTTATGATAAATGTTTATATTCATGCTATAATAGTATTAACAAGGAAACATTAATACTTGTGTGAATTGTAAACTTAAATTGAAGTCCCTAGTATAGCCTCTATACTTCACTAGCTTGTTGGTTGATTAAATGATTGTGGTTTCCATATCATGAACATTGAGATGTTATCAACAACAAGATCATATCGTTAGGAGAATGATATGGTGGACATACTCCTGTAGATAAGCGTAGCATAAAGATCAAGTCATTTCAATAGTTCAATTGCTATATGCTTTCTGATACATAGTAACCTAATTCCTTCGACCATGAGATCATGCATATCACCTTTGCCGGATGGATGCTTTGATAACATCAAACACCACACCATAACTGGGTGGCTATAAAGGTGGCATTAAGTGTTCGGAAAGTATTGGTTGAAACACATGGATCAAGAGTGGGATTTGTCCATCCACATGACGGATAGATATACTCTGGGCCCTCTCGGTGGAATGTCATCCAATTAGCTTGCAAGCATGTGACATGGTCACAAGGGATCACATATCACGGGAACGAGAAAAGAGTACTTATCGGTAACGAGGTTGAACTAGGTATGCAGAGATACCGACGATCATAACCTCGGATAAGTAACATATCGTGAGACAAAGGGAAATTGGTATCGTATGTAAGTGGTTCATTCGATCGCAAAGTAATCGTAGAAATATGTGGGAGCCATATGAATTTCCAGATTCCTCTATTGGTTATTGTTCGAAGAAGTGTCTCGATCATGTCCGCATAATTCACGAACCGTAGGGAGACACACTTAAGGATTCGACGTTGTTTGAGTAGTTATGGTATTATGAGAAAGAGACCGAATGTTGTTCGGAGTCTCGGATGGGATCCGGGATATCACGAGGTGATCCGGAATGGTCCGGAGAATAAGATTCATATAAGGAAAGTCCCGTTTCGGAGTTCGGGAATGATTCCGGTGTTTTCATCGGGGATATTCTAGAAGGTTCCGGATTGTCCGGCACTCCGGGGGGGGAGGGGTACATGAATGTGTCATTACATATTGGAATGATTGCATCATGTACTAAGTGTTCTTGCTGTCCCAAATATAGGATTAAATTGAATCCTAAAACAGAAAAGTCAAATGTCCAGTTTGAAAGTCAAACGGCTAAAACAAGAAACTGTGGGAAACAAGCAAGAGGAGTTGGAACCAACTTGGAGGAGGAGTCCAACTCCTCCAAGCCGGCGGCCAGCCCTAGGCCGAGTTGGGGAGGGACTCCCTCCCTCCCCTGGCGCGCCACCCCCCTCCCACCTATATAAGGAGGGGCAGGGCTCCCCTCCTAGACACAAGTTTCCACCTCTAAATTTCAGGTTTAGAGCCGTTTTGGTTTAGAGCTTCTAATTGCTTTAGCCAGCGGTTTAGAGCCTTCTAATTGGTTTAGAGCCCTCTAATTGGTGTGTCTAATTACTAGACCACTAATAGCCTCTCTCATAAGCTCCACCATACTCGCACCGGCTTAAGGCGAAGCCCTGCGGGATTTCCCCTCTACTTCCGGTACCACGCCGTTGTGCTGCCGGAATCGCGAGGAGAGTGCTACAACCTCCGCTGCCTGCTGGAACAAGGGAGAGGAAGGTCTTCGTCGAGTACCGAACGTGTGACCGACTGCGGGAGCGCTGCTGGAACGTGGCGCCGGAAGGATCGTCTACGCGATCTTGAGATCGGAAAGAGTACGACTACATCACCCACGAGAATCTGCTCTCGTTAAACACTTTGGAATCTTCGAGGGTGAGTTATTCCATCGACTCGTTGCTACAATCTAGTAGATAGATCTTGGCTTGTTTGTTTGTATGCGATAGAAAATTTTTGTTTTCCATGCTACGAACCCCTACAGTGGTATCAGAGCCGTGTCTATATGTAGATCTGTTGCACGAGTAGAACACAATGGTCATTGTGGGCGTTGATGCTTTTATTGTAGATTGCTTTTTGTGTACTTTGCATCTTGCGGTATGTTGGGATGAAGCGGCCCGGGCTAACCTTACATGACATCGTTCATGAGACTTGCTCCACGTTTGACATGCAACTTGTATTGCATAAGTGGCTTTGCGGGTGCCTGTTTCTCCTAGCATAGTTAAGATCCAATTTACAACGGGTAATCAACAATGCTAGTATCAATGTTGTGGTTCTTGTTCGTAAGTTAGAACGACACTTATTGAAAGCCCCAAACCACGTAAAATATGCAAAGAAAGTAGAGGCGTCTAACTTTGTTTTGCAGGGGTGTGCAGTGATGTGATATGGCCATGATTGTGATTATATTTGATGTATGCAATGTTCCTTATTGTAAGTTGGCAACCGGCAGGAGCCATATGGTTGTCTTTAATTTCTGTTAACACCTGCGTGTCTATTCAAATTAGTTGTAATAGTTGAAGCTGATGGACGACAACCATGAAGAAGCGTCATTGACCTTGATGCTATGCCGGTGATGATGGAGATCATGTTCGTGCTTGAAGATGGAGATCGGAAGCACAAAGAAGAAAGGCCATGTCATATCACATATTATGAATTGCATGTGATGTTAATCCTTTATGCATCTTGTATTGCTTAGTGGACGACGGTAGCATTATAAGATGATCCCTCATGCACATAAATTTCAAGTTCTAAAGTGTTCACCCTTAGTATGCACCGTTGCCAAAGCTTGCTGCTTCAAAGCACCACGTGATGATCGGGTGTCTTTGATTCCGCGGGTGAATACAACGTAAGCAAGCCAGATTTGCTTATGCGGTAGCTAAGGTTTGATCTTGACGAGCCTAGCATGTACAGACATGGCCTCAGGAACACGGATCACCGAAAGGTAAAGCATGAATCATATAGTAGATATGATGAACATGTCGATTGTTCGCCATTGAAACTATATCAACTCTCGTGATGATCGGTGTTGATGTAGTGGATTTGGTTCATGTGATCACTAAAACAATGTGAGGGATGTTGTTTTGAGTGGGAGTTCACCTAGTTTAATTTCATTAATTAATTTGAACTCAATTTGTCATAAACTTAGTCTAAACTATTGCAAATATGTTGTAGATCAATGGCAGCCCCTACCATCAATTTTAATACGTTCCTAGAGAAAGAAAAGTTGAAAAACAATGGAAGCAACTTCGCGGATTGGTTCCGCAATTTGAGGATTGTCCTCACAGCTGGTAATTTGACCTATGTGCTGGATGCACCGCTGGGTGACCCACCTGCAGCTGATGCTCCCGATGAAGTAAAGAATGTTTACCTCGCTCGGAAGAATCAGTACTCCATAGTTCAGTGTGCTATCTTGTATGGTTTAGAATCGGAGCTTCAGAAAAGGTTTGAGAATTCAGACCCATATGATATTGTCGAGGATCTCAAATTAATTTTTGAGACTCATGCGGCAATTGAAAGTTATGAAGCTTCTGAAAAGTTCTTTAACTGCAAGATGGAAGAGGGCAGCTCCGTCAGTGAGCATGTGCTTAAGATGTCTGGGCACGCAAATAAACTCCAAAGCTTGGGTATAGTGATTCCTAATACTTTGGGGGTTTACCGCATCCTCCAATCACTACCACCAAGTTACAAGAACTTTGTGATGAACTACAACATGCAGAACATGAACAAAGAGTTGCCAGAACTATTTGCTATGTTAAAGTCTGCAGAAGTGGAGATCAAGAAAGAGCACCAAGTGTTGATGGTCAATAAGACCACCAAATTCAAGAAAGGCAAGTCTAAGCAGAAGGGACACTTCAAGAAGGGTGGTAAGAAAGTTGCCATGCCGACGAAGAAGACCAAGGCTGGACCCAAGCCTGATACTGAGTGCTTTTACTGCAAGGGAGAAGGTCACTGGAAGCGGAATTGCCCAAAGTACTTGGCGGATTTGAAGAACGGCAACATCAACAAGAAAGGTATATCTGATATACATGTTATTGATGTGTATCTCACTAGTATTCGTAGTAGTGCCTGGGTATTTGATACTGGTTCGGTTGCTCATATTTGTAACTCGAAACAGGTGCTGCAGAATAAACGGAAGCTAGCGAAGAACGAGGTGACGATGCGCGTGGGAAACGGATCAAAGGTTGATGTGATCGCGGTCGGCACGCTACCTCTTCATCTACCATCGGGATTAGTTTTATACTTAAATAATTGTTATTTAGTGCCTGCGTTGAGCATGAACATTATATCAGGATCTTGTTTATTGCGAGACGGTTACTTGTTTAAATCCGAGAATAATGGTTGTTCGATTTATATGAGTAATATGTTTTACGCACATGCACCTTTGATAGATGGTCTATTCTTATTGAATCTCGATAGTAGAAATACACATCTTAATAACATTGAAGCTAAACGTTTGAAATCAAGCGATAATTCGACCTATATGTGGCACTGTCGTCTTGGTCACATTGGAGTGAAACGTATGAAGAAACTCCATTCCGATGGACTTCTTGAATCACTTGATTTTGAATCACTTGAAAGATGCGAAGCATGTCTGATGGGTAAAATGACTAAGACTCCATTTTCTGGTATAATGGAGCGAGCTACGGACTTACTGGAAATCATACATACCGATGTGTGTGGTCCAATGAGTGTAGCATCGCGCGGTGGTTATCGTTATGTTCTTACCTTCACGGATGATTTGAGTAGATATGGGTATATCTATTTCATGAAACATAAGTCCGAAACTTTCGAGAAGTTTAAGGAGTTTCAAAGTGAGGTAGAGAATCAACGTAACAAGAAGATTAAATTTCTACGTTCTGATCATGGAGGTGAATATCTAAGTTACGAGTTTGGCAAGCATTTGAAGAAATGTGGAATACTTTCACAATTGACACCGCCGGGAACACCACAGCGTAATGGTATGTCTGAACGTCGTAATCGAACCCTCTTAGATATGGTTCGTTCTATGATGTCACTTACAGATTTACCGCTAACATTTTGGGGTTATGCATTAGAAACAGCCGCATTCACTTTAAATAGGGCACCATCTAAATCCGTTGAAACGACACCGTATGAATTATGGTTTGGGAAGAAACCTAAATTGTCGTTCCTTAAAGTTTGGGGATGCGAAGCCTATGTAAAGAAGTTACAGCCGGACAAGCTTGAACCCAAAGCGGAAAAATGCGTCTTCATAGGATACCCGAAGGAAACTATTGGGTATACCTTCTATCATAGATCCGAAGGCAAAATCTTCGTTGCCAAGAATGGATCCTTTCTAGAGAAGGAATTTCTCTCGAAAGAAGTGACTGGAAGGAAAGTAGAACTCGACGAGGTTGTCGAACCTTCTCTCGAAATTGCGAGTAGCGCAGCACCGGAAGAAGTTCCTGTGGTGCCTGCACCAATAAGAGAGGAAGCTAATGATGGTGATCATGAAACTTCGGTTGAAGTTACTACAGAGCCTCGAAGGTCAACGAGAACTCATACCACTCCAGATTGGTATGATTCCGTTATGAATGTCATGTTGGTGGACAACACCGATGACCCTGAGACATATGAGGAAGCGATGATGAGCCCAGATTCCAATAAATGGCAAGAAGCCATGAAATCCGAGATTGGATCCATGTACGAAAACCAAGTATGGACTTTGGTGGACTTACCGGATGGCCGGAAGGCTGTCGAGAACAAATGGATTTTCAAGAAGAAAACAGATGCTGATGGTAATGTTACTGTCTATAAAGCTCGACTTGTCGCAAAAGGGTTTCGACAAATTCAAGGAGTTGACTACGATGAGACTTTCTCACCGGTAGCGAAGCTAAAGTCTGTGAGGATTATGTTAGCAATCGCTGCATATTATGATTATGAGATATGGCAGATGGATGTCAAAACAGCATTCCTCAATGGAGACATTGATGAAGAGTTGTATATGATGCAACCCAAAGGTTTTGTCGATCCTAAAGATGCTAACAAGGTATGCAAACTTCAACGGTCCATCTATGGATTGAAGCAGGCATCCCGAAGTTGGAATCAACGTTTTGATAAGGTAATCAAAAGTTTTGGTTTTATACAAACTTATGGAGAAGCTTGTATTTACAAGAAAGTGAGTGGGAGCTCTGTAGCATTCTTAATACTGTATGTGGATGACATATTGTTGATTGGGAATGATGTAGACCTTCTTAATAGTGTCAAGGAATATTTGAATAATAGTTTTTCAATGAAGGATCTTGGCGAAGCAGCTTACATATTAGGCATAAAGATTTATAGAGATAGATCGAAACGCCAAATATCATTGTCACAGAGTACATATTTGGACAAAGTTCTAAAGAAGTTTGGAATGGAAGAAAGCAAGAAAGGGTTCTTGCCCATGTTGCCCAATACGACCTTGAGTAAAACTCAAAGTCCGACATCGGCAGAAGATAGAGAAAGGATGAGTAAGACTCCCTATGCCTCAGCCATAGGATCTCTAATGTATGCCATGCTATGTACTAGACCCGACATTGCATATGCTGTTAGTTTAACTAGCAGATATCAAAGTGATCCAGGAGTGGATCATTGGACAGCGGTCAAAAACATCCTTAAGTACTTGAGAAGAACTAAGGATATGGTTCTTTCTTATGGAGGTGATGAACAGCTCGTTGTTAATGGTTACACCGATGCTAGTTGGAACACCGATCCAGATGATTCTAAATCACAATCTGGGTACGTATTTATTTTGAATGGTGCAGCAGTTAGCTGGAGGAGTGCAAAGCAAAGCGTTGTGGCGAGATCTTCAACTGAATCGGAATACATGGCTGCTTCGGAGGCTTCACAAGAAGCGATATGGATGAAAGAGTTCATTACAGAGCTGGGTGTGGTTCCTAGTGCGCTGGACCCAATGTCTATCTACTGTGATAACATGGGCGCCATAGCCAATGCGCAAGAACCAAGGTCACACAAGAAGCTGAAGCATATCAAGCTACGTTTTCACGCTATTCGAGAACATATCCAGGATGGGGATATAAAGATTTGCAAAGTACACACAGATCTGAATGTGGCGGATCCGTTGACTAAACCTCTCCCGAGGGCAAAACATGACCAACACCAAACTGCCATGGGTGTTCGGTGTATTACCATGTAATCTAGATTAGATGACTCTAGTGCAAGTGGGAGACTGTTGGAGATATGCCCTAGAGGCAATAATAAATATAGTTATTATTATATCTTTGTGTTTATGATAAATGTTTATATTCATGCTATAATAGTATTAACAAGGAAACATTAATACTTGTGTGAATTGTAAACTTAAATTGAAGTCCCTAGTATAGCCTCTATACTTCACTAGCTTGTTGGTTGATTAAATGATTGTGGTTTCCATATCATGAACATTGAGATGTTATCAACAACAAGATCATATCGTTAGGAGAATGATATGGTGGACATACTTCTGTAGATAAGCGTAGCATAAAGATCAAGTCATTTCAATAGTTCAATTGCTATATGCTTTCTGATACATAGTAACCTAATTCCTTCGACCATGAGATCATGCATATCACCTTTGCCGGATGGATGCTTTGATAACATCAAACACCACACCATAACTGGGTGGCTATAAAGGTGGCATTAAGTGTTCGGAAAGTATTGGTTGAAACACATGGATCAAGAGTGGGATTTGTCCATCCACATGACGGATAGATATACTCTGGGCCCTCTCGGTGGAATGTCATCCAATTAGCTTGCAAGCATGTGACATGGTCACAAGGGATCACATATCACGGGAACGAGAAAAGAGTACTTATCGGTAACGAGGTTGAACTAGGTATGCAGAGATACCGACGATCATAACCTCGGATAAGTAACATATCGTGAGACAAAGGGAAATTGGTATCGTATGTAAGTGGTTCATTCGATCGCAAAGTAATCGTAGAAATATGTGGGAGCCATATGAATTTCCAGATTCCTCTATTGGTTATTGTTCGAAGAAGTGTCTCGATCATGTCCGCATAATTCACGAACCGTAGGGAGACACACTTAAGGATTCGACGTTGTTTGAGTAGTTATGGTATTATGAGAAAGAGACCGAATGTTGTTCGGAGTCTCGGATGGGATCCGGGATATCACGAGGTGATCCGGAATGGTCCGGAGAATAAGATTCATATAAGGAAAGTCCCGTTTCGGAGTTCGGGAATGATTCCGGTGTTTTCATCGGGGATATTCTAGAAGGTTCCGGATTGTCCGGCACTCCGGGGGGGGAGGGGTACATGAATGTGTCATTACATATTGGAATGATTGCATCATGTACTAAGTGTTCTTGCTGTCCCAAATATAGGATTAAATTGAATCCTAAAACAGAAAAGTCAAATGTCCAGTTTGAAAGTCAAACGGCTAAAACAAGAAACTGTGGGAAACAAGCAAGAGGAGTTGGAACCAACTTAGAGGAGGAGTCCAACTCCTCCAAGCCGGCGGCCAGCCCTAGGCCGAGTTGGGGAGGGACTCCCTCCCTCCCCTGGCGCGCCACCCCCTCCCACCTATATAAGGAGGGGCAGGGCTCCCCTCCTAGACACAAGTTTCCACCTCTAAATTTCAGGTTTAGAGCCGTTTTGGTTTAGAGCTTCTAATTGCTTTAGCCAGCGGTTTAGAGCCTTCTAATTGGTTTAGAGCCCTCTAATTGGTGTGTCTAATTACTAGACCACTAATAGCCTCTCTCATAAGCTCCACCATACTCGCACCGGCTTAAGGCGAAGCCCTGCGGGATTTCCCCTCTACTTCCGGTACCACGCCGTTGTGCTGCCGGAATCGCGAGGAGAGTGCTACAACCTCCGCTGCCTGCTGGAACAAGGGAGAGGAAGGTCTTCGTCGAGTACCGAACGTGTGACCGACTGCGGGAGCGCTGCTGGAACGTGGCGCCGGAAGGATCGTCTACGCGATCTTGAGATCGGAAAGAGTACGACTACATCACCCACGAGAATCTGCTCTCGTTAAACACTTTGGAATCTTCGAGGGTGAGTTATTCCATCGACTCGTTGCTACAATCTAGTAGATAGATCTTGGCTTGTTTGTTTGTATGCGATAGAAAATTTTTGTTTTCCATGCTACGAACCCCTACACTTGCGCCATGGAGGTGCGCCTCCATCCGGGCGCACGCGAGCTCCGGCATCCTGCCGTCCACTGGTCGGCGTCTTCACGGATATGGACTTTTTTGGCATGGAAGTGCTCGTGTAGATGGAGTGACCATGGCCCTGGCGACGACGTTGCTACGTACGGCGTCCGCTGTTGCTATTTGCAGTGTTGATGCTTGCTATATGCGGCCAGCGGTGGTGCTACTGCGATCGGACGGTGGTGGTACAAACAGCCACAGGTTTTGCTACTTACGGCAGGCGGAGGTGCTATAAACGGCCACGGGTTTTGCTACAAGGTCTCCGGCGATGTCTCCGGCGAAGTTGTTTTTTGCTACAATTACTAATTTTTCTGCTACATACCTTTTGTGATTTTTCTATAATAGAGTAAACTTTTTGCTACACGGTCTCCGGCGAAAATCTCTGGCGAGGTCTCTGGCAAAAGTCTCCGGCGAGTCTCCGTTCAGACGAGTTTGCTAAAATAGCACAATTTTTTTGCTACACACAGTCGCCGGCGATGTCTCCGGTGAAATCTCCGACGAGGTCTAGTTAGTTTTTCTATTTTTTGGATCAAACCGTTTTCTGCTACACATAGCAAAAGCGGGACTATTTGTAGCAAAAACGGGTATGTTTGTAGCAAAAGCGGGATTGAGGGGCTTTTTAGGGATACGTGTCAGCAGCAGGACCCGGAGATTTTGGAAAATTATCCCCGGAGAACGCGTAGTACTGCCCAATTAGAAAACTACGTGATAACATGATTAGAAAATGAAATGAATTAGGCGGACATGCATGAATATCTGGTGGACGTCCGCCTGCATTCATAGGGCTACCACATTTGACTAGAAAATTTAAACGAACATGACACAAAGTCCACCGCCAGGGTTTTGATATCACCTACCACAGGGTTTTGATATCACCTACCACAGTATCCAGAATAGAGTGATCCTGAACGGAAGACAAATGAACTAGATTAAAGAGGTAACATCCATGTCTTCGAAAAGGTGTTTTACGGCTCGCCTCCCCTCCCCCTAGGGTTTCCTCCGCCACCCCCTCCTGCCTTCGCCGGATCCCAGCTGGGCAAAGCCCATGCAGGGGGATGATGGTGGTGGCGGGCGTCCCTCTGTCGTGGCTTGGAGGCGTGGCTATGGCGGTGGATCTTGAGCAGGTGCCTCAGGACGATGTGTGTGTGTGTGGCCATGGCACCGGTCACGCAGCGATGCGGCCTCCTCCATCTTTGGTTGTCTTTATCGTTGGTCCAAAGGTATCTGGCCGATGGGTGCTGCCTCGCGACGGTTTCCCTGCGGCAGATCAAATTGAGGAGGAGATGGTGATCTGGTTGCTGAAGCGGGTGAGGATGCCACCATCGACGGCGGTGCTTGTGGGTGTTATTTTCCTTGTTCGAGGCGGTGGTGAGGGCGTTCCTCGCCCCATTGTTTCCGAGGGAAACTTCAGATCTAGGAGAGGTCACTATTGATGGTGGCGCATGTGGGCGTCATAGTCCTCATTGGATGCGTTGTGGGTGCCTCTAGGATCGGGCAATGGCGATTTGTTCATCGTCACCCTCGCGGAGGCATCATCTTTGGAAACCTCGTTGTGGCTGGGCGTCGATTTCTGCATGATTCTCGTGTGAGGACCAAGATGGAGTGGCATGGTATCTACCATCTACGGCGACGAGTCTCGGCGGCATGGTGCAACGGGGTCTCAGCGAAATACGAGGGATGATGAATGCGCGTAGGGCGATAGCGCCATCTGGTGTCATGACGGCGTTGATGACAACCTCGCAAGGTCATTACATTGATTTCACCTTAAGATAGGTATGCAGAATATGGCGGCGGCGAAGACTTCTGGAGCGTGTATGCTGGCACGCGCTAAGGGACTGGCAGGCCGATTGTTCCACTTGATTGTTTTTGGAGGACTTGTCGAGACCATCGATTTTTAGAAGATGCATGTTGGTGTGATATCAGGGTGTTAGGCCATGTTCATAGAATCCCCCTTCATAAGTGTTGTAGTATTAGCGAACTGTCGCTAGTTTGGTGGCTTCTATCTAATCTTTGTAATTTTTCTTGTAAAGTGTCGTGAATAATCTAATAAAACAACCATGTGTATCTCTTGGATGCAGAGACCGGAGTGATTTTCTCCCATTTAAAAAAACAAACATGATGACCTTAGTGAAACTATGGACCGAGAGAGATTGTTAGTATGTGGCGAACAGCCAGACCTTCAGCCAGTTCGGGAGAAGGACATCCATCCATTCCTTCGCTGCAAAAGAGAACAAACCCCCCTTGATCTCTCCGCACATCTTTTTTTCATTAGGTATTCCTCTATACTAGATGACCCGGTGCGCCGTTGGCGCCAAGACCAAAAGCGATACAATAGTTTAGCCACAGATGTTATCCACCATAAGTTTAGGTAATGTTAGTAGGAAATAACATACATATGTAATCCTATACATCATGTGGTGTTCCCATTGATTGTGTGCTCGTCTAAGACATGGAACAACATGATTCTACCCGCCTTCTTTTCTTGGAGTCGCCCTTGTGTTGGCCCACTTCTCGTTCGTCCATAGTAGCGTGTCGTGGGTCGCTTGAGGTTGTTTTATCTTGTTTTAGTGTCCATGTATGTCACTATATCCGAAGTCATAAACCATCATATATGTTATTCCTTTTCGAATTTATTTTACCCATGGATCTGCAATAATTCATGAAATCCAACGAATACAACAAGCTTCTACCTTTTCTCTACACAGACAAGCATCAGCATTGCAGAGCCATAAGACAGGCATCAGCATTGTACAACCATCAGCATTACACAGAAAACCTACAAAAGCGGGCAACATCTTCTGACCAAAATCATTGCACAACCATCATCAAGTTCTTTTGATAAAAATATAAATGATAATTAATCAATTTTATAACCACGAATTTTTATTTTTCCTAGAGATTACTAACAATAGGTTACAAGTTTAACGTGTATATACAGGAAGACACTTCTTTACTCCATAAGAAAATTGTATTGCTTAAATTGACAAAAGAAATCTTCATATGTATCTTGCATGAATCACAATACATTTTTAAAATTTGATGCACCCTTAGGAGCCACCTAGAGCCAAGTTCATGGGGAACTAAAGAAGCATTATTCCCTTCAGCAAATAGTACTTCTCGAAGAAAGGAATAATCACTCCAACCTATATATGTAGAAGGGTAAAGAACTATTGGTTCGATCTGAACCAAGAAAACTGAAACCAAAATAGTGAGCCAAATTCATGGGAAACTAAAGAAGCATTATCCCCTTCAGCAAATAGTACTTCTCTAAGCAAGGAAGAATCACTCTTGTAAAAACTTTCTTTTCTCCCTTAATGAACTTCGGCCTAAGGCCCTTCGAGAAGAAAGGAATAATCACTCCAACATATATATGCGGAAGGGTAAAGAACTATTGGTTCGATCTGAACAAAAGCAAACCAAAACCAAAATAGTGAGACAACACAAGGCGTGCTTAACAGCCAAAGTCAAACACCGTCAGGTCTAATTGTCAGGTAGGCTCTCTCAACCTCCTACAAAAGATAACTTATGTTACTCCTTAAAAATCCATAGCTAAGGAGGTTTGATTGTCAAACACTTATGTCACAACTACTTAAAATCCATAGCTAATGAGGCAGGAATGGAAAAATAATAATTGAGAAAGGAATGACAAAACTTGTCTTTAGTTAGGCAATGTTAGATTAAAAATAATCAGGAACAATGACCAGAAAAAATAATTATTCACCTGGGGTTTGCAGGATCAATGGAGTATACCATGTTGATGCCACGGTAGTACCCTCTAAGACATAAACCGCCACCATTAAATTTCCACAGTCGACTTGGTTTACATAATGAATGGCCATACGCTCATGTAACTAAGTTTAAGTAGGACAATTATAATACTATTATATACAACATTATGATGAATTAGTCAAGGAAAAAAGAAACTACATGGCAACATCACCACATTAGGTTCAAAGACAAGCTAAATATTCAAACAGAGAACCCTTGAGCCTATTATAAAAGGTACCATAGCATTTTGGAGCTATACTGAAACATTTAGAAAACGTGATTTAGCAATTGATGGAGTACAAAAAAGATCTTGATTACTATGATTTAGACATACAATATAGAGGAGAGGGGATGAATTGTGGCTCTGCACTCGCTAATGCAGCCAATACTACCACTGGTGAAATCATAGCACTGGTTTATTGGCATTTGTAACCCTTCAAGAGCATAAAACTAAGCATTAGATATCTTAAGTTGTATGGGGTACTATGGAGTGCTTTGTATACCTAAGAATGATACTACAGATTATCTAATCACAATACTTGAAACCCGACAAAAAAATGCTAGAAGATAATCAGTATTCTACTTGACATAATGGAATATACTTTGATACTCTTTTTTTCACCTAAAGGAAATTTACGATAGCAAAAATAACAAGCTGATGTGCAGTACCTGAGGAAAGCAATATAAAGCGTTCTCCCCTCTAGAATGTTACGACGATGCAAGGAAAAAAATAAAAAGATGCATGTAAGTTTTTAATGGGAAAGTATAATTTCTTCGCAAGCCTCATTTGGATCCTGCGGGGAAGATCAAGAAATGTATGAGTACAAAAATGGCATCATGCAATCATGGCACCTAAATAAAAGATATATTATGAAATCAATATTAGAGAGACAGAGGGATCAAAATGTGAATGGAGACGAGCACCCAGCAGAGATTCATCATGGACTGCCTCTTGCTATTGACGCAGGACCACCGTAGGATCGTTTGCTCCCATCGTTGTATCCAACACACAAGTGAAGTAGGTACTGCTACCTGCAAAAAAAGAAGAATTCATTTTATTAGATAGAAGAATATAATCGGACAATTGAGAACTGATTAATTGCTACTGCACATTCTTGAATCTAAATTCTAATTGTATTGAACTTGAAATATACCCAAGGACATGCAGCCTTGTCAATGCCAAAATAGATGATTTAAGTTGATTGGCTATACTCATTAAACTTGTCGGACCAACCCTTGCACCACCAATATGATTTCAAAGCCTAATATTTACATGTAAAATCATCCAAGTCGCTAAATCTCATCAAGAGAGCATGAAGGTTGATGCATAACAGAAGGAAAATACCTTGAGGCGATTAAACCCTTCAACAAAAGAAGTATTTGGAATATGCAGGCCATGGCAAAGGTCGAATAAGGCCTTTGACAATGGTAGTATCTTAGCGCAGTATCATAGGCATTTTGCCTATGTGGCACTATAGTTAATGAAGAAATAGATTGGTGTTGTATCTTAGCTAAGATACAACCTTTGCACAGACCCATAGGCAAAAATAATGGTTAGGCCCAATCCCATGTTTACATGTCACAAAAATCTTTAAATGTAGAAACAACTATTAAAAGACAGCCCATTGTAGAGTTTGTATCTTAATTATTTATCATGCCTATAATAACATGTTAAGGTATAGTGCATTGTGAAAGGCCTAAAGGACCACGGCTGTATACTGTATGGTCTTGTCCTTAGACAATTCATTAATTGTTTCAACCTGAGCATATAGTTCAAAATGAGTATAATGTCTCGGCTATGTGATATAAGCAGCAAATTGATATTTAGGTAATAAATATTCGAAACAAGCAGCATATGCATGCAGAAGGTTCCCTTAAATTTACTTCGGCAAAAACTGCAAGCGCTTATGCTCTAGCGACTTCAATGTGTTCAAATGCTTGATTTCCCGAGTCAATCTTGTTCAAACAGTAGTTCGGTCATGTAAAAAGGATAACCTCTTGATTGTATTCTCCAAATTGACACAACAAGCTTACTTTTTTGTAAATCATTTATCCATAAACCAAGAAGAAAAATCAGTAACTTCACTTCATATATTTATTTCCCATTATGTAATTGGCTTATGCACAAGTAAACACTATCAAGGTTTAGCCAATTAATCAATTTGGTATTTTTCTCAGACGAAAGAAATACTACATATTCAGAATTAAGTCCAAACAACCTGAGTAATCCTTTAGCTGCAAAGGCAAGAAAAATAGTGACATGAACAATACGACTAAAATCTAGAACAAGAATGCTTCTGGTGCTAAGAACTCCACAATACCTGGATAGCAATATCTGAATATTGGCCTAGCTCTATATACATTCTCCTCTCCGCCGTCTTTGGATACTGTTGGGGATGGAGCAGCCATGAACAACAACATGGTGCATAGATAATGACAACAGGTGAACTCCCAACATAAAAGTTGCACGAACATTCAGTTAGAGTCACAAATCTAAAAAATTCAATTTTCATGTAGAGAGGACATGCAGTTTAGTGAACACAGAATGCAAAGAAAGTTAAACGATGCAAAAGGTGTGGAATATTAGAAATACCTCGACCATGATTAAGAGTTGTAGTGGTTAGCTGAACCAAATCACCCTCGGTAGAAAATACAACAATAGTTGGTCGACAGTAATCTGCGCATGCCTGAAACTATAATAACCATTGCAGGTATGTATTCCCAATCCGCAAGAAAATCACTATTATCAAAAGAACAATGAAACCAGGTGTTCGTTATAATCCTAGTTTCTCCTACAAAAATTTATTTAACAATATAGGCAAGCTGAAATTTTAAAAAGAACAAAACTATCCCAGGAAGTGAGCTAAATATCCTAGGAAAAGGTGCGGCTGTAACATCTGTGGACTCCCTCTATTTTCCCCGATTATGACAGCTCCGCACCTGTAACAGCGATTATGTAAATCTACCGAGCTTACATGTTCAGTCACTCAAAAATTAACCAAAAATGGAACTCCTAATGAAGGGGATGTTACACGCATACAAATAATAGAAATTAGAACGCCTTGGAGTCACAAAGAAGATTCTGCAAAGAAGAGGGAGAAAGGGAAAATTAGTACTCACCTAATATCGGAGGAACAGAAGCAGCGCACAGTGCCGACTGTGGAGGATGATGAAGTTAAAGAAAAGGATTTCCCTGCCTTCTGAACAACCTTCCATATTGCTGCATGCTCACCATGTTGAGCACGACCATCTTCGCTGATGGTTCAAGAGTACCTCCCGGTGGATGCCCGAGAAGAAGAAATTGGAGAAGAGGTTACTTGGCTACCCTAGCTTGAAGGTGGCACATTAAATTGCACAATGGCGTTCTTCAGTCAGGTCTTTGTTTGATGCATTGTAAATCACATGCAACGGACATGCTTCACGATTCAGAGTCTCACTTGAAGCAGTGTAAAATACATAATACAATGCTCAGGTTTAATGATTAATCTCTTTCCACTATCATGTGGTTGTAAAACATAAGATTCATGGTAACAAAGACACAATTGCAGGGCATGGCAAAATCAAAAACTTACCGAGCTGAATTTGAAGCATATAAAAGCTTAAACAAACAGAAACTAACCATGCAAAGGAAGATAATACCAGCAAGTATTTTTAACATTGAAATGGCAGCAGTAGCGATAGACAAGATCAAGATTGTCCTGCTGAGCAGCAAAACAAAGAGGGAAAAAATCCTGACAGATGCAACAATAGTAAAGCAAGTATGTAAGATATCTATACACAAAATCAGGAATATAAGAGCTTAAACAAACAGAAACTAACCATGCAAAGGAAGATAATACCAGCAAGTATTTTTTAAAATTGAAATGGCAGCAGTAGCCATAGACAAGATCAAGATTGTCCCGCTGAGCAGCAAAACAAAGAGGGGAAAATCCTGACAGATGCAACAATAGTAAAGCAAGTATGTAAGATATCTATACACAAAATCAGGAATACAAAGCCTTAGAGAACCATAACATTACATAAGCGACATTTTTTATTTTTTTAACCAACATTTTTGTTTTTTCAAAGGAAGAAACTGTAGACCTACTGAATGTAGGCACATGTTTATTTTAGGAGATTAAGTTTTGCTATTCATGTTCTCTCGCACTATTAAGAACACGCATTCCCAAGACCAAGGACGATTTCTGAATCTAGAGTCACCTATGCTACATACTACGCAAGTCCTTTTGCCTTCTAACTTCTTAGCAAACCTGAAGTCAACTATATCTGTCACACATACATTTGTATTATTAGAACAACCATGTTATTGAAATCCTATCAAGTAAATTATCATATTAAACTACCGAACAATCAGAAGGACCATAGCTAATAAATATATTTATCTAGTGACACCCCAATATAAAAACTACCAAAATCAATCAAACTGTCCTTGCTCTGGTATGACCGGTGCAAGCATGTTGTCTAGATAAACAGAAAAGCATTCTGCCTACCAAATGACAAGAGATAAATAAGATGAACAAAATCTTGTGTAGATATATCTGAAACAAATTACATAGAAGCCTGTAGATTTACCTGCTATTTTTTGTCCGCAACAGTTCCGAGAAAAGCAACAATACCAACAGTATCATTCATGAATCATCATCCAGGTTCATCCATGAAACATCATCCTGATTAAATGTTGGGCAACGATCGAGATAATCCATACACAACATGATAATAAGAAACAAGCAAGGTAAAGCTTACAAATTATTGGTAAAAAGTTTCCAGACCTTTCAGTAAAAGAGAACACGATCTTTCATCAGAAAAGATCAGCAGTAATTATTAAGGGTTCTTCTTTTTAGTAAGCAATGCATTATCGATCCCTTTGCACCTTTCCTTTTGTTCAGAAATAATTATTTAGAGCTCTTCCTTTTAGTAATAAAAATGCAACATTGATCTCAAATTAGCACATGTCCTTTTGCATTTATGTTGACCACCAAACAACAATATTATATGGCACTTCAAATCTGGACAGTAGGAGTATATGTGCACATCACTTCCAATATGGACAGTAGGAGTATATGTGCATGGCACTTCCAATCTGGACGATAGGAGTAACCCGATCTTGACACTAGAGAAAAAGAAACAAACCAGACAGAGAGGTTGAGGAAGCGGTGGTCCTTGCCATATTTTCTCAGGCAATGCACTCAGGCCCCTCTCCACCATGGCCCCGAGCATGGACGGATCCTGCGTGGGGCAAGGGTGTACAAATGTACTTGTACACCCAAAATTTTCAGCAAACAATCCTTATATGATTTTTTTCTTTCCAAAAAACTCTTATATAGTTGTATGATGGATATATAGAACACTAGTAGCTTATTTTCTCTAACATATATAGTATTTCTCCCAACAACAAACTAAGTGAAAATCTTATAGTTTACTACTCCCGTCGCTCGGAGATAAGTGTCGTAGATTTGTCTAGATATACATGTATTTAGGCATATTTTAGTGTGCAGCTACATATTTATCTAAATAAATCTATGACGCTTATTTTAGAACGAAAAAAGTGCGGCCTAAGTTGCAAGCAGATCATTAGGCAATAGCCCTTGTATATCTTTTTTAAGAAATATTTCTACCATTAAAAAAATTGTGTGATGATCTTGTGATATTTATTCCTTATCCATTCAAAATAAAAAAATTATAGGCTTAGTCACCACATTTTTCCATTCGAGGAAAAGATGATCCAAGCATTGACAAAGCAACACGGGACAAGGTGGCATCGAAGTGGTGGAATCGATAGAACTCTATTTTTCTTCTTATTTTCTATAACTCCTATCACCTTTTAAGATATTTTTATAAAAAAATCCTAATATATTGTCCTACAATATGTAAATTATATGTTTACCTATGTCCACTTGATACACCCAAAGCTGAAATCCTGGATCCGTCCCTGGCCCCGAGTTGTTCCCCTCTCACATCTATTTGTCCTTCCCAGAGCCGCCCTACAAATCTTCGCTTTATGTACATGGCGCTCGATGTTGCCCCACGTGGATTGTCCACCATGCTCTACCTCGCCGCCGCGTCGTCGTGCCTCCTCCCGCCGCACGCGCATCTCGCCGCTGAAGGAGGAGGAGGGCCATGGAAGAAGGCGGGGGGGGGGGGGGGGGGGGGGGTGTAGATGGGACGAGCAGCTGCAGGGGAGCAGCACCACCGAGGCGATCTTGGCCGGCGCGACGAGCGGGCGGCCGGGGCGAGCTCTCGGCCGACACGGGGAGCGGGTGGCCGGGGTGGGGATCTGCCAGGGCGAGCTCGAGCGCCGCGGCCAGGGCTAGCTCGGGCGGCGCGGGGAGCGGGCGGCCAGGGAGATCTCGAGCAGCACGGCCAGGGTCATCGGGAGCACCAGCAGGTCCTTATTCTGTGAGTGCACCACATATGCCCCAGTCCCATGCACCACGATCGGCGCCCTCCCTGAAAACTGACCGGTGGCCCGCTCCCTTCGTTGGCCGATCTGGAAGGGGCAGAGGAGAAGAGAGAAACAAAGGGAAGGAGAAGTCGGATCCGATTGGTGCGTGGGGCTCGAGGAGTTACCCTTCTCAGCGTCCTCGACCACACAAAGGAAGCCGACACGAAGAAGGCGGCGTCGCTGCCGTGCACCATCGGCCCTACATGCACATAGCCCCATCCATCATGGACCGATTCAGAGAAGCAGGAAGTGCATAAAAATTGACAGTATCCAACGGTGGTGTATCACAGGTGGGGTGAAAAAACACTGTACAACGGCGATCGGATGGAGCACAGCCAGCCCGCGCGAGGGAGCTCCAGGAGGCCGAGTAGCACATGCTGGTTTATAGGAGTAACTAGGAAACTTGGCGCGGCAACATGCCGCGCCCGTAGAGTGACATTCATGCATCTAAGGAATGCGTGCACATAGATAGCACTGCCGGAATGGTTTATATATTCAGTAGAGATAGTTAACGGTAATGTATTTTTTTCCATACCCAATCAAGTAGCAAACTGCACTCATTTGAAAATTCTGTCCAGGTAAAGAAATATGACAGAGAATCGAGTACTCCTTCTGGTGTAATGATTTGTACTAAAAGGAGAGATTATTACAATCAATCACAGTTTGTCCAACATGCAGAACACCAGCACTCAGCCCTTCCCTACTAAACTGAGTCAAATTGTGAGCCGAAGAATTCATATCTTCCATAGTTTTTGTAATCTTTGCATCCGGCAAGCACACAATATGGAAGTCCAATACTTTCAATTATCAAATCTATATCAATATGAAAAATTAAGTAAGCTGAAACAACTCTTGGTTTTAGGCATTCATAACTTCTAGAATTATCAGGTTATCAATCCATTGCATCACCAGTGTAAGACCTTCAAAGCAGGCTAAAAACTGGAACCTCCAACAATTGGAACCGCCGCGGCCTTAGGAAACTTCCATTTGAACCCTCGCAAGAACTGCAACAGTGGACATAGTAGGTTAATTGGATCAAAACTTCCATCAACATTAACGAACGCCCAGTCGGCTAGAGGTGGCTCATATGGCACCTTATCAACCGAATATAAATGGACATGTCCGGGCATAGAGATAACAAAAGCATCAGCCTTCCCTTTGCCGTTTAGACCATGTTCTTGTGGGCCAATCAGAGAAACTTGCAGATATGCAATATAAAACTGTAGAAACATGACAGTGAAAAGGCAAATATTCTCTACAAATATGTTCCCTTACCATCTTGTCGGCCAAATCCAAGGGAAGTAGAAGCGAGTCCTAATGGTTATGGTGGAAGACCATTCATGTAGTAATAAATGTACCATATTCTAAGGAATTTGTTGGGTTTGTCTTGAGGAACCCAGGGGATGTCCAGATTGTAGTATTATTTCCAAGTGAGATCAATTCCGACATGAAGATATGCATAATTTACTCCCAGCCAGACATTTGGAAACCCTTCATTTTCTACTAAATAAACGGTTCAGTATCTAGCGATGAATCATCAGTTTGTTGAGCTATGAAAAAGATAATATGGGTCAGAGATTCAAAAATTAGATTGTTCAAGTAGTCCTACTAAATAAACGGTTCAGTATCTAGTGATGAATCATCAGTTTGTTGAGCTATGAAAATGATAATATGGGTCAGATATTCAAAAATTAGATTGTTAAAGTAATTTGGTCCATTTGGATAGATAGCACCGACCACCTTCATAGACTGCCAACAACCAACTCAGTGAAACATCAACCAAAGTTTTTCGAAGCACATTAATTATTCTTCGACATAGAGGTTCTACCGATACCGTTGGTAAGAACTTACCGGGAGTAAGCCGAGGCCAACCATCAAATGTCTTTATACGAAACGTCATTAATTTAGCCATGCTTCGTCCAACAAACTGACTTTGTATTTATGGTACAGATCTGCACTTAACAACAGTTGGTCGATAAGATATGGTTGTTAAAACTCATAATCACAATTAGGAATACGTAAACACATGACAGATTCATGCTTACAGGCTAGAAGAGATAGCAGACCTATGAACATATCATATCTGTATGGAAGCATGTCATTGTCATCACATAATACTTAAGACTAATACCACTCCATGTTGGACACAAAGTAGAGCCAGCAGACAGAAATTACTTCAACACCAAAGTAATCAACATCACAAAGTGGTTAGATGGCCTTCTCTTCAAGCTAACCACGAAGTCTGCTTCTGATAGCGTTTCCGGAGATGCAACAATATGCTTAATATTAATAGGCTATCAGTAACCTGTAAGACAATAATTAACTTATGAGTGGAAGCACAAAATATGAATCTCTTCTGATTATTTTGTATCCCGGAATTTTCCCGATGGGTCGTTTACTATGCCGGGTTTTGAGTGGATAATTTCGGAATATCCCCACAAATCCCCTACACACTAGTGTATTTTTGACTAGATTAAAAACTCTCCATCATGTTAGAGCATTTTTAGGAAAGGGTATTTAAGGGGATTTGAGAGTATTGGGCGAACACCAAATCCCCGCATATCTCCGCGTCTTTTGGAGATAAAAATACCGAAAAAGTAAACAAGGCCTTAACGGGATTCATCAAACTCGTCTAATCCCGGAGGCATGACTGCTTGCGCCAAAACATGAGGGTGCTAATTAGTACTCCCTCTCGTATCGTAATTCTTGTATTGAACTAATACCACGATAAGAAGGGAGTGGTTCTAATTAACCATTGGCCAAAGATCTACATACTAGTAGTAAACTCTAAACAATCTTCAGCTGGGATTTTTATTACATGAACTTTTAACCGAGTAACTGTGAGTGAAAACCTTGTATATCGAGAGAGTGAAAAAATCCCACATCATAAGTTACCCACACATCATCTCTTCTTCTAGCATGCCATTGTTTTCTAGCAAAATTAGAATTTCTGAAGGATGGTCTATTTTAGATGGACGTACCACCTTTTATTCGGTAAGGAAAACAGTATTGTCCCCATTATATACATTTCACAGCAGTATCTCTTGTTAAAAGTTTTTGAAGACAATCCTAAATCGTTTCAAACGTAAGATGCAAATCTATATCCTTATATACTTTACAATTTCATGTGACCATGGTGGTTTCAGAAAATCTTGTGGCACAATGAGCACACGACAAGTAAGTTTAAGCCATTTCGAGTACGCTGAGAAATACTCGTCAGTTCTTGAAGCTTCATCTACAGCTTCTGTTTCTCCCTGATTAGCCTTTTGGACTTTCTCTTTAGATACTAACAATCTGTTGTCGGCTGCTTCTGCTGGTTTCTCTTGAAATAGGCTTTCGTCCTGCTTTATAAATAAAGCACATAAGTAAGACCGCTGTTGGCCAGACAACACAACATCTAAATGATCAAACGATACATGAACCGAACAGGCAAGTCCAAAACAAAAACAAGAAAAAAAGCCAACATCGGCGGAGCGGCGAAACAGAGAAGATTCGCAACTGTTGCACCCACCGAAGAAGAACCACCACACTGCTAGCAATCCAAAGCTCCACGTACCAAAGCAGCACCTCCAAGAAGGGGAGTGACGATGACGACACTTCTGTCCGGACTAGTCCTAGTGTTTCCCCTAGTACGCCATGGGAGGCGCGGAGGAGATGCCCCCAACACCCTTCAAGAAGGATGGTGATACCCAAAGGCGTCACCACGCCGGTGTCAAAGCGACAAAGATTTCTCTCGATCCCTCCAACGACCCTCCCGTCAGCTTTGTATTTCTCCACCAAGCTTGCCGCCCACCTGCACGCGCCAACACGGTCTTGAGGTCTTCACCACCGTCACACCGTGAAACATGGACCGAGGCCGATAGGAGCGAGAGAGTTGGGCCATCGGCGAGGATAGGCATGGCATCAGCACGCGAGAGAGAACAATCTCCACTGCCCGAAGGAGATTGCCGACCGGATGCAGCAGCAGGCCATACTAGGCCTTCTTGGCCCGACCGAGCCCGTCAAAGCTCGTAAAGTCCCGCCGCCGCACTGCAGCAAGGGTGCCTCCGCACACGCCTCCCCTAGCACCAGGATCAACTCCTCCCTCCACCAGTGGATCTGCCACCTTGACAAATCACCGCTGCCAAGCAGCAGCATCTTCGCCACCGAGACCACCCAGGTCAGCCGGACCGCTGTCAGTCTGAGGAACAGCGACCGAACCTAGCCACCCCATGGCCGAAGGAACGGCCGCGCAAACCACCTTCCGGGGTCGTCGCCCTGTCTTCCTCGCACTTGATCCAAGGCTCCGGCCACTGCCACAACGCACAACCGCTGAGAGTTTCGGTGAAGGTTAGGACTCGGATTCGCAGTCATTGAGCACGCGGGAAACCTAGGGGAGGGGATCTTCCCTCCATCACCTTGCGGTGGGTGCCGTCCAGACGGGCAGCGGCATCAATAGGGCCGAGATCAGGCCCGGCTAGGCCCAGCTAGCCCGGCCAGGCCCGGACCAGGCCCATATCTGGCTTGTGGAACCGCCCCCCGCTGTTGCAACCAGGTCTCACCGCCGCCAGCGAGCTGCTCCACTAGACGCCCCCACCGGCACCTCCGCAGTGGTCGCGCCGCCATGACCCGCCGCCGGCAACCCTCAGCCACGGCAGAGTGTGCCCGTTAGCTGCATCATCCGAGCCACGCGCCTCCATCAGGTGAGCGCCACCGCTGCGGCACCCAGAGGCAAGGCGCGCCGTTGCCGCAGTCGCGTCGCTGCCGAAGCCCCGCCGCCGGACGAGCACGCCGCCGCCCTGGGTCCCTGCTGAAACCGCCAGGGTCGAGCCGCCGCCTCTGACCCACGCGGGCCTCCACGCCACCGTGCCGCGCCTCCGTCGCGGCCGAAGCCGCCGCCAAGCCACCACACCGCGCGCCGCCGCGCCCGCAAAACGCGCCGCCGCCGCTCTGCACATCCGGCCCGCGCCGGTCGACCGAGAGCAGGGGAGAGGGAGGCCCCGCCACCACCGACGACGAGCGGCTTTGCCGCTGGCGCTACCCGGTGGCGGCGAGGGAGAGAGAGGCCGGCGAGGAGGGGAAAGGGGGGTGGCGGCGGCGGGGAGCCCCCGGTCGCTCGCGGGAGCGACGCGGGGGGCTAGGGTTTTTTTCCCCTACGGATGACTAGCTTCTGCTTATTCCTAAAAGGGGGCAAAATCAACTTTTAGAAAACTAATAGTACTATAAACAACCTAATAAACAGAAAATTGCGAGCTGCAAATTCAAGTACCTGGCTCTTCCGTTTTGAAACCAGACTTCGACTTGGCATGGTATTATGTTCAGATTCTTCGGCAGTTCTTGACTAATTGATTTTTGTAACCATTATCTAAATTTTCTATGATAAGAACATGTGAGTTCTAATGCCTTAATATACTAGGGTGTATTTTGACACAAACTTACTGTATATAGACTGCAATGTTCTCTGTAGACACATTTGAGTACCGTGACTTGTTCATCGGTAAGCCATAGCTTCTTACTCGTGTTGCCATCGTTGTTTTCGTCGTCACCTTGATTTTGTATCAGAACACTAAATGGGACGTGTGATCTTGGGTTGGATCTAGCCACTTCGTTGACCCAGGTTTTCTGTAACCTAAAGCTGTCAAATAACTGCTGCGATATCTAGCCACACTAGATGCGAGATTGAAGGAGAAGAGGGCATACAAGAGGGTGATATTGTGACAGTGTATGCTTGGGTCTCACCTTCAGCGTCGCAGCGGCCTAACTGCTGCACTTCCCCACGCTCCTTTCTTCCCATTCCACAGGGAAGAGAACCTCTGGTTGCTTCTAGCGGACACTGCTTTGAATGATGTTTGGTTATCCCAGAAGGTCAGCTATATGGACGAGGCTACCGCCATAACTGCAGCATCAAAAGCTATACAAGTTACCCAGGAAGCATTAGGTGCGAGTCCAAGGGAAATAGGAATTGCAGTGAGAGGCAGTTGACAGAGTGAAGATGGCAGTAGGTTGGTAATGAGAAAGTTCTAGGCCCCAGCATAAGGCAATCACAACCTAACATCCTTCTGCTTGTGCTACGCATGGATAGGCTGCGATAGCAAGACCAACTTTAAGCTGAAGATTCTAACTGTAGTCGTGCAGGAACTCGAGCCCATGTGCCGGAGGAAGGTCCAATGGAGGAGGAAGAGGAGTATGGCGATTACGAGAGCTAGTACAATGAGGAAGAAGAGAAGAACAAGGGAAAGGGCAAGGTTACAAATGGGGAGCGCATAAAAAGGCAGACTCTGATATAGACTCAGGCAACGACGATGTCGATGAGTGATACAATCCATTGTAATGCTCAAGTAACATAGATACTTAACATTAATGTTTTTGCCCATTGTGCACCATGAAACTGAAAAGGTATCTCATCAACTTACAGAGCTAGCAGTAATAGTTGCTTACCATTTTTATTTATTATTCATTTTTTTCGATAAAGGGCGTTTTATTATTTAAAAAGTCTTAAATATTACACTCGGCCTCTGCATAACTAGGATGCACATAGCCTGAAAATCCAACAATCCAAACATAAAGGAATAAAAAACATAGGCGAATTACATATCATAATAAGAAATTGTAAAGCACCTAAGGGGCTGAAGGTAGGTCAATTCATAGATTATGTTGTCAGCCATATCGGGTGAACAAATCCCGCGTCGTGTCCTCCAGCCGCGTACACACCTCTGTGAAAAGCTCGCGATGATCCGCACGATGAAGTGCCGTCCAAGACCGAAGGGTGCTAGTGCATCTGTAAATAACCTGCAGAAGTGAACAGTTTGTATCATTAAACACTTTATCATTTCTACATAGCCAAAGCGACCATATAATGGCAATCGCTCCTACCCAAAGAAATAACTTATACTTGCGATCTATACCGTGTAACCAATTTCCAAATATATTGGCAATACTATTCGGTGGATACAAGCCAGAAGCTGCTTGGGTAACTGACCATATAGATCTTGTGATATTGCATTGGAAAAATAGGTGTTTTATTGTCTCGTTATGTTGAAAAAATGTGCACCTAGGATCCCCATGCCAATTCCGCTTAAGAAGATTATCTTTAGTAAGGATGACCCCTCGACGGAGATACCAAGCGAAGTTTTTATTTTTGAGAGATATCTTCATCTTCCAAATCATCCTATTATCTAGAAAAGGTAAGACTGGCTGAATTAAGGCATTGTATAAGGAACTAACTGAGAAGGAACCATTCTCACTTAAATTCCACCGGAATTCATCATGCCCAGCTGACAGTTGAACATTTGTTAACCGATGTAGCAACATGATCCAAGAGTCAAGCCTTGCACCAAATAAATTCCTCCGAAAAGTCACGTTAGGAGGGAATGATTCTAGCACGGTGGCGATCATTTCCTCCTTATACCGGACTATGGAATACAAAGCAGGATATTATTCGCGGAGTGAAGTGGTGCCAAGCCACTTATCCTCCCAAAACCGTATCTGAGACCCGTCCTTTATAGAAAATGAACCGAAGCGGAAGAAATGTTTCTTCGTCGCCATTAGGCCGGCCCAAAAGTGAGACTCACCAGGTTTCCAAACCATTTGGGACAACGCTTTTGATCCAATGTATTTTTTTTAAGTAAAGTCTGACATATACCCTCTTCAGTTAATAGTTTGAAGAGCCATTTACTAAGTAAGGCGGTATTTTTGATCTCCAGATCGTGTATACCTAGGCCTCCGTGTTCTTTGGGGCGACAAAGCATACTCCATTTAGCCAGTCTATACTTCTTTTTTTCATTATCACCCTGCCAAAAGAATCTTGATCGGAAATAGTCCAACCGTTGTAAGACTCCTTTTGGAAGTTAAAAGAATGATATCATATATAGTACCATATTAATGAGTACTGAATTAATGAGTACCAATCTTCCCCCAATGGATAATAATTTTCCTTTCCAACTAGACAGTCTTAGCTGTAATCTTTGTTCAACGATTTTCCATTCAGCATTTGTGAGTCTTCGGTAGTGAACCGGAATGCCCAAATAGCGAATCGGAAAAGCACCCTGACTACAGCCAAAAAGTTCAGCGTAAAGGTGAACCTCATCCTGAGCTTCGCCGAAAAAAAATTTCACTTTTATGAAAGTTAATTTTTAAACCTGGAAGATGCTCAAAAGTGAAAGAATGAGTTTCAGGTTTTTCGCCTTTTCGAGATCATGTTCCATAAAAAGAATTGTATCATCGGCGTACTGAAGTATAGATAAACCACCATCTACTAGATGGGGAATAACCCCTTCAATTTGGCCCTCGGATTTTGCACGCTCAATCAAGATAGATAACATATCAGCCACTATATTAAATAGCATTGGTGATAATGGATCTCCCTGTCTGAGCCCTTTTTTGGTCTGAAAGTAATTGTCAACATCATCATTGAATTTTATGACCACACTACCTCTAGACACAAAAAAATTAATTAAAGCACGCCATTCATGAGAGAAACCTTTCATTCTGAGAGTCTGTTGAAGAAAAGACCATTTGACTTTATCATAGGCCTTCTCGAAATCAATTTTTAGGATGACCCCATTCAGCTTTTTCCTATGTAGTTCATGAACTGTTTCATGTAACGATGACCGTCAAGTATGTTGCGACCTTGCATGAAGGTAGTTTGAGATGGGCGAACTACATGATCAGCCATTGAATTTAACCTGATAGTAGCTGCTTTAGTGAAAATCTTAAAACTAACATTAAGAAGACAGATTGGTCTATATTGCTGAATCCGTTCTGCTTCGTTAATCTTAGGTAGTAAGATAATTTCTCCAAAGTTTAGTCTGAACAAGTCTAATTGACCAGAGTGCAAAGCACAGAACATGTCAAGAAGTTCTATTTTGATAACATCCCAAAAAGTTTGGTAAAACTCGGCTGGAAAGCCATTAGAACCAGGGGCTTTATTATGTTCCATTTGGAAAACAACATTCTTGACTTCCTCCTCGGAATAGGGAGCGGTCAAAAGATCGTTTTCGTCAACAGAAACCTGAGGTATATCGTCCATGTGGGTCTCGTCCAAGGAGAAGGTACCTTCTTCTGGTTCCCTAAACAAACATTTGTAGTAATTTGTAATATAGGATTTCAACTGGTCATGTCCCTCAATCGTCTCATCATCATGCATTAGAGATCGAATAAGTTTCTTCTTGTGTCGGCCATTGGCCACACTATGGAAGTACCTAGTATTCGAATCCCGATGCAAAATAAATTGAGCTTTAGATCGTTGATACCATTTGAGTTCCTCTTCACGCAAAAGTCGTGGTAACTCCGTATTCGATTGGCTTTTGAGCTCAATTTCTTGTGTGGTTAACAAGCGATTTTCTGCAAAAGCTTCGAGTTCATCTATGACAGACGAAAGACGTTGCTTTTATTTTTTAAGAATACTGGTTGTGTGTCGTGCCCAACCCCCAAGGTGTTTGCGTATCAAACGCACTTTATTGTTCCACCTCTGGCTTCGGGTATTACCTAAAACCGGTCTTTCCCATATTTTTAACCATATCCTGGAAACCCTCTTGATGTAACCATCCAAGTTCAAATTTGAACCGATGAGAGCATCGTATCCGAGATAAACTAGTAGTCAATAAAATGGGAGCATGGTCAGACAGAGCTTCAATACGTTCCAGAGCGCGTACTGAGACTTGTGGAAAGTGTTCTTCCAAATCAGAGTCCATCAAAACGCGATCTAGTTTTTCGTATGTAGGATCTGGCAGACTGTTAGACCAAGTAAATTGTCGTCCAATCATGGTTACTTCCTTCAAGTCAAGACTGTCTATGACATCATTAAAAAGGAACGATCAATGATCATCAAACCAGTCTTTACTCTTTTCGAATGGGAACCGAAGCAGATTAAAATCTCCCCCTATGAGAATGGGATATGGATTATCTTTAGCTAGATTCACCAATTCTCGAAGAAAATCAGCCTTGAATGCATCCTGGACCGCACCATACACAACGACAAGGCTCCATGTAAAATTGTCAGCTTTATTACGGATATGGAGTTTTATATGAAACTCTCCTTCCGAACAAGCTAAAATATCCATGGTATTAGCCCTTATACCGAGTAATATGCCGCCATACCGTCCTCTAGGTGGATGGGAATTCCACACAAAGTCAATGCCCCACGAAAGGCGATCAAGTAAACTTTGTGAGAATTCTCGTCTACCCGTTTCTGAAATAGCTATAAAATCTAGATTATGTTCCCTAGCACAAAGTGCGATATGTAGATTTTTAGCCAAGTCACGAAGACCTCTTCTATTCAAAAACATGTCATTCATTGGGAAACTAAAATAGATTTTGGAGCTAAATCTCGTTTCCGAGACTTATTACATTTTTTACCAAAGGAGGATTTTCGACCAGAAGCAGTTAGTTCATATACTGAACTTAGTCTGTCTTCGTCAAAACCAACCTCCAACACTTCACCAACTAAATGAGATAGGATCTGACCATCTGTTGTGGCATTCACATCCTCATCATCATCAGAGTAAGTGGAAACAAAAGAGGTCAAAACTTTTGGAACAATCGTTAGCCGATCAAATTCCATCCGTCTCAAGACCTTAGTAGAAATAGAAACATCACTAGCATTCTTACCAAGATAAATACCTACACTATTAAGTTTTAAAGAAACATGCCTAGAATTAAAAGAGAGAAAAGACTTAGATGATGATATATTACCACTAGAATACAGGTTCTTGTCGGCCTTCCTCCGCATGGCCTTCGCCAAGGAGTCTTCGTCCGTGACCGCTGAACCATCTTTTCCCACCGGGTGTCGGCCACTCCGCCGCAGCTCATGGACCACGAGAGCATTCCTTGCGATGACAGGAGGAGCTGGAGCAGCAGGTTGGTGAAGAGAATCAGTAGCAGAAACAATCTGCGTTGAAGGCTGCGATAACAGAACGGCCTGCATGAGATCCACCTTGTGCACTGCCTGGGCAGCAACCAGGCCATCAACCATAGGCTCCTGTGAAGCATCCTCCGGCCCGCCTGGCGATGCCGTGGACCGGTCCGCAGCAACCCCAGCCGGCCCAGCTTCCACTTGGGCATCAGGCAGCGGTTCACTCTGGGGAAGCTCGAATACCACCAAGCCTTCAAGATGCAGTGGCCTAGCTGACAACCCAACAGCAGTACTCCCAGCGATTGGCGAATTCTCAAGTGGCAGAGGCGACGAGATGACTAGGGGTAGAGACCCAGTCATCAGCGACAAAGCAGTCGACGAAGAGATGCTGTCCGCGACAATTTGCTGAGAAATAGTAAACGGAATTTTTTTAGCAGACTCCACTTGACCAAGAACAGGGCTCCCCAACCGGTTAGGGAAGAAACGCCTAACATATGTGATCGGTGAATGGGACATAGCCACAATCTCCTTCCCACGCGGTGTCTGAGAATTGGAATTAAAAGGCATAACAGCAACAAAAGTAGGAACCGTAGCCAGCTTGTTTACACGTGTACCAGCAGTATCACCATGTGAGTGTGATGTGTCAACCTCCATATTAGTCGACTGTGGCCCAGACAAGCTGCCATGACCTGCAGCACCATCTTTCTCCCCGTCCTTACCACCATCATGTTCATCCAGATCATCATTCTTGCATCTCCAAAAAAAAGGCGTGAAACTAGAATCTGGAATAAAATCAGCTGGCTCCTGTCTGAAGACAAAATCATACCCCAACAGCCTGAGAGTAGCATTAATAGCAATGTACGGTCCCTTTGCATCCACACACTTCTGCAAGGCCTTTGGATTCATCATGGCCACACAAATACGAATGATATTGCGACTATGGAGGGTGACCAAATCAACATCAACAGTAGTGCCCAACAGAGGGAACCAATGGCCCACAAGCCATGAAAGTGACGGATGGTGTAAGGTACCCCTTCGACGTGAACCCAGAGCTGAGGCAAAACAAACTTATGCTTAACTTCTCCACTTCCCAAATACTTAAGACAATCCGAACATCATGAGAAGGTACCGGCATCTGAATACCATCCACTCTCTGCAGATCCTCAAAAGACGGAAAAGTGACCAAAAATGCATCATCACCATGTGGAAGAGCCTCCCACTTCCACTGAGTACTGAGAGGACAGATCTTTGTCATCTGAGACTCAATAATAGTAGCGGAAACAGCTGCTCCAACAATAGAAACTTTCGCAACAGGGAACGCTTGGGTTCCAGGTGTGCCTTATAAATGTTATCAGGAAGTTGATTAAACGGAGTATCATCAGTGCCATTAACAACCACAATAGCAGAGGGCTTAGGTAGCTTCAGAGTAGGGCACCTATTAGTTGGATGTGCCAAATTGTTACAAACAAGACAGTAATGTTGTACTAGACAATTCTTAGATGCATGTGTGTCCACAGAACATTTCCAACACTTGACAGGCTTCTTCGGCTTTACGTGATCATTAGCCAGACCACCAGCCAGAGAGGTATCAGCAGAGGAAGCAGGCGTACTAACAACCGTCGTAGGAGCATACACCGGACCAGTAGGAACTGGCGCACTCGCAACAGCGGGTGGAGCATACATAGGACCAGCTGGAGGTGGCAAGAAAGGTGGCTGAAATTGCTGATAATGGGGTTGCACCGGCCCGAGAGGAACCTGAGAAGAATTCGCTGGGGTGTTTTTCTTTTTCTTCCTCTTGTTTCTAACCGGGATGACATCTGTAGCCTGAGCCTGGGGAACCATCATCTGGTGTTGTCCGTGCGGGAACTGAAACTGATGAGGCGGGACAATCCGGTGGAACACGAGCCTTGGAAACTGACCCCCAGGTTGCAAAAATGGAGCTTGCCCCGGCATCAGCATATACGCAGGGGGACCCGGATGGCGCGATGGAGGTTGGAGAGGAAGGAGCGGCTGCGGCGCGGCGAACGAACCGCCTGCCACACCCCCTAGCACTTGCACCTGCCTAGCACCCATCGACGCAGCCGCGACAGGCGTGGTCGCAGCCACCGCCTGAGGAACGGGCTGGGGCTGCGATGCGAGGCCACCCCCAGTCCCGCTAGTCGCCGACGGACAGGACGGCGGTTGTCCCGACTGTTACAATTGCGACAAGAAGATAACGAAGAACGAAAAACAAAACACAACAAGGGGGACACAGATTTAACGTGGAAAAACCTCTCCAACAAAGAGAGGAAAAAACCACGGGCGCCAGCCAGCGAAACTTCACTATATCGAGGAGTGTTTACAAACGCCGGGGATTTCACAGATGCAACTCATACCAACCGGCGGCTTACAAGGGGTTTATATATCGGTGGAAATCTAGGTCTTCGACGATCCGTACCGTACCGCGGGCCTCGCTCCACTCGTCAGAAGTTGGCCTATACTTTGTAGAATTTGGATCAACATATAACAAACTCCACCTTGAGACAAATTCCTCCTTGTAGCATCAACAGCAACCATCTCCCTGAACAAACAAAGCAAATACTTTCGGCGCCAATAGCCACTTGGGCTAATCAGTTAAACCAACTAAGTTCGAGCAAAGCTCAAACTTAGCAACAGGAACAGGTTTAGTCATCATATCAGCAGGATTATCATGAGTGCTGATCTTGCATACCTTTAATTTACCTTGAGCAACAATGTCTCTAACAAAATGGTACTTGACATCAATGTGCTTAGTTCTCTCATGGAACATCTGATCTTTTGTAAGGTATATGGCACTTTGACTGTCACAAAACAAAGTAATACAAGAATCATCTCCACAAAGCTCAGCAAACAAACCTTTCAACCAAACAGATTCTTTGCAAGCTTCAGCAATAGCCATGTATTCAGCTTCAGTAGTAGATTGTGCAACAACAGCCTGCAATGTAGCCTTCCAGCTAACAGCACAACCTCCAACATTAAACACATAACCTGTGAGGGATCTTCTCTTATCCAAATCGGCAGCAAAATCTGAATCCACATAGCCAACGAGTCCTTCACCGGTCCTGCCAAACTTCAAACAAGCATTGGAAGTGCCAAGAAGGTACCTGAAAACCCACTGAACAGCCTTCCAATGTTCTTTACCAGGATTAGCCATGTATCTACTTATCAAACTCATAGCATATGATAAATCTGGACGAGAACAAACCATGGCATACATCAAAGAACCAACAGCACTAGAATATGGCACCTTTGACATGTACTCAAACTCTTCATCAGTAGTAGGACATTGAGAAACTGACAATTTAAAGTGAGGAGCAATAGGAGTACTAACTGAGTTGGCACCATCCATATTAAAACGATGAAGAACTTTCTTAATGTAACTTTGCTGACTAAGAAATAACAAACCAGATTTTCTATCTCGGGTAATCTCCATACCTAAGATCTTCTTAGCAGCACCAAGATCCTTCATCTCAAACTCACTACTTAGGTGTGCCTTCAAAGTAGTGATTTCTTTCATGCCCTTGGCAGCAATTAACATATCATCAACATATAGCAGCAAGTATATAGGTGACCCATCAACAAACTTGATATAAACACAACTATCATATTTAGACCTCTCAAAACCATGTGAGATCATAAATGAATCAAACCTTTTATACCACTGTCTTGGAGATTGCTTTAAGCCATAAAGAGACTTCTTTAATTTGCACACAAAATCCTCTTTACCAGGCACTATGAACCCTTCTAGTTGGTCCATGTATATTTCCTCATCAAGCTCTCCATGCAGAAAAGCAGTCTTGACATCTAACTGCTCAAGCTCAAGATCACGCATAGCCACAATACTAAAGAAAGTACGAATGGAACTATGCTTCACAACTGGAGAGAACACATCATTGTAATCAATACCTGGAATCTGGCTGAACCCTTTTGCTACTAACCTTGCCTTGTACCTTGAAGGCTCTTTGGGAGATAGACCTTCCTTTTTCTTGAAGATCCACTTGCAGCGGACCGCCTTCTTTTGTTTAGGCAAGCGCACAACATCCCATGTGCCATTTTTCTCAAGCAATTGCATCTCTTCTTGCATAGCAGATACCCACTTCTCGCGGTCAACGGATGCAATGGCTTCATTATATGTAGCAGGTTCAGAATCGTTCTCCACCTGTTCAGCACAACTCAAAGCATAATGTACAAGATTACACTCTTCAATTAAACGACGAGGTGGAACTATGTTACGTCTCGGTCTATCAGCAGCAATAGATTCCTGTGGCTGCTGCAAAACAGTAGGTGAGTGCTGAACAACATCATCATCAATATTTTCCTCATGAGTATCATCAACAACAGCATTATTATCAACAGTTTTCTGCAGGTGCTCCACCTGCACACGAACTCCCTCCTCTCCAATAGCAACAGGAGAGGGATCTGATGGCAAGCTGTCATGATACATAACGGATTCATTGAAAACAACGTTCCTACTCAACAAAATCCTTTTTGTTTCAGGGTTCCATAGTTTATATGCCTTAACTCCTGAACCATAACCAAGGAATATGCACTTGACAGCTCTAGGCTCTAACTTTCCATTATCAACATGAGCATAAGCAGTGCAACCAAAAACTCTCAACTGTGAATAATCAGCAGGTGAACCTGACCATACCTCAATAGGAGTTTTCTTCTCAAGTGGAATAGAAGGTGACCTGTTGATGAGGTAACACGCTGTGTTGGCTGCTTCAGCCCAGAAACGCCTATGCATACCTGCATTAGACAACATACAACGAGCCCTCGAGATGATGGTTCTGTTCATGCGTTCTGCCACGCCATTCTGCTGAGGAGTATATGGGATGGTGTGATGCCTGATCATGCCATCGTTACTGCAAAACTCCTCAAACTCATTAGAACAGAATTCCATACCATTGTCAGTACGTAGTACCTTTACCTTCTTCTCAGTCTGTTTTTCAACCATAACTTTCCACTTCTTACAAGCATCAAAAACATCAGATTTATGCTTCAGAAAATAAGGCCACACCTTTCTTGAGTAATCATCAATAATAGTAAGCATATAATTAGCACCACCAATAGAAGTCTTACGGGACGGACCTCATACATCAGCATGCACATAATCTAATATGCCTTTGGTGGTATGAACGGAAGCATTGAATTTAACTCTTTTGTGCTTACCAAAAACGCAGTGCTCACAGAACTTAAACTTACCCAAGTTGCAACCATCAATCAGCTCTCTCTTAACCAATTCTGCCATGCCATGTTCGCTCATATGCCCAAGGCGCATATGCCAAAGATTTGTTTTACCACAATCATCAGAATCATTAGCAGTAACAGCAGCAGCAATACCAGGCAAAGTGCTACCTCTAAGAACATATAACTTAGCAGAATTCATATCACCTATCATGTGAATAAGAGAGCCTTTCGATACCTTTAACAACCTACGCCCACCGGCGTACTTGTATCCATCAACGTCCATGGTACTCAGGGAGATCAAATTTCTGGCCATGCTTGGTATGTGCTTCACCTCACTCAACGTGCGTGTCACGCCATCATGTGTCCTAATCTTAACAGATCCAACACCAACGATATGGCATGGGTTGTCATTCCCCACACGCACAAAATCTCCAGTCTGCACAGACTCATATGAACTGAACCAATCTTTGTTACAGCAAATATGAAATGAACATGCAGTATCAAGTATCCATTCATCATCACGAGAAGCACAAGCAGCAAAAACAGCTAAGCATTCACCATCAGAACTATCAGAAACAACAGCAGCCTTACCAGAACCTTCAGTCCTATCTTTCGGTTGGTAAGTTCCGTTTCTTTTCTCCTTATTCTGCAACTTCCAACAATCATCAATAACATGATTAGATTTCTTACAATACCTGCAGAACTTGTCCTTTCCCTTGGACTTCGAACGACCTCTGCCGTCTTTGCTCTTATCTCGGTTGCCATGGTTGTTAAATCTCTGCTCGGTCCTGCCACGAACCTGCAGAGCTTCAGCCTTGGAAGACGCTCCATCTGCCTGCACCATAGATTTCATCTTTTCCCTCTGTTTGAGGGCATCTTGCACTTCATCAAGGGTTATCTTCTCACGGCTCAACAACATTGTATCACGAAAGTGTGTATAAGAACTAGGCAGCGAGCATAAGAGTAATAGGGCTAGATCCTCATCATCATATTTTACTTCCATAGATTGCAAATCAGAAATAATCTCTCTGAAAAGAGATAAGTGATTCATTACCGATCCACCTTCCTGCAATCTATGCGAGAACAACTTCATCTTCACATGCATCTTACTGGTTAGATCCTTTGACATGCAGATCGATTCCAGTTTTTCCCATAGGACAGCAGCAGATTTCATCTCCAGTACTTCCTGCAAAATATTATTGGACAGATGAAGTTGAATCAAAGACAAAGCCTTACGGTCCTTCCGCTTTTCTTCGGCGGACCAGGTCTTAGCATCCTTTTCACCGAATCCATCCAGCGCTTCATCCAGATCAGAAGTTTGGGCGAGAATCGCCCGCATCTTCACCTGCCACAAGGAGAATCTTGTGGTGTGGTCCAGCTGTGGTAGATCGAACTTCAATGACGACATGTCGCAAACCCTAGATTAGAACCTGGGGCTCTGATACCACTTGTTACAATTGCGACAAGAAGATAACGAAGAACGAAAAACAAAACACAACAAGGGGGACACAGATTTAACGTGGAAAAACCTCTCCAACAAAGAGAGGAAAAAACCACGGGCGCCAGCCAGCGAAACTTCACTATATCGAGGAGTGTTTACAAACGCTGGGGATTTCACAGATGCAACTCATACCAACCGGCGGCTTACAAGGGGTTTATATATCGGTGGAAACCTAGGTCTTCGACGATCCGTACCGTACCGCGGGGGGCTGTCGCCCCCCGCACCCCCCACAGGCGTCCCCTCCCGGCGACGGGCCTCGCTCCACTCGTCAGAAGTTGGCCTATACTTTGTAGAATTTGGATCAACATATAACACCGACATGGAGGATGGAGACGAAGCCGCAGCAACCTCGGTGAAGGATCTAAACAACCCCGCGGCGAAGAACGAGTCGGCGATGGGCAGAGAGGCGGAGACGGTCGAGGCGGCACGACTTGGCGAAGGAGATGGTTGAGTTGCGGTAGGTCGAGATAGACGCGGGCGTAACCTATGCCGCTTGTAAAACCAACCCGAAAAGCTCTCGTCCTGATTCACCTGCCTCTGGGCCCACCCGTATCCGAAGAAAATTCCGCAGAAGCCTCCCGCACCTGACTAGAATCCAGTTGCAGACGCGCAGGAACCGACGCAGAACTAGGCGTGACTGTCGCCTGCCTGAGATACTCACCAAGCATCGGTGGCGGAGTGATCGGACGGCCCGGCAACGGTCCTCTCCAAGGACCCATCCGAGGCGGCGGCCTGGACAAACGCAGGCCAGACGGCGAGGAAGAGGAACATCTTGAACGCACAATCTCCCAATCAGAAGCCCCTGGCGAGACCGATCTTGCTCTTCCAACACCATCCAGGCCCGAAGCCATGTTAACCAGTGACCAGCGCATGGCAAGAGAGCACGGTCCTCCATCCGAACGATTTCTTGGCGCACGTTTCTCCCAAAACCTCGAATCTTGGGTAGGGTAACCAGCTTCGAGCCAGAACGTCTCCAAAATTTCCTTCTGGGATCTGATCTTACGGGGCTCCACTCTGGTCCATGGCTCCTCCGCAATGGTCTCCTCCGCAACCCTCACGGCGACGTGCTCCGCCGCCTCATCATCGGAAAGGGCGGCGAAACGGGTGACCACCGGCAAGCCCACTGGGGCTAGCACCAGGCAGCGATGCCGTACCATTTCCCTCAGGCGGCGACGCCGGACGCCGAGGTAGCTAGTCTAAGAGCAAGGATATGTTCTTTTTAGTTTGGCCGGTGAAGCGCAGAGCTGGCTTCTCGTTCATTTGATATATATAAAATATCAAATCCATTTATTATTCATATGGGGATGGAACCAATAATGGAAAATTGGAATCAAAGCAGCAGGATTTTTATCATTATGCTCGTAACGGGGTTTGAACCAAAGGTAGGTGGCAAAGTTTGAAGTGTCTGCTCCCTATATCGTGCAATATCATCGAAAATACCATTTGTTTTTGTCATTATGATTCATACAATATTCACGTCAAGAAATAAAAAGATTCGTACAACGTTTGGCTTCTGGTATTTTTTCTTCTTTGAGCTTGGTTCACTTACGTGTCCAAAATAGCACACCAAACCACTGTTGTTATACATCAATGCCAATTGTAGCAGTGTTTCCTACTTTTGCTCGCAGACCAATACTACCAAATTGTGAGATACAAATGGGGGAATCAGTAGCATATTACAAATTACAGAGATTCCAAATCAGAAGGTCCAATTGTGAGATACAAAGGGGAACCAGTAGCATACTACAATATCATGGATGCAAAGAAAATTGCCACATATCAATTCATCGGTGAAAACCATCCGCTGAGCGCACTGTAGTAAGTACATAATATATATTACCCTCTCCATCAAAGGATGGTTATTATATAGTGCTTGAAATGGTAAAAATACAAAACCAAACATCCATACTAAGAAACCAATGATCTATCGTGGCAGAGTCGCCGATGCCATGAACTCTTGCTCCAAGCTGTAGCAATTTTGGTTCCTTTGAGAAGGTAAATTAGCTATGTCCACTATGCCACTTCGTATACCCAACAACGGAAGGGCGGCTTGGCTTTGTCCACTTAATAAAGATTGCATATCTTCATTTGTTCCTGCAACCTGAGATGATCTCAACCTTTTTGATCGGACATTCTGTAGTTTCATCTCCACTTGTTTCATAGTAGGCCTCTCTTCGCCTCGTAGTCGCAAGCACGTCTCCGCAAGATGGGCGACCTCATTAATCTCTTCATCTGTTGCTTCCTCTAGGACTTGAGATGCTACTATTTCTGCAAGTGGTTTCTCTCTCATCTCCCAAAGGAAGTAGTTGGACAAGTTTTGCTTTAGCCCGGAATCACTTGTAAAAATAGGCTCTTTTCTGAGAAGCAACTCTACGAGCACTACACCAAAACTATAGACATCACTCTTCTTATTTAACATGCCGGTGTGGTAATACTCTGGATCCAAGTACCCAAATGTGCCTTGTATATTTGTAACAACATGAGTTTGGTCAATAGGAACAAGCCTTGAAGCACCAAAATCTGATACCTTCGCAGTGTAATTTCCATCCAGAAGTATGTTAGTGGACTTCACATCACGATGAAAAATTGATACTGAAGCAGCCGAGTGGAGGTAATAGAGTGCTCCAGCAGTTTCTACGGCAATTCTCAAGCAATCATTCCAGGACAAGACAAAGTTGTTAATAGTACTGCCATGGAGGATTCCATATAACGAACCATTTGGGATGAAATCATATACTAGCAGCGGTACTTCGGTCTCAAGACAACATCCGAAGAGCTTTACAATATTACGCTGGTTTATTTGTGATAGAACAGCAACCTCATTGATAAACTGACTAATCTCAACTTGCTCGATGACTTTAGACTTCTTTATGGCCACTACTCTTTGGTCGGATAATATGCCTTTAAAAACCATCCCATGCCCTCCACGACCAACAATACGTGTGGGATCAAAGTTATCTGTTGCCTTTTGTAACTCTGATAGTGAGAAAATCTTGGTGTTGTCACTTGCGTTCTCATTAGCTGATATCAATTGTTCAAGGAGTAGACCTTGGTTCTGTCGAAAATACTTTCTTCGTAGTTGCTTTTGGATGTCTTTTTTTCACCCACGTACGAAAAATATTACAATCAAGATGAGAAGTAGAAATCCAAAACCGACGCTAATCCCAATGGCGATACCTGTCATTATTATGCTTGTCATTACTGCCTAGGATTTTATGTAGCTCATTACATAGAATCGATTGTACTATAGAACTCACCTAGGACCATATTTTGTTCTTTGGGTGATGTGCACATCATTGTTGCAGTGTTATACACTGTTTTTCTTGGACACTCGGTGCAATAATAACTTCCTTTAGTATTGTGGCAAATCCCATTACATGTGCCTCGTATGTTGCACTCGTTAACGTCTGCAACAATAAGTAACATGAGTGAAAATACATAAGAAATTAAGTTGCCAGATGGCACCCAAACAGCAAGTAATTCAAGAATATGTTTCTTAGCTTTCATGTAGCTATCATTATAAAAAGTGCTCTTGTGTAGATCTGGGCATATAGATAAATTTGAGAACTTTCTTATATATCTATGATTATTTTTTAGGACTTTTACGGTACCACTAATGAAATATGGACCGTCCATTTTTCTTCAATCCAAATACCCAATCGCTAGGGCTGGACTATCGAGCATCTCGACTCGTTAAGGCTCACACTTGTTAAGGCTCGGATCATTAAACTTGTTAAGGATAACGAGCAAAAAGTAAAGCTTGGCTTGGTTTGTTAGATGTTAACGAGCGCTCACGAGCTGCTCGTTAAGAAAATGCATCAGCCTTAAATAGAGGCATACCAATAATTAAAAAGGACAGTTACAACCACATATATACCAATACTTAAAACTGACAGATAATTATCAATAGCCATGCTTGAATGGCATCTTCCGCTTATCTATGTAAATTGGTGTGACTAGTGAGGCCTGGAACAGACGAGTGGGACTCCAACCGGCAGGGCTCGATCGACGCCGCGGTCAGCAGATCCGGATCGAGAAGATGGAGATGGGGTATGCGGTGGGGATATGACGAGACGATGAGACAAACAAGAAATATTCTGGATCGATCAGGAGAAATAAGGTCTTTGGTCGGTTGCCCTCGCTCCAGGATCGACCGGCCTTCCTCAATAAGTCAGTTGTTTGCCTTAGATGAGCTGCTAGATTAGACATGTAGCAATATAAGTGGGCCATACCTTGATTATTACTGAGCTTAACGAGTAGCTCACGAACATCATTAACTCGGTTGTTTTGCTTGTTAAGCATATCGAGCAAAAACTACAACTCATCTCGGATCGTTAAGGCAACAAGTTGATTTCGAACGAGTCGAGAAAACGAGTTCTTATTAAACTCGTCGAGTTTTGAGTTTTATGTCTAGCCCTACCAATCGCCCATCTTCATTTATACTAGTGGCTAAAACGTGACTAGTAGGAATCATACTAGTACGAGTCCCCGGATCAAAATTGGAACCATAAACGTCTACTACAGATCCCGTAAATTCAGTCTAGCCCTCTACAACCCATCGCTCCTGCGACCCCTACGTCGCATGCCCGAATACTCGCTTTTGTTATTCAGTTCGATTTTTCAGTCGAGCACCATGGATCATTAACTACACGACAAACATCTACATAGTAACAAATTGCATTTTATAATCAAGTTATTTACTAGTACATCGCACTACATAAGGAATCATCACGAGGCAAACTGTTCTCCGTGCGAGATCTCCGTTGACCAAGTCGTGCATGGATGTTGTAGGAGCGATGTGGGTGAGGATGGCGGAAGCGGCCAGCTCAACTGCAGACGGTGGATGCGACCAGCTCGTCTGTGGATGGCAGTGGTGGAGGGCGCCTAAGGATGGCGGCGACACCCAATTCAGAGGCAATCGCCGGGAAAGGAGAGCATGGAGATCTTGCTGGGGAGATGAGCACCACACGGCGATGGCGATGAACTCGTTCACGGAATCTCGGCGGTGTCTAACATATTAGTCCTGATTGTGGGGGTTAATGGGCTCATCTGGCCTCATCTTATTCCCAAATATGTCCAAACTACCAACACATCTGGACTCTTAGATCAGTTTATACTAGTCCCCATCTCAAAAGTACCCCTTCCGATCCAAATTAATGGCATTGAGTTTGCCTACATTCAAATGTAGTTATCACTAAAACATGACTACATATATCCGAATCTAGATAAATCCGGAACAATTAATTTAAATTGGAGGAAGTAGTAAAAAATGCCTTAAATTGGCCTATTTTTGTCTTTGAGATTCTTTGAAGTATCACTTTCTAAAAAAGGTGTGCGCACCTGTTTATTATGTCATTTCCCGTAACGAAGAGACAATGTGTATATTAGATTGTGCACAAGAGAGGGTGAGGATGAAGCAGAGTATACCTTGACACCCATCCGTGATATATGGATTCCCATCAAACCCGGAGATACACTTGCAACGGTAACCAACATATTTTCGTAGGGAGCTGACACCCAAACACGTGCTATTGATGCTAGCACATGCATACCCCGTTTTGTTTTGCTGCGCTTCCTGGCATGTTAAATTGGCTGCGACCCACTGCTGAGATGGTGATTCCCCTGAGGCAACATATAGGGAAAGATCTCCAGACATGCTCAATGAGAGTAGTTGTTCAATGTATGAGCTGTATTTGACCTTCAATATCCCATTATTGATATCTATATAGTATACAAGGATGGTGTAGTCTTGTGAATATTGGGGGACATACAGAGTTGAATTTGTACAATTGAGCTGAAACATTGTCCTTGCAAAACAACCGTCTTCTAGGCCGAATGGAAAAGAAACATTGATGTTCCCGCACCATCTAGAACAGTTGGTCTTCCGTTGTAACGGATCATACCCTGATTTCATAAAAGGTCAGTACATCTATCATAATATCACCTCACAAAGATAAAAGGAAATCTTACACAATACAAGATGTCACATGATATACTCTTAAAGAATCTATTAGTGACATCTTGTGTTGTGCAGTTTCCGATTTCAATAAAATACAAACTTTATTGACTAGATATGAAACAACACATTAAAATGTATTAGTTAAAACCATCAAAGTACATCCCAAATTACTAATATGGTCACAGTAATTTTTGAAGTTCTGATATGACACATTAACGCTTAGCTGCACCATGTAGAAAACAACGGCTTTGTTTCTGGTGTTAACATGTCCACAGAATTATAGTCATTGTCTTCCCAACAATCTCTAAAATGCTACTTATGCTTTGTACTTTGAGGAGAGTATTTATGATACAACTTGCTAGGTATGACGCAAGTGAATAGTATGAATAGCCAATGGATAGGCATGTATCAAGAAACCACCAACAAGTCATGTCCAATTCTATACAACGGTGGCCGGCAGGAGCAACACGCAGGACAACAGTAGCGGGGATCACTTGTTGGCCAAGGAGAAGCAAAAATAGGAAAGAAATTGGGAACATGAGTGCCACAAGCACGCAACCCTTATTCAAGATGACTGCAAGTTTGTAAAGATTTGCATTCTGCAAGGAACGCAAAGCCGAGCTTATACTCCTGGAAGTGGAAAGGTACAGTCAAGGTATCCACATGAAATATTTACAGCATGAAGCCCTTCCAAAAAACAAGGACGACTAGATGCACAGTTCAGCGCAGGGGAGCATGACACAACGGGATTACTGGCAGACGAAGGAGCGACAGGATAACTTCATATGTGTTAGTATGAGTTTGGAGTAAAGATTGCTGCAATTTGGGGATCGGAGAAGCAAGGATGCTTTATGATTAGCACCACTGGTGGCATACAAGGGCATGTAAAATACAAGATACCTATGATGGTGCTTAGATTAAGCACCGATGCTTGTTTGTACAAGCCAGATGCCTTACTAAACACTCTTATAAAAGTAAGTATTGATACTACTCCCGTCCTAAAATAAGTGTCTTAATTTTGTCTAGATTCACACATATCTACACAATAAAGGTGTCTTGATACATGCCTATTTAGAACAAGTTGAGACACTTATTTTGAAACGGAGTTGAAGAAGATTTTGTTTATTTTTGTAAGCTCCATGATTAGCACCTTGCACTGCACATTTTATATTCCTCGAAACATATTTTTGTTTCGCCATATTAGTATAGCAACCACCGGATACAACTTTGCGAGCAATGGTGGAGAAATAACACAAGCCACGCCCAAAAGAAAGAAAGAAGAAAGAAATGAAAACAAAGCCGCCATCGGCATATTGACTAAAATAGAAAAAATAAACCACCACGTTCCTAGTACTCAAGCGCCGCCTAGCAACAACTCTATAGAGGGAAGCGGCGACGACAACGCTGTTGCCCGGACTGGTCTTAGGTTTCTCCCTGAAACGCTACGAGAGGTGTGAAAGAGATACATCCAACGCTCTTCAGGAAGGATGGTGAGACCCGTAGGCGTCACAACATTGGTGTCAAGATGACATGGATTTCTCCCGACCCCTCAAAGAAACCACACTCCCGGACGCTTCTGCTCCACCAAGCTTTCCGCCCACCAGCACACACCACCACAGTATTGCAGTCGCCACCATTTTCTCACCGTGGCCCACGATGCAAGGCCGGTAAGACTGAAAAGAGGAAATTTCGGAGAGAGTCGGTAGTACATCAACACGCGGGAGGTAACTACCTCCACCGCTGGAAGGCGATAGCCGACCAGATGCAGCAGCAGGAACAAACCAAGCCCTCCTGGCCCGTCCGAGCCCGAATATGTCCATGAAGACCCACCGCCGCACTGCAGCAAGGGTGCCATCGTCCATGCCAACCCCGACACTAGTTCATACTCCTTCATCCACCAGGGGATCCACCACCACGGCCGATCGCTGCCACCAATAAGCAACACCGTCAGCAGAGCTCATCTGGGCCTGCCGGACCATTGCCGGTTTGCGGAACAGTCACGCAGCAAGCACAACCACCACGAACCAAACGACATGGACAGAGGCAAATGACATCATCCCATGGGTGGCAGAAGGGCGGGGAGTATGGAGGACACGTCACCTCTTTGTCACCCATGAGTCATCCCCTCTAGAGCCTCACATGCATCTACCGGAAGGTAGCCAGACCTAGGCCAGCCTGACCCCGATATGGATCACCAGCTCTGCCAAGGACCGAGGACATGCTCCACGGCGTACGCCACAGTTGCAGACGCACGCGTCGGCCAGGCCCGCCTGGCCTAGGTCTGGCCCATGTGCCCTGCCACCGGGAGCACCCTGCCGCCCACCCCCACCTACCATCAGAGCGCCGAACCACCTCCGAGTGCCGCCACGTCGTACCTGCCATCGTTGGGCCGAGATATCGCCACCACCGTGCATCGTCGCAGGCTGAACCGCCCCACAAGGCCCTCCCGTGCGCGGGGAAGAGACGACCCGTCGCCGCTACTGCCCGGGCTTTGTTCGTAGGTGCTCGCCGGCGGCAGCAGGGGGAGGGGTCGAGAGGGTCTCCTGAATCAACTACATGTGGCCTCTGTCATGGTCTATCAAGGTATGGTAGGATATTTGTCCTATTTTGACACAGTATCGTCGTGGATGCTTTAAAAATCTCATCACAACCAGTTTTTATGTGTTTGATCTAACTTTTTCCCCAAAACGAAGGTGATCCTACCAAATGTTTAGTAAATTGCAGAAAAGCACCACTTTTGAATTTTTTTCTTTATAAAACCACCGCCTTCCAGTTTTAGATTGCAGCGTGTAAGGAAACCACCACTTAGAGCCCATAGAGTGGTAGCTTTGTGGGGAAAAAAATCTGAAAATGGTGGTTTCTTGTACCCATGGCCCAAAGGTGTTGGCTTTGTGTAATTTACTCTTTTTTTATCCCATAGGAATAGCGTTTACAAAATATAAGAATTATTTGAAACAACAAATTTGGGAAATTTGGCTGTGCATACACACTAAGTAAAAAACAACGTTTTATGTGAGAGTAAATACCTTTGTCGCCCGAGCAGCCATCGGTTATGTATGCATTGCCTTGGTAACCATCGTTGCACTGACAATGATAAGAATAATAACCGAGGTAGGATTCTGAATCGACGCCCATACTGCTATGGTTGCTGATACATGCATAATCTGTCATGTTTTGCAAGGTGCTGCCATCGGAGTCGGGTTGACCAACGGCGATACTCCACCAAGTGTAAGCTGTATCTGTGGTTACATCAATTGTATCCCAGATAGAGCTTCGGTTATTTCTGTGCTCTTCAAATTTTGATTTTCCAATCTTGTGGCGAACAAACTTGATCACAAGGCCGGAAGTGGTCTCGGAGCTGCCGAAGATAGAGCAACACCCTGTACCGTTACAGTTCTTCCTAGCCACGCTGCCCGTGATATCTTCGTCAGGACATGTAACACCACACTGACCCACTGTATTGTTCGTGTCAAGCACTTGCACATCGAAGTTACAACCAGTGAAGTTTAGTTGCAAACCATAGTCACTGAAAGATCTCCCAAGGTTCCATGACATGTTGTACACGTCGACCTCAGATCTCAAGGGGATGGAACGAGAAACCGATATAGAAATTCTTGTGTCCGCGCTCCCATCGGTGGTGATATCATTGGTAACCTCTGTGATCCCGTCATACAGGAAGAGCCTGGGAGCCTGCGAGGCACTGTGGTTGTTGCATATGAGCTCAAAGTCTTGCGACCGGAAGCAGCCCACCCCAATACCGAATGGGTAGTCGAAGCTGATGTTGCCGCAGCTCTTCTGACAACCGGCGAGCGTGGCGGTGGAGGGAAGGAAGGTCCCGTTCGCTGGTTGGCTTTTCCGCACGCCGGATGCCCGCACCGCTGCAGTTCGTAGCAACAACAGTGCGAGCAAACAGCGGAGTGCGTTCATCTTCATCACACGGTATTCTAGGGAGAGGAATGGTTGTGCTGATGAGTAGTGGCCAAACTGTATCTAGAGTTCTCCACGTATATATATCCGCCCAAGTGCTGTCATTATGACGGGACTACACTGTCTTGCAGTCATAGATAAAAGGATAAAAGGAGGAGGAAAATAAGAACTAGTGTGGTAGACAACAACGTGGGTACTCCCTCCGTTCACAAATAAGTGTACATCTTACTTTTTAATTAATCATGCTCGTGTTCACAGATGTATACTCCCTCCGTTCACAAATAAGTGTACATCTTACTTTTTAATTAATCATGCTCGTGTTCACAGATGTATACTCCCTCCGTTCACAAATAAGTGTACATCTTACTTTTTAATTAATCATGCTCGTGTTCACAGATGTATACTCCCTCCGTTCACAAATAAGTGTACATCTTACTTTTTAATTAATCATGCTCGTGTTCACAGATGTATACTCCCTCCGTTCACAAATAAGTGTACATCTTACTTTTTAATTAATCATGCTCGTGTTCACAGATGTATACTCCCTCCGTTCACAAATAAGTGTACATCTTACTTTTTAATTAATCATGCTCGTGTTCACAGATGTATACTCCCTCCGTTCACAAATAAGTGTACATCTTACTTTTTATCTAAGTCAGACATAATCAAATTTGACCAACTTTATAGAGATAGAAACATATATTACATTAAATTGATATATTATAAAACTAGATTTAAAAATAAATCTAATGATATCAATTTATTGTCATAAATGTTGGTACGTTGTTCTAAAAAGTTAGTCAAATCGTACTCCCTCCGTCCCAAAATAGATGTCTCAAATTTTTTAAAATTTGAATGAACCTATATACTAAATAGTGTCTAGATTCATTCAAATTTTGAAAAATCTAAGACATCTATTTTAAAACGGAGGGAGTAGTAAAGTTTGATTTAGGACAAGACTAGAAGTATGCTTATTTATAGACAGAGGGAGTACGCAATCTGTCCTGGATAAATTGGCTGACACCACTAACTTAATCAAACTCGGACTATCTAATGGGGCAATTGTTTCTGCTTTGCAAATTTTATCGTGCGTCCTGACCTCCCGTGTGAGAGATCGATTCCCATGCCAATATTCTAAGCCAGAAAGGAAATCTGTTGGGATCTATTTCAGATATTTTAACATCTCAAATAGAAGAGACTATTTTAATAGCATGGGCCAACACGGAACGGATAAAAAGAGTCTTAACAAACCGCGGCATGCATGCATGTTGACGCATATGTGTTCGTTATTTACACGGCACTGTAAATCTGGCCCGAAACCCACTAGTATTTGACGCGAATAAAAGGAGTCTTAATCGGGTTCGTTATTTGACGCGCAGGCTCCAATCTGACCCGAAACCCACCAGTAACCCGGTTTCCGATCAAAGTTTGCCTCAGGGGGATACCGAAGCAAGGGTCCTCGGGATATAGAGTTTGTACCGGAGTTGATTGCTACTATTGAGATAGGTATTAGATGTGAGACTGAAGGATGTGCTATTTTGGAGAAGGCATACAAGAGGGCGACGGACGTGCTATTTTGGACACGTTAGTAAACCAAGCTCAACGAAGAAAAAAGATCAGAAGCCAAATGTTGTACGAATCTTAACAAAAGCCAAATGCTGTACCAATCTTAACAAATGGTGGTTTCGATGATATTACACGATTAAGGGAGCAGACATTTTAAACTTCGCCACCTGTCTTTGGTTCACACCGTGTTATGCGTGCATGATAAAAATCCTGCCGATTTGATTCCAATTCTCAATTATTGGTTCCATCCACATAAGAATAATAAATAAAAATGGTAAGCAACTATCACTGCCAGCTCTGTAAGTTGATGAGATACTTTTTCAGTTTCATGGTGCACAAAGGGCAAAAACATTGATGTTAAGCGTCTATGTTACTTGAACATTACAATGTATTGTGTCACTCATCGACATCGCTGCCTGAGTCTATATCAGAGTCTGCCTTTTTATGCGCTGCTCCATTTGCAACCTTTCCCTTTCCCTTGTTCTTCTCTTCTTCCTCATCATCACTGTACTCGCTCTCGTAATCGTCATACTCCTCTTCTTCCTCCTCCTCTTCCTCCTCAATCCCATCCTCCGCCACTGGACCTTCCTCTTGCACATGGGCTCGAGTTCCTGCACGACTGCGCTTTAGAACCTTCAGCTTAAAGCTGGTCTTGCTATCGCAGCCTATCCATGCGTCACACAAGCAGAAGGACGTCAGGTTGTGATTGCCCTCCGCTGGGGCTTGGAACTTGCCCATTACCAACCTACTGCCTTTCTTCACTCTGTCAACTGCCTCTCTGACTGCAACTCCTATTTCCCTTGGACTCGCACCTAATGCTTCCTGGGTATCTTGTATAGCTTTTGATGCTGCAGTTATGGCGGTAGCCTCGTCCATGAAGCTGACCTTCTGGGATAACCAAACTTCATTCGAAGCAGTGTCCGCTAGAAGCAACCAGAAGTTCTCTTCCCTGTGGAATGGGAAGAAAGGAGCATGGGGAAGTGCAGCAGTTAGGCCGCTGCGACGCTGAAGTGAGACCCAAGCATACATTGTCACAACATCACCCTCTTGTATGCCCTCTTCTCCTTCGGTTTCGCATCTAATATCCACCTCAATAGTAGGAACCATCTCCAATACAAGCTCTACATCCTGAGCTTCTTCTTCGGAAAGGCCAGCTACTTGTGTCAGCAGTGCAGCTCGTTCCACTTGAGACATATCACAGAGTTCTTGGAACGCCCTGATTTTCTGCAGTTAAAAATAGAATAAAATTGATATACTACAAAGGACAAAGTACTTTTCCAAAGGGCAGGAAATCAGTCTGCAGTTCTCCTCTGTTCATTTGCTTTTTATTAAAAAAACTGCAATGTACTGAAGGAAATACCTTGCGAGCAAGCTTTTTGACAGTTGCCTCACTAAAATGTGGCAGCTGCAAGAATGGTGCTATCCCTTCTGAGTTACCTCCACCAGCTTTTCGAGCACTGAGAGGAACAGCCTGAAAATATGTGTTCACGTATTTACATTACCATCAATGGTGATAAACAAGCTTATGAACTGTCGGAGCATGTAGCTACAGAAGCCAAAAGCTAATCAGAGCATGTGAACGTGTGAATTGATTACGACTAACTTTTCAAGGCAATAAATAACAGAACACTTGTCAATAGATAGAAGAATGTCATGGCCATGAACTGAGACACAATAAAGTACACTGCACAGAAAGCGCAAAAGAACATATGCAATGCCACTGAGAACAATGATTACCAGGAAGTGTCCACATTACCAACGAGGCAACGATGGTAACATGCCAGATCATGGTTAAGTTTCAGTTCCTAATATGTCCTTTCACCACGATAACATGCCAGACATATAGTACATTCAAATGAAACTACAGGACACATATCACAGCAAAACAGGGTGTGAAAACTGAAATGTATTTTATAAAGAATATAATATTGCTTAACGCTGGGCCCAGACAACTATTGATTCGCCAAGAGGACACCTGACATCTAGGAAGCATCAATACAGCTGGGTCAGTCGTACCCCTGTAAGATACGGCGGCGACACGGCATACGCACAAGGTGGCTGAAGGAAAAGCACATGGAGAACTTGAAAAATACCTGGATGATACTTTGAGAAAGCTCAACTACGCCAATTGCAGGCCTCAGCCATCCAAAACCATGCGGACTCCTTGGTAGAAGTGCAATCTGCAAGCCAGTAAGAAAACTAAAATATGAGGCATCTATACTTCGCAAAAACAAAAACTGCTAGATAAGAAGTGAACAAAGGGGCACGGCAACAGCATAGATCTGTGTCTTTAAAATCTTCATGTTGAGATGCCAATTTTGTATGCAGTAATGCAACAGAGAACTTTGTCCGTTCATTGATTAAGGCAAGCAATTTCTCCTCACATTAAGATGCTCAAGCAAAATCTGATTAAATGCATAGACCAGAGACAAAATCTGTCGGCAGAATGCACGTGCACAATGCATGATCTACATGCACAAAAAAACTTAAAGGACATGTTTATTTATACCTATCACTATGAAACAAAAATATTCAACCACACTTCTGTGTTAGTTAGTACTCCCTCCGTCCCAAAATATAAGGAGCCAAAGGTTTAGTCAAAAGTCAACGTTTTCTAAGTTTGACCAAGTTTATACACAAAAGTATGAATACTTACAATACTATAGATTCACCATAAAGTATATTTTACTAATTTGTCCATTTAATATTGTAGATATAAATATTTTTTCCTAAATATTTGGTCAAAGTTAGTAAGTTTTGACTTTTGACTAATCCTTAGGCGCCTTAAATTTTAGGACAGAGGGAGTACGTATTTTGTTTGCTGGAATTGGTCAATCACAAATAAATAATCTCAGCTCCAACTTAAGAAGAGCTGTCAATTTATCATTCTATATCACAATCATGTGGTATCATACTGTGCAAAAGTAACCAAGAAACACAAACCAACAATAAACCATTATTGGCACATAACAGTTTCTTAAGTGTATTAGCTATGACTAATTATGACCAAACGGAAGTTACAGAGAACTACACTATGCATAAATCCACAGTACGCCCATGTCATCTAACTATATTGCATTTATGAGGATCAGATTGTTACAATTGATTCATCATGCCATGTAACACTGAATGGCTCACTGGATCAGATAGCCAGCATAAACATCAGCTGGTAAAGTTAACTGTAGAAATGGAAGACCTAAATAAATTGATCGGGAGCGAGCATAATTAAGTAGTACTCCCTCCGTTCCCTAGCACAAGGCGTAATTTTTCTAGCACTATAATCAAGGAGAGGCATGCACGAAGATTTGTTTCCAAATCTGCCCCTATTTAATTGCTACCATTTCTCTCATTAAATCATGTCATACCGCACCAGACTCCTAGATTCTCTCCCACAGCCAAACGCCATCGCCCTCATTGCGTGGTTGGCCTTAAATCTAGCGCTAGCTAATAACTGCTCCACGATTTAGGAGGGGTAAATTTGGCAGTTTTCCTCTACTAAACACCCTGCGCCTTGTTCTATGGAGAAAAAACGAAAAAAATATTACGCCTTGTTCTAAGGAACGGAGGGAGTATTAAACACAGCAAGATAACATGGTATGAACACAACACAGTCGATATGTGCTTGTGTTTGATATAAATTTTAACAGACTCATTCATACAATGGGGAGACGAAACAGTGTATGAAGACAGGCATGTACAATTTCACAATTAGAAGGGCAGAAATTTAGAGAGAAAGAAATCCAATCAAGTACCTTAACTAGTTCTTCCAGAAGCCGAGGTGCAAGTTCAAGCATGTGCCTGTAATCTTTTACTAGTGCTGGTGACAAAGCGAACGACTCTCGAGTAAGATGAGCCTGAATCAAGAGCTCCATCTGGAAAAAAGTCTTCAGCTTGAAAATTTTGTCACATCACAAATATCAGTTAGTGCCATAACATGCAGCAACAAAGACTAACCTTTACAAGTGATGGATGCTGCTTCCAAAACTTGGCTTGTTCTGTTCTAATATTCTTTAAATCTAGATTTAACTCGCTTCTAACTGCTACGAATAATTTCTGCAGGGGCTCATCATCACTGCGGCGCACTGGCATCTCCATGTACTCTGCTGCCTTGATGAAGACATCCATAACTTTGCTGGAACATGCAACCAATAGTTCCATTTATCAGATATATGGCGAATGAATGAATGATTTTAACACAGAATGAATTATCCAAAACAAAAGACGACTGTAAACCGAAGAGGAGGTTCGCAGACATTCCAGTTATACAAGTTGCTTAAAGAAAAGATCTTTAATAATATTACCTCCGTTCCAAAATGTAAGCCTGAACGGCTAAAAAGGCTTACATTTTGGAACAGAGGTGGTACTAGTTTTCGGTCAGCAGCAACAGAATTTACTTTATAAACCGTTACTAGGTTTCATAATCATGTCAGCACAGTTTACACGACTGGGGCTGTTGTGCATAGTGTTATGTTTAAGTCCTCAAATTAACAACCAAAATTATTAATATAGTTTGTGCAACCATATTACTATTATGCCCAACAGCGTCAGAAAAGAAAAAATAGCATATCTAAATTCTAAAACTACCATGTTTACATTGCTTCAATGCTCACAGAGCAGTTCGGATAATACGGAACCAGTAAGACCACTGAGTAGACATAATGTATCATGAAGCCAATCAGTACATAAAGATCGGAAAGATAGAAAATCCAAATGCTCAAATATAAAAATGAGATGTTTGTATGTTCATACCTTGGAGCTAGAGATGGCTTCATAAAGTAATAATAAGTGGACAGAGTTTGATGCATGACATAATTTCCAGTATACTTTGATGACCTTGATAAATAAATAACTGCTATCATCAAGGGGAAGAGTATGCAAAGCCCCACTATCCCTAGAAGCATTATTCCGCCAGATGCACCATCCATATTCAGTAAGAACTTGGGCAAAGCAATGCCCATTTGGAAGCCCTAATGCGTATATACCAGAACATTCATGTTAGCTTTAGACATGAATGAAAAAAAAAAGTTGGGTTTTTTCACTTAGCATCAGGAATAACCAGTGTTCATTACCTGGCGCCCATCTGGGTGACCATACTTCTCATAATTTTCACGAGATGTTGGATCAGTCAATGCCTGATACGCCTTAGATATAGATTCAACAAAGTATGTATGGGCCTCTGCAAAGAGACAGGCAAAATAAAAACACAAAAATAAGCTACCAAATGAAGAATATAATCAACAGCATTAGTGTTACAAAATAGAGCGGAACACATTTTACCAGGATCAGGATTTTTATCAGGATGGTATAGAATAGAAAGCCTCCTGTACGATTTCTTGATATCAGACTCTGATGCCCCAGGTTCCAGTCCAAGAATGCTGTATGGCTCAAATACTTGGACCTAGGAGATCCAAAGTCATACACAAACAATTATAGGGATAATGCCTTGGTGAAATATCTGGAAAAATAATGCATTGGCAGTATCCTAGATTAACTAGCGTAGTTCTGATTGACATAAAGTGATAAAGCTGCATTGCATCGCTTGACTACGCAAAAAGCTGAACCGGAAATAAACCTACACCAGGACACACATCAAGCTAAACTAGTCCCAAAATCTGCAATAGCAAGCTTAACAATAATGTTTTTGCATATGAATGTTTTGACAGGTTTAAAGAGAGCCACACACAAATGAGGATTCAGATGATTAAAGGATAACTAAATCAGAACGAATGTACGCTAGTCTTTCTAGTATATCCCAAGAAACCGGTTCTTCATGCTTGCTAGCAATCAAAATTTTGGTCGCTTGCTTCTTGGTGTACCACTGATGTGACAAAACATGAACTTTGTGCTGGCAGCTCTGATAGGGTAAAGCTGGGGAGTGGTCTTATGTAGTTTCGGGCAAGCTATTTGTTTCAGTATAGTCATGCACCAATCAGAACTATTATGGCGGAGAAGATCAGGGAAGAAGCTGAGTTAACTACTGTAACAGAAGAAATACAGGCAAGGAATACCAGTAAGAAGGTTCTGTACCTCACGGCTGCTGAGTTTGATGTAGTAAACCAGGAATATGACAACGATCCAGAGAAGCAAAATAGTCAGGTTGCTCCACGTGGAGAAGTTGGATATCTGCAGGACAACAACAACAACAACAACACAGCCATAAAGCAGTTTAGCACTGAAAATTCTACTGCTAGCCTGGGTAAAATAAAAAAGAATAGCCGTGTCACGCCCACCTTCTTATAGATCGACTTGCGGTACTTGCCGGAGCGGTGGCACCCGGAGCAGCGGCAGTGGATGGGCTTGGCCTTCTTCGTCGCGGCGTGGCAGAGCCGCATGATCGTGTACGGCACCAGCGGCAGCGCGATCATGGTCAGGATAAATATCAGGAACAGGGAGCTGTTCTCCTCCGCCGCGGCCATGGCTGATTCTGCTGCTGTCCTCCCTTCCTCGCCTCACGACTGCGACAGCACCAAGCAAAAAAGACACCGAGTCAGGATGTGTTATGACACCGCAGGGTCGGTGTGGTGGCCGGCGGCGACGGCTCACCTTTGCCGGGGCGAGCGGGGAGTGGTCTGCCGGATCTGGGGACTGGAAGGAGGTAGGGGATAGGCGGATCTGGGGGGCGCGGCCGCGAGGCGAGATCGGGCAAGAAGGCTGTCCAGATAGGTTTTTGGGGGGCCAGGACACGGACGGGGGACGTCAGTGAGAGATAGAAAAAGGACGTAGGTCGTTTTGACTTGTGAGAGGATACGGCCTGGAGCGTGGAGTCAGGTCTGGATTCGGTCCGGTTAAGGCCCCGCTCGTTTAATCCCCGATTCGGTCCGGTCTGGATTCGGCACGATCTTGGTTTTCCAGCCCAGCTTAATCATCTCCTTTTTTTCCGTCGCGTATGGCATCTCCAATCGCGCTAAGCGTTGGATCGGCCGTATGGGGACACGTCTTTGGTGGATATCGCCTCGCCGTGTCACGTTTTTGTTTCTAGGATAGGATATATACTGGGAGGTGTATACCAAATACTCCCTCCGTTTTAAAATATAAGATGTTTTAGGTTTGTAAAGAAGATGAATCTAGACTTGTTTTAGTATGTAGGTTCATTTAACTTTGGGATGAATCTACACACTAAAAGAAGTCTAGATTTATTTTCTTTACAAACCTAAAACATCTTATATTTTGAAACGGAGGGAGTATATAAAAAGATTGCGGTGATAGATACAATATCGTAAAGTGGCCGGTTTATACTGTTAACATAGGGATGACAGCTTCCCTATCACCTAAACATACTCTCTGTTCATCAACAACATTCGCAACGGCTCCGGAAAGCCAAAAACATTAGAGCTAAACAGCCTACCTAAACGTCACTACTCGAAGTCCGCCCGGATTCTCGTCTTGATGGTTTCTACCGCGGGGCTCATAGCGTTGATGGTGGGGACTAACCTCAAAGGTGGGCCGATCTTTACGGATCTCGTGATCAAATCGATGGGAAAAGCGAGGAAAAGGGAGAAGATAGCGGAAACAAAATACACACATATTCTTCATCTTCTTGCAAGCAACGGGAGAAATTGAATGACTAGCATGACAACGCATGTCCGAAGCAATTGGAGGATACACACAAGATGCATAGCATGACATGTTTATGCAATGATATCGCAATCAACCAATTTCACATGATTAATATTATGCAAAGACAAATCATCACATGGGAATATGATCGAAACATATGTAATGTCACCAGTATCATCCATAGCATGCATATCCTCACAATTCATCATGTCCACTAGTGGGATCATGGCATCATCAACACCCTTATTGTTACCTTGTGCATACCTCTCATATGAAGTGGGTGTTGTGGAAGTAGTGGCCTCCTTGTGGACGACTTCAACTTCTTAATGTATCCATGGCGTAGCATCATCTTCATCCACCATATACATCTTCTCTATTCGAGGCATCATTTCTTCATGGCTTGGTTGTCTTTATCCATGAAACCTAGCACAACACAAGAGAACACACTAGAGGTAGAGGGTACGTTGTTAAAAATCGAGATGGTCTCACTTGACCTATCAACTACCACTCTCAACTCACTAGGAGTATCACTCATGCCCTCAACGTGGAAGCACTCAATCTCACATAAGGTGGAGTAACTCATCTCACTCTTGTTCTCAATCAAGTGGGCTAAGTGGCTCTCATACTCACATGGGATTGGTACCACATTATTACTCAAGCATATAGGGATATGCTCGGTTTCCTCAACTCCATGCGCCTCCTTTGGTGAAGGGAAAATCCCATGCTCACCATTCTTGACCTTGTCGCCTTCAAAGTTGGATGTCATAAGATGGGCATCATCGCTCGCCTCCATGGTCGAAGGGAAAATCTCACGCTCGACTATTTGGGGGCCATCTCGTAGTAGTGGTGGAGGTAGGCTCATGCTATCCAACTTGGCGAAATAGAGGTCTACATTTTCCTCGTTTGAGAGGTCGTGGAAGTCAAGCGTAGGTGTTGACGCTTGATGGCGTGGAGGAAGTCTTGCTCTTGGTGCCATTATGGTGGTGGCACGAGTAGTTGAAGGTGCCCTATGATGGTGTCGACGGAGGTAATTGGCGTGCCTTGCCGATGGTTGATGTTGGTGAAGCACTTGGTCATCCACATGACGCTCACGACGGTGATCATTTGCCTTGGCACTCTTCTTGTGTTTGTGGTGCCTTCTTGAGCTTGTTTGAGCATTATGGTTGGTGTTCATCATGAATTCTTTGTCTTGGTGGCAAAGATGCCTTTGCCGATGTCTTGTATCCTCTTTATGGTGGCGATGCTCATGAGAGGATGTTTTTCGATGAAGAATCTTGTTTCTTGGTGCCTCTTGATGTATATGATGTTTGGACGTCACTCTTCTTTGGATAGGAGGTGCTTGGCGCTTTGGAGGTGATGGAGCTTGGCGCCTTGGAGATGGTGGAGCTTGACGCCATCTAGGTGGTGGCACTTGATGCCTTGTCGATGGTGGCGCTTGATGCCTTGGAGGTGGATCATCGAAGTAGGTGGTGTCCTTTGATGTGGCACATGTGGCCTTGAAGGTCATGGATTCTTGATGATGCGCCTCCTCTTGATTGGCGTGGTAGTCTTCCATCTCGAAGCGGTGGAGGAATTCTTCATGGCTCATGGAGGATCCATCAAAGTCGATGAAGTTCTCCGTGTCCTCCATGCTCGGCGAGGCGTCGTCGATGTCATACTCGAAGTCGTCCATACTTGGGGAGTAATTGTTGGTGTAGTACTCCATATCACCCAAGCATGTGGAGCCATTGTCGGTATAGTGCTCCATAGTCTCCATGCATGAGGAGGCATTGTCGATGTCATGCTCCATGTCTTCCATGCATGTGGAGTCGCGTCGGTGTAGTGCTCCGTCATGTCCTCTATACTTGTGGAGTCGTAGTCATGGTGGCTCATCATGGATTCTTCATAGATATCATCCTCGGTTTCGGAGTCCCTAGACATGATTCACAAGACAAAGTGTTGTATATGGAAGTGGTAGAGGGTGTTGGGGATGCCACGTCAAACCTTACTTTACCTTGGAAGATAGTATTGTGCAAGTGGCCACACTTGAGAGCAATAAACCAAGAAAAGTGAAGTTCACGCGGAACACCAAAACCAACTACTAACCAAAAAACACACGCACACACACACAAGGCTTATGGTGGATAGGTATGGAAAGTGGCATGTCAAGAACCAATCCGAAATCAAGATGTTGTATTGGAAAGTAAAGAACCACAATGATCACAAAGCAAACAAGTCAATCCACAAGATAGGAAATATGTATAAGGAAACACACACGGTGGGATAAATGGAACTTGTGCGACGGAGAAAATGAGCTAAGAACCAAATGATTACCTAGCGAAGACTATAAGCTTGTGTCACACAAGTACAAGGAGAGACGCTAGTTCGATTGCACAAAATTGGTGGGCTACAAGATATGCACAATAAGTACCACCTATATGATGTTCATCGAGCTTGCGCTTCCTATTCTATGAGGCACATGTATATCTCTTTCTTTTCTTTTTGTTTTTATTTTTCTATATATTTTTTCCCTTTTTCTTTTTTTATTTTTTTTCACTTGCCTCTTCCTTGTGCCAACAACTATACAAGATAACTATATGAGATAGCGCTCACAATGTTTGCTCGGAATTTTACAAGGTATCAAATGTGCATAGACCAAGCAATCATAAGAGGAACTAGTCTCAATAGGTGTTTTTTGCCCACTATCTACAATCATAAGAGGAACTAGTTGTTGGAGATATGCCCAAGAGGCAATAATAAAGTGGTTATTATCATATCTTCATACTTATGATAAATGTTTACATACCATGCTATAATTGTATTAACTGGAAACATTAATACTTGTGTGATTTGTAAACATAAAAGAGTCCCTAGTAAAGCCTCTTATTAAACTAGCTTGTTGGTTAATATATGATCATGGTTTCCTGATCATGAACATAGAGATGTTATTAACAACAGGGTCATATCATTAGGAGAATGATGTGATGGACATACTCCTATAGTTAAGCGTAGCATAAAAATCAAGTCATTTAATATAGTTAATTTGCTATAAGCTTTCTGATACATAGTAACCTAATTCCTTCGACCATGAGATCATGTTAATCACCATCACCGGAAGGATGCTTTGATGACATCAAACACCACACCGTAATTGGGTGGCTATAAAGGTGGCATTGAGTGTTTGGAAAGTATGGGTTGAGGCACATGGATCAAGAGTGGGATTTGTCCATCCATATGATGGATAGATATACTCTGGGCCCTCTCGGTGGAATGTCATCCAATTAGCTTGCAAGCATGTGACTGGCTCACAAGGGATCACATATCACGGGAACGAGAAAATAGTACTTATCGGTAACGAGGTTGAACTAGGTATGCAGAGATACCGACGATCAAAACCTCGGATAAGTAAACTATCGTGAGACAAAGGGAAATTGGTATCGTATGTAAGTGGTTCATTCGATCGCAAAGTAATCGTAGAAATATGTGGGAGCCATATGAATTTCCAGATTCCTCTATTGGTTATTGATCGGAGAAGTGTCTCGATCATGTCCGCATAATTCACGAACCGTAGGGAGACACACTTAAGGATTCGATGTTGTTGAGTAGTTATGGAATGATGAGTAAGAGACCAAATGTTGTTTGGAGTCTCGGATGGGATCCGGGATATCACGAGGAGATTCGGAATGGTCCGGAGAATAAGATTCATATAAGGAAAGTCCTGTTTCGGGGTTGGAGAATGGTTCCGGTGTTTTCATCGGGAATGTTCTAGAAGGTTCCGGAATGTCCGGCACTCCGAAGGGGAAGGGTACATGAATGTGTTATATCAAGTTGGTATGATTGCATCATGTACTAGGTGTCATCGCTGAACAAAATAAAGGGTTTAATCAAATCCTAGTTTGAAAAAGTCAAACGCCAATTTGAAAAGTCAAACGGCTATTTTGGGAAGTGGAGGGGAAGTGGGAAACCGAGTTGGGGAGGAGTCCCTCCTCCACCGCCGGCCCACTTGGGATCCGAGTTGGGGAGGGATTCCCCTCCCCTTGGCCGGCGCCTCCCTCCTATAAAAGGAGGGGCAGGGCTCCCCTCCTAGCACACAAGATTGCCCCCTCTAAACCTAACCCTAGCCGTCGCCGCCCACCATAGCCGCCGCCTAGGGTTTCTCCCCTAGCCGCCGGCCCGAGCACCCCCTCCTTGCTGTGTCTAAACCCTAGAACACTGAGGTCTCTCTCATAGTCCACCATACTCGCTCCGGCTTAAGGCGAAGCCCTGCGAGATCTCCCCTCTACTTCCGGTACCACGCCGTCGTGCTGCCGGAATCGCGAGGAGAGTGCTACAACCTCCGCTGCCTGCTGGAACAAGGGAGAGGAAGGTCTTCATCGAGTACCGAACGTGTGACCGACTGCGGAAGCGCTGCCGGAACGCAGCGCCGGAAGGATCGTCTACGCGATCTTGAGATCGGCAAGTGTACGACTACATCACCCACGAGAATTTGCTCTCGTTAACCGCTTTGGAATCTTCGAGGGTGAGTTCCTCTATCGACTCGTTGCTACAATCTAGTAGATAGATCTTGGCTTGTTTGTGTGCATGCGGTAGAAATTTTTTGTTTTCCGTGCTACGAACCCCTACAGTGGTATCAGAGCCGTGTCTATATGTAGATCTGTTGCACGAGTAGAACACAATGGTCATTGTGGGCGTTGATGCTTTTGTTGTCGATTGCTTCTTGTGTACTTTGCATCTTGCGGGATGGTGGGATGAAGCGGCCCGGGCTAACCTTACATGACATCGTTCATGAGACTTGCTCCACGCTTGACATGCAACTTGTATTGCATAAGTGGCTTTGCGGGTGCCTGTTTCTCCCAACATAGTTAAGATTCAATTTACAACGGGTGATTGACAATACTAGTATCAATGTTGTGGTTCTTGTTCGTAAGTTAGAACGACACTTATTAAAAGCCCCAAACCACGTAAAATATGCAAAGAAAATTAGAGGCGTCTAACTTTGTTTTGCAGGGGTGTGCTGTGATGTGATATGGCCATGATTGTGATTATATTTGATGTATGCAATGTTCCTTATTGTAAGTTGGCAACCGGAAGGAGCCATATGGTTGTCTTTAAATTCTGTTTAGACCCGCGTGTCTATTCAAAGTAGTTGTAATAGTTGAAGCTGGTGGACGACAACCATGGAGCGGCATCATTGACCTTGATGCAATGCCGGTGATGATGGAGATCATGTTCGTGCTTGAAGATGGAGATCGGAAGCACAAAGAAGAAAGGCCATATCATATCACATATTATGAATTGCATGTGATGTTAATCTTTTTATGCATCTTGTATTGCTTAGTTCACGACGGTAGCATTATAAGATGATCCCTCAAGCACACAATTTCAAGTTTTTAAAGTGTTCATCCTTAGTAAGCACCGTTGCTAAAGCTCGTTGTTTCGAAGCACCACGTGATGATCGGGTGTGTTAGATTCTGCAAGTGTATACAACGTGAGCAAGCCAGATTTGCTCATGCGGAAGCTAAGGTTTGATCTTGACGAGCCTAGCATGTACAAACATGGTCTCGGAACACGGATCACCGAAAGGTAAAGCATGAGTCATATAGTAGATATGATGAACATGATGATTGTTCGCCATTGAAGCTACATCAACTCTCGTGATGATCGGTTTTGATGTGGTGGATTTGGTTCATGTGATCACTAAAACAATGTGAGGGATATAGTTTTGAGTGGGAGTTTAACGACAATATGATTAAAAGTTGAACACTATTTATCATAAATTAAATCAAAGTGAATTTGCATAATTGTTGTAGTCATTGGCATCCGTTTACCACCTTACACCTAGTTTTAATTGAGATGATAGAACTATAGAATTCTGGTTAGTTACTTTACGAACTGGTATCGTATTGTTTTGAAGTGTTAATCTAAAGTTTAAAAGTCATATTGCAAACTTTCAGTAAGTTCTGGTTACTCCATGAAGTTTAATAATTGGTATTAAAACAAGAGTGACAATTCCAAGAGTTAGTGTATGAGTATCATGTTTGTCTCCATGATTCTTGATATTTAAAGCATTGTCTTAATATCAAGGTTATCTAGGATCTGAAAGAGTTATTTCAGAAACCATGATGTATGGAAGATATTGTGATATCTGAAACGAAGTTTTGGTTGCAACATGATAGAGTATAATATGGCAAAAGTCATATTCTCATATTTGATGAGAATTTGCAAAGGGTTGGAGACACTAGTTGTCCTAATCCACCAAAAGGTTTTGGAGAGCAACATTATACTCGCGATTCATCTTTATAAGCTAAAAGTAGCTTGATCATGAACTATTCCATGATAAGGGTGAATATTTGATGTAGGTAAAATATTTACCACACCAAGAGATTACTAAAGAATGGAATTTGAAAGCACACCAAACATTTGATGATGGTGATCTACTTCAAAGTGCAAGTCAAAAGACATTGGTATTTAATTATACACGCTTTGGACTATGTGTCATGTGTATAGCTCCACTGTTGATGTTGATAGATTCTTTCAAACAGTAAAGGAAATACTGAAAGAGAATCTCATAAATATATGGCAGAAAAGAAAAGACTAGAATTGTTCAGTTTAAGTATATAGATGATATACATGTTATGGCTATATTCTTTGCTTATTAAACAATGTGGTTCTTAAGTATTTGATACTGAATTTGTTGGTGTGAATCGTCATACAAAACAACACAATTCATGAACTACAATGGCCTAAGTAACTAGCAAAAGAATATGTGATGATGTTCATCGAGAACAAATAAAGGGTTATTGTGATGCTTGTTAAACATCAAAGCTTGCCTTCAAGATTTGTTTTATCAGGTATTATGAGAACAAAAGGGTTGTTCAAATAATTGTCGTAATCCATAAAAGATGGATGATTCACAAATCTCGTTGGAGAAATCACATCCATAAAACTAGTGCTAAAAATGTCGAAAGACAAATTGATTGAAAGATCACTTAAGAAGTGACATCGCCGTTTAAATTATATTGGAAAGAAAACATGAAGAAACTCCATGTGGATGGAATTTTGGAGTCTTTTGATTTTTGATCACATGACGCTTGTGAAACTTTCCTAGAGATAATTAAAACTTCATTAATAGGCCAAAAGGGAACGAATGACTAGCTTATTGGAACTTGTACATATTGTTGTACGAAATCCATTATGTGTAGTCAAGAGCGATGGATTTCAACTTCATATGCTTTCTCCAAAAATTTGAGTGAATATATGAATATTTACTTAATAAGGATGAAGTATGAAACATTTGAAAAGTTCAAAGACTTTCAAGATGAAGTGCAAAATCATTATAACAAGAATATAATTAGTTTATGATAAGATCATAAAGGAAGATATTTGAGTTACAAGTTTAGCATAATACCTAAGATTTAAGGAATCGTTCCGTAAATTTGCATATCCCGAAACACCACAAGAGTATGGAGCGTTCGAGATATGTAATTAAACCTTGTTTGACATGGTAAGATCGAAGGTGTAATTCATAAAACTGCCATTATATTTTAAAGATTAAAAGCTTTAGAGACTACCGTTTTTCCACTGAAAAGAGCTCCATCATAATCCGTTGAAATGACACCATATAAAGTTATGGTTTGGGATAATACCCAAGTTGTCCTTTCTTAAACATTGGTATGCTATGCATAAGAAAGATGTTTGCAACCAAAGTCGGATGAACCTGTCTTTGTATGTTATTTCGAATAACTATTAAGTAATCCTCCATAACATCGGAGACAAAAGTGTTTGTCACTTAGAACGTCAAGTTTCTTTGAGAAGGAATTTTTCGTGAAAAAGTAAAATGGGAGGACAATAGAACTTTGATAAGGTTAAAAGAACCTTAGCTATATGTGCCGAGTTGCGCAGCGCCGAAAAGTGTTCCGGAGGCCGCAACAATGCTCATGGCTCACGTGCCTCAAAGGTTGTGGTCACGGAGATCTAAGTTCCTATTGAAACAAGTAGGTCGGGTAAACAATCAAATACCAAGATTTGAGGGATGAATCATTATAATGAACCGACTACATGCAAAGAAGCGATGATGGGCCCTGACTCCGTCAAATGGCTTGAAGCCATAAAATCCGTGATAGTTCTATACACGAGAAATCAAGTTTTGAACTTGAAGGACCCTCGAGAAAGGTGTAAAACCTTACATTTGTGTTTGGATCTATAAAGAAATAGACATGAATGTTTCGCATCTATGAAATGGTCGACATGTTGGGAAAGAGTTCACAACAATGTTCAAGGGTTGACTATGACAAGATTTGATCTTTCATAGCGATATTTAGTCTAGACGGATTAATGTAGCAACCACGACATATAATTTTGTTATGTGTTGGATAAACAAAAAAAATTCTTCTAATAGAAGGGTTACCTAGGACGTGTGCATGACACGGTCCAAAGGATTTTGTTAATTCAAAGGATGCTAAATGCATATGCAAACCTCAATGGTTGAAGTAAGCATTACAGAGTTGGAATCTTCACTATGATGAAACTGTTAAAGGAGTTTAAATTCGTCGGAGATAATGAAGATGCTTGCATTTGCAAGAAATTAAGTGGGAGCGCTAAGACATGTTTCTAATACATTATGTGGAAGACATATTATTGATTGGAAATGATGTATCTTTTATTAACACAAGATAAGAATTTCATCTCGATGAAAGGCTTAGGCAAATCCCAAATATTTGGCATCAATAGACGATAATATGGTTGTGCCGAAAGTACATAGATGATGTATTGAATGAGTTCAATATAGAAACTACAAGAAAGGTTCTTGTCGCACAAAAAGGACTGAATGAGTTCAATATTGATGATATATTCAAGTGTATTGACACTTGGTAAGTGAAACAAAGATTCAAGTATAGATTGATACTTGATGTATGAAATCACAAAGAGTATTTATATCAATCATGCTGTGATATGTTGATGTTGGTGAAGCACTTGGTCATCCACATGACGCTCACGACGGTGATCATTTGCCTTGGCACTCTTCTTGTGTTTGTGGTGCCTTCTTGAGCTTGTTTGAGCATTATGGTTGGTTTTCATCATGAATTCTTCGTCTTGGTGGCAAAGATGCCTTTGACGATGTCTTGTATCCTCTTTATGGTGGCGATGCTCATGAGAGGATGTTTTTCGATGAAGATTCTTGTTTCTTGGTGCCTCTTGATGTATATGATGTTTGGACGTCACTCTTCTTTGGATAGGAGGTGCTTGGCGCTTTGGAGGTGATGGAGCTTGGCGCCTTGGAGATGGTAGAGCTTGACGCCATCTAGGTGGTGGCACTTGATGCCTTGTCGATGGTGGCGCTTGATGCCTTGGAGGTGGATCATCGAAGTAGGTGGTGCCCTTTGATGTGGCACATGTGGCCTTGAAGGTCATGGATTCTTGATGATGCGCCTCCTCTTGATTGGCGTGGTAGTCTTCCATATCGAAGCGGTGGAGGAATTCTTCATGGCTCATGGAGGATCCATCAAAGTCAATGAAGTTCTCCGTGTCCTCCATACTCGGCAAGGCGTCGTCGATGTCGCACTCGAAGTCGTCCATACTTGGGGAGTAATTGTTGGTGTAGTACTCCATATCACCCAAGCATGTGGAGCCATTGTTGGTATAGTGCTCCATAGTCTCCATGCATGAGGAGGCATTGTCGATGTCATGCTCCATGTCTTCCATGCATGTGGAGTCGCGTCGGTGTAGTGCTCCGTCATGTCCTCTATACTTGTGGAGTCGTAGTCATGGTGGCTCATCATGGATTCTTCATAGATATCATCCTCGGTTTCGGAGTCCCTAGACATGATTCACAAGACAAAGTGTTGTATATGGAAGTGGTAGAGGGTGTTGGGGATGCCACGTCAAACCTTACTTTACCTTGGAAGATAGTATTGTGCAAGTGGCCACACTTGAGAGCAATAAACCAAGAAAAGTGAAGTTCATGTGGAACACCAAAACCAACTACTAACCAAAACACACACACACACACAAGGCCTATGGTGGATAGGTATGGAAAGTGGCATGTCAAGAACCAATCCGAAATCAAGATGTTGTATTGGAAAGTAAAGAACCACAATGATCACAAAGCAAACAAGTCAATCCATAAGATAGGAAATATGTATAAGGAAACACACACGGTGGGACAAATGGGACTTGTGCGACGGAGAAAATGAGCTAAGAACCAAATGATTACCTAGCGAAGACTATAAGCTTGTGTCACACAAGTACAAGGAGAGACGCTAGTTCGATTGCACAAAATTGGTGGGCTACAAGATATGCACAATAAGTACCACCTATATGATGTTCATCGAGCTTGCGCTTCCTATTCTATGAGGCACATGTATATCTCTTTCTTTTCTTTTTGTTTTTATTTTTCTATATATTTTTTCCCTTTTTCTTTTTTTTTCTTTTTTTTCACTTGCCTCTTCCTTGTGCCAACAACTATACAAGATAAATATATGAGATAGCGCTCACAATGTTTGCTCGGAATTTTACAAGGTATCAAATGTGCATAGACCAAGCAATCATAAGAGGAACTAGTCTCAATAGGTGTTTTTTGCCCACTATCTACAATCATAAGAGGAACTAGTTGTTGTAGATATGCCCAAGAGGCAATAATAAAGTGGTTATTATCATATCTTCATACTTATGATAAATGTTTACATACCATGCTATAATTGTATTAACTGGAAACATTAATACTTGTGTGATTTGTAAACATAAAAGAGTCCCTAGTAAAGCCTCTTGTTAAACTAGCTTGTTGGTTAATATATGATCATGGTTTCCTGATCATGAACATAGAGATGTTATTAACAACAGGGTCATATCATTAGGAGAATGATGTGATGGACATACTCCTATAGTTAAGCGTAGCATAAAAATCAAGTCATTTAATATAGTTCATTTGCTATAAGCTTTCTGATACATGGTAACCTAATTCCTTCGACCATGAGATCATGTTAATCACCATCACCGGAAGGATGCTTTGATGACATCAAACACCACACCGTAACTGGGTGGCTATAAAGGTGGCATTGAGTGTTTGGAAAGTATGGGTTGAGGCACATGGATCAAGAGTGGGATTTGTCCATCCATATGACGGATAGATATACTCTGGTACCTCTCGGTGGAATGTCATCCAATTAGCTTGTAAGCATGTGACTGCCTCACAAGGGATCACATATCACGGGAACGAGAAAATAGTACTTACCGGTAACGAGGTTGAACTAGGTATGCAGAGATACCGACGATCAAAACCTCGGATAAGTAAACTATCGTGAGACAAAGGGAAATTGGTATCCTCGCAAAGTAATCGTAGAAATATGTGGGAGCCATATGAATTTCCAGATTCCTCTATTGGTTATTGATCGGAGAAGTGTCTCGATCATGTCCGCATAATTCACGAACCGTAGGGAGACACACTTAAGGATTCGATGTTGTTGAGTAGTTATGGAATGATGAGTAAGAGACCAAATGTTGTTCGGAGTCTCGGATGGGATCCGGGATATCACGAGGAGATCCGGAATGGTCCGGAGAATAAGATTCATATAAGGAAAGTCCTGTTTCGGGGTTGGAGAATGGTTCCGGTGTTTTCATCGGGAATGTTCTAGAAGGTTCCGGAATGTCCGGCACTCCGAAGGGGAAGGGTACATGAATGTGTTATATCAAGTTGGTATGATTGCATCATGTACTAGGTGTCATCTCTGAACAAAATAAAGGGTTTAATCAAATCCTAGTTTGAAAAAGTCAAACGCCAATTTGAAAAGTCAAACGGCTATTTTGGGAAGTGGAGGGGAAGTGGGAAACCGAGTTGGGGAGGAGTCCCTCCTCCACCGCCGGCCCACTTGGGATCCGAGTTGGGGAGGGATTCCCCTCCCCTTGGCCGGCGCCTCCCTCCTATAAAAGGAGGGGCAGGGCTCCCCTCCTAGCACACAAGATTGCCCCCTCTAAACCTAACCCTAGCCGTCGCCGCCCACCATAGCCGCCGCCTAGGGTTTCTCCCCTAGCCGCCGGCCCGAGCACCCCCTCCTTGGTGTGTCTAAACCCTAGAACACCGAGGGCTCTCTCATAGTCCACCATACTCGCTCCGGCTTAAGGCGAAGCCCTGCGAGATTTCCCCTCTACTTCCGGTACCACGTCGTCGTGCTGCCGGAATCGCGAGGAGAGTGTTATAACCTCCGCTGCCTGCTGGAACAAGGGAGAGGAAGGTATTCATCGAGTACCGAACGTGTGACCGACTGCGGAAGCGCTGCCGGAACGCAGCGCCGGAAGGATCGTCTACGCGATCTTGAGATCGGCAAGTGTACGACTACATCACCCACGAGAATCTACTCTCGTTAACCGCTTTGGAATCTTCGAGGGTGAGTTCCTCTATCGACTCGTTGCTACAATCTAGTAGATAGATCTTGGCTTGTTTGTGTGCATGCGGTAGAAATTTTTTGTTTCCATGCTACGAACCCCTACACTAGTCTCAATAGGTGTTTTTTGCTCACAAAGATAGTGGGGTTCACAAAGAAATGCAAGTGGGGAGAAGTCGCAGAATATTATACCTTTCGTCGACGATCTTCACCCTTTATTGTTGGATTCCGCCTTGCTAACGGAATTTGGATGGAGTATATAGCATGAACAACGTGGATGATAATGTAGAGCTCCTTCTCCTCTTCGAATACGTCTAGCGAGCGCCCAGGCGCCAGATTGTCGTTTTGGGCGCGCCACAATACTCGCACGCGCGTACGGACATAAAAAGGACAATTGTCCTTCCTAATCAAATTTCCAATCAAAATCTTGCCACTCTGACAAGCATGTCCCTCCACCTACCGCTGTGGCAGATAGCAGCCTGAGCGCACTAACAAAAAAGAAGTTTTGTGCATTAATTTCCTTTTTCTAGAAATTGAAAATACTATAACGTTTGAACCATATGTCGGAATTAAGATCCGTTTTCACTTTCGGAACCCTCGCAACGAACTCTTCAAAACTAGATCCCATTTGTATATGTTTCGGCAACAAAACTTAACAGGCAACTTTTGTGTGTGACCGACCAACTTTGATTCATGACAAAGTAACTTTTGTGCGCTACGGGAAAACTACATTAGAGCCTGATAAGGCAACTTTAGTGCTAGTCTGAGCAACTTTGTGCCCCAGTAAGCAACTTTTGTGCCCCAGTAAGCAAAGTTGCCTCGCCATGCACCGAAGTTGCCTTGCCGGGCTCCAAAGTTGCCTCACCAGGCACCAAAATTTTCCTCGCCGGGCAAAAGTTGCCTCTCCGGGCTTCAAAGTTGTCTCGCTGGGTAAATTTTGCCTCGGTGGGCTCCGAAATTGCCTCGCTGGGCACCGAAGTTGTCTCGTCGGGCAAAAGTTGCCTCATCTGGCTTCAAAGTTGCCTCGCCGAGCACCAAATTTGCCTCGTCGGGCTCCAACGTTGCCTCGCCGGGCACCGAAGTTATCTCACTGAGAAAAAGTTGCCTCGCCGGGCTTCAAAGTTGCCTCTTTAGGCACCGAACTTGCCTCGACGGGCTTCAAAGTTGCCTCACCGGGCACCAAAGTTTCCTCACCGGGCATCAATTTGCCTCGCCGGGCAAAAGTTGTCTCATCGGGCTTCAAAGTTGCCTCGCCGGGAAAATTTTGCCTTGCCAGGCTCCGAAGTTGCCTCGTCGGGCACCGAAGTTGTCTCACCAGGAAGTTGCCTCATCTGGCTTCAAATTTGCCTCGCCGGGCACCAAAGTTGCCTCGCCGATAATAAGTTGCCTCGTCGGGCTCCAACATTGCCTCGCCGGGCACCGAAGTTGTCTCGCCGGGAAAAAGTTGCCTCGCCGGGCTTCAAAGTTGGCTCTTTAGGCACCGAACTTGCCTCGACGGGCTTCAAAGTTGCCTCATAGGGCACCAAAGTTGCCTCGCTGGGCAAAAGTTAACTCATCGGGCTTCAAAGTTGCCTCGCCAGGAAAATTTTGCCTCGTCAGGCTCCAAAATTGCCTCGTTGGGCACCGAAGTTGTCTCGCCGGGAAAAAGTTGCCTCAGGTGGCTTCAAAGTTGCCTCGACGGGCACCAAAGCTGCCTCGCCAAGAAAAAGTTGCCTCATCGGGCTCCAACGTTGCCTCGCCGGGCACCGAAGTTGTCTCACCGAGAAAAATTTGCCTCGTCGGGCTTCAAAGTTGCCTCTTTAGGCACCAAACTTGCCTCGACGGGCGTCAAAGTTGCCTCACCGGGCACCAAAGTTGCCTCACCGGACATCGATTTGCCTCGTCGGGCAAAAGTTGTCTCATCGGGCTTCAAAGTTGCCTCGCCGGGCACCAAAGTTGCCTCGTCGCAAGGGTATCAAATTTGTCAAGATACGAATATTGCTCGGACAGGCACCAAAGTTGCTCAGAAGGGCAATAAAGTTGTCTTATCAGACTCTGATGTAGTTTTCCTTCATCGCACAAAAGTTGCTTTGTCATGAATCAAAGTTGGACCGTCGCACACAAAACTTGTCTGTTAAGTTTTTTGCCGAAACATATACAAATGGGATCTAGTTTTGAAGAGTTCGTTGCGAGGGTTCCGAAAGTGAAAACGGATCTTAATTCCGACATTTGGTTCAAACATTATAGTATTTCCAATTTCTAAAAAAAGGAAATTAATGCACGGAACTTTCTTTTTTGTTGGTATGTTCGGGACTGTAATCTGACGCAGCGGTAGGTGGAGGGTACGGTAATTGCATAGAGTCCTTTCTTTTTCTATTTCGTATAAGAAAGGGACAACAGAGACTTCCTTTTTTAGAGGTGCGCTCGGTCCGTCGTTCTAGCGCCCGCGCGCCAGCAAGTTTTCAGGTAGATACAATATCGTAAAGTGGCCGGTTTATACTGTTAACATAGGGGTGACAGCTTCCCTATCACCTAAACATACTCTCTGTTCATCATCAACATTCACAACGGCTCCGGAAAGCCAAAAACATTAGAGCTAAACAGCCTACCTAAACGTCACTACTCGAAGTCCGCCCGGATCCTCGTCTTGATGGTTTCTACCGCGGGGCTCATAGCGTTGATGGTGGGGATTAACCTCAAAGGTGGTCCGATCTTCACGGATCTCGTGATCAAATCGATGGGAAAAGTGAGGAAAAGGGAGAAGATAGCGGAAACAAAACACACACCTCGCAAACGCAAACGCAAACACAAACACGATACAAGGCCTATTGCTCCATCTGGCGGCCACCGATCCGATAGAATCCTCGCAAAAAATTGATCAAGTGTTCCCGTCAATCCACATCGGAGAGTGAAGAACATCTTGGAGAGGGTCTTGATAACTTTAGGCATTGGCGTACGCAGGGGACGGGCCGGATGGGACGTGGCCCACCCAGAATTCTGGGAAAATTTTGAGATACCCCTCGTATTCCTGGGCCACCCATATTTCCTGTCGACGAGAGATGGAGGATATACGTGTGAGTCAACTTCCCTTTGTCCTCGACTCCGCCGGCTTCCCCCTACGGCCTCTGCCCTGGCCCCGGCCCCCCTCGCCGGCTGGAGATCCACTTCCCATACGTAGTTTCCCTTTAGAAAAATCCTCCGTGAGTCTCCTGCAAAATGTTCCGCTTCCAGCTGCCCAGCAACTTCAGAGAATCGTAATACATATTGACTCAACAGATTAGATCTATCCTCTGTTTAGCGCCAATGATAATTCCTGCTCAGATACATTATTTTCCATTTTCATCCCATCTCGAGCTGGACTTCATTCAAACTCAATGACGATACATTCTCATATCTGGCCCAGCGAATTTCTTTCAGTAATAAAAGCTTCTCATTTCCGCGTCCAGTTCCTTTTCACGAGCAATGTTGCCGCCAGTCAATTCACTACACAACACCACTTCTGGCTCTTGTTTAGATTTTTTTCCACTGCAAACCCTATAGTACATCACGATTACAGTGGTGCAGGCGAGTTCATGCACCCAACACCAAAATATATAATATTATTATTGAGGTGTCTAACAAGGATCAACTTACTTATAAGAGTAGGCTAACCTATCACATAAAGTCTAGTGAAATTCTTTTTGAAATGTGTCCACCCTTAAATTTTCTCCTGCATCCGCCATTGACTTTAGTAGAGCCAACTCAAAGTAAAAATCTTGTACAACTAAGGATGCTCAAAGGCCAAATCCATAGAGGTTGGTGACGATAGTCGGTCCCCTTATAAGGGGAGGTGACAAAACTGGAGAGATTTCAAAAGGGGTTGTCTTCTAGTCTATTATCTATGTCTAAGGGATACATGAGGGGGTGGAGGATCTATCTCTCTCTATATATATATATAGGACAGCCACTAAACAAGGAGTAGTTTGGGGATAAAATAGATAAAAGGGTAGATAAAGGGAATATTTTAGGACATCAAACCTAGATTCACGCGTAGATAGGTGTTTTCGACGGTAAGTCCGGCGGCGCCGAATGGTTCTAGCGGTCATCGTCTTATTCCGGTCTTCATCGGATTGGATGCTGAGGGCGTTTCTGGCGGGCACCTGGGTTTGCCAGGTCTAGCGCCGGAATGACCAGGGCGGTTTCGGCGACGCCGCATTGTCCGCCGGAATGGCCTCATTCTTCTGTCTCCTCTTCCAAGCCACCATCTTGTCGGGCTTGAGGGTCCGGGCTTCCTACCTTGTATTTTTACTTGTCGTTGTGAACCTATCATGGTCATAAGACAGAGTATGAAGTAGTATACCATTCAATAGGGTAGGAAGTTAAGTCGCGTAGAGCATAGGATTCACCTTTGAAGTCTATGACGACTTGGCATAAATTGTTAACTGCTCAGTCAGCTTGGGATTAGCGACTAATCAGAATTCGAACGGTTAACCGATTTAATCGGTCGGCTATTAATCGGTGCAACCTACACAAATTAGCATATAAAACACATGTATATATAAAAAGAAATAATATATATGTCTCTATATGCCCAACCCTACTTCCCTAGAGCCCAAACGCCCATTAAAACATGTACGCTTAACTTCCTTGCCTAATCTTCAAGGCCACGAGCGACTCAGGATCCACCAGCTGGCACCATGTGCCCTCCTTCCACCTATATTCCTCTCACCTCTGAAGTTGTTATTAGGGGGTGACCCTTAGGTTAGACGATCTTTCATGATTCTTAGGGATTCACGGTGAATTCGAAGGGGGAGAGGATGCACACACGTATGAAGAACACGGGAGAAAATACTCATGCAAAATGCAAACACGGTATAAGCCTTTGGCTCATGTTGGTGGCTACTGATCCAACACAATCCCTAGGATTGGCGTTGGGCAAGGCTCTCTCTCTCTCAAACCAAAACGGTGAGGACAACCAAATGCTATGAATCAAGATCCTAGAGGTAGCGATACTAGGTGCTCCTCATGAAGGAGCATGAGACCAAACTAGATAGAGATCCACAAGGGGGTGTATTCTTCTAGTTATAATATCAAGTCTTGGTCAAAGGGATGAGCCAAAGGGAACATTTATAGTGCTAGGGACAAAAGGGTAGGTAAAGAGAACATTCCAAGGCATCAAACCCAGATCTATGCGCAGACAAGGAATTTTGGCAGTAAGTTCGGCGGCGCCGAAATTCTCGCTGGACATTTCACCGGTCATCAGTTTCATTCTTGCATTCACTGAAATGGTGTGCTGAGGTCGAGTGCGGCACGGCGCCATAAACTGGGGTGCTTCGCTGGAATGGAAGGTGACTCTGACGGGCGTTCCGGTTCACCGGATCTGGCACCGGTTTGTCCTGGATTTTTTGGTGTGGATTCCGGTTCGCTGGTTCTACCACCGAATTAAGCTAGAGCTTCTTTGGGAGTGCTTGGTTCTTTATCTTGGTGTCTCTTTGTGGGGTTCATAGCTGAGGATGCACAAGGTATGGGAATGAAGTAGGAGGCCATTCAAAGGCGAGTCGAAGTCACACGATGTGAGGAGCGAGTTAAGCTTATCATGAAGAAGCTTGGCTCGAGCTCTAGTCGTCGGTCCACTTGGGGGATTTGGTGGTCAAGATGTAGGGACATCCATAGGATGAGTTGCGTCAGCCCCCCTTCCTTGGGAAAGGGTCGTCCTTGACTCTTCACCATCTTGATTTTCATATGGAATAGGCAATGGCATGTAAAGACCAAATGGGTTAGACTTGGACTTATCTTGTAAGCACGTTGTGCACCATTGGACGAGGTGATCCACGTCTCTAGGATGGATCACTTCTAGTTATGTCTCCTTCCCTTCATAGGGGAACCCTATCATCACCACCTCTATGGATTATGCCTTTGAGCATCCTTAGTTGTACTAGGTCTTCACTTTGACTTGGCTCTAGTAATTATCAAGATCCTCTCCAAGGTGTTATTCCCTCTCCGATATGGATTTGACGGGAGAACATTGACCGATCTTTCCTTGCGAGGATTCTATCAGACCGGTGGCCACCGGAGGGAGAAATAGGTCTTGTATCGTGTTGTGTTTCCACGTGTTCATCGTGTTCTTCGCGAGGTGTGTGTTCGCTTCCGCTACCTTCTCCCTTTTACTTGCTTTTTCCATCGATTTGACCCTGAAATCTATGAAGATCGAGCCACCCTTGAGGTTAACCCCTATCATTTGGCATCAGATCCTAAGTTTCTCATAGATTTCGCCCAAAAAAATTCTTATATCCACCATAAATTTGAAAATTCCCACAACAATAGACCAATTTCGTGTTTTGAAACGATCTGTGATTTGAGTGCGTTTTGGTAGGTTTTGATCCGTGGATTACTTACTAAACTTGTTGATCTACCTTCCCCTGCGTTCCCATGGCCTAATTTCATCATTTGCTCCTCAAATCTAGAGTTTTCCATCAAGTTTTTCCACTAAAATCAAGATTTCCGTGTTCCTCTAACCGTTTTTGGCACCAGTTCCAACGTCACTGGAAATTTCAATGGAATTTCTACAGTTTCCAGCGCCAGTTCCAGTCAACCAGAATTCTCAACAGAATTTCAGAAATTTCCAGCGCCAGTTCTGGCATCGCCGAAAATCTCACCGGAATTTCCAAAAGTTTTGGTGCCAGAGATCCGGTTTCAATTCGTGCGAACCAGAAATTTCTGGCGCCAGATCCGGTGAACCAATAAAAATTCTGGCGTAGGCAGAAAACATGCTGACAGCTTTACCTTGCGCACTGTTTTGAACATAACTTTTGCATTCGAACTTGGATTTTGGTGTTATTTAGCTCATTTTGAAGAGGAAAAGGATCTCTACATCATCATCCACATTGTGCATGCTATCTACTCTATCCAAATTCCGTGAGCAAGGCAAAATCCAATAATAAAGGGTAAAGATCGTCGACGAAAGGTACAAAAGTTTTGCGACTTCTCCCCACTTGCATTCCTTTGTGAACCACACTATATTTGCAACCTACAAACACCTATTGAGACAAGTTCCTCCTATAATTGCTTGGGCTTTATACATTTGATACCTTGTAGAATTCCGAGCAAACGTTGTCAGCTCTATCTCATATAGTTATCTTGTATAGTTGTTGGCACAAGAAAGAGGCAAGTGAGAAAGACAAAGAAAGAGATAAAAAGATATAGAAAAGAAAATAGAGAGAAAGAAAAAGAAAGATACAAGTGCCTTATAGAATAGGAAGCACAAGATCGATGAACATATTGTATGTGTGGTACTTATTGTGCAAATCTTGTATCCCACCAATTATATACAATTGAACTAGCGTGTCTCCTTGTACTTGTGTGACACGAGCTTATAGTCTTTGCTAGGTAATAATTTGGTTCTTAGCTCTCTTCCTCCGTCGCACAAGTCATATTTACCCCACAGTGTGTTTCCTTGAACATAATTCCTATAACTTCTGGATTGACTTGTTTTTTATTTGTGATCATTGTGGTTCCTTACTTTCCATTACAATATCTTGATTTCGGATTGATTCTTGACATTCCAATTTCCTTACCTATCCACCATAGGCCTTGTGTGTGTGTGTGTGTGTGTTTTGGTTGTTAGTTGGGTTTAGGTTGCCTTGTCACTTCACTTTGCTTGGTTTACTGCTATCAAGTGTGGCCACTTGCACGATACTATCTTCCAAGGTAAAGTAAGGTTTGACGTTGTTTCTCTAACACCCACTACCACTTCCATATACACCACTTGGTCTTGTGAATCATATCTAGGGACTCTAGAACCAATGATGAATACTATGGAGAATCCATGATGAGCCACACTGACATCAACTCTACAAGAATAGATGACATGATGGAGCACTACAGCCACAATGGCTCCACATGCTTGGGAGATACGGAGTACTACAACAACAATGACTCCCCGAGCATGGACTCCTTCAAGGATGTCAACTTTGTCAAGATCATGAACATCATGGACGACAACTTCGCCAAGACCATGAGCATGTTCAACAAACTTAAGGAGTCAACTTCAAGAAGGCGTCACAGTAACAAGAAGAGTGCCAAGGATAAGGATCGTCGTCGCGAGCGTCATGTGGATGACCATGTGCTTCACCAACATAAACCTTCGGCAAGGCACGCCAATGACCTTCGTCGACACCATCTTAAGGCACCTTCCACCAATAGTTCCACTTCCAAAATGGCACCAAGATCAAGCCTTCATCCCCATCAAGCTTCAATGCCAAGACTTTGCGTCTAAGATGAAGCATGCAACTTCATGAACAAGGTAAACGAAGACCTCTACTTCGCCAAGTTGAATGAGTATGTCAAGAGGATGTCTACACATGAACTTGAAGAGTGCAAGGCGTCAAGGACCAATACTTCCTATACGAGTGTCACCACCACAATGGCACCCAAAGTACAAGATGACAATAAGATGGTCGAGAATGGGATTTTTCCTTCGACCAAGGAGGCGAGTGATGATGCTCATCTTATGGCATCCAACTTTGGAGGAAATCGAGTTGAGAATGGTGAGAATGGGATTTTCCCTTCACCAAAGGAGGCGCATGGAGTTGAGGAAACCGAGCATATCCCTATATGCTTGAGTGATGATGCAGTACCAATACCATGTGAGTATGAGAGCCACTTATCCCACTTGAGTGAAAACAAGAGTGAGATGAGTGACTCCACCTTATGTGAGATTGAGTGCTTCCACTTGGAAGGCATGAGCGGTACACCGAGTGAGTTGAGAGTGGTAGTTGATAGGTCAAGTGAGACCATTTCAATTTCTAATGACTTATCCTATACCTCTAGTGTGTTATCTTATGTTGTGCTAGGTTCCATGGATGAACAAGTGATGCGTGTAAAATGCATACATGAACTTTGTAGTTTGTTAACATGTTTACCCACATATTTGCATCATATATAATGTTATATCCATGTTTTACATTGATTTGGGGGGATTTACCAATGATCCCCTTTATTTTGGTTACAACCCGGCAGGGCAGAAAAACCCCGGTTTCAATGTTTTGATGTTTCAGGACCTATATAGAGTCAAATGGACCTTAGCTTTGGGGGATTTTAATATTTATCCACGAGAAGCATCTGGAGCACAAAGAACCTCACCTGGAGGGAGGCCCAAAAGATACTAGGTGGCACGCCCAGCCCAGGTGGGCATGCCACCTACCCTATTTTCCTGCTCGGTCGTCCGATCTCCTTGATTCTTTCGCTCACGGAGTTCTCTTGACCTAAAAACACCTATCTAAGGTCCCCCGAGGAGTCCTCGACATAGATCACACCAGAAATGAAACACCACCAAATAGAGTCAGATCTAGCAAAGATTGGAGGGGTAAACTCCGTTGGAGCCGCCTCTGGGGGATATCCATCCTATCTAACATCTCTAGCATCGTTACCATGATGAAGAGGGAGTAGTCCACCTCTGGACTATGGGTTTTTGGCAGTAACTGATGTCTACGCACTTCTATTCTTGTAGACAGTTGTTGGGCCTCCAAGTGCAGAGGTTTGTAGAACAACAACAAGTTTCCCTTAAGTGGATTACCCAAGGTTTATCGAACTCAGGGAGGAAGTGGTCAAAGGTATTCCCTCTCAATCAACCCTGCAATCGAGATACAAGAAGTTTCTTATGTCCCCAACACACCTAATACACTTATTAGGTGTATAGGTGCACTAGTTCAGCGAAGAGATAGTGAAATACAAGTGGTAAAGGTGCCAGAAAATAGCTTCTGACTTGTTGATGTAGGGTAACGGTGCCAGAAAATAGCTGATGGCATGGAGGAACAGACTAAAGGCAAACTGAAGGAAGCAAGCAACATGCAACAGATCTAGTAGCAAACAGTGTTTCAATGTTTAGAAACAAGGCCTAGGGATCATACTTTCACTAGTGAACACTCTCTCATATAAATATCCTCTCTTCATGATACTACTCTTAACTACTCTCCGGTTGAACACTCTAATCCATGGTAGGGCCTTCCCCAATCTAGATAACCCCACACTGTCACCTTGAGCCCTAGATGGTTCCAACAAACACCACTATTTCATAGAGACATCCAACTCCAAATATAACTCGTAACAAATATTCAATCTAGCCAAAGTGCCACACACGGTATGCATGCTGTCACTTTCACACACGTGGGGAAAAGCATAGATCTATTAAAGCACAAAGAGTATTTATGTAGACTTAAACCTAAGTGCCACCATGGCGTGCACGCTGTCACTTTCACACACATGGGGAGAGCAGAGATCTAATGAAGCACTTGCGTAGCAAGGTAGATCTACTTGATTACAAAGCTCATGACCACAACAAGATCATTCATAGAGAGGGAGAGATGAACACATATCTACCGGTAGATCCCTTAGCCTCGAGGAAGAACTACTCCCTCCTCATCATGGGAATCAACAATGGTGATGAAGATGGTGGTGGAGATTGATGGAGATGGCTCCAGGGGCACTTCCCCGTCCCAGCAGGGTGCCGGAACAGAGACTTTCTGTCCCCCGAATCTCCCCTTCGGTGGCGGCGGTGCTACGGAGGTTTTCGTGGCTTTCTTCTGGATGATTTATGGTTTTCTCATCGGGGGGCTCTTATAGGCGCAGGAATCAAGGTCGGTGGGGGTCCAGGGGGCCCACACCCCCTATGGGCGCCTCTAGGGCTTGCCCGCACCTAGGGGGTGCGGCCACCCTGTGGCCCCCTCCGTCTATGCTTCGTGGTTCCGTGTTGCTCCGGGAAAATAATGACTTTGGCTTTTGTCCCGTCCAATTCCGAGAATATTGATTTTCTGCCTTTCTTGAACCAAAAACAGAAGAAAACAGGCAACTGGCACTATGGCAACTTGTTAATAGGTTAGTTCCAGAAAAGATATAAAAAAACCTCAAAGAAAGACAAAGCAAAGAAAAGTAGATACTAAAAAAGCATGGAACATCAAAAATTATAGATACGTTTCCGACGTATCAAGCATCCCCAAGCTTAACTCCTGCTCTTCCTCGAGTAGGTAAGTGATAAAAGAATAATTTTTTAGGTGACATGCACCCTCATAATAAAGATCTAACCATTTGCAAGCATTGAAAGCTGGGATCAAAGAACTCTAAACATGTGCATGAAATATGGAGTTCTAACAATAGGACATAGTAACTATGCATGCAACATGAAAGGCTACAAACAAAGATCATGAATAACATGCATTGAAAAACGTTTGTTTGTTTCACATACATAAAACATAGCATAGTGACATTTAGCTTGTCCCTCATGGAGTAGCAAATAGATGCATAAGATACCTTCAAAGTTCACAAGGGTGACTAGAAACAAATAGCACAAGAACAAGTAATATCACAATATGCATCAATCAATAAGCTTTAGAACACCGCACACAAAATGACAACTATGCTCTCTTAATGGTGCCTAAAGGTAGAAGGTGGAGACTCAATAATGGTGGAAGAAAGGCCTTTTTTTAAAGGAAGCAGGGATTACAAGTTTCAAAAAGAGCTTCCACAAATTATGGTACTTGTTAGCTTCCAGCCCTCATTGCCCCTATCATAAGCATCTTGAAGTGATTAAGGTTAAAGTGACAAGAGATGTAGTATATGCTTGACGAAGTATAAGTTGACAATCCCAAGTCCCTTGAGTACGAGGGCCACACCTCATGCATACTCAACTTTGGGCCGAGGTAAGTTCTTGTCATTGTAAGTATTTGCATATCATTACTGCCAGCAAGGTACCCCTTGCACATGGTACATGAGCTTTCCCATAACCAAAATGACAAGGCAAACAGACAATAAGCATCTCAGCAATATTCTTATGTACCATGGGAATATGGTGCTTTTTTCTCTCTTTCCTATTTTCTCAATGTGTCTCTTTTTTTTATAAGAAGAATGCTTCATAGATGTCACTATGGTGATACTGCAAGTTTCCACCATGATTAGGCATGACTTAGGCTAGCGGCCCAGGCGTTTCTCTAACACAGGATACAAACTCCATGGACTTACAAGTTCCCTCTTTATTTCGCACCGGTGACATCCATAGACAAAAAAACATGATATCAACTGAGTACAAAGTACAAGTGCAATGTTGAAAACGTTCCCCATGACAGCACGGTTCTGTTAATTCCAACGTATAAGTGCAGGCATATACAACATAGATGACACAATGGTTCAAGTTTATTAGGGGCAAAGAATATAAAGTGTGTCGTCAAGTTCGTGAGGGCTTTAATCACTAACTTTTTACATAACAAAATAGTTTTTAATTGGAAGATAGCTGAAAACAAGAATATACTTTGGAATGGTGTAACACACCACGCATAGGAATTTATAGTGGACACTTTGGAATAACTTGGTTTCTTGGGAGTTGAAAGCATGAGTAGAGCTTACTCATACAAGTGGAGGCTAGCAAAAGACTAGGAGCAAACAACTAAGAGAGCAATAATGGCCATAATCATGCAAAGCAACAAAACATTACTAATCAAAGCATAAAGTGGTACTACAAGTCAAGGGCTAAATGATAATAGAGGCTATGGTGACTTGTTCATAGTCATAACATGGTGTGAGCATGTGCCAAGTCAACCCAAACAAAGCATCAAAGGAGAATATCACAATACTACGCTTTTGTATGCTAAAACAACGCATGATTCCTTCAAGGCACACTAAGCAATCCCAATTGTTTGTAACAAGTCATGCTACAACAATAATAACTAAGCATAAGGTCAAAGCAAGATCTAGCATGACATGATAAAGTCTAAGCCACAGTCAAAACAAGCTCCCTTTTGTACCACATAAGCATGAAACTTTCTACTCTTTTCCAACACCAATCAACTTATTTGAAACAACTCATAAATATAATAATCAATAAAGATAAGTGAGTCTGTCTCACAAATCCACAAAGAATAACTAAAAAGTTCTAAGATGAAAGCACAAGAATACTAAGGCTGAACACAGTGCTAGCAAAAGAGAACACTCACAAAACAATAAGAGTGAAAACTAGAGTGTTCTAGGAAATGGAAACAGAGTGTGTCTCTCTCCAAAAGAAGTGTGGTGTAACCAACGAACTTACTCAAGCAAACTAAGCAAACAAAAACCAAAAACAAAAACTAAGATGCTCCAAGAACAACACAACAATGCATGAAACAATAAAAACAAAGTGTCCAGAAAGACCTGAGCTTTTTATTGATGTAGAAGGGGATTCCTTGGGCATCCCCAAGCTTTGACGCTTATACCTCTTGAATATTTCTTGGGGTGACATGGGGTGTCATCCCCAAGCTTGAGCTTTTGTCCATTCTTCATCTCATTACATCATTCTCTCTTTATACCTAAAATTTTTCCTTCATACAAAACTTCACACAATCTTTATTAGCAACATTAGTTTATTCAAAAGATATTAGACCTCTGGCAAAGCTTTAGAACAACAAGTCTTTTCACTAAAAACACAAGCTACTGTAGTAACTCCTTCAAAAAGCTCAATTTCCCAAAAATAACCCAAAAAGGAATCAATAAGAAGCAAATGCAAATAATGGCAGAAATCTGTCAAAACGGACCAGTAGGTAGAAACCGATTTTTTCGAACATCTTATTTTTCTCAAATCAAAAAGTGTTGAACTAACGAAAGTTAGCTAACATACCGGGGGATTTATTCGTACATTTTGAGCTCAATCTGAGTTATAGATCCTCCTCACGAATTTTTATGGTGTAGGACAGAAATCTATTTCGGGACAACAACTCCCAAAATCTTACTTTCCTCTCATTAGAGGTCATTCTTGGCACAAAAAAACAAACAAAAAGGATAAGGAGAGGTCATTACAGAAGTAATAACTTCCAAAACTCAAGAAAACTCTTGGGTTATCTCCCAACAAGTACTTTTCTTTACCGCCTTTAAGTTAGGCTTGATAGTTTGAGAAGATGCTCACATAAGAAATATGAATTGAAGTAAAAGAGAGCATCAAGAAGCAAATTCAAAACACATTTAAGTCTAAGCCACTTCCTATTCATAGGAATCTTGTAAAGAAACAAGTTATGAAAGCACAAAGCACCAAGCATAGGAAAGCAAAACAAGTGCAACTTCAAGACTTTCAACATAAAGAGGGGAAACTTAATATTATTGAGATGCATAAAACCATGTTTCCCTCTCTCATAATAACTTTCAGTAGCAATATGAACAAAATTAACAATATAACTATCACATAAAACATTTTTATCATGAGCCGCATGCATAAAATGATTATTACTCTCCACATAAGAATAGTCATTCTTATTAATTGTAGTGGGAGCAAATTCAACCAAATAACTATCACCACTATTCTTGTAGCATTCCAATTATCTAACAATTGTAATTCTACTTGCCTATTATATATATTGCTACTTCCTACTTGTCATTATTGCATCATCGTAATGTCATGCTCATGTCATCATGCCACATTGCATTTGAGCATCATATTAAAACACTTGTATTTGGTTCTTATCGTTTATATTTGCCTCTTGTAGTCATCTTTTATTAATTGTATATGTTTCTTGATACCATGTATTTGGTTTTTGATATATGCTAGATGCCCAATTTGATTTGAGGGCATATCTTTTAAAATCATTCCACCTACTAACTTGTCCATATCAACTTCCATGTGATCACATCCTCATTCTACCATATACATGTATGTGGGCATATTTCTTTGTTTTAGATTTAATTATAGCCCATATATATAGTTGTATGGATCCTACTATTCATCTACTCATGGTCATATATTGGTTTGATCCAAACCATTCTATAAATGCCATGTGTTTTTTCCTTTCTTTAAATCTTGGTTTTATTGCTATATTTTTTTTATCTTACTCCCATTCATGAACCCAAATGGTTTTCACCATTTTTGTCAACACGTGCAGGCACTAGTGTGCACATGCATGTCACATGCAACTTTATAACCCTCCATCTTCCACCTTAATCTCTTTTGCTTTTCTTGCTTGTGTTGCTTTGAATTCAAATCTTATGCTTTTTTGTAAATTGAGTCAAACTCAAATCTCAACTAGCTAATCTAATCTTATCTATTCCTACCACCTAACCACACCTTCCTCTCTGTTTTTCCTAGTGCACCCGCGCCTAGCTAGTCCTAAATAGCTATCTGGAGCCACCCAAAACCACCCGATGGCTAGACAAACCTCCTGTACGCAGCTTCAATCAGAAACTTTCATGTAGCACTCCGATCATGACCAGCTGCACTGGATCCCCTCTCTTTGTACCTGAACCAAACACTCCTGGCCTCCACCGGGTGCGACCCAACCAGCCTAACAGCCAAGGCCGACGCCCTGCACTCCTGTTTGTCTTCTCCGCGTGCCCACGTAATCGACCAGCTCACGCCGAAGCAACCTCCCTGGTCCCCTCTCTTCCGGGCGTAAAGCAGAGTCAGGAGAGTCGACCGAATCCTCCCCAACCACTCTGGATCGAGATTCACCCATCCCCTTCCCCCCTTCTTCTCTAAAGGAAACCCTAGCCTAGATGCCATGGCAGCCTTGGCCTCCTCCTTCTGCCGGTGGTTCGATTGCCTTCCAGGCCAGGCCGTCATGCCCAGAAGAGGCCCTGGTCGATGATGAGCGTGCGGGGAGCCCCTGGACCACGAAGGAACAGCGGAACCGGACTCCGACGTCGCCTCTACCTGCGCACGACCGCTCGCCGTGCACTCTGGCTTCCGCCACCGCACCAAGCCACCCTTCCCCGCCTCTGGTCTTGCGGCCCAACGTGAGCAACCTCTTCTCCCCTCTTTCCCTGCTCAGTCTCGCCTTGGCCGTCTCTGCTCGCTCGCCATGCCGCATGCAGCGCACAACAGCAGACACCGCCACACCCCTCGGTTACTTTGTTTTTCCGACGTCCTCTTTGATCCTTCGCGAAAACTCAAAACAGTAAAATTGTTCTCCTATATCCAGGCTTCCCAACGCATCAAACCGCGCCCAAATCTACGACCGGAGTCTCTGGCAATCTTCCTGCAAAGTCGAACGATTCTCATCAATAACTCTGACAGTAAACCAGTAAACCAGTGCGCAGACATTCTCCTGCAACACCTTTGTTCCCGTAGTTTTCCGGTCCTCTACAGTTCATATTTGACGCCAATCTTCAAACTCCTACAATGTCGGCATTGACCTCTTTCCAACTCCGAAAACCACACTCGATTCCTAGCTCTGGAACTCTCGCAAACATCCGACGAAGTTTGCACGACTTCACTGTGTTGTTGTTTTTCCTGTAGTACGTTCCGTCAGTCAGTGTTCATGTTTTTCTCCATGTTCTTCTGTGTATACCATCTCATGCAAACTCTTATGGAGAAGTCATTCAGTTATAATTAATCTTGGTACATTTCTACAGGCTTAGAAACAAACCTTGTCTAAATCGGAGCACCAATGGCCTCAGAATCGTCTTACTAAGTTGGATGAATGTCACTATATTACTGCTCTTCTTTAGTCCGTTTTCCGTCAGTCCGCGAGCTATGTTTTGCTCTATGTTCCTACCAAATTCCCGACCTATCTATGTGGTCTCCGGTGTTATTCTTTGTTCCTAAATCTTCCCTATTGTTCCATCTACGCGTAGCATCAGAACTTCTATTGAACTTCAGTCTAGCTAGCTGTTTTAGAAATTAATTTCAGTTTTGAGATCAGCTAACCCGACGTGTACCTGACCTTTTGTCTCAGACCCCTAAACTTTCTCAAAATAAGTCTAGTCAATACATTTTCCAACAGAAATCAGACCTAATCAACCCTTCCAAATAAATTCGAATTTGGAAAAGTGTCAAAATAAATAAAGTGTTCAAAATCTTTTGAATAATAGTAATATCCAATTTGTTCTTAATAATAATTAGCCAAAATACTTAAACTAATAAACTTTCGGGCTTTTCTAATTATAAAATGGAATAAATCATATCTTCACTTCTATAATCCCAAATTTGGCAACTAATATATGATTTTGAATCAGAAAAACATGAGGCTTGTGATTATGCTATTTATAATGTCATTTGAGCAATTTAATTTTTTTTGGAATAATTTAAATGCTAATAAATGCCATTTCTTAATTATTGCATAACTTTAAATCCGTAACTCCGTATTCGACAAATAATATGTCCAAATCGATCAGCGCAACGAGACCTCTCCAACCATGATATCCATGTTATCATTTGCATCATGCATTAAGAGCAGTTTTATAATCAGTATTGCTTATGCAAGGAAAACATGATAAATAAAATTGGGAACTAATTGTTTTTTATTAATAATGCCTCACGAATGCTATATCATCAATGTGCTATGCCTCTAATACCTTTTCAACATAGTTTGCATCATTAACTTGTCATGTCATGCATCATGCCGATTCTTCCGCATTATTTTTAATTACTGCATTGCTTGTTCCTTTTAGTGTTTTGCTTCTTCCCGGATAGGACGATGAGATGTTGTGAGCTTCGACAAGTTCTTTGGATATGAAACTTCGGCAATATTTTCAGGCGAGTATTCTCCCCCTTTCTACCTATTATACATTTCTAGTCTTTATTTCCTCCTGTTGATCTATTGCTATCTGTGTTGCGATGCTCTAGTTTTCGTACCCGTGATATCCCTTGCAGCCTTATATTGCCTTGGACACATCCTATTACCCGTTGTTTGGTAGATAGTTGGACTTGCGTATCGTAGTCGCTTACTCAAGTGCAGTTGCATGTCGTCAAGTACCACAGTTGTTGGAGTAATGCCGCATGTTTAATGTTGGAGATGATCATGGCTTCAATTATCGTTTAATAACTAAAATTGAAAGTAGGTAAATAATGCAGAGGCACAGGTGGACAATAGATGTTATTTGGTTTTTAACCGTCCACTTGTGTCCCGTAGGACCCCGAGTACTTGATACCTGTTATTTGAATATTCGCACTATCCGCATGTGGGACCATGAATCCCCCTAGCCAGAGCTTGAGTCATATATTATTTCTTGGGGCCACAAACTAGTTTGGGGTTTTATTACTATTCTGTACTTATGCCATGCTTTACTGCTTTATTTACGATTGCGCGTGGAGCGCCTGTATAGTTTTGGAACCTCATGCCACGTTTTCGTGGTATCGACAAGCCCAGTCACACTTTCGGGTTCCCAATCGTTTACAGCCATCGTCACAAACCTCTGGGTCCATCTCGGAGCCGGCCAACTTCGTAGCGGGTAGCTTGGTGGGGTGGCCCCCTGAAATATTATATGAATCTTGCAATTGTTCTGTCGTGATGCCTCGTTGGGTTTTCATTTGGTTTTTCTCGACGTTGATCGTGCGTGTGTTGCTATTTGTGCCCCCCTGCAGGGTAAAACTTTCTGAAAGCCGTGTCCGCGGTTATGGACGACTTGGAGCACAGTATCTCGATCATAGACAACTATAACTAAAGTAGTGCTGTAAATTTGACTTTATAATGACTAGTAATCAGCTTCACTACAATGGAATGGCTAAAGAAAAGTACCAACAACTGCTGGTTTTGGGATGCCTTATGCTAAATGTATCTGACTAGTAAGTATTGCAACTACAACAGAATGGTTAACTAAAACTGCCCACTGTTTATAATATCAGGATGACTCATGGGATCTATGCCTGACTAGTAATTGCCGCAACTATAACGGAATGAATAAAACTGCCTACTGTGTGAGTTCCTCGGTTGACTTCCTCGTTTGGTCTCGAGGGGGAAATACCAGGATGGGTATGCTTGGTGATAGTTTCAGGTTGGATCCGAATAGGTCTTTCATATCCCTATCTGATAGCCGCCAGTTGTATTGAGTCTCTATAGGTTGTTTAGTGCATGCTATGCTGCCGCTTCAGTCCACCATACCTATGTAGGCGAGGACCGCCGAATTCTAGTCTCGCCGTGTACTGGCCTCATTACTGACCGCTCTCTTTTTCCTTTGCCTTTGCTGACACCCCTTTTGTTTTAGGAGGTTTTGAGATCGACGTCGTTAGCAGAGTTACCCTTCCGGCTTGGCCTGGGCAGGGTTATGGACGCCATCGGTTATTCTTCAGGGCTCTTAGCCCCATTTGCATCTTGTCCGTAGTCGGACGTTGTATCGTTTTCAAGGTGATTTGGACATTTGTATTGTATATCCGTATTCTTGACTCATGGAGTCGTTGTTGTATATATATATGTTCTGTGGGTTCCGTCGTGAACTATTGTGTAATGATATTACTTCGTTTTCCACCCGCACGCAAGTGCCTGGTGGGCGCCTTTGAATCGTTTCTATGCGGGTTTGGCGGGAATCGCTAAAACTTGCATAGAGCCGATTCTGAGGGTGTTACAATTCTCATCCCCATAATCATCAAATATAGGAGGCATATTGTAATCATAATTAACTTTCTCCTCAATAGTAGGTGGACTGAAAATATCATATTCATCATTGTAATCATCAAATATTGGAGGTTTGGTATCATCATAAGCAATAGAATAGCTATCTTCCAAAGCTGGAGAACTAAAAAGATCATTTTCATAAAAACTAGCTTTCCCAAGCTTAGACGTTTCCATAGCATTAGCAACAATGGTGTCCAAAGAATTCATACTAATAACATTGCTATTAGCATGCAAATAAAGTTCCATAGGTTTTTTAATTTTCTCTTCAAACACTTCATGTCCTAACTCAAGATAAACATTATAAAGCTCTCTATTTTTTGTTGTTTTCCATTAAGCCTAACTAGTGAAAACAAGAAACAAAAAGACAAAATTGCAGAAGATAAAGGAAATAACTTCGATCACTCACACCGGAGGATGTGAGTACCTTTTACCTTACGTCCCCGGCAACGGCGCCAAAAAAGAGCTTGATGTCTACGCACTTCTATTCTTGTAGACAGTTGTTGGGCCTCCAAGTGCAGAGGTTTGTAGAACAGCAGAAAGTTTCCCTTAAGTGGATTACCCAAGGTTTATCGAACTCAGGGAGGAAGTGGTCAAAGGTATTCCCTCTCAAGCAACCCTGCAATCAAGATACAAGAAGTCTCTTGTGTCCCCAACACACCTAATACACTTGTCAGGTGTATAGGTGCACTATTTCGGCGAAGAGATAGTGAAATACAAGTGGTAACGGTGCCAGAAAATAGCTTCTGACTTGTTGTTGACGTGAGGTAACGGTGCCAGAAAATAGCTGATGGCGTGGAGAAATAGACTAAAGGCAAACTGAAGGAAGCAAGCAACATGCAACAGATCTAGTAGCAAATGGTGTTTCAATGTTTAGAAACAAGGCCTAGGGATCATACTTTCACTAGTGAACACTCTCTCATATAAATATCCTCTCTTCATGATACTACTCTTAACTACTCTCTGGTTGAACACTCTAATCCATGGTAGGGCCTTCCCAATCTAGATAACCCCACACTGTCACCTTGAGCGCTAGATGGTTCCAACAAATACCACAATTTCATAGAGACATCCAACTCCAAATATAACTCATAACAAATATTCAATCTAGCCAAAGTGCCACACACGGTATGCACGCTGTCACTTTCACACACATGGAGAAAATCATAGATCTATTAAAGCACAAAGAGTATTTATGTAGACTCAAACCTAAGTGCCACGATGGCGTGCATGCTGTCACTTTCACACACATGGGGAGAGCAGAGATCTAATGAAGCACTTGAGTAGCAAGGTAGATCTACTTGATTACAAAGCTCATGACCACAACAAGATCATGCATAGAGAGAGAGATGAACACATAGCTACCGGTAGAGCCCTTAGCCTTGAGGAAGAACTACTCCCTCCTCATCATGGGAATCAACAATGGTGATGAAGATGGTGGTGGAGATCGATGGAGATGGCTCTGGGGGGACTTCCCCGTCCCGGCAGGGTGCCGGAACAGAGACTTTCTGTCCTCCGAATCTCTCCTTTGGTGGTGGCGGCGCTATGGAGGTTTTTGTGGCTTTCTTCTGGATGATTTAGGGTTTTCTCATCGGGGGGCTCTTAGATGCGCAGGAATCAAGGGCGGTGGGGCCCACACCCCCTGTGGGCGCCTCTAGGGCTTTGCCCGCACCTAGGGGGTGCGGCCACCCTGTGGCCCCCGTTCGGCTCTGCTTCATGGTTCCGTGTTGCTTCACGAAAAATAATGACTTTGGCTTTTGTCCCGTCCAATTCCGAGAATATTGATTTTCTGCCTTTCTGGAACCAAAAACAGAAGAAAATAGGCAACTGGCACTATGGCAACTTGTTAATAGGTTAGTTCAAGAAAAGATATAAAAACACCTCAAAGAAAGACAAAGCAAAGCAAAGTAGATACTAAACAAGCATGAAACATCAAAAATTATAGATACGTTTCCGACGTATCAGTAGCTTGATCTACTTCTCTCTTGTTCTTCATAGATCTAGTACCATATGATCTTCCCAACATGATTATGGTCATATATGTAATCCTATGTGGTGGATCTTTATTCTATGATTTTATATATGAGATCGGGACCTATTTTGTGTCAGATGTATTGGTAGATGCATATCATGTACCCCATTCTTAATTGCTTGTTTTGATCCAACTTGTATGCAAGAACTTGTATGGAGAGAAGTGTGTATTAGATGGAGTAGCATGGTGGTAGTGATTGAATTGTGACAACAACGTTCAAGATCTACTTTGGTTTTTACCTTTCTTTTGCTGCCTCACTAGGGATAAAGTGAAATCATGTGCTATAATTATCATGTGACAGTGAGATAATCTTTTTAGATCAAGATATGTAGCATATTTGTATTTTAAACATCATGTTATATTACTTAAAGCTATGCTCTGATTTGTTCTTAATTCAAGATTGCATGGAGTTTCCCTTTCTTGAGGAGTATACGAGAGATGTGTTTCATCTCTATGTTAGAACGTGATGTCCATATGAATGCTTATAATACACATATAGAAGTTCCATGAATATTTATCATTGATGAATTATTTTATAATCACTACAACTTAAAAGAGAGTAGACAAGTGAACCCATGAACCCTAGTCCAATTTTAATCATAAGAAACACTTATACCTTTGATTCGGATTCACGGATGTAGTATAATAACTTATTCCCTAGAAGACCTAGGTTTAATCGAACCGTGGAAAGCAATGCTAAAAGGAAATAAAAAGGACACGTCTACAAGACTTTGTTTCTTTGTTTTACCTTAGTTTACTGGACCAATCTAGTTTACTTTTTATAGTGGGTTGAATCAATGGATGGAGATAGGCCAGGGTTGAAGATCCACCTGCAGCTACACATCATATGGGATAAAAGATAATAATAAGCATAGTCATGTATATTGTTTGAATGGAGATAATCTCTCGTGGGCAACACATCCTAATATACTAAAGCCCCCATGATGTAGCGGGCATAGCAATATACTTTTAATCCAACCGAGTGCACACTGAAGCCACGGGCTACAAACGATTATTAAGTGAAGAACACAGATTAAAGCATTAAGGGGTGATGTTGTTGTGATCATGAATGGGGCACTAAGCGAATACCGTACTACTCTTTCTTCACTAGGGTTCCTATGAGATCATCGCTAGCCAAGTATCTCATCTCAAGCCTTTATCAATCTATGGGATCTTAGGTACCTACAAGTCCACATATCGAGACAAGAGATAAAGAAACAAAAGATACAAATCACAATAGAAAACAAAAAAATTACTCACATGATTAGATGCACATAGTTGCTGCGAGGTTTCTCCCCAACCCGCAGCCCGTGAGGACTGCTTACTCATAAAAAATAGATCAAGGATAGAAAACATTATGCAAAATACTTCGATTGAAATCAAATATTCTTACAATGGTCGCCAAATCACATGGAGATCTCAAGTACAAAGTAATGGTTATGGCTAGTGGAGGGATGGATGGTGGAGTGGATGAACAATGGTGTGGATCTCCTTTGGTGGTGTTGTGATGAAATCTGAGAATGGCGGCCCTCTAGGCGGTGGCCAGAGCCTCGAAATATAAAGATGTCTTCACAAAAGTTTTAGGATTTGACGAGACAAAGCTATCAGAACCCCGTACGGGCGGGCCTCGCCCATACCGTCGGTTGTTACGCGCATTGACGCTAGAATTTTGCTTCCCAATTACTTGGTCTTGTGTACTTACTCAAATTCCTTCATTATGACTCCTGATTTCGCATTAAAACCCATGATTTCCTGCACAACATAATTCAAAACAAGGTTTTGCAAATTTTTGCAATTATTAGTCATTAGTGGCAAAGATTGAGAGTTTCTTGTCAATTGCTTGACTAAAAACAATGTCTAAACACGAAGAAATATGGCCAATTTCAGAGCCATCAACTTCCCCAAAGATTAATCCTTGATCGCCCTCGAGCAAGAAGAAACAAAAGAACTATAAGGAATTCAATGTTTAAACTTGAAACAATGAGAATAAGAATTCACTTACGGTTGGTAGTCATATGTGCATAACACTTCATTCATTTGTGAGGCTTATCAAAGTTAGAGAGATGACAAGAGTACTATACAAGCTTCGGTAATTCAAGACAATCAAAGTAGAGTTTAATATCAATATTATTAGCTAGAAGTGTAGCAATCAATCCAATTCTTCTAGTTAACTCCCATCTTGCCAAGGGACACTAGGATGTTTAAATGGTATGATTGAGTAAGAGAGTTTCATGTCCTAATTAATATAACAATGAGGTGTCTTATTTACACCCACATCAATAAATCAAGTCTATCAAAAACACTTCTAATCCAATCATTGTTTTCAAGAAAAATTCGTAGAGCAGTAGTGAGACCATGCTAAGGACTTGTTATGTGGATCTTCAAAGATATCTTTTCCTTTTCATTCTTTTCATGGATTGCTTGGCTGTTTCTTTTGCAAGTGCTTGCACAACCTTCGAGAGTACCAATATTTTTTTGCCATCCATTGTCACTGATGCCAATCATGTCATCAACGCATAGCCGAAATCCGGCATTATACCATAGATTGTTCAAAAGTTAGTAGAGTCGTTGGCCTCCCAAAGATGTGCACTAGAAACATAAATAGTAGAATTTTTATTTCTCTTTTTTATGATCTAGTACAACGGTTTGGTCCACAAAGTTAGCTTTTGCATGTATCACAATTATCACTAGACTTTATTTCAGTCAAACAACTCCTTTCAAGAGTGCCGCCAAGACTATCAAAATATCTATGGGGTTAAGTATCTTCAAGGGTATACTCTCAAGACAATCATTCATCAAACAAGTCATAAATTTCAGACTTTTTCTTATTATACTTGTTTGGAATTACTATTTCCAAGGCAAGACTCAGTTAGCTAAGAGAACTAGAGCAAGAGATTCAACAACTAACCATCATACTAATAAAAAGCTTTACTTTAACTAAATTAAATTACTCCCACATGCATAACATCTTAACAAATCGACCAACTAAGATAAACAACTCAAACTTCAAAAGTGGGAGACATAGGACATACCTCTCATAAGCGACTTCATGATTCTCTTCCTTATAGGGATGTGTTCCTTCAAAAACTCAAACACGATTACTCTCATAATAATATGAAAGAAAAGAGGCAAAGTGCGAATCCACATTTACGAAAAAAGGAAAAATGGAAAAATCTTTTTGTATTTTTGAGGAAAAGGATTAAAGAATAGAAAGGATCTTGCGACCAAGCAAGGTTTCTAAGAAAAACAAATAAAACGAAAGCAAAATAAAAAGCAAAGGAAAAAAGCAAAGTGTTGGAACAAACCAACACGAGTGTTTCAAAGCTCCCAAGGAGCTGAAGTACAACCTCATTATTACACAAATAAATTTGCAAGGGGAACACATCCCCAAGATCAGGCTTTTGCAAGCCCCTTTGTTGCTCACTGCGGCTGCGGTGGATAATCTCCCAAGTTCCATTGGCCATGCCAATTTTGGAACTGGGTGTTGAGGCTTGCAGTGGCATCTCGAAGGTTGATGGAGAGGTTGTTCATGTTTTGTATATTTCCTTCGAGTGCGTAGATGTATTCATAGGTGGTGTAGTAATTTGGTGGTTGCTCATATTGTTTGGGCTCTTGTTCTACTTCTTCATCTTCTCCTCCTCCCATGGGTATCTCTTGTTGGGGTAGATCAACCTCAACCTGCGTATCATATAGCAAACATCCCTCCTTGACAGAGAAGAGACCATTAGACAAAGGAGCTGGGATCAAGTGATCCGCTGCAGGTATATTGAGAAAATATCTACCATGAGTTTTAGGGACCATACCACATGCTCTTAGAGTAGGGAGACCGGGATGGTGACTTCTTACCAATGGTTGGATATTACCTAGGTTGATATGAAGTGCAAGTGCAAGAACAGTCACAACTCCCCCTCGCATATGGGTCCACAAGATTGATGAGCCTGTTGCTTAAGGTAAAACACAAGCAAAGCATCCAAATTTGGCATTAAGTTACAATTAACAATAGCAGCCTTAGAGAGGATCAACATGTCTTCCTCATTAACTCTAGTATACTCACCACGTGTCAACAAGGTATTAACAATCACATAAAATAAATAAAGGATAACAAGATGATCAATTTGGTTTTCCTTGGGTGTGTTTCCACGAATTCTCATTAAGTTGAAGCATTGTCAAGGTGCGAGATCTAAAATAAAAGTAGTTGTACGTACATCGGCGGCATTGTTGGCAAACCCAAAGCATTAAACCTATTGGTCGAGTGTTAGGATGTACTCACGGTTCATGAGGCGGAATTTGACGCGGTCAACTCCGGGCGTTTGTTCCTCGGTACAATAGTAATGATCCACCGTATGTATCAAGGTGCTGAAGGACTCAAGTGTCAAGTGGCCATACATGACAACATCATGAAATACAAAGTCATAGAAACCAACATTGTTGCAAAGTAAATCAAAATCAGCACGAATGCCAAGTTGGTTCAGGATATAGGGACACACCCACTTGGTTGACTTGATTTCCCGAAGCTTGAGATAGTTGAATCGGTTAAGATGGAACTCCTCGGTGAACTCGATACCAAGTGACTCGGGGGTCAGTGTATCAACGAGTGGTGCGGAAGATGCCGCAGCCACCGCACGTGTACAACTCCTCGTGTTCATATAAAAATAATAAGACGGAATAAATAAGAAATAATAAAAACTGCTAATAATAAATTGTGATCCAATAAAAACATAGCATATGTGATCATCTACACTAGTTATAAAATAATCCACCTCTAAAACAATAATAAGCATGCTCAATATCAAGATTGAACCAAAAACAAGACCTAAGTATAGATTGACAATGGTGAATGACTAATTGAAGCTTTTGCAAAAATAACTTGAGTATCGGAGGAGAATCATACCTTATATTGATTGAGTGCGAGGAATCAAAAAAAGATTGAGTAAATTTTAAGATCCAATGGAGGTGGTTTGGAGTTTGGAGGAAGAAGAAAGAGATATTGATATTTGGGTTTTTTTTTGTTACCTTCCTCGGGGTGTTTATGGCGGCCGAATACGTGGTAAGGCAGGCGGTATGGCCGGATCCCGCCCGTACCAAGTAACTTACTTTGGGGGCGACGGTTGATCCTAGGCGGTGCACTCGGTACAGGCGCGTGGTACGATCGCGTGCGCCCGTACTACTGGTCATTATGGACACGGTATAGTTTGCTTAAAATCTAGTATTTGCTCAAGGATACGGTACGGGCGCACCATATGGGCGCGTCCATCCGTACCATAGGTCGTTATCGACACTGTTTGTTGCGACAAAAATTAATCTTTCTATTTTTCTTTGACTTGAGGTGGTATGGGCGCATGGTACGGTCTCTTTCGACCGCACTACAGGTCATTATCGACACTATGAGCTATAAAAACTTCAACAATTTGATTACTTTCCCTGTGCATCTTTGCACATCTTATCATAAGTAAAATAACAGTAAACACACTTTATAAAAAATCCAGCAATACTTTAGGCCATGTGTTAGTAAAAATAGATCGATGATTACTTGATTTCTTCTCCTCTCTCCAAAGGTCTTTTTGAACACTCTTTATTTAAAACAAATCAAAATAAAAACAAAAACTAACAAGACTAACACAAAAGTAAAATTTTATTTCACATGGGTGGCCTCTCATGAAGCGCTTCTAGTTAAGGTCAATTAGCTTGACCTCAATGGCAATCACTTGGGTTTAATGAGTGGAATACCCACTACAAAATAGTTGGCTTTCAAAATAATTATACCATCATCATCACTAGTCTTGACCTTCTTTTTTCTAGGGAAGTGTACTGTAAAAGGATCTCTATATGGTAGCCCAATTCTCACATTCCCTTCATATAAATTAATCAAAGCTTTAATAGTTCTTAGAAATGGACTACCTAAAATTATAGGTGCTATGATATCTTCAGTCATGTCCACAATAACAAGATCAATAAGTGCGGGACTACCTTTTATTTCAACAACTATATTTTTTATCCCAACAGCTTGTTTATAAGTTGAGTCCGCTAGGTGAAGTCTTAATTCTGTAGTAATGAATGGCCCCAAGTTTAATTTATCAAACAATATTTTGGAAATTGTTCAGATGCTCGCACCAAGATCACAAAGTGGAGATATCTCATTGACTCCCAACTTACCTTTAATAGTAGGCTCAAATATATCATCTAGCTTAGCAGGAAGCTTATCAACTAGTCTTTTGTACTCCAACTCTAGCTCACGAATTTTAGATGCTACTTGTTGTGTAAATTGTTGGTACATAGCATCGTTACCTTGTTATATACTAGGATTCTTCATGGTGATCAACTTTATTAAGTCTTTTACGGTATATTCCGGTGTTGGCGTGTTGTTGTAATCCCGATCTTTAGGTTTTTCTTCATTTGTTGCAACCCTCATCATCTTGAGGTCTTTTTCTACGGGATTTGGCTCGGGTTTTCCAGCAAACTTTGCTAGTATGAGAGCTTGGCTCTCAACAACTTTTCCCAATTGAGCCTTCATGGTCTTTGTCCTTTCCTGTAGATTCTACACATCATTTCTAATTGCAACGGTCTGGTTAGATAATTTCCCTATAATATTTTCATGGTTTTTTGTGATTTTAATAAGCATATTACTTTGCTCGGTTTAAGCTTGTAGAAATGTTCTAACAGTTTGTTCCAACGAGAGGTTGTCATGATTTGCTCTATTATTATTATTATAACTATTATAAGGAGCTCCTGTAGGATTTGGATAATGTTTTTGAGCATTATAAGCATAATGATTTTTCCATGCAGAATTAAAAGGAGTGTGAGATATAAAATTAACATCGGTAGTGATAGCATTAACTTCGGTATCATCTTTACCTTTTACTATGCTTAGCAACTCGTCTACGTTAGATGTAAGCTCTTCATTATTTACCTCGGTAATTGAACTTACTCTCTTAGAGGTTCTTTCTACATGCCATTGGGCATGGTTATTTTGCATATCATCAAGAAGTTTCTTTGCAACACTCACTTGCTTTCCCATGATTGTTCCTCCTGCTACAGTATCTATCATAGACTTAGACATTTGGTTAAGGCCATTATAAAACAAATGTAATATAAGCCACTCTTTCATCCCATGACTAGGATAGTTCATTACGACTTATTTTCCTCTCCCACACAAGCGCTAGTGGCTCACGGTCTTCTTGTCTAAAGCTTGTAATATTGGATCTTAGCTGCATAGTCTTAGCTGGGGAAAAAATTAGTCATAAACAAATTAGTAAATTTTTCCAAGATTTTGTTGGGTTTGCGGCATAGAAAACAAAAAATTCCTACGATGGGAACTGTATACGCCATGATCAATCTATCTAGATACAATCAACAGGTGGATATACATCCATAATACATACCCTTGAAGACCAACAAAGCTTTACGAGTATGGACTCGCTGGTGATGTAGTCGATCTCTTGCCGATATCAAGATCGTGTAGAAGTCCGATAGCCCCGCAACTTAGCGGAGCATCCGTGATCGCACACACGTCCGGAACCCTGACAATCTTTGTGTCCTCGCTCCACCAATGCAGCGGAAGAAGCAAATCCTTGCTCCAGAAATGCCACCGGGAACATGTATCTCGCTGATCCGAGACCATAGGAAATTCTAAAGGGGGAGAGAGATCCTTCACGAGGAGGTGTGAGAGTGGAGGAGGAGGAGGTGCTCCTTATATAGGGGAGGGGGTGCTGCCCAAGGGGCATGGCCACCGGCCATGGTGGGTGCCCCCACCTCTCCCTCATTCATGTGGGTGGAAGCTCCACTCACATAAACACGCCTCCACTCAAAATTCCACTCGCATCCATTAAATTTTCTACCAAATTTAATGCAAGCTCTCATTTAATAAAACTATTTTATTTATTTTATTAAGAATTTTTTAATTACATTAATTAACAAACATTCACATAAAACCCTTACAACATTTCAATTTCACATGCAGAACCAATTTCAGCAATTTCACTCGAAACAATTCCGGTTTCCATTGCAACAATTCCAACGCTTTCATATTCTTTCTCTGGCATCTTATTTGATCCAAATGGTTTCGGTGTCCCTTAAGTGTGTCACCCTACGGTTCGCGAATAATGTAGACATGATCGAGACTCCTCTCCGAGCAATAATCAGCAGTGGGGCCTGGAGATCCGTACTAACTTCTACACATTCAATGATGACTTCTTGTGATCATGTGAACCTTTTACATTGCAACTAAATACTTTTGTTTTGCAATATATTACATGTCCGAGATTCAATCATCGGTATCCCCATACCTAGTTTGATCTCGTTACTGACATGTACTCTTTTCTTGTTCCCGTGATATAACATTCGAGTGATCTCCATCACTTGCTTGCAAGCTATATTAATGTGATATCACCGAGAGGGCCCAAAGTATATCTCTCCATCATCGGGATGGAAAAATCTCACTCTTGATCCATGAGCCTCTACATAACACTATCGAAGTATCTGAACCCACCTTTATAGTCACCCTGTTACGGTGTGACGTTTGATGTTATCAAGTTACACTTCCTGTGTTAGTGATTGACATGATCTCATGGTCTAAGGACTAAAGTTACTCGTAATGATGTTATAGCAATTTAAACATAATGACTTTAATCGTATTGCTATACTTTGGATGAATGTTCATCACATCATTCCACATGTTAATCAACGAGCCAGTTTATATGAGAGGCATAACTAGGAACACTTATTTGTTTATTAAACACACATGTATTAATATTTCCGATTAATACAATTATAGCATATAAAATAAACATTTATCATAAACAAGAAATATGATAATAACCACATTCACTATAATAAAAATGTCCTTTTACAACGGACGATTTTCGTGGTTGAAAAGTCTTCTAGACGGATGACCATCGTGGTAGAAGCCCCGTCACAAATGATTCTACCACGAGTTTTTTTCGACCGTGGAGGATCGCATTCTTTAGCCACGAAAAGTCATTCCGTCGTAGATCTGTTTGCCAGCCGCGTTGACTACTGACGTCATGCAAACCGCCACATGGCGAGCGCCGTTAACAAACAATTAACGTCGTTAACTGTTAATGAAACCATGGTAGAAGTCAGGCCTAGCCAAGGTCTTATAATTATTAAGTGGGTCGGCCCATTAAGAAAGCCCAACAGGATCATGTCCCGTTACTGTTTCACCATGCACTGTTATAAATGGGCCCACTGGTGCAGCCGTGGGTGGCCGGTTGTAGCATCCCAATTGTCTAACAATTGTAATGCTACTTGGATTAGTAATATAATGGCTACTTCATACATATTATTCTTGCATCATAATTAGATCATGCTCATGTCATCATGCCTCCTTGCATTTGAGCATCATATAAAACCCTTTTCCATTTGGTTCTTATCTCATCTGCATTATTAATTGTATTTGCCTCTTGATATTGTATTTGGTTCTTGATATATTGTTTAAATGCCCAAGTTGAGTTGGGGGCATCTCTTTTGTTAACTCCACCACCTTTCTTGTCATCACCCATCATTCCACCATTCCACCATATATGAGCATTGCAACTTATTTGGTTTTACCTCCAGCTCATATGTGTTGGTGTGGATCCATTCTATCTCCACATGCTCTCATATATGCACCATATTGTTTTCACATTATTGGTTTATGAGAGCCACATGGCCACCTTTGCATGCCTTGTGAGTGGAACCTTTTCCTAGCTTCCATATGGGTTGTTTTGGGGTTATGATCATGTTTGGATATTTTTGGGCTTACTGGCACATACACACTAGCGAGTTCCATTTCTATTCAAATATGGTCATCTCCATCTACTCCACATGGGGCATCCTTTTAATTCTTTTTGCTTGGCTTTTATTCCATATTTTTGGAATGCATAGGAATAAATGCTATGGATATTTATGTTGTTTTCACAAGATGAAACCTAGCATTGATATTATGCATGGGCCATGCAACCATCCCCATATTTTTTTTGCCCTCCTTTGTTTGTATTTTGACTTTTTGAGTGGATCATCTCTAATCTCTCTCCCTCCTTTTGGCTTGGTCTTATTTGATCTTGCTTAAAACCCTATCACCACATCCCTCTCTTTTTCTTGTCTAGATCTTGCTTGAGCTAGTCTTGATCATGCTTGATCTTGTCAAAGAAATACCACACCACATCTCTCCTCTCTCTAAACCTCTCTCCTAATCTATACCTAATCTAAACCATACCCCCATCTCTTCTTTTCCTTCTTTTGCCAACACTTTGTGTTAAAACAAATCCATCACCTCTCCATCTCTTCTATCCTTGCATGATGTTGGTCACCTCATGCCAAGACCCAAAAACCCTAAGTCCCTACCCTACCCTAACCTCTCTCTTTAACCCTCTCTCTAAACCCTAACCCGAGCTACCCCCTCTCCCTCTAGCTCTCTCTCTGTCCTGCATGCCCCACCAGCCCGAACGTCCCCTGCCTGCCTGGCCTCGCCTTGACCCCACCTGCAGCCACCTGCACCTGCCCTGGCTGAGCCCGACCGAGCACGTGAAGGAGGAGGAGAAAAGGTGGCCGAGCCACCTTTTCCACCGTCCACTCCCGCACGGCACCTCCCTCTCCCTCTCTGCTATCTACCACCATCCCCTGGCTCTCCTCTGTCCCCCAGATCTACCCCAGGACCTGCCCTCTCCTCCCCTTCCTCTCCACCACCGTCTACCCCCCCAACGCCGGCCACCGTTTGCTCCCCGGCGCTGCTTCGATCCAGACAACAAGCACGACGTGGAGGTGATCGAGGAGGACGAGGAGGTCCTCTGCATCCACTCCGTACACGCCGTCGAGGAGGAGGAGGACCAGAGCCACCAGGTCGACGCCGAGGCCGACGCGAAACCCTAGCTCCGGTCCGTCTGCATCCTCGCCGCTGCGACGCGCCCCAAGCCGATCAAACACCACCAACCTCCCCTCGGTGAGCCCCTAAGCCTCGCTGACACCCTCGCTATCGCTGTCGCCGTCGGGTACCGCCGATCGTTTCGTCGAGCAGTCTGTGCGTGTCGTCGGCCGCAGCGTCTGCTCGTTACCGCGTCGCACCGAACCCTATCTAGCCGTGCAGCCCTCCCCTACCAGCAACCCCCAAGCCACCGCAGCGGTAGCCGCCTCCGCGCGCGAGCCCTAGGTCCCTGGATCGAACCCCCCACGCGTCGCACCCGCGCCAGACGAGCATCGATCTGTCGTCAGTTAATTCAGAGAAGAAGCACAGTGCGAGCCGTGTCGTTTTACAGATAACCCCTTTTTGGTTTTCTCGTCTCAACCCGCGGTACCTTTTGGCCCACCTGCCAGCCACCCGACGATCTTGCAAAAGAGCCCCCCTGTTTCTCTGGCCTCAACCCGCGCTCCCTCGCTGTGCCGCGTGGCAGCCCCGCACTCGTCCACTGGCGTGTGGACCCGCGTGTGCTCTGGCCCCACCTGTCACTCTCTGCGGCTAGACTAGCTCGCGGTGACAGAAACTTTTCTGTGCGCCTGTGTCGTCCAGTCAGCATGGCCCCACCTGTAATTGGCTGTGGCTAGCTTAACTTGAGTATAAAAAAGTATTTTTTGTATTCTGTTTTAATTCAAACCTTTTCAAATTTAATTCAAATTCAAAAATTCAAATCTGTTTTATAATAACTTTTAAAATCTAAATCCAAATTAAACATATAATATATGTTTTCAAATCAGAAAAATGTGAGGAATTCAAATATGGCCTTCAAAATATATTTTGGACACTTAAAATTTCAAGTTGATTTAAATTACAATAAAATGCCCTTTTCCTTAATTAATTAATAACTTTTGTTTTATAACTCCAAATTTAACAAATAATATGTCTAAAATGATTAGCTCGACGAGACCTTTCTGTTTATGCATTCCATTATCTGTTTTGCAGCATGCATCATATAAATATAAAGTATACAGCAACTAATATGAGGATAAAATGGGGCCAAAACTCAATAAAATGATTTATTCTTGTATTCCACACCTCACCCATGCCATGCTACTTTATTGCCATGCAAATTGTGCATCATTCATCATGGCATGATTATTTGCTTGTCGCATTTTATTCATATGCTTGTGCACTTTATTTATGTTGGCCCTTGTTTGTTTGGTTCTTCTTCGAATAGACGCTGAGCAGGGGATATATCAAGAAACCCAGGAGCACTATCCAGATCCTTCTCTCGCTTCAACTGAGCTGCCAGGCAAGCACTACCACATGCTTGCATACATATAGTACCTATTGCCTCTTTCTTATTCTTGCATCATTGAGTCGCGATTGCATTAAATTGAATCCCAAGTATTGCATAGCCTTTACTTTTAAACCCCACCGAAGCTTGTTCCTCCATCCCATGAGCCATTACTACAGGAGTTGTTTGAGCCATGCGAGTCGTAGAACAGCATGTGTAGGGTATGTGAGTGTCTGATGGATAACGAGGTACCTAAACAACTTAACCTGAGTAGTAATGGGATAACTAATGAAAGTGGCACCGGTGAGCCATATTTGCTATTTGGTTTTTCAGGCTCACTTGTGTCCGGTAGGACCCCGAGTACTTGATTCCTGTTCCTTGAATATTCGCGCTATCCACATCCGGGAGGCTTATGAACCCCCCTGAGCCAGAGCTTGATTCATTCTTATTTCTTGGGGCCACAAACTAGTTTGAGGTTTTATTTACTATCCTGTACTTATGCCATGCTTTACTGCTTTATTTAAAATTGTGCGATGTACTGCACCTGTACTGTTTAGGTCAGCGGAGTGTTTTCGCGGTATCGACAAGCCCAGTCACATTTTCGGGTTCCCAGTCGTTTACAGCCATTGACGCAAACCTTGAGTCCGTCTCGAAGTCGGCCAACTTCGTCGCGGGTAGCTTAATGGGGTGGCCCCCTGAAATATTTCTGAATCCTGTGATCGCTTTGTCGTGACTGCCTTGTTGGGTTTTGATTTGGTTTTTCCGAGGTTGATCGAGTGTGTGTTGCTATTTGTGCACCCCTGCAGGGTAAAACTTTCTGAAAGCCGTGTCCGCGGTTATGGACGACTTGGAGCACAGTTTCTCGATCATAGACAAGTAAAACTAAAGTACCGCTTCTAAATTGACTAAACAACTGACTAGTAAACAGTGCAACACTCATGGAATGGTTAATAAAACTGCCAACGGATGGGGGGTTGTTCGTCCGCTTCCTCGTCGGTAAGCGAGGAGGAGGATGGATCTGTGGATATTACCATTATAACTGTTGTTATTAATTCACGGACATCCGTCTATCTCTGGTTAGGCGGATGGTTAGCGAGTATCTATAGAATTGTTAGGGTTTATCTTTTGCTGCAATTGCGTCACCCTAGGTTGTGTCCCCTTTAGAGGCATAAAGACTTGTTGAGTACCCCTAGGGTCTCACACGATAAATTGTTTGATTCAGATGAACAGGTAATCTCGCAAGATGGATACTGGGTGGAGGAGACGGACGATGCGGGCAACGATCACTCGGTGTAGAGATTCCGGGAACGGGGATCCGTGAGATCTGTGGGTGGGATGTGTTTATTTATGGGGTATCTTATGCCGATTTGCTTCTTATCCGTACTCGGATCTTGTTTTCCGCTTCCGCTTGATACTCTGATGTTTGATGTATGAGGAGATATCCTAAACTATTATATCTATCTAGGATATTTGGATCTTGCCGTATGGCGTTGCTATATTTCCTTTCTTTTTAGATGGAATGGCTCTGATGTACTGTTGTATGGTGGCTTGCATACATACTCATTTGTGTATGTAGTTGATCCCTTCGCCTGCCAATTACGCTGCCCGTTCTTGTCCCGATGTTTGGAAATGGTTAGGACGGCCGAAAGGTCTACCTGTGAGTGGCATTTGGGCCCCACCGTACTATTTTAACCATTTCCGCTCATCCAGGCTTGTAACTAGGAGCGTAATTCACCGAGGTAGTTACACCGGTAAACTTTCTGAACCGTATTGTTTCCACATACACTAATTGAATTTGGCCCGTTTGCACGGCCCATAAATATCCGGGCCCATTAGTGTTCCGCCCTACACTTTTCGAAATGGGCCCGTTTGGTCAACCCTATTTCGATCGTAACCTTTCTGGCCCATTAATATGTAGCTACACTGATGTAGCCCGACCTACGGCCGTTACCACATCATGGTCTCCAACTTACGCCAAGTCGTCATGGACTCCAAAGGTGAACCCGTTCCTCTATGCGAGCCCACTTCCTACCCTATTGAATGGTATGCTACTTCATACTCCGTCACATATGCATGATAGGTTCACACCGACAAGACGGAGGCTTGGAAGAGGAGACGAAAGAAGCCACGGCTGAACCACTGGAGTCTCCGGCCTACATCGGAGTCTCCGGTCCTGCTACACCGGAGTCTCCGGTCCTGCTACATCGGAGTCTCCGGACCTATATCCGGACCGACCCCAGCAACCGCTCGAGGACAGTCAGAACGCCACTCCGGAGACGACACCGGAGACAGACCGGAGTCTCCGGCCTAAACCGGAGTCTCCGGACCCCACACCGGAGTCTCCGGCCTTCACGATGGGCCTGCGCGCCGCCAGCTGGGCCTTTGGCCCATGTACCCCCTATCTCGTCCAAACCCTAGTTTTATCCCCAAACTACCCCTGTTTATGTGGCTGGCCTATAAATAGAGCCCCCACCCCTTCATGTATCCCTTAGGCATAGATGATAGACTAAAGACAACCCCCATTGTGGAATCTCTAGTTTTGCCTCATCCCCTTATCCAAGGGGACCGACTATCGTCACCAATCTCGATTGGACTTTGCATCACGCATCCATCGTTGAACAAGGCCTTGGAGTTCGATGTCTCGTCTCCAAGTTGTCAAGACCCTCCCCAAGGTGTTCTTCCCTCTCCGATGTGGATTTGAGGGAGCACGTTGACCGATCTTTCCTTGCGAGGATTCTATCGGACCGGTGGCCGCCGTTCGGGAGCAATCGGCCTTGTATCGTGTGAGTTTTGTGTGTGTTCATCGTGTTCTTCGCGAGGTGTGTGTTCGCTTCCGCTACCCTCTCCCTTTCCCCTTGCTTTCCCATCGATTTGACCACGAGATTCGTGAAGATCAGGCACCCAAGAGGTTAACCCCTCCATCATCTGGTATCAGCAGCTTTTGGTTGCCACGGATTTCTCTTCGATTTGGTCTTTTCCCCATAAATTCGAAAATTTCACCAAAAACAGCCCCAATTCGTCTTTTGGATCGATCTGTGATTTGAGTGAGTTTTGGTAGGTTTTGATCCGTGGATTACTTGCTAAACTAGTTGATCTACCTTCCCCTGCGTTCCCATGGCCTAATTCCTTGATTTTCCCCATCAATCTGAGGTTTTGGTTCGAGTTTTTCCGCCCAAAACGCGTCCTGTTCGAGTTCTAGACGCTCTGGAATCACCCGGACCGGAGTCTCCGGACTTTTTGGGCTCCAGACCGGAGTCTCCGGACCTCCAGACCGGAGTCTCCGCCCCTCCCTGCAGACAGAAAAACTACAGCACGGTTTTGAGCATAACTTTTGCATTTCAACTCGGATTTTGGTGTTCTTTAGCTCGTTTCGAAGAGGAGAAGGAGAACTACATCATCATATGCGTTGTTCATGCTATCTACTCCATCCAAATTCCGTGAGCAAGGCAGAAGACAACAATAAAGGGTGAAGCTCGTCGACAAAAGGTATAACATTCCGCGACTTTTCCCCACTTGCATTCCTTTGTGAACCCCACTATCTTTGCGAGCAACAAACACCTATTGAGACTAGTTACTCTTATGATTGCTTGGGCTATGCACATTTGATACCTTGTAGATTCCGAGCAAACATTGTGAGCGCTATCTCATATAGTTATCTTGTATAGTTGTTGGCACAAGGAAGAGGCAAGTGAAAAAGAAAGAAAGAAAAAGAAAAAGAGAAAAAAAAATAGAAAAAGAAAAAGAAAGAAATATACATGTGCCTCATAGAATAGGAAGCGCAAGCTCGATGAACATCATATAGGTGTTACTTATTGTGCATATCTTGTAGCCCACCAATTAATTGCAATCGAACTAGCGTCTCTCCTTGTACTTGTGTGGCACGAGCTTATAGTCTTCGCTAGGTAATCATATGGTTCTTAGCTCACTTTCACCGTCGCACAAGTCCCATTTATCCCACCATGTGTGTCTCCTTGTACATATTTCCTATCTTGTGGATTGACTGGTTTGCTTTGTGATCATTGTGGTTCTTTACTTGCCAATACAACATCTTGATTTCGGATTGGTTCTTGACATGCCACTTTTCATACCTATCCACCATAGGCCTTGTGTGTGTGTGTTTTTTGGTTAGTAGTTGGTTTTGGTGTTCCGCGTGAACTTCACTTTGCTTGGTTTATTGCTCTCAAGTGTGGCCACTTGTACGATACGATCTTCCAAGGTAAAGTAAGGTTTGATGTTGTATCCCTAACTCCCACTACCACTTCCATATACACCGCTTGGTCTTGTGCATCATGTCTAGGGACTCCGGAACCGACGATGATATCTATGAAGAATCCATGATGAGACACCATGACTACGACTCCACAAGTATAGAGGACATGACGGAGCACAACACCGACAATGGCTCTGCATGCTTTGAGGACCCGGAGCACTACATCGACAACGGCTCCACATGCATGGAATACATGGATCATGACATCAACTATGGCTCCTCAAGCATGGAAGACTTGGAGCTCTACACCGACAATCGCTCCACATGCTTGGGTGATATGGAGTACTACACCAACAATTACTCCCCAAGCATGGACGACTTCGAGTACGACATCGACGATGCCTCGCCAAGCATGGAGGACACGGAGAAATTCATCGAGTTTGATGGCTCATCCACGAGCCATGAAGAATTCCTCCACCACGTGGAGATGGAAGCCTACTACGCCAAGCAAGCGGAGGCCCATCATCAAGATTCCATGACCTTCAAGGCCAAGCGTGCCACACCAAAGGGCACCACCTACTTCGATGATCCACCTCCAAGGCGACAAGCGCCACCACCTAGATGGCGTCAAGCTCCACCATTTCCAAGGCACCAAGCTACATCACCTCCAAGGCGCCAAGCTCCAACGCCTATCCAAACAAGAGTGGCGTCCAAACATCATATACATCAAGAGGCGCCAAGAAACAAGAATCTTCATCGACAAACATCCTCTCATGAGCATCGCCACCATAAAGAGGATACAAGACATCGTCAAAGGCATCTTCGCCACCAAGACGAAGAATTCTTGATGATCACCAACCATAATGCTCAAGCAAGCTCAAGAAGGCACCACAAGCACAAGAAGAGTGCCAAGGCAAGTGATCATCGTCGCGAGTGTCATGTGGACGACCAAGTGCGCCACCTACATCAACCATCGGCAAGGCACGCCAATGACCTCCGTCGACACCATCATAGGGAACCTTCAACTACTCGTGCCACCACCACAATGGCACCAAGAGCAAGCCTTCCTACACGCCATCAAGCTTCAATGCCTACGCTTGACTTCCACGACCTCGCCAATGAGGAAAATGTAGACCTCTACTTCTCCAAGTTGGATAGCATGAGCCTACCTCCACCACTACTATGAGATGGCCACAAGACGGTCGAGCATGGGATTTTCCCTTCGACTAAGGAGGCGAGCGATGATGCCCATCTTATGGCATCCAACCTTGAAGGTGACAAGGTCAAGAATGGTGAGCATGGGATTTTCCCTTCACCAAAGGAGGCGCTTGGAGTTGAGGAAACCGAGCCTATCCCCATATGCTTAAGTGATGATGTGGTACTAATCCCATGTGAGTATGAGAGCCACTTAGCCCACTTGAGTGAGAACAAGAGTGAGATGAGTGACTCCACCTTATGTGAGATTGAGTGCTTCCACTTTGAGGGCATGAGTGATACACCGAGTGAGTTGAGAGTGGTAGTTGATAGGTCAAGTGAGACCATTTCTATTTCTAACAACTTACCCTCTACCTCTAGTGTGTTCTCTTATGTTGTGCTAGGTTCCATGGATGAAGACGCGCCAAGCCATGAAGCAATGATGCCTCAATTGGAGAAGATGTACATGGTGCACGAAGATGATGCTATGCCATGGCTACATCAAGAAAACGAAGTCGTCCACAAGGAGGCCACTACTTCCACAACACCCACTTCATATGAGAGGTATGACCATGGTAACAATAAGGGTATTGATGATGCCATGATCCCACTAGTGGACATGATGAATTGTGAGGATATGCATGCTATGGATGATACTTGTGACATTACATATGCTTCATTCATATTCCCATGTGATGCTTTGCCTTTGCATAATATTGCTCATGTGGAATTGTTTGATTGCGATACCATTTCCATAAACATGCCATGCTATGCATCTTGTGTGTATCCTCCAATTGCTTCGGACTTGCTTTGTCATGCTAGTCATTCAATTTCTCCCGTTGCTTGCAATAATATGAATGCTTGCTATTTCACTTGTTTTGCTTGCAACAACATTGATCATATGCGTTATGATGAGATGGCCCCCATAACTTTCTCAATTTTTGGAGATTTTGATGATTGCCATGATAAGCATGTTCCCCACTTACATACTCACCATGAACCTATTTCATACTTGATTGACATTAATGGTGATGTGCACAAGAAGAGATACATCATGATGGATGATGTGTATCTCTACCATGCACACACGTTCTTCCTTTTACATGTGATGTGTGTAGGTACCCGCCCTATCATGTCAACCTCAGTTGAGCACGAGTTGACAAAAAGAGCTCTTGAGAGCATCCCACAAGTGAGTTCAAGATCGAACCCAGCTCTGATACCTTTTGCATGCTTTGCATCTTTCATGTTGGCGAATTGCTCTGTCCTATGGTTTGATTGCAAACATGTTAATGGTATTATCTCACCTTATGACAATCATGTTTCTTTGCTTTTAGATAATGATGCTTTGTGTGTTGCAACAAAAATGTTGAACATTTTCTCTTTTCGATGTTTTATGTGCAACCACAATTCCATTAAGAGCATGTATTGTCATGAGAGCTTCCAAGAATCTTGTCTTGTTGTTGCAACAAACATAAGGACCATTTGCTCTTTCATTTGGTTTGTTTGCAAACATGCCGTTTTTGCTTCCGCTTGGGATACTCATATTCCCATGATATTGGCTATCAATGATTTGTGTGTGACATCCAACATGTCGAACAATTTCTCTTTCCAATGGTTGGTTGGCACACATAATGATGTTGTTTTGAATATTCTTCCTTTTGTGTTTTTGCCAAATTCTCCTAACTTTGCATCAAAGATGTTGATCAAATTTCTATTCGATTGCTTTGAGTGCCACACTAAGACATTATATGGAGTTTTTGAGTTCCCACATTTGGATGATGTTCAAACGATTTCCATGCACTTTGACCTTGCATATGCATTCCATTTGCTATCCTTGTATGGTACTAATAGTGTTGTGAACAAGAATGGACATGCCACATTTGACATGCTCCTCGATCACGCACGAAAATATTTTGCTTGGTCTTTGTTGTGTGAAGGCACAAATGCATACACGTCAACCTCTATGGACTATATGTTGACAAGAAGAACCGAAGAGAGTTACCTATGGCTACCCTTCATCGAGATATCTCTACAAGCTAAGGTGACTTCCTTCTACTTGAGGAATCATGCAATAATCTTCATGAATTGGCTACGCTTTGAGTGTTGCTTCGCTTTTATTGTGAGCTTTGTAGGCTTCATGGAAGGTGAAGGAACATTGAAGTGTTGTCAAGTCAATATTCTCGAGGACGACTATATGGTGAACCCCAGGATCAAGAAGGTCTCTCGACCTCTTCTACTTTGTGATGAGCATGTAGAGTCGAGGACGACTCTTTTTGAAGGGGGGGAGATGATGTAGCCCGACCTACGACCGTTACCACATCATGGTCTCCAACTTACGCCAAGTCGTCATGGACTCCAAAGGTGAACCCGTTCCTCTATGCGAGCCCACTTCCTACCCTATTGAATGGTATGCTACTTCATACTCCGTCACATATGCATGATAGGTTCACACCGACAAGACGGAGGCTTGGAAGAGGAGACGGAAGAAGCCACGGCTGAACCACCGGAGTCTCCGGCCTACACCGGAGTCTCCGGTCCTGCTACACCGGAGTCTCCGGACCTATCTCCGGACCGACCCCAGCAACCGCTCGAGGACAGTCAGAACGCCACTCCGAAGACGGCACCGGAGACAGACCGGAGTCTCCGGCCTAGACCGGAGTCTCCAGACCCCACACCGGAGTCTCTGGCCTTCACGATGGGCCTGCGCGCCGCCAGCTGGGCCTTCGGCCCATGTACCCTCTATCTCGTCCAAACCCTAGTTTTATCCCCAAACCACCCCTGTTTATGTGGCTGGCCTATAAATAGAGCCCCCACCCCTTCATGTATCCCTTAGGCATAGATGATAGACTAAAGACAACCCCCATTGTGGAATCTCTAGTTTTGCCTCATCCCCTTATCCAAGGGGACCGACTATCGTCACCAACCTCGATTGGACTTTGCATCACGCATCCATCATTGAACAAGGCCTTGGAGTTCGATGTCTCATCTCCAAGTTGTCAGACCCTCCCCAAGGTGTTCTTCCCTCTCCGATGTGGATTTGAGGGAGCAAGTTGACCGATCTTTCCTTGCGAGGATTCTATCGGACCGGTGGCCGCCGTTCGGGAGCAATCGGCCTTGTATCGTGTGAGTTTTCATGTGTTCATCGTGTTCTTCGTGAGGTGTGTGTTCGCTTCCGCTACCCTCTCCCTTTCCCCTCGCTTTCCCATCGATTTGACCACGAGATTCGTGAAGATCGGGCACCCAAGAGGGTAACCCCTCCATCATACACACTGTTTGAAATGGGCCCATATACTTTGGGCCTGTTACTGTTCAGACCCTTAAATGCCTGACCATGTTCTGGCCCGTTACTGTTTTAACCTGGTAAGTTCCTCGGCATGTTACTGTTCAGGCCTGCTACTATTCTCGCCCGTTACTGTTTTGGCAATTTAAGGTTTTGGCCCGTTATTTTTCTGGTCCCCTACTATTTCGCGTGTTACTGTTCCAGCCTGTTACTGTTTTGGCATGTTATGGTTTCGCCAGGTACTATTTTGGCCTATTACTGTTTCAACCTGTTACGATTTCAGCTTGTTACTGTTTCCACATGTTACTGTTTCGGCCTGCCAATGTTATGGCTCGTTACTGTTACTAATCTCTCCTATGGGTCAGCCCCATTACTTTTATGGTCTTTTACAGTTTCTGCATTTCTGGAGCCCATTTCAGTATCATAAAAGGTGTACAACATGTGAGCATTTTTACTGTTCATCGTCGGTCTAATACAAGACGAGCAAATATAGAGCACGATACTGTACCCTAATCGACCTGGCTAGGGCAAGTACGGTACCGCCTACCGCTATGTGTGGACGGCATCAAATAAATGCCTACATGGCCTATGCAATTAGTGTAGATATTACATCAAATGCAAACAATTTAAAATTATTATATATTATCAACTCAAGGGAAAGAAAAATCGGCATTTCAGTTGACAATCGAGTTGGTAGCAGTCCTCAATTTGTTCTCTACATCTGTCACCTGCATCTCCCTTTTGAGTGTGACATCTACATTGGAAAACAAACTTAAGACATGATCTTGCAGCCCCCTCTTTGGTGGCGATAGCAATAATTGTAGCCTAAAACTAAGTATAACAAGTTAATACGTCAAACAAGACAGACTACTCATTTAACTGATATGACAGGAGCTATAAACCGGAGTTTACCACTGGTCAATGGTTCAAATATATTGACCATCACGTCAAACAAACAAGACAAGCAAGCATTAAACAAGTTTGTCTACCATGAAATGATAAATATAACAATGTGTGTGGCTTAAAATTTCAACAAATATTAACTAGCCATGTCATTTTAACAAATATATATAGAAGAATAAACCAGACAATGGCATGCAGTTACTGTCTTAGCTAAGAATGAACGGGACATAAATTATAACGGTATTATGCGAGAACTTGTAGAGCCGGAATGCAAACCACACATGAACTATATAGTAGAGAATAGTTGGGTCGTTGCTTAGGACGAAACAGAAGCATATATGAAATATAATGGTGTCGCTTGTGAACCTGTAGAACAGGACAGACAAGCATTAGGTAAGTATGCCTACAATGAAAGGAGCAGTCAAACAAAGTGTTTCTTAGAATTTCAGCAAATATAAACTAGCTAGGTTATTTTAACAAATATATATGGAAGCAGTTGTATATCCTGAAAATCAAGAGACGTTGGTTGACTCAAAATTTGCGGTGAGCTACACAATGGCATATAGTTATTGTCGTACATAAGTATGAATCATATAAAAATTATAATGGCATTATACCAGAAATTGCAGAGCAGGAATGCAAACCACGAATAAACTACACAATAGAGGATAGTTATGCCGTTGCTTTAGGATGAACCAACACCAGATTAGAAATATAATGGCGTCTCTGGCGAACCTGTAGAAGAGGACAAACAAGCATTATAAAAGTGTGCCTACAATGAAATGAGCAATCAATCAAAGCGTTTCTTAGAATTCCAGCAAATATAAACTAGCCATATCATTTCAACAAATATATATGGAAGCAGTCGTTTATCCTGGAATGCAAGAGATGTTGGGTGACCTAGAATTTGCGGTGAGCTACACAATGGGCATGTAGTTACTGTCATAGCTAGGAACCGAACATAAATAATAGTGGCATCATAAGAGAACTTGTAGAGAAAGAATGCAAACTAGGAATGAACTACATATAGAGGATAGCTATCTCGCTGCTTAGGACAACCATTAGATATGAAATATAATGGCATTGCTTGTGAACCTGTAGAACAAGACAAGCAAGCATTACATAAGTGTGCCTACAAATGAATTGAGCAATCGAATAGAGTGTTTCCTAGAATTTCAGCAAATATAAACTAGCCAGGTCATTTTAACAAATATATATGAAAGCAGTAGTATATCCTGAAATGCAAGAGACATTGGGTGACTCAGAATTTGCGGTGAGCTACACAATGGGCATGCAGTTACTTTCATAGCTAAGAATAAACGAGACGGAAATTATAATGACATCATGCGAGAACTTGCAGAGCAGGAACGCAAACCACGAATGAATTACATAACAGAGGATAGTTATGTCGTTGCTTAGGATGAACCAACACCAGATTAGAAATATAATGGCGTCTCTTGCGAACCTGTAGAAGAGGACAGACAAGCATTAGAAAAGTGTACATACAATGAAATGAGTAGTCAATCAAAGTGTTTCTTAGAATTTCAGCAAATATAAACTAGCCAGTTCATTTCAACAAATATATATGGAAGAATTCGTTTATCCTGGAATGCAAGAGATGTTGGGTGACCCAGAATTCGCGGTGAGCTACACAATGGGCATGCACTTACTGTCGTAGATAGGAACCAAATAAAAATTATAAAGGCATCATAAGATCGAGACCTTGTAGAGCAAGAATGCAAACTACGAATGAACGATATATACAGTAGAGGATAACTATGTTGTTTCTTAGGACCAACCATTATACATGAAATATAATGGCATTGCTTGTAAACCTGTAGAACAGGACAAGAAAGCATTACACAAGTGTGGATACAAATGAATTGAGTAATCAGACAGAGCGTTTCCTAGAATTTCAGTAAATATAAACTAGCGAGGTCATTTTAACAAATATATATGGAAGCAGTAGTGTATCCTAAAATGCAAGAGACGTTGGGTGACTCAGAATTTTTGGTGAGCTACATAATGGGCATGAAGTTACTTTCGTAGGAGTAGCTAAGAATGAATGAGACATAAATTATAATGGCATCATGCCAGAACTTGGAGAACAGGAACACAAACCACGAATAAACTACACAGTAGAGGATAGTTATGTAGTTGCTTAGGATGAATCAGCACCAGATAAGGAAACAATGACATCGCGCTTGTGAACCTGTAGAAGCGGCTATGCAAACCAACATGTTCAGTGTTTTCTTTTGAGCTCTATGCAAAGAAAAGACAAACAATCAGTGTTGCATCTTTTAAAGATCCAGATAGCAATAACAAAATTATTATTGAACTAGTACAATGAGTTTAAACAGGTACTAGATGATAGCAGAATGATGCCAAAGAGGAAATAATATCAGGAACTTAGCTCAGGACGAACAAGATAGATTCAATAACCGTGGAGCAGGGAATCCACACTAATATTTTTCATTAACTTTACATTTTGCAAAAAATACACAATAGCAGACAATTACTATCGTAGGGAGTAGCTAGGAACATGTGCATGATAAAAAAAACATGTGCATTACTTGAAATTTGTAGAGCAGCGAATTCAAACAAACATGTCTAGTGACCTTGTATGTAGCACAAAGAACATGCATGCCCAATGACTTGTATGTACTAGCACAATTATTAAAATAAAGTTCACTACGACATGCTTTAACCTGCTATATTACTGAGAAAACAAAAAGGGATTGGAGATTAGGTTACCTCAGTCGGAGAGGCGTCTAAGCATCATTGGTACCGTGCGGGCGACGTGCAGGTCACCGAGGGTGTTGCGGTTGCGGCTAAGTAGATCTAGGCGGTCAGGGAAGCAGATCTTGGACGGTCGATGTTGGCTTGAGCACGGCGGACGAGAGCAACGCTGAGGCAGATCCGGCACGATGGACGAGAGCGTCGCTGAGGCAGATCCGATGCAGTGAACGACAACGCCCGTGCAGCTGGTCTGGAGCGATGGACATGGAACTCGTTGAGCTAGATCCCATCCGGTGGACAATGGTGAGGCGGCTCCGGTATGTTTGGGTAGCATTCAGCGGCAGGGAAGCAGAGCTTGGGCGGTCGATGACGCCATCGGCATGGTGAACGAGACCGCAACTCCGCTGTCGTGGCGCAGAAACCCGGTGAACTAGATCCGATAGGGTGGGTGCCAGTGAAGAGGCTCCGTGGCAGTGCACGAGACCGCAGCTCAGACCGCCGTGGAATTGCCGCCGGCCAGTGCACACGGTGGTCATGGAGGGGACATAGGATCTTGGGATTTTTGGGAGGGCCGGCGGGAAAAACTGCGCGAATAGGGACCATAGAGGTGAACATTATACAAATTACGATCGTGCCCCCAAGATACCGACTATAGCCTGCTGATTTGTCGTCTAAGAAAAGGGTAGAATGGGAATTTTATAGTCAAATTTTTTTGAAACAGAGGAGCGCGAAATGCTTCAAGGTCGATGTGTGATATTGCCGCTCGATTGAGATTTTGAATTTGGCTAGCGCCCATCTTCTATTCTAATAAAATGGTACTACCCATTGGGAGATTTTGGCTCAATTTTTTTGAAACGGAGGGACGGGAAGGTCGGTGGGTGGTTTTGCCGCTCGATTAAGATTTTGAAATTGGCTAGTGTCCATCTAATATAATAATGCTAGAAAATGGTACTCCAACAGTGGGAGATTTTGCCTTAAAATGTTTGAAACGGAGGCACGCGAAATGCATCTGAGTCGGGGGAAATTTGCCACTCGATTACGATTTTGAATTTTTTTGCTAGAGTCCAAGTAATAATAGAAAAAATCTAGTAGACCCTATGCTATCTGTCCAGGAATTCAAGTCCCAGTCACATCGACTAATCATCCATGACCACCATTAATGCACGGACTAAGGGCTCGTTTGGTTCCCAGCCAGAGTTTGCCAAGCCAAACTTTGGCAGCCACAAGTTGTTTAGCTTGTGTGTGATTTTTGCCACACCTGTAGTTTGCCACACTTAATTAATTATATGACCCACTTGTCATTGAGTTAATTTTCTTGCCAACTTTTTGCCAAAGTTTGGCTTCCAATTTAATTTGGCTAGCGTCCAAGCAATAATAGTAAAAAGGGTTATCTCCATCTTTAGGAATTGAATGTCGAGTTTGACATCAACTGACCATCATCCATAATGAAAATTTGATACCTACGATTTAAATAGGGTTGGCGGCAGGTTTTTCGCTCGACTAAGATTTTTGAATTTCGGAAGCATCCAGGGAATAATATTAACGGTACTCCTTCTGTACGAATTGAAGGCTGGTCAAATGTCAACACCCGGATTTTTAATCCCAGATGCCTGTTATGCCATACATCACAATCCCATGATTACCATTTTTGCGAGACATAACAGATTTAGATACCACAGTACATCATCCATTACAAACCATACATAAGGTCTTACAAAAATAAGGATCTCATGATCCAGTTCTTAATACAACTCAAGAAGCGGAAATACGTAATAATAACGGTAGCGTAGGCGAAGCTCCATCTTCGGGGTCACAGGCAATGCTGATGATGGGAGATGATCCTAGTTGTCGTAACCTTCCTGGGGTCCATCCTCCTGGTACTCCTCTTCATAGTCTGGCCACGGGAATAGCCAGGGACAAAGCCATGAGTACTCTTTAAGTACTCGCAAACTAATACTAACAAGGGAAAAGGGTTTTTGTAATAGGACACTAAGCTCTAGGGTTGTTTTGCAAAAAGCCAGATTTACCTCTACTAAGTTTAGAAATGAAGAAAGCTAGTTGAAGTTTTATAACACCTAAGTGGGAACTTGTATTTCATATCACAACTCTGTTGTGCTCAAGTCAAAATCTCAATTCATTTCACAAGTCATTTTGGAAACATCTGACGGAGGAACAGTATGGCCACTCCAATTGTCCATAATCGTGGACGCGGCTATTCGAATAGTTTGACACTCTACAGAGATTGTACACTTTCACCACAACATTCGATACATCCTTCAGGAACAAATCCTGAATTCACCATACTCAGTATGCGGATAATCAATCCTAAACTTTCAATTACACGCCCTAGTATAAGCACCTCTCCTGTGAGTTTGGCCTCCCAACCATGACCGACTATCATCTTGGGTACTGCACAGGTGGACAATCTTCACAAGGTAGCCTCAGCTCAGACCTTGGCCATGAGGGAACCAATACTAAGGTATATAAGTTTCCAGTCAAGCCCTACCCAATTCTCGGGTATTGTGGTTGTACGGTAAAATTGGAATGGTATCGCATCCAGACAACCATCAGTTTTATAAAGGGCTAAGGCTCATGCCTCAACATTTTCAGCACCAAAAATCATCTGGTGTTCGGAAACACATGTCAAAACATCTCAATAGAATGATCCATCATGCCAAGGTTTTCATAACCATTTTTCCACCAAGTATTCCCATCTAAAGTTGATCAAGTTTTATGCTTAGCACTAGCATCTACAAGTGGGGGTATGTACTAATGAGGGGTGGTAAACTAGTGGAGTTTAACTAAGTTCCATCTCATGCCTTAGGATGACATAAAGATTATCTAGCTTAGGCCAAATTTTATGATCTTTATGCAACCTTCAATTATCTCTCTAGAATCTACAATTTACTTAAGTAAGCTCTAAGTACTAGCTTTGATAAAGAAATAAAGTATAAAGCTTGTAAGTAAAATTAGGATTGGTTTATCAAGTGGGTATAACTGCATATGCTTAAGGCATATGGTTGGCATGGTAAGGCTTGCTAAAGTAGAGTATCTTGCAAGTGTTAGCTTGCTCAATCAACTAGTAGTATTAGGCTTGCATCAGTATCAGTATAAGCTTGCTAAATTGCAAGTGTTAGCTTGCAAGTATTGGCTTGCCTTTTGCAGAGCAGTGGTTGAAGTTCTCCTCGGCTTCTTCTTCGTAGTATCCTCCTTCCTCCTCGTATCCTTGGTCGGTACTAGCGTCTAGAAATAAATACGAGGTACACAATCACCAAACAATACTTAACTACTTTCAATCATCACACACAAGGGTTCTATAGGTGATCTAGCATCATCACTAACATCACAAGAATAAGGCATTTGTCTTATTTATTTTATTTTTAGAAAAGTAATTTCTACTCATTGAAAAACTACTTAAGATTTAATATTCTCCAAACCAAACATGGGATCATGTTGACACATGTAATCACCACACATTTCAGTACATGGGAATGTGATTTAAAGTGTTGTCACAATTTAATAAGGTTTAACCTTTTATTTTAAATAAAAATAACTGACTAGAAATGCCTATGTGGCATTCTTTTATTACTTGAACATTATTTCTGTAAGTAAACCCATATGTTTTTATATATTCTGATAGGTATGATCAAATGTGATTTTTGAGACTTGAAAAATGTTTGAATGCAGAAAAGCTTCTGCCTTGTTATTTTTACCAAGGTTGATCTACATATCCAAATGATTTGAATCCAACGGGCTTGGGTTAAGCATTTCAATATCTTTCTAACAAAATTGGTTTCATTCCATTTGGTTCACTGAATCGAGCTGGGTTGATTTTTGAAACTAGGTACATAACTATGTTTGAACTAAAATGGAAAAAGTTAAATTCAAATGACTGGGCTGCGCGGGAACTGCTAATGGGCCGGCCCAGTGTCACTCCGCGGCGCGCGGCTCAACTGACAGGGGGTTCCACCAGTTAGTGGATGTTTAAACGCGAAGCGATACGGGGCAACGTGGTGCGTTGGATCTAGTTTTAATCCAACAACTCTGGTTCATCGTCCACGTCGGGCAGCGCCGGCGAGACAGAACCCTAACGCGGCAGGTGGGGGTCGTGGGAGGCTCACCGGGGCTCAGGAGAGGGTCGGCGAGGCGGGCGAACGACGAAGTCGATGACGGCGAACCTCCTGGTACCGGCAGCTTCTCCTGGGGTGGCTCCAATCGCTGGCTTCCTTCTTCTCTAGCAGCGGCAGGCTCCGGCCAAATTCCGGCGATGCGCTGCTCGCCTTGCTTCGGGACTGAGGCGGGGTGGTTCTGTGTGAGAGGGTAGTGGAATGGTGTGATGAATTCGAGCTAGGGAGGCCTCTATTTATAGTGGCGAGAGGGGACCGACGGTGCAAGCTGAGCTCGTCGTGGTCGACGACACAGAGGGCTATCGGCGTGGGCGACGGTAGGGGCGGTGCTGTGCTCCTTGGCGAAGCTCAACGACGTGGTGGCGAGGCGTGAGGCGGTGCTGATCGGTCAGAACGCTGCGGTGCTCTGAGTGTGCCCGACGGAAGTTTTTATGGCGCACAACGCGCGTGGTCTGCGCGGCGGTGAACGGGCGTGTCTGCGGGGTTGCTGGGACGGTGGTGATCATGTATGCACGCGGTGAGGGCAACGCGCGGTCTGTGGGTGTGTGTCGAGCGTGGCGCACGGGGCGCGCTCTCGGCATGGTTTCAAAGAAGGTTGGCATGGTCTGTGCGTGTGGTCCAGGGGCTGGCATCGCTCGCGGCTGGGACAGGGAGAGGCGGTGGGGTGCTAGCTTGCTCCTAGACAAGGTTGGCGAGGCTAGTGCTGCTTGTAGCTTGCTGTCCACACTGGGGTGTCCATGGTGCTCTCGGGTTGTTCACCATTGATTACAATGGTAGCTTACAGTGGTGCTAGAGATTAGTTTAGGTTGTTAGATGATCTACTAGGGCTAGTGGTGTCCAGATAGGGAACAAGTTTGGCCCAAAACACTGCACACTATAGTGTTTTGATTTTTTTGATTTGAATCTACAAGGTGTTTGATGAAATGGCCGCATGAATTCAAGTTTTGAATTTTAAAAATATTTTTGGTGGGTGTGCTAGGCATGTGCTGGTGAGTCTGTGGATGCTTGGGTTTTGAAAGTTGAGCTTGTTTGAGTGGTTTTTGAAAAAGTGGGATCTTCCCATATGAAATAGATACAATTTTAAATTGTCATTTAAAGTATGCATTTAAATGTTTTTGGATGATCACAAAGTGGGTCTTGATACCTTGTTATGAGTACTATCAAGGGGTGCAAAGATCCAAACAAGTTTCTGTTAAGTTCTGAAAGTTAGAGATAGCCAAAGTAGGCATGGGAGTTAATTTGGCCAAAGTGACCATTCACTTAATTTGTTTTGTTTTGATTTATTTGTCTTTGGGAAAAGTTTGGGAATTGTTTAGATGATGTTTATTTCACCTAATAATCCTTTTACAAGCAAAGAAACACACAAGCAAGGTAATTCAAAAAGAATCCAAATTGGAATGCATACACATATGCTTGCTTTCATATTTTTAATTTGAAAAGTTTTTGTTAACCCTAAATTTGATGATTAGAGTTTGATGATCCAAGTTTAGTATTTTTGGGATGTTACATCAAAATACTTACCATATTGGCAAACAAAATTAGATACAAAATCTCTGATTCAAATAGGATAGGTGGTAGGTTTTGTTGATCGACTGAGATTTTGAATTTGGCGGTTTATCCAAAGAATAAAAAACCTTTGTGAGGTTCATGAATCCAAGGCTTGAGAGAGTGAAGGTTCGGGCGCAGGAATTTTGTGCATGGAGCATAACATGAACAGATAAAAGCATGATACAAAACACATGGCCCCAAACACAGCCTGGGCTCAGTAGTAGGAACCATTTCACACGACCAATATACTCACTTGTCATTGTCAGGGTTTATATTCAATTTAGAAGAGTTTGTTCATATATGAGTTCTCCAGAATTCTCTTGATCTCGTAACATCTTCAACTCCACATCACTTGCTAATAGTTTCTGTCTCATCTCATCGATTGTTCGTCTTTGCACTTCCTGTTCAGCCCGTACTGCTACAATTTCTTCCTGATAAGATAAATACACCGACTTGGACTTGGACTATGACAACCCAACATTACGCAGGAACGTACTTTTACGGCGACCTTCGCCTTTTAGTACCATGTTAAATATTTCAAGAAATTCTTCTTGGCTTTGTTTCAGACCATCTTTCCCAGGTTTTGCCATCTCCTCGTTCAATTTAATCTGTAAGGTTATTCGGTTGGTATACATTGGTGAGAGAAGAGAAGCCACTACAGAGGAACATGCAGACAACACATTTAACCTGTCTATGAACAAATCTTATAAGTTGGCATGGCTAATTACGCATCATATACACTGTAGAAAATCATACTAGCTATCTAATCACACTGATAATAAGTTTATCACTAACACTCAATAACAGGACTATGCCAACATTGCATTTGTCTGTTTCTTCATCGCCAGGTGGATGATACCACAAGACAACTCTTTGTAGCGTTCAAAACTGAAACTCACGCTAGTTGGAAATCATCTACTATAATTAAATTAAAAGAAAACTCGGAAGCAGTTTAGGCAGTGTTGCAGATCCAACTGTAACATACAAATCACTGAGGGAGTGTCATCACAAAATATCAATAGAACAGAAGACTTACAATAACACTCTTAGTGGAGGGATTGAGCCCATCTTTTTTGCTTGTCTGGCATGCCTCGAATTTTTGCTGCAGACTTGTCCCATCTTTCTACAACATGGGTGGAACGCATGATCAAAATATAAGAAGCACAAAGTGTCAACACCCGGATTTTTAATCCCAGATGCCTGTTATGCCATACATCGCAATCCCAGGATTACCATTTTTGCAGACATAACAGAATTGGATACCACAATACATCATCCATTACAAACCATACATAAGGTCTTACACAAATAAGGATCTCATGATCCAGTTCTTAATACAACTCAAGCAGCGGAAATACGTAATAATAACGGTAGCGTAGGCGAAGCTCCATCTTCGGGGTCACAGGCAATGCTGACGATGGGAGATGATCCTAGTTGTCGTAACCTTCCTAGGGTCCATCCTCCAGGTACTCCTCTTCATAGTCTGGCCACGGGAATAGCCAAGGACAAAGCCATGAGTACTCTTTAAGTACTCGCAAACTAATACTAACAAGTGAAGGGGGGTTTTTGTAATAGGACACTAAGCCTAGGGTTGTTTTGCAAAAAGCCAGATTTACATCTACTAGGTTCAGAAGCAAGAAAAGCTAGCTGAAATTTTATAACACCTAAGTGGGAACTTGTATTTCATATCACAACTCTGTTGTGGTCAAGTCGAAGTCTCAATTCATTTCATAAGTCATTTTGAAAACATCTGACGGGGGAACAGTATGGCCACTCCAACTGTCCATAACCGCGAACGCAGATATTCGAATAGTTTGACACTCTGCAGAGATTGTACACTTTCACCACAACATTCGATACATCCATCAGGAACAAATCCTGAATTCACCATACTCAGTATGCGGATAATCAATCCTAACCTTTCAATTACACGCCCTAGTATAAGCACCTCTCGTGTGAGTTTGGCCTCCCAACCATGACCAACTGTCATCTTGGGTTCTGCACAGGTGGACAATCTTCACAAGGTAGCCTTAGCTTAGACCTTGGCCGTGAGGGAACGAATACTAAGGTATATAAGTTTCTAGTCAAGCCCTACCCAATTCTCGCGTATTGTGGTTGTACGGTAAAATTGGAATGGTATCGCATCCAGACAACCATCAGTTTTATAAAGGGCTAAGGCTCATGCCTCAACATTTTCATCACCATAAATCATCTGGTGTTCGGAAACACATGTCCAAAACATCTCAATAGAATGATCCATCATTCCAAGGTTTTCATAACCATTTTTCCACCAAGTATTCCCATCTAAGTTGATCAGGTTTTATGCTTAGCACTAGCATCTACAAGTGGGGGTAAGTACTAATGAGGGGTGGTAAACTAGTGGAGTTTAACTAAGTTCAATCTCATGCCTTAGGATGACATAAAGATTATCTAGCTTAGGCCAAATTTTATGCTCTTTATGCAACCTTCAATTATCTTTCTAGTATCTACAATTCACTTAAGTAAACTCTAAGTAATAGCTTTGATAAAGAAATAAAGTATAAAGCTTGTAAGTAAAACTAGGATTGGTTTATCAAGTGGTTATGATCATATATGCTTAAGGCATATAGTTGGCATGGTAACAAGCAAGTATTTGCTTGCATAGGTATAGTATTTTGCAAGTGTTAGCTTGCACAAGTATCAGTATAAGCTTACTAAGTTAATAGCTTGCAAGTATTGTCTTGCATAGGTCAACTTGATTAGTAAGGCTTGATAAAGTAGAGTATCTTGCAAGTGTTAGCTTGCCTTGTGCAGAGCAGTGGTTGAAGTTCTCCTCGGCTTCTTCTTCATAGTATCCTCCTTTTTCCTCGTATCCTTGGTCGGTACTAGCATCTATAAATAAATACGAGGTACACAATCACCAAACAATACTTAACTAATTTCAATCATCACACAAAAGGGTCCTATAGATGATCTAGCATCATCACTAACATTACAAGATTAAAGCTTGGTTTATTTTATTTTATTTTTAGAAAAGTAATTTCTACTCATTGAAAAACTACTTAAGATTTAATATTCTCCAAACCAAACATGGGATCATGTTGACACATGTCATCACCACATATTTTAGTCCATGGGAATGTGATTTAAAGTGGTGTTACAATTTAATAAGGTTTAACCTTTTATTTTACTTAAATAAAGTGACTAGAAATGCCTATGTGGAATTCTTTTATTACTTGAACAATATTTCTGTAAGTAAACCCAAATGTTTTTATATATTCTGAAAGGTATGATCAAATGTGATTTTTGAGAGTTGGAATCAACTCAAAAGCTTTTATGGTTTAAATTTGAAAAATGTTTGAATGCAGAAAGGGTTCTGCCTTGTTATTTTTACCAAGGGTGATCTACAGATCCAAATGATTTAAATCCAACGGTCTTGGATTCAGCATTTCAAGACCTTTCTAACAAAATTGGTTTCATTCAATTTGGTTTACTGAATTGAGCTGGGTTGATTTTTGAAACTAGGTACAGAACTGTTTTTGAATTAAAATGGAAAAAGTTAAATTCAAACGACTGGGCTAGGCGGGAAACGATATTGGGTCGGCCCGGTGTCACTCCGCGGTGCGGGGCTCAACTGACAGGGGGGTTCCACCAGTCAGTGGCTCTTTAAACGCGAAGCGGTACGGGGCAATCTCATCCGCATGATCTAAGTCTAATCGAACGGCTGCTACTCATCGTCCACGCCGGGCTGTGCCGGCGAGACAGAAACCTAACACGGCAGGTGGGGGTCGTCGGGGGCTCACAGGGGCTCAGGCGAGGGTCGGCGAGGCGGGCGAACGACGAAGTCAATGATGGCGAACCTCCTGGTACCGACAGCTTCTCCTGGGGTGGACGAAATCGACGGCGCCCTTCTTCTCCAGAGGCGGCCTGCTCCGGCCAAATTCCGGCAATGCGCTGCTCGCCTTGCTCCGGGAACGGGGTGGAACGATCAGTGAGGAGAGGGGAGTGAGATGGTGTGAAGAGTTTGAGCGGGGGAGGCCTCTATATATAGTCTCGACGACGAGACCGAGCGGAATGGGCAGGCGACGGTGGCGACATGGCTACGAGCTGCTAGAGGCATGGCCAGTGGTGGCAATCGATCGGTGGTCTCCTGGCGATGCTCTATGGCTTTAATGCGCGTGTAGGGGCGGTGGCAAACGGTCTGGAACATGTGATGCTCTACGCGACAGAGGCGGCGTCTTCGACGGTGAGCGGTGGCTATGAGGCATGGGGCGGCGAACGGGGATGTCTGGCGGTCTCCTGGGACGGTGTTGATTGCGTATGCACGCGGCGAGGGCGGCACGTGGTCTGTGGGCGTGTGTCGAGGGTGGCGCTCTGGCGCACGCTCGACATGGTTGACAGAGGCACGGGCGCGGTGTTCCTGTGTGCTCTGGTCGATGTCTTTGAGGCAGGGCTGGTCGAGAGGGGGCGGTGATGCATGGGTGATCTTCCAGACAAGGTTGGCACGACTAGTTCCTCTCCTAGTTTGCTGTCTACACTGGGGGGGGCATGAGTGGCTTCGGCTGTTCACCATTGATGACATTGCCAAGCTTACAGCGGTGCTAGACGTTTACAAATGAGCTAGATGATCTACTAAAGCCTAGTTGCAACCAGAGAGGGAACAAGTTAGGCTCAAATCACTGCTCCAAATAGTGTTTGGATTTTATTTGGTTTGCATCTGCAAGGTGTTTGATGAAATGGCCGCATGAATTCAAGTTTTCAATTTTGAAAATATTTTTGGTGGGTGTGCTAGGTTGGTGCTGGTGAGTCCGCAGATGCTTGGGTTTTGAAAGTTGAGCTTGTTTGAGTGGTTTTTGAAAAAGTGGGATCTTCCCATATGATATAGATTCAATTTTAAACTGTCCTTTAAACTATGCATTTGAATGTTTCTGGATGATCACAAAGTGGGCCTTGATACTTTGTTATGAGTACTATCAAGGGGTGCAAAGATCCAAACAAGTTTATGTTAAGTTCTGAAAGTTAGAGACAACCAAAGTAGGCATGGGAGTTAATTTGGCCAAAGTGACCATTCACTCATTTTGTTTGTTTTGATTTATTTGTCTTTGGGAAAAGTGTGGGGATTGTTTAGATGATGTTTATTTCACCTAAGAATCCTTCTACAAGCAAAGAAACACATAAACAAGGCAATTCAAAAGAATTCAAAATGGGATGCATACACACATGCATGCTTTCATATTTTTATTTAGAAAAGTTTTTGTTAACCCTAATTTTGATGCATAGAGTTTGATGATTCTAGTTAAATATTTTTGGGATGTTACACAAAGTCTCTACAAGATTAAAAACTAATTATGCTTACTATTGCGCTCAGGTGCCCAACCAATGCACGAGATCCAGTTTGGTTTGTTAAGCGTTGTGCGGCACGGTTCCTCTTGTTTTTCTCAGCATTCATCTAGAAAAGGAGACTAGTGATACAAATGCGCAAATAGGTATTTTGAATGTGATCTGGTCTCGGTCTTCACAAACCATACCATAATCTTTGGATCAAACTAGTGGTCGAGAAGATCTATTCATTGTTGGTCAGTCATAGAATGTTTCATAGGAGACGTTATTTGAATATCCTTACTTGCCTTACCATCAAAGTATTTATTCTTTAGCCTATGGCGTTGTTGGTGCAAAGAATAGGAGAACATGTCCATGAGAACATACTCTGCATCCTCATTATCCTGATGTGTCCATGAGAAGTTGAATTTTGTCTGTCGGCAAGAATGGAACAGTTGATGTGTTATGTGACTTAGAATAGAACCAATGGCAAGTTTCAAGGCATGGGACAGATCACCATGACTTACATGCAACTTCTGGAGTAATGAATTATAATGGTCAGGGGTATGTTGGTGGAGCTTTGATACGTCGGAAACGTATCAATAATTTTTGATGATCCATGCTTGTTTAATATCTACTTTGCTTTGCTTTCTCTACACTTTGAGGTGTTTTTATATCTTTTCTGGAACTAACCTATTAATAAGTTGTCACAGTGCCAGTTGTCTGTTTTCTTCTGTTTTTTGGTTCCAAAAAGGCAGAAAATCAATATTCTCGAAATTGGACGGGACAAAAGCCAAAGTCAATATTTTACCGTGGGGGGCACGAAGCCGAAAGACGAGACGGAGAGGCGAACCAGGGACGCCACACCCCCTAGGCGCGAGTGGGCCCACCCCGCGCCTAGGAACGGTGTGGGCCCCCTGGCCGCCTCCCAGCCTCGCCTCTTCGCCTATAAGAATCCCCCGATGCAGAAACCCTAGGACCTACCGCCGCCACCATCGTACCTAGATCAGGGGGATCTGAAGTTCTTCTCGGCACCCTGCCGGAGGGGAGATCATCCCGGAGGCCTTCTTCTCTGGTATGAAGCGCGGGTAATTCCACCTTGGACTACGGGTCCATGTAGTAGCTAGATGGTTGTACCTCCTCCTTGTGCTTTCATGTATAGATCTTGTGAGCCCCATTCATGATCAAGATCTAATCTATTTGTAATCATGCATGTTGTGTTTGCGGGGATCCGATGGATATTGAGATTACTATGTCATCGATTAATGTTTTTTTCTATTTGATATTATCATGTCTATGTTGTTTGTGATCTTGCATGCTCTCTGTTGTTAGTAGCTATCTTGGCCAAGTAGTTGCTAGTGACTCCAAGAAGGGGTATTTATGCTCGATAGTGGGTTCATGCCTCTAGTTTCCTAGGGAAGTGATAGAAATCTGTTCGGTTGTAGATGTGATGTTGCTACTAGGGAGAAAACAATGGTCTATTGTTCATGGAACAAACGGATTGTTTACCTTACACACTTTGCTTAAAGCAGTTGTCTATTTCTTGCAACTTAATACTGGAGGGGGTTCGGATGATAACCTGAAGGTGGACTTCTAGTCATAGATGCAGTTGGATGGCGGTCTATGTATATTGTTGTATTGCCCAATCAAATCTCATAGGATCTTTTTGTCTGGTATTGCATAGTTATGCCTTGCCCAGTTCCTATCAATTGCCCTACTGTAATTTGTTTACCCTTCATGCCATGTTGTTTATCTAAGGAGAGCACCTCTAGTGAACTATGGACCCCGGTCCAATCTTTACCATTGATACTGCGGTGACCCAGCATACCACTGCATGATGTAGTAAACTATAGTCGTTGACATAACACCAATGAAACACCGTTCACTAGTATTACATCCCTTAGAGTGGTGCAATAGAAACACAGCGGGTCCAATACATGGCTAAAGGTTACAACTCACTCTATACACAATATCCAGAGAACACTCTAGGTTAAAGAGAGAGAAAGAACTTCTTACAAAGAAGAATCAAAGATAAACAACGCAAAAACTATTATACTATTAAGACTAGTATTTTAGCTAAGGGGTTGGCATTGCTGCTATTGCAATACACTATAGAAATAGGTTCTTTTGGCTAGAGAGTATATTCCTATCTAATCAGTAACTTTGTCTTCATTTGAGTTGATGTGTATGTTGACTTCCTTGTCTTCGTTGAAGAGCTTTAGCTTTGGATGATGATTCCTGGAGCATAACTTGATGTAGATGTTGCCTGTACTGGCTTTAGAATCTAGCAAGGGTTAAGAAGATACGTTGAGTACGAGCGTACTCAGCAAGTTCACTAGAAAAGGAGTGTTTGATGCACTATATCTACAGCCACAGACCATAGGTCGTAGGCATTGCAGGTTTTCGTAAACATTTCTTCAAAGGTTAATTTTATTCTAAAAATCTATATCCGTCAGCCTTCACGGGTTTACCAGAACTTTCATGGAGTTCCTTTCCCGTAGCGTTCATAGCTCCTTCCCAGAATAGGGAGTAACAAGTTACAGTTCTTACACTCTGCAAAGGTCCGTTACTTTACCCATGAGAGATCTTAGCTTTGTTGCACATCCAAGTGGCCAACCCATTCATACTTCCTTGGTATGAGGCCCAGACTAATATCCAAGCCAATCACTGCCCTCTTCGTGGCCCCATATGTCTACACGATCCTTCGGGGCCGACTCACCTCCGTTAATCCCCCTTTCGGGCAGGCTAAAACCCTGATGAGTTCCCGAAGACTCTATGACCTGGTGATGCCCTGACAAGTACCATATTAAATGGACTATACCACTAAACACCATTCATAGATAATCTAGACACCAAAAGTGTGGGGCGTATGGGTGCCCACCCATATGTTGGATCCGCACAAGGAATCACAACGTCACGTTAAGATCATCTTGCCTGCATATGAGAGGAAAAGGATACAACTGACTTCTCCGTCCCATTCCAAATCTCATGGTTAACGCGTAATATACGGCACAAGAATCACTAGCGACATTGGTTGTTAAGTCCTAGATAATATGTTCCTTTACCACCGGAACTTTCATAGTAGGTTATTACCTCATGGTAAATAACATATAATCATATTATTATGAAAATAGTGTTTTTTAACCTTTTTCAAATGCATGTGATGACAACACTGGATTTGCAAATACCTTACTGAAAATAATCAAAGGACATGAGCAAGTGTGAACTTGCCTTTTGTGATTGCAAGATTATGCGTTCACGGTCTTCAAGACAATATAAGATCCAATATCTGAAATCAGCATCATTGGTCCGGTAAGGACTAATGTTTAAAGAAGCAGGATGATTTTATGCATATGTAATTTAATTCATTTTATAAACGCGAATCCTGAGGATAATGTTGATCTAGGTTTTGGATACTGGAAATGGTTTCTTTGGAATGTGTTGCCCTTTTTAGATTAAGTTTCACACTTGTGCTTCTTATTAAGGCTTGTGAGTGTGTGTGAAACGAGATGTAATTATAAGGATATACAACAATAAGATACACAAATGTGTAATGCTACTCAAAGACTACTTGTATAAGAATTGCCTTATTTTTTTAAATCTTACTTTACAAGTATTGACATTTATAAGGAACTTAAGTGTTTACAATTTTAGGTATGCAAGTACAGTTTGAAACAATGTGATTGTGACTAATTGTCATATGTTGATTATGATGAGAGTCCTTGAAATAATTTGTTAAGAGTTGGAAATATTATTATAAGGTTTGTTGATTGAAGTGGCAAAATGAATAACTTTTGAAGAAAAGATTCCTTTTCTAAGGTCTAAATAATCTTTGTGGTTACTCAAATGTGGTCGAGGTTATTTGTGCTTGCTTGAATAGTTTGGACTTGGGATGCTTTATGACTTAACTATAACATACCAAAGTTAACTATAAAGCATAGAATAATGTCTTTAGCATTATATTTAAAGTCTTGTAGACTAAAGTTAACTTTAAAAAAACATGGATGGATTTAAGGTGTAATGCTTATGATATTTGTACCTTGTGTACTTTATAATGTTTCCTTAAGGTTACTTAAGAATGGTTATACTTTTACTTGGTGTAGTGGTTTCTTGATTTTATAATGGGATAAAATCATTTATCCTTTTGTGAATGAATGGTTATAGTTTATAATCATGGTAATGACATTACTTAACTCTTTATGAATTCACTATAGTGATTTGGGTATGTTGATAAACTTGTGGTTAAAGTAAATGGAAAAGATTTAATTTTGTCACAATTATTCTTTGAGGATTTTATAATGAATAAGAATCTTTTTAGAAAATAATCTACACTTATGGTTGAAGGATAATTCAATAAAATTGCATTTAAAATGTGTTAAACCATTTTAACTTAATACTATCCATATTTAATACTAATACTATTTATTAGACTTATTTGACTAATTTTAGAAATATTAACAAATTTTATTTACCCTTATATGAATTAACAACTAAGGAAATAAGTATAAATTCAAGTTGCTAAAGTGCTTTAAATTTTTATTTACCTCAAGAGTGGGATATTATATTTTTAACATGTAGGTATTATTTTTTTGATCATTTTGGTATATTATATGTATTTTAAATAATAAGATATGATTTTTATAAGGTTTATTACTCAATAAATACTTAATAAATAATAAATATTTAATTAAGTGAAATTAGAATACATGATTATCGTTTTAAATTATAGTTCTTATTTTTCTAAGATTTTTGGTATTTTATTTATATTTTTAATATTTACCAATATTAAAATATGGATTATCTAAGTTTTATTACTTATAAAACTTTTATTAAATAATATTTATTTAAATAATTATCATAATAATGTTTGATAATAGTTTTAAGTGGTAGATTTTATTTTTCTAAACATTTTCATATATTATACATATTTTTTTCAAATTATAAAACAAAATTTATTGATTTAATAAGATTTAATGCTTTTATTTTATTTGTGGAATATTTAAATTTGGGTTTATATCATTCATTTATTTCCTAAACAGGAGATGCTTTTTATACCGAGCTAAACCTAGACAAAGTCATTGACTCGTGGACCAGTGGCCACATCACATACCCCATTTTAGTAAATTCATTTGTTACTAAGTCTATTTCTACTCAGAGTCATTGACAAATGGGCCCTAGGCCATGCCAAATGCCACATGGGCAAGACTAGTCAAAGCAGTTGACTGGTTGACTCAACGGGAGCCCGACGTAATGATGACGTCACCTCGCCGGTGATGCTCAGACGGCGAACGACGGCGATGATCTGGTGGCTTCTAACGAATGTGACGGCTATGGTTCGAATCAGTACACTACAATGAAGCTAATAGTGGTGGCGCCGCTAGTATATGGTCACCGGAGGATGACCGGCGACGAGGTACCACGGTGGCGCAGGCAGATGGCCACTACGGTGGTGATTTTGGAAGCAATCCAGAAAAAAGGCGGCACTGGCGTGTTCAGCAACTCACCAGGAATGCGATGGTGTGGCCGGTGAAGCGAGGCAAGGTCAGAGACGACGGTGAGGTCGACGAACAACGCCGAGAACCGAGGGTGCAATTGGTTTGAGTCATGCCTCCTCCGCTAGTGCGAGTTGGTGCAAAAGAACGAGAGGAGCACGGCGGTCACCACCGTGGTCTTATCTGGCCGAGGCGAGCACAGAATCGCCGACACCGTCTCACCTCCAAGCTAGGGTTCTCGGTTCAGAAGAAGAACCCGAGAGAGAGAGAGAGAGAGGGTTTCAGAGGGGGAAATGGGGATGAGGACGAGCAGAGACATCGCTATGGCCTTCTTATCCTCTCTCGATGACGGCGGCATGCATCTTGACACACTAACGGCGGCGGACGGCCTCGACATCGCCACCGAGCTACTTCTAGCTCGAGGAAGACGACGCTGCTCATTTTGCAGAAAACCCCTTGGTAAAATTTCAAACTCAACCCGTAGTCCTACATCTGGTCCCACTCATCAGTCACTGTGTGAATGAGCTGGGCTCGCTGTTGGGCAGAAAAGGGCTGCACGTGAGTGGTAGATAGTGGAGAGAAGAAATGGGCCACGGGCTAGAAACTGTTTCCTCTATTTTTTTCTTCCTATTTGTTTTCCATTTTCTGTTTTATTTTTAGGTTAGTATTTTAACATTTGTTTTGAACTTTTCTAACAAAGTTTATTTGCTAAATACTTGCATCAACAATTAATATTGATTGAGATTCATTTTGTAAACCGTTATGATAAATATTTTATTTATTTATTTAATATATATTCTTTTAATATTTTGGAAGGCCTTTGTTATTAATTTTCTATCCATAATAATCCATGGATTTATATTATGATATTCTTTATTTAATGATAGAATTTAATTCTAGTTATCTTATAGTTTGGAGGGAAAATTTTATATAATGATCCTATATTATTATTTGATGCATGATATCCTAAGGAGTTAATATGGTTAACGTCATTCCCATGAATCTAGCAAATGCCAAGGTTTATATTTTGTTATAACTAGCATAAGAGTTAGGGTGTGAATTGTAATTGCTTACCCTAGAATTTAGAGTTCTTAATATACTTATATTCTTTTGTGGATGTGAGTAAATATTAATAGCTAAACATATTGTCTTTATGTTTGTAATCTTTAATGATATCACCTTTTAAAATAGGAAGTTATTATCTGGAATATCTTATGGAAAGGTTTTGATAAAGATAACTCCTAAGCACATATGGTTATGATAAATGGAAATGACAGAGATGTGCTTAAGTGATTTGCTATAGGTAAATATTCCTATAAAACATTATGAAGATAAAATGATTTATCCAACAGATGAGCTGAATGTTAAGCTTGATCATAGATTTAGGGTTTACCAAGAATTCCTATCTTCCATATTTCATAATTCTGGACTTCTGATTAAGGAATTCCTTTCCTAGATATTCTACTTCTTCATATCCATCATCATGTGTTAACATGATGAGCTTTACTTCACAAGCATAATCTTATCCACCTTTAATTCTTCTAAATCTATATTTGGTTATTAAACTATTCTACTACTAATACTTTCCAACCCAACAGATGGTTACAATTGCCTGAATTTATACCCTTCCTTTATCATCCATCACCAGCATTACTCTAATAGATTCATTTATAATTATATATATCAAATTCTACTTCACCTCAAGTGTTTAATATTTCCCAAGAGGAAAATACTAACTCTATAACTCACTTCCGCTCTAACATCATTCTAAACATACTATGTTATCTCAACTTGACTCCAATATCTTATATTAGAGTCCAATCCCGTGTTACCCACCAATGTTACTTATACTGGATATAAGCATTCAACCTTGGTGAATAAGGCATGATCATTATAATCCTTTGATCATTTATGGTTTAGGTTTCTAATTGGATAATCAAAGTTTCATCAATAAAACATTATAGTTGTATTGGAATTATCTTCTTAATATCTCTATTAGGTTAAGATATATAATTCATTGACTATACATACATGATCCCATAAGATTACTCCTATTAACTATCTTCAATATTCATCCTTGTAATATTTATCTCAGATACTCTTCTAACATTTCAGGAGTGAGTTAACTCCATCAATAATCCTATTGATTTAATTTTCTTTCAACACTCCCATCCTATAGATGATATTTAAATCTAGCATTACCACTTACCTTTCCTTACCTCCTTCTCTAAAGGATTTTAAGTGAATGCTATGACAAGAACAAGAGTTAATAACTCAAGTATTGATAGGTTAAGAATTGGTGAATCAATAGTTGATTACTCAACTTTGATGAACAACAAATATGAAAATTGGGTTTAATAGGGATAATAAGGATTGATATGGAAAGAAGGATATATGGTGAATGATCTTGACTTGGTTTCTTTCCTACCCAATCTCACTAAAGAGTTAAAGTTAGGTATTACCATGATACCCATGGTATAAGTAGATGAGATTAAGATTGATCAAGAATTAGTTGTTACATTCTTATTATGTAAGTTATACTTATAACTTAGTATTCATGAGTTGTGTAATGAATACTAGGATATGATCTCTTAAAGATTAACATCAAACATCAAGTATGTGGTGGTTTAGTTTTAGTACATTTGATCTACCCTTAGATCAAATCATGATTACCCAAAATAAGGTTTTAACAAAGGTCATATTGAAACTTATCGCAGTCAACTTGATGATCTACTTCCATTTCATCAAGTTGAGAGAAGCTTCAATCAATTTGACAAGTTTTGTTCAAAAGTGCGAAAATTATTCGGATTTTCTATGCATGAATGCAATGCACACATCTAGGTTCAGCTTAATTCTAAGCTCTAATGTTGGGATGTTACAGATACATCCTCCACTCTTACATGTTTACTTGCTGCAAACCATTACCTTCCACAGCATATGTTTAATCCTTTGTTACAGCAAACCGGTGAGCTTGACAACCTCACCGATTCGTTGGGGCAAAGTCTTGAGTTTGTGTTGTGCAGGTTTCCATGTTGCTTGCAACACCTTTGAGATGTTTCCTTCCTCCTACTGGTTCGATAACCTCGATTTCTTACCGAGGAAAAACTTGCTGCTGTGCTCATCACACCTTGCTCTTGGGGTTTCCAACGAACCGTTGCCGGGGAGGCTAAGGACGTCTTCACAAGGGGAGTCCTCCTCAACCTTTCTCTTTACTTTGTTTTTAGTTTTCTTAGTTTCTTTTGCTTGGTTTTGTTTGCCTCTTTTAATCAAAAACTCCAAAAAATTAGTCTAGTTTGGTTTGCTTTCTTTATTCAAAAAACACAAAAAATTAGTTCCTAATCTAGTAGCTACCATGTCTGGTTTTGGTCCTATCTCTCTGACACATATGGAAGAGATCTTTGCTTTCAAGCAAAAAGGTGAAGAGAGTTTTAAAGAAGCTTGGTCTAGAATCTCTGCTTTACAAAGGAAAACTGAGCCTAAAATGAGTCTTAGCTTGGTTATCAATAGTTTCTACCGTGGTATTGCTCTTTGTTATAGATATTCTTTGGATGCTATGGCTGGGAAATATATTTTTCAATGTACTGAGGATGAAGCTTTTGATGCCATAAAGAAATTGATTATAATTTATAATACACCTATCAAGTCTGATTCCTCTTTCATAAATATTTTTGCTAGGTTGAACACTCTTGAGTCTAGTACTGCTGCTCTGAATAGTTGCTATCACACACTTAGGGAGTACCATGATTAAGTTCCAATGAATTCTGAGCCTTCAAAGTGGTTTCCCACAATCAAAGTCACTACAAATAGTGCAACTTTTGATGCTCATTGTGATATCATGTCTAGATTTTGCCTTATGCCTAAAGATATTTATGAGTCTTTGAGTCTTTGGGGGCTTTCTAAAGGAGGAGAGGAGATCTCTCTTACTAATAATTCCACTTTATTACCCATTGGAATAACTGAAGGTGTGTTTACAAAAATCTCAAGGAAAATGGTGTTTACTGATTATCTTGTTATTGAATGTGTAGGCAAAGGACAAATCACACTTTGAAGATCCCTAGTGAAACACCTTGGAGCAATAATAGATGTGGGAAAAGTCATTATGAATTTTGCTCCTCTAGTAAGTAATCATATTTTCCCTAAAGATAAGAAGAAAGGAAAGAACAAGAGAGTTGCTTCTTCATTTGAAAATACTTGATTTCTTGCTTCTTGTGCCTAACTTAAAGGCGTTAAAGAAAAGTACTTGTTGGGAGATAACCCAAGAGTTTTCTTGAGTCTTGGAAGTTATTACTTCAGTAATGACCTCTCCTTATCCTTTTTGTTTGCTTTTTGTGCCAAGAATGACCTCTAATGAGAGGGAAGTAAGATTTGGGGAGTTGCTGTCCCGAAACAAATTTCTGTCCTCTACCATAAAACTCATGAGGAGTCTTTGTAAGTCGGATTGAGCTGAAAATTTACGAATAAATCCCCTAGTATGTTATCTAACTTTCGTTAGTTCAACACTTTTTGATTTGAGCAATAGAAGATTTTTGAATAAATTGGTTTCTACCTGCTGGTCTATTTTGACAGATTTCTGCCATTATTTGCATTTGCTTCTTATTGATTCCTTTTTGAGTTCTCTTTTGGTTAATTGAGCTTTTTGAAGGAGTTTCTACAGTAACATGTGTTTTTAGTGAAAAGTTTTGCTGTTCCAAAGCTAGGCCTAAAGGTCTATTACCTTTTGAATACATTAATGTTGCTAAGAAGATTGTGTGAAGTTTTGTATGAAGGAAACATTTCAGGTGTAGAGAGAGAATGATGTAATGAGATGAAGAATGGACAAAAGATCAAGCTTGGGGATGCCACCCCGGTGTCACCCCAAGAAATATCCAAGAGATACAAGAGTCAAAGCTTGGGGATGCCCAAGGCATCCCCTTCTTCATCAATAAAAGGCTTAGGTCTATCTAGACACTTTATTTTTATTGTTTCATGCACCGTTGTGTTGTTCTTGGAGCGTCTTAGTTTTCGTTTGGTTTGATTAGTTGTTTAGTTTGCTTGAATAAAGTAGTTTGGACCCCCGTTCTCACTGTGTTGTTTTCAAATAAGTTGCTTGGTGTTGGAAAGGAGTAGAAAGTTCTTGCTTGAAAGTGCAATAGGAGCTTGCATTGACTGTGACTTAGACTTTAGCATGACATTCTAGCTGTTGTTTTGACCTTATGCTTAGTGATTATTGCTGTAGCATGTCTTGCTCCAAACAATTGGGATTCCTTAGTGTGCCTTGAAAGAATTATGCGTTGTTTTAGCATGCAAAAGCATAGTATTGTGGTATTCCCCTTTGATGCTTTGTTTGGGTTGACTTGGCACATGCTCACACCATGTTATGACTCTAACAAGTCACCATAGCCTCTTTGATCATTTAGTCCTTGACTTGTAGTACTACTCTATGCTTTGATTAGTAATGTTTTGTTGCTCTACATGATTATTTCCATTATTTCTCTCTTAGTTGGTTGCTCCCAGTCTTTTTCTAGCCTCCACTTGTATGAGTAAGCTCTACTCATGCTTCCAACTCCCAACAAACCAAGTTATTCCAAAGTGTCCACTATAAACTCGTATGTAGGGTGTGTTACACCATTCTAAGTATATTCTTGTTTTCAACTATCTTCCAATTAAAAAGTATTTTTTATGTGAAAACTTAGTGATTAAAGCCCTCACAAACTTGATGGCACACTTTATATTCTTTGCCCCTAATAAAATTGAACCATTGTGTCATCTATTGTATATGCTTGCACTTATACGTTGGAATTAGCAGAACCGTGATGTCACGTGGAACGTTTTCAACATTGCACTTGTACTTTGTACACAATTGATATCATGATTTTTGTCTATGGATGTCACCGATGTGAAATAAAGAGGGAGATTGTAAGTCCATGGAGTTATGTATTTTGTGTTAGAGAAACGCCTGGGCCGCTAGCCTAAGCCATGCCTAATCATGGTGGAAACTTGCAGCATCACCATAGTAAGCTATCTATGAAGCATCCTCAATAAAAAGTTATGCACATTGTAAATAAAAAGACCGCTGAAATGCTCATTGTCTGCTTGCCTTGTCATTTTGATTATGGGATAGCTCCTGTACCATGTGCAAGGGGTACCCCGTTGGCGGTTCTGTATGATACACATGTACTTACTATGACAAGAACTTATAAGTGACTGAAGTTGAGTAGCATGAGGTGTGGCCCTCGTATTCAAGGGACTTGAGATTGCCAACTTATACTTTGTCAAGCATATACCCATAGTTTGTTCACTTTAACATTAATCACTTCAAGATGCTTATGATAGGGGCAATGAGGGCTGAAAGCTAACAAGTACCATAATTTTTAGAAGGTCTGTTTGAAACTTGAAATCCCTGCTTCCTTTATGAAAGGCTTTTCTTCCACTATTATATTGAGTCTCCACCTTCTACCTTTAGGCACCATTAAGAGAGCATATTTGTCATTCTGTGTGCAGTGTCCCAAAACTTATTGATTGATTCATATTGTGATATTACTTGTTCTTGTGCTACTTGTATCTAGTCACTCTTATGAACTTTGAAGGTGTCTTATGCATCTACTTGCTACTCCATGAGGGACAAGCTGAATGCCATTATGCCATGTTTTCTGTATGTGAAACAAACAAACGTTTTTCAATGCATGTTATTCATGATCTTTGTTTGTAGCCTTTCATGTTGCATGCATAGTTACTTTGTCCTATTTTTAGAACTCCATCTTTCATGCACATGTTTAGAGTTCTTTGATCTCATCTTTCAATGATTGCAAATGGTTTGATCTTGGTTTTGACGGTGCATGTCACCTCAAAAATCATTCTTTTTATCACTTACCTACTCGAGAACGAGCAGGAGCTAAGCTTGGGGATGCTTGAACATCGAAAACGTATCTATAATTTTTGATGCTCCATGCTTGTTTAGTATCTACTTTGCTTTGCTTTGTCTACGCTTTGAGGTGTTTTTATATCTTTTCTGGAACTAACCTATTAACAAGTTGCCATAGTGCCAGTTGCATGTTTTCTTCTGTTTTTGGTTCGAGAAAGGCAGAAAATCAATATTTCCTAAATTAGACGGGACAAAAGCCAAAGTCAATATTTTACCGTGGGGGACACGAAGCCGGAAGACGAGACGGAGAGGCGAACCAGGGCCGCCACACCCCCCTAGGCATGGGTGGGCCCACCCTGCACCTGGGTAGGGTGTGGTTCCCCTAGCCGCCTCGCAACCTTGCCTCTTCGACTATAAGAAGCCCCCGATGCAGAAACCCTAGGACCCGATCAAAACTCCACGAAACCTTCTGTAGCCGCCACCACCATCGTTCCTAGATCGGGGGGGGGGGGGGATCTGAAGTTCTTCCCTGCACCCTGCCGGAGGGGAGATCATCCCGTAGGCCTTCTCTCCGGTATGATCCGTGAGTAGTTCCACCTTGGACTATGGGTCCATGTAGTAGCTAGATGGTTGTATCTCCTCCTTTGTGCTTTCATGTATAGATCTTGTGAGCTCCGTTCATGATCAAGATCTAATCTATTTGTAATCATGGATGTTGTGTTTGCGGGGATCCGATGGATATGGAGATTATTATGTCAGATTGATTAATGGTTTTGTCTTTATGATTCTATCATGTCTGTGTTGTTTGTGATCTTTCATGCTCTCCGTTGTTAGTAGCTATCTTGGCACCCTGCCAGAGGGGAGATCATCTCAGAGGCCTTCTTCTCCGGTATGAAGCGTGACTAGTTCCACCTTGGACTACGGGTCCTTGTAGTAGCTAGATGGTTGTATATCCTCCTTGTGCTTTCATGTATAGATCTTGTGAGCTCCGTTCATGATCAAGATCTAATCGATTTATAATCATGCATGTTGTGTTTGTGGGGATCCGATGGATATTGAGATTACTATGTCAGATTGATTAATGGTTTTGTCTATTTGATATTATCATGTCTGTGTTGTTTGCGATCTTGCATGCTCTCTGTTGTTAGTAGCTATCTTGGCCAAGTAGTCGCTAGTGACTCCAAGAGGGGGTATTTTTTCTCGATAGTGGGTTCATGCCTCTAGTTTCCAAGGGAAGTGACATAAATCTCTTTGGTTGTAGATGTGCTGTTGCTACTAGGGAGAAAACAATGGTCGCTTATTCATGGAACAAGTGGATTGTTTACCTTTCACACTTTGCTTAAAGAAGTTGTCTGTTGCTTGCAACTTAATACTGGAGGGGGTTCGGATGATAACCTGAAGGTGGACTTATAGTCATAGATGTAGTTGGATGGCGGTCTATGTATATTGTTGTATTTCCCAATCGAATCTCATAGGATATTTTTGTCTGGTATTGCATTATTATGCCTTGCCCAGTTCCTGTCAATTGCCATGCTGTAATTTGTTTACCCTTCATGCCATATTGTTTATCTAAGGAGAGCACCTCTAGTGAACTATGGACCCCGGTCCAATCTTTACCATTGATACATCCTCCACTGTTACCTGTTTACTTGCTACAAACCATTACCTTCCACACCATATGTTTAATCCTTTGTTACAACAAATCGGTGAGCTTGACAACCTCACTGATTCGGGGGCAAAGTCTTGAGTTTGTGTTGTGCAGGTTTCCACGTTGCTTGCAACACCTTTGAGACGTTTCCTTCCTCCTACTGGTTCGATAACCTCGGTTTCTTACTGAGTGAAAACTGGCTGCTGTGCTCATCACACCTTGCTCTTGGGGTTTCCAACGAAGCGTCCCACGACAGTGCTAGGCGTCATCAAGATTGAACGATGTGAAGATGGAAATATCAGTCCTGACAAAAACACTTATTTCCGATGCTAGGAAAGCATATTCTTTTGGATCTTATGGCCTTCGCTTGCCAGGCACAATAGAATTGATGCAATATCTAGATCGCGTTCTGGAAATTTGATATTCAAGCCTTTTTCGTACCGTTGGCTCCCTTTTCTTAAATCTTCGTGTAGCTGCCAATTCAACTATTACATCAGGCTATCATGGTATATATAAAGGAGCATGCAACGATAAGCGTTGGAACACATACCTTGTTTGGCGGCCGGCTGATCAACATGTGGGTGATCATTGCTAGCTTGTTGGTGTTGTGCCACTAGATTTAGGCCAGTAGAGGTTGAAACTGGTTGGGTTGTCAATTGTTCATGGCTATCTGGATTGGAAATTTTTGATTGTGCAATGTGTGGAATGGTATTTGCTGCGTCTATATCTGTTGGAACCCGTGGTCTGACGCCAAGACGAGCCTTTTTAGCCTTATGCGAGTTTCCTGGATTCTGTTTATTGTATTTCCCGACTTGTGTTTGTGTTCCACCTGTAGCATTAGCAGGGCCGCTTGTCATAGCTTCAGGTTTGGTACCTAAACCAGATGACTCCTGACACACATAAACGATACTTTAATAAATTATAGTTCTATATGTAATGAGACGCGGATGGAACAGAAGAACAATAAGGCAAAACATGTTGAACATAGATGATGCATGAACTACGCAGAGGGCATTGTAGAATATTTGGTTGGATTGAGATAGCAAACATGGAAGATGCAACATATATCACAATGAAAAAACAGAGCAAGCACCTTGGGGGGTGGACAAGCGGGCGGACTATGCGGGAGGTCCTCAACCGGTCCAAATTCCTGAGTGATGTCTCCCTCGAGGTATTGTTCATCAACAGAAACCAATGCTAAATCAGACACTTGTCGGACATAGTTTTTCTCCCTATTGGTATCTGAAAGGGTCTTAGGTGAAACAACTGATTCCTGACACACATAAATGATACATTAATCTATGAAAGTCCTATGTATAATGAGACGCATATAGAACACAAGAATAGTAAGGCAAGACAAGCTAAACATATATGATGCATGAACTAAGCAGATGACATTGCACAACATTTGGTGGGTTTGAGGTACAAAACATGGAGGGTACAACAACTATCTCAATCATAAGACAGAGCAAGCACCTTGGGGGTGGACAAGAGGGCGGACTAGGGGGGGTGTTCTTGACCGGTCCATCTTCTTGAGTCAGGTCTCCGTCGGGGTTTTGTCCATCTCAATGATCAGATTCTGCATCAGAAACCTGGCCTTCATGACTGGTGGTGGTATTTACGAAATATCTAAGTCTCCGCAAGCTGAGCGACCTTGCGTGTTTGGAATTCTTCATTAATCTCTCATGCATGAGCAAAAAAAATACCTAATGAGATTTAAGAGCGAAGTGTGTGTAGAGGAGCAAATTAGTACAATGCTAGCAAGCAGTTGAAAGCTCTGAACGGGGGAGCCATTTTGGCGGTTGTTTCTGGCGCAAAGTTAAAATTATTATTGACTGCTTGGTGAAAGTGGTGGTTTCGGCGTGTGTTCTGTCCCTCAGCTAATTTTTTGTGTACTCTACTAGTATAAGTTTGACTTGGGGCAACACAAGTAATTGCACATATTTATGCATGATAATGGGCATAAGGACATGCTCATTGAGCAAGGACTACCATTATTTTCTTTTTTTTTTTTTTTTTTTTTTTTAAGATGGACTACCTATTATGATAATGTGTTAATTTGCTGCAAAACGTGGGTCTACGGATCTAAACAAAAGTGCATAATAAGATTTCAACATTCTGGTGGGAAAATGTTGTTTTTTCCTTTTTCCGAATGGCTACCAAGATACATTGTCCAGATGCAGCAAGTACTATATGTTTCATAACAGTGTGTGAAATACGTAGTTACCGTAAAGTACTGCCAGCACATAAGAAAATAAAATATCAGCCTGACAAGACAAGAAAGTCATCCTCATTATTGGAAATAACAATCTATTCGCATGACGGCTCTTGCATCACCCTTCGAAAATCATTTGCCTTCAAGAATGCTCGGAGAATCTCTACTCGTTCTTTCACCCGTTCCAAGATTGTCCAATTGATATCATTGACATGTGCATTAGCTGGATTGGGAACATGATTTTCAGCCACTAACTTCTGAAGATCATCGGCAGCATCAAGGACATCTTCAATCGTAGAAATCCAGCCCCGGTTCAATTCTCTGATCGTCGAGTGGCCGTGTCCAAATCCTGTTGGAGCAGCCTAATCTTAGCTTCAGCCATGCACCACACTTCTGATTGGTTCCTACAAATGGTTGCATCACTTGCTCTGCTGAATATCTGTGCTGCGAACCTCCTTGGAAGGGACATGATCATGCACTTGCTTCTGCAAATTGCAGTGCGGAAAATCAATCAGCAAATAACACAAGCAAGATGCAAAAATAGCCATGTTTCTGTACAAGTTGTGATGTACCGAGGGGGGCTACCTCTGAATGTCCAAAACTCCTCAAGTTTCGTTGGCATTGATTTTCATTGGTCAGTACATCATATTCCATGCCTTGCAAAAATACAAAAAAAATATACTAGTACATGAGAAGGCAGGGCAAGCAAATGATGAACTACTCTCGAAAATACATATATGCAAAGTGGAAGCAAACCTTTGTCTAGGGAGAATTGTTGGGGGTTATCATTGGGTTGGCGAGGTCTTGTACTGCTACGAGATAACCAATTTGGCTTCACGACTCGTAGTTGCCGTCTTTTCTCTTGGAACCGACCCCGCAGTACAACAACTAGCATGTATTATTAGAAACATATTAAGGCACTGCAAGGAAGAAGAGATGAACTACATTTAGAAGTAAAATGCAAGGAAAGCGGGCATATGAAGTGTGCAGCAACCTTCGCCTAGGTAGTAGGGAGTTTTAACAGTTGCCCTGGTGAGGGGTCCGAGTGGCTTACGCATCTCTCGGTTGCGGCGGTGGGAAGCAGATACGACGAAGCAGACTCTGGCGAGGTGGATGACGGCATCGCTGAGTAGACTCTGGCAAGGTGGAAGTAGGATAAGGAGGGACGTGATAGAGGAGGATGAGGGAATAGCAGGAGGGATCAGCGAGAGAACGAGCCAGAGGCCTCGTCAGTATGCAGGTATCTAGGAGGATCCTGCCAATATTCCACTAAAATTTTGAACTGGAAGAAGATCCCGCCAATATCACACCAAAATTTAGTGCCGAGTCGCGCTTGGCTCACCTCCCGAGTAATAAAAATAATAAAAGGAAGGATCGAAATGCAATAGGCATCGAATGCGATTGGACGGTGGCGTTGCAGCTTGTGAAGAAAGGTGACTGAGTCTAGTATGGTTGTGAGAGTGGTGCTTTTCTTTTCTTTTGTTTTTGTGAATAATAAGGAGAGGATAACTCTCGGTGGTTACCGATATACTTCTAATTGACCTTCGATGGGTACCTCCAAAAGCTTTTTTCATAAAACTTTCAAAGAAATCTACGATTTACTTGTAGTTCAAATTTGACATAATTTTGATAAATTGACATAAAGTCATTCAAGTGGGCAGAGTTAGCTAGAAAGTTTGAAAACTCATAAGACATGGGATTTGAAAGTACAACATGCCGGTCCACTATATATGATTGAAAGCATGGCTTGTGGCATTGAGATCCATATTCTTCGGACTTCCTTTACGAAAAATAAAAATCTCATCATCACTTTGAAAATTGAGAATTTTCTTTCCTGATAGTTGGAAACTCACACCGACGGCATTGTTTACTAAAAGAAGATGCACCCATCTATCTACGAAAATACAATTAATTGAAGAGCAATCTAACACGCTTACTGGTAGCTCAAGTTTGACCTAATTTTGTTAAATTATCGAGATGAATAGTCAAAACTCTCCTTGATAGTTTGTGATATATTAAATGACCCCCGATGGCTCCAAAAAAATCAGAAAACTTTCAACGCAACCTACAATTTACTATTCAAGTGGGCAGAGTTACCTAGGTCAAAGTTTGAAAACTCATGAAACATGGGAATCATATAAGTAGTACACAACATGTCGGTCAACTATATATATCTGAAAAGCTCTCTTGTGGCATTTAGATCCGTATTCTTGAGACCTTTACAGAAAGGAACAATGTGGTTATCACTCAGAAAATTGAGAATGTTCTTTCCTGATAGTTGGAAACTCACACCAACGGCATTATTGTTTACTAAAAACATGCACCCATCAATCTCCAAAAAGACAATAAATTCAAGAGCAGTCTACCGTGCTTAACAGTAGATCAAGTTTGACCTAATTTCGTTAAGTTGTCAAGATGCAAAATCTTAGCAAGAAGTTGAACCTATTGTCAAAATTCTCAATGGTGGTTTGTGATATATTAAATGACCCCCCGATGGTTACCTCCAAAAAAATCATAAAACTTTAAACGCAATCTATGATTTACATACATTTGAAATTTGACCTAATTTAGATAAATTGACATAAAGTCATTCAAGTGGACATAGTTAGCTAGGATGAAGTTTGAAAACTCATAAAACATGGAAATCGTAAGTACATTATGTCCGTCCACTATATATCTCAAAAGCTCTGCCTTTGGCATAGATCCATATACTTGAGACCTTCTTTACAGAAAGGAACAATCTCGTCATCACTCGAAAAATTAGAATGTTCTTTCCTGATAGTTGGAAACTCACAACGTCGACATTATTGTTTACTAAAATAAGATGCACCCATCTACCTCCAAAAATACAATTAAATCAAGAGCAATCTATTGCGCTTACTCGTACCTCAAGTTTTACCTAATTTCGTTAAGTTGTGAAGATGCAATATTTTAGCAAGCAGTTGAACCTGTTCTCAAAATTCTTGGTGGTGGTTTGTGATATCTTAAATGACCCCCCCGATGGTTACCTCCTAAACAAATAGTAAAACTTTAAATGCAATCTACAATTTACATGCATTGAAATTTGATCTAATTTTGATAAATCAACATAAAGCCATTCAAGTGGACATAGTTAGCTAGGACGAAGTTTGAAAATTCATAAAACATGGGAATCATAAATACAACATGTCGGTTCACTATATATATGTGAGAAAGCTTGACTTGTTGCATTCAGATCCATATTCTCTAGACTTTCTTTTCGGAAAGGAACAAATCTCATCATCACTCGAAAAATTGAGAATGTTCTTCCCTGATAGTTTCAAACTCACATCGAGGGCATCGTTTACAAAAAGAAGATGCATGCATCTACCTTCAAAAAGACAATTAATTCAAGAGCAATCTATCGTTCTTACTTGTTGCTCAAGTTTGACCTTGCTAATTTTGTTAAGTTGTCAAGATGAATAATCTTAGCAAGAAGTTGAACCTATTGTGAAAATTCTTGGTGGCAGTCTATGATATATCAAATGACCCCCCGATGGTTACCTCCAAAAAATCACAAAACTTTCAAAGCAACCTACAATTTACTTTTAGTTCAAATTTGACATAATTTAGATAAATCAACATAAAGTCATTCAAGTGGACAGAGTTAGCTAGGACGAAGTTTGAAAACTCATAAAACATGGGAATCATAAGTACATCATGTCCGTCCACTATATATCTCAAAAGCTCTGCCTTTGGCATAGATCCATATACTTGAGACTTTCTTTACGGAAAGGAACAATCTCGCCATCACTCGAAAAATTTAGAATGTTCTTTCCTGATAGTTGGAAACTCACAACGATGACATTATTGTTTACTAAAATAGGATGCACCCATCTACCTCCAAAAAGAAAATTAAATCAAGAGCATTCTATTGCACTTACTTGTACCTCAAGTTTGACCTAATTTCGTTAAGTTGTGAAGATGCAAAATCTTAGCAAGCAATTGAACCTGTTCTCAAAATTCTCGGTGCTGGTTTGTGATATATTAAATGACCCCCGATGGTTACCTCCTAAACAAATAGTAAAACTTTAAATGCAATGTGCAATTTACATGCATTTGAAATTTGATCTAATTTTGATAAATCGACATAAAGCCATTCAAGTGGACAGAGTTAGCTAGGACGAAGTTTGAAAATTCATAAAACATGGGCATAATAAGTACAACATGCCGGTCCACTATATATATGTGAGAAATCTTGGTTTGTTGCATTCATATCCATATTCTCTAGACTTTCTTTTCGGAAAGGAACAAATCTCGTTATCACTTGGGAAATTGAGAATGTTCTTTCCTGATAGTTTCAACCTCACATCAAGGGCATCGTTTACAAAAATAAGATGCACACATCTAACTTCAAAAAGACAATTAATTCAAGAGCAATATATCGTGCTTACTTGTTGCTCAAGTTTGACCTTGCTAATTTCGTTAAGTTGTCAAGATGAATAATCTTAGCAAGAAGTTGAACCTATTGTCAAAATTCTTGGTGGCGGTCTATGATATATCAAATGACTCCCCGATGGTTACCTCCAAAAAAATCACAAAACTTTCAAAGTAACCTACAATTTACTTTTAGTTCAAATTTGACCTAATTTAGATAAATCAACATAAAGTCATTCAAGTGGACAGAGTTAGATAGGACGAAGTTTGAAAATTCATAAAACATGGGAATCTAAATACATCATGTCTGTCCAATATATATATATCTCAAAAGCTCTGCCTTTGGCATAGATCCATATACTTGAGACCTTCTTTACGGAAAGGAACAATCTTGTCATCACTCAAAAAATTGAGAATGTTCTTTCCTGGTAGTTGGAAACTCACAACAACGACATTATTGTTTACTAAAAGAAGATGCACCCATCTACCTCCAAGAAGACAATTAAATCAAGAGGAATCTATCACGCTTACTCGTACCTCAACTTTCACTTAATTTCGTCAAGTTGTGAAGATGCAAAATCTTATCAAGAAGTTAAACCTGTTCTCAAAATTCTCGATGGTGGTTTGTGATATATTAAATGACCCCCCGATGGTTACCTCCAAAAAAAATAGTAAAACTCATAAAACATGGGAATCATAAGTACAACATGCCGGTCCACTATATATATGTGAGAAAAAAGCTTGGCTTGTTGCATTCAGATCCATATTCTCTAGACTTTCTTTTTGTAAAGGAACAAATCTCGTTATCACTCGGGAAATTGGGAATGTTTTTTTCCCGATAGTTGGAAACTCACACTGAGGAGATCGTTTACAAAAAGAAGATGCACACATCTACCTTCAGAAAGACAATTAATTCAAGAGCAATCTATCGCGCTTACTTATTGCTCAAGTTTGACCTTGCTAATTTTGTTAAGTTGTCAAGATGAATAATCTTACCAAGAAATTGAACCCGTTGTAAAAATTATTGGTTGAGGTTTGTGATATATTAAATGACCCCCAATGGTTAGCTCCAAAAAAATCACAAAACTTCCAAAGCAACCTACAATTTACTTTTAGTTTAAATTTGACCTAATTTCGATAAATTGGCATAACGTCATTCAAGTGGGTAGATTTTTCTAGGGCGAAGTTTTAAAACTCATAACATTAATCATGGGAATCATAAGAAAAACATGTTGGTCCACCTACTATGTCAGGAAGCTTGGCTTGTGGCATTCAAATCCATATTCTTCGGACCTTCTTTACGGAAAAGAATAATCTTGTCATCACTCGTGAAATTGAGAATGTTCTTTTCCAGATAATTGGAAACTCACACCAGCGACATTGTTTACTACAATAATATGCACCCATCTACCTCAAAAAAGACATTTAATTCAAGGGAAATCTAGTGCTCTTACTTTTAGCTCAAGTTTGACCTAATTTCGTTAAATCAACAAGATGTCAGTGATGTGTGCGAAGTTAGCTAGGAAATTTGAAAATGGAACTATAAGAAACCGTGGTCCACTTATTTGTGTGATAATTGGGACAGTTGCATGTTCTTCTAACTATGGTAGGTCCCGTTGGTGCGAGGTGGTTCAGTTAACACGGTCGGTGAAAGTACAAGTTACATCAAGGAACTCATAAAAATTGCAAATTACATCCATGTCCATGCACTTAGCACAAGGTCCCTGAAACTATGTTGTGAAGTGTGTTTTTAGGTTTGTGCATACTAGCATTCATTGTACATGGTAAAGACTATCAATATAATCTTCTATATGCTAAGAATGGAAAAGAAGATCCAATGGTTAACAATGTTTTGATTTGCTAGTATTGATCCAATGGTCGATGTTCAAAGTTATCCGCACACTATATAGTGGTATGGTATTGTAAGAGATAAGACAAGATCAAGTTAAGATAAGAAGTACTACTGCGAATGGCCGATATTTTTGAATAACCTTCCCTCCCGATGTTTGGGAAGCAAGTGAAATTTTTGAAACCGGAAAAGTTTGAATTTTTTTGCCGCCAGGACCAAAGTGGAAACTCACACCGACAACGTTGTTTGCTAAAATACAATGCACCCATCTACCTCCGAAATTACATTCAAGATCAATCAACCGCACTTACTTGTAGCCCAAGTTTGACCTAGTTTTGTTAAATCGACAAGAAGTACTACTGTGAAGTGTGCGAAGTTAGCTAGGAACCTTGAAAAATGGAATTATATAAGAAATCACGGTCCACTTTGTGTGATAATTGGGGAGGTTGCATTTTCTTCTAACTATGGCAGGTCCTGTAGGAGTGAGGTGCTTGAGTTAACACGGTCGGTGGAAGTACAATTTACATCAAGGACCTCATAAAAAATGAAAATTACATCCAAGTCCATGCTGAAAGTGCATGTATGCCCCCATGTGTGGTTTTGGTAATTAATGACAATCTCTATGGACTAATGTGTAAATTGAGTTTCACTTGTAGGTTTGTCCATTGGCATCGCTTGGGCCATGTGTTGGTCTCAAGGTTGGAAGATGAAGAAATGTCCAAGGGCTTTGTGCCCATTGGAATCATGAAGAAAGAAGGAGTTTGAAGGTCGATCAAGGCATGTGCAAAGAGTTGCATCAAGATGGATCAACCTCAAGTAAGGATGAAGAAGGGCGAGCTCAAGATGCGTCATCTCTAGAAGATCTCATGCTTGAAGCTTGCCATCCTGGTGCTCATGGAATGATGAAGACAAGTTCAAAGAAGAGGTTTCCCCATGGAGTATGGGGGAGCAATTTGCAAGTCTTCATCTTCATCAAGCAAGAGCATCCAAGAAAGGGGTCCCACTATAGAAGAATAAGATGGTCTACATCAAGTTCAAGTGGGATGCTCAACGCAAATGTATGTTCTTGATAGGGCTTTTCTTTTGCCGGTCTCGTATTGTTAGTTGGGAGACCGGGTTTAGGATAGATAGCCATGCTATCAAGAGGGGCTCTCAAGCGGGTGTCTTGTCTGCATCGTTCGGAAAGAGCTCAAACCTTTGCATTCATAGCATCATCTTTCTTGGTTGTTATTTGGTTCTTGTCCATGAGAGGATCTAGAGCTTGTGGTCACCATCATAACAAGCTCTAGCTCATCATCTAAGGATTTCACTTGCATATCTTATTGCGGTTTTTGATCTTGCGAGTTTTCCGGCTCCACACCTTGGGGGATAGTTCACATATATATTCATGATAGTTCACCTTTTTGTTGGATTCTATTCGTCGTTATCTTTCCAACAAAATTGGTTTCATCCCGTTTGGAGTTTGGATGCAAAAGTTATTGCATTCTGGTTTTCTGGTTTCTGGAATTTCCCTGACCGGAAGTTCCGTTAGGGCATCTTTGCCGCTGAAAGTTCCGGGTCTTCTTCCACTCACGTTCAGTAACCTTTTGTTTTGGATGTGCTATTTGACGGAACTTCAGTCGGAATTTCAACCGGAAGTTTCGCTCCCACCGGAAGTTCCGGCCAGGGACCGGAAGTTCCGCTCAGGCCTAGTTGCCGCCAAAAGTTCCGGTTGAACTTCCGACTCTTATTCCGCTCACGTTCAGTAACCTTCTGTTTTGAATATGTCTATTTGACGGAACTTCCACCGGAAGTTTCGCTCCCACCGGAAGTTCCGGTGAACCGGCGGAAGTTCCGACTAGGATTCGCTTTTTCAGTTTCTCGCTCTGAAGTTTTTGACCGTTGGCTGTGTGCCACCAGAACTTTCGGCCTCCCACCGGAAGTTCTGGCCAGGAGTCGCGAATGCCCATAACGGGCAGATCTGGGAGCCCTTTAAAAGGGGCTCCTCTTCCCCTTCGTGGGTACTAGCTTTTCTTCTTGGTTCTTGGCTTTCTCTCTCTCCTCCATTGTCAACCTTGAAGAAGCTTTCCCTCTCCCTTTCCCCTCCTATGATTCTTGCATCTTTTTGAGGGATTTGAGAGAGGAGATCTAGATCTACAATCCCCCCAAGTCAAATCCCTTCTTTGTGAAGGAATCATTGGGATCTAGATCTTGGAGAGTTTTGTGTTCTCCTCTTGTGTTCTTCCTCCCTTATTCCCCCAATAGCTTTTGTAGCTTTGTTGGAATTTGGGAGAGAAGGACTTGCCCTTGCATTTGGTGCATAGGTTTGAGTTCTACTCTTGTGTTCTTCCTCCCTTATCCCCCCAATAGCTTTTGTAGCTTTGTTGGAATTTGGGGGAGAAGGACTTGCCCTTGCATTTGGTGCATAGGTTTGAGTTCTCCTCGGAGATTCGGCGAGTTCAATCTTGTGAGCTTGTTTCTCTTGGGTTCATTGGAACCCTAGACGGTTGTGTGGTTGGATTGACCTTTTGTGGTCTTGTTGACCTTTTGTGATCTTGTAGCCTTTTGTGGCGTTGTTGGCCTTTTGTGGCATTGTTGGCCTTTTGTGGCTTTGTTGTTGGGAGCCTCCAATTGAGTTGTGGAGTTAGCCCCAATCTTGTACGGGTTCAGTGACCGCCCTCAAGCGTCCCATAGTGGAGCAAGTGCCCGCCTTTTGTGGTGCGCACTTGGGAGAATAGGGTGAGCCTTTTGTGGCGTTGGTGAGTTGCGTGCTTCCGCATCCGGGGTGAGGCCTTGTGTGGCGTTGGGTGAGCATCGAGCCACCACACCTCGAGGTGAGCCATTTGTGGTGTTTGGAGAGCATTGCGCCATCGCACCTCTCCAACGGAGACGTAGCTTCTTTGGAAGTGAACTTCGGGAAACAAATCTTCGTCTCCGCGTCCATCGGTTATCTCTCAACCGAACCCTTTACTTATGCACTTTACATTGTGATAGCCATCGTGCTTGAAGTATTTATACCTTGCTAAACACCTTGTTGCTTGTATTGCTTAGCATAGGTTGTTGGTGCACCTAGGTGAACTTAGTGGCTAGGTTTTGTGCTCAATAAATTAAACGTTAGTTTTATTCCGCATTTACTTGAGCCTAAACCGTAATAATTTTAAAAGCCTATTCACCCCCCTCTAGGCGACTTCCTTTGTACTTTCAATTGGTATCAGAGCAAGGTCTCTCGCTTTTAGGCTTCACCGCCTCGAGAGTAAATATGTCTCCTAGGGGTTTAGTGCACTCTCACACATTTACATTTGATGGCACACATTATGATGTTTGGCGTACTCGCATGCTTAGTCATTTCCGGGCCATTTACCCAAACATTGAGCAAATTCTAGATATGGGCTTGTCTCCTCCTAAGGATTCCCAAAATCTATCTTTGGGGGAGAAGACAAACTCTTATCTCGAAGCTCAAGCGTCTAATGTGCTTTTTAATGTTGTGAGCTTTGTAGTTCTTTCCTCAATCATGCCTTTCCGGAACGCTCATGATATATGGACCAAGCTTCAAGCAAACTATGATGTGTCCAAGCTTAATGAGGATGATTGTGTTCCCTCCACCTCCGGCCGTGATGAGTTCTCATCTTCTTCCACTTCACCAACATATGAGTTATCTCAAGGTAATGATATGGTGAGTGGTGATAGAACTTGTAATATAGATAGTGAGATTTCCATTCATGATCCTTTGTCTCTATCTCATTGCAATGTTGTATCTTTGGGCATGAACACTTGTAGGACCACATGTGTTTTACATCCTAGTGTTGATTGCCCTTGCATATCATGTATAAATTCCTTGAATATGTCTCATGATGATATGCTTGCTTTGCCTTGTTGCCATGATGAATGTGCTTCTATTTCCTCTAGTTCTTGTGTTGCTAACCATGTATAGGAAAGTGAAGATTGTGTGGGCCAAGGCAAGGTTGTCATTAGAGCTTCATGTGTTCCCTCATCATCATCCTTTTCAAATGTTCACTTGTGCCTCATGGCTAAGGGTTCAAAGGTAACCTCTCCTTTGGACTCCAATATATCTCATGATGATGTGAATGTTGATCATATAGAAGTAGATGATGATGTTGCTTCCTTAAAATAGAAGGGGGGGCTAGTCCTTCGTGCTCTTCATCCTAATAAAATTGCTTGCTCTACTTTCATTGAAATCTTGACCTATGCTATAGAAAGTAGGCAACTTATTGATGAGCATGAGGATACTATTGAAAAAATGGGTAGTCTTGAGCGTGAGTATGCTAATGACATTGCAAACCTAAATGAAGTTCTTGAAGTGGAACAAACCACTAAGGAATCTCTTGAGGAGACCTTTGCTCTAGAGCTATCTAGAGTGAAGAAATCTCATGATAGAGATCTTGAGGTGGCACGTTCCCTTCAAATTAAAAATGATGAACTTGAAGTTGCTTATGCTAAACTCCTTGAGGATTTTGAGCACCTCAACAATGGCTCTAGGGTCATTAAGGGTGATCTCATTAAACTCACCGAGTCACATGAGCAACTTGAAGCTTCTTATTCTAAAGAGCTTTCCAAGTTGACCTCACCTCTTGCCTTAAATGATGATGCATGTGCTACTAACTCTATTTCTTGTGAAGCATCTATCTTGAAGGAGAATGTTGAGCTAAAGGCTCAACGTGCTTTGCTAACTAGCAACTATGGGAAATTAGAAGAAAGTCATGCCAAGCTCTCAAGCTCGCATGAGGATCTTCTAGTCTCCCATGGTAGGCTAAGGTTAGCTCATGAGGCCATTGTGTCAAAGGTAACATCTAGTGGGCCTCATGTGGACATTAGCACTACATCTACTCCTAATGCTATATTGCCATGTGCTAGTCCTTGTAATTCATCCTCTCACAACCATGCTAAATCTTGTGATGAATTGCATCATTTTCCTTGTTGCTCTAACAATGAAGCTTCTACTTCCTCTAGTATTGTTGTTGATACTAACCATGTATAGGAAGTAAAAGAGCTCAAGGCTCAAGTCACTTCTTTGAAGAATGACTTGAAAAGGTGTCATGAAGGGAAGACCATTCTCAAGAAGATGTTGAGTGTGCGACGACCCCCAAGTGACAAGAGTGGGATTGGATTCAACTCCAACACCAAGAGCAATCCCACTAACTCGTTGAAGCACAAGGGCAACAAGAAGAAGGGCCAAGGACAAGTGAAGAATTCGGCCAACATTGTGTGCTTCAAGTGCAAGGAAGAAGGGCATCATGTGAGGGATTGCCCATTGAATAAGAATCCTCTTAGTGGGAAGCAACGAGGGAAGCGACCTCAAGCTCCTCCACAAGCTCAAGATGGGCCACTTCCCAAGAAGCCTCAAGCTCTTCTTCATGGTGCAGCTCCTCCCAAGAAGAAAGATGGCAAGAGAAGAACTTGCTACATATGCCATGAGAAGGGGCACCTTTCTTCCTCATGCACCATGGGTATCTCCTCATCTCATCCTATCTTGATTGATGATGCTTATTTTCTTCGTAAGGATGAGATGGGCAATGTGTTTGCCAAATTTGTTGGTGCCCAAAGTGGTGTCAAGAGAAGAACCATTTGGGTGGCCAAACCTATTGTGACTAACTTCTTAGGACCCAACTTGGTTGGGGACCAACAAGCTAAAACTTGATCAATAGGTGTTTTTGGAGGGCATTGAAGACTTGACGACCTTATGAAGGTTTGAGGGATCTTCATCTATTCCTTCTTATGAAAGTCAAGTTATTTGGGTTATCATGCATCTATTCTATATCCAATGTTCCTCCTTCCGGTAACTTGTGCTTAACTCATTTACATTTATAGTTACTTGCTCCCTTGTGCATGTGTTGGTTTTGTACCTTGCATGTGTTTGTACATGTTGTGCTTCCCACTTACTTATATTGATTTATGATGTATATTTGTGTATGTTTGTTAGCACACCATGTATTTGCGTTTTGGTTTGGAGCCTTTTTTTTGTTTCTAGTAGGTATCTTTTTTGGATCTTATGAGGGATTAATGGACTATTCCGTTTTGGGGGAGTGTCATGCTTGGGCATTCCACAATCCTAAAATGAGTGTACATGAGGAAAACCACTTAGTAGTTTTATTGCATGTTTATCTAGTCTCTATGTGGTATGTCTCTCTCATGAGAAACTAATATTCCACAATGTCCATTAATACCCCTATTTTGATTTTCTTGCCTCTTGTTGAGATTTCTTGGTTTATCACATCATGGGGGAGTCATATGCTTTGTGCATATTACAAACCTAGAAAATGTGGACATTTGAGGTAGTGCCACTTAGATTTGATATTGAGAATTATCTAGTTCCTATGTGGCACATTTGCTCATACAAGTTCCAATTTACTTAAATATTTTTATTGCTCATCTTTTGGATCTTGTTTGTGAGAGTGATTCTTGGTATGTGTTTCCTCATATTTGGATCTACATATCCTCATGGGAACCACTTGCTTCTATTTAATCCAATCACTGGTGATTGTGTGACTATTTGAAGCAATCAAGAATCTCTTTCGAAGCATCAAGCTTAATTCCTATCTTGTTATATGCTTCTTTGTGTGAATATGATCTTGGATATCCTTGCAAACTACCTCGGGAAAATTATCCCTATTACTTTTTGTCCTTGGACAATTAGTGTTTAATATATGGTAGGATTCTTTGATCATATTCGTTTTGGCCTTTTCTCATTTATCTTATCTTTGGCCAATAAAATGTTTGTCTAGTTGCTCCCAAGATTTCCTTGCCTCTTGTGGATCTTCTTATTCTATTTATTTCCCCTTGTGTTTTACTTAGTGTAGGTAGTAGTGATGATCTCATTTGTGGGCATTTTGCATTCAATGGCAAAATTATATATAATGCTCTACTTATGGGGGAGCTCTCCTATATTATCTAGAACATTGTTTTATGCTTCTTGATTTGATCTGTTTTTGCTTGGAAGCTCGATCCTTTTTGTGTTGGTACTTTGTGTGCCATCATGAAAAGTGTGAAGAGTTTGTTTTGGTTATTATTTCCTTGCTCTCGTTGGGAGTTGGCTTTATCTCATTCTGTTTCTCTTGTTTTGTTCTTTTAGGATGAGATAAATCCTTGAGCCTTGGTATTTTTCTTATCCTTTTTCTTTGGCTCTTTCGAGTCCATTTGTTGAACTTGTGTTCTTTCATGTGTTGATTTGGCTCTTCGATACAATTTGGACACCTTTTGTCGAGTCACACTTTTGTGTGTGTCTTATTGGTTTACTTGGTGTTTTTGTTCAATTTGTATCTCCTTTTGGTTCTTGAAAGCCTATGCATGCATATTTACTTCTTGTACATATTATGGCATGCTTGCTTTCTTTGATCCAATATATAGGGGAAACTCCACCAAATCCTAATGGGCTAAGATGTGCATGTAATTCAATTTCATATCAATATGCACATATTTGTGTGGGGGGCTCTCCTATGTATTGTAGTTTCACTAACTACTTTGGACCCAATTTGTTTGGGGACCATAGTGTACTTAATTGTATTCTTGGTACATTGGAGATATATATTGGGTGCTTGTATCTTGAACAAGGAAGAAGTGGCGTCTACATGTTAGTTGGATGCAAGCTAGGATGATCAACGAATTCATATCTTCTTCACCCTACCAATTATATCTCGGTAACAAGTATCTCTCTCATGCATACATATCTTGTTCCCAACCTTGTGTAGGTTGCTTGTTGGCATGAATTTGTGTTCTTCCATATGTAGGATTTCTTGATTTGGCTTTGAAGAGTTCTCTCTATTGCAAATGTGTGCATGTTGAGATGAGTGCATATAATGGGGACTATACTAAATCATGCTCATGATTCACTAATCCCAAATATGTCAATCTAGCAATTTTGTTGCATACCGTTTCCTCAATATCTCTCATGTGCAATAGTGAGTATTTTTGCCAAGTTGATTTCTATCTTGTGATACTTGTTGCCTTTCTCCATATATTCCTTCTATCCTCTTCTTCCCTTGAGAATAGTTGTGTTGTATGGGGTATGTTGGTGTTTGAAGCTCATTGATGTACAATAAGATATATTTGAGCCCTTGGGCATGCTTTCAAGCAAAACATCTTATTGGTATATTCTATAACTTCTTTTTGGGTCTTCATGTGCTTTCTTGAGTATCTATTTTGTGTGTGCATGTTTCTTTGTGGTTATATGTCTTTGTGATATTTTCCACCTAAAAATTTATACACACAAGAGAAGATCAATATTTGGTTGTTTCTGCATTTCTTGGAAATCACCTCTTACTTCATTTTGATTCTTCGGTGGTTTCCAAATTATTGTATTTTGTGTGCATTGCTAAATGGTTTTGAAGGAGTGAGGATTCCATGGTTGTGCATGTTGTTTCCAAATATAATTACTATAATTGGTGCACAATCTTTGGGGAGCTTCTATAATTTATTTAATGATGCACATGTTCCTTCTTTCTTGTTTCTTGTGGTTTAAATGCTTATGGGGGAGCAAGGATTCCATATTTGTGCATATTGTATTCAATACAAGTATTCTAATCTTTGCACAAAGTTTGGGGAGCTTCTCTATTTTTATTTAAACACTTTTTTGTTTGTTGTTTCCTTTTGACATCATTTGATGGTGTTTCAATTATTTCTTTTGGATCTTTTGATTGCTCGCTTCATTTGTTGAATCCCTTTTCTTTTCTTTCTTTTCTTTTTTGCTTTCTTTGGGTCCTCAATATAGTTTTACTTCCTCCCTAGTTCTCATCATTTGACTTGTGCATATGCACACCTTTGGAGGAATTCTCACTATGTTGGTCGTCTAGAACTTTTCACCCATTTTGGCAATCGATGCCAATGGGGGAGAAGTTTTGGAGGGTTTAAGGGAAGTTGGCCTTTGCTTTGAGAGTGTTCTTGAGCATTTGCCTCTCATGCTCTTGCATCTTTGTGTTTGCTTTGCATGTTGAATATATAGAGGAAACTCAACCAACGGTGACGGTTGGCAATCTATGCAATGAATGTCACACATGCATAGATTGTGGGGGAGTTTGCTCTATATATTGTGGTTGTACCAACATCACATACTTGTGTAGTATTTGATGTTGGGGCAACCATTATGGTCGTTAATTGTCATATTTAAACCCTCGCTAAGGGATTGTCATCAATTACCAAAATGGGGGAGATTGAAAGGGCATGTATGCCCCCATGTGTGGTTTTGGTAATTAATGACAATCTCTATGGACTAATGTGTAAATTGAGTTTCACTTATAGGTTTGTCCATTGGCATCGCTTGCGCCATGTGTTGGTCTCAAGGTTGGAAGATGAAGAAATGTCCAAGGACTTTGTGCCCATTGGAATCATGAAGAAAGAAGGAGCTTGAAGGTCGATCAAGGCATGTGCAAAGAGTTGCATCAAGATGGATCAACCTCAAGTAAGGATGAAGAAGGGCGAGCTCAAGATGTGCCATCTCTAGAAGATCTCATGCTTGAAGCTTGCCATCCTCGTGCTCATGGAATGACGAAGACAAGTTCAAAGAAGAGGTTTCCCCATGGAGTATGGGGGAGCAATTTGCAAGTCTTCATCTTCATCAAGCAAGAGCATCCAAGAAAGGTGTTCTCACTATAGAAGAATAAGACGGTCTACATCAAGTTCAAGTGGGATGCTCAAGGCAAAGGTATGTTCTTGATAGGGCTTTTCTTTTGCCGGTCTCGTATTGTTAGTTGGGAGACCGGGTTTAGGATAGATAGCCATGCTATCAAGAGGGGCTCTCAAGCGGGTGTCTCGTCTGCATCGTTCGGAGAGAGCTCAAACCTTTGCATTCATAGCATCATATTTCTTGGTTGTTATTTGGTTCTTGTCCATGAGAGGATCTAGAGCTTGTGGACACCATCATAACAAGCTCTAGCTCATCATCTAAGGATTTCACTTGCATATCTTATTGCGGTTTTTGATCTTGCGAGTTTTCCAGCTCCACACCTTGGGGGATAGTTCACATATATATTCATGATAGTTCACCTTTTTGTTGGATTCTATTCGTCGTTATCTTTCCAACAAAATTGGTTTCATCCCGTTTGGAGTTCGTATGCAAAAGTTATTGCGTTTCTGGTTTTCTGGTTTCTGGAATTTCCCTGACCGGAAGTTCCGGCTTCCCACCGGAATTTCCGTTAGGTCATCTTTGCCGCCGAAAGTTCCGGTGGAAGTTCCGGGTCTTCTTCCACTCACATTCAGTAACCTTCTGTTTTGGATGTGCTATTTGACGGAACTTCAGTCGGAATTTCAACCGGAAGTTTCGCTCCCACCGGAAGTTCCGGCCAGGGACCGGAAGTTCCGCTCAGGCCTAGTTGCCGCCAAAAGTTCTGGTTGAACTTCCGGCTCTTGTTCCACTCATGTTGAGTAACCTTCTGTTTTGAATATGTCTATTTTACGGAACTTCTGTCGGAACTTCCACCGGAAGTTCCGCTCCCACCGGATGTTTCGGTGAACCGGCGGAAGTTCCGACCAGGATTCGCTTTTTCAGTTTCTCGCTCCGCAGTTTTTGACCGTTGGCTGTGTGCCACCGGAAGTTCCGGCCTCCCACCGGAAGTTCCGGCCAGGAGTCGCGAATGCCCATAACGGGCAGATCTGGGAGCCCTTTAAAAGGGGCTCCTCTTCCCCTTCGTGGGTACTAGCTTTTCTTCTTGGTTCTTGGCTTTCTCTCTCTCCTCCATTGTCAACCTTGAAGAAGCTTTCCCTCTCCCTTTCTCCTCCTATGATTCTTGCATCTTTTTGAGGGATTTGAGAGAGGAGATCTAGATCTACAATCCCCCCAAGTCAAATCCCTTCTTTGTGAAGGAATCATTGGGATCTAGATCTTGGAGAGTTTTGTGTTCTCCTCTTGTGTTCTTCCTCCCTTATTCCCCCAATAGCTTTTGTAGCTTTGTTTGAATTTGGGAGAGAAGGACTTGCCCTTGCATTTGGTGCATAGGTTTGAGTTCTACTCTTGTGTTCTTCCTCCCTTATCCCCCCAATAGCTTTTGTAGCTTTGTTGGAATTTGGGGGAGAAGGACTTGCCCTTGCATTTGGTGCATAGGTTTGAGTTCTCCTTGGAGATTCGGCGAGTTCAAGCTTGTGAGCTTGTTTCTCTTGGGTTCCTTGGAACCCTAGACGGTTGTGTGGTTGGATTGTTGACCTTTTGTGGTCTTGTTGACCTTTTGTGGTCTTGTAGCCTTTTGTGGCGTTGTTGGCCTTTTGTGGCATTGTTGGCCTTTTGTGGCTTTGTTGTTGGGAGCCTCCAATTGAGTTGTGGAGTTAGCCCCAATCTTGTACGGGTTCGGTGACTGCCCTCAAGCGTCCCATAGTGGAGCAAGTGCCCGCCTTTTGTGGTGCGCACTTGGGAGAATAGGGTGAGCCTTTTGTGGTGTCGGTGAGTTGCGTGCTTCCGCATCCGGGGTGAGGCCTTGTGTGGCGTTGGGTGAGCATCGAGCCACCACACCTCGAGGTGAGCCATTTGTGGCGTTCAGAGAGCATTGCGCCATCGCACCTCTCCAACGGAGACGTACCTTCTTTGGAAGTGAACTTCGGGAAACAAATCTTCGTCTCCGCGTCCATCGGTTATCTCTCAACCGAACCTTTTACTTATGCACTTTACATTGTGATAGCCATCGTGCTTGAAGTATTTATACCTTGCTATCACCTTGTTGCTTGTATTGCTTAGCATAGGTTGTTGGTGCACCTAGGTGAACTTAGTGGCTAGGTTTTGTGCTCAATAAATTAAACGTTAGTTTTATTCCGCATTTACTTGAGCCTAAACCGTAATAATTTTAAAAGCCTATTCACCCCCCTCTAGGCGACTTCCTTTGTACTTTCACATGCATTTAGCAAAAGGGGAGTGTGTTTTGACATTCGAGCATACTAGCGTTCATTGTGCCAAATACTATCAATATAATCTTCTAGATGCTAAGAATGGAAAAGAAAATCCAATGGCTAGCAATGTTTGGAGTTTCTAGTCTTGATCCAACGGTCAATGTTTAAAGTTATCTGTACACTATACTATGGTGGTATGGTATTGTAATAGATAAGACAATATAAAGATAAGATAAGAAGTACTACTGCGAATGGAGGTCTTTTGAATAGCCTTTCCCTCCCGATGTTTGGGAAGAGTGAAAATTTCAAAACCAGAATAGTTCGAATTTTTTGGACACCAAGGACCAAAGTGGTTTCCTTCCTATGTACTAGTACTCCACTACTCCTCCTACTCCACACCAACGCGGCTGCCGAACACGCCAGAGAAACAAAGCCGCCCTCTCAGAAAAAGAGCTGCCGTACTGAGGCACATGTGCACAACGCCATGATGTGGACGAGGGAGAGATCAGCCGGGCCGGTGCGGGAGGGGAGAGGGGTGGAGAGATGAGAGGAAGCAAAGGGGAGAGAAAAAACAAATTTTTTTGGTGCATAGGTCCTGAAATTTACTAGTAGTAATAATAGGGTATGCACTGTAAGGCGACATGAGTACCTCGTGTCAAGAATCCATCATTACTATGCTCTGACATCGAACCGCCTTCAACTCCTCATCTTCACTGCTCTCGAGCTGCCTCCCTTTTGTTCCCTTTACTTGTGTAGCTCAAGTTTGACCAAATTTTGTTAAATTGTAAAGATGCAAAATCTTAGCAAAAGTTAAACCCTTTGTGCAAACTCTCGGTGGCGCACGTGCGTCGACCAGCCTTGTCGTTCCATTTCACACCCTGTGACCAGCAACATGCTGGTTCGAAAGTGAGGAGCTTTTGTGTGTGTGAAGCAAGTATAGTAGTACAAAGGGCATGGCTCACCTGCTCACTCGAGAAGGACCCGACCGCTTTTCCGAGCTTAATTTAGGGCCCTTTATTCTAAATTTAGGGACCTCTATGTAATTTTGTCTTTTTAGGTCTTCGAAGTAAACCGTACTCCCACTGACCATGTCGAGTTTTAACTACAAGCATGCTTTTAAAATTTTCAAAAAATCTTTTGAAGCCAACCAGGAATTCAGTATATCAAAAACCACCGAAAAGCTTTTTCATAAAACTTTAAAGCAACATACAATTTACTTGTAGTTCAAATTTGACCTAATTTCGATAAATCGGCACAAAGTTTCATTCAAGTCGGCAGCGTTAGCTAGGATGGTTTAAAGTTCGCAAAACATGGGGAAATTGAAAATATTCTTTCCTGATAATTGGAAACTCAAACCGATGTCATCGTTTACTAAAATATGATGCACTCACACTAGTAGAAAACAGGCCATCCGTTCGCGCCCCCTCAGAGCATTAGTCCCGGTTGCGCCACCAACCGGGACTAATGCTGGCACGCGTCCCGGTTCGAGCGGGCACGGGGACCGGAGGCATGCGTCCCGGTTGGTAACGGGGCATACGTCCCGGTTGGAGCCAGCAACCGGGACTAAAGGTTTGGCCACAGCCACGTGGCGTGGCACACACCTTTAGTCCCGGTTGCTGGCTCCAACCGGGACGTATGCTCCCGCCCTCTATAAATGCAACGCCCCAGCCCCCTCTGCCTCCACTCTGTTTTTTCTCTTGGTGGAAGGTGTGAGGGGTGTGCTAGTTTTTTCTCTCCTATGCATGCATTGAAGGTGTTTGATGAAATGTTTGAGTGAATAATCCCGTTCAATTTCTCATAGAACAAAAATATAGAAGGTGTCCGAGACGCACTTGAGCTTTCTCCTCTTTATTTCCCACGATCGAGGTTAGCAATCTTATCTTTTCTCTGTCATTGATACAATGCATGTGTCGACGTGAATTGGTCATTTCACTATTTATGATGTCCTGTTTTTTGATAAAATTACTTATATGATGCAGATGAACAGTCGGGAATGGATGTACGGTGACCGGAGCGTAGCCGGGTATATGAAAGGCGTGGATAAATTTATCGATGTGGCTACGACAAACAAAGAGAATGGTTTTATACGTTGTCCATGTGTTCAATGTCGGAACAACAAGGAGTACTCTTCCTCGAAAATCATTCGCGACCACCTGATTATGAAAGGTTTCATGCCCAACTATAATTGTTGGACCAGGCACGGGGAAAGAGGGGTTATGATGGAAGATGGTGAAGAAGAAGATGATGATAACAACTATCATCATATGTTTCCTGAATACAGTGATACTGCAATGGAAGACAATGGAGAGGAAAGAGGTGAAGAACGGGCATCAAATGAGCCGGCTGATGAACTTGGTAGGGTCATTTCTGATGCAAAGCGAGACTGTGAAATAGAAAATGAGAAGTTGAAGTTAGAGGGCATGTTAGAAGATCACAAGAAATTGTTGTACCCAAATTGTGAAGATGGCAGCACAAAGCTCGGTACCACACTGGAATTGTTGCGATGGAAGGCAGAGTGTGGTCTAACTGACTCCTCATTTGAAAAGATGCTGAAAATAATGAAGCCGAAGTTTCCAAAACATAACGAACTTCCCGAGAGTACCTACGAAGCAAAGAAGACTCTCTGTCCTCTGGGATTAGATGTGCAAAAGATACATGCATGCATTAATGACTGCATCCTCTATCGCGGTAAGGAGTATGAGAATTTAGATAAATGCCCGGTATGCAATGCGTTGCGGTATAAGATCATACGAGATGACCTTGGTGATGTTGAGGGAGAGCCCCTCCAGAAGAGGGTTCCTGCTAAGGTTATGTGGTATGCTCCTATAATACCAAGGTTGAAACGCATGTTCAGAAACAAAGAGCATGCCAGGTTGTTACGATGGTACAAAGAAGACCGTAAGAAAGACGGGAAGTTGAGACACCCTGCTGATGGGTCACAGTGGAGAAAAATCGAGAGAGACTTCCCAGACTTTGCAGGTGACGCAAGGAACTTATGGTTTGGTCTAAGTACGGATGGCATGAATCCTTTTGGGGAGCAGAGTTGCAGTCACAGCACCTGGCCCGTGACTCTATGTATCTACAACCTGCCTCCTTGGTTGTGCATGAAGCGTAAGTTCATTATGATGCCAGTGCTCATCCAAGGCCCGAAGCAACCGGGCAACGACATTGATGTGTACCTTAGGCCATTAGTTGAAGAACTCTTACAGTTGTGGGGAAAACCAGGTGTACGTGCGTGGGATGAGAACAAACAGGATCCATTTGATCTACGAGGGTTGTTATTCGTAACCATCAATGATTGGCCTGCTCTTAGTAACCTTTCAGGACAGACAAACAAGGGATATAAGGCATGCACACACTGTTTAGATAAGACTGAAGGTACATATTTGCATAAATGCAAGAAGGTTGTGTACCTGGCGAATCGACGATTTCTTTTGACCAATCATCCCGTAAGAAAGAAAGGCAAGCATTTCAAAGGTGAGGCAGATCACCGGAAGAAGCCTGAACTCCCTGCTGGTGATGATGTATTTGGTATGGTCAAGGACATAGAAGTAATCTTTGGAAAGGGTCCCGGTGGTCAATCAGTTCCGAACGACGTCGCTACAGGACACGCACCCATGTGGAAGAAGAAATCTATATTTTGGGAGCTACCATATTGGAAAGTCCTGCGTGTCCGCTCTTCAATCGACGTGATGCACGTGACGAAGAATCTTTGCGTGAACCTGCTAGGATTCCTAGGCGTGTATGGGAAGACAAAAGATACACCAGAAGCACGGGAGGACCAACAAATTATGAAAGACCCAAAGAACATGCATACACATAATAAGACGGATAAAGGGCGTCACTTAAGTCGTGCCAGCTATGCTCTTACCAAAGCAGAGAAGGAAATCTTTTTTGAAGTCCTTTACAGTATCAAGGTGCCGTCGGGCTTCTCATCTAATATAAAGGGGATAATAAATATGGCAGAGAAAAAGTTCCAAAACCTGAAGTCTCATGACTGTCACGTGATTATGACGCAGTTGCTTCCGATTGCATTGAGGGGGCTTCTACCGGAAAATGTTCGAGTACCCATTGTGAAGCTGTGTGCATTCCTCAATGCAATATCTCAGAAGGTAATCAATCCAGATATTCTGCCAAGGTTACAGAAGGATGTGGTACAATGTCTTGTTAGTTTTGAATTGGTGTTCCCACCATCCTTCTTCAATATTATGACGCATCTCCTGGTTCACCTAGTGGAAGAGATTGCCATTCTCGGTCCGGTATTTCTGCACAATATGTTCCCCTTTGAGAGGTTCATGGGAGTCTTAAAGAAATATGTTCATAACCGTGCTAGACCAGAAGGAAGCATCTCCAAGGGATATGGAACAGAGGAGGTCATTGAGTTTTGTGTTGACTTTATTCCTGACCTTAAGCCGATTGGTGTTTCTAACTCGCGGCATGAGGGAAGACTAAGTGGAAAAGGCACGCTGGGAAAGAAAGCAATGATATGTAGGGACGGGGATTCTTTCACTAAAGCACACTACACAGTTCTACATAATTCCACCTTGGCAACTATGTATATCAAGGAACACAAGAATATTGTACGCTCCAAGAACCCGGGGAAGCCTAAATCATGGATTACAGATGAACACATGAAGTCTTTCGGTGGTTGGATGCGGACACATCTCTTGAATGACACCACTGTTGGAGATCAGCTATACTTGTTGGCCGCGTCACCATCTTCTACTGTATTGAATTTCCAAGGGTACGAAATAAATGGGAATACATTCTACACGATCGCCCAAGATAAAAAGAGCACCAACCAAAATAGTGGTGTCCGCTTTGATGCAATAGACGAGAATGGACAAAAGGACACATATTATGGTTACATAGAGGAGATATGGGAACTAGACTATGGAGTCTCTTTTAAGGTCCCTTTGTTTCGCTGCAAATGGGTCAACCTGAATGGGGAAGGGGTAAAGATAGACCAGTTGTACGGAATGACAACAATGGATCTCAACAATCTTGGTTATAGAGATGAACCATTCGTCCTAGCCAATGATGCGTCTCAGGTTTTCTATGTGAAGGACATGTCGTCCAGACCGAAAAAAGAAAAAATATGCAAACGAATACATCATATGATGAGCCAAAGCGTCACATAGTTCTTTCAGGGAAAAGAAACATCGTGGGAATAGAGGACAAGACAGACATGTCAGAAGATTATAATAAGTTTGATGAAATTCCGCCCTTCACAGTGAAAACTGATCCAAGCATTCCGTTAAGTAAAGAAGATGCTCCATGGTTACGTCTGAAGCGATCATAAGGAAGGACATATGCCAAGAAGTTCATGCTCATATTATGTAACTCTAGTTCATGTCTTTCGCGGTTTGTGGCTTGACCGAAGGATATCTTTCGCGGTTTGTGGCCTTTAGTCCCGGTTTTGTAGTCTCAGTTTTTAATATTAATAAATGTCTTGAGTGTTAGTCCTGTTTTGTGGGTGGACCGGGACTATGAAGAAGTTGTCCCGATTCGTACTTACCATTAAGATCTGATCTCCAAACGCGCGCAGTCACATATTAGGGAGTGCCTCTATGACCAGTTTCTTTGAGATGCCGGAGGACTGGGATCCGGCGGCATCTCCCTAAAACTGGTCGTAGTGGTGTCCCTGCTCTCGAAAACCATCTTGCAGCTTGTAACTTCTCTAACTAGATCAATACGCCTCGGGGCTAACTAATTTCACATATTAGGGAGTGCCTCTATGACCAGTTTCTCGGAGATGCCAGAGGACTGGGCTCCGTCGGCATCTCCCTGAAACTGGCCGCAGTGGTGTCCCTGCTCTCGAAAACCATCTTGCAGTTTGTAACTTCTCTAACTAGATAAATACGCCTCGGAGCTAACTAATTTCACATATTAGGGAGTGCCTCTATGACCAGTTTCTCGGAGATGCCGGAGGACTGGGCTCCGTCGGCATCTCCCTGAAACTGGCCGTAGTGGTGTCCCTGCTCTCGAAAACCATCTTGTAGATGCCTCAAACTGGCTGGAGGACTGGACTCGCAAGGATGCATATTTATAGTACAAGCAGCTCGTCATAGTGTCGACACTTACGAAATAATGTCGACACTCACCCCTATCATTAGTGCTGACTCGTGTTTTGTCTCGGTTGGTGTCTCCAACCGGGACTACAGGTTGATCTTTAGTCCCGGTTGGTGACACCATCCGGGACAAGGTACACGCTGCACGACATAATGTCGACACTCACCCCTATCATTAGTGCTGCCTGGCCCAGCCTGCCAAAATCGTCCATCCCGGGTAAAAAGGACAAATGTCTGCCAAATCGGCAGGAAGTGGGTCCGGTTTGTACTACAGAGATCCAATGCAAGTTCTAACGATCATGTTCGAGGTTTCATGGCTTTCGGTCCAAATGACCGATGTTATGTGCTGAATCACGGCATAGTTTGTGATGTTGTGCCCATATTATGCATGTGTGTGGACATTGGTATGGAGAACAATGTTGCAGGAGGAAGTTTTCCTTTTTGTCGCACGGAAAAGCCCTTTTCCATTTTCTGAGCGCAAAAAACTGGTCGTTTTGTGAAGTAACCACCAAAATGCCGTTTCAGAATGCTACCGTCCCATTTTCCTAAAATACTAGACCACCTTACATGGACTATCTCCCAACCGGGACATCTCAAACCTTTTTGTCCATCCCGGGTAAAAAGGACAAATGTTTGCCGAATCGGTAGGAAGTGGGTCTGGTTTGTACTACAGGTACATGATCTATCGCCCGTGTTTTTTTGAAAAAATCATTTTTAGACTCGCAATATGTGGTTTCTTCAGAGATCCAATGCATGTTCTAACGATGCTCGTCCCCTATCTTCATGCACACCGGTTCGACCATAGTTAGAAATTCAGATAATTCAAAACGGGCATAATAAATTCAAAAAAAATCCGAACAATGAAAATCCTTCACGTGGTGTCATATTATGTTACATAGTTGAAAGGAAAAATACCAGACTTGGTATATTGATCATGTTTCGAAAAAACCTTCACAAAATGACCTATCATGTTCGAGGTTTCATGGCTTTTGGTCCAAATGACCGATTTATGTGCTGAATCACGGCATAGTTTGTGATGTTGTGCCCATATTATGCATGTGTGTGGACATTGTTATGGAGAACAATGTTGCAGGAGGAAGATCCTTTTTGTCGCACGGAAAAGCCCTTTTCCATTTTCCGAGCGCAAAAAACGGGTCGTTTTATGAAGTAACCACCAAAATGCCGTTTCAGAATACTACCGTCCCATTTTCCTAAAATACTAGACCACCTTACATGGACTATCTCCCAACCGGGACATCTCAAACCTTTTCGTCCATCCCGGGTAAAAAGGACAAATGTCTGCCGAATCGGTAGGAAGTGGGTCTGGTTTGTACTACAGGTACATGATCTATCGCCCGTGTTTTTTTTGAAACAATCATTTTTAGACTCGCAATATGTGGTTTCTTCAGAGATCCAATGCAAGTTCTAACGATTCTCGTCCCCTATCTTCATGCACACCGGTTTGACCATAGTTAGAAATTCAGATAATTCAAAACGGGCATAATAAATTCAAAAAAATCCGAACAATGAAAATCCTTTGCGTGGTGTCATATTATGTTACATAGTTGAAAGGAAAAATACCAGACTTGGTATATTGATCATGTTTCGAAAAAACCTTCACAAAATGACCTATCATGTTCGAGGTTTCATGGCTTTCGATCCAAATGACCGATGTTATGTGCTGAATCACGGCATAGTTTGTGATGTTGTGCCCATATTATGCATGTGTGTGGACATTGGTATGGAGAACAATGTTGCAGGAGGAAGTTTTCCTTTTGGTCGCACGGAAAAGCCCTTTTCCATTTTCCGAGCGCAAAAAACGGATCGTTTTGTGAAGTAACCACCAAAATGCCGTTTCAGAATGCTACCGTCCCATTTTCCTAAAATACTAGACCAACTTACATGGACTATCTCTCAACCGAGACATCTCAAACCTTTTCGTCCATCCCGGGTAAAAAGGACAAATGTCTGCCGAATCGGTAGGAACTGGGTCCGGTTTGTACTACAGGTACATGATCTATCGCCCGTGATTTTTTGAAAAAATCATTTTTAGACTCGCAATATGTGGTTTCTTCAGAGATCCAATGCAATTTCTAATGATGCTCGTCCCCTATCTTCATGCACACCGGTTTGACCATAGTTAGAAATTCAGATAATTTAAAACGGGCATAATAAATTCAAAAAAATCCGAACAATGAAAATCCTTCGCGTGGTGTCATATTATGTTACATAGTTGAAAGAAAAAAATACCAGACTTGGTATATTGATCATGTTTCGAAAAAACCTTCACAAAATGACCTATCATGTTCGCGGTTTCATGGCTTTCGGTCCAAATGACCGATGTTATGTGCTAAATCACGGCATAGTTTGTGATACTGTGCCCATATTATGCATGTGTGTGGACATTGTTATGGAGAACAATGTTGTAGGAGGAAGTTTTCCTTTTTGTCGCACGGAAAAGCCCTTTTCCATTTTCCGAGCGCAAAAAACGGGTCATTTTGTGAAGTAACCACCAAAATGCCGTTTCAGAATGCTACCGTCCCATTTTCCTAAAATACTAGACCACCTTACATGGACTATCTGCCAACCGGGACATCTCAAACCTTTTCGTCCATCCTGGGTAAAAAAGGACAAATGTCTGCCGAATCGGTAGGAAGTGGGTCCGGTTTGTACTACAGGTACATGATCTATCGCCCGTGATTTTTTGAAAAAATCATTTTTAGACTCGCAATATGTGGTTTCTTCAGAGATCCAATGCAAGTTCTAACGATGCTCGTCCCCTATCTTCATGCACACCGGTTCGACCATAGTTAGAAATTCAGATAATTCAAAACGGTTCCCGCCAGTTCTTCCCGCCGTTTCTTCCCGCCAGTTCTTCCCGCCGTTTCTTCCCCCCATTTCTTCCCGCCAGTTTTCCCGCCGGTTCTTCCCGCCAGTTCTTCCCTCCAGTTATCTTCCTGCCATTTCTCACTATATATATATGTAGGGTTGGCCTGCATTGTCATTGCACATCTCTAGACTCATATCTGCAACCTCATCACTCTTTCCCATGACTTCCACCGTAGCACTAACTCCCAGGGAGGCGGAGGCGCTTTGCGCCTCGAACTACCCCTGCCCGCCGGGCTACTGTGTCCCCGTTGGCTGGATGCTAAGCGCCGGAGGCGTGCCGGTTCCTCCTGTCCCTCTAGGTGTGGCGCGTCGGATGGCCATCACGAACAACTACTACTTCGAGCTCACGCCGGAGCAGCGGAGGAATCCCAGATGGCATCCCGACTATTTCCCGACTTGGGAAGCCTTCTTCGTGGATCGGCGTGAGAGGGCACTCGCCAGGCACGAGGAGGACGGCCCACCTCCTCCGAACTTCAACGAGGGCGACCGTCGGCTGTGGTGGCGCGACCGGACTCTCCAGAGTGTCATGGCCTACGACACGGGCCGACTCTAGCCCCCGCCTGCGCTACCCTCAAGTCCAGCCACTCGTACTCAGCCTTCAAGGTTCAACTACGGCGACCCCGACAACGATAGCGACGACGGCTGCGGCAAGTACGATGACTACAGTGGTGAGTATTACAGGTGTAGGCAGGAGCATGACTGAATTATTCTAACATTGCAAAACAAGTTCGGCCGATTGTGGCTTAATCTGGCCATGTATCTTAATTTTCAGCTCTTCTATGTAACTTTGTGTTAGTTGCGTTATGTACTTTAATTTCAGTTCTATCCTAATCAAATTTTCTTCCCGCCCATTATTTTCCGTCCTTTTATTTCCGCCCATTAAAAACAGAAAATGGTTTTGAATTACTTATTCAAACCCAAACACTTTTTATGTTTAAAGTTTTTCTAAATTCCAAATTGATATTAAAAAAATATAAGTTAATTCATTTTTAATTGTAAATGGTTCATATTTTAAATGGTTACATTAATTATTTTTTAAAACAGAAAATGGTTTTGAATTATTTATTCAAATCCAAACACTTTTTATGTTTAAATTTTTCTAAATTCCAAATTAATATTAAAAAATATAAGTTAATTCATTTTTAATTTCAAATGGTTACATTAATTATTTTTTAAAAATAGAAAATGGTTTTGGATTATTTATTCAAATCCAGACACTTTTTATGTTTAAAGTTTTTCTAAATTCCAAATTAATATTTAAAAAATATAAGTTATTTCATTATTAATTTTAAATGGTTCATAGTTTAAATGGTTACATTAATTATTTTTAAAAACAGAAAATGGTTTCAAATTAGTTATTCAAATTCAAACACTTTTTATGTTTAAAGTTTTTCTAAATTCCAAAGTAATTATCATTTAAAAAACATTACAAATTTAAACCCCAAAATAAAAAATAAGACGGGAACAGATAGAAAATACCTGAAAAATTTGAAAACAGGGGAATATGTCCCGGTCCGAGCCACTAACCGGGACTAAAGACCCCCTGTGCGCGCGCCCCTTCATATGCTGAAAAATTGGAGTATACGTCCCGGTTGGTGGCTCCAACCGGGACGTATGACCATTTAGTCCCAGTTGGAGTCACCAACCGAGACTAAAGGTCCTTCCTTCATATACGCGTGCCTCTTCTTCTTCTTCTTCTTCTTCTTTTCTTCCCCTTCTCCATTCTCTGCAACCACCCGACGCGCCGCACACAGCAGGGGAGACGCTGCCTCGTCCTTGCGCGCCTGTCGTCGCCGTGAGCGCCACCGCCGCCGCCTCCACCTCCGTCTCCGTCCATCGCCGCGCGCCGCCTCCGTACGTCTCCGGCCGCGCGTCGCCTCCGTACGTCTCCGACCAGCGCTGCCGGTGCCTCCACCTCCGTCTCCGACCAGCGCCGCCACTGCCACTGCCACCGCCACCAGCGCCGCCTGTCGCGCCACCTCTCCCTCTCCTCCCCCGACCGCCACAGCGCCGCCCGCGCCCACCGCCGCCGCCGGTACCGTACGTGCCCGAGTAGAGGAGTTTTTTAGTTGATTTAGTAGGTTTGATTATTTTAGGTGTATTAGTTGTTAGATGATTTAGTTGTATTTAGTTTGATAAATTTTAGGTGTATGTGTAGAATATGATTTAGGTGTATATGATGTAGATGATTTAGTTTGATGAATTTTAGGTGTATGTACATGTAGATGATTATTTAGTTGTTAGATGATTTAGTTGTAAATAATGTTAGATGATTTAAGTAATATATGTATATTATCATATTTTTTATATATTATCATATTTTGTATATGTATATGTATTTGTATATGTATATGTATATTATCATATTTTGTACATACTATTTTTCTAATAGGAAATGAATAAATCTTATAAATTTAGCCTCCAACCGGGACTAAAGGCCCTTCCCCTTTATACACGACGCCCCTTCTCCTTCTCCTTCTTCCACGTTCCTCATCAACCGCAACAGATCATCGCCGCCGCCGTGAGGACAAGCGCTCGACGCCGTCAGGCTGCCCAACCACCGCCCCGCTGTCGGCCTCCACGCGCTGCCCCGCCGTCGGACTCCACGCGCTGCCCCGCTGTCGCGTCTCCACGTGCTCCTCGCCGGCGCTCCAAGCCTCGCCGACTCCGGCCACCACCTCCACCGCTGATTCCGGCCACCCCGAACCCCTCCGTCTAGTTTTTCGAGCTCCTGGTGAGTATCTGAAGCTCAAGGCCTACTCCGTTTGCGTGCTTGCTTGCTGTAGCCGCCGCGCGTCGTGTCCGAGCATGCTCCGCCGCTCGCCGCCGTCGTGACCACTGTTCCGATGACCACAAGCGGGCGGCGCTGCCACCACTGGGTCCGCCTCGATCTCCTCTTTCCAACTAGCCTACCCACTAGCCCGTGCGTGCAGCGAATCGACGGATTTGAGCCCAACCCGAGGATCACCATTGCTGATGTCATGCTAACATCAGCATGAGGCAGTAAAATCAATAACTTATTATTTATAAGTCAGAAAAATATGTATAATATACCAAAATATTCAGAAAAATGAAACCTACCTATTTAAGCTATAATCATGCATTGTTAAGCAACTTAAATGACAAGTTTGATTAGAAGAACATAGTAACCCCTCATAGGTGATTTCGGAGTTTCCCCGAGTTAGGGTTTGCGCCCCTCGGAACCCCGTTTAATTTGTCGAGCGTGCTTTAGGGTTACTTTTCAATACAATTTAACTTGTCATATCATCATACTTGCTTGATCATTGCATTGATGCTATAGGGTTTCCCTTTCTTTTCGGTGTTTGGAATATTAGGTTTATTATTAGTTAGGTATTATTAGGTTTATTAATTAGTTTGGTATTATTGTGTATGTATATATTAGGGTTTATCTCAATTAGGGTTTATATCTCTCAACACCGTACCTAACTTTCTCCCTTAGCCGCTTTGACTTATTCGTTTTTCCACCTATGCAGGAAATATGGACCCACACGTCAGAGACGAAGAAAAGGAAGAGTTGATCCAAGGTGTGATCCGTGGGGAAGAAAATTTAGACGTATCAACGTTTCTGAACAACTCCGGTGAGGGTGATCCTCTTTTTACCGGAATAGACGACTTGTTTGAGGTTGAAGGTGTTACCTTCCACGAGGGAGAAGGCGATGCCTTGTGTAATCGAGAAGACGACCACTCCGGCGAGGTGCATGTAATATAATTAATTCATTAATTAATCATCTTCTATCTATATAGAAATAGTAACGATGATCTTTCTTCTTTTAGCCCTCCGGATCGAAGGAATCTACTGAAAAGAGCAGACGATGCCCAACAAAAAAGTTGCAAGACCATGAGAGGTTCAGGATCGAAGATGTTGCTGAAGACGGCAAACCGACAGCTCCCGAAGTTGTCGCAAACAAATTTGTGGCACATTGCGGAGTAATTGTTAGGGACTTAATCCCGATCACCATTAGAAATTGGAATAGGCCTGTTAATGCGGATGAAGAGGGAACATGTTTTTTTGCCCCTAACCACACCAAAGATTTACTGTGGAAGAGGCTCATGGTTAATTTCAAACTACCGAAGATAGAGCTGGATCCAAATGCGGAGGATCCAGTTGAGGACGCCTTAGAACATGGGAGAGCCATGGAGGCTAAGGTCAGGGAGTGGGCTTTGAAGAAGATGGCCCAGTGTTTCACCAACTGGAAGAAAAGATTGCACCTTGACTATGTCGTGAAAAAGAAGACTCCCGATTTCAAGAATATTCAGTTTGAGAAGATAAAACCATTCTGGCCTGAGTTTGTGGAATACAAGACATCAGAAAAAGCTAAGAAAATGCCTGCAACGAATAAGCTGAATGCTGCTAACAAGAAGTATCACCATACTATGGGGCAAGGTGGCTACAGGGCTGGCATTCCTAAGTGGGAGAAACTTGAGAATGAACTGCGTGCTAAAAAGATCACCCCAGAGACAGACGATTGGGTAGAACATGCAAGGAATTGGTTTTACGGGCATGGGGGCACGTTGGACTCGGAAGGGAGGTGTATATATAACATACAACATAAAGAAGACCCCTTGCCAATCGAGAGGATGAGAAAAGCAGTAAAGGCTGTTAAAGATGGGGACTTCATTCCCGATAGAGAGAATGATGAGCTCACACTCGCCCTTGGAAATAAGGAACATGATGGACGAACACGAGGCACAAGAGGCTCCCAACCATGGAGGACTGGGTTTCCCGAAGAGAGGAAGAAATATCCTGATAGAAGCCGTCAGAGGAGAAAGGACAGGGCAGAAGTTGAAGAAGATAGTCAGAAAGAGCGAATGCGTTTAATTGAAGAACGATTAAAGCAACAACAAGATGAAATTAATACACTTAAAGAGCAAAGTACTACCGGCCCATCTCAGCAGCACACTGCATTCGATGCTACCGGCCTATCGAATAATCGAAAAAGCAGTGTGGCTTCCACCGAGATCCCGGGTGATGACAATGGCGATGACGATGGTGCACCGACGATGGCTCCTGTTGGCTACCCAGTGGATGATATCACAGAGATGACACACTACGAGCTACATGTCAAAGTTTTGAACATATCAATGAAGGTGGCGGTCGGCTATGCCTTACCAATTGGACCCACACCAACTTACCACTGTCGTCCGGTTCCAGAGGGCTACGCTGTTGTTGGGGTGGATGAAATCATGCCCACCTTTGAAGTTTTGGATCTTCACTACCCTGCAGGTGAAGGGGATGTGACTGTACTGGGAGACACAAAAAACGTCACCATTCTATGGCCAAAGGAATGTATCGTGCTTCGAAATCACACGCCAAGGCCATCTTCGCCGCCGCCTCACCCGTCTCCAGCGAGGTCGTCGCCGCCGCGGCAGCCGTCTTCGTCGCCTCACCCGGCTCCGTCACCTCACTCGGCTCCGTCGCCTCGCCAATCTCTGGCGCAGCCATCGCCGACGCCTCAGGATAAAAAGCGTAAGCGTACCGCTACTATGCGTCGTGGTAAGCGATCGCCTAAACGTAAACAAGAGCCTCTTCCAAAAGTACCAAAGGTTCCTCCCAAGAGATCTTATGACTATACTGAAGAGGAGACTGCGGCGATCGTTGATGCGGAAACGACAATGTTTTTCGCTAAGCTGAGGCGGCCAAAAGAGCCACAGTTCCCCAGCACGAAAGAAGAAAAAGCCAAAGTGTTGAAAATGCTAAAGTCTCTTCATCAACCCGAGCCAAAGCTGTCATCAGACTATGAGCGTTCTATTCTCAAGTCACATGTGGCACAAAAAGCCTCGAAGAGCAGTACTGATGCAAGCGAGAAATCTGTTGCCCAGCTCGGAGAACAAGCAAAATAGTCTTGCGCCCCTCTCAAGGTGATTTCCCAAACCAATGTGGGGTCGAGCAAATATGGGGCCGAAGAGCAGTATGATCCAGAGGTAGTTGCACAATACGGAGAAGCTGCCGCTGCTCAAGGTATGAGTATTGCCCAGTACTTATCCCAGTTAGAGTACTTCCCCGTGAGTGAAGTAGCATACAAATACCAGTACGGCAAACCTCTCGTCAAACCTGAGGAGGTAAATAATCTTCCAACAAAAATGCGAAGATTGCATAACTGGTGCTTGCATGCCACAAAGGCCGGGGCTAACTGGATAGTGCTGAAGGTTACAAAAAAGCATTATGGGAAAGATATGGATGACATGATATCCATTGAATTTGATGAACTATTTCAATTATTCAATCAAGACGCCTTGGACAAATCGATAATCAGTGCCTATTGTCTGTAAGTACTAATTCTGTAATTAATTTAGTCTCCAGCTATCTCACCTTGTTTATTGCATGTATATAATCATACTGTAATATGCAGAATGAAGATTCTCGAATGCAGTAGAGGAAAAATCTATGACATTGGCTTCATTGACCCATATTGGGTTCATCAAGCTAATCTCAAAACAAACCTCCAGGATACGGAGGATAATATAGTACATGCGTTAAGGTTTCAAGAAACCAAAAGGGAAATACTATTTCCTTACAACTTCGAGTGAGTGTTATTGTCTTGTATACACTTTCTATTTCGCTTACTCGATGTTAAGTATATAATTGATTAGTTATGCATTCGCAGCTACCACTATATTCTGTTAATCATTCAACTTGACAAAGGGCGTGTACTAGTCATGGACTCGAAATATAAACCCCTTGAGACGTGGAAGGACATGCAGATACTTCTCCAGCGGTAATTCTAATCATTACGACACTATATCGGCAACGTTCGTGAATTTTATGATATCAAGTACTTAATAACTTATTTTATTCATTTTCTTCGCAGGGCAGCGCTTGGAAAAGGTTCACCAAAAAGGCTAGGGGTGTTTGGAAAGAGGAGCTTACATTTGAAGCACTAGATGTAAGCACCACTAGCTATATCCGCGCATCTCTTTGATTCTAGTTTTGATATAGTTATTATCATGCTTGATTATTATTTTGATTGAACTATGTTCTCGTAAAGTGCCTGGCACAGGGACCAGGTAACAATCTATGTGGATATTATGTTTGTGAGTTCATCCGGCAGACGTGCGATGAGAAGGGCAGAAATTTAGAGCAACTCCACGTACGTAAACAATTTCCATAGTTTTTAATTACAATCAAATTGTGTTTAGTTTCATTCATATAGGCTGACTCCTTTTTAAAATCAGATCGAACGTCTACAGGACGGTCTTCTACCAAAGGATCGCGTACGAGCAATTCAGGAGGAATTGGCGGGATTCTTGGATGCAGAAGTCCTAGACCCAAAAGGGGAATACTATTCGGCTGTATATAGACAATATGGATTGTACAAAGAGCAACTTTTGTATGTAGTGCATGAACTCGATCCGTGTATCGAATGTAATATTGTCATGATGATCTTGTGTAATATAATGGTTCCTTCATTGATGAGTGCAAAACACTAAATAAATAATAAATCAACCTAAATGAATTCTCTGTCGTGGCACAAAAAGTGGCGAAAATGCTGCCGCGGCAACAAAATGTGCCAAAATGAATTCTCTGCCGCGGCACAGAAATGGGCCAAATCTCTGCCGCGGCAGAAGGTTATTTGTCCCGGTTCATGTTACGAAACGGGACTAATGCTCCACCCCCCTCGCGCTCTGACGCTGCCACGTGTGCCCCCATTTGTCCCGGTTGGTGGGGCAACCGGGACTAAAGGTTGGGGCTTTAGTCCCGATTGCCCCGTCCCGGTTGGGCAACTGGGACTAAAGCCCCTTACCAATCGGGACGCATGGCACGTTTTCTACCAGTGTCATCTACCTTCCAAAAGACAATTAATTCAAGAGCAGTCTGTCGCGCTTACTTGTAGCTCAAGTTTGACCTAATTTAGTTAAGTTATCAAGATGCAAAATCTTAGCAAGAAGTTGAACCTATTGTCAAAACTCTCTATGGTGGTTTGTGATATAATAAATGACCCCCTAATGGTTAACTCCAAAAAAATCACAAAACTGTCAATGCAGCCTACAACTTACTCGTAGTTCAAATTTTATTTGACCTAATTTCGATAAATCAACATAAAGTCATCCAAGTGGACAGAGTTAGCTAGGTCAAAGTTTCAAAAATCGAGAAACATGGGAATCATATAAGTAGTACACAACATGTCGGTCCACTATATATGTCTGAAAAGCTTGGCTCGTGGCATTCAGATCCATATTCTTCAGACTTTATTTACGGAAAGGAGCAATCTTATCACCTCTTAGAAAATTGATAATGTTCTTTCCTGGTAGTTGGAAACTCACACCAACGGCATTGTTTACTAAAATAAGATGCACCCATCTATCTCCGAAAAGAAAATTAATTCAAGAGAAATCTATCTCGCCTAGTGGTACCCTAGTCTGACCTAATTTTGTTAAGTTGTCAAGATACGAAATCATAGCAAGAAGTTGAACATGCTGTCAAAATGCTCGCTGGTGGTTTATGATATATTAAATGACCCCCCGATGGTTACCTCCAAAAAATCCGCAAAACTAACAACGCAATGTACAACTTACTCGTAGTTCAAATTTGACCTAATTTTGATAAATCGACATAAAACCATTCAAGCAGACAAAGTCATCTAGGTCAGTGTTTAAAAACTCATAAAACATGCGAATCGTAAGTAAAACATGCTGGTCCACTATATATATGTGAGAAAGCTTGGCTATGGCATTCAGATCCATATTCTCTAGACTTTCTTTTTGGAAAGGAACAATCCTCTTCATCACTCAGGAAATTGAGAATGTTCTTTCCTAATAGTTGGAAACTCACAGCAAGGGCATCGTTTACAAAATGAAGATGCACGCATCTACCTAAAAAAGATAATTAATTCAAGAGAAATCTATCGCGCTTACTTGTTGCTCAAGTTTGACCTAATTTCGTTAAGTTATCAAGATGAATAATCTTAGAAACAAGTTGAACCTCTTGTCAAAATTCTTAGTTGCGGTTTTTGATATATTAAATGACCCCCCGATGGTTAGCTCCAAAAAAATCACAAAACTTTCAAAGTGATGGGGATATGCCAAGTGGGGTATACCCAGCAGGACGTTCCCTACTAGATCCAACTCCCAGCGAGTGGGCCAGCAGGATGGCGATTGGATCGTGACCCAAGAAGGAGCCAGGCGACCGGAAGCTGAAGGCCCATAAGAGTAGCTAGGCCCAGTCGGATTAGGTCAAAACCCTCCAAGTACTTATCCAACTCGGTTGTAGATCTGTAAACCCTAGCGAGGTACTCCTATATAAGCCTCCCTAGGGTACACATAGCACTCACGTTCCATCATACACCCCATCGACTCGCTGCCTAGCCGCTGAGCTCGCGACCACTGTAATGTCTCGATAATACAATCTAGCAGGAGTAGGTCTTTACCCTCTGGGAGTCCGAACCTGGGTAAAACCTTGTGTCTCCGGCCTCATATCGCAACGCAGATGGCTGGCCGCCCTTGCCCCTCGTTCTACTACTCGCTGCCAATCGCAGCATCTGCCGTGTCCATTCCCACGACAGTGGCACTCACCGTGGGCCCTGGTCGGTGAGGCCTGAGTTCTGCGGCGAGACCCTACTTGCCAATCAACTGGTCGATCGCCACCGGCCGCATGATCGCGTGCGGCGAGATTCTTCAGATCTTGCCCAGCTACGTTCCGACGTCACGCCCTGTCACGCACAGCGTCATCATGCCGGTCGGCAGCATCAACCTCTTCGTCGGCTTCACGGACGTCATTGTCTCGGAAGACTCGGCGCTCATCGGCGAGTCGCCGCCATGCGATCGGCTCTCCGAGAGTCAGGTCCGCACGATCCACCGCCTCGCCTTCGAGTACAACTCGGCTAACAGCGGCGTGGCCGAACCAACGTGGTTGTGGACGACGCGGCCCTCCACGACGACACCGACTCGGCGACCCCAGCCTCGGTCACCAGATCTATTATCGCCGCGTCACCAGAAGGCTCCATCACGCGAGTCTCCAACATTGGATATTTCAAGGATCCTTCCATCCTCGGGATCTTCGAATCCGACTCCGGGTCGGAGAATTCCGGTGACCTCCACGCCGAATCCGGTCACATCATCGCGACCTACATGGCGAGCGGCACGAGCACCCCGCCATACCCCTTCTCCATGCCGATCCCGCCGACCACGATGGCGGGGAGGTCGAGGAAGCCCGCCAGCGCCTGGAGGAGGCGGTGCATAAGGAGCAAGCCAAGCGCGATTTTTTTCCTCGAGCAAGAAACAGCGCAGGAGCTATCGTTCTACCACAAGCGCCGCATTAGGACGCGCCAAAACCCTACCGTTCAGGGTCACGCCCTGAACTTCGACGAAGACAACGATCCCGCTCGCGTGGACGAGGACGTGATCTGCGAGAATGCACCACCAGGCTTCAGCGCCCGGCCCGCCACCAGGAGCACCAACAAGCGGAGCTCCACAACCACGAACCGGCCGCATGCCCCCTCCCAACCAGCCGAGAGTCGTAATCTCTCTGCAAGAGCAGGATGCGGACGGCCTCCCGCTGTACTCTACCCCGATGGACAACGTCATCACGGGGCATGCAGCAGTCACCAACCTCAACGCCACAGGGAAAGGCGCACTGCCAATCAAGTACGCCCAGGCCCTACTCGCCAAGGCCGTCGAGAAGCAAGTCGCAGGTGCCGACTCACAGGGAAGAATGTACTCTTTCTCCTCCGGAAGTAGGGCGACCTTGAGCGGCCGCCCTTTGATGGCAGTGGACCAGCTGGGGGGCCACTTTGCCGGCTACTCCGTTGAGTGGATCATAGGCGCAAGAACGAGGAGGACGACGCACTCTCTTGCATTGGGTCGGCTTGGCAAACCACACCCGTGGGCATCTTCCTTGACACAATCCACAAGCCCTCCGTCTCTCCTGCAAAGGAGATCGACCTCGGTATCCCGCTGCAACCAGAGCCCGCCCTGGTCGCAGAACCAAGCGACTGGACCATGCCATACCTCGCCTACCTCGAGAGCGGGACCCTGCCAGTAGACGAGACGGAAGCCCGCATGATCGTGCGCCGATGCAAATCCTTCGCCATCGTCAACGGCGAGTTCCACAAGTGCAGCGTAACAGGCTGTAGGGGTTCGTAGCATGGAAAACAAAAAAGTCTACCACATGCACACAAACAAGCCAAGATCTATCTACTATATTGTAGCAACGAGTCGATTAGAGTACTCACCCTCGAAGATTCCAAAGCGGTTAACGTGAGCAGATTCTCGTGGGTGATGTAGTCGTACACTTGTCGATCTCAAGATCACCTAGACAATCCTTCCAGCACTACGTTCCGCCAGCGCTTCCGCAGTCGGTCACACGTTCAGTACTCGATGAAGACCTTCCTCTCCCTTGTTCCAGTAGGCAGTGGAGGTTGTAGTTCTCCCCTCGCAATTCCGACAGCACGGCGGCGTGGTGTCGGAAGTAGAGGGAAGATCCTGTAGGGCTTCGCCTAAGCCGGAGAAAGTTATGGTGGATCTAGGGTTTCCGGTGATCTAGGGTTTAGAGGGACGGAGAGGAGGAGGCGTGGCCGTCGGCGGCTAGAGCGGCGACGACGAGTCGGCGGCGGCACGAGGCGGCGGCACGACGGCAGCTAGGTGGGGAGGGGCTAGTGTTGTGTGTCCTTGGGGAGCCCCCTCCCCTCTATTTATGAGAGGGAGGGCAGCTTGGGAGAGGGGAGTTCGAATCATTCCCCAACTCCCTCTCCTAGTTGGCTTGTGGTGGAGGGAAACAAGGTTTCTTTCCTTCCTCCACCAGGATACATTGTCCTAGTTTGACTTTTCAAACTTTCCTTTTGACTTTCAAATTTGGAGCTTAATTTCTTTCTTGCAAATTCCCAACCAAGTGACCTAGGACATGATTCAATCATTCCATTTATCCATGACACATTCATGTACCCTTCCCATTCCGGTCCGGTGAATCTTCTAGACCCTTCTAGAACCTCTCCGATGAAATCATCGGAATAATTCCCGAACTCCGGAATTGGACTTTCCTTATATGAGTCTTATTCTCTGGACCCAGATCTCCTCATGATATCCCGGATCCTATCCGAGACTCCGAACAACATTGGGTCTCCCTACTTGCATTCCATATCTACTAAACAACATCGAATCCTTAAGTGTGTCTCCCTACGGTTCGTGAATTATGCAGACATGAACGAGACTCTTCTCCGATCAATAACCAACAGAGGAATCTGGAAATTCATATGGCTCCCACATATTTCTATGATTACTTTGCGATCGAATGAACCACTTACATACGATACCAATTTCCCTTTGTCTCGCGATAGTTTACTTGTCCAAAGTCTGATCGTCGGTATCTCTGCATACCTAGTTCAACCTCATTACTGATAAGTACTCTTTTCTCGTTCCCGTGATATGTGATCCCTTGTGAGCAAGTCACATGCTTGCAAGCTAATTGGATGGCATTCCACCGAGAGGGCCTAGAGTATATCCATCAGTCATATGGATGGACAAATCCCTCTTGATCCATGTGCCTCAACACATACATTCCGAACACTCAATTACATCTTTATAACCACCCAGTTATGGTGCGGTGTTTGATGTCATCAAAGCATCCTTCCGGTGATGGTGATTAGCATGATACCATGGTCGAAGGAATTAGGTTACTATGTATCGAAAGCTTATAGCAAATGAACTATTGAAATGACTTGATCTTTATGCTACGCTTATCTATAGGAGTATGTCCATCACACCATTCTCCTAATGGTATGATCTTATTGTTAATAACATCTCAATGTTCATGATCAGGAAACCACGATCATCTATCAACCAACAAGCTAGTATTACAAAGAGGCTTTACCAGGGACTCTAATTTAGTTTACAAATCACACAAGTATTAATGTTTCCCGTTAATACTATTATAGCATGAATGCAGACATTTATCATAAACACAAAGATATAATAATAACTACTTTTATTATTGCCTCTAGGGCATATCTCCAATAGTCTCCCACTTGCACTAGAGTCAACTAATCTAGATTACCTGGTAATATACCGAACACCCATGGCGGTTTGGTGCTGGTCATGTTTGCCCTCGGGAGAGGTTTAGTCAATGGATCCGCCACATTCAGATCTGTGTGTACTTTGCAAATATTTATGTCACCATCTTGGACATGCTCTCGAATAGCATGAAAATGCAGCTTGATATGCTTCAGCTTATTGTGTGACCTTGGTTCTTGCACATTGGCTATGGCGCCCATGTTATCACAGTAGATAGACATTGGGTCCAACGCACTGGGAACCACACTAAGCTCTGTAATGAACTTCTTCATCCATATCGCCTCTTGTGAAGCCTCCGAAGCAGCTATGTATTCCGATTCAGTTGAAGATCTCGCCATAACGCTTTGCTTTGCACTCCTCCAGCTATCTGTTGCACCATTCAAAGTATATACGTATCCAGATTGAGATTTAGAATCATCCGGATTGGTGTTCCAACTAGCATCAGTGTAACCATTAACAACGAGCTATTCATCACCTCTATAAGAAAGAACCATATCCTTAGTTCTTCTCAAGTACTTAAGGATGTTTTTGACCGCTGTCCAATGATCCACTCCTGGATCACTTTGATATCTACTAGTCAAACTAACAGCATATGCAATGTTGGGTCTAGTACATAGCATGTCATACATGATAGTTCCTATGACTGAGGCATAGGGAGTCTTACTCATCCTTTCTCTATCTTATGCCGTAGCAGGACTTTGAGTTTTACTCAAGGTCGTATTGGGCAACATGGGCAAGAACCCTTTCTTTCTATGTTCCATTCCAAATCTCTTTAGAACTTTGTCCAAATATGTACTATGTGACAATGATATCAGGTGTCTCGATCTATCTCTATAAATATTTATGCCTAATATGTAAGCTGCTTCGCCAAGATCTTCCATTGAAAAACTATTATTCAAATAATCCTTGACACTATTAAGAAGGTCTACATCATTCCCAATCAACAATATGTCATACACATATAGTACTAGGAATGTTACAGAGCTCCCACTCACTTTCTTGTAAATACAAGCTTCTCCATAAGTTTGTATAAAACCAAAACTTTTGATTACCTTATCAAAATGTTGATTCCAACTTTGGGATGCTTGCTTCAATCTATAAATGGACCGTTAAAGTTTGCATACCTTGTTAGCATCTTTAGGATGAACAAAACCTTTGGGTTGTACCATATACAACTCTTCATCAATGTCTCCATTGAGGAACGCCGTTTTGACATCCATCTGCCATATCTCATAATCATAATATGCAGGGATTGCTAACAAAATCCTCACAGACTTTAGCTTCGCTACCGGTGAGAAAGTCTCATCGTAGTCAACCCCTTGAATTTGTCAAAACCCTTTTGCGACAAGTCGAGCTTTATAGACATTAACATTACCATCGGCATCTGTTTTCTTCTTGAAAATCCATTTGTTCTCGACAGCCTTCCGGCCATCTGGTAAGTCCACCAATCCAATCTCGGATTTCATGGCTTCTTGCCATTTATTGGAATTTGGGCTCATCATCGCTTCCTCATATGTCTTATGGTCGTCGGTGTTGTCTACCAACATGACACTCATAACGGGATCATACCAATCGGGAGTGGTACGATTTCTTGTTGACCTACGAGGTTCCGTAGTAACTCCAACCGAAGTTTCATGATCAACATCATTAGCTTCCTCTCTTATTGGTGTAGGCGCCATAGGAACTACTTCCGGTGTTGCACTACTCTCAAATCCGAGAGAAGGTTCGACAACCTCGTCGAGTTCTACTTTCCTTCCAGTCACTTCTTTCTAGAGAAACTCCTTCTCTAGAAAGGATCCGTTCTTAGTAACGAAGATTTTACCTTTGGATCTATGATAGAAGGTATACCCAATAGTTTCCTTCGGGTATCCTATGAAGACGCATTTTTCCGCTTTGGTTTCAAGCTTGTCGGGTTGTAACTTCTTTACATAAGATTCACAACCCCAAACTTTAAGGAACGACAATTTAGGTTTCTTCCCAAACCATAATTCATACGATGTCGTTTCAACGGATTTAGATGGTGCCCCATTTAAAGTGAATGCGGCTGTTTCTAACACATAACCCCAAAATGATAGCGGTAAATATGTAAGTGACATCATAGAACGAACCATATCTAAGAGAGTTTGATTATGACGTTCAGACACACCATTACGTTGCGGTGTTCCCGATGGTGTCAATTGTGAAAGTATTCCGCATTTCTTCAAATGCTCACCAAACTCGTAACTAAGATATTCACCTCCATGATCAGATCGTAGAAACTTAATCTTCTTGTTACATTGATTCTCTACTTCACTTTGAAATTCCTTAAACTTCTCGAAAGTTTCGGACTTATGTTTCATGAAATAGATATGCCCATACCTACACAAGTCATCCGTGAAAGTAAGAACATAACGATAACCACCGCGCGATGCTACACTCATTGGACCACACACATCGGTATGTATGATTTCCAATAAGTCCGTAGCTCGCTCCATCATACCAGAAAATGGAGTCTTAGTCATTTTACCCATCAGACATGCTTCACATCTTTCAAGTGTTTCGAAATCAAGTGATTCAAGAAGTCCATCAGAATGGAGTTTCTTCATACGCTTCACTCCAATGTGACCAAGACGACAGTGCCACATATAGGTCGAGTTATCGCTCAATTTCAAACGTTTAGCTTTAATGTTATTAATATGTGTATTACTATAGTCGAGATTCAACAAGAATAGACCATCTATCAAAGGTGCATGTGCATAAATCATATTACTCATATAAATCGAACAACCATATATTCTCGGACTTAAACAAGTAACCGTCTCGCAATAAACATGATCCAGATATAATGTTCATGCTCAACGTAGGCACCAAATAACAATTATTTAAGTATAAAACTAATCCCGATGGTAGATGAAAAGGTAGCGTGCCGACCGCGATCACATCAACCTTTGATCCATTTTCAACGTGCATCGTCACCTCGTTCTTTGCTAGTTTCCATCTATTCTGCAGCACCTGTTTCGAGTTACAAATATGAGCAACCGAACCAGTATCAAATACCCAGGCACTACTACGACTACTAGTGAGATACACATATATAACATGTATATCGGATATAACTTTCTTCTTGATATTGCCGTTCTTTAAATCCGCCAAGTACTTAGGGCAATTCCGCTTCCAGTGACCTTCTCCCTTGAAGTAAAAGCACTCAGTATCAGGCTTAGGCCCAGCCTTGGTCTTCTTCGCCGGCGCAGCAACTTTCTTACCGCCCTTCTTGAAGTTTCCCTTTTTCTTAGACTTGCCTTGCTTCTTGAATTTGGTGGTCTTATTGACCATCAACACTTGGTGCTCTTTCTTGATCTCCACTTCTGTAGACTTTAACATGGAGAAGAATTCGGGCAACGACTTGTCCATGTTTTGCATATTGTAGTTCATCACAAAGTTCTTGTAACTTGGTGGTAGTGATTGGAGGACGCGGTGAATCCACAAAGCATTAAGAATCACTATACCCAAGATTTGGAGCTTATTGGCGTGCCCAGACATCTTAAGCACATGCTCACTAATGGAGCTTCGCTCTTCCATCTTGCAGTTAAAGAACTTTTTAGAAGCTTCATAACTCTCAACTGTTGCGTGTGCCTCAAATATCATTTTGAGTTCACGGACTAAATCATGTGGGTCAAAGTTCTCAAACCTTTTCTGAAGCTCCGATTCCAAACCATACAACATAGCACACTGAACTATGGAGTACTGATTCTTCCGAGCGAGAAAAACATTCTTCACCTCATCGGTAGCATCAGCTGCAGGTGGGTCACCCAGCGGTGCATCCAAAACATAGGTCAACTGACCAGCATTAAGGACAATCCTCAACTTGCGGAACCAATCCGCGAAGTTGCTTCCAATGTTTTTGAACTTTTCTTTCTCTAGGAACGCATTAAAATTGATGTTTGGGGCTGCCATTGATCTACAACATATTTGCATAAGTTTATGGCAAATCGAGTTCTAATTAATAGTTAAATTAATCTAGGTGAACTCCCACTCAAAACAACATCCCTCACATTGTTTTAGTGATCACACAAACCAAATCCACCACATCAAAACCAATCATCACGAGAGATGATGTAGCTTCAATGGCGAACATTCAACATGTTCATCATATCTAATATATGACCCATGCTTTACCTTTTGGTGATCCGTGTTCCGAGACCATGTCTGTACATGCTAGGCTCATCAAGATCAAACCTTAGCTTCTGCATGAGCAAATCTGGCTTGCTCCCATTGTATACACTCGCAGAATCAAACACACCCCATCATCACGTGGTGCTTCGAAATAACGAGCTTTGGCAACGGTGCCTACTAAGGATGAACACTTTATAACTTGATATTTTGTGAGAGGGATCATCTTATAATGCTAGCATCGCAAACTAAGCAATACAAGATGCATAAAAGGATTAACATCACATGCAATTCAAAATATGTGATATGATATGGCCCTTCTTCTTGTGCTTCCGATCTCCATCTTCAAGCACGAACATGATCTCCATCATCACCGGCGTGGCATCAAGGTCAATGGCATCGCTCCATGGTTGTCGTCCACCAGCATCAACTATTACAACTACTTTGAATAATAGACACGCAGGTCTTAACAAAATTAAAAGACAACCATAAGAATCCTGCCGGTTGCCGACTTACAATAAGGATCATTGCATACATCATATATAATCACAATCATGGCCATATCACATCACAGCACACCCCTACAAAACAAAGTTAGACGCCTCTAATTTTCTTTGCATATTTTACGTGGCTTGTGGATTTCAATAAGTGTCGTTCTAAATTACAAACAAGAACCACAACGTTGATGCTTGAACAATCAAGTGCCCGTTGTAAATTGAATCTATACTATGATGGGAGAGATAAACACCCGCAAATCCTATGCAATACAAGTTGCATGTTAAGCGTGGAGCAAGTCTCATGAACGATGACATGTAAGGTTTATGACCCACAAGTATAGGGGGTGTATCGTAGTACTTTCGATAAATAGGACTGTCGATCCCAACGAGGAGCAGAACGTGCTGAACAGTGGTATGGAGCAGGAAATCCCTATGAATACTTAGCAAACGGATTTTTAGTGGTTTTCTGACAAGGCAACAAAACAAAGAGCAAGTAATAAATACAACGAACAAACATAGCAAGTGGACCAATCCTTTCTTAGCAAAGGACAAGCCGGTGGAAATACTTATAAGGACCAAACATTCTCGAGGACACATTGGAATTCTGTCAAGTGCTTTCGCTTCAAATAGATGAGTACCCTTCTCTGGTGTTTGTAAGTATTGTGTGGGTGAACCTGTGCTAACATACCGCCCTTCCTAGGACTAATACATAATTGTGATTAAACCCCCTGCAAACATCCGTAACTATAGGAAAGTAATTAAGATATAAATCTAACCACAGCCTTAAACTCTGAGATCCTACGCTCCCTTGTGCAAAGGTGTCCTAACGGGGGTTCAGGTTTTTGTCACTCCAGCAACCCCATGATTAGTAGCCAAATACACAATGCATTCCCCTAGGCCCATAAATGGTGAAGTGTCATGTAGTCGACGTTCACATGACACCACTAGAAGAATAACACCACAACTTAAATACTAAACCATAGATTAATAACTCATCACAGATTCACTACTAACAACATGACTTATCCCATGTCCTCAAGAACTAAACGAACTACTCACAGGACATCATATGGATCAAGATCAACGATTATATGATAATGGATAACAATCTGAACATAAACAATAATCCAATGGTTCCACTCACAAGCATTAACTACAATAGTAATTAACACCGGGAAATTTCCCCTAAGAAGTACTGCAAGATCCAATACAATTGTTACAGCAGGACGGAGTGGTGATGATGGTGCTGGTGGAGATGATGGTATGGATGATGATGATCCTGATGAAGCCTAGCTTGATGATGGTGTTGATGGCGACGGTCTCCCCTCTCCGAGAAGGAATTCCCCCGACAAAAATCTGTCTGCCAGAGAGATCTTTCTCTCTTGGTGTTTTCCGCCCCCCAGAGGCGGCGGAAATTTATCTGTGGTTGCTCCTCGAACCTTAGGGTTTCGTAGGGAAGATATAGGCGAAGGGGCGGAGTCGAAGGCCGAGCAGGTGGGCCACACCTGCCCTAGGCGCGGGGTTAGGTGGTCCCGCGCCTAGGGGGGTGTGGGCCCCCTGAGGCCCATCTCCATCCCTCCTTCTGGCCTCCTTCGTCTTCTGGTAAACTAATATGTTTCCATATTTTTCTGGTATTTTTCCGATCTTTGCGAAATTGCACCGAAATGCCTTCTTTTCCATCAGAATCCAGACTTCAGCAGTCCATTATCCAGGAATCATCCAACATGCATAAACAGATGAAAAAGATATAAGTGATACCTCATAATAAGACAAATAACAATGAATAGAGGTAAATTATGATATAGAAAGGTGATGCAAATTGGGCGTACCAAAGGTTAGCCCGGGCCGCTTCATCCCATCATACCGCAAGATGCAAAGTCCACAAAAATCAATTGATAATAAAAGCATCACCGCCCATAATAACCATCGTGTTCTACTCGTGCAACGGATCTACATATAGACATGGCTCTGATACCACTCTAGGGGTTCGTAGCATGGAAAACAAAAAAATTCTACCGCATGCACACAAACAAGCCAAGATCTGTCTACTAGATTGTAGCAATGAGTCGATTAGAGTACTCACCCTTGAAGATTCCAAAGTGGTTAACAAGGGCAGATTCTCATGGGTGATGTAGTCGTACACTTGCCGATCTCAAGATCGCGTAGATGATCCTTCCAGCGCTGCGTTCCGGCAGCGCTTCCGCAGTCGGTCACACGTTCGGTACTCTATGAAGACCTTCCACTCCCTTGTTCCAGCAGGCAGCGGAGGTTGTAGTTCTCCCCTCTCAATTCCGGTAGCACGACGGCATGGTGTCAGACGTAGAGGGAAGATCCTGCAGGGCTTCACCTAAGCCAGACCAGGTTATGGTGGATCTAGGGTTTCCGTTGATCTAGGGTTTAGAGGGCCGGAGAGGAGGAGGCGTGGCCGGCGGTGGCGCTGGGCGGCGGCGCGGCGGCGGAGGCTAGGTGGGGAGGGGCTGGTGTTGTGTGTCCTTGGGGCACCCCTCCCCTCTATTTACGAGAGGGAGGGCGGCTTGGGAGATGGGAGTTTGAATCCTTCCCCAACCCCCTCTCCTAGTTGGCTTGTGATGGAGGGGAAGAAGGATTCTTTCCTTCCTCCACCAGGATACATTGTCCCAGTTTGACTTTTCAAACTTGCCTTTTGACTTTCAATTTGGAGCTTAATTTCTTTCTTGCAAATGCCCAACCAACTGACCTAGGACATGATTCAATCATTCCATTTATCCATGACACATTCATGTACCCTTCCCATTCCGGTCTGGTGAATTTTCTAGACCCTTCTAGAACCTCTCCGATGAAATCATCGGAATCATTCCCGAACTCCGGAATTGGACTTTCCTTATATGAATCTTATTATCCAGACCATTCTGGTCTCCTCATGATATCCCGGATCCCATCCGAGACTCCGAACAATATTCGGTCTCCCTACTTACATTCCATATCTACTAAACAACATCGAATCCTTAAGTGTGTCTCCCTACGGTTCGTGAATTATGCAAACATGAACGAGACTCTTCTCCGATCAATAACCAATAGAGGAATCTGGAAATTCATATGGCTCCCACATATTTCTATGATTACTTTGTGATCGAATGAACCAATTACATACGATAGCAATTTCCCTTTGTCTCGCGATAGTTTACTTATCCGAAGTATGATCGTTGGTATCTCTGCATACCTAGTTCAACCTCGTTACTGATAAGTACTCTTTTCTCGTTCCCGTGATATGTGATCCCTTGTGAGCCAGTCACATGCTTGCAAGCTAATTGGATGACATTCCATCGAGAGGGCCTAGAGTATATCTATCCGTCATATGGATGGACAAATCCCACTCTTGATCCATGTGCCTCAACACATACTTTCCGAACACTCAATGCCATCTTTATAACCACCCAGTTACAATGTGGTGTTTGATGTCATCAAAGCATCCTTCCGGTGATGGTGATTAACATGATATCATGGTCGAAGGAATTAGGTTACTATGTATCAGAAAGCTTATAGCAAACAAACTATTGAAATGACTTGATCTTTATGCTACGCTTATCTATAGGAGTATGTCCATCACACCATTCTCCTAATGATATGGTATTGTTGTCAATAACATCTCAATGTTCATGATCGGGAAACCACAATCATCTATCAACCAACAAGATAGTATTACAAAGAGGCTTTACCAGGGACTCTAATTTAGTTTACAAATCACACAAGTATTAATGTTTCCAGTTAATACTATTATAGCATGAATGTAAACATTTATCATAAACACAAAGATATAATAATAACTACTTTTATTATTGCCTCTAGGGCATATCTCCAACACAGGCGTGTTCCAACACTGCATGAAGCTGATACGTCGGAAATGTATCTATAATTTTTGATGTTCCATGCTTGTTTAGTATCTACTTTCCTTTGCTTTGTCTACACTTTGAGGTGTTTTTATATGTTTTCTGGACTAACATATTAACAATATGCCACAGCGCCAGTTGCCTGTTTTCTTCTGTTTTTGGTTCCAGAAAAGGCAGAAAATCAATATTCTCGGAATTGGACGAGACAAAAGCCAAAGTCAATATTTTACTGTGGGGAACATGGAGCCAGAATACGAGATGGAGGGGAGCCACCAGGGGGCCACACCCCCTAGCCGCGCGGCCAGGCTGGGGCCGCACCTAGGGGGTGCAGCCACCCAGGGTGCCCCCTGCCTCGCCTCTTCACCTATAAGAATCCCCCGATACGAAAACCCTAAGGACCCGATCAATCTTCCACGAAATAGTCCATAGCCGCTGCCACCATCATCCCTAGATCGGGAGGATCTGAAGTTCTTCCCAGCACCCTGCCGGAGGGGAGATCATCCCGGAGGCCTTCTTCATCATCATGCCAGCCTCCGGTATGAAGCGTGAGTAGTTCCACCTTGGACTACGGGTCCATGTAGTAGCAAGATGGTTGTTGCTACTCCTTTGTGCTACCATGCTTAGATAATCTATATGTAATCATGCATGTTGTGTTTGGAGGGATCTGATGGATATTGAGATTACTATGTCAGTTTGACTAATGGTTCTATCTTATTGATTCTATCATGTCTGTGTTGTTTGTGATTTTTCATGCTCTCCATCTCTAGTAGCTATCTTGGCCAAGTAGATGCTAGTGACTCCAAGACAGAGTATTTATGCTCGATAGTGGGTGCTTGCCTCTATTTAATCTGGGGAAGTGACAGAAATCTCTAAGGTTGTAGATGTGATGTTGCTACTAGGGGGAAAACAACAGTCTCTTGTTCATGTAACAAGTGGATTGTTTACCTTACACACTTTGCTTAAAGCAGTTATCCGTTGCTTGCAACTTAATACTAGAGGGGCTTTGGATGATAACCTGAAGGTGGATTACTAGTCATAGATGCAGTTGGATGGCGGTCTATGCATCTTGTTGTATTGCCCAATCAAATCTCATAGGATCATGAATGTCTAGTATTGCATTGTTATTCCTTGCTCTGTCCTGTCAATTGCGCCGCTATAATTTGTTTACCCAGCATGCCATGTTTGTTTATCTTAAGGAGAGCACCTCTAGTGAACTATGGACCCTGGTCCAATCTTTACCATTGATACATCTTCCATTGTTCCTGTTTACTTTCTGCAAACCACCATTACCTTCCACACCATATAGTTAATCCTTTGTTTTCAGCAAACCGGTGAGATTGACAACCTCACTGTTCGTTGGGGCAAAGTCTTGAGTTTGTGTTGTGCAGGCTTCCAAGTTGCTAGCAACACCTCTGGGTTGTTTCCTTCCTCCTACTGGTTCGATAACTTTGTTTTATTTTTGAGGGAAGACTTGCTGCTGTGCTCATCATACCTTCCTCTTGGGGTCTCCCAACGAAGCTCTACATCGATCTGAGCGCATCAAGCTGTTTTCTGGCATCGTTGCCAGGGAGGCTAAGATTGGCTTCTCAAGGGAGTCCTTCACAACCTTTCTCTTTACTTTGTTTTTGTTTTGCTTAGTTTCTTTTGCTTGGTTTTGTTTGCCTAGTTTTATCAAAAACTCCAAAAAATAGTTTAGTTTGGTTTTCTTTCTCTTATAAAAAACTCAAAAAATTAGTTCCTACTCTAGTTGTCACCTTGATCTAGCTCACCATGTTGATTCCCAAGTTCACCCTGAAAGACCTTTCAATAGGTAGTGTCTCTATAATTGGGAAATAAAATATTGAAGAATTCTTTAATCATGTTAGCAAACATGAGGATAGATCCTTAACAGAACTTGCTCATAATTATGAAATTGCTGCAGCTTCTTTAGTTCACATGTTGGAGGCTAGGTTTGTTAACCTTAACCCCATGATGCAAATTTTGTTTCTTAAACTAAAAGAAGAAGAGGATGCTGAAAAGAGAGAATCTATCCTAGAAACTTTACTAAAAGAGTTCAATGATGTTGCTAAGGAAGCCAAAAAGGTCTTTGAACGTTTTAGTATGATAGTCTCATGTGTAGATGTTATGGGTACTTTATAAAAGTCGGATAAAACCAAATGCATTGGAGAGGAAATTAAGATACCCATACATTTTAAACTTGTAGGAATGCATCAAGCCTTAGAAAAGAATTTTGATTGGATTGTTTCTGAAAACCCATTTGATGAAAGTAGTGAACATAAGAGAGATGAGAAAGTATCCTCTAAAACTCATTTTGATGAGATACCTTTCCTAGTTGAAGATATTTCGAGTATTGATCTTAATGCTTCTTCGTTTGTAAATACTTGATTCTTGCTTCTTGTTCCTAACTTAAAGGCGTTAAAGAAAAGTACTTATTGGGAGATAACCCAAAAGTTTTCTTAAGTCTTGGAAGTTATTACTTCAGTAATGACCTCTCCTTATCCTTTTTGTTTGCTTTTTGTGCCAAGAATAACCTCTAATGAGAGGGAAGTAAGATTTGGGGGAGTTGCTGTCCCAAAAAAGATTTTTGTGCTCCATCATAAAAATTCGTGTAAAATCTCTGTAAGTCGGATTGAGCTGATATTTTCCAAATAAATCCCCCAGTATGTTAGCTAACTTTATTTAGTTCAACACTTATTGATTTGAGCAACAGAAGGTCTTCGAAAAAATCGGTTTCTACCTGCTGGTCTGTTTTGATAGATTTTTGTCATTATTTGCATTTGCTTCTTATTAATTCCTTTTTGGGTTCTTTTTGGGAAATTGAGCTTTTTCAGGGAATTGCTATAGTATATTGTGTTTTTAGTGAAAAGTTTTTCTGTTCTAAAACTAAAACCCCAAGGTATATTATCTTTTGAATACACTAATGTTGCTAATGAAGATTGTGTGAAGTTTTGAATGAAGGAAAATTTTCAGGTGTAGAGGAAGAATGATGTAATGAGATGAAGAATGGACAAAAGCACAAGCTTGGGTATGCCACCCCATGTCACCCCAATAAATATTCAAGAGGTACAAGCATCAAAGCTTGGGGATTCCTTGGGCATCCCCTTCTTCATCAATAAAAATCTCAGGTCTTTTTAGACACTTAGTTTTTATTGTTTCATGCATAAGTTGTGTTGTTCTTGGAGCATCTTAGTTTTCATTTTTTGTTTTAGTTTGCTTATTTTGATTGAATAAAGTAGTTTGGACCCCCGTTCTCGCTGTGTTGTTGCAAATAAGTTGATTGGTGTTGGAGAGGAGTAGAAAGTTCTTGCTTGAATAGTACAGGAGGAGCTTGCTTTGACTGTGACTTAGACATTATCATGTCATGCTAGATGTTGTTTTGACCTTATGCTTAGTTATTATTGCTGTAGCATGACTTGTTCCAAACAATTAGGATTGCTTAATGTGCCTTGAAGGAATCATGCGTTGTTTTAGCATACAAAAGCATAGTATTGTGGTATTCTCCTTTGATGCTTTGTTTGGGTTTACTTGGCACATGCTCACACCATGTTAGGACTATGAACAAGTCACCATAGCCTCTGTGATCATTTAGTTTTTGACTTGTGGTACCACTTTATGCTTTGATTAATAATGTTTTGTCGCTCTGCATGATTATGGATATTATTGCTCTCTTAATTGGTCGCTCCGAGTCTTTTGCTAGCCTCCACTTGTATGAGTAAGTTATACTCATGCATCCAACTCCCAAGAAACCAAGTTATTTCAAAGTGTCCACTATAAATTCCTATGCATGGTGTGTTACACCATTCCAAGTATATTCTTGTTTTATCTATCTTCCAATTAAAAAGTTATTTTGTTATGTGAAAACTTAGTGATTAAAGCTCTCACAAACTTGATGGCACACTTTATTTTTCTTGCCCCTAAATAAACTTTAACCATTGTGTCATCTATGTTGTATATGCTTGCACTTATACATTGGAATTAGCAGAACCGTGTTGTCACGGGGAACGCTTTCAACATTGCACTTGTACATTGTACATAGTTGCTATCATGCTCTTTTGTTTATGGATGTCGTCGGTGTGAAATAAAAGGGGAGCTTGTAAGTCCATGGAGTTATGTATGTGTGTTAGATAAACGCCTGGGCCGCTAGCCTAAGCCATGCCTAATCATGGTGGAAACTTGCAGCATCACCATAGTGAGCAATCTATGAATCTTTCTTCTTATAAAAAAAGAGACATATTGAAAAGAGGAAAGAGAGAAAAAAGCACCATTTTCCCATGGTAAATAAGAAGATTGCTGAGATGCTCATTGTCTGCTTGCCTTGTCATTTTGATTATGGGATAGCTCATGTATCATGTGCAAGGGGTACCCCGTTGGCGATTCTCTATGATACACATGTACTTACTATGACAAGAACTTACAGGTGACTAAAGTTGAGTAACATGAGGAGCGCCCCTCATATTCAAAGGACATGAGATTGCCAACTTATACTTTGTCAAGCATATACTCCATAGTTTGTTCATGTTAACCTTAATCACTTTAAGATGCTTATTATAGGGGCAATGAGAGATGAAAGATAACAAGTGCCATAATTTTTGGAAGCTCTTTATGACTTGAAATCCCTGCTTCCCTTTTTAATTAAGGGCCTTTATTCCACCATTATATTGAGTCTTCACCTTATCCTTAGGCACCAATTAGAGAGTATAGTTGCCATTCTTAGTTCTATGTGCATTGTCCCAAAACTTATTGATTGATTCATATTGTTGATATTGCTTGCTCATGAACTATTTGTATCTAGTCACTCTTGTGAACTTTGAAGGTGTCCTATGCATTTAAATCCTACTCCATGAGAGACAAGCTAAATGCCACTATGCTATGTTTTCTATATATGAAACAAACAAACGTCTTTCAATGCATTGTTATTCATGAATCTTTGTTTGTAACCTTTCATGTTGCATGCATAGTTACTATGTCTTATTGTTAGAACTTCTTATTGCATCCTCATGTTTAGAGTTCTTTAATCCCAGCTTTCAATGCTTGCAAATGATTTGATCTTGATTTTGATGGTGCATGTAACCTCAAAAATTATTCTTTTTATCACTTACCTACTTGAGGACGAGCAGGAGTTAAGCTTGGGGATGCTTGATATGTCAGAACGTATCTATAATTTTTTATGTTCCATGCTTGTTTAGTATCTACTTTGCTTTGTCTACACTTTGAGGTGTTTTTATATGTTTTTTGGACTAACCTATTAACAAGATGCCACAGTGCCAGTTGCCTGTTTTCTTCTGTTTTTGGTTCCAGAAAAGGCAGAAAATCAATATTCTCGGAATTGGACGGGACAAAAGCCAAAGTCAATATTTTACTGTGAGGAACACGGAGCCAGAATACGAGACGGAGGGGAGCCACCAGGGGGCCACACCCCCTGGACATGCGGCCAGGCTAGGCCCGTGCCTGGGGGGTGTGGCCACCCTAGGTTCCCCCTGCCTCGCCTCTTCGCCTATAAGAGCCCCCGATACCAAAACCCTAAGGACCCGATAAATCTTCCACGAAACAGTCAGTAGTCGCCGCCACCATCGTCCCTAGATTGGGGGATCTGAAGTTCGTCCCGACACCCTTCCGGAGGAGAGATCATCCCGGAGGCCTTCTTCATCATCATGCCAGCCTCCGGTATGAAGCGTGAGTAGTTCCACCTTGGACTACGGGTCCATGTAGTAGCTAGATGGTTGTTTCTCCTCCTTTGTGCTAACATGTTTAGATATTGCAAGCTCCGTTCATGATCAATATCATCTATTTTAAATCATGCATGTTGTGTTTGCGGGGATCCGATGGATATTGAGATTACTCTGTCAGATTGATTAATGGTTCTATCTTATTGATTCTATCATGTCTGTGTTGTTTGTGATCTTCCATGCTCTCCGTCTCTAGTAGCTATCTTGGCCAAGTAGATGCTAGTGACTCCAAGAGGGTGTATTTATGCTCGATAGTGGGTTCATGCCTCTATTTAATCTGGGGAAGTGACAGAAATCTCTAAGGTTATAGATGTGTTATTGCTAATAGGGGAAAATAACGGTCTCTTGTTCATGGAACAAGTGGATTGTTTACCTTACACACTTTTCTTAAAGCAGTTATCCATTGCTTGCAACTTAATACTGGAGGGGTTTCGGATGATAACCTAAAGGTGGATTACTAGTAATAGATGCAGTTGGATGGCGGTCTATGTATTTTGTTGTATTGCCCAATCAAATCTCATAGGATCATGAATGTCTAGTATTGCATTGTTATTCCTTGCTCTGTCCTGTCAATTGCGCCGCTATAATTTGTTTACCCAGCATGCCATGTTTGTTTATCTTAAGGAGAGCACCTCTAGTGAACTATGGACCCCGGTCCAATCTTTACCGTTGATACATCTTTCACTATTCCTGTTTACTTTCTGCAAACCACCATTACCTTCCACACCATACAGTTAATCCTTTGTTTTCGGCAAATCGGTGAGATTGACAACCTCACTGTTCATTGGGGCAAATTCTTGAGTTTGTGTTGTGTGCAGGTTTCCAAGTTGCTAGCAACACCTTTGGGTCGTTTCCTTCCTCCTACTGGTTCGATAACCTTGGTTTCTTTCTGAGGGAAGACTTGCTGCTGTGCTCATCATACGTTCCTCTTGCGGTCTCCCAACGAAGCTCTACATTGATCTGAGGGCATTAGCAACCTGGGGAAGGACGCAAGATCCTCCAAGACATCCACGCCGGCGAATGTGGCCACCACGCCGGCGCATGGTCTCTGGTCTCCAAGGCCATGTGACACGGCTACTACTGGCTCTCCGCGCACACCAAAACTGTCGACATCGTCCAACGCCGGGTCGAGTGCCAAAAGTACCCCAACCAGACGCACGTCCCCAGTTCGGCGCTCAAGACAGTCCCCATCACCTGGCCATTTGTCGTATGGGGCATGGACATGGTAGGCCCCTTCAAGAAGGCCCCCTCTGGCTACACCCACCACCTAGTCGCAGTCGACAAATTCACCAAGTGGTTCGAAGCCAAGCCAGTCCGAAAGTGTGACAGGAAGACCATGGCCAAATTCCTCCACGAGCTCATCTACCGCTACGGATTCCCGCACAGCATCATCACGGACAACGGTACCAACTTCTCCAAGGGTGCCATGGCCGAATTCTGCGAGGAGCACAACATACGGCTCGGCCTCACCTCAGTCGCCCACCTAGAGTCCAATGGCCAGGCATAACACGCCAACCAAAGCATCCTCCACGGCCTCAAGCTGTGACTGCAAGTTCCCCTCGATCGAACTCCGGGATGCTGGGTTGAAGAGCTCCCTCCGTCATATGGGGTATCCGCACCTCCATCAACCGGTCGACAGGGTTCACGCCCTTTTTCATGGTATACGACGCCGAAGTCGTCATGCCGACCGACCTGGAGCATGACTCGCCCTGGGTCGTCAACTATGTGGAGGCCGACAACGAGCTCGCATACCCAGACGGAGTCGACCAACTCGATGAAGCACGCGACCTAGCTCGCTCCCACATGGCCATCTACTAGCAGGGGCACCGCCGCTACCACAGCCATCAAGTACGGACTCACACCTTCCAGGAAGGCAACCTGGTCCTGCGACTGATCGGGGACAAGAAGGGCATGCACAAGCTCTCCCCCATGGGAGGGACCATTCACCATAGGGCGAGCCCTCGGCAACAACGCCTACTACCTCATCGACGTCCGAGGCGACGAACAGCTCGACGCCAAGCGGTCGTGGAATGTAAATCTCCTAAGTAAGTTCTATACATAGAACTCCGACACGTATTCCCCCCGCCATGCAATAAAATACATTCGACTCGCACAAATTGTGCTTACTCTCCAAGTCTTGTGCCAACCACACTCGTAATTACAGCAATATGCTACCCACGGAAGTCAACTCATGGCTAAAGCGACCGGCATGGCTAAGTAGTGCGACGCAAGGGCACCAAAGATATTTGGGCCTTGCGTTGTCCATGAAAACGCCAACCTAGAGTCCCCATCGGAGTTGCCTCGTTCGACTGGTCTACTAGGCTCAGACAACCGTATACGCTTCCTACATCGACCGGTCCTCCACATCCTCGGCATAGCGACTCAGATGGTTAAGTACCATGCTCTGGGACTCGCCTCAGTCTAAACCCACGCGGCTCGGGAACACACCAAGTATGAGAGCGTACCCCAGACTCACCACGTGACTGCCTCTCCGAGCTAGGTGGAGTGACGCACAACAAACAACGCGCTTCATCCTCACCTACCTTGGGCATGCGACTAGAACGGCTAAGTACCACGCTCGGGGACTCGCCCAACCGACCCCGATCCTGTCCGGGAAATGGTTAAGTATAGATCACCCCTTGGGGTCACCAAGTGATTGGCTTTCTAAGCTAGGGCGAGTCGACCCTAACTAACTAATAGTCTAAAGCAAGGAAACATACAAAAACATGACGTAAACCCCATCAAAGGGCAGACACGCTCGGGGACTCGCACAACAAATAAACCAAAGTCAATTCAAACTGACTCAACATATTCTCATATCCTCAAGCAGAAAAATATATTGTTCGCAGGCAAGGATTGTTACAGATCTAATTATACTAATACAAAAGCCACTCGGCAAATCTTTATTCCGCAGGCTTCGAGGTCGACGCGCTGCCACCACCGCGGACCCAGATGAAGGGTTCCCACGGATTCACTGGTGGTACGTCGTTAGGCTCATCGCCATCGCTGACCGGAACGGCTGCTTCGATTTGAGATCACGGTGCGCTAGCTCGGGGTCGTTGGGCGCCACCACCGTCTCCTGGTACGAAAGTAGATCTCCCATCGCCAGCACCCGCTTGGAGTACGTGTCGCCTACTCAGTCAGCATCAGAACCTCGGAGCTATCCACCGAGCCGGTCGCAGATGGGTACCTGCTGGTGACATCGTCAAGGTCGAAGTTGTCGGGGAAATGCGCGAGCTCGAGGCTTAGCGCAGTCGCGGCGCTATGGCAAAACGCTGACCGCACCATGTACTCGACCACCGCTGGCGCCTTTTCAAGGTAATGCCATACCTCTGTCAGCTCACTAGGAATCACCTCAGTGGGCGAGATCTCCTGGAGAACGGCATGAATGCACATCGCCGAAAGGGCGGCCGAGTCCACCAGCATGGTCACGTATTTCTTGGCGTCATAAGACTGCACCTCAGGGTCTTCATCGAGTATTTTCCCTGCAAACAACGCCAATTCAGAATCAAACGAATACATAAATCCAGCTTAACCCACTCGGGGACTCGCCAGCATAGTGACTTGCCCACTCGGGAACCCATCAATTGCTATGACAAAGACTCGATGAGATGCTCACCCAGGAGCGGACGACAAAGCCCCATGGTGAAGTCCTGAATATCCATCAGTTGATCCTGGAGACCCGCAACAAGCGCGTCAGAAAGCTTCCGCTCGTCCACTGCTGCGGCAACAGTAGCCTTGGCCCATTCTCCGATGAGTTCGCTTTCGCTTTCGCGGCCTTCAGCTCCGTCTCCAGCTCGGCAACCCGCCTCTCCGTGGCTGTCAACAAAGATTTGGCAGTCTCCAACTCGATGGCTTGGACAAGTCCCTCGCGGTCCTTGGTAACAGCGGCGAAGTGCTCCTCTGCAAAGAAAACAAAGTGAGACTCTACGCAACAAAATCAAAGGAACTGCCTAAGTACTCAAACACTCACCTGCAGTCGCCCGAAGCTCCTGATTCACCTCCTGCACGGATCAGAGGTCGCGCTCCAAGCACTCGTTTGCGGCTAGTTGCTCCGCCGATTCATGCTGAAGACCCTGCGAAGAAGAAACAAACGTAAGAGGACACCAAAATTTCCTAAGTGCCTAGCCGCTGAAATTCAGCGACTAGACACTCGAGGACTAGACACCAAAATTTCCTAAGTGCCTAGCCGCTGAAATTCAGCGACTAGCCACTCGGGGACTTGACAGCAAAAAGAAATAAGAATGCACTCGCTGAAATTCAGCGAGTAGATCCTCGAGGACTGGACATACCTGGATAGCTGCGCCCAGCATGTTGTGCTGCTTGACAACGTCCACTGATGACAGCACAAAGGGTGTTCGCCCGCGACGTTTCCTGACGTCCGCGTCTAAAACTCCACGCACCTGAGGCGACTGCGTCATAGCTCCCACAGCGGAAGCCTACACCACGAAGCGAGGAAACATCGCCGCCACCGCCCCTAAATCGCTAGTCGTGGGCTCCGATGCCCCGACCAATGCGGACGGCTCACCCAGCTGCGACCCCGTGACCACGTCGGCCTCTGTGGTTGTGTCTACTTTAGTAGAGGCCTCACTCGGTGCATCGGTTGGCTCATCCATGTTTATGACGGAGTCATCGCCCTTCTTCTTCTTCGCGCCCTCAGTAGGCGCCTCGGCTTCATCGCCCTTCCTCTTCTTCGAGGGGTCAACTTCCCCTCCCGTGGCGACTGGCGGCACTTTGGCCACCATTGGGTGACCAATCTTATTCACACCAGTCCTGCAAAAAGCACGATCAGCGACTCAATCAACGACTACAAACACTACTTCGAATCGACTAGGTGAAAATCTTACTTAGCGACCGGAATGAAGCGCAGACTGGTACGGATGTGCGCCGGATTTCCCAACTCCAGACCCAGCCTGCGACTGATGCCCGTCTCGAACACGGCCGGGGCCCACAACACTGCAGCCTTCTTTGAAGACGAGGCCGCGGCCGCAGAAAGCTCTGCTCCGGTCGACACTGGTGCCTCCTTCAACGGAGAAGCCTCCGCAGCCGGAGTGGCTCCAAGCCCCGAGACCGCCGAGAATGGCGGTGGGATTGCTGCAAGAGGCAGCTCATTCTCCACCACATCCTCGGCTCTCAGATCCGTTGCCATCGGAGCTTTCGTCGAAGCTTCGGCCTCTGCATCGTCGGCTTCACTGCCCGACTCGGAGCTGGCTGTAGACCGGGACAGAGACGCCACTTTAGGTGCCTTCTTCTTCACGGGCGAATTCTTATTCGACGGCATGGTCATGCGCCACGAACTTTGTTCTTGGACGTCGCCCTCACCTCCATCGTTTCCCTCGAGGCTCTGGCTGGCCTTGAGTTCACGTTGCCGCTTCCCGTGGGTCTTTTGAGCTACGGTCGCGAGCGCGGCAACTTACACCGCCTCATCATCGTTGTCAGAGGACTCGCTTGAATCCTCCTCGACCTCCTCGGAGCTCTCTTCATCGGCGAGAGGGAGCCAACCCTCCAGGACTTGGAACAGCTGAAAAGGACAAGCACATGTCAGCAAAATGCGACTGCATCTCTGCGACTATGAAGGTATAAAGGATAAAGAAACTCACCGTCGGTGCCTAACATTTTGCGGTATACTAGGCGATCCCGGCCTTCGGATCGACGTACTCCGTGTAGGTGATCTTCCTCAGCACAGCGTCATAGTCGTCGGCTTTCCAGTTAGTGGTGCAGGCCTTGGTCCCATCGTCCCTGTCGGTGTACTCATACATCCAGTGGCAGCGACTGGCCAGCGGCACCAATCACCGTCCGAGCCAACAGTTATACAAATTGATGGTTTCAAGCCCATCTTTCTTGAGCTGACACATTGTCGTCAGCATTTTGTCCACGACCATCCGCTAGTCGTGGGGAATCTTGGCCACCTACAGCCGGTGTGGCTCGCTCCTGTCAGCGATAAATGTTGGGAGCGGCACCTCGCCGTCCGGTGTCGACTCGCTAACGTAGAACCATAATTTCTTCCTTTCGCTGGCGGACTTCTTTGTCACCATGAGGTCGAGGAAGGGGGCCTTTTTCTTCAATTGTAAGGTGAGTTCACCCGCCTCCAGCATTGGGCCGCCTGCCCCTTCGTGACCGATGCACCCGTGGAACCACTCTTGCCACAGAGGGAAGTACGGGTGGCATCCCAGATAGCACTCTTAGAACGCCATGAAAATGGAGAGCTGCTCGATGCTATGGGGCCCCAAATCTGAGGGCTTGATGGAGTAGTAGGCGCAGAATCGCTGGAAGAAGATTGAAGTAGGAAACCCTAGCCCCCTTTCAAGGTGGCTGGTGAAGCAGATGAACTCACCGGCACGAGGATCTGGTACCGTCTCTCCAGCCGGGGGATCCACCACTACCCCTTACAGAGGATCTCCGCATCTTGGAACGACTTCAATGATGTCGTGGTGCACTTGGACTTGCCCGACTGCTCCTTCGGAGGCGCCATCGGAGAGTGGATCTGGATTCGCTACCTCGCTCTGGAAATTCCGGATCCGGAGGAAATGGAAGACTGAAGGGTGCGCGAGATCAGAGGAAATGTGAGGAAGACTCGCAACTCCCCTGTCACTCTCCTTATATAGCGGTTGCTTCCCACCTGTTTTGGAGGAGCCGTTACCCCACGGTAATTACGCCAATATTACTGTTGAGTTGCCCAATGGCTAGTTTGACTAAGTGACGGTCCAACTTCATCTACTCGACTCGCCGACCCATTCACCAAAGCTGTGACTCGACTACTTGCCAAATTGGCAATTTGACTGGTCGACGATATTGCGACTGAAGATATATGCTGAGGATTCATTCCTTCATTGAGGGAGTCCACCGCCGATTCGACTGGGCGTCCAAATTGGACCCGTATACTCCGACTACCAAATAAAACATGCGACAAATCAACGACAGCCTTAGAGACTACTATTGGGAATATGCCGAGTGGGGTATACCCAGCAGGACGTTCCCTACATGATCCAACTCCCAGCGAGTGGGCCTACAGGACGGCGAATGGATCGCGACCCAAGAAAGAGCCAGGCGACTGGAAGCTGAAGGCCTAGAAGCGTAGCTAGGCCTAGTTGGATTAGGTCAAAACCCTCCGAGTCCTTTTCCAAGTCGGTAATAGATCTGTAAACCCTAGCGAGGTACCCCTATATAAGCCTCCCTAGGGTACACATAGCACTCACATTCCATCATACACCCAATCGACTCGTTGCCTAGCCACCGAGCTCGCCACCAATGTAATCTCTCGATAATAAAATCTAGCAGGAGTAGGTCTTTACCCTCCAGGGGAGAACCTTGGTAAAACCTTGTGTCTCCACCCTCATATCGCACTGCAGATGATTGGCCGCCCTTGCCCCTCGTTCTACTACTTGCTGCCAATCACAGCATCTACCGTGGCCATTCCCACGACACAAAGCAACCTACAATTTACTTTTAGTTCAAATTGACCTAATTTCGAAAAATTGGCATAACATCATTCAAGTGGGTAGAGTTTGCTAGGACGAAGTTTTAAAACTCCTAACATTAAACATGGGAATCATAAGTAAAACATGTTGGTCTACCTAGTATGTCAGGAAGCTTGGCTTGTGGCATTCAAATCCATATTCTTCGTACCTTCTTTACGGAAAAGAATAATCTCGTCATCACTTTTGAAATTGAGAATGCTCTTTTCCAGATAATTGGAAACTCACACCGACGACATTGTTTACTAAAAGAAGATGCACCCATCTAACTCAAAAAAGACATTTAATTCAAGGGAAATCTAGTGCTCTTACTTTTAGCTCAAGTTTGACCAAATTTCCTTAAATCGGCAAGAAATCAGCGAAGTGTGCGAAGTTAGCTAGGAAGCTTGAAAAATGGAACTATAAGAAACCGTGGTCCACTTATTTGTGTGATAATTGGGGCAGTTGCATTTTCTTCTAACCGTGGTAGGTCCCATAGGTGCGAGGTGGTTTAGTTAACACGGTCAGTGAAAGTACAAGTTACATCAAGGACCTCATAAAAATTACAAATTACATCCATGTCCATGCACTTAGCACAAGGTCTCTGAAACTATGATGTGAAGTGTGTTTTGAGGTTTGTGCATACTAGCGTTCACTGTACATGGTAAAGACTATCAACAGAACATTCTAGATGCTAAGAATAGAAAAGAAGATCTAACGGTTAGCAATGTTTTGATTTGCTAGTCTTGATCCATGGTCGAAGTTCAAAGTTATCCGCACACTATATAGTGGTATGGTATTGTAAGAGATAAGACATGATCAAGTTAAGATAATCAGTACTACTGCGAATAGCCGATCTTTTTGAATAACCTTCCATCCCGATGTTTGGGAAGCAAGTGAAAATTTTGAAACCGGAAAATTTTGATTTTTTTTGCCGCCAAGGACCAAAGTGGAAACTCACACTGACAACATTGTTTTCCAGAAAAAGATGCACCCATCTACCTCTGAAATTACATTCAAGATCAATCTACCGCGCTTACTTATAGCTCAGGTTTGACCTAGTTTTGTTAAATCGACAAGAAGTACTACTGTGAAGTTTGCGAAGTTAGCTAGGAACCTTGAAAAATGGAATTGTATAAGAAATCGTGGTCCACTTTGTGTGATAATTGGGGAGGTTGCATTTTCTTCTAACTATGGAAGGTCCCCTAGGAGCGAGGTGCTTGAGTTAACACGGTCGATGGAAGTACAAGTTACATCAAGGACCTCATAAAATAAAAATTACATCCAAGTCCATGCATTTAGCTAAAGGTCCCTGAAACTAAGCAATGGAGTGTGTTTTGAGGTTTCGCATACTAGCTTTCGTTGTGCCAAAGACTATCAATATAATCTTCTAGATGCTAAGAATGGAAAACAAGATCCAATGGCTAGCAATGTTTGGAGTTGCAAGTCTTGATCCAACGGTCAATATTTAAAGTTATCCGTACACTATACTATGGTGGTATGGTATTATAAGAGATAAGACAAGATACAGATAAGATAAGAAGTACTACTGCGAATGGCCGGTCTTTTGAATAGCCTTTCCCTCCTGATGTTTGGAAAGAGTGAAAATTTTGAAACCAGAACATCTTGAATTTTTTTGTCCGCCAAAGACCAAAGTGGTTTACTTCCTATGTACTACTCCACTACTCCTACTCCACACCAACGCTGCTGCCAAACACGCCAGAGAAACAGAGCTGCCCTCTAAAAAAAGAGCCGTCGTACTAAGGCACATGTGCGTGGCGCCACACTATGGATGAGGGAGAGATCAGCTGAGCCGGTGCGTGAGGGGAGAGGGGTAGACAGATGAGAGGTAGCAAAGGAGAGAGAAAAAACACATTTTTTTGGGTGCATAGGTCCTGAAATTTACAACTAGTAATAATAGAGTGTGCACTGTAAGGCGGCAGGAGTACCTCGTATCAGGAATCCATCAGATGCTCTGACATCGAACCGCCTTCAACTCCTCTTTGCTGCTCTCGCGCTGCCTCTTTTTTTAAAGGTTCGCGCTGTCTCCCTTTTGTTCTCTTTACTTGTGTAGCTCAAGTTTGACCAAATTTCGTTAAATTTTCAAGATGCAAAATCTTAGCAAAAGTTAAACCCTTTGTCCAAACTCTCGGTGGCGCACGTGCGTCGACCAGCCTTATCGTTTCATTTCACACCCTATGACCAGCAGCACGCTGGTCCAAAAGTGAGGAGCTTTTGTGTGTGTGTGTGTGTGTGTGTGTGTGTGTGTGTGTGAAGCAAGTACAGTAGTACAAAGGGCATGGCTCACCTGCTCACTCGAGAAGGACCCAACGCTTTTCCTTGCTTAACTTTAGGACCCTTTGTGCTAAATTTAGGGATCTCTATGTATTTTTTGTCTTTTTTGAGGTCTTCGATGTAAACCGTACTCCCACCGACCATGTCGAGTTTTAACTACAAGTATGCTCATAAAATTTTCAAAAAATCTTTTGAAGCCAACCAGGAATTCAGTATATCGAAAATCGTCGAAAAGCTTTTTCGTAAAACTTTCAAAGCATTGTACAATTTACTTGTAGTTCAAATTTGACCTAATTTCGATAAATTAGCACAGAGTCTCATTCAAGTCGGCAGAGTTAGCTAGGATGGTTTAAAATTCGCAAAACATGGGGAAATTGAGAATATTCTTTCCTGGTAGTTGGAAACTCAAATCGACGTTATCGTTTACTAAAATATGATGCACCATCTACCTTCCAAAAGACAATTAATTCAAGAGCAGTCTATCGCGCTTACTTGCAGCTCAAGTTTGACCTAGTTTAGTTAAGTTGTCAAGATGCAAAATCTTAGCAAGAAGTTGAACCTATTATCAAAACTCTCCATGGTGGTTTGTGATATAATAAATGACCCCTTGATGATTAACTCCAAAAAATCGCAAAACTGTCAATGCAGCCTAAAACTTACTCGTAGTTCAAATTTAATTTGACCTAATTTTGATAAATCGGCATAAAACCATCCAAGTGACAGAGTTAGCTAGGTCGAAGTTTCAAAACTCGAGAAACATGGGAATCATATAAGTAGTACACAACATGTCGGTCTATTATATATGTCTGAAAATCTTGGCTCGTGGCATTCAGATCCATATTCTTTAGACTTTCTTTTCGGAAAGGAGCAATCTCGTCACCACTTGGAAAATTGATAATGTTCTTTCCTGGTAGTTATAAACTCACAATAATGTCATTGTTTACTAAAATAAGATGCACCCATCTACCTTCAAAAAGAAAATTAATTCAAGATAAATCTATCTCGCTTACTGTTACCCTAGTCTGACCTAATTCCGTTAAGTTGTCAAGATGCGAAATCATAGCAACAAGTTAAACCTATTGTCAAAATGCTCGGTGGTGGTTTATGATATATTAAATTACCCCCCCCCCTGATGGTTACCTCCAAAAAAATCCACAAAACTGACAACGCAACCTACAACTTACTCGTAGTTCAAATTTGACCTAATTTCGATAAATCAACATAAAACCATTCAAGCGGGCAGAGTTAGCTAGGTCGGAGTTTAAAAACTCATACTAAGCCCAGTGGCCCAGTCCATAAAGTTAGACAGCTAATGGTCTTCACGTACGTAGCCTCCAGTTCTTTTGGCGTCACACAGTAACTTTGTACGTCAGCCCTTGCTTTAGATGTCACTCGACTCCTTTCTTGTCACCCGGTGTCACCCTTCTCTTTTGACAGTGCTTTACCATGGTCCCTCCTGAACCTCACTCGAAAAGGTGCCACGTGCCTATCTGATTTGGCCTTCCCTCGTGCTTTACCATGGTCCCTCCTGAACCTCACTCGAAAAATTGCTCGTTGGTTCCTGCGATATTAACTTACTTGTCTATATGGGCCGACATAGTTCTTATGTCGGCCGCACACTACCATACTACCCGACCGTTGTTACCCGGCCAAGCTCATTCTTTACTCGGCATAAGCCTAACTGGGCAATGTTTTACCCCTCATGACCCTACCGGGGGTTATTCCCCCGACAGTCCACTATATATATGTGAAAAAGCTTGGCTGTGGCATTCAGATCCATATTCTCTAGACTTTCTTTTTGGAAAGGAACAATCCTCGTCATCACTCGGGAAATTGAGAATGTTCTTTCCTAATAGTTGGAAACTTACATCGAGGGCATTGCTTACAAAAAGAAGATGCACGCATCTACCTACAAAAAGACAATTAATTCAAGAGCAATCTATCGCGCTTACTTGTTGCTCAAGTTTGACATAATTTCGTTAAGTTGTCAAGATGAATAATCTTAGTAAGAATTTGAACCTATTGTCAAAATTATTGGTTGCAGTTTGTGATATATTAAATGACCCCCGATGGTTAGCTCCAAAAAAATTACAAAACTTTCAAAGCAACCTACAATTTACTTTTAGTTCAAATTTGACATAATTTCGATAAATCGGCATAATATCCTGCTCCCAGTACACAAGTTGATCCTGTTGCTATTTCCCAGACCACTAGCAAGCCTGTTTTGTCCCCTGTTTTGTCCCCTGCCAGACCTGCTCACTCTCCTTTTCCGTCAAAGATTCAGACTCAACCTGCAGCTCCAAGCCAGGCTCGCCCTACTACCAGCAAACCCTTACCGTCCAAGCAGTTGACCTTAGTCCACAGCCCAGGCACTGTGATACGCCCAATTTTCATCACCATTCTATATCATAATTTACCTCTATTCATTGGTATTTGTCTTATTATGAGATATTACTTATGGTTTTTCATCTGTTTATGCATGTTGGATGATTCCTAGAGGATGGACTACCAGAGTCTGGATTCTGATGGAACAGAAGGCGTTTCGGTGCAATTTAGCGAAGACCAGAAAAATATCAACAAAATATGGAAATATATTATTTTGCTAGATGATGAAGGAAGCCAGAAGGAGGAGCGAAGGGGGGCCTCAGGGGGCCCACACCCCCTAGGCGCGGGCCCACCTGACCCCACGCCAAGGGTGGGTTTGGCCCACCTGCTCGGCCTCCGATTCTGCCCCTTCGCCTATATCTTCCCTACGGAACCCTAACACCAGGGGGCAACCACAGATAGATTTTCGCCGCCTATCGGGGGTGGAAAAAAGGTGGGTTTGTCCCACCTGCTCGGCCTCCGATTCTTCCCCTTCGCCTATATCTTCCCTACGGAACCCTAACACCAGGGGGCAACCCGAGATAGATTTTCGCCGCCTCTCGGGGGTGGAAAACACTGAGAGAGAAAGATCTCTCCGACAGACAGATTTCTGCCAGGGGAATTACTTCCGGAGAGGGGAGACCTTCGCCATCAACACCATCATCAAGCTAGACTTCATCGGGATCATCATCATCATCATCCACACCATCATCTCCACTAGCACCATCACTCCGTTCTGCTGTAACAATTGTGTTGGATATTGCTTTAGTTCGTTAACTTTCCCGGTGTTGATTACTATTATAGTTGATGCTTGTGAGTGGAACCATTGGATTATTGTTTATATTCAGATTGTTATCCATTACCATATCATCTTTGATCTTGATCCATATGATGTCTTGTGAGTAGTTCGTTTAGTTCTTGAGGACATGGGAGAAGTCATGTTGTTAGTAGTGAATCTGTGATGAGTTATTATTCAATGGTTTAGTATTTAAGTTGTGGTGCTATTCTTCTAGTGGTGTCATGTGAATGTCGACTACATGATACTTCACCATTTATGGGCCTAGGGGAATGCATTGTGTATTTGGCTACTAATCGTGGGGTTGCCGGAGTGACAGAAACCCGAACCCCCGTTAGGACACCTTTGCACAAGGGAGTGTAGGATCTCAGAGTTTAAGGCCGTGGTTAGATTTATATCTTAATTACTTTCCTGTAGTAACGGATGTTTGCAGGGGGTTTAATCACAAGTATGTATTAGTCCTAGGAAGGGCAGTATGTTAGCACAGGTTCACCCACACAACACTTACAAACACCAAAGAAGAGTACTCAGCTATTTTCAGCGAAAGCACTTGACAAAATTCCCATGTGTCCTCGAGAACGTTTGGTTCTTGTAAGTATTTCCACCGGCTTGTCCTTTACTAAGAAAGGATTGGGCCACTTGCTCTATTTGTTCGTTACTTCTGTTACTTGCTCTTTGTTTTGTTGCCTTGTTAGAAAACCACTAAAAATTTGTTTGCTAAGTATTCACAGGGATTTCCTGCTCCATACCACTGTTCAGCACCTTCTGCTCCTCGTTGGGATCGACACTCCTATTTATCGAAAGTACTGTGATACACCCCTTATACTTGTGGGTCATCAAGACTATTTTCTGGCGCCGTTGCCGGGGAGTGTAGTGCTATTGAAGAGTGGAACTGGTAAGGGAAACTTTCACTTTGAGTATTGCTTTTGTAACTGCTTGTTACTTTGTTTCCAATATGAATAACCCACTTGGTTTTCTGTTTGGGAAAACTACTACCACTTCTATGGTAGTAGATGAACCACCACCTGTTGAGATAGATCCTTTTAAGATACGTACGAGTATTGTTAATCGTGTCATGGATAATTATTATTTTGGGGATGGAACTGTCCATCCTGGTGATCACTTGCTTTATATCCATGAATTATGCGGGTTGATTAAGTGTGCAGGTATCACAACTAAACAGGTGAAGAAGAAGTTACTCTCCATATCCTTGAAAGGGAGAGCTGAGGCATGGTATAAGCTGCTAAAGAATGGACAATCCATGGAATGGGAGGAGATGGCATCTCTCTTTTATTCTAAATTTTATCCTCCTAGTGAAATCCAAAAGGATAGAAGTCTTATATATAAATTTTTGCCTCTTGATGGAGAAAGTACATCTCAAGCTTGGGGGAGATTGAAGCTGCTAATGCTTAAATGTCCTATTCATAAACTCCCTAACAATATTATTCTCAATAAATTTTATGATAGGCTTTCTCTTCATGATAAAGGTTTATTAGATGCTTCGTGCGCTGGATCATTCACAAGTATGAAAGAAGAAGCTAAATGGGATTCTTTAGACCGTATTCAAGATAATACCGACGCTTGGGATAATGACAAAGGAAGAAAGTTAGGTATAAACTATGATTATGAGTGCATTAATTCTTTTATGGGAACTAATAACTTCCGTGATATTAGCAATAAGTTTGGCCTAGATCCTCAAGTTCTTGCGGAATGTTTTAATGCTTTTGCCTCTTATATTGAGATTCCCAAAAAAGAGTGGGACAAGTACCATGCTCCTTATAAAGACGTTGTTACCCACGTTCCTGCCAGTGTAGAGGTTTGTACTGTTGATCCTATTTTGCCTGAACCTTATGTTGAGACGATCCCTTTTCCCTCCAAGGTAAGGGAGCACTCTATTTTGGCTAATGTGGTTAGTAAAAGCGCAAAGAAAACCATAGGTTCCGATGAGCTTATTGACATCGAGCCTGTGGTAGCTATTGTGAAAGATCATGTTACTAGAAATATAGAGGATGAGTATATTTTCTTCTGTGAAGATGCTTCTAATATTATCTCTCATCCTAGTAAGGCTAGAAAAGCTAGTGTTTCTGTGCTCTCTGTTAAAATTGGTGATCATTGCTACTATGGTTTATGTGATATTGGTGCTAGTTCTAGTGCTATTACTTATGAGCTTTACAGGGAAATTATGCATGAGATTGGTCCTTGTGAGCTTGAAGACATTGGTGTGGTTATTCACCTTGCCAATATAGAGCAAGTTTTCCCCATTGGTATTGTAAGAGATGTGGAGGTCCTTTGTGGTAAGATTAAATATCCTGCTGATTTTCTAGTACTTGGTAAAGAAGCTAGTAAAACCTATCTTATCATCTTTGGTAGACCCTTCCTTAATACTAGTGGGGCCATCATAGATTGTAGGAAGGAAAAAGTTTTGACTAAGTTTGCTGGAGAATCTTATGAGTTTAATTTTTCCAAATTTGCCAAAAACCCTTATGAAAATGAATTATCTGATGAGGATTTCAAGGTTGAACAACTGTCTGCTATTTCTCTTGCTCCTAACAATGCTTTGTAGCAGTTCATGGAAGATCATGAAAGTGATGCCTTTATGAAGGAAAGAAATGAGATTGATGAGGTTTTCCTTCGTCAGCCTGAGTTACTTAAGCATAATTTACCTGTGGAAGATTTGGGTACCACACTACCACCCAAAGGGGATCCTGTTTTCAAATTAAAACCTTTACCTGATGATCTTAAATATGTTTATCTTGATGATAAGAAGATATATCCTGTTATGATTAGTTCTAAACTTTTAGGAAGCAAGAAGAAAGGCTATTGGAGGTATTGAAGAAGCATCGAGTGGGTTATACTCTTGATGATTTAAAAGGAATTTCTCCCACTATATGTCAGCATGCTATTAATATTGAGCCTGATGCAAAACCAGTTGTTGAGCACCAGCGCCATCTAAATCCTAAAATGAAGGGAGTGGTAAGAAATGAGGTATTAAAACTCCTTGATGGTGGTATTATTTATCCTATTACAGATAGTCAATGGGTTAGCCCTGTTCATTGTGTTCCCAAGAAAGGGGGAATTACTGTTGTGCCTAATGAGGATAATGAGCTTATACCCCAGAGAGTAGTGGTTGGGTATAGAATGTGCATTGATTTTAGAAAAATTAATAAAGTTACTAAGAAAGATCATTATCCTTTGCCCTTTATTGATCAAATGCTTGAGAGGTTGTCCAAAAAGACTCACTTTTGCTTTCTTGATGGTTATTATGGGTTTTTTCAAATCGCTGTGAAAGCATAAGATCAGGAGAAAACCACTTTCACTTGTCCTTATGGTACTTATGCTTATAGGTGTATGCCTTTTGGTTTATGTAATGCTCCTGCTACCTTTTAGAGATGTATGTCTGCTATCTTTCATGTTTTTTGTGAACAAATTGTAGAGGTTTTCATGGACGATTTTTCCGTCTATGGAACTTATTTTGATAACTATTTGCACAACCTTGATAAAGTTTTGCAGAGATGTGAAGAAACAAACCTTGTTCTTAACTAGGATAAATTTCATTTCATAGTTAATGAAGGAATTGTTCTTGGACATAAGATCTCTGAAAGAGGTATTGAAGTTGATAGAGCCAAAATTTAAGCAATTGAGAAGATGCCTTGTCCTAGGGATATCAAAGGTATTCGTAGTATCCTTGGTCATGCTGGTTTCTATAGGAGATTTATTAAAGATTTCTCGAAAATTTCAAAGCCCCTTACTAATCTTCTTCAAAAAGATGTACCTTTTGTTTTTGATGGTGATTGTAAGGAAGCTTTTGAAACTTTGAAGAAAGCTTTAACAACTGCTCCTATAGTCCAACCACCTGATTGGAGTTTACCTTTTAAATCATGTGTGATGCTAGTGACTTTGTTGTGGGTGTTGTCCTTGGACAACATGTTGACAAGAAGCTGAAAGTTATTCATTATGCTAGCAAGACTCTAGATGCTGCTCAAAATAATTATGCTACTACTGAAAAAGAGTTCTTAGCTGTAATATTTGCTTGTGATAAGTTTATACCTTATATTGTTGATTCTAAGGTTACTATTCATACTGACCATGAATCTATTAAGTACCTTATGACAAAGAAGGACGCTAAGCCTAGGCTTATAAGGTGGGTGTTGCTTTTTCAAGAGTTTGATCTGCATATTGTGGATAGGAAAGGTGATGATAATCCTGTTGCTAATAATTTATCTCGTTTGGAAAACATTTCTTTTGACCCTTTGCCTGTTAATGATAATTTTCCAAATGAGCAGTTAGCTGCAATAAGGGTAAGTCCACATGAGAATCCTTGGTATGTTGATTATGCTAACTTTATTGTTTCCAAGTATTTGCCCTCAACCTTTAGAGCCCAGCAAAGAAGGAAATTCTTCTATGATTTAAGGCATTACTTTTGGGATGACCCACACCTATATAAGGAAGGAATAGATGGCATTATGAGAAGATGTGTTCCAGAATTTGAACAAGAAGAGATATTAAGAAAATGTCATGGCAGTGCTTATGGAGGACATCATGCTGGGGATAGGATTGCATAGAAGGTTTTACAATCTGGATTTTATTGGCCTACTCTTTTCAAAGATGAAAGGAAGTTTATCTTATCCTGTGATGAATGCCAACGAGTAGGTAACATCTCTAGACGCAATGAAATGCCTATGAATTATTCTCTTGTTATTGAACCTTTTGATTGTTGGGGATTCGACTTTATGGGGCATTTTCCTCCTTCAAAAGGGTATACTCATATTCTTGTTGTTATTGACTATGTTACAAAGTGGGTAGAAGCCATACCTACGAGCAGTGCTGATGGTAAGACCTCTTTGAAAATGCTCAAAGATGTCATTTTTCCTAGGTTTGGTGTACCTAGATATCTCATGACTGATGGAGGCTCCCATTTTATTCATGGGGGTTTTAGAAAAACTCTCGCTAAGTATGATGTAAACCACAGAATAGCTTCAGCTTATCACCCCCAAACTAGTGGGCAAGTAGAACTTTCCAATAGGGAAATTAAATCTATCTTGCAGAAGACTGTCAATAGGTCTAGAAAAAATTGGGCTAAAATTTTGAATGACGCTTTGTGGGCTTATAGAACTGCTTATCAAAATCCTGTGGGGATGTCTCCTTACAAAATGGTCTATGGGAAAGCTTGTCACTTGCCTTTAGAATTAGAACACAAAGCTTATTGGGCAGTGAAAGAGTTGAATAGAGATTTTAGACTTGCTGGTGAGAAAAGACTGCTCGATTTAAGCAATCTAGATGAGTGGAGAGGGGAAGCTTATGAAAATGCTAGGCTCTTTAAGGAAAAAGTAAAAAGATGGCATGATAGGAGAATTCTCAAAAGGGAGTTCCATGTTGGTGAGAAAGTTCTTTTGTATAGGTCTCGTCTCAGATTTTTTGCAGGAAAACTACTCTCCAAATGGGAAGGACCTTTTGTTATCAAGGAAGTGTACCGTTCAGGGGCCATCAAAATCTCTTCTCTGAAAGATGACACAACACAGGTGGTTATTGGTCAAATACTAAAACATTATATTTCTGGAGATTCTTACAATGAAGAAGTGGATGCCATTCAAATGGTGACTCTAGAAGAATTTATCAAGAACCAAACACCAGAAACTGCAGAGTTCGTCTTTGAATAGGTAAAAGTGGTGAAAACAGAAGGTTCGTAAAACTCCAATCTTTTATATTTTTGATGTTTTTAATACATAAGGGATGTTACGGGACGAAACTGAAGAGGAAACGGAGCCCGGGGTGGACAAACCCACCCCAGGCACGGGCCCAGCCTTGCCGCGCCTGGAGGGGGTTTGCCACCCTCGAACTCCGTCTTTGCTTTGTTTCCGTGTCAAAACTTTCCTTATGCATTGAATCTTCATAATATATAACCCCCTCGGGTTCCCCGGGGTTCTTGCATCGTGTTATCGTCGTGTTTTCGGTTTCGATCTGTTTCTGTCAGGAAAATTCTCAGATTTGGAGCCTCAATGTCTTCCTATGGATCACCCACGGAGGATTCCTCTGTGGATGTCCTCAACCCGTACATGTATGAGTTGAGGATTCACCCCAAAGAGTTGATCCTCAGAGAGGGGAAGGTACAGATGAAAGAATTTCGGGGCCCTAAAGGAGAAGGCAACCTGGAAGACAGGATGGAAGCATTGAACAAGAAGTTTTCAGGTACAAGAAGATGGCAGAACGCGAAGTGGATGTTATTCACAAGATAAGTTCAGAACTCATCACCAAGCATGAGGGAGAAGTTGCTAAACTCCGAGAAGAGATCTTCTCACTCCATCAAACCACCAATCAATTGAAAGCACAACTCTATGACATACAAAATCAAAACGGTGAGTATGAAGCTAGATTTGATCGCATTTGCTCTGCTGCTAGTTTCAGGATTGCAGAAACAAAGACATCCTTTTTGGATGGGGAACCATTTCCTTAGAAGTTTGATGATGACAAGAGACCACCACCACCAAAGGAGAAATTCGTCATCAGGTTTGGCATCCCCTTGGCTTGTTCCAAGTTTGGGGGAGTGCCGCGGTATCACCACCATTATCTTTCATATGTTTACCTTTTTAGTGGATTCATATTTGTGGTAGAGAGGTTATCTTATAGTTTGGTTTGCATGTGGAAGTATCTCTCCTTTAGTTGATTATCTATGTATCCCTTGGTGTGAGTGCCTTTATTGGAATATTAATGAGAAGTCTCATCTTTTACTTTTTGCACTTCTTATTTTTAGTTTGCAAATCTCTATTATATGATGGATCTTGTTGTTCAGTATTGGCACCACTTTGGGATCATCAAGTGGATCTAAATTGGTTTTGGAAAACCAAGTTGTGGTCAGTGGCATTAATTTGAAAGACAAGAAAGAAAGAAAAAGCTTACATGTATTTGGTATCATTTGTTTTCTTTCTTGTTGGCTCATAAGCTTAGTATTCTTTATTTAAGATTCTTTTGTGTCTTCAAGGAAGATTGCATGTTTGGCTTTATTACTTGTATGTTTGCTTGCTTCTTTCAACTCTCTTGCTTGCTACCCAGCCTTGCTAGCCAAAAACCTGTTTTGAGAAGGCATACTTCTCATGTTTCCAAAACCCTTTGAACCAAAAACTTTTGCCACTTGTGTCCATCATATGTACCTAATAGCTATTTCTATTCCTAGTAAATTCTCAAGCTTCATATACCTTCGAATTAAAAAGTACTTTGTTATGTGAAAACTAGTTAGTAAAGCTCTCACGAACTTGATGACATACTTTATTTACTTGCCCCTAATAAACTTGAACCATTATGGACATCGAAGTTGTATATGCTTGCATCTATACGTTGGGATTAGCAGAACCGTGCTGTCACGGGGAATGTTTTCAACATTGCACTTGTACCTTGTCGTACATAGTTGATATCATGCTCTTTTGTCTATGGATGTCAACGATATGAAATAAAGAGGGGACTTGTAAGTCCATGGAGTTTGTATTCTGTGTTAGATAAACACCTGAGCCGCTAGCCTAAGCCATGCTTAATCATGGTGGAAACTTGCAGCATCACCATAATGAGTCATCTATGAAGCATCCTCAATAAAAAGCTATATGCATACTAAATAAAAAGATTGTTGAGATGCTCATTGTTTGCTTGCCTTGTCATTTTGGTTATAGGAAAGCTCCTGTACCATGTGCAAGGGGTACCAGTTGGCAGTTCTCAATGATATGCAAATACTTACAATGGCAAGAACTTACCTGGACCCAAAGTTGAGTATGTGATGGGGGAATACCAATCGGGGTATACCCACGAAGCGGAGTCGCCAGCTGGATCGAGCCGACTAAAACCTAACCCTGAGCGGGTCGACTCGCCCAATACGACGACTGACGCATACTAGACCAGACGACTGGCGCCGACTGGAGGCCCAAGACGGCGACTACAATATGTAGCCCACCAAAACCCTTGTAAACCCTAACTAACTGCATATATAAAGCCACCAGGGGCACCCCCACGGGGCATCTGCTCCCACATCTCATTAGATTAGATCTAGTCTCCCCCTTCGCCTATGGCGGCTCCCATGTAAACCAATCTATGATCATATACTGGATTGATAGCAGGACGTAGTGATCCTCCACCGAGAGGACGTGAACCTGGGTACATCGTGTGTCAATCTCGCTCCCGGATTCCCCTACGTCGCCTTGCTCCCTCTACGTAAGCTACCCCCAGTAGCATCTGTCGTGCAATACCACGACAGTTGACGCCCACCGTGGGGCTAGCGGTGCTTGGAGGGTGATAATCCGGATGAGATTCCTTCATCAACATTGGCAAGATCTCCATCAACTAGTTCATCTGCGCTGCCGCCTTCAACATCAAGGCAGACGGCCAAGTCTGCGGAACACGGCCATGATCCACACGCGTCCCAGGTAAAAAGCGATATAGTCATGCGGGTATGGGACAGTGAGCAACTTCAATCGGTAAAGTGCATGCTTTCTCTATTAGTTGATTCAATCAGTACCAGGTCGATCGCAAAGGCCAAAGGTTTTCTACTTCCCATGTATGAGTACAGCTGCTGAATTTTATATTCAGTTCCCTTTTGCATTGATTACTCTCTCATATTAATCACTTTGCCAACCAATTATTTTATTTGGAACTAATCTACTACCCTATGTGCAACATGTATCAATTGTTTGGAGAATTGGATCTGGATGGTAAGTCAAGCCGGAACGTATCTCTTCCCTGATACGATCCGTGTCCATGGCCGCATGAGCCACGCCTTCTGTGCTATGCTGAAGAAATTCGCGTGAGATCAACTAGCACGGCTACACGATGCTTTCACAGATTGGCCCTTCACATCACCGTTGGATTGATTCGATTTCTAAAGAACTTCTCTATTCTGTGTACAATTGTTTTTGCAATACATGCATCATGCATCGCACAATCTGAATCGATTCTGTGCGTTTGAGCTTGACTACCGCGACTTGGCACACTTGCGTACCGCCTATCGGGAACTCGCCATCGCGGTCGTCTGGCGTGGATTCTTCATGCTCGCGGACTCGCCGTCGCAGACTTTCTATGTTAACAGCTAAGTTTTGTACACTCGTACATGCTATGCACCCAAACAATATATGCATCTTCATTTATTCTTCAAAGCCGACCATGCAGTCGCATATGACCCTTTCAAGGACCAAAATTATACTTGGGATCGGTTTCAGTTTTGTCTGCTGTTTATTCGCGTCCGTCGAAGTAGTGAGGCTAGGTACTGAAAGGCCGACCTTGTCTCCGGGTTCAATAGTCTGGCATCATGTTCCTATTACCCGGCAAGCGTTTGATGCTGGAGGTCTGCCTACTCATGAAAAGACACGCATAAACCTTACATACTGCCCATCGATCCACATAGCAAAAGTGCATTTTCTTCAGCATCTACAATTTGCACGTCTTACAAATGTTCAATATATTTTATAAATACACCTTATTGCAGTAGTACCTTTTCCTCCTCAGCAAAATGGTGTCTTTCTTGCCTCTCGTCATGCTCGGGGACTTGGAGCTCGCCAGTCGCTCGGCCTCGCCGCTCGCCGCGCTCGGGGACTCGGCGCTCGCCGGTCGCTCGGCCTCGCCGCTCGCCGCGCTCAGGGACTCGGCGCTCGCCGGTCGCTCGTCCTCGCCGCTTGCCGCGCTCGGGGCTCGGCGCTGGCCGATCGCTCGGCCTCGCCGCTCGCCGGTTGCTCGGCCTTGACGCTCGCCGTGCTCGGGTACTCAGCGCTCGCAGGTTGCTCGACCTCGCCCCTCGCCGCGCTCAGGGACTCGGCGCTCGCCGGTTGCTCGACCTCGCCCCTCGCCGCGCTCAGGGACTCGGCGCTCGACGGTCGCTCGACCTCGCCGCTCTCCGCGCTCAGGGACTCGGCACTTGCCGGTCGCTCGGCCTCGCCGCTCACCGCGCTCGGGTACTCGGCGCTCGCCGTTCGCTCGGCCTCGCCGCGCTCGGGGACTCGGCGCTCGCCGGTTGCTCGGCCTTGCCGCTCGCCGCGCTCGGGGACTCGGCGCTCGCCGGTTGCTCGGCCTTGCCGCTCGCCGCGCTCGGGGACTCGGCGCTCGCCGGTTGCTCGACCTCGCCCCTCGCCGCGCTCGGGGACTCGGCGCTCGCCGGTCGCTCGACCTCGCCGCTTGCCGCGCTTGGGGCTTGGTGCTCTTCGGTCGCTCGCCCTCGCCGCTTGCCGCGCTCAGGGCTCGGTGCTTGCCGGTCGCTCGACCTCGCCGCTCGCCGCGCTCGGGGCTCGGTGCTCGCCGGTCGCTCGGACTCGCCACTCGCGGTGCTCGGGGACTCGACGCTCGCTGGTCACTCGACCTCGCCGCGCTCGGGGACTCAGCGCTCTCCGCGCTCAGGGCTCATTGCTCGCTGGTCGCTCGGCCTCACTACTCGCCGCACTCGGGGACACGTCGATCGCCGGTCGCTCGGCCTCGCCGCTCGCCACACTCGGGGACTCGGCGCGCTCCAGACAGCGGCACTCGCCGGTCGCTCGACCTCGCCACTCTCCGGTCGCTCGACCTCACCCCTCGCCGCGCTCGGGGACTCGGCTCTCGTCGGTCGCCCGACCTCATCACTCGCCATGCTCGGCAGCAACCACTACTATTTTCAGAATATGCTTCTCTAAAGAGCCTCAAGTCGCCTCTACAAGCCAACTCAAGCCTCGGGGACTACTCCTAGGCATGTTGCGTGCATGCGTGGTTCCACGACCGCGGCTCACCTTTGTCGACTCGCCACCACGGACTCTCCACTTGCGTACTCTCCATGCTCGGGGACTCGCCACCGTGGACTCGCCTCGCGTACTCAACGCGCTCAGGGACTCGCCACAGCGGACTCGCCCTCGCGTACTCAACGCGCTCGGGTACTCGACGCACTATAGACAGCTCCACTCGCCGGTCGCCCAACCTCTCCACTCGGCGTGCTCGGGGACTCGGCACGCTCCACGTTCGGGGACTCGCCGCAACTGGCAGCTTCACCGACACCCTGCGTCTTTCGCCAACTGGCCATCACCGACTGGCTCACGCCGAGCGCCTCCCGCTTCACGGTTCTTTTCTCTGTTTAGGAGCTCGTCGCCGATTCGCCACGACCCATCATCAAGACTCTCCGCGCCCTGCCTCAAGCCCGCATCGAATCGACAACGCACTCGGGGACTACTGATGAGGGAATACCAATCGGGGTATACCCACGAAGCGGAGTCGCCAGCTGGATCGAGCCAACTGAAACCTAACCCTGAGCGGGTCGACTCGCCCAATACGATGACTGGCGCATACTAGACCAGACAACTGGCGCCGACTGGAGGCCCAAGACGGCGACTACAATACGTAGCCCACCAAAACCCTTGTAAACCCTAACTAACTGCATATATAAAGCCACCAGGGGCACCCCCACGGGGCATCTGCTCCCACATCTCATTATATTAGATCTAGTCTCCCCCTTCGCCTATGGCGGCTCCCATGTAAACCAATCTATGATCATATACTGGATTGATAGCAGGACGTAGCGATCCTCCACCGAGGGGACGTGAACCTGGGTACATCGTGTGCCAATCTCGCTCCCGGATTCTCCTACGTCGCCTTGCTCCCTCTACGTAAGCTACCCCCAGTAGCATCTGCCGTGCAATACCACGACAGTATGCATGAGGAGTGGCCCTCATATTCAAGGGACATGAGATTGCCAACTTATATTTCATCAAGCATATACTCCATCTTTGTTCACTTGAACCTTAATCATATAAAGATGCTTATGATAGGGGCAATGAGGGCTCAAAGCTAGTAGGTACCATAATCTTTTGGAAGCTCTTTATGACTTGTAATCCCTGCTACCCTCTAAGAAGGGACCTTTCTACCAGTTACCAGTTGAGTCAGTAAACCTACTTCCCCTCTATCTCCAGCAAGCTTTTGAGTTGTTGTGTTTCAAGCATTCATATGGTGATTTATTCAATCATGTTATTTATCTCCCTTGTTTGCACAAAACTCTTATCTATTGAGTATTACTTTGAAAGCCTTCACTTGTGAAAAACCTTTTTGAGCAAAGAGTGGTCCTGTTTTGAAACTTCTACAAAAGGCTTTGTGAAACTGTTTACCAGGTGTTCTCTGACCAAGAACAAGTTTGCCAACTCCAATTATGATTTATCTTTATGCATCACTATTTGTGACTGTTGTACTTGGTTGCAAGCTAAGTTATATAATGGTGAGTTGCTTTCTTCTATGAGTTGTGCAATGGTAAGTGTGATGCTTCTTGTTCGTATTGTTTTATCGACACTTCACGCCATAAACTTGTGGACATGTTTACTGAGCTCAGTATTCGCTTTGGGACAAGCGAAGTCTATGCTTGGGGGAGTTGATACGCCCAATTTGCATCACCATTCTATATCATAATTTACCTCTATTCATTGATATTTGTCTTATTATGAGGTATTACATATGGCTTTTCATATGTTTATGCATGTTGGATGATTCCTGGAGGATCGACTCCCGGAGTCTGGATTCTGATGGAAAAGAAGGCGTTTTGGTGCAATTTCGCGAAGATCAGAAAAATACGAGAAAAATATGGAAACATATTATTTTACCAGAAGACGAAGGAAGCCAGAAGCAGGAGCGAAGGGGAACCTCAGGGGACCCACCCACCCCCCCTAGGCGCGGGCACACCTGACCCCGCGCCTAGGGTGGGTTTGGCCCACATGCTCGGCCTCCGACTCTGCCCATTCGCCTATATCTTCCCTACGGAACCCTAACACCGGGGGGGCGACCACAGATAGATTTCCGCCACCTCTCGGGGGCGGAAAACACCGAGAGACAGATTTCTGCGACCACAGATCTCTCCGGCAGACAGATTTCTGCCGGGGGAATTCCTTCCCAGAGAGGGGAGACTGTCTCCATCAACACCATCATCAAGCTAGACTTCATCGGGATCATCATCATCATACACACCATCATATCCACCAGCACCATCACTCCATTCCGCTGTAACAATTGTGTTGGATATTGCTTTAGTTCGTTAGGGGAAACTTTCCCGGTGTTGATTACTATTGTAGTTGATGCTTGTGAGTGGAACCATTGGATTATTGTTTATGTTCAGATTGTTATCCATTACCATATCATATTTGATTTTGATCCATATGATGTCTTGTGATTAGTTCGTTTAGTTCTTGAGGACATGGGAGAAGTCATGTTGTTAGTAGTGAATCTGTGATGAGTTATTATTCAATGGTTTAGTATTTAAGTTGTGGTGCTATTCTTCTAGTGGTGTCATGTGAACGTCGACTACATGATACTTCACCATTTATGGGCCTAGGGGAATGCATTGTGTATTTTGCTACTAATCATGGGGTTGCCGGAGTGACAGAAACCTGAACCCCCATCAGGACACCTTTGCACAAGGGAGTATAGGATCTCAGAGTTTATTGTTGTGGTTAGATTTATATCTTAATTACTTTCCTGTAGTTACGGATGTTTGCGGGGGGTTTAACCACAAGTATGTATTAGTCCTAGGAAGGGCAGTATGTTAGCATAGGTTCACCCACACAACACTTACAAACACCAAATAAGAGTACTCGGCTATTTGTAGCGAAAGCACTTGACAGAATTCCCATGTGTCCTCGAGAACGTTTGGTCCTTATAAGTATTTCTACCGGCTTGTCCTTTACTAAGAAAGGATTGGGCCACTTGCTCTGTTTTTTGTTACTTCTGTTACTTGCTCTTTGTTTTGTTGCCTTGTCAAAAAACCACTAAAAATCTGTTTGCTAAGTATTCACAGTGATTTCCTGCTCCATACCACTGCTTAGCACCTTCTGCTCCTCGTTGGTATCGAAATTCCGATTTATCGAAAGTACTGTGATACACCCCCTATACTTGTGGGTCATCACACCGCACCTCAGATTCGGCCCACACCAACAATAAAGACACCTGCTTCGGCGGGTCAGTTGGGCGAGTTTGCAGCTGCCGGGTCTGGTGGCAGTTCCAAGGTTGTTGCTTTGCATAGCAGTGTCGCTGCTACCCGCTCCAATGTGGGAACTACCCTGAAAAAGGGTCAAGTTCTCACCTGGACGCTCAGCGGGAATGGCCTTGGTGCCGCAGAACCTTCCGTTGTGGCTTGGAACGCAGCTGGCGAGCAAGAGGTCGGCTCTAGTGCTAGGAAGAAGATGAAGTTGGGCCCCAAGGCCATTTCTGACATGACTCAGCAGGCCATCTCCTTGATGGCTCGCGCAGACAAAGTGAACGAGGTACAAAATCTTCTTACTCTTTCGCGTATTGAGTATCTTTTTGTTGTGCATGCTCCCTAGTCCCCGAGGTTACTAACGAATGATGAACTCATTCGGCTGTAAGCTCTAAGTTAGAACTTACCCTTTATTTCCTCATGCCAAGTTCACATGTTGGATTTTCATCCCTAGTCCCCGAGGTTACTGCCGAATGAGGAACTTATTCGGCTGTAAGCTCTAAGCTAGCAGTCAACCCTTATCCGGCGATAAGCTTGATCTCACAATTGCTGACTGTCTTTTTTCTTTGTGCAACTTACACTCAATGAGCGTACCAAGGTGCATCAGGCTCTCCTCTTGGATTATCGTAAGCTGGAGCTCGCTCACCAAAACCTGCGAGCTGAGGCTAAATGCCAAGGTAATTTTCTGACTCGTCCCGCTCTTATTCGGTGTACTTTCCTTGCTTTCCCTTGCTTATTTTCTTTCATTGTCCTTCTATAGCTTCTGCCCAATCTACCATTGACGCCTTGCACCTACAAATCAGCGATGCTAAAGTAAGTTCTTGAGGATTTTGCCTCCGCTCCGTACTTATGCTTTTCCTTCTCCATAGCTTTGTTGTTGCTGACGGGTCATATGCTCCGAATAAGCAAAGAGACACCGGATCGAGCTCCAAAAGGAGTGAGACAAGGTGACTCGGCTGAAGAAGGCCATGGCGGATATGGAGCAGAAGCATCAGGCTGAGGTGAAGGGGTTGCGGGAAGATCTTGTCGAGAAAGATAGACAGCATGCTGCCAGTGCCGAGAAGACCAAGGAGCTGCTCAAGGAGGCCGAGTCGGCGGTTGAGTCAGCTCACTTAGATCTGGACGCTCTTCAGGCCAAGGCCAAAAATTGGCAAAGCAAGCTCGGCTCCATCAACTCTTTCCTCAGTAGTGATTCCTTAACCTTTTCGTTGTACTCATTCTTTTGTCTGCTTTTTTCTTGTTTTGCTAATGTTCCCTTGCTTTTGCAGAGAATTTCCCTGAGGCTGCTATGTTTGCTATACGGGCCATGAAAAGAGTACGAGCCGAATCTGGCGCTCTAGCTGATGGCAGGGTCAGTATCGACGAGCACCTTGCAGCGCTATCCAAACGTGCCAAGACCCTCAAGTCTTGTGGTGTGGACTTGCTCAAATCAGCGATCCATGTGTTCCGAATGCTCTGGACGGATGATGACGCGCCCACACTCATCGAGCCTCTGGCTACTAGGCTACTTCTTACTGAAGACAGGCTCGATCAATGGCGCGAGTTGGTCGGCCGAGCTGCAGCGGACAAAGCTTTTGCTTTCGTGCTTTCATGGTACGAGGACATCAACCTTGATGTTCTTGAACGCATGAGGGCTGAAGGCAAGTGGCTGCATGATCCTGAGTTGATCAAGAAACACCAGGAGCGAGCCTACGCCAGGATCAAATATGCCTTTGTGCATGCTTGGTGTGATGGGCCCAGCTTCCTTGATCTTGGGGAGCCTCTTGACGAAGTTGCTGATGACGAAGGTGCGGATAGCAAGGCCACCGAGTCGTATGGACCTGCAGACTCGGCCGCTGACGCTCCTAACTCGGCGGACGCTCCCAAAGATGCTCCTAGCTCCAGCCCTAAAGATACACCTCCAAGCCCACCAGCTTCTTAGGCTGGTTACAGAAACACTTGAATTTCATGAGATCCCCGGTATGTCGGGTGCAGATGTATGATATAATGCACTCATTTTGGTTGTGCGCCTTGTGATAAGGCTCAAACTTTTATTTAGCTTTGAATGCGAATTATCCAGGGGCAAGTCCCCAAGCTTCATTTTGTCGTTTCCCCTTTTCCTTGAATTTGGCTCTTGTCTACCTTTTTTGGCGTTCGACATTAGAGTCTCAAAGTTCTAAGGATTGAGTTAGCGGGTATGAAACTAGATCACTTGACTTAGGATTATTCGACATAGAAAGCAACATAATCTGCAATGAGTTAGTAAAAAACATACATAGGGTCGACTCGCGTTTCTCCCTTTATTTATATGATGTTCATGTTTACTCATCATTCATCCTTTCCTCTTGCTTGCCATGAAGTCGTGTTTTTGGACAACAGCATAGTCGAAGAGTTGATTTTTTCTGAGTAAACATTACTTGTTCCGAGATAAGTTTTAGGTGTCAACGCCAGCCGACATAGAACAGTTAAAAGATAAACATAAGGGGTAGTCCCCGAGTCAGTTTTTCGAGTCATAGCATTTTATTATCAGCACACAGCTGGCATAAGCGTCCGATATATGAGAGTTCGGGTGATACATACACTGCTTCTCCTAAGTGTAAAAGGGGCAAAGTAGTGCCACATTCCATGGCCTTTTGGTCTCATCACCTGATCTGTCCGCCTTGTTCTTTTGTGCTTCACGAGCATCTATTAGATAATATGAGTCATTGTGCAATGCTTTGCTTACAATGAATGGTCCTTCCCATGGGGGTGATAGCTTATGCATTCCAGCTGTGTGCTGCACTAGTCTGAGCACCATGTCCCCTTCTCGGAAAAGACGAGGTTGGACTTTCCGGCTATGGTAGCGTTGGAGACTTTGTTGGTATATGGTGGATCTAGACAGTGCCAATTCCATTGCTTCTTCGAGTAAGTCAACTCCATCTTCTCGGGCCTCTTTCACCTCGGCTTCTGAGTATTATCTTAATCTTGGCGAGTCATATTCTATGTCGGCAGGAAGAACTGCTTCTGCCCCATATACAAGTAAGAACGGCGTATAGCCTGTGGATCGATTCGGAGTTGTCCTTAAACTCCATAGTACTGACGGTAATTCCTCTATCCAACAACCAGGTGATCTCTGGAGTGGTTCCATTAAGCGGGGTTTTATCCCGGATAGAACTAAGCCATTAGCTCGTTCAACTTGTCCATTTGATTCTAGATGAGAAACTGATGCTACGTCAAGTCTTATTCGGTTTTTCCCACAAAAACGAGCGAAAGCTCCTTCGGCAAAGTTTGTGCCATTATCTGTGATTACACTGTGCGGGTAACCATATCTCAAGACTATGTCTTTTAGGAATGTGACAGCTGTTTTTTCCATCCAATTTTTTGATGGGCTTCACTTCTATCCATTTGGTAAACTTGTCAACCACTACGAGTATGTGGTTCATGCCACCCCTCGTTGGTTTGAACGGTCCTACCATATCCAGGCACCATACTACAAATGGCCATGTGATCGGTATAGTTTTCAATTCTGATGCTGGTAAGTGTGACTTTGACGCATAATGCTGACAACCGTTGCATTTCTCACCTGTTCCAGTGTGCTTGGCCAATAAAATCCATGTCATAAAGCTTGGGCTACTAATGCTCTTGATGATGCGTGGTGCCCACATTCTCCTTGGTGGATGTCCAACAGTATTCCTTGACCTTTCTCTGGGCTTATGCAACGCTGTAGTACACTCATCACGCTTCTTTTGTACAACTCCTTATTGATTATCGTGTACGATTTTGCTCTTCTTTCTGCTTGCCTTGCCAATATCTCATCATCTGGCAAAGTTCCATCTTTCAAGTAGTTGAATATTGGTTGCGCCCATACTGGTATCAGCGGTGTCGGATCTGTTTCTTCATCAATGTCCATTGGCTCCATCGACATGTGTTCTGCCGTCATAACTTGACGAGTCCCCAAGTGTGATTCGGCAACCCCTGAGGTGAGAGGAACAGTCCTCGAGTGACTTGAACCTGCCCTTGAATCAATATCAATTGGCACAGCGTCTGATTCCTGATTTGCTGGGGTGAGTCTGATTGACTCGGATTCTGGTGACGGCTTGATCGACGGTTTCCTTAGATGTTCCAATGCTATTCCTAGTGGTATTGCTTGCCGGGATGAGCCTAACTTGGATAGTACATCCGCTGCATCATTCTCTGCCCTAGGTATGTGATGGAATTCACACCCGTCAAAGTATCCCGAACTTTGTTGTACATGAAAACGATATAGTGCCATGTTTGCATCCAAGGCGTCCCAATGCCCAGATACTTGGTGAATCACCAAATCCGAGTTGCCAAAACACATGATCCTTTTGATGCCAATTTCTTTGGCTACTTTGATGTCGTGGACAAGTGCTTCATACTCGGCAATGTTATTGGATGCAACAAAATGGATCTGCAACACATATTTGAGCTGATCCCTCTTTGGTGATGTGAGAACTATCCCGGCGCCCAGACCCATTTTCGTCTTGGATCCGTCAAAATGCATCTTCCAGTAATTTGGATCTGGCAATGGTGGCTCGTATTGCATCTCCATCCAATCCACGAAGAAATCAGCTACGGCTTGAGATTTGATTGCATATCGCCTATCATATTGTGGAGTATATGGTGCTAGCTCTATGGCCCATTTTGCGACTCGGCTACTAGCATCTTTGCTGCCCAATATATCCGAGATAGGTGCCTCACATATTACCCAGATTGGGTGTCCTTGGAAATAGTGCTTCAGCTTCTTTGCTGCCATATACACCCCATACGTTATTTTTTGGTAATGGGGTAATTTTGCTTTGATATAGAGAGCACTTCGCTCAACTAATAAACTAGCTTTTGGACTGATTTGCCCTCTTCTTCACGTTCTATCACTATTACTGCACTTACAACTCTGTTGGTTGCGGCGACGTAGAGCAACATTGGCTCCTTAGATAATGGTGACGCTAATATTGGTGTTGTTGCCAACATCTTTTTGAGTTTATGGAGAGCGCTATCAGCTTGCTGTGTCCATGTGAATTTGACTGATTTTTTCATCAATTGATATAGTGGTAGGGCTTTTTCACCTAGCTGACTAATAAATCTACTCAATGAGGCCAGGCATCCTATGAACTTCTGGACATCGTTGAGTGTTTTTGGCAATTTCATTCTTTCGATGGCCCTGATCTTTGCCGGGTTAGCCTCAATTCCTCGGCTGGATACAAGGAATCTGAGTAACTTTCTAGCTGGGACACCAAATGTGCATTTCTCCGGGTTAAGTCTCATCCGGAATCTTCTTAAGTTTGCGAATATTTGACGCAAGTCCTTAATTAGAGTATGAATTTGCTTGGTTTTTATTACCACATCATCAACGTATACTTGAACATTTTTGTCCAATTGATCTTGCAAGCATTTTTGCATGCATCTTTGGTATGTTGCGCCTGCATTTCTCAATCCAAATGGCATAGTGCGATAGCAATAAGCCCGATACGGGGTGATAAAAGCTGTCTTTATTTGATCATTCAGATTTAGTGGTATCTGGTGGAAACCAGAATACGTGTCCACAAACGACAACAACTCACACCCGGTAGTAGAGTCTATGACTTGATCGATCCGTGGCAGGGGAAATGGATCTTTTGGACACGTCTTATTGAGGTTCGTGTAATCAATACACATGCGCCACACCACTGCCACGTTTGGGTCATCTTTCTTCTTCTTGACCAAGACTGGATTTGACAACCAATCTGAGTGCAGTACTTCCATGATAAATCCAGCAGCCAAAAGCCTGGCTATCTCGGCAGCTATCACTTTCCTCCTATCTTCGGTGAAGCGGCGGAGGGGTTGCTTCACCAGCTTGGCATATGGCTTTACATGAAGAGAGTGCTCAGCCAGCTCCCTCGGAACTCCTTGCAAATCCTGTGTAGACCATGCAAAGATATCCCGATTCTCACGGAGGAAGCTGGTGAGCTCGCTTTCCTATTTTTTAGTTAGCCCAGCCCCAATAGTAACTGTGCAGTCTGGAAAAGTCTCATCCACCCGCACCTTGGTTTCCTTGGTAGCTTGGAATGATACACTGCCATGCGGGTTAGTAAGTGCCAGCATGGACATTTGAGTTGCCTTAGCCAATGCTGCCTCTTCCATCATTTGATGCTTTTCCTGCGCTATGACCAGTGACTCAGCCAGTGAAGATCCGGATGAGGCACAAGCAATAGATATTTTGTAGTCTCCTTCGACTGTGATAACTCCACATGGACCTGGCAGTTTCATCTTTAAGTAAGCAATGTGAGGAGTAGCCATAAACTTTGACATAGCCGGCCTGCCAAGTAAGGCATGATACGAGCTGACCAGGTCAACCACCTCGAATTATATGGCTTCAGTACGATAGTTTTCCCTGTTGCCGAATAAGACGTCAACCCAGATCTTGCCAATTGGCTCATAGGACAATCCCGGCACAATGCCATGGAAAGTTGTCTTAGTCGGCTCCAACATGTTCATAGTGATGCCCAACTTGAGCATGGTATCCTTGTACATGATGTTGATGCTACTACCATCATCAATCGGTACCTTGGAAAATTTCACATTGATATCAGGGCCCATGAAAGTTGGATCCAAAACAAGAGCATAACCTCCTAGAGTTGGCATGATCTTGGGGTGATCCTTTATGCTCCAAGTTATGTCCTGTTCAGACTAATGCATGTACTTTGGAATTTCCGGCATCATGGCATTCACCTCCATCATCCTTCTTTGTTGACTCTTCTTGTCATTCGGCTCTGTGACAAAGACGACATAACTCTGGTGGTGCTCTCTATACTCATTTCTGGTCCCATGGCCGACATGAGCATCATCACCTCTTGGGTTATGCATCTGATGCACAGTCTCTCTTCTTTCTTGATTATGATACATTGGCTGTCTGTTCTCGTATCTATGCTCAGCTCCAATAGCTTGGGTGTTTCCTCCTGTGAGTGATGGAGGGGGCGGTGGTGGCAGTTGCTTAGTCAGGGAATCCACTTTATCTCCTTTCTGAAACCAAGTGCATTGCCTTGTTGTGTGATTAGCTGGCTTACTCATACTTGGCGTATGAAAATTGCACGGTTGGTCCAACATCATCTCATAAGTATATTCTGCATGTCCTGATATGGCTTTCTTTGTTCGTATGGATTTTTGCCATCATTCTTTGGTATCCACTGTTGTTATCCACTTTTCCTTGACGTTGGCTACCTCCAACATCTGGATGATCCTGACTGACAGTCACAACTTGGGTCGAACCATACCTATAGTCCGGCCTTTCATCTCTTATTTTGCTTCTATACTCGGCTCTTTCCTAACGCCTTTGCGATCCGTCAGCGTCATAGATCTGAGTCTCATTCATCCCGTCTGTCGACATGAGAAGAGGCTGAGTTGGATCTTCTAACGCATATGAGTCGGCGATCATTATTGTTTCTACCAAGCTTGCCGGCATATCTCTCTGTAACCTTTTCCATAACACACTTCCATGGCTGCATCCTTGTGCAAACCATGTGATAGCCTGTGACTCGATTACCCCTTCGCAAGAGTTACGCATTGTGCACCATCTTGTTAAGAATTCTCTATCTGTCTCATTCGGCCTTTGTTTGCACATTGCTAGCTGTTGCGGGCGATTCGGCCTCTTGTAGGTCCTTGTGAAATTGCTCACAAAAGCATCCTGAAAATCGATCCATCTGTTGATGCTTCTGGGTGGCAAGTTATTCAGCCACACCCGTGCTGGTCCCTCTAGAATCTACGGCACGTACCGCACTGCCCAGCTCAAATTTCCCTGCGTGATTTTTACAGCAGTTCCATAATCTATGAGCCAGTCTTCAGGCTTTGTGCTTCCATCGTAAGTCTTTGTTCCTCTGACCAGCTAAAAGTTTGGCACTGGCGGTTCCTTCATGATCCTTGGGCCAAAACATGGTGGACCCTATGGGCCTTAGGACTCGATCAGCTCTGCCATCTTAATTGGATCAAGCTTTAGTCTTGCATCATCCGGCTGAAGGTTCCTGCCTTCGATTCTGGCTCCCATTGCTTGGTACGCATGATCCGGCAATTCATACCCGTCATTCACCATCGCCGAGTAACCATCATTGTACCTGTTCGCGTTCGGGTCTGCAGGTTGCTGTACTGCTTTTCCCGCGCTTTGCTGTCTCTTTTCGGGTTGAGCTGGCACATTATTCGGAGCTGGATTTCCTCCTCCTGCCGAGTGAGCTCCACGCCTAGGTTGAGGCACAAAATTTTGCCCTCCATTGTAATTCCTTTGTCCTGCCTGCCTTTCTTGTCCTGCATTTTCCTGGTTCTCATTTCCCTGAACATTATTCCTTCCTGTTCCTTGTGCACGTGTTGGGTTTCCCTGAGCCATTGTCGGGTCATAGGTAACCATTTGCTTGTTCCTCCCTGAATCCACACTCTTTTCTTTTCTCTATCTCGGCGCCACTCCGGGTGAGGAAGCTGTATGACCTGCTGACCTTGTCGGGATTGGAGTTGCCGAGTGAACCAGCTGTGATCTCCTTGCTATACCCGGATTTTCCCTGTAGTATGCCTTATTCAGCATCCCTGCTGCTCACACCAACTCATTAACTCACTCTTGTTGTTTTCTCTTTGCTTCACCCGTCAGATGGGGAAGCTCGGCCATTGCTGCCTTTGTTGCTCTCAGATTCGCTGCTGCAGTATTGTATGTTGGCCGCATGGCTGTTTCATTGTTGTTTTCTGGTGTTATCTCTGAGTTGCATCCGCCAATTCCTCATTGAGGTTTTTCCCTCTTATCCTTGTTGGATCAAGCCGGGTCTTAGAGCCCTTGACTCGATTTGCCGAGTTGAGCTCTCGGATTGTGATATCCACATCTCGTTGTAGCTGCGCTAACTCCTTTGCCTTCTCCAGGACTTTTATCCTGGCCTCCTCTAACTCGGTCTGCCCACGCGCCGAGTCAGCTGCTTGCGCTACTGGCTCTGCCAACTTGTCTATTGCCTCTTGCAATTCTTTGGCTCTCTTACTCCTAGCTATGTTCTCTGGATTTTCTAGCGGTGCCTTTGCTATTCTTGCCGCCCTTAGCGTTTCCTCTTGATTTCCTTCCTAAGCATCCTCATTCACTATGGGAACTACTGGAGGTGCCGCTGGGTTAGGAGCTGTCATCATTACCTCAACGGAGACCAGCTGGTGAAGTTTTCCTACGACAGGAACCGCAGGTGGATCCGGCGCCAAAGTGACGCACTCCGGGTACGCGCGCTCCACGCGCACTGCAACGTAGACCCGGTGCTCGCCGAACTTGATGATGCGACCGCCCTAGGGAACGTCTTGGTCCCGAACCAGCCTGCGTTGTCGCTGACGAAGTTGAGCGCTCCAAACCTCTGGATGAGGCCAAAGTAGAGGCGCTCGCCGGTCTTGGCGATGATGTTGCCCGTCCGGATGAAGACTCCGTCAAGCACCTTCTTCTGCCCCACGGTAGGCATCAACTATCGTGGTGGTGTCACGGCATATGCCATGGGTAGGCTTAAGTTGGGGGTCGAATGGATGCTTGTGGTCACCGGGAGGGTGTGCACGGTCTTGCCGCGCACGAAGAACAAGATGAACTCTCCACACTTGGGAATTTTATTGATCCTAGATGTTTACAAGTGCTCCTTGAGTTGTATGAACAAAGCTTCAGTACCTTCGTTCCTTACTAGCCCCGACCTTTTCTAACCCTAGCTATGCCTCTCCTTATATAGGCGATGGCTAGCTAGGTTATACCCCTTTGGGTCCTAGGGTTACTGTTTGGATCTTGGTCTTCACTGTACGGGTCGATTCATGGGCTTGTACTAAGCCCAGTGGCCCAGTCCATAAAGTTAGACAGCTAATGGTCTTCACGTACGTAGCCTCCAGTTATTTTGGCGTCACACAGTAACTTTGTACGTCAGCCCTTGCTTTAGACGTCACCCGGCTCCTTTCTTGTCACCCGGTGTCGCCCTTCTCTTTTGACAGTGCTTTACCATGGTCCCTCCTGAACCTCACTCGAAAAGGTGCCACGCGTCCTATCTGATTCGGCCTTCCCTCCTGAGACTCGGCTCGTTGGTTCCTGCGAGATTAACGTACTTGTCTATACGGGCCGACATAGTTCTTATGTCGGCCGCACACTACCATATTACCCAGCCGTTGTTACCTGGCCAAGCTCATTCTTTACTCGGCATAATCCTAACTGGACAATGTTTTACCCCTCATGACCCTACCGGGGGTTATTCCCCCGACAGTCCACTATATATATGTGAGAAAGCTTGGCTGTGGCATTCAGATCCATATTCTCTAGACTTTCTTTTTGGAAAGGAACAATCCTCGACATCACTCAGGAAATTGAGAATGTTCTTTCCTAATAGTTGGAAACTTACACCGAGGGAATTGCTTACAAAAAGAAGACGCACGCATCTACCTACAAAAAGACAATTAATTCAAGAGCAATCTATCGCGCTTACTTGTTGCTCAAGTTTGACATAATTTCGTTAAGTTGTCAAGATGAATAATCTTAGTAAGAAGTTGAACCTATTGTCAAAATTATTGGTTGCAGTTTGTGATATATTAAATGGCCCCCGATGGTTAGCTCCAAAAAAATTACAAAACTTTCAAAGCAACCTACAATTTACTTTTAGTTCAAATTTGACATAATTTCGATAAATCAGCATAATATCGTTCAAGTGGGTAGAATTTGCTAGGACGATGTTTTAAAACCCATAACATTAAACATGGGAATCATAAAGAAAACATGTTAGTCAACATCGTATGTCAGGAAGCTTGGCTTGTTCCATTAAAATCCATATTCTTCATACCTTCTTTACGGAAAGAACAATCTCGTCATCAACTCGTGAAATTGAGAATGTTCTTTTCCAGATAATTGGAAACTCACACGGGCGGCATTGTTTACTATAAGAAGATGCACCCATCTACCTCAAAAAAGACATTTAATTCAAGGGAAATCTAGTGCTCTTACTTTTAGCTCAAGTTTGACCAAATTTCGTTAAATCTGCAAGAAGTTAGTAAAGTCTGTGAAGTTCGCTAGGAAGCTTAAAAATAGAACTATAAGAAACCATGGTACACTTATTTGTGTGATAATTGGGGCAGTTGCATTTTCTTCTAACCGTGGTAGGTCCCGTAGGTGCGAGGTGGTTCAGTTAACACGGTCGTTGAAAGTACAAGTTATATCAAGGACCTCATAAAAATTGCAAATTACATCCATGTCCATGCACTTAGCACAAGGTCCCTGAAACTATCCTGTGAAGTGTGTTTTGAGGTTTTTGCATACTAGCGTTCATTGTACATGGTAAAGACTATCAACACAATCTTCTAGATGCTAAGAATAGAAAAGAAGATCCAACAGTTAGCAATGTTTTGATTTGCGAGTCTTGATCCAACAGTCAAAGTTCAAAGGTATCTGCATACTATATAGTGGTATGGTATTATAAGAGATAAGACAGGATCAAGTTAAGATAATAAGTACTACTGGGAATGGCCAATCTTTTGAAATAACCTTCCCTCCCGATGTTTGGGAAGCAAGCGAAAATTTTGAAACCAGAAAATTTTGATTTTTTTGCCACCAAGGACCAAAGTGGAAACTCACACCGACAGCGTTATTTGCTAAAAGAAGATGCACCCATCTACCTCCAAAATTACATTCAATATCAATCTATCGCGCTTACTTGTAGCTCAGGTTTGACCTAGTTTTGTTAAATTAACAAGAAGTAGTACTGTGAAGTGTGCGAAGTTAGCTAGGAACCTTGAAAAATAGAATTATATAAGAAATCGTGGTCCAATTTGTGTGATAATTGGGGAGGCTGCATTTTCTTCTAACTATGGTAGGTCCCCTAGGAGCGAGGTGCTTGAGTTAAGACGGTCGGTGGAAGTACAAGTTACATCAAGGACCTCATAAAAAATGAAAATTACATCCAAATCCATGCATTTAGCAAAAGGTCCCTGAAACTAAGCAATGGAGTGTGTTTTGAGCTTCGCGCATACTAGCGTTCATTGTGCCAAAGACTATCAATATAATCTTCTAGTAGATGCTAAGAATGGAAAAGAAGATCCAACGGCTAGCAATGTTTGGAGTTGTCAGTCTTGATCCAACGGTCAATGTTTAAAGTTATCCGTACAATATACTATGGTGGTATGGTATTGAAAGAGATAAGACAAGATAAAGATAAGATAAAAAGTACTACTGCGAATGGCTGGTCTTTTGAATAGTCATTCCCTCCCGATGTTTGGGAAGAGTGAAAATTTCGAAACTAGAACAGTTTAAATTTTTATGTCTGCCAAGGACCAAAGTGGTTTCCTTCCTATGTACTACTCCACTACTCCTCCTACTCCACACCAACGCAGCTCCCGAAGATTTTTTCTTCAAGGTATGTACATGGACCTTGAGAAGCAACCTATGATCTTCTTGGTGTCCATTGGTGTCGTTGATAGAAAGATAACACATAAATAGATGTCCATTTTTATAAGCATTTTATTATATTCTCCCTCTGTATCCTGTTGCATATCCAACGATAAAAGGCTATTCTTTTATTGGTTTGGTTACATACCCATTGGTCAGTTTATATTTTGCGTGTGACTGTACATGAAGGATAAGATCAACTCTTCCCCTTCATCGTATTTAAGTTCTTGTGTTCCATGACAACGATGGGGACAACCTGCATATTGGTATACCCGTTTTCCTTTTGATAGTGGTGGATGCAGTCTGCGGTGTTGCTTCTGACCCCGAGTGCAATTTATCAATTATCATGAAATTATAGCTCATGTTATCCAGGTTCGGTCTAGAGATTTCATATATGGTGTGTTCCAGTTGCCCTCTACTTTGACTGCAATATATTTTGTTGTATTCTACATGTACACTGAATCTTTCCGGTGGACGCACTTTGCTAATTAATATGGTATCTTTCTATCATGTATCATGACATGTTCTTTACTTGGTTATGTATCATGACATGTTTTGTACTTGATTATGTATCATGACATGCTCTGTACTTTGGTTATCTATCATGATATGCTATGTACTTGGTTATGTATCATGACATTTTCTGCATTTTGTTTTAGTGGAAGGTATAATTCTAATTGTTAATGCAACCAAATTTTCCTTAGAAATATACACTGAGTTATCCTAAATTGTTGACATTAACTATTAACTATATAGGTTTAATCCTGGTGACCTGAGTCAGTTTTGAAGCCACATGCGATGCGTTTTTGCTATTCTTTTGTTGCTGTTTGTTGATCTCGGGCGCTTCCTGTCGCTGCTTGTGGGCTGGGATAGTTCCTGTTCGCCCGTGCGTTGCTGATGGCGCTTAGTTGACGTGGGAGCTTCTTTCTTTATTCCCCGACAACGGCGCCAGAAAAGCTTGATGGTGACTCCTTGATGGCGCTAGAGAACCTGGTGCTTAATGTGGAGTCTGTTGGGAACCTCAAGAGCAAGGTGTGAAGCAACACAACAGCAAGTTTTCCCTCAGTAAGAAACCGAGGTTATCGAACCATTAGAAGGAAGGAAATGTCACACATGTGTTGCAAGCAACGTGGAGACCTACACAACACAAATTCAAGACTTTGCCCCAACAAATCAGTGAAGTTGTCAAGCTCACCGGTTTGCTGTAACAAAGGATTAAACGTATGGTGTGGAAGGTAATGGTTTGCAGCAAGTAAATAAGTAACAGTGGAAGATGTATCAATGGTTTGTAGCAAGTAAACAAGTAATGGTTTGCAGCAAGTAAACAAGTAAACTCAAGACTTGAAGACTAAGGAAACACAACTTAGAAGGAACCATCATCACCTTTGAAGTTTTGTGACCAAGATACAAGAATTTCTCCAAGGATACAATGATCTTGCTCATGAAGAGTCAACTAGGAAGAATGGAATGATCTCAAGTGAACCATATAGTTGGACCACCATATCTAGATTAGTTTAAACCCACCAACTTATGTGGTGTAGCAAAAATATTTTGTTGCCTAAAAATGTGCTTGAAACTTGTTGTTTGAGTGGAATGTTTGCTTGTGATTGTTGCACATTGCTTGTGTGAATTGTGATGTGTGTGATTGGAATTATTTCCTTAGAAATCTTTTGCCTATTCTAATCCCAATCCAACCCAAATAGTTGACTACTCCAAGAAACTCCAACATCAAGGATGGTGACAACAACAACAACCAAGCGATCAACATGAGAGAACTCATAGTAACCCAAACCCAGTTGAACCAAGTGAAAACTCAGTTTTTAGCCAACAACAGTGAGTTAGACCCAACCATGCAAAGATTTTTGGAAACTCAATTGATGCAAAAGGTGACAAATCAAATGATCAACATGGGAGACAACCCTTCCCAAGGAGTTTATGACAACAAGGATGTCAAGGATGATATTCTAGAAGGAACTCAAGATTGCAATGTTTATGGAGACAAGGATCACACTTCCAAAGAGCATGAAGATCAATGCCCCAATTGTGAAGAGAAACATCCAACTAATCAATGCCCCACATCTCAAGCTATTTGTTTCCTATGTGAAGGAAATAATCATGTCCCTATCCAATGCCCCATCTATTCCATAGTTCAACAAAGGAAACAAGGTGGAGTGCATCAACAGATTGTAAACCCTTAGGAGGGAACAACTCCTACCAAGAAGGATGAAGACAAAGGAAAATCTCAGCTTGCACCTCCATGCAATATGACTCAACTTGATGGACAAAATAGGAAACATATGTATTATCCAAGGAAAAGGTTAAGGAGACCAGGAGACTTTCCCACCTTTGAGGTGAGATATGAAGAGCATGAATTATAAGAACTCCTAGCTTTGGAGAAACCCAAGAAGAAGAAGGACAAAAGCCAAGTGCAATGTTGCCATTGCAAAGAAATGGGACACTATGCCAATGAATGTCCAGAGAAGAAGAAGAAGTATAAGGAAATGAGCCAAGTGTGGTGCAACAACTACAAAGAGCTAGGCCATTATGTATCAACTTGTCCATAGAAGATACGTGAAGAACTCAACCTTGTCACATGTTACAATTGTGGTAACCAAGGACATTATGCAACCAATTGTCCAGAAAAGATGAAGCACAAGATAAACAAGCCTATGAAGGATCTCAGCCTTGTCACATGTTTCAAGTGTGGAAATAAAGGACACTATGCAGATGTTTGCCGAGAGAAGTTTCATCAAGATCCTAAGCAAGCCAAGATGTAATCTAGTTGAAAAAAAATTAAGGGTGGTAGTACCCTAGTTGCTTTGAGCCAACTTGTAACCCCTAGCCTTCCCAAATCTCGGGACGAGATTTATTTTAAGGGTGGTAGCCTGTCACATCCCAAAATTTTTCCAAATTTTGTAATGTGAAAAATAAATAAACAAAAAAATAATTGTTGAAATTTAGGGTGAAAAGAAACTTTTTGTTTCTAAGTGGAAACTTAAAATCCCATCTTGAACAAACTCTGGTTAATGTTTGAATCCAAATAAATTCAAATCAAGTGAAATGCATTCTTCATAAATGCATCTGGAAATTTAAAACACTTGGGAAATAAACCCAAACCCTAAAACCCTAATGGAAGGAAAACATTTCCAAGTTATCTCAATGACTAAAGATTTGATCCATATAAAATTTTTGTCAACAAACATTTATAAATGATCAAGAATGACAAATAGAAATATTATAAAACCATATGAATTGGTTTCACTTAATTTCGAGCCATAGATAAAATCTTATGAATTTAATAAGATAAGGAAATTGAATTTCCAAAGCTAATAAATCACCTATCTATAAATCCATACCAAATGGTGAGCAAATAATCCTAAAGACATTTAAAAGGATAAACAAATATTAAATAAGATTTTACAAATTGGAATCACCAAGTTTTGGTCTTTAAATAAAAATTTATGGTTTTTAAAAGACAAAGGAAGAAATAATAAATAAGGACTATTTTATAAGAGCCAAATAAAACTTGGCCAAGACCATAAGCAAATGGAATAAACATAATCAAAGTTCGAATGAAATAAATGGATAAATAATATTGAAATAAAATAATATGGCCTTAACCAAATTCTATTCCACTGGATTAAGACCAATTCCCTAATAAGAATGATTAATTAAATCATGGGAAAATAATATTTGGAATTTACCCAAGTGGAATAAAAGCTATTTAATTAACTTAAATGGGATCAAAGAAATCAACTAAATAAAATTTATGGAATGAAACCCATATTTAATTTCATTGGAATAAAGACAAATACCCAATTTAAATGATTAATAAATAATATTAAAAAAAATATTCCAAATAATTCAAAGTGAACTATTTGACACCCTAATAAATCAATAAAACCTACTGAAAAGATTTGGTAAAATTTAGATTTCAAATGGAGTTTGAAAAGAATAATAAATATTATTTGAATTAATTCAAGGGCCTATTTTAAATAATTAATATGCCCTAAAAAGAATAAAAAAATTGTTCTAAATTTGACTTTAGAATGTATTAATAACAAGTATTGGAATATACAGAAAGTTTGATAGAAGTTTGAATTCAAATGGGTGTTTGAAATGATTAAACAAAATCAAAACAGAATAATAGAAAAAGGAAAAACATTATGTATAAAAAACGAAGACAGCCCAGCCAGCAGGCCCAACCCAGCCCAGCAGCGCAGCCCATCTTCTATTCCTCCCCCGAACCGTTTTCTACTCAGAAACTCACCCCCTCAGACACCGACAGCTGGACCCCACCTCACCCCTCTCTCTCTTGCTGCCGCCAGACCCCACCTGCCCCGTCAGCATCTTCAACCCCGCGCGCGACCTGTTCTTCCTCCCTCTCCCGTTTCTGCCGTTGAATTTGTGGGTTAAATTCACATCAATGCCGCGTTGAATTGGCCAGCAATCACGCACGTTAAATCACCTCGCCCTCCTCCTTCTTTCCCCTCAGACCTCACTCGACCAGAGCCACTAGGCTGCCCAAATTTCAGCCTCAACTGCCCCTGTCTCCGACGAGCTTCACAAGCCATTCCGGCTGCTCCTCGCCGCGCCTTGCCCCCTCGACCACTCGAGCTCACTCCCCAGCCTCAGGCGCATCTACCAGTGGTCTTTACTTGCCCGTGCACGCCCCACATCCTCGGCTCTGACCTCGTCTAAGCGTCGCCGCTATCTGCCCCGACTCCGGCGAACGCTACTGGTAACCTCTGACCACCCCTCTCCCTCTCTTTGACGCTCGCTTACTTACCTCTCTCGTGCGCATCTAACGCGACCCCTAATTTTTCTTGGCGCTCCTTGTAGCTTCACCGTTGACGACGCCCGAGCGCACCCGTCGCCAGGAGCAACTCCGGCGAGAGATTGCCAACCCGTCCGTGCGCCCCTGTCCCCGCGATGACCACCTCGAGCTTCAGCACATCGCGGCGAGCCCAGTGAGCAACCCTTCTCCCTCTGTTGCTTCCGGAATCACCAAGAACACCTCCGTCTGACCGCACGCCGCCACTCGCCGCCGCGCCAGCGTCGCCCGTCTTTGGCTAGTTGCTAGGAACCGTAGGATTTGGATCTGTCGGCTATGATAGATCCACTAGACGAAGAGGTAAGATTGGTTTTACACCGTGCGATGCGCTTTAGATCTGACGCCTGTATCGCTTGATCCATGCAAATCGGTATTGGCCAATGAAAACACGACGTGTGGCATGTGTGTTGTTTTAAAAACAGAATAGACTCTATTAGATATGTGAATTTGTAAATTGCATAACTTTAAATCTACACGTCCAAATTTTTCAAATTTTATATAAATGTAATCAGCAAAACAAACCCTATCCAACCATGCACTTTGTTTAATGAATTTCTTTTGGAAAATTGGTTGAATTTGCAGAAACTTGTGTAGGCATATTTAGGATATAAAATTTATTCTAGGAATTTTTTAAAATAAAAATCTTTGGAAAATGGATTGTTTTGAACCTACTGATCATATAAAACAACTTGTGGAATTAAAAGTGTATTTTTTGAAGTTAGAAGATGAATCTTTGATTTAGAACATTCTAGTCAAATAAAAATGTTATTTATATGTTAAAAATAATTTTTGGAGAAAAATCTTTGGGAAATGATTTGGATTAAACTCTCTGACCCTAAAACACAAAGTTTTATATTTAAAAATATATTTGGTGAACCCTATAAAAATTATTGCTTTGCTAAAGGCATTTTCAACAACATAAAATATTGATTTGGTGTAAAAATGGTTTATAGGTAAAACCTTTTGCAAATGGTTTTAATATTAAACACTTGACCATAAAACACTAACATTTGTGTTTAGAAATGTGTTTGACAAACACTAGAGAATATTACTTGGATTTAAATCCTTTCTAGCAAAACAAAAATGATTTAAAGTGGCCATTTTTTCACTAACTTAATATCAAATGATTTTACCATATTTACAAATGACCTTTCCACTTTTGTAAATGACCAATAGGTGTTTTCAAATGTTTATAACCTATTATAAACCACTTTTTCAAATAAAACAACCTTTGGCATGTTTGCATGCATTACTTTGTTTTTATTATTTTATGTGATGATTGCTTGAATGGTAGATTGAAATTTGTGCCTTGCTTGATTGAATTGTAGTGACATTTGAAGAGTGTGACCATTACAATATCAAGGAGTGAACTTATAATCTCTACCAAAAAGGCAAGTGATGTTTCATACTTTTGTCCCATTATTTTCATTATGCATTAGTGATATTTCTAAGTAGGACTTGCATGGAATTTTGCTAAGTATAAACTATGCCATGGGAAGAACTAGTAGATAAAACCTTAGTAGAAGTTGCCTAAGTTAAGATTCCTACTACTATCATGCTTAGCTTAGCTAGTAGAAAACAAGGGTGGATTATATTCATGCTATGGAATATTTCTAAGTCAAGGACTTGTGTTTTGCTTAATAAAACAACTAAGTGAATGAATCACCTGGGTGGAATGGAAAGAATGGTTTGTGTTGAGTGGTTATGTAAGTCCAGTATGCTGGGGGAAACTTGGGCATCACCAAGTCCAGTATACTGGGGAAAATTTGGTATCTCACTTGTGGATTGCCACCCAGGAACAAAGAGATTTGAGATGTCAAATGTTGAGAAGCTTCAAGTTCAGCCACTTGGCATTATTGGCTCTGCCTGGATCATATAGGTTGCAATAACTTAGCCAAATGGACAGTTGGTGGTAGGGGATGATAGGTTGGAACGCGTCCACTCTGGTCTAAGGGAAGGCTTCTGAAAGATCTTGTCTTGGTGAAACCAAGTCTTATGGGGAAAGTGCACCACCTCTGCAGAGTGTAAAATCTAAGTACTTAGCCATGTCCCTGGCAATGGACAATTTGAGCATCAAGACATGGAAGCTATCAAGAATCTCCTCATCCAAATTTCTAAGTTAAAAACTTGTGGTTGAACAAGGGTTTAAGGTTCACCAATTTCTATTGGTGGTTCCTTGGGTGATTTTTGACAAACAAAAGCTTAGTGTTTTCAAATGATAAGGAAAATCTATTTTTAGCAAAGCAAGCCTAAGCTCCACCTAGCCAAATGCATGTAGAAGATAGACTCCACTATACTACCATAAGTATCACTTGCCAATACAATTCAAATGTATTGACCCTTGTGGCTGTAACTTATTATGTTGCAGGTTTGTTTGATGTTAGTGAAGTGTGTTGATTAGGATTACAACTCTACAACCAACATGTTTGCCTGTGGCACTTTGAAGATGAAGGACTCCATGATATAGTTATTTCTGCTGCATTGTAATGAGATAGCCAAATGAGCTATGTAAGATGTAATGAATTATTTTATTCCTGGTTATAAAGTTGTAATATGACCTTTGTTTCTTGATATTACATCTTAAGTGTGGATGCTAGCTATTGATCCAGGGACTAGCATTGTAAACACAGGGATCTCTACCTTATTAAAGGTTGGGACCTCTACACAGTTGCAGGGAGCTGGCGGGAGGGCGGTGGACGGTGAGACCCGTGCTAAACACGTGTTGGCTTCGTGGACGGTTGGGTGCGCAACTCCTTTTCGGTGGTGGCTGACTGGTGGCCCCGAGGGTTTTCCTGGTATTCTCCATTGCTTCTACTAGGGTGAGCGATTTAGATCTCCGGTGGTGGTTCTATGGGGCGGTGTTTTTTTGTTCAGCGGTGTGTTGCCCTTTCGACTTGGTTCGCTTCTTCTGGTTCCTGCTTCTGCAGTCGGCTCGGCGGGGCTGTCTCGCCATGGGGTGCCACCTCTGTTTCTCTAATTGGCTACGCGCTTGGCCATCTGAAGGTTTTTCTGGCTTACTTTCTAATCTACTTTGTTAGCCTTTTGTGTTGTTCTATGTTCTTTTGTTTCCTCATTTTTTTGCTGTGCTCTATGGTTTTGCTCTGTAGAAAACAGTCGAGGTGTCTATTAGTATGCGAATGAAAAGTATAGTATGTAGAAAACACAGTGAGTTACAATGAATAGATTTGTAACCGCTGGAAAAGTATAATGCACTCTAATAATTGTGATAAAAATGTATAGTAGAATGTAAATAAATTGACTTATAATAAGCTCATATATGAAATTTTGGCTGTGAGATTTTTGCATATTGCATATGACACATGCCGAGTTCATGTGTGGATGAACCTAACCATGAGCCTTTGTGCTTCAGGAATGAATACCATGACTAATTTTTGGAGAGTCAAGATAGTATGTTTGATACACTAAGAAAACTATCGAAACAATGTATTTGATTATCTTTTGAGGTATTATATTTTTCTTTTGGAGAACATCCTTCCAACAAGAAGATAATGTGCTTCAGTGACAAAGACTACATATGAAGGTAATTTTGATTTGTGTTTAACTAAACTTTAGTGAGAGATGAAAACTGATGTTATTGTAATTTGTACATGGTTGACCTGAGACCTGAACAGACTCACGAAGTTAAGTCGCTTTATCTATACAAAAAATTCAGGTTTCCATATAGGCTACATGGTAGTTTTTTTTCAATTCGGATTTTGGGTGTCCTGTATCTAATTTGAGGCAACACTATTGTTTCAAACATATTTTTTCAGAAATATTTGGAACTAAGATACTGAACTAGAATTTCCAATTGTTGTTATAGGGGACGATTTTCAGTAATGGTACAATATTATGCTTTGATAGTTCATATTCTATTTGTGACATGGACATACCCTACGGGTGCCTCACATTGGTATACCCGGTCCAACCCAGGGAAGGCCCACGTGAAGACTTGTCGTCCAAGAAGATTTCGGGTGGCCCAAGCCTATTACAAGTTTGACTCCTTGAAGGACACGACTAGATGTAGATAGAATTTCAAAGGGTTCATGTTGGGGTTCGTAGCATCGAAAACAAAAAAATTCTACCGCATACAAACAAACAAGCCAAGATCTATCTATTAGATTGTAGCAACGAGTCGATAGAATAACTCACCCTCGAAGATTCCAAAGTGTTTAACGAGAGCGGATTCTCGTGGGTGATGTAGTCGTACTCTTTCCGATCTCAAGATCGTGTAGACGATCCTTCCGGCGCTGCGTTCCGGCAGCGCTTGCGCAGTCGGTCACACGTTCGGTACTTGACGAAGACCTTCCTCTCCCTTGTTCCAGCAGGCAGCGGAGGTTGTAGCACTCTCCTCGCGATTCCGGCAGCACGACGGCGTGGTACCGGAAGTAGAGGGGAGATCTCGCAGGGCTTCGCCTTAAGCCGGAGTGAGTATGGAGGACTATGAGAGAGCCTCGATGATCTAGGGTCTAGACGCACCAAGGAGGAGGCAAGGCCGGCGGCTAGGGCAAGTAGAAGCCCCAACTCGGCGGCTTGGGAGAAACCCTAGGACGGCGGCGGCTATGGTGGGCGGCGGCGGCTAGGGTTAGTTTTAGAGGGGCAAGGTGTAGGTCTAGAGGGGCAGCCCTGCCCCTCCTTATATAGGTGGGAGGGCGCGGCCAAGGGGAGGGGAGTCCCTCCCCAACTCGGCCTCCTTGGACGGCGGTGGAGGGAGAGGGACTTCCTCCCCAAGTAGGTTTCCTACTCTCCCTCCACCAAACAAAATAGCCGTTTGACTTTTCAAATTGGCGTTTGACTTTTCAAACTAGGATTTGATTTAACCCTTTATTTTGTTCAGCGATGACACCTAGTACATGATGCAACCATTCCAACTTGTTATGACACATTCATGTACCCTTCCCCTCCGGAGTGCCGGACATTCCGAAACCTTCTAGAACATTCCCGATGAAAACACCGGAACCATTCTCCAACCCCGAAACAGGACTTTCCTTATATGAATCTTATTCTCCAGACCATTACGGATCTCCTCGTGATATCCCGGATCTCATCCGAGACTCCGAACAACATTCGGTCTCTTACTCATCATTCCATAACTACTCAACAACGTCGAATCCTTAAGTGTGTCTCCCTATGGTTCCTGAATTATGTGGACATGATCGAGACACTTCTCCGAACAATAACCAATAGAGGAATCTGGAAATTCATATGGCTCCCACATATTTCTACGATTACTTTGTGATCGAATGAACCACTTACATACGATACCAATTTCCCTTTGTCTCACGATAGTTTACTTATCCGAGGTTTTGATCGTCGGTATCTCTGCATACCTAGTTCAACCTCGTTACTGATAAGTACTCTTTTCTCATTCCCGTGATATGTGATCCCTTGTGAGCTAGTCACATTCTTGCAAGATAATTGGATGACATTCCACCGAGAGGGCCAAGAGTATATCTATCCGTCATATGGATGGACAAATCCCACTCTTGATCCATGTGTCTCAACCAATACTTTCCGAACACTCAATGCCACCTTTATAGACACCCAGTTACGGTGTGGTGTTTGATGTCATCAAAGCATCCTTCCGGTGATGGTGATATGCATCATATCATGGTAGAAGGAATTAGGTTACTATGTATCAGAAAGCATATAGCAATTGAACTATTAAAATGACTTGATCTTTATGCTACGCTTCTCTATAGGGGTATGTCCATCATCTCATTCTCCTAACGATATGATCTAGTTTTTAATAACATATCAATGTTCATGATAAGGAAACCACAATCATTTATTAACCAACAAGCTAGTATTATAAAGAGGCTTTACTAGGGACTCTAATTTAGTTTACAAATCACACAAGTATTAATGTTTCCTTGTTAATACTATTATAGCATGAATGTAAACATTTATCATAAACACAAAGATATAATAATATCTACATTTATTATTGCCTCTAGGGCATATCTCCAACAGTCTCCCACTTGCACTAGAGTCAACTAATCTAGATTACATGGTAATATACCGAACACCCATGGCAGTTTGGTGTTGGTCATGTTTTGCCCTCGGGAGAGGTTTAGTCAACGGATCCGCCACATTCAGATCTGTGTGTACTTTGCAAATCTTTATGTCACCATCTTGGACATGTTCTCGAATAGCGTGAAAACGTAACTTGATATGCTTCAGCTTCTTGTGTGACCTTGCTTCTTGCGCATTGGCTATGGCGCCCATGTTATCACAGTAGATAGACATTGGGTCCAGCGCACTTGGAACCACACCGAGCTCTGTAATTAACTCTTTCATCCATATTGCTTCTTGTGAAGCCTCCGAAGCAGCCATGTATTCCGATTCAGTTGAAGATCTCGCCACAACGCTTTGCTTTGCACTCCTCCAGCTAACTGCTGCACCATTCAAAGTAAATATTTATCCAGATTGTGATTTAGAATCATCCGGATCGGTGTTCCAACTAGCATCGGTTTACCCATTAACAACGAGTTGTTCATCACCTCCATAAGAAAGAACCATATCCTTAGTTCTTCTCAAGTACTTAAGGATGTTTTTGACCGCTGTCCAATGATCCACTCCTGGATCACTTTGATATCTGCTAGTTAAACTAACAGCATATGCAATGTCGGGTCTAGTACATAGCATGGCATACATTAGAGATCCTATGGCTGAGGCATAGGGAGTTTTACTCATCCTTTCTCTATCTTCTGTCGTTGTCGGACTTTGAGTTTTACTCAACGTCGTATTGGGCAACATGGGCAAGAACCCTTTCTTGCTATCTTCCATTCCAAACCTCTTTAGAACTTTGTCCAAATATGTACTTTGTGACAATGATATTAGATGTCTCGATCTATCTCTATAAATCTTTATGCCCAATATGTAAGCTGCTTCCCCAAGATCTTCCATTGAAAAACTATTATTCAAATATTCCTTGACACTATTAAGAAGGTCTACATCATTCCCAATCAACAATATGTCATCTACATACAGTATTAAGAATGCTACAGAGCTCCCACTCACTTTCTTGTAAATACAAGCTTCTCCATAAGTTTGTATAAAACCAAAACTTTTGATTACCTTATCAAAACGTTGATTCCAACTTCGGGATGCTTGCTTCAATCCATAAATGGACCGTTGAAGTTTGCATACCTTGTTAGCATCTTTAGGATCGACATAACCTTTGGGTTGCATCATATACAACTCTTCAACAATGTATCAATTGAGGAATGCTGTTTTGACATCCATTTGCCATATTTCATAATCGTAATATGCAGCGATTGCTAACATAATCCTCACAGACTTTAGCTTCGCTACAAGTGAGAAAGTCTCATCGTAGTCAACTCCTTGAATTTGTCGAAACCCTTTTGCGACAAGTCGAGCTTTATAGATAGTAACATTACCATCAGCATCTGTTTTCTTCTTGAAAATCCATTTGTTCTCGACAGCCTTCTATCCATCCGGTAAGTCCACCAAAGTCCATACTTGGTTTTTGTACATGGATCCAATCTCGGATTTCATGGCTTCTTGCCATTTATTGGAATCTGGGCTCATCATCGCTTCCTCATATGTCACAGGGTCATCGGTGTTATCCACCAACATGACACTCATAACGGGATCATACCAATCAGGAGTGATACGAGTTCTTGTTGACCTGCGAGGCTCTGTAGCAACTACAACCGAAGTTTCATGATCATCATCATTAGCTTCCTCTCTTATTGGTGCAGGCACCACAGGAACCTCTTCCGGTGCTGCGCTACTCGCAATTTCGAGAGAAGGTTCGACAACCTCGTCGAGTTCTACTTTCCTTCCAGTCACTTCTTTCGAGAGAAATTCCTTCTCTAGAAAGGATCCATTCTTGGCAACAAAGATTTTGCCTTCGGACCTATGATAGAAGGTATACCCAATAGTTTCCTTCGGGTATCCTATGAAGACACATTTTTCCGCTTTGGGTTCAAGCTTGTCCGGATGTAACTTCTTTACATAGGCTTCGCAACCCCAAACTTTAAGGAACGACAATTGAGGTTTCTTCCCAAACCATAATTCATACGGTGTCGTTTCAACGGATTTAGATGGTGCCCTATTTAAAGTGAATGCGGCTGTTTCTAATGCATAACCCCAAAATGATAGCGGTAAATCTGTAAGTGACATCATAGAACGAACCATATCTAAGAGAGTTCGATTACGACGTTCGGACACACCATTACGCTATGGTGTTCCCGGCGGTGTCAATTGTGAAAGTATTCCGCATTTCTTCAAATGCTCGCCAAACTCGTAAGTTAGATATTCACCTCCACGATCAGAACGTAGAAATTTAATCTTCTTGTTACGTTGATTCTCCACCTCACTTTGAAATTCCTTAAACTTCTCGAAAGTTTCGGACTTATGTTTCATGAAATAGATATACCCATATCTACTCAAGTCATCCGTGAAGGTAAGAACATAACGATAACCACCGCGCGATGCTACACTCATTGGACCACACACATCGGTATGTATGATTTCCAATAAGTCCGTAGCTCGCTCCATCATACCAGAAAATGGAGTCTTAGTCATTTTACCCATCAGAAATGCTTCGCATCTTTCAAGTGATTCGAAATCAAGTGATTCAAGAAGTCCATCGGAATGGAGTTTCTTCATACGCTTCACTCCAATGTGACCAAGACGACAGTGCCACATATAGGTCGAGTTATCGCTCGATTTCAAACGTTTAGCTTCAATGTTATTAATATGTGTATTTCCACTATCGAGATTCAATAAGAATAGACCATCTATCAAAGGTGCATGTGCATAAAACATATTACTCATATAAAATCGAACAACCATTATTCTCGGACTTAAACAAGTAACCGTCTCGCAATAAACAAGATCCCGATATAATGTTCATGCTCAACGCAGGCACCAAATAACAATTATTTAAGTATAAAACTAATCCCGATGGTAAATGAAGAGGTAGCGTGCCGACCGCGATCACATTAACCTTTGATCCGTTTCCCACGCGCATCGTCACCTCGTTCTTCGCTAGCTTCCGTTTATTCTGCAGCACCTCTTTCGAGTTACAAATATGAGCAACCGAACCAGTATCAAATACCCAGGCACTACTACGAGTACTAGTGAGATACACATCAATAACATGTATATCGGATATACCTTTCTTCTTGATGTTGCCGTTCTTCAAATCTGCCAAGTACTTTGGGCAATTCCGCTTCCAGTGACCTTCTCCCTTGCAGTAAAAGCACTCTGTATCAGGCTTGGGTCCAGCCTTGGTCTTCTTCGTTGGTGCGGTAACTTTCTTACCACCCTTCTTGAAGTGTCCCTTTTGCTTAGACTTGCCTTTCTTGAATTTTGGTGGTCTTATTGACCATCAACACTTGGTGCTCTTTCTTGATCTCCACTTCTGCAGATTTTAACATGGAGAAGAGTTCTGGCAACTACTTGTTCATGCTTTGCATATTGTAGTTCATCACAAAGTTCTTGTAACTTGGTGGTAGTGATTGGAGGACACGCTAAATCCCCAAAGCATTAGGAATCACAATACCCAAGCTTTGAAGTTTGTTTGCGTGCCCAGACATCTTAAGCACATGCTCACTGACGGAGCTGCCCTCTTCCATCTTGCAGTTAAAGAACTTTTCAGAAGCCTCATAGCTCTCAACTGCCGCGTGAGTCTCAAAAATCAATTTGAGTTCACGGACAATATCATGTGGGTCTGAATTCTCAAACCTTTTCTGAAGCTCCGATTCCAAACCATACAAGATAGCACACTGAACTGTGGAGTACTGATTCTTCTGAGCGAGGTAAACGTTCTTTACTTCATCGGTAGCATCAGCTGCAGGCGGGTCACCCAGCGGTGCATCCAGCACATAGGTCAAATTACCAGCATTGAGGACAATCCTAAAATTGCGGAACCAATCCGCGAAGTTGCTTCCATCGTTTTTCAACTTTTCTTTCTCTAGGAACGCATTAAGATTGATGGTAGGGGCCGCCATTGATCTACAACATATTTGCAATAGTTTGGACTAAGTTTATGACAAACTGAGTTCTAATTAATAGTTAAATTAATCTAGGTGAACTCCTACTCAAAACAATATCCCTCACATTGTTTTAGTGTGTAGGGGTTCGTAGCATGGAAAACAAAAAATTTCTACCGCATGCACACAAACAAGCCAAGATCTATCTACTAGATTGTAGCAACGAGTCGATAGAGGAACTCACCCTCGAAGATTCCAAAGCGGTTAACGAGAGCAGATTCTCGTGGGTGATGTAGTCGTACACTTGCCGATCTCAAGATCGCGTAGACGATCCTTCTGGCGCTGCGTTCCGGCAGCGCTTCCGCAGTCGGTCACACGTTCGGTACTCGATGAAGACCTTCCTCTCCCTTGTTCCAGCAGGCAGCGGAGGTTGTAGTACTCTCCTCGTTATTCCGGCAGCACGACGGCGTGGTACCGGAAGTAGAGGGGAGATCTCGCAGGGCTTCGCCTTAAGCCGGAGCGAGTATGGTGGACTATGAGAGAGCCTTGGTGATCTAGGGTTTAGACACACCAATTAGAAGGGGCTAAACCAGCGGCTAGGGCAATTAGAAGCTCTAACTCGGCGGCTTGGGAGAAATCCCTAGGCTGTGGCTAGGGTTTAGGTTTAGAGGGAGGCAACTTGTGTGTCTAGGAGGGGAGCCCTGTCCCTCCCCAACTCGGATCCCTAGTGGGCCGGCAGTGGAGGAGGAACTCCTCCCCAACTCGGTTTCCCACTTCTTCTCCACTTTCCAAAATAGCCGTTTGACTTTTCAAATTGGCGTTTGACTTTTCAAACTAGGATTTGATTAAACCCTTTATTTTGTACAGCGATGACACCTAGTACATGATGCAATCATTCCAACTTGCAATGACACATTCATGTACCCTTCCCCTCTGGAGTGTCGGACATTCCGGAACCTTCTAGAACATTCCCGATGAAAAACACCGGAACCATTCTCTAACCCCGAAACAGGACTTTCCTTATATGAATCTTATTCTCCGGACCATTCCGGATCTCCTCGTGATATCCCGGATCCCATCCGAGACTTCTAACAACATTCGGTCTCTTACTCATCATTCCATAACTACTCAACAACATCGAATCCTTAAGTGTGTCTCCCTACGGTTCGTGAATTATGCGGACATGATCGAGACACTTCTCCGATCAATAACCAATAGAGGAATCTGGAAATTCATATGGCTCCCACATATTTCTACGATTACTTTGCGATCGAATGAACCACTTACATACGATACCAATTTCCCTTTGTCTCACGATAGTTTACTTATCCGATGTTTTGATCGTCGGTATCTCTGCATACCTAGTTCAACCTCGTTACTGATAAGTACTCTTTTCTCGTTCTCGTGATATGTGATCCCTTGTGAGCCAGTCACATGCTTGCAAGCTAATTGGATGACATTCCACCGAGAGGGCCCTGAGTATATCTATCCGTCATATGGATGGACAAATCCCACTCTTGATCCATGTGTCTCAACCGACACTTTCCGAACACTCAATGCCACCTTTATAGCCACCCAGTTACGGTGTGGTGTTTGATGTCATCAAAGCATCCTTCCGGTGAAGGTGATATGCATGATCTCATGGTCGAAGGAATTAGGTTACTATGTATCAGAAAGCTTATAGCAAATGAACTATATTAAATGACTTGATCTTTATGCTACGCTTAACTATAGGAGTATGTCCATCACATCATTCTCCTAATGATATGACCCTGTTGTTAATAACATCTCTATGTTCATGATCAGGAAACCATGATCATATATTAACCAACAAGCTAGTTTAACAAGAGGCTTTACTAGGGACTCTTTTATGTTTACAAATCACACAAGTATTAATGTTTCCTGTTAATACAATTATAGCATGGTATGTAAACATTTATCATAAGTATGAAGATATGATAATAACCACTTTATTATTGCCTCTTGGGTATATCTCCAACATAGTGATCACACGAACCAAATCCACCACATCAACACCGATCATCACGAGAGTTGATGTAGCTTCAATGGCGAACAATCGACATGTTCATCATATCTACTATATGATTCATGCTTTACCTTTCGGTGATCCGTGTTCCGAGACCATGTCTGTACATGCTAGGCTCGTCAAGATCAAACCTTAGCTTGCACATGAGCAAATCTAGCTTGCTCACGTTGTATACACTTGCGAAATCTAACACACCCGATCATCACGTGGTGCTTCGAAACAACAAGCTTTAGCATCGGTGCTAACTAAGGATGAACACTTAAGAACTTGAAATTCATGTGCATGAGGGATCATATTATAATGCTACCATCGTTAACTAAGCAATACAAGATGCATATAGGATTAACATCACATGCAATTCATAATATGTGATATGATATGGCCTTTCTTCTTTGTGCTTCCGATCTCCATCTTCAAGCACGAACATGATCTCCATCATCACCGGCATTGCATCAAGGTCAATGATGCTGCTCCATGGTTGTCGTCCACCAGCTTTAACTATTACAACTACTTTGAATAGACACGCGGGTCTTAACATAAATTAAAGACAACCATATGGCTCCTGCCGGTTGCCAACTTACAATAAGGAACATTGCATACATCAAATATAATCACAATCATGGCCATATCACATCACAGCACACCCCTACAAAACAAAGTTAGACGCCTCTAATTTCTTTCCATGTTTTACGTGGTTTGGGGCTTTCAATAAGTGTCGATCTAACTTACGAACAAGAACCACAACGTTGATGTTTGAACTATCAAGTGCCCGTTGTAAATTGGATCTATACTATAATGGGAGAGACAGACACTCGCAAAGCCACTTATGCAATACAAGTTGCATGTTGAGCGTGGAGCAAGTCTCATGAACGATGTCATGTAAGGTTAGCCCGGGCCGCTTCATCCCATCATACCGCAAGATGCAAAGTACACAAGAAGCAATTGATAATAAAAGCACCACCGCCCACAATGACCATTGTGTTCTACTCGTGCAACAGATCTACATATAGACACGGCTCTGATACCACTGTTGGGGTTCGTAGCATGGAAAACAAAAAATTTCTACCGCATACAAACAAACAAGCCAAGATCTATCTACTAGATTGTAGCAACGAGTCGATAGAATAACTCACCCTCGAAGATTCCAAAGTGTTTAACGAGAGCGGATTCTCGTGGGTGATGTAGTCGTACTCTTCCCGATCTCAAGATCGTGTAGACGATCCTTCCGGCGCTGCGTTCCGGCAGCGCTTCTACAGTCGGTCACACGTTCGGTACTCGACGAAGACCTTCCTCTCCCTTGTTCCAGCAGGCAGCGGAGGTTGTAGCACTCTCCTCGTGATTTTGGCAGCACGACGGCGTGGTACCGGAAGTAGAGGGGAGATCTCGCAGGGCTTCGCCTTAAGCCGGAGCGAGTATGGTGGACTATGAGAGAGCCTCGGTGATCTAGGGTTTAGACACACCAAGTAGAGAGAGCTAGACCGGCGGCTAGGGCAAGTAGAATCCCCAACTCGGCGGCTTGGGAGAAACCCTAGGGCGGCGGCTATGGTGTGCGACGGCTAGGGTTAGGTTTAGAGGGGCAAGGTGTAGGTCTAGAGGGGCAGCCCTGCCCCTCCTTATATAGGTGGGAGGGCGCGGCCAAGGGGAGGGGAGTCCCTCCCCAACTCGGCCTCCTTGGCCGACGGTGGAGGGAGAGGGACTTCCTCCCCAAGTAGGTTTCCTACTCTCCCTCCACCAAACAAAATAGCCGTTTGACTTTTCAAATTGGCGTTTGACTTTTCAAACTAGGATTTGATTTAACCCTTTATTTGTTCATCGATGACACCTAGTACATGATGCAACCATTCCAACTTGTTATGAAACATTCATGTACCCTTCCCCTCTAGAGTGCCGGACATTCCGGAACCTTCTAGAACATTCCCAATGAAAACACCGGAACCATTCTCCAACCTCGAAATAGGACTTTCCTTATATGAATCTTATTCTCCGGACCATTCCGGATCTCCTCGTGATATCCTGGATCTCATCCGAGACTCCGAACAACATTCGGTCTCTTACTCATCATTCCATAACTACTCAACAACGTCGAATCCTTAAGTGTGTCTCCCTACGGTTCGTGAATTATGCGGACATGATCGAGACACTTCTCCGAACAATAACCAATAGAGGAATCTGGAAATTCATATGGCTCCCACATATTTCTACGATTAATTTGCGATCGAATGAACCACTTACATACGATAATAAATTTCCCTTTGTCTCACGATAGTTTACTTATCTGAGGTTTTGACCGTCGGTATCTCTGCATACCTAGTTTAACCTCGTTACTGATAAGTACTCTTTTCTCGTTCCCGTGATATGTGATCCCTTGTGAGCTAGTCACATGCTTGCAAGCTAATTGGATGACATTCCACCGAGAGGGCCCAGAGTATATATATCCGTCATATGGATGGACAAATCCCACTCTTGATCCATGTGTCTCAACCAATACTTTCCGAACACTCAATGTCACCTTTATAGCCACCCAGTTACGGTGTGGTGTTTGATGTCATCAAAGCATCCTTCCGGTGATGGTGATATGCATGATCTCATGGTCGAAGGAATTAGGTTACTATGTATCAGAAAGCATATAGCAATTGAACTATTAAAATGACTTGATCTTTATGCTACGCTTATCTATAGGAGTATGTCCATCATATCATTCTCCTAACGATATGATCTTGTTGTTAATAACATCTCAATGTTCATGATAGGGAAACCACAATCATTTATTAACCAACAAGCTAGTATTATAAAGAGGCTTTACTAGGGACTCTAATTTAGTTTACAAATCACACAAGTATTAATGTTTCCTTGTTAATACTATTATAGCATGAATGTAAACATTTATCATAAACACAAAGATATAATAATAATTACATTTATTATTGCCTCTAGGGCATATCTCCAACAGTTCAACCCTAGCCTGTAACCGACTCGACCTAACCCCGGTACCTGGCCTACCTATATAAAGGTCAGGAGGGCACGGTATGAAGGATCTCTTCACCTCATACACACCTCACGCCAGATCGCATATGCGCACCCCTGTAACCTTCGGTTCCGCCGTAATCAAAAATAGACAAGCAGGAGTAGGGTTTTCCCTCCGGGGGCCTGAACCTAGGTAATCCTCGTGTCCCCGTGTTGCTTGCATGTTAACTGTATCGCGACTTCTAGCAACCCCATCTTCTCCAAAACCCAAGTCCATAACAATGGGCATTGATGAGATTAAACCTCGTCAATTCGCGTCATCTGTGGGAAACAGAGTCATTGATTGTGCGGTCGTGACGGTTCCATCCGGAGCAATCTATGATTCCTTGGCGACGGAGAATTACCTCCTCTTCGGCGCCTTCAACTTCACCGCCCACTCACCGGCCACCCGCAAAGATTTCGAGTCCGTAGGCGATGGAATCGAGAATATGCTCGGGAGCTTCTACTTCTAGGTGGGGCAGACCGGAACCCTCCGCCTCCTAGAGCGGGTGCCACTTCCATCAATCAGGCCCGCTTCATGGGTCCTACCCATCGACGCCCCGCGCACATCGTTGCTGACGGGCGATTCGGATGACAGCAACAAGTGCAACTCCGATCCGTGTGACCCTCCTTCGGATGAAGGAACCTACGGTTCCGGATCTGAGAGTTGCGGGAGCAGCAAGCCTCTTTATGAGCGCTACATATGCGATGTCATCCACGGTGGCGATGTCAACGATGAAACCGACTCACCGCTGGATCCACCTCCCAATCCCCCTCCCAACCCTCAGGTCGAAGCCGGAGGAACCAGGGCAAACTCGCAAAATCCCAACGGGAATAGGGCACCTCGAGGCACTGAGGGAATAAATCATGCCCACCACGAAATCCACCTCAACGATGAGGCCTCAAAGATCACATGTGGAGCTATACGGGGCAATCACATCTTACATGTTGACGCCTCCCATGGCATCCTGATGGACTATCACTGGCTCCTGATCGAGGAGCACAATCGACAGGTCAAGCTACAAGGCGACCTCGAAAAACACAAGAGGGCAGCTGACAAATCAAGCATGCGGCAAGCTGCGCTCTCTGCCGCTGGCTGTTCTTCTTCACACCGCAACGACGCCCGCAAGTACCACTCTCGCCTATAGCGCATGGACCCCGCCGCACAGCGCAAGGTCACCAAAGTACTTGTGTCCTTCATGACAATGGAATCGCAAGGCAACGTCATGCCTAAAACACCGCAGGCCGCGATCATGGGGGCTACCACCTACCTTGCGTCCACCAGCCACCGGCAAGAGACCTGAAGAACGCGATCCACAATGCTACACTCATAGGCCTCGGACTCGTCAGAGTTGCGCTCCATGACGATGTACCCGCTGAGCCAAAGAAGAAGGCCGTGGTGAAGTTCACTCGAAGCCACACACCCTCATCCGACGAGGAAGAGCATGACCTGCCACGACGTCACCGTATCCCACAGCGCAGGAGCAGCAACTACGACGCTCGTAGCGATCTTGCGCAGCGCAAGGTCGACAAATCACGTACCAAGCGCGCATGCTCGACTGAGTCTGAAGAGGACGACGGGGAGTTGTGTGGATCCAGATGCTTCAGCAGGTCCATACGGCAATCACGGATGTCGAAGAACTTCAAGCTCCCTTCGGACAATCTGAAATTTGATGGCACGCAGGATCCGAAAACTTGGCTCGACGATCACCTGTCTTCCGTCAAACTCCATGGCAGGAATAGAAGTACATCCATGTAGTGCCTTGCAGCTGACAGGCACAGCCGGGGTCTGGCTCAGCAGCCTCCCCTCTTGCTCCATCTGAAGCTGAGAAGAGATGGCATACAGCTTCATCTGCAACTTCAAGGGCACCAGCAAGAGGCCAGCCTCAATCGAAGAGCTACGGGCCTACACCCATCGAACCAGCGAGTCCATCCGCTCGTAGATACTACGCTGGTCCGTCATTAATAACTCCGCTGCAAACATCTCTGAGGAGAGGGCACTCGGTGCCTTCAAGGACGGCGTCAAGTGTCGTGAATTCAAGGAGGAGCTCAGGCCAATCAAGCCCAAAACTCTCGATCACCTGATGGATATCGCCAATCACTGGGCAGATGGCAAAGATGCTGTCAACCGAGCACCCTCGGATGATGAGGATGACTTCGACCGCAGGCGCGATCGCTGCAAAAAGAGAAGATCACGCGTCTATGATGATTGCGAGGAAGTCGACATGGTTGCGGCTGGCTACGCCGATCGCCGCGATGATGGCAATCGCAACAGTGTAGGGCTTCGTAGCATGGAAAACAAAAAAATTCTACCGCATACAAACAAACAAGCCAAGATCTATCTACTAGATTGTAGCAACGAGTCGATAGAATAACTCACCCTCGAAGATTCCAAAGTGTTTAACGAGAGCGGATTCTCGTGGGTGCTGTAGTCGTACTCTTCCCGATCTCAAGATCGTGTAGACGATCCTTTCGGCGCTGCGCTCCGGCAGTGCTTCCGCAGTCAATCACACGTTCGGTACTCGACGAAGACCTTCCTCTCCCTTGTTCCAGCAGGCAGCGGAGGTTGTAGCACTCTCCTCGCGATTCCGACAGCACGATGGCGTGGTACCGGAAGTAGAGGGGAGATCTCGCAGGGCTTCGCCTTAAGCCGGAGCGAGTATGGAGGACTATGAGAGAGCCTCGATGATCTAGGGTCTAGACGCACCAAGGAGGAGGCAAGGCCGGCGGCTAGGGTTTGCCCTAGGCGACGGCGGCGGCTTGCCCTAGGCGGCGGCGGCTTGCCCTAGGCGGCGGCGGCAGTAGGAGGTGGCGGCGCCGGCGGCTAGGAGCTAGGGTTTGCGGGGTGTGTGTTGTGTCTTGGAGGGGCAGCCCTGCCCCTCCTTATATAGGTGGAGGGGGCGCGCCAAGGGGAGGGGAGTCCCTCCCCAACTCGATCTCCAAGTGGGCCGGCGGTGGAGGGAGAGGAACTCCTCCCCAAGTAGGTTTCCTACTCTCCCTCCACCAAACAAAATAGCCGTTTGACTTTTCCAATTGGTGTTTGACTTTTCAAACTAGGATTTGATTTATCCCTTTATTTTGTTCAGCGATGACACCTAGTACATGATGCAACCATTCCAACTTGTTATGACACATTCATGTACCCTTCCCCTCCGGAGTGCCGGACATTCCGGAACCTTCTAGAACATTCCCGATGAAAACACCGGAACCATTCTCCAACCCCGAAACAGGACTTTCCTTATATGAATCTTATTCTACGGACCATTCCGGATCTCCTCGTGATATCCCGGATCCCATCCGAGACTCCGAACAACATTCGGTCTCTTACTCATCATTCCATAACTACTCAACAACGTCGAATCCTTAAGTGTGTCTCCCTATGGTTCGTGAATTATATGGACATGATCGAGACACCTCTCCGAACAATAACCAATAGAGGAATCTAGAAATTCATATGGCTCCCACATATTTCTACGATTACTTTGCGATCGAATGAACCACTTACATACGATACCAATTTCCCTTTGTCTCACGATAGTTTACTTATCCAAGGTTTTGATCATCGGTATCTCTGCATACCTAGTTCAACCTCGTTACTGATAAGTACTCTTTTCTCGTTCACGTGATATGTGATCCCTTGTGATCCAGTCACATGCTTGCAAGATAATTGGATGACATTCCACCTAGAGGGCCCAGAGTATATCTATCCGTCATATGGATGGACAAATCCCACTCTTGATACATGTGTCTCAACCAATACTTTCCGAACACTCAATGCCACCTTTATAGCCACCCAGTTACGGTGTGGTGTTTGATGTCATCAAGGCATCCTTCTGGTGATGGTGATATGCATGACCTCATGGTCGAAAGAATTAGGTTACTATGTATCAGAAAGCATATAGCAATTGAACTATTAAAATGACTTGATCTTTATGCTACGCTTATCTATAGGAGTATGTCCATCATACCATTCTCCTAACGATATGATCTTGTTGTTAATAACATCTCAATGTTCATGATAGGGAAACCACAATCATTTATTAACCAACAAGCTAGTATTATAAAGAGGCTTTACTAGGGACTCTAATTTAGTTTACAAATCACACAAGTATTAATGTTTCCTTGTTAATACTATTACAGCATGAATGTAAACATTTATCATAAACACAAAGATATAATAATAACTATATTTATTATTGCCTCTAGGGCATATCTCCAACAGTCTCCCACTTGCACTAGAGTCAACTAATCTAGATTACATGGTAATATACCGAACACCCATGGCAGTTTGGTGTTGGTCATGTTTTGCCCTCGGGAGAGGTTTAGTCAACGGATCCGCCACATTCAGATCTGTGTGTACTTTGCAAATCTTTATGTCCCCATCTTGGACATGTTCTCGAATAGCGTGAAAACGTAGCTTGATGTGCTTTACCTTCTTGTGTGACCTTGGTTCTTGCGCATTGGCTATGGCGCCCATGTTATCATAGTAGATAGACATTGGGTCCAGCACACTAGGAACCACACCGAGCTCTGTAATGAACTCTTTCATCCATATCGCTTCTTGTGAAGCCTCCGAAGCAGCCATGTATTCCAATTCAGTTGAAGATCTCGCCACAACGCTTTTCTTTGCACTCCTCCACCTAACTGCTGCACCATTCAATGTAAATACGTATCCAGACTGTGATTTAGAATCATCCGGATCGGTGTTCCAACTAGCATCGGTGTAACCATTAACAACGAGTTGTTCATCACCTCCATAAGAAAGAACCATATCCTTAGTTCTTCTCAAGTACTTAAGGATGTTTTTGACCGCTGTCCAATGATCCACTCCTGGATCACTTTGATATCTGCTAGTTAAACTAACAGCATATGCAATGTCGGGTCTAGTACATAGCATGGCATACATTAGAGATCCTATGGCTGAGGCATAGGGAGTTTTACTCATCCTTTCTCTATCTTCTGCCGTTGTCGAACTTTGAGTTTTACTCAATGTCTTATTGGGCAACATGGGCAAGAACCCTTTCTTGCTATCTTCCATTCCAAACCTATTTATAACTTTGTCCAAATATGTACTTTGTGACAATTATATTAGACGTCTCGATCTATCTCTATAAATCTTTATGCCCAATATGTAAGCTGCTTCGCCAAGATCTTTCATTGAAAAACTATTATTCAAATATTCCTTGACACTATTAAGAAGGTCTACATCATTCCCAATCAACAATATGTCATCTACATACAGTATTAAGAATGCTCACTTTCTTGTAAATACAAGCTTCTCCATAAGTTTGTATAAAACCAAAACTTTTGATTACCTTATCAAAACGTTGATTCCAACTTCGGGATGCTTGCTTCAATCCATAAATGGACCGTTGAAGTTTGCATACCTTGTTAGCATCTTTAGGATCGACAAAACCTTTGGGTTGCATCATATACAACTCTTCATCAATGTCTCCATTGAGGAACGCTGTTTTGACATCCATCTGCCATATTTCATAATCGAATTATGCAGCGATTGCTAACATAATCCTCACAGACTTTAGCTTTGCTACAGGTGAGAAAGTCTCATCGTAGTCAACTCCTTGAATTTGTCGAAACCCTTTTGCGACAAGTCGAGCTTTATAGACAGTAACATTACCATCAGCATCTGTTTTTTCTTCTTGAAAATCCATTTGTTCTCGACAGCCTTTCGGCCATCCGGTAAGTCCACCAAAGTCCATACTTGGTTTTCATACATGGATCCAATCTCGGATTTCATGGCTTCTTGCCATTTATTGGAATCTGGGCTCATCATCGCTTCCTTATATGTCGCAGGGTCATCGGTGTTGTCCACCAACATGACACTCATAACGGGATCATACCAATCAGGAGTGGTACGAGTTCTCGTTGACCTGCGAGGCTCTGTAGCAACTACAACCGAAGTTTCATGATCATCATCATTAGCTTCCTCTCTAATTGGTGCAGGCACCACAGGAACCTCTTCCGGTGTTGCGCTACTCGCAATTTCGAGAGAAGGTTCGACAACCTCGTCGAGTTCTACTTTCCTTCCAGTCACTTCTTTCGAGAGAAATTCCTTCTCTAGAAAGGATCCATTCTTGGCAACGAAGATTTTGCCTTCGGATCTATGATAGAAGGTATACCCAATAGTTTCCTTCGGGTATCCTATGAAGACGCATTTTTTCGCTTTGGGTTCAAGCTTGTCCGGCTGTAACTTCTTTACATAGGCTTCGCAACCCCAAACTTTAAGGAACGACAATTTAGGTTTCTTCCCAAACCATAATTCATACGGTGTCGTTTCAACGGATTTAGATGGTGCCCTATTTAAAGTGAATGCGGCTGTTTCTAATGCATAACCCCAAAATGATAGCGGTAAATCTGTAAGTGACATCATAGAACGAACCATATCTAAGAGAGTTCGATTACGACGTTCGCACACACCATTACGCTATGGTGTTCCCGGCGGTGTCAATTGTGAAAGTATTCCGCATTTCTTCAAATGCTCGCCAAACTCGTAACTTAGATATTCACCTCGACGATCAGAATGTAGAAATTTAATCTTCTTGTTACGTTGATTCTCCACCTCACTTTGAAATTCCTTAAACTTCTCAAAAGTTTCAGACTTATGTTTCATGAAATAGATATACCCATATCTACTCAAGTCATTCGTGAAGGTAAGAACATAACGATAACCACCGCGCGATGCTACACTCATTGGACCACACACATCGGTATGTATGATTTTCAATAAGTCCGTAGCTCGCTCCATCATACCAGAAAATGGAGTCTTAGTCATTTTACCCATCAGACATGCTTCGCATCTTTCAAGTGATTCGAAATCAAGTGATTCAAGAAGTCCATCGGAATGGAGTTTCTTCATACGCTTCACTCCAATGTGACCAAGATGACAGTGCCACATATAGGTCGAGTTATCGCTCGATTTCAAACGTTTAACTTCAATGTTATTAATATGTGTATTTCCACTATCGAGATTCAATAAGAATAGACCATCTATCAAAGGTGCATGTGCATAAGACATATTACTCATATAAAATCGAACAACCATTATTCTCGGACTTAAACAAGTAACCGTCTCGCAATAAACAAGATCCCGATATAATGTTCATGCTCAACGCAGGCACCAAATAACAATTATTTAAGTATAAAACTAATCCCGATGGTAGATGAAGAGGTAGCGTGCCGACCGCGATCACATTAACCTTTGATCCGTTTCCCACGCGCATCGTCACCTCGTTCTTCGCTAGCTTCCGTTTATTCTGCAGCACCTCTTTCGAGTTACAAATATGAGCAACTGAACCAGTATCAAATACCCAGGCACTACTACGAGTACTAGTGAGATACACATCAATAACATGTATATCGGATATACCTTTCTTCTTGATGTTGCCGTTCTTCAAATCCGCCAAGTACTTTGGGCAATTCCGCTTCTAGTGACCTTCTCCCTTGCAGTAAAAGCACTCTGTATCAGGCTTGGGTCTAGCCTTGGTCTTCTTCGTCGGTGCGGTAACTTTCTTACCACCCTTCTTGAAGTGTCCCTTTTGCTTAGACTTGCCTTTCTTGAATTTTGGTGGTCTTATTGACCATCAACACTTGGTGCTCTTTCTTGATCTCCACTTCTGCAGATTTTAACATGGAGAAGAGTTCTGGCAACTGCTTGTTCATGCTTTGCATATTGTAGTTCATCACAAAGTTCTTGTAACTTGGTGGTAGTGATTGGAGGACACGGTAAATCCCCAAAGCATTAGGAATCACAATACCCAAGCTTTGAAGTTTGTTTGCGTGCCCAGACATCTTAAGCACATGCTCACTGACGGAGCTGCCCTCTTCCATCTTGCAGTTAAAGAACTTTTCAGAAGCCTCATAGCTCTCAACTGCCGCGTGAGTCTCAAAAATCAATTTGAGTTCACGGACAATATCATGTGGGTCTGAATTCTCAAACCTTTTCTGAAGCTCCGATTCCAAACCATACAAGATAGCACACTGAACTGTGGAGTACTGATTCTTCTGAGCGAGGTAAACATTCTTTACTTCATCGGTAGCATCATCTGCAGGCGGGTCACCCAGCGGTGCATCCAGCACATAGGTCAAATTACTAGCATTGAGGACAATCCTCAAATTGCGGAACCAATCCGCGAAGTTGCTTCCATTGTTTTTCAACTTTTCTTTCTCTAGGAACGCATTAAAATTGATGGTAGGGGCCGCCATTGATCTACAACATATTTGCAACAGTTTAGACTAAGTTTATGACAAATTGAGTTCTAATTAATAGTTAAATTAATCTAGGTGAACTCCCACTCAAAACAATATCCCTCACATTGTTTTAGTGATCACACGAACCAAATCCACCACATCAACACCGATCATCACGAGAGTTGATGTAGCTTCAATGGCGAACAATCTACATGTTCATCATATCTACTATATGATTCATGCTTTACCTTTCGGTGATCCGTGTTCCGAGACCATGTTTGTACATGCTAAGCTCGTCAAGATCAAACCTTAGCTTCCACATGAGCAAATCTAGCTTGCTCACGTTGTATACACTTGCGAAATCTAACACACCCGATCATCACGTGGTGCTTCGAAACAACAAGCTTTAGCATCGGTGCTAACTAAGGATGAACACTTAAGAACTTGAAATTCATGTGCATGAGGGATCATATTATAATGCTACCGTCGTTAACTAAGCAATACAAGATGCATATAGGATTAACATCACATGCAATTCATAATATGTGATATGATATGGCCTTTCTTCTTTGTGCTTCCGATCTCCATCTTCAAGCACGAACATTATCTCCATCATCACCGGCATTGCATCAAGGTCAATGACGCTGCTCCATGGTTATCGTCCACCAGCTTTAACTATTACAACTACTTTGAATAGACACGCGGGTCTTAACATAAATTAAAGACAACCATATGGCTCCTGCTGGTTGCCAACTTACAATAAGGAACATTGCATACATCAAATATAATCACAATCATGGCCATATCACATCACAGCACACCCCTACAAAACAAAGTTAGACGCCTCTAATTTCTTTGCATGTTTTACGTGGTTTGGGGCTTTCAATAAGTGTCGATCTAACTTACGAACAAGAACCACAACGTTGATGTTTGAACTATCAAGTGCCCGTTGTAAATTGGATCTATACTATAATGGGAGAGACAGACACTCGCAAAGCCACTTATGCAATACAAGTTGCATGTTGAGCGTGGAGCAAGTCTCATGAACGATGTCATGTAAGGTTAGCCCGGGCCGCTTCATCCCATCATACCGCAAGATGCAAAGTACACAAGAAGCAATTGATAATAAAAGCACCACCGCCCACAATGACCATTGTGTTCTACTCGTGCAACAGATCTACATATAGACATGGCTCTGATACCACTGTTGGGGTTCGTAGCATGGAAAACAAAAAATTTCTACCGCATACAAACAAACAAGCCAAGATCTATCTACTAGATTGTAGCAACGAGTCGATAGAATAACTCACCCTCGAAGATTCCAAAGTGTTTAACGAGAGCGGATTCTCGTGGGTGATGTAGTCGTACTCTTCCCAATCTCAAGATCGTGTAGACGATCCTTCCGGCGCTGCGTTCCGGCAGCGCTTCTGCAGTTGGTCACACGTTCAGTACTCGACGAAGACCTTCCTCTCCCTTGTTCCAGCAGGCAGCGGAGGTTGTAGCACTCTCCTCGCGATTCCGGTAGCACGACGGCGTGGTACCGGAAGTAGAGGGGAGATCTCGCAGGGCTTCGCCTTAAGCCGGAGCGAGTATGGTGGACTATGAGAGAGCCTCGGTGATCTAGGGCCTAGACGCACCAAGGAGGAGGCAAGGCCGGCGGCTAGGGTTTGCCCTAGGCGGCGGCAGCAGGAGGTGGCGGCGCCGGCGGCTAGGAGCTAGGGTTTGCGGGGTGTGTGTTGTGTCTTGGAGGGGCAGCCCTGCCCCTCCTTATATAGGTGGAGGGGGCGCGTCAAGGGGAGGGGAGTCCCTCCCCAACTCGGACTCCAAGTGGGTCGGCGGTGGAGGGAGAGGAACTCCTTCCCAAGTAGGTTTCCTACTCTCCCTCCACCAAACAAAATAGCCGTTTGACTTTTCAAATTGGCGTTTGACTTTTCAAACTAGGATTTGATTTATCCCTTTATTTTGTTCAGCGATGACATCTAGTACATGATGCAACCATTCCAACTTGTTATGAAACATTCATGTACCCTTCCCCTCCGGAGTGCCGGACATTCCGGGACCTTCTAGAACATTCCCGATGAAAACACCGGAACCATTCTCCAACCCCGAAACAGGACTTTCCTTATATGAATCTTATTCTCCGGACCATTCCGGATCTCCTCGTGATATCCCGGATCCCATCCAAGACTCCGAACAACATTCGGTCTCTTACTCATCATTCCATAACTACTCAACAACGTCGAATCCTTAAGTGTGTCTCCCTACGGTTCTTGAATTATGCGGACATGATCGAGACACTTCTCCGAACAATAACCAATAGAGGAATCTGAAAATTCATATGGCTCCCACATATTTCTACGATTACTTTGCGATCAAATGAACCACTTACATACGATACCAACTTCCCTTTGTCTCACGATAGTTTACTTATCCGAGGTTTTGATCGTCGGTATCTCTGCATACCTAGTTCAACCTCGTTACTGATAAGTACTCTTTTCTCGTTCCCGTGATATGTGATCCCTTGTGAGCCAGTCACATGCTTGCAAGCTAATTGGATGACATTCCACCGAGAGGGCCCAGAGTATATCTATCCGTCATATGGATGGACAAATCCCACTCTTGATCCATGTGTCTCAACCAATACTTTCCGAACACTCAATGCCACCTTTATAGCCACCCAGTTACGGTGTGGTGTTTGATGTCATCAAAGCATCCTTCCGGTGATGGTGATATGCATGACCTCATGGTCGAAGGAATTAGGTTACTATGTATCAGAAAGCATATAGCAATTGCACTATTAAAATGACTTGATCTTTATGCTACGCTTATCTATAGGAGTATGTCCATCATACCATTCTCCTAACGATATGATCTTGTTGTTAATAACATCTCAATGTTCATGATAGGGAAACCACAATCATTTATTAACCAACAAGCTAGTATTATAAAGAGGCTTTACTAGGGACTCTAATTTAGTTTACAGATCACATAAGTATTAATGTTTCCTTGTTAATACTATTATAGCATGAATGTAAACATTTATCATAAACACAAAGATATAATAATAACTATATTTATTATTGCCTCTAGGGCATATCTCCAACAAACAGCGGGTACCGCGATGGTGGGTGGCGCACCCAAACATGGCAACGTCGCAATCGCGATGACGAACCTTCAGCATACGACAAACTATCGGGTCCCTGCACCATCCACTTCTACATCGACAAGCAAGATGGTAAGAAGAAGGCCAGCCACATGCTCAAGGACTGCCGGGAGTTCTAGAATCTCAGCGAGGGCCTCACCCAGATGCGATGCTAGACGGTGAATCCAGGATCCGCACCCGCTCCAGGAGGCATATCCCACGGAGCACCACCACCACCTAGAGGACCCACGCAACCTGCAGTTGCGCAGGGGCACAACAACATGGAGGATTCATACCTGCCACCCGTAGGGACCCTCATGATATAAAAGGGGCGCCCAACCAACAGGGTGCAACAGAAGATCACCCGCCAAGTCAACTTTGTCGTGACCTCCCCACCAGCCATACCTGAGTACCTTAGTGACTCGGAGTCCTGCATCACGTTCGACCGTTTGGATCACCCGTGCCATATACTGAAGGGTTTCGCAGCATAGTAAATCAAAAAATTCTACGGCTGCGAACGGGAAAGCCAAGATCTAATCTAGGAGATGCAAACAATGAGGGGGAATAGATGAGATCTTCATACCCTTGAAGATTCGCACAGCAGAACGTTCGACGGAACGTGGGTGATGTAGTCGTACTCACTTCTCCTCCTCGCGATCCGATCCGATCTAACACCGCAAGTGGCGATGCCTCCAATAGATGCACACGTGCGGCACCTCGACGTCTCCTCCTTCCTCGGTCCAGCAAGTATGGTGGAGAGACGGATTGGATCTACAACGCAGCAGGGCTTCGCCTACACGCAGTCGGGAGGGAGAGAGAGAGGAGGGGCAGCAGGGCGGCTAGGGCTTGAGGAGGAGGTATGGGAGGGGTGCGCCCCCAGCCCTCTTTATATAGAGGGGTCGGAGGCCAGCCCTTGACCTTCCCCCAAGCCCTAGGGCCGGCGGCCAAGGAGGAAGGAGTGGGGGGCAAGTTCCCCCCCCCCCTTCTAGAAGCTCCCCTAGGGTTTGCCCTAGCTTTGGCCGGCTGGCCCCTATGGGGCCTTGTGCCCCTGGTCCAATGCGGCCAGGGCACTCCCTCATAGTCCCATGCCCCCTCCCGGCAGGTGGGGCCACGTTGGTCCCCCTCTGGAAGGTTCTAGAAGCTTCCGATACAATACCGATTAACCCGAAACAATTCCGAACTCCAAAAACTGCATTGCCTTATATGAATCTTATTCTCCGGACCATTCCGGAACCTCTCGTGATGTCCCGGATCCCATCCGAGACTCCGAACAAAAACTCATAAACCAATTATCCAATCTATCCTAGCGTCGAGACACGTTAAGTGTGTGACCCTTCGGGTTCGAGAATATGCAGACATGATCTTCTATCAATAATCAACAGCGGGGTCTGGAAACCCATATTAACTCCCACATATTCATCGATGATCATATCGGATGAACCAGGATGCCAGGATTCAATCAATCCCATATATATATTCCCTTCGTCTCGCGATATTTTACTTACCCGAGATTTGATCGTCGGTACTGTCATACCTAGTTCAATCTCGTTCACAGCAAGTACTTTACTCGTTCCGTAATCCGATATCACTTTGTGATTAACTCCTTAACCACATGCTTGCAAGCGGTGTTGATATCGATTACCGAGTGGGCCTAAAAGTATATCTCTCTGACTTGGGAGGGACAAATCCCATCTCGATACATACAACCCAACAGGTACTTTCCGATCACCTGAGAGACACCTTTATGATCACCCTCTCATAGGATGACGTTTGATGACCTCAAAGATTTATTCCGATACCAGGGAGTTGTATTATCTCATGGTCTAAGGAATACAATATTTGACATAAGAAAAGCTTCGCAAAGATGAACACGATGACACGATCTAATTGCTCCGCTTAGTTTGGGTCTGTCCATCATATCATTCTCCCAATGATAAGATCTCATTATTAATCGACAACTCATGTCTATGGTTAGGAAACCTTAACCATCATTAATCAAAGAGTTAGTCCATAGAGGCATACTAGGGACACGGTGTTGTTCACAAACCACACAAGTATTAAAGTTTCCGCTTAATACAATTCTAGCATGGAATATAAACTTTATCATGAACAAGAATTATAATAATAACATCTTTTTTATTTCCTCTAGGGCATAATTCCAACAGTCTCCCACTTGCACTAGAGTCAATAATCTAGTTTACATCTGGCAACAATCTAACACCCATGGCACTAAGGTGCTGATCATGTTTTGCACGTGGAAGAGGTTTAGTCAATGGATCTGCGACATTCAGATCTGTATGTACTTTGCTAATCTTCAGATCTCCATCTGCTATATAATCTCGGATTATATGAAACTTGCGGTTGATATGCTTGGTCTTTGGATGATATCTTGGTTCCTTAGCGAGTGCTATGGCGCTAGTGTTGTCACACAATATCTCCAGTGGGTCCAAGGCACTTGGAACCACGCCAAGCTCAGTGATGAAGTTCCTGATCCAAACTCCTTCACTTGACGCTTCTACAGCAGCCATGTATTCCGCTTCTACTGTAGATCTCGCGATCACGCTTTGCTTGCAGCTTCTCCAGCTCACAGCTCCTCCATTCAAAATATAAACGTATCCTGTCTTAGATTTAGAATCATCCTTGTTGGTGTCGAAGCTAGCATCGACGTAACCTTTTACGACGAGCTGTTCATCACCTCCATAGACTAAGAACATTTCTTTAGTCCTATTTAGGTACTTTAGGATGTTCTTCACGGCTGTCCAGTGTTCCACTCATGGATCACTTTGGTACCTGCTCGTCAAACTAAGAGCATTGGACACATCCGGTCTAGTACATAGCATGGCATACATGATAGAACCTATGGCCGAGGCATAAGGCACTTTGCTCATAGCTTCTCTATCATTTACCGTAGCTGGACACTGAGCCTTGCTCAATATCTTACCTGACAACATAGGCACTGAACCTTTCTTTGCCTTATCCATTCTGAACCTTTTCAGAACTTTGTCTAGGTATGTACTCTGGCTTAAAGCTATCAGGCGTCTTTGTCTATCTCTATAGATTTTGATGCCCAATATATAAGCAGCTTCACCTAGGTCTTTCATTGAAAAACATTTGTTCAAATAACTATTCACATCATTAAGCATGTCAATATCATTTCCAATAATCAATATGTCATCCACATATAGTACCAGAAATGTCACTGAGCTCCCACTCACTTTCTTGTAGATACAAGCTTCGTAGCAATTTGGAACAAATCCAAAGCTCTTGATCACTTGATCAAAACAAAGGTTCCAACTCCGAGATGCTTGCTTCAGTCCATAAATGGAACGCCGAAGTTCGCACACTTTATCAGCATCCTTAGGATCGATAAAACCTTCGGGTTGCATCATATACAACTCTTCATCAATGTTGCCATTGAGGAAAGCAGTCTTGACATCCATCTGCCATATTTCATAATCATTAAACGCAGCAATTGCTAATAAAATCCGATTGGACTTAAACATCACTACGGAGAGAAAGTCTCATCGTAGTCAACACCTTGAACTTGTCAAAAATCTTTCGCGACAAGTCGTGCTTTATAGACGGTAACATTACCATCCGCGTCCGTTTTCCTCTTGAAGATCCATTTGCACTCAACGGCCTTTCGGTCGCTACGAGGGTCCACCAAAGTCCATACTTGGTTTTCGCTCATGGATCCCAATTCGGATTTCATGGCTTCTAGCCATTTCTCAGAGTCTGGACTCATCATCGCTTCCTCATAGTTCGCAGGTTCACTGTCGTCTACTAACAAGACAGTTAAGACAGGGTTGCCATACCACTCAGGAGGGGCACACGACCTTGTCGACCTACGACGTTCAGTAGCAGCATCATCCGAAGCTTCATGATCCTTGTCATTAGCTTCCTCTATTGTTGGTGCAGGCAGCACTAGAACAATTTCAGGTGTTGCGCTACTCTCCAACTCAAGAGAAGGTTCAATAACATCGTCTAGCTCTACTTTCCTCCCACTCACTTCTTTCGGGAGAAACTCCTTCTCAAGAAAGGACCCGTTCTTTGCGACAAACAATTTTCCTTCGGTTCTGTGATAGAAGGTATACCCAATAGTTTCCTTAGGGTATCCTATGAAGACGCATTTCTCCGCTTTGGGTTCGAGCTTGTCCGGCATTAACTTCTTGACGTAAGCTTTGCATCCCCAAACTTTAAGAAGCGACAACTTAGGTTTAGCACCAAACCACAGTTCATACGGTGTCGTCTCAACGGATTTAGATGGTGCCCTATTTAAAGTGAATGCAGCGGTTTCTAATGCATAACCCCAAAATAATAACGGCAAATCAGTAAGAGACATCATTGATCGGACCATATCAAATAGAGTTCGATTCCGGTGTTCAGACACACCATTGCGCTGTGGTGTTCCGGGTGGTGTGAGTTGCAGAACGATTCCGCTTGCTTTAAGATGCATGAGAAAATCATAACTCAAATATTCACCTCCACGATCGGATCGTAGAAACTTAATTTTTCTGTTACGATGGTTCTCCACTTCATTCTGAAATTCCTTGAACTTTTCAAATGTTTCAGATTTATGTTTCATAAAATAGATATACCCATATCTACTTAAGTCATCGGTAAAAGTGAGAAAGTAGCGATATCCACCGCGCGTCGAAACACTCATGGGTCCGCATACATTGGTATGTATGATTTCCAACAAGTCCGTTGCTCGCTCCATCATTCCGGAGAATGGGGTTTTGATCATCTTGCCCATGAGGCATGGTTCGCATGTGTCAAATGATTCAAAATCAAGAGACTCCAAAAGTCCATCAGAATGGAGTTTCTTCATGCGTTTTACACCAATATGACCTAGACGACAGTGCCACAAATAAGTAGTATTATCACTATCTACTTTGCATCTCTTAGCCTCAATGTTATGGATGTGTGTTTCATCCCTTTCGAGATCCAGAAGAAATAAACCATTCACAGCAGGTGCATGACCATAAAAGATGTTACTCATATAAATAGAACAACCATTATTCTCAGATTTAAATGAATAACCATCTTGCAATAAACACGATCCAGATATGATGTTCATGCTCAACGCATGCACATAATAACATTTATTAAGGTTTAAAACTAATCCCGAAGGTAAAACTAAGGAGAGCGTGCCGACGGCCATCACATCAACTCTTGATCCGTTGCCAACGCGCATCGTCACCTCATCCCTCGCAAGCCGCCGTCTATTCCGTAGCTCCTGTTTGAAGTTACAAATATTAGCAACTGAACCAGTATCAAATACCCAGGCACTACAACAAGGGCTAGTAAGGAAAACATCAATAACATTTATATCAAATATACCTTTGATGGTGCCAGCCTTCTTGTCCGCTAAGTACTTCGGACAGTTGCGCTTCCAGTGACCCTTGTCCTTGCAATAGAAGCACTCAGTGTCTGGCTTAGGTCCAGACTTGAGCTTCTTCTTAGCAGAGGCAACGCGCTTGCCGCCGCCTTTCTTGAAGGGCTTCTTTGCACCCTTACCTTTCTTAAAGGTGGGGGGCTTGTTGACCATCAACACATGATTATCCTTTTTGATGTCCACCTCCACAGCCTTCAGCTTAGCGAAGAGCTCGGTGATTGTGTCAGTGGAACCAATCTGATTATGAGTCACTACAAAACTTTTGTAGCTGGGAGGGAGTGATTGCAGAACCCTGTCAATCTTGAGCTCCTCTGGAATCTTGTAGTCCAGTTGCTCAAGGCGTTGAGTGTAGCCCGACATTTTTATGGCGTGCTCACTAACGGAACTCCCTTCCTCCATCTTGCAGTTAAAGAATTTCTTAGAGATCTCATATCTCTCAGAACGGGCCTGAGTCTGAAACATAGTTTTCAGCTCCTCAAGAATCTCAAAGGGCCCGGGATAATCTTCAAAACGATTTTGAAGGTCCGATTCGATAGCAAACAACATGGTGCTCTTAATCACACCATAATCATCTTTGCACGACTGATAAACAGCTTTCTCATCAGCCGGCGATCTACAGCAGGGGCGTCACCTAGCGCATTCTCAAGGACATAGTCCTTTTGTCCGCCAGAGAGAATGATTCTCAGATTGCGGAACCAGTTGGTGAAGTTAGACCCATTGTTCTTAAGCTTTTCTTTCTCAGCAAAAACGTTGAAGTTGAAGTTGGACTTAGCCATTTGATCTACAATATTTGCAAGTACAAATTAGACTATGTTCATGATAACTAGTTCAACTTAATCAAATTACTAGATGAACTCCCACTAAATTCAACATCCCTCAAGTTGTTTAGTGAACATGATCCAAATTCACCACACCTAATCCGATCTTCACGAGAAGAGATGTGGTTTCAATGGTGGACAACGAAGTGTCGATCATATCATTCATATGACTCATGCTTAACCTTTCGGTTCATGTGTTCCGAGGCCATGTCTGTACATGCTAGGCTCGTCAAGTCAAACCCAAGTATTTCCGCGTGTGCAAAACTGGCTTGCACCCGTTGTATATGAACGTAGAGTTTATAGCACCCGATCATCACGTGATGCTTGAACACGACAAACTTTTGCAAAGGTGCATACATGGGGAGAACATAGTTTTATCTTGATCTTTAAGTGAGGAATCATCTTATAATGCTACCGTCGCGATCTAAGCATAATAAGATACATAAAAGGATAAACATCACATGCATATAACTTTATGTGACATGGTATAGCCAATCTTCGTGCAATGATCTCCATCTTGTGCGTGCCGGCATGATCTCCATCACTCCACCATGATTGCCTCCACCATGAATAGCAACTACAACTATTGCTAACTACTTAGCGATAAAGTAAAGCTATTACATGGCGTATAAGAAGTTGACACACAGGTCATACACAATTATAAAGACAACCATATGGCTCCTGCCGGTTGTGTACTCATCAACATGCAAGTCGTGAAACATTACAAAAAATGATCATCGCATACAACATACACATCACATCTTGGGCCATACCATAACACAGAAAACACTCCCTGCAAAAACAAGTTAGACGCCTCTACTTTGTTGTTGCATGTTTTACGTGGCTTATGGGAGTAGCAAGCTAAGAACGATTCTTACCTACGGAAAGCCACAACGGTGATATTATGGTTGCCAAACTCCGGTGTAAATCCCATGACAACTATAGTGAGAGAAACTGGCATCCGCCAGCCGCATGTGTGGAACAAGCCACACGTCGAGTGCGGAGCCGGTCTCGCGAACGAGGTCGCGTAAGGTTGGCCTGGACCGCTTCGATATCACTATCTCGTGTCATAAGAAGTACACAAACAAGAGGCTTGCAACAAAAAACATCAACGCCCGCAACAACCATGTTGCGTTCTACTCGTGAAACACATCTACGCATAGATCTAGCTCTGATACCACTGAAGGGTTTCGCAGCATAGTAAATCAAAAAAATTCTACGAATGCGAACGGGAAAACCAAGATCTAATCTAGGAGATGCAAACAACGAGGGGGAATAGATGAGATCTTCATACCCTTGAAGATTCGCACAGCGGAACGTTCGACGGAACGTGGGTGATGTAGTCGTACTCGCTTCTCCTCCTCGCGATCCGATCCGATCTAACACCGCAAGTGGCGATGCCTCCGAGAGATGCACACGTGCGGAACCTCGACGTCTCCTCCTTCCTCGGTCCAGCAAGTATGGTGGAGAGACGGATTGGATCTACAATTCGACGGCGCGGTGCAAGTGGTGGAGAGTTTCTGCAGCAGGGCTTCGCCTACACGTAGTCGGGAGGGAGAGAGAGAGGAGGGCAGCAGGGCGGCTAGGGCTTGAGGAGGAGGTATGGGAGGGGTGCGCCCCCAGCCCTATTTATATAGAGGGGTGGGAGGCCAGCCCTTGCCCCTCCCTCAATCCCTAGGGCCGGCGTCCAAGGAGGAAGGAGTGGGGGGCAAGTTCCCCCCCCTTCTAGAAGCTCCCCTAGGGTTTGCCCTAGGTTTGGCTGGCTGGGCCCTATGGGGCCTTGTTCCCCTGGCCCAATGCGGCCAGGGCACTCCCTCATAGTACCATGCCCCCTCCCGGCAGGTGGGGCCACGTTGGTGCCCCTCCGAAAGGTTCTAGAAGCTTCCGGTACAATACCGATTAACCCGAAACAATTCTGAACTCCAAAAACTGCATTGCCTTATATGAATCTTATTCTCCGGACCATTCCGGAACCTCTCGTGATGTCCCGGATCCCATCCGAGACTCCGAACAAAAACTCATAAACCAATTATCCAATCTATCCTAGCGTCGAGACACGTTAAGTGTGTGACCCTTCGGGTTCGAGAATATGCATACATGATCTTCTATCAATAATCGGCAGCGGGGTCTGGAAACCCGTATTGACTCCCACATATTCATCGATGATCATATCGGATGAACCACGATGCCAGGATTCAATCAATCCCATATATATATTCCCTTCGTCTCGCGATATTTTACTTACCCGAGATTTGATCGTCGGTACCGTCATACCTAGTTCAATCTCGTTCACAGCAAGTACTTTACTCGTTCCGTAATCCGATATCACTTTGTGATTAACTCCTTAACCACATGCTTGCAAGCGGTGTTGATATCGATGACCGAGTGGGCCCGAAGTATATCTCTCTGACTTGGGAGGGACAAATCCCATCTCGATACATACAACCCAACAGGTACTTTCCGATCACCTGAGAGACACCTTTATGATCACCCTATCATAGGATGACGTTTGATGACCTCAAAGCTTTCTTCCGATACCAGGGAGTTGTATTATCTCATGGTCTAAGGAATACAATATTTGACATAAGAAAAGCTTCGCAAAGATGAACACGATCTAATTGCTCCGCTTAGTTTGGGTCTGTCCATCATATCATTCTCCCAATGATATGATCTCATTATTAATCGACAACTCATGTCTATGGTTAGGAAACCTTAACCATCATTAATCAATGAGCTAGTCCATAGAGGCATACTAGGGACACGGTGTTGTTCACAAACCACACAAGTATTAAAGTTTCCGCTTAATACAATTCTAGCATGGAATATAAAATTTATCATGAACAAGAATTATAATAATAACATCTTTATTATTGCCTCTAGGGCATAATTCCAACATATACCTCGCCCAGGTCACTCTGCCCTGGTGCTCGAGGCCCAGATCGGAGGGTTCGATATGAGCCACGTCTTCATGGACGGCGGCAGCAGCATCAACCTGATGTTCGCCGGCACACTCGCAGCCATGCGGATCCTGCTATGCAACCTAGAGCCGTCGGACACGACATTCCACGACGTCGTCCCAGGGAAGGGCATTTACCCCCAAGGCAAGATATGGCTCGACATCATCTTCGGCAAGCCCAAAAACTTCAGGCGTGAGCGGCTAGTGTTTGAACTGGTGGATTGGCCCTCACAGTACCACGCCATCCTCAGGCATGTGGAATTCGCAAGATTCCTAGCAGTACCACACTACGTGTACCTTCTACTGAAGATGCCGGGACCCAGGGGCGTCATCATTGTCCCAGGAAGCTTCACCAGGTCGGACAACTGCGACAGAGACTTCAATAGAATATCTCAGTTGTTCGGCATGCAGGAAGAGCTCACAAGGCTCGAGGAGGTCACAGACAACGGGGCACCCTAGTCACCAGGCAAAACGCATCTGATATGTCGTTCGACTCCACAGTCAACACAAAGAAGGTGCGGATTATATCAACACCGTTGAACTCTTTGCCTGGCACCAGCTGAAGGGCCTCCACCCGCTTGTAGAGCTTCTCCACCTCTTTGGATTCACCCTCCAAAATGTCGTTTGACCACGAATGCTTTTGGATGATCTTTTGCGTGGAGTTGAAGGGAGCGATCCCGTAATGCTGACCGTCCAGCTTGACGTTGCAGATATAAAACCACTTCCTCCGCCACTGTTGGACGGGATCACAAAGATAAAAAATAGAAGAACTAGACAGAGGAGCGGATGGAAATCCCGCACCCTCCTAGTGGATAAACACCACCGGTTCCAGATTGCCTCTTCACGGAGTAGAGTCTCCGGAAGAGGCCAAAGTGAGGCTCGATACCGAGCTAGCACTCACAGAGATTAATGAAGCAGGCAATTTGGAGAAGAGAATTGGGAGACAGATGATGAAGTTGAATCCCATAGAAGAAAAGGAGCCCACGAATAAATTCATGGACGGGCAGCGAGAGACCGCGAATGAAAAATGCAAAGAACATAACCCGAAACCCTTCGGGTGGGCGCGGGATTATCTCCTGATACGGCAGGATGGCGTCGCCCTTGGTCTTGGAAATCAACCCGGCCTCACGCAATTTGCGCACTCCCAACTCCCTCATATCCGTGTGCCACCACCCGCCATCGATGGTTCGGCTCGGAGCGGCAACCTTCTTGGCAGCGCTGGCGGCGCTTGAGCCCGCTATAGCGGATGAGCTCTTATTCGGCTTGCCCATCGAGGAGCGGAGAGTGCGACGGTGCGAGCGAAGAAAGGAGGAAGGGAAGACATGGAGGATGTCCAGTGTGCAAGAGCTCAAGAAATGGAAGCAATGGTGGAAGATAGAAGCAAATCATGAAGGGGTAAACTTCTCTATTTTTTCCCACGGTAAAAAAGGGCGAGGATGATGAAGAAGATCCGTCGATGCAGAAGCCCTAACGCGTGCCCTAGATCTCACCGTCCACGTGTCAACACCAACCTGAACCGTCGCAAGCACGCCGCCCACTATGCACGAAAATCAAGGAGGCACCGTAATTTTCGCCACGATTACGCGTGACGAGTCAAATTCAAGTCAGGCGGTGGGACCCATGATCGTCCCGTCGCATCGTCTCTGCTGCCGTAGACGTTTGAGCTCACCAATCGTTAGCAATGACGTCATCAAAGCAAAGCCAGCAATGGCTCAAAGATTTTGACTGAATATAAAGTACTTACTCGAGTCTATGACTCAACCAACTACTCGGGGGCTACTCCTATCAGGAGCGCTGGCCGCGCCCCTAAGAAATTACAATGGTAACATCACCTCGAAGAAATCTTCGAGTCCTACATCAAGTCTACGACTTCACTATGAACTCGGGGGCTACTCCCATAGGGAGGGCTGGTCGCACATTCGAAAAATGCATCCTTTGGACAGATAATCGAAGCATCCGCAAATGAATGAACTAAAGTCTTCGCTCGAGTCTACGACTCGAACAGACACTCGGGGGCTACTCCCATAGGGAGCGTTGGTCGCGCACCCTATGAACTATTCGAATGAGATCCTTCGGATCATGTGCCACAGAAAACATTTTGGAAACTTTGCCCTAATTAACGCCAAGTGAGAAGGATCCTCCTTGGTCACCCGAAACACCTCCGCGGTGATAAAAATTCGGATGTTGTGTCTACAATGCAAAGATAAGACATACATATATCATCTGATGGCCTGGTAACGCACCAGACTACGCTCTGCCAGTAAACTCCCGTGTCAACATGCACGGTGAAAATCCCAACGGACGCGTTGGATACATCACTTAAAAGTCATTGGAATTCGACTCCTATAAGACCTCAATGGCCTGAGTCGAATTACACCAGTATTTGTTCCGGATTTGAGTTTGGGGACTCGAGTCTGAAGAAGATCGTGTTATTTTGTCCTATGACAGTTAACTGACCTTGATCCATCATGAGAGTCAAGCGCACGTATCAACGATCCCTATGAACTGGCATGCTTATTCAAAAGAACAGGTTCGAATAAGAAGCACCCGAAAGATTATAGAGTCTTCAGTCGAATCTACGATTCTACTGAACACTCGGGGGCTACTGACATGGATATACCCTATGGGTGCCTTAGATTGGTATACCCGGTCCAGCCTAGGGAAGGCCCACGTGAAGACTTGCCATCCTAGAAGATTTCGGATGGCCCAAGCCGATTACAAGTTCGACTCCTTGAAGGACATGATTAGACATAGATAGAATTTCAAAGGGTTCAACCCTAGCTTGTAACCGACTTGACCTAACCTCGGGACCTGGCCTACCTATATAAAGGCCAGGAGGGCATGACGAGAAGGATCTCTTCACCTCATACACACACCTCACGCCAGATCGCATCTGCGCACCCATGTAACCTTCGGTTCCACCGTAATCAAGAACAGACAAGCAGGAGTAGGGTTTTCCCTCCGGGGGCCTGAACCTGGGTAAACCTCGTGTACCCGTGTTGCTTGCCTGTTAACCGTCCTGCGACTTCCAACATCCCCATCTTCTCCAAAACCCAAGTTCATAACAATGAGCATTGATGAGATCGAACCTCGTCAATTTGTATGTGGAGAATCGGCAACGAGGTATGTTCTTAGTTTTGAATTTTGATCACACCCCATGCTTTAGTAAGACAAGGAAATGATTGATGGACCAATTTAATGAGGGAATGTTGTGGAGACAAAAGAAAGTTATTTTTCCTAGGTGTGGATATTATGTTTGTACCTAACAAGCATTGTATATAATAATATGTATGTGTATATTAGACATGGTTGTTACTACCCATTTGCAAGATGTATCTCTCCTATGGCCATACACACACTATACGCACTTTCAAGATGAGGTGAATATACATTTCCATTTCTGCTAGATTTGTTTTTACTATTTTGGGAGAATAATAGAATAAATATGTGAAGTTACTGAACTTCTAATTATGAAAATCATTTAAATCCTAACAATTACCTGTATCTGAAGTTTACTCATAATTTTTACCATGCATTTCTAAACCGTTTTTCGATGATAAAGGGATTGGTTGTGCAAGCGCCATGTTTTAATATGTTTCACCTTCTCTGAACATAGCTTTCTGGTGAGATATGCCATTACCCTGTTGTCCATACTTAATTATTCAACATTATTATTTATCCAGACATACTACATTATGGACTTAGATTGCAGCGGTAACATGAAGCAACACCACCTATATGCCTATGGGAATAAGGGGCACTTATTTACAAGAGACTAACTATAATATCCACATGCTGTAGTGCAACGGCTGCTCAAGAAGGATATTTTCCTTTCATGATTCTTAGTGCTGGATCAGCTCTACTGCAAAAAGAAGGTTTTTCTATTAGTGTGTATATAAGGTTTTTCCAAGAATCCCTCTTTATGATGTTGCAACTTGTTTCTATGGTTGCTCTTTCATGATTGTAAAGGCATATTTTCATGGTAAAGGATGATTTATTTCCTCTAAATCGCAAGCCCGATGAAGGACCCGTCTTTGTAGGGCCTCTCCACCGAATTTTTCCAGGTCCGGGCGTCCCAGCTTTTAGGTTCCATATTTCTCATGTTAACATCTACTTGTGAGGTAAACTATCAAAGTCCAAAAGTATCCCGCCCACAATCAACAACACCAGGTTTTTCCGGCCATATTACCACCAAATTCAGGCCTAATCCCATGTTTACTCTCTATTTTCCTTATAATATGGGTGATAGGTGGACAATGAAGAGCAATATCTATAATAAGCATTTTGATGATATAGTTTGTTGATTGCTCATTTCATAGAGCATTGTTGCTTTACTTAATACATCCCTATTGTGTCAAAGACATTGATGCGTTTGTACCATGTGCAAGAAATCAAAGAGAGGGCGTGGTTGCAGGTCAAAGGAAGGCATCACAAACGAAGCTTGGAATCTGGTCTTTAGTTAGATTTATTGAACTGTTCCAACAATTCATGTTCTTGTTCACACGGCCATCTATGGTACAAAAATGTGTGGCTTCCCTAGGGACATGGGAGTGAGACAGTTGTTTAGTCTAAAACTCAAGATGTGATTGATAGTGTTTTGCCTATTGTTTTTCCTATTTGGACATGTTTGCGTAGCGATCCATTCAAGTAAATCAGTCCCATATTCACATGTGTATGCTCATATGTCCATCCACGTGTCCTTGCATTATCAGACCGATTTACCATTTTAAGTTGCTTGCCTCACTAAACACAAACATGTTGTATCCTGGTTGTATCTCGAATTAAAACACTCACTAATGCACAATGCATGCCAAGATGTGTAAAGAAACGCCAGGCAGGCGGCGAGGCGAAGCTCGCCTGTCCATCTAGTATGGATGATAGAGGAAGAATTCTTCACATGTAGCATGCAAAGGTGGCTAATATGTCTCCACATACTTATTATCGTGAAAACAATATATATCATATACGGGATCAAGTAGAATTAGAAGTGGATCCATTTTAATACATATGATCTAGACATAATATCAAAAGAAATGCAAATGCTCATATATAGTTTGGATGGTGGAATTATAAGATGGTGACAAAGAAAGGTGGTGGAGTTAGAATAGATATGCCCCCAACTCAACTTGGGCATCAAGCAATTAATCAAGATCCAACTACAATATATCAAAAGGCAAATACAAGTAAGAATACAAATGCACATGAGATAAGAACCAAATGAAAAGGGGGTTTATATGATGTTCAAATGCAAGGTAGCACGGTGACATGAGCATGATATAATAATGATACAATAAATGACATGTAGGAAGTAGCATTTTATTAATAAGCCATATAGAACTATAGTTTTTAGACAAATGGGATGCTACAACTGGCCGTATAATGATCACGGGTACGGTCACACGCGTCTGTACCGCCCGGTCATACCGAACAGGTGGGGGAAGTCGGAAGGAACGCAGAGTGTATAATGACCACTGGTACGGGCGCGTCCGTCCATACGGCCCACCCATACTAGATCGAAAAATAGAGAAATAAGAATAAGAATAAGAGGGAAGCAAAGAACTTAACAAGATGAACTGAAAAGTATCCATGAATACAAAAACAAAATAGCTAAGACCTTTTTACCTCACTCTGTTCGATAAAATCCTCGGTCGTGATTAAGGACAGTAGCTCTACCATGTTGATTTCCTCAAATCTATAGTGCTTTAATCGCTGCCCATTAACAATCTAGGATGAAGAAGAAGGGGTAATATTTTTCAACTTTACCGCCCCGAGGGGTATGCTTCCTCTACTTCATAATTCCTGCTTGGATTTAAGCTTTCCTGCAAAAACCTTAAGCCTAGAATTGTAGAGCAAAACCTTATCTCCAGATTTAAATTCCTTATTTTCTATTTTTCTATCATGCCATTTCTTCACTTTTTCCTTAAATATCCTTACATTTTCATAAGCCTCATTTCTGAGTTCATCCAAAGCATTAATATCTAAGAGATGTTTTTCTTCTGCGGTTTTAAAATCAAAATTCATAGTTTTAATAGCCTAACGAGCCTTATGTTCTAATTCTAAAGGGAGATGACAAGCTTTACTATAGACCATCTTATATGGTGACATTCCCATTGGATTCATGAATGTTGTGCTATATGCCCATAATGCGTCATTAAGCTTCATAGCCCAATATTTTCTTGACTTATTCATTGTCGTCTTTTGGAGTATGACTTTAATTTCTCGGTTGGAAAGCTCCACTTTCCCACTGGTTTGTGGGTGATAAGGTGAGGCTACACGATGATTGACTCCATATTTTTCAAGTATCTTCCTGAAAGTACCCTTCATAAATGAGTTCCACCATCAGTAATCAAAAATCGGGGAACTTCAAACCTGGGAAAAATAATGACCTTGATCATCTTGATGGAAGTGTCTGCATCTGCACGAGAAGTGGGTATAGCTTTCACCCACTTAGTAACATAGTCAACAACAACAAGAATATGAGTATAAACATTAGAGAGAAAGAAAGGTCCCATGAAATCCATCCGCCAAACATCAAAAGGTTCTATTATGAGGTTATATTTCATAGACATTTCTTGTCTTTTGCCAATATTACTCATATGTTGACACACATCACAACTCCTAACATAATCATGAGCATCCTTAAGTAAAGGTCGACCAGTAAAATCCTGATTGTAGTACTTTGGCTGTTATACGGTCACCAGCGTGATGTCCCCCATAAGGACTATCATGTCAGGCTTTAAGAATAACTCTCATCTCATGACAGGTACACATTTTATAATTATACCATAAATTTCATGCTTTTGTATAAATAAGGGTCATCCCAAAAGTAATGCTTTAAATCATTAAAGAATTTCTTCCTTTGATGGTAGTTCATTCCTTTCGATAGAAACTTACCCACAAGAAAATTAGCATAATCTACAAACCGAGGATCATGTGACTCTAAGGTAGCAAGATATTTACCTGGCATAGATTCATTAATAGGGGTAGGATCCTCCATAATACCCTCCATACGTGAGAGATGAGCACCAACATGATTATCCTTACCTCTTCTATAAACTATTTGTAGGTCATCTTGTAATAACAAGACCCATTTAATTAGACATGGTATCACATCTTTCTTAGCTAGGAGATGCCTTAAAGCCTGATGGTCGGTATGAACTACTACCTTTGAATTGATAATGTAGTGCCTAAACTTGTCACAAGCGAAAACCATAACTAAAAAATCTTTTTCAGTTGTTGCATAATTTCTTTTATCTTCATTGAAAGTTCGACTAGCATATTGGATAATGTTTAGATTTAATCCATCCCTTTGTCCTAAAACAACCCCAATAGCATAGTCACTAGCATCACACATAATTTCAAAAGGCTTATCCCAATTTGGCGGTTGAATCACATGTGCAAAAACTAGCGCCTTTTTCAATTGTTCAAAAGAATCAATGCAATTTCTATCAAAAGCGGAAGGCATGTCCTTATCTAGGAGATAAGTTAAAGGAACAGACATTTTAGAAAAAACCTTAATAAAGAGCTTATAGAAACCCTCATGCCCAAGAAAGTTCTTAACCCCTTTTACATCTTGTGGTATTGGTAATATCTCGAAAATAATAAGATTTGAATCGCCAACCTCAATTCCTTTTTCAGAGACCCTATGACCGAAAACTATACCTTCTCTTACCATAAATCGGCAATGCTCCCAATTGAGAACCAACTTAGTTTTCCTACACCGCCACAAAACTCTATTAAGATTATAAAGACATTGCTCAAAAGCAGTTCCATACACAACAAATTTATCCATGAGAACTTCCATAGAGCTTTCTACAAAACTGTCAAATATCTTCAAAACACAATCTTGAAAAGTAGCAGTTGTGTTACATAAACCAAAAGGCATTAGTTTGTAAGCATAAGTTCCATAAGATCAAGTAAAAGTAGTTTTCTCTTGGTCTTCGGGCTAGATAGAAATTAGAGAATAACCCAAATAACCATCAAGAAAACAAAAATGAGAGTTACTAGACATCCTTTCCAAGATGTATTCATAAGAGGTATTTGATTGTGACTTTTTATGGTTTCTTTGTTTAATTTTCTAAAATCTATACATATTTTATACCCTGCTATTGTTCTAGCAGGGATTAATGGTTATGAAACCTTCTATGGGTATACAATGGGTTGGACTTACCCATTTGCTATCACAGATTGGATAGATGATATTATTGTCTAACATACATATGACCTCCTTTCTTACTACTTCCTTCATTCTAGGATTCAGTCTTTTTTGATTATCAACAAAAGGTTTAGCATCTTCAACCATAGGTATTTTATGGAAGGATCCATCCCTTTTATGTCACTAAGAGTGTATCCAAAGGCTTCACGCTATTCAACAAGTACTTCTAGCAATTTCTTATTTTCTTTAGGAGAGATTTTATCATCTAAAATTATGGGGCACCTACCTTCCTTGTCTAAGAATTCATACCTGAGCCGTGGAGGGAGAGGCTTAAAAATGAGAGGCGGTGGATCCTCATCTCCTTTTCTTCTAGCTCTTCAAATTTGTTGAAGGAAATATGCCCTAGAGGCAATCATAGAGATGATTATATTTCATATGTATCCATGAGTTATTGTAATGTTCCTTGAATATCCATCTTAGGAAACTTGTATTGATTGGCAATTATGTGAATTATTTGTGAAACTCTTTACTCGTATGGTTATTTAATAGTTGTCCCTAGTCGGAGTGCATGTGAGGACACACGTGGATATTAGACTAGCACATGGATTGGTTGATGACTATGTTTCGCAAGTCATAGACATGGAGATGTCAAACCAATGATGTGGACACATGTTATGAACATGGGGTTGGACTAACCAAACTTGAGACTGGCAATTAGTTGCGGCTCTCTCTCTCTACACATCGTGTACGTTTTGTCCTTAGACCTGAGATTGTCGCATGTACTTGAGATGTGGATCGACCTACTTTGGGGCTATCAAACGCTGCACCGTAACATGGTAGTTATAAAGGTAGCTTTCGGGTTTGTCCTGAAGCATGCTGCAAGGCATGGTCAATCAAGATGGGATTTGTCCCTCTCTACTTGAGAGAGATATCTCTGGGACCCTCGAGTGATCGGATCCAGAAATGCATGGCCGTGCTACATAAGGTTAAGAGTTAACCTAGTAAAGGGATTCTGAATCACAGTATCGAGAAAGGGAGGTCAGCTTGGAGCTAGACCAAATATCGTGAGGCAAAAGGAAAGACATGTACTAAACCTTGTGATGGTTCGTCCGATATGATCTTTGTATGCGTTTAGGAGTTGGCACGTCTTGCTAGAGGTCGCTACCAACTATTGACAGAATAAGTGTATTCGTGTCATGTCTATACGCATATGAACCTATATGGTCACACACTTAAAGGGCTGGAAGCCTAATGAGGATTGGATCCGAATTAGACCATGCTTAGGCTACTAATGTAGAAGCCCACTAGGGATGCCTATATAAGAGAGGGTGGGGCGAGCTAGCCAGGGTGAGACCTGAGATCATTCCACCCAGACGCCACTCCTCACGCATGTGTCGCGCGCGTGGACCTAGCAGTCCTGCATCTGACGCTTCCACCCTGTACGTGTGGATACCTCGGAGGCGCTGCATCTGTAGCACTTGGACGAGCCGCACAAGGGGAGCTTCTCGTGGGACGAGGACAAGGAGGAGACGTGAAACGTCTGCACTGCCTCGACGTGCTTCATCAATTCTGCAACTGCGCGTCTAGTGGTAATCCCGTGATCTATGACAACAGTAATCCTGGTATACGCGGTAGAATTTTTTTGATTTGCGCTAGTGTAGCCTACCCGTATCCCTTCAGTGGTATTAGAGCCGATGTTGTTCAGTTATAGGTTCGGGATGGTTGCATATGGTGATATGCAGATTGATATGAATGATGAGATCGTTTATATTGTGGTGGTTCAGGATTGATCTATGATCTTGCTTTCCGTGATCATGATTCTGAGGTTGTCGAACGACTTACCCCTACCGGTCGGTTTCCGCCATCGGGGTAGACAGTGACACATAAATCCTGTTGAATCACGCGAAGATCAATATGATTCATCGAATCGAAACCTAGATCTAAAATCGATGTACCGTGATCAAAGGAGTTTGATTGAATCGGGACAGGAGTCGGTTTATGGTAAATTTGATTTGCCGATCAAAATACTTAAAGAAAATTGTGAAGATTCGATCTCTCATTTTTCACGGTTTTCCGGACGCCCGGAGATACCGCGAGGGGAGTAGCCCCTTCGAACCCCGCAGGGGGAGACCCCCTAGACCCCCCTTAATCATAGCCCCTTTTGTATCTCGTTAAGGTAACTAGGTGTTGCGATGTCACATGATCTGGTAGAATGCGATTCTATGCATAACTTGTTTTGCAGGATGTATGTGATCAGTATGGCCCATATATGTATGTGATGCATGTATGAAAATTTGCATGACCTACGTGTCGTGAGTAGGGCAACACGGCTGGAGCCATATGTGTTGTCATTTATTGTAATGGCATGCGTGCCAACTTGTGATGATCCTAATACTATGTAATTTTGATTACTAGCTGTTAGGAGTAATAGCATGTATTAGTTCTTGGAGGACTCATCACCTGGAAGATGGCTCACATGGAACATGAAGATGGAGATCATCATGGTGGACAGGTTCTATGGCGATGGAGATCACCATGAGAAAATGGGCCATACTGTGTCACATCTATGTGAATGCTATTATTATGTGTTTTACTAGTATGCATGCTTAGATGATAGAAGTAGAACGACCCCTCAGAAATTTTAAGTTTAACCATGCCCTCCCAACCAAACCTTGCACCATCTTGTGCCATGTACAATCGTTGGTGGGCCTATGAAATTAGGGTGCCGCGGTTTTCCTTGGCTGGATGGGTTTGTATCGGATACCTACACGCATAAGGGTTGGTGAGCTTGACAAGGTCATCTTAACAGTTAAGGACCTTGGGGCATAAAGGTTGAAGGGAATATGCCCGAGAGGCAATAATAAAGTGGTTATTATCGTATTCCTTGTTTATGATAAATGTTTATTTTACATGCTATAATTGTATTAATACGGAAACGTTAATAAATGTGTGTTTAATAAACAAAAAGGAAGTTCCTAGTTATGCCTCTCTTATAAACTAGCTCGTTGATTAACAAGATGATCAAGGTTTCCTGATCATAGACATTGGATGTTGTTAATAACGAGGTCACAACATTAGTGTAATGGTGTGATGAACATTCATCTGAAGTATAGCATTACGATCAAAGTCATTGAGTTTATATTGCTATAACAACTTACGAAGTGATCCTAATCCTTAGACCATGATATCATGTCAATCACTAACACCGGAAGAGTTTCTTGATAACATCAAACGTCACACCGTAACAGGGTGATTATAAAGATGGATTTAGAACTACTAAAGTGTTATGTTGAGGCCCATGGATCGAGAGTGGAATTTGTTCATCCCGATGACGGATAGATATGCTCTGGGCCCTCTCGGTGATATCACATTGATTACCTTGCAAGCAAGTGATTTGATCACTAGAATGTTATATCACGGGAACGAGAAAAGAGTGCATGTCAGTAACGAGATCAAACTAGGTATGGAGATACCAATGATCGAATCTCGGACATGTAATATATCGCGAAACAAAGGGATTAAGATACTAGCGTAAAAGGTTCCGACGATCACAAGAAAGTCATCGTTGAATGTGTGGGAGTCAGTATGGGTCTCTAGATCCCGCTTCTGATTATTGATCCGAGAGGGGTCTCGATCATGTCCGCATTATTCGTGAACCATAGGGTGACACACTTAAGAGACACTGACATCCATTTGGAGCAAAAGTTTCATGCCGAAAAGAATAACAAGCGCAGGAATTTATTTCACTAGATACCGAAACAGGTTTTCGGGTGAAATTGCATAAAGTGGTTATGCATGTGAAATAGAATTCTAGCAAGGGGTTATTTGTGAATGTTTGTCATTAAAGTAATTGACAAAATTCTGAATAAAATAAAAGAGTTTTATTTAATGAGAGTTTGCATTAAATTTGGTGGAAATTTAATGGGAATTTGAGTGGGTTTTTGAGTGGAGGGAATTGAAAGGCTTTTGTGTGAGTGGAGTGTCCACCCACATGAATGAGGGAGAGGTGGTGGCACCCTCCATGGCCGGCGGCCATGCCCCCTTGGGCTGCCCCCCTCCCCTATATAAGGAGCCCCTCCTCTCACTTCTCACTCACACCTCCTCGTGAAGGATCTCTCTCCCCCTCTAGAATTTATTCCCCATGGTCTCGGACTAGCGAGATACATGTTCCCGGTGGCTATTCGGCAAGAAAGAGTTGTGCTTCCGCTGCATCGCTGGAGCGAGGAGGCGGAGGTTGCTCGGTGCCTCGAACGTGTGTGCGAGCACGGATGCGCTGCTGTTTTGCAGCGCTAGGACTTCCTCTCGATCTTGAGATCGGCAAGAGATCGTCTACATCAACCACGAGTTTGGACTCGTTAAACTTTGTCGGTCTTCAAGGGTATGTTCTCTACGGATATACATTCGCCCGTTGTTTGTATCTAGTAGATAGATCTTGGTACATAGTTATTCCCATCGTAGGAAATTTTTTGTTTTCTATGCTGCGAACCCTACAAAGGTTGGGCGCCTAGTTTTGACATAGAGATGTCACCCAACAACAAGAGTCATATGTGATATGATTAGCAAGTGTTGCTTACCGATTTACCTTGTCTTCTAGCAGTGATGCTAAAGCTCACTAGTCGACTTGTTAATTGTGGATCTTGAATCACTTAGTATCAATAGAGGGATACTGATTTAAGTGGGAGTATATGCTATTAAATTGTTTAATATGTTTTACTCTTTCATGGTTACATGGCTTAGTATTTTGCATGTTTTCTGTTGTAGATCAATGGCACCGAACACTACATCACCTTTTTCTTTGCGTTCGATTCTTGACAAAGATAAACTTAATGGAACAAACTATTCGGACTAGGTCCGTAACCTGAGAATTGTTCTCAGGTCTGATAAAAAGGAAACGATTCTGGATACCCCAATCCCCGATGAACCTGCTGATAATGCATCTGCTGCCCTCAAGAATGCCTACAAGAGAGCATGTGATGATTCTCTTGAGGTTAGCTGTCTTATGCTTGCATACATGGAACCTAAACTCCAAAAGAAGTTTGAGGATCAGGAAGCGTACGATATGATCGTTGCGCTTAAGGACATGTTCCAAGATCAGGCAAGGACTGAGAGGTACAATGTTGCCAAGTCCTTTGTAGAATGCAAGCTGGCAGAGGGAGCAGTTGTAGGCCCCCATGTGATCAAAATGGTTGGTTACAGTCAGACTTTGGAAAAGCTTGGTTTTGCACTAGGCCAAGAGTTGGCCACTGACTTCATTTTGGCGTCTCTTCCATCCAGCTATCGGCAGTTCATTTCAAACTACCATATGCATGGGGTGGAGAAGGGCCTTAATGAATTATGTGGGATGCTTAAAACAGCAGAAAGTGACATGAAGAAGTGTGCAAGGCATAGCCATGTGATGGCTGTGCAAAACAAGCCTAGCTTCAAGAAAAAGGGTACTTCTTGGAAGAAGAAGAAGAAGAAGGGAAAGGCTAACGATACGATCCCTAAGCCTGCACCCAAGCAAAAGGCTGGACCTGTAGAAGACACTGAGTGCTTCTTTTGTCATGAACATGGCCACTAGAAAAGAAACTGCAGCAAGTACCAGGCTTCTTTGAAGAAGAGTGGAAGTAAGAGTACTTCCCACTCAGGTACGCTTGTTGTAAATGTTGTGGACATTCTTCTCGCTGATTCCTATGTTAACTCTTGGGTATTTGATACCGGATCGGTTGCTCATATTTGCAATTCGATGCAGGGGCTAATAAGGACTAGAGAAGTGTAGAAAGGCGAAGTGGATTTTCGTGTCGGAAATAAAGCAAGGGTTGCTGCATTGTTCGTCGGCGTCATGCAACTTCACCTTCCGTCAGGATTTATTATGGAGTTAAATAATTGTTATTACATTCCAAGTATGGGTCGAAACATTTTATCACCTTCATGTTTGATGAGGGATGGTTATTCATTCGCGAGTGTAAACAATGGTTGTATAATCTCTAAGAATGCTATGTTTATGGCTAATGATCCCATTGTGAATGGGTTATTTATTTTAAATCTTGATGATGCATCTATTTACAATGTTAGTGCTAAAAGGCTTCGGCCTAATGATTTGAGTCCTGCCTATTTATGGCATTGTCGTTTGGGGCATATAAGTGAAAAGCGCATGAAGAAGCTCCATGGTGATGGTCTTCTAACTTCGTTTGATTTTTAATCATACGAGACATGTCAAGCTTGTTTACTTGGAAAGATGACCAAGTCGCCTTTTTTGTGTTTACCCGAGAGAGCGACAGACTTGTTGGAACTCATACATACTGATGTATGTGGACCAATGAGCACGACAGCCAGAGGAGGATATCACTACTTCATTACTTTTACTGATGATTTCAGTACATATGGTTATGTCTACTTAATGATGCATAAGTCTGAAACTTTTGAAAAGTTCAAGGAGTTTCCGAGTGAAGTAGAGAATCAACGTGGCAAGAAAATAAAGGCCTTGCGATCTGATCGTGGAGGTGAATATTTGAGTCACGAATTTAGCGATCATCTTAAGAGTTGCGGAATTGTTCCACAACTTACGCCACCCGGAACGCCTCAAAGGAACGGGGTCTCTGAACGGCGTAATCGAACTTTGTTGGACATGGTTCGATCTATGATGAGCCAGTTGGATTTACCATTATCATTTTGAGGTTATGCTCTAGAAACGGCAGCTTTCACACTTAATAGGGTACCATCTAAATCCGTAGTTAAGACACCATATGAGATTGGACTGGAAAGAATCCCAGTTTGTCTTTTCTAAAGATTTGGGGTTGCGATGCATTTGTCAAGCGACTTCTGTCGGACAAGCTAACACCTAAATCGGATAAATGCATTTTCGTGGGATATCCGAGGGAAACCTTAGGGTATTACTTCTACAACCGAGAGGAGGGCAAAGTGTTTGTCGCTCGCAGCGGTGTTTTCCTAGAGAAAGAGTTCCTCACAAAGGGAACAAGTGGAAGGTCGGTGCGACTTGAAGAAGTTCAAGATGAGCCAGTTGGGGATGCTTCTACGAGTGATGCTATTGTAGCAGAACAAGTTGAGGAACCCGTGGCAACATAAACACCACAACCACGAAGGTTGGCGAGGCTTCACGAAGCGCGGGAATTATTATTGTTAGACAATGATGAGCCTGTGACCTATGCAGAAGCGATGGTGGACCCAGACTCTGAGAAATGGCTGATCGCCATGAGATCTGAGATAGAGTCCATGGGAGACAATCAAGTTTGGAACTTGGTTGACCTTCCAGATGGTTTTAAAGCCATCGAGTGCAAATGGATCTATAAGAAGAAGATTGATATGGATGGAAATGTTCACATCCATAAAGCTCGACTTGTTGCAAAAGGTTTTCGACAAGCTCAAGGAGTTGACTACGACGAGACTTTCTCGCCCGTAGCCCGCGCATGAAGCGCACACAAGAGCAATTGGTATTAGATACATTTTAGATTGACTCTAGTGCAAGTGGGAGACTGAAGGAAATATGCCCTAGAGGCAATCATAGAGATGATTATATTTTATATGTATCCATGAGTTATTGTAATGTTCCTTGAATATCCATATCAGGCAACTTGTATTGATTGGCAATTATGTGAATTATTTATGAAACTCTTTACTTGTATGGTTATTTAAGAGTTGTCCCTAGTCGGAGTTCATGTGAGGACACACGTGAATATTAGACTAGCACATCGATTGGTTGATGACTATGTTTCGCAAGTCATAGACATGGAGATGTCAAACCAATGATGTGGACACATGTTATGAACATGGGGTTGGACCGACCCAACTTGAGACTGGAAATTAGTTGTAGCTCTCTCTCTACACATCATGTACGTTTTGTCCTTAGACCTAAGATTGTCGCATGTACTTGAGATGTGGATCGACCTACTTTGGGGCTATCAAACGTTGCACCGTAACATGGTAGTTATAAAGGTAGCTTTCGGGTTTGTCCTGAAGCATGCTGCAAGGTATGGTCAATCAAGATGGGATTTGTCCCTCTCTACTTGAGAGAGATATCTCTGGAACGCTCGAGTGATCGGATCCAGAAATGCATGGCCGTGCTACATAAGGTTAAGAGTTAACCTAGTAAAGGGATTCCGAATCACAGTATCGAGAAAGGGAGGTCAGCTTGGAGCTAGACCAAATATCATGAGGCAAAAGGAAAGACATGTACTAAACCTTGTGATGGTTCGTCCGATATGATATTTGTATGCGTTTAGGAGTTGGCACGTCTTGCTAGAGGTTGCTACCAACTATTGACAGAATAAGTGTATTCGTGTCATGTCTATACACATATGAACCTATAGGGTCACACACTTAAGGGGTTGGAAGCCTAATGAGGATTGGATCCGAATTAGACCAGGCTTAGGCTATTAATGTAGAAGCCCACTAGGGATGCCTATATAAGAGAGGGTGGGGCGAGCTGGCCAGGGTGAGACCTGAGATCATTCCACCCAGCCGCCACTCCTCACGCCTGTGTTGTGCGCGCGGACCTAACAGTCCGCCGTCTGACGCTTCCACCCTATACGTGTGGATACCTCGGAGGCGCTGCATCTGTAGCACTTGGACGAGCCGCGCAAGGGGAGATTCTCGTGGGACGAGGACAAGGAGGAGACGTGGAATGTCTGCACTGCCTCGACGCGCTTCATCAATTCCGCAACTACGCGTCTAGTGGTAATCCCGTGATCTATGACAACAGTAATCCTGGTATACGCGGTAGAATTTTTTTGATTTGCGCTAGTATAGCCTACCCGTATCCCTTCATTTGTCTCTAAGGAGATTCTCATTCTGGTGCTACGTTGAGGATGTTATCCAAATATTCTTTTGCAGAATTGTTTGGAAGTGAATAATTACATGTCAAACTCCTCTCCATCTCAGATTGTGGGGTGTTAAAATATATTGCTGTTAATTCTTCAATAGTCCTTTCTTATTTAACCTCGATCTTCTTCTCATAAGGCAACTTTGTAAATTGGCTACAATTAACCTCTAGAACTTCTTCCCCAAACTATAGAGAGAAAACTTGTTTCTTGTTATCAATATCAACATTCATAGAGCTGTAAAAATGGTTACCAAAAATTAGTGGGCATGAGGAATTCAAAGGCGTATCGATAATATAAAAATCAACCGGATACACAAATATTCCTATAGAGATGCAGACATTACGAAGAATCCCATGAGTCCGCTACAAGGTTATATCATAAAGCATAAAGGTAACCTTGGACGGTTCAAGATCTAGTTCATCAAGATAACATCGTAATTCTTCATAGATAATGTGAGGCATAATGTTTACGAAAGAGTTTAAGTCACAAAACCCAAAATAAGTAGCTTCTCCTAAACAAAAGGGAATTTTCTGTTGACTTTTATTCTTACAATCATACTTACCCTTAATTATGTCAGAAGATTATCTACTTACCATTATCACCTCATCCTCAAATATGTCAGGTTCTAGGAGTTCTTTTACTATGCCAATGTTATGATAGTACCCAGATTCCTGATTAACTTATCTATCCTTTTCTTTCCTTCACACTTACTATCTAATCTTTTGGTAAGGATAGTTTCATCCTCAACTAGTAGTTTCTTTTGCATTTGCAAGTATTTGTCCTGGGGACTAGCTCTAGGGGCTTTACCTTACAGGGAGGCGTGTAGAATTCCCACTGCTTTGGATCTACAAATGCTCAGCATAGGTTTTAACGATTTGGACAATCATACGAGGGCCAAGGTTTAAATTTCCCTAAATCTTGTGTATTCTTCATCCAAGCTTTCTTTAGGTCTCCCTTTAAAATTAGTGATCATGTGTCTAGCTCCAAGAGTTTTTGTCCTAGGAAATAAATCAACTAAGAATGAAGAGGCCAACCTCTCCTAGGAGTCAGAGATTTTTTTAGGACATTGAATATACCAAGAGTGGGCCTCATCAATAAGAGTTTGAACAAAAAGAGCAGATTTAACCTCATCCTCGGTGAATATATTAAGACGAAAAAGTCCCACATGTTTCTTCGAAGAACCCTACATGCTCATACGGATCTTTCATACTGTCCCCTACAAAAAATTTAGCATGCAAAAGATCCAAAAGCATGGGGTTAATATCATACCCCTTAGGGTTATTGGATTTTAAGTAAGCGTCCATGGCTGGACCAGAATTCTTTACAGCCTCTAGCTGAATTATATGTCGGTACTCGCCCATGGTGTTTACCTGAAACTAGTAAACAAGTAATATAATAGACAACTAATAACAAAGACCAAAAACGCTTAGCTCCCCAACAACAGCGCCAGAAAATAGATTGATGACTGCAAATACACAAATCGATTGTAGTAGTTTAGAAATAAGATTATCGAACCCACAGAGAACTATTTGGTTAAGGTATTTATGCCCCTAGTCACTATCTACCAAAGGATACTTGTAAGCTGCCTTTTATTTCAAGTAAAGAGCGTTTGAAAGGTTTTTGGGTTGAATGCAGAAAAGTAAATAAAACAAGTAAATAAAACAAGTATAGAAGCATTTGTAAAGGTGGTTGAACTCAATAGGGATAAAGCGTTCTCGGGGATGTAGGATACACCACTAGTATGTTGTAATTAGTCATAATTAGGATAACCTATTTCTTATATCATGACATGTGTGGAGAGAGCTCCATAATAAGATGTTCACTACAAGACTCGTAGGAAGCCACTTTGTTCAGCCAAGAATGAGGTCATCTCTAAACAACATGTCTGAGAGAAGTCACCCATACATACCACCGCAATTAAGGGTCTCCCCGTAGATATCATAATTAGCTTAGTGAATCTCTGTTTATTCCTCATTAGACCGTATAGGTTGCTAGCCGTGATTCTAGTCACAATAGCTCTAGGCACACTTTCAAACACGTCCAAAGGATTTCATCATCTTTTTTAGACCTGAAGGCAAATGATATGTGGCCGACTACACATACCATCTAGAGAGAGAGATCAAACACACATCATAGATCAATAGATCATAGACACGTGTAATAGATTATCTTTATTACATTTCATAATAATGCTAGGGTTTCTCCATCTCCCCAAGAATGAAGGAAACTACTCACACATGTAAGCAATCAACAACATCATCATAAAAAATGGATGGACTAAATTACGGGAATGATCTAGTGCAAACCACAATTGAATCTAGAATTACAACAAGATCTATGGATGAAAGGTGGGGGTAGTAGTGGTGATGGTGATGCAGCGGTTGATGATAAAGGGGATGATGTGTTATCCTCCAATGATCCGTGAAGTAGCAAGGATTTGACCTTCTCCAAGTTCCTCCTCCAGATCCCTTTTTGGTGTGTTTTTCGTGTCTGGAGGTTTCTGTGAATGTCAGATCTCAGATTCATCTTCGCGAGGTGAAAGTATTTGACGAGGGGAACATGCTACCACTTAGTACAGGCAAATGGTACGGGAGGGCTCTGCTCGTACTAGTGGTCGTTAAGTGCCATGCGGCCTCCTCTGGGCAAGCGATTCCTCTAGGTGCGAAGATAAATCAATTAAATGACTTTTATCACTTAAAAATATCGTATTACAGCATAATATGATACTCTCAATTGATATGCTCATAAGAGACTTAATAATTTGGTATCCTGTTGAAACAAGGACAAAAGGTGCGTGCAAACACGGTAAAATACTAAAAACCCTACTCAACTTATGCAAAAACAAGAGGTAAATATGCTTCAATTTTGGACTTATTAACAAGCAAACAAGAAGATAGCTTAGGAGTAGAAAGCAGCTAAAAGGGCAAAGTATTCCGCTGAAATTCAGAAAGTTGATAGGTTGGTATCTTACCATTGAGTAGGAAGAAGGTGTACCACAAGCTAGAAAAAGGGTTAACGTGTTTGATGAGTTTAGGTGATGTTTCATGATATGTGGTGAAGATTCATATGTTTGTTTTGGTAATTGTAATGCATGTGAAAAACTCAACTTAAATTATCATGTTCCTTCATGTATGTGTTGGATTTGTAATGCTTGTGCAAAACTGAAATTTACATGCCAGGTTAAATTATCTATTTGTTTTTAAAATGCATATAAACTGTCTCTTCCTTTTACTATCATTCTGCAAAACTAGAGTATAAATGCCAAGTTGACTTGGTAAATAAAAGTCAATTATATTAGCTACATTATGACAACACAAATCACACACGTCACATCACACAACAAAACAAAATGTTTCCAAAAGATCTTCATTAACAACACACATATTAAGGTTCCATAATATATAAGTTTCTCATAGACAGCACTACACACCTACATTGGAACGCATCACAAGTACTAAACTATCTTACAAAACATGTCTGTTCATTTTTTCTAAAGAAGCATCGGGCACATAATAGTTAGCAAACCTATATTCAAAATAAACAGTGCTTCAGTCAGTAGCTTAACCATTAAGAGCACTGTCTTCATCAACATCTCCTTAATCCCAGCTCTTGTTTCTTCACGTTCATCCTTCCTAATCTAAAGCTCTTCCCTTCTCTCCTCTACACAACCATATGCGTCAATAGTAGCATCGATCGCCTCCAGTACATTGTTGCCGATCAAGTACTCCACATACCGCAACTCCCAATGCCAGATGTTGCAACCACGCAGTCAACTGAAGAGCAACAAGCATCAAAAGACTGAAATTTTCCAAAAACAATGACAAATTTGTACTAAAATTCGGACAAAAAATAGAAAAATGCAACATATATAGTTCTAGAACATACTCCATGCCTTTTACACTTGTAGAAGATCCACCCATCTTTCTCCTTTGTCCCGAAGTAGTACTTATTGACAACGACACTGCAAGCGCTGTAAGGGGGCAAGGGAATGAAGGGGAGGGCGAGGGAGCGAAGACCGGATGGATCTTGACGTGGACATGCCAATGACCAACGACGAGCTATAGGGATGATTCCAGACGAGCTCCGACAAGAACGGTTGATTTTGGGCTAGGGTTAGGGGTAGCGATACACACATAAGGGAATTGTTTCGCGAGGAGAGGGAGATATAACAAAGATAAATATTTTACAAGAAAACCCCTAATGATGACCACGACTAGCTAATAATGACCTAACCCTAACAATGGACCCGTTGCATCAGCGAAAATGGTGCGATACATGACGCCGCGACACACGGTGACTGATGACGTTCCTGTATACAGTACAGATTTACTACCCTATTTTGTGAATGAATTTGCTAGAGTAGAGAGTCTAAGAGCATCTCTAGCAGATACCACATATTGGCCGTCCCGCAAATATTTGCGCCGATATGCGGTATCGAGGCCAAAAAATGGCCTTTACAGATACCCTAAAGGGCCGAGAATTGCAATTTTTTGCGGCATCCTGCATCGAGGCCCATCCGCCCCGCATATATTCGGTGTGTGGGGGAGGGGCTCGATGCGGTATCCCGCATCCATTTTCCTCTTCCTCCCCCGCCCAAAAACCCTCGCCGTCGTCCGCCCCCCGTCTTTCATTTCGGCCACATCCACCGTCCAAAAACAAATCGCCGTCGCTCACCTTCGTGTCGACCCCCATCTTTCCATGGCTGGCCAATCGAGCCGCGATTTGGGCGGTCGTGGTCGTGCTTTTTCACGCCGCGGCAGGAGCTCTGGCTTGCGAGCTCGCCCGCAGCTGCCTTTTGAAAGGAGGTGCGCTGGCCCCGCTCCGAGCAGGGATGCGGTCGCGGCGCTCCTGGGCGCACCAGCATGACCTTGCCTGCAAGGGCGGCGTTGTTGTTTGATAGTCGGAAACGTATCTATAATTTTTGATGCTCCATGCTTGTTTAGTATCTACTTTGCTTTGCTTTACCTACACTTTCAGGTGTTTTTATATGTTTTCTGGAACTAACATATTAACAACTTGCCACAGTGCCAGTTGCTTGTTTTCTTCTGTTTTTGGTTCCAGAAAGGCAGAAAATCAATATTCTCAGAATTGGACGGGATAAAAGGCAAAGTCAATATTTTACTGTGGGCAACACGAAGCCAGAAGACGGGACGGAGAAGGCTCACCAGGGGGGCACACCCCCTGGCTACGCGGGTGGGCCCACCCCGCGCCTAGGGGGTGCAGCCGCCCTGGTGGCCCCTAGCTCGCCCCTTCGCCTATAAGAAGCCCCTGATGCAGAAACCCTAGGCACCCGATCAAAACTCTACAAAACCTTCTGTAGCCGCCGCCACCATCATCCCTAGATCGGGGGGATCTGAAGTTCTTCTCGGCGCCCTACTAGAGGGGAGATCATCCCGGAGGCCTTCTTCTTCATCTTGCCAGCCTCCGGTATTAAGCGTCAGTAGTTCCACCTTGAACTATGGGTCCATGTAGTAGCTAGATGGTTGTATCTCCTCCTTATGCTTTCATGTATAGATCTTGTGAGCTCCGTTCATGATCAAGATCTAATCTATTTGTAATCATGCATGTTGTGTTTGCGGGGATCCGATGGATATTAAGATTACTATGTCAGATTGATTAATGGTTTTGTCTATTTGATTCTATCATGTCTGTGTTGTTTGTGATCTTGCATGCTCTCCGTTGTTAGTAGATATCTTGGCCAAGTAGTTGCTAGTGACTCCAAGAGGGGGTATTTATGCTTGATAGTGGGTTCATGCCTCTAGTTTCCAAGGGAAGTGACAAAAATCTCTTCGGTTGTAGATGTGTTGTTGCCACTAGGGAGAAAACAAATGTCTCTTGTTCATGGAACAAGTGGATTGTTTACCTTACACACTTTGCTTAAAGAAGTTGTCTGTTGCTTGCAACTTAATACCGGAGGGGGTTCGAATGATAACCTGAAGGTGGACTTCTAGTCATAGATGCAGTTGGATGGCGGTCTATGTATATTGGTGTATTGCCCAATCGAATCTCATAGGAACTTTTTGTCTAGTATTGTATTGTTATGTCTTGCTCAGTTCCTATCAATTGACCTGCTGTAATTTTTTTACCCTTCATGTCATGTTGTTTATCTAAGGATAGCACCTCTAGTGAACTATGGTCCCTGGTCCAATCTTTACCATTAATACATCTTCCACTGTTACTTGTTGCAAACCATCATCACCTTCCACACCATACATTTAATCCTTTGTTACATCAAACTGGTGAGCTTGACAACCTCACTGATTCGTTGGGGAAGTCTTGAGTTTGTGTTATGCAGGTTTCCATGTTGCTTGCAACGCCTGTGTGACCTTTCCTTCCTCCTACTGGTTCGGTAACCTCGGTTTCTTACTAAGGGAAGACTTGTTGTTGTGCTCATCACACCTTGCTCTTGGGGTTTCCAACGAAGCGTCCCACGACAGTACTGGGTGCCATCAAGCTTTTCTGGCGCCATTGCCTGGGAGGCTAAGGACGTCTTCACAAGGGGAGTCCTCCTCAACCTTACTCTTTTCTTTGTTTTTAGTTTGCTTAGTTTCTTTTACTTGGTTTTGTTTGCCTCTTTTTATCAAAAACTCCAAAAAAATAGTTTAGTTTGGTTTGCTTTCTCTGATCAAAATCACAAAATAATTAGTTTCTACTCTAGTTGCTACCTTGCCTTTGCTCATCATGTTGCTCCCCAAGTTCACCCTGAAGGACCTTTCTACAGGTAGTGGCTCCATAATTGGAAAGATAATATTGAAGAATTCTTTAATCATGTTAGCAAGCATGAGGATATTGAGGATAAATCTATAGCAGAACTTGCTCCTAATTATGAAATTGCTGCAGCTTCTTTAGTTCATATGTTGGAGGCTAGGTTTGTTAGCCTTAACCCCATGATGCAAATTTTGTTCCTAAAACTAAAAGAGGAAAAGAATGCTAAAAAGAGAGAATTTATTCTTGAAACTTTACTCAAAGAGTTCCATGATGTTGCTAAGGAAGCCAAAAAAAGTCTTTGAGCGTTTCAATATGCTAGGATCATGTGTAGATGTTGTGGGTACTTCTGATAAAACCAAGCCTAGAGAGGAATTTAAGATACCCATACCCTTTAAGCTTGTTGGGATGCATGAGGCCTTTGAAAAGTTTTTTGATTGGATTGTTCCTGAAAATACTTTTGACGAGAGTAGTAAACCAAAGAGAAATGAGAAGGGATCCTCCAAGACTCATTTGGATGAGATACCTCTCATAGTTGAAGACTTTGCAAGTATTGATCTCAATTCCTCATTTGAAAATACTTGATTTCTTGCTTCTTGTGCCTAACTTAAAGGCGTTAAAGAAAAGTATTTGTTGGGAGATAACCCAAGAGTTTCCTTGATACTTGAAAGTTATTACTTCAATAATGACCTCTACTTATCCTTTTTTGTTTTCTTTTTGTGCCAAGAATGGCCTCTAATGAGAGGGAAGTAAGATTTGGGGAGTTGCTGTCCCGAAACAGATTTCTATCCTCCACCATAAACATTCTTGAGGAGTCTTTTTAAGTCAGATTGAGCTGAAAATTTACGAATAAATCCCCCGGTATGTTAGATAACTTTCATTAGTTCAACACTTTTTGATTTGAGCAACAGAAGATTTTTTAACAAATTGGTTTGTACCTGCTGGTATGTTTTGACAGATTTCTGCCATTATTTGCATTTGCTTCTTATTGATTCCTTTTTTAGTTCTCTTTTGGTGAATTGAGCTTTTTGAAGGAGTTTCTACAGTAGCTTGTGTTTTTAGTAAAAAGTTTTGCTGTTCCAAAGCTAAACCCAAAGGTCTATTATCTTTTGAATACACTAATGTTGCTAATGAAGATTGTGTGAAGTTTTGTATGAAGGAAAATTTTCAGGTGTAGAGAGAGAATGATGTAATGAGATGAAGAATGGACAAAAGCTCAAGATTTGGGATGCCACACCGGTGTCACCCCAAGAAATATCTAAGAGGTACAAGCGTCAAAGCTTCGGGATGCCCAAGGCATCCCCTTCTTTATCAATAAAAAAGCTCAGGTATGTCTAGACACTTCGTTTTTATTGTTTCATGCACTGTTATGTTGTTCTTGGAGCGTCTTAGTTTTTGTTTGGTTTGCTTAGTTTGCTTGAATAAAGTAGTTTGGACTCTCGTTCTTGTTGTGTTGTTTCAAATAAGTTGATTGGTATTGGAAAGGAGTAGAAAGTTCTTGCTTGAATATGCAAGAGGAGCTTGCATTGACTGTGACTTAGACTTTAGCATGACATGCTAGGTGTTGTTTTGACCCTATGCTTAGTGATTATTGATGTAGCATGTCTTGTTCCAAATAATTGGGATTGCTTAGTGTGCCTTGAAAGAATCATGCGTTGTTTTAGCATTCAAAAGCATAGTGTTGTGGTATTCTCCTTTGATGCTTTGTTTGGGTTGACTTGGCACATGCTTACACCATGTTGTGACTATGAACAAGTCATCATAACCTCTATGATCATTTAGTCCTTGACTTGTAGTACCACTCTATGCTTTGATTAGTAATGTTTTGTTGCTCTACACGATTATGGCCATTATTGCTCGCTTAGTTGGTTGCTCCCAGTCTTTTGCTAGCATCCACTTGTATGAGTAAGTTATACTCATGCTTCCAACTCCCAAGAAACCAAGTTATTCCAAAGTGTCCACTATAAAATCCTATGCATGGTGTGTTACACCATTCCAAGTATATTCTTGTTTTCAGCTATCTTCCAATTAAAAAGTATTTTGTTATGAGAAAACTTAGTGATTAAAGACCTCACGAACTTGATGACACACTTTATATTATTTTCCCCTAATAAACTTGAACCATTGTGTCATCTATGTTGTATATGATTGCACTTATATGTTGGAATTAGCAGAACCATGTTGTCATGGAGAACGTTTTCAACATTGCACTTGTACGTTGTACATAGTTGATATCATGCTCTTTTGTCTATGGATGTCACCGGTGTGAAATAAAGAGGGAGCTTGTAAGTCCATGGAGTTATGTATTTTGTGTTAGAGAAACGCCTGGGCTGCTAGCCTAAGCCATGCCTAATCATGGTGGAAACTTGCAGCATCACCATAATGAGCTATCTATGAAGCATCCTCAATAAAAATCTATGCACATAGTAAATAAAAAGATCGCTGAGATGTTCATTGTATGCTTGCCTTGTTATTTTGGTTATGGGATAGCTCATATACTATGTGCAAGGGGTACCCGTTGGCGGTTCTCTATGATACACATGTACTTACTATGACAAGAACTTACAGGTGACTTAAGTTGAGTAGCATGAGGTGTGGCCCTTGTATTCAAGAGACTTGAGATTGACAACTTATACTTTGTCAAGCATATACTCCATAGTTTGTTCACTTTAACCTTAATCACTTCAAGATGCTTATGATAGGGGCAATGAGGGCTGAAAGCTAACAAGTACCATAATTTTTGGAAGCTCTTTTTGAAACTTGAAATCTCTGCTTCCCTTTGTGAAGGGCCTTTCTTCCAATATTATATTGAGTCTCCACCTTTTACTTTTAGGTACCATTAAGAGAGCATAGTTATCATTCTTAGTTCTATGTGCAGTGTCCCAAAACTTATTGATTGATGCATATTGTTGATATTGCTTGTTCTTGTGATATTTGTATCTAGTCACTCTTATGAACTTTGAAGGTGTCCTATGCATCTATTTGCTACTCTATGAGGGACAAGTTGAATGCCACTATGCCATGTTTTATGTATGTGAAACAAACAAACGTTTTTCATTGCATGTTATTCATGATCTTTGTTTGTAGCCTTTCATGTTGCATGCATAGTTACCTTGTCTTATTGTTAGAACTCCATCTTTCATGCACGTGTTTAGAATTCTTTGATCCCAGCTTTCAATGCTAGAAAATGGTTTGATCTTGGTTTTGATGGTGCATGTCATCTCAAAAATTATTCTTTTATCACTTACCTACTCGAGGACAAGCATGAGTTAAGCTTACGGATGCTTGATACGTCAGAAACGTACCTATAATTTTTTATGCTCCATGTTTGTTTAGTATCTACTTTGCTTTGCTTTGTCTATACTTTTAGGTGTTTTTATATGGTTTCTGGAACTAACCTATTAACAAGTTGCCACAGTGTCATTTGCCTGTTTTCTTCTGTTTTTGGTTCCAAAAAAGGCAGAAAATCATTATTCTCGGAATTGGACGGAACAAAAGCCAAAGTCAATATTTTACCGTGGGTAACACGAAGCCAGAAGACGAGATGGAGAAGGCTCGCCAGGGGGCCACACCTCCTGGCCGTGCGGGTGGGCCCATCCCGCGCCTGGTGGGGGTGCAACCGCCCTGGTGGCTCCCCTAGTTCGCCCCTTCGCCTATAAGAAGCCCCCGATGCAGAAACCCTAGGCACCCAATCAAAACTCCACGAAACCTTTTACATATATAGTTCTAGAACATACTCCATGCCTTTTACACTTGTAGAAGATCCACCCATCCTGCTACTTTGTCCCGAAGTAGTACTTATTAACAATGACACTGCAAGCGCTACAAGGGGGCAAGGGAATGAAGGGGTGGGCGAGGGAGCGAAGACCGGATGGATCTTGACGTGGACATGCCAACTACCAACGACGAGCTATAGCGATGACTCCAGACGAGCTTGAGCGGAAGAGGAGCTCCGGCGACAACGGTTGATTTTGGGCTAGGGTTAGGGGTAGCGGTACACACATAAGGGAATTGTTTCGCGAGGAGAGGGAGATATAACAAAGATAAATATTTTACAAGCAAACCCCTAATGAAGACCACGACTAGCTAATAATGACCTAACCCTAACAGTGGACCTGTTGCATCAGCGAAAATGGTGCGATACACGACGCCGCGACACACGGTGACTGACGATGTGCCTGTATACAGTACAGATTTACTACCCTATTTTGTGAATGAATTCGCTAGAGTGGCGAGTATAAGAGCATCTCTAGAAGATACCACATATCGGCCGGCCCGCAAAAATTTGCGCCGATATGCGGTATCGAGGCCAAAAAATGGCCTTTACAGATACCCTAAAGGGCCGAGAATTGCAATTTTTTTGCGGCATCCCGCATCGAGGCCCATCCGTCCCGCATATATTCGATGTGTGGGGGAGGGGCTCGATGCGGTATCCCGCATCCATTTTCCTCTTCCTCCCCCGCCCAAAAACCCTTGCCGCCATACGCCCCCCGTCTTCGATTTCGGCCACATCCACCGTCCAAAAACAAATCGCCGCCGCTCACCTCCGTGTCGACCCCCATATTTCCATGGCTAGCCAATCGAGCCGCGATTTGGGCGGTCGCGGTCGTGCTTTTTCGCGTCGCGGCAGGAGCTCTGGCTTGCGAGCTCGCCCGCAGCTGCCTTTGGAGAGGAGGTGCGCTGGCGCCGCTCCGAGCAGGGATGCGGTCGCGGCGCTCCTGGGCACACTCGCATGACCTTGCCTACAAGGGCATCTTTGTTGTTTGATACGTCGGAAGCGTATCTATAATTTTTGATGCTTCATGCTTGTTTAGTATCTACTTTTCTTTGCTTTGTCTACACTTTGAGGGTTTTTTATATGTTTTCTGGAACTAACCTATTAACAAATTACCACAGTGCCAGTTGCTTGTTTTCTTCTGTTTTTTGTTCCAGAAAGGCAGAAAATCAATATTCTCGGAATTGGACGGGACAAAAGCCAAAGTCAATATTTTACTATGGGCAACACGAAGCCAGAAGACGAGACAGAGAAGGCTCACCAGGGGGCCACACCACCTGGCTGCGCGGGTGGGCCCACCCCGCGCCTGGAGGGTGCAGCCGCCTTGGTGGCCCCCTGGCTCGCCCCTTCGCCTAGAAGAAGCCCCCGATGCAGAAACCCTAAGCACCCGATCAAAACTCCACGAAACCTTCTGTAGCCGCCGCCACCATCTTCCCTAGATTGGGGGGATCTGAAGTTGTTCCCGGCACCCTACCGGAGGGGAGATCATCCCGGAGGCCTTCTTCTTCATCATGTCAGCCTCCGGTATTAAGCGTGAGTAATTCCACCTTGCACTACGGGTCCATGTAGTAGCTAGATGGTTGTATCTCCTCCTTGTGCTTTCATGTATAGATCTTGTGAGCTCCGTTCATGATCAAGATCTAATCTATTTATAATCATGCATGTTGTGTTTGCGGGGATCCGATGGATATTGAAATTACTATGTCAGATTGATTAATGGTTTTGTCTATTTGATTCTATCATGTTTGTGTTGTTTGTGATCTTGCATGCTCTCTATTGTTAGTAGATATCTTGGCCAAGTAGTTGCTAGTGACTCCAAGAGGGGGTATTTATGCTCGATAGTGGGTTCATGCCTCTAGTTTCCAAGGGAAGTGACAAAAATCTCTTCGGTTGTAGATATGCTGTTGCTACTAGGGAGAAAACAAATGTCTCTTGCTCATGGAACAAGTGGATTGTTTACCTTACACACTTTGCTTAAAGTAGTTGTTTGTTGCTTGCAACTTAATACCGGAGGGGGGTCGGATGATAACCTAAAGGTGGACTTCTAGTCAAAGATGCAGTTGGATGGCGGTCTATGTATATTGTTGTATTGCCCAATCGAATCTCATAGGATCTTTTTGTCTAGTATTGCATTGTTATGCCTTGCTTAGTTCCTGTCAATTGCCCTGCTATAATTTGTTTACCCTTCATGCCATGTTGTTTATCTAAGGATAGCACCTCTAGTGAACTATGGACCCTGGTCCAATTGATGACCCACAAGTATAGGGGGTGTATCATAGTACTTTCGATAAATAGGAGTGTCGATCCCAACGAGGAGCGGAAGGTGTTGACTAGTGTCAAGGAGAAGGAAATCTCTGTAAATACTTAGCAAACGGATTTTTGGTTTTTTTATAAGGCAACAAAACAAAGTGCAAGTAATAAAGACAACGAACAAACGCAGCAAGTGGCCCAATCCTTTCTTAGCAAAGGACAAGCCGGTGGAAATACTTATAAGGACCAAACGTTCTCGAGGACACGTGGGAATTCTGTCAAGTGCTTTCGCTTCAAATAGCTGAGTACCCTTCTTTGGTGTTGTAAGTGTTGTGTGGGTGAACCTGTGCTAATGTACCGATCTTACTTGGACTAATACATATTTGTGATTAAACCCCCTGCAAGCATATGTAACTACAGGAAAGTAATTAATATATAAACCTAACCATAGCCTTAGACTCCGAGATCCTACAGTCCCTTGTGCAAAGGTGTCCTAATGGGGGTTCAGGTTTCTGTCACTCCGACAACCCCACAATTAGTATCCAAATACACAATGCATTCCCCTAGGCCCATAAATGGTGAAGTATCATGTAGTCGATGTTCACATGACACCACTAGAATAATAGCACCACAACTTAAATACTAAACCATTGAATAATAACTCAACACAAATCCACTACTAACAACATGACTTCTCCCATGTCCTCAAGTACTAAACGAACTACTCACAAGACATCATATGGATCAAGATCAAAGATGATATGGTGATGGATAACAATCTGAACATAAACAATAATCCAATGGTTCCACTCACAAGCATCAACTACAATAGTAATTAACACCAGGAAAGTTCCCCCTAAGAACTAATGCAAGATCCAACATGATTGTTACATCGGGACGGAGTGGTGATGATGGTGCTGGTGGAGATGATGGTGTGGATGATGATGATGATCCCGATGAAGTCTAGCTTGATGACGGTGTTGATGGCGACGATCTCCCCTCCCCGTGAAGGAATTTCCCTGGCAGAAATCTGTGTGCCGAAGAGCTCTTTCTCTCTCGGTGTTTTCTGCCCCGTAGAGGCGGCGAAAATCTTTCTGTGGTCGCTCCCCTGGTATTAGGGTTCCGTGAGGAAGATATAGGCGATAGGGCGGAGTCGGGAGCCGGCCAGGTGGGCCACACCTGCCCTAGGCGCGGGGCAAGGTGGGCCCGTGGCTAGGGGGTGTGGGCCCCCTGTGGCTCGGCTACGCCTCCCCTTCTGGGTTCCTTCGTCTTTTGGGAAAATATAATTTTCCATGATTTTTTTGGTATTTTTCTGATCTTCGTGAAATTGCATCAAAACACCTTTTTTTCCATCAGAAACGTGACTCCGGCAGTCCATCCTCCAAGAATCATCCAACATGCAAAAACAGAGGAAAAGACATAAGTAATACCTCATAATAAGGCATATATCAATGAATAGAGGCAAATTATGATATAGAATGGTGATGCAAATTGGACGTATCAACTCCCCCCAAGCTTACACCTTCGCTTGTCCCCAAGCGAAAACTGAGCTTAGTAAACATGTCCACATGTTTATGGAGTGAAGTGTCGATAAAAGAATATGGTCAAGAAGCATCACACTTACCATTACACAACTCATAGAAGAAAGCAACTCACCATTATATAACTTAGCTTGCAACTAGTACAAGAGTCACAATAGAGATGCATAAAGATAAATCATAATTGGAATTGGCAAACTTTGTTCCTGTTCAGAGAACAGCTTGGCAAACAGTTTCACAAAAAGCTTTTTGTAGAAGTCTTCAAAACAGGAGTACTCTTTGCTCAAAAAGGTTTTTCACAATGATCGATTTCAAAGTAATACTCAATAGATAAGAGTCTTGTGCAAACAAGGAAGATAAAGAACATGATTGAATAAATCAGCACATGAATGCTTGCAACACAACAACTCAAAAGCTTGCTGGAGATAGAGAGGAAATAGGTTTACTGACTCAATCTAGAAAATAAGAGAAAAGTCCCTTCATAGAGGGAAGCAGGGATTTCAAGTCATAAAGAGCTTCCAAAAGATTATGGTACTTACTAGCTTTGAGCCCTCATTGCCCCTTTCATAGGCATCTTGAGATGATTAAGGTTAAAGTGCACAAAGATGGAGTATATGCTTAACGAAATATAAGTTGGCAATCTCATATCCCTTGAGTATGAGGGTCGCTCCTCATGCCACTCAACTTTAGTCACCGGTAAGTTCTTGTCATTGTAAGTATATGTGTATCATAAAGAACCTCCAAAGGGGTACCCCTTGCACATGGTACATGAGCTATCCCATAACCAAAATGACAAGGCAAGCAAACAATGAGCATCTCAGCAATCTTTTTATTTACTATATGCATAGCTTTTTATTGAGGATGCTTCACATAATGCTCATTATGGTGATGCTACAAGTTTCCACCATGATTAGGCATGGCTTAGGCTAGCGGCCCAGGCGTTTATCTAACACACATACATCACTCCATGGACTTACAAGTTCCCTTCTTATTTCACACCATCGACATCCGCAAACAAAAGAGCATGATATCAATTGTGTACAACATACAGGTGCAATGTTAAAAGCGTTCCCTGTGACAACACGGTTCTGCTAATCCCAACGTATAGATGCAAGCATATACAACTTCGATGACACAATGGTTCAAGTCTATTAGGGGCAAGAAAATAAGGTGTGCCATCAAGTTCATGAGAGCTTTACTAACTGGTTTTCACATAACAAAATAGTTTTTAATTTGAAAGATAGATGAAGCTTGAGAATTTGCTTGGAATAGCAGTAATGCTAATGGGTAGATATGGTGGACACAAATGGCACATGTTTTGGTTTAAAGGGGTTGGAAACATGAGAAGTATGCCTTCTCAAAACAGGTTTGTGGCTAGCAAGGCTGGGTAGCAAGCAAAAGAGTTGAAAGAAACAAGCAAACCTACAAGTGTTAAAGCCAAACATGCAATATTCCTTGAGACACAAAAGATCTTAAATAAAGAATACTAAGCTTATGAGCCAATCAAGAAAGAAAATAAATGATACAAAATACCTATAAGCTTTTTATCTTTTCCTTTCAAACCTCAAAAAGTGTTGCTACTGAACAGATCTCGGTTTGCCAAAACCAATTTATATTTACTTGATGCTCCCACAATGATGCCAATACCGATCAACAAGATCCATCATATAACAGAGATTGCAAACTAAAATAAGAAGTGCAAAAGGTAAAAGATGAAACTTCTCATTAATACTCCAATAAAGGCACTCACACCAAGGGATACATAGATAATCAACTAAAGGAGAGATACTTCCACATGCAAACCAACCTATAAGATAACTTCTGTACCAAAGACATGAATCCACTAAAGAGGTAAAAGATAAAAGATAATGGTGTGATACCGCGACACTCCCCCAAGCTTGGAACAAGCCAATGGGGTGCCAAACCTGATGATAAATTACTCCTTCGACGGTGGTGGTGTACCCTTGTTTAGGGTCAGAAAATCCTCCAGCATCTTACGAAGCATGTTATTCTCCTCTTGAAGGATATCCACCTTCATCCCCAAAGCACAATACTTATCACAGAACTCGTTAGTGGTTCGAAGGGCTTCCACTGCCTCAGGGCAGGATCTGAAGTCTGGAACGGAGGATATGATCCCTTGCATGTTACGAGAAAAAGCACGGCCAGTGTTAATTTCTCCTATATAAGTAGATTTCTTTGCCCTTGTCCCTACGGAGGTTTGTTCTTCCAACTTTATCTCCTCCACGGGCTTCTTCCCTTTGTCGTTGGTGGAGACCATGGTGCTCTAAACTTGAGAAGATTTCCTGACAAAAATAGATCGAAACAAAAACACGATGAGAACATGATGCATGAACCTCGGGGGATCCGAGGGTTATATATTACGAAGTTTCAAAGCATAAGGAAGATGCTGATACGAAAATGAGGAGGAGATGGAGCTCAGGGGGGTCACACCCCCTCCAGGCGTGGCCAGCTGGGGCCCACGCCTGGGATGGGTTTGGCCACCCCGGCTTCCATTTCCTCCTCTGTTCCGTCTTGTAACTTTTCTTATGTAATAAAAACATAAAAAATATAAAAAATAAGCTTTCAAGAACCTTCTGTTTTCACCACTTTTACCTATTCAAAGACGAACTCTGCAGACTCCTTTTCTTCTTCTCCTGAAAATTCCTTTCTTCTCAAGGTAATACACAAACTTCAAGGGCAATATTAGTGTAAGCAAAAACAATAAACCTTTAGGTACACACTTCAAATGAAATCCATCAAAACAAGGGCTTCTATAAGAGGCAAATGCAAATGATAACAGAAATCTGTCAAAACAGACCAGCAGGTAAAGATTAATTTTTTCGAAAACCTTCTGTTGCTCAAATCAAAAAGTACAGAACTAATGTAAGTTGGGTAACAACTTGTAGAACAAGCTCAGAAAAATACAGCTCCATCTGACGTACTGAGCTTCCTCACGAATTTTTACAATGCAGCACAAAAAATCTGTCCCAGGACAGCCAATTTTCACAACTCCTCCACTTCTCAAAAGTAGTTGAACTTGACACAAAAACCAAAATAAAAAGGATAAGGAGCGGTTATTACTGAGGTAATAACTTCCAAGACTCGACAAAACTCTTGGGTTATCTCCCAACAAGTACTTTTCTTTAATGCCTTTAAGTTAGGCTTGAAAGTTTCAAAGATGCTCACAAATGAGATATATATTTAAAGTGAAAAAGAGCATCAAGAAGCAAATAGACAATACATTTGAGTCTAACCCACTTCCTATGCATGGGGGTATCATGAGAAAACAAATTGTTGAAATAAAAAGCCACTAGCATAGGAAGACAAAACAAATGCAACTTTAAAGCTTTCAACATAAAACGGGGAAACTTAACATTATTGAGATGCATAAAACCATGTTTCCCTCTCTCATAATAACTTTTAGTAGCACTTTGAATAAAGTTGACAATATAACTGTCACAGGAAACAACTCTATCATCAGAATGAGCATACTTACAGTCATTAAAAAGAGGCCCAAGGTCATAAAATGGATCAATAGAAGCAAGTTGTTCCATCCTGAAATCTTTATTAGGCAAGCTATTTTCACAAGGATCTTTAGGAAATTTGGAAAAGTTAAACTCATAGGAATCTCCATCAAACTTAGTTAAAACTTTCTCCTTCTTACAATCTATAATAGCTCCACAAGTGTTCAAGAAAGGTCTACCAAAAATGATAGGACAAATTTTGCTAGCTGCTGAATTAAGCACTAGAAAATCAGCATGATACTTAATCTTACCACAAAGAACCTCCACATCTCTCACAATACCAATAGGGAAAATGGTTTCCTTATTAGCAAGGTGAATAACCACATCAATGTCCTCAAGATCACAAGGACCAATTTCATGCATAATTTCCCTGTAAAGATCATAAGGAATAGCACTAGAACTAGCACCAATATCACATAAACCATAATAGCAATGATCACCAATTTTAACAGAAAACACATGAACACTAGCTTTTCTAACTTTTCTAGGATGAGAGACAATACTAGAAGCATCTTCACAGAAGATAATGTGCCCATCCTCTATATTTCTAGTGACAAGGTCTTTCACAATAGCTACCACATGTTCGATATTCAATTGCTCATCAGGCTCCACAGTTTTCTTAGTAACTTTATTATCTGCACTAATCATCATAGAATACTCCTTTACCTTAGTTGAGAAAGGTATTTTCTCAACATAAGGTTCAAGCACAATATGATTAGTAGTACAAATTTTAGCACTTCTAACAGGAACATGATTAACAACATCTTTATAAGGTGCATGGTACTTATTCCACTTCTTTTGAGGAATTTCTATGTAAGAGGCAAAGTCCTTAAAACAGTTGGCAATACTTTGGGAATCAAGACCAAACTCATTGCTAATATCACGGAAGTCATCAGTTCCCATTAAAGATTTAATGCATTCATAATCATAGTTTATACCTGACTTTCTTCCTTTGTCATTCTCCCAAGCTTCAGTATTTTCTTGAATACGGTCTAGGAGATCCCATTTAGCTTCTTCCTTCATATGTGTGAATGATCCAGCACAAGAAGCATCTAGTAAATCTTTATCATGAAGAGAAAGCCTAGCATAAAAGTTATTGATAATAATATTGTTAGGGAGTTCATGAATAGGAAATTTAAGCATAAGTAACTTCAATCTCCCCGAAGCTTGAGCTGTACTCTCTCCATCATGAGGCCAAAAGTTATATATCAGATTCCTATCCTTATGAATCTCACTGGGAGGATAGAATTTAGAATAAAAGAGAGGTGTCATTTCCTCCCATTCCATGGATTGTCCATTCTTCAGCAGCTTATACCATTCTTCAACTCTCCCTTTCAAGGATATAGAGAGTAACTTCTTCTTCACCTGTTCAGTTGTGATACCTACACACTTAAACAACCCGCATAATTCACGGATAAAAAGCAAGTGATCACCAGGATGGACAGTTCCATCCCCAAAATAATAATTATCCATAACACGATCAATAATACTTGTAGATATATTAAAAGGATCTATCTCAACAGGTGGTGGTTCATCTACTACCCTAACAGTGGTAGTATTTTTCTCAAACAGAAAACCAAGTGGGTTATCCATATTGGAAACAAAGCAACAAACAGAAACAAAAGAATACTCACAATAGAAGTTTCCCTTACCAGTTCCACTCTTCAATAGCGCTTCACTCCCCGGCAACGGCGCCAGAAAATAGTCTTGATGACCCACAAGTATAGGGGATGTATCGTAGTACTTTCGATAAATAGGAGTGTCGATCCCAACGAGGAGCAGAAGGTGTTGACTAGTGGTAAGGAGAAGGAAATCTCTGTAAATACTTAGCAAACATATTTTTAGGTTTTTTAATAAGGCAACAAAACAAAATGCAAGTAATAAAGACAACGAACAAACGCAACAAGTGGCCCAATCCTTTCTTAGCAAAGGACAAGCCGGTGGAAATACTTATAAGGACCAAACGTTCTCGAGGACACGTGGCATTTTTGTCAAGTGCTTTCGCTTCAAATAGCCGAGTACCCTTCTTTGGTGTTGTAAGTGTTGTGTGGGTGAACCTGTGCTAATGTACCAACCTTACTTGGACTAATACATATTTGTGATTAAACCCCCTGCAAGCATCCGCAACTACAGGAAAGTAATTAAGATATAAACCTAATCATAGCCTTAAACTCTGAGATCCTAGGTGTCCTAAGGAGGGTTCAGATTTCTGTCACTCCGGCAACCCCACAATTAGTAGCCAAATACACAATGCATTCCCCTAGGCCCATAAATGGTGAAGTATCATGTAGTCGATGTTCACATGACACCACTAGAAGAATAGCACCATAACTTAAATACTAAATCATTAAATAATAACTCAACACAAATCCACTACTAACAACATGACTTCTCCCATGTCCTCAAGAACTAAACGAACTACTCACAAGACATCATATGGATCAAGATCAAAGATGATATGGTGATGGATAACAATCTAAACATAAACAATAATCCAATGGTTACACTCACAAGCATCAACTACAATAGTAATTAACACTGGGAAAGTTTCTGCTAAGAACTAATGCAAGATCCAACACGATTATTACAGCAGAACGTAGTGGTGATGATGGTGCTGGTGGAGATGATGGTGTGGATGATGATGATCCCGATGAAGTCTAGCTTGATGACGGTGTTGATAGCAACGATCTCCCCTCTCCGGGAAGGAATTTCCCTGGCAGAAATTTGTCTGCCGGAGAGCTCTTTCTCTCTCGGTGTTTTCCGCCCTGCAGAGGCAGCGGAAATCTTTCTATGGTCGCTCCCCTGGTATTAGGGTTCCGTGAGGAAGATATAGGCGAGAGGGCGGAGTCAGGAGCCTGCCAGGTGGGCCACACCTGCCCTAGGCGCGGGGCAAGGTGGGCCCGCGCCTAGGGGGACGTATCACCAATCTTTACCATCGATACATCTTCCACTGTTACTTGCTGGAAACCATCATCACCTTTCACACCATACGTTTAATCCTTTGTTACAGCAAACCGGTGAGCTTGAAAACCTCACTGATTTGTTGGGGCAAATTCTTGAGTTTGTGTTGTGCAGGTTTCCACGTTGCTTGCAACATCTTTGAGACGTTTCCTTCCTCCTACTGGTTCGATAACCTAGATTTCTTACTGAGGAAAGACTTGCTGATGTGCTCATCACACCTTGCTCTTGGGGTTTCCAATAAAGCGTCCCACGACAATACTGGGCGCCATCACTGTTCGACCCTGCCGCGGACGATGCAGAGGAGCTCTTGCCGAACGAAATCATTGCGGACCCGTCGGTTGTCCACGTGCCCGCTCCCGCCGACTATTACAACTCGGACCACAAGAGCAAGGAGCTCTTGGTGAACGAGGCGAAGTTCAACTCCCTCTGCACCATGCTCATGGACATCGTGGAGCGCCGGAAGCGCCGCCCATCACACGCAGAGCGGAGAAGTGTGATATTTGTCGTGCCATCCGCCTCTCCGCCTGCGAGAACCAGGCATGGCTTGTGGGCCTCACTGTCGACTACACCGAGGATGACTACACTGATGACGTCGCCACCGGCAACGAGTAAGCGCACACGGTCGCCGCCGTAGATGCTCCGATGAGTAGGTACCGCCGGTGGAGCTACGTAGATGCTAGGTCTAGTCTAGATGCAGGGCACGACATTATCTTTTGCTAAACATTTATCGATCTTGATGATCAAAACCTCCCATATATATGAATCTAACGCCAATATGTGATATTTTTTTAATATACAGTTTGGATTAATGTATCTATTCTTCCAAAACGTTTTTTATACTGCAAAATAGGTTTACAATACACCACGTCCATAGAATGCAGTACCACGATATGCGGTATCTGCTAGAGACGCATCTTAATGGCCCGTTTAGTTGGGATTGATCTAGCTTTTGAAGTTTAGTTTATAAGTCACAAATGTTTTTGGCTTTGGCTTTTAATTTTTAACTAGACATAGTAGTACTATGATATAAGCTAAAAACCAAAATTAAAAACACCTACTCCCTCCGACCCGTATTATTTGACCTAACTTTATGTAGATTCATATATATCTAGTAAATTATCTAATCTAAATTTATTTGTATCTAGACAAAGTTGAGTGAACTAATATAGACCGACGGGTTGGATCGACTCGTGAGTGTTTAAATGTTTTTACGCTTTATAAGCCAAAAGCGAAAAAACGTAAATAAGCGCAACCAAACCAAACAGCCCAATCTCATGGCACACGGATCCACGTACGCCACAATAGAGACCGGGGCCAGTAGCCACTAGAAGGTTCTCACCCACGGGCTACTGCTTCCCCCAAAAGGCGAGAGATGGGGCAGGAGGCGGATGCGGATGCGGATGAGCAGCTGCAACGGCGGCTCCGGCGGGTGTTCGCCGCCGAGGAGCGGTCGTTCCGCATGGTTCGGTGCTCGGAGGCCGCCAACGCGCTCCTCTCCGCCGTCGTTGACGTGCTCCCTCGCTTCCTCGGCAGCTACTCCGACGACACCCTCGCGGTACCGCACCAAATCTTCCCTCCCCCTTCACTTGCGCGCGAGCCCTCGAGCTCGCTAGTGCGGATGTTTGGTGCGATGTGGCTGCGGGGGGTCGCTCGTGCTAATCGGCCTCGGGAACGTCACGAAATGAGTTTGGATGGGCCTCCGCGTCTGGGTCTGTACTAAGCGGGTTTGGGTGGATCTGAATAGACGATAAGGAATTGGTAGGTCTGTTGGATGCTCTGCTTGGGTCGAGAGATTGGCAGTGAAGTGGAATTTTAGTTGGAGAGGGGATGAATTAGGCTATCTGGAACGTTGGACTTGTTTTCGACTTTTCATAGGACTTCCTACAAAAGAATGGACTGAATTATCATCATATGATCAGAATTCAGAAATGTGAGCCTTCTTATTGTTCGTCTCAGCCTCAAGTGCATCAGTAGTGTGCGCAGATACTTTAAAGTGGGTTTCTGAGATAAAGGATCAGCGTGGTCTCCTTTCATCTCCGATAACCTCGATTCCAGTTTCACAAGCCATTGTTTCATTGACATGGCCTTTGTGTATGTGGTATTTGTTCCCTTGATGCGCCCTACAGTTTCCAAATGAAGATAAATGTAGTGCCGCACAAGCCTATAGATACTTCACAAATCAATTAATTCATAATACCACTAAGACCCTGCGGTGACAAAGCCAACAAGTTCTAGGTACAGAATATATTAGTAGCCAGGTTTACATGAATCTACCGAGTCAAATGTTGGAATACTGATGAGTTCAGTTCAGCAGTATTTTTCACCAGTTTCTTAAATGTTTGTGTGCGTGCTTGGAAGATCGTAGCTATACTGTATAATAATATTGAGGGCGGTAACAAATGGAGTGTAATGTTTCCACATCACCTGGAGACAGTCAGATTACCTTTGTAGATTGGTGATCTGAGACCAATTCATGACAATGAAAAATATATTGTCAAAGGAGACAGGAGAGGGAGTGGTGTTTGTCAACACATATTTATAGACCACTTCCCCACGAAAAGGGTGTATGTTCCTTGTTGCATGACAGTTTGGGGCATGCTTTGAGTTTTAGAAGTAAAGGGAATTCACCTGTGATGTGTCCAATAATATTTTAGTCTTGTTCTCCTATAAGACTGATACTCGAGAGCTGCTATTAAACGGATCTTGCAGAAGAATTTTTGGGGTCTTAATCTCGAACAAGAAACACATTGGAGCACAACCTTGGCATCATTGATTACTAAGTTGATGTTAGCTATAGGTGCAACTGTCTGAGTTTATTTTGCTGTGTTGTATGCCAGGTTGTGAGCCTCCTATTCTCTTTAGTTCTGTAGGATAAATGTGAGTGTCAATGGCATGTTTTAAGTCAAGTACACAATATTCAGCTCCTTGAGTTGTTGTTGATATGTTATTTTTTATGTTGATATAAACCAGATGCTCTACTAGCTTTTAATTTCATAACGACTGATTATTTTTCTTTGCTTTTCTCCCGGACTAAAGGAGTACATTGTAATTTTAGTTTGTAATGGGAAGCATCAGTATCAAGCACGTGATGATCTGGAGGCCTTTCTTGGTGATGATAGTGCAAAATTTGTTGCATGGTATTATAGCTATCTTTAATCAATTAGTTGTGTTCTTTATCCGTGTGCTCTTATGAGGTCATGATGCATTTTGCATGGCTATGCAGGCTATGGGGCTACCTAAGCAAAAGGGCTGCAACACTGGCTGATGATTCTAGTGTGCAACATGGGTTGGAAAATGAGAGTGGGAACCTGAATGACGCGGGAAATCTTCTGGTTACAAAAACCCAACCTGGAGATGCTCGTATTGTAAGGATCTTAACAGTTTTTACCTTACGATCATCAGTGGGCATACAACATTTAATTTTCTCTATGATATCCACTAAAGTGAACTTGCATGAACATCCATTATTACATTTACTTATTTCATGTAAATATGCCCAAATCCTGCACGTTTCATGACTTACGAACACTCGGTCCAACTCATCCGCTGTTGATCAGCTAAACTCGAAGATCTTAATACCGCAAGAGCACAAAGGCCTTCAGAAGCTTGATTCAATTAAAGGACAAAATGGAGCCCAGCGACGCATTAGTTCAACTGTTATTGTATCCCCTGAAATGTTGGTTGGTGACAATTGTTATTTGGAGGGCCAGCATCAGAAGGTAAATACTCAATAGACCATGTTTCTGTTGTTAAGTGCCTCCCTTTGTTGCTTGTCCTATGGAAAAGGAGGCATCTAACCTGATGATTCTATGTCAGAGCAGAAAGATTGGAGTTCATCAGGTGGAAGAAGTTCTTCCATGCGGAAGTCTGGTGTAGCTGCAAGGTCTGAACATGCATTGACACAAGGCAAGCATTTTATTTCTTATGCAACCGTGCCAGTATCTCAGCTTGATTGCGGGACAATATGTTCTAATACCGCATGTCATATGATATCTACTTCAAACTACTCCTTAACACACCTAGGAGAAGTAAAATATTGTCTCGTGCCATGTATTCTATAGTTGACAACATCTATATGTCACTATTATTATATCAGAACCAGTTCTTTTTGTTCTGTATGCATTCTGTTTGTACATTGAATATTTGTATTACATGCTGCATTTTCTTCCACCGAATTTTTTTGGGGAAGGTTTGCCAGCTTCTTTAAGGTTAGATGATCTGATTTCTAAAGAAGATAATGATGATTTCTTACTTTGTAGGTTAATGACCTTTTGAAATATCTTTTTAAATATTCCTGTATTGTAATTTTTTTCTTCTGTATCAATAAATATATACTCTCCGGGGATCCCTACAGTATTCCGTCAATATTTTTTAGCATGAATGCAAAAATGGACTGTAAACAGTTATTTTGGTTTATGTCCTTGCTCTTGTTTCAACTGACCTCCCCAGGTTAGCTTGCATGCTTAGGCGTGACAGTAGAAGGAATCAAGATTCTGATAATCCTATTTAAATTATGAAAACGTTTTGTTCTCTGAGCTCTATACATACAAGCAACATGGGGTTTCCTTTATTTATGGAGATTAGTTATGTATACATTTCTGGAAAGTTGATTGGCTAGGTTTCTCACAAATATTCCCTACAAGGAGTTATTTCATGTGACTGGCCAACTTGGTGGAAGTGCTGTACTGACTCAGGCAAGCTTGGTCTCCAAGTTTGGCTTGCCTTAACTCAACCCCGAATAGGAACAATATGCCAACAGACAATAGCTCTTCTTCTTTTCAGTAGAGGCTTACATACCCTGAGGCTTCTACATGATTGAAGGTGCAGCTGAAAATAATACTGTATGAGAAAAAACGTTTCTGTTTGTTTGCTTATAGATGAATTGAACAACCAATGGATTAAACATTGTATATCGAAAAATAGAATAATTTTGTTGTCGAAAATGGCCCACTGTCAAAGTCCATTACAGAGGCAACTAATAAAGGCAATAAGTACTACTTCCTCCGTTTCAAAATATAAGATGTTTTAGGTTTGTGAAAAAAATGTATCTAGCCTTCTTTTAGCGTGTAGATTCACTCCAAACCTAAGTGAACCTACATACTAAAAAAAGTCTAGATACATTTGCTTCACAAAGCTAAAACATCTTATATTTTGAAACGGAGGGAGTACATATGAGAAAAACTCTTGTGTGCTGACCTCTGATCTAATTGAAGACTTGCTTTCTCTTAGTGTATACCTTTAATCTCTTTTGGCCGAATCTGTGTAAGAAACTATTTAATTTTGCAATTTGTGTGGAGTTGTGGACTTTGATCCGATGGTATGGCGTCAGGGAATCAATGTCATATTACTCAACATGCCTTATCCTTGAAAACTATAGATTGGAGGGTCCAAATGGTTACTATCTGCTGTTTTCATCCAAGATAACAAAAGCACTAATACTGCCTTGAACGGAACCATATTTCTTTTGTAGTTCATTTTTTAAAATATACAGGAGCTTGTTTATAAGTTCTGGTGTGGACCTTCACTGTCCTGCCAAAAGCTGATTAGCTGTAGTTCAAAAGTGATACTGATTTACCGTTCTTCAAAAATCTAATGCAGAGGAACTCCATGATGAATATCTTGGAACAAATGCTTCCACAAGGCGTTTGCCTGTGGCCGTGTCAACTGACGTTGATGAAGTGTCAGAATCCATGAAAAGACGTCGCAATGTTTGGGACAGGCTAGGGAAGCCTGCTGCAGAGGATCAAGGTTTACCTAGAGAAACTGACAACATGCATGTTGAAAATAGAGTGCATAAGAAGGCTAAGTTACCAGTATCTGAGCATGAACGAAGAACAGATGGCAATTTATTGGACAGAGCAAATTCTGGAAACTTTTCGAGTAGTTACCCAGATGTAAATACAGTACAAGCACATGAGCACAGGGAGAAGTTCAACAGAAGCAGGTTGAGCGGTCGGTTAGATTTCGGTGGCATGGAGCATAACCATCGTCAAGTTAGAGATTTAAGTAGCCAGAAATCTAATCCAACATTGCCTGTAAAAAAAAATCGTTCACAAAGTCTGAATGAGTTCACATCTGAGGTGAAGATCTCACCCGCAGCAATTTCTGAACCAGCACGGCTTGCGAGCAACTCATTAAAAGGACATGTATCAGCATCTAACAAATTTTCTCAGTTAAATACACGGCTAAATTCGGGAATTGATGTTTTGCAAAGTCAGCAAATTAGCAGCCCTGCACAGTCCAAGAGTGGATCTTCTGTACGTGAAGATGACGGCAGTTACAGTAACAAACCAGTAAAAGATGTAAGCTATTTGCTGCTGATTAACTTTTTTACTTTTTGGGATATTCTAGCGCCATAATGGTCCTCGTAACTGATCATTCAGGAAATGTTGGATGTGAAACTAAAGCTAAAGCAGGTGGAGCTGGACATGCTCAAGCTTCGCTCGATGCAGGCACAGATAAGCAATGGGAAGCAAGGCTCTCTACCATCAGGTTTGTCCTGTTGTTCCTTATTGTCCCTTCTGTATCTAATTCTCTACATGAGCGAATTCATTCAAAGGAACCTAGGACAGATGACATTGGATTTGTTAATTATATCCTTGATGATTAACCATGTGCAGTTGGTCTACGAGTTTGTTCTTGCAAATCTACTAGGTCATCATGTGTAACTTGGGACTTGGGTTTTCAGTCATTTGTAGTTACTTCTAATGATTTATCATCAGTTGACCTTGGCTACCTGTGACTGTGGTCCAAAAAAGGGTCATTCTGTAGTACGTTGGTGCTTTCACTGGTTTGTATTGTCTCTTGTCTACGTTGGCAGCAAGCTCTCCCTAGTTGAAACACGAGGGCAGTTTATTGGCAAAGTGCTCTACAATGGTGCATACCCATGGTACATTCCTGGCTATAAACTGCAAAAACCATGACGATACTCCATCACTGAATCTTAAAATAAACACCCTAAATAAAAGATTCCTGAGACAGTCTGGAATACGTTTGCCATTTGTGTATGCGTATGTGTGCCAAATCCTTTTGGTATAAACAAAGGGCACCCTGGTGCATGACTTTGGTATAATCATCCAAAGGAAAGACCCAGTGCTAGAAGCTCCCACACTGGGTGGGGTCTGGGGAAGGATTATAGAGGCAAGACTTACCCCTGCAAAGTGCAATGCAGAGAGGCTGCATCGAACCCAGGACCTCTTGGCACAAGTGGGGAGTACTTCACCACTGCGCCGGCCTGTCCTTTGGTATAATTATCCAAAAAAAGAAGTTTAAAGTTGCACCCAGGCTAGCAGAAAAACGTAAGAGATCAATCCGGCAAGCTGGTACATGTAGTAGTACTTTTATTTGCTATACTTTGGGAGTCTGTTAGGTTTTGATCTTGTTTGCTTAACATGATACTGTTTTCCCCACAATTATTTTTTATATAGTAAGATAAGTACAACACAGTTAAGCAACCTTGAACTGGCCCTTAACTTCACAAAACTTTTGAGACCGGTAGCATTGAACTGATTGGGTGCTCTGAAGCAACCGTGTCCTCTAGAACAAGCATTATGTACCTTTATTGTGTATTGTTCTTCACGAACTCAGCAGAATCAAATTTTTGTTCACTGGCTATATCTTTGTAGTTTTAGTACTTTTCAGAGACCACAGTTGGATTGAAGTCTTTTGAATTTTTGTTTTCTTGTAGGTCCCCTTTCCAATTTGGAGGAGGATGCCGATGCCAGAACTGTTCTTGTGACAAATGTATGTGAAAAACAACCTATCGCCTTATTTTTGTTCTCTCTACTGGTCACTATGATTTTGCTCTTCGTCATAATGATTTTTTATCAAAAAACTTCTTCATAGTAATTAACACCTTGGATTATAAACTTGGTAAGTTACATCTCCTCTGGTGATTGTTTTAGGTGCATTTTGCGGCAACCAAGGAAGCAGTGTCAACACATTTTATGAAATGTGGGACAGTTCTTAAGATCAATATGTTGACAGATGCAATTACTGGCCATCCAAAAGGGTATATTCTCTCATATCAAGTTTCAACTTATTTTCTTTATCTATTGGTATCTGTAAGCTCCTCATCTGTTGTTTCCCAGGGCTGCATATGTTACTTTTGCTGACAAGGAATCTATTGGGAGAGCTGTATCTTTGAGTGGGACATCGTTTTACTCTAGAGTTCTCACAGTAAGGATGCCGTTTTCACCATCAAGTTCATTATACCGGTTGCTAAACTGTACCTTTCTTTAGGTCATGTGCCTTTAGTTATATGGTTTGCATGGAACCATACTATTTTCTCAAAGGAAACCCTATCATGGAAATTGGAACATTTGATGTTTCAGTTGTAGCATTAGACATACTGAAATGAAATGAAACGAGTCATAGCAAAGTTAAGTAAGTACAATACTGTATCATGTGAGCTCAACGGGAGTAGTTTACCTGATGCAAATCACAGCATGTCCTCAATGGTTCTGCTGTTAATATCTTGTATTTGCAGGTACTGCGGAAAGCAGAAGCACCTCCAGGATATTTGGCATCTATTCAGCAGACTGGGAGGCCTCAGCCATGGAACTCGCCACCATTCCAGAAAGGGGCAAGTCCTATGCAGTCCTCTGGTCATCATCTCCAGTGGAAACGCGAACAGTCTGCCATGGAAAATTCCCCTGCCAATTGCCCTACTTCCTGAAGAGTCTAAGGCAGCGCCTAGAATCTGGACTCTACCAATGGACATAGCCTTATTGGATTAGATATAGAGAAGAGAAGACGGTATCTTTGGCACCTCTATCGTCAGAATGATACTGTTACTGCTCTTCAAACATCCGCTGTCTTTAGTTCTACCAGATTTACTATTGTTTCTTAGTGACGAGTGATGAAGAGTTACATGGTTCCTTTGCTGCCGGATTTGGAACTAGTAAAGTGATACAAAATTGGTAGCAATCTTAAAAGCCTATAGAAACGGATGTTTGATCGGACATTCTGCGCTATGTGCCAGGCCATTCAAAATATCTATGGATATCCAGCATCATTGTTGCGACTCTTGTTGAATATATCAAGCGTGCGTTAATATGAAACGCAATTACAGCTCTAGAACTTTTTTTTTCTATAACTTGCAGACCGAGGTCTGCGTGTCTATATATCAAGATAGAATAGAATTGTTGTTTTACAAATCATCCGTGCCACAAACGGTTGCTCAATGATCCACTCCACCCGTGATAGGCTATGGAATTACTCTTGCTAATCTATCTTCACCATAAAGCTTCTACTTTTTACAAGTTTCCTTAATCTTACCTGCAACTATTCAAGGGGAACACCCTTTAGCCTAACACTCGATTGTTCCTCTCAAGCCAAATGAGATGCAAAGTACACATGATAACTGAGTTTACTTCACTCCTTAACTTCGTAGGAATCTTGTTGACAGTTATCCCACCATGAATTGAGCACGTCATTTTGTGATGGCGCTTAAGTGTTGGAAGCCGATCCAACTAAGAGAATATGACCAAACCTCTCTCGTGCAAAGGGGTAGCTGACAAGGAGATGATTTATGTTTTCCTGGTCTTGGTCACACAACAGGCATGTAGCTTGGTGAGGTAGGTGACGCCATGCTAAACGGTCAGAAGTCCAGCAACGATTGCGAAATGCTAACCAGACGAAGAGCTTGAATTTCATCGGCGCCCAAGGCTTTCAAACATACCTTGTCCCGCGCAGTTGACCCTTCCTTCAAAAGCCAGCGAGTATGCCGACTTGCATGAGTGGATCCCAGAGCTTGTCCACTTCCAAATCCATTTATCCTCACCAACTGTCAGAGGTTGTTCTGCCGCAATTAGTTCCCAAATGCGCAGACATTGGAGTATTGCACCGTCCAAGCATTCCCCACCCTCGCATCAGCTACTAGACGGCTCCTTGCCGCCTTGGGTTTTACGAAGGCAAACAGAGCCAGAGCGATGTCCTGAATCGATTGTCTTGAGATTCGAAAAGGGTTTTTCGCCATCATGTAACTCAATCATGACCGAGTCACTAAAAATAGCTCTCGCCTCCTTAGAAATCGCCAAGTCTAGATGAGTCTAGGGCAGATTATCAAAGGTCTTGGCTTCCCATAGCCATTTGGATCTGAAAGTATCGTTGAGGAGTTTCAAGTTTAAGAACCCTAATCCACCATATTCCACTGGCGTATAGACTGAATCCCAAGCCACCACACATTAACCGCGCCTAGTACAGTTTGATGCAGCCTAAAAAAAATCCTCTGGCAAAGCTTGTTTAGTAGATATATAAGCCAAGGGGGAATATCAAGAGCCATCATATGATAAACCTACATCGAAGTAATGACTGCTTTGACTAGGATGCTCCTACCACTTTGTTTGATTAGGCCGGCTTTCCAAGTGGGAAGTTTGTTTGCCACTTTATCCACCAAGGGCTGTAGGTCTTTCTTTGAAAGTCGCCGATATGACAAAGGAAGACCTAAATACTTTACTGGAAACATAGTCGTGTGGCAAGGGAAGATATGGAGTAGATCCTAAAAATCCCCAATCTTGTACCTGATAGGGACTAGCTCGTTTTTGTTCAAGTTTACCTCCAAACCCGAGGCTGCTGCAAACACTTCCAAATACCTACTCAGAGTTCTGAGATCCCTTTCGCTTGGCTTCAAGAAAAGAGCCACATCATCCACGAATAAAGAGACCCTATGTTTGATGCCAATTTGATCCATTGGTTCAAATGGATGTAGTCGCTCACACCAATCAATGATGGCGCCAAACACCTGAATAACCAATATGAATAGCATTGGCGAGATAGGGTATCCCTGTCGAAGACCCCTAGCATGCGCAATGCACTCTCCAGGACTCCCATTAACCAAAACCCTAGAGCCCGAGGTGCACAACAACAAGGCAATCATCTCCTTGCATCTTGGTCCAAATCCACACCGTTGCAAAACTTCCACGAGGAAAGGCCAGGAAACCGAATCAAAAGCATGAGCCAGATCTAATTTGAGGATAATAGCCGGTATCTTTTTCCTGTGGAGGAGCTTGACATATTGTTGTACTAGGAAAAAGTTATCCTGGATCCTTCTCTCCTTCATGAAAGCACTCTGTTATTGGAAATGAGCTCTGGCAGCCGCGACCTCAGACGGTTGGCCATCATCTTGGTGATTAACTTGGCAAAGCTATGAACCAAGCTTATCGGTCGAAACTCCTTCAGGTCCACCGCTCTGTCCTTCTTAGGTAGCAGGGTTATGTATGCCAGGTTCAAAAGATGGAATGAGCTACCATCCAATCTTAAGAACTGATCCACTGCCTCAATCACGTCATATTTGATAACACCCCAGCAGGTTTGATAGAAAAGGGCAGTAAACCCATCGGGGCATGGCGCCTATCCCCTGGCATGGTTCTGATTGTAGACCAGATCTCGTCTTTTGAGAATGGAAGCTCAAGTTCATTCATCAAGTAGTGAGGCATCTGAAGCTCCGATAGGTTCAGGGCATGCTGACGTTGAACCGGTTCTCCCAAGAAAGACTCGAAGAAGGATGAAGCGAGGTTCTCCATCTCCGTCTACGTATCCACCTCGATCTGGTCCCACTTTAGACGAGTGAGAAAATTCTTCTTGTGCCTCTTAGTCGCACAGATGTGTAAATACCATGAGTTTGTGTCTCCTTCTTTTAGCCATGTCATGCATGATTTTTGCCTCGCAATTGTCCTTTCCAGGGAGGACAGGCCTAGTAGCTTCTTTTTAAGCTCTCTCCTCAGCCAAGTCTCTACACTTGACAATTTCCTAACATCCTGTGAAGCTTCAAGCATGAAAATAATCTCTCTCACATAAAGGATTTGTTCTCGTATATTACCATTTTTTGCTTGGATCCATCGTTGCAGGGATTTGGCATTTGCGCATAGTTTTGCATGCAGTCTAGCCCCAGGATCATCGATCGTGGTAATACTGGCCCAAGCCATCGCGACCACATCCGCGAAAACCTCCAACTTGGGCCAATGACTATCAAAACGAAACCGGCCTTTGCACCTGAAGCCCACAGCTGTCGCCATAATAATCGGGCTGTAATCCAAGATATCTGAAGACATCGCGGACAACAATGAATCGATGTGCATTTTCTCCCAATCCATTGCGGTGACCCAGCATATCACTACATGATGTAGTACACTATAGTCGTTGACATAACACCAATGAAACACCGTTCACTAGTATTACATCCCTCAGAGTGGTGCAATAGAAACACAGCGGGTCCAATACATGGCTAAAGGTTACAACTCACTCTATACATAAGATCCAGAGAACACTCTAGGTTAAAGAGAGAGAAAGAACATCTTACAAAGAAGAATCAAAGATAAACAACGCAAAAACTATTATACTATTAAGACTAGTATTTTAGCTAAGGGGTTGGCGTTGCTGCTATTGCAATACACTACAGAAATATGTTCTTTGGCTAGAGAGTATATTCCTATCTAATCAGTAACTTTGTCTTCATTTGAGTTGATGTGTATGTTGACTTCCTTCTCTTCGTTGAAGAGCTTTAGCTTTGGATGATGATTCCTGGAGCATAACTTGATGTAGATGTTGCCTGTACTGGCTTTAGAATCTAGCAAGGATTAAGAAGATACGTTGAGTACGAGGGTACTCGGCAAGTTCACTAGAAAAGGAGTGTTTGATGCAATATATCTACAGCAACTTGGGCCATTGCAGGTTTTCGTAAACATTTCTTCAAAGGTTACTTTTATTCTAAAAAGCTATATCCGTCAGTCTTCATGGGTTTACCAGAACTTTCATGGAGTTCCTTTCCCGCAGCATTCGTGTAACATCCCAGCATTAGAGCTTAGAAATAAGCTGAACACAGATGTGTGCATTGCATTCATGCATAGAAAATCGGAATAATTTTCGCGCTTTTAAATAAAAAACTTGCCAAAGTGATTGAAGCTTCTCTCAACTTGATGGAATTGAAGTAGATCATCAAGTTGACTGCGATAAGTTTCAATATGACCTTTGCTAAAACCTTATTTTGGGTAAACATGATTTGATCTAAGGGTAAATCAAATATAATAAAATTAAACCACAAAACATTGTTTAAAGATTAATATTTGATCTTTAAGAGATCATATCCTAGTATTCATTACCATCCCTCATGAATACCAAGTTATAAATATAACTTAAGCAAAAGGAATGTAACAACTAAATCTTAATCTCATCTACTTATACCATGAGTATCATGGTAATACCTAACCTTAACTCTTTAGTGAGATTGAGTAGGACAGAAACCAATTCAAGACCATTCACCATATATCTTTCTTTCCATATAAATCCTTACCATCTCTATTGAACCTTATTCTAATATCTATTGTTCATCAATGTTGAGTATTCAACTATTGTTTCACCAATTCTTAACCTATCAATTCTTGATCTATTAACTCTTGTCCTTATCATAACAATCACTCTAAGTCCTTTAGAGAATGAAGTAAGAAGAGGTAGATGATAATGCTAGTCTTAGATATCATCTATAGGATGGAAGAGTTTGAAGAGAATGAAATCATTATGGTAGTTGATGGAGTTAACTCTCTCCTGAATGGATAGAAGAGTAATCTGGAAGATAAATTATAGGTAGTAACAAGAGGATTATAAGGAGGAATTCTGAAGATAGTTATCAAGGAGTAATCCTATTGGATCAAGTAGGTATAGTCAGTGAATAATATCTCTTAGTCCAATAGAGATAAACAGAAGGTAATTATAATACAACTGTAATGTTGTATGGATGAAAGCCTTCATTAGCCAACTGGAAACCTAAACCATAATGGATCAAAGGATTATAATGATCATCCTTTAGTCACCAAGATTGAATGCTTATATCATGTATAAGTGACATTGGTGGATAGAACATGATTGAACCCTAGTATAGATATGTTATTCTAGGTTAGCCATGACAGGTCACATTAATATAATGTGAGGTTGGAGTATTAGTTACTGGAGTTAAGTAGAGACAAGACAGTATAATTGAAGCTAGAGTAGCATGGAGTTATTGAAGTAGTGTTATTTCTCTTACAGGATAGTAAGATTTTGAGTAAAGTAATCTGATATATACATCCATTGGAGTAATATTAGTGATGGATGATTAAGGAAGAGTATGAGTGGAGTTAAAAGTAACTACTTATTGGATTGGAGGTTATCAACAATAGAGTAGTTGATATAACCAAGTATGGATATGAGAAGATTATGAAAAGCTTTAGTGTCAAGCTCATTTAGATTTACAAATGGAATGAGAAGAATAAAAGGTGGATAAGAATATTCTTGAGAAGTAAAGCTCATCATGTTAACACATGATGATGGATATGGAGAAGTAGTATATCTAGGAAAGGAATTCCTTAATTAGAAGTCCAGATTTATGAAGTATGGAAGATAGGAATCCTTGGTAAATACTAAACCCTAAATGTTTAACCAAACATAATATCCATTTCATCTGATTGATCTATCATCCCATTTCTGGTGAATTTAATTTCACTACTTCTTGTTGTTTATTCTATGTGTAAACCTCCTTGGTATGCGTAATTCTTCACTCCCTTACACAGATTCCCATTCATATCTAGGTCTATAGCATCAAGTAATAACTGGGTGTTACATCATGCATTTGCACACCAAGTTAAACTTTATGTACATATATAGCCAATCAAGAAGATTCAAGAAAATCCAAAAGTCGATAAACAACAAAACATATACCCTGTATTATACATAGGTTTTAAATAATTTACAGACGAACTGACCGTTCCAATGGTTTGCCTCACATATACATCACACAACTATCTTACAAGAACTTCATGTTCTTGTGAGTATATCCTCACTTATTTTGGCAAACCTTTCAAACTATAATATGCATTACCCTCTATGTACATGATTCAAGCACTCATCCCTTGGGATGTTGTTTCTTTCTTACTTTTATCTTCCTCTAGTGCTTCCTGGAGTTCTGTCCATGATGAGGTGAAGTACTACGACTTCCTTCTGGAGCGTAAGAGCATCCAGGAGGTGCGTATTCTTGATTAGAAGTACCGAGATTGAGATTAGTCATTGAAAAATGACTAGAGTTGGCGTAATCTTCTATAGGGTTTTCCTGGTTTTTCGGCAACGCTTCCTCAAAGTAAGATGGTTCCTTAGCCTTTTCTTGGATCCACTCGTACATATTGGTATAGTAACTACCAGAATACTCTTCTAAATCTATTGGGTTGGTGTCACCCTCATATGGTCCATAAGGCTCTCTATGGTTATAATTGGTCTCTTCTCCCATACCTGTATCACAAGGTATAGGATTTCCTATGGTTCCACCTTGAGATTCTACTCCCCATTTGTAACACCCTCAGAATCGGCCCTATGCAAGTTTCAGCGATTTCCGCCAAACCCGCATAGAAACGATTCAAAGGTGCCCACCAGGCACTTTCGTGCGGGTGGAAAACGAAGTAATACCATTACACAATAGTCCACGATGGAACTCACAGAACATATATATACAACAACGACTCCACGAGTCAAGAATACAATATACAGTACAAAGATCCAAATCACCTTGAAAACGATACAGCGTCCGAGTACGGACAAGATGCAAATTGAGCTAAGAGCCCTGAAGAATAACCAATGGCGTCCATAACCCTGCCCAGGCCAAGCCGGAAGGGTAACCCTGCTAACGACGTCGATCTCAAAACCTGCTTAAACAAAAGGGGTGCCGACAAAGGGCAAAGGAAAAAGAGAGCGGTCAGTACTGAGGCCAGTACACGGCGAGACTAGAATTCGGCGGTCCTCGCCTACATAGGTATGGTGGACTGAAGCGGCAGCGCAGCATGCACTAAACAACCTATAGAGACTCGATATAACTGTCGGCTATCAGAGAGGGATAAGAAAGACCTATTCGGAACCAACCTGATGCTACCACCAATCATACCCATCCTGGTATTTCCCCCTCGAGACCAAACGAGGAAGTCAACCGAGGAACTCACACAGTTGGCAGTTTTATTTATTCAGTTATCATTGCACCAATTACTAGTCAGGTATAGATAGTCATCCTGATATAATAAGCAGTGGGCACTTTTAGTTAACCATTCCGTTGTAGTTGCAACACTTACTAGTCAGATACAATTAGCATGAGATATCCCAAACCCAGCAGTTGTTGGTACTTTTATTTAGCCATTCCGTTGTAGTGGAGCTGATTACTAGTCATATCGGATACAAGTCAATCTATAACAGTAAACTTTAGTTATAGTTGTGTATGATCGAGAACTGTGCTCCAAGTCGTCCATAACCGCGGACACGGCTTCTCGAAAAGATTTAACCCTGCAGGGGTGCACCAAAGTTTCCACACGCACCTACACCCTTGTTGTCGGATCAGGTAGGTACAAGATCACAAAACATACACCCAACGGTATGTCGACGGGGTTTCGGACACGACGTTTCCCAGACCCAAAGCAAGCACGGGGGGCCACCCCACTAAGCTACCCGTAACGAAGTCGGCCGGGCTCCGAGACAGACCCAGGGTTTGCGTCAGTGGCTGTAAACGACCGGGAACCCGAAAGTGTGACTGGGCTTGTCGATACCGCGAAAACACTCCGCAATCCTAAACAGTACAGGTGCTCCACGCACAATCTTAAATAAAGCAGTAAAGCATGGCATAAGTACAGGATAGTAATAAAGCTCCAAACTACTTTGTGTCCCCCAGTACAATACTTTGAAATCAGGTACTAATCGATGGGGGTGCCCACACACCCCACCTGTGGTTAGCGCGCTCGATCTCGGAACAGGTGTCAAGAACTCGGGGTCCTACGGGACACCAGTGAGCGGTTAAAAACCAAATATTGTCTATTGCCCACCGGTGCCTCTACATTATTTACCTACTTCAATTTTAGTTATTAAACAGTAATTAAGGCCATGATCATCTCCAACATTAAACATGCGGCAATACTCCAACAACTGTGGTACTTGACGACACGCAACAGCACTTGAGCAAGCGACTACGACGCGCAAGTCCAACTATCTACCAATCAACATGTAATAGGATGTGTCCAAGGCAATATAAGGCTGCAAGGGATACCACGGGTACGAAAACTAGAGCATCGCAACACAGATAGCAATAGATCAACAGGGGGGAATAAATACTATAAAAGTAAGATAGGTAGAAAGGGGGAGGTGCTCGCCTGAAAACATTGTCGAAGGTTCATCCGAAGATCGGGTCGACACTCGCATCAACTCATCGGCCTAATCCGTGAAGAAGCAAAGCACTAGAAGAAACACCGGATGCACTATTTAATACCACGACAGAAGATCAGGCATGATGCATGTATGATGCATGACATGGCAAAGGATGCGATGCAATTAGGCCATATTAAGCGGAACCGGGGTCCCGACATTTAATTAGGCGATTCAAGTTATTTATCTACCCCACAAATTAAATGTTGTATTAACAGGGCGAAACATGGCATCGGTTCGCTACACAAATTTAAATGGAGCCGATATAAGACTAGAATAACCCGCATATAGCCTCCATATTTAATTTAGGTGAATCGGCATAACGCCCCCAAACCCACATGAATATGCATGCAAGCATGACGATTTAATATGCAACAATTTATATAGATGGCATTTATAAAATAGGGCTCAGATCGGGGTCACACATTGGCGTTTGGCGATCTTGGTTCGATGTGGTTCATATTCGGTCTCGCCGGGATCGGTCTTCGGAGGTCGTCGCAGGGCTTGGTTTGGCGTCGGGGGCTCATCGGACTCGCCCTGGTCGGTGTCGATTTTGTCCTCGCGAAGAACTTGTCGGGTCCGCGTATCGGGTCGGTCTTGGCGTTCAGGATGAAGAACTTGGCGTCCAGGATTCTTCGGGTAGGAGATCGTGCCGCTCGGACTCGGAGATCTTGTCGGTTCCATGTCGGCGTACTTGGCGTGCTCGATGGAGAACTCGGTGTTCTGTGTCGGTGACCTTGGCATCCGGGTTCTCGGGCATCGGATCCAGGAAGGAGTACTTGTTGTTCCAGCGTCATTGCCTCTGGGTTCCTTGTGATTGTCTTCGGGTCATCAAATCCGAGTAGCAGACCATGCCGGTTCGGTGTCGAAAACCTTAGGGTACCCTCTTATTCACCGGGGACGAACTGGGGCAGCATTTGTCGACATCGGGCCGGTTTTCCCGGGGAGATCTTGGCGGTACGACAAGACATCGAATCGACGCAGATCTTGACGTCCTTGTGCCCAACATCACGTACATCCATACCGAAAACTTGGCAGGCCTTGATCTACAGGAGAAACAAAAAGAGGCCCGGGTGCACCGGTGTGCTGCAAGGCGGCAGAGGTGGCGTGCACGTGCGCAGGGGGACGGAAGACGGGTGGTGGCGGCCGGACACGGAAGGGGAGCGGCGCCATCCACAGCAGAGTCCCCGGGAGCTGCAGAGGGGCGCTCGGGCGGCGTCCCCGACGTGGGAGGAGGTCGCGCTCAGGGATGGCGAGGACGAGGGCGAGGGTGCCCTTGGCGGTGGGAGCAGAGGGAGGCCGGGGTGCGCGGCAGAGCTCCGGGACGGCGAGGCTCAAGGGGAGAGGAGGCGACACTGCGCATATGCTTGGGGTAGAAGGCAGCGAGAGGGGCGCCGGCTCGATGCGGGAGGGGTCGCCGAGGAGGGAGCCCGCGAGGCGGCGGCGCGGGACGAACAGGCGCTGGTGGGGACGGGCGGAGGAGCAGAGGAAGCGCGGCGAGGGAGGCGACCGGAGGGACGCAGACGGGGGGGGGGACCTGCATCGGGTCGGGAAGGGGCAGACGGAGCAGGCGCCGACGCGGGGCGAGGAGAGGGTGGCGTCTGGGGCGGCGCCATGGCTTCCCGACGAGGAGGAGGCGAGGCAGGGGGATCCTGGTGGCGGAGATGCGAGAGGAGCGGGGTGGGTCTGCGGCGGGGCTGGCCACGGGAGGCAGAGGGAGCGCGGTCGGCGGCGGCCCTGCAGAGGAGAGACGGGGGGGTTCGGGGTGTAGGCGACGGGGAGGAGGGGCGAGCAGGGCGCCAGGGCGAGGGGGTCCTGGCGACGGGGATCGGTCCAGGGGGGCGGCGCTCGTCCCGGGGTTGATGGAGGAGAAAGCGACAAGGGGTGGGGCCAAGAGCGGTTCGGGAGGGGACGCGTGGGGTGGGAGCGTGCGTGTGGTTGGGGCTGGTTGAGAGGCGGCGGGTGAGAGCTGGTTAGAGGGTTGGGTCTAGGGTTTGGAGAGGTCTCGGGTTAGGTTTAGATATATTAGGGTTTAGTTGGGCCGGGTCGTAGGTGGTCTGGCCGGTTGGGCCTTTGGGCCTGACCGGATGGACTGCCTCCCCTAACAAAATATTTATTTTATTTATTTTCTTTTATTTAAAACAAAACATTTGTAAAAGGGTTTTAGACAAATAAAAGATCCGGACAGATCTAGGGTTTCGATTTGAACAAAGAGGGGAATATCTAGAAAACAAAATAGGCTTTTGGGAAATAGTTTTAGGCGAATAAATGCATGATGATGTCATGATGATGCACATAATAAAAACAACGGCGATTTCCTAGTAGTGGATTTACCCAGGGTGCTACAATTCGACACCACTAACAATGGATCTCGCCCTCGAGATCCGCCTCATGGTACCGGGAAGAAGGGCGGCATTCTGAATCTTCTCGCATCGTGTAGATCCTCGCGACACCACTAACAAGAGGTCGTTGTCCGTGATCGTCAAGAGAACACTCCGGGAACAAAGGGCGAAGGTAGAGGTATCAACCAATCAATCCACCTCTAACTTCGATAGAAAGAGAGAACCGATGCATTCTCATCCACTTCAATGTACACAAGCGAATAGAGTGAGTAGTCGGCATGGGGGCCAATCCATCACGCACCCAAACTATTACTCTGCACAATCAGTAGAAAAGCGTGCAACCATTCTCGGAATCAGACTGAAGATCTCGACAATCGAGGTTCAAAAACAAAGGAGTGATGCAGACTCTGCATCGGATCTGGCGTAGATGATGTCGTCGCGTAGGAAAACACCGGAAGGCACGAGAAGGAACAAAGAGAAGTCCACCAGACGAAGGATTCCTCGGATAGCATGAAGACCAGATGTAGCAACACCGTTACCAAAGGAGGAAGCGAAACCCTGAAGGTACGATGGAACCCAACCACGAGAAATCCTGGACTCGAAGAGAGAGAAGAGAGCGGATTCAAAACACGCAGAGGTGAGAGGAGAGCAGCAGAGGGGTAAGGAGTAAAATCAGACCTAATCAGAACTATCCAACCGATTTTGCAAAAATAGTTTTGACACTCTACTTCGGCCGTTAGCTAGGTTATCCTACATGCTGGACTTGTGGGGTATCGTAACTGCTGAGCTCTGATACCACTCTGTAACACCCTCAGAATCGGCCCTATGCAAGTTTCAGTGATTTCCGCCAAACCCGCATAGAAACGATTCAAAGGTGCCCACCAGGCACTTTCGTGCGGGTGGAAAACGAAGTAATACCATTACACAATAGTCCACGATGGAACCCACAGAACATATATATACAACAACGACTCCACGAGTCAAGAATACAATATACAGTACAAAGATCCAAATCACCTTGAAAACGATACAGCGTCCGAGTACGGACAAGATGCAAATTGAGCTAAGAGCCCTGAAGAATAACCAATGGCGTCCATAACCCTGCCCAGGCCAAGCCGGAAGGGTAACCCTGCTAACGACGTCGATCTCAAAACCTGCTTAAACAAAAGGGGTGCCGACAAAGGGCAAAGGAAAAAGAGAGCGGTCAGTACTGAGGCCAGTACACGGCGAGACTAGAATTCGGCGGTCCTCGCCTACATAGGTATGGTGGACTGAAGCGGCAGCGCAGCATGCACTAAACAACCTATAGAGACTCGATATAACTGTCGGCTATCAGAGAGGGATAAGAAAGACCTATTCGGAACCAACCTGATGCTACCACCAATCATACCCATCCTGGTATTTCCCCCCCCCCCCGAGACCAAACGAGGAAGTCAACCGAGGAACTCACACAGTTGGCAGTTTTATTTATTCAGTTATCATTGCACCAATTACTAGTCAGGTATAGATAGTCATCCTGATATAATAAGCAGTGGGCACTTTTAGTTAACCATTCCGTTGTAGTTGCAACACTTACTAGTCAGATACAATTAGCATGAGATATCCCAAACCCAGCAGTTGTTGGTACTTTTATTTAGACATTCCGTTGTAGTGGAGCTGATTACTAGTCATATCGGATACAAGTCAATCTATAACAGTAAACTTTAGTTATAGTTGTGTATGATCGAGAACTGTGCTCCAAGTCGTCCATAACCGCGGACACGGCTTCTCGAAAAGATCTAACCCTGCAGGGGTGCACCAAAGTTTCCACACGCACCTACACCCTTGTTGTCGGATCAGGTAGGTACAAGATCACAAAACATACACCCAACGGTATGTCGACGGGGTTTCGGACACGACGTTTCCCAGACCCAAAGCAAGCACGGGGGGCCACCCCACTAAGCTACCCGTAACGAAGTCGGCCGGGCTCCGAGACGGACCCAGGGTTTGCGTCAGTGGCTGTAAACGACCGGGAACCCGAAAGTGTGACTGGGCTTGTCGATACCGCGAAAACACTCCGCAATCCTAAACAGTACAGGTGCTCCACGCACAATCTTAAATAAAGCAGTAAAGCATGGCATAAGTACAGGATAGTAATAAAGCTCCAAACTACTTTGTGGCCTCCAGTACAATACTTTGAAATCAGGTACTAATCGATGGGGGTGCCCACACACCCCACCTGTGGTTAGCGCGCTCGATCTCGGAACAGGTGTCAAGAACTCGGGGTCCTACGAGACACCAGTGAGCGGTTAAAAACCAAATATTGTCTATTGCCCACCGGTGCCTCTACATTATTTACCTACTTCAATTTTAGTTATTAAACAGTAATTAAGGCCATGATCATCTCCAACATTAAACATGCGGCAATACTCCAACAACTGTGGTACTTGACGACACGCAACAGCACTTGAGCAAGCGACTACGACGCGCAAGTCCAACTATCTACCAATCAACAGGTAATAGGATGTGTCCAAGGCAATATAAGGCTGCAAGGGATACCACGGGTACGAAAACTAGAGCATCGCAACACAGATAGCAATAGATCAACAGGGGGGAATAAATACTATAAAAGTAAGATAGGTAGAAAGGGGGAGGTGCTCGCCTGAAAACATTGTCGAAGGTTCATCCGAAGATCGGGTCGACACTCGCATCAACTCATCGGCCTAATCCGTGAAGAAGCAAAGCACTAGAAGAAACACCGGATGCACTATTTAATACCACGACAGAAGATCAGGCATGATGCATGTATGATGCATGACATGGCAAAGGATGCGATGCAATTAGGCCATATTAAGCGGAACCGGGGTCCCGACATTTAATTAGGCGATTCAAGTTATTTATCTACCCCACAAATTAAATGTTGTATTAACAGGGCGAAACATGGCATCGGTTCGCTACACAAATTTAAATGGAGCCGATATAAGACTAGAATAACCCGCATATAGCCTCCATATTTAATTTAGGTGAATCGGCATAACGCCCCCAAACCCACATGAATATGCATGCAAGCATGACGATTTAATATGCAACAATTTATATAGATGGCATTTATAAAATAGGGCTCAGATCGGGGTCACACATTGGCGTTTGGCGATCTTGGTTCGATGTGGTTCATATTCGGTCTCGCCGGGATCGGTCTTCGGAGGTCGTCGCAGGGCTTGGTTTGGCGTCGGGGGCTCGTCGGACTCGCCCTGGTCGGTGTCGATCTTGTCCTCGCGAAGAACTTGTCGGGTCCGCGTATCGGGTCGGTCTTGGCGTTCAGGATGAAGAACTTGGCGTCCAGGATTCTTCGGGTAGGAGATCGTGCCGCTCGGACTCGGAGATCTTGTCGGTTCCATGTCGGCGTACTTGGCGTGCTCGATGGATAACTCGGTGTTCTGTGTCGGTGACCTTGGCATCCGGGTTCTCGGGCATCGGATCCAGGAAGGAGTACTTGTTGTTCCAGCATCATTGCCTCTGGGTTCCTTGTGATTGTCTTCGGGTCATCAAATCCGAGTAGCAGACCATGCTGGTTCGGTGTCGAAAACCTTAGGGTACCCTCTTATTCACCGGGGACAAACTGGGGCAGCATTTGTCGACATCGGGCCGGTTTTCCCGGGGAGATCTTGGCGGTACGACAAGACATCGAATCGACGCAGATCTTGACGTCCTTGTGCCCAACATCACGTACATCCATACCGAAAACTTGGCAGGCCTTGATCTACAGGAGAAACAAAAAGAGGCCCGGGTGCACCGGTGTGCTGCAAGGCGGCAGAGGTGGCGTGCACGTGCGCAGGGGGACGGAAGACGGGTGGTGGCGGCCGGACACGGAAGGGGAGCGGCGCCATCCACAGCAGAGTCCCCGGGAGCTGCAGAGGGGCGCTCGGGCGGCGTCCCCGACGTGGGAGGAGGCCGCGCTCAGGGATGGCGAGGACGAGGGCGAGGGTGCCCTTGGCGGTGGGAGCAGAGGGAGGCCGGGGTGCGCGGCAGAGCTTCGGGACGGCGAGGCTCAAGGGGAGAGGAGGCGACACGGCGCATATGCTTGGGGTAGAAGGCAGTGAGAGGGGCGCCGGCTCGATGCGGGAGGGGTCGCCGGGGAGGGAGCCCGCGAGGCGGCGGCGCGGGACGAACAGGCGCTGGTGGGGACGGGCGGAGGAGCAGAGGAAGCGCGGCGAGGGAGGCGACCGGAGGGACGCAGACGGGGGGGGGGGACCTGCATCGGGTCGGGAAGGGGCAGACGGAGCAGGCGCCGACGCGGGGCGAGGAGAGGGTGGCGTCTGAGGCGGCGCCATGGCTTCCCGACGAGGAGGAGGCGAGGCAGGGGGATCCTGGCGGCGGGGATGCGAGAGGAGCGGGGTGGGTCTGCGGCGGGGCTGGCCGCGGGAGGCAGAGGGAGCGCGTTCGACGGTGGCCCTGCAGAGGAGAGACGGGGGGGGGGGGGGGGGGGTTCGGGGTGTAGGCGACGGGGAGGAGGGGCGAGCAGGGCGCCAGGGCGAGGGGGTCCTGGCGACGGGGATCGGTCCAGGGGGGCGGCGCTCGTCCTGGGGTTGATGGAGGAGAAAGCGACAAGGGGTGGGGCCAAGAGCGGTTCGGGAGGGGACGCGTGGGGTGGGAGCTTGCGTGTGGTTGGGTCTGGTTGAGAGGCGGCGGGTGAGAGCTGGTTAGAGGGTTGGGTCTAGGGTTTGGAGAGGTCTCGGGTTAGGTTTAGATATATTAGGGTTTAGTTAGGCCGGGTCGTAGGTGGTCTGGCCGGTTGGGCCTTTGGGCCTGACCGGATGGACTGCCTCCCCTAACAAAATATTTATTTTATTTATTTTCTTTTATTTAAAACAAAACATTTGTAAAAGGGTTTTAGACAAATAAAAGATCCGGACAGATCTAGGGTTTCGATTTGAACAAAGAGGGGAATATCTAGAAAACAAAATAGGCTTTTGGGAAATAGTTTTAGGCGAATAAATGCATGATGATGTCATGATGATGCACATAATAAAAACAACGGCGATTTCCTAGTAGTGGATTTACCCGGGGTGCTACACCATTCGTACTAGTTTTGCTGAGGGTTATTTGGAATAGTTCCAGCCCATTCCTTTTGTTCAAAGTTGTAATTGGTCCATAGATCTTCAGGTGGCTGGGATTCATTTTGGTAGTAGGCATAGTTGTCTGAGTGTAGATCATCAAACTCAGTTTCCTCATACACTTCTCCTGAAGGTATGTATTTGGGATGCCTAGATTCTTTATCTAACTTCTTCCTACGTGACATTGCTTTATCAGGATCAGTAAAATCCTCAATGACCGTATCCAGTTCCTGAACTAAGACTTGGTGAGTGTTATGATATGTGTTTAGCAAAGACTGATAATGATCCATATACTCTATAACTAGAGTAGGTTCAGTTTGGACTAGAGTAGAGTGATCTAACTCATGCTCTGGGTTTGAGGTTTCATGAGGTATAGTGGTGTGAGTAATACCTTCTAGAGCTTGCGATTTCTGTTCTCTAATCATGGTTATAGCTGCTACTACTACGGCAATCTGATATGCAGATGCCATGCACCTTGCCTCTCCTGATGGCATTTCTCCCTTAAGACCTAACTTCTTGGGTAACATGATCATGACATGGTATTTAGCTAATACATGCCCATCATAGTAACTGTAAATCTTGACCAAAAGTCTCGATTAACATTCCAAACTCCATAGAAGTTGTCGAAGATATTTGTCCAATCCCCTCCATAGTCATTCAGAGTCTTGTTCATCACTTGAACATTCCGGGGTGGATATCTAGGTGCCATGTGGAACTGTAGATAAGAAATTATCATCGGTCACATAGATTTAAAACTCTTTGGTAATGATCGGGATTGCAATCATACTAAAGAATTATCGCACTAGCAACATGACAGGATTATTCTCAAGTGAATATCCCTCATATCACTAGAGAACTCTTTATTATTGCAGGTATGTGTCCTATAGGTTCTACCCATTTACTAGGTTTCCAACCTACGGTCAAAGCATATGCTCTGATACCAACTACGGTGACCCATCATACCACTGCATGATGTAGTACACTATAGTCGTTGACATAACACTAATGAAACACCGTTCACTAGTATTACATCCCCCAGAGTGGTGCAACAGAAACACAGCGGGTCCAATACATGGCTAAAGGTTACAACTCACTCTATACACAAGATCCAGAGAACACTCTAGGTTAAAGAGAGAGAAAGAACTTCTTACAAAGAAGACTCAAAGATAAACAATGCAAAAACTATTATACTATTAAGACTAGTATTTTAGCTAAGGGGTTGGCATTGCTGCTATTGCAATACACTACAGAAATAGGTTATTTTGGCTAGAGAGTATATTCCTATCTAATCAGTAACTTTGTCTTCATTTGAGTTGATGTGTATGTTGACTTCCTTGTCTTTGTTGAAGAGCTTTAGCTTTGGATGATGATTCCTGGAGCATAACTTGATGTAGATGTTGTCTGTACTGGCTTCAGAATCTAGCAAGGGTTAATAAGATACGTTGAGTACGAGCGTACTTAGCAAGTTCACTAGAAAAGGAGTGTTTGATGCACTATATATACAGCCACAGACCATAGGTCGTAGGCATTGCAGGTTTTCGTAAACATTTATTCAAAGGTTACTTTTATTCTGAAAAGCTATATCCGTCAGCCTTCACGGGTTTACCAGAACTTTCATGGAGTTCCTTTCCCGCAACGTTCACAGCTCCTTCCCGTAACAGGGAGTAACAAGTTACGGTTCTTACACTTTGTAGAGGTGCGTTACTTTACCCATGAGAGATCTTAGCTTTGTTGCACATCCGAGTGGCCAACCCGTTCATACTTCCTTGGTATGAGGCCTAGACTAAGATCCAAGCCAATCACTGCCCTCTTCGCGACCCCATATGTCTGCACGATCCTTCGGGGCCGGCTCACCTCCGTTAAGCCCCCTTTCGGGCAGGCTAAAACCCTGATGAGTTCCCGAAGACTCTATGACCTGGTGATGCCCTGGCAAGTACCATATTAAATGGACTATACCACTAAACACCATTCATAGATAATCTAGACACCAAAAGTGTGGGGCGTAAGGGTGCCCACCCATATGTTGGATCCGCACAAGGAATCACAACGTCACGTTAAGGTCGTCTTGCCTCCATATGAGAGGAAAAGGATACAGCTGACTTCTCTGTCCGATTCCAAATCTCATGGTTAACACGTAATATACGTCGCAAGAATCACTGGCGACATTGGTTGTTAAGTCCTAGATAATATGTTCCTTTACCACCAGAACTTCCATAGTAGGTTATTACCTCATGGTAAATAACCTATAATCATATTATTATGAAAATAGTGTTTTCTGACCTTTTTCAAATGCAGGTGATGACAACACTGGATTTGCAAAATACTTTACTGAAAATAATCAAAGGACATGAGCAAGTGTGAACTTGCCTTTTGTGATTGCAAGATTATGCATTCACAGTCTTCAAGACAATATAAGATCCAATATCTGAAATCAGCATCATTTGTCCGGTAAGGACTAATGTTTAAAGAAGCAGGATGCTTTTATGCATACGTAATGTAAATGCATTTTATAAACGCGAATCCCGGGGATAACATTGATTTAGGTTTTGGATACTGGAAATGGTTTCTTTGGAATGTGTTGCCCTTTTTATATTAAGTTTCACACTTGTGCTTCTTATTAAGGCTTGTGAGTGTGTGTGAAACGACATGTAATTATAAGGGTATACAACAATAAGATACACGAACGTGGAATGCTACTCAAAGACTAGTTGTATAAGAATTTCCTTATTTTTTTAAATCTTACTTTACAAGTATTGACATTTATAAGGAACTTAAGTGTTTACAATTTTAGTATGCAAGTACAATTTGAAACAATGTGGTTGTGATTAATTGTCATCTGTTGATTATGATGAGAGTCCTTGAATTAATTTGTTAAGAGTTGGAAATATTATTATAAGGTTTGTTGATTGAAGTGGCAAAACGAATAACTTTTGAAGAAAAGATTCCTTTTCTAAGGTCTAAATAATCTTTGTGGTTACTCAAATGTGGTCGAGGTTTTTGTGCTTGCTTGAATAGTTTGGACTTGGGATGCTTTATGACTTAACTATAACAGACCAAAGTTAACTATAAAGCATAGAATAATGTATTTAACATTATATTTAAAGTCTTGTAGACTAAAGTTAACTTTAAAAAAACATGGATGGATTTAAGGTGTAATGCTTATGATATTTGTACCTTGTGTACTTTATAATGTTTCCTTAAAGTTACTTAAGAATGGTTATACTTTTACTTGGTGTAGTGGTTTCTTGATTTTATAATGGGATAAAATCATTTATCCTTTTGTGAATGAATGGTTATAGTTTATAATCATGGTAATGACATTACTTAACTCTTTATGAATTCACTATAGTGTTTTGGGTATGTTGATAAACTTGTGGTTAAAGTAAATGGAAAAGATTTAATTTAGTCACAATTATTCTTGGAGGATTTTATAATGAATAAGAATCTTTTTAGAAAATAATCTACACTTATGGTTGAAGGATAATTCAATAAAATTGCATTTAAAATGTGTTAACCATTTTTACTTAATACTATCCATATTTAAGACTAATACTATTTATTAGACTTATTTGAATAATTTTAGAAATATTAACAAATTTTATTTACCCTTATATGAATTAACAACTAAGGAAATAAGTTTAAATTTAAGATGCTAGAGTGTTTTGAATTTTTATTTACCTCAAGAGTGGGATATTATATTTTTGACATGTAGGTATTATTTTTGTGATCATTTTGGTATATTATATGTATTTTTTATGAATTTTAAATAATAATATATGATTTTTATAAGGTTTATTACTCAATAAATACTTAATAAATAATAAATATTTAATTAAGTGAAATTATAATACATGATTATAGTTTTAAATTATAGTTCTTATTTTTCTAATATTTTTGGCATTTTATTTATATTTTTAATATTTACCAATATTAAAATATGGATTATCTAAGTTTTATTACTTATAAAACTTTTATTAAATAATATTTATTTAAATAATTATCATAATAATGTTTGATAATAGTTTTAAGTGGTAGATTTTATTTTTCTAAACATTTTCATATATTATACATATTTTTTCTGAATTATGAAACAAAAGTTATGAATTTAATAAGATTTAATGCTTTTATTTTATTTCTGGAATATTTAAATTTGGGTTTATATCATTCATTTATTTCCTAAACAGGAGATACTTTTTATACCGAGCTAAACCTAGACCACGTTACTGACTGGTGGACCAGTGGCCACATCACATACCCCATTTTAGTAAATTCATTTGTTACTGAGTCTATTTATACTCACAGTCATGGACAGATGGGCCCTAGGCCATGTCACATGCCACATGGGCAAGACTAGTCAAAGCAGTTGACTGGTTGACACAACGGGAGCCCGACGTCATGATGACGTTACCTCGCCGGTGATGCTCAGACGGCGAACGACGGCGATGATCTGGTGGCTTCTAACGAATGTGACGGATATGGTTCGAATCAGTACACTACGGTGAAGCTAATAGTGGTGGCGCCGCTAGTATATGGTCACCGGAGGATGACCGTCGACGAGGTACCACGACGGCGCAGGCAGATGGCCACTACGGTGGTGATTTTGGAAGCAATCCAGAAGAAAGGCGGCACTGGCGTGTTCAGCAACTCACCAGGAACGCGATGGTGTGGCCCGTGAAGCGAGGCGAGGTTGGAGACAACGGTGAGGTCGACGAACAGTGCCAGGAACCGAGGGTGCAATTGGGTTGAGTCACGCCTCCTCTGCTAGTGCGAGTTGGGGCAAAAGAACGAGAGGAGCACGACTGTCACCACCATGGTCTTATCTGGCCAAGGCGAGCACAGAATCGCCAGCACCGTCTCACCTCCGAGCTAGGGTTCTTGGTTCAGAAGAAGAAACCAAGAGAGAGGGTTTCAGAGGGGGAATTGAGGATGAGGATGAGCAGAGACGTCGTCATGGCCTCCTTATCCTCTCCCAGTGATGGCGGCATGCATCTTGACGCATTGACGATGGCGGACGGCCTCGGCATCGCCACCAATCTGCTTCCAGCTGGAGGAAGACGATGATGCTCATTTTGCAGAAAACCCCTTGGTAAAATTTCAAACTCAACCCGCAGTCCTACATCGGGTCCCACTCGTTGGTCACTGTGTGAATGAGTTGGGCTTGCTGTTGGGCCGAAAAGGGCTGCACTTGAGTGGTAGATAGTGGAGAGAAGAAATGGGCCACGGGCCAGAAAATGTTTTCCTCTATTTTTTTTCTTCCTGTTTGTTTTCCATTTTCTATTTTATTTTTAGGTTAGTATTTTAACATTTGTTTTGAACTTTTCTAACAAAGTTTATTTGCTGAATACTTGCATCAACAATTGATATTGATTGAGATTCATTTTGTAAACCTTTATGATAAATATTTTCTTTATTTATTTAATATATATTCTTTTAATATTTTGGAAGGCCTTTGTTATTAATTTTCTGTCCATAATAAGCCATGGATTTATATTATGATATTTCTTTATTTAATGATAGAATTTAATTCTAGTTATCTTATAGTTTGGAGGGAAAATTTTATATAATGATCCTATATTATTATTTGATGCATGATATCCTAAGGATTTAATATGGTTAATATCATTCCCATGAATCTAGCAAATACCAAGGTTTATATTTTGTTATAACTAGCATAAGAGTTAGGGTGTGAATTGTAATTGCTTACCCTAGAATTTAGGGTTCTTATATACTTATATACTTTTGTGGATGTGAGTAAATATTAATAGCTAAACATATTGTCTTTATGTTTGTAATCTTTAATGATATCACCTTTTAAAATAGGAAGTTATTATCTGGAATATCTTATGGAAAGGTTTTGATAAAGATAACTCCTAAGCACATATGGTTATGATAATTGGAAATGACAGAGATGTTCTTAAGTGATTTGCTATAGGGAAATATTCCTATAAAACATTGTGAAGATAAAATGATTTATCCAACAGATGAGCTGAATGTTAATCTTGATCATAGATTTAGGGTTTAGTGTTTACCAAGAATTCCTATCTTCCATATTTCATAATTCTGGACTTCTGATTAAGGAATTCCTTTCCTAGATATTCTACTTCTTCATATCCATCATCATGTGTTAAAATGATGAGCTTTACTTCACAAGCATAATCTTATCCACCTTTAATTCTTCTAAATCTATATTTGGTTATTAAACTATTCTACTACTAATACTTTCCAACCCAATAGATGGTTACAATTGCCTAAAATTTATACCCTTCCTTTATCATCCATCACCAGCATTACTCTAATAGATTCATTTATAATTATATATATATATCAAATTTTACTTCACCTCAAGTGTTTAATATTTCCCAAGAGGAAAATACTAACTCTATAACTCACTTCTGCTCTAACATCATTCTAAACATACTATCTTATCTCAACTTGACTCCAATATCTTATATTAGAGTCCAATCCTGTGTTTCCCACCAATGTTACTTATACTGGATATAAGCATTCAACCTTGGTGAATAAGGCGTGATCATTATAATCCTTTGATCATTTATGGTTTAGGTTTCTAATTAGCTAATCAAAGTTTCATCAATACAACATTACATTTGTATTGGAATTATCTTCTTAATATCTCTATTGGGTTAAGAGATATAATTCATTGACTATACATACTTTATCCCATAAGATTACTCCTATTAACTATCTTTAATATTCATCCTTGTAATCTTTACCTCAGATACTCTTCTATCATTTCAGGAGTGAGTTAACTCCATCAATAATCCTATTGATTCAATTTTCTTTCAACACTCCCATCCTATAGATGATATTTAAATCTAGCATTACCACTTACCTTTCCTTACCTCCTTCTCTAAAGGATTTTAAGTGAATGCTATGACAAGAACAAGAGTTAATAGCTCAAGTATTGATAGGTTAAGAATTGGCGAATCAATAGTTGATTACTTAACTTTGATGAACAACAAATATGAAAATAGGGTTTAATAGGGATAATAAGGATTGATATGGAAAGAAGGATATATGGTGAATGATCTTGACTTGGTTTCTTTCCTACCCAATCTCACTAAAGAGTTAAAGTTAGGTATTACCATGATACCCATGGTATAAGTAGATGAGATTAAGATAGATCAAGAATTAGTTGTTACATTCTTATTACTTAAGTTATACTTATAACTTAGTCTTCATGAGTTGTGTAATGAATACTAGGATATGATCTCTTAAAGATTAACATCAAACATCAAGTAATATGTGGTGGTTTAGTTTTAGTACATTTGATCTACCCTTAGATCAAATCATGATTACCCAAAATAAGGTTTTAACAAAGGTCACATTGAAGCTTATCACAGTCAACTTGATGATCTACTTCCATTTCATCAAGTTGAGAGAAGCTTCAATCACTTTGACAAGTTTTGTTCAAAAGCGCGAAAATTATTCTGATTTTCTATGCATGAATGCAATGCACACATCTGGGTTCAGCTTAATTCTAAGCTCTAATGCTGGGATGTTACATCCATCGAACTAAACCACCTATCAAGTTTATCCATAGTGGGAGTATCCCTTTCATTGCTCCATGTAAAGCGACGACCGATGAGGTGCGATCCTTCAACTCCATATCGTATAGGAATCGACAGAATTTGGCCATTTGACGTCGGTTCAACCTGTTATTGTTCTTTCCGCAGCATTAACGATCATGTTAAAGTCGCCCGAAATGGACCAAGGGCCTACACAGGCGCCTCTGGTCATTATCAGCTCATCTAGAAAATCATCCTTAAGTCTGGTGTCAGTTGGGCCATAGACGATAGTTAGACACCACTGCTCCTCATCCGCTAGGCTTAGTGAGATTGTGAGCGAGAAGGTGTCGATCCGATGCGTGTTAACCATAGCAACCGATGATTTGCAAGTCACAAGGATGCCTCCCGTCGTACCTGTAGAATGTGAGCCTCCAGAACTTTCAATGAACATCTCAGAAGTGGTGAGTGAATACATGTGGATTGAGATTTCAACCTCAACCAACCTTACGGGGCGTGTCCATTTGACCAAGTGACTCTTACCACCTTTCTACTGACTTGCTCATGTATAACTAAGTTGTCCAATGGTTCTTTTCGGTGGTGGTTGTGTGGGCCGTAACAATGTTTAGGAGCCTCGACCAACATATGTGCCAATTTTCGTAAAATGTCACCGGACGTACTTCTTGCAGCCCTTGGCAAAAGGAGCGAAAGCTACCTCCTTACCTTCCAACGTCACCGGTATTTTGTAGGAGACCTTGCCGATATCCAAGTCAGCACCACAAGCCTGTGACATCGCCAATCTGAGAGGCACGCGCCCCCTTCTGCATCTGCTTGTACTTCGTGGGCGCGTCCCCCACGAAGGCATTAGCAAGGCCACCAACGTCTTCCACAGCCGCGGCCTTCGGAAACATATCCTGGTGGAAACGCCCGAGCGCAGCCTTGGCCTTGAGAAGGACATCTTTGACAGAGTTGTTGCGGTCTTCGACTGCGGCTACAATGCCAACCAAGGGGTCATCATGCTCAAGTGACTGACAGTCAAAATCAACACCAACCGCATCTGCAGATGCGCGACAATCAAAAATCAATCATAGATAAGTCAAAAGGAGGCAAAAGGGTGAGAAACTTGCACTAGAAACTTACCAGACAGAACATGGGCAGCTGCCATGAGCTGGTCAACGAGTCCCTTCTCCCGCTCAGTTGCATCCACCGCCAGACCCTCCTCATGCTGCTTCGACTCCGACTTGAATCTCTTAAGAGTTTCCACATCATTCTTCTCCTTCATCTTTGTCGTGCGGATGCCCTTTTTAAGAGCTTACAGTCAACACAGAACCTGATTGTTTTCCTCTAACACACACAAGACACAGTTCATAAACTAGTTCCCGCAAGTGTGACAAGCCAAAGGACAAGTACAAAGTAACTCACCCTGGAGCTGTTTGAAGTCAGAGTCTAGACGCACATACTGCTGGCCCATGAGCACCATGTTCCGAAGAAAAGGATACATGAAAACATCTCTAATCAAACCAGAAGACTTGGGGGGCTCCATAAGGAGGACAAGGGAAACTTACATGGTCACCCGAAGACTCTAAAGGATCTCATGCAGTTGTTCGAGTAAAAATCTTGCGGCCACCTAGCTTGGAGGAGCCCTGAAAGGATACATATGACGCCTAGAGGGGGGTTGAATAGGCGGTTTAAAACTTTTTCGAGAGTGGCTCAACAAAGGCGGAATTAAACTAGAGTTTACTTTGTCAAGCACAAAACCTAGAACAAGTAGGGTTAACCTATGTGCACCAACAACTTATGCTAATCAAGACAAACAACTATGTGATAGCAAGATATATATACTTCACTCACGATGGCTATCACAAAGTAAGGTGCATAAGTAAGAGCTCGGATATAGAGATAACCGAGGCACGCGGAGGAGATGATGTTTTACCGAGTTCCTCCCAACATGGAGTATGTCTCGTTTGGAGAGGGGGTGGTATCAAACCACCAACGCCACAAAAGGCCTCCCTTTTATCTCTGGTGAATCTCACCCCAATGGGATCGATCCACACTTCCACTATCGGTGCACTTGTCGGTGGCAATCCGGAACCTCTCACAAGGTTGTTGGAGATATGCCCAAGAGGCAATAATAAAAGTAGTTATTATTATATCTTTGTGTTTATCATAAATGTTTACATTCATTCTATAATTTTATTAACCGGAAACATTAGTACTTGTGTGATTTGTAAACTTGTTAGAGTCCCTAGTAAAGCCTCTTTGTAATACTAGCTTGTTGGTTAGATGATCATGGTTTCCTGATCATTAACATTGAGATGTTATTAACACCGAGATCATATCATTAGGAGAATGGCGTAATGGACATACTTCTATAGTTAAGCGTAGCATAAATATCAAGTCATTTCAATAGTTTGTTTGCTATAAGCTTTCAGATACATAGTAACCTAAATCCTTTGACCATGAGATCATGTTAATCACCATCACTGGATGGATGCTTTGATGACATCAAACACCACTTCATAACTGGGTGGTTATAAAGGTGGATCTATGAAGCGGCCCGGGCTAACCTTACATGACATTGTTCATGAGACTTTCTCCACGCTCGACATGCAACTTGTATTGCATAAGTGGCTTTGTGGGTGTCTGTCTCTCCCATCATAGTGAAGATTCATTTTACAACAGGCACTTGATAGTTCATGCATCAATGTTGTGGTTCTTGTTCGTAAGTTAGAACGGTACTTATTGAAAGCCCCAAACCACGTAAAATATGCAAATAAAATTAGAGGCGTCTAACTTTGTTTTGAAGGGGTGTGTTATGATGTGATATGGCCATGATTGTGATTATATATGATGTATGCAATGATCCTTATTGTAAGTCGGCAACTGGTAGGAGCCTTATGGTTGTCTTTTAATTTCGTTTAGACATGTGTGTTTATTATTCAAAGTAGTTGTAATAGTTGATGCTGGTGGACGACAACCATAGAACGGTGCCATTGACCTTGATGCCACATCGGTGATGATGGAGATCATGCTCATGCTTGAAGATGGAGATCGGAAGCACAAGAAGAAAGGCTATATCATATCATATTTTATGAATTGCATGTGATGTTAATCCTTTTATGCATCTTGTATTGCTTAGATCGCGACGGTAGCATTATAAGATGATCCCTCTCACAAAATATATTTTTTAGCGGAACTATTTCATTCAAAGTTGCCTATGAGGCTTTTCAGCCTCTAATAGATAGGGTTCAAATGAACTGGAATTTACAGGGGGGTACAAGAGAAGAGAAATAAAGGACAAAAGACACATACACACCACCCCCAACAAAGATTAAGAGGAAAAGGGGCTACTCTGAGAATCCTCGGAGGCGGTTGACTGATGAGAAAACTCACCACAACCCAAGCACAGCGATCACAAGGAAGAACTAGCAGGACACGACCGCGGGGGACAATACAGCTCGAGTTATCGCCGGAGTAAATGAATGGCCTTGATCAGCCGAGACCTAGCCTCGACACTGCACCATCGACGTAATCAAAGGGCAACGCACATCCGAGACCACACAACACACCGACACCACCTGTGTCGTGGGTGTGGCCGAAGGGGCACGCACGGCCGAGACGACCCCATGACGCCTCTGTGCCATCGGATGGAGTCGAAGGGCATCACAGGGCAGAGTCACACCATTGAGCACTCTCACATGGAGCACCCACACCGCACGCTGGGGGTCGCTGCCATAGTAGAAAGGCATAGCAACACTGAGGGCAACCCCAACCCCACATGGGTTCGATATACCCGAAGGGTGGGCTAGCCGAGAGCACGCGCAAAATACCGCCCCACGCCAGGTACGCCGTAGAGCTCTGACAAGGATCTGACACAAGAGCTTGGAACCCGGCAAGGAGAAGCCACCACCACCACTGCCACGGCTCACCTCGCACTTGAGGAGAAGACCGCTCCCATGGCTGCCATATGCAAAACCATGGGGCACACCAGAACAGGCGAGAGCAGCGCCCGCTGAAACTGATGGCAAGACAGAGGGGCTCCACGCTCGGCCACGACAACCCCCCGGGTAGGGAGCGCGTCACCACCATGGTCGCCATCTACGAAGCCACAGCACCAGCCAGCCTACAATGGGAAACCCCGCTGCAAGATGATGTTCGAAAGAGGAGGCATCGACCCTTGCCACCACCGGAGAGCACACCATTGACCATCAGTGGCCAGCACATCGTGAGCAGCGAAAGCACAGCCGGCCATGCCCAAGCACCACCAAAACCACAACCACCTCCGTCGCCAGCCGGGGACCGACTGCAACCGCACGCCGCTCATGGGAGAGAGGCGCCCGAGCCGGCCCTGGCGGGCCCAGATCTAGGCCCAAACGAGCCCATGCACTGCCCCGTCGCCACCGCACACCTCAGCTGCATCCCCGCCGCCCAAGCAGCCGCCAGAATGCCCACCTGCGCGCCTACCAGCCGCGCCGCTACCCCCACGCAAAGCCGTGCCAGGAAACTGCCAGAACTGTTGCATGTCCTCCGGCTCGCGGGGGAAAACCAAAGGAAAAAGGAGAACTCACCTCCGCCGTCCGCCATGCAGGCTTCACCGGCGGCATCCTCCGACAGCGGAGAGGGAGAGGATGCGGGGGGTGGGGGGTGGGGGGGTGGGGAGGGTGGCCGGTGGAGGTGGGAGTCGCCGCCCGTGTCGCCCATAGAGAGCGACGCGGGGGCCGAGTCTCTAGATGTGACTTCCCTCTCACAAAATATCAAGTAATAAAGTGTTCATCCTTAGTTAGCACTGTTACCAAGACTCGTTGTTTCGAAGCACCACGTGATGATCAGGTGTGCTAGATTCAACGTGTGCATACAACGGGAGCAAGCCAGATTTGCTCATGCAGAAACTAAGGTTAATATTGACGAGCCTAGCATGTACAAACATGGTCTCGGAACATGGATCACCGAAAGGTAAAGCATGAGTCATATAGTAGATATGATGAACATGTTGATTGTTTGCCTTTGAAACTACATCATCTCTCGTGATGATCAGACTTGATGTAGTGGATTTGGTTCATGTGATCACTAAAACAATGTGAGGGATATTGTTTAGAGTGGGAGTTCACCTAGATTAATTTAAGTATTAATTAGAACTCAATTTATCATAAACTTAGTCTAAACTATTGCAAATATGTTGTAGATCAATGGCGGCCCCTACCATCAATTTTAATGCGTTCCTAGAGAAAGAAAAGTTGAAAAACAATGGAAGCAACTTCGCAGATTGGTTCCGCAATTTGAGGATTGTCCTTAATGCTGGTCAGTTGACCTATGTGCTGGATGCACCGCTAGGTGACCCACCTGCAGCTGATGCTACGGATGAGGTGAAAAAATGTTTACCTTACTCGGAAGAATCAGTACTCCACAGTTCAGTGTGCTATCTTGTATGGTTTAGAATCAGATCTTTAGAAAAGGTTTGAGAACTTTGACCCACATGATATTGTCCGTGAACTCAAAATGATATTTGAGGCTCATGCGGCTATTAAGAGTTATGAGGCTTGTGAAAAGTTCTTTAACTGTGAGATGGAAGAGGGCAGCTCCGTAAGTGAGCATGTGCTTAAGATGTCTGGGCACGCCAATAAGCTCCAGAGCTTGGGTATAGTGATTCCTAATGCTTTGGGGATTCACCGTGTCCTCCAATCACTACCACCAAGTTAGAAGAACTTTTTGATGAACTACAACATGCAGCACATGGATAAGTCATTACCAAAACTCTTCTCTATGTTGAAGTCTGCAGAAGTGGAGATCAAGAAAGAGCTCCAAGTGTTGATGGTCAATAAGACCACCAATTTCAAGAAGCAAGGCAAGCCTAAGAAAAAGGGAAACTTCAAGAAGGGAGGTAAGAAAATTACCGCGCCGACGAAGAAGACCAAGGCTGGGCCTAATCCTGATACTGGGTGCTTTTACTGCAAGGGAGAAGGTCATTGGAAGCAGAATTGCCTCAAGTACTTTGAGAATCTGAAGAACGGCATCATCAAGAAGAAAGGTATATCCGATATACATGTTATTGATGTGTATCTTGCTAGTAATCGTAGTACTGCCTGGGTATTTTATACTGGTTTGGTTGCTCATATTTGTAACTCGAAACAGGTGCTGAAGAATAAATAGAGACTAGCGAAGAACAAGGTGACGATGCGCGTTGGAAATGGATCAAAGGTTGATGTGATCGCGGTCGGCACGCTACCTCTTCATCTACCATTGGGATTAGTTTTATACTTAAATAATTGTTATTTGGTGCCTACGTTGAGCATGAACATTATATCCAGATCATGTTTATTGCGAGACGATTACTTGTTTAAGTCCGAGAATAATGGTTGTTCGATTTATATGAGTAATATATTTTATGGTCATGTACGTTTGATAGATGGTATATTCTTATTGAATCTCGATTGTAGTGATACACATGTTCATAATATAGAAGCTAAACATTTGAAATTGAATGATAATTCTACATACATGTGACACTGTCGTCTTAGTCACATTGGAGTGAAGCATATGAAGAAACTCCATTCTGATGGACTTCTTGAATCACTTGATTTCGAATCACTTGAAAGATGCGAAGCATGTCTGATGGGAAAATGACTAAGACTCCATTTTCTGGTATGATGGAGCGAGCTATGGACTTATTGGAAATCATACATACTGATGTGTGTGCTCGATGAGCATAGCATCACGCGGTGGTTGTCGTTACGTTCTTACTTTCACGGATTACTTGAGTAGATATGGGTATATCTATTTCATGAAACATAAGTCCGAAACTTTTAAGAAGTTTAAGGAATTTAAAAGTGAAGTAGAGAATCAACGTAACAAGAAGATTAAATTTCTACGATCTGATCGTGGAGGTGAATATCTAAGTTACGAGTTTGGCGAGCATTTGAAGAAATGTGGAATACTTTCACAATTGACACAGCCGGGAACACCACAACGTAATGGTGTGTCCGACATTGTAATCGAACTCTCTTATATATGGTTCATTCTATGATGTCACTTACAGATTTACCGTTATCATTTTAGGGTTATGCATTAGAAACATCCGCATTCACTTTAAATAGGGCACCATATAAATCCATTGAAATGACACCGTATGAATTATGGTTTGTAAATAAACCTAAATTGTTATTCCTTAAAGTTTGGGGTTGTGAAGCTTATGTAAAGAAGTTATAGCCCGACAAGCTTGAACCCAAAGCGGAAAAATGCGTCTTCATAGGATACCCAAAGGAAACTATTGGGTATACTTTCTATCATAGACCCAAAGGCAAAATCTTCGTTGCCAAGAATGAATCCTTTCTAGAGAAGGAGTTTCTCTCGAAAGAAGTGACTGAAAGGAAAGTAGAACTCGACGAGGTTGTCAAACCTTCTCTCGGATAGCACCAGAAGAAGTTCCTGTGGTGCCTACACCAATAAGAGAGGAAGATAATGATGGTGATCATGAAACTTCGGTCGAAGTTACTATGAAACCTCGTAGGTCGACGAGGACTCATACCACTCCTGATTGGTATGATCCCGTTTTGAGTGTCATGTTGGTGGACAACACCGACGACCCTGTGACATATGAGGAAGCGATGATGAGCCTAGATTCCAATAAATGGCAAGAAGCCATGAAATATGAGATTGGATCCATGTACGAAAACAAAGTATGGACTTTGGTGGACTTAACGGATGGCTGAAAAGCTATCGAGAACAAATGGATTTTCAAGAAGAAAACATATCTTAATGGTAATGTAACCGTCTATAAAGCTTGACTTGTCGCACAGATTCAAGGAGTTAATTACGATGATACTTTCTCACCGGTAGCGAAGCTAAAGTCTGTGAGGATTTAGTTAGCAATCATTGCATATTATGATTATGAGATATGGCAGATGGATGTCAAAACGACGTTCCTCAATGGAGACATTGATGAAGAGTTATATATGGTACAACCCAAAGGTTTTGTCGATCCTAAGGATGCTAACAAGGTATGCAAACTTCATTGATCCATTTATAGATTGAAGCAAGCATCTCGAAGTTGTAATCAGCGTTTTGATGAGGTGATCAAAAGTTTTGGTTTTATACAAACTTATGGAGAAGCTTGTATTTACAAGAAAGTGAGCTTTAGCTCTATAGCATCCCTAGTACTATATGTGGACGACATATTGTTTATTGGGAATGATGTAGACCTTCTTAAAAGTGTCAAAGATTATTTGAATAATAGTTTTTCAATGAAGGATCTTGGCGAAACTGCTTACATATTAGGCATAAAGATTTATAGAGATAGATCGAGACGCCTAATATCGCTTTCACAGAGTACATATTTGAACAAAGTTCTAAAGAGGTTTTGAATGGAAGATAGCAAGAAAGGGTTCTTACCCATGTTGCCCAATACGACCTTGAGTAAAACTCAAAGTCCTGCAATAACAGAAGATAGAGAGAGGATGAGTAAGACTCCATATGCCTCATCCATAGGATCTATCATGTATGTCATGCTATGTACTAGACCCGACATTGCATATGTTGTTAGTTTGACTAGCAGATATCAAAGTGATCCAGGAGTGGATCATTGGACAACGGTCAAAAACATCCTTAAGTACTTGAGAAGAACTAAGGATATGGTTATTTCTTATGGAGGTGATGAACAACTCGTTGTTAATAGTTACACCGATGCTAGTTGGAACACCGATCCAGATGATTTTAAATCTCAATCTGGATACGTATTTACTTTGAATGGTGCAGCAGTGAGCTGGAGGAGTGCAAAGCAAAGCATTATGGCAAGATCTTCAACTGAATCGGAATACATAGCTACTTCAGAGGCTTCACAAGAGGCGATATGGCTGAAGGAGTTCATTATAGAGCTTGGTGTGGTTCCCAGTGCGCTGGACCCAATGTCTATCTACTGTGATAACATGGATGCCATAACCAATGCACAGGAGCCAAGGTCACACAAGAAGCTGAAGCATATCAAGCTGCGTTTTCACACTATTCGAGAGCATGTCCAAGATGGTGACATAAAAATTTGCAAAGTACAGACAGATCTGAATGTGGCGGATCCGTTGACTAAACCTCTCCCAAGGGCAACACATGACCATCACCAAACCGCCATGGGTGTTCGGTATATTACCATGTAATCTAGATTATTGACTCTAGTGCAAGTGGGAGACTGTTGGAGATATGCCCAAGTGGCAATAATAAAAGTAGTTATTATTATATCTTTGTGTTTATGATAATTTTTTATATTCATGCTATAATTGTATTAATCGGAAACATTAATACTTGTGTGATTTGTAAACGTGTTAGAGTCCCTAGTAAAGCCTCTTTGTAATACTAGCTTGTTGGTTAATAGATGATCATGGTTTCCTGATCATTAACATTGAGATGTTATTAACAATGAGATCATATCATTAGGAGAATGGTGTGATGGATATATTCCTATAGTTAAGCGTAGCATAAAGATCAAGTCATTTCAATAGTTCGTTTGCTATAAGCTTTCAAATACATAGTAACCTAAATCATTCGACCATGAGACCATGTTAATCACCATCATAGGATGGATGCTTTGATGACATCAAACACCACTTCATAACTAGGTGGTTATAAAGGTGGCATTGAGTGTTCGGAAAGTATGCGTTGAGGCATATGGATCAAGAGTGGGATTTGTCCATCCATATGACGGATAGATATACTATGGGCCCTCTCGATGGAATTTCATACAATTAGCTTGCAAGCATGTGACTGGCTCACAAGGGATCACATATCATAGGAACGAGTAAAGAGTACTTATCGGTAACGAGGTTGAACTAGGTATGCAGAGATACCGACGATCAAACCTCGGATATTTAAAGTATCGCGAGACAAAGGGAAATTGGTACCGTGTGTAAATGGTTCATTCGATCACGAAGTAATCATAGAAATATGTGGGATCCATATGAATTTCCAGATTCCTCTATTGGTTATTGATCAGAGAAGAGTCTCGATCATGTCTGCATAAATTCACGAACCGTAGGGAGACACACTTAAGGATTCGATGTTGTTTAGTAGATATGGAAAGTGAGTAAAGATACCAAATGTAGTTCGGGGTCTCGGATGGGATCCAAGATATCACGAGGATATCCGGAATGGTCTGGATAATAAGATTCATATAAGTAAAGTCCGATTCGAGAGTTCGGGAATGGTTTCGGTGTTTTCACCGAAATGTTCTAGAAGGGTCTAGAAGGTTCACCAATCTGGAAGGTGAAGGGTACATGGATGTGTCATGAAAAATTGGAATGGTTGCATCATGTCCTAGGTCACTTGGCTGGACACTTGGAAGAGAGAAATCAAACAATAATTTGAAAGTCAAAAGGCAGTTTGAAAAAGTCAAAGTGGAACATTGGTTTCCAAATGGAGGGAGTGAAGGAATCCTACCTAAGGGAGGGTTCCTCCCTCTCCTTGCCGCCGGCCACATGAAGTGGAGTTGGGGGAGGATTCCCTCCCCCTTGCCACCTCCCCACCTATAAAAGGAGGGGTAGGGCGCCCCTTACCCCTCACGACAAACCCTAGCCGCCTGCCCTTGCCACCCCAAGTCGCCGCCGCCTTAGGAATCTCCCAAGTCGCCGCCACCTAGCCCTCTCTAGCCACCGGCCACCTCCAACCCTCGGCCCTCTAAAACCTAGATTGCTGAGGCCCTCTTCTACTCCACCATACTCGCTTCGGGCTTAGGCGAAGCCCTGCGGGATCTCCCCTCTACTTCCGACACCACGTCGTCATGATGCCAGAATCGGGAGGAGAGAGCTACAACCTCCGCTGCCTGCTAGAACAAGGGAGAGGAAGGTCTTCATCAAGTACCAAACGTGTGACCGACTGTGGGAGCGCTGCCGGAACGCGGCGTCGGAAGGATCTTCTACACGATCTTGAGATCGGCAAGTGAACGACTACATCACCCACGAGAATCCGCTCTCGTTAACCGCTTTGGAATCTTCGAGGGTGAGTACTCCATCGACTCGTTGCTAAAATCTAGTAGATAGATCTTGGCTTGTATGTGTTCATGCGGTAGAAATATTTTGTTTTCCATGCTACGAACCCCTACAGAGGTTGGGGCAGTTCTCTACAACTCAATTGTAGGCTCCCAACAAACAAGCTTGGGGAAATCTCCATAACTAAATTGGAGGCCCCAAGTAATCCTCAAACCTGCAAAATAACCAAATTGTCTAGGGTTCCAAGAACCCAAGAGTAAAAAGCTTCTCAACTTTCAATCAATCGAATCCTCACCGAGAACTCAAACCGATGCACCAAATGCAATGGCAAGACCACAAGAAGTGCTCAAGTCCTTCTCTCCCAAATTCCACCAAAGCTACAAAGGAGGAAATCCACAAAAGACTCCAAGATCTAGATCCCAAGAAGTCCCCCTCACTTAGAGGAGAGATTGATTGGTGGGATTGTAGATCTAGATCTCCTCTTTCAAATCCCTAAAGAATATGCAAGAATCATAGGAGGGATTGAAGGGAAGCAAGCTCAAGAAGGTCAAGAATGGAGTAGAAGACTTGCAGAGCTCATGGGAGCTCATTGGGGAAGAAGGGCCTCTTTTTATAGGCCCATTATTTCTAACCGTTTTCTGCCCATTGGGGGGTTTCCACACCAGAGACTCCGGTCTACACATATCTCACAACGGAGATTCCGGTCCATCTCCGGACCATCTCCGGACCCCTATACAGAATGTCCTAGGCCAGGTCATGATGCTCCCTCTAGAGACTTGGCAGGAACTCCGGACCTGAGCACACCGGAGACTCCGGACTTTTAAGTCCAGAGATTCCGGCCTACTAGTATACACTAGAGATTCTGGCCAAATATCCGGTCTGAACCAAATAAGAGGCAAACTTCAAATGGAGATATCTAGAGTTTGGAAACTCCAATTGATCTGAAACTAATTTTGTTGACAATATTGGATGCCACAAAGTGAGAATATTTTATGTATTATAATGTGAGATACCTCCCTTGGTGAGAAACCGTAAAACCTCCAAGATCAAAAACACAATAAGATATAAAAGGGAGATCCATTTTTGATGAACTAGAGCTTGTTATGAATATTACCACAAGCTCTAGAACCTCACATGGATAAGATCCAAATAACAACCAAGAAATGATGATGCTAAGTATGCAAAGGTTTGATATCTCTCTGATGTCTACGCACTTCTATTCTTGTAGACAGTTGTTGGGCCTCCAAGTGCAAAGGGTTTGTAGAACAACATCAAGTTTCCCTTAAGTGGATTACCCAAGGTTTACCAAACTCAGGGAGGAAGTGGTCAAAGGTATCCCTCTCAAGAAACCCTGCAATCAAGATACAAGAAGTCTCTCGTGTCCCCAATACACCCAATACACTTGTCAGGTGTATAGGTGCACTAGTTTGGCGAAGACATAGCGAAATACAAGTGGTACGGATGATTATAAGTGGTAACAGTGCCAGAAAAGATCTTCTGACGGGGAGGAAAAGACTAACGGCAAAACGATATAAGCAAGCAAACATGTAACAAATCTAGTTGCAAACAGTGTTTCAATGCTTAGAAACAAGGTCTAGGGATCATACTTTCACTAGTGAACATTCTCTCATATAAATATATTCTCTTCATGATACTACCCTGAACTACTCTCTGGTTGGACACTCTAATCCATGGTAGGGCTATAACAACACTCCTTAAAGTCCGCCTTCCCCATCTAGATAACCCCACACTGTCACCTTGAGCGCTAGATGGTTCCAACAAACACCACAATTTCATAGAGACATCCAACTCCAAATATAACTCATGATAAGTATTTGTAAACTCTAGGCTAAGTGCCACCACGGCATGCACGCTGTCACTTTCACAAATGTGGGGAGAGCAGAGATCTATTAAAGCACTTGAGTAGCAAAGTAGATCTACTTGATTACAAAGCTCATGATCACAATATGATCATGCATAGAGAGAGAGAGTTAAACACATAGCTACCGGTAGAGCCCTTAGACTCGAGGAAGAACTACTCCCTCCTCATCATGTGAATTAGCAACGGTGATGAAGATGGCGGTGGAGATCGATGGAGATGGTGGTGGAAATCGAAGGAGATGGCTCCTGGGGCACTTCCCGGTCCCGGCAGGGTATCAGAACAGAGACTCATGTCTCCCGAATCTCCCCTTTGGTGGTGGCAGCGCTACAGAGGTTTTCGTGGCTTTCTCCCAGAGGATTTAGGGTTTCTGAGTTGGGGGCTTCTTATAGGCGAAGGAGGCAAGGTTGATGGAGGCCTAGGGGGCCCACACCCCCTGGTGGCGCGCCCAGGGTGGGCCCGCGCCACCCTAGGGTGTGGCCACCCTGGTGCCCTACTCCGTCTCTGCTTCAATTTTCCGTATCGTTCCGGGAAAAATATGAAGATTGGCTATTGTCCCGTCCAATTTCGAGAATATTCATTTTTTAGCTTTTTTGAAACCAAAAACAGCAGAAAACATGCAACTGGCATTATGGCATCTTGTTAATAGGTTAGTTCTAGAAAGTGTATAGAAATACCTCAAAGTGTAGACAAAACATAAGACAAGTGATATAAAACAAGCATGGAGCATAAAAAATTATAAATATGTTTACGACGTATCAAGCATCCCCAAGCTTAACTCATGTTCGTCCTCGAGTAGGTAAGTGATAAAAAGAATAATTTTTGAGGTGACATGCACCATCACAATGAAGATCAAACCATCTGTAAGCATTGAAAGCTAGGATCAAAGTACTCTAAACATGAGCATGAAAGATGAAGTTCTAACAATAAGACATAGTGACTATGTTGCAACATGAAAGGATACAAACAAATATTCATGAATAACAATGCATTGCAAGACGTTTGTTTTTTCACATATAGAAAACATAGCATAGTGGCATTCAGCTTGTCCCTCATGGAGTAGCAAAACATAAATGCATAGGACACATTCAAAGTTCATAAGGGTGTGTCGTGGGAATGGTCACGGCAGATGCTGCAATCGGCAGCGAGTAGTAGAACGAGGGGCAAGGGCGGCCAGCCATCTGCGGTGCGAGATGAGGGCGGAGACACAAGGTTTTACCCAGGTTCGGCCCCCCGGAGGGTAAAGACCTACTCCTGCTAGATTGTATTATGATGGTGGTACAATGGGCGAGCTCGGCGGCTAGGCGGCGAGTCGCTTGGGTGTATGATGGAACGTATCTCTACACGCCCTGTAGGGAGGTTTATATAGACTTCACCTCCCCTAGGGTTTACATATCTCAACCGAATCAGTTAAGGCTTCGGTAATCATTTAACCTAACTCGACTGGGCCTATCTACTCGCCTGGGCCTTCAGCTTCCAGTCGCTTGGATCCACACCAGGCCTTGATCCAGTCGCCAACTTGCAGGCCCACTTGCCAGTTCCTGGGCCAGTCGGAAACGTCCTGCTGGGTATACCCCGGTAGGCATATCCCCATCAGTAGTCCCCGAGGCCGTCGTTGATTGGGCGCAGGTGGTTGCTGGCAGTCAGAGTATACGACTTCAAAGCAGGCATCCAGTCGAATCGTCGGCGGGCTCCTAAACGAAGGAAAAAACTAGTCATTCTGATCGTAGCTTTGGCGAGTCGAGTCGGCGAAATACTTAGTCAGTGTCATAGTGATCGGGTCGGCGAGCCGAGTGGCTGAAGTTGGACCGTTAAACGCGGTCAAACTAGCCGTTGGGGTAATCCAACGGTAACTTTTGGCGTAATCACCGCGTAGTAACGGCTCCCTAATTTGGCGGGTAACAACCGCTATATAAGGGGAATGGCAGGCGATCGGAGAACCATCTCCTCGTCATTTCCTCCGAATGCGCACACTTTCGCATTCCTCCGCATCGCGATCCAGCCGACCCGAAATCCTCCGACCCCCACGAATCCTTCCGCCAATGGCCCCCTCCACCGAGCCTTGGGGCAGATCTAAGTGTACGAGAGCGCAACTGGCGTCCTTCGAGGAGGCCGGAATCCTGCGTGCCGGCAGGTGGCGCATCCCTGCTGCCGGAGAGGTGACGCCGAACCCGCGCGAGGGAGAATTCATCTGCTTCACCAGCCACCTAGAACGGGGGCTGGGATTCCCTACATCCCTGTTCTTCCGGCGCTTCTGCACCTACTACGGGATCCAACCGTCGGACCTGGGTCCACACAGCATCGAGCAGCTTGCCATCTTCGTGGCGTTCTGCGAGTGCTACCTGGGCTGCCGGCCCTACTTCCCTCTATGGCAAGATCTGTTCCACGGACGGATCAGTCGCGAGGAAGCGGGCGGCCCAATGCTCGCCGCGGGCGGCCTGACATTCCAACTGAAGTCGAAGGCCTCGTTCTTCAATTTGATGCTGCCCGCCAAAGCGGCGAGCGAGTGGAAGAAGTCTTGGTTCTACGTTACCGAGGCGACTCCGGAGGGCGAGGCGGCGATCCCACGATACTCCGCCGACCGGCCCGAACCGCGCCGACTCCAAGTCGGCAAGGTCCCCACCGACCAGCGGATGGTCGTGGACGAAATGCTTCAAACCATCCGCGGTCTGAAGAAGAAGGGCCTCCAGACAATTAACTTATACAACTGCTGGCTCGGGCGGCGGCTCGTCCCTCTGGCTCAGCGCGACCACTATATGTACCAATACATGGGCCGGGATGACTCGACGAAGTCCTGCCTCGCCGAGTGGAAGCTCGAGGACTATACCCCAGCACTGAAGAAGATCACCCAGGCGGTGTACCTGGACGCAAAGGCCGGGGTCGCCCCCTACACCGCAAAGCATCCAGCCCCAATGGTAAATCTCTTTGCATCATTCGCAGTCGCAGTTTATGCGGTCGCGGTCATTCTAATTTCATCTTGTGCTCATTGCAGCTGTTCCAAGTGGTGGAAGGATGGCTCCCGCCTTCAGACGACGAGAACTCGAGCTCGTCCGTCCAGGACATGGGCGAGTCGCCTCCCGCCAAGGGCGACACCGAGAGCGACGAGAGCAACGACGACGAATCCGAGGAGGAGGTCGCCCCGCTGGTTCACAAGACCCGCGGGCAGCGTCAACATGAGCTTGAGGCGAGCAAAATCCTCGAGCGTCATGATGATGATGATGACGAACTTCCGGAGACCACCTCGCACCGCCAGGCTACTCCGTCGAAAAAGAAGAAGAAGAAGGAGGTGAAGGCCCCTCCGAAGAAGAAGACAAAGCCGGTGAGACCGGCCTCCCCGCCACACTCAGCGAGCAGCTCCGACGCCCCCAGCCTAGCCAAGGGCGAGGCGCCGCCGGTGGTAACCGCGCTGGACACGGCCACTGTCCTGAGCGAGGTGCCACTGGCTTCGATACCTTCGCCATTCGCCCCAGTCTCTGGACTAGGGGTCGCTCCGGTCGCGGCGGCTTCACCTCGCAGGGAAGCTCCCGCTGAAGATGTCTCAGAGGCTCCCGTCGCAGCCTCGACGATGAAGAAACCATCCGTGTCTTGGGCACACGACGTCTTGGAAATGGGCCTCAGTCGCCGACTGGGCCCCGAACTGGAGAAGCCGGCCGGCATCCGCACGGGGCTACGCTTCATTCCAGTCGCCAAGTGAGTCTGCTCACCTTCTTTCATCTTTCATTGTACTTGGATTATCTTGCTCACGCAATCAATTTGTAGGACCGGAGCGAAGAAGATAGGCCATCCGACCGTGGCTAAGGTGCCACCCGTCGTCAACGAGGAGGATCCCTCCCGGAAGAGGAAGGCGGACGAAGTCGTCGTCCCCACGGATAGCACCAAGAAGGCCAAGGGCGACGATGTCATCACGATCTCCGACAACATGGCGATCGTGCCGAGTGAACCCGCAACGGAGGCGACCTTACCCGCGAAGGAGGGTGCTCCCTCGTCTGGGGTGGCCGAGCCGGCCTCCTTTGGTGCCGGTGCCTCCATCGCAACGTTCCCGCGTTTCATGGCCAGAGCGGCTACAGCGAGTGGGACCTCGCCCTCGAGCCGTGCAGCTGGGGTCGCTGATACGGAGGTCGAGCAACGTCGTGGGAACACGCCGGCTCTCCTCGCGTCCGTGGATGCGATACAACTTCATGGCATGCTTGGCGCAGCCATCCAGGTATGTCCAGTCCCCGAGGATCAGGCCGGTGTGTTGCAGCGGTCTGATTCTTTTAGTATCTTGTTGTTATTTTTCGCGTCCAGTCCCCGAGTGCGCATTCGCTGAATTTCAGCGGGTGGGCACTTAGGATTTTTTGATTGCCAGTCCCCGAGTGCGTACTCGCTGAATTTCAGCGGGTGGGCACTTATGATTTTTTGATTGCCAGTCCCCGAGTGCGTACTCGCTGAATTTCAGCGGGTGGGCACTTAGGATTTTTTTGATTGCCAGTCCCCGAGTGCGTACTCGCTGAATTTCAGCGAGTGGGGCACTTTGGATTCCGCTTTGATTAACTGTTTGAATTGTGTGCAGGGTCTGCAGCGTGAGTCAGCTGACCGGCTTGCTGCGACACGCCGCGCAGAGAAGGAACTGGCCACCGTCCAAGAGGCGAATAAAGGGCTTCAGGCAATTGCCGCGGAGGCAGAGAAGGCCCGCCAGGGACTTGTCCCAGCGAGTGAGTTGGTAACGGCTCAATCGGCACTGAGCTCGGCTGAGAAGCGGATCGCCGACCTCGAGCGCGAGCTGAGGGAGGCGAAAGAAGAAGCGAGTTCGGCGGATGGTCGAGCCAAGGCCGCCGTTACGGCCGCCGCGGAAGAACGTAAGGTTTTTGACGCCCTTGTTGCTGGGCTTCAGGATGATTACACTTCTCTTCAGAGCTTCATCACGGATCTCTCCCGTCCCTTGATCGGTGAGTGTGTCTGCCCCTGCCTATTGCATGTGCCTTTTTGTAATACCCGACGTACTCACTGTTATCTTCTATTCGCAGGTCGCATCCTTGATAGCGCGGAAGAGGCGAGCTCGTTCGACGCGCGGCAATGTGTGGCCACGCTCGTCGACTCGGTGATGTTGTCGGCGACATGCATCCGAGCCTACCTCCAGGAGATGTCGCCCACGGAAGTAATTCCCAGCGACCTCGTCGAGGTGTGGAGGTACTTGGAGAAGGCGTCGTCGGTCGTTGAGTTCATGACGCGATCGGCGTTCCGGTGCGGAGCGGCGACGACGCTTAGCCTTGGGCTTGCTCACTTTCCAGAGGATTTCGATCTGGACGACATGACGAGTGGCTACCCGTCATCGACTGGCGCGGTGGAGATCTCCGAGGTGCTCAAGTTGACGGATCGCGCCGTGGTGTACTCTGAGCGCGTCTGGGCGATGGGCGACCTCCTTCCTTACCAGGAGACGGTCGTCGCACCCAACGACCCCGAGCCGCAGCACCGGGACTTCAAGGTCGAGCAGCCCTTTCGTGCGGCGATGGCGGGTGTGTTGACGACGTATCCATCGAACCCGTACACTCCCTTCATCCGCAATCGCAAGGGTTCTGGCGAGTCGTCGTCGAAGCCTGCAGAGTGAGCTAGTTTGCCCTGGGGCGTTAGTAGCAGTTCTGCCGTTGGGCATATTATGTATTTTGAGACAATTTGCGACATGCTATTAATGAGATATCGTGTTTGTTTTGTGATTTGACATGTGTTTTTCGATTGAGGGTGGAACGAGTCCCCGAGCGCGTCCGCCCTTTTTATGGGGTTGACCTCGTTTATAATGTGTTTGAGGTTTTTGGATGTTTTGTTATTGTTGTCAACTCGCTCGGACTCAGAGAGCCAGTCGCAAGGCGACTCCCTTGAGTGCTCTGTACTTTACCGTTTTCCCTTGCGCGAACGAGGTCGGGTGGCCGAGTCCCCGAGCGTGGTACTTGGTTGTTCTAGGCGCGACTCGAGGGTGGGTGAGGACTTGGCGCGTTAGTTTGAGCGCATCGCTCCTTCCTGGCCCGTTGGGTCAGTCGCGTGGCGAGTCCTGGGCATGCTCTCATACTTGGCGTTTTCCCTAGCCGCTCGCGCTGAACTGGTCGTCAGTCCCCGAGCGTGGTACTTGGCCGTTCGAGTCGCTATGTCGAGGATGCGGAGGATCATGGTCGCTGTGAGAAGCGAGGGCAGTTGACTTGGCTCGTGGAGCCAGTCGGGCTAGGCGACTCCAATGGGGCTCCGGGTAGGCGTTTTTCGTGGACGATGCAAGACCTGAGGTGACCCAGTGCTCTTGCACCGCACTACTTGGCCGTGCCGATCGCTGTACCAAAGGTTGACTTCTGCGGTTAGCTTGACGCCGTTATTACGAGTGCGAGTGGCACAAGACATGGAGAGTAGGCGCAATTTGCGGTAACCGATTCTTTTTATTTCATAGCGACTGGAGGGTACATGTGTGGGGTTCTAGGAGTAGAACTTCCGTAGGAGGTTTACATTCCACGGTCGCTTGACGTCGAGTTTGTCGTCCCAGCGGACGTCGATGAGGTAGTAGGCGTCGTTGCCGAGTACGCGCCCGATGGTGAATGGTCCCTCCCACGGAGGGGAAAGCTTGTGCATGCCCTTCTTGTCCTGGATGAGGCGCAGCACCAGGTCGCCTTCTAGAAAGGTGCGAGTTTTCACCCGCCGGCTATGGTAGCGGTGGAGTCCCTGCTGGTAGATGGTGGTGCGTGATCGAGCGAGGTCACGTGCCTCGTCGAGTTGATCGACTCCATCCTGGCGGGCGAGTTCGTTTGCCGCCTCCGTGTAGTGGACGACCCGTGGCGAGTCGTGCTCGAGGTCGGTGGGCATGACTGCCTCGACGCCGTACACCATGAAGAAGGGGGTGAACCCTGTCGACCTGTTGACCGAGGTGCGGATGCCCCAGATGACGGAGGATAGCTCCTCGACCCAGCACCCGTCGGTGCGCTCGAGTGGTACTTGGAGTCGCGGCTTCAGGCCGTGGAGGATGCTTTGATTGGCCCGTTCCGCCTGGCCGTTGGATTCCGGGTGGGCGACTGACGCGAGATCGAGCCGGATGTGGTGCTCTTCGCAGAACTCGGCCATGGCTCCTTTGGCGAAGTTGGTGCCGTTGTCCGTGATGATGTTGTTTGGGAACCCGTAGCGATATATGAGCTCGCGTAGGAATTTAGTGGCAGTCTTCCCGTCGCACTTCCGGACTGGTTTGCCCTCCACCCACTTTGTGAGTTTGTCGACCGCGACCAGGAGGTGGGTGTAGCCAGACGGAGCCTTTTTGAAGGGGCCTACCATGTCCATGCCCCACACGGCGAATGGCCAGGTGATGGGGATTGTCTTGAGCGCTGATCTCGGCACGTGCGTATGGTTGGCGTACTTCTGGCACCCGGCACATCACTGGACAATGTTGACGGCATCGGCGTGTGCGGTGGGCCAGTAGAAGCCATGCCGCATAGCCTTGGCGACCAGAGAGCGGGCGCTGGCGTGGTGGCCGCAGTCACAGGAGTGGATGTCGTGGAGGATCTTGCGTCCTTCGGCCGGTTGGACGCAGCGTTGGAAGACGCTGGTGACGCTTCGCTTGTGGATCTCGCCGTCGATTATGGTGAAGGATGTGCATCGGCGTGCGATCATCCTGGCGTCCGTGTCGTCTGCCGGCAGGGTGCCGGCCTCCAGGTAGGCGACGTAGGGTTTAGTCCAGTCGTCCGGCTCGGTGACGAGTGCGACCAGGGCTGCCTCTGGCTGCAGCGGGACTCCGATGTCGATCTCCCTTGGGGGAGAGACTGATGGCTTGGTGATCGTGTCCAGGAAGACCCCGGTGGGTGGTGCGAGTCGAGCCAACCCAATGCGAGAGAGTGCGTCGGCCTCCTCGTTCTTCCGCCTGTCGATCCACTCAACGGAGTAACCTGCGAAGTGTCCACCCAGCTTGTCCACTGCTTGGCGGTATGCCGCCATGGTGGGGGAGACGGCGTCGCAGGTGCCAGCGACTTGCCCAGCGACGAGGTCGGAGTCTCCGTAGCAGCGTAGGCGGTTGACGTTCATCTCCTTGCAGCCCGCATGCCGTGGAGTAGTGCCTCGTACTCGGCCATGTTGTTGGTGCAGGGGGTGAAGTCGAGGCAGAGGACGTAGCGGAGCTTGTCGCCCTTCGGTGAAGTCAGCACGATCCCTGCTCCTGCGCCGTCCGCGTTCTTGGAGCCGTCGAAGTGCAGGCTCCAGTAATGGAGGTATGGCAGCTTCTCTGGCTGCTGGGCCTCTTCCCAGTCGGCGATGAAGTCCGCTAGAGCCTGCGACTTGATCGCTTTTCGTGGCTCGTACTTGATGTTGTGGACGCCGATCTCGACGCCCACTTGGCGACTCGCCCGGTCGCCTCGCGGTTGCGGATGATGTCCTGCAACGGTGCTGAGGAGACGACCGTGATTGGGTGTTCCTGGAAGTAGTGCGGCAGGCGCCGCTGTGCTCTGAAGACCGTGTATACCAGTTTCTGGTACTGCGGGTATCGCTGGCGCGACTCGGTGAGGACCTCGCTGATGTAGTACACCGGTCGCTGTACTGGGCGCTCCTTTCCTTCCTCCGGCCTTTCGACGACCATGACGGCGCTGACGACGCGCTCGGAAGCCGCGACGTAGACCAGCATGGATTCTTTGTCGGCGGGGGCAGCGAGTAGTGGTGCGGCGAGTAGCACCTTCTTGAGGTCGCGGAGCGCGTCGTCCGCCTCCTTGTCCCACTAGAAGGTGGGGTTCTTGCGCATCAGGCGGTATAGGGGCATCGCCTTTTCGCCCAGGCGGGAGATGAAGCGACTGAGAGCCGCTACTCGCCCGGCCAGCTTCTGGACGTCGCGCAGGCACTCGGGTTTGCCGAGACGGGCGATCGTGTCGATCTTGGTGGGGTTTGCCTCAATCCCTCGCTTAGAGACGGCGTACCCTAGTAGTTGTCCTGCTGATACACCGAAGGTGCATTTGCCTGGATTAAGCTTTATCTTGTATTTTCGCAAGTTGGCGAATATTTCCGCCAGGTCGGCGAGTAGATCACCCTGGCGAGCGGACTTTACGACCACGTCGTCGATGTAGACGTGGATGTTGCGGCCTATTTGGCTCGCGAGGCACTCCTGCATGCACCGCTGGTAGGTCGCCCCGGCGTTCTTGAGTCCGAGGTCATGGCGGTGTAGCAAAAGGCTCCGAATGGCGTTATGAACGCTGTCTTCTCCTTGTCCTCGACAGCCATTTTGATCTGGTTGTACCCGGAGTAGGCGTCGAGGAAACATAGCGACTCCGAGCCCGCGGTGGAGTCGATTATTTGGTCGATACGCGGGAGGACGAACTGCTCCTTTGGGCAGGCGCTGTTCAAGTTTGTGTAGTCGATACACATCCTCCAGGTCCTGTTCTTCTTCTCGACCAGGACTAGGTTTGCTAGCCACTTGGAGTACTTGATTGGACGGATGAAGCCTGCAGCGAGTAGACGCTGTACTTCCTCGACGATAGCTCGGTGGCGTTCTTCATTGAAGGGCCGCAACGACTGCTTGACGGGTCGCACTTTGGGGTCGGCGTTTAGTTTGTGCTCAGCGAGCTCCCTAGGGACACCAGGCATGTCAGAGGGCTTCCATGCGAAGATGTCCCTGTTCTCACGGAGGAACTCGATGAGCGCGCCTTCCTAGGCTGGGCTCATTCCTGTTCCGATCGTCACCGTCTGGCTGGAGTCGCCTGGGACCAGCTCGACGGTGCGGGTGTGCGTCGTTGCCTCGAAGGCTGAGGTGTTTGCACCCTCCGAATTGGGCTTCTTGAGTATGGTGGGGTCGTCATTGTTCACCCCGCTCGCGTACTTGGCGAGCTCATCGGCGTGGTTAGCCTCTGCCGGATTGATGGCATCGGCGAGTTCGGCTCCTTTGGCCTCGCACTCGGCGGCCATGTCGGGGTCGCCGTTGATGGTGATGACGCCGCACGGCCCGGGGAGCTTCATCGTGTTGTACGCGTAGTGTGGCGCTGCCATGAACTTGGCGAACGCCTGGCGCCCCAGGACGCAGTGGTAGGGGCTGTCGAAGGGTACCAGATCGAAGACGATCCGCTCAGTGCGGAAGTTTGCTGGTGTGCCGAAGGTGACTGGCAGCGTGACCTTGCCAATCGGGTACGCCTTCCGACCGGGGACGATGCCGTGGAACGTGGTGTGGGTTGTCTCGATCATCGACTGCGGGAGCCGCAGCCGCCTGAAGGTGTCCAGGTACAGGATGTTGATGGAGCTGCCGCCGTCCATCAATGTCTTGGGGAGCCAGTAGTTGCCCACCTTAGGCTTGACCACCAGGGCGACTCGGCCTGGGTACTCGATGCGTGGCGAGTGGTCCTGGCGGCTCCAGGTGATGGGCTGTTCCGACCAGTTGAGGAACTGGGGAACGTCCACCTAAGCCACCGCGTTGACGGCGACGGCGCGGGTGATGACCTTCTTCTCGCGCTTCGTGTTGAAGCCTGTGAAGGTATGGAGCGAGCCGGCCACTTTGCCGAATTTTCTGCCGTTTGGCGGGTCGTTGTCGGGGTCCTCCCATACTCGCCGTGCCTTCTCAATCTCCCTGAGGGTGTGGCATTCGGCGGTCGTGTGCATTGCGGGCTTCCCTTCCCTGCTATGAAACTCACAGGGTTGGTTAAGGAGGGCCGCGGGGTCGAACCTTGGCTTGGCCTTGTAGTTGCCGCCGTCGCGGCGTTGTCCTCCGTCGCGGCGGAAGCTTTTGGGCTCACGTTGTGCGTGCCCGGCGTTGGCGACGAAGTCAACTCGCCCGTCACTACGGCGCTTGCCAGTGAGGCGAGTGTTGCTGTAGCGTAGGTCGGACCGTCGTCCGTTGTCGTTGCCGCTCGTGCGGCGTTGGCCTCCCGACTCGTCGTCAGTTTCCTGGTTTGGATCTTCCTCCGCGTACCGTTTGGCGATCTCGAGGAGGTCCGGTATGTTGTCGAGTGTGCAAGAATGTCGCTTGAGCTTGGCGACCAAAGGCTCGTAGCGGCACGAGGTCTTGAAGCAATGGATCGCGGTGTCCGGGTGAATGCCGACCTCGTTGTACCAGAGTTCTTGCCACCGCTGGACCCAGTTGCGGGTCGACTCGCGGGGTCCCTGGACGCATCGCTCTAGGTCCTCAATGGTGGTGGCGTGGGTGTAGGAGCACTCGAAGTGCCTGACGAAAGCGTCGCGCATTTCCTCCCAGGAGTCGATACTATCCTGGGGGAGGGTGTTGATCCACTGCCTGCACGTCCCCTCCATCATCAAGGGGAGGTAACGGGCGGCTAGCAGGTCAGTGTGGCCTGCGATCCCCATCGCCATGAGGTATGTATCGAGCCACATGGCGGGGTCGTACGAAGGGTCATACTTTTCTATCTCCTTTGGCGCCTTGAAGTTCAGCGGGTACTTCTCGCCTCGGATCATCGGTCCGAAGCACTTGGGGCCGAGTCGACTTAGCGACCCCATTGGCTCGCCGTTGCGGCGATTGGTTAGGGTGTGTCGCAGGTCGTCGGGCTGGCGTGCGCGCCATCTTTGGTTTTTGATGATGTGGGTGCGGGCGTCGATGGGTTGACCGTTGGCGGCGACGAAGTTGGTCGCTGGCCTGGGGTCGTTGGTGGAGAGTGCCGCATTCGCGGGTCGGTGTTGGAGCTGCAATGGCTCTGGTGGCGGGCAGTTGAGGGTGTTTGCCGCCATTGGGCGGCCGCTTGAGGCCCCTCTGCTTCCCGAAGAACGCGAGTACACTCGACCCTGCGAGTCGGCGCCTGCGTTTTGCTGCTCGACGGCCTTTGCGAGCAGGCCCCTGACATACTGGATCTGTAGGGCGCCGTCGCCGGTGGCCGTGATGTTGTCGGCTGCTGCTCGGCCCGCCACGAGGTTGTCCATCGGGGTGGAGAACAGTGGGAGGCCGTTCGCGTCTCGCTCCCGTGAGGAGACTACTATCCGCGGCTGATCCCTGGGGGGGTGCGGTTGGGTGGAGGTGGGGCGCCCATCGCCGTCGACCCTGGCGGGGACCGGGCGCTTCCTCCTGGTGGCGCGTTCTCGCAGATTGCGCGCTCGGCCGCGCGGGCCGGGTCGTTTTCGTCGTCGAAGTTCAGGGCGCGCCCCTGGACGGTGGGGTTCAGGCGCGTCCTGATCCGCTGCTGGTGGTAGCGCGACAGCTCCTGCGCCGTCACCTGCTCGATGCGAAATTTTTCGTGCTCGGCTTGTTCCTTGCGGACTGCCTCCGCCAACTTCAGGCGGAGTTCCTCGACCTCCGTTGCCGTGGCGTTAGGAGGGATCGGGGTGGAGAAGGGATCCTCCGGCGGATCGGTGCCGGTCGCCATGTAGGTCGCGGCATGGCGACCGGTCCCGTCGCGGAGGTCGGCGGAATTTTCCGACCCGGAGTCGAAGATCCCAAGGATGGAGGGATCCTCGAAGTCTCCCACGTTGGAGACCTGGGTGATGGAGCCCGCGGGTGAAGCCGCGGTGACGGATCCGGCGAGTGACGCCAGGGTCGCCGAGTCGGCGTCGTTGTTGAGGGCCGCGTCTTCTGCGGCTGCTGAGTTTTCGGCCACATTGCTGTGGGCCGAGTTGTACTCAGAGGCGAGGCGATGGATCGTGCGGATCTGGCTCTCGGAGAGTCGATCGCGTGGTGGCGACTCGCGGATGCGAGCCGAATCCTCCGAGACGATGACGTCGGTGAGGCCGACAAAGAGGCTGATCGTGCCGACCGGCAGGATCACGATGTGCGTGACGGGTCGAGCCGCTGGGACGTAGCTGCTCGGCAAGATTTGGAGCATCTCGCCGATCGCTATCATGTGGCCGGTGGCGACCGTCTCGTTGATGGGCAGATTGGATCTCGCCGCAGAACACCGGCTAGACCGGCCAGGCCCCACGGTGGGCGCCACTGTCGTGGGAATGGTCACGGCAGATGCTGCAATCGGCAGCGAGTAGTAGAACGAGGGGCAAGGGCGGCCAGCCATCTGCGGTGCGAGATGAGGGCGGAGACACAAGGTTTTACCCAGGTTCGGCCCCCCGGAGGGTAAAGACCTACTCCTGCTAGATTGTATTATGATGGTGGTACAATGGGCGAGCTCGGCGGCGGGTCGCTTGGGTGTATGATGGAACGTATCTCTACACGCCCTGTAGGGAGGTTTATATAGACTTCACCTCCCCTAGGGTTTACATATCTCAACCGAATCAGTTAAGGCTTCGGTAATCATTTAACCTAACTCGACTGGGCCTATCTACTCGCCTGGGCCTTCAGCTTCCAGTCGCTTGGATCCACACCAGGCCTTGATCCAGTCGCCGTCTGGCAGGCCCACTCGCCAGTTCCTGGGCCAGTCAGAAACGTCCTGCTGGGTATACCCCGGTAGGCATATCCCCATCAGGGTGACTAGATACAAATAGTTCAAGAACAAGCAATATCAATAATATGAATCATATATAAGTTTTGGGACAATGCACATAGAACTAAGAATGGCAACTATGCTCTCTTAATTGGTGCCTAAGGATAGAAGGTGGAGACTCGATATAAAAGTGGAAGAAAGGCCCTTCAAAGGGAAGCAGGGATTTCAAGTTTCATAAAGAGCTTCCCAAAATTATGGTACTTGTTAGCTTTCAGCTCTCATTGCCCCTATCATAAGCATCTCGAAGTGATTAAGTTTAAAGTGAACAAACTATGGAGTATATGCTTGACAAAGTATAAGTTGGCAATCTCATGTCCCTTGAGTATGAGGGCCGCTCCTCATGCTACTCAACTTTAGTTACCGGTAAGTTCTTGTCATAGTAAGTACATGTATATCATAGAGAACCGCAAACGGGGTACCCCTTGCCCCATGACACAGGATCTATCCCATATCAAAATGACAAGGCAACAGACAATGAGCATCTCAGCAGTCTTTTTATTTACCATGGGAAAATGGTACTTTTTTCTATTCTTTCCTTTTTTTCCTTTTTCTATCTCTCTCTTTTTATAAGAAGAATGCTTCATAGATTGCTCACTATGGTGATGCTGCAAGTTTCCACCATGATTAGGCATGGCTTAGGATAGCGGCCCAAGCGTTTCTCTAACACATATACATAACTCCATGGACTTACAAGCTCCCCTTTTATTTCACACCGACGACATCCATAAACAAAAGAGCATGATGTCAACTGGGTAGATTTTTACAGGTGTTGAAAGTGTTCCCCATGACAACACGGTTCCGCTAATTTCCAATTTATAAGTGCAAGCATATACAACATAGATGACACAATGGTTCAAGTTTATTAGGGGAAAGAAAAATAAAGTGTTCCATCAAGTTTGTGAGAGCTTTAATCACTATTTTTCACATAACAAGTTTAATTTGTAAGATAGTTAAAACAAGAATATACTTGAAATGGTGTAACACACCATGCATAGGAATTTATAGTGGACACTTTGGAATAACTTGGTTTCTTGGGAGTTGGATGCATGAGTATAGCTTACTCAATACAAGTGGAGTCTAGCAAAAGACTGGGAGCGACCAACCAAGAGAGCAATAATGGCCATAATCATGCAGAGCAACAAAAAATTATCAACTAAAGCATAAACTGGTATCACAAGTCAAAAACTAAATGATCATAGAGGCTAAGGTGACTAGTTCATAGTCATAACATAGTGTGATCATGTGCCAAGTCAACCCCAATAAACCATCAAAGGAGAATACCACAATACTATGCTTTTGTATGCTAAAACAACACATGATTCTTTCAAGGAACATTAAGCAATCTCAATTGTTTGGAACAAGTCATGCTACAACAATAATCACTAAGCATAAGGTCAGAACAACATCTAGCATGACATGATAGAGTCTAGGCCATAGTCAAAACAAGCTCCCTTTGTATCACTTAAGCATGAAGTTTTCTACTCTTTTCCAACACCAATCGACTTATTTGAAATAACTCACAAAGACAATAATCAATAAAGATCAGTGAGCTTGTCTCACAAATCCACAAAGAAGAGCTAAAAAGTTCTAAGCTGAAAGCAAAAGAAAATTAAGGCTAAACATGGTGCTAGCAAAAGAGAACACTCACAAGACAATAAGAATGAAAACTAGAGTGTTCTAGGCAATGAAAACAGAGTGTGTCTCTCTCCAAAATAAGTGTGCTGGGATACAACCAACTTATTTCAACAAACCAAACAAAATAAAACTAAAAATAAAAACAAAGACGCTCCAAGAACAACACAACAGTGCATGAAACAATAAAAATGATGTGTCTAGAAAGACCTGGGATTTTTAGTGATGAAGAAGGGGATGCCTTGGGCATCCCCAAGCTTTGATGCTTGTACCTCGTGAATATTTCTTGGGGTGACATGGGGTGGAATCCCCAACATTGAGCTTTTGTCCATTCTTCATCTCATTACATCATTCTTCCTTTACACCTGAAAATTTTCCTTCATACAAAACTTCACACAATCTTCATTAGCAACATTAGTGCATTCAAAAGATAATAGACCTTTGGGTTTAGTTTAAAAACAGAAAAAATTTCACTAAAGACACATGATACTGTAGCAATTACCTCAAAAAGTTCAATTTTCCCAAGAGAACTCAAAAGGAAATCAATAAAGAGGCAAATGCAAATAATGGCAGAAATCTGTCAAAACAGACTAGCAGGTAGAAACCAATTTTTTCGAAGACCTTATGTTGCTCAAATCAAAAAGTGTTGAACTAACGAAAGTTATCTAACAACCTGGAGGATTTATTCAGAAAATTACATCTCAATCTGACATACATATATTTTTGAAGAATTTTTATAGTGAAGCACAAAAATCTGTTTCGGGACAACAACTTCCCCAAATCTTACTTCTCTCTCATTAGAGGTAATTCTTGGCACAAAAATCAAATAAAAAGGATAAGGAAAGGTTATTATAGAAGTAATAACTTCCAAGACTCAATAAAACTATTGGGTTATCTCCCAAGAAGTATTTTTCTTTAACGCCATTAAGTTAGGCTTGATAGTTTGAGAAGATGCTCACATACGAAATATGAATTGAAGTAAAAGAGAGCATCAAGAAGCAAATTCAAAACACATTTAAGTCTAACCCACTTCCTATGCATAGGAATCTTGTAAAGAAACAAGTCGTGAAAGCACAAAGCAGCAAGCATAGGAAAGCAAAACAAGTTCAACTTCAAAATTTTCAACATAAAGAGGGGAAACTTAATATTATTGAGATGCATAAAACCATGTTCTCTCTCATAATAACTTTTAGTAGCAACATGAATGAAATTAACAATATAACTATCACATAAAACATTCTTATCATGAGCCACATGCATAAAATGATTAGAACTCTCCACATAAGCAAAGACATTCTTATTAATTATAGTGGGAGCAAATTCAACAACATAGCTATCACTATTATTCTCATCACAATAATCATCAAATATAGGAGGCATATTGTAATCACAATAAATTTTCTTATCAATAGTAGGTGGACTGAAAATATCATATTCATCCTTGTAATCATCATAGATTGGAGGTTTGGTATCATCATAAGAAATAGAATAGCTATCTTCCAAAGATAGGGAACTAAAAAGATCATTTTCATAAATACTAGCTTCCCCAAGCTTAGACGTTTCCATAGCAATAGCAATAATGGTTTTTAAAGAATTCATACTAATAACATTGCTATTAGCATGCAAATAAAGCTCCATAGGTTTTTAATTTTCTCTTCAAACACTTCATGTCCTAACTCAAGATAAATACTATAAAGCTCTCTAATGTTTTTTTGTTTTCCATTAAGCCTATCTAGTGAAAACAAGAAAAAAAGACAAAATTTTAGAACCTAAAGGGAATAATTTCGAGCACTCACACCGGAGGATGTGAGTACCTTTTACCGTACCTCTCCAGCAACGGCGCCAGAAAAGAGCTTGATGTCTACGCACATCTATTCTTGTAGACAGTTGTTGGGACTCCAACAGTAGAGGTTTGTAGAACAACAACAAGTTTCCCTTAAGTGGATTACCCAAGGTTTATCGAACTCAGGGAGAAAGTGGTCAAAGGTATCCCTCTCAAGCAACCCTACAATCAAGATACAAGAAGTCTCTTGTGTCCCCAACACACCCGATACACTTGTCAGGTCTATAGGTGCACTAGTTTGGCGAAGAGATAGTGAAATACAAGTGGTATGGATGATTATAAATGGTAACGGTGCCAGAAAAGAGCTTCTGACGGGGAGGAAACGACTAATGGCAAAATGATAGAAGCAAGCAAACATGTAACAGATCTAGTTGCAAATGGTGTTTCAATGCTTAGAAACAAGGCCTAGGGATCATACTTTCACTAGCGAAAACTCTCTCATATAAATATATTCTCTTCATGATACTACCCTGAACTACTCTCCAGTTGGACACTCTAATCCATGGTAGGGCTATAATATCACTCCTTAAAGTCCGCCTTCCCCATCTAGATAACCCCACACTGTCACCTTGAGCGCTAGATGGTTCCAACAAACACCACAATTTCATAGAGACATCCAAATCCAAATATAACTCTTGATAAGTATTTGTAAACTCTAGCCTAAGTGCCACCACGGCGTGCACACTTTCACTTTCACACACGTGGGGAGAGCAGAGATCTATTAAAGCACTTGAGTAGCAAAGTAGATCTACTTGATTACAAAGCTCATGATCACAATATGATCACGCATAGAGAGAGTTAAACACATAGCTACCGGTAGAGCCCTTAGCCTCGAGGAAGAACTACCCCCTCCTCATCATGGGAATCAGCAACGGTGATGAATATGGCGGTGCAGATCGATGGAGATGGTGGTGGAGATCGAAGGAGATGGCTCCGGGGGCACTTCCACGTCCTGACAGGGTGCCAGAACAGAGACTTCTGTCATTCGAATATCCCCTTCGGTGGTGGCGGCACTGCAGAGGTTTCCGTGGCTTTCTCCCAGATGATTTAGGGTTTTTGAGTCGGGGGTTTCTTATAGTTGAAGGAGGCAAGGTCGGTGGAGGCCTAGGGGGCCCAAACCCCCTGGTGGCACACCCAGGGTGGGCCTGCGCCACCCTAGGGTGTGGCCACCCTGGTGCCCTACTCCGTATCTGCTTCGATTTTCCGTATCGTTTTGGTAAAAATATGAAGATTGGCTTTTGTCCCATCCAATTCCGAGAATATTCATTTTTTAGCTTTTTTGAAACCAAAAACAGCAGAAAACAGGCAACTAGCACTGTGGCATCTTGTTAATAGGTTAGTTCCAGAAAGTGTATAGAAATACCTCAAAGTGTAGACAAAACATAAGACGAATGATATAAAACAAGCATGGAGCATCAAAAATTATAGATACATTTACGACGTATCACTCTCCAAAAGATATGATTGAGTTACTCACTTGAGAGCCCCTCTTGATAGAACGGTTATCTATTCTATAAACCGGTCTCCCCAACTAGCACCACGAGATCGGTAAGAAGAAAACCTTATCACGATCATACCTTTGCCTTGCGCATATTCCACTTGATCTTGATGTAGACGATCTTGTCCTTCTCAAGATGGAACACCTTTCTTGATTGCTCTTGCATGCACTCGCTTGATGAAGACTTGCAAGTTTCTCCCCCATACAACATGGGGAACCTTTACTTTGACCTTGTCTTCATCGATCCATGATCACCGAGGATGTCAAGCTTCAAGCATGAGATCTTCTAGATATGGCACATCTTTAGCTTGCACACCATTTCTTCTACCACCATTTGGATGATGTCCTTGATCTTATTTTCTTTATTATTATTCTTCATTACTTCTTTGTTTATTATGTTGGTGTCTTGAAGATACACACGAGGTATCATTCCATCTTATTCTTCAAGACACACTTGGTCAACACTTGATCTTCTTCACTTTCTTCTACCTTGAAGCCAACACATGCTCCAACGATGCCAATGGACTTTTCCTACAAGTGTAACTTGATACAAGCATTAGTCTATATAGATTGCCATTAATTACCAAAACCACACAGGCCACATGCTCTTTCAAGCCTGAAGAACTATGACCGTCAGTGGCCACTGTCTTGGGGGAGGGCGTGGCTACCTGAGCACTCGTGGCATTAGAGTCCTGGGCTCTCTCATCCACTTCATATTTAGTGGCCTCGTCCGACTCCCAGTTCATAGGACAAACAAGAATGACGATCAACGAATAAAAGCAACCATGCTAAAATCATACAGTAACAGTCAAAGACACTTACGTGCTGAAGCTATCAAGTTCAAAGACCTCCACCTCTATTTTCTTCTTCTTCTTGGCCTGAGGTGTAGGCGGTGCAGTCTGGATGGGCACTGCCAGGAACGGATCGGTACCAACCACTTAAGGGGCAGCCCCCTTTGGAGTTTCAGGAGTATAAGCATCTGAATCTTCTCTTCGGTCCCTCTTACGAGTGACACCCTCGCTGGACTCGGGGACTTCATGCGACTGAGCAGCAGGGACGGTCAAGTCTGAATTGTTCACCTCCTCACCATCAGGGGAAACCTCATACTTCTCAAGCAGTGGAGGCATCATGCCATTCACTTTCTAGTCATGTTAGGAAATTAACCACACAATCAAACTCATACAAAGCATCCGATGGCAACATCAAGTGTGCATCAAAGATATTAGCTCTGGAGCAATCTTGGTGGCTCAGAAAGGAGCTGTCGCAGTTTCTGCAGGAAGGGCCTCATCCAAAGTTAGGCTAGTCAACAACTTAACCTTCTTCTCGAGATCTGTGGATGATAGGTCCTCTAAGAACGTGCATGTGGGGTCCATCCTCCTGACGTACATAAACATTGGGTAGGCCCTGGCCTGTAGAGGCTGGACCCAACGTTACACAAAAGTTCGAATGATTTCTACACCGAAGATCTCCTTGCTACGCATCAGCTGGAGTGTCTTCACCCGCTCGTACCAGGATTCAACTTCATTAGCCTCATCCGAACGAATTTTGTTCCTCCAGAATAATTTCTTCTTCGTCTCAGCACTCGCATTGAATGGAGCCAGGCCATATGTCTGATCCTCCTGCTTTTGCTCACGGATGTAGAACCACTTGGTCCTCCATCCTTGAGCAGAGTCGACGATGTTGAAGCTGGAGTACTGCTGGTTCGAGCAAATATAGATGCCACATCCGCCCACCTCATACACCGTGCCGCCAGATACCGATTGTGGGGGTTCATAGCATGGAAAACAAAACAAAAATTCTAGCGCATGAACACACACAAGCCAAGATCTATCTACTAGATTGTAGCAACGAGTCAATAGAGTACTCACCCTCGAAGATTCCAAAGCGGTTAACGAGAGAAGATTCTCGTGGGTGATGTAGTCGTTCACTTGCCGATCTCAAGATCGCGTAGATGATCCTTCCGGCGCCGCATTCCAGCAGCGCTCCTGCAGTTAGTCACACGTTCGGTACTCGATGAATACCTTCCTCTCCCTTGTTCCAGCAGGCAGCAGAGGTTGTAGCTCTCTCCTCACGATTCCGGAAGCACGACGACGTGGTGTCAGAGTTTAGAGGGGAGATTCCGTAGGGCTTCGCCTAAGACAGCGCGAGTAGGTGGAAGTAGAAGGTATCCTTGGAAACTAGGTTTAGAGGCCGAGGGGAGGTGGTGGCCGGTGGTGGCTAGGGTGGCAGCGGCGTGGCGGTGACGGCGACGCTAGGGCGGCGGCTTGGGGGCTAGGGTTTGGTTGTGGTGGAGAGTGGCAGCCCCCACCCCTCCTTTTATGGGAGGGAGAGGCGGTTTTGGGAGGGGGAGGCCGAGTCCTCCCCCAACTCCCTCCCCTTGGCCGGCGGTGGAGGGAGAGAAGGTTTCCTCTCCTCCCTCCACCAGGAAACATTGTCCCAGTTTGACTTTTCAAACGTGCCTTTTGACTTCCAATTTGGAGTTTGATCTCTCTCTTTCAAATGCCCAACATAGTGACCTAGGACATGATGCAACCATTCCACTCTGCCATGAGACATTCATGTACCCTTCCTCTTACGAATCGGTGAACCTTCTAAACCATTCTAGAACATTCCGGTGAAAACACCGGAACCATTCTCGAACTCCGGAATTGGACTTTCCTTATATGAATCTTATTCTACGGACCATTCTGGATCTCCTTGTGATATCTCGGATCCCATCCGAGACTCCAAACAATATTCGATCTTCGTACTCACATTCCATAGCTACTAAACAACATCGACTCCTTAAGTGTGTCTCACTACGGTTCGTGAATTATGCAGACATGACCGAGACTCTTCTCCGATCAATAACCAATAGAGGAATCTGGAAATTCATATGGCTCCCACATATTTCTATGATTACTTCATGATCGAATGAACCATTTACATATGATACCAATTTCCCTATATCTCACTATATTTTACTTATCTGAGGTCTGATCGTCGGTATCTGTGCATACCTAGTTCAACCTTGTTACCGATAAGTACTCTTTACTCGTTCTTATGATATGTGATCCCTTGTGAGCCAGTCACATGCTTGCGAGCAAATTGGATGACATTCCACCGAGAGGGACCAGAGTATATCTATCTGTCATATGGATGGACAGATCACACTCTTGATCCATGTGCCTCAACACGTACTTTCTGAACTCAATGCCACTGATACGTCGTAAACGTATCTATAATTTTTTATGTTCCATGCTTGTTTAGTATCCACTTTGCTATGTTTTGTCTACACTTTGAGGTATTTTTATACACTTTCTAGAACTAACCTATTGACAATATGTCATAGTGTCAGTTGCCTGATTTCTGCTGTTTTTGGTTTCAGAAAGCTAAAAAATGAATATTCTCGGAATTGGACGGGACAAAAGCCAAAGTTCATATTCTCCCTGAATGATACAGAAAATCGAAGACGAGGCGGATGAGGACACCGGGGTGGACACACCCTAGGTGGGCACGGGGCCCACCCTGGACGCGCCCATAGGGGGTGTGGGCCCCCTGGCCCTCCATCGACCTTGCCTCCTTAGCCTATAAGAAGACCCCGACTTAGAAACCCTAAAGGATCAACCAGAAAGCCATGAAAAGTTTCGCAGCGGCGCCGCCACCGAAGGGGAGATTCGGGGGATAGAAGTCTTTGTTCCGGCACCCTGCCGGGACGGGGAAGTGCCCCGGAGCCATCTCCATCGATCTCCATCACCATCTCCATCGCCATTGCTGATTCCCATGATGAGGAGGGATTAGTTCTTCCTCGAGTCTAAGGGCTCTACCCGTAGCTATGTGGTCATCTCTCTCTCTATGCGTGATCTTGTTGTGGTCATGAGATTTGTAATCAAGTAGATCTACTCTATTACTCAAGTGCTTCAATAGATCTCTTCTCTTCCCATGTGTGTGAAAGTGACAGCGTGCACGCCATGGTGGCACTTAGGCTAGAGTCTACATAAATACTCATCGTGCTTTAATAGATCTATGATTTTCCCATGTGTGTGAAAGTGACAGTGTGCACACCGTGTGTGGCACTTAGGCTAGATTACATATATATTTATCATGAGTTATATTTGGAGTTGGATGTCTTTATGAAATTGTGGTGTTTGTTGGAACCATCTAGCGCTCAAGGTGACAGTGTGGGGTTATCTAGATGGGGAAAGCGGACTTTGAGGTGTGCTGTTATAGCCCTATCATGGATTAGAGTGTCCAACCGGAGAGTAATTAAGGGTAGTATCATGAATAGAATATATTCATTGAGAGTGTTCACTAGTGAAAGTATGATCCCTAGGCCTTGTTTCTAAGCATTGAAACACCGTTTGCATCTAGATCTGTTACATGTTTGCTTGCTTCCATCATTTTTTCTTTAGTCTTTTCCTCCTCGTCAAAAGCTCTTTTCTGGCACCGTTACCACTTATAATCATCCATACCACCTGTATTTCACTATCTCTTCGCCAAACTAGTGCACCTATACACCTGACAAGTGTATTGGGTGTGTTGGGGACACAAGAGACTTCTTGTATCTTGATTGCAGGGTTACTTGAGAGGGATACCTGTGACCACTTCCTCCTTGAGTTCGATAAACCTTGGGTAATCCACTTAAGGGAAACTTGTTGCTGTTCTACAAACCTCTACACTTGGAGGCCCAACAATTGTCTACCAGAATAGAAATGTGTAGACATCAAGCTATTTTCTGGCGCTGTTGCCGGGGAGGTAAGGTAAAAGGCACTCACACACTCTCTCACACGTCAACAACAAGCCAGAAAGCTATTTTCTGGCACCGTTGCCGGGAAGGTAAGGTAAAAGGTACTCACATCCTCCGGTGTGAGTGTTCGAAGTTATTTCCTTTAGATTCTGCAATTTTGTCTTTTTTTTCTTGTTTTCACTAGTTAGGCTTAATGGAAAACAACAACAAAATTAGAGAGCTTTATAGTGTTTATCTTGAGTTAGGACATGAAGTGTTTGAAGAGAAAATTAAAAAACCTATGGAGCTTTATTTGCATGATAATAGCAATGTTATTAGTATGAATTCTTTGGACACCATTATTGCTAATGCTATGGAAACATCTAAGCTTGGGGAAGCTAGTTTTTATGAAAATGATCTTTTTAGCCCCCCAGCTTTGGAAGATAGCTATTCCATTGCTTATGATGATACCAAACCTCCAATATATGATGATTACAATGATGAATATGATATTTTCAGTCCGCATACTATTGAGGAGAAAATTAATTGTGATTACAATATGCCTCCTATATTTGATGATTGTGGTGATGAGAATATTAATGATAGCTATTTTGCTGAATTTGCTCCCACTACAACTAATAAGAATGACTATGCTTATGTGGAGGGTAATAATCATTTTATGCATGTGGCTCATGATAATAATGTTTTATGTGATAGTTATATTGTTAATTTTATTCATGATGCTACTAAAAGTTATTATGAGAGAGGGAAACATGGTCTTATGTATCTCAACAATATTAAGTTTCCCCTCTTTATGTTTAAAATCTTGAAATTGAACTTGTTTTGCTTTCCTATGCTTGTTGATTTGTGATTTCATGACTTGTTTCTTTACAAGATTCATATAAATAGGAAGTGGGTTAGACTTAAATGTGTTTTTAATTTTCTTCTTGATGCTCTCTTTTACTTCAATTCATATTTATTATGTGAGCATCTTCTCAAACTATCAAGCCTAACTTAAAGGTGTTAAAGAAAAGTACTTCTTGGGATATAACCCAATAGTTTTTTTGAGTCTTGGAAGTAATTACTTCTGTAATAACCTCTCCTTATTCTTTTTGTTTGTTTTTTGTGCCAAGAATAACCTCTAATGAGAGAGAAGTAAGATTTGGGGAGTTGCTGTCCCAAAACAGATTTTTGTGCTCCACCGTAAAAATTCATGAGGAATATCTATAACTAGGATTGATCTGATATTCTTTTGAATAAATCCCCCATTATGTTAGCTAACTTTAGTTAGTTCAAGACTTTTTTATTTGAGCAACAGAAGGTCTTCAAAAAAATCGGTTTCTACCTGTTGGTCTGTTTTGACAGATTTCTGCCATTCTTTGCATTTGCTTCTTATAGATTCCTTTTTGGGTTCTTTTTGGGAAATTGAGATTTTTGAGGGAATTGCTACAGTAGCTTGTGTTTTTATTTAAATTTTTTCTGTTTCAAAACCAAAACCCAAGGGTCTATTATCTTTTGAATACACTAATGTTGCTAATGAAGATTTTGTGAAGTTTTGTATGAAGGAAAATTTTCAGGTGTAGAGAAAGAATGATGTAATGAGATTAAGAATGGACAAAAGCTCAAGCTTGGGGATACCGCCCGTGTCAGCCCAAGAAATATTCAAGAGGTACAAGCGTCAAAGCTTGGGGATGCTGAAGGCATCCCCTTCTTCATCAATAAAAATCTCAGGTCTTTCTAGACACTTCGTTTTATTGTTTCATGCATAGTTGTATTGTTCTTGGAGCGTCTTAGTTTTTGTTTGTGGTTTTTGTTTCCTTAGTTTGCTTGAATAAAGTTGGTTGATCACAGCACACTCCTTTTGGAGAGAGACACACTCTGTTTTCATTGCATAGAACACTCTAGTTTTCACTCTTATTGTTTTGTGAGTGTTCTCTTTTGCTAGCACTGTGTTTAGCCTTAGTTTTCTTGTGCTTTTAGCTTAGAACTTTTTAGTTCTTATTTTTGGATTTGTGAGACAAGCTCAACGATCTTTATTGATTATTATCTTTGTGAGTTGTTTCAAATAAGTTGATTGGTGTTGGAAAAGAGTAGGAAGCTTCAAGCTTATAGTGGTACAAAAGGGAGCTTGCTTTGACTATGACTTAGCCTTTATCATGTCATGCTAGGTGTTGTTTTGATATTATGCTTAGTGATTATTGATGTAACATGACTTGTTCCAAACAATTGGGATTGCTTAGTGTGCCTTGAAGGAATCATGCGTTGTTTTAGCATACAAAAGCATAGTATTGTGGTATTCTCCTTTGATGCTTCATTTGGGTTGACTTGGCACATGCTCACACCATGTTATGACTATGAACAAGTCACCTTAGCCTCTATGACATTTAGTTTTTAACTTGTAGTACCACTTTATGCTTTGATTAGTAATGTTTTGTCGCTTTGCATGATTATGGCCATTATTGCTCTCCTAGTTGGTCGCTCCTAGTATTTTGCTAGCCTCCACTTGTATTGAGTAAGCTCTACTCATGCATCCAACTCCCAAGAAACCAAGTTATTCCAAAGTGTCCACTATAAATTCCTATGCATGGTGTGTTACACCATTCCAAGTATATTCTTGTTTGATTTATCTTCCAAATTAAACTTGTTATGTGAAAGTTAGTGATTAAAGCTCTCACAAACTTGATGGCACACTTTATTTTCTTGCCCCTAATAAACTTGAACCATTGTGTCATCTATGTTGTATATGCTTTCACTTATACATTGGAATTAGCAGAACCGTGCTGTCAACAGGAATGCTTTCAACATTGCACTTGTACTTTGTACACAGTTGATATCATGCTCTTTTGTCTATGGGTTTTGCTAGTGTGAAATATAAGGCGATCTTGTAAGCCCATGGAGTTATGTATGTGTGTTAGAGAAACACCTGGGCCGCTAGCCTAAGCCATGCCTAATCATGGTGGAAATTTGCAGCATCACCATAATGACATCTATGAAGCTTTCTTCTTATAAAAAAGCGACATATTGAAAAGAGGAAAGAGAGAAAAAAGCACCATATTCCCATGGTAAATAAGAAGATTGCTGAGATGCTCATTGTCTGCTTGCCTTGTCATTTTGATATGGGATAGCTCCTGTGTCATGGGGCAAGGGGTATCTCGTTGGCGGTTCTCTATGATACACATGTACTTATTATAACAAGAACTTACAGGTGACTAAATTTGAGTAGCATGAGGAGCGGCCCTCGTATTCAAGGGACATGAGATTGCCAACTTATACTTTGTCAAGCATATACTCCATAGTTTGTTCACTTTAAACTTAATCACTTCAAGATGCTTATGATAGGGGCAATGAGAGCTGAAAGCTAACAAGTGCCATAATTTTTGGAAGCTCTTTTTGAGACTTGAAATCCCTGCTTCCCTTTGAAGGGCCTTTCTTCCACTTTTATATTGAGTCTTCACCTTCTATCCTTAGGCACCAATTGAGAGAGCATAGTTTCCATTCTTAGTTCTATGTGCATTGTCCCAAAACTTATTGATTGATTCATATTGTTGATATTGCTTATTCTTGAACTATTTGTATCTAGTCACCCTTATGAACTTTGAAGGTGTCCTATGCATTAATGTTTTGCTACTTCATGAGGGACAAGTTGAATGCCATTATGCTATGTTTTCTATATGTGAAACAAACAAACGTCTTTCAATGCATTGTTATTCATGATCTTTGTTTGTAGCCTTTCATGGTGCATGCATAGTTACTATGTCTTATTGTTAGAACTTCATCTTTCTTTCTCATGTTTAGATTAGTTTAATCCCGGCTTTAAATGTTTGCAAATGGTTTGATCATGATTGTGATGCTGCATGTCACCTCAAAAATTATTCTTTTTATCACTTACCTACTCGAGGACGAGCAGGAGTTAAGCTTGGGGATGCTTGATACGTCGTAAACGTATCTATAATTTTTTATGTTCCATGCTAGTTTAGTATACACTTTGCTATGTTTTGTCTACACTTTGAGGTATTTTTATACACTTTTTGGAAGTAAAAGATGCCACAGTGCCAGTTATCAGTTTTTTGCTTTTTTTGGTTTCAGAAAGCTAAAAAATAAATATTCTCAGAATTGGACGGGACAAAAGCCAAATTTCATATTTTTTCCCTGAACGATACGAAAAATCGAAGACGAGACAGAGGAGGACACCAGGGTGGCTACACCCTAGGTGGGCATGGGGCCCACACTGGTCGCGCCCACGGGGGGTCTGGGCCCCTTGGCCCTCCATCGACCTTGCCTCCTTCGCCTATAAGAAGCCCCCGACTCAGAAACCCTAAAGGATTAACCAGAAAGCCACGAAAAGTTCCGTAGCACCGCCGCCACCGGAGGGGAGATTCGGGGATAGCAGTCTCTGTTCCGGCACCCTGCCGGGACGGCGAAGTGCCCTAGAGCCATCTCCATCACCATCTCCATCGCCGTTGCTGATTCCCATGATGAGGAGGGAGTAGTTCTTCCTCGAGGCTAAGGGCTCTACCGGTAGCTATGTGTTCATCTCTCTCTATGCGTGATCTTGTTGTGGTCATGAACTTTGTAATCAAGTAGATCTACTCTATTACTCAAGTGCTTCAATAGATCTCTGCTCTCCCCATGTGTGTGAAAGTGACAGCGTGCACGCCATGGTGGAACTTAGGCTAGAGTCTACATAAATACACATCATGCTTTAATAGATCTATGCATTTCCCCATGTGTGTGAAAGTGACAGCGTACACACCGTGTGTGGCACTTAGGCTAGATTACATATATATTTATCATGAGTTATATTTGGAGTTGGATGTCTTTATGAAATTGTGGTGTTTGTTGGAACCATCTAGCGCTCAAGGTGACAGTGTGGGGTTATCTAGATGGGGAAGGCGGACTTTGAGGTGTGCTGCTATAGCCCTACCATGGATTAGAGTGTCCAACCAGAGAGTAGTTAAGGGTAGCATCTTGAAGAGAATATATTTATTGAGAGTGTTCACTAGTGAAAGTATGATCCCTAGGCCTTGTTTCTAAGCATTGAAACACCGTTTGCATCTAGATCTATTACATGTTTGCTTGCTTCCATTGTTTTCCCTTTAGTCTTTTCCTCCCCATCAAAAGCTCTTTTCTGGCACTATTACCACTTATAATCATCCATACCACCTGCACTATCTCTTCGCCGAACTAGTGCACCTATACACCTGACAAGTGTATTGGGTGTGTTGGGGACACAAGAGATTTATTGTACCTTGATTGCAGGGTTGCTTGATAGGGATACCTTTGACCACTTCCTCCCTGAGTTCGATAAACCTTGGGTTATCCACTTAAGGGAAACTTGCTGCTGTTCTACAAACCTCTGCACTTGGATGCCCAACAACTGTCTACAAGAATAGAAGTGCATAGACATCATCCACCTTTATAACCACCCAGTTATGAAGTGGTGTTTGATGTCATCAAAACATCCATCTGGTGATGGTGATTAGCATGATCTCATGGTCGAAGGAATCAGGTTACTATGAATCTGAAAGCTTATAACAAACAAACTATTGAAATGACTTGATCTTTATGCTATGCTTATTTATAGGTGTATGTCCATCACACCATTCTCCTAATGATATGATCTTGTTGTTAATAACATCTCAATATTCATGATCAGGAAACCATGATCATCTATTAACCAACAAGCTAGTATTACAAAGAGGCTTTACTAGGGACTCTAACAAGTTTACAAATCAGACAAGTATTCATGTTTACGGTTAATATAATTATAGCATGAATGTAAATGTTTATCATAAACACAAAGATAAAATAATAACTATTTTTATTATTGCCTCTAGGGCATATCTCAAACAGTATCCCACTTGCACTAGAGTCAACTAATCTAGATTACATGGTAATATACCGAACACCCATGGCGGTTTGGTGATGGTCATGTTTTGCCCTCGGGAGAGGTTTAGTCAACGGATCCGCCACATTCAGATCTATGTATACTTTGCAAATCTTTATGTCACCATCTTGGACAAGCTCTCAAATAGCGTGAAAACATAGCTTGATATGCTTTAGCTTCTTGTGTGACCTTGGCTCCTGCGCATTAGCTATGGCGCCCATGTTATCACAATATATATACATTGGGTCCAGCGCACTGGGAACCCCACCGAGCTCCGTAATGAACTCCTTCATCCATATCGCCTCTTGTGAAGCCTCTGAAGTAGCTATGTATTCTGATTCAGTTGAAGATCTCACCACAACGCTTTGCTTTGCACTCCTCCAGCTCACTGTTGCACCATTCAAAGTAAATACGTGTCCAGATTGAGATTTAGAATCATCCGGGTCGGTGTTCCAACTAGCATCGGTGTAACCATTAACAACGAGCTATTCATCACCTCCATAAGAAAGAACCATATCCTTAGTTCTTCTTAAGTACTTAAGTATGTTTTTGACCGCTGTCCAATGATCCACTCCTGGATCACTTTGATATCTGCTAGTTAAACTAACAACATATGCAATGTCGGGTCTAGTACATAGCATGACATACATGATAGATCCTATGGCTGAGGCATAGGGAGTCTTACTCATCCTCTCTCTATCTTATGCCATAGCGGGACTTTGAGTTTTACTCAAGGTCGTATTGGGCAACATGGGCAAGAACCCTTTCTTGCTATCTTCCATTCCAAACCACTTTAGAACTTTGTTCAAATATGTACTCTGTGAAAGCGATATTGTCACGTCCCAAAATTTTCCAAATTTTGAAATGTCAAAATTAAAAAAACAAATAAATAATGGTTGAAATTTAGGGTGAAAAGAAACTTTTTGGTTTCTAAATAGAAACTTAAAAACCCTTCTTAAACAAAATTTGAATGAAAAGGGAATCCAACAAAATTTCAATCAAGTGAAATGCATTCATCAATGAATGTATCTTGAAATTTAAACACTTGGAAAATAAACCAAAACCTTAAAACCCTAATGGAAGAAAATCATTTCCAAGATCTCTCTAAGACTATGGATTTGATCCATATAAAAATTCCGCAACAAACATTTATAAATGATCAAGAATGATAAACAAAAATAATATAAGATCATAGAAATTGGTTTCATTCAATTTGGAGCCAAGGATACAAACTTATGAATTTAATAAGATAAAGAAAATAAATTTTCAAAGCTAATAAAGATCCTAGCTAAAATCCATACCAAATCTTGAGCAAAGTAATCCTAAAAGGATTTAAAAAGATAAACAAATATTAAATAAAATCATACAAATTGGAATCACCAATTTTGGATCTATAAATAAAAAGATATGGATTTCATAAGATAGAGAAAGAATTAAATAAATAAGGAATATTTAAAAGCCAAATTAAAAATCTTGGCCAAATCCATAAACAAATGGAATAAAAATAAACCAAATAAAATAAATGAATAAGGATTATTGGAATAAAAACTTATATGGACTTGAACCATATTTAATTTAAAAGAAGACAAAATCCCTAATATAAATGATTAATTAAATCATGAGAAAATAATAATTGAAATTGCCAAAATGGATTAAAAGTTATCTAATTAATTTAAAAAGAATAAAGGATTAACTGAATAAAATAATATGGTTTGGAACCATATTCAAATTCATTTAAATAAGGCAAAATGCCCAATTAAAAAAATATTAAATCATAAGAAACTATTTGAAATAATTCAAGTAGACTATTTAATCACAATATTAAAACCTACTGAAAAGGTTGAGAAACAATTGGATTTAAACAAATCATTTGAATGAAATATTGTGGATTGAAAACATATTTAAAATCTTATTTAAATAAAGACAAATGTCTAATTTAAATAATTAATAATAATAAACCATAAAAAGAATAAAATAAATATTCCAAAATGGACTTTAGAATATATTATTAAACCTACTGAAATTTGGGAAAAAGATTTGAAACGAAATCTGAATTCAAATGAGGTATGAATTCAAAACAGAAAAATCAGAAAAGAAAAAGGAAAAAGAAAACATAAGGAGAAAAAAAAGAAACAACCCAGAAACCCCAGCCTAGCAAGCCCACTCTCTCCCCCTCCCCACGAACCGTTTTCTCACTCACGTGCACACCCTCTCGTCTCACTGACGCGCCGGCCCCATGCCACCTCAGCTTCGTCGTCTCCACCCGCTGAACCCGCCCCCAACCTCTCCTGGCCGTTTCTGCCGCCATTGAATGCTTGTAAAATTCACGTTATTGCGCCCATAACTCTCCCTGTAACTACGCCGTACTTAATCTCCATGCTCCCCTCTCTCTTTCCCCTCACTCGTTGATCCCTCTCTGCCCCCAGGCTGCGCTAATTGCTCATGGCAACGCCACTGACTCCGGCGATCTTTCCATCCGATTCCAGCCAACCCTCACCGCCCTACTACCCCTAGCCTCCACGAGCGTGTTCCCCAACGTCCCTCGTATCTACCACTATCCCTAGATAGCCCGCGCATGCCCCAGAGGCTCGGCAACTTCGACGACTGAGCGCCACCGACGATTGCGTCCATTCCGGCGACCTCTCCCCGTAAGCCCCATCCTTCCCTCTCTCTGGAAGATACCCCTGCACTCTACGTTCCTTCGCGCGTCTAACGCAACCTCTATCTTACCCTGGCATGCACCGTAGCCTCACCAACGTCGACGCCCGAGCGCACCCGTCACAGGAGCTTCTCCGGCGAGAGATTGCCGACACGACTGTGCGCCCCTGTCCCTGCAACGACCACCTCAAAAATCAGCACTCCACGGTGAACCCAGTGAGCCTTTCCCCTCTCTCTCTCACTTCCTATTTAATCGGCATCATCACCGCCCGAGCGCGCCGCCTCCGTCCACCGTCGCTAGCGCCGCCCATCTTAGGTCACCGTTCTCTCAGCCGTCAAATCCAAATCATAGGGATGCGATAGATTCACTTAAACGAAGGGGTATGCTAGATCTATGCCGTACGATCCCACTTAAATCCAACAGTCTGTATGATCGATCCATGCGAACCGGTATGCACCCGTAATAACTCAACACGTGGCCTGTATTTTGTTTTAAAAACAGAAACTTTTCTATTAGTTGTTTGATTTTGTAAAATTCATAACTATTGTTCTGCTTGGCCAAATTTTACAAATTTTATATCAATGGATTCACAAAAATGCAAACGTTGCAACCATGCCCTTGGTTTAGTGTTTTGATTCTGGAAAATTGAATGGTTTTGCAGAAACATGTTTAGGCCTATTTTGAGTATAAAAATTATTCTAAAAATGATTTTAGGGTAAAATCTTTTGAAAATGGTTTGTTTTAAACCTATTGACCATAAAAACCAACCTTTGGATTTAAAAGTAAATTTGGTAACACTAAGGAATTATTCCTTGAATAAAAGCATTTTCTCATAAAAAAATTGTTGATTATGTTTTAAAATAGTTTTTGAGTAAAACCTTTTTCCAATGGTTTGATCTAAACTCTCTGACCCTAAACACTAGGTTTTGGATTTAAAAATGTATTTGATTAACCCTAGAAAATTATTACTTTGATTAAAGGCATTTCTAGTAAAATAAAAGGTTGCTTTGATTTAAAAATGGTTTTGAGTTAAACCTTTTGAAAATGGATTGTTTTAAACACTTTGACCATAAACACTAACATTTGTGTTTAAAAATATATTTGGTTAACTCTACAAAATATTACTTTGATCTAAATCATTCTAGCAAAACAAAAATGATTTAAATGGCCATTTTCACTAACTTGATTTTAAATGGTTTTGCCACTTTTATAAATGACCAATAGGTGTTTTAAAATGTTTATAGCCTATTAGAAACCACTTTTCCAAATAAAACAATCTTTTGCATGCTTGCATGCATTGCTTTGTTTTCTTTATTCTATGTGGTGAATTGTTTGAATGCTAGTTTTAAATTGTGCCTTGCTTGATTTAATTGTAGTGAACTTTGAGGAGTGTGACCATTGCAAGATCAAGGAGTGAACCTATATTATCTACTAAAAAGTAAAGTGGTGCTTCATACATTTTGTCCTAATATTTTGACTATGCATTAGTGATATTTCTAAGTAGGACTTGCATGGAATTTTTACTAAGTATGCTATGCCATGGGAAATCCTAGTAGATGATGCCTTAGTAGAATTTTCCCTAAGATAAGATTCTTGCTACTATTATGCTTAGCCTAGCTAGTATAAAACAAGGGTGGATTATATTCATACTATGAAATATTTCTAAGTCTATGACTTGTGTTTTGTTTAATAAAACAACTATGTGAATGAATCACCTGGGTGGAATGGAATGAAAGGTTTGTGTTGAGTGGTTACACAAGTCTAGTATATTGGAGAAAACTTGTGTATCACAAGTCCAGTATACTGGGGAAAACTTGGTATCACACTTGTGGAATGCCACCCAAGAACGAAGAGATTTGAGATGTCAAGTGTTGAGAAGCTTCAAGTGCAGCCACATGGCATTATGGGCTCTGCCTAGATCATATAGGTTGTAATAACTTAGCCAGATGGACAGTAGGTCGTAGAGGGTGATAGGATGGAAGGCATCCATTTGGTCTAAGGGAAGGCTTCTGGAAGATCTTGTCTCGATGCATGTCGAGTCTTGTGGGGAAAGTGCACCACCTCTCAAGAGAGTAAAATCTAAGTACTTAGCCGTGTCCCCGGCAATGGACAATTTGAGCATCAAGACATGGAAGCTATCAAGGATCTCCTCATCCCAATTTCTAAGTTAAAAACTTGTGGTTGAACAAGGGTTAAAGGATCTTAAATCTTTGATTGGTAGATGCCTTGGGTGATTTTGACAAACAAAAACTTAGTATTTTCAAATGATAAGGAAAATCTATTTTGAGAAAAGCAATCCTAAGCTCCACTCAGCCAAATGCATATAGATGATAGATACCACTACTCTACCATAGTATCACTTGCCAATACAATTCAAATGTATTGACCCTTGCGACTGTAACTTATTATGTTGCAGGTTTGTTTGATGTTAGTGAAGTGTGTTGAATAGGATTACAAGTCTACAACCAACATGATTGCCTGTGGAACTTTGAAGATGAAGGACTCCATGCTATATAGATATTTCTGCTGCATTGTAATGAGATAGCCAAATGAGCTATGTAAGATGTAATGAATTATTTTATTCCTGGTTATAAAGTTGTATTATGACCTTTGTTTCTTGATATTACATCTTAAACTGTGGATGCTAGCTATTTATCCAGGGACTAGCATTGTAAACACAGGGATCTCTACCTTATCAGGTTGGGACCTTTACAAATATTAGGCGTCTCGATCCATCTCTATAAATCTTTATGCCTAATATGTAAGCAGCTTCGCCAAGATCCTTCATTGAAAAAATATTATTCAAATAATCTTTGACACTTTTAAGAAGGTCTACATCATTCCGAATCAACAATATGTCTTCCACATATAGTACTAGGAATGCTACAGAGCTCTCACTCACTTTCTTGTAAATACAAGCTTCTCCATAAGTTTGTATAAAACCAAAACTTTTGATCACCTTATAAAAACGTTGATTCCAACTTCAGGATGCTTGCTTCAATCCATAAATGGATCGTTGAAGTTTGCATACCTTGTTAGCATCTTTAGGATCGACAAAACCTTTGGGTTGTACCATATACAACTCTTCATCAATGTCTCCATTGAGGAACACCGTTTTGACATCCATCTGCCATATCTCATAATCATAATATGCAGTGATTCCTAACCAAATCCTCACATACTTTAGCTTTGCTACCGGTGAGAAAGTCTCATCGTAGTTAACTCCTTGAATTTTTCGAAACCCTTTTGCGACAAGTCGAGCTTTAGAGACGGTTACATTACCATCAACATATGTTTTCTTCTTGAAAATCCATTTGTTCTTGATAGCCTTTCGGCCATCCGATAAGTCCACCAGAGTCCATACTTGGTTTTCGTACATGGATCCATTCTTGGATTTCATAGATTCTTGCCATTTATTGGAATCTGGGCTCATCATCGCTTCCTCATATGTCGCAGGGTCGTTGTTGTTGTCCACCAGGAGTGGTACGAGTCCTTGTCGACCTGTGAGGTTCCGTAGTAACTTCGACCGAAGTTTCATGATCATCATCATTAGCTTCCTCTCTTATTGGTGTAGCTTCCACAGGAACTTCTTCCGGTGTTGCACTACTCTCAAATCCGAGAGAAGGTTCGACAACCTCGTTGAGTTATACTTTCCTTCCAATCACTTCTTTCAAGAGAAACTCCTTCTATAGAAAGGATCAATTCTTGGCAACGATGATTTTGCCTTCGGATCTATGATAGAAGGTATACCCAATAGTTTTCTTCGGCTATCCTATGAAGACACATTTTTCTGCTTTGGGTTCAAGCTTGTCGGGATGTAACTTCTTTACATAAGCTTCGCAACCCCAAACTTTAAGGAATGACAATATAGGTTTCTTCCCAAATCATAATTCATACGGTGTCGTTTCAATGGATTTAGATGGTACCCTATTTAAAGTGAATGCGGTAGTTTCTAATGCATAACCCCAAAATGATAACGGTAAATCTGTAAGTGACATCATAGAATGAACCATATCTTAGAGAGTTCGATTACGATGTTCGGACACACCATTACATTGTGGTGTTCCCGGCGGTGTCAATTGTGAAAGTATTTCTCATTTCTTCAAATACTCGCCAAACACGTAACTTAGATATTCACCTCCACGATCAGATCATAGAAATTTAAGCTTCTTGTTATGTTGGTTCTCTACTTCACTTTGAAATTCCTTAAACTTCTTGAAAGCTTCGGACTTATGTTTCATGAAATAGATATACCCATATCTACTCAAGTCATCCGTGAAAGTAAGAACATAACGATAACCACCGCGCGATGCTACGCTCATCGGGGCACACACATCGGTATGTATGATTTCCAGTAAGTCCGTAGCTCGCTCCATCATACGAGAAAATGGAGTCTTAGTCATTTTTCCCATCAGGCATGCTTTGCATCTTTCAAGTGATTTGAAATCAAGTGATTCAAGAAGTCCATCGGAATGGAGTTTCTTCATACGCTTCACTCCAATGTGACCAAGACGACAATGCAACATGTATGTAGAATTATCATTCAATTTCAAACATTTAGCTTCTATATTATGAACATGAGTATCACTACAATCGAGATTCAATAAGAATAGACCATCTATCAAAGGTACATGACGATAAAATATATTACTCATATAAATCGAACAACCATTATTCTCAGACTTAAACAAGTAACCGTCTCGCAATAAACATGATCCGGATATAATGTTCATGCTCAACGCAGGCACGAAATAACAATTATTTAAGTATAAAACTAATCCCAATGGTAGATGAAGAGGTAGCGTGCCAACCGTGATCACATCAACCTTTGATCCATTTCCAGCGTGCATCATCACCTTGTTTTTCGCTAGTTTCCGTCTATTCTGTAGCACCTGTTTCGAGTTACAAATGTGAGCAACCAAACCAATATCAAATACCCAAGCACTACTACGACTACTAGTAAGATACACATCAATAACATGTATATCAGATATACCTTTCTTGTTGATGTTGTCGTTCTTCAGATCCGCCAAGTACTTGGGGCAATTCCGCTTCTAGTGACCTTCTCCCTTGCAGTAAAAGCACTCAGTATCAAGCTTAGGACCATCCTTGGTCTTCTTTGCCGGCGCGGTAGCTTTCTTACCGCCCTTCTTGAAGTTTCCCTTTTTCTTAGACTTGCCTTGCTTCTTGAAATTGGTGGTCTTATTGACCATCAACACTTGGTGCTCTTTATTGATCTCCACTTCCACAAACTTCAACATAGAGAAGAGTTTTGGTAAAGTCTTATCCATGCGCTGCATGTTGTAGTTCATCACAAAGTCCTTGTAACTTGGTGGTAGTGATTGGAGGACACGATGAATCCCCAAAGCTTTAGGAATTATTATTTCCAAGCTCTGGATCTTATTGGCGTGCCCAAACATCTTAAGCACGTCATCACTAATGGAGCTGCCCTCCTCCATCTTGCAGTTAAAGAACTTTTCAGAAGATTCATAACTCTCAACTGTCGCGTGAGCCTCAAATATCATTTTGAGTTCACGGACAATATCATGTGGGTCAAAGTTCTCAAACCTCTTTTGAAGCTCCGATTCCAAACCATACAAGATAACACACTGAACTGTGGAGTACTGATTCTTCCGAGTATGGTAAACATTTTTCACCTCATCGGTAGCATCATCTGCAGGTGGGTCACCCAGCGGTGCATCCAGCACATAGGTCAACTGACCAGCATTGAGGACAATCCTCAAATTGCGGAACCAATCCATGAAGTTGCTTCCATTGTTTTACAACTTTTGTTTCTCTAGGAACGCATTAGAATTGATGGTAGGGGCCGCCATTGATCTACAACATATTTGCAATAGTTTAGGCTAAGTTTATGACAAATTGATTTCTAATTAATAGTTAAATTAATATAGGTGAACTCCCACTCAAAAAAATATCACTCATATTGTTTTAGTGATCACATGAACCAAATCCACTACATCAAGTCCGATCATCACGAGACATAATGTAGTTTCAAAGGCGAACAATCAACATGTTCATCATATATACTATATGATTCATGCTTTTACCTTTTGGTATTCCGTGTTCCAATACCATGTCTGTACATGCTAGGCTCGTCAAGATGCAACCTTAGTTTTTGAATGAGCAAATCTGGCTTGCTCTCGTTGTATACACTTGCAGAATCTAACACACCCGATAATCACGTGGTGCTTCGAAAAATGAGTCTTGGTAACGCTGCCTACTAAGGACGAACACTTTATAACTTGATATTTTGTGAGAGGGATCATCTTATAATGCTACCATCGCGATCTAAGCAATACAATATGCATAAAAGGATTAACATCACATGTAATTCAAAATATGTGATATGATATGGCATTTCTTCTTGTGCTTCTGATCTCCATCTTCAAGCACAAACATGATCTCCATCATCACCGGCGTGGCGTCAAGGTCAATGGAACCGCTCCATGGTTGTCGTCCACCAGCATCAACTATTATAACTACTTTGAATAATAGACACGAAGGTCTTAACAGAATTAAAAGACAACCATAAGGCTCCTGCCGGTTGTCGACTTACAATAAGGATCATTGCATACATCATATATAATCACAATCATGGCCATATCACATCTCTGCACACTCCTGCAAAACAAAGTTAGACGCCTCTAATTTTCTTTGCATATTTTACCTGTGGGGCTTTCAATAAGAACCGTTCTAAGTTACGAACAAGAACCACACCATTGCTGCATGAATTATCAAGTACCCGTTGTAAATTGAATCTTCACTATGATGGGAGATACAGACATCCGCAAAGCCACTTATGCAATACAAGTTGCATGTCGAGCATGGGGCAAGACTCATGAACGATGTCATGTAAGGTTATCCCGGACCGCTTCATCCCACCATCCCGCAAGATGTAAAGTACACAAAAGCAATTGATAATAAGAGCACCACCGCCCACAATGACCATTGTGTTCTACTCGTGCAACAGATATACATACAAACATGGATCTGTCACTCTGATACCACTGTAGGGGTTCGTAGCATGGAAAACAAAAAATTCTGCCGCTTGAACACACACAAGCCAAGATCTATCTACTAGATTGTAGCAACGAGTCAATAGAGTACTCACCCTCGAAGATTCCAAAGCGGTTAACAAGAGCAGATTCTCGTGGGTGATGTAGTTGTTCACTTGCCGATCTCAAGATCGCGTAGACGATCCTTCCGGTGTTGCGTTCCGGCAGCGCTCCCACCGTTCGGTACTCGATGAAGACCTTCCTCTCCGTTGTTCCAGCAGGCAGCGGAGGTTGTAGCTCTATCCTCGTTATTCTGGCAGCACGATGGTCTGGTGTCATAGTTTAGAGGGGAGATCCCGCAGGGCTTCGCCTAAGCCGGTGCGAGTAGGTGGAAGTAGAAGGGATCCTTGGAAACTAGGTTTAGAGGCCAAGGGAAGGAGGTGGTGGCCGGCAGCGACGCTAGGGAGGCGGCGTCTTGGGCAGCGGTGGCTTGGGGGCTAGGGTTTCTTTGTGGTGGAGAGGGTAAGCCCCCTCCCCTCCTTTTATGGGAGGGAGAGGCGGTTTGGGAAGGGGGAGGTCGAGTCCTCCCCCAACTCCCTCTCCCTGGCCGGTGGTGGAGGGACATGAGGTTTCCTCTCCTCCCTCCACCAGCCTAGTGACATAGGACATGATGTAACCATTCCAATTTTTCATGACACATTCATGTACCCTTCCTCTTCCGGATCGGTGAACCTTCTAGACCCTTCTAGAACATTCCGGTGAAAACACCAGAACCATTCTCGAACTCCGGAATTGGACTTTCCTTATATAAATCTTATTCTCCGGACCATTTCGGATATCCTCGTGATATCCTGGATCCCATCCGAGACTCCAAAAAAAAATTGGTCTTCGTACTCACATTCCATATCTACTAAACAACATCGAATCCTTAAGTGTGTCTCCTTACGGTTCGTGAATTATGCAGACATGACCGAGACTCTTCTCTGATCAATAACCAATAGAGGAATCTCGAAATTCATATGGCTCCCACATATTTCTACGATTACTTCATGATCGAATGAATCATTTACATACGATACCAATTTCCCTCTAGCTCGCGATATTTTACATATCCGAGGTCTGATCGCCGTTATCTCTACATACCTAGTTCAACCTCGTTACCGATAAGTACTCTTTACTCATTCCTGTGATATGTGTTCCCTTGTGAGCCAGTCACATGCTTGCAAGCTAATTGGATGAAATTCCACCGAGAGGGCCCAGAGTATATATATCCGTCATATGGATGGACAAATCTCACTCTTGATCCATGTGCCTCAACACATACTTTCCAAACACTCGGTGCCACCTTTATGACCATCGAGTTATGAAGTGGTGTTTGATGTCGTCAAAGCATCCATCGGGTGATGGTGATTAGCATGATCTCATGGTCAGATAAATTAGGTTACTATGTATCTGAAAGCTTATAGCAAATGAACTATTGAAATGACTTGATCTTTATGCTACGCTTATTTATAGGAGTATGTCCATCACACCATTCTCCTAATGATATGATCTTTTTTGTTAATAACATCTCAATGTTCATGATCAGGAAACCATGATCATCTATTAACCAACAAGCTAGTATTAAAAAGAGGCTTTACTAGGGACTCTAACAAGTTTACAAATCACACAAGTATTAATGTTTCCGGTTAATACAATTATAGCATGAATGTAAACATTTATCATAAACACAAAGATATAATGATAACTATTTTTATTATTTCCTCTAGGGCATATCTCCAACACCAATTGCCTCTTCAATCCATACTGCTTCTTGAAGAGCCTGAAGTGCGTCTCAATCCAGAGCCATCACTCGCAAAGGGTGATAAAGCACGCGATGTGCAGAATGGAGTTGGGGGACAGCTGATGCAGTTGAACCCCGTACAAGAAGAGCAAACCACGCACAAATTCGTGGAGGGGGAGAGAAAGTCCCCAAAGAACGAAGGCCAAAAATATCACCCAATACCCAGCAGGAGGATCGGGGCTTACCTCATGGCCCGGGATCTTGCAAGCTTGTTCATCCGCTGGAATATGGCCGGCCTGGTGAAGCTGCCATAGTTCTTACGGCTTAATCGAGGAACGCTGCCTAGCGCCATTAGTGACATGGATTCCTCTAGTTTCTTCTTCTGAGCAGCCACAGTGCTCGACCCCGTGCCTCTAGTTTTCCCGCTCTTCCCACAAACGGCGCCAATTTACGTGGGGTTAACATGTCAATGCCCATGGTTGATGGACTTGGTTTTCGAGGAAGAGGGGAGCATTGGAGACTTCGTTCAGCTACATGCAAGCAACTCGGGGACACCAGGTTTTACCCAGGTTCAGGCCCCCAGAGGGAAGACCCTACTCCTGCTCGTCTTGTCAAAAAATGTGTATGACTTAAGTGAATGGTAGAAAGTTCCTCACGTTTTTGTTGTCCACCATGAGACTGACACACAATTCTCTGCTTAACCCTCAGGGCATCTCCAGCGGGCTGATGCAAATTGGCGATGCAAAGCTCCGTTTTGGTCCGGATGCGTCGGGCCATGGATAGAATATGGGTCGTGGTCTGGCCTTTCCAGACAGACTCGACTTGCTTCACCCTATTTTGTCTGCTACAAGTTTAGTCCCACCTCGACAACTTGAAACAGTTTCGCCGTGCTTATATACCAAATGATGCTTCTAAAGTCAGCCGTTTGGGTGTATACCCCCTTAGGGTGTCCGAGTCCTAAGGGAAATCCCGAACACACTACCTGTTGCTCATTCTAATAGGATAACATTGTGTTCCATTCTACATCCATTTTTATTGTGTAATTTTCCCAAAGGATGTGTTATCTATAGAATGCTTACAATTCCCAAGAAAACATTGCATGTGTATTTTTTAATTCAACCTTTTAGATCTCTTAGACTGTCTTATGCAGATGTGATGCTATATATATCAGTATGACTTATAGCCCACGTAGCGACTATTGCGCGAGTTTTGGACTGATCATGCCATCAAGCGAGTTTCCTACTGTTAAAATGCTTTCAACGCCGCTTCACGACAATGCACTACAACCATACGTGTCGTTAGGAAGCGCAAAGAGAAGTCTAGTTTTGCAGTAACCATTTTAGTTTGCAAATAAGTGATGGACATTGAAATGTCTTCATGATGTAACTTGAAATACTAGTAGGACTACCTAATATGGTGTACATATAGTATTCTTGGAGTACTTTTGAATGCTATTAGTGACGCTATTCCTAGGAGAGCACATATTTTTCAACATGGCAAACTACCGTAAAATCCGAAGTAACTACTAGTATTGGAACAAAGTAGATAGTATAGTATAGGAAAACTATAGTAAAATATCCTATCGAAGTTATTACCCATCAACTAAATCATGGCAAACAATGTAGTAAACAGATGCCAAAATTAATACGTACATTGATTATGTAATGTTGAAAGACATATGGTTAAAATACACACATGGCTCACTACTAAACGATGAAAACAGGAAATATGTTGTTGATGCTTCGATAGGACAACAGTGCTTTAGAGTTGTTCGTTACTACCATCGGTAACAAACACAATTGTCCGTTTGAGTTGGGTGACATAAGAGAAAACTCATAAAGTCTCTGTTGCGAAGGAGTTCTTTACATCGGTGACAATGTCCGGACGGTGGAGTACTTCTTCGTTGCCGAAGAGGTTTTTTACCCGTGTCCATATGGTCGCTCTGCAGTACTGAGATCTCATCATCTATTTAAAGTACATAAACATCAACGAGGGGCTGGCGTTCAAACACCTCACCGTACATGCAAATTTATGTAGGTCAAAACCCTATCCTTTACATTGTTGTCTACATGAAATCAACATCTAATCAATGGCCATAGCCAATTTAACATGCCAGGAAGCACACCAAAACATAACTGGATATGCATGCACTAGGGTGAATAATATATGCTCGGGTGTCAATCTCGTACGAGGAACATATCGTTGGTCACCATTGCAAATTCACAGCCAGTTTTGAGCCTTTGACAGGAATCCATATATCGGGGATGGGTGTGAAGGTAATCCCTCATCTCCCCCTCCCTCGTTCTCTCAGCTCAATCTCTCTCTGTGTTCCTCCCTCCCTCTCCCTCCCTCCCCCACCCATCCCTCTAGTTTTATGCATATAGTCATCAACATATATTTGAACGAGACTAATGTGAGGTTGCATATTTACCTTTTCCTGCTATATTGTGTTGTAATTAGCAGATAAAAGAGTTTAAGAAACCATACATTTGTAAAGGATTATGCCATAACACCGTAGGAAGTTACTTTTGTGCAAATTGTCTTGGTAACTGTTAATACGGCGATAGAAAGATAAATGCATTTGGAAAAAGGTAAAATTTTCTATTGGGTGAGTTCTTCTTTAGTTAATATGTTTCATAACTTGTTTTAGGCCTACATTCCAGGGAACACAAATTTGAAACTAATGAGAGCATGATGGTTCACTTTAGGTATTGCTATTGGGCTTAACAGTGTGGCTTTGGGATTCTACTTCTTAACTTGGCCGCAATATTTCTCATCCATAGTTGGAGAAGAGACATCAAAACCAGTTGAGGAAAAATATTATAGAAATAATTAATGTTTTTTTAATAGAGCAATCGATATCATCAGATGGAACTGCTAGTGAAAGGACAAATGTTTCATTTTGGAAGAAATTAGACAAGGCATCAAACAACTTTGACCCTTTGCTTCTGTAGTTCTGTTGACCAGACCCTTGCTTGCCCCCAGACGTCAGATTTAGATCAGACGGTCTGTGGAGGCGTACGGCACGGGAGGGGATTCGATCCATTCCCTCGTGTCTCTTATCTCCGGCACCAAGAGGCATCGAGCCCGGCCGCTGAGCCAACCAAATCGGAAGCCATGGCGACCACGTCGACCACCCCGTTCCCCCGCCTCCTCGCCCCGGCCCGGTCGAACCCCGCCGCGCGCCCGTCCCTCTCACTTCGCGCCTCCACTAAGCTCTCTTCCTCCCGCTCCATCATCTCCGTCCGCCGACGTCTCGCCGCCGCATCCAAGGACACCGCCAGCGACAAAGAGCAGGAGCAAGAACCGTCCACGGCGGCGGGCGAGGCCGCGAAGCCCGCAGAAGAAACGCCAGCTTCTTTGGAGAAGACCCAAGAGGAGGTGGCGGCGGAGCTGAAGGAGGTGATGCGCGCGCGTAAGGATGCGGAGGTCGCGTCAGGCGGCGGCGGGTGGTGGGCAGGGGTGATCCAGGAGATGTCGGAGATCGAGTGGCCGGCGCCCGGGAAGGTGCTGGGCACCACGGGGGTCGTCCTCGGCATCATCGCGGGATCCACGGCCGCGCTGCTCTCGGTGAACGCGATCCTCGCCGAGCTCTCCGACCAGCTCTTCGCCGGCCGGGGCCTCCAGGACTTCTTCTAAGGGTGATGTGGCACCGATCTATCTCCGTTTGTATTTTGAGAATTCAGATAGGCTATAGTCCGCTCGCTGTATCCATGGTTTCCAGAATGCTTGTGCTGCTGCAAGAGAAATATGGATGATGTTTGGGAGACAATTGCAATGCGCTAACCTGTCGATACAATTCAGTCTCTGGGAAAGAATTTGGCATTGTCATTTCTGTGTCAACTACCCCGAAAAGAGAGAAACCTACCTGAGTTTCTGTGTCAGGCCACTATGGCTTACTCACTCCCTTCCATAATATAAGATGTTTTAGATTTTATAAAACGAATGTATTCAGACATCCTTTAGGCTGTGTTTGGTTGAGATTTTTAGTCTAGATTCACAACCAAAACGCTAGAATCTCAACCAAAGGGATACCGGACGCATCACAGCTTCCATGGCGCGAGGACAAAGGCTGCCGCCGCCACGCCATGGGGGCTTTGCCCTGCGACATTGTCGGCGGCGGCGGGAAGGAGGGCCGAGGGCGTTGCAAGGAGGGGAAGACCGGCTGTGGAGGTGGGTGTCCGCCTGGTGCGGCCCGACGGCGGCCGCACAGGGACGGGATGGGAGGGAGCTGAAGTGGTGTTTATTGCTTACTAGAACATTTGGAATCAATTAGCATATAAATAATCTTTGAGTGTCATAGAGGCATATAGATAATCTTTGAGGGTCATAGGGGCATATAAATAATATTTGAGGGTCTCAGGGGTATTTTAGATAATTCTTATTGAATCCACAGTTGAGAGTTGTCATAACCAAACAACTTCCAGCTTCTCCACAGTTCTCAGCTCACAGCTGATTTCTCACAGCAGATTTTCCACAGCTAATTTTTAGGAATCTACAGCTCAACCAAACACACTCTTAGTGTGTAGGTTCGGAGTGAATTTACACACTAAAAGACGTCTAGATACATTCGTTTTACAAAAGCTAAAACATCTTATATTTTGGAATAGAGGGAGCAGAAAGGAAAAACCTATCTGAGTTCTGTGTCGACCTAATCAGGATAAAATTATACAATGACAGGTTCATTTACTTGCTAAATCTGATAACTTACTAGCATTCGACAAGATTTTGTTTATTGTTGAGTGATTTTCTGAAGCTACATATCTTAACCCTAGGACAGTCTTTTGAACTAACAGGTTAGTCCTTGCATTTGATTCGAGCTAAACATCTTCTCTGAACACGACCTTTAATCTGGTGGGCTTTTTTTCACCAAGCTTTCGCCGGAGACTCAGATGTAGTTCTCTCGAGTGTCAGTGCATATGTGCAAATGGAGCTTGCTACAAGACTAGAGTTTTATGGAGAAGGTCTACTATGCCAGCTTGTTCCCCAAGTGAGTCAACCATCCGCAGAACCTCAAGTTCACTAGCTGGGTATGGAGATGCGAGGCTATTGAAAATTAGTATCCCATATCCTATGACGGAGATAGAGTACCTAGGACCAGACGTATTTTCGCTCCAAGCCTCGAACGAACAATGGCAACCCAAGGTTCTACAGGACAGAGACAACTCAGTGCGCTCGGAAGAGCAATGACAATCCAAGATTCGGCAGGAGGGTGAGCCTGAGCCAGCGTGCGCAATATGTTTCTGGCATCTCCCAAGCCCACCTTTGCTCTCTTCCTTCCTCCATTCAAGTTTTCTGTGTGCAAGCCTATCTGCTCCTCGCCTCTATTCTGCTTTGGAGAAGACTTGCTGGGTATCATGCTTGCTCCATCCAACTTTTATATATCACGGTTTGGGTGTATGTAGATGTACAATCTTCTGGTAGTTGAAGGCTATTAATTCTTCTTCATCGTGCCCATGAGCAGCGATCATGTCTTCATGTGGTTCCGCCGGGCACCACTCTTCTTACTAGAGGCCTTTCTCAAGCCAATTAGGACAAGCGGGTTTTTTGTTTTGTTTTTAGAAACGCCAAAACAGGTAGTTTAAGAGGAAGAAAAATATTCGATAAGGCGTACTAGTTGAGAATTGCACAAGAATGAAACCTCAAATGTTTTTACCCTGCTGAAAACATTTCAATGTTCACAAGTTTTAGAGCACGTCCACTCACTGGACGTTCCAAGGCCGAATGTTTCCCACTCGCGTTCCCCGGCGTGGTTTCCCACTCGCGTGGTTTTTGTCCAAATTTGACTCAAATTCAAACAGAGTTCGCGTAGTTCGGCATAAATATGAATACAGAGCAATATTCAGCATAGTTCGTCCTGAAAATAAACATAGTTCGACATAGACTGAAATACAACATAGTTTGCCCTAATTCAGCCAGATCATGCTCGACATATATATGTTGTCCCTGCGTATCCATACGTGCTCAACCAGATCATCTTGCAGCTGTTGATGCACTATCGGGTCTCGGATCTTCTGACGCATGGCGATAAAGACATCCTAGGTTGGCGGCACCTGATGACCAGCCTCTACAAGAGGTTCCTGTCTATAGTATGGCTCGTCCTACTCGACCAAATCCACTGGATCCTTCCTCTCATCATGGATGATCATGTTGTGCAAGGTCACACAACAGTTCATCACTTTCGACATCTGATCTTTCGACCAGGTCATAGCACGGAACCGGATAACTGCAAACCTCTGTTGGAGCACACCAAATGCATGCTCCGCGTCCTTCCTGCAAGTTTATTGTTCCTTAGCAAACTGAGCATGCTTGGGGAGCATCGGGTTTGAGATAGTCTTTGAAGGGAATATGCCCTGAGAGGCAATAATAAAATGTTTATTATGTGTATTCCAAGTATATGATAGATGTTTATTTTGTATGCTATAATTGTATTAATACGGAAACATTAATACATGTGTGTTTAATAAACAAACAGAAAGTTCCTAGTTATGCCTCTCACATAAACTAGCTCGTTGATTAACAAGATGATCAAGGTTTCCTGATCATGGACATTGGATGTTGTTAATAACGGGATCACAACATTAGTGTAATGGTGTGATGAACATTCATCTGAAGTATAGCATTACGATTAAAGTCATTGAGTTTATATTGCTATAACAACTTACGAAGTGATCCTAATCCTCAGACCATGAGATCATGCCAATCACTAACACCGGAAGAGTTTCTTGATAACATCAAATGTCACACCGTAACAGGGTGATTATAAAGATGGATTCAGAACTAATAAAGTGTTATGTTGAGGCTCATGGATCGAGAGTGGAATTTGTTCATCCCGATGACGGATAGATATACTCTGGGCCCTCTCGGTGATATCACATTGATTAGCTTGCAAGCAAGTGATTTGATCACTAGAATGTTATATCACGGGAACGAGAAAAGAGTGCATGTCAGTAACGAGATCAAACTAGGTATGGAGATACCGATGATCGAATCTCGGACATGTAATATATCGTGAAACAAAGGGATTAAGATACTAGCGTAAAAGGTTCCGACGATCACAAGAAAGTCATCGTTCAATGTGTGGGAGTCAGTATGGGTCTCCAGATCCCGCTTCTGATTATTGATCCGAGAGGGGTCTCGATCATGTCCGCATTATTCACGAACCGTAGGGTGACACACTTAAGAGACACCGACATCCAATTGGAGCAAAAGTTTCATGCTGAAAGAATGAACAAGCGCAGAAATTTATTTCACTAGATACCGAAACAGGTTTTCGGGTGAAATTGCATAAAGTGGTTATGCATGTGAAATAGAATTCTAGCAAGGGGTTATTTGTGAATGTTTGTCATTAAAGTAATTGACAAAATTCTGAATAAAATAAAAGAGTTTTATTTAATGAGAGTTTGCATTAAATTTGGTGGAAATTTAATGGCATGTTTGAGTGGGATTTTGAGTGGAGGGAATTTAAAGGAATTTTGTGAGTGGAGTGTCCACCCACATGAAGAGGGGAGGGCAAGGGGGCAGCCCCCATGCGCCGGCCACCCCCTTGGGGTTCCCCCCTCCTCCTATAAAAGGCACCCCTATCCTCACTTCTCACTCACACCTCCTCGTGAAGGATCTCTCTCCCCCTCTAGAATTTATCCCCCATGGTCTCGGACTAGCGAGATACATATTCCTGGTGGCTATTCGGCAAGAAAGAGTTGTGCTTCCGCTGCATCGCTAGAGCGAGGAGGCGGAGGTTGCTCGGTGCCTCGAACGTTTGTGCGAGCACGGATGCGCTGCTGATTTGCGACGCTAGGACTTCCTCTCGATCTTGAGATCGGCAAGAGATCGTCTACATCAACCACGAGTTGAACTCGTTAAGCTTTGTCGGTCTTCAAGGGTATGTTCTCTACGGATATACATCCGTCCGTTGTTTGTATCTAATAGATAGATCTTGGTACATAGTTCACATCGTAGGAAAATTTTTGTTTTCTATGCTGCGAACCCTATAGTGGTATCAGAGCCGGATCTATGCGTATATGCTTTACACGGGTAGTACACATATGAGTATGTGGGCGATGATGATCATGTTGTTGCTCCTTGGTTGTAATTTTGGATATTGGTGGCATAGTGGGATGAAGCGGCCTGGACAAACTTTACATGTCCTCGCACATGAGACCTGTTCCACGCTTGACATGCAACTAGTTTGCATAAGTGGCTAGCGGGTGTCTGTCTCTCCTACTATAGTCAATATCTTTTTTGCAACGAGTTGTCCACAATTTGGTTATCCTTGTTGTGGTTCATGTTCGTAGGTAAGAACGGTTCTATCTCGAAAGCCCTAAGCCACGTAAAACTTGCAATGGATAAATTAGAGGCGTCTAGTTTATATTGTTGCTGGGCTAGTGTTATGATATGATGATGTTGTAAGTAGAAGTATGAGATGATACTCTTACAACATATATAACGTGTAATCTCCATAGACCTTGGACTTGCACATATAGGTATGATAGTGATCATACCACGATGCACATGATAGAGATCATATGCGGGAACCATATCATTTCACTAATAAACATGTGATGTTTGATAGCATCTTATATTGCTTGTTTAGCGCTTTGTTAGCATAATAAGATGATCCCTATTTTAAATATCAAGATAAGAATGTGTTCTTCCTTTAGTATGCATCGATTATGTTTCGTCGCTCCAAGACATCACGTGATGATCGGGTGTTCTTGGATCCACGACCATATTTCGGGTGTAAAATAGTTACACACGCGAATACTAAGGTTCTAACTTGGCGAGCCTAGCATGTACAGACATGGCCTCGGAACACGGACCGAAAGGTTAAGCATGAGTCATATAGTAGATATGATGCCCATTTGATGCTCGCCTTTGAAGGTATACCAACTCACGTGATGATCGGACTTGGTATAGTGAATTTGGTTCATGTAATCACCAAAAAGGCACGAGGGATGTCGTTTTTGAGTGGGAGTTCATTCGTAATATGGATTAGTTGAACTCAATCTATCATACACTTAGTCTAAACTTTACAAATTCTGTTGTAGATGGCACCACCTGCTTTTAATTTCAATGTGTTCATGGAGAAAGATAAACTTGCAACGAACGGTAGCAACTTTACCGAATGGGCCATGAATTTGAGGATTCTCCTCTCTGCTGCACAAAAGCAATACGTGCTAGAAGCGCCACTAGGCCCCCCACCTTTTGAGGATGCCCCTGACGAGGAGAAGAATGTCTATCAGACTCGTCAGGAGGACCACAACTTAGTTCATTGCGGCATATTGTATGGGCTAGAGCCGGAACTTCGAAAGCGTTTCGAAAACGGCAATGCATTTGATACAATGGGTGAGTTGAAAATGATTTTCGACACACATGCTGCTGTAGAGAGCTACAACGCTTCAGAAAAGTTCTTTAGCTGGATGATGGAAGAGCACAGCTCCGTTAGTGATCATGTACTCAAAATGTCGGGTTACACCGATAAGCTTGTGTCCTTGGGAATAACGATTCCCATTGACTTAGGCATCCATCGTGTTCTGCAGTCTCTGCCACCTAGCTATAAGAGCTTTGTGATGAACTATAATATGCAAGGCATGAAGAAGTCTCTCCCCGAGCTTCTGTCAATGCTTAAAACTACAGAAGTGGAATCAAAAAGGAACATCAAGTGTTGATGATCAATAGGAACACCGGTTTCAAGAAAGACAAGAAGGGAAAACGGAAGGGAAGTAAGGGCGGCAAGCCTGTTGCCGTGCCTGAAAAGAAACCCCGAGTTGGACCTAAGTCTGATACCGAGTGCTACTATTGTAAGGGAACTGGCCATTGGAAGCGCAACTGCCCCAAGTATTTGGCAGACAAGAAGGCCGGCAAGGCAAACAAAGGTATATATGATATACATGTTATTGATGTGTACTTGACTAGTGCTCGCAGTAGCACCTAGGTATTTGATACCGGTTCAGTTTCTAATATTTGTAACTCGAATCAGGGGCTGCGGAACAAGCGACCGCTAGCAAGGGGTGAGGTCAAGATGTGTGTCGGCAATGGATCAAGCGTTGATGTGATCGCCGTCGGAACGCTGCCTCTCCATTTTCCGTCGGGATTAGTTATAAACTTGAATAATTGTTATCTGGTGCTTGCACTAATCATGAACATTGTATCTGGATCGTGTTTGATGCGAAGTGGTTATTCATTTAAATCCGAGAACAATGGTTGTTCCATTTATATGAATGAAATCTTTTATGGTCATGCATCGATGATGAATGGTTTATTTCTATTAGATCTCGATGATAAAGTTACACATATTCATAATGTTGATGCTAAAAGGACTAAACTTAATGATGATATATCCGCATATATGTGGCACTGCCGTCTAGGTCATATTGGCGTTAAATGCATGAAGAAGCTCCATTCAGATGGACTTTTGGAATCACTTGATTTTGAATCATTTGATACATGTGAGCCATGCCTTATGGGCAAGATGACTAGAACGCCGTTTTCCGTTTCAATGGAACGGGCGACAGATTTATTGGAAATTATACATTCTGATGTATGTGGTCCAATGAGTGTTTCGGCGCGAGGTGGATATCGTTATTTTGTTACTTTCACGGATGATTTGAGTAGATACAGTTATATCTACTTGATGAAACACAAGTCTGAAACCTTTGAAAAGTTCAAGGAATTTTCAGAATGAAGTGGAAAATCATCGTAATAGAAAGATCAAATTTCTACGGTCCGATCATGGACGTGAGTATCTAAGTTACGAGTTTATCACTCACATGAAAGAGTGTAGAATTGTTTCACAACTCACGCCTGCCGGAACACCACAGCGAAATGGTGTGTCGGAACGTCGTAATCGTACTTTATTAGATATGGTTCGATCTATGATGTCTCTGACGGACTTGCCGTTGTCATTTTGGGGTTATGCACTAGAAACTGCTGCATTCACTTTAAATCGGGCACCATCTAAATCCGTTGAAAAGACACCGTATGAATTGTGGTTTGGAAACAAACCTAAGCTGTCATTTCTTAAAGTTTGGGGATGCGATGTTTATGTGAAGAAACTTCAATCGGATAAACTCGAACCCAAAGCGGAAAAATGCGTCTTCATAAGATACCCTAAGGAAACTATTGGGTATTCCTTCTATCACAGATCCGAGGGCAAGGTTTTTGTTGCCAAGAATGGATCCTTTCTAGAGAAAGAGTTTCTCGCGAAAGGTGTGAGTAGTCGGAAGGTAGAACTCGAAGAGGTTATTGAACCTTCTCTTCAAAGTATGGCGAGTAGCGCAGCGCCGGAAGTTGTTCCGGAGTTGGCTTCACCTGTTGAAGAAGGAACTAATGATAATGATCATGAAACTTCAAAAGAGAGTACTACCGAACCTCGCAGGTCTAGCAGGACGCGTGTAGCTCCCGAGCTGTACGGAAATCCTGTCATGAATTTCATGGTTGATGAAAATGATGACCCTGCGACATATGAAGAAGCGATGATGAGCCCGGATTCCAAAAAAATGGTTAGAAGCCATGAAATCCGAGATGGAATCCATGTATGAAAATCAAGTTTGGAACTTGGTGGAATTACCTCACGACCGAAAGGCCGTGGAGAATAAATGGATTTTCAAAAGAAAAACTGATGCTGATGGTAATGTGACCGTCTATAAAGCTCGACTTGTCGCAAAGGGGTTTCGAAAAATTCAAGGAGTTGACTACGATGAGACATTCTCTCCCGTAGAGATGATAAAGTCAGTTAGGATTATGTTAGCAATTGCTGGATATTTCGATTATGAGATATGGCAGATGGATGTCAAAACCGCGTTTCTCAATGGTAATATTGAAGAAGAGTTGTATATGATACAACCAAAGGGTTTTGTCGATCCTAAGGATGCTAACAAGGTGTGCAAGCTTCAGCGATCCATCTATGGATTGAAGCAAGCATCACGAAGTTGGAATCTCCACTTTGATGAAGTGATCAAAGAGTTTGGATTTGTCCAAACTTATGGAGAAGCTTGTATTTACAAGAAAGTGAGTGGGAGCAATGTGGCATTTCTAATATTATATGTGGATGACATATTATTGATCGGAAATGATATAGATCTTTTAAACAGTGTTAAAAGTTATCTAAACAGCAAATTTTCAATGAAGGACCTAGGTGAAGCGTCATACATATTAGACATAAAGATCTATAGAGATAGATCTAGACGCCTAATAGGGCTATCGCAAAGTACATACCTTGATAAGATTTTAAAGAAGTTTAAAATGGACGGAAGTAAGAAGGGGTTCTTACCTATGTTACAAGGCAATACATTGAGTAAGACTCAAAGTCCGGCTTCGGCGGAACAAAGAGAGATAATGGACAAGGTCCCCTATGCTTCAGCCATAGGCTCTATAATGTACGCCATGCTATGTACAAGACCGGATGTGGCACATGTTATTAGTTTGACTAGTAGGTACCAATCGGATCCAGGTTCGGAACACTGGATAGCGGTCAAGAATATCCTTAAGTACTTACGAAGAACTAAGGATATGTTTCTTGTATACGGAGGTGAAGAAGAGCTCGTCGCTAAGTGTTATGTTGACGCTAGCTTTGACACCGATCCGGATGACTCTAAGTCTCAATCTGGATACGTATTTCTCGTGAATGGCGGAGCGGTTAGTTGGAGGAGCTCCAAACAACCTGTGGTGGCGGGATCAACAACGGAGGCTGAATATGTTGCTGCTTCGGAAGCGGCTCAGGAAGCAGTTTGGATAAAAGAGTTCATATCCGAACTAGGAGTGGTTGCAAACGCGTTGGACCCAATGGTGATCTATTGTGAAAACAATGGTGCCATTGCCAATGCCAAAGAGCCAAGGTCTCACAAACATTCCAAGCATATTAAGCGCCGGTTTCACTCCATCCGCGAGCATGTCAAGGATGGAGATATAAAGATTTGTAAAGTACATACGGATCTCAATGTAGCAGATCCGTTGACTAAAACTCTCCCTAGACCAAAACATGATCAACACCAGAACTCAATGGGTGTTAGATTTATCACTATGTAACTAGATTATTGTCTCTAGTGCAAGTGGGAGACTGAAGGGAATATGCCCTGAGAGGCAATAATAAAATGTTTATTATGTGTATTCCAAGTATATGATAGATGTTTATTTTGCATGCTATAATTGTATTAATACGGAAACATTAATACATGTGTGTTTAATAAACAAACAGAAAGTTCCTAGTTATGCCTCTCTCATAAACTAGCTCGTTGATTAACAAGATGATCAAGGTTTCCTGATCATGGACATTGGATGTTGTTAATAACAGGATCACAACATTAGTGTAATGGTGTGATGAACATTCATCTGAAGTATAGCATTACGATCAAAGTCATTGAGTTTATATTTCTATAACAACTTACGAAGTGATCCTAATCCTTAGACCATGAGATCATGTCAATCACTAACACCGGAAGAGTTTCTTGATAACATCAAACGTTACACCGTAACAGGGTGATTATAAAGATGGATTCAGAACTAATAAAGTGTTATGTTGAGGCTCATGGATCGAGAGTGGAATTTGTTCATCCCGATGACAGATAGATATATTTTGGGCCCTCTCGGTGATATCACATTGATTAGTTTGCAAGCAAGTGATTTGATCACTAGAATGTTATATCACGGGAACGAGAAAAGAGTGCATGTCAGTAACAAGATCAAACTAGGTATGGAGATACCGATGATCGAATCTCGGACATGTAATATATCGTGAAACAAAGGGATTAATATACTAGCGTAAAAGGTTCCGACGATCACACGAAAGTCATCGTTGAATGTGTGGGAGTCAGTATGGGTCTCCAGATCCCGCTTCTGATTATTGATCCGAGAGGGGTCTCGATCATGTTCGCATTATTCACGAACCGTAGGGTGACACACTTAAGAGACACCGACATCCAATTGGAGCAAAAGTTTCATGCCGAAAGAATGAACAAGCGTAGGAATTTATTTCACTAGATACCGAAACAGGTTTTCGGGTGAAATTGCATAAAGTGGTTATGCATGTGAAATAGAATTCTAGCAAGGGGTTATTTGTGAATTTTTGTCATTAAAGTAATTGACAAAATTCTGAATAAAATAAAAGAGTTTTATTTAATGAGAGTTTGCATTAAATTTGGTGGAAATTTAATGGCATGTTTGAGTGGGATTTTGAGTGGAGGGAATTTAAAGGAATTTTGTGAGTGGAGTGTCCACCCACATGAAGAGGGGAGGGCAAGGGGCAGCCCCCATGCGCCGGACACCCCCTTGGGGTTCCCCCTCCTCCTATAAAAGGCACCCCTCTCCTCACTTCTCACTCACACCTCCTCGTGAAGGATCTCTCTCCCCCTCTAGAATTTATCCCCCATGGTCTCGGACTAGCGAGATACATGTTCCCGGTGGCTATTCGGCAAGAAAGAGTTGTGCTTCCGCTGCATCGCTGGAGCGAGGAGGCGGAGGTTGCTCGGTGCCTCGAACGTGTGTGCGAGCACGGATGCGCTGCTGATTTGCGGCGCTAGGACTTCCTCTCGATCTTGAGATCGTCAAGAGATCGTCTACATCAACCACGAGTTGAACTCGTTAAGCTTTGTCGGTCTTCAAGGGTATGTTCTCTACGGATATACATCCGCCCGTTGTTTGTATCTAATAGATAGATCTTGGTACATAGTTCACATCGTAGGAAATTTTTTGTTTTCTATGCTGCGAACCCTACAGTCTTCACAAATGTTGGCCATATTAAATAGATGCCATATACAAGATAGTATCCCTTGTTATAGTGGTGCCCGTTGATCTCAAAGTCCACATGGAGAGCATGACCCTCAACAAGCTTGGCAAAGACATTTGATGACTGGAGGATGTTGATGTCGTTGTTCGATTCTGACATGCCAAACAAGGAGTGAGAGATCCAAAGATCATGTGTAGCAACTTCCTCGAGTATCACACTGCAACCTCCTTTGTGGCCTTTGTATATTCCCTGTCATGCAAATGGACAGTTCTTCCAGTGTCAATGCATGCAGTCTATGCTTTCAAGCATCCAAGGAAATTCTCTACTTTCATTGACCGCGAGGATCCGAGCAGTGTTGTGAGACCCTGGTGCATGGATCAATAGGATTGATAGGAAACCCATACCAATAAGTTGCAACTTCTTTTCCAGAAGCTCATTCGAAAAGAACTCTAAGGTTAAGCGTGCTTGGCCTAGAGAAATTCTAGGATGGGTGACCGACTGAGAAGTGGGTACCAGGTGCGCACGAGTGAGGACAAAGTGCGCAGAAAAGACTAGTGTTGGTCTGTGGGGTTAGTCTAGAGATCCTATTGAGCTGCCAGAAGTGACAGCCGTTGGTCCGGAGTGACCAGGGGTGTTACAAGTGGTATCAGAGCCGACCCTCGCGGTTACATGGGCGTGTGCGGGTCAGTGGCGGACATGTGTAGCATGGCGCGTGTGGTCCAGAGTGGACACAGCATGGCAATGTGCCGGCACTGGACGCACAGACGTGTTCCAAGAGGGGATGTTTCTGGCTTGTGGCTGATCGACGAGGACGTCGATCTTCTAAGGGTGGGTGTATGTGAGACCCTGGTGCATGGCTCAATAGGATTGATAGAAAACACATACCAACAAGTTGCTACTTATTTTCCGGAAGCTCATTCGAAAAGAACTCTAAGGTTAAGCGTGCTTGGCCTAGAGCAATTCTAGGATGGATGACCGACTGGGAAGTGGGTACCGGGTGCGCACGAGTGAGGACAAAGTGCGCAAAAAAGACTAGTGTTGGTCTATGGGGTTAGTCTAGAGATCCTATTGAGCTGTCAGAAGTGACAACTGTCGGTCGAGATAGTCATCGACACTGTCACCCCGGAGCTCCGTATGCAAGCAACCTCATCGCCACTATGCATTTCTGTAGTGAGGAAGAACCAACCATGCCGATGCAGTCCTTCTTGCACATGAAATAAGGGTCAAACTCCCAGATAGCATGCACGATCTCGAGGAAGAGCTTCTGGATCATCCTGAAACGACACCGAAACACGGCCTTTTTGTGCAAGGGCTCGTCGGCGAAGCAGTCGGCGTATAGCATGCAGTAGACTTCCATCCGCTGCCTTGTTTTGCCCTTATGGCGACCCTTCGCCAAGCCTCCATGCTTCAGTGCTGCAGTCTGCTTGTATAGCCGGGCAAGAGAGGCGAGGATTTGTATGTGCTCTGGAACTTCGGCAGCTGCGGCGGTCTCTTCCTCCAGGAACAAGGCGAATATCTCCTCATCGTTGGAGTCCATGGTCGAACGTGCAAAACACCGAACACTTCACGGGCGAGGTGGCGGGAGCTCGGAAGGAGCTACGGGGAAATGATGCGGTGATGGCGGCGGACCTATCTACAGGTGTGTTTTCAGCTTGGCGTGGTGGGACTTCGCCGGTGACGACATGGCGACGGGGGCAGCTGGGGGAAAGCTCTCTACTTCGGGAGAGCCGAGTCATAGTGGAATATGGGGTTGTCTCGCCTATAGGGTTGGCCCACCCGTTTTTCGTTGCGTTCGGCGTTCCTAGGAGGTTCCGAGTGCCTTGGGTTCGGCCTGGGAAAGCTGGATGAAAGTTAGGCCAAATCCGACGAAATTCGGTGTCTTGGGAACGCGACTGGGCAAAATTTTGCCGTTGAGATGAAAAAGTCGCCCTAGGAACGCCCTCCTGGGAACACGGGTGGAGATTATCTTATTAAGCATCCTCCAAATGTTCTGGTATGCTCTTCTTAGTGATGATTTTTTGCAAAATTTCACCGATCTGTTAATAATCATCAACAACATAAAAAGTCCTAAAAGTAATAAAAATTACAAATAGGTCATTAGACCACCTAGCGATGACTACATACACTAGCACGAGCCAAAGGCGCGCCGCCGTCCTCGCCCCTCCATGACCGGAGCCGAGCAAAACTTCTTGTAGTAGATGGAAGGGAAGTCATCGTGTTAAGTCCCCAAAGGACCAGCGCACTAGAACAACAACCATCGCCAAAGATGATAAACATAGATAAAAAAAGACTGGTCTCAAATTACACCAACGAATACGAAAAACGATCAGATCCCAAGTGATCCGTCGGACACACGACTTCATGCGTCCTCCCTCGATGCTTGACGCACCAACGTAGCGAGGATAGGACGGGAATGACCTTATTCTGACTTCAGGACATAGACGCCATCTCAACATCCTGAAGAAAAATAGTCTAAACAAAATATAAAAACCTCCCTCCCGCGAGAGATCGTGGTCTGCCATGCTTCCAAAATCCTAAGGCCAACTGAGACAGGACGAACCGATGGCATCGCTGGCGGAGGGAGGAAACCCTAGATGGGTTCTAGCCTCCGCCTTGGAGAGCTACTCTCGTCTCTCCCGTACCGTACCGTACCATACTGTACCGTACCGTTTCGGCGAGCAAAACATACCATTCTCTTTCTAGTGATGTTGAAAACATTTCATCCTAGAGAAGTTCTTGGTATACTTTTTCTTGTCCTTCTATTTCAAAAATGATTCATATTTTGTGTTTTGGTTTAATTACTAGATGGATTTCTTTGGAGGTAATAGCACCGATGGTACAAAAAGTTGTCCGGGAAGTACAAATTCATACAACTAGTTGTAAAATACGGTGGAGTCAAATTTATGTAAAATTCAACAGTACAGCTTCTATTTCAAAAATGATTCATATTTTCTGTTTTGATTTAATTCTTACATGGATTTCTTTGGAGGCTAGTTATAAAATATGGTTGAGTGGTACATGAACTTGCGCATCCCATGCAAAATTAGTCCAAATGAACCTTGTGCTGACACGTGGCTATGTATTTTTTGCAGTGAAGTCCTTACACATTTTTGTATGCACACATGGCCGTATGTACGAGATTAAAACAGACACTAAAGTTTGTAAAAAGCTGCGGTTTGAACACATGACCGACTAGCTAAGTACTGTAGCTATCCAGAACCACCGTACCTTAGACCATATTGGTGTACTGTTGAAGAGTTTCTGTATATAAGTATCCCGCGAACACACACAACCTCCCGAACTAATTATTGCGGGTCAAAATGATTCATGACATGCAATAGACAAATAAGAACGGACTTGCGGCGACCGGGCAGGTGAATTTGATTTGAAATTTGTATTTATAGGTTTCAAAAAGTCACAAAAATTATTTGAAGGATACATGTATATGATTCGAATAATTGTAGCAAGTTTCGGTAGACAACTCGTTTTATTTTTGGGCTACAGAAAAACAAAAAAAGTATTGTATATAGGGGTAAAAAGCTCATGTTTCTATCATAAATTTGTCTCTTTTGTATTTTCCTAAAATATAACGTATTTTCCCCAAAATATCTATCTTACCTTTGAAATGTGTATATGTTAGAGCCTATTTGTTTTTAGATTTTTATCGTACCGCCATGATGCCACGAACAATGAAGTCGTGTCGGTAGTTGTCAGAAGGATCGTCGTCGTCATGCACACCAACGCTAGGGACAACACGAAAGTGGATCGAGTTGCACGATGGTCATCTTTGGGATGACGGAAATGGTGCGACAAGTAATGTACCGTTTGATTGTCCACTCTCAACGAAGTGAGGGACATCGTGACGAGGGCGACTATGTGTGATGTGCCATTGATGCGTACAACGCCAAACACGTTAGGTCCTGCCGCAGTGCATACTCTAGGAACAAAAAGAAATCAACGGCCGATTCATCATGGAACATTTTCTTTTGAAAAAAAAGGAAATTTCAAACTAGAGAAAATGAACAGAACTCTAATTGATGTATACGTTTTGTGTCAATTACCATGATGGAAAGTGTATTTGACATGGGGCGCTGAGACTCGATTCGTTTTGCTCTTTGAGTGATTCCATCACATGCCCGAGTTCCTTTACGAGTAAGCTGCATTGTCCGTGCTGGATGGTTTTAAATACCGTGTGGTCTAGTAATTCTTAATCGGAAGATTGTCAGAACTTCAGTGGTTCCACTTGCTACAATTGACTACTTGGTCGCTTGTTCGATTCCTAGGTATGTGCATATACATATTCTAGTTATTGTTTCAATCGCGTACTGACAGGTGAGACCCGCTTAAAAGACAACACTACGACCATGTATGTATACAAAAAGATAGAGGGACTTTATTGCAAAGATACACGGCCACATGTCAATATCAGGTTTATTTGGACTAATTTTGCACGGGGCGGACAAGTTTGTGTATCACTCCACCATATTTTACAACTAAGAGCATCTCTAGTAGACACCATAAAAGGACGAATTAGAAAATGCGTTTTTAGGTCATGAACGGTGGGACGGAACAGAAACCCGAACCAGAAAAGAGAATATTTCTTTTTCCCAGTTTCGCGCATACGGGGTCTGTTTCGCCATAACAAGGGTCAAACCCGTAAATTTATTATTTTCTGTCAATTTCACCATATATCTCATATTTTCAAACAAAAATATGATACCAGCGTAAAGTAAAGGCCTGAAATTATCAATTGTATATTATAACAATTATCTAATTATAACAATTGTCCAAATAAATTGAATAAACAATAATACAATTACAACAAATGACCAAATCAAATGAATAGTTCCGAGTGCAAATAATGTTTCACACACATGAATGATAAAATGTGGCAGCAGTTCCTCCCAAATAGCTGTTAGTGGTGCTCAATGAGGTCATGCTGCAGCTGGTCCTGGGGGTCATGTTCTTAATGTCTCGGTAGGTTTGAAGGAAGGCTTGGATGGCATTTGGGTTTTTAGTTGGCTCCACACGGCTGCCAACATTGTTGTTGAGCCTTGGCAAATCTACAAGCTCGAACTTGATTAGCGGCGGATTTTACCTTCGACGGGCAACGGAAGGACGACGGCGGTGGCGCGCGACTGGATCTGCGTCGGGAGGAGTTTTCCGACCCACAGCGACTAGGGAACAGGGTCGGCGGGTTCTGGTGGCCTTTTGCGCGTGAGGAATCTAGCGGGAGCGACCTAAATATACGACGGCGGTCGACGGCTCTATGGGCGGAAGGGAAGGAAATGAGCTGAAACTTCCCTCACGCCAACGAAAATTGACGATATGGTTCGCGTCCAGATCAGGCTCGAAACCTATGTTTTTCTGGTTCCACAGGGATGTTTTCTTGGGGGGCCCTAAAATTTTTTCCCTTCGGTCGATTTAGGGCATTTTAAGGTGTTGGTAGAGATGCTCTAGTTATATGAATTTGCGCCTCCTGTGCAACTATTTATACCACCGGTGCTATTGCCTACTTTCTTTGTTTTTCATAAGTTTCAGTTTTGAGGGTTATCCCGACGAAGTAGTGACAGAAAGAGCGGCCACATTTCAATGGCATAAAGGTGACTAAGAGCGACGGAGTGGCAACGAAAAAATCTTTAGGAAAAAAAGATATCTAGATATCTCGTGCATTGAATCTGTAGATTGGGCACCCATCAAACCTACACAGAAACCTGCCGCGCACATTCTATCCATACCCAGTTGAGACTATTGATTTGGACACTACTGGACATCAGCCAATCCATTTCCTGTCAAAGGATTGGTCACTGGTGAACGCGTAATACAGGCGCATCCGCACATGGCTAGTACTACTACTACTACACCAAGAAGGGGAAACGGACAGCTGAAGTAAGCAAAAACATGAGGTCTAACTAAGAAAAACGAGTCAAAATCGGGAGCCAAGCGATGAACAAAATCGACTTGATAACATTATGGAGCGAAGTCCATAACTTATTAAGCTGGGCGCCATCGCATAACCCAAACGCAGCAGTAACAATAATAACGTAGAGCAGGTTCACCGCATCGAGCAAGAACGGCTTAATCGAGGAGGGGCCGAGCTGCGTTGCGATTGCTTCAATCTTGGCTTATTCGTCGTATCCGCTGCCGATTCCTCTGCCGGCCGGCGGGCGCGGCTACTTCTTGGTGAGGACGGACACGGAGCCGTCCTTCTTGGCGATGATGACCGAGGTGGCCATGCCTAGGAACATGCCGTGCTCGACGACGCCGGTGATGCGGAGCAGGCTGTCGCTGATGGCGCGCAGGTCGCCGTGTATGCCGTCCTCGAAGAACATCTCCACGATGTAGTTGCCGTTGTCGGTGACGAAGAGCTCCTCCGCGTCGTCCCCGGCCTTGGACTTAACCGTCCTGAGCCTGGCGCTGAAGCCAGGCAATTCGTCGAACACCTTGCGGATGAGGCCCAGCGTGTATGCGCTGCCGAAGGGGACGACCTCGACGGGCACGGCGCCCGTGCAGCCGAGGCGGGGCACGAGCTTGGACTCGTCGACGATGACGACGAAGCGGGGGCCGGCGCCCTCGATCATCTTCTCGCGGAGGAGCGAGCCGCCGCGGCCCTTGACGAGGTTGAGGTCCGGGTCGACCTCGTCGGCGCCGTCGATGGAGAGGTGGATCTCGGCGGCGTCGGCCAGCGCGAGCATCGGGATCCCGACGCGCGCCGCGTGCGCCTCCGTCTTGAGGGAGGTGGGCACCCCGGCGACACCGCTCAGCTGGCCGGTGCGGAGGAGGGCCCCGAGGCGGTCCAGCGCGTGCGCGGCGGTGGAGCCCGTGCCGAGGCCCAGGGTCATGTCTGACTTCACCATCTCCACCGCCTTGTACGCGGCGACGCGCTTCAGGTCCTCCTGCGTCGTGGCGTGGAGGGTTCGCGGCGGCGAGGCGGCGCTGCCCATGGCGATAGGTGGAAGGGGGAGGAGGGGAAACGAGGGTTTCTTGGAGGGATTGGGGGTGGGGGAAGGGTAACGGGAGGTGGGGGATTTTGCCGAGGATTTGGTTTTATGAGCCTGTGGGGGAGTTTCAGGAAAGGAGGCGGCGGGAAAGGGGAGCGCGGCTGTGCTGTGGGACGACGATAGGGAATCGGCACGGTATTTATGGGCATCGGAATGCGTGAAAGGTGTGCGGCGAATCAGGGTAAGGGCATCCGTGTCCGACCTGGTGTTCATCGGATTTTCATCACCCACACTGCAAAATCAAAATGGATTGGGCCTCCAGCAGTAAGTTTTTTACACGGGACTAGCAGGCTGGATTTTAGGTACGATGCTGCTTTATTTTTGCAATTTATAATTCTGGTTTATATCAGATCAGAACAAACAACTAAAACCACAAATCCAGAAAAACTCTAAACTAATAGGAAATTACAATCATGGTCATAACCCTCAAATATATCTGGAAGTGGGCAGCATGGCCCGACCCGGCTCTGCCCGAAAAAAGTCGATGGGTCGGGCTTTTTAGGCCCGTGGGCCGAGCTTGGGCTCCAGATCTGTGACCCGGAGGCTGCTCGGGTCGAGCTCAGGCAGATAAAAGCCACATTTAAGGGAAGGCCCGGCCCGCAGCCTAGAGGAAACTGCGTAGTGCGGACCGGGCTCAGGCTGAGATTTGAGGCCCGGTAGTCGGGTCGGGCCGGGCTCGGGCCTGGGATATGTGTGGGCAGGCTTTCTCGGCCTGACCTAGAAAACGCCCAGGTATACCCTCAAACCTCTCGCCAAAGCACTTGTGTGCTCGTCATTGGGCCATCGTAGCCCTCGTTTGTAACAAACAAGACAAAAAATGAAGTACCTTCAAGGACATGTAAAGAATAATTTGAACCACCGCAATAATAGATAGTCTCATGTGCCAAAAATTGGTGATCGCGATAGCGGCACATCGTCTGGTATAGGCAGCTAGAGCAGGTTGACATTCTTGCTCATAGAGGCTAAGAAGGGGTTACTGAGGAAGGCATTATCGTCGACCGACTGCACATGGAGCGATACCAACAAACAACAACAAGAACAAATCTATCATAAATCTTTCCATGAAATTTTAGGTCATTTCCCAGACGTTCATAAAATCTTTCTTATTTGGAGCGATACCAACAAACAACAACAAGAACCATAAAATCCATCTTCCTATTTGTCACCATGTTCATTGTCCATTTTCTCAAATCTTCCTCAAATACGAGGAAAGAGGGATGCCTTCAATTGTCCATGTCCGCTTTGACATTAGGGTCATGTGTATGTGGATCACACATCGACGACTCATTGGCCTCTCACTTTATCTCCTCTTACTCTCTTGGTCCTCTTCTACAGTTGTCACATTCCAACTCCAGTGCTCCTTTCGATGAGATCTCGCGCCGCCTCTCGAGCCGAGATCCCTCGCCTGCTTGCCTCTGTGCTCATGACCCGATTCCTGTCAAGCTCCAGCGTCATGCCATGCATGCTCCCGTGCTTCTTGAGCTCACGCACATCGTATATGCAAATTGAACTATATTATGTATGTGCATATTTACTCAGTTTGGTGCCTGGTATGTGTGCAATTTGAGTCCTAACTTGAAATGTTGATGAAATTTATGTGACCGAATATTTATCTAGGAATTATTGTGATGGCAAAACAATCAAAAAAAATCTATTGTTGTTGAATAGAGAATAAAAGAGACCGGAATGAACAAATGTGGTAGACAAATGAAGAACACCCTTTGTTACCTTGGCTAAATGTCCATCCTCACTTGTCCTTATATAATGTGTACGGATTGTAACTTTAACAGTGACAATATTAGACATTTTCCCGTTGAAAACACCTTTTATTTTTATAAGGCGCTGAAAACACCTTACCCCCCAAAAAAAAAACACTCGGCTTTGTGCAAAGCAGCGGCGGCGGTCCCGTGCGCGTTTTTTGTACCCACGTAGTGTGGGCGAGCGAGGCGCCGCGCGCTGGCTAGCTGGGCGTCTTGCGCTTGCTCATGTGACGATGCATCCACCCCCCACCAAGAAGTTGGGGGAAGGGCGACGACGACCCTACCTGTGTGCAGCCACAAGAAGAAGAAGCAGTCAGCGATCAACGAGTCCGCGAGCCATGAACATAGAAGATAGAACTAAATAAAGTATAGTACTACCCGGTAGTACTGTTCTTCTCTTGTCAATCGTGGACAGAAGAATTGGCCAACTACGGAGAAGCGCCGAGACCCATGCATTCTTCTAGCTTTGTTTGATTAGACTAAAGCATATCCCATTTAATTTAATGTAACCAGCTAAGTGTGCACGTGCGTGCCCGGCAGCGTGTCGGACAGTTTCAGGGAAGAGGCACGATCGTTGCCCGCGGTGACCGTAGAGAGACTAGTTCGTTTGTGGAACCGGAGGAACGTGGTACTACCGGAATCAATAAACATGACTTTTTTCTTTTCAAAAGTGGGAATCTGAAGAAATAAATCATGGTAGCAAGACCCATGCAATGCATTCCTTTCCCGAGCTGTTTTCTCCGCTGCGGTGCCATGATTCATGATGTTTCGGGACCAAGTAAGGAGACCGTGGCATGGTAGCAAGATCCATGCATGTTTCCTCCGGACGTGAACAGCAGCGTGGTTCATGCTTGATTTGGCTCGCGTCTGATTTTGGTGCTGATAAGCCTGTCTTCCGAAAGATACATCCCCGTACCAGACTGCCACGGCGATGTACTATTCTTGTCATGAATGAATAAATTGTAGTGGTCATAGTCTCACTAAGTACTCTTTGAGGATACTAAGAGCATCTCTAACAGAATCTGTAAAATAGCGCGCGCTAAAACTCGTTTGCATCATGCGGCATTCCATCGGACGCTGTAAACTCACGTGTGGCAAAACTGTGCTCCACCGGACGCTGGAAAATACAGCGCGCGCAAACACAAAACACACATCCATCTCCAAAATAAAAGATCAAAACACACAAATAAATCAACTGAAAATACTACAATTCATGGCATAGTTAAAATTCATCACAAAAAACAATCAAGTTTAACACAACCATGATTAATCATCTGTTAAATCGGCCTTAGGATCAACTAGTCTAGAATCATCACGGTAGATCTTTGTCTCTAAAGATCTAGTCGAAAACTGAGAGGGAGAGGGAGATCGGGGCGAGAGAGAGAGAGAGAGACAAACCTTCGGTGTGGCTCGAGGAGCCCGAGCCGGTGGCCATCGGGGAGGGCGACGGTGTGAGCGTGGGTGAGCGAGGCGGTGGCGTCGGTGGTGCTTCCCGCCACACTGCGCGAGCCCTCGATCGGAAGGGCGTGGGGAGTGGCACACGACGAACCTCGTTAGTTGTGCCACCGGACCCCACCTCTCTATATATATATGTGCAGGTGGTAGGGGCCCACCAACCAGAGGGGTTGGACGTCCCCGATCAGGATGTGGTCAAAGGTTCGATCGAGCCGTTGGGCTCGATCGTGTGGAGATCAACCTTACATTCTCCCCCTTGATCTCAACTTTACTTTTAACCTTGTTCTTTACTTATTTCATCACAGAACGATACATAGAGCATGTTTCATCGTCTCAGCTCAATTGCCTATAGAATCAGACAGCCACTATATACCTTCATGTTTTGAAACAAATCCTGTTACTTTTGGGCCTCTATAGTCTAGGAATCATAGGCTTGCCGTTAAACCCATGCCGGCTATGTGTTCCTTGAACACATTGGGTGGTAAGCCTTTCGTTAGCGGATCCGCAAGCATATCCTTTGTCCTTATATGCTCGAGACTTATAGTTTGATCCTGGACTTTGTCCTTCACAACATAATACTTTATATCTATAGACTTTGAAGCATTACTCGACTTGTTGTTGTGAGCATAGAATACTGCGGGCTCGTTGTCACAGTACATCTTTAGTGGTCTGCTGATGCAGTCAACCACTTTCAAGTCGGGTAAGAATTTCTTTAACCATAACGCCTGTCCCATGGCCTCATAACATGCTATGAATTCTGTATACATCGTAGATGATGCAACTATCGACTGTTTGGCGCTTCTCCACGAAATAGCACCTCCTGCGAGAGTAAAGACATACCCTGTCGTGGACTTTCGGTCGTCTTTATCTCCCGCAAAATCTGCATCTGAATACCCTTTTATCTCTAGGGAATCAGATCATCTATATGTTAGCATGAGGCCTTTTGTGCCTTGCACATAACGCAAAGCTTTCTTTACCATCTTCCAGTGCTCTATGCCTGGATTCTCTTGATATCTACCGAGTACCCCGGTGATAAATGCTAAGTCAGGGCGAGTGCACACTTGTGCATACTGTAAGCTTCCAACAGCCGAAGCATATGGTCATCCGTGAATGTTATGAATGAATCATAGCCATCCACACTTTTCACCGGAAACGGTCCACAAATATCCGTGTGGATTATTTCTAGTGTAGCTATGCTTCGGTTTGCACCCTTTTTAATTTGTTTGACATACTTTCCTTTAATGCAATCTATGCATTGTTCTATGTCGGAGAACTCTAACGGAGGAAGAATGTCATTTTTAACGAGGTTTTCTATTCTTCCCCTCGAAATATGGCCTAGTCTGCAGTGCCATAGTTTCGATGAGTCAAGAGTTCGCTTTCTCCCGGATCTAAAACCGTCCAGGCCATCTACCCTAGATCCGACGACCGGGATCTAAAACCGTCCAGGCCATCTACCCTAGATCCCGGAAGCTTCGGCTGTTGGAAGCTTACAGTATGCACAAGTGTGCACTCGCCCTGACTTAGCATTTATCACCGGGGTACTCGGTAGATATCAAGAGAATCCAGGCATAGAGCACTGGAAGATGGTAAAGAAAGCTTTGCGTTATGTGCAAGGCACAAAAGGCCTCATGCTAACATATAGACGATCTGATTCCCTAGAGATAAAAGGGTATTCAGATGCAGATTTTGCGGGAGATAAAGACGACCGAAAGTCCACGACAGGGTATGCCTTTACTCTCGCAGGAGGTGCTATTTCGTGGAGAAGCGCCAAACAGTCGATAGTTGCATCATCTACGATGTATGCAGAATTCATAGCATGTTATGAGGCCATGGGACAAGCGTTATGGTTAAAGAAATTCTTACCCGACTTGAAAGTGGTTGACTGCATCAGCAGACCACTAAAGATGTACTGTGACAACGAGCCCGCAGTATTCTATGCTCACAACAACAAGTCGAGTAATGCTTCAAAGTCTATAGATATAAAGTATTATGTTGTGAAGGACAAAGTCCAGGATCAAACTATAAGTCTCGAGCATATAAGGACAAAGGATATGCTTGCGGATCCGCTAACGAAAGGCTTACCACCCAATGTGTTCAAGGAACACATAGCCGGCATGGGTTTAACGGCAAGCCTATGATTCCTGGACTATAGAGGCCCAAAAGTAACAGGATTTGTTTCAAAACATGAAGGTATATAGTGGTTGTCTGATTCTATCGGCAATTGAGCTGAGACGATGAAACATTCTCTATGTATCGTTCTGTGATGAAATAAGTAAAGAACAAGGTTAAAAGTAAAGTTGAGATCAAGGGGGAGAATGTAAGGTTGATCTCCACATGATCGAGCCCAACGCTCGATCGAACCTTTGACCACTTCCTGATCGGGGACGTCCAACCCCTCTGGTTGGTGGGCCCCTGCCACCTGCGCATATATATATAGAGGTGGCAGGGGCCCACCAACTAGAGGGGTTGGACGTCCCCGATCAGGACGTGGTCAAAGGTTCGATCGAGCCGTTGGGCTATAGATGTGGCAGGGGCCCACCAACCAGAGGGGTTGGACGTCCCCGATCAGGACGTGGTCAAAGGTTCGATCGAGCCGTTGGGCTCGATCGTGTGGAGATCAACTTTACATCATCAACTCCATCAAGGATCAACACTTTCCATGTCAATGACATCTTCATTGCTTGGTTTCGGGTTATTTTCTTCTCCATTTGAGACTTGGACGATGTTGACATTGCATACTAGTTGGTCTTCTTTCGTTGTGTATAGTTCGTCGTTCTATCCTTCACCGCCCTCGTCTAACTCCTCTTGTTCTTGAGGTTGACGTGCACCATACTGACACCAATATTCCAATGAATGAGATGAACTAACATTTATATGCGCCATGAAAGTCTCCTCATCAACACTACATATGTACGAACACGAACACAATCACACATCAAATTCTATTCATCTACATGAAAAAAAGAGAAAACGGTCCATTGCATACATTTGAGTCATTTGGTCGAACAGTTGACCCGTGTCACTACTAGGAAAAGGGCTATAAGTAATCCGCACATGCGTGGCTCACATGGTTGAAGTGCCCCACGGGTAAAACAGGCGTAGCTCACCTGTGGGCAGTGCCCTACTAGTAACTAGAACAACTGTGGAGCACATGGTGATAGTGCGTCATAGATATGTGTGGGTCAGGGGCCTGCCGGCTGCATGCCACATACCCGTAGCGTACGTGGAATATGTGTGCTACGGTTGTTAGGGGTAAGAGCATCTCCACTCGTTGGCCGAACCCAGGCCGAAAATCGGACCATTTTCCCACTCGCGTACCCAGGCCGAGTCCCCAAGTTTGGCTAAAATTTATTAAATATGGCCGAATTTTATTAAGTTGGGCGAATATAGGCGGATTACATCAAATTTAAACTAAACTACTGCATAATAAACTTAAAATAAAAGGCCCGCCATGGCCTCCACCGGTGACTTTGCCATTCTACAGGCCGAAGTTTCTATAGAACGTCGTGTAGCCGGGGTCGGCGCGGCCGTCATCCTCGCCGCCGTCATCGTCGTCGTCGCTCGGAGGCTGGTTCTGGCGGGAGATCCCCTGGCCTGGGTCGCCGAACCTCCAGCGCTGGTAGGACGGGCCTTCGTCATCGTCGTCGAGGACGTAGAGTGGGGCGCCCTGGTACGCGAGCTCACGCCCGGCCAACGCCCGTCGCCGGGCGGCCTGCTCCTCGGCCTGCTGCTGTAGGCCGAGGATGCGCTGCCGCTCCGTCTTCTCCCAGTCCTTCCTGGACCATTCCAAGATATCCGACGAGGAGGGCTCGACCGGCGGCGGCGACGTCTGCGGCGCCGTGTCGCGGAGCGACTGCTCCATCGCCATCTTCAAGGCGGCGTCTTCGGCCGGCGCCGAGTCTTCTGTCTTGGGGCGGTGGAGACGCAGGTGGCCGGTTAGCGACACCGTTGTCTGCGGCTCGACGATGATGATGCCGCCCGAGCGCGTCCGCGGCGGCGAGCTCACAGGCGACTCCACCTTGCGCTTGACTACCGTAGGCGTGCGCAGCGGCGCCGAGCCGGAGGAGTAGGATGCCGACATGGAGGAGGACGAGCTCATGTCGAGCCGTGGCGTGTTCCCGCGGTTGATGTGCTCCATCACCACCGCGAGCGTCTGGCCTGGCGCGCTCCACCAACGTCGGTGGCCAGCCGAGTTGTTGCGCTTCGGCGGCGACTCGTTCGGCGGCCCCTCGTGGCGGACGAGCTCCTGCTCGCGCCGGTCCGCGAAGAACTGCTCCCAGTACAGGAGGTTCTCGGCGCTCTCGGCTTCGGAGGGGTCGTCCATGCCGCCGATGGACTCTTGTACGTCGTACGGCAGCTCCTCCGGCGTAGGCGCCGGCGGGATAGGGATGCCGCCGACACTCAGCTTCCACCCCGGAGGCATCCGCGTGTCCGGCGGCGCCATATAGCCGACGTCGTATAGCATGCGCGCCTCCCCGACCTGGAGGGTGCGACGGCCAAAGCCGTTCGCCGCAGCGCCATCGCCGGGGTACCGTTCGGTCATGGCTGGGAAGGGGAAACGGTGAGAGAGGGTTCGCCGAAGTTTGGGCTTGTGGGTGGGGGAGCTTTGAGAGAGTGTGAAGATCTCGGGCGAGGGGCACGGCTTATAAAGGCCGAGGTGGGCGGCGAGGGCGGGAGGGGTGTAGCGGCAAGGGCGGGAAAAGGGGAAACTGCGGGAAGTTAGTGCCCGCCGGTCCATCGCGGGAGCCGATGCGGCGACTGTGGCGTCGTAAATCGGCGACGCGTGGCCGACGCGACGGGCAGTTAATGTCCGGCGGTCGCCGCGTGGTTCCGAGGATGACGACGACTCGGCTTCCGTCACTGACTCGGCGAGTCCACGTGCCGCTTCGGTTTTTTCGCCGAATTTGCTGAGTCCGGCGTTCCTAGGGCGTACCCGGAAACCTGGGTTCGGCCTGGATAGTCTGGACCAAAATCGGCCCGAATCCAGACGAAAACAGGTCCTTGGGTACGCGACTGGGCCAATTTTTGGTGTCCGGACCGAAATTTGGCGTCCGGATCGGCCTCCTGGGTAGGCGAGTGGAGATGCTCTAAACATACGCACTTGCACCCCGTGCGCTACGCCTAACCCACCGCAGGTCCTGTTGGCTAACTAGGCAAACACATCCGTGGCACACTATATGGTTGTGGAAAGTTCTGTGGCGCACTAGGTCATGTGCGCCATGTAAAACAATATGAGACGATATTGAGGGGACACCACAACAACACGCTGGGTCCTGGGGGTTCTCATTATATATACATCACATGATACATGTTAGATACAAGATTATGACTCTAAACACATACGGACACGTTACGTATTCTGACAGCCCCTCTCAATCTCAACCGGAGACAACATGTTGAGATTGCGTTTACACTCCTCGAACATAGGAAGAGGTAAGGGTTTAGTGAATATATCTGCGAGTTGATCCTTTGACGAAATGAATCGAACTTGCAGAAGCTTCTGAGCTACTCTTTCTCGAACAAAGTGAAAGTCAATTTCGATGTGCTTCGTTCGAGCATGAAATACTGGATTCGACGAAAGATATATAGCCCCCATGTTATCACACCATAGAACAGGTGGAGATCGCTGTCGAACACCAAGTTCTTTCAACAATGCCTCAATCCAAATAACCTCAGCTGTAGCATTAGCAACTGATTTGTATTCTACCTCTATACTGGAGCGTGAGACTGTAGCTTGCTTGCGAGCACTCCAAGCAACTAAGTTACCTCCATAGAACACTGCAAATCCCCCCGTGGATCGACGGTCATCCACATCACTAGCCCAGTCGGCATCAGAAAAAGCCGAGATAGCGGTAGATGAGGAGGGGCGAAGATGCAACCCATGTACAATAGTGTGCTTGACAAATCAAAGAATCCGTTTGACAGCAGCAAGATGATCTTCAGTAGGAGAGTGCAGAAACTTACATACTCAATTCACAGCAAACGAGATATCAGGCCGGGTCATGGTGAGATACTATAAGCCACCAACTATACTACGATAATCAGTAGCATCGTCAGGGCGAAGCTGTGGACTGTCCGCATGAAAAAGTTTGGTGGTTGCTGACATTGGTGTGACGACGGTGTTGCACTTTAGCATCCCGGTGCGTTTGAGAAGATCATGAGCATATTTCCGCTGTGTAAGTGTAAGACCAGTTGAAGAACGGGCAACCTCCAATCTCAAAAACAAGTGAAGTGGACCAAGATCTTTAACTGCAAATTCTTGACGATGACCAAGCACCAAACGATCAATAGCAGAGTCGGCTGAACTGAGCACAATGATATCATCCACATGCACCAGGAGATAGATGGTCACATCTGGTCGGTGCAGAATAAACAGGGACGTGTCAGCATTAGACGGTACAAATCCTTGCTGATGAAGAACAACCCCAAGGCGAGCATGCCACGCACGTGGAGCCTGCTTCAGTCCATAAAAAGCTTTATCCAGGCGACATAGATGATTGGGGCACTGAGGATCTTCAAAGCCAGGTGGTTGAAGCATAAAAACTTCCTCTTCGAGAATACCATTGAGAAAGGCGTTCTGAACATCCAACTGCCGAAGAAACCAGCCTCGGGAAACAGCAAGAGAGAGCAACAAACGAATAGTCGTCGGCTTGACCACGGGACTGAATGTATCATCATAATCCAGACCTTGGCGCTATTTGAATCCCTTGGCTACAAGACGTAACTTATATCGCTCAATATTTCCATTGGCATGAGCTTCACTTTGAAGATCTATTTGGAATCAATAATGTTGACACCAGATTTTGGGGGAACAAGTCGCCAAGTGTTGTTCTTGATCAATGCATCAAACTCCTATGCCATAGCCGCACGCCAGTGTGGGACACCAAGAGCGGCACGGAAGTTCCGAGGTTCAGAGGATGGATCAGCTGCAACATCAGCAAAACAAGCAGCCATCTAGGCGACCGTTCCATCAGACTGTTGCTTGGGCTGACGGACGCCACGCTGAAGTCGAGTGACCGGTCGTAGCGGAGCAGGAGACATAGGAGCAGCCTCAGGAGTAGATGGAGTAAAAGATCTGTGCGTGGAGGCCGGAGATGATCCGGTCGAGGCTACGGAGACTGGGGATGGCGTGGGCGTCGAGGACGATCCTGTCGGGGACAGGGGCACGGTCGGAGGCGCGGGCGCTGGGCTGGATGGACCAGAAACATGCTCGGGCCCGTACGTCAGCAGGAGTGGGGTAGGCCGGTGTCCACTGGACTAGGTGCAGGAGCCGAGCGCCGGGGAGGCGTCTGCATGCGATCGACGTCCGCCGATGCGGACGTGCCAATAGGTGTAGGCGATGACGCAGTCGGAATCAGCGAGGGCGAGGGCGATGGAGGGTCGTTAAGCAGCTCAAGACGAGCACCACGACCGGTACCTGCACCATGGTTAGGGAGCAAAACAGGGGCATGCACAATATCTGCAAATTGATCAAGCTTAGTAGGTAAAGAAGATGACAAAGGAGCAGAGGTGGACGATGAAGTGGTCAAAAAAAGAAAACATGCTCATCAAAGACAATATCACGGCTGATATAGACCCTATGACTAGGGACGTGGAGACACTTGTACCCTTTATGTAAAGGACTATAACCTAGGAACACACATTGTTTAGAGCGGAACTCGAGTTTGTGTTTATTATAGGGGCGAAGGTTTGGCCAATAAGCGCATCCAAAAACTCTGAAGATAGTATAATCCAGAACTTCACCCAACAACCGCTCAAGAGGTGTTTGCATAGTAATGACTCGTGTTGGCATGCGATTTATGAGGAAGAAGGCAGTAACAAAATCATCACTCCAATAGCAAAACAGGAGAGAGGCATGTGCAAGAAGAGTAACGCCTGTTTCAACAATGTGGCGGTGCTTGCGCTTAGCACTTCCATTCTGTTGGTGGGTGTGAGGACAGGACGCAGGTGAGAAATACCAAGCTGCTGAAAGAAGACATTCAACTTAATGTACTCACCCCCAATCAGATTGAACATATTTTATTTTGTGATCAAGGAGACGCTCAACATGAGCCTGAAATTGCCGAAACACATCAAACACATCACTTTTTCGTTTAATCAAATAAAGCCATGTAAAACAACTATAAGCATCCAGAAAACTGACATAGTATGAATGACCACTAACAGATGTCTGAGCAGGACCCCATACATCAGAATAAATAAGCTCAAGAGGAGCAGTCGTTACATGATGTGAAATAGAAAACGGTAATTGATGACTCTTGCCCTATTGACAAGCATCACACACTGACACTAATTTATTGGACTCTGATGGAAGATGATGACGATGCAACACATGTTGCACAACCTGCGAAGCCGGGTGGCCTAAACGAGCATGCCACTATGCAGAAGAAGCTTTAAGAGTGCCGAGTGCTTGTTTGAGTAATGGAGTGGTGGGTGGAGCATCGAGAGCGTAGAGACCACCACGAACGCGCCCTCTAAGCAGGATGGCCCCCGTAAGTAGGTCCTTTACAAAAACACTATTAGGATGGAACTCAATGGAGACACGGTTATCATGAGTAAAACGACGAACCAAAAGAAGATTTTTAGTGACAGTAGGGACATGCAAGACATTACGAAGATTGAGATGGCTAGATGATGAAGTGGGAATTAGAGTTTGACCAACATGATAAATACGCATACCTTCGCCGTTGGCGGTAGGGATGTTCTCCGACCCCTGATAGGCCTCCTTCATGTGCAGCTTCTCCAGTTGATTGGTGAGGTGGTCCGTAGCACCGGTGTCGGGATACCAGGTCAGATCCACCGGCAGGGTCGAGGTATGACCCTGGTAGGCGGCATTGGCCTGCGGCCCTTGGTAGGGGGCGTTGGCTTGGGCAAGCTAGCGGTCAGGAAGCGGCCGTCGTTGCCCACGCCGAGGAAGGCCTTCTGAAACCTCTTGAAGCAACGGACAACAAGGTGCCCGACCTCATCGTAGACCTGGTAGTGGGGCCGTGGGGCATTGCCGCGGCCATAGGATGGAGCAGCACCACCAGCGCCTCCTAGAGCAGGCGGCCGAGCGGCCGACCCCGACCAAGAAGGCGGATGGAAGCACGGCAGTGTTGGAGAGGGCACCATAGGGCGAGAGGGCTTGTACCCGCCCGTGTTGGCAGCGTTGGCGGAGTGGACACCTCCAACCAGATTGGAACGGCGCGCCTCCTTGCACTGCTCGACGGACATCAGGCGCACATAGAGATCATGAGCCGGCATCGGGGCGTCGCGATCACGGTCGACCTCGGCCAGTGAATCATACTCCTCATCGAGACCATGGAGCACGGTGGAGACAAATTCCTCGGGACGGAGGGGCTGGCCGATCGATGCTAGGGTATCGGTGATCATCTTCACCTTGTTGTAGTAGACCGACATCGGCTGGTTCAGCTTGTGGGTATCACGAAGCTGATCACGCAGTTGCGTAGATTGCGTCGAGGACTGAGCGACGAAGCTGTTATCGATGGTGATCCATGCCTCCCGCATGGTTTTGGCAAACATGATCATGCTGCCGACCTCGATGGACGCGGATGAGAGGAAGGCGTTGAGGATAGCCTGATCTTGCTGAACCTAGGCCGCATAGGCCGGATTGATGACATGGTCGGCAGGGGCAGTGTCCGTCGCGGCGACGGCGACATGAGACGGGGGCACGGGAAGGTGCCCTCGACATAGTTGTGGAGCAGGTGGCTCTGGAGTTGAGTCATGACCTGCGCACGCCAAAACAGATGGTTGGCAGAGGAGAGCTTGACGGTGATCTTGTCGCCGAAGTGAATCGGGGATGGAGCGCCGGCGACGATTGACTGCGCCGACAAGGGAAGGAGAGCAGCAAGGGCGGAGGAGGTGGACGCGGCGGAAAAACCCATGGCAGCGACGACGGCTAGGGTTAGGGTTCAGGACCGAAGTCTGGCTGAGACCATGTAAAACAATATGAGACAATATTGAGGGGACACCACAACAACACGTTGGGGTCCCGGGGGTTCTTATTATATAGACATCACTTGATACATGTTAGATACAAGATTAGGACTCTAAACACATACGGACACGTTACGTATTCTGACACGCCATGGATGTGTCGACCACTTTTTGGCAGCTCCACTTTGCACATGTGACTATCCACTACCACATCCACACTTCACTTTCCCCTCCTTCCTCCTTCTTAGATCTAGTCGGGATCCTCCTCCTTCCCACCTCAATTTCTCCACTCATTCACCATTTTTAGCATGTAGAACTTACCTTGGATGCTACATACATAATAGAGGAAGCTCTCCTTCTGGACACACCATCCTCTCGGTCTCGCACCTCTCCTTTCCATCTTCTCGATCGGTCTCTCATCTCGGTGAGTTGTCCATATAAGGATGTGTTCATGTGTATATGGATGATATGCTCATATGTATATAGAGGATCGACACTCATATGTGTATAGAGAGGATCGACTCTCATGTGTGTGTATATGGAGAGGATCGATGCTCATGTGTGTATGGAGAGGATGATGTGTTCATGTGTATGGATCGGTCTCTCTCTTGTGTTTGTGTGTGAATGAGTTGCTATTTGTTTTGCCAAAATGTTGATTCATTTCCATTTTGGCAAGACTTTGGCATTTCGCAAAGGTCCTTATTTTAGAATATGTCATGCCGAAATTTTCTATCGACCATTGCATGCATGCATTGATTATGTGGTTCTAATAAACTTCTAATTGTACCTTGTACACTGCGCAGGAAACCATGGTCCGCATAATGAGCGAAGGCATTGTGGCTAGATTTTTGAAATGCACGACGACCAACATGATACGAAATAACAAGACGGAGATAAGATGTCCATGCAGAAGATGCAAACTCAACTGGTTGATGGACCCAGATTCCGGGCATCTGCAGGCGTACCTGCTCCTCCATGATTTCATGGATGGATACACTTGTTGGATAAGTGATGACGAAGACGATGGAGACGGTGAAGGTGGGCAACATGACGATGATCATCACGGCGAGGACGGGCGAGATGATCAAGAGTCTCCTGGAGATGGTGAAGGTGCCTAAGCAGACCGGGATGATGATGATCTGGATGCCGGAGGAGTAGACTACGATGGAACAACGCCAGGCTGTGTGTGGGACCCTTATGTGCAACAGCTGCTTCTCAAGCAGACGAGTAACGCCAGGGCTGCCTGATGACTCCTTGGTGGCGCCAGAGAACTTGGTGTTTGATGTGGAGTTTGTTGGAAACCCCAAGAGCGAGGTGTGAAGCAGCACATCAGCAAGTTTTCCCTCAGTAAGAAACTGAGTTTATCGAACCAGTAGAAGGAAGGAAACGTCACACAGGTGTTGCAAGCAATGCGGAGACCTGCACAACACAAACTCAAGAGTTTGCCCCAACGAATCAGTGTGGCACTAGTGGGAAAAAGCCTATCCATGGTGCACGCTTTTTGGAGTTAGTGGTGCACCCCCCGCGCGCCACGAATAAGACGCCACTAACTACAGGAGGTTCATGGCGCACCCCGAGGTGCGCCACTGACTACCTGTTATCCGTGGCGCATCTTTGGGAACACGGTTTTCAAAGACCCGGGATCCCTCGGCAGCTGGATATGCGGGATATTCTCCATGCACCTGACGCAAGCATTGTGTCCGTGGTTCACCTGGCACGATACATATGTGTAGCCCGGATAGTCCTGCACCGTCGTGAGTAGCGCGTACCTCATATCAAAGTAGTCTCCGGTGTAGGCGTCCCACGTACGGGCCGGCATCTCCCACAGCGTGGCTAACTCCTCTTTTAACAGCCCGAGATACAGATGCATGTCGATCCCCGTTTGTTTTGGGCCCTGAATAAGAATACTCATGTGCATGTACCTCTGCTTGGTGCACAGCCAGGGGGGAGGTTGTACGGCCATATGAACATGGGCCAGGTGCTATGCGTGCTGCTCTGGTTGCCAAAGGGGTTCAATCCGTTGGTGCTCATGCCCAGCCTCACGTTCCTTGGATCGCCCCCAAACTCGTCTTCGAACTCCATGTCCAGTACCTTCCACTGGTTAGCGTCTATAGGGTGTGTCTGGATCTGGCCCTTCTCGGGATCATATTCAGGCGGAACCCTTTCTGTGTGCCATTGCATGAGCTTCGCTTCCTTAAGGTCCACAAAATACCACTGCAGACGGGGAGTGATAGGAAAATACCATACAACTTTATGAGGAACTTTATTGTTACCCCTCTTGTATCGTGGCTGGCCGCACACCGGACATGTCACTCTATCCTCGCACTCGTCCCGATAAAGTGCGCAGTCATTGATGCATGCGTGGTACTTGACGTATGGTAGGTCGAGAGGGCACACGACTTTCTTGGCCTCATCGATGCTTCTTGGCAATGTGTTATTCTCGGGAAGCACATCGCCCCAGAATTCCATGTTATCGTTGAAGCTCACGTTGGTCCATCTATTGTTCACCTTCATCTCCAAATCCTTGAGGGTTACATTCAGAAGTGTATGCTCGGGCTGGCACCCAGGATACAACGGAGTAACAGCATCTTTCTCCATTTTCGCCAACTTTGCTTTCTCTCTCGCGGCCGCTATTGTGTTGTAACCCCCTTGAGGAGCACTTCTCGAAGATGAGGGTCCTGCAGGGCCGAACTTAGCGGTGTCTGCGTGTCTGTGTCTTCTCCGCCACCGGCGTCTCCTTCATCATGGTGATCATGTCCGGCATCTCCTTCATCATCATCGTGATGATCATTATGTCCGACATCTCCTTCATCGTCATGATCATAATCATGTCCGGCATCTCCTTCAACATGATCATGTCCGGGTGCCTCTTCCTCCTCCACGACATCATTGTAGCTGGGCATGAATCCACCCATGAACAAGTGCTTCTCCAATGTCCTGGAATCAGGTTTGATTAGGGTACCGAGTTTGCAAATCTTGCAAGGACATCTTATCTCGGTCTTGTTGGTACGAACCATGACGGCCGTTGCCCGGGCCTTGTATCTAGCCACCATAAATTCGCTCATTTGGCGCACCATGGTTGCCTGCGCACAAGAGATTAGTTTAATTAGAACCACACCATATGCATGTATCGCCAGAAAATTTCGACAGCACCTCCCCTGTAAATAGGGCATATGGGTGGTGCAAAAGTTGGCTGAAACAGAAATGAACCAACATTTCGGCAACCATGCACCACACCGGTACCTGCACACAAACACACAAAAGCATACACAAGCATATACACGCGACGAAGACGCTGGCGGCCTGCACATACAACACACATCCGCGCCATGCATACACCACCGATCGACGTCCCAGCCCGCGACACATGCATATGCATGTCCAACAACCCACAGACAAGCATGTGCCATCCAACACAACTCACCTAGTAGACAAGTTGATGGAGACCGTGTGCGAGGGAGCGTGTGTCTTGTGGAGGCTAACTTGATGGAGATGTGACCAATAAATGATGTATATGTGGGGATTTTACTGAATCTACATGGTGGAGAGGGACTCCCTCCCCACACCCATCCAACAAAAAGGTGTTTGGCAACCTAAAATGGAGGTAGAATTGAAGAAAATGGGGTGAGGAGGGGATTGAGCTAGATCTATGGGAAGTAATGGCTTGCTTGTGGTGGTAGGTAGGAGAAGGTGCCACCTTTATGGAGGGTGGGACGACATGTTTGTGGCGCACCTCGTTTTCGTGCGCCACAGACTTCCCAGGTTCGTGGCGCATCGAAATGGGGTGCGCCACAAACGTCCATGGCAAATTCTGCAGGGGCCTGGCCCACCGTAGTTTGTGGCGCACGCGCAAAAGGGTGCGCCACAGACTCCACCCATGTTCGTGGCACACCTCCAATTCCGTGCGCCACGGATAGTGGTAGCCGGCCATTGGAGCCTGTCAGAGGTAGGGCCCGCCTTATGCATGGCGCACCGATCCAGCGTGCGCCATAGATAAGTTGGGTTTAGTGGCGCATAATTCAGGCGTGCGCCACGAATAATGTAGTTAGTGGCGCATAATATTAGGTGCACCACGAATAAGGGGCATGTGGATAAGGGTTTTCCCACTAGTGAGGTTGTCAATCTCACCGGTTGCCGTAACAAAGGATTAAACGTATGGTGTGGAAGGTAATGGTTTACAGCAAGTAAACAAGTAACAGTGGAAGATGTATTAATGGCAAAGATTGGACCGGGGTCCATAGTTCACTAGAGGTGCTCTCCTTAGATAAACAACATGGCATGAAGGGTAAACAAATTACAGTAGGGCAATTGATAGGAACTGAGCAAGGCATAACGATGCAATTACTAGTCAGAAAGATCCTATGAGATTCGATTGGGCAATACAACAAGATACATAGACCGCCATCCAACTACATCTATGACTAGAAGTCCACCTTCAGGTTATCATCCGAACCCCCTCCAGTATTAAGTTGCAAGCAACAAACAACTGCTTTAAGCAAAGTGTGTAAGGTAAACAGTCCACTTGTTCCATGAACAAGAGACCATTGTTTTCTTCCTAGTAGCAACAACATATCTACCACCGAAGAGATTATTGTCACTTCCCTTGGAAACTAGAGGCATGAACCCACTATCGAGCATAAATACCCCCTCTTGGAGTCACTAGCAACTACTTGGCCAAGATATCTACTAACAACAGAGAGCATGCAAGATCACAAACAACACAGACATGATAGAATCATAAAGACAAAACCATTAATCAAACCAACATAATTATCTCAATATCCATCAGATCCATGCAAACACAACATGCATGATTACAAATAGATTAGATCTTGATCATGAACGGAGCTCACAAGATCTATACATGAAAGCACAAGGAGGAGATACAACCATCTAGCTACTACATGGACCCATAGTCCAAGGTGTAACTACTCATGCATCATACCGGAGAGAAGGCCTCCGGGATGATCTCCCCTCCGGCAGGGTGCCGAGAAGAAATTTCGATCCCCCCGATCTAGGGACGATGGTGGCGACGGCTACAGAAGGTTTCGTGGAATATTGATCGGATCTTTAGGGTTTCTGCATCGGGGTCTTCTTATAGGCGAAGGGGGATGCCGACGAGACGGCCAGGGCCCCCACACCCTGCCTAGGAGCGGGCCCACCCCTGGCCGCGCCTAGGGGGGTCTCTGGACTTCTTGTTCCCCATGGAAAGTTATTGACTTTGACGTTTCTCCCGTCCAATTCCGAGAATATTTATTTACAAGATTTTTTGGAACCAAAAATAGCAGAAAACAGGCAACTGGCACTGTGGAAACTTGTTAATAGGTTAGTACCAGAAAACATGTAAAAAGCACCTCAAAATGTACACAAAGCAAAGCAAAGTAGATACTAACAAGCATGGAACATCAAAAATTATAGATACGTTTCCGACGTATCAAGCATCCCCAAGCTTAACTCCTGCTCGTCCTCGAGTAGGTAAGTGATAAAAGAATAATTTTTGAGGTGACATGCACCCTCACAATAAAGATCTAACCATTCGCAAGCATTGAAAGCTAGGATCAAAGAACTCTAAACATGTGCATGAAAGATGGAGTTCTAACAATAGGACATAGTAACTATGCATGCAACATGAAAGGCTACAAACAAAGATCATGAATAACATGCATTGAAGAACGTTTGTTTGTTTCACATACAGAAAACATAGCATAGTGGCAATCAGCTTGTCCCTCATAGAGTAGCAATATATATGCATAGGACACCTTCAAAGTTCACAAGGGTGACTAGAAACAAATAGCACAAGAACAAGTAATATCACAATATGCATCAATCAATAAGCTTTGAGACACTGGACATAAAACTAAGAATGGCAACTATGATCTCTTAATGGTGCCTAAAGGTAGAAGGTGGAGACTCAATAGTGGTGGAAGAAAGGATTTTTTTGTAAAGGAAGCAGGGATTTCAAGTTTCAAAAAGAGCTTCCAAAAATTATGGTACTTGTTAGCTTTCAGCCCTCATTGCCCCCTATCATAAGCATCTTTAAGTGATTAAGATTAAAGTGAACAAATATGGAGTATATGCTTGATGAAGTATAAGTTGGCAATCTCAAATCCCATGAATATGAGGGCCACACCTCATTCTACTCAACTTTAGTCACCTTTAAGTTCTTGTCACTGTAAGTATTTTCATATCATAGAGAACCGCCAACGGGGTACCCCTTGCACATGGTACAGGATCTTTCCCATAGCTAAAATGACAAGGCAAGCAGACAATGAGCATCTCAGCAATCTTTTTATTTACTATATGCATAGCTTTTTATTGAGGATGCTTCATAGATAGCTCACTATGGTGATGCTGCAAGTTTCCACCATGATTAGGCATGGCTTAGGCTAGCGGCCCAGGCATTTCTCTAACACAAAATACAAACTCCATGGACTTACAAGCTCCCTCTTTATTTCACACCGGTGACATCCATAGACAAAAGAGCATGATATCAGCTGAGTACAAAGTACAAGTGCAATGCTGAAAATGTTCCCCGTGATAGCACGGTTCTTCTAATTCTAACGTACAAGTGCAAGCATATACAACATACTTCCTCCATCCCGGTTTAAAGGACACAGTTTGCAAACCATGCAATCCCAAAATACTTAGGCACAAAAGCATTTAATCTATATAATTACTCCTGTGTGAAAACAATAAAATGCTTGCATGCACATGTGTGAATAAATGTGAACGCTTTGATAGCTCTTCTTCTCCTCATGCATGTTCTTCTTCACACTATTAAATGGACCAATTAGAGAACACCTAGGGCCCAGAGAATTACAAACTGTGTCCTTTAAACCGGGATAGAGGGAGTAGACGTCACAATGGTTCAAGTTTATTAGGGGCAAAGAATATAAAGTGTGCCATCAAGTTTGTGAGGGCTTTAATTACTAAGTTTTCACATAACAAAATAGTTTTTAATTGGAATATAGCTGAAAACAAGAATATACTTGGAATGGTGTAACACACCATGCATAGGAGTTTATAGTGGACACTTTGGAATAACTTGGTTTCTTGGGAGTTGGAAGCATGAGTAGATCTTACTCATACAAGTGGAGGCTAGCAAAAGACTAAGAGCAACCAACTAAGAGAGCATAATGGCAATAATCATGCAGAGCAACAAAGCATTACTAATCAAAGCATAGAGTGGTACTACAAGTCAAGGACTAAATGATCATAGAGGCTAATGGTGACTTGTCATAGTCATAACATGGTGTGAGAATGTGCCAAGTCAACCCAAACAAAGCATCAAAGGAGAATACCACAATACTATGCTTTTGCATGCTAAACCAACGCATAAATTCTTCAAGGCACACTAAGCAATCCCAATTGTTTGGAAAAATACATGCTACAACAATAATCACTAAGCATAAGGTCAAAACAATACCTAGCATGTCATGCTAAAGTCTAAGTCACAGTCAATGCAAGCTCCTCTTGCACTTTCAAGCAAGAACTTACTACTCCTTTCCAACACCAAGCAACTTATTTGCAAAACAACACAGCGAGAATGGGGGTCCAAACTACTTTATTCAAGAAAACTAAACAACCTAAGCAAAGAAAACGAAAACTAAGATGCTCCAAGAACAACACAACTGTGCATGAAACAATAAAAACGAAGTGTCTAGACAGACCTGAGCTTTTTATTGATGAAGAAGGGGATGCCTTGGGCATCCCAAGCTTTGACGCTTGTACCTGTTGGATATTTCTTGGGGTGACACCGTGGTGGCATCCCCAAGCTTGAGCTTTTGTCCATTCTTCATCGCATTGCATCATTCTCTCTCTAAACCTGAATTTTTTGCTTCATATAAAACTTCACACAATCTTCATTAGCAACATTAGTTTATTCAAAAGATATTAAACCTCTGGGAAAGCTTTGGAACAGCAAGGTTTTTCACTAATAACACAAGATACTATAGTAACTCCTTCAAAAAGCTCAATTTCCCAAAAGAGAACTCAAAAAGGAATCAATAAGAAGCAAATGCAAATAATGGCAGAAATCTGTCAAAACAGACCAGCAGGTAGAAATCGATTTTTTCGAACATCTTATATTGCTCAAATAAAAAAGTGTTGAACTAACAAAAGTTAACTAACATACTGGGGGATTTATTAGTAAATTTTGAGCTCAATCTGAGTTACAGACACTCCTCACGAAGTTTTATGGTGGAGGACAGAAATCTGTTTCGGGACAACAACTCCCCAAATCTCACTTCCCTCTCATTAGAGGTCATTCTTGGCACAAAAGGCAAACAAAAAGGATAAGGAGAGGTCATTACTGAAGTAATAACTTCCAAGACTCAAGGAAACTCTTGGGTTATCTCCCAACAAGTACTTTTCTTTAACGCCTTTAAGTTAGGCATGATAATTTGAGAAGATGCTCACATAAGAAACATGAATTGAATTAAAAGAGAGCATCAAGAAGCAAATTCAAAATACATTTAAGTCTAAACCACTTCTTATGCATAGGAATCTTGTAAGAAAATAAATCAAAGAAGCACAAAGCAACAAGCATAGGAAAGCAAAACAAGTGCAACTTCAAGATTTTCAACATAAAGAGGGGAAACTTAATATTGTTGAGATATATAAAACCATGTTTCCCTCTATCATAATAACTTTCAGTAGCATCATGAATAAAGTCAACAATATAACTATCACATAAAGCATGCTTTTCATGATCTACAAATGCATAATTTTTATCAAGCTCAAAAATAGTGGGATTAAAACCTTCAAACCCACTTTTAGCAATTTTATAATAAGGTAACTGATCATTCAACATAGGACCATCATCTAGAGCTTTATCATAAACATTTTCTAAGCAAAACTCATTAGTGACATGCATTTCGAAGTTAGGCACAAATATAGGATTATCATAGATAACATGAGCATAACTATTATCACAAGTTTTACCCATAGTAGCAAAACAATCCATTAGAACATAACATTCATCCTCCTTTGGTAAGCATGGGGGAAAATCGAATATTGTAAGGGATAAATAGCTACTCTCATTAGAAGGTAGGCATGGGTAGCTAATCCATTCTTCCTCCTTTTATTCATCACTCTCCTCCTCTTTTTCATCTAATGAGCTTTCAGTTTCAGCAATTTCTTCTTCCATAGGCTCCTGCAAGGCATTAGTCTCTTCCATCTGTGGAAAGCACCTATTAAAATATTCAAGAATATAGCCATTTTCTTCCTTGTAATTATCAAAGCAAAATATAAGTATCTCATAAACCTCATATCCATAAGGTGCATCATCAGTATTTTCAAGCAAACTGGCAAGTTCAAATGCACCCTTGAAAGCAATAAATTCTTCAATTTGTTCCACATCATAAAAGTCATAATTTCCTTTAACATAAGAAGATATGGTAACATTATCATTATACTCACATTAAAAAGGCAGGTGTTTATACCTCCTACAGCAACAAGGTTTATCAAAGCAATAAGTAACATTATAAGTAGAGCACACCTCTGTAGCAATAGTATTCAATTTATCAATTTGTTCCCATAAGTGTTTCCCTTTTTGTGACAAACAATGCTCCTTATAATAATACTTTTCTTCTTCCATGAATCCACCTTGCCAGTAAGAACTAGTTTCAAAGAAACCATCCATTTATAGAAAGCATGACAAAGCAAGGCAATAACAGACCAGCAACTAGAGTAGGAACTATTTTTTTGTGTTTTTGAATAAAGAAAGCAAACCAAACTAGCCTAATTTTTTTTGAAAAGAGGCAAACAAAACGAAGCAAAAGAAACAAATCAAACTAAAAAAATTAAAGAGAAAGGAAGTGAAGGACTCCCCTAGTGAAGACGTCCTTAGCCTCCCCGACAACGGCACCAGTAAACTTGTTGATGACTCCTTGGTGGCGCCAGAGAACTTGGTGCTTGATGTGGAGTCTGTTGGGAACCCCAAGAGCAAGGTGTGAAGCAACACAACAGCAAGTCTTCCCTCAGTAAGAAACCAAGGTTATCGAACCAGTAGGAGGAAGGAAACGTCACACAGGTGTTGCAAGCAACGTGGAGACCTGCACAACACAAACTCAAGACTTTGCCCCAACTAACAGTGAGGTTGTCAATCTCACTGGTTGCTATAACAAAGGATTAAACGTATGGTGTGGAAGGTAATGGTTTGCACCAAGTAAACAAGTAACAGGGGAAGATGTATCAATGGTAAAGATTGGACCGGGGTCCATAGTTCACTAGAGGTGCTCTCCTTAGATAAACAACATGGCATGAAGGGTAAACAAATTACAGCAGGGCAATTGACAGGAACTGAGCAAGGCATAACAATGCAATTACTAGTCAGAAAGATCCTATGAGATTCGATTGGGCAATAAAACAAGATACATAGACTGCCATCCAACTGCATCTATGATAAGAAGTCCACCTTCAGGTTATCATCCGAACCCCCTCTAGTATTAAGTTGCAGGCAACAGACAACTGATTTAAGCGAAGTGTGTAAGGTAAATAGTCCACATGTTCCATGAACAAGAGACCATTGTTTTCTCCCTAGTAGCAACAACACATCTACAACCGAAGATATTATTGTCACTTCCCTTGGAAACTAGAGGCATGAACCCACTATCGAGCATAAATACCCCCTCTAGGAGTCACTAGCAACTACTTGGCCAAGATAGCTACTAACAACGGAGAGCATACAAGATCACAAACAACACAGACATGATAGAATCATAAAGACAAAACCATTAATCAAACCAACATAATAATCTTAATATCCATCGGATCCCCTGATGACTCCTTGGTGGCGCCAGAGAACTTGGTGCTTGATGTGGAGTCTTGGTGGGAGCCCCAAGAGAAAGGTGTGAAGCAGCACATCAGCAAGTTTTCCCTCAGTAGAGACCGAGGTTATTGAACCAGAAGGAGGAAGGAAACTTCACATAGGTGTTGCAAGAAATGCGAAGACCTATACACACAAACTCAAGACTTTGCCCCAACGAATCAGTGAGGTTGTCAAGCTCACCGGTTTGCTGTAACAAAGGATTAAACGTATGGTGTGGAAGGTAATGGTTTGCAGAAGGTAAACAAGTAATAGTGGAAGATGTATTGATGGCAAAGATTGGACCGGGGTCCATAGTTCACTAGATGTGCTCTCCTTATATAAACAACATGGCATGAAGGGTAAACAAATTACAGCAGGGCAATTGACAAGAACTGAGCAAGGCATAACAATGCAATTACTAGTCAGAAAGATCCTATGATATTCGATTGGGCAATACAACAAGATACATAGACCGCCATCCAACTATATCTATGAAAAGAAGTCCACCTTCAGGTTATCATCCGGACCCCGTCCAATATTAAGTTGCAAGCAACAGACAACTGCTTTAAGCAAAGTGTGTAAGGTAAACAGTCCACATGTTCCATGAACAAGATACCATTGTTTTCTCCCTAGTAGCAACAACACATATACAACCGAAGAGATTATTGTCACTTCCCTTGGAAACTATAGGCATGAACCCACTATCGAGCATAAATACCCCCTCTTGGAGTCATTAGCAACTACTTGGCCAAGATAGCTACTAACAACGGAGAGCATGCAAGATCACAAACAACACAGACATGATATAATCATAAAGATAAAACCATTAATCAAACCAACATAATAATCTCAATATCCATCGGATCCCCGCAAACACAACATGCATGATTACAAATAGATTAGATCTTGATCATGAACGGAGCTCACAATATCTATTCATGAAAGCACAAAGGAGGAGATACAACCATCTAGATACTACATGGACCCATAGTCCAAGGTGGAACTACTCACGCAACATACCAGAGAGAAGGCCTCCAGGATGATCTCCCCTTCGGCAGGGTGCCAGGAAGAACTTCAGATCCCCCCGATCTAGGGACGATGGTGGCGGCGGCTACAGACGGTTTCGTGGAGATTTGATCGGGTGCTTAGGGTTTCTGCATCGGGGGCTTCTTATAGGTGAAGGGGGAGGCCGAGGAGGCGACCAGGGGGGCCAAACCCTCGCCAGGAGCAGGCCCACCCCTGGCCGCGCATGTGAGGGTCTGGCTTCCCTGGCCCACTTCCTCGTATCCCCTCTAGACTTCTTGTTCCCCACGGAAAGTAATTGATGATGTCTATGCACTTCTATTCTTGTAGACAGTTGTTGGGTCTCCAAGTGTAGAGGTTTGTAGAACATCAGCAAGTTTCCCTTAAGTGGATCACCCAAGGTTTATCGAACTCAGGGAGGAAGTGGTCAAAGGTATTCCCTCTCAAGCAATCCTGCAATCAAGATACAAGAAGTCTCTTGTGTCCCCAACACACCCAATATAGGTGCACTAGTTCGGTGAAGAGATAGTGAAATACAAGTGGTAACGGTGCTAGAAAAGAGCTTGACGATGAGGTAAAGACTAAAGCAAGCAAACATGTAACAGATCTAGATGCAAATGGTGTTTCAATGCTTAGAAACAAGGCCTAGGGATCATACTTTCACTAGTGAACACTCTCTCATAAAAAAATCCTCTCTTCATGATACTACTCTTAACTACTCTCCGGTTGGACACTCTAATCCATGGTAGGGCTATAACATCACACCACAAAGTCCGCCTTCCCCAATCTAGATAACCCCACACTGTCACCTTGAGCACTAGATGGTTCCAACAAACACCACAATTTCATAGAGACATCCAACTCCAAATATAACTCATAACAAATATTCAATCTAGCCAAAGTGCCACACACGGTATGCCCGCTGTCACTTTCACACACGTGGGGAAAAACATAGATCTATTAAAGCACAAAGAGTATTTATGTAGACTAAAACCTAAGTGCCACCATGGCGTGCACGCTGTCACATTCACACACATGGGGAGAGTAGAGATCTAATGAATCACTTGAGTAGCAAGGTAGATCTACTGGATTACAAAGCTCATGACCACAACAAGATCATGCATAGAGAGAGAGAGAGAGAGATGAACACATAGCTACCGGTAGAGCCCTTAGCCTCGAGGAAGAACTACTCCCTCCTCATCATGGGAATCAGCAACGGTGATAAAGATGGTGGTGGAGATCGATGGATATGGCTCCGGGGGCACTTCCCCGTCCCGGCAGGGTGCCGGAACAGAGACTTTCTATCCCCTGAATCTCCCTTTCGGTGGCGGCGGCACAACAGAGGTTTTCGTGGATTTCTTTATGATGCTCTAGGGTTTTTGGGTCGGAGGTTTCTTATAGGCACAGGAATCAAGGTCGGTGGGGGTCCAGGGGGCCCACACCCCCTATGGGCGCCTCCAGGGCTTTCTTGCGCCTACGGGGTGCGGCCACCCTGTGGCCCCCCTCCGGCTCTGCTTCGTGGTTCTGTGTTGCTCCGGGAAAATAATAACTTTGGGTTTTGTCCTGTCCAATTCTGAGAATATTGATTTTCTACCTTTCTGGAACCAAAAACAGAAGAAAACGGGCAACTGGCACTGTGGAAACTTGCCAATAGGTTAGTTCCAGAAAGTGTATAAAAATACCTCAAAGTGTAGACAAAACATAAGACAAATGATACAAAACAAGCATGGAGCAAAAATTATAGATATGTTTCCGACATATCAAGCATCCCCAAGCTTAACTCCTGCTCGTCCTGGAGTAGGTAAGTGATAGAAAGAATAATTTTTGAGGTGACATGCACCATCAAAATCAAGATCAAACTATTTGCAAGCATTGAAAGCTGGGATCAAAGAACTCTAAACATGAGCATGAAAGATGGAATTCTAACAATAAGACAAAGTAACTATGCATGCAACATGAAAGGCTACAAACAAAGATCATGAATAACATGCATTGAAAAACATTTGTTTGTTTCACATATATTAAACATGGCATAGTGGCATTCAGCTTGTCCCTCATGGAGTATCAAGTAGATGCATAGGACACCTTCAAAGTTCACAAGGATGACTAGAAACAAATAGCACAAGAACAAGTAATATCACAATATGCATCAATCAATAAGCTTTGGGACACTGCACACAGAATGACAACTATGCTCTCTTAATGGTGCCTAAAGGTAGAAGGTGGAGACTCAATAGTGGTGGAAGAAAGGCCTTTTATAAAGGAAGCAGGGATTTCAAGTTTCAAAAAGAGCTTCCAAAAATTATGGTACTTGTTAGTTTTCAGTACTCATTGCCCCTATCATAAGCATCTTGAAGTGATTAAGGTTAAAGTGAACAAATATGGAGTATATGCTTGACGAAGTATAAGTTGGCAATCTCAAGTCCCTTGAATATGAGGGCCACACCTCATGCATAGTCAACTTTGGGTCCAGGTAAGAGCAACTCTAGCAGATACTGAAAAACGCGAACTAAAAAACCCGTAGTTCGGTGGACTGAACTTGCGATTTGCCGAAGTTCAGTTTGTCGCGCAGAGCAGACACCGCAAACTGAAACTGAACATTTAAAACTTCATGGAAAAAAGCATTCACGGGAAAATTCAGAGAAGAACAACGCCACATTCATAACAACGCCACATTCATAGTTTCAGATTTAGTTAAACATCACAAACAACATTATTTACATAATAAAACTAACAAACGACCGATGCGCGCAATGCAGATGCAAAATCCGGCCCCAAAGGGGGCCTCGAAGCGGCGTCGATCTTGCGCCGGAGCTCCTCACTACTTGTCGTCATCGGAGTCGACGACGATGACCCAAACGGATCCCCAAGCGGTGATGCGCGCCTCATCCTCGCCGTTGTCGACGAAGTCGCGCGCAGTGATCCAGTCGCCGTCGCTCTCATCCAACGACTCGGTGTGCTCGTCCGTCATATAGTCGCGGTAGTAGCTCTTCTGGTTGTCGTAGGACGAGGAGGACACCAGCGACAGAGCGCGGCGGCCGTGGCTGCTCCCCGCACCGGAGGAGCCGTAGTCGGCGTACGACGCGAGCGAGGGAGGCATAGGAGCCATGTGCTTCGTGTATCGCTTCGCCGCGCGCTTCTTGGCGGTGATGGAGCGGATATTCTCGAGCTTCCCGCGCGACTTCATCCGCTGGCCATGGGAGCCATCGCGTGGGGGCGAGGGAGGGGGACGGGGTTCATGGCGACGCGGCGGAGGGAATGGCGGCGACGGCAGCGCGGATTGTGTGGTGGAACGAGCTGATCTGATGGCTGGAGGTTCACCGGCGACGGCGGAGATAGCGAGCGAGGGCGGCGGAGGGGATAGGGTTTGGCCTCGGTTTGCTCCGCAGCTACCGTAAATATACCGCGTGGCCTGGGCTTTTCTCGGGCCACCGTAAAATATTTACGGGCCGGCACCGCTTTGCGGTAGCTGCATGCCGAGCGGAACCAAGATGAAACCGTAAAGTCGCCGAAAAATTACAGGTTTGGGCCCTTTTTCAGTATCTGCTAGAGTTGCTCTAAGTTCTTGTCATTGTAAGTATTTTCATATCATCGAGAACCGCCAACAGGATACCCCTTGCACATGGTACATGAGCTATCCCATAACAAAAATGACAAGGCAAGCAGACAATGAGCATCTCAGCAATCTTCTTATTTACCATGGGAATATGGTGTTTTTTTCTCTCTTTCCTCTTTTCTCAATGTGTCTCCTTTTTTATAAGAAGAATGCTTCATAGATGTCACTACGGTGATGCTGCAAGTTTCCACCATGATTAGGCATGGCTTAGGCTAGCAGCCCAGGCGTTTCTCTAACACAGGATACAAACTCCATGGACTTACAAGTTACCTCTTTATTTCACACCGGTGACATCCATAGACAAAAGAGCATGATATCAAAGAGTACAAAGTACAAGTGCAATGTTGAAAACGTTCCCCGTGACAGCACGGTTCTGCTAATTCCAACGTATAAGTGCAAGCATATACAACATAGATGACACAATGGTTCAAGTTTATTAGCGGCAAATAATATAAAGTGTGCCATCAAGTTTGTGAGAGCTTTAATCACTAAGTTTTCACATAATAAAGAGACTTTTTAATTGGAAGATAGCTGAAAACAAGAATATACTTGGAATGGTGTAACACACCATGCATAGGAGTTTATAGTGGACACTTTGGAATAACTTGGTTTCTTGGGAGTTGGAAGCATGAGTAGAGCTTACTCATACAAGTGGAGGCTAGAAAAAGACTGGGAGCAACCAACTAAGAGAGCATAATGGCCATAATCATGCAGAGCAACAAAGCATTACTAATCAAAGCATAGAGTGGTACTACAATTCAAGGACTAAATGATCATAGAGGCTAATGGTGACTTGTCATAGTCATAACATGGTGTGAGCATGTGCCAAGTAAAACCAAACAAAGCATTAAAGGAGAATACCACAATACTATGCTTATGCATGCTAAAACAACGCATAATTTCTTCAAGGCACACTAAGCAATGCCAATTGTTTGGAACAAGACATTCTACAACAATAATCATTAAGCATAAGGTCAAAACAAGATCTAGCATGACATGATATAGTCTAAGCCACAATCAAAACAAGCTCCCTTTTGTACCACTATAAGCATGAAGCTTCCTACTCTTTTCCAACACCAGGCAACTTATTTGAAACAACTCACAAAGATAATAAATAAAGAATAGTTAGCTTGTCTCACAAATCCACAAAGAAGAACTAAAAAGTTATAAGCTGAAAGCACAAGAAAGCTAAGGCTGAACGCAGTGCTAGCAAAAGTGAACACTCACAAAATAATAAGAGTGAAAACTAGAGTGTTCTAGGCAATGGAAACAGAAGGTGTCTCTCTCCAAAATAAGTGTGGTGTAACCAACCAACTTACTCAAGCGAACTAAGCAAACGAAAACCAAAAAAGAAAACTAAGACGCTCCAAGAACAACACAACAATGCATGAAAAAATAAAAACGAAGTGTCTAGACAGACCTGAGCTTTTTATTTATGAAGAAGGGGATGCCTTGGGCATCCCCAAGCTTTGACGCTTGTACCTCTTGGATATTTCTTGGGATGACACGGGGTGGCATCCCTAAGCTTGAGATTTTTTCCATTATTCATCTCATTACATCATTCTTTCTCTACACCTGATTTTTTTTTAGGGTAAAACAGTAGGGCAAAATACCCCACTGCAATTTTTATATATCATAGAGTGTTACAAAAAATATTTACAAACTCAATCCACCTGAAATTTTTTCCTTCATACAAAACTTCACACAATCTTCATTAGTAACATTAGTGTATTCAAAAGATATTAGACCTCTGCCAAAGCTTCGGAACAACAAACCTTTTCACTAAAGACACAAGCTACTGTAGTAACTCCTTCAAAAATCTCAATTCCCCAAAAGAGAACTCAAAAAGAAATCAATAAGAAGCAAATGAAAATAATGGCAGAAATCTGCCAAAACAGACCAGCAGGTAGAAACCGATTTTTTCGAAGACCTTCTGTTGCTCAAATCAAAAAGTGTTGAACTAACGAAAGTTATCTAACATACTGGGGATTTATTCACAAATTTTCAGCTCAATCCGAGTTACAGAGACTCCTCATGAATTTTTTTGGTGGAGAACAGAAATCTATTTCGGGACAGCAACTCCCCAAATCTTACTTCCCTCTCATTAGAGGTTATTCTTGGCACAAAAAGCAAACAAAAAGGATAAGGAGAGGTCACTACTGAAGTAATAACTTCCAAGACTCAAGAAAACTCTTGGGTTATCTCCCAACAAGTACTTTTTTTTAACGCCTTTAAGTTAGGCTTGATAGTTTGAGAAGATGCTCACATAAGAAATATGAATTGAAGTAAAAGAGAGCACCAAGAACCAAATTCAAAACACATTTAAGTCTAACCCACTTCCTATGCATAGGAATCTTGTAAAGAAACAAGTCATGGAAGCACAAAGCACCAAGCATAGGAAAGCAAAACAAGTGCAACTTCAAGACTTTTAACATAAAGAGGGGAAACTCAATATTATTGAGATTCATAAAACCATGTTTCCCTCTCTCATAATAACTTTCAGTAGCAACATGAACAAAATTAACAATATAACTATCACATAAAACATTCTTATCATGATCCACATGCATAAAATAATTATTACTCTCCACATAAGCATAGTCATTCTTATTACTTGTAGTGGGAGCAAATTCAGCAAAATAGCTATCACTATTATTCTCATCACCATAGTCATCAAATATAGGAGGCATATTGTAATCACAATTAATTTCCTCCTCAATAGTAGGTAGACTGAAAATATCATATTCATCATTGTAATCATCATATATTGGAGGTATAGTACCATCATAAGCAATAGAATAGCTATCTTCCCAAGTGTGTTCATTTGTAAACATATCATCATTGGAAGGAACATGGATAGCACTAATAACACAACAATTGTTAATATCATCATTTTCAGAATTGGTACCAAAGAGATTTTCAATATCAAAAGTGGTGTGCTTTTCCCAATCATGATCACTACTACCTTGTAACAGGCATAGGAACATTATCTAATTCAGACTCATCAGCAAAAACTATGATATGAGCAACATGATTAGAGGAAGATACCGTTTCCTATCTCCTTTTACTCCTCCTCTTCTTCTTCTTCTTCTTCTTACCCTCTTTAGGAGGGAGAGCCTTGAAAGGAAGCTTCTCCACATACCCTGGTTTATTGTTAGAGACAATAGAAGAAACTTTGGAGGATTCCTCCTTTTCATTAATAAGAACAAAACTCATATCAGTCCTGTCATATTTTGGTAAAATATCATCTTTTATAAGATTTTGTATGTAAGTATTCGCGTGGCAATTATCAACACAATAAAGATGACACCCATGCAGGACACAATTCATACCAAAAGCACTCATGTCTACCAAAGAAGTTTTTCTTGATAACTCTTCACACCCCCAAAACAATATAAGTTCATCATGTTGATTATAAGTGATCGCGTTATCACAATACAGGCCTGCAGTACTCATATGGCCCGAGCATTGAAAATTGAAATGGCCCACTTCATAGCAGAGTTCACAAATAAAAGGGTAGAGGGCACAATTTGTTTTACCAAGATCATTTAGATCCTTATACCATGTTCTGGTTTTTTCATTACAGTGGGTAATACAATATTATTCTTCTATTTGATTCTTATAACAAGGTCTATGCATACCACAAAAATTAACATGCTTATAAGAAATAGTACTTTCAGAAGTTTGAGCATGTTTGTTGCAATCATTAATAACATTTTGATTTTCCATGCAAGTGTCTTTAAAAGGTTCATGATACATGTCCCATTTTTCTTCAGAAGCATTAATATGGGAAGCAAAGGCTCTATAGTATCTAACAAGAATTTGAGGATCAAGACCATATTTAGCACTAAGCTCTTGAAAATCAGCAGTTTCAGCGAAAGACTTAATGCAATCATACTCATAGTTTATACCTGGTTCTTTACCTTTGTCGTTATCCCAATCTTTAGTATTGCTTTGAATTTTTTCAAGAAGATCCCACTTAGCTTTGACCTTATTACTTGTGAAGGATCCCTCTGAACAGGTATCTAGATAGTCCTTGTAATGTCCTGAAAGCCTTGCATAAAAATTATTGATAATAGTATTACTGGGGAGCTCATGAATGGGACATTTGAGAATTAGTGACTTCAATCTCCCCCAAGCTTCGGAAATACTTTCTCCCTCATGAGGATGAAAATTATAAATATAGTTCCTATCTTTATGAATTTCATGAGGAGGATAAAATTTAGAGTAAAAGAGAGATTCAAGTTCCTTCCACTCCAAATGACGAGGATAATCTAGTAGCTCATACCACTCCCTTGCTTTGTCCCTAAGTGAGAAAGGGAATAGCTTCCTCTTAACTTGGTCCATTTAAATACTTGCACATTTGAACAACTCGCATAATTCATGTATAAAGAGTAAATGATCACTAGGATGGACAGTTCCATCTCCAAAATAGCAGTTATTCATAACACGTTCAACAATTTCATTAGGTATTTTAAAAGGTAAACTTTCAGTATATGGATTTAAAATATCACAAGTATCATTAGAATTAACACATATGGGAGATAAAGTATCATAAGAGCAAATTTTCTTCCCTAAAGCTGGGGAACTAAAAAGATTTTTTTATAAAAACTAGCTTCCCCAAGCTTAGACGTTTCCATACCATTAGTAACAATGGTGTTCAAAAAATTCACACTAATAACATTGCTATTAGCATGCAAAGAAAGTTCCATAGGTTTTTTAATTTTCTCTTCAAACCACTCAAGTTCTAACTTAGGAAAAATACTAAAAAGATCTCTAATTTTGTTGTTGTTTTCCATTAAGCCTAACTAGTGAAAACAAGAAACAAAAAGACAAAATTGTAGAATCTAAAGGAAATAACTTTGAGCACTCACACCGGAGGATGTGAGTACCTTTTACCTTACCTCCCCGGCAACGGCGCCAGAAAAGAGCTTGATGTCTACGCACTTCTATTCTTGTAGACAGTTGTTGGGCCTCCAAGTGCAGAGGTTTGTAGAACAGCAGCAAGTTTCCCTTAAGTGGATCACCCAAGGTTTATCGAACTCAGGGAGGAAGTGGTCAAAGGTATTCCCTCTCAAGCAATCATGCAATCAAGATACAAGAAGTCTCTTGTGTCCCCAACACACCCAATATAGGTGCACTAGTTCGCGAAGAGACAGTGAAATAAAAGTCGTAACGGTGCCAGAAAAGAGCTTGACGGTGAGGTAAAGACTAAATCAAGCAAACATGTAACAGATCTAGATGCAAACGGTGTTCCAATGCTAGAAACAAGGCCGAGGGATCATACTTTCACTAGTGAACACTCTCTCATATAAATATCCTCTCTTCATGATACTACTCTTAACTATTCTCCGGTAGGACACTCTAATCCATGGCAGGGCTATAACAACACACCTCAAAGTCCGCCTTCCCCAATCTAGATAACCCCACACCGTCACCTTGAGCACTAGATGGTTCCAACAAACACCACAATTTCATAGATACATCCAACTTCAAATATAACTCATAACAAATATTCAATCTAGCCAAAGTGCCACACATGGTATGCCCGCTGTCACTTTCACACACGTGGGGAAAAGCATAGATCTATTAAACCACAAAGAGTATTAATGTAGACTAAAACCTAAGTTCCACCATGGCGTGCATGCTGTCACCTTCACACACATGGGGAGAGCAGAGATCTAATGAACAACTTGAGTAGCAAGGTAGATCTACTTGATTACAAAGCTCATGACCACAACAAGATCATGCATAGAGAGAGAGATGAACACATAGCTACCGGTAGAGCCCTTAGCCTCGAGCAAGAACAACTCCCTCCTCATCATGGGAATCAACAACAGTGATGAATATGGTGGTGGAGATTGATGGAGATGGCTCCGGGGGCACTTCCCCGTCCTGGCAGGGTGCCGGAACAAAGATTTTCTGTCCCATGAATCTCCCTTTCGGTGGCGGCGGCGCAACAGAGGTTTTTGTAGATTTCTCCTGGATGCTCTATGGTTTTTGAGTCGGAGGCTTCTTATAGGCGCATGAATCAAGTTCGGTGGGGGTCCAGGCGCCCACACCCCCTATGGACGCCTCTAGGGCTTGCCCGCGCCTAGGGATGGTGTGGCCACCCTGTGGCCCCCCTCCGGCTCTACTTCGTGGTTCCGTGTTGCTCCAGGAAAAATAATAACTTTGCCTTTTGTCCCGTCCAATTCCGAGAATATTAATTTTCTGCCTTTCTGGAACCAAAAACAGAAGAAAACAGGCAACTGACACTGTGGCAACTTGTCAATAGGTTAGTTCCAGAAAGTGTATAAAAATACCTCAAAGTGTAGACAAAACATAAGACAAATAGTACAAAACAAGCATGGAGCATCAAAAATTATAGATACATTTCCGACGTATCAATTGACTTTGACGTTTGTCCCATCCAATTCCGAGAATATTCCTTTACTAACTTTTCTGAAACCAAAAACAGCATAAAACAGGCATCTGGCACTGTTGCAACTTGTTAATAGGTTAGTACCAGAAAACATGTAAAAACACCTCAAAGTGTAGACAAATAAAGCAAAGTAGATACTAAACAAGCATGAAGCATCAAAAATTATAGATACGTTTCCAACGTATCAGCATGCCCAAGCTTAACTCCTGCTCGTCCTCGAGTAGGTAAGTGATAAAAGAATAATTTTTGAGGTGACATGCACCCTCACAATAAAGATCCAACCATTTGCAAGCATTGAAAGCTGGGATCAAAGATATCTAAACATGTTCATGAAAGATGGAGTTCTAACAATAGGACATAGTAACTATGCATGCAACATGAAAGGTTACAAACAAATATCATGAATAACATGCATTGAAAAACGTTTGTTTGTTTCACATACAGAAAACATAGCATAGTGGCAATCAGCTTGTCCCTCATAGAGTATCAATATAGATGCATAGGACACCTTCAAGGTTCACAAGGGTGACTAGAAACAAATAGCACAAGAACGAGTAATATCACAATATGCATCAATCAATAAGCTTTGGGACACTGCACATAGAATGACAACTATGCTCTCTTAAAGGTGCCTAAAGGTAGAAGGTGGAGACTCATTAGTGGTGGAAGAAAGGCCTTTTTGTAAAGGAAGCAGGGATTACAAGTTTCAAAAAGATCTTCCAAAAATTATGGTACTTGTTAGCTTTTAGCCCTCATTGCCCCTATCATAAGCATCTTGAAGTGGTTAAGGTTAAAGTGGCAAAGATGGAGTATATGCTTGACGAAGTATAAGTTGGCAATCTCAAGTCCCTTGAATACGAGGGCCACAACTCATGCATACTCAACTTTGGGTCGAGGTAAGTTCTTGTCATTGTAAGTATTTGCATATCATTGAGAACCGCCAACGGGGTACCCCTTGCACATGGTACATGAGCTTTCCCATAACCAAAATTACAAGGCAAGCAGACAATGAGCATCGCAACAATATTTTTATTTACCATATGCATAGCTTTTTTATTGAGGATGCTTCATAGATAGCTCATTATGGCGATGCTGCAAGTTTCCACCATGATTAGGCATGGCTTAAGCTAGCGGCCCAGGCGATTCTCTAACACAGGATACAAACTCCATGGGCTTACAAGTTCCCTCTTTATTTCACATCGGTGACATCCATAGACAAAAGAACATGATATCAACTGAGTACAAAGTATAAGTGCAATGTTGAAAATGTTCCCCGTAACAGCACGGTTCTGCTAATTCCCACTTATAAGTGCAAGCATATACAACAAAGTTGTCACAATGGTTCAAGTTTATTAGGAGCAAAGAATATAAAGTGTGCCATCAAGTTCGTGAGGGCTTTAATCACTAAGTTTTCACATAACAAAATAGTTTTTAATTGGAAGAAAATTGAAAACAAGAATATACTTGGAATGGTGTAACACGCCATGCATAGGAGTTTATAGTGGACTTTGGAATAACTTGGTTTCTTGGGAGTTGGAAGCATGAGTAGAACTTACTCATACAAATGGAGGCTAGCAAAAGACTGGGAGCAACCAACTAAGAGAGCATAATGACCATAAACATGCAGTGCAACAAAGCATACTAATCAAAGCAAAGATTGGTACTACAAGTCAAGGACTAAATCATCATAGAGTCTAATGGTGACTTGTCATAGTCATAACATGGTGTGAGCATGTGCCAAGTCAACCCAAGCAAAGCATCAAAGCATAATACCACAATACTATGCTTTTGCATGCTAAAACGACGCATAATTTCTTCAAGGCACACTAAGAAATCCCAATTGTTTGGAACAAGACATTCTACAACAATAATCACTAAGCATAAGGTCAAAACAATACCTAGCATGTCATGCTAAAGTCTAAGTCACAGTCAATGCAAGCTCCTCTTGCACTTCAAGCAAGAACTTAGTACTCCTTTCCAACACCAGGCAACTTATTTGCAAAACAACACAGCGAGAATGGGGGTCCAAACTTCTTTATTCAAGCAAAATAAACAACCTAAGCAAAACAAACGATAACTAAGATGCTCCAAGAACAACACAACCGTGCATGAAACAATAAAAACGAAGTGTCTAGATAGACCTGAGCTTTTTATTGATGAAGAAGGGGATGCCTTGGGCATCCCCAAGCTTTGACGCTTGTACCTCTTGGATATTTCTTGGGGTGACACCATGGTGGCATCTCCAAGCTTGAGGTTTTGTCCATTCTTCATCTCATTGCATCATTCTCTCTCTACACTTGAAAATTTTCCTTCATACAAAACTTCACACAATCTTCATTAGCAACATTAGTTTATCCAAAAGATATTAGACCTCTGGCAAAGCTTTGGAACAACAAGGCTTTTCACTAAAAACACAAGCTACTGTAGTTACTCCTTCAAAAATCTCAATTCACCTAAAGATAACTCAAAAAGGAATCAATAAGAAGCAAATGCAAATAATGGCAGAAATCTGTCAAAACATATCATCAGGTAGAAACCGATTTTTTTCGAACATCTTCTGTTCCTCAAATAAAGAAGTGTTGAACTAACTAAAGTTAGATAACATAGTTGTGGATTTATTCGTAAATTTTAAGCTCAATCCGAGTTACAGAGACTCCTCACGAATATTTTTGGTGGAGGACAGAAATCTGTTTCGGGACAGCAAGTCCCCAAATCTTACTTCCCTCTCATTAGAGGTTATTCTTGGCACAAAAGGCAAACAAAAAGGATAAGGAGAGGTCATTACTGAAGTAATAACTTCCAAGACTCAAGGAAACTCTTGGGTTATCTCCCAACAAGTACTTTTCTTTAACGCCTTTAAGTTAGGCTAGAAAGCTTGAGAAGATGCTCACATAAGAATTATGAATTGAAGTCAAAGAGATTATCAAGAAGCAAATTTAAAACACATTTAAGTCTAACCCACTTCCTATGCATAGGAATCTTGTACACAAATAAGTTCAGAAAGAACAAAGTGACATGCATAGGAAGAGAAAACAAGAGTAACAAAGAGAGGTGTTTTAGTACCATGAAAACTTCTACAACCATATTTTCCTCTCTCATAATAATTTTCAGTAGCCTCATGAATAAACTCAACAATATAACTATCACATAAATCAGGCTTTTCATGAGCTACAAACACATAATTTCTATCAAGCTCAAATATAGTGGGATTAAAACCATCACAGGTTTTACCCAGAGTAGATATTTCAAAAGGATCCATAGGAACATATCATTCATCCTCCTTTGGTAAGCATGGGGGACAATCAAATAATATAAGAGGTAAAGAGTTACTCTCATTAGAAGGTAAGCATGGGTAGATCCATTCTTCCTCCTTTTGTTCATCACTCTCCTCTTTTTCATCTAATGAGCTTCTAGTTTCAACAATTTCTTCTTCCATAGGCTATTAGTCTCTTCCATTTGTGGAAAACGCCTATTAAAATATTCAAGAATATAGACATTGGCTTACTTATCATTATCAAAGAAAAATTTAAGTATCTCACAAACCTCATGTTCATAAGGTGCATCATTAGTATTTTCAAGCAAACTGGCAAGTTCAAATGCACCCTTGAAGGCAATGAATTCTTCAATTTGTTCCACATCATAAAAGTCATAATTTCGTTTAACATAAGAGGATATGGTAACATTATCATTATACTCACATTAAAAAGGGAGGTGTTTATACCTCCTACAACAACAAGCTTTATCAAAGCAATAAGTAAAATTATAAGTAGAGCACACCTCTCTAGTAATATTATTCAACTTATCAATTTTCTCCCATAAGTGTTTTCCTTTTTGTGACAAACGGTGTTCCTTATAATAATACTTTTGTTCTTCCGTGAACCCACCTTGCCAATAAGAACTAGTTTCAAAGAAACCATCCACTGAAAGAAAGCATGACCAAGCAAGGCAACAACAGACCAGCAACTAGAGTAGGAACTAATTTTTTTTGTGTTTTTTGAATAAAGAAAGCAAACCAAACTATACTAATTTTTTTGGGGTTTTTTTAAAAGAGGCAAACAAAACCAAGAAAACGAAACAAAGCAAACTAAAAACAAAGCAAAGAGAAAGGAAGTGAGGGGACTCCCCTTGTGAATATGTCCTTCGCCTCTCCGACAACGGCGCCATAAAACTTGTTGATGACTCCTTGGTGGCGCCAGAGAACTTGGTGCTTGATGTGGAGTCTGTTGGGAACCCCAAGAGCAAGGTGTGAAGCAGCACAACAGCAAGTCTTCCCTCTGTAGAGACCGAGGTTAGCGAACCAGAAGGAGGAAGGAAACGTCACAAAGATGTTGCAAGCAACACGGAGACCTGCACAACACAAACTCAAGACTTTGCCCCAACGAATCAGTGAGGTTGTCAAGCTCACTGGTTTGCTGTAACAAAGGATTAAACGTATGGTGTGGAAGGTAATGGTTTGCAGCAAGTAAACAAGTAACAGTGGAAGATGTATTGATGGTAAAGATTGGACCGAGGTCCATAGTTCACTAGAGGTGCTCTCCTTAGATAAACAACATGGCATGAAGGGTAAACAAATTACAACAGAGCAATTGACAGGAACTGAGCAAGGCATAACAATGCAATTACTAGTCAGAAAGATCCTATGAGATTCGATTAGGCAATACAACAAGATACATAGACCGCCATCCAACTTCATCTATGACTAGAAGTCCACCTTGAGGTTATCATCCGAACCCCCTCCAGTATTAAGTTGCAAGCAACAGACAACTGCTTTAAGCAAAGTGTGTAAGGTAAACAGTCCACATGTTCCATGTGCAAGAGACCGTTGTTTTCTCTCTAATAGCAACAACACATCTACAACTGAAGATTATTGTCACTTCCCTTGGAAACTAGAGGCATGAACCCACTATCGAGCATAAATACCCCCTCTTGGAGTCACTAGCAACTACTTGGCCAAGATAGCTACTAACAACAGAGAGCATGCAAGATCACAAACAACACAGACACGATAGAATCATAAAGACAAAACCATTAATCAAACCAACATAATAATCTCAATATCCATCGGATCCCCGCAAACACAACATGCATGATTACAAATAGATTAGATCTTGATCATGAACGGAGCTCACAAGATCTATACATGAAAGCACAAAGGAGGAGATACAACCATCTAGCTACTACATGGACCCATAGTCCAAGGTGGAACTACTCACGCATCATACCGGAGAGAAGGCCTCCGGGATGATCTCCCCACCGGCAGGGTGCCGGGAAGAACTTCAGATCCCCCCCGCCCCCGATCTAGGGACGATGGTGGCGGCGTCTATAGAAGGTTTCGTGGAGATTTGATCGGGTGCTTAGGGTTTCTGCATCGGTGGCTTCTTATAGGTGAAGAGGGAGGCCGAGGAGGCGACCAGGGGCCAAACCCTAGCCAGGCGCGGGCCCACCCCTGGCCGCGTCTGGGGGGGGGGTCTGGCTGCCCTGGCCTGCTTCCTCGTCTCCCCTTTGGACTTCTTGTTCCCCACGAAAAGTAATTGACTTTGACGTTTGTCCCGTCCAATTCCGAGAATATTTCTTTACTAACTTTTCTGAAACCAAAAACAGCAAAAAACAGGCATCTGGCACTGTTGCAACTTGTTAATAGGTTAGTACCATAAAACATGTAAAAAGCACCTCAAGGTGTAGATAAGTAAAGCAAAGTAGATACTAAACAAACATGGAGCATCAAAAATTATAGATACGTTTCCAACGTATCATCCCCGCAAACACAACATGCATGATTACAAATAGATTAGATCTTGATCATGAACGGAGCTCACAAGATCTATACATGAAAGCACAAGGAGGAGATACAACCATCTAGCTACTACATGGACCCATAGTCCAAGGTGGAACTACTCACGCATCATACCGAAGAGAAGGCCTCCGGGATGATCTCCCCTCCGGCAGGGTGCCGGAAAGAACTTCAGATCCCCCCGATCTAGGGATGATGGTGGCGGTGGCTACATAAGGTTTCGTGTAATATTGATCGGGTCTTTAGGGTTTCTGCATCGGGGGCTTCTTATAGGCGAAGGGGGAGGCCGAGGAGGTGACCAGGGGCCCCATACCCTGCCTAGGCGTGGGCCCACCCCTGGCCACGCCTAGGGGGGTCTGGGCGCCCTGGCCCGCTTCTCCGTTACCCCTCTGGACTTCTTGTTCCCCACGGAAAGATATTGACTTTGACGTTTATCCCGTCCAATTCCGAGAATATTTTTTACTAGCTTTACTGGAACCAAAAACAGCAGAAAACAGGCAACTGGCACTGTGGCAACTTGTTAATAGGTTAGTACCAGAAAACATGTAAAAAGCACCTCAAAGTGTAGAAATGGCAAAGCAAAGTAGATACTAACAAGCATGGAACATCAAAAATTATAGATATATTTCCGACGTATCACTATTGCTAGAGAGAAAGCCAAGCTTGCACAACTTGAGAAAGACGCAGTTACTCCATTGTATGAAGGATGCAGGCCCGATGATACCCGGTTGAATGTAACGCTCAGGGCTATGGAGATGAAGGCAAAACAAAAATTGACCGACGCAAGCTTCAACGATATGATGGCATTCTGGAACGATCGTCTCCCGGAGGGGAACATGTGTCCAACTAGTATCGAGGATGCCAAGAAAATCGTCTGTCCTCTCGATCTACCACACGTTAGATACCACGTATGCATCAACAATTGCATCATTTATCGGGGCGAGGACACGGAGAAAACCACATGTCCGGTGTGCGGCGTGAGTCGATACAAGAAAGGGAAGAAAGCACATCAAAAAGTGGTATGGTACTTTCCTATCACTCCTCGTCTGCAGCGCTATTTCGCAGACCCTAAGGAAGCGAATCTCATGCGATGACATACGGAAAGGAAGAAGCCAGGAGATGACGATGACCCCGAAAAGGACGAGCTGCTGACGTACCCTTCAGATGCTAGCCAGTGGAAAGCATTGGACCTCTAATTTCCAGAATTCAGTGGAGATTCGAGGAACATCAGGCTTGGTGCGAGCACCGATGGACTCAATCTGTTCGGTAGCCAGAGCAGCAAGCACATCACTTGGCCCATGTTTGTATGGATGTACAACCTCCCTCTATGGATGTGCATGAAGAAGAAGTACATACAAATGAGTATGCTAATTCAAGGGCCGAAACAACCTGGTACCGACATCAATCTATATCTCGGGCTGTTAAAAGAGGAGCTAGCCATGTTATGGGAATCTGGAGCCAATACGTACGACGCCGTTGCACAAGATTATTTCACTATGAGAGCCACGTTGGTCACTATGGTGCAAGACTATCCAGGTTGCGGGTATATCTCGGGGCAGGTTATCCAAGGATTTCTCCGAATGCATTAGGTGCATGGATAACACAAGCTATCTCCAACTAGAGAAAGATCCAGGGTCATCGAAAACCGTGTTCATGGCGCACCGGAGGTGGCTTGGCAAGAATGATCCATGGAGAAAACGTGGAGATCTGTTCGATGGAAAATCCGAGACCCGAGGAATCCCAGAGCGGAGGAGAAGCGAAGAAGTGGAAGAATTGCTGAAAAACTGGAAATACTATCCTAAGCCTGGAAAGAAGCGAAGGAGGCAGCAAGACAAGCCGCTGCTGAAGGTATGGAAAGTAAGGTCTGTTTTCTGGGAGTTGCCATACTGGAAGTTTCTCCGCACGCCTCATAGCCTTGGCATCATGCGTATCACAAAAAACATGTGCGAGAGTCTGGCCGCCACCATAATCAACATGCCATATAGGACGAAAGATGGTCTGAAAGCAAGGCACGACCTGATATTCATAGGCATCCAGAAGGAGCTTCACGGAGGACGCACTACTCCTGATGATCGGGAAGATGACGATGATCATGAGTCAGAGGCGACACAAGGTCGTTGGAAGGATAAAAAGGTCAATAAGAATGAATATTACTGCCCTCCTTCTTGCTTCACTCTAAGCCAGGATGAGATCAAACAGTTTTTCAAGTGCCTTCTAGGAGTCAAATTTCCTTACGGCTACGCGGGCAAGATAGGCAGATACCTACACGAGGCGAAGCAGAGGTTCAGTGGCATGAAGTCTCACGACTATTTTGCGCTAATGATGCGGGTACTTTCGGTTGCACTAAGAGGGATAATGGACGAGAACGTCCGTGAAACGTTGTTTAGGCTCTAGAAGTTTTTCAACATCATCTCTCGAAAGTCAATTGGCGTGAATCAGCTCGAGAGGCTACAGGAGGAGATCATGGTGATACAATGCGAGCTTGAGGTCTACTTCCTGCCCACATTCTTCGACATTATGGTGCATCTGCTAGCCCATGTGGTGGAGGACATCGTCCAACTCGGGCTGATGTTCCTCCGCAGCATGATGGCGTTCGAAAGGATGAACGAACACATCAAAGTATACGTTCGCAACAGGTCCCATCCAGATGGACGCATAGCCAAGGGCTTTCTGGCCGAAGAGTGCATCTCTTTCTGCACGAATTATCTAGACATCGAGAAACCTGTCGGTCTTCCCGTCAACAGGCACCTTGGCAAGCTCGACGGATCTGGTCACCGAGAGGGTCGTCGCGTACTGCATGCAGACTTCGATTGTCGACACGTAGACTTTGATCGAGCAAACCTCGTTGCGCTACAACATTTAGAACTGGTCGATCCTTGGGTACAAAAGCACAAAACGTTAATCGAGAAGAAGTACAGGGACTGGGGCATACAGAGGACGTAGGGAGAAATAATCAAAGAGCACAACTCAGATTTCACGCGTTGGTTTAGGCAGACGCTCCTTGATAATCCCCCACGATCGCATTCTTTTGATACAGAAAAGATCATATTCACCTTGTCGCGGGGACCCATGCAAAACCTGGTGACCTATCAGGCGTATGATATCAACGGCTACACATTCTACATGGAGGAAAATGACAACAAGTGTGATTATCAGAACTCAGGCGTAACGTCGGAATTCTACACCGATGACAACGTGAAGGAAAGATTCTATGGAAGGATCGAGGAGATCTGGGATCTCGACTACTGTGGAGAAAAGGTGTTGATGTTCCATGTCATATGGGCCAAGAGCGTCGAAAGAGAAGACCGGTATTTCACAACCATGGTTATACCCGAAGCAGCCAAATCCAAGGTCGCCGGTGCGAACGTGGCCGCAAAAATGAACCGTGGGTACTGGCTAGCAAAGTGGACCAATGTTTTTTCATTACCGACCCGACAAATCCTAGACGTGTTGTCGTGAGGAGAGGAAAAAGAAACATCATCGGAATGGATGGAGTCGCCAACGAGCAAGACTTTGACCAGTACGGTGATCCAAAGATTGAAGATGACGACGACTACGATGCAGCAACATATATCACAAGAAGAAAAAGGACAACCCTACCCAAAAAAGGTAGCCCGTTCGAAAGAAGAAACATTAAAGTGTCGGGGCTAAATTATTCAACCGCGATAAAGAAGGGAAAAAAGATTATAAAACGCTAGCTTAAAAAATATTATAAAACGTATGGTCAAAAAAGATTGTAATATTCATGGAAAAATTATTATTTAATTTAGTTATACTTTGAATCATATTTGTACCACTTTTATGACATATATGATCACTTTTGGGAATTTTTGGAATATTTAAAAGTATTTTTAAAATCAAACAAAACTTCAATAGAATATATCACCACTTTTGGGCATTTTTGGAACATTTAAAAGTATTTTTGAAATAAAAACAAAAAAGGTGGGCACCAGGATTCGAACCTAGGTACTCATAGGTTCAAAATAGAGCTAAGGGCGGAACTAGTGGGATAGGTTAGTGTAGTTGTTAGAGAGTGGGGCGGCTGTTTTCTTATACAGGTGCTAGAGGAGATAGGCGTAGCACACTAGACCGGAGTGCGCTACGGATATCTATAGCGCACTATGCCAGAGTGCGCTACGCCTATCTGTGCTTTATCCACATGCACAGGCACGTCCCTCATCCCCATACCAGACACGCCCACCACCCATCTCGAGCCCGAGGCCCCGCCGCCTCTGTCGATCCGCCGCCTCACCAACCCCGCCAGCCGCCGCCGCTCGAGGTGGAGACCATGGAGGAGGCGGCCCGCGCGCGCCGCTCAATTCGTGGAGGAGGAGGTCGCCGTCGCTCTAGGAGGAGGAGGCCGCCGCCGCTCGAGGAGGAGGAGGATGTGGAGGATCCCGCCATCGTCCGCCCACTATCATCGTCCTCGTCTCAAAGGTGAGAGTCGCCCTTCCCCTTTCTCCCTCTCTCCCTCTCTCCCCTCTCGCTGCATCCATTCTGATTAGGGTTCAGAGTAGGGTTCGACGACGATGTTAGGGTTCAGATTAGGGTTTACACACCACCACATATGTGCTTGATCTTCTGGGAGGTTAGTGTTCAAATGGAAATTTCTAGGACTTGTTGACATTTGTTGTCAATTGCCGGCTAAAATCAATTTAGCTATGTGATGTCAATTTAGCTCTATTGTAAACTCTGATCAGTGTAGGTTCCTAGGCAGTGTTCCTAGGCTATGAGGTTGTTGACAGTGCATCTCTATTGTGTAACATCCCAAAAATACTAAACTTAAATCATCAAACTCTAATCATCAAATTTAGGGTTAACAAAAACTTTTCTAATTAAAATTATGAAGGCATTCATATGTGTATGCATTTAATTTGAAATTCTTTTGAACCACCTTGTTTGTGTGTTTCCTTGCTTGTAAAATGTTTCTTAGGTGAAATAAACATCATCTAAACATTTCCCAAACTTTTCCTAAGGACAAATAAATCAAAACCAATAAAATAAAGGAATGGTCATTTTGACCAATTTAACTCCCATGCCTACTTTGGCTGTCTCAAACTTTCAGAACCTAATGGAAACTTTTCTAGATCTTTGCACCCCTTGAATGTACTCATAACAAGGTATCAAGGCCCACTTTGTGATCATCCAGAAACTTTCAAATGCATGGTTTAAATGACAATTCAAAATTGAATCTTTATCATATGGGAAGATCCCACTTTTTCAAAAACCACTCAAACAAGCTCAACTTTCAAAACCCAAGCATCTGAAGACTCACCAGCACCAATCTAGCAAACCCATCAAAAATCTTTTCAAAATTCAAAACTTGATTTCATGCGGCCATTTCATCAAACAGGTTGGAGACACAAATCATCAAAATCCTAAACACTGTAGTGAGCAGTGATTGAAGCCTAACTTGTTCCTTCTCTAGCTCACAACCAGCTCAGTAGATCATCTAGCAAGATTAACTAAACACTAGCACCACTGTGAGCTTGGCATTACCATCAATGGTGAACAGCCGAAGCCAACCTTGTCACCCCCATGTCGACAGCAAGCTAGGAAGAGAAGCAAGTGTAGCCAATGTCTGGGAGGCAGCCCACCGTCCACCGCCACCTCCTGTCCCAGCCGCGAGCGCTACCAAGCTCTGGACCTCACGCACGAACCATGCCAACCTCGCCAGCGACCATGCCGAGCGTGCGCCAGAGCGCCATCCTCGACCAGCGCCCACAGACCGTGCGCCGCCCTCGCCGCGTGCATACACAATCCCCACCGACCTAGGAGACCGCCAGACATCCTTGTTCGCCGCCCCGTGCCGCATAGCCAACGCTCGCCGTCGAAGACGCCGCCTCTGCCGCGCAGAGCACCGTCGCGTTCCGACCAAGCCGCACCGCCCCACGCCTCAAAACCATGTCGTTGAGCATCGCCAGGGAACACCGCACCGTCCCCTACCTTCACCCATGCCAATAGCCGCCTGTAACATTGCCCCCGACGAGCTCACCGTGCGCCCCGTCGGTCCCCTCGCTCGACTATAAATAGAGGCCACCCCCAGTCAATTTCTTCACACCACCTCACTCCCCTCTTCTCACTGATCGTGCCACACCGTTCCCGGAGCAAGGCGAGCAACACCTCGCCGGAATTTCACCGGAGCCCGCCGCCTCTGGAGAAGAAGGGCGCCATCGATTTTGTCCACCCCAGGAGCTGTCGCGACCACCCGTGAGTTCGCCGTTGTCGACTTCGTCGTTCGGCCGCCTCGCCGACCCTCGCCTGCACCCTAGTAAGCCCCCAGCACCCCTCACTGGCCGCTCTAGGTTTCTTTCTCGCTGGTGTTGCCTCGCGTCGACGATGACTCCTAGCCGTTGGATTAGAATCAGATCGAACGACCCACATTGCCCCGTACTCTTCGCCCCTCCCTGTCTCACTGACGAGTGGGGACACCCACTTAAGTAGCCCGCGGGAGCCCTGCGCTTAGCAGGCCGGCCCGTTAACTTTTTCCGCGCAGCCCAGTTATTCAAATTAAACCTTTTCTATTTTATTTCAAACTCACTTATGTACCCAACTTCAAAATTCAACCCAGATCGATTCAATGCACCAAATTGAATGAAACCAATTTTGTTAGAAAGGCCTGGGAATGCTGAATCCAAGCCCGTTGGATTCAAGTCATTTGGATCTATAGATCACCCTTGGTAAAAATAATAAGGCAGAAGCTTTTCTGCATTCAAACATTTTTCAAATTTAAACCATAATAGCTTTTGAGTTGATTCCAACTCTCAAAAATCACATTTAACCATACCTCTTAGAATATATAAAAATATATAGGTTTACTTGCAGAAATATAGTTCAAGTAATAAAAGAATGCTACATAAGCATTTCTAGACACATTAATTAATTAAAATAAAAGGGTAAAACCTTATTAAATTGTGACACCACTTTAAATCACATTCCCTTGGACTACAATATGTGGTGATGACATGTGTCAACATGATCCCATGTTTGGTTTGGAGAATGTTAAATCTTAAGTAGTTTTTCAATGAGTATAAATTACTTTTCTAAAAATAAAAGGAATTAAACCAAGCTTTAATCTTGTAATGTTAGAGATGATGCTAGATCATCTATAGGACCCTTGTGTGTGATGATTGCAAGTATTTAAGTATTGTGTGGTGATTGTGTACCTCGTATTTATTTATAGACGCTAGTACCGACCAAGGATACGAGGAGGAAGGAGGATACTACGAAGAAGAAGCCGAGGAGAACTTCAACCACTGCTCTGCACAAGGAAAGCTGATTCTATACCTATGCAAGCTTATACTGATATTGTGCAAGCTTTATTAACTAAGTGGACCAATGCAAGCTAACCCTTGCAAGATACCCTACTGATGCCACAAACCACTACTTTTTACTATGCCTTAAGCATATATGATCCAACCCACTTGACCAACCAATCCTAGTTTTTACTTACAAGCTTTATACTTTATTTCTTTATCAAAGCTATTCCTTAGAGTTTACTTAAGTGAATTATAGATACTAGAAAGATATCTGAAGGTTGCATAAAGAGCATAAAATTTGGCCTAAGCTAGATAATCTTGATGTCATCTTAAGGCATGAGATTGAACTTAGTTAAAACTCCACTAGTTTACCACCCCTCATTATTGCTTACCCCCACCTGTAGATGCTAGTGCTAAGCATAAAACTTGATCCACTTTAGATGGGAATACTTGGTGGAAAAATGGTTATGAAAACCTTGGAATGATGGATCATTCTATTGAAATGTTTTGGACATGTGTTTCCGAACACCTGATGATTTTGGTGATGAAAATGTTGAGGCATGAGCCTTAGCCCTTTATAAAACTGATGGTTGTCTGGATGCGATACCATTCCAATTTTATCGTACAACCACAATACCCGAATATTGGGTAGGGCTTGTCTGGAAACTTATATACCTTAGTATTAGTTCCCTCACGGCCAAGGTCTGAGCTTAGGCTACCTTGTGAAGATTGTCCACCTGTGCAGTAGCCAAGATGACAGTTGGTCATGGTTGGGAGGCCAAACTCACAGGAGAGGTGCTTATACTAGGGCGTGTAATCGAAAGGTTAGGATTGATTATCCGCATACTGAGTATGGTGAATTCAGGATTTGTTCCTAACGGATGTATCGGATGTTGTGGGGAAATTGTACAATCTCTGCAGAGTGTCAAACTATTCGAATAGCCGCGTCCGCGGTTATGGACAGTTGGAGTGGCCATACTGTTCCCCCGTCAGACTTTTCAAAATGACTTGTGAAATGAATTGAGACTTTGACTTGACCACAACAGGGTTGTGATATGAAATACAAATTCCCACTTAGGAGTTATAAAATTTTGACGAGCATTCGTTGCTTCTAAACTTAGTAGAGGTAAATCTGGCTTTTGCAAAACAACCCTAGAGCCTAGTGTCCTATTATCCAAAAACCCCTGTTACCTATTAGTATTAGTTTGCGAGGACTTAAAGAGTACTCATGGCTTTATCCCTGGCTATTCCCATGGCCAGACTATGAAGAGGAGTACCTGGAGGATGGACCCCAGGAAGGTTACGACAACTAGGATCATCTCCCATCGTCAGCATTGCCTGTGACCCCGAAGATGGAGCTTCGCCTACGCTACCGTTATTATTACGTATTCCGCTGCTTGTTGTTGTATTAAGAACTGGATCATGAGATCCCTATTTGTGTAAGAACTTATGTATCGTTTGTAATGGATGATGTACTACGGTATCCAATTCTTTTATGTCTCGCAAAAATGGTAATCCTAGGATTGCGATGTATGGCATAACAGGAATCTAGGATTGAAAAATTCGGGTGTTGACAAGTTGGTATCAGAGCCAGGTTGACCATAGGAGACCCTAGTTAGGCTGGACATTTAAAACCAAAAACTTATTTTCCAAAACCAAAGAAAACAAATATTTACAAAAACTTATTCTCATTCTTATCCCTTTGATTCTTTCATGAAAATTCATGTCCTTCAAAAACTCTTGCAAAAATACATAAAATTTGGACACACTTGACCACTCTACTAACTTACTCATCCTATATTCTTATAGATGGACGTGAAGTACAGAAAGTTTTACCAACTTGGGAATGGAGGAGACCTGATCTTTGAGAGGGATTTGGACCAGCTTTCGGAACTTCTGGAGCGTCCTCACCCTGAGTTCTTCGGAGCTCAGCTCAATGATCAAGGAGGAGAAGATCTGCAGCGGCTAATTGTTGCAAATCTCCTAGGAAAGATTGAACCTCCCACTGTGGAGGGAATTCAGTTTACCTTGAGGGAAAACAACTGGCTCGATAGACTTGCCAGAGCCATGCAAGAAGCTCTTTCCCGTCTATGTGGGCAGAGCATCAATCAGATCAAGGGTACTCGCTTTGAGTTTTGCCCAAGGCGTGATGCTAATGGACAACCACTGGAAGCCCCATACCACCCCGAGCTGAAGACCCAATTGGACCACCTTAGCTTCATAATGTACGATCGTCAGCAGGAGTTGGACAACTGCCGTGACTACTGCAACCACAAGTCTGCCATCATCAAGACGAAGGACCAGACCATCGCCCTGCTAGCAAAGGATCGCAAGTCTCGCCGCCGTCAGCTCGACAAGAAGGAACGCATCATTGCCCGTCTTCGCCACCGCATCTCATCTCTGGAGGAGACCATCCACGAGAGAGACATGCAGTTGGAGGAAAGGGAGAATGCCGGAGAGGATCTTCGTGGAGACCCCTACTCCTATCTCAGCGATGACGACGATTTTCTGGAGGATCAGGCTATGGATTTCTTCACCGATGAGGATGATTTCGCCTTCATCGATGATGATGAGGATGATGAAGCCACACATTCCGAGGAGTAGTAGCACTTGAGCACTAGCGTAGTGAGTAGTATTCGGTCCCACTGTATCGTAGTTCTTAGAATGGTTCTTAAAACCATCTGCTTTCCTTTGATGTGGTGTGTGTTGTATCGTGTGCTATGAATGAATGAATGAAAAAGCAAGTTGCTAGAAAAAAATCTGAGTCAAACCTTAAAAACTTTTCAAAGACCCCAAAACTTTAGAAATTCCCCTCTTTTCTCATGATCTACCTCAATCTTCAGATGCCACATGGAGGAAGTGGTTCAACCCCGGACCCGATGTTGCAGATTCTGCAAATGTTGACTTCTGACCGTGAAGCTGAAAGAGCGGAATGTCAAGCCAACCTAGCCACCCTTCAGCAGATAGCCCAGCTAGCCCACAACAACCAAGGCCATGGAAATCAGGACCACCATGGATCTAAGCTCAAGAATTTCCAGAATACCAACCCACCTGTTTTCACTAAGTCAGAAGAACCCCTCGACGCCGATGATTGGCTACAAACCATGGAAAATAACTTAGAAGTAGCCGGAGTTGAAGCCAACGAGAAAGTCCTGTTCGCCACACACTATCTAGCCGGAGATGCCAGAGCATGGTGGAACAGTGTTCGCGCAATGACCGGAGGCCAGATGATGACCTGGGAGGAATTCAAGGTCAAGTTTAGTAGAACCCATGTGCCACCGGGTTTGATCAAGGGAATGAGGACGAGTTCAGAGAGCTGAAGATAGGAAGGATGACTGTAGTGGAATACCATGACAAATTTTTGTCATTAGCTAGGTATGCCCCGGATGAAATAGACACTAAAGCCAAGAAGAAAGAAAGATTCCTGAATGGTCTGCATGATGAGATGCAGACGGTGTTAGTCAATATCCCCTTTGCGGATGTTGAAGCCCTTATCGACTCTGCTATCCAGATGGAAGGAAAGATCAACCAAGCCAATGAGAACCGCAAGCGTCGTATGATGCATCAGCCAGGAACCCATCAGACCCCAAAGTATCGCCCTAACCCATCTCCAGGATTTGCCCCAAGGACCAACAGACCCCCGATGACCCGTCCCACCTATCCCAACCGTGGAAACCCTAGACCCGGAGGAAATCACAACAACCCCGACAACTCTAGCAATTTCAATCGTGCCCCACCCAAGTTCAACAACAATAATGTTACCGCCAACACCAACACTGCCCCGAGGACTGGAAGCAATGATGTGCCTGTAGCAGCCAAGGACAAGTCGCAAGTGACCTGTTATGACTGTGGAAATAAAGGCCACTATTCCAACGAGTGCCCCAACAAGAAGAATGCTACAGCCCCCAATGCCAATGTCCCAGCTCAGCAGCAGCGTCGTGTTCAGCCAGGAAGAAGATTTGCCCCAGGGAATTCGCTCAACCGCAATGGCCGTCTTTTTCTCATGCATGCTGAAGAAGCTCAGGAAGCGCCAGATGTCGTGCTGGGTATGTTTTCGGTTAATTTAGTACTTGCAAGAGTGTTGTTTGATTCTGGTGCATCGCATTCATTTGTCACCGAAGAATTTGCATGCACTAGTAAAATTCAACCAACCAAACTGAAGCATGTCATGATTGTTCAAATTCCCAGATCAACCACCAAGGCTAGGCAAATTTGCAAAGCCGTCCCTATTCGAATCCATGGCATAGATTTTTATGCAAATCTGATAGTACTCGGAACTAAAGGTTTGGAAGTAGTACTAGGAATGGATTGGATGTCCAAACATAAAGGATTAATTGATTGTGCCAAGAAAGCCATAACTATGACCAGTACCGCCGGAATATCAGTCGAGCATATATCTGAAACCTTACCCCGCAAATTCAAGTGTAACAAGAGTATAGCCCAACCTACCATTGACCAAGTCCGGATAGTTTGTGAATACCCTGATGTATTTCCAGATGTTTTGCCCGGTATGCCCCCAGATTGGGATATCGAGTTCATCATCGAACTAATCCCCGGAACTGGATCCATAGCCCAGAGACCATATAGTATGAACCCGTCAGAGCTCGCAGAACTAAAGAAGCAACTGGATTCCATGCTGGAAATTGGATTGATTCAACCAAGTGCATCACCTTGGAGATCACCTGTCTTGTTTGTGGACAAGAAGGATGGAGGTAACCGTTTGTGTACGGATTATCGGAAGTTGAATGATGTCACCATCAAGAACAAGTACCCCTTGCCCAAGATAGAGGATTTGTTTGATCAGTTGACCGGTGCCAAAGTGTTTTCTAAGATTGATCTTAGAACTGGCTATCATCAACTCAAAATTCGTGCAGAGGATATTCCAAATACCGCCTTTACCAGCAGATATGGATTGTATGAGTATATGGTCATGTCTTTCGGATTAACCAATGCCCCGCTTATTTCATGAATCTCATGAATAAGATTTTTATGGACTTCCTGGATAAGTTTGTCGTTGTTTTCATCGATGACATTCTGATTTATTCCAAATCAGAAGAAGAACATGAGCTACACCTAAGGACCATTCTTGGAACCCTTAGAGAGCATCAGCTGTATGCAAAGTATAGCAAATGTGAATTCTGGTTACAGGAGGTAGGATTCCTCGGTCACATTGTATCAGCCGGAGGAATTGCTGTTGACCCTGCCAAAGTGAAAGATGTAGAAGATTGGCAAGCCCCAACTGACATGGTCATACCCTACGGGTACATGACTTCGGCATACCTGGTCCAGCCCCAAGGAAGGCCCATAGCAGATATACGCTGGCCCATGAAGATTTTCGGGTGGCCAAGGCCCATGACTCCTTCGAATCCTTGGAGAGCAAGACTAGCATAGATAGGAAATTCAAAGGGGTAAAACCCTAGGACTTGTAACCGACTAGGACTATGCCCGGGACCTGACTAAGTCTATATAAAGGCCAGGAGGTCACGTCTTAGATCCCTCGACTCATACTCTCGCATACGCACCTCACGCCAGATCGAATCTGCGCACCCTGTAACTTTCGGTTCCGCCGTAATCAAGAGCAGACAAGCAGGAGTAGGGTTTTCCCTCTGGGGGCCTGAACCTGGGTAAATCTCGTGTCCCCTGGTTGCTTGTCTGTTAACCGTTCCACGATCTCCAGCATCCCCATCTTCTCCAAAACCCAAGTCCATAACAATGGGCATTGACGAGATCAAACCTCGTCAATTGGCGCCGTCTGTGGGAACTGGGGCTGCTGATTGTGCGATCGTGACGGTCCCGACCCGATCGATCTACAACTCCGCGGCGACGGAGAATCACCTCCTCTTCGGCACTTTCGACTTCACCGCCCACTCGCCAGCCACCATGAAGGATTTCGAGCCCGTAGGCGACGGGCTCGAAATTTTGTTCGGGAGCTTCTGCTTCCAGGTGGGACAAACTGGCACCCTCCGCCTTCCTGAACAGGTGCCCGTGCCATCAATCAGGCCTGCCTCGTGGGCTCCACATCCCGTGCTACGCACATCACCATCGACACATGAGTTCTACGACAGCAGCAGCTGCAACTCCGATCTGTGCGATCCGCCTTCGGATGAAGGGACCTACGGTTCCGGATCCGAAAGCTGCGACAGCAGCGAACCAATCTACGAGCACTACCAATGCGCCGCAGTCATCCAGGAGCAGCAAACGCCTAACTCGCCGCCCAACACGAACCCCAACCCGCAGGACAGAAACGGCGGAAACGGCGGGAACAGAAGAAGCCAGTCCCCCCCACCCGAAGGGGAAAACAACGGCCACGTCATCCAACTTAGCAAAGAAGGATGGGTCCAGGCGCGCCGTGCCGTCGCGGGCGATATAGTCCTACCTGTGGACTCCCCACGTGACCTACTAATGGCATACCACTACCTCCTCATCGAGGAGCACAAGAAGCAAGTCAAGATGCAGGAGACGCTCGACAAACGCAAGCAAGCAGCCTCCGAGTCCAGCGCGCGATGAGCTGCGCTCTCCGCCATGGCACCTAGCTCTAGCACGAACGGAAACCAGGGAAACAAGCACCGCTCGCGGGTGGAGACCATGGATCCCAAGGAGCGTCGTGATGTGACCCGAACCCTTCACACATCGTTCATGGATATGGATGCCGACGGCAACATCATCCCCAAGACGTGCATTTCTCGGATTGGCGGGATATTACCGCAAATTCATAGAAGGATTCTCTAGTATCGCCAGACCCATGACCCAATTGCTGAAGAAGGACAAGAAGTTTGAATGGACCGACAAATGTGAAGCGAGTTTTCAAGAACTCAAGAGGAGATTGATTTCAGCCCCAATCTTGATCATGCCGGATATCACGAAGCCCTTCGATGTGTATTGTGATGCATCCAAGATTGGTCTCGGATGTGTGCTAATGCAAGAAGGCAAAGTTATATCTTATCTATCGTGACAACTGAAGCAACATGAGCAAAACTACCCAACCCATGACCTCGAACTCGCAGCCGTAGTTCTAGCCCTGAAGACATGGAGACATTACCTGATGGGAAACCGTTGTGAAATTTATTCGGATCACAAGAGCCTAAAGTATATATTCACTCAGAAGGAGCTGAATATGAGGCAGAGAAGATGGATTGAGCTAATCAAGGATTACGATCTGGACATTCACTATCACCCAGGTAAAGCCAACGTAGTAGCCGATGCCCTTAGCAGATTGCCGTGCCGCTTGAACTCCATGATTTTGAAGGAGCAACCAAGTTTGCACAAAGAGATGGAAGCTTTCCGAATGGAATTAGTAAGTGAAGGATTTTTGGCTAGCATAGAACTCCAGCCCACTTTGATCAGTCAGATTAAAGAGGCGCATAAGGGAAATGCCAGTATTGACGGAATCAAGCGTCATATCGGTACATGCAAAGTACCCGGATTCACCGAGGACGAAGAAGGAGTTTTGTGGTACAAAGGACGCCTTTGTGTACTATCAGATTCTGAGTTGAAAGAAGATATTTTGAAGGAGGCTCATGATACTCTTTATTCTATCCATCCCGGAGGAACTAAGATGTATCAAGATTTAAAAGAGCAATTTTGGTGGCATAAGATGAAGAGAGAAATCGGAAGCTATATCGCCAAGTGTGATATATGTCAGCGAGTCAAGGCAGGACATCAAAGACCCGCTGGATTGTTGCAACCCTTGCAGATTCCGGAATGGAAATGGGATTCTGTAGGAATGGACTTTATCACTGGACTACCTACTTGTAGTAGGGGAAATGACTCTATCTGGGTCATAGTGGACAGATTGTCTAAAGTCGCCCATTTCTTGCCAGTCAAGACCACATATCAGAGTTCGAAACTGAGTTATACATCGCTAGAATTGTCAGTTTGCACGGAGTCCCCAAGAACATAGTATCGGATCGAGGAACTCAGTTTACCTCGAGATTCTGGAAGAAAGTCCAAGAAGGTTTAGAAACCCGCCTAGATTTCAGTACCGCGTATCACCCTCAGACCGATGGACAAACGGAGCGAGTAAATCAAATACTCGAAGATATGCTGAGAGCATGTGTGTTAGAATATGGATCCAAGTGGGAAGACTGTCTGCCGTTCGCTGAATTTTCATACAACAATAGTTATCAAGCCAGTTTACAAATGGACCCATTTGAATTCATGTACGAAAGGAAGTGTTGCACCCCTTTGAACTAGTCGGAAGTAGGAGAGAGTCAGATCTTCGGATCCGACATCCTACGAGAAGCAGAAGAGAAGGTTCACAAGATTCGTGAGCACCTCAAGACCGCCCAATCCCGACAGAAGAGTTACGCTGACAAGAGACGTAGAGACCTCGCCTTCAACATAGGAGATTTTGTTTATCTGAAAGTGTTGCCATTGAAGGGAATGCAGCGTTTCCAACTCAAAGGAAAGTTAGCCCCCAGATATATCGGACCTTTCAAAGTTCTGAACCGTCAAGGAGAAGTGTTGTATCAATTGGAACTACCTGAAGAGATGTCAGCCGTGCACAATGTGTTCCATATGTCATTACTTCGCAAGTGTCTCGAAGTCCCCGAGAAGACCGAAGTGTTCAAGAATATCGATCATCAGACCATAGAGATCAACGATGACCTGACCTATCCCGAAGTACCCATCCGTATTTTGGAAGAAGCCTTCAGAACAACCCGAACCCAAAGCATCAAGTTTCTCAAGATTCAGTGGAGCAACCACACAGAAGAGGAAGCCACCTGGGAACGCGAAGATCACATCAGGACGGAGTTTCCCGATCTCTTCAAATCCTAGGTAATCTTTTCGTCCTTTTTCAAATCTCGGGACGAGATTTTGTTTAATGGGGGAAGGTTTGTAACATCCCAAAAATACTAAACTTAAATCATCAAACTCTAATCATCAAATTTAGGGTTAACAAAAACTTTTCTAATTAAAATTATGAAGGCATGCATATGTGTATGCATTTAATTTGAAATTCTTTTGAACCACCTTGTTTGTGTGTTTCCTTGCTTGTAGAATGTTTCTTAGGTGAAATAAACATCATATAAACATTTCCCAAACTTTTCCTAAGGATAAATAAATCAAAACCAATAAAATAAAGGAATGGTCATTTTGACCAATTTAACTCCCATGCCTACTTTGGCTATCTCAAACTTTCAGAACCTAATGGAAACTTTTCTGGATCTTTGCACCCCTTGAATGTACTCATAACAAGGTATCAAGGCCCACTTTGTGATCATCCAGAAACTTTCAAATGCATGGTTTAAATGACAATTCAAAATTGAATCTTTATCATATGGGAAGATCCCACTTTTTCAAAAACCACTCAAACAAGCTCAACTTTCAAAACCCAAGCATCTGAAGACTCACTAGCACCAATCTAGCAAACCCACCAAAAATCTTTTCAAAATTCAAAACTTGATTTCATGCGGCCATTTCATCAAACAGGTTGCAGACACAAATCATCAAAATCCTAAACACTATAGTGAGCAGTGATTGAAGCCTAACTTGTTCTCTCTCTAGCTCACAACCAGCTCAGTAGATCATCTAGCAAGATTAACTAAACACTAGCACCACTATGAGCTTGGCATTACCATCAATGGTGAACAGCCGAAGCCAACCTTGTCACCCCCATGTCAACAACAAGCTAGGAAGAGAAGCAAGTCTAGCCAGCATGTCTGGGAGGCAGCCCACCGTCCACACCCACCCCCTGTCCCAGCCGCGAGCGTTGCCAAGCCCTGGACCACACGCACGAACCATGCCAACCTCGCCAGCGACCATGCCGTGCATGCGCCAGAGCGCCATCCTCGACCAGCGCCCACAGACCGCGCGTCGCCCTCGCCGCGTGCATACACAATCCCCACCGACCCAGGAGACCGCCAGACATCCTTGTTCGCCGCCCCGTGCCGCATAGCCACCGCTCGCCGTCGAAGACGCCGCCTCTGCCGCGCAGAGCACCGTCGCGTTCCGACCAAGCCGCACCGCCCCACGCCTCAAAACCATGTCGTTGAGCATCACCAGGGAACACCGCACCGTCCCCTACCTTCGCCCATGCCAATAGTCGCCTGTAACATCGCCCCCGACGAGCTCACCGTGCGCCCCGTCGGTCCCCTCGCTCGACTATAAATAGAGGCCACCCCCAGTCGATTTCTTCACACCACCTCACTCCCCTCTTCTCACTGACCGTGCCACACCGTTCCCGGAGCAAGGCGAGCACCACCTCGCTGGAATTTCACCGGAGCCCGCCGCCTCTGGAGAAGAAGGGCTCCATCGATTTCGTCCACCCCAGGAGCTCTGCGACCACCCCTAAGTTCGCCGTCGTCGACTTCGTCGTTCGCCCGCCTCGACGACCCTCGCCTGCACCCCAGTAAGCCCCCAGCACCCCTCACTGGCCGCGCTAGGTTTCTTTCTCGCCGGAGTTGCCTCACGTCGACGATGACTCCCAGCCGTTGGATTAGAATCAGATTGAACGACCCACATTGCCCCATACCGCTTCGCCCCTCCCTGTCTCACTGACGAGTGGGGACACCCACTTAAGCAGCCCGTGGGAGCCCTGCGCTTAGCAGGCCGGCCCATTAACTTTTCTCGCGCAGCCCAGTTATTCAAATTAAACCTTTTCTATTTTATTTCAAACTCACTTATGTACCCAACTTCAAAATTCAACCCAGATTGATTCAATGCACCAAATTGAATGAAACCAATTTTGTTAGGAAGGCCTAGGAATGCTGAATCCAAGCCCGTTGGATTCAAGTCATTTGGATCTATAGATCACCCTTGGTAAAAATAACAAGGCAGAAGCTTTTCTGCATTCAAACATTTTTCAAATTTAAACCATAATAGCTTTTGAGTTGATACCAACTCTCAAAAATCACATTTAACCATACCTTTCAGAATATATAAAAATATATAGGTCTACTTGCAGAAATAAAGTTCAAGTAATAAAAGAATGCTACATAAGCATTTCTAGACACATTGACTAATTAAAATAAAAGGGTAAAACCTTATTAAATTGTGACACCACTTTAAATCACATTCCCTTGGACTACAATATGTGGTGATGACATGTGTCAACATGATCCCATGTTTGGTTTGGAGAATGTTAAATCTTAAGTAGTTTTTCAATGAGTAGAAATTACTTTTCTAAAAATAAAAGGAATTAAACCAAGCTTTAATCTTGTAATGTTAGAGATGATGCTAGATCATCTATAGGACCCTTGTGTGTGATGATTGGAAGTAGTTAAGTATTGTGTGGTGATTGTGTACCTCGTATTTATTTATAGACGCTAGTACCGACCAAGGATACGAGGAGGAAGGAGGATACTACGAAGAAGAAGCCGAGGAGAACTTCAACCACTGCTCTGCACAAGGCAAGCTGATGCTATACCTATGAAAGCTTATACTGATATTGTGCAAGCTTTATTAACTAAGTGGACCAATGCAAGCTAACCCTTGCAAGATACCATAATGATGCCACAAACCACTACTTTTTACTATGCCCACTATATGCCTTAAGCATATATGATCCAACCCACTTGACCAACCAATCCTAGTTTTTACTTACAAGCTTTATACTTTATTTCTTTATCAAAGCTATTCCTTAGAGTTTACTTAAGTGAATTATAGATACTAGAAAGATATCTGAAGGTTGCATAAATAGCATAAAATTTGGCCTAAGCTAGATAATCTTGATGTCATCTTAAGGCATGAGATTGAACTTAGTTAAAACTCCACTAGTTTACCACCCCTCATTATTGCTTACCCCCACCTATAGATGCTAGTGCTAAGCATAAAACTTGATCCACTTTAGATGGGAATACTTGGTGGAAAAATGGTTATGAAAACCTTGGAATGATGGATCATTCTATTGAAATGTTTTGGACATGTGTTTCCGAACACCTGATGATTTTGGTGATGAAAATGTTGAGGCATGAGCCTTAGCCCTTTATAAAACTGATGGTTGTCTGGATGCGATACCATTCCAATTTTATCGTACAACCACAATACCCGAATATTGGGTAGGGCTTGTCTGGAAACTTATATACCTTAGTATTAGTTCCCTCACGGCCAAGGTCTGAGCTGAGGCTACCTTGTGAAGATTGTCCACCTGTGCAGTACCCAAGATGACAGTTGGTCATGGTTGGGAGGCCAAACTCACAGGAGAGGTGCTTATACTAGGGCGTGTAATCGAAAGGTTAGGATTGATTATCCGCATACTGAGTATGGTGAATTCAGGATTTGTTCCTGGCGGATGTATCGAATGTTGTGGGGAAATTGTACAATCTATGCAGAGTGTCAAACTATTCGAATAGCCGCGTTCGCGGTTATGGACAGTTGGAGTGGCCATATTGTTCCCCCGTCAGACTTTTCAAAATGACTTGTGAAATGAATTGAGACTTTGACTTGACCATAACAGGGTTGTGATATGAAATACAAATTCCCACTTAGGAGTTATAAAATTTTGACGAGCATTCGTTGCTTCTAAACTTTGTAGAGGTAAATCTGGCTTTTGCAAAACAACCCTAGAGCCTAGTGTCCTATTATCCAAAAACCCCTGTTACCTGTTAGTATTAGTTTGCGAGTACTTAAAGAGTACTCATGGCTTTATCCCTGGCTATTCCCATGGCCAGACTATGAAGAGGAGTACCTAGAGGATGGACCCCAGGAAGGTTACAACAACTAGGATCATCTCCCATCGTCAGCATTGCCTGTGACCCCGAAGATGGAGCTTCGCCTATGCTACCGTTATTATTACGTATTCCGCTGCTTGTTGTTGTATTAAGAACTGGATCATGAGATCCCTATTTGTGTAAGAACTTATGTATCGTTTGTAATGGATGATGTACTACGGTATCCAATTCTGTTATGTCTCGCAAAAATGGTAATCCTGGGATTGCGATGTATGGCATAACCAGGCATCTAGGATTGAAAATCCGGGTGTTGACATATTGTAAACTCTGAACAATTTAGCTCTATTGTAAACACTGAACATTGTAGTTATCAGAGAACATTATCAGAGAACACTAGTTCTCTGATAATGGTATAGGTTTTTTTTATGAAATGAGCATTATCTGATAAGAGGACACTATCAGAGAACACTAGCTCTCTGATAATGGTATAGGATCTGCCATTAGCTAGGTATTCGTTTTTTTGCATACTGCCATGGTTGCAACAGGTTTTCATAGTTGTCTGAATGTGATGTATTATGGTTGCAACAGGTTGATTTTTATAGTTGTCTGAATGTGATATATTATGGTTGCATACTGCCATGGTTGCCATGAATGCCATGGTTGCAACAGGTTTTTTTGCATACTGCCATGGTTGCCATCTGCCTAGTTTGCTCCTTCATCTTTTTTTAGTTAGCAGTAGGTTAGTTTTTTAGGTTTAGGGGGTGTTTGTTTGGGCGTTTGACCACTTCTCTACTGGAAAAAGGCAGAAAACGAAACAAACGGCCAGCTGTGCGTTAGGCTTTTGGCGAAGTACTTCTATGAAATAGGCGTCGTGGCCAAAGCACGTCGCTGGGTGCTTTCCGCTGCTTCCCCAAATGCCAGCGAACCGTTTTCATAATTGGACGTAATTTCGCCTCAATTTACAAGACAATGCCACCGGGAACTGATTCTCGTACGTGACCCCACTTCCCCGAAAAAAACGCCACAACCTGGGCCTCGTACACGAACAGGTCTGCCCTCCCTTCTCTCGCGATAGGGTTCCTCGCCCCGCGTCCCTTCTCTCGCCAGCGCTGCCGCCAGCTCCCCTGCCTCCTTCCCGCCCCTCCTCCCTGCCGCCGCCGGCCTCCTTCCTCCCTGCCTCCTCGTCGTCGTCCTCCTCCCTGCCTCCTCCCCGCCGCTCTCCTCCCTGCCTCCTCCCTGGCACCCTCCTCCCTACCGCTAGCAGCCTTCCTCCTCCCCTCCGCTCTCCCCCTGCCGCCGAACCTTGCATAGCCGCCGCCAAGACCGCCTAACTCTCCGGTGAGGCCACTATCTACTTGATTCTGGGGTTGTTTACTTGATTCTTGTTGTTTGATGTGGTCTGAAATTTGATGTTGTTAGATGTTAGATGTGGGATGTGGTACAAGAATCAAGTGCTATGAAATTTGATGTTGTTATATGTTGTACTGCTATAAAATTCCATAGATGTATTTGTTCATGTGGTGTTGTTTGAAAATTTGATGTCACTTGTAAAACCGATTGACCAATTTGATGATGTTTGCTGCTAATAATGTGTCGGTCTTGCTGAAATTATGTTGCTTGTTATAGTATTGGTACGTGTTGGTCTTGCTGAAATGTCGAAGATGGTTTGGGATCCATACCACACTAGAGTTTTCTATGCCATTTGTATGGAGGAAGTGAACGGAAACAATAGAGATGGGGGTTGCTTGAGTAGAAAGGGGTACAAGAATCTTGGAGACAAATTTTCTAAAAAAACAGGGGAAAGATTAACACAGAAACAATTCAAGAACAAATGGGATGCTTTAAAGAAGGATTACACGGGGTGGATGGAACTGCAAAATGCGATCGGGCTTGGTTGGGATCCTATAAAAAAACTATGGATGCATATGATGGTTGGTGGAAGAATCACATAGTTGTAAGTTACCATTTTTTATATTTTCCTTTCCTTTGTATTTGTTATTATGATCATCAGACTGATCTCTCTATTATGTTCTTATTTGCAAATTCGCCCTGACCATGCAAAATTTAGGAATGGGCCACCTCCCAACTTGGAACAACAGGATGTTATGTTTAGGAAGGCACATGTCACTGGACAATCAGCTGCCATTGCAGGTCAGGAAGAAGGAAATGGCAATGACGCTCCAATAATGCTTGATGATGATACCTCGCCTTAGAACAATGGAATAGCGAAACGCAAGCATGTAGAGAATGAAATGGGAACGGGGAAACGCAAGCATGTGGAGAAGGATTTTTTTCTCGGCTTACAACAATGCACTAAACACAATTGTATCAAGGCACACTGAAGGAAGTTCTAGCAGTAAGGATGATAAGGTCCCAACTATGAAGGAGTTTTTAGGAATGGTTCGAGATTGTGGAGTGAGTGAAGGAACTTCTATCATGTACACTGCTGGCAAGCTAGCTATGAACAGGGATCATAGAGAGGTGTTCACAGCATTTGCAACAACTGCGGGTAGGCTCGATTGCCTGCAGAGGACACATGATGAGATGAACAAGTAGATGTATAATTGCTTTGTTGTCATTGCAGAAGTTATTATTATTTCTCTATTTATTTTGTCAAGACTATTTGTGATCATTGTAAAACATTTGCTGATTGTTGTGTGAAACATTTGATGATTGTTGCATGTCTAGTCACTATTGTGTGAAGCATTTGCTGATTGTTGTATGTCTAGTAATTATTTTGTGAAGCATTTGCTGATTTTTACATGTTCTAATTATTTTGTAGATGGATGGTGGTGGTGATGATCGTGACTATGAACTAGAAAAGACACGGCAGTTGCTCGGAATGGTGCATGACCTTGCCGTGTTGGGATACTATGGTAATCTCTATAGTAAGAAGTACTTGAATGGGTGAATGAGCAACTTGGAAATAGGAAAAGATGCTACAAAATGTTTAGAATGTATCCTGATGTGTTTTATGCATTGCACAACCTTCTAGTTTCTAGCTATGGGTTAAAGTCAACTAGAGACATGTCATCTGTTGAATGCCTAGCTATATTTCTATGGATGGTTGGAGGACCACAGTCATTTAGCCAAGTTGAAAACAATTTTTGTCTTTCAACTGAAACAATTCATAGGAAGTTTCACATGGTTTTGGATTGCTTGTACAAGTTGGATAAGGATAACATAAAGCCAATAGATCGAGAGTTCAAGGATGTGCATCCAAGACTTCAAGATGCACGCTTCTGACCTTATTTCAAAGATGCCATTGGCGCCATAGATGGCTCACACATTCCAGTTGAAGTACCTGCAGAAGAGGTGGTTAACCATACAGGAAGGCATGGTTACACATCACAGAATATTCTAGCGATATGTGACTTCGATTTCAGATTCACCTTTGTTGTTGTTGGATGGCCTGGTTTGGCGCATGATACACGCATTCTACAACGCTCCATTGAGAAGTATCCAATAGAGTTTCCGACTCCTCCTGGTGGTAATATTCTATATCTTTGTCTACATGGTACACACATAGTTACAAATGCATTGTCGTTGATGCTTGATTTTTTCGTTCATGTGCAGATACATATTACCTTGTTGATTCTAGTCATCCAAATAGAAAAGGGTTCTTAGCTCCTTACAAGAAGAACACATACCACATACCAGATTTTCGTCGAGAAGGGAGACCAACAAATAGGGAAGAGATTTTCAACTATCTACACTCATCGCTCAGGAATGCTATCGAGCGTGTCTTTGGTATATTCAAAAACAAGTGGCGCATATTGAAGTATATTCCTTCTTATGGTTTGGTTACTCATAAAAGAATTATTCTTGCTTGCATAGCACTTCACAATTTCATTAGAGACTCCAACTTACGCGACAAGCAGTTTGATCGGTGTGATGCAGATGAGGAATACCTTCCTAAGGTCCAAAGGCAATCAGTAACATCAATCGGTGATACTGTGATACGTCGGAAACGTATCTATAATTTTTGATGCTCCATGCTTGTTTAGTATCTACTCTGCTTTGCTTTGTCTACACTTTGAGGTGTTTTTATATCTTTTCTAGAACTAACCTATTAACAAGTTGCCACAATGTCAGTTGCCTATTTTCTTCTGCTTTTGGTTCCAGAAAGGCAGAAAATCAATATTCTCAGAATTGGACAGGACAAAAGCCAAAGTCAATAACTTTCCATGGGGAACAAGAATCCAGAAGACGAGACGGAGACGCAAGCCAGGGCGCCCAGACCCCCCTAGGCGCGGGTGGGCCCTGCCCGCGCCTGGGTAGGGTGTGGGGCCCCTGGCCGCCTCCCAGCCTCGCCTCTTTGTCTATAAGAAGCCCCCGATGCAGAAACCCAAAGTACCCGATCAATATTCCACGAAACCTTCTGTAGCTTCTGCCACCGTTGTCCCTAGATCGGGGGGATCTGAAGTTCTTCTCGGCACTCTGCAGGAGGGGAGATCATCCCGAAGGCCTTCTCTCTGGTATGATGCGTGAGTAGTCCCACCTTGGACTATGGGTCCATGTAGTAGCTAGATGGTTGTATCTCCTCCTTTGTGCTTTCATGTATAGATCTTGTGAGCTCCGTTCATGATCAAGATCTAATCTATTTGTAATCATGCATGCTGTGTTTGCTGGGATCCGATGGATATTGAGATTATTATGTCAGATTGATTAATGGTTTTGTATTTATGATTCTATCATGTTTGTCTTTTTTGTGATCATGCATGCTCTCCATTGTTAGTAGCTATCTTGGCCAAGTAGTTGATAGTGACTCCAAGAGGGGGTATTTATGCTCAATAGTGGGTTCATGCCTCTAGTTTCCAAGGGAAGTGATAGAAATCTCTTCGATTGTAGATGTGTTGTTGCTACTAGGGAGAAAACAACGGTATCTTGTTCATGGAACATGTGGACTATTTACCTTGCACACTTTGCTTAAAGCAGTTGTCTGTTGCTTGCAACTTAATACTGGAGGGGGTTCGGATGATAACCGGAAGGTGGACTTCTAGTCATAGATGCTGTTGGACAGCGGTCTATGTATATTGTTGTATTGCCCAATCGAATCTCATAGGATATTTTTGACTAGTATTGCATTGTTATGCCTTGCTCAGTTCCTGTCAATTGCCCTGCTATAATTTGTTTACCCTTCATGCCATGTTGTTTATCTAAGGAGAGCACCTCTAGTGAACTATGGACCCTGGTCCAATCTTTACCATTGATACATCTTCCACTGTTTCTTGTTTACTTGCTGCAAACCATTACCTTCCACACCATATGTTTAATCCTTTGTTACAGCAAACCGGTGAGCTTGACAACCTCACTGTTCGTTGGGACAAAGTCTTGAGTTTGTGTTGTGCAGGTCTCCGCGTTGCTTGCAACACCTGTGTGAAGTTTCCTTCCTCCTACTGGTTTGATAACCTCGGTTTCTTACTGAGGGAAAACTTGCTGCTGTGCTGCTTCACACCTTGCTCTTGGGGTTCCCAACAGACTTGCAGTTAAGGAGTCATCATCAAGCTTTTTCTGGCGCCATTGCCGGGAGGCTAAGGACGTCTTCACTAGGGGAGTCCTTCACTTCCTTTCTCTTTACTTTGTTTTTAGTTTGCTTTGTTTCTTTTGTTTGGTTTTGTTTGTCTCTTTTCAAAAAAAAACCAAAAAATTAGTCTAGTTTGGTCTGCTTGCTTTATTTAAATACAAAAAATTAGTTCATGCTCTAGCTGCTGCTGCTATTTTTGGCTTGCCCACCTTTGCCAAAATGAACTCCGCTGCGAACACCAAGTTGTGTGACTTCACTAGCACCAACAACAATGATTTCCTTAGCACACCCATTGCTCCACCTTCTCCTGATGCTACCTTTTATGAAATTAAGCCTGCTTTGTTGAATCTTGTGATGAGAGAGCAATTTTTTGGTGCTAGTTCTGATGATGCTGCTGCCCATCTCAATAACTTTGTTGAACTTTGTGAGATGCAGAAGTATAAGGATGTAGATGGAGATATTATTAAGCTCAAGATTTTTCCTTTCTCCTTGAGAGGAAAGGCTAAAGAATGGTTGCTATCTTTGCCTAAAAATAGTATTGATTTTTGGACTAAGCGCGAAGATGCTTTTATTGGAAAGTACTGTAACATCCCAGCATTAGAGCTTAGAAATAAGCTGAACACAAATGTGTGCATTGTATTCATGCATAGAAAATCTGAATAATTTTCGCGCTTTTAAATAAAAACTTGTCAAAGTGATAAAAGCTTCTCTTAACTTGATGGAATTGAAGTAGATCATCAAGTTGACTGCGATAAGTTTTAATATGACCTTTGCTAAAACCTTATTTTGGGTAAACATGATTTGATCTAAGGGTAGATCAAATGGAATAAAACTAATCCCTAATACATTACTTAATGGTTTATATTTGATCCTTAGGTGATCATATCATAGTATTCATTATAAGCACTCATGAGTACCAAGTTAAGGATATAACACAAATAATAAGAATGTAACAACTACATCTTGATCTATCTTAATCTCATCTACTTATACCATGAGTATCATGGAAATACCTAACTTTAACTCTCTAGTGAGATTGAGTAGGAAAGAAACCAAAGTCAAGACCATTCACCATGTATCCTCCTTTCCATATCAATCTTTATCATCTCTATTGAATCCTATCCTTATATTTGTTATTCATCAATATGGAGAAATCAACTATTGATTCACCAATTCTTAGCCTATCAATTCTTGACCTATCAACTCTTATACTTATTATAACATTCACTTAAGGCTTATAAAGAAAGAAGTAAGAAGAGATAAGTAGTGATGCTAGTTCTAGATGTTATCTATAGGATGGGAGTGATTTGAGGAAATCAAATCAATATAGTAACAAATAAGATTACAAGAATGAAGTCTGAAGATAGTTACCAGGAGTAGTCCTATTGGATCAAGTAGGTATAATCAATGAATCATATCTCCTAATCCAATAGAGCTAGATAGAAGATAATTTCAATACAACTGTAGTGTTGTATTGATGAAGCCTTGATTATCCAACTGGAAACCTAAACCATAAAGGATCAAAGGATTATAATGATCATGCCTTATTCACCAATATTGAATGCTTATACTAAGTATAAGTAACATTGGTGGGTAAAACATGATTGAACCATAGTATAAATTTATTATCCTAGATCAGTCATTACAAGTCACATTAATATAATGTGAGGTTGTAATGTTAGATACTGGAGTAAGATGAGACAAGATAGTATGAATATGATGATGATAAAATAACATTGGATTATAGAAGTAGAAGTTTTCTCTTGGGAAATACTAAACCCTTAAGGATAGTAGAATTTGATATAAACATCTAATGGGATAGTATTAGTGGTGGGTGATTAAGGAAGAATATAAGAAGATTATGAAAGCTTTAGTGTTAAGCTCATTGGAATTACAAATGGATTTAGAAGAATAAAAGGTGGATAAGAATATTCTTGTGAAGCAAAGCTTATCATGTTAACACATGATGATGGATATAGAGAAGTAATATATCTAGGAAAGGAATTCCTTAATCAGAAGACCGGAATTATGAAGTATGGAATATAGGAATCTTTGTTAAACACTAAACCCTAAATCTAAGACCAAACCTAATATCCATTTTCTATGGTTGAGCTATCATCTTGTTTCCACAATGGTTGATAGGAATAATTTCCTACATTAATCATTTAAGCACACCTTGGACATTCTCAACCATCTTTATCATAGGTGCTTGGGAACTATCATTATCCATTCTTTCTTATAAGATAGCCTAGAAAACAATTCTACTACTTTACTTTAATGGTGATGTTATTAAAATCACAAACATAAAGACAAGGTGATTAACCATTAATCTTTATTCACATCAATTAAATAAACTTTTGAATATAAAATCTTTTAAAAACTTATGGTAAAGCATTTTCAATTTATACTTTAACTCATTAGTTAATAGTAATACATTCTATAATAAGTTTATGAATTTATGCCCAATTAAATTCATATTAAAGGCCCTCACAAATAATAATAGAAAAGGTATCTATTTAATGAAAATAAAGAAACCCTAAACAATATAAAATAAAAGTTCACCAATTGATTCTTAACAACTTCAATATTACTGCAATTATTTAGAAAATAAATTCCATAAAGAAATTTCAATCAAATGTGTAATATACAAATTTGAAAACAAAACAGATAATAAAAAGGGAATCAAACCAGGAAAAAATAGAGGGAAAACCAATCTGACCCGTGGCCCATCTTCCCTCTCCCCTATCTGCTGCTCACATGCACCACACTGCGGCCCATCTGGTCCAAGGTAGCCCACGATCGGCCCGCATACCCCTTCGACTTTCTTTTCCTTTCTTCTTCCTCTGGACATAATGCATCGTCGGCGAAGCAGCTGGCTGGCAACGCGTCCGCCTTCCACCGTGGTCGCCGTGATTCGTGCCGAGGCCACCGACATCGGGAGGGGATAAGAAGGACACGCTGATACCACACTCCCTCGTCCTTATCTCCATTTCTTCCTCTTCTTCCCTGTCTCCTACCAGTGACGAAACCCTAATTCGTCGGCGACGCTTGTCGCCGTTGCTAGAGGTCGTCCCACGACTAGCCGAGCGTACCACGAGCTCCGTCATGGGGTGTAGCTGCTCGGGCAAGAAGGAATCGAGCAGGTGGGTTCTTAATCAACCGCATCGACTCAATCCCCAACGACCACCGTCGTCGGCCATCATCAATCATCATCGATTTCGTTCCTCCTCGACCCAACTGACCCCACTGCGAGAATCGTGGTGAGTTCCTGATCCTCCTGAGGCTCTCCAAATCTTTATTTGCTTCCTAGATCAATCGGTTGTCGTATAGCAGCGGGCTCTGCCGCTCGCCGTCGTCGCAACTCTGGTGCCGATGACCAACCTTGGGCGGCGCCGCTAGTTTCTTGTTCGCCCTGACGCGCTGATTCAAGCAAGCCACTGCACGCACCCTAGCTCACCCTCTACGGCCAACCTCGCTGTCGTCTGACGTGTCACCGACGAGGTGACGTCGTTATGATGTCACCTTGGCCATGTCATGTTGTTTGACCGAGTCCGTTGACTGGTCCACGCCAGCGTGGCACACCAACGTGGCCTAAGCCCCACCTATCTGTGACCGTGGGTAGATCCCTCTGAGTATAAAAGTTTCATGTCTGTTTAGAAAATAAGTAAAACAGATAGAAATGACATGGCAACAGGCCCCACCAGTCAGTGAATGTGGGTAAGTTAGGTTCAGGTGAGAAAAACTTTTAGTCTATGCTGACATCAGCATTACCTAATAAATACATTTAGTTATTTAATTAAGAAATTCATAAAATGAATAAATCTTGTAAGTTTAATATCTTTTGTTTTATAAATCAAAAAATACCTATAATATATGAAAATGTTTAGAAAAATAAAATCTACAACTTAAAACTATTATTAAATATTATTATGATGATTACTTAAATAAATATTATTTAATTAATACTTTATAAAGTTTTAATACTTTGATAATTAATATTTTAATAATGGTAAATGTTAAAAATATAAATAAAATACTAAAAATCTTAGAAAAATAAGAATTAAAGTTCAAAACTATAATTATACATTATTAAAATACTTAACTAAATATTTATTATTTATTAAGTATTTTTTTAAAAGTAATAAACCTTATTAAAATCATATCTTATTATTTATAAATCACAAAAATAAATGTAATATACCAAAATAATCACAAAAATAATACCTATATGTTAAAAATATGGTATTCCACTTTTGAGTTAAATAAAAAGTTAAACAACTTTAATAACTTAAATATAAACTTATTTCCTTAATAGATAATTCATATAAAGGTAAATAAAATTTGTTAATATTTCCTAAATTAACCAATTAAATGTAATCAATAGTATTAGCCTTAAATACTAATTTTATGAAGTCAAAATGATTTAACACATTTTAAATATAATCTTATTAAGTTATCCTTCAACCATAAATGCAGATTCTTTTATAAAAGGATTCTTATCTAATATAAAATCTCTAATAATTATTATAATAAGATAAAACCCATTCTTTATATTAATAACAAGTTTATAAACAAATCAAAACACTATAGTGAATCCATAAGTAGTAAATAATATTGTTTACTTATTCATAAACCTTAACCACATCCTTATAGGAAGATAAATTATTTTAAACCATTATAATGTAAAGAAACCACTACTCCAATAGAAGTAATGCCATTCTTAAGTAACTCTAAGGAAACAATACAAAGTGAACAAGATACAAGTATCATAAATAATACACCCTAAGTCTATCTACATTCTTAAAGTCACTTATTGTTACCAAGCCTTGAGTATAATACTAAAAACTTTATTATATGATTTATAGTTAACTTTGGTCTGTTACAATTAAGTTATAAAGCATTCTAATACCAAACCAACCCAATTAAAAAACCAAGATAGGTAAGTCTCAAATACTAATGCTATCATTATTTAAATAGAGTAATTCTTTCTTACTTACAGACTATAACTAGAAAGAACACCTCATAAGGTTAACCTAAAAGCTTAAATGCTTTTTCTTAGTTGAGTAATATTTTCTTCAAAACTTATTCGTTTTGCCACTTCCATAAACATATGATGATTAATGGAAAACACCCTACTATATACTTTACCTATATAATAAGATTGTTAATACTTAAATTCTTTATAAGTGACATTACTTGTAAAGTAAAAACTTAAAGATAAACAATTCCAATGTAAACAACCTTGAGTAGCATTCCATACTATGTATTTTATTGTTGTTTAAATACATGTTGTATTCCACACACTCACAAGCCTTAATAAGAAGCACATATGTGAAACCTAATCTAAAAGGGCAACACATTCCAAGGAAATCAATCCCAGAATCCAAACCCTAGACCAACTTTATTCTCGGGATTCGCGTTTCTCAACTTGCATTACATTACATATGCATAAAATCATCTTGCTTCTTTAAACATTAGTCCTTACTGGACCAATGATGCAGATTTCCACTATTGGATCTTATATTGTCTTGAAGACCGTGAGTGCATAATCTTGCAATCACAAAAGGCAAGTTCACACTTGCTCATGTCCTTTGATTATTTTCTGTAAAGTATTTTACAAATCCAGTGTTGTCATCACCTGCATTTGAAAAAAAGGACAGAAAACACTATTTTCATAATAATGTGATTATAGGTTATTTACCATGAGGTAATAACCTACTATAAAAGTTTTGGTGATAAAGGAACATATTATCTAGGACTTAACAACCAATGTCACCAGTGATTCTTGCACCGTATATTACGCGTTGACCATGAGATTTGGAATGGGACGGAGAAGTCAGCTGTATCTTTTCCCTCTCGCATGGAGCTGGATGTGCGGGTCGTGGCTGTTATCACTCGTAGCGTGCATATTATTTATGATAATTCGTAGAGGAAATGCAGCATATGGGTGGGAGCCCTCAATGTCCCACGGTAGTTCCGGACCTGAATAGTCTGTACTGCCATTGCCGTAATTCAATAGGTGGGCTGGCGTACACCAAAGAGACATGCGGGGTCGCGGAGAAGGCAGTGATTGGCTTGGGTCTTAGTCTGGGCCTCACACCAAGGAAGTGTGAACGGGTTCGCGGCCCGGATGTGCAACAAAGCTAAGATCTCTCATGGGTAAAGTAACGCACCTCTGTAGAGTGTAAGAACTGTAACTTGTTACTCCCTGTTCCGGGAAGGAGCGGCGAACGCGGTGGGAAAGGAACTCCATGAAAGTTCTAGTAAACCCGTGAAGGCTGACGGACATAGCTTTTCAGAATAAAAGCAACCTTTAAAGAAATGTTTACGAAAACTTGCATTGCCTACGACCTATGGTCTATGGCTGTAGTTATAGTGCATCAAACACTCCTTTTCTAGTGGACTTGCTGAGTACGCTCGTACTCAAAGTATCTTCTTAACCCTTGCTAGGTTCTAAAGCCAGTACCGACGACGTCTACATGAAGTTATGCTCCAGGAATCATCATCAAAACCTAATGCACTTCCATGAAGTCAAGAAAGCCAACATATACATCAACTCAAGTGAAGACGAAGTTACTGATTGGATAAGAATAGAATTTCTAACCATAGAACCTACTTCTGTAGAGTATTGCAATAGCAGCAATGCAAGCCAGTAGTTCAGCTACTAGTTTATAAGTATGGTAGCTATGAGTTATTGATTCTTGATTCTTCTTCGTAAGAAGTTTCTCTCTCTCTTTAACCTAGAGTGTTCCCTGGATCTTGTGTAAAGAGTTGAGTTGTAACCTATAGTCATGTCTTGGACCTGCTATGTTTCTGTTGTACTACTCTGAGGGATGTAATACTAGTGAACGGTGTTTCATTGGTGTTATGTCAACGACTATAGTGTACTACATCATGTAGTGGTATGCTGGGTCTCCGCACTACCCTCCTGCTAAGATTATATCTATGAGAAGTAACATTATGAAATTTAAACAACTTGATAATGAACATGTTGCTCAAGCTTGGGAAATAATGAAATCTTTGGTTAAGAATTGCCCCACTCATGGACTCACTGCTTGGATGATTATCCAGACTTTTTATGCAGGTTTGAACTTCTCCTCAAGAAACCTGTTGGATTCAGCTGCTGGAGGTACCTTTATGAGCATCACTTTGGGTGCTGCAAGTAGACTCCTTGATAATATGATGGTTAACTACTCTGAATGGCACACTGAGAGAGCTCCACATTGTAAGAAGGTAAATTATGTTGAGGAAACTTCCTCTTTGAGTGATAAGATTGATGTTATTATGGCTATGCTTGTTAATGGGAAAGCTCCTCTAGATCCTAATAGTGTTCCCTTAGCCTCTTTGGTTTCTCAAGAAGAGCAGGTTGACGTGAACTTCATTAGAAACAATAATTTTGGCAACAATACTTATGGTAATTATAGGCCTTATCCTTGTAGTGGAAATGTTTATCATGGTAGATCTGGAATGCCTAGTGAACAAAGGATTCTAGAAGTTGAGAGGTCCACTAAAAACCTTATGCAAATGCAATATGAGCAAAATAAGATTTTCACTAAAACTATGGAGGAACAATCTATTATCTTGAAAAACATTAGTGATCAACTTGAGAATCTTAACAGAGAAATTCCTAGTTTACAGTCAAAAATTTTGAATGCTGAAAAGAATATATCCTCGTTGTCTGAAGCTCAGTCCTCCTTGATTAATAAAATGGCTGCTAAACCTAAAACTATGGAAAACACCTTTGCTACTGCTCATGCCATACAAGTGACTATTGATGAAAATGTTAGGCTATTAGCTCAACTTCATGCTAGGTGGGAAAGGGAAGCTGACGAGGTTTAATCTCGTCAATGCCCATTGTTATGGACTTGGGTTTTGGAGAAGATGGGAATGCTGGAGATCGTGGCACGGTTAACAGACAAGCAACCAGGGGACACGAGATTTACCCAGGTTCAGGCCCCCGGAGGGAAAACCCTACTCCTGCTTGTCTGCTCTTTGATTACGGCGGAACCGAAAGTTACAGGGGTGCGCAGATTAGATCTGGCGTGGAGGTGTGTATGTCGTAATCTAGTAGCTGCCCTCTCGTTGGACCCTCCTAGCCTTTATATATGGGGAGGCTAGGTCTCGGGTGCCGATACGAGTAGGTTACAAGTTGTATTCAAACTCTAGTCTTGTTCTCCAAGGACTCGAAGGCGTCATGGGCCTGGGCCACCCGAAAATCTTCATGGGCCAGCGTATATTTTCCGTGGGCCTTCCTTGGGCTGGACCGGGTATGCTGAAGTTACGTACCCGTAGGGTATAACCATGTCAGAAGCTGAAATTGATAGAAACAATAGCGTGTGCACTATTACCACTAAACCACAAGTAGTCCCTATTCCTCCTCCTACTATGCCTAAGCCTATTGAGCCTACTATTAGTGATGCTAAGTTTGATTTTGATATTGATGGTTGCAATATTTCTGAAGTGATCATGTTCCTACAAAAGCTTGCTAGAAGTCCTGATGCTAGTGATATGCATGTTGCTTTCACCAAACATATTACAAATGCTCTTGTGAAAATTAAGGAAGAGAAGCTAAAACACAAAGCTTCTATTCCTAGGAAAGTAGAAGATAATTGGGAACCCATTATTAATATGCAAGTGAATGACTTTGATCTCAAAGCTTCATGTGATCTTGGTTCTAGTGTCTCTATTATGCCTAGGAAGATTTATGAAATGCTTGATTTGCCACCGTTGGAAGATTGTTATTTGGATGTCCCACTTAATGATAATGCTAAGAAGAAACTCATGGGAAGTATTAATGATGTTCTCATTATGGTTAACAATGCTTATCTCCCTGTGGATTTCTATGTTTTGGATGTTGAATACAATGCTTCTTGTCCTATTATTTTGGGAAGAGCTCTTCTTAGAATAGTTGGTGCCATCATTGATTTGAAAGAAGGCACCATCAAATATCATTTTCCATTCAAGAAAGGTATTGAACACTTCCCCATGAGGAGAGAGAAGTTGATTTTTGCTCCTCCTTTGAAAGCAAGGTTTGATGTTAATGCTTCTTCATTTGAAAATACTTGATTCTTCTTGCTTCTTGTGCCTAACTTAAAGGTGTTAAAGAAAAGTAATTGTTGGGAGATAACCCAAGAGTTTCCTTGAGTCTCGGAAGTTATTACTTCTGTAATGACCTCTCCTTATCCTTTGTATTTTCTTTTTGTGCCAAGAATGACCTCTAATGAGAGGGAAGTAAGATTTGAGGAGTTGTTATCCTGAAATAGATTTATGTCCACCAAAAAAATTCGTGAGGAGTCTCTGTAACTCGGATTGAGCTGAAAATTTACGAATAAATCCCCCATTATGTTAGCTAAATTTATTTTGTTCAACACTTTTTTATTTGAGCAACAGAACATGTTCGAAAAAATCAGTTTCTACCTGCTGGTCTGTTTTGAAAGATTTCTGCCATTATTTGCATTTGCTTCTTATTGATTCCTTTTTGAGTTCTCTTTAGGTGAACTGAGCTTTTTGAAGGATTTACTACAGTAGCTTGTGTTTTTAGTGAAAAGACTTGATGTTCCAAAGCTTTTCCAGAGGTCTAATATCTTTTGAATAAGCTAATGTTGTTAATGAAGATCGTGTGAAGTTTTGTATGAAAGGAAAATTTCAGGTGTAGAGAGAGAATGATGCAATGAGATGAAGAATGGACAAAATATCAATCTTGGGGATGCCACCCCGGTGTCGCCCCAAGAAATATCCAATAGGTACAAGCATCAAAGCTTGGGGATGCCTTGGGCATCCCCTTCTTCATTAATAAAAAGCTCAGGTCTGTCTAAACACTTCGTTTTTATTGTTTCATGCACTGTTGTGTTGTTATTGGAGCGTCTTAGTTTTCATTTGGTTTGCTTAGTTTGTTTAGTTTGCTTGAATAAAGTAGTTTTGACCCCCGTTCTCGCTGTGTTGTTTGCAAATAAGTTGCTTGGTGTTGGAAAGGAGTAGTAAGTTATTGCTTGTAAGTGCAAGAGGAGCTTGCATTAACTGTGACTTAGACTTTAGCATGACATGATAGGTGTTTTTTTGACCTTATGCTTAGTAATTATTGTTGTAGCATGTCTTGTTCCAAATAATTGGGATTTCTTAGTGTGCCTTGAAGAAATTATGCGTTGTTTTAGCATGCAAAAGCATAGTATTGTGGTATTCTCCTTTGATGTTTTGCTTGGGTTGACTTGGCACATGCTCACACCATGTTATGACTATAACAAGTCACCATAGCCTTTATGATCATTTAGTCCTTGACTTGTAGTACCACTCTTTGCTTTGATTAGTAATGCTTTGTTGCACTGCATGATTTTGGCCATTATTGCTCTCTTAGTTGGTTGCTCCCAATCTTTTGCTAGACTCCACTTGTATGCGTAAGCTCTACTCATGCTTCCAACTTCCAAGAAACCAAGTTTTTCCAAAGTGTCCACTATAAACTCGTATGCATGGTGTGTTACACCATTCCAAATTTATTCTTGGTTTCAGCTATCTTCCAATTAAAAACTATTTTGTTATGTGAAAACTTAGTGATTAAAGCCCTCACAAACTTTATGGCACACTTTATATTCTTTGCCCCTAATAAACTTGAACCATTGTGTCTTCTATGTTGTATATGCTTGTACTTATACGTTGGAATTAGCAGAACCGTGTTGTCATGGGGAATGTTTTCAACATTGCACTTGTACTTTGTACTCAGTTGATATCATGCTCTTTTGTCTATGGATGTCACCGGTGTGAAATAAAGAGGGAACTTGTAAGTCCATGGAGTTTGTATTTTGTGTTAGAGAACGCCTGGGCCGCTAGCCTAAGCCATGCCTAATAATGGTGGAAACTTGCAGCAACACCATAGTGAGATATCTATGAAGCATCCTCAATAAAAAGCTATGCATATGGTAAATAAAAAGATCGCTGAGATGCTCATTGTCTGCTTTCCTTGTCATTTTCGTTATGGGATAGCTTCTGTACCATGTGCAAGGGGTACCCCGTTGGCGGTTCTCTATGATATGCAAATACTTACAATGACAAGAACTTGCAGGTGACTGAAGTTGAGTAGCATGAGGTGTGGCCCTCGTATTCAAGGGACATGAGATTGCCAACTTATACTTTGTCAAGCATATACTCCATCTTTGTTCACTTGAACCTTAATCACTTCAATATGCTTATGATAGGGGAATTGAGGGCTGAAAGCTAACAAGTACCATAATTTTTGGAAGCTCTTTTTGAAACTTGAAATCCCTGCTTCCTTTATAAAGGCTTTTCTTCCACTACCATTATTGAGTCTCCACCTTCTACCTTTAGGCACCATTAAGAGAGCATAGTTGTCATTCTGTGTGCAGTGTTCCAAAGCTTATTGATTGATGCATATTGTGATATTACTTGCTCTTGTGCTACTTGTTTCTAGTCACCCTTGTGAACTTTGAAGGTGTCTTATGCATCTATTTTCTACTCTATGAGGGACAAGCTGAATGCCACTATGCCACGTTCTCTGTATGTGAAACAAACAAACATTTTTCAATGCATGTTATTTATGATCTTTGTTTGTAGCCTTTCATGTTGCATGGATAGTTACTATGACCTATTGTTAGAACTCCATCTTTCATGCACATGTCTAGAGTTCTTTGATCCCAGCTTTCAATGCTTGCAAATGGTTAGATCTTCATTGTGAAGGTGCATGTGACCTCAAAAATTATTATTTTTATCAATTACCTACTCGAGGACAAGCAGGAGTTAAGCTTGGGGATGCTTGATACGTCGGAAACATATCTATAATTTTTGATGATCCATGCTTGTTTAGTATCTACTTTGCTTTGCTTTGTCTACACTTTGAGGTGTTTTTATATCTTTTCTAGAACTAACCTATTAACAAGTTGCCACAGTGCCAGTTGCCTGTTTTCTTCTGTTTTTGGTTCCAGAAAGACAGAAAATCAATATTCTCGGAATTGGACGGGACAAAAGCCAAATTCAATAACTTTCCGTGGGGAACAAGAATCCAGAAGACGAGACGGAGACGCAAGCCAATGCGACCAGACCCCCCTAGGCGCGGGTGGGCCCTGCCCCACGCCTGGGTAGGGTGTGGGGCCCTGGCCGCCTCCCAGCCTTGCCTCTTCGCCTATAAGAAGCCCCCGATACAGAAACCCTAAGTACCCGATCAATATTCCACGAAACCTTCTGTAGCCGCCGCCACCATCTTCCCTAGATCGGGGGATCTGAAGTTCTTCCCGGCACCCTGCCGGAGGGGAGATCATCCCGGAGGCCTTCTCTCCAGTATGATGCGTGAGTAGTTCCACCTTGGACTATGGGTCCATGTAGTAGCTAGATGGTTGTATCTCCTCCTTTGTGCTTTCATGTATAGATCTTGTGAGCTCCGTTCATGATCAAGATCTAATCTATTTGTAATCATGCATGTTGTGTTTGCGGGGATCCGATGGATATTGAGATTATTATGTTGGTTGATTAATGGTTTTGTCTTTATATTCTATCATGTCTGTGTTGTTTGTGATCTTGCATGCTCTCCGTTATTAGTAGCTATCTTGGCCAAGTAGTTGCTAGTGACTCCAAGATGGGGTATTTATTGTCGATAGTGGGTTCATGCCTCTAGTTTCCAAGGGAAGTGACAGAAATATCTTCGGTTGTAGATGTGTTGTTGCTACTAGAGAGAAAACAACGGTCTCTTGTTCATGGAACATGTGGACTGTTTACCTTACACACTTTGCTTAAAGCAGTTGTCTGTTGCTTGCAACTTAATACTGGGGGGGTTCGGATGATAACTTGAAGGTGGACTTCTAGTCATAGATGCAGTTGGATGGCGGTCTATGTATATTGTTGTATTGCCCAATCGAATCTCATAGGATCTTTTTGACTAGTATTGCATTGTTATGCCTTGCTCAGTTCCTGTCAATTGCCCTGCTGTAATTTGTTTAGCCTTCATGCCATGTTATTTATCTAAGGAGAGCACATCTAGTGAACTATGGACCCCGGTCCAATCTTTACCATTGTACATCTTCCACTGTTACTTGTTTACTTGTTGCAAACCATTACCTTCCACATCTTCCACTGTTCGTTGGGGCAAAGTCTTGAGTTTGTGTTGTGCAGGTCTCCGTGTTGCTTGCAACACCTGTGTGACGTTTCCTTCCTCCTACTGGTTCGATAACCTTGGTTTCTTAATGAGGGAAAACTTGCTGCTGTGCTGCTCCACACCTTACTCTTGGGGTTCCCAACAGACTTGTCGTTAAGGAGTCATCATCATACTACTCCGAGTGGACTACACACAGTAGGCATAAACTCAAAGCGTGATCGCATCGCTACTGCATTGTACAATGCTAGAAGAAGATGATCGGTTTGATCGGTGTGGATGTATCTATATTCATTATGCGAATATCTTTATTTGTTTAATGGTTGGATATGTATTTTGGACAAACCAATATGTGACATATGTATGTAATAATAACATATGCATTTATGCACTTCAATTGTGAAGTTTACGTGTTATATTAATTACAGGGACATTACAGATAATTCCTTAGCACACAGCCAGACAACCAGCCAAGTTGCTAAACAGTCAAACTCAGAGAAGTAGCTTTTCCTGCACAGCAGCTTTCCCAGCACAGTTGCACAGCCAGCCACAGCCCAAACAAACAGGCCCTTAGTTACTTGCTGTCAAGAATTAGGTTACTGTTAGCAAGCAGTAGGTTGTGTAGTTGCTGCTAAGAAATATGTTAGTTTCTTTTTTACTATTGTGCAAAGCTGCTGTATACTATGTATTGTGTATACATTGATTTTTTACTGATGTATACTGTGTATACATTGATTTTTTACTGTTGTACACTGTTGTGCAAAGCTGCTGTCTATACTGATGTATATACTGCTATCAGTTTTGAAATGGCAAGGCCATGATGGAGGTGTATGATATTTATGTAGGTTCTTGTATGAAATAAGTCCTGATTTTTGTCAGAATGTTGATTAACTTCTTTCGACAGAAAATGGGCACTCCTAGTTTAAGAAAATTACTCAAAGGTCGTGCCGGATTTTTCCGGGCACTTTATTACTAACCATTATTTGCTTTTTATTAGTGCAAACATGTGTGACAACGACGAGGATGGCTGTTCTAAGCGCAACAGTGCTAAAGGAGAAGTCAGACCTCCGAATAAACAATTGCCATTCTGGGAGGAGGCCCATCGGCTAGAAGAAGATGAAGAATACCATCCTTCAGAGAGCAAGGGCGATGAGATGGAAGACGTGGAGGAAGAAGCCAAAGGAACAGCGGATGATGAAACCACTGATGGCAGCGAGGGCACAACGAGTGGTAGCAATCCTCCTAAGAAGAATAAGAAGCCGAAGGAACGGTGCCCGAACACGGTCGACACCGTCAGAGAAGAAATTACCAAAGTGAGCCCAACAACGATTCCTTTGGCGCCCGACCTTGTCATCAGAGGGTATGGTGGGCAAGTAGCGGCTATCACCCGGACCACCATCTTGATCAACACCGAGAATCTCCGGCATAAAGATAATGGCCATTTGCGCACACTCCTCTTTGAGAAGATGCATGCAAGATACAAGTTCCCCACTGAGTATCGTAACACAAATTATCATGGGAATGAAGTAAACAAATCCGCCCTCACAAAGATGAGCACCACCCTGGCCAGCTGGAGAACCCGGATAAAGAAGATCTATAAAGAAGGAAAAAGTCTCGAAGAGATCCAGAAGATTGACCCGCAGATCACCGAAGATCAGTACCGGGAGTTCAAGGAGAGGTGCGAATCGGAAAGATCCCAGGCCTCGAGTAATCGGGGAAAGGTGCTGTAGGCGATAAATATAGGTCGTCACCATCTCAGATCTGGTGGATATAGAACTGCGGAGGCCAAATGGGATAAGGAGGACGAAGAGTATAGAGCTAAGGGGATAGCTAACCCCTTTGCGAAATTCGAAAAGGGGCAGCTTTGAAACTTCATCAGGGCCCGTTATAATGTGGACCCAAAAACCAAACAACTCACCACGGATCCTGTGTTGAAGGAATTCGAGGAAATTGTGGTAAGTAATTTAATTACCACGGATCAACTCGATTGCATTCTAATCGATCAAGTCGAATTTCTAAATGGTTCACTGTTACTTCTTCTGCAGGAGGAGGAAATTGCTAGTCATGGATCCCAGGGTTCCTCATCCCAAGGGTCGACGGCGGCCACCCGGTGGGATAACCGTTTTAACAGGGCGATGAATCAGGTCAAGAAAATCACGCCGGTTACGAAGAAGCCATCGACGGCTGGCCGTTTGGCCGGCCTCGGGGATAAGAATTGGGTGGATCATTTTGGTCCACCGCTGAGGATGCGTGTGGCTCCGTCGGGAAGGAGCGAGGAGGAAAACCGCGAGGTTCAAGAACTTAAGGAACAAGTGGCGTGAATCCCATAGATCATCCAAGACAACCTGGCAATCACCCTCACGTACATCCTGCCTACCTTGGTGGAGTCAATAGCGAACTGGAGTGCGGGTGTTCGACAAGGGTCGTGCCCGTTTCCAAGCATGGTCAGTAGCCACTCGAACAACGTGGCACCGACGAATCAGGCGAATTATGTGTTCGTGACTCCGCCCGCTAGCACCGCGGAGCCGGAAGTGTTGGTGACTCCCCCTTCCATCATCACGGTGCCAGACATGTTGGTGATCCCCCTGCCATCGTCACGGTGGCACCGGAGCTCCAAGCACCCGGTAGGGAGAATACACCAGCGATCGGCATCGCGCCATCAAGCAGCCCCTCCGTCTCTTGCACATCCATCGTCGTATGCGGTGCCTCGACATTAGCCGATATCGACGCCATCACGGTAAACAAATTGCTTTACCGCCTTTCATGCCATCTATTACTCTTATGGCATATCTCTGACGATGTACATGTTTTCCGCAGACGGATGTTCCTTGCACTCTCTTATGCTACGTGAACAACGAGCTGAGGGATGTTGCCAAGGCTACCATCGTTCAACCCTTGCAGCGCATGTTCCACTCAAGGCCGATGCCAGATAGCGTGCACAGGGTTAAAATTAGTCGGGTGCTAAGGGGCTGCGACGACCTGAAACCTCCCATTCAACCCCCAGGAGCGGATGAAGAAGAAACGGCTGTCCTGAGAAGTTGCTTCGGCTTATTCTTGCAATGGCCAAAGAGCATGATTCGTGCCAGCATGTCGTCACGCCATCACGCCACAGATAATAGCACCGCATGTCGTGCCAGCAACAAGCGGTGGCAAGGCCCCCTGACTGCCCCTGTCGTCACCTCCATGCGGTGGGTCGGATGATCATGTTGATGATATGCACATGGCGCATGATCCGAATGAGGACAACGAAGACTTCAATCAGTTCTTCAACACTCAGTTTTGCAACGAAGACCCAGCTGGTGGCCCCACAGAGAAACCCACTATCACCAAGCGTCTGTTTGGTTCTCAGGAGACGCCTCCAGCTTGCACCTTCACTGAGCCAGCTGGTACAACCAACCGGTCCTTTATTCTAAGCCCTGACACACTATATAGGGTGGCCAGTGCTCAGATTGCGGTGCCTGCCCGCTCTCTAAAAGGAAAAAATGCCAGGAAAAGAAAATCTAGCAGCTCGAGCCCGCCGGTGGCGTCAACTGCGAATCCAATCAGGTTTCGGGACGGGCCACCAAGACCCGAGGGTATTATGTGGAGGATTCAAGTGGCGGGTGAGCCCATGCTACCTAAGAATTTGCGGAGGCTTGCCAGTTCGGAATTGAAGAGTGTGCATGACGGTGTGCTAACGGTAGAGAGACGCCTTCTGGCGGAGAAAGATCCCTTGCACCCAGTATTCGTGGTTAAGGTGCCACCAGGCTTGGGCTTTGTCGACAATGCCCCCGTGGATCTATTCTTCCTGCGGTTTGATGACATCTTCAGTATGTTCCACCTGTACCCGCTGCACTATACCATGGTCCGCATGTTTTCTCTCAGCCTGGCCATGCAGATCATTAGAGAGGACACCCCGGGCATCGCGGTAGTGGACCCCTACTACATGCATGACGGCTGCTTGGGAAGCGCCGTTGAACGACGATTCATGGCATCGTACCTAAAAGTAATCTTCATGGCGAACAAGACAAAGGAATACATTCTTGTGCCTTACTTTCCCGAGTAAGTCATTATTCACTCGCCACCATCGATTGGCTTTATTAGATTATCATTATTCTTTTTCCAACACATTCCATTTGAATTTTTTTGCGCATATATGAACACTACACACTCATCTCCTTATCGTTGAAGCATTCGCACGCCACGTATTTCGACTCGGGGAGTCTAGAAAAGAAGAAAAACTACAACAAGATCAAGGAAGTTCTGGATGATGCTCTCACTGGATATGCCTCGACGGAAGGCACCACCTTCGTGCGTAAGAAGGTCAAGTTCGGTAGGCACATCCTCAACCACGTAACGGAGTTCCCCTGCGTGAAGCAGCCGGAAGGCACTAAGAAGGAAGCCTACTATGCACTCCATCACATGAGGGCATTCCTACTAGACCAGCAGAATTCTATGCTGCCAGATCATCTCAAACAGTGGGCCGAAGCCAAGGCCAAGATTACTGATTCAGATATTAGACAAGAGATGTATCTCATCTAGCAGCAGTTTGGGGCAATCATCTTTCGTGATGTCATGACTTTGGGGGGGGTCTTCTACGGAGGAAATCTCCCGAATAACCATGACATAGAAGATCTCCTAGAGATACAGGGTGACTATAGGAAGTTCATGATGAGAAAAGGCGTCCTCCCATTCCCTGAGCCGAGCCAGAAGTCTTGATGTTGGCCTAGTTGTAGTTCCAAACTATAGATGACCTTTGTGTATGTGGACAAGTACATGCTACTACTTAGCTTATTAGGTTTATGAATGCTTACTTATTTTGCTTATTATTATTATATATGAATCAATGCTTGGTTTTTTTTGCTTACTCTTTGGTCCTTTGCTTACTTTGGCCTTTTTGCGAGAATGCTGATGATTGAAATGTCATGGCACACTATATATATGTGAATGTGCTACAACGGGATAATGAGCCTTGTGATATGCACAAGTCCAGGTGTTGTGCATCCTACTTGACTTACTGTTCCATCATAGCATATTCCTGTGTCCAACGACCTATATATATATATGAGGCATTCTTTTTGAGTTACTTTGGTATTTTTCGAGAAAAATGCCGATGATTGAAATATCGTGGCACACTATATATATGAATGTGCTGTGACGGGATTGTAAGCTTTGTGCTATGCACAAGTCCAAATGTTATGCATCCTACTTGGCTTATAGTTTCGTCATAGCATATTCTGTGTCCAACGACCTAGTTATATATGAGGTATTCTTTTTGAGTTACTTTGGTCTTTTTCGAGAATGCCGATGATTGAAATGTCGTGGCACACTATATATGTGAATGTGCCACGACGGTATTGTACGCCTTGTGCTATGCACAAGTCCAGGTGTTGTGCATCCTACTTGGTGTAAAGTTCCATCGTAGCATATTCATGTGTCCAACAACCTAGTTATATGAGGCATGTTTTTTGAGTTACTTTGGTCTTTTTGAGTTGGAAATACTTTTTGTAAGTGTATCTTCATATGCGACTTTAATTATACATGTTTTTTCAATCAACGATTAATTATTATTTCCAACTTGTAGATGACATGGTACGTCGTATACAAAGGACGGGTTCCTAGAGTCTACGATGATTGAGAAGACTGCTGGAGACAGGTGCACCGTTTCAGCGGCAATAGCTACAAAGGGTACAACACTATAGCGGAGGCGGAAGCTAGATACACACGCTATCTAGCGGGAGTTAGGACGAGGAACCGGATGAATACCTACACCTTCGGCGCAGTGATGCTTATCGTCCTTGGTTGTTTATCCCGTGCTTGTTTCTAGTTTAGATGTCTAGGCGAGCTTCCGAACTCTAACTTATTCGAGACACATGTATTCGCATGTCACCAACTACTTTGTAACTTGATCGAAACAATGTAACTTATATTATGTATTCATGTACGGGACTTATTTATATGTATTTGTTTCAATCTTATTTTGAAAATTGTGTATTCATAACTGTATATCTTATATCTCTGTGTGTATATCTGTCTTAAATATTGTATATAATTTGTATTATATATCATCTGGCTCAGAATTAAAAAAAAAAACAAAAAAGTTGCCCGTGGCGCACATGGTGTGCCTTTAGTGGCGCACTACTACGAAAGCGCACATGCCTTCCCTCAGTGGCGCACTGCCATGTGTGCCACAGGCAGCATAGTGGAAGCGCACCTGCCTTCCTATTCGTGGCGCACTGGCAAGTGCGTTACTACTGTCTCCAGATAACCGTAGCGCACCAGGCAGTGCGCTACGGGTATGTTTTAGCCGTAGCGCAGACATGGTGGCGCACGGCTAGTGCGTCACGGATGGGCAAATCAGGTGCGCCACTAACAACCTGTTTCCTAGTAGTGTGTCCGGCGGCGCGAAAGCTTAGGGAGGCAGTGTCGTAGGCGACGTTCCCTGGAATTGCGGCGGCAGTGGATGAACTGGGGCGCTTGTGCCGGAGCGCGACAACACTCTTTCCCGCCTTGCCCCCGCTCGTCTTGACACCGGAGACCTTCCCCTTCTTCATGGTGCCACCGTTGGCGGCCGCAGCCGGCCGTTTGAGAGGCTTGGGGACCTAGGCCTGCAGCGGGACGGCGCCCTGCGCGGTGGTCGGCGGCGGAGCATTAGAGAGGTCGCAGGCGGCGCTAGGATTCGAACGGGGGCGCTAGGGTTTGCGGCAGCAACACTGGTGGTGGAGTAGGGGGTGGTGAACGGAGAGGCGGCATCGCCGTCCATGGCCATAGAATCGTCGGCGGGAGCGCGAGAGCGGAGGCAGGCGGGCGCGCGGGAAAGTTTGAGCACGGTCGTTGGCGTTCGCGCTGCAACACAAACGCCAAATATGCTATGCGGTTGTGCAAAATGCCACGCGCTCTAAAAATTTGCAGCGCCTACTTGAGCGCCTAAAACACGCCGGCGCACAGTATATTGATAATATTTTTGGCTTTTGTTGGAGATGCTCTAAGTAGCGATTAGAGTTTTAGCTTGCATCAATTAAATACATTTGTTCAGTTCAGCCAAGACAGTAGTACTATAATTAACAAAACGACGCCAAACTGCCAACCCTTTTAATTTGTCATATTCACTTCCTGCAATCTTAAATTGACAAGTCCACGAATTCATGCCGGTGAAGTTATTTTTACAAGCCAACCGGAACGGTGCCAAAGCACAGCATAAAAGAATATTTCCTTGCGTTTATGCTCGTATATTGTTTGGATTTACATTCGTTCATATGTCTCAACTAAGACTGTAAGCGGTTGTGGGCCGCATGGCCGTCCCGCAAAGAAACCCAAGTGGATTCCCGCATATAACAGAAAAGATTAAGTGGCACTATGCGGGCTGTTCTCTTTCCCTACATAACCCATATTTTTTTTAGCTGACTAGTTAAATGCCCATGCGTTGTCACGGTGCAAAAAAATGACATGGCATTCAGTGTTTGAAAGGTTAAGCGACGGTGTATATGTTGAACGTTGCCAAGCAACCAATGTAGACATATTGCGCGTTAATGTCCCAATTTTTACATTAACAGTTCGATTGTGACACCATCTAGTCGAGAGAGAGCATGCAACTTGGGTTACTCAAACTACATATCATGCTCACTATTACCAATTTCCATTCTCAGACAACCAGAGACCCTCTGATTCTTATGCTCGTTCTATACTCCTATCACTTCTTGCCTACCGTGTGCCCTATCTTTTTCAACTTCCGCAATACCGGTCCTGATTAGACATCAAAACATGGCAGGCATCTCAATTTAGATATCCCCGCTTAATTTTTAGGTGTAGAACTCAATTTAAATGAGTTTGATCGATGTGTGACAGCTCAACTGAATCAGACGAAATGATACAAAAGAGAAATTCACATAAACTCAGTTGGCGTACTTAATCAATTTATCAGGGAGGCCATATGAGCAAGGGGAGAAACTACTCAACATAGAGGATTAACATCATAACATGTTTATATCCCTACACATTGCACTGTAATTATTGTATTGCGTCTCCGTGCAATAATCGGCATGCGCCATGCCCTTAGTTTTCGCACAATAGTCAGCATGCTCCATGCCATTAGTTTCCGTGTTGTTCCTAACCAGACAATGCCCTTGTTCACCTCAGTTTAGACAATGAACCTAACAAGCAAAAGGTATTGTAGTTTCCTGCTCCAAGACCATGAACCTAAGGGGCCAAATTTGCTTGCTCTTGCCTCGGCTTTTCTATGGAATTAAGCCTAACTCATTACTCTTGAGCAACAAAATATTAATAACCAATTACACCGTTATAAATTGGTAAATGTGGTGGAAAGGATATGATAATAACAATAAGAAAAATTATATTTCATGTTGTTGCTGCAATATAATCAACCATGTGTGAAGAACATGGCAAATGCAGCAACACCCAAAAACTAATTGTATGGCACTATTTTGACCTTAACAAGCAGGAGCTCAGCTTTTTTATTGAAGAAGAGGGAAAGGAACAAATATTCCAAGTTACAGATGTTGTTGCGATAGAAAGGAAAACAGAAGAAAAAACTCACATGTTAACCACCATGTACACACTGAAAAGGAACCTAATTCCTAGCTTGTGTGAACATCTCAATGTCAGCTCGAATTAACGTTGCAACCTCGCAAGCGATTAGGCTCTTCCTCTGAAAAATTCTCCTTTCTCTCATTCCAACTGTGCCAAGCAGTATAAACAGCGATATGGAGGGCTTCATTTTTTTCCTTAATGGTGCTTAAGAACATGGTTATTTTTGGATTGTTGTGGCCACTCTTGTGCTATGCGGGCTTAGACCGTGCCACACCTCTTCTGCGAAAGGGCAAACCAGGGCCAGGTGAGCCGCCGTCTCTAAGAATTTGATCATAGAGACAATAACTATCATCATGAGGCCAACCTCTGGCTTGCAGCCTGTCAGCCGTCCATTTTAGATTTTGAAAGAGTAACCACAGAAAGAACTTCACTTTTCCTCAGCCTTTACTCTCCACGCTTGTGCAATATATGGCTTTTTGATTCTTCCCAAAAACTGGACTTCATATGATGACTCAGCTGAGTAAAAGCCGTTCGCAGTTCGGTTCCAAACAGCCTTGTTTTTCGCCTGATTGAGCGTGGAGGAATTAATCATATCCTAAAGCAATCTCAATTGGTCGATCTCAGCCACCGTGCCAATTTTTTGTAAACCTCTCATCAAAGTGGCCAAGTGCAAACGTGATAGCTTAATCAACTGGATCACATGGCTGGAAAAAGGTAAAATATAGATGTGACAATTCACTACTCAAAATCAATGTACGTTAGAACAAGATATATAGCGGGCTTACAATTTTCGAAGCCCAGCCATTCTTATGATATGCAAGATAAAGCTCGTCTCACATTTGTCAGTAAACAAACATAGAAGGAAATTCTCCCAACTATCATCTGGAGACAATTCTTTTTTTATTACCATAACTAAAACCTAACTGTAGGCATTTACACAGTATTTGAAAAGTAATGGAGACCATAATACCAAGAATCGAGTGTCAGGCTTCCAACTAACCTTTAACCTTTGGCACGATTTTGTCATATCAAGTACAACTTTCTTCCCTCAATTCTTCAGTCAATGACCGCCCTCAGTTCTTCTCGCTCAGGAAAATTTATGTGTATCTGAGACTTAGAATGGAACATCAAAAAGTTTAGGCATCAACAATTATACTGGAGAAACTACTGATCACAAACAATAAAGGAAAATCAAACATCGATACAATTAAGGACTTATGTTTACATTTTATCAGTGCATCATAATTCAAACTGCCACCCATTCCATAGTGCTTGCATCAATTTTCATAATTTATCAGTATAGGATATGAAATATGCAACACAAATTCCCCTTTGCAGTGCAAATAAGTAGCAGGCTCGTGTCTGTATTGGGCATCTTGATTAACCTTCAAATCAGGAAACGATAAAATGGCAGAATTATTTTCAGTTCATTAATGCAGGATGCACCTGAGTTACACCTTGGCTGATATAGATTGCAGCGCTTTTTGATAACCCAAACTTCATCACTCAAAGTTGTACTAACAACCAATCTGGAATCGAAGCAATCAAGTAGATTATGTTGACAGGCATTTCTTGATCTGATATGGGTCTTTTTCATGCAAAATGAAACATCGTCGAGCCAAACAAAAGATCAGAACATAATAGAGAAATCATTTGAATGAATCCTACATTGGCTAGTTTGTCAGACAAAGTAATGATGAAAAACTGTAAACTGATTTCTATGTGTGCATTGTAGATAAACAATCAATGAAGTGTCAAAGGTAAAGAAAGAAAATATGAAAAATATTAAGAGGTGCTACCTTATTTTTGCTGGAAAATATAGGAGACGCTATATAAACGAAGATTCATATCACCACATGTAGCAAGAACTATGATAATAAATCTAGGGAGATGGAGTACATCTTAGTAGCATCTATTATAAGATAGAAGGCATTAGACATTAAATATGGAGGAGACTCGCTCCTATAACATTGTCTTCTCTTTCATAGACTCCTACTTGCATGTAGACCGTGCCTAGAGCACTTTTGGTCAGGAAGGACTGCATGAATATTTTATCCGTTGAATTAGCTCAAAATTTAGGAGGAGACGCACCTCCTCAAATACAACCAAGAGGTTGTTCTTGGATTTCAAGATGTGCGTGGAATATGGTATCTGAAGCAAAATATAATAAGTTCAAGAGGAGGAGGCGTGGCCATGCCCATGCCCAATGCGCAGGAAAGTCACGCACCGGCGGAGCTTGTTGAGTTCTAGTCCGGGGAGCTCCTGGTTGGCGAGGCTATCCCGTGACCCTGATTGGCAGTTTGAGGGTGAGGGAGGCCTCTCGGCGATGTGGGGCGGTGGCTGAGGCCTGTAGCGGCTTGGGGCTGCAGCGGCAGCGTTCTATAAGCATATCTGGAAGCACCCAAAATTGAATTGTAAATGTAAACAAAAATGCACCAGTCTAGAATGGAATAAAATTAGGACACCTATGTTAGCTAAAACCTATCTATCAATTATTCTAATTTGGTATTTTTGGTCGTATAAACATCAGAAAAGGTTGGATCCCTAACTCCTTATAGTCTATTTCTCTGTAATTATATGAAATAGCCAGCACCCATCTGTGATATTTTTCTGAAGATTTGCAACCTTGCAAACAAAATGATCCACTGAGAGACCCACTTTTACTTGTTAAAACTGAAACAGTCAGCAACTAAGGCTCACCTCCATGTGATCCGTCAGCAGTATCATCAGGAGTAAAAGATAGACAGTAATAAAAAGCTCCATGTTGTACTGCTCTCCCTCAACTGGAGAAGCACAAAAACTTGCAGTACACAAATTCACTCTCTTTGACTACTTAAAAAGGTACTCCATATGTGCAATCATAAAAAAAAGAATATTGCAGTGTTAATAAGAAAGTGCCACATATTCTTAGGCCTGGCAGGAGACACCTAATCAGTAACCACCAAAGTGAAAAGTAAAACACAGGGCTATGAAGCATCATCTTTCGGGATGAATCAAAGAAATTTCAAGGCATGGGAAATGTACTCCTTAGTCCTTATGGCTCAGACTTATATTCCATCACAAGAAGAACGCCATATAGCATAGACAGAGGCAAGGCAACACATACATGGAAGCAATAAGAAACAACAATATAAGAAGTTGCATAGATTTCTACTGATATAGATGCCTCGATTGGGATCAGGTGTATAAAGATTGAAGGAGAGACGTGATGATGAGATAGCACAACACACAAAACAATCAGGAATAGGAATAACTACCAGCCTTGTGGTAGGTAGGAAAAAGTCACGAAGGAGTGTCCGTTCTCTAAAAAAGGACACATAAACTTAAAAAATAGTCAGGACGAAATAGACTTATTCACCTTCCTATCCTTGAAAGTTCACTATCTATCTGATTTGGATTTGGATTTGGATCTGTATGAGTGTATCCTTTCCCATCTTCCCATGGTTAATCTCTCCCAATCCCTCTACAATTAAAGCATACAACTATTCACATATTCATTTAACAAATGCACATAATACAAGCATAAGAGGTCCACTTACATCAGGGACTTGAATGCATCAGGGAGCCGACGCCGGGAAAGGATTCGATCCTACTGCTATGAAGAGGACGCCATGCTCGAGGCCGAAGATGAGATCATAGAAGGCCATGGCGACATGAGGGCATCCAAATTCCAGATATGACCAAGGCAACCATGGGGTTGGAGAAGGTCTCTGACCAATCCTGTACTCCCTTCCCTGGGTATGGGCAGCAGCGGCCTCCCCGCGGCGATCGGAGCCAAGAGCCTCGGCTCATATGTTGAAGATGGACAAACAAATCTGGCCGTCCTCTTTCGGATTGCGGCGGCGTGGTTGTTTGGTGTGGGCAGATCTACGGCGGCTCAACCGGGAGAGAGGAGACTTGTTATGGTCAGCGCTAACTGCGTGTTAAGGAAAAGATCACGCGCTACGTAGACCCACCTGTCGGCGCCAGTTTCCATTCAAGAGGGAGAGGTTGGACGAAGCAGGCGACGTAGTGGCACAGGCAGAAAACGGAACGCTCTTCTCTTTTTAGATAGTAGAGATTATCCCGATCGATTTTGGTCCACAAGCTAGCTTGATGCTGCAAAGTATGATGCTAGCTCCGTGAAAACATGTACTACTATAGAAGTAGGAGTAGTACGTATACAAGTACGTGTATGGTGATGTTCACGCGCCGGAGCACCACGGGGTACGGCGGTCACATAGTACGGTTTTGAATGGTTGTTTCTTCCTGGTGGTCGGCAAGTAGCTGCATGTTGATTAATTGAACGCCAAAGCGGAATGCAGAAGCTAGTTGCAATTCTTTTGTTTTTCGAATTTGCTATGTCACAGCTAGCTGTGACGTAGCTTAGGACACAGTTAGATTATAATCCGTTGGATTTGTCTATTAAGATTAGTGCGTGTGTGAAGTTTTCTGTTTCCTGTGGTGTCTCGCAGCATCGCAGCCTGTTCACGCATCAGGGTCTTTTCGTCTGGCTGTTTGTAGGGTCGGGTACTACATGGGCCTTTTTTTATTTCTTTTTGCACCAGGTTTGATTTCTTTCTTTTTTTTATTTGTTAGCGGTCGTTTAGTTGTAGGTTCTCCAAGGGATAAGTGTCCAACTTTGTTGTTTTGAGTGGCAAACAAACGACACTATATATATGTTGTCTAAAACTAGGGTATGAATGTTGCTTTTTTTTTAATTTATTTGGCGTGAAACATTTCTAATCGTCGAATTTTTCTTCTGTCATTCATTTTTGTCTGTTGTTCCTACCAAGCACCTTCGTTATCCTCTTGTTTTTATATAATAATTAGTTGTGATTTAGAAAGAGACGTAAAAGGGATAGAGAGGTTGCTTATATATATCGTTAGGAACGGAAGAGACGACTGTATCGATAGATTAGCGTGTTTTAGGTTGCAATGTATTTTTATCGAGGTATTTTGATCTCTTCACTCTCTCATTGGTTCGAATCCAATATAGGTAAAAAATAAATTAGGTTTGATTTGTTTTGTAATGCACTTTTGTTTACCAGATTTTCCTTTATTTTTTATTTGTTATGTTATTATTATTATTTTCCTTTATTTTTGTTTTTAAAATAGGCGGTGGATCTTGGAGGGTTATGTCCTTGTTTGTCGTTTGTCCAGGAATATTTGTCATCGTGCAACACCGAGTGAAATAGAATTGTCCATGAGGGTGCTAGCCAGACATGGAGATTAGCAATTGTATCTTATTGCATTTTTTGAAATCTTGTATATTTTCTAGTTATATTTTTTGCATTATTTTATGTTCTTCTAATTGGATGGTCGCAAAGGGTGGAATCAACACCAATTTATGTTCATGTTTTCCCTGTTGCAACTAGAATTGTTTTATGTTTTCCCAGCTGCAACTAGAATTTCAATTGCGTTTATATTTTCTCAATTGCAATCGGACTTGCAGCTTGATTATGTTTTCCCGGTTGCATATGGAATTGCAATTGAGTTTAATGTTTCTCGAGATAGGATTTTTGAATCGCGATCCAAGATTTTTATGTGAGTTACAACTAAACTTCCAAATGAGATTGAATTAATATAAATTTACTAAGAATTTGTTTTCTTGTGAGTTGCAAGTGGGGTTGCAACAACAATTTTTTCATTTACAACTGGTCTTGCAACCAAGATTGGAATGATATCAATTTGACTTGGATTTTTGAGTCGTGGTTCAAGCTTTTCATGTGTGTTGCAACTGGACTTTGCAACTAGAATTTATAATCATGATTTGGATCTCTTGAGAGTGGCAATTGGGGTTGAACTAGGATTTTTATTTATAAGCTGCAACTATACTTGCAAGTAAGGATTGGAATGTCATTTTTTGTATCGTGGTTTGTGCTTACTTTGAGTTGCAACCGGACTTGCAGTTGAGGATTAAAATGTCATTTTTGTATCGTGTGGCATGTGCTTCCATGTGGTTTAGGGTTCCATGTGGACTTGAAACTACCATTTAATAGGAGAAAGTTGCATCTACACTTGTAACTGGCTTAAGGTTTATGGGTTTGTTTTCAACATGAATTGTACCTACATTTGACACTGGTTTTAGTAGGGGCAGTTTTTATGTGGACTTGTAGCTGGCTCAGGGTTTTCACCAAGACTTGCATCTGGACTTGAATCTGGCTTTTGAAGGGAGATTTCCATCTAAGCTTATCATTGGATTTTGGCTCCATATGAGTTGCAACTAGGGTTGTAACTAAGGTTATTTGTCACCATAATCAATTATCACCATGCTCCATGCCTTGAAATTGGCTTATGGTTTAGGTTGTAGGGACTTCAAATTGCATTTTCTCTATGAGACAGTTGCATATCAACTTGTAACTAGGTTAGGTGGTTTTTCATCATGTCTTGCATTAGGACTTCAAACTGGATTTTTCAAAGTGGCAGTTGCATATTGAATTGTAACTGGATTTTTCTTGGGTTGCAACTAAGGTTTTGTCCCTATAATTTGTTTTTACCATGAGTTGCATCCGGACTTGAAACTGGCTTTTTATAGGATCTAGTTGCATATGGACTTGTAACTGGCTTAGGGTTTAGGGTTTTCCCCCATAATTTGTTTTCACCATGACTTGCATCTAGACTTTGAAACTGGCTTTTATAGCAATCAGTTACATTTGTACTTAAAACTGGATTTTTATAGGAGCCAGTTGCATACAAACTTGAAACTGCCTTAGTTTTTAGGGTGTAGGGTCTAGGATTTAGCTTTAGGGTAGGTTTGAGGAGTTTTCACCATGACTTGCGTCTGGAGTTCAAACTCATTTTTATAGGAGCTAGTTGCATGTGGACTTGTAACTGGTTTATGGTTTAGGGTTCAAGGTTTTAGGAATTTTCCATAAATTGCATGTGGGCTTGAAATTGGCTTTTAATAGGAGCCAGATGCATTTGGACTTGTAACTAGCTTAGGGTTTAGGATCTAGGGTTTTATGGGTCTTTCAACATGAGTAGCATCTAGAATTGTAGCTAGTTTAGGGTTTTCACCATGACTTGCATATGGACTTGAACCTGCCTTTTGTAGGGGGAGTTCCATAGACCTGTAACTAGATTTTGGCTTGGTTAAAGTTGCAACTCGGGTTGTAACTATGGTTCTTTGTACCCATAATATGTTTTCACCATGCATCTAGAGTTGAACTTGGCTTAGGGTTTAGGATTTAGGTTCTATGGTTTTAGAGACATCAAATGGGTTTTTATCGGAGCCAGTTGCAACTGGACTTTTTACTACTTTAGGGTGTAGGGTTTAGCGTATATGATTTTCAACATTGGTTGCATTCCGGCTTGAGAAACCCTTAGTGTTTAGAGTTTAGGTTTTATTGTCTAGAGGTTTTTGGTTTTAACCATGAGTTGCATCTAGACATGAAACTGGCTTTTCATAGAAGGCAGTTGTATATGAACTTGTAACTGGGTTACGATTTAGGGTTTAGGATTTTATGATTTTATCCTGAATTGCATGTGATCTCGAAACTAACTTTTGGTAGGAGTCAGTTTCAGTTGCATTTTGAAACTCTCTTCTGTAAATTTCTGTTTTCTGTCTGGTTTTATGATTTTTATTTTCGTTTTTTATTTGTATTTCTTGTTCCTTCTGTTATATTATTTCTTTTTATTTTCCAAAGTATTTTCCTGTATTTACCGTGGTTCCAAAAGTGATTAAGGTACAAAAATAGTATGTTTTAGCGTTCAAATAAAGTATTCATGGGTTCCAAAAAAATATTTGTGGGTGAAAATACATTTATATATTAAAAAAAGTTCATGTGGTTCGAAGTATGAACGTACGTTTTCACAAGGGTCTCCTAAAATGTCTGTGGGATAAAACATACGCTTAAGGATTCAGATAAATATTTACATGGTTTTAAGTAAATATGTAAATTCAAAAATATATGATATGTTTAAAAATATTGTCCAGGGTTCCAATAATTGTACATGTGTTCCCAAAAATACATTTATGTACTTCCTCCAACCCATGTTAGTTGACTTGGATTTGTCAAAATTTAGATGAACCTATATACTAAATAGAGTCTAGATTCATCTAAATCTAGGCAAATCGAAGTCAACTAATATGGGTCGAAGGGAGTATAAAAAACGTCATGTTGTTGGAAGTAAATATACTTGCATATTAAAAAAGTTCATCGGGTTTAAAAATTGTTCATGATATTTCATGACATGTTTTTAGGTTTAAACAAAGGAAAATAATACGTATCAACTGGGGGATAAAACGTTTTAACAACGATGCAAACTATACAAGTATAATCGTTCTAACAGTAAATGGGCCGAGTCGACATACAAAACGGGTACACATCAACTTCTAAAAAATGCCGGCAACACAAGAAAACACGATCCCTTGAAACGGATGTATTAACAGGCTGATAAAAACTCTACGACATCAGCTGACTGTGACGTACGGTACGTCGCAGTCGACTGTGTCATAGGGACATCCTTTGTTTTTTGGGGAATAAGCTGCAGTTCTTCACGCGGGATTACGCGGGACACGTGGGTGCCGGGAAACCAACATTGCCGTTTTGTGGGTTACCGCGTATATCCACTTAACACATGCGGTGTTAGCATTAATCTTGAGTTAGTTTAATTAGATTGTTCTAATTTGGTAGGTTTGGTTCGGCTGGGATTCTTAGCCGTATGATACTAGGATTAAAGGTTGTGGAGTCAGTTAGTTTATTAGGAAAGTTTGGGGGTGAGTCCTAGTCAACATAGGTGTGTTAGTCTGGATGCAAACCGAGTAGGTCTAGGTCCTTTGTATGGCTGTTGGTGTATATATACACGTCTAGTCTAAGAAGTTTGTAACTATGAGATATTGAGAAAGTAAAGAAAAGAACGGACACGACACGTGCCCTTAGCCATACGATTTTTTGAGCGTGTTTGTTTGTCTAATTTAATGTAGTCGATCTGTGGGCAAATTCCAACAATTGGTATCAGAGTGAGGTCGAAGATTTAAAGACACGCTTGCCCCGGGGAGGCGATCCGACTAGCGCCTCGGGGCGGGCGACTAGATGGAGACGACAAGCATGACGTCATCGGTGAGGTGGCGGGCGATCGTCGTTTGGCGGAGTGATACGGAGGAGACGACAAGGAGGCTTCGTCGGCAAGGTGGTGGATGGGGATGATCGTTGATGAGTACGGTGGTGCCGGGTGCGGTGCTGGAGAATCTTGTCAAGATCGTCGTCCGGGAGAGTATGAGTCAAGGAGTAAAGTGTGTGCAAGGTAGCACGTCCCGTCGGTGTTGTCCATAAGTCGTTGTCGTGTCCAAGTGCTTGTCTCTGTGAGGATCCGTTGCAGTTGAAGCGAATGAAGGTCGAGAGACTATTCATCATTTGGACGAAGACGCAATTTGCGTGCCTCGATCAGGTCGTCTATGTGTCTCGACGAGAGGATCAAGTTCAAGTATGAAGGGGGAGGTAAACCAGTGAAGGTGAGTCTCTTCAATGAGGCCGAAGTGGATAGTCTAGTCCACGCCAGGAGGTCGGCATGTATTGCGCTAGGGTGGACGGTGTGTTCCATCGGTGGTGCGATTCCACAAGGTTGCTAGCGTGGCTGGATAGTCCGGATCATACTTGAGTTGTTCCGTAAATTCGCCAAGTCAAAATTGGGGAGAGCTAATTAGACTTGACGTGGTGCGAGACCTAGACAAGACGTAGATCTACAACGAGTCAAGAACAGAAAAAGCACGGAAGACAAAGAGTCGGTGATCAAGATTAGGGAGAGATTATTAGCATTAATCTTGAGTTAGTTTAATTAGATTGTTCTAATTTGATAGGTTTGGTTCGGCTGGGATTCTTAGCCGTATGATACTAGGATTAAAGGCCGTGGAGTTAGTTAGTTTATTACTCCCTCTGTCCCAAATTACTTTGCATTCTAAGTCTGGTCAAAGTCAAACTTATTAAAACTTGTCCAGGCATACTCTAGAAAATACAAACATCTATAAAATCTATTATATACAATATAAAAGTATGTTTTATGGTGAGTCTAATTATATTTATTACACTTTTTTTGGTGTTAATATTTTTTCTGATATACATAGTCAAAGTTTATAAAGTTTGACTTTACCTAAACCCAAAACGAAAAGTAAATTGAGACGGAGGGAGTAGAAAAGTTTGGGGGTGAGTCCTAGTCAAGATAGGTGTGTTAGTCCGAGTAGGTCTAGGTCCTTTGTGTGGCTGTTCGTGTATATATACACGTCTAGTCTAAGAAGTTTTGTAACTGTGAGATATTGAGAAAATAAAGAAAAAAACGGGCACGACACGTACCCTTGGCCATACGATTTTTCGAGCGCGTTTGTTTATCTAGTTTGATGTAGTCGATCTGTGGATAAATTCCAACGTGTGGCAGGAAGCGGGCGGCCCTCTATTATACCCACTTACAGACCGAGGTAGAAGGGGGCACACTCGCTAGCTTCTGGCAGCTGCAGCGTGAGCACAACTAGCTAGGTTGGGCTTGTTGTGGCAGCAGAGCTGCGCAAGTGCACGCCGCACATCTGGTGCCCACTAACCTAGCTAGTCCTGCACCTTGATGTTACGTTGCACGCTTGCTCGAAGCAGATGTTGGACACCTCCTCCTCGACAAGTGGACCCTCTTCTACGCCACCACCACATAAGCGATCCGCCCTTGCTCGCACGTACGTTAAGTAAACAGCCACGAGACTCCACTTGCTTCCACACACCAGTACACCACACAAAACTGAACTAAAAGGATCACCCCTCAGTGCGTGCAGTACGCGTCGACCTAATCCATGGCGTCCGATCCTGAGCGCCTCCGCGCCCTCAAGGTCTTCGACGACACCAAGGCCGGCGTCAAAGGCCTCGTCGACGCAGGAGTCACGGCCGTCCCCTCCATCTTCCACCACCCGCCCGAATCCCTTCCGCTGCTGGAACCTCAGCAACCTCATGGGCAGCAGCACTTCACCATCCCGGTCATCGACCTCGCAGCCGCCGACCGAGCCGGGCTGGTCGCCCAGGTGAAGGCGGCCGCGGAAACCGTGGGCTTCTTCCAGGTGGTGAACCACAGTGTGCCGGAGCCGGCCATGTCGGACATGCTCGCGTGCGTGCGGCGGTTCCACGAGTCCCCCGAGGAGGCCAAGGCGCCGTACTACACCCGGGACCCAGGGCGGCGCGTGCGGTACCAGAGCAACTTCGACCTGTTCCAGTCGCCGGCGGCCAACTGGCGCGACACCCTGATCATGGAGACGGCGCCGGCGCCGGAGGAGGTCCCACCGGCGTGCAGGGCCGTCGCGCCGGAGTACGTGAGGGTGGTGTGGGAGCTCGGGCGCGCGCTCTTGGAGCTGCTGTCGGAGGCGCTGGGCGTGGATCCGAGGTACCTAGAGCAGGAGTTCGTGGACGGGCTGAGCGTGGCGGCGCACTACTACCCGGCGTGCCCGGAGCCGCGCCTCACCCTGGGCACCACCCGGCACTCCGACCCCAGCTTCCTCACCGTGCTCCTCCAGGATGCCGTCGGCGGCCTCCAGGTCCTTGTCGACCGCGTCGACGACGAAGCCGGCAACAGGCAGCAGCCTGCCGTGTGGGTGGATGTGCCGGCGGTGGCTGGGGCGCTGGTGGTGAACGTCGGCGACTACCTGCAGCTGGTGTCCAACGACAGGTTCAGGAGTGTCGAGCACCGCGTGGTGGCCAGCGGCGTGGGGCCCAGGGTCTCCGTGGCCTGCTTCTTACGGACAGAGGCGTCGACGAAGGTGCTCGCGCCCATGGTCACCGGCGGCCATGGCGAGGCGCGGTACAAGAGCGCGACGGTGGAGGAGCTGGTGCGCCACTACAGGGCCAAGGGGCTCGACGGCACCTCTGCACTCCAACGCTTCAGGATCTAAATGAATCTGAATGTGCAGTATGTTTTACCTCTTGTGTTATGGAATTGTTGACCAAACGCCACAATACATACGTAGCACGAGTACATTGTCGAATGTGTACACCCAGCTTCTAGGCCGCAACACGACCGAAGACGGAAACTTTAGGAGACCGACTCCAACTCGAGGATGGCACAAACCAACACACCGCCTGCCATATAAACGCCTAACAGTCATGAAGAGGACTGCAGGACCAAACCAAATCGGAGGGGGCGTCGACAAAGAAGCGCGACAACTGTGTACATAGCGTCCCGGAAACCCACATTCTCGGTATGGTGGCGAACATTGACTCCAACCGGCGTATCAAGGACTTGACGAACCACCTAAGTGACGCCTCCAAGGAGGGAATGACGCAGTCGCGCTGCCGCCACCCGATCCGATGGCGGGATCTAGGGTTTCCCCTGGTGCTCGAGGCGGGGAAGCACGTATCGACATGATGATGCTTCCAAGGAGGTGACAACGCCCACAACCGTCGTCTCGTCAGCTTCATGCAGTAATTTTGCTCGACCCTGCCATCAACCCCAACACCCATCTGACACGTGCAGCAAAGAGTCGGCATTTGACCTCACCACCAACGAGAAGTGAGCCATAGGTATTGTAGGAGGAGTAGGAGGTGCTGACCACCGTCTCACATCCACCTAGCGAGGGCTAGACAGTGAGGATCCAACACGTCACCGGCTGGACGACTGCTAGCACCACCACAATGCCCAACAACCAACATCATCAGGATCCATCACGCTAGTTTGCAGCCACGGGGCCAAGAATGGCCGGCCTGCTCAAGCTTATTTGGTCTTGCACGAGACTGGAGCTCCTGGCGGGAGCTGCAGGGGCGCCTCTGTCGCGGGGGGGGGGGGGGGGGGGGGGGCACACCTCCACTATCATCGCCTAATCGCGCTCACCAACGAGATTCCGCTGCTCCGTGCCACCAAATTGTCGTCGAAACATGCACTTCCACCACCATGAGAGGTCGCCATCGCTGCGTGAGGAAGAAGGCTCTATCACTTTCACCTACTAGGCTTTGCTTCGTGAGATCTCTAGAGGCGGCACGAGGGAGGGGAGCCAGGGACCGGCGGCGTGGCCGCCCTGTGTGTGGCCTAGGTTTGGCAACACGGGGGTGCGGAGGAGGCTCTCTGTTCAAAACCGATCCTCATTTTATGGTAACATGGATGACTGACCTTGGACGCACTACCACCACCCCTCCCCGTGTCGCCTCCATGAGTGAGGTGACCGTGGGCTTCCTCCTTATCTCCCTCACAAGCCCGCCCTTCCTCCCAACCTCCCGCCGTTGTCGGTGGCCGCCACCAGCCCTTGCTCGCGTGGGTCCATGGTGTTGGCGTCGGCGGCCTCGCCCTTCCACGTGCGCACGGAGCCCTGACCGAGGCGGGAGCGGCTGCCGTCGGTGCGGTTTGGCATGCATCGGTCTGGTGGTGGCGCGGTTGGCCTCGGGTGGCCACGAGGCGATGGTGCTGCCCCTTGGCGGCAGAGCGCGACAATGGCACGCAGGCGATGAATGGAGCCCGCTCGGCCCAGATATAGGCCCGTTTGGTCCCTGGGTTAGGATGGGCTAGCTGCATCACGAGGATGTTATGGTTCCTAGAGATGGACTCTGGGCGGTGGCAGGACATGGCTAGTGGTGTTGTTGTTGCGCGCCTACTACAACGTGGCGGTGGGGACTTTGTGGGCCCAATCTAGGCCCGACCGGGCTTGCTGGGCCTGGTATGCCCTTGCTGCCGCGCTGATCGGTTAACATGAAAGCGGTGGATATTGTTCCCTCCCGCGCGGTGGCGGTGATGTCGCCCCCGAATCCTGATTTGTTACCCATTCTCCGTTTCACATGCCTCGAGTGTTTACAATGAGACGGCGATGATGTCGTGAACATGGTGGCGCAAGTTGGTCGGCAGAGTGGATGGGTGGAAGCCTACGGAGCGTACGGGGTAGAGGTTCTTTGGGGGTCGGGAGAATTCCTTGTCGGTCTTCCGGCACCGACTAGGCGATGCCTACGGGTATCACCTTTCCTTCTTGAGGTCGTTGGGTGTACCCCTTTCCCTCTCACGTTCGTGTACGAGGGAAACCTAGGACAAGTCCGAGAAAAAGTGTCATCATCGTCGAAGTCCTTCGTGAAGGTGTTGCTTGATACACAACGTTTCAAAGGCTTAGGAGTGTGGTAGGACATCGTCGGAGGGCGCAACGATGGCGAGCCATCCTTGTTTAGTCGATCTGCCGATGTGGCGTTGTTTTCTCTTTTGTTTCTCTCTTTTTATAGGTTGGGCTTGACTGTGCCAAGTGGTTGCTATATTAATATAGCGGGTAAACGCCTATTTCAAGAAAGAAGGATAGCCAGCTATGTAAAACGATTTCATTTTTTTTAGAATATTTTTCGTTTATTTATTTTTATGTGAGGAGGTAGTTCCTCACACATTCCGTGTTGTCTTTGGTTTACTTTCGAAACAATAAAGCAATTTTATCCATTTTCCAAAATCTTGTTTGAAACTTCATGAAACCCAATGACATGGTAAATTGATCTCATGTGGATGTTGTAAAAGAACTAGAATTTCCATTTTGACTAATTTCAAAAATTTGGGACCAGTACATTTTTAGGATTTCATTACCACGTTCAAACATTTTGTTTAGCATAATCAGCACGTTCAAAGTCATTGAATGAAGTCAACCAGTCTGGATTTCACCTACCTGGAGGCCCAAGCCCAATAGTGCGTCGTAGCACACAGCCCACGCATCGAGTGCTGCCGTGAACGCTTTCCCAACTCGGCTCCCGTTTTTAGTCCCACACACAACTTGGATACTCCCTCCGTCCGCAAATAAATATACTTCTAGTATTTGTCCGAATTAAATTTTACTAGCCGAATGCCTGTGCGTTGCTACGGTGTTATTAATATTTTTTTATCGCACATGTCTTCCATGTAAACATGTGTAATTTTTGTTTAAGAATTTTCATATACGATGACTAAAGAACATGATAATACCAAATTAAAATAACAGGTATTGTTTGAAAAACGCAAGACAGGTTCAGATAGGCTTCTTATTCGAAATGAAGTTACAATAGGATTTTCCCTTATACTAAAATATTTTTTAATGTAGGGTTTGCTTCTATGCGAGGCGACTGGAGCGTGGTCGCGGGCATGGGCTTCGGGCGTCTGATGCATTGAGCGTTTATCTCCACTTCGCATTAGGGGGCGCTGGAGCAGAGGAGCTCCGCTGAAAAAGGGCAAGGGCCAAATCCCTTCCTCCACCTCCAATCGAGAGGTCCTGGATCTTGCGGGCAGGAAGATTTAGGGCCTTCACGGTCCTGTTCCACTGACTGGAGGAGGAGGTCTCCGGTGGACAGCCATTAAGCGGACGACGAAGCCACGTGTTGGCCGCCATTCGGCCAAGCCGACGTTTGCTAGACTCCGACTCGATGACTGCAACGACCGTCCCCGCCTCTACTGCCAACGCCCCTATTGGGGGGAGGGGAGGAATCCCGGTGGTACTGGGGGCGGGGAGGAAGATGGACGCACAACATGCCCCCCTCACCAAATCGGGGGCCTCCTGCTCGGTTGCGAGGAGAAAGGGAGAGGACGAATCGACCTGGAGGGAGGAGAGGAGCGGGGAAAGGAGCTGTCCCAGCGGCCAGGCCGCCCTTAGAAAATAGGGGGCCTCCTGCTCAGTGGTTTTGAGAAGGGGTAAAGGACGAAATGTCCTAGAGGGAGGACAAGAGAAGTGAATGGTCCCTACGGGCCACGATCACGTCCGCCTCCTGCAGATCTCCGGCTGCTGCTCGCGTCTACTTCCATCCGCGTCCGCTGCTGAGGGCCAGGTCTATAAAAATAACGGTTCGATATTGTAATGGCAATGGTGGGTAATTTCGCCCAAAGTGTAAGGGAAAAACGGTTTAAACTGGACAAAGGACAGAAATACTCCTACCTTTGCTACAGAACATGAAATTGATTGGTTTAATTGACATGCGCTCGATTTTTTTGCTGAACCAACTGCACCCTAATGCAGCCCCTCTTGCAAGTATTGTTTCTTTTGAGTATTTTCACAACAGTAAATGTGGTTGGTTATAATGTGAGCTCTTTTCCACCTCCTCGTGTGTCCCTCGCTTTCTCAAACACCACTCGGCGTCTTTATCTCATATGTTTCCTCTACCCAACAATCTTAAAAAAGTTGAAACATTGCAAATATTTAAATGCCTTAAATTCAAATCGTCGCCTAGGTCCTAAACAAGCATCTGTGCACCCATGTTTAGTTCCGTCTATGCACCCAACGGCCCTCCCATTTTCGAAAAAAATGATAGAATCAAACAAGTTATCCGAATTCGGTGGCCTCCTTTGGAATCTATTGTTAATCTTATTTTGAACGGACAAAAGACAAACGTAGAAGTTGAGACTTTTACACATGTACTCTCTCCGTTCAACCTATACACTAAAAGATATCTAAATATTTTTATTTCACAAAACCTAAAACATCTTATGCTTTAAAAAAAAGCAAAAAACACTAACATTCAAGCAATAGTTTTGCAACAACACCACAAAACAGCAGAAAACCACACAAAGATTTCATCGGTTCATACTGATCAATGTGGGACATAGGCTATTCCCACATGGCCAAGTTCTAGCCGTGCACACTGCTTGTGGTGCTGTTAACACAGGTGGGCGGCTGGTCCTGAAGCTTCACATGGTAGTTGCTGCGTCACGCTTGTGCAGCACTTCGACACGAATGCCATCACATCGATGCGTGTATGTGCGAATTCTTAAATATCAAGGAGTGTCGAGGCAAAATGGCAAAGGGATAAGATTGTAGGCCGTGCAGTTACTACGAATTCCCGATGGGGAATTTTCGCCGCTGTCGTCGGCTGGAAGGGCCCGTCCACAGCCGCCATGGGTGTCGTCAGGGTTGTCTGCTTGCCGGGAGGTCGAGGCTACGCCACCACGATCTCGTGCATCTCCCGCCGCCACGCTCTACAACGTGTTCGCTGCCGCGCTAGCCGATGAAGAGCACGGATTGGCTTCCCGCGCAGTCCGCAGTGTCCTCGTCGGTCCTAGCCACCAGGAGCCGCGTCCTCGCCTCCTCTCTTCCGTGAGTTCCCCTTGCGCCGCTAACCAGCACAGGAACTCCCGGCCGCCGCTCCTCTCGGCCTCGCCTCTCTTCCATCTGCGACGTGCCCCACCGGGTGCCTGTTGCGTCGTGGTCAACGCGGACGAGGACGTGGCCGCCCTGTTTCCCCTCTGTGGTCGCTGCCTCGCTATAGGCCGGCTCTACATCAACCACGCCGACGCAAACCCGCCTTCCTGCATCCAAACCCGACGCCGCCAGCCCAAGCACCAGCGCTGCAGCGTCTCGTTCCTGCCGCTCGACCCGGCGCCTCCCTCCTGCGTTGTCGGGCCCCATAGGAACGTCCTTGACCTGCCGCTGCTTCGATGTCTCCCGTGTCGTGCTTCCCTACTCCAGGTCGAGTCGAGCCCGTCACCGCCATGGTGTGCGCCCCATCCGCAAACACCGCACCGCCCAGCCGGCACCGCTCTGGGAATGGCGTGGCCTCCAGCGTCTTTGACGGTCGGCGGACGGCCGGGTGTGGGGAAAAACAGGTATTGGAGCCGACGCGAGAGAAAATAAACGCGGTGGAGCGACCGGACGAAGCCTTCAGTTCAGTTCTTCACTTTGCGGTGGCAGGACGGGTAAATAAATCAGAACAGCAGGGGCAAAATCGTCCAACGTAAAAACGGACGGAAAATCTGGTGCGACGAACCTACCTCAGCTTAAATTTGACTAATTTTATAGATAAATATTGTAACATATATTACATCGAATTAAAATTTTATGAAAGTAAATTTGAAAACGTATCTATTAATACCAATTTAGAGTCATAACTATTGCTACTTTTTCTATAAAATTAATCAGACTTTATTACTTTTGACTTAGGACAAGACTAAACGTATACTTATTTGCAAACGGAGGGAGTAGACAGGAGCGACTCGCCAGCAGCTCCATAAGTAGGCACCCAGGCTCTAGGTTCAGAGGCACGCAGCTGCGTGGCGAGCACAAAGCAAACTATTCTGTCGCCTTTTACTAAAGAATACCGTGCGCACGCCATAATAAGCAGTATACACTTATTTTTTAAGGGTTCTTTTCTCTATGGGAGGGGTCCCACAATTTGAAATAAAGTTTTATATCTTAGACATGTACAATTCTAGAAAAAGAAGAATGCAACATGTTCAGGAATTAAAACCAGCACCAACAAACGTTATCACACTGAACTGGTTTTAAACAACTTTGTAAACAGGCAGAACAGTAGCAATACATCTCTATTTTATAGAGACTGTAGTTCACCTCTGTTAAGATCAGTCTTAGGATCATCTAGGCTAGATCTAATCAGGTACTACACTGTCTATGCCTTTTGATTCGTGTTGGTGCTGTCTATCGATTGAGAGATAGAGAGGGATCAGAGAGATGGAGCATACCTTCTCCTTGGCTAGAGGAGGGGGTTGATGTGGCCATGGTGTTCGACGGCGATAGCTAGCTGGGGCTGGGCTAGGCGGCGGCGGTGGGAGGCTTCCCGTGGCTAAGCGCAAAACCCTAGATCGGAAGGGGTTGTGGTGGGGAGAGCGGCGGCGCGACGAACCTCGTAGTCAGTGCCCCGGTCCCCACCTCTCTTTATATTGCGCTGCCACAGGGGCCCACCAACCTTGACTTGGTTGGGCGCCCCCGATCAGGGCGCGAATCGAGGGTCTGTATGAACCGTTGGGTTCATACGTGGAGAGGTCAACCTAACATTCTCCCCATTGATCTCGACTTTACTTTTCACTTTATACTTTACTTATTTCATCACAGATCGATACATAGAGCATGTTTCATCGTCTCAGCTCAATTGCCGATGGAATCAGACAGCCACTATATACCTTCATGTTTTGAAACAAATTCTGTTACTTTTGGGCCTCTATGGTCCAGGAATCATAGGCTTGCCGTTAAACCCATGCCGGCTATGTGTTCCTTGAACACATTGGGTGGTAAGCCTTTCGTTAGCGGATCCGCAAGCATATCCTTTGTCCTTATATGCTCGAGATTATAGTTTGATCCTGGACTTTGTCCTTCACAACATAATACTTTATATCTATAGACTTTGAAGCATTACTCGACTTGTTGTTGTGAGCATAGAATACTGCGGGCTCGTTGTCACAGTACATCTTTAGTGGCCTGCTGATGCAGTCAACCACTTTCAAGTCGGGTAAGAATTTCTTTAACCATAATGCCTGTCCCATGGCCTCATAACATGCTATAAACTCTGCATACATCGTAGATGATGCAACTATCGACTGTTTGGCGCTTCTCCACGAAATAGCACCTCCTGCGAGAGTAAAGACATACCCTGTCGTGGACTTTCGGTCGTCTTTATCTCCCGCAAAATCTGCATCTGAATACCATTTTATCTCTAGGGAATCAGATCTTCTATATGTAAACATGAGGCCTTTTGTGCCTTGCACATAACGCAAAGTTTTCTTTACCATCTTCCAGTGCTCTATGCCTGGATTCTCTTGATATCTACCGAGTACCCCGGTGATAAATGCTAAGTCAGGGCGAGTGCACACTTGTGCATACTGTAAGCTTCCAACAGCCGAAGCATATGGTACTGACTTCATTTGATCGATCTCATATTGATTCTTTGGACGTTGGGATTTTCCAAAACTGTCGCCCTTGACTATGGGAGCAGGTGTTGAATTACTCGCATGCATATTGTATTTCTTTAAAATCTTTTCACAATACGCTTTCTGCGACAGTCCTAACACTCCATTCTTTCTGTCTCGGTGAATTTCTATGCCCAAAACATAATAAGCTTCACCAAGGTCTTTCATGTCAAAGTTTGATGACAAGAATTTTTTTGTTTCTAGTAGTAGACTAACATCACTGCTAGCAAGCAGGATGTCATCCACATATAGAATTAGGAAAATATATTTCCCACTTTTGAATTTTGCATAAATGCAATTGTCCTCAACATTTTCTTTGAATCCAAATCCTTTAATGGTATCATTAAACTTTAAATACCACTGCCTAGAGGCTTGCTTTAACCCATAAATGGATTTCTTTAGGCGGCATCCCATATGTTCCTTCCCCTCCATGAAAAAACCCTTGGGTTGTTTCATGTAAACATTTTCTTCTAAATCTCCATTTAGAAATGCTGTCTTGACATCTATTTGATGTAACTCTAAATCAAAATGTGCAACTAGTGCCATGATGATTCTGAAGGAGTCCTTACATGAGACCGGAGAAAAAGTCTCATTGTAATCTACGCCTTCTCTTTGCGTAAAGCCTTTTGCCACGAGTCTAGCTTTGTACTTTTCTACATTCCCATTGGAGTCATACTTCGTTTTGTAGACCCACTTGCATCCTACTGTTTTGGCTCCTTTGGGAATTTCCTCTAAGTCCCAAACATTGTTGGAACTCATCGATATCATTTCATCTTCCATTGCCTCCACCCACTTGGCTGAGTGAGGGCTACTCATGGCTTCTTCATATGTGGTAGGATCGCCCTCCATATGAACTACATTGTAAACTTTGTAGATTTCTTTGGAAATGGCTGGTCTTCGTTCTCTTTTAGACCGTCTGAGTTCATCAGACTCTTGCTCATTTCTTGCCTCGGGTTCAGGCACATTTATAGTAGGTGGTTGTTCTGGCTCCCTTTCGTGCTCAACAGTGGGTTCAGGTGGCTCCTGATGGACAGGTTCCGAACTTTCGCCCATTATTGTCACGTGTGGAGTCACAACAGGTGCCGACACCACAACCTCAGGGGTTATAGATGGTGGCACAACAGGTAGTGAGAAAAATGGCTCCTGAGTCATCGGATTAGGTGCATGCACCCTCTTCTCCTCAAGATCAATTTTCCTAGCTACCGTGCTCCCCCTCATCAGTTCGTCCTCCAAGAAGACTGCATGTCTCGTTTCTACAAACTTTGTGTATCTGTCGGGACAGTAGAAACGATAGCCTTTGGACTTATCTGGGTAGCCAATAAAATGGCAAGATACTGTTTTGGGGTCTAACTTTGCGATGTTTGGATTGAAAACTTTTGCCTCAGCTGGGCTCCCCCAGACCCTCAAGTGGTGCAGAGAGGGTACTCTGCCTGTCCACAATTCATACGGTGTTTTGGGCACCGACTTACTTGGTACTCTGTTGAGAATATGAATGGCGGTTTTAAGCGCCTCCATCCACAATCCCAATGGGAGGGTGGAATAGCTCATCATGCTGCGCACCATATCCATAAGGGTACGGTTGCGCCTTTCAGCTACTCCGTTTTGCTGAGGTTTGCCCGGCATAGAATACTGGGCGACTATTCCATTTTCTTGCAGGAACCTTGCAAAGGGTCCTGGTACTTGACCATATGGAGTATGCCGACCATAGTACTCCCCCCCACGATCGGACCGGACTATTTTGATTCTTTTATCGTGCTGATTTTCTACTTCAGCTTTGAAAATTTTAAATTTATCCAATGCTTCAGATCTTTCTTTAATTGGATAAATATAACCATACCAGGAGTGATCATCCGTGAATGTTATGAATGAATCATAGCCATCCACACTTTTCACCGGAAACGGTCCACAAATATCCGTGTGGATTATTTCTAGTGTAGCTATGCTTCGGTTTGCACCCTTTTTAATTTGTTTGACATACTTTCCTTTGATGCAATCTATGCATTGTTCTATGTCGGAGAACTCTAACGGAGGAAGAATGTCATTTTTAACGAGGCTTTCTATTCTTCCCCTCGAAATATGGCCTAATCTGTAGTGCCATAACTTCGATGAGTCAAGAGTTCGCTTTCTTTTCTTTTGTTCTTTGTTCGATAAGGGAACTTGTTCATTCACATAACACACAGAAAATACTTTCTCATGCAAAGATAATAAATAAAGCTTGTCATATAGTGTAGCAACACCCACACAAGCAATTTTAAACCATATGGCATACTTGCCACATCACACTCATAGTTATCATTGTCCACATGGGATACACATATCAAATTTCTGTGTAATGAAGGCTTTTAGTCTTTTCTATGTCCCATTTTTCTGGGAACATGCTATAATTGACAACAGAGGTGTCAAACTGTTGAGGCAGTGAAGCCATCACCAAGTGAACAAGGAGTGCAGCCTTTAGCTCCAAATCAGCATCCATGGGTTTAAGCCATGTTGCTCATCCGAAGTCAGTTATGCCATGTGCACCTCCATTGTACTTTTCTGTCACCGGCTATTTCAGCAGATGGGGCATATGCCTTTTGAAGAACCAGTGAACTAGCTCTTTATCTTTTCTATAAACTCCCATGCGGAAGCACACTTTGCAATCGAGCCCGCATTAGCGTTCTCAATTGTGTTCTTAAAAAAATAATGCAACTTTTGTTGGTATTAAACATCTTTTGGTTCTCTAAGGTATATGCCATATCCAATAGAGCATGGTCCTTTTCTTTTCATGCCATGCAACATCATCATATTTTCTTCCTTTACACCACAATGATGTGTAATCTTAACAACAATTGCATGCATTAATTTAACGTTGGTATAAATTAAAACATATAACTGTTTATGCAATTAAATCTATATCACCGTTGGGCAGATAATAGAGATAAATGCACATATTATTGCAACAAAACATGATCATGTTATCAATAACGTTGGTCATAAAATAACAGAACCATAATTGTTTCAATAATTACTTTAACATACTTTTAAAATTTAATTCTGACTTTAAACCTTTAATAAACACTTTTAACTATTTACATAGATAAATGTACCTTTTAACATAAAATGACAAATCATGATCATGCTATTAATAACGTTGGTTATATAATAACAGAAACATAATCACATTTTAATATCACTTTATCACATCTTTTGAAAATTTAATTATCACTTTATTGCATTTAAGCAATTGCCTTTTACTATTTGCAGCGGAAACTTTCATTAATGACTTTCATAAATGACTTTCATAAAACTCATACTTTGCAGAAAAAATTCTGCCTTTATAGCTTTCTCTAGTCAAAATATACATAAAATTAAGATCACTAGAGAAAACTATGCAAAATTTGCTTAAAACTAAGCAAAAAACCATTAAAAACAACTCTGTAAAATTAAAACCAGAAAAAACAGTTAAAAAAAAAACCGCCCTACTGGGCCTCTCCCTGGGCGGCCTGCCCGCGCGCGCGCCCTCACTGGCTGCCGCCCACGCGCGGCTGGCTGCGGCCACCGCGGCCCACGTGCCGGCCCAGCAAGCGCCCGCCCCCGGCCAGCCCGCTTGGCCCAGCAAGCCTGCCCCAGCCCGCACGCGACCGGCCGCCAGATCTGGACCGTTGAACGCCCCTGACCTAGATCATGTGGCTGCCCGCGCTCCTCGGAGGGTTAAAACCCCCTCGCGCCGCCAGCCCCCCCCGAAAACCTAGTCATTTTCCCCTCCTCCCCTTGTCCACCCCGCGCCCCTGCTCTCTGGCGGCGGCTGGCCGTTTGGTCCGAGGCGAGGCGGCGCCGCCCGGCACCGCCGGCGGCCCCCTCCCTCTCCCAGCGACTGGCCCCTCCCTCGAGCCTCCCATCTGCTCCACCCTCTCTGGCGGCAAGGGCGAGGTGGCCGGCGCTCCGATGGGCCCCTCCCTCTCTGGCGCCCCCTACTGCCTGCCTCTAGTGGCCCTCGCAGCTCGTCGACCCTAGCGGCAGCGGCCCTGGGAAGAAAAAAACGCGCCAGCGCCGGCGGCCTTCCGGCGGTGCGGTGGTGCACCCTTTGCCCCCGAAAAGACTATCTTTCGGCAGTGGTGGAGGCGTGGCCCCCTCCATGCCCGTGTTCTTCGTCCAGTGCCTCGGCATGCCGATGCGCACTGGATCGAGAGGAATGGCGCGGCCTTTCGGCGGCGCTGCTTTTCCTGGCGAGCTTAAGGCTGCCGGTAGGCGATCTAGGGTTAGGGTTTGCCTTTGGGGGATTTTACTTTTCGGGATTTTCAGGGGATTTCTTTTGGGGATGAACTTGGGATGAACTAGGGTTCCTTTTTGATTCTTTTCTACCGAAAAGATCTAGAACTAGCATTGCTCTGATACCAATGTTAAGATCAGTCTTAGGATCATCTAGGCTAGATCTAATCAGGTACTACACTGTCTATGCCTTTTGATTCGTGTTGGTGCTGTCTATCGATTGAGAGATAGAGAGGGATCAGAGAGATGGAGCATACCTTCTCCTTGGCTAGAGGAGGGGGTCGATGTGGCCATGGTGTTCGACGGCGATAGCTAGCTGGGGCTGGGCTAGGCGGCGGCGGTGGGAGGCTTCCCGTGGCTAAGCGCAAAACCCTAGATCGGAAGGGGTTGTGGTGGGGAGAGCGGCGGCGCGACGAACCTCGTAGTCAGTGCCCCGGTCCCCACCTCTCTTTATATTGCGCTGCCACAGGGGCCCACCAACCTTGACTTGGTTGGGCGCCCCTGATCAGGGCACGAATCGAGGGTCCGTATAAACCGTTGGGTTCATACGTGGAGAGGTCAACCTAACAACCTCCACACAGAAAAGAAACAGCGCGACAAATAGCCTAAGATCCAGAGATCGATCGGCTTCACCATAGCCTAAGCACCAGGTAAAGCTATCATGTCAACCATAAGATGGAAGATCAGCCACTGACGTTGGAGTGCCACAAAAGCCTGGAACTGCACAACCGCCAGGAAGAGCAGAAAGTAGTCATCATCTCAACTCTTTGGTTTACACTCGAAACTAACAACCAAACCTCTTGTGAACTGTATCACGGAACAGATCATGCTTAGAAGATTTAACCAATGTAAAGTGCTGTGGTTGTTACGTTGCTAGTACTCCCTCCGTCTAGAAATATAAGACGTTTTAGTTTTGTAAAACAAATGTATTTAGACGACTTTTGTGTATACATTCGGAGTTAACCTATACACTAAAACACACCTAGATACATTCGTTTCACAAAGCTAAAATGTCTTCTATTTCTGAACGGAGGGAGTATAAATTATCTTCTACTTCCAGATACCAGACATCGGGTGGTTCATACCTTCCAAGAGCTTCCGAGGGCAATGCCAATGTAAGGGTACCAAACGGCATCAAAGAAATGTACAGCTCAGGTGCACCGGAAGATAGCCTTCCTGGTGCTGGCTCAGTTATTCTTGTCAGTGGCCCTTAAGGAACAATAAAGGAACACATTTACACATGCATGTTCAGTCTGTTTGGGGTCTTGACAAGGTTTGGATAAGGATATATGATTTACCAAATAGGGCACTCGATGACTACTTAACTTTGTGGTATCTTGGTACTCTTTTTGGTAAAACTATAGACATTGATCTGCCATATACTCGTGCTAATGAGGTTCTACACATTTATGTTGCTTGCATGGACCCTTCTCTAGTGTCTCAGAAAATGGATATTCTGATCAAGGAATCTTTTTATCAGCTACGTTTCCAAGTTGAGGGAATACCTGTGCCGCCTGTCTCTAAGGATGTGGTCATGCATGACATGCCGAAGGATGGTGGTGCGAATGGAACTGATGAGTAGGAAAATAAAACTGCGGATGATTTTGCTGGTGCCGGACCCTATGAGGATGTCTCCAAGGGGGAAAGCAACCAGGGTGTGTCGGCTAATTCATATAACGCCAATAACATGGAACATACAATTGCTTTTGGGGATTTTGTGGCAACTCTTCCGAGCACAAGGCAAACGGAGATGGAAACCGAACGCCTAACCAAATCTGCTCCTACAGTTCTTGTTAAATGTAGGGAGTCAACAGGAGATTCTTCGGTGATTCGTTCTGCGAATGAATCGCTGGATTTTGATGGGGCTGCTATTGGGTCGAGTGGGAAGGTGCCTTCCTCGCCTAGGACCCCATGCGTGGGTTCAGATGTACTACAGATTGGTGATACTACTGTTCCAGAACTGTATTTAAACTCCCCATCGAAGCTTCTGGAGATGGAGAAGCCGAAGCGAATTGGACTGGAGGATGAACCTAGTGAGGAGGAGGTGGTGGCGTTTGGAGGAGTGCAGCCTCCAAGTGCTACACGATCAAGTTCACGCCTGCAGGCGAACCCCATGGTGGATTCAATGCAACTCGATCGGGCTATGATGATGGCTCAGAAACGTGAAGCTCCTCAATGTACTAATCTTGCTGCCAAACTCTCTGTTGTTTCTTTTACTGAACAAGAAATTGTGCATAGAGCTAGGAGTATAGGGGTTTCTTTGGGTAATAATAATTATAAAGAGAAGCTTTCGGCTAAGAGAATTTTAGATAATGAAATTCATAGGTCCTTATTTATTTTGAAGAAAACGGATGAACTTGCTGAGAACCACTTAATTGTTTCAAAAGCCTCAAATCTTTGTGAAGATTTGGTGGATGAACTTAGTCCTAATGAGGACATTTCTGAGTATGTGGCTCATGAAAACAAAGCTGTTGCGACTCGTAGGCGGAAGTCTTATGATAAGACTAATCTTCGTAGAAGTACTCGTACCAGGATTCCTAAAATAAAATCATAATGTCTGGACTAATGGGGATGATATGGAACAGTGAGGGGTTTCGAGATCCAGGAAAGCATAACTTTGTCCATGAATCGATTAGAGAGCATCGTCTTGATTTCATTGCTCTTTTGGAAACAGGCAGATCCAATTTTACTGTGTCTTTCTTAAGCCACTTGGCAGCTGGCCGAGATTTTTCATGGTTTTGTTTACCGCCTCATGGGAGGTCGGGTGGAATCCTTGTCGGAATAAATAATCAATCTTTGCAAGTTACCAATGTGGTGACCGGTGACTTTTCTGTTAAATTACACTTGCGATCACGTTTAGATGGTTTTGCGTGGGTCCTTGTACCGGTGTATGGAGCCGCTCAAGATGCGCATAAACCTGAATTCCTTTCTGAGATTGTTCGGATGTGTGAGTCCGAACCGCTCCCAATTATGTTAGGGGGTGACTTTAATATTATACGCAAGAAAGAAGAGAAGAATAATGATAGGTTTGATCCTCGGTGGCCATTTATGTTTAATGCCATTATCGAAAGTCTTGACCTGAGAGAAATTGCTTTATCGGGGAGACAATTTACTTGGGCTAGTCGGCGGGCAACGCCAACATATGAAAAGTTGGATCGTATTCTTGCAAGTGTGGAATGGGAACAAAAGTTCCCTCTTGTATCCGTTCGGGCTTTATCTCGCTCAGGATCTGATCATACGCCGTTATTAATTGATTCTGGTAATCATGCACACTTGGGGAATAATGCTCGCTTCTCTTTTGAGTTGTCCTGGTTAAATCATGATGGGTTTTTTGACATGATTGCTACTGAATGGAATGTTGTATCAAGTGGGGATACACCTATTCAGATTTGGCAGAACAAAATTCGTCATATTCGCCGATTCTTGAAAGGATGGGCAAAAACTTTAAGTGGAAAATACAAAAAAGAGAAAGAAAGGCTTTTATCCATTATTGATGAATTAGATATTAAGGGTGAACTTTATCCTCTAAATGATTCAGAGAAGGAGACTTTAAAAAAAGCAAATGAAGACATGAACAAACTTAGACGATGTGAGGAGACCAAATGGGCTCAACGTGCTAAGGTTAAACATATACAAGAAGGTGGGAATAATACAAAGTATTTCCATCTGATTGCTAATGGAAAACATAGGAAACAAAAGATTTTCCAATTAGAACAAGATGAAGGAACCATAGTTGGTCAGGAAAACTTGAAGGTCTATATTTCTGAGTACTACAAGAAGCTCTTCGGTGAGCCTGAACATAACGACTTCTCTTTGATAGAGGAACGGGTTGATGATATCCCGCAATTGTCCAATGAAGAAAATTTAATTCTAACTGCAAACTTCAATGAGAAGGAAGTGTTAGAAGCCATAATGCAAATGGAACATAATAAAGCTCCAGGACCAGATGGGTTTCCAGCTGAGTTTTATCAAACATTTTGGAGTGTCATCAAATTTGACTTGATGGCTCTCTTTGGACATTTACAATCTAGAGAGCTACCTTTGTTCAAGTTGAATTTCGGGTTAATTACTTTATTACCTAAAAAAGAAAATGCTATACAGATTCAGCAATTTAGACCAATTTGTCTTCTCAATGTTAGCTTCAAAATCTTTACCAAGGTAGCTACTAATCGCATTACTGAGATTGCTCACAAAGTGATTAGACCTACCCAAACTGCTTTTATGCCTGGCCGTCATATCCTTGAGGGTGTTGTCGTTCTTCACGAAACCATACATGAACTTCATCGCAAGAAAATGGATGGTGTGATTTTCAAAATTGATTTTGAAAAGGCATATGATAAGGTGAAGTGGCCTTTTTTACAGAATGTTCTTCGCATGAAAGGTTTTGATCCTATTTGGTGTGAATGGATTAAGCAATTTATCCAAGGAGGTAGCGTCGGAATAAAGGTCAATGATGATATTGGCCATTATTTTCAGACAAGAAAAGGGTTGCGACAGGGGGATCCCCTTTCTCCGATTCTTTTCAATATCATTGTTGATATGTTGGCTATCCTCATTGCCCGTGCGAAGGAAGATGGCCAAATTGGTGGTTGTATACCTCATCTTGTGTATGGGGGTGTTTCTATTTTACAATATGCCGATGATACCATATTGTTTATGGAACACGATCTTGAGAAGGCTGTTAATATGAAGTTGCTTCTATGTATATTCGAACAACTTTCAGGGCTCAAGATTAATTTCCATAAAAGTGAAATCTTTTGTTTTGGAAAGGCTAAAGATAGTGAGCATGAGTACAAGCAAATTTTGGGTTGTGAGTCGGGCTCTCTACCTTTTAGGTACCTGGGTGTGCCAATTCACTATAGAAAACTACGGAACTCAGAATGGAATCCCGTAGAAGCTCGCTTTCTATCTAAGTTTGGATGTTGGAAAGGGAAAATGCTTTCGTATGGGGATCGACTAGTTCTAATAAATTCGGTTTTGACCAGCCTTCCAATGTTTATGCTATCTTTTATGGAAATTCCAAAAGGGGTGAGGAAACGACTTGACTTTTTCCGATCCCGTTTCTTTTGGCAAAGCGATGGTAACAAGAAGAAATACCAATTATCAAAGTGGAATATTGTGTGCCGTCCAAAGGACCAGGAGGGTTTAGGGATTGAGGTACTAGAGATAAAAAATAAGTGTTTACTTAGCAAATGGCTATTTAAAATGTTTATCGATGATGTTATATGGCAACAACTATTAGAAAATAAATATCTAAAAGATAAAACTTTATCTCAGGTAGAAGCTAAACCAACTGATTCTCCCTTTTGGAAAGGATTAATGCGGGTAAAGGATTTGTTCTTCTCCCATGGATTTTTTAAAATTGGGGATGGGAAGAGTGTTCGTTTTTGGGAAGATGTTTGGTTGGGAGAACATTCCCTAGCACAACAATACCCGACTTTATATAATATTGTTCAACGGAAAAATGTCCGAGTGGCTGAGGTTCTTAGTCAAACTCCTCTTAATATTGCTTTTAGGAGAAGTTTAACCGGTGATAAGTGGATGCGCTGGTTGCATCTATGCCGGAGGCTTATGAATGTTCATTTGAATGAGGATAAAGACCGGTTTGTTTGGAAACTAACCACCTCAGGATCGTTTTCTGTTAAATCTTTATACTCAGAACAAATGAACGGGCACACTGTTTACTTGCACAAGTATCTCTGGAAGCTGAAATTACCATTGAAGATAAAAATATTTATGTGGTTCCTTAAAAATAAAGTTTTATTGACAAAGGATAACTTGGCAAAAAGGCAATGGATGGGATGTCAAAAATGTTGTTTTTGTGATTCTTTGGAATCGATTGAACATTTATTTTTATATTGTCCATTTGCACGAATTATTTGGGGAATGATGTTCTTCGCTTTTGATATTACCCCTCCAACGAATATTAATAATATGTTTGGCAATTGGCTTCATGGGGTGGACAAGCAAAATAAATCTAGAATTCGTATTGGAGTATCAGCACTATGTTGGGCTATTTGGAATATTCGAAATGATTTTGTTTTTAACAAACAGAATGGTACAAATTTTTTGCAGGTTATTCGCCGAGCTACATGTTGGATTCAACAATGGTCTATGCTTCTCCCGGAAGATCAGAGGAAGCATATGGAATCTGGATGCAACCACCTGCTTATGGTTGCACAGGACTGTTTTTTCCAGGCTACTGGGTGGCGTCATATTAATAGGCTGAAAAATGGATAGAGCAATTTTGCTTCTTATTTTTAGATGGTTGATACATGTCTCAACCTTATCTGATCCATGATTGTAAAACTTTGATTACGTTTGAATAATGCAATAAAAGGGCTGTGTGCATCAGATGATGCAGAGGCCGGGGCGATGTTCCCCATTTCGAAAAAAACATGCATGTTACGAGACTTCACAGTATGCAATTCTTGCAGGGGAAAAACTGTCAAGAACACTCACTCTGCAAGAAAGGGAACGAGATGGCCTTCAGTTTGTTCCTCACATACTGGCTGGTTGCTGGCTTCAAGGTAATATTGAGGGTATATCAAATGAGGTTTAGCTTTGCCACTTCTGTAAATATTACATATAAAAGGAAATTGAATAAAGTTGCCAATTTACATTGCTCTGCATAAGCTCAGAACTTGAACCAATATATTGGTGTCTCCATATGCTCCAAGTCAGTTTGGATGGTTCCAGGTCAAGCAACATACAAAACTCTCAGTAAGATTTGGTTGTGTATTTGTTGGCAATACAGATTAACTTGCACAAGATCAAACTAAGAAGCTCAGGCATTTGAGCCACCGATTTTCGAAAATAAGGTTGGTTGAACTAAAATTGATAAAATACTGTAGAGCCAAGTAGCCTCCCATGTTTTCGCCAATCAATAGTACTTCCTCCGTCTCAAATTAGATGTCGCAATTTTTAAAAATTTAAATGTATCTAGTACTAACTAGTGTCTAGATACATTCCAATTTAGACAAATTTCCAACATCTATTTTGAGAGAGAGAGAGTACAAGCGGCACTTTCCAGTCCCGGCACATACAGTACACTCATCGACATCACCTGCAACGTGCCTCAGGCAGTACTTGATGCGATCATTCATAATATCCTGCAAAACAAGTTTGCTGTGAAATTGGTAACTGATATACAATGTTAATGTACTGACAATGGAGCTCATAAACTATTATGTTTTTAGTTGCTATCAACGATAGCCCTTGCCTCTTGTATAAAAATAAAACTGCTTTGGATAATACGAATCAATATTCATATGGTACATTGGGTCAATATCATAGTTTTCCACAAAACTCTCTTCAATAGTGAATACCAAATTGGCTCGCAAAGAGAGGTAAATACCACATTATTTTTATTTGTTATCGGTAAATACCATACCAACAAATAAAAATATATTGTAAAAGATGGACTAGTCAATATAATTTACTGTGACAGAAACAGTCTAGAGGAGAATTACTGAGAACATACCACCATAAGATCATGTAAACCAAGAGGACCAGTGATGATGTAAGGCACGTTTGAGTGCTCTTTTGAGGCTTCTGATACTAAAGAAGGGATATCCTGAGAAAAAAGAGTGCCAAATTCTATGAGAACTCATGTCTACTGTAGCCATATAAATAATGAAATAGAAGATAGACGTTGCTGCCATCTACAGTACTAATCTGAGAACATGCTTTGTTCCGGTGTCGTCCAGGGGAAAGGAAATATGGACTGACAATAATGCGAGATGCTCCCTGCTGCACACATTTTCCAAATGCTTCCTTAATACTAGGCTCAGCCAACTCCTTCATTTTGTCAAAAGCAAAAGTTTAGCAACTTCATGCATCACGAAGTGAAAAAATATCCCTCAATCACAGAGATAAGAACTGAGAGTGATATGATTCAGCAAAAAAGCCCCCAGCTGGTACAATTTAATATTAGAAATCTATAGAAATTTGAGAACGACGAAATCAAGGAGATTTTGGTACTCCCTTAGATACATACTAATCTAGACAAAGTTGAGGTCATAATATGGACCGAGGGGAGAAAAAAAAGCAGGCTGTACACTAGTAGAAAAAAGTCCTTCCTTCTGGACCTTTAGTCCCGACCGAGATTGGATAGTCCCGGTTTCAACGGCTAGGACGCCACACAACCCTAGTCCCAGTTCAAACAGGATCTTTAGTCCCGGTTGGTGATATTGGAACTAAAGATAGATCTTTAGTACCGGTTGGAGACACCAACCGGGACTAAAGCCCTTCCTATATCATCTTCCCTAACCCAAGCCATACTCTATTTTCAAGCTTCTCTCTGTTTCCTCCCTTAGCTCGAGTTCATCCCCATTTTTTCACACGATTTATAAAGATTTAGCGATGCTCCATCTATCGAAGGGTTCTAAAAGGTTAGCAACTTCATCCTTTCATCTTTTATTGCTTGTTTAGCTTATTTCATGCTCTAGAAGTAGAGGGATTTGTGGGATTTAGTTTGGGAGTAATTGTGTTGGAGTTTATTTGATTTATATTAATTTGATCTCAAATTAACTTCTTAGTTTGCATATGTGTAGATGTGGTTTACTTAGTAATTTATCTTCTACCCCGATCCATACTCCATTCAAGTTGCTTTCTCCTCTCTTTTCTCCCTGAGATCGAGTTCATCCCCATTATTTCACACGATTTTTCAAGATTTGGCGGTGCCGCATATATCCAAGGGTTTTATAAGGCTAGCAACTCCATCCTTTCATCTATCATTGCTAGTTTATCTTATTTCATGCTCTAAAAGTAGAGGGATTTTTAACCACCGGATCTCCAAATTCAGGATGAATATAAACAAATAACATCATCACTATGCATAGACATATATATGTACCATATAGTAAACAATAATAATCACAAAATTGTAACAAAAATAGGATTAATTCAAAGAATCTTCATAAGAAGACACACTAGCAAAAAAACATAACCTTTCTCATTAGATCAATACGCCCGGTAGCTAACAAATTTCATATATATGGGAGTGCCTCTATGGCGAACTCCTCGAAGATGTTTGAGGACGGGGTCCTACATACATATTCGAGAAGCTCGCCGTAGTGGTGTCCCTCTTGCACCATCTTGCAGTTTATAATTTCACATATATGGGAGTACCTCTATGGCGAGCTACTCGAAGATGTCTGAGGACGGGATCCTATAGACATCTTCGAGAAGCTCGTCGTAGTGGTGTCCCTCTAGAACCATTTTGCAGTTTATAATTTCACGTATATGGGAGTGCCTCTATGGCGAGCTCCTCGAAGATGTCTAAGGACAGGATCCTATAGATATCTTTGGGAAGCTCAACATAGTGGTGTTCCTCTCGCACCATCTTGCAGTTTATAATTTCACAAGGATGCATCTTGACTATTTATAGATTAAGCGCCACAACATTTGTGATGCACCCCGAAAGCATAGTGCTACCACTAACGGTGAAATAGTGCCAACACCCACGACATAGTGTCGCCACCCACCGAATAGTGTCGCCACTCACGACATAGTGTCGTCACTCAGCCATGATATAGTGCCTCCATCCACCGAATAGTGTTGCCACCCATGATTAAATAAATCTAAACTCAGTCTCCAACCGGGACTAAAGATGGAGTAGAAAGTTTTTATATCAGTGCATAGTTTTTTATTTTTGCAATAATAATATTTGGTCACTACTCTGCTTTGGTTTTAATGTGATGAACTTGTATTAACTTGGTCACCTTTTTATTCATGATGTTGTGTAATAGTTTTTGTTATACTTATATAATGCAGATGCACCGACAATGGATGTATGATGAATGACACTCTAATGAGTTAATTCAAGGCATGCATCATTTTTTTGGTGTGGCCGAGGCAAATAAGCGGAATGGTTTTGTGTGTTGTCCATGTGGTGTCTGTAAGAATAAGAAGGATTACTCTTCCTCAAAAATCCTTCATAGCCACCTATTTCATTCCGGTTTCATGGCTGGCAATAATTATTGGACCAAGCACGGAGAAAGAGGGGTTATAATGGAATACAATAAAGAAGAAGAGGATGATGGCAACTATCCTAGGTTCCCTGAATACGGTGATACGACAACGGGGGAAGGTGAAGAAGGTGCATCAGATGAGCCCACTGATGATCTTGGTCGGGCCACTGTTGATGCACATATATCATAGTGCTACCACTAACAGTGAAATAGTGCCTCCACCAACGACATAGTGTCGCCACCCAACAAATAGTGCCGCCACTCACAGTATAGTGCCACCACCCACGGCATAGTGTCGCCATTCATCCATGATATAGTGTCGCCATACACCGAATAGTGTTGCCACCGATGATTAAATAAATCTAAACTCAGTCTCCAACTAGGACTAAAGATGGAGTAGAATTTTTTTAAATTAGAGCACAATTTTTATTTTTGCAATATTACCATTTGGTCACTACTCTGCTTTGGTTTTAATGTGATGAACTTGTATTAATTTGGTCACCTTTCTATTCATGATGTTGTGTAATAGTTTTTGGTATACTTATATAATATAGATGCATCGGCAATGGATGTACGATGATCGACGCTCTGATGAGTTCATTCAAGGTCTGCATCATTTTCTCGGTGCGGCCAAGTCAAATAAGAAGAATGGTTTTGTGTGTTGTCCATGTGGTGTCTGTAAGAATAAGAAGGATTACTCTTACTCAAAAATCCTTCACGGCCACCTGTTTCGTTCCGGTTTCATATCCAGCTATAATTGTTGGACCAAGCATGGAGAAAGAGAGGTTATAATGGAAGACAATAAAGAAGAAGAGGATGATGACAACTATCCTAAATTCCATGAATATGGTGATACTGCAACAAGGGAAGGTGAATAAGAGGCATCAGATGAGCCCTCTGATGATATTCGTCGGGCCATTGTTGATGCATAGAGTCAGCGAAAGTGAAAAGGAGAGGTTGAAGTTGGAGCGTATGTTAGAGGATCATAACAAATTGTTGTACCAAAATTACGAAGATGGCAAGAAAAAGCTGAATAGCACACCGAAATTGCTGCAATGGAAGGCAGAGATTGGTCTATATGACAAGGGATTCGAAAAGTTGTTAAGAATTATAAACAATATGCTTCCAAAGGATAACGAATTGCCCGTCAGTATGTACGAAACAAATAAGGTTGTCTTCCATCTAGGATTAGAGATGCAGAAGATATGTGCATGTCCTAATGACTGCATCCTCTAGCGTGGTAAGGAGTACGAGAATTTGAATGCATGTGTGGTATGCGGTGCATTGCTGTATAAGATTAGCTGAGATTACCCTAGTGATGTTGATGGCAAGCGCCCCAAAAAGAGGGTTTCTGCCAAGGTAATACGGTATGCTCCTATAATACCACAGTTGAAACGCTTATTTAGAAACAAAGAGCATTCCAAGTTGTTGCGATGGCACAAAGAAGACCGTCAGAAATACGCAATGTTGAGAAACCTCGCTGACATGAATACTTTTGGGGAGAGTCATAGCACCCGACCTGCAAATCTATGTATTTATAACCTTCCTCCTTGGTTGTGCATAAAGCGAAATTTTATTATGATGCCAGAGCTCATCCAAGGCTCGAAGCAACACAGAAACAACATTTATGTGTACCTAAGACCATTAGTTGAAGAAATTTTATAGTTTTGGCACGGACAAGGTGTACGTATATGGGATGAGCACAAACAGGAGGAATTTGACCTACAAGCATTGTTGTTCGTAACCATCAATGAATGTCCCGCTCTTACTAACCTTTCAGGACATACAAACAAGGGATACCATGCATGCACATACTGTTTAGGTGAGACTGGAAGTATATATTTGAATAAATATAAGAAGAATATGTATCCAGGGAATCATCGATTTCTTCCGGTCGGGCTTCCCTTAAGAAAGAAATGCAAGCATTTCAAATGTGAGATAGATCACCGAAGGAAGCCTATCCACCCTAATGGTGATGATGTATTTTATATGGTCAAGGATTTAAAAGTAATCTTTATAAAGGGTCCTAGCATACAATCTGTTCTGAATGAAGATAACAGACATGTACCCATGTGGAAGAAGAAATCTATATTTTGGAAGCTACCATATTGGAAATTCCTAAAGGTCTGCTCCATAATCAACATGATGAATATGACGAAGAATGTTTGTGTGAACCTGCTAGGATTCTTGAGCGTGTATGGGAAGTCAAAAGATACACCAGAAGCACAGCAGGACCAACAACGTATGAAAGAACAAGACGACCTGCATCCAGAGAATTATCAAGGTCCTGCGAGCTACGTTCTTACCAAATAAGAGAAAGAAATCCTTTTGAATGACCGAGCAGTATCAAGGTCCCGTCTGGCTTCTCATCGAATATAAAGGGAATAATAAATATGTCAGAGAAAAAATTCCAAATCCTAAAGTCTCATGACTACCACGTGCTTATCACACAACTGCTTCCAGTTGTATTGAGGGGGATTCTACCAGAAAATGTTCGAGTACCCATTATGAAGTTATATGTGTTCCTTAGTGCAATTTCTCATAAGGTAATTGATTTAGAAAGTCTACAAAGGTTACAGAATGATGTGGTCCAATGTCTTGTTAGTTTCGAGTTTGTGTTCCCACCATCCTTCTTCAATATTATGACGCACCTCCTAGTTCACCTAGTCGAAGGGATTCCAATTCTCGGTCATGTATTTATACACAATATGTTTCCCTTTGAGAGGTTCATGGGATTCTTAAAGAAATATGTTCATAAATGTGCAAGGCCAGAAGGAAGCATCTCCAAGGGCTATGGAACAAAGGAGGTCACTGAGTTTTGTGTTGACTTTAATCATGACCTTAAGACGATTGGTGTTCCTCAATCGCGACATGAGGGGAGACTGAGTGGAAAAGGTATGCTAGAAAAGAAAGCAATAATAAGTATGGATGGGCATTATTTCACGCAAGCACACTACACAGTTCTATAAAATTTCACCTTGCTGGCTCCGTATATCGAGGAACACATGAATATTGTACGCTCCAACAACTCACGGGAGTCTGACTCCTGGATTAAACATGAACACATGGAAGCAACTTTTGGCTGTTGGTTATAAACACATCTCATGAATAACACCATTGTTGGAGATCAACTGTACATATTAGCCAGTTCACCATCTTCTATATTGACTTTTCAAGGGTACGAGATAAATGGTAATACATTTTACACGGTAGCTAATACGTCGGAAACGTATCTATAATTTTTGATGTTCCATGCTTGTTTAGTATCTACTTTGCTTTGCTTTGTCTACACTTTGAGGTGATTTTATATGTTTTCCGGTACTAACCTATTAACAAGATGCCACAGTGCTAGTTGCCTGTTTTCTTCTGTTTTTGGTTCCAGAAAGGCAGAAAATCAATATTCTCGGAATTGGATGGGACAAAAGCCAAAGTCAATATTTTACTGTGGGGAACACGGAGCCAGAAGACGAGACGGAGGAGGGCCTCGAGGGGGCCACACCCCCTGACCGCGCGGGTGGGCCCACCTTGCGCCTGGGGGTGCAGCCGCCTCGGGCACCCCCGGCCTCCCTCTTCGTCTATAAGAATCCCTCGATGCCTAAACCCTAAGCACCCGATCAATATTCCACGAAACCGTCTGTAGCCGCCGCCACCATCGTCCCTAGATCGGGGGGATCTGGAGCTCTTCCTGGCACTCTGCCGGACTGGAGATCATCCCGGAGGCCTTCTTCTTCATCACGCCAGCCTCCGATATGAAGCGTGAGTAGTTCCACCTTGGACTACAGGTCCATGTAGTAGCTAGATAGTTGTATCTCCTCCTTTGTGCTTTCATGTCTAGATCTTGTGAGATCCGTTCATGATCAAGATCTCATCTATTTGTAATCATGCATGTTGTGTTTGCGGGTATCCGATGGATATTGAGATTACTATCTCAGATTGATTAATGGTTTTGTCTTATTGATTCTATCATGTCTGTGTTGTTTGTGATCTTGCATGCTCTCCGTTGTTAGTAGCTATCTTGGCCAAGTAGTTGCTAGTGACTACAAGAGGGGGTATTTATGCTCCATAGTGGGTTCATGCCTCTATTTAATCTAAGGGAAGTGATAAAAATCTCTAAGGTTGTAGATGTGTTGTTGCCACTAGGGAGAAAACAACGGTCTCTTGTTCATGGAATAGGTGGATTGTTTACCTTACACACTTTTCTTAAAGTAGTTGTCTGTTGCTTGCAACTTAATACTGGAGGGGGTTCAGATGATAACCCAAAGGTGTACTTCTAGTCATAGATGTAGTTGGATGGCAGTCTATGTATCTTGTTGAATTTCCCAATCGAATCTCATATGATCATGATGTCTTGTATTGCATGTTATGCCTTGCTCAGTCCTGTCAATTTCCCTGCTGTAATTTGTTTACCCAACATGCCATGTTTGTTTATCTAAGGAGAACACCTCTAGTGAACTATGGACCCCAGTCCAATCTTTACCATTGATACATCTTCCACTATTCCTGTTTACTTGCTGCAAACCACTTTTACCTTCCACACCATACAGGTAATCCTTTGTTATAGCAACCGGTGAGATTGACAACCTCACTGTTCGTTGGGGCAAAGTCTTGAGTTTGTGTTGTGCAGGTTTCCAAGTTGCTTGCAACACCTTTGAGACGTTTCCTTCCTCCTACGGGTTCGATAACCTCAGTTTCTTACTGAGGGAAAACTTGCTGCTGTGCTCATCACATCTTGCTCTTGGGGTTTCCCAACTAAGCGCTTCCACGTTGACAAAGCACCAACAAGCTTTTCTGGCGCCGTTGCCGGGAGGCTAAGGACGTCTTCACAAGGGGAGTCCTCTACAAACTTTCTCTTTACTTTGTTTTTGGTTTGCTTAGTTTATTTTGGTTGGTTTTGTTTGCCTATTTTTATCAAAAACTCCAAAAAAAAAATAGTTTGGTTTGCTTTCTCTTATCAAAAACACAAAAAAATTAGTTCCTGCTCTAGTTGTTGCTGTTGTTGGCTTGCTCCACTTTTGCCAAAATGAACTCTGCTGAGAACACCAAGTTGTGTGACTTCACTAGCACAAACAACAATGATTTCCTAAGCACTCCTATTGCTCCACCTACTCCTGATGCTACCTTTTATGAAATTAAGCCTGCTTTGTTGAATCTTGTGATGAGAGAGCAATTTTCTGGTACTAGTTCTGATGATGCTGCTACCCATCTCAATAACTTTGTTGAACTTTGTGAGATGCAAAAGTATAAGGATGTAGATGGATATATTATTAATCTTAAGTTGTTTACTTTCTCCTTGGGAGGAAAAGCTAAAGAATGGTTGCTATCCTTGCCTAGAAATAGTATCGATTCTTGGATTAAGTGCAAAGATGCTTTTATTGGAAAGTACTACCCTCCTGCTAAGATTATATCTATGAGAAGTGATATTATGAAATTTAAACAACTTGATAATGAACATGTTGCTCAAGCTTGGGAAAGAATGAAATCTTTGGTTAAGAATTGTCCCACTCATGGACTTACTGCTTGGATGATTATCCAGACGTTTTATGCAGGTTTGAACTTCTCTTTAAGAAACCTGTTGGATTCAGCTGCCGGAGGTACCTTTATGACCATCACCTTGGGTGCTGCAATAGAACTCCTTGATAATATGATGGTTAATTATTCTGGATGGCACACTAAGAGAGCTCCACATGGTAAGAAGGTAAATTCTGTTGAGGAAACCTCCTCTTTGAGTGATAAGATTGATGTTATTATGGCTATGCTTGTTAATGGGAAAACTCCTTTAGATCCAAATAGTGTTCCCTTAACCGCTTTGGTTGCTCAATAAGAGCAAGTTGATGTAAACTTCATTAGGAGTAATAATTTTGGCAACAATACTTATGGTAATAATTATAGGCATTATCCTCCTAATAATGGCAACACTTATCATGGTAGATCTGGAATGCCTAGTGAAGATAGGATTCTAGAAGTTGAAAGATCCACTATAAATTTTATGCAAATGTAGTATGATCAAAACAAGATATTCACTAAAACTATGGAAGAACAATTTGCTATCTTGAAAAATATTAGTCATCAACTTGAGAATTTGAATAGAGAAATTCTTAGCTTACAGTCAAAAATTTTGAGTGCTGAGAAAAATATTTCATCTTTGTCTGAAGCACAGTCCTCTTTGATTAATAAAATGGTTGCTAAACCTGAAACCATGGAAAGTACCTTTGCTGCTACTCATGCCATACAAGTTACTATTGATGAAAATGTTATACTGTTAGCCCAACTTCATGCTAAGTGGGAAATAGAAGCTGAAATTGCTAGAAACAATAGTGTGTGCACCATCACCACCACCAATATGGATGTCACTAAACCACAAGAAGTCCCTATTCCTCCTCCTACAATGCCTAAGCCCAATGAGTCTACTACTAGTGATGTTAAGTTTGATTTTGATCTTGATGGTTGCAATATTTCTGAAGAGATCATGGTCCTACAAAAGCTTGCTAGAAGTCCTGATGCTAGTGATATGCATGTAGCTTTCACCAAACACATTACAGATGCTCTTGTTAAAATTAAAGAAGAGAAGTTGAAACACAAAGCTTATATTCCTAGGAAAGTAGAAGATAGTTGGGAACCCATTAGTAATATGCAAGTGAATGACTTTGATCTCAAAGCTTCATGTGACCTTGGTTCTAGTGTCTCTATTATGCCTAGGAAGATTTATGAAATGCTTGATTTGCCACTTTTGGAAGATTGTTATTTGGATATCCCACTTAATGATAATGCTAAGAAGAAACTCATGGGGAGTATTAATGATGTTCTTATTATGGTTAACAATGCTTATGTCCCTGTTGATTTCTTTGTTTTGGATGTTGAATACAATGCTTCCTGTCCTATTACTTTGGGAAGACCTTTTATTAGAACTGTTGGTGCCATCATTGATATAAAAGAAGGCACCATTAAATATCAATTTCCATTCAAGAAAGGTATTGAACACTTCCCTATGAGGAGAGAGAAGTTGCTTTTTTCTCCTCCTTTGAAATCAAGGTTTGATGTTAATGCTTCTTCATTTGAAAATACTTGATTCTTGCTTCTTGTGCCTAACTTAAAGGCGTTAAAGAAAAGCACTTGTTGGGAGAGAACCCAAGAGTTCTCTTTGAGTCTTAGAAGTTATTACTTCAGTAATGACCTCTTCTTATCCTTTTTTGTTTGATTTTTGTGCCAAGAATGACCTCTAATGAGAGGGAAGTAAGATTTGGGGAGTTGCTGTCCCGAAACAGATTTTTGTGCTCCATCGTAAAAAGGAATCTCTGTAAGTCGGATTGAGCTGATATTTTACAATAAATCCCCCAGTATGTTAGCTAACTTTCGTTAGTTCAACACTTTTTGATTTGAGCAACAGAAGGTCTTCGAAAAAAATCGGTTTCTACCTGCTGGTCTGTTTTGACAGATTTCTGCCATTATTTGCATTTGCTTCTTATTGATTCCTTTTTGGATTCTTTTTGGGAAATTGAGCTTTTTGAGGGAGTTGCTATAGTAGCTTGTGTTTTTAGTGAAATTTTTGCTGTTCTAAAGCTAAACATAAGGGTCTATTATCTTTTGAATACACTAATGATGCTAATGAAGATTGTGTGAAGTTTTGTATGAAGGAAAAATTTCAAGTGTAGAGAGAGAGAATGATGCAATGAGATGAAGAATGGACAAAAGCTCAAGCTTGGGGATGCCACCCCGGTGTCACCCCAAGAAATACCCAAGAGGTACAAGCGTCAAAGCTTGGGGATTCCCAAGGCATCCCCTTCTTCATCAATAAAAAGCTCAGGTCTTTCTAGACACTTTGCTTTTGTTGTTTCATGCACTGCCGTGTTGTTCTTGGAGTGTCTTAGTTTTCGTTTGCTTTGCTTAGTTTGCTTGAATAAAGTAGTTTGGACCCCCGCTCTCGCTGTGTTGTTTCAAATAAGTTGATTGGTGTTGGAAAGGAGTAGAAAGTTCTTCCTTGAAATAGTGCAAGAGGAGCTTGCTTTGACTGTGACTTAGACTTTAGCATGTCATGCTAGGTGTTGTTTTGACCTTATGCTTAGTGATTATTGTTGTAGCATGACTTGTTCCAAACAATTTGGGATTGCTTAGTGTGCCTTGGAAAAATAATGCGTTGTTTTAGCATGCAAAAGCATAGTATTGTGGTATTCTCCTTTGATGCTTTGTTTGGGTTGACTTGGAATATGCTCACACCATGTTATGAATATGAACAAGTCACCATAGCCTCTATGATCATTTAGTCCTTGACTTGTAGTACCACTCTATGCTTTGATTAGTAATGTTTTGTCGCTTTGCATGACTATGGCCATTATTGCTCTCTTAGTTGGTTGCTCCCAGTCTTTTGCTAGCCTCCACTTGTATGAGTAAGCTCTACTCATGCTTCCAACTCCCAAGAAACCAAGTTATTCCAAAGAGTCCACTATAAATTCCTATGCATGGTGTGTTACACCATTCTAAGTATATTCTTGTTTTCAGCTATCTTCCAATTTAAAAGTATTTTGTTATGTGAAAACTTAGTGATTAAATCTCTCACAGACTTCATGGCACACTTTATTTTTATTGCCCCTAATAAACTTGAACCATTGTATCATGTATGTTGTATTTGCTTGCACGTATACGTTGGAATTAGTAGAATCGTGTTGTCACGGGGAACGCTTTTAACATTGCACTTGTACTTTGTACACAGTTAATATCATACTCTTTTGTCTATGGATGTCGTCGGTGTGAAATAAAAGGGGATCTTGTAAGTCCATGGAGTTATTTATGTGTACTAGAGAAACGCCTGGGCCGCTAGCCTAAGCCATGCCTAATCATGGTGGAAACTTGCAACATCACCATAGTGACATCTATGAAGCTTTCTTCTTACAAAAAAAAGAGACACATTGAAATGAGGAAAGAGAGAAAAAAGCACCATATTCCCATGGTAAATAAGAAGATTGCTGAGATGCTCATTGTCTGCTTGCCTTGTCATTTTGGTTATGGGATAACTCCTGTACCATGTGCAAGGGGTACCCCGTTGGTGATTCTCTATGGTACACATGTACTTACTATGAAAAGAACTTATAGGTGACTAAAGTTGAGTAGCATGAGGAGCGTCCCTCGTATTCAAGGGACATGAGATTGCCAACTAATACTTTGTCAAGCATATACTCCATAGTTTGTTCACTTTAACCTTAATCACTTCAAGATGCCTATGATAGGGGCAATGAGATCTTAAAGCTAACAAGTACCATAATTTTTGGAATCTCTTTTTGAGACTTGAAATCCCTGCTTCCCTTTATGAAGGGCCTTTCTTCCACTATTATATTGAGTCTCCACCTTCTACCTTTAGGCACCAGTTAAGTGAGCATAGTTGCCATTCTTAGTTCTACGTGCATTGTCCCAAAACTTATTGATTGATGTATATTGTTGATATTACTTATTCTTGTGCTATTTGTATCTAGTCACTCTTATGAACTTTGAAGGTAACCTATGCATCTATTTGCTACTCCATGAGGGACAAACTGAATGCCACTATGCCATGTTTTCTGTATGTGAAACAAACAAACTTTTTTCAATGCATGTTATTCATGATCTTTGTTTGTAGCCTTTCATGTTGCATGCATAGTTACTATGTCTTATTGTTAGAACTCCATATTTCATGCTCATGTTTAGAGTTCTTTGATCCCAGCTTTCAATGCTTGCAAATGGTTTGATCTTGATTTTGATGGTGCATGTCACCTCAAAAATTATTCTTTTTATCACTTACCTACTCGAGGACGAGCAGGAGTTAAGCTTGGGGATGCTTGATACATCGGAAACGTATCTATAATTTTTGATGTTCCATGCTTGTTTAGTATCTACTTTGCTTTGCTTTCTCTACACTTTGAGGTGTTTTATATGTTTTCTGGTACTAACGTATTAACAAGATGCCATAGTGCCAGTTGCCTGTTTTCTTCTGTTTTAGGTTCCAGAAAGGCAGAAAATCAATATTCTCAGAATTGGACGGGACAAAAGCCAAATTCAAGGTTTTACCGTGGGGAACACAGAGCCAGAAGACGAGACGGAGGAGGGCCTCGAGGGGGCCACACCCCCTGGCCGCACGGGTGGGCCAACCCCGTGCCTGGGGGGTGCAGCCGCCTCGGGCACCCCCTCGGCCTCCCTCTTAGCCTATAAGAAGCCCTCGATGCCTAAACCCTAAGTACCTGATCAATATTCCACGAAACCGTCTGTAGCCGCCGCCACCATCGTCCCTAGATCGGGGGGATCTGAAGCTCTTCCCGGCACCCTGCCGGAGGGGAGATCATCCCGGAGGACTTCTTCATCATGCCAGCCTCCGGTATGAAGCGTGAGTAGTTCCACCTTGGACTACGGGTCCATGTAGTAGCTAGATGGTTGTATCTCCTCCTTTGTGCTTTCATGTCTAGATCTTGTGAGCTCCATTCATGATCAAGATCTCATCTATTTGTAATCATGCATGTTGTGTTTGCGGGGATCCGATGGATATTGAGATTACTATGTCAGATTGATTAATGGTTTTGTCTTATTGATTCTATCATGTCTGTGTTGTTTGTGATCTTGCATGCTCTTTGTTGTTAGTAGCTATATTGGCCAAGTAGTTGCTAGTGACTCCAAGATGGGGTATTTATGCTCGATAGTGGGTTCATGCCTCTATTTAATCTAAGGGAAGTGACAAAAATCTCTAAGGTTGTAGATGTGCTGTTGCCACTAGGGAGAAAACAACGGTCTCTTGTTTATGGAACAAGTGGATTATTTACCTCACACACTTTGCTTAAAGTAGTTGTCTATTGATTGTAACTTAATACTGGAGGGGGTTCGAATGATAACCCAAAGGTGGACTTCTAGTCATAGATGCAGTTGTATGGCGGTCTATGTATCTTGTTGTATTGCCCAATCGAATTTCATAGGATCATGATGTCTAGTATTGCATTGTTATGCCTTGCTTAGTCCTGTCAATTGCCCTGCTGTAATTTATTTACCCAGCATGCCATGTTTGTTTATCTAAGGAGAACACCTCTGGTGAACTATGGACCCCGGTCCAATCTTGACCATTGATACATCTTCCACTGTTCATGTTTACTTGCGGCAGACCACTTTTACCTTCCACACCATACATTTAATCCTTTGTTACAGCAACCAGTGAGATTGACAACCTCACTGTTCGTTGGGGGAAAAGTCTTGAGTTTGTGTTGTGCAGGTTTCCAAGTTGCTTGCAACACCTTTGAGACGTTTCCTTCCTCCTACTGGTTCGATAACCTCGGTTTCTTACTAAGGGAAGACTTGCTGTTGTGCTCATCACACCTTGCTCTTGGGGTTTCCCAACGAAGCATTCCCACGTTGACAGAGTGCCAACAATAGTGCAAGATAAAAAGAGCGCCAACCAAAACGGTGGTGTCCGCTAGGGCTGGACTTATAATTCGAAACTCGCGAGCTAAATGAGTTACTCGTCACTCGGCTTGAACTCGGTGCCTAACGAGTTGAGTTGAGTTTTAGATTTGAGCTCATTTGTTCACCCAAGATAAATGAGCTACTCATGAGCTACTCATTTAGCTCGTTAAAATCTTTCAAATATAGAGTTTGAAAATTTTCGTAAATGAGTGTCATACTACGAGTGTTTCTTGAACCTGTAATGGCGTAGAGCTACTATTCATTGATCTTGGCTTCGTGTTATTATAGAAGTAGTATCGTTGTTCTAGTTCCTAAATAGTAGGATAATTACTAATTTTTTGATATATGCTTAGATTCGCAAATTATAACGAGCTACTCGCGAGCTGCGCATGAGTTCACCAAGTCGAGCTGAGTTACAAATATGGGCTCGGTATGTAAATGAGGTGACTCGAGCTAACTCGTTAGTTGAACGAGCTTTAGCGAGTCGAGCCGAGTTGGCTCGGATCGGCTCGAGTTCCATCCCTAGTGTCTGCTTTGATGCAACAAACAACAATAGGAAAAGGACACATACTATGGTTACATAGAGTAGAATTGGGAACTTGATTATGGACCTTCTTTTAAGGTCCCTTTGTTTTGGTGCAAATGGGTAAAGCTGACAGGAGGCAGGGTAAAGGTAGACCAGAAGTATAGAATGACAACAGTGGATCTCAACAATCTTGGATACAGATACGAACCATTCATCATAGCTAATGAGTGGCTCAGGTTTTATATGTGAAGGGCATTTCTGTCAAACCGAAAAAAGGAAAGATAGCAAATGAATACATCATACGATGAGATAAAGCGCCACATAGTTCTTTCAGGAAACAGAAACATTGTGGGAGTGGAGGACAAGATAGACATGGCAGAAGGTTATAATAAGTTTGATAAAATTCTGCCCTTCACAGTGAACACTGACCCAAGCATAATGTTAAATGATGAAGATGCTCCATGGATACGGCACAATCACAAGCAAGGGACATACGCGGAGAAAAAGTTTTATACCCCAACACTAGATGGGGATGTTGGTGATGTGTAAGAATGTATTAAACCTTTTATGTAACTGTGGTGCGACGAAAAGGAAAATTACCTCCCACAAAATTGTTCGCCATCCCATGATGCACATGCGTTCATAATATGGGCACATTATCACAAACTATGCCACGATTTTGGCCATAACACCTATGAGGGGACATTTTGTTCTTCTAAATAAACATGCAATTAAAGTTTCTTAACAACACATGAGTTTGACACCAAAACGTAGATCTCATTTTTCCGAATATTTTGATTTAATTATACATATTTTTATGACTTAAAATGAATTAGTTATGAATTTCTCCATATTTAATTCATTTTATATCATTTTAAATAAAAAAGTTTTAAATAAGGTGTATCAAATCTCCACATTTTATTTTACTTCAGATGTGAAATATTATATTTTTAATGGTTAGATTATATTTTGTGATCATTTGGTATATTATATGTATATTTCTGATTTTTAAATAAGAAAATATGTTTTTTCCAATATTTATACTTAATAGAATATTTGTTAAACAATAAATTATTTCATTTAAGTTGTATAATAGAGTATGATATTAGATATAAATTATAGATCTTCTTTTTTTGGAATTTTTGTTATATAATACATAATTTTCTGAATTATAGAATAATAGATATTGATTTTATAATATTTATTTATTTTCTAAATTTTCTAAAAAACATATTCCAAAATCCCATTTAGTCCTGGTTGGAAATGCGAACCGCGACTAAAGGTTGGCCTCACACTCGTATTCTAGCGGGCGGTCAAAAATATATTTAGTCCTGGTTGCGGCCATGAACTGGGAATAAAGGGGTTCCTTAGTCCCGGTTGCAGGTTGGTGGCTGCAACCGAGACTAAAGGGGTGGGGGTATATATACCACGACCCTTCCCCGGTTGCAGCTATCAACTAGGACTTGGGGAAATTGAGTGATATGTCGCCACTGAGGAGAGAAACCACCATGCCGCCGTCGGCAACCGCAAGGAGGAGGAGACTGTCTGTTGATCAACCGAGCATGATGTTGAGTTCCTCTAGTCGTCCTCGCTCGGTGGCCCCGAATCGTGCAATCCAGAGCCATCCCCGGCGCCCAATCGATGCCTCCCTCTCCGACGAGCTCCATCGTAATCCCCATTTATTTTGGCCTCCCCCGACCTCGTCGACCCTTTATAAGCATCATAGTGAGCTTTCGAGTCTCCTGGTATGTAGAGGCCTAAACCCAATAAGGTACAAGTCCCTGTGTTTATAGTACTAGTCCCTAGATCGAATAGCTAGCACGCACAATTTAAGATGGAATATCAAGAAACAAAGGTCATATTACAACTTATAACCAGGAATAAAATAGTTCATTACAACTTACATAGTTCATATGGCTATCCTATTACAAAGCAGCAGATATAACTAAAGCATGGAGTCCTTCATCTTCATATGCCATAAGCAAACATGTTGGTTGTAGACTTGTAATCCCTACTCAACAAACTTCACTAACATCAAACAAACCTGCAACATAATAAGTTACAGCCACAAGGTTCAATACATTTGAATTATATTGGCAAGTGATATCATATTGATATGGAGAATCTAACATCTACATGAGTAAATGGCTAAGTATAGTTTTGTCTGGCCTTTGCAAAAAAATAAGTTTTTTCCTATCCTTTGTAAAATAGTTTTCTCTTTTTCAAAACCCTTCATCAAACAATGGCATACTGGAATCACACCAGGTGCTACCCTTGTTCACCCACAAGTTTTAACTTAGAGAAATTGGTATGAGAAGATTCTTGATCATTCTGAAGGGATTCACGGCATAGTAAATCAAAATTTTCTACGGATGCGAACAGAGGAAAAGCCAAGATCTAATCTAAGAGATGCAAACAACGAGAGAGATTGGATTAGATCTTCATACCCTTGAAGATTCGCACAGCGGAACGTTCGTCGAAACGTGGGTGATGTAGTCGTACTCGCTTCTCCTCCTCGCGATCCGATCCGATCTAGCACCACAAGTGGCGGTGCCTCCGTGAGATGCACACGTGCAGCACCTCGACGTCTCCTCCTTCCTCGGACCAGCAAGTATGGTGGAGAGACGGATTGGATCTACAACACGACGGCGTGGTGTATATGGTGGAGAATTTCTGCAGCAGGGCTTCGCCTACAAACAGTCGGGAGGGAGAGAGGAAGGGCAGCAGGGCGGCTAGGGTTGGAGGGGAAGGTGTAGGGGGGTGGTGCGCCCCCATCCCTCTATATATAGAGGGGTGGGCTCAGCCCTAGCCCCTCCCCCAAGCCCACACCAGCGGCCCCAAAGGAGGAAGAGTGGGGGCAAGGAAACCCCCCCTTCTAGAAACTCTATCTCGAGTTTAAACCCTCTTGGCCGGCTGGGACCTATGGGGCCTTGTGCCCCTGGCCCAATGCGGCCTGGGCACTCCCTCATAGGCCCATGCCCCCTCCCGGAAGGTGTGGCAACGTTGGTCCCCTTCCGGAATGTTCTAGAAGCTTTCGGTACAATACCGATTAACCCGGAACAATTCCGAACTCCAAAAACCGCACTGCCTTATATGAATCTTATTCTCCGGACCATTCCGGAACCTCTCGTGATGTCCCGGATCCCATCCGAGACTCCGAACAAAAACTCATAAACCAATTATCCAATCTATCCTAGCGTCGAGACACGTTAAGTGTGTGACCCTGCGGGTTCGAGAATATGCAGACATGATCTTCTATCAATAATCAACAGCGGGGTCTGGACACCCATATTGACTCCCACACATTCATCGATGATCATATCGGATGAACCACGATGCCAGGATTCAATCAATCCCATATATATATTCCCTTCGTCTCGCGATATTTTAATCGCCCGAGATTCGATCGTCGGTACCGTCATACCTAGTTCAATCTCGTTCATAGCAAGTACTTTACTCGTTCCGTAATCCGATATCACTTTTTGATTAACTCCTTAATCACATGCTTGCAAGCGGTGTTGATATCGATTACCGAGTGGGCCCGAAGTATACCTCTCCGACTTGGGAGGGACAAATCCCATCTCGATACATACAACCCAACAGGTACTTTCCGATCACCTGAGAGACACCTTTATGATCACCCTCTCATAGGATGACGTTTGATGACCTCAAAGCTCTCTTCCGATACCAGGGAGTTGTATTATCTCATGGTCTAAGGAATACAATATTTGACATAAGAAAAGCTTCGCAAAGACGAACACGATGACACGATCTAATTGCTTCGCTTAGTTTGGGTCTGTCCACCATATTATTCTCCCAATGATATGATCTCATTATCAATTGACAACTCATGTCTATGGTTAGGAAACCTTAACCATCATTGATCAATGAGCTAGTCCATAGAGGCGTACTAGGGACACGGTGTTGTTCACAAACACACAAGTATTAAAGTTTCCGCTTAATACAATTCTAGCATGGAATATAAACATTATCTTGAACAAGAATTATAATAATAACAGCTTTATTATTGCCTCTAGGGCATAATTCCAACAGTCTCCCACTTGCACTTGAGTCAATAATCTAGTTTACATCTGGCAACAATCTCACACCCATGGCACTGAGGTGCTGATCATGTTTTACACGTGGAAGAGGTTTAGTCAATGAATCTGCGACATTCAGATCTGTATGTACTTTGCTAATCTTCAGATCTCCATCTGCTATATAATCTCGGATTATATGAAACTTGCGGTTGATATGCTTGGTCTTTGGATGATATCTTGGTTCCTTAGCGAGTGCTATGGCGCCAGTGTTGTCACACAATATCTCAAGTGGGTCCAATGCACTTGGAACCACACCAAGCTCAGTGATGAAGTTTCTGATCCAAACTCCTTCACTTGATGCTTCTGCAGCAGCCATGTATTCCGCTTCTACTGTAGATCCCGCGATCACGCTTTGCTTGCAGCTTCTCCAGCTCACAGCTCCTCCATTCAAAATATACACGTATCCTGTCTGAGATTTAGAATCATCCTTGTCGGTGTCGAAACTAGCATCGACGTAACCTTTTACGACTAGCTGTTCATCACCCCCATAGACTAAGAACATTTCTTTAGTCCTATTTAGGTACTTTAGGATGTTCTTCACGGCTGTCCAGTGTTCCTCTCCTGGATCACTTTGATATCTGTTCGTCAAACTAAGAGCATTGGACACATCTGGTCTAGTACACAACATGGCATACATGATAGAACCTATGGCCGAGGCATAAGGCACTTTGCTCATAGCTTCCCTATCATTTACCGTAGCTGGACACTGAGCCTTGCTCAATATCTTACCTGACAACATAGGCACTGAACCTTTCTTTGCCTTATCCATTCTGAACCTTTTCAGAACTTTGTCTAGGTATGTACTCTGGCTTAAAGCTATCAGGCGTCTTTGTCTATCTCTATAGATCTTGATGCCCAATATATAAGCAACTTCACCTAGGTCTTTCATTGAAAAACACTTGTTCAAATAACTCTTCACATCGTTAAGCATGTTAATGTCATTTCCAATAATCAATATGTCATCCACATATAGTACCAGAAATGTCACCGAGCTCCCACTCACTTTCTTGTAGATACAAGCTTCGTAGCAATTTGGAACAAATCCAAAGCTCTTGATCACTTGATCAAAACGAAGGTTCCAACTCCGAGATGCTTGCTTCAGTCCATATATGGAACGCTGAAGTTTGCATACTTTATCAGCATCCTTAGGATCGACAAAACCTTCGGGTTGCATCATATACAACTCTTCATCAATGTCACCATTGAGGAACGCAGTCTTGACATCCATCTGCCATATTTCATAATTATGAAACGCAGCAATTGCTAATAAAATCCGAATGGACTTAAACATCACTACGGGAGAGAAAGTCTCATCGTAGTCAACACCTTGAACTTGTCGAAAACCTTTTGCGACAAGCCGTGCTTTATAGACGGTAACATTACCATGCGCGTCCGTTTTCTTCTTAAAGATCCATTTGCACTCAACAGCCTTTCGGTCGCTAGGAGGGTCCACCAAAGTCCATACTTGGTTTTCGCTCATGGATCCCAATTCGGATTTCATGGCTTCTAGCCATTTCTCAGAGTCTGGGCTCATCATCACTTCCTCATAGTTCGTAGGTTCACTGTCTTCTACTAACAAGACAGTCAAGACAGGGTTGCCGTACCACTCAGGAGGGGCACGCGACCTTGTCGACCTGCGACGTTCAGTAGCAGCATCGTCCGAAGCTTAATGATCCTTGTCATTAGCTTCCTCTATTGTTGGTGCAGGCGGCACTGGAACAATTTCAGGTGTTGCGCTACTCTCCAATTCAAGAGAAGGTTCAATAACCTCGTCTAGCTCTACTTTCCTCCCACTCACTTCTTTCGAGAGAAACTCCTTCTCAAGAAAGGGACCGTTCTTTGCGACAAACACTTTGCCTTCGGTTCTGTGATAGAAGGTATACCCAATAGTTTCCTTAGGGTATCCTATGAAGATGCATTTCTCCGCTTTGGGTTCGAGCTTGTCCGGCATCAACTTCTTGATGTAAGCTTCGCATCCCCAAACTTTAAGAAACGACAACTTAGGTTTAGCACCAAACCACAGTTCATACGGTGTCGTCTCAACGGATTTAGATGGAGCCCTATTTAAAGTGAATGCAGCGGTTTCTAATGCATAATCCCAAAATGATAACGGCAAATCAGTAAGAGACATCATTGATCAGACCATATCTAATAGAGTTCGATTCCGGCGTTCATACACACCATTGCACTGTGGTGTTCCGGGTGGCGTGAGTTGCGAAACGATTCCGCTTGCTTTAAGATGCGTGAGAAAATCATAACTCAAATATTCACCTCCACGATCGGATCGTAGAAACTTAATCTTTCTGTTACGATGGTTCTCCACTTCATTCTGAAATTCTTTGAACTTTTCAAATGTTTCAGATTTATGTTTCATTAGATAGATATACCCATATCTACTTAAGTCATCGGTAAAAGTGAGAAAATAGCGATATCCACCGCGCGTCGAAACACTCATCGGTCCGCACACATCGGTATGTATGATTTCCAACAAGTCCGTTGCTCGCTCCATCATACCGGAGAACGGGGTTTTGATCATCTTGCCCATGAGGCATGGTTCACATGTGTCAAATGATTCAAAATCAAGAGACTCCAAAAGTCCATCAGAATGGAGTTTCTTCATGCGCTTTACGCCAATATGACCTAGACGACAGTGCCACAAATAAGTAGCATTATCACTATCTACTTTGCATCTCTTAGCCTCAATGTTATGGATGTGTGTTTCATCCCTTTCGAGATTTAGAAGAAATAAACCATTCACAATAGGTGCATGACCATAAAAGATGTTACTCATATAAATAGAACAACCATTATTCTCCGATTTAAATGAATAACCGTCTTGCAATAAACAAGATCCAGATATAATGTTCATGCTCAACGCAGGCACATAATAACACTTATTAAGGTTTAAAACTAATCTCGAAGGTAAAACTAAGGAGAGCGTGCCGACGGCCATCACATCAACTCTTGATCCGTTGCCAACGCGCATCGTCACCTCATCCCTTGCAAGCCGCCGTCTATTCCGTAGCTCCTGTTTCGAGTTACAAATATTAGCAACTGAACCGGTATCAAATACCCAGGCACTACAACGAGGGCTAGTAAGGAAAACATCAATAACATGTATATCAAATATACCTTTGATGGTGCCAGCCTTCTTGTCCGCTAAGTACTTCGGACAGTTGCGCTTCCAGTGACCCTTGTCCTTGCAATAGAAGCACTCAGTGTCCGGCTTAGGACCAGACTTGAGCTTCTTCTCAGAAGGGGCAGTGCGCTTGCCGCCGCCCTTCTTGAAGGGCTTCTTTGCTCCCTTACCTTTCTTGAAGGTGGGGGGCTTGTTGACCATCAACACATGATTATCCTTTTCGATGTCCACTTCCGCGGCCTTCAGCTTTGCGAAGAGCTCGGTGATCGTATCAGTGGAACCAATCTGATTGTGAGTCACTACAAAACTTTTGTAGCTGGGAGGGAGTGATTGCAGAACCCTGTCAATCTTGAGCTCCTCTAGAATCGTGCATTCTAGTTGCTCAAGGCGTTGAGTGTAGCCCGACATCTTTATGGCGTGCTCACTAACGGAACTCCCTTCCTCCATCTTGCAGTTAAAGAACTTCTCAGAGATCTCATATCTCTCAGAACGGGCTTGAGTCTGAAACATGGTTTTCAGCTCCTCGAGAATCTCAAAGGGCCCGGGATAGGTTTCAAGACAATTTTGAAGTTTCGGTTCCATAGCAAACAACATGGTGCTCTTAATCACACCATAATCATCTTTGCGCGACTGATAGACAGCTTTCCCATCAGCCGTTGCAGTTGCAGCAAGGGGGTCACCTAACGCTTTCCCAAGGACATAGTCCTTTTGACCGCCAGAGAGAATGATTCTCAGATTGCGGAACCAGTTGGTGAAGTTAGACCCATTGTTCTTAAGCTTTTCTTTCTCAGCAAAAACGTTGAAGTTGAAGTTGGACTTAGCCATTTGATCTACAATATTTGCAAGTACAAATTAGACTATGTTCATGATAACTAGTTCAACTTTTAATCAAATTACTAGATGAACTCCCACTAAATTCAACATCCCTCAAGTTGTTTAGTGAACATGATCCAAATTCACCACACCTAATCCGATCTTCACGAGAAGAGATGTGGTTTCAATGGTGGACAACGAAGTGTCGATCATATCATTCATATGACTCATGCTTAACCTTTCGGTTCATGTGTTCTGAGGCCATGTCTGTACATGCTAGGCTCGTCAAGTAAAACCCAAGTATTTCCGCGTGTGCAAAACTGGCTTGCACCCGTTGTATGTGAACGTAGAGTCTATAGCACCCGATCATCACGTGATGCTTGGACACGACGATCTTTCGCAACGGTGCTTACATGGGGAGAACACAGTTTTTATCTTGATCTTTAAGTGAGGAATCATCTTATAATGCTACCGTCGCGATCTAAGCATAATAAGATACATAAAAGGATAAACATCACATGCATATAACTTTATGTGACATGGTATAGCCAATCTTCGCGCAATGATAAGTGTTAAATGTGTCACACAACTTATTTTGTTGGGACCTTGTTGGTCCCCTGCCTATGGTTTTGTAATAGAATCTCCATGGCTGGTCTGTTAAATGTTGTGGTATTTGGTGTGCACCTTGACTCTGTGAATGGCTTCTGGTTTATCAACTAGTTGTGTCTCTTATGTCAGTGCTTGTGGGTGGTTTCATATGTTGTGTCACCCCAAAATCAATTCTGCTATATGGTTTCTTATGGATAACAAAATAAAATGGAAGATTTTAAATTGGAATATTAGGGGCATAAATTCTGACAAAAAATGGGTGGCTCTCAATAATAAGATTGATGAATCTGAGTGTGACATTATCTGTCGTCAAGAAACTAATAGGGAGGATTTTGATCTTGCTTATTTAAGAAAATTCTGCCCTATGAAATTTGATAAATTTGAATTACTGCCTTCAAATGTAGCTTCTAGGGATTAATCATCATTTGGAATAGCTCTCTCTTCTCTGGACAAATATCTTTTCAGAATGAGTATTCCATTTCTATAAATCACTTCTCTTCTGTCAAATGATGTCTGGATCCTTACTAATGTTTATGGTCCTTGCCAACCTGAGAAAAAGGCAGATTTTATGGAGTGGTTTGCCAATATTGATATGCCTGATGATATGGATTGGCTGATTCTGGGTGATTTTAATTTCACAAAAAAGTCCTCTGATATAAATAGATAGGGTGAGGATGTTAATGATATGCTCCTCTTTAATGAGGCAATCAGCAATCTGGGTCTCATTGAGCTGCCCCTCCAAGGAAGAAAATTCACCTGAGTAACATGCAAAAGGATCATCTTCTTGAGATATTGGGTTGGTTATTTACCTATGCCTCCTGGACCCAGAATTATCCTTCCTATTTTGTTTTTTCCTCTTTCCAAACCCACCTCTGATCATTTTCCATGTGTCATCTCTATTGTCACAAGGATTTCAAAGGCACAGATTTCCAGATTAGAATTTTTTGGATTCAGCATAGTGATTTTAAAGAAATTGTTCAAAATGCTTGGAACATTCTAGTTGGATATAGTGACTCTGCTAAGAAAATTAATGCTAAACACAAAAATGTGAGAAGGGGGCTGAAACTTTGGGCAAGAAATTTGCCCTGTCTTAAATCCCAAATCAGCAATGTCATGCAACAATTGAGCTCTTAGATGTGCTAGAAGAGATGAGAACTCTTACTGTTCTTGAGTGGAACCTGAGAGATTTGCTGAAAACTCATGTCATTTCTTTGTTGCAAAACCAGAATGCTTATTGGAAACAGAGAGAAAAATTAAGTGGGTAAAACTTGGTGATGAAAACACCAAATTCTTCCATTCCAAATCCACCATCAGGTATAGGCACAATTACATCTCAATGCTGAAAAATGGAAATAATGAGGAAATTCAGGAGCACTCTGACAAGGTTGGCCTACTTTGGCATGCCTTCAAAGATAGAATGGGCAATTATGATAAACCTGACATGCATTTTAACCTAAATGATCTCTTTGGTGCTGGTATGTCTTCTGAGGCTAGAGATGAATTGGAAAAGCCTTTCTCTGATAAGGAGATTGAGGAGGTGATCAGGGACCTTCCAAATGACAAATCTCCTAGTCCTGATGGTTTTAACAATGAATTCATTAAACATTGTTGGCCTATTATTAGAGAGGACGTTAAGCAGCTTATTGTTGACTTCTATGATGGCAAGATTTCCTTGGAAAGCATTAATGCCTCATTTATCACTCTAATTACAAAAAATGAGAATCCCATGACACCTGCAGACTTCAGACCAATCTCTCTATTGAACAGTGTGTTCAACATTATCATCAAAATTCTTGGCTAACAAACTTCAAAATGTGATCCTAAAGCTTGTTCACAAAAATCAATATGGTGTCCTCAAGAAAAGATCCATTCAGGACTGCTTACGGTGGGCTTTTGAGTTTCTCTACCAGTGTCATAAATCCAAAGAAGAAATTGTAATTTTAAAATTGGATTTTGAAAAAGCCTTTGATAAGATTGAACACTCTACCATCATTAGTATTCTCAGAGCTAGAGGTTTTGGTGAGAAACGGATTAATTGGATTCAATTGATTTTTGGATCTGCATCTTCTGTTGTCCTTCTTAACGGTGTTCCTGGTAAAAAAAATCTACTGCAGAGGAGGAGTTAGACAGGGGTACCCTTTATCCCCCCTTCTGTTTGTTCTTGTTGCTGATCTTCTTCAGTCCATTCTTAACAAAGCAATGCATCAAGGGTTGCTGTCTCCACCCTTAGGATTTGTTTTTGTCCTGATTTCCCTATAATCCAATATGTTGATGACACTTTGCTGGTTCTCAAAGCTTATTCTGGTCAACTGCTTTGTCTTAAGGCCCTACTACATACTTTTGCTATGTCAACTAGCCTTAAAGTAAGCTACTCAAAACCTAGCATGACGCCAATTAATTTGGACACTGAAAGGCTTAATCATTTTGCCATGATAATCTCCTGACAGGCAGGGCATCTTCCTTTTACCTAACTTGGCTTGCCCCTAAACCTTAATAAGCCCACAGTGGAGCAGTTTTTGCCTATAGTACAAAGAGTTGAAAGAAGACTTTGTGGCATTTCCGACTTTCTAAATTATGGAGGAAAGTTGCAACTTGTGAAATCAGTTTTGACCTCCCTGATACGTCGGAATTATATCTATAATTTTTTATGCTCCATGCTTGTTTAGTATCTACTTTGCTTTGCTTGTCTACACTTTGAGGTGCTTTTTACATGTTTTCTGGTACTAACCTACTAACAAGTTGGAACACTGCCAGGTGCATGTTTTCTACAGTTTTTGGTTTCATAAAAGTTAGTAAAGAAATATTCTCGGAATTCGACGGGATAAATGTCAAAGTCAATTACTTTCCGTGGGAAACAAGAAGACCAGAGGGGAGCCAGAGGGGCCAGCCAGGGGGGCCAGACCCACCCTAGGCATGGGTGGGCCCTAGCCCGCGCCTGGCTAGGTTTTGCCTACCCTGGCCGCCTCCTCGGCCTCCCCCTTCGCCTATAAGAAGCCCCCGATGCAGAAACCCTGAGTACCCGATCAATATTCCACGAAACTGTTTGTAGACGTCGCCACCATCGTCCCTAGATCGGGGGGATCTGAAGTTCTTCCCGGCACCCTGCCGGAGGGGAGATAATCCCGAAGGCCTTCTCTCCAGTATGATGCGTGAGTAGTTCCACCTTGGACTAATTCATCCGCTAATATATTCCCGAAAAGTCGAAAGCTAAGCGATAATGGTTTTGTGAAATCCTCATGCTTATTCGGAATTTTTGATTATTTTAAATCAGACTAGATTTTAGTGATATAATTTCTAACTATACAACTTATACCCCCCCCAAAAAGGTCCATGGATTTTCCTTCCTTTTGCTACATTTCGCTCAAAGGGTTGAAGGGAGATAGTGCATGAAGTTATTCGCAAGGGCCAACTTGATCCTCTTCCCCAGGGATCCCAGATGAGGGAAGCCTAGGGGAGCCGCCGACTCCAACTATCGTCCATGCACGATCCATACTAGAACTGACCAACTGCCCATCCTACCTCCTCTACCTTTTTGTTTAAGCAGAAGAAGTTAATTACCTAAGTTTCAAACCCTAATTTTTATCCATAATCAGTTTGATCTTTTTTCCACCTTCAGAAGAATGAAGCATAGATAGATCTAGAGCCTTCGTTCGAATTTTCTAAAAGGTAACTATCATGGTATGAGTCAATGTAGTAGCTAGATGGTTGTATCTCCTCCTTTGTTCTTTCATGTATAGATCTTGTGAGCTCCGTTCATGATCAAGATCTAATCTATTTGTAATCATGCATGTTGTGTTTGCGGGGATCTGATGGATATTGAGATTATTATGTTGGTTTGATTAATGGTTTTGTCTTTATGATTCTATCATGTCTATGTTGTTTGTGATCTTGCATGCTCTCCGTTGTTAGTAGCTATCTTGGCCAAGTAGTTGCTAGTGACTCCAAGAGGGGTATTTATGCTCGATAGTGGGTTCATGCCTCTAGTTTCCAAGGGAAGTGACAATAATCTCTTCGGTTGTAGATGTGTTGTTTCTACTAGGGAGAAAACAACGGTCTCTTGTTCATGGAACATGTGGACTGTTTACCTTACACACTTTGCTTAAAGCAGTTGTCTGTTGCTTGCAACTTAATACTGGAGGGGGTTCGGATGATAATATGAAGGTGGACTTCTAGTCATAGATGACGTTGGATGGCGGTCTATGTATCTTGTTATATTGCCCAATCGAATCTCATAGATCTTTCTGAATAGTAATTGCATTGTTATGCCTTGCTCAGTTCCTGTCAATTGCCCTGCTGTAATTTGTTTACCCTTCATGTCATGTTGTTTATCTAAAGAGAGCACCTCTAGTGAATTATGGACCCCGGTCCAATCTTTACCATCAATACATCCTCCACTTTTACTTGTTTACTTGTTGCAAACCATTACCTTCCAAACCATACGTTTAATCCTTTGTTACAGCAAACCAGTGAGCTTGACAACCTCACTGATTCGTTGGGGCAAAGTCTTGAGTTTGTGTTGTGCAGGTCTCCATGTTGCTTGCAACACCTGTGTGACGTTTCCTTCCTCCTTATGGTTCGATAACCTCGGTCTCAACTAAGGGAAAACTTGTTGCTTGCTCTCCACACCCTACGCTTGGGGTTACCAACGAAGTGCTGCGTCGAGCACCATCAAGGCTTTTCTGGCGCCGTTGCTGAAGGGAATAAGCCCTGAGAGGCAATAATAAAGTGTTTATTATGTGTATTCCAAGTATATGATAGATGTTTATTTTGCATGCTATAATTGTATTAATACAAAAACGTTAATACATGTGTGTTTAATAAACAAACAGAAAGTTCCTAGTTATGCCTCTCTCATAAACTAGCTCGTTGATTAACAAGATTATCAAGGTTTCCTGATCATGGACATTGGATGTTGTTAATAACGAGATCACAACATTAGTGTAATGGTGTGATGAACATTCATCTGAATTATAGCATTACGATTGAAGTCATTGAGTTTATATTTCTATAACAACTTACGAAGTGATCCTAATCCTTAGACCATGAGATCATGTCAATCACTAACACCGGAAGAGTTTCTTGATAACATCAAACATCACGCCATAACAGGGTGATTATAAAGATGGGTTTAGAACTAATAAAGTGTTATGTTGAGGCCCATGGATCGAGAGTGGAGTTTGTTCATCCCGATGACGGATAGATATACTCTGGCCCCTCTCGGTGATATCACATTGTTTAGCTTGCAAGCAAGTGATTTGATCACTAGAATGTTATATCACGGGAACAAGAAAAGAGTGCATGCCAGTAACAAGATCAAACTAGGTATGGAGATACCGATGATCGAATCTCGGATATGTAATATATCGTGAAACAAAGGGATTAAGATACTAGCGTAAAAGGTTCCTACGATCACAAGAAAGTCATCGTTGAATATGTGGGAGTCAGTATGGGTCTCCAGCTCCCGCTTTTGATTATTAATCGGAGAGGGGTCTCGATCATGTACGCATTATTCGCGAACCGTAGGGTGACACACTTAAGATACACCGACATCGAATTGGAGCAAAAGTTTCATGCCGGAAAGAATAACAAGCGCAGGAATTTATTTCACTAGATACCGAAACAGGTTTTCGGGTGAAATTGCAGAAAGTGTTTTTGCATTTGAAATGGAATACTAGCAAGGGGTTATATGTAAATGTTTGTCATTAAAGTAATTGACAAAATTCTGAATAAATAAAAGGAGTTTTATTTAATGAGAGTTTGCATTAAATTTGGTGGAAATTTAATAGCAATTTTGAGTGGGATTTGGAGTGGAGGGAATTAAAAGGATTTTTGTGAGTGGAGTGTCCACCCACATGAATGTGGGGAGGGCAAGGGGCATCCCCCATGCGCCGGCCACCCCCTTGGGGTCCCCCCTCTCTCCTATAAAAGGCACCCCCCTCCTCACTTCTCACTCACACCTCCTCGTGAAGGATCTCTCTCCCCCTCTAGAATTTATCCCCCATGGTCTCGGACTAGCGAGATACATATTCCTGGTGGCTATTCGGAAAGAAAGAGTTGTGCTTCCGCTGCATTGCTGGAGCAAGGAGGCGGAGGTTGCTCGGTGTCTCGGACGTGTGTGCGAGCACGGATGCGTCGCTAAGTTGCGGTGCTAAGGACTTACTCTCGATCTTGAGATCGGCAAGAGATCATCTACATCAACCACGAGTTTAACTCGTTAAACTTTCTCGGTCTTCAAGGGTATGTTCTCTATGGATATACATCCGCCCGTTGTTTGTATCTAGTAGATAGATCTTGGTACATAGTTGTTCACATCATAGGAAATTTTTTGTTTTCTATGCTGCGAACCGACAGTGGTATCAGAGCCGGATCTATGCGTAGATGCTTTACACGGGTAGTACACATATGATTATGTGGACGATGATGATCATGTTATTGCTTCTTAGTTGTATTTTGGATATTGGTGGCATAGTGGGATGAAGCGGCCCGGACAAACTTTACATGTCCTTGCACATGAGACTTGTTCCACGCTTGACATGCAACTAGTTTGCATAAGTGGCTAGCAGGTGTCTGTCTCTCCTACTATAGTCAATATCTAATTTGCAATGAGTTGTCAACAATTTGGTTATCCTCGTTGTGGTTCATGTTAGTAGGTAAGAACGGTTCTATCTTCGAAAGCCCTAAGCCACGTAAAACTTGCAATGGATAAATTAGAGGCGTCTAGTTTAGATTGTTGCTGGGCGAGTGTTATGATATGGTGATGTTGTAAGTAGAAGTATGAGATGATACTCTTACAACACACATAACGTGTAAGTTCCATAGACCTTGGCCTTACACATAGAGGTATGATAGTGATCATACCAAGGTGCACATGATAGAGATCATATGCGGTAACCATATCATTTCACTTATAAACATGTGATGTTTGATAGCATCTTATATTGCTTGTTTGGCATTTTATTAGCATAATAATATGATCCCTCATTTAAATATCAAGATAAGAATGTGTTCTTCCTTAAGTATGCACCGATTATGTTTTCATCGCTCCAAGACATCACGTGATGATCGGATGTTCTTGGATCCACGACCATATCTCGGGTGTAAGACAGTTACACACGTGAATACTAAGGTTCTTACTTGGCAGTAGCACTTGGGTATTTGATACCGGTTCAGTTGCTAATATTTATAACTCGAATCAGCGGTTGCGGAACAAGCGACCGCTAGCAAGGGGTGAGGTCAAGATGCGTGTTGGCAATGGATCAAGCATTGATGTGATCGCCATCAGAATGTTACCTCTCCACTTGCCGTTGGGATTAGTAATAAACTTGAGTAATTGTTATCTGGTACCAGCACTGATCATGAACATTGTATCTGGATTGTGTTTGATGCGAAGTGGTTATTCATTTAAATCCGAGAACAATGGTTATTCTATTTATATGAATGAAATATTTTATGGTCATGCACCGATGATGAATGGTTTATTTCTATTGGATCTCGATGATAGTGTTACACATATTCATAATGTTGATGCTAAAAGGATTAAACTTAATGATGATATATCCACATATATGTGGCACTGCCGTCTAGGTCATATTGGCGTTAAACGCATGAATAAGCTCCATTCGGATGGACTTTTGGAATCACTTGATTTTGAATCATTTGATACATGTGAGCCATGCCTTATGGACAAGATGACTAGAACGTCGTTTTCCGGTTCAATGGAACGGGCGCCAGATTTATTGGAAATCATACATTCTGATGTATGTGGTCCAATGAGCGTGTCGGCGCGAGGTGGATATCGTTATTTTTTACTTTCACGGATGATTTGATTAGATACGGTTATACCTACTTGATGAAACACAAGTCTGAAACCTTTGAAAAGTTCAAGGAATTTTAGAATGAAGTGGAAAATCATCGTAATAGAAAGATCAAATTTCTACGGTCCGACCGTGGAGGTGAGTATCTAAGTTACGAGTTTTAGCACTCATATGAAAGAGTGTGGAATTGTTTCACAACTCACACCTGCCGGAACACCACAACAAAATGGTGTGTCGGAACGTCATAATTGTACTTTATTGGATATGGTTCGATCTATGATGTCTCTGACGGACTTGTCGTTGTCATTTTGGGGTTATGCACTAGAAACTACTGCATTCAATTTAAATCGGGCACCATCTAAATCCGTTGAAAAGACACCGTATAAATTGTGGTTTGGAAACAAACCTAAGCTGTCATTTCTTAAAGTTTGGGGATGCGATGTTTATGTGAAGAAACTTCAACTGGATAAACTCGAACCCAAAGCGGAAAAATGCGTCTTCATAGGATACCCTAAGGAAACTATTGGGTATTCCTTCTATCACAGATCCGAGGGCAAGGTTTTTGTTGCCAAGAATTGATCCTTTCTAGAGAAAGAGCTTCTCGCGAAAGGTGTGAGTAGTCGGAAGGTAGAACTCGAAGAGGTTATTGAACCTTCTCTTCAAACTATGGCGAGTAGCACAGCGCCGGAAGTCGTTCCAGAGTTGGCTTCACCAGTTGAAGAGGGAACTAATGATAATGATAATGATCATGAAATTCCAAAAGAGAGTACTACCAAACCTCGCAGGTCTAGCAGGACGCGTGCGGCTCCTGAGCTGTATGGAAACCCTGTTATGAATTTCATGGTTGATGAAATTGATGACCCTGCGACGTATGAAGAAGCGATGATGAGCCTGGATTCCAACAAATGGTTAGAAGCCATGAAATCCGAGATGGAATCCATGTATGAAAATCAAGTTTGGAACTTGGTGGACTTACCTCATGACCGAAAGGTCGTGGAGAATAAATGGATTTTCAAAAGGAAAACTGATGCTGATGGTAATGTAACCGTCTATAAAGCTCGACTTGTCGCAAAGGGGTTTCGACAAATTCAAGGAGTTGACTACGATGAGACATTCTCTCCCGTAGTGATGCTAAAGTCAGTTAGGATTTTGTTAGCAATTGATGCATATTTTGATTATGAGATATGGTAGATGGATGTCAAAACCGCGTTTCTCAATGGTAATATTGAAGAAGAGTTGTATATGATACAACCAAAGGGTTTTGTCGATCCTAAGGATGCTAACAGGGTGTGCAAGCTTCAGTGATCCATCTATGGACTGAAGCAAGCATCACGAACTTGGAATCTCCGCTTTGATGAGGTGATCAAAGAGTTTGGATTTGTCCAAACTTATGGAGAAGCTTGTATTTACAAGAAAGTGAGTGGGAGCAATGTGGCATTTCTGATATTATATGTGGATGACATATTATTGATCAGAAATGATATAGATCTGTTAAACAGTGTTAAAAGTTATCTTAACAGCAAATTTTCAATGAAGGACCTAGGTGAAGCGTCATACATATTAGGCATAAAGATCTATAGAGATAGATCTAGGCGCCTAATAGGGCTATCGCAAAGTAGATACCTTGATAAGATTTTAAAGAAGTTTAAAATGGACGGAAGTAAGAAGGGGTTCTTACCTATGTTTCAAGGCAAGACATTGAGTAATACTCAAAGTCCGGCTACGGCGGAAGAAAAGGAGATAATGGACAAAGTCCCCTATGCTTCAGCCATAGGCTCTATAATGTACGCCATGCTATGTACAAGACCTCATGTGGCACATGCTATTAGTTTGACTAGTAGGTACCAATCGGATCCAGGTTCGGAACACTGGATAGTGATCAAGAATATCCTTAAGTACTTGCGAAGAACTAAGGATATGTTTCTTGTGTACGGAGGTGAAGAAGAGCTCGTCGCTAAGTGTTATGTTTACGCAAGCTTTGACACTGATCCAGATGACTCTAACTCTCAATCCGGATACGTATTTCTCATGAATGGCGGAGCGGTTATTTGGAGGAGTTCCAAACAGCCTGTGGTGGCGGGATCAACAATGGAGGCCGAATATGTTGCTGCTTCGGAAGCGGCTCAGGAAGCGGTTTGGATGAATGAGTTCATATCCTAATTAGGTGTGTTTGCGAGCGTGTTGGACCCAATGGTGATCTATTGTGACAATAATGGTGCCATTGTTAATGCCAAAGAACCAAGGTCTCACAAGAATTCCAAGCATATTAAGCGCCGGTTCCACTCCATCCACGAGCATGTCAAGGATAGAGATATAAAGATTTGTAAAGTACACACGGATCTCAATGTAGCAGATCTGTTGACTAAAACTCTCCCTACAACAAAATACGATCAATACCAGAACTCCATGGGTGTTAGATTTATCACTATGTAACTAGATTATTGTCTCTAGTGCAAGTGGGAGACTAAAGGGAATATGTCCTGAGAGGCAATAATAAAGTGTTTATTATGTGTATTCCAGGTATATGATAGATGTTTACTTTGAATGATATAATTGTATTAATATGGAAACGTTAATACATGTGTGTTTAATAAACAAATAGAAAGTTCCTAATTATGCCTCTCTCATAAACTAGCTCGTTGATTAACAAGATGATCAAGGTTTCCTGATCATGGACATTGGATGTTGTTAATAACGAGATCACAACATTAGTGTAATGGTGTGATGAACATTCATCCGAAGTATAGCATTACGATCAAAGTCATTGAGTTTATATTGCTATAACAACTTACGAAGTGATCCTAATCCTTAGACCATGAGATCATGTCAATCACTAACACCGGAAGAGTTTCTTGATAACATCAAACATCACACCGTAACAGGGTGATTATAAAGATGGGTTTAGAACTAATAACGTGTTAGGTAGAGGGCCATGGATCGATAGTGGAATTTTTTCATCCCAATGACGGATAGATATACTCTGGGCCCTCTCGGTGATATCACATTGGTTAGCTTGCAAGCAAGCGATTTGATCACTAGAATGTTATATCATGGGAACGAGAAAAGATTGCATGCCAGTAACAAGATCAAACTAGGTATGGAGATATCGATGATCGAATCTCAGACATGTAATATATCGTGAAATAAAGGGATTAAGATACTAGCGTAAAAGGTTCCGACGATCACAAGAAAGTCATCGTTGAATATGTGGGAGTCAGTATGGGTCTCCAGATCCCGCTTCTGATTATTGATCGAAGAGGGGTCTCGATCATGTACGCATTATTCACGAACCGTAGGGTGACACACTTAAGAGACACTGACATCCAATTGGAGCAAAAGTTTCATGCCGGAAAGAATAACAAGCGCAGGAATTTATTTCACTAGATACCGAAACAGGTTTCGGGTGAAATTGCAAAAAGTTTTTTGCATGTGAAATGGAATACTAGCAAGGGGTTATATGTGAATGTTTGTCATTAAAGTAATTGAAAAAATTCTGAATAAATAAAAGGAGTTTTATTTAATGAGAGTTTGCATTAAATTTGGTGGAAATTTAATAGCAAGTTTGAGTGGGATTTTGAGTGGAGGGAATTGAAAGGATTTTTGTGGGTGGAGTGTCCACCTACAGGGAAGATCCCGTAGGGCTTCGCCTAAGCCGGTGCGAGTTATGGTGGATCTAGGGTTTAGAAGACCGGGAGGAGGAGGAGGTATCGGCGGCGGCTAGGGTGACTGCGATGGGCCGGCGGCGGTGCGGATATGGGAGGGCTAGGGATTAGTGTTTGGGGCAGCCCTCCCCCTCTATTTATGAGAGGGGGGAAGCCTTGGGAGGGGTGGGTTTGAATCCAAACCCAAACCCAAGTTGGATTGAGAGAAGGACTCTTTCCTTCTTTCGCTAGGAAACCATTGTTCCAGTTTGACTTTTCAAACTTCCCGTTTGACTTTCAATTTAGAGCTTTAATTCTCTCTTGCAAATGTTGAAGGGTTTCGCAGCATAGTAAATCAAAATTTTCTACGGATGCGAACGGGAAAAGCCAAGATCTAATCTAGGAGATGCAAACAACAAGAGGGATAGATGAGATCTCAATACCCTTGAAGAAATCGCACAACGGAACGTTCAACGGAACATGGTTGATGTAGTCATACTAGCCTTCTCCTCCTCGCGATCCGATCCGATCCAACGCCGCAAGTGGCGACGCCTCCGAGAGATGCACACGTACGGCACCTCGACGTCTCCTCATTCCTTGGTCCAGCAAGTGAGGTGGAGAGATAGATTGGATCTACAACACGACGGCGTGGTGCAAAGGTGGAGAGTTTCTGCGGCAGGGCTTCGCCTACGCGCAGTCGGGAGAGAGAGAGATCTGGAGGGCAGCAGGTAGGCGGCTAGGGTTCAAGGATGGGTGGAGGAGGGCTGCGCCCCTTCCCTCTATATATAGGGGGCTGGCCGGCCCCCTTGGCCCCTCCTCCAAGCCCTAGGGTGGTGGCCCCAAGGGTTGGAGTGGGGGGCAAGTTTTCCCCCTCCTTCTAGAAGATCCCCTAGGGTTTCCCCTAGGGTTTTGGCCAGCTGGGCCTATGGGGCCATGTGCCCCTGGCCCAATGCGGCCAGGGCACTCCCTCATAGGCCCATGCCCCCCTCCGACAATTGGGGCCACGTTGGTCCCACTCCGGAAGCTTCTAGAACCTTCCGGTACAATACCGAACATTCTGAAACAATTCCGAAATCCAAAAACTGCTTTGCCTTATATGAATCTTATTCTCCGGACCATTTCGAAACCTCTCGTTATGTCCTGGATCTCATCCGAGACTCCGAACAAAACTCATAAACCAATTATCTATTCTATCCTAGTGTCGAGACACGTTAAGTGTGTGACCCTACGGGTTCGAGAATATGCAGACATGATCTTCCATCAATAATCAACAACGGGGTCTGGAAACCCATATTGACTCCCACATATTCATCGATGACCATATCAGATGAACCACGATGCCAGGATTCAATTAATCCCATATATATTCCCTTCGTCGCGCGATATTTTACTTGCCCGAGATTCGATCGTTGGCATCGACATACCTAGTTCAATCTTGTTCACATCAAGTACTTTACTCGTTCCGTAATCCGATATCACTTTGTGATTAACTCCTTAACCACGTGCTTGCAAGCGGTGTTTATATCGATTACCGAGTGGGCCCGAAGTATATCTCTCCGACTTGGGAGGGACAAATCCCATCTCGATACATACAACCCAACAGGTACTTTCCGATCACCTAAGAGACACCTTTATGATCACCCTCTCATAGGATGACATTTGATGACCTCAAAGCTTTCTTCCGATACCAGGGAATTGCATTATCTCATGGTCTAAGGAATACAATATTTGACATAAGAAAAAGCTTCGCAAAGATGAACATGATGACACGATCTAATTGCTCTGCTTAATTTGGGTCTGTCCATCATATCATTCTCCCAATGACATGATCTCATTATTAATTGACAACTCATGTCTATGGTTAGGAAACCTTAACCATCATTAATCAATAAGCTAGTCCATAGAGGCGTACTAGGGACACGGTGTTGTTCATAAACCACACAAGTATCAAAGTTTTCGTTTAATACAATTCTAGCATGGAATATAAACTTTATCATGAACAAGAATTATAATAATAACATCTTTATTATTGCCTCTAGGGCATAATTCCAACAAATGTCCACACCAAGTGACCTAAGACATGATCCAATCATTCCACTTACCCATCACACATTCATGGACCATTCCCCTTCCGGACCGGTGAACCTTCTAGACCCTTCTAGAACCTCTCCGATGAAAACATCGGAATCTTTCCCGAACTCCGGAATCGGACTTTCCTTATATGAATCTTATTCACCGGACCATTCCGGATCTCCTCGTGATATCCCGGATCCCATCCGAGACTCCGAACAACATTCGGTATCCCTACTAACATTCCATATCTACTAAACAACATCGAATCCTTAAGTGTGTCTCCCTACGGTTCGTGGATTATGCGGACATGACCGAGACACTTCTCCGATCAATAACCAATAGAGGAATCTAGAAATTCATATGGCTCCCATATATTTCTACGATTACTTTGTGATCGAATAAACCACTTACATACGATACCAATTTCCCTTTGTCTCGCGATAGTTTACTTATCCGAGGTTTTGATCGTCGGTATCTCTACATACCTAGTTCAACCTCGTTACCGATAAGTACTCTTTTCTCGTTCCCGTGATATGTGATCCCTTGTGAGCCCGTTAGATGCTTGCAAGCTAATTGGATGACATTCCACCGAGAGGGCCCAGAGTATATCTATCCGTCATATGGATGGACAAATCTCACTCTTGATCCATGTGCCTCAACACATACTTTCCGAACACTCAATGCCACCTTTATAGCCACCCAGTTACAGTGTGGTGTTTGATGTCATCAAAGCATCCTTCCGGTGATGGTGATTAGCATGATCTCATGGTCGAAGGAATTAGGTTACTATGTATCAGAAATCTTATAGCAAATGAACTATTGAAATGACTTGATCTTAATGCTACGCTTATCTATAGGAGTATGTCCATCATACCATTCTCCTAATGATATGATCTTGTTGTCAACAACATCTCAATGCTCATGATCGGGAAACCATGATCATCTATTAACCAACAAGCTAGTATTACATGGATTCTTTACTAGGGACTCTAATTTAGTTTACAAATCACACAAGTATTAATATTTCCGGTTAATACTGTTATAGCATGAATGTAAACATTTTATCATAAACACAAAGATATAATAATAACCACTTTTATTATTGCCTCTAGGGCATATCTCCAACAGCTTTTTCATGATTTGCCTTACACTCGTGAGTATACAATTTTCACTAGTTTTGACCGTTTAAGGCCCTAGTACCATACAAAAACCCGCCTCCGAGCGTTAGCTTAAGTTTTCTGGATACACGTTTTATATTGTTTTTATGTGAATTCTGGAGTAGTGACTTTTCGGCACTCAAAGACGGCGATTTGACCTTGGGTTCTGGATGGTGTCATTAGGCATCATCACCCAAGGACATGGTTCTGTGCTGCGAGTCTTCCGTCTCACGAAAGGTCAAGCATAAAAACTAGAATAATGGATAAACTAGCACTTGATTAAACAAAATTTTATATAAATTGTTTAAATTAGTTGAGTTTTTTCCTCCTAAACAGTTTTATGTGTTCAACTGCTGCATTGTTTTAGCAGTAATGCAATTGTTTAAAGGCTATGTTTGTTCCGCCTTACATTTGTATGTTGGACACGATTAAAGGAACAATTTAATACATTTGTATTTTTATGTTTATGTTTTAGGTACATAACGCTTGGACATTGTCGTGTTCCTCGAAATAAGATGTTTTAAGCCGTATTTGCACTAGGCTTGACACCTCGGGGGCTGCAATTACAATTGTTGACCAAGACTTGAGCCACCTTTGAGGATGTCGGATCGACGCTTGAGGGCTTGAATCTCTAACTTAAGACCTTTGTCCCGCCTTGCGTCCAAGCCGGAACAAACCTCGGGGCTACAGTACGATGATCTCCAAGGCATGGTTTAGTTCTCTTTGAGCATCAAGCCGGAAAATTCATGTGAATTCCACCTTGACGCTCGGGGGCTACACCGATGCTGAATTTTTGTGAAGTTCTCTCTGGAGCACCAAGCCGAAACAATTTTCGACTTGACGCTCGGGGGCTACACTATTTGCATTTTCTCTAAAGCTACTTTGAGAGCACCAAGACGAATTTCTTTTGAAACTCCGACTTGACGCTCGGGGGATACAATCGTTTGATGTACAATTATGCATGTTCTTTTGAGCATTGAGCCGCCTTCGATGAAGTTGACTCAATGCTTGGGGGCTACATATGGTTATGTCAACAAATCTTTCAAGACCGTGAAAAATCCGGCTAGCGAAACTTGGGGGCTTGACATTAACTTTGCCTTCACGGAAGTTTCCTGGGTTACATGGCTCGATGGCCTGAACATCCATGACTTGAGAGGCTCTAAGACCTTAATTCGGCAAGCTCTTATGTTTGTGACTTTGCTGGCTCTAAGTTGGCAGTTTAGCAGCCTTTACGACCGTGGCCTGGTAGCCATGATTTTTTCTGTCTTGCATACCATCCTGCGTGGATGATGATATTGAAGACTTTCCTAGAGCTTGGAAGAATCACTAACGATTCGTTAGAGAGTTCTCCGCCTTGGATTCGTTCGCAGAAGCATACAAGCAACTCTCTGGCTAGGCTTACTCGGATGAGAATATGATATGGGAGCTCTCCAAGATTCTTCACGAAACACGCCTACAAATTGAAGACGACGTGATACTTATGCTCAAAGCTAGACAGAGGAACGAGAGGATCTTGAAGAACTCCGGGGGCTACTGTTGTGGATATACCAAATGGGTATACCTACGGCATAGTCTCATACCGGCAAGCCCGGATGGCCCACAGTTGGTGGTTAGGCCTATGGCATAACCGGATGGCCCAGTTGCTGATAGGAAGCTGGAGGTCCAGCAGGAATGAAGGAAGGCGACGTGCCACCGCCATAGATGGAAGCCGGCGCATTGGACGACAAGACATAGTTTATGTATTAGTCTAGGACTTTGTAACCGTATCCGGCCGGGACTCTCCATGTAACCCTAGGTCCTGGCGTCCTTATAAGCCGACCTACGGGAGCCTTTAGGGCAGAACAACAAGTTAATAGCACTAATTGCACACAGTGAACCCCCCAATCCTGTAACTCGGTATAATTATAGTGATTTATAGCAGGAGTAGGATCTCGCCACCGTCGTGAGATCTGAACCTGGGTAAACTATGTCAAGTCTGTTGGAATTATGCCCTAGAGGCAATAATAAAGATGTTATTATTATAATTCTTGTTCATGATAAAGTTTATATTCCATGCTAGAATTGTATTAAGCGGAAACTTTAATACTTGTGTGGTTTGTGAACAACACCGTGTCCCTAGTACGCCTCTATGGACTAGCTCATTGATCAATGATGGTTAAGGTTTCCTGACCATGGACATGAGTTGTCAATTGATAATGAGATCATATCATTGGGAGAATGATATGGTGGATAGACCCAAACTAAGCGAAGCAATTAGATCGTGTCATCGTGTTCGTCTTTGTGAAGCTTTTCCTATGTCAAATATTGTATTCCTTAGACCATGAGATAATACAACTCCCTGGTATCGGAAGAAAGCTTTGAGGTCATCAAACGTCATCCTATGAGAGGGTGATCATAAAGGTGTCTCTCAGGTGATCAGAAAGTATCTGTTGGGTTGTATGTATCGAGATGGGATTTGTCCCTCCCAAGTCGGAGAGATATACTTCGGGCCCACTCGGTAATCGATATCAACACCGCTTGCAAGCATGTGGTTAAGGAGTTAATCACAAAGTGATATCGGATTACGGAACGAGTAAAGTACTTGCTGTGAATGAGATTGAACTAGGTATGACGATACCGACGATCGAATCTCGGGCAAGTAAAATATCGCGAGACGAAGGGAATATATATGGGATTGATTGAATCCTGGCATCGTGGTTCATCCGATATGATCATCGATGAATGTGTGGGAGTCAATATGGGTGCCCAGACCCCGCTGTTGATTATTGATAGAAGATCATGTCTGCATATTCTCGAACCCGCAGGGTCACACACTTAACGTGTCTCGACGCTAGGATAGATTGGATAATTGGTTTATGAATTTTTGTTCGGAGTCTCGGATGGGATCCGGGACATCACGAGAGGTTCCGGAATGGTCCGGAGAATAAGATTCATATAAGGCAGTGCAGTTTTTGGAGTTCGGAATTGTTCCGGATTAATCGGTATTATACCGGAAGCTTCTAGAACCTTCCGGAAGGGGGCCAACGTGGTCCCACCTTCCGGGAGGGGGCATGGGCCTATGAGGGAGTGTCCTGGCCGCATTGGGCCAGGGGCACAAGGCCCCATAGGGCCCAGCCGATTCTAGATAAGTTTAAACTCGTTTAAACTAGAGATAGAATTTCTGGATAAGGGATAAGTTTAAATCGTTTAAACTAGAGATAGGCTTGGAGGAGGGGCTAGGGCTGCGCCCCCCTCTATATAAAGAGGGGTGGGGGCGCACCAACCCGACACACCTTCCCCTCCAACCCTAGCCGCCCTGCTGCCCTTCCTCTCTCCCTCCCGACTGTTTGTAGGCGAAGCCCTGTAGCAGAAATTCTCCACCATATACACCACGCCGTCGTGTTGTAGATCCAATCCATCTCTCCACCATACTTGCTGGTCCGAGGAAGGAGGAGACGTCGAGGTGCTGCACGTGTGCATCTCACGGAGGCACCGCCACTTGTGGTGCTAGATCGGATCGGATCGCGAGGAGGAGAAGCGAGTACGACTACATCACCCACGTTCCGACGAACGTTTCGCTGTGCGAATCTTCAAGGGTATGAAGATCTAATCCAATCTCTCTCGTTGTTTGCATCTCCTAGATTAGATCTTGGCTTTCTCTCTGTTCGCTTCCGTAGAAAATTTTGATTTACTATGTTGCGAAACCCTTCAGTGGTATCAGAGCTAGATCTATGCGTAGATGTGATTCACGAGTAGAACGCAACATGGTTGTTGCGGGCATTGATGTTTTCTGTTGCAAGCCTCTTGTTTGTGTTCTTCTTATGACGCGGGATAGTGAGATTGAAGCGGTCCAGGCCAACCTTACGCGACGTCGTTCGCGAGACCGGCTCCGCACTTGATGTGTGGCTTGTTCCACACATGCGGCTGGTGGATGTCAGTTTCTCTCACTATAGTTGTCATGGGATTAACACCGGAGTTTGGCAACCATAATATCACCGTTGTGGCTTTCCGTAGGTAAGAATCGTTCTTAGCATCTACTCCCATAAGCCACGTAAAACATGCAACAACAAAGTAGAGGCGTCTAACTTGTTTTTGCAGGGAGTGTTTTCTGTGATATGGTATGGCCCAAGATGTGATGTGTATAATGTATGCGATGATCATGTTTTGTAATGTTTCACAACTTGCATGTCGATGAGTACACAACCGGCAGGAGCCATATGGTTGTCTTTATAATTGTGTATGACCTGCGAGTCAACTTCTTATACGCCATGTAATAGCTTTACTTTATCGCTAAGTAGTTAGCAATAGTTGTAGTTGCTATTCATGGTGGAGGCAATCATGGTGAAGTGATGGAGATCATGTCGGAACGCACAAGATGGAGATCGTTGCGCGAAGATTGGCTATACCATGTCACATAAAGTTATATGCATGTGATGTTTATCCTTTTATGTATCTTATTATGCTTAGATCGCGACGGTAGCATTATAAGATGATTCCTCACTTAAAGATCAAGATAAAAACTGTGTTCTCCCCAAGTATGCACCGTTGCGAAAGTTCGTCGTGTCCAAGCATCACGTGATGATCGGGTGCTATAGACTCTACGTTCACATACAACGGGTGCAAGCCAGTTTTGCACACGCGGAAATACTTGGGTCTAACTTGACGAGCCTAGCATGTACAGACATGACCTCGGAACACAAGAACCGAAAGGTTAAGCATGAGTCATATGAATGATATGATCGACACTTCGTTGTCCACCATTGAAACCACATCTCTTCTCGTGATGATCGGATTAGGTGTGGTGAATTTGGATCGTGTTCACTAAACAACTTGAGGGATGTTGAATTTAGTGGGAGTTCATCTAGTAATTTGATTAAGTTGAACAATTTATCATGAACATAGTCTAAATTGTACTTGCAAATATTGTAGATCCAATGGCCAAGTCCAACTTCAACTTCAACGTTTTTGCTGAGAAAGAAAAGCTTAGAAACAATGGGTCTAACTTCACCAACTGGTTCCGCAATCTAAGAATCATCCTGTCTGGCGGACAAAAGGACTATGTCCTTGAGAAAGCGTTAGGTAACCCCCCTGCTGCAACTGCGCCGGCTGATGAGAAAGTTGTCTATCAGTCACGCAAAGATGATTATGGTGTGATTAAGAGCACCATGTTGTTTGCTATGGAACCGGAACTTCAAAATCGTTTTGAAAACTATCCCGGGCCCTTTGAGATTCTCGAAGAGTTGAAAACCATGTTTCAGACTCAGGCCCGTTCTGAGAGATATGAGATCTCTGAGAAGTTCTTTAACTGCAAGATGGAGGAAGGGAGTTCCGTTAGTGAGCACGCCATTAAGATGTCGGGCTACACTCAACGCCTTGAGCAACTGGACTGCAAGATTCCAGAGGAGCTCAAGATTGACAGGGTTCTGCAATCACTCCCTCCCAGCTACAAAAGTTTTGTAGTGACTCACAATTAGATTGGTTCCACTGATACGATCACCGAGCTCTTCGCAAAGCTGAAGGCTGCGGAGGTGGACATCAAGAAGGATAATCATGTGTTGATGGTCAACAATCCCTCCTTTAAGAAAGGTAAAGGTGCAAAGAAGCCCTTCAAGAAGGGCGGCGGCAAGCGCAATGCCCCTGCTGAGAAGAAGCTCAGGTCTGGTCCCAAGCCAGAAACTGAGTGCTTCTATTGCAAGGACAAGGGTCACTGGAAGCGCAACTGTCCGAAGTACTTAGCAGACAAGAAGGCTGGCACCATCAAAGGTATATTTGATATACATGTTATTGATGTTTTCCTTACTAGCCCTCGTTGTAGTGCCTGGGTATTTGATACCGGTTCAGTTGCTAATATTTGTAACTCGAAACAGGAGCTACGGAATAGACGGCGGCTTGCGAGGGATGAGGTGACGATGCGCGTTGGCAACGGATCAAGAGTTGATGTGATGGCCGTCGGCACGCTCTCCTTAGTTTTACCTTCGGGATTAGTTTTAAACCTTAATAAATGTTATTATGTGCCTGCGTTGAGCATGAACATTATTTCTGGATCGTGTTTATTGCAAGACGGTTATTCATTTAAATCAGAGAATAATGGTTGTTCTATTTATATGAGTAACATCTTTTGTGGTCATGCACCTCTTGTGAATGGTTTATTTCTTCTAAATCTCGAAAGGGATGAAACACACATCCATAACATTGAGGCTAAGAGATGCAAAGTAGATAGTGATAATACTACTTATTTGTGGCACTGTCGTCTAGGTCATATTGGTGTAAAGCGCATGAAGAAACTCCATTCTGATGGACTTTTGGAGTCTCTTGATTTTGAATCATTTGACACATGCGAACCATGCCTCATGGGCAAGATGATCAAAACCCCGTTCTCCGGTATGATGGAGTGAGCAACGGACTTGTTCGAAATCATACATACCGATGTATGCGGACCGATGAGTGTTTCGACGCGCGGTGGATATCGCTATTTTCTCACTTTTACCGATGACTTAAGTAGATATGGGTATATCTATTTAATGAAACATAAATCTGAAACGTTTGAAAAGTTCAAAGAATTTCAGAATGAAGTGGAGAACCATCGTAACAGAAAGATTAAGTTTCTACGGTCCGATCATGGGGGCGAATATTTGAGTTATGATTTTCTCACGCATCTCAAAGCAAGTGGAATCGTTTCACAACTCACGCCACCCGGAACACCACAGCGCAATGGTGTGTCTGAACGCCGGAATCGAACCCTATTAGATATGGTCCGATCGATGATGTCTCTTACTGATTTGCTGTTATCATTTTGGGGTTATGCATTAGAAACCGCTGCATTCACTTTAAATAGGGCTCCATCTAAATCCGTTGAGACGACACCGTATGAACTGTGGTTTGGTGCTAAACCTAAGTTGTCGTTTCTTAAAGTTTGGGGATGCGAAGCTTACGTCAAGAAGTTGATGCCGGACAAGCTCGAACCCAAAGCGAAGAAATGCGTCTTCATAGGATACCCTAAGGAAACTATTGGGTATACCTTCTATCACAGAACTAAAGGCAAAGTGTTTGTCGCAAAGAACGGTTCCTTTCTTGAGAAGGAGTTTCTCTCGAAAGAAGTGAGTGGGAGGAAAGTAGAGCTAGACGAGGTTATTGAACCTTCTCTTGAATTGGAGAGTAGCGCAACACCTGAAATTGTTCCAGTGCCGCCTGCACCAACAATAGAGGAAGCTAATGACAAGGATCATGAAGCTTCGGACGATGCTGCTACTGAACGTCGCAGGTCGACAAGGTCGCGTGCCCCTCCTGAGTGGTACGGCAACCCTGTCTTGACTGTCTTGTTAGTAGAAGACAGTGAACCTACGAACTATGAGGAAGCGATGATGAGCCCAGACTCTGAGAAATGGCTAGAAGACATGAAATCCGAATTGGGATCCATGAGCGAAAACCAAGTATGGACTTTGGTGGACCCTCCTAGCGACCGAAAGGCCGTTGAGTGCAAATGGATCTTCAAGAAGAAAACGGACGCGGATGGTAATGTTACCGTCTATAAAGCACGGCTTGTTGCGAAAGGTTTTCGACAAGTTCAAGGTGTTGACTACGATGAGACTTTCTCTCCCGTAGCGATGTTTAAGTCCATTCGGATTTTATTAGCAATTGCTGCGTTTCATGATTATGAAATATGGCAAATGGATGTCAAGACTGCTTTCCTCAATGACAACATTGATGAAGAGTTGTATATGATGCAACCCGAAGGTTTTGTCGATCCTAAGGATGCTGATAAAGTATGCAAAATTCAGCGTTCCATTTATGGACTGAAGCAAGCATCTCGGAGTTGGAACCTTCGTTTTGATCAAGTGATCAAGAGCTTTGGATTTGTTCCAAATTGCTACAAAGCTTGCATCTACAAGAAAGTGAGTGGGAGCTCGGTGACGTTTCTGGTACTATATGTGGATGACATATTAATTATTGGAAATGACATCAACATGCTTAACGATGTGAAGAGTTATTTGAACAAGTGTTTTTCAATGAAAGACCTAGGTGAAGCTGCTTATATATTGGGCATCAAAATCTATAGAGATAGACAAAGACACCTGATAGCTTTAAGCCAGAGTACATACCTAGACAAAGTTCTGAAAAGGTTCAGAATGGATAAGGCATTGAAAGGTTCAGTGCCTATGTTGTCAGGTAAGATATTGAGCAAGGCTCAGTGTCCAGCTACGGTAAATGATAGGGAAGCTATGAGCAAAGTGCCTTATGCCTCGGCCATAGGTTCCATCATGTATGCCATGCTGTGTACTAGACCGGATGTGTCCAATGCTCTTAGTTTGACGAGCAGATATCAAAGTGATCCAGGAGTGGAACACTGGACAGCCGTGAAGAACATCCTAAGGTACCTAAATAGGACTAAAGAAATGTTCTTAGTCTATGGGGGTGATGAACAGCTCGTCGTAAAAGGTTACGTCGATGCTAGTTTCGATACCGACAAGGATGATTGTAAATCTCAGACAGGATACGTGTATATTTTGAATGGAGGAGCTGTGAGCTGGAGAAGCTGCAAGCAAAGCGTGATCGCGGGATCTACAGTAGAAGCAGAATACATGGCTGCTGCAGAAGCGTCAAGTGAAGGAGTTTGGATCAGAAACTTCATCACTGAGCTTGGCGTGGTTCCAAGTGCATTGGACCCACTGGAGATATTGTGTGACAACACTGGCGCCATAGCACTCGCTAAGGAACCAAGATATCATCCAAAGACCAAGCATATCAACCGCAAGTTTCATATAATCCGAGATTATATAGCAGATGGAGATCTGAAGATCAGCAAAGTACATACAGATCTGAATGTCGCAGATCCATTGACTAAACCTCTTCCACGTGTAAAACATGATCAACACCTCAGTGCCATGGGTGTGAGATTGTTGCCAAATGTAAACTAGATTATTGACTCTAGTGAAAGTGGGAGACTGTTGGAATTATGCCCTAGAGGCAATAATAAAGATGTTATTATTATAATTCTTGTTCATGATAAAGTTTATATTCCATGCTAGAATTGTATTAAGCGGAAACTTTAATACTTGTGTGGTTTGTGAACAACACCGTGTCCCTAGTACGCCTCTATGGACTAGCTCATTGATCAATGATGGTTAAGGTTTCCTGACCATGGACATGAGTTGTCAATTGATAATGAGATCATATCATTGGGAGAATGATATGGTGGATAGACCCAAACTAAGCGAAGCAATTAGATCGTGTCATCGTGTTCGTCTTTGCGAAGCTTTTCCTATGTCAAATATTGTATTCCCTAGACCATGAGATAATACAACTCCTTGGTATCGGAAGAAAGCTTTGAGGTCATCAAACGTCATCCTATGAGAGGGTGATCATAAAGGTGTCTCTCAGGTGATCGGAAAGTATCTGTTGGGTTGTATGTATCGAGATGGGATTTGTCCCTCCCAAGTCGGAGAGATATACTTCGGGCCCACTCGGTAATCGATATCAACACCGCTTGCAAGCATGTGGTTAAGGAGTTAATCACAAAGTGATATCGGATTACGGAACGAGTAAAGTACTTGCTGTGAACGAGATTGAACTAGGTATGACGATACCGACGATCGAATCTCGGGCAAGTAAAATATCGCGAGACGAAGGGAATATATATATGGGATTGATTGAATTCTGGCATCGTGGTTCATCCGATATGATCATCGATGAATGTGTGGGAGTCAATATGGGTGCCCAGACCCCGCTGTTGATTATTGATAGAAGATCATGTCTGCATATTCTCGAACCCGCAGGGTCACACACTTAACGTGTCTCGACGCTAGGATAGATTGGATAATTGGTTTATGAATTTTTGTTCGGATTCTCGGATGGGATCCGGGACATCACGAGAGGTTCCGGAATGGTCCGGAGAATAAGATTCATATAAGGCAGTGCAGTTTTTGGAGTTCGGAATTGTTCCGGATTAATCGGTATTGTACCGGAAGCTTCTAGAACCTTCCGGAAGGGGGCCAACGTGGTCCCACCTTCCGGGAGGGGGCATGGGCCTATGAGGGAGTGTCCTGGCCGCATTGGGCCAGGGGCACAAGGCCCCATAGGGCCCAGCCGATTCTAGATAAGTTTAAACTCGTTTAAACTAGAGATAGAATTTCTCGATAAGGGATAAGTTTAAATCGTTTAAACTAGAGATAGGCTTGGAGGAGGGGCTAGGTCTGCGCCCCCCTCTATATAAAGAGGGGTGGGGGCACACCAACCCGACACACCTTCCCCTCCAACCCTAGCCGCCCTGTTGCCCTTCCTCTCTCCCTCCCGACTGTTTGTAGGCGAAGCCCTGCAGCAGAAATTCTCCACCATATACACCACGCCGTCGTGTTGTAGATCCAATCCATCTCTCCACCATACTTGCTGGTCCGAGGAAGGAGGAGACGTCGAGGTGCTGCACGTGTGCATCTCACGGAGGCACCGCCACTTGTGGTGCTAGATCGGATCGAATCGCGAGGAGGAGAAGCGAGTACGACTACATCACCCACGTTCCGACGAACGTTCCGCTGTGCGAATCTTCAAGGGTATGAAGATATAATCCAATCTCTCTCGTTGTTTGCATCTCCTAGATTAGATCTTGGCTTTCCCTCTGTTCGCTTCCGTAGAAAATTTTGATTTACTATGCTGCGAAACCCTTCAAAGTCGACTCGGACGCTCTTCGTCTTACGCCCACGTCTCTAAACTCGCGTTGGGATACCCCTATGGCGTACGTGTCGACAATACCACGACACCCTTCGCCTATAAGAAGCCCCCGATGTAGAAACCCTGAGTACCCGATCAATATTCCACGAAACCGTCTGTAGCCCCGCCACCATCGTCCCTAGATCGGGGGATCTGAAGTTCTTCCCGGCACCCTGCCGGAAGGGAGATCATCCCGGAGGCCTTCTCTCCGGTATGATGTGTGAGTAGTTCCACCTTGGACTATGGGTCCATGTAGTAGCTAGATGGTTGTATCTCCTCCTTTGTGCTTTCATGTATAGATCTTGTGAGCTCCGTTCATGATCAAGATCTAATCTATTTGTAATCATGCATGTTGTGTTTGTGGGGATCCGATGGATATTGAGATTATTATGTTGGTTTGATTAATGGTTTTGTCTTTATATTCTATCATGTCTGTGTTAGTTGTGATCTTGCATGCTCTCCGTGTTAGTAGCTATCTTGGCCAAGTAGTTGCTAGTGACTCCAAGTGGGGGTATTTATGCTCGATAGTGGGTTCATGCCTCTAGTTTCCAAGGGAAGTGATAATAATCTCTTCGGTTGTAGATGTGATGTTGCTACTAGGGAGAAAACAATGGTCTCTTGTTCATGGAACATGTGGACTGTTTACCTTACACACTTTGCTTAAAGCAGTTGTCTGTTGCTTGCAACTTAATACTGGAGGGGGTTCAGATGATAACCTGAAGGTGGACTTCTAGTCATAGATGACGTTGGATGGCGGTCTATGTATCTTGTTATATTGCCCAATCGAATCTCATAGATCTTTCTGACTAGTAATTGCATTGTTATGCCTTGCTCAGTTCCTGTCAATTGCCCTGCTGTAATTTGTTTACCCTTCATGCCATGTTATTTATCTAAAGAGAGCACCTCTAGTGAACTATGGACCCCGGTCCAATCTTTACCATCAATACATCCTCCACTGTTACTTGTTTACTTGCTGCAAACCATTACCTTCCACACCATACGTTTAATCCTTTGTTACAGCAAACCGGTGAGCTTGACAATCTCACTGATTTGTTGGGGCAGAGTCTTGAGTTTGTGTTGTGCAGGTCTCCGTGTTGCTTGCAACACCTGTGTGGCGTTTCCTTCCTCCTTAACTGAGGGAAAACTTGCTGCTTGCTCTTCACACCCTATGCTTGGGGTTACCAACGAAGTGCTGCGTCGAGCACCATAACTCCCTTCCCATTTATTAGATGAGCTGTTTTGAGCTGCCTGTCTCCATTAAGGATTAGCTGATGAATACATGAGGCACTGCTTGTGGAGGAAGAAGACTGTAGATGTCCAAGCTAGAGGGCAAGCATTAGTTGCCTGGAACAAAGTTTGCAGGCCCAAGACTCAAGGAGGTTTGGGAGTTCTAGATCTTAACATTCAAAATTCTGCTTTACTTTTGAAGAATCTGGACAAGTTCTTCAATCATCATGATATCCCTTGGGTTCATCTTGTTTGGAACACTTACTACAATAATAATGGAAAGCTACCAGGAAGAAGTATGGAGGGGTCATTTTGGTGGAAAGCCCATCTGAAATTAATTGATATATTCAAAGGAATTGCAAAATGCTTGGTGGGTAATGGTAAAACCACTCTATTCTGGACTGATATGTGGAGGGAGGAATGTCTGGAGCATCAATTCCCTCATTTGTTGTTCTTTGCAAAAAAATTCAAATATTACTGTCCAGGAGTTCATTCAAATCCCTCATATTCAGGACCACTTTTTCCTACCTCTCTCTCAGCAGGCTTTCTCTGATTTTCTCAGCCTGGAGCAGATTTGCCAAGACATTATCAGTTCAAGACAGCATGGAAATGCAGATAAGTGGAGCTACATTTGGGGAAGTGACTCCTTTTCTGTTAAAAAAGCATACTCTTCTCTCTGGACATGTAGCTATCCCACCACATTTCTCCTGGTTATGGAAGTCTTCTTGCCAGCAAAAGCACAAGTTCTTTTTCTGGCTGCTCCTATTGGACAAATTAAATATTAGAAACTTGTTCAAGAGAAAGAAGTTCTCCCTGCCTTCTTATAACCGCGCTACTTCTAGCTGCCCTGCTGAAGAGACTCTGGTTCATCTCTTCTGGGATTGCCCTTTTGCCAAAGCATGCTGGGATGAAATTTGTCCATCCAGGTCCATTGATCTATCACTAAATGAGGCCTTTTCAGACATAAAAATCAAGTTGAATGTTCCTTTTGCAATGGAAATTATTATCTTGGGAGCCCGGGGCATCTAGATATGCAGAAACAACAGGATCTCCAATAACATACACCCTTCTTTGGAGGAATGGAAGGCCATTGTAACTCAAGAATTGAGATGGGCTGTGTTTAGAATTAAGAAAAAATATTCCTAGGATTTGAAAGACTGGATCAACTCCCATTTAGATTGGAGATAGATAGCTTTTGCGTGTAACCCCTCAATGAGGTTGACATGTAAATATGTACATATGTAACTCTCTATGATTATTATATAAAAAAATTGCAGTGGGGGCTTTCCCTACTGTTCAACCTTCAAAAAACAACAACGAGATAACTCATGACAAACCGATGCCCTCGATCGAAGGATCCAAAAGGTTTCTGGAAAGCTATTTGGAATCGTTGCTGGTGATCAAACAAAGCCCAAACGCTGATATAGCCAAGGGGAAAGCTGTGGCGTCGCTCATTCAGGGTTTCAGCAGTCGAAGCGAGTGCCCTCAAGGAAGACATGAAAATGTGATCAAGTGGATACCTCCACCGGAAGGTATGGCCAAACTAAACACCGATGGATCTTTTGTGAATCCGCGGGAAGCAGGGACACACATGGTGCTGAGAGACCACACTGGGCGGTCATATTTGCAGCCTCGCGAAATCTCAGACCTTGTGCTGATGCAACAGATGCGGAGCTTGTTGCCATCGAGAAGGGACTTGCAATGACGCTGAACTGGACTCCCCTCGCTATTATCACTGAATCAGATTGCTCTAAAGCCATTCACCTGATCAAGGAAAGTGCACCCAACACTTCATCCGAGTATGGAGAGATCCATGGATCCCAAGAGCAATGGTGTATACTCCAATCTCTGTACAAGGAAGATGTCGGCTGAGATGGGTAGCTGATTTTCTAGATGCAAATGGGTCATGGAATGAAACATTACTCCATAGGTGGTTTCTGACGATAGATGTGGACTCAATCTTACAAATTGTTCCATCAAGATGAAATGCAAATGACTTCATCGCCTGGCAGCCAGATAAGAGAGTAGTTTTCACGGTCAGTAGCGCCTACAATCTTGATCATGCAGAACAGTTGGTAATACAGGGGGTGGGAGCTACGAGCAGCCGACCAACAGGCGAGAGGCCGATTTGGCGCCTTATATGGCAGTGTCCCATCCCGAAAAAAGTACGAAACCAAACCTGGAGAACGGCGTCCAACGCCTTGGCTACACAGGCAAATATGCATACAAGAGGCATGAAGGCAACGCCCCTCTGCCAGATTTGTGGCGCTGCAAACAAAGACACCTTTCATGCCTTTATTACATGCCCACCGGCGAGAAGCATGTGACAGGATATGCGTGATGTTTGGAACCTCCCAAGTGACGACATGTTAATACATACGGGGCATGAATGGCTGCTAAACCTGCTGGCTAAACTACCTGAACTCCAACGTGCAATGGTACTCATGCTAGTATGGCGAATATGGCATATCCACAACGAGATAACTCATGACAAACCACGATGCCCTCGATCGAAGGATCCAAAAGGTTTCTGGAAAGCTATTTGGAATCGCTGCTGGTGATCAAACAAAGCCCAAACACTGATATAGCCTAGGGGAAAGCTGTGGCGTCGCTCATTCAGGGTTTCGTCAGTCGAAGCGAGTTCCCTCAAGGAAGACAGGAAAAAGTGATCAAGTGGATACCTCCACCGGAAGGTATGGCCAAACTAAACATTGATGGATCCTTTGTGAATCCGCAGGAAGCAGGGACACACATGGTGCTGAGAGACCACACTGGGACGGTCATATTTGCAGCCTCACGAAATCGTAGGCCTTGTGCTGATGCAACAAATGCGGAGCTTGCTGCCATCGAGGAGGGACTTGCAATGACGCTGAACTGGACTCCCCTCGCTATTATCACTGAATCAGATTGCTCCGAAGCCATTCACCTGATCAAGGAAAGTACACCCAACACTTCGGGATATGCAGCGCGAATTCAGGTTATTCGAGAACTAGTTAGGAAGAGAGATACCAAATTAATAAAGGTTTATCGTGCAAATTATGCTCGCCACGAAATGGCCAAGCTAAGCAGAGTAGAAAATAGAATAGCCACATGTTTTAGAAATTTCCCTCCGAAGATTGCTGCAGCCGTAAACTTAGATTGTAACTTTGTCTAGTATTAATATATCTTCTTTCCGAGCAAAAAAGAAAAGAAAAAGATCTCGAAGGCACAACCTGGGACAGAAGGTGCAGTTTTTAGGGCGACAGGGCAGGCAGTAGTCATAATAAACCATGGGGGGTTCATTCATGGAATATTACGCGTGTCGTCCCATCCATCCCCCAGATGATGGTTCATTGTTCCTAGCTACTACTATCCACAGCAGCAGGCCACATCGATCGCCCCCGTCCCCGTCGCCGACTCATCACTCGTCCGGGAACGGGAACAACCTCGCAGACAGCGACGGCCAGGCGGACCTCCCCGGCAGCCCGTCATCCACTGGATCCCCCCGCGCGCTCCCGTGGCCGCACACCGGCCCCGAAAAATCTCTTTCCCGTACGACGCCGTCGCCTTCGCCACCAGCACCACCACACACCGGTGGAGAACAAAACGCGTCCCCACGATGCCCCGCGGACGCCACGGATCCTTGCTCTCGCTGGCTCTGCCGGCCCGGGGTGCTCCGTGCGTCCGTGCGTGCGTCCATCATCGCTGCTGGCCACAAAACGGGGCCGCGAGGGCGAGACGACGTCCGTGAGTCGACCACGGGCAGGATTGCATTATCCTCTCCCTTTGCGCTACGCTACGCTACGCACCGCCATCCTTTCCTTTCCTTTCCTTTCCTTTCCGCTGCTCCGCTTTCCAAGATTGTTAGCTACATCCAGCTACGCTGCTCTGCTCTGCTCTACTATTGGGAGACGCCGCACCTGAAGGTTGGTTGATCCTCCTCTTCCTTTATCTATTTTTGGGCAGCGGGTGCCGTGTCATTTGATGGTTGGTCCGCCGTCTCGCTGCTTTCCTTTTATGTATGTGCTTGCCGTTTCTGTACTGGCGTTCCCTGCTGGAAGTAGGCTCCCAAAGGTGTGCAGTGTTCGGTATTTCATTGGCCTGGTTTGGATAATGGAACAGTGAGGTGAGGGTATTGTAATACTGCTCTACCGTACTGTACTGTTGCAACATACGAGTAGTTTATTGCCTTGTCTCCACTCATAAGACAAGACAGGTTGTTAGTATATGTTCAAATTAAATCTCCTGTTCGATTTGTATGGAGAATCAATCCTCCTACTAGTAGATTGGCAAGAGTACAAAGTGGTCGCTCCCAATCACCTGTTCTTGTGAAGAGTCACCTCATATGTATTTGAGATCCGAGGCGATTGCTCTGCATTCTTCCACAATTTCCGTAGATAGTTCGTACTCTGAATTTTATGAGAAGATGGCAGGAGTACTGTCTGCAGTTTCTTCGCTGAATAACTGAAAATTCTCTTTCTTCAGTGCAGCTAGCAACTCAGCAGATGGCCGGTCGACCATAGTTGCACCGCGGATCAATCAAACAAGCCTCTCCATCCTCAGCGGCGTCTCGTAACAGCTAGCACGTGACGCGAGCCATGGCGGGCGCGAGCACCTCCAAAGACACGGTCGACGCGGTGGAGAAGTGGATGGCGTTCCCGTCCGGGTCCGGCGAGGAGGAGCCCAGCTTCACCCTCCCGACGCCGCCGTCGCTGCTGTCCACCGGCAAGGAGATCATGGAGGAACCGCCGGTGGGCGACTCCGACACCAAGCAGCAGCAGCAGCAGGGGTGGTGGCCGAAGCCACCGGAGCAGCAGCAGCAGCGGCCGCGTGCGAGCGGCACCGGCATGGGCAGCGCCAAGTCGTCCATGGAGGGCCGCTCCTCGTACGACGCCATGCCGCGGGTGTCGCAGGAGCTCAAGGACGCGCTCTCCAACCTGCAGCAGACCTTCGTCGTCTCCGACGCCACGCGCCCCGACATCCCCATCATATACGCCAGCGCCGGCTTCTACACCATGACGGGCTACTCAGCCAAGGAGATCATCGGCCGAAACTGCCGGTTCCTCCAGGGACCCGAGACGGACCAGAACGAGGTCAACAAGATCAGGGACGCCGTCAAGGCCGGAAAGAGCTTCTGCGGCCGCCTGCTCAACTACCGCAAGGACGGCACCCCCTTCTGGAACCTCCTAACCGTCACCCCCATCCGCGACGACAACGGCAAGGTCATCAAGTTCATCGGGTAAATTAAATTGATGATCTCTCTGCTCCGGTCTTTCTTGCCTCACCACACCACCAACTCACTCAATCAATGTGCTCTCATTTTAATAATATGAACTGCGTGGGATCGATTACACAGGATGCAGGTGGAGGTGAGCAAGTACACGGAAGGGCTGAGCGACAAGCGCATGCGGCCCAACGAGCTGCCGGTGTCGCTCATCCGCTACGACGGTAAGCCGCCGCGCCGCGCCGCGCAAGAAACTCTGTCTTAATCTGCCGTCGTTTCCTTCTCTCAACCGGCGCTGATACTTCTCTCTCTCTCGACACTCGGTGGGAACGCAGACCGGCAGAAGGAGAAGGCGATGTCGTCCATGACGGAGGTCGTGCAGACAGTGAAGACGCGGCGCGCGGACTCGCCGGAGCGGGAGCCGCCAAAGCCGAGCGACGCGGACAAGTTGGCCGCCGTGGCCAGCTCGCCGCTCCTCGCCCCCGCCACGCCGTCCGGTGGCGGCTACAAGTCGCCACACTGGGACCTGAAGAAGGAGGAGACGCATCTGAGCAAGATGATGAGCGGCCGCAAGTCTGGCCGCTCCTCCCTCATGGGGTCAGTCGACGATCAGAGACTCCGCCATTGTAACATTTATTACACCGAATAAATTCTTGTCCTGACAACTGCAGAGGCTGTATCTATTCTTGGCAGGTTCAAGGTGGGGAAGAGGAGCTCGGTGGGGAGCAGGGAGCCGGCGGTGGTGGAGGCGCCGGAGGTGAAGATGACGGTGGAGCGCACCAACAGCTGGGAGCGCGCGGAGAGGGAGAAAGACATCAGGCAGGGGATCGACCTGGCCACCACGCTCGAGCGTATCGAGAAGAACTTCGTCATCACGGACCCCAGGCTCCCGGACAACCCAATTGTAAGTAGTAGACGTGACCTGAAATGGGTAGTACTTACGATTTTGTGTTCATGAAAAAAGAGGTCATACAGTTTCCTGATCAATGGTTCCACCGAATTGTTTCCTTTTTCCAGATCTTCGCGTCTGACAGCTTCCTGGAGCTGACGGAGTACACGCGAGAAGAGATCCTCGGGAGGAACTGCAGGTGAGAAAAACAAATGTCTGCAGATCCTGGAATAGTTCGTTATGCGAATAAGACCTGCTTCGAGATTTTTGTTCCGCAGCTGCGCATTTCATTGGCTGTCGGATTAAGGGTTTAGAGTTTATGTAGAAACAGAGGGTGTTTTTGGTTTTAGCTCAAGCTCACCCCACCAAACTGTCACTACCTATAGATTTGGTCAAGATTTTGGTTACTCAAGATTTGACCATTGTTAGCAACAAAAGTGAACTGGAGTTGGCAAAGGGACGACATACCAACAAAAATGGCAACCATCCAAACAGCCTAGGAAGGAACAGGTGCTCAAACGCTTTTGCAGAAAACAAAAATACTCCTCCATTGTAGGATTCGAGGTAGCACCATCGATGACTGGCTATGTGAGTCAATGAAGATAACCCTTGTGTACGTGCGAATTGTTTAAGTCGTGGCGTGCCGACCGGGAGCTTTCTATGCTCTCAAGGTCTAGGATCAGTCCATCAACCCCGGGAAGAACAACAAATTTGCTCCCATCGATCCTCTTGCCCTATCCCGCATCGACGCCGCTGCCAACTAACACAACATCCTTCATCCACCTAGTGGCGGAGCCAAGAATGGAGCAAGGCCCGGTGAAAATCTAAGTGTAAAAAAACTCTTGTAATAACACAATTCTTTTGGTACAATGGTAAACATGAACATATATTTTTAAATCCATCGTTAACAATTCAAGAACATACTAAAAGATGACTAAACAACTATAAATAGTAGTACGGAATGCAAAAGATAGTACTAAATCACTGCTTTGGTTCATCCTAGCCTCTCATAATCTCATCAATAGTAGAAGAAGAACCAATACCTTCAAAAAGCAAAGCATATTTCATAAGAAAGACATTAACATGAGATAAAATAGTCAATCGTTGATACAAATATGAGAACTTACCAAAACGATGAGGTAAAACTCCTCTACGTGACTTATATGGTTGAAAACGTTGTACAATATCATCATCATTGATAGAGTGGAATAAATCTCGTTAAATATAGAACACCATGCTATACCTCATCCAATCGTCATCCATTTTATTTCTCAACTCGGTCTTGATAATGTTCATAGCTAAGAAAGCTCTCTCCACCGATGTTGTTGCAACCAGTAAAATCAATGTCAACTCAATGAGACGATATACCAAATGAAAATCCATGTGTCTGAACCATCTTTACATCAAGATTACTAAGTTCATGACAATTCAGAAAATCTGAATCAGCTCTCACATCAGCAATGAATGTCTCATGTTGATTTCTAAGGACAAAAAAATATCATATATGGAGAAGTCCTCAACATACATCTTAGCGAGTTTAACAAGTTTTTCTTCATCAAAATTAGAAAATGAGTTATTTGGATCAAGACAAGCAATGCACCTCAACAATTGAATAGCTTTTTCAGCAAATCGGTTATTCAAATCAACAAGAACTTGGTCATGCACAACATTTAATATTTCATATCTAAAGCGGCGATAGTAAGTTACCATTGTACATCTATGACCCCTTGAGCAACCTCAAGCAGTATTATATCCTCCATGGTTGGCACCACAATGTTATATTTGATACAAAAAGTCAGTTGTTTCTTTCATGAGTTCATCCCAACCATCATCTCTGACACCTTGAAGCTTGTCCAATGTTACGCCAATGTGACAACTTATTAGTCTTGCCCAATAGTCTGATCATAAGATGCAATAAAAGAACAAATTCAGAGCTCTCCATGTGAGTAATCAAGCAACACGATGTGGTTCTTTGTGTAAGAATTTCTCTATCATCATGAACATTCTCCAATACATGAAGAACAAATTTCCACATCATAATGAGTCTACACAATTTTTTATGGGATGTGCCCCCACCATGTGTCCCAGGTTTTACAAAGTTGGTTGCTTGGTTTTTTCCTCTTCTTTAAATTTTTTTCTCCAAACTCCAATTTGGCTAACCATAGTGTCATGTTGATGTTGTGCTACTTCATCATGTCTTTTATAAGAAGCATCAATAGTGTTGACAATCAAAATAACGTTGTTAAAGAAATCCAATATGAAGGAACAACACTTGAAAACAATAACAACCATTAACTGCAACTGATGGACAAAACAATGGATGTAAAATGCATGAATTTTTATCTAATATTAATATACAAAATCCTACAAGGCTTACGGCAATGTCCGAAGAAACGTCATCAGGATGGAGACGAAGGCCTGAGAACAAAAGAAATAGATGGAATTGACACCGTCTCGCCAAACTCCTCTATGATACCATTTAACATTATATTGAAGCAGCGTAGCCAAAACATAACTTATCTTGTTACTAGAAAATATTTTTCCAAGGTATAAACTAGTAGAAAATAAATGAGTAGATGTTATTCTCCTTTTTTTTTGTAAACATAGAAGTTGTTCTTCTGGACAGCATTTTTTTTTTTTGAGATTAGGACAGCAGTGCTTTTGGATGGTCATCGTGGGCTATGGGCCGGCCACGACATGAGAAACCTGACTGATCTGCGGAGCTCTTCTCAAGAGCACAAATAACCATCCCGCTAAAAGAACAAAAAAAAATCTAAACAGAAAAAAAAAGGAAAGAAAAATGCAAAACTGCCCGGCTCGGCAAGCAGCGCCACCGCCCCATGCCGGAGATCGCCGCTACGGCGACAGGTGGAAGCTCTCCATACTGTGGGCCTGGGACCCCACCATTGGCCGCCGCCACTCCCTGCCTCCCGCGCACCCCGTGGATTCGCCGCGGGCCGCAAAACCCTCACAGCCTTGATGGCGAATCGCCGATCCTGTTGCGGCGGCCGCCGCAGAGTTCCCACAAACCCCCAACCGCTCGTCCCCAATCTTCTATGTGCGATCGGCGTTGTAGCCGCCGTTTCTCCTTGGCCATGGGTGAACGTGCGTGTGTGTGACTCTGTTCCGTGGCATTTGCCAATGCTAGTCCTTTTTCTTCAGTTTTGTCCATTTAGTCTGTTATTAGATGATGTAATGAGATTTTGCTGGTGCTTGCAGATTTCTTCAAGGGTCGGAGACTGACCAGACCACCGTTGACAAGATCAGGGAGGCCATCAGGGAGCAGAAGGAGGTCACTGTCCAGCTAATTAACTACACAAAGAGCGGTAATTTTGCGTCATTTGGTGACAGATTCCTTTGGATCGGTGTTATCACTGCACAATCCGCATTCTAATTCTGCTCTTTCTAGGCAATTGGTCTTTAAGATTTATAGTTGGACTGATTGTATCTGCTTTTGCTTGTGATGGATCAGGGAAGAAGTTCTGGAACTTGTTCCACCTGCAACCTATGTGGGATCAGAAGGTACTCGAATGTTACTGCAATGTTGAATTTGTTCTGGAGCTTACAAATTTGCAGGGATTTAGTCGACATGGTGTGATAATGATTGTGCGATTGTGGTACTATGGATGTAGGGGGAGCTTCAATACTTTATTGGCGTGCAACTTGATGGAAGTGATCATGTCGAACCCCTCAGGAACCGTCTGTCAGAGACCACTGAGTTACAGAGTGCAAAATTGGTAGGTCAGCTCAGCTTGAGTAATTTCCATTCCAAGGATGTGAAGTTACAGTTGGTTCAGAAAATTTTGTATTTGGAAAAGAAGGATAAAATTAAGGTAGAGACTTAGTCAGTTCGGGACTTCGTTGCTTAAGGTCCATTGCTTTATTTTTGGGGTGTTTTTTTGTTCGATATTCCATAAATATATGGCTTATTGTCTTTGCAAGCAGTGTGGACTGTAGTGCTAGTTCTGTAGTCCACAGTCTATATAAGTTCTCAAATGGGCTGGAAACTTTGAAACATCATTACAATACGGGGCACATAAAAACCTAGCAGTCTTTTATGTTGTTCCTTTATAACGTGAACTGTGCTGACTATTTTTAGTATGAGATCTAACCAGGTCAAAGCTACAGCAGGCAATGTAGATGAAGCAGTCAGGGAGCTTCCTGATGCCAACTTGGTAAGGTACATCTACTTTTTGATGTTTTGCTGTTGCTAAAGGCATCTTAACTAATTTTGCTTTGGCAGATTTTGGTCTTGATTGATGACCTGTGAAAGTAATTTTAATGACCGAAATAAATTTCTTAGTTTTTTATAAGTGAATAATACAAATAAAAATATGCAACACAAGCAATACCATCTTAAAATTCAATGAAATGATGGAATGCACATTGGATTGATTAGATGGGTTGCTCCTTGCAGTACACAAAAGAATAGAAACACTAAAATGATTATAATGGTACATGTTATAAATATCTTGGAGCATTGTAGTGAAGCCAGCTCTTTGTGACTTGGTGGGACATCACACTATCTGTTGCTTTCGCAGAGACCAGAGGACCTGTGGGCTCTTCACTCACTACCTGTTTCTCCAAAACCGCACAAACGGGATAACTCTTCTTGGAAAGCTATTGAAAAGGTGCGTTCTATCTGCTATTTTACAAGCAATACTTTGTATGGCTGCAGTAGTAATAGCAGAGTCAAATTTTCCCAACCTACATGATACCATAATACACTATATATCAAATTGTCCCAGCCTAGGTCCAGCCAAACATTTCTGTATAGATAGTATATTACAATTATAAACAAGAGATTGGTTTGTCTGGAGTCTGTGTGAGACCCTGGCGCATGGCTTAATAGGATTGATAGTATATCCATACCAACAAGTTGTAGCTTCTTTTCCAGAAGCTCATCTGAAAAGAACCTCCAGGTTAAGCGTGCTTGGTCTGGAGGAAATTTGAGGATGGATGACCGACCGGGAAGTGGGTACCGGGTGCGCACGAGTGAGGACAAAGTGCGCAGAAAAGACTAGTGTTGGTCTGTGGGGCTAGTCTATAGATCCTATTGAGCTGCCAGAAGTGATAGCCAATGGTCCGGAGAGGCCAGGGTGTTACAGTCTGGCCCTAGGAACAACACCTCCAGTGTCCAAGACTCTGTGAGGAGGTATGGTTTGACAGCATGAAACCCATCTGCTGCTCCCAAGTTCAGCCAAATGTAGTCCTTAGAAAGAAGAGAACATATATCCTCAGAATAGAGTAACTTGGGGCTGCATATATTGCTTTAAGGCATGTGTTTTTACCTTTTGGCCTGGGACCAATAGTGTTTCATCTCTTATGTTATCTTGTTTGGCTCGACTTTCTGCAAGCATGCTTATAAAATGTTAGAAAGCAAGAAAGGAACCAAAAGGGGGGGGGGGGAGGATTTTCAGTACCCACATTCTTTTGAAGTTATTCTTTTGGCGTTACAGATTGTAAAAACCGGGGAGAAGATTGGCTTGAAGCACTTCAAGCCTGTAAAACCTCTGGGATGTGGTGACACTGGCAGGTACAACTTCTCAGCAGTCTTCTATACTGTATGGTTTCTTATTTTTTTTTACATTTCTTCTAATAGTCTAAAATATTACAAGTTGACTGCATCATCAAAAGTACTCCCTCCGTCCTAAAAAGGATGTCTCAGATTTGCTAAATTTAAATGTATCTAGACACTATTTAGTATATAGATTCATTCAAATTTTGCCAAACTTGCGACATCCTTTTTAGGACGGAGGGAGTAGTAAAATACCGGGACAAGTTTTCTTTATTTTGGATGAACTAAAATAGCTTTTAGCAAACAGGGGCCTTTTTTTGTCTCTTTCTTAAAAGCAAGAGCTTAGGTATAATGATAATTTCTATATTGGCGAAGGAAGTTGGTATGATCTTCTATGTACATCAGAATTTTCATAATTCCACCCTTAAGAAAAGCACGCTGTTGACTTGTTACGATAGTACAGCACTGCAACTCTGCAAGGCTTCAAGAACATTGTCTTGTTATGAGACTACTTACTAGGATAGGTTTGGTTAATCCAGTAAGCTTGGCGATGTCATGCTTTAGTTCATGTATGTGGTAGCCATCATTTATGGTTTCTCACTTCAGTGTATTAGGCAATCTCCCAGTGTGCAGCTCTGTATTTCTTACTAAACTTAAGTACCCTGTTTACATCTGGTTCTATTTCTCGTAGCAATTGTATAGCACTTTAACCGCATCATTCTTTTTTGTTTTCAGTGTACATTTAGTTGAGTTGCAAGGTAGTGGTGAATTATTTGCAATGAAGGCAATGGACAAATCAGTGATGTTGAACCGCAACAAGGTAACTTGTGTAGAATAATATGAGAACCATAGTGGACTGGTATGAAGATTAAACATGAAACCACTGTAATATAAAATGTCAATATGAGAGGAGTTAGCAAGTGTGAATGGTCGATTGTATTATGCAAACCCTATCTGTAGCACAATGACAATAATACTCTTGACAACTACAACCTAAATATGGTGATACCGATTAGGTGAGTACCTGGCATTATTTTGGGCACAGTTCAGTACATATGGAATTTATTAAAATTCCTTCTAGCAGTTTGTATACTATAAAATAATTTCACATGGATGAATACTATTTACTTATTCCAGTGTACCTCTTAAGGTTGTTCATTCATTCTACGCATGCGCGACCCTACAATGTGACCTTTAGTAGGATAGCTATACGATTTTCCCCCTTTGTTTTGGTTTCTTCCTTTGTTCTTAGCTTTCAGTAGCTTTTCTTCAGTTCGTTTTGGTTTTGTTTTTTCTGTTTGTAAGACCTTTCCTGCCATCTTGGTGGTTCCTTGACCCTTGTAATAAAATGACACTCATTTAGGTGTGGGTTCAAGAAAAAGAACTTGCTACTTAATGCATATGACTAGTAGAACTTAACGAATGGTTGCATTGATTATCTTAATACACAGGTACACCGAGCTATTATTGAACGAGAAATATACTCTCTATTGGATCATCCTTTTCTCCCAACATTATATACTTCATTTCAGGTTAGTCCTTGACTTCGACCTATCCATGTTATATAGTAAACCAAAGGTATAAGGTGGTTATTTTAAGAAGATTGAAGCCCCGTAAATAGTTGCTTAATGTTAGCCTCCATGGTTGCTAATATTATATTTCCATATAATTTTTTTGAACGTTTATTGATAAATTTTATTGTCTATTTTTCAGACGCCAACACATATTTGTCTCATAACAGACTTCTGTCCTGGAGGAGAATTATTTGCGGCGCTTGATAAGCAACCCCTGAAAATTTTCAGAGAAGAATCTGCAAGGTGGCTTCTCAAATCTTAACATCTGGGTTACTCCTCAGTACATGCACATTACTACTTTGAAATCGTTATTATCTTCCAAATTTTTCCGCTATTTGATTATCGGCTTATCAGCTTTGTACTTTCTAATATGGAAAATAGCTTCCTCCAACGAAAAATATCACTGGATCCTACACTTAATACCGGGATCATGTCCAAGATTTGCCACATGGAAATTATATTTGTTGATATGTGATTGAAAGTTCTTTCACAGTATTATATGTTTAATAATTCATCTCCAGGGTACCGACTCGTGTGACTAGTCGAGGTTTTCGGTTGGAAGGCAAGTACCGACTTGTAGAATAGTCTTGACTAGTAAAATGACTCTTAATAAGTTGATGAACAAAACAATTTAACACCTACCGTATCCTATTTACTTGTGTTTAGTTTACTTTTGGCCTTGCTTATCTTGCTTGCTTGAGTAATCTTGCGATATAGGTTAACTTGCAGAGTTACATTTTAGAAAACCTCTATATCTGCACTCAAATGAATTTTACGATCAGGAAATTCCTGTCCCTAATCAATTACTGATTGCTTTTCTTGTTCTAGAAACTAGCTGTGTTCATGTGTGATATTTTTGTACTAGTTCCTTATATTTATAGTCTTGCAATATTTGAATCTTTTGCTAGCTGACGTAAGCTTATCTACACACAGCAACACCTAATATAATATGTGTATGCATGTTTTGGAAATTTTAGTCACTGCTAACTTTTTTTGACTGCTCCACTGAACATAAATAGTTCTAGTAAATAATGTCATCAAATACTTGTAGTTTATAGTACTCCTACCAGTGGCGGAACGTCAGCCAAAACTAATACAGGGCCATAGTTTAACAGTGGGCGAAAGCAATCACATGGATCTAAAATCAAGCAGGAATTCTTCCGTTGCACTTTTCAAAGGCCGGGCCAGGGCCCTGTATGGTACTGCTGACGGTCCGCCAGTGCTCTTACATAGCTTTGCTTTGTGTTAAGGAAACATCTATCTCCTCACAACCACAAGACTGTCCACTTCTTTTGTTCTTCTATTTTTCAGTATAAGTAATTTTTGAGATTTTACAATGACAAGTTAAAGTTAAGAATATGAGTATTATTATACTTACTATTTTCTTTTCTGTAACGCTATTTTGATTTACGTTTTCTGTAGGTTTTATGCTGCAGAGGTTGTGATTGGTCTCGAGTATCTTCATTGCCTCGGTACAGATGTGGCCTCTTAAACTTAATAATTATAATTATTGACCAAGTTTCTTAGTAAAGGCTGTGCACTAGTAGTGTTTCACCTCTACGTATGTGGTGCTCTACTTGTATATTTCTTTAAACACCGATTTGGTATTTCTGTTTGATATATGAGGTTTGTAATTTGCATATGTCTGATGCAGGTATTATATACCGTGATTTGAAACCAGAAAATATTTTGCTCCAAGAAGATGGGCACGTTGTGCTGACTGATTTTGATCTCTCATTTTTGACTTCTTCAAAACCCCATGTAAGTTGAGGGAAGAAACTTCAAGGGCTGTTAAATCGTGAGTAGAAAATTTGATTGATCCCTTATCAGCTAGTGATAATTACCATTTGTATTAATAGAACATGTAATGTTGATTTGATAAGAATAAACCAAAAGAATTCTCAAGTAGCCGTCTTAAAATTCCTGGTATTCAAGGTGAAGATAATAGATTGCCTAATTGTGAAGAACATTTTTATATAGAGTAATTTTTGGCCTAGATTAAAAGCTGGAGTGGACCGCCAGCACACATAGCAGTCAGCCAGTGCTTGTGTTGCATGGCCCCTGGTTTGGCATCTCCAGAGAAAGCCCGCTATGGAGCTTGGACTGCATAGTTGGCAAATCTGTCTGGATCAATAAAAAAGCTAGCAAATTTATAACTTTCAAGAACTAACTCTTCTGTATTTACTGTAATAATAATGCCACATGAATACATTATCAGTATTTAAAAAAAAGGGCAGCTGAATCGCTGAACTGATTTCCTGATTGTTTGTTCACCTGTTCATTTTTTAGATCTCTTTTGGTTGCCTTCAGTTACATATCTTTGTTTTTCATAAGAAATTTCTGTGAATAAATACTAGGCCAGAACACTTATGCTTATCTCCCTGCAGGTTATAAAGCATTCCACGTCATTAAAACGAAGGAGATCCAAAGAATTTCTCCGCCCTTCAGTTGTCTCAGATCCTTCCACTCCATCAAATTCGTTTGTTGGAACTGAAGAGTACATTGCTCCCGTACGATACCTTGCTTAGTCATTGCATCATCAGCTTGTTGGCTTTATTATACATATTCTCACTGTTGGATGACTGTTAACGACATAAATTTAATGTAACCTGCATCATCACAATATGTTAGTGTACTGTTGTCTCCATTACAAAATTGATTTAGTTTTGCATAAGCTTCTAGTTACAAAAGTTAGATGATCTTGAACTTATATAGATCTCCAAATATACCCATATGGTTTTCTTTTGAATAACTTTAAATATTATTACATGGGAAAAAATATTAATCTTAGCTTGAACTTACGCTAAAACATCATCTATTTCATGAGTACTTTATAACAAAAAAGGTTGAATTTTTTTATCTTACAAAAATGTTATAACAGTAAAACATTATTCTCAGATCCTTCAACTCCATCAAATTCTTCTAACGGCTTGATGCCGTTGCTATTTCCGAATAATTAACATGATTTCTTTGCCATATGTGTTGGTTATTTTAGGAGGTCATCACAGGTGCAGGACATACAAGTGCCATTGATTGGTGGGCTCTTGGTAAGGCAATAACACTCTAATGATTATTATTTATTATATAAATTACCTCATGTACCAGTGTACTAATGCACACATAAAAACAGTTAAGTTCGTTTCTTTCTCTTATTAGGAGTTATACCAATCCCCTGAAAAGTGTAAATAACTAAATTGTCTGAGGGTCAGCTAAATCTTATGAAAAATAGTGACAATAACCCATGCACCATTCAGATAAGACCTGAAACATGGTTCCCAAGCAGAGTGCCATCTATATTGCCGGTTTGACTAACAAATTAGTGGTTGTTGACTCTTCAATGCTACCAAATTAGTGGTTGTTGACTCTTCAATGCTACCAAATTAGTGGTTGTTTATACCAAATTTCTAGTGGATAAATATCTGGTAGATATGATCATACATCTGCAACATGTTTTGATATTTATATCTACTGTGTGTAATATCTCGATAATTAGAAAATTTGTTAGAAAAAACATGCATTATTAAGTATCCCCAACCATGAGAGCTCGTGTCATGTGAACTATTCTGATGGTAGGTGATGTTCATAGTTAGTACTGAGAGGTCAGCTAACATCCTCTACATGCTATAGGAATTCTGTTGTATGAGATGTTGTATGGGCGTACACCTTTCCGAGGAAAGAACAGGAAGAAGACATTTTATAACATTCTGCACAAAGATCTTACGTTTCCCAGTAGCATCCCGGTAAGAATTTATCTTTTTGCAATCATTCTTGCTCAGTTTTCTTTGTTTTAAACTGTGAAGCTTGAATGTAATTAAAAAATTTAGAGTAAGATACAGTGTTACACAACTGTGTTTACAGCGGCATGAATAACAGGCCATCATATCTGTCTTAGACTGCTTCAGTATATAGTACATTTTGTTTGTTTGTGTCAATTTGTTAACAGAGATACACTCTTCAGGTTAGCCTGGAGGCGAAGCAATTAATCCATGGACTACTTCAGAGAGATCCTTCTGCTCGCATAGGTTCAAATACTGGTGCAAATGATATCAAGGAGCATCCATTCTTCGAAGATATCTATTGGCCACTTATTCGTTGCATGGTGATCTAAATTTTGACCTGCAGAAAATATTTAAAGAATGATAGTTTACTGTGTTCCTAACAATGCAATTTAACTTTGGGTGTGCAGAGCCCCCCGGAGCTTGATGTTCCATTGAAACCAATTGGCAAGGAAACTCTACCCCAAGCAAAGCCTGAGGAAGGTGTTCTTGATACATTTTAAGGTGAATATAGCCCTGGATGATTACACAACTTGTTCCGTGTCAAATAATATTTCTCATTTTTTTATTACAAACTTGCCAAATAGCTAACATATCCACAAACTTTGTTGAAACCTGTAAGTATGTAGTTGCAAGAAGATGAATAATTGAAATCTGTAATGATTAGAGGATAGTCAAACACTAAATATGTATATATAACAAGATTATGAACAAGTAAATGAGTATGATCATGTCACATGCTCGGACGCTTGGTCTGTGCATTGTTTTTTTGTTTTTTTTGGTTTTTGCATAATCCAAGCAGGCCACTGTACCGGAAAATACCACTAACAATGGCATAGTTTTTTATTTATTTTGCAGGACAGATTGCACAACATCAACGTGGTAGGAATGGTTGTTCTTAACCATGTACTTAAGAGGCTTGCCTGTCCTGCATGATACAAGGAAGTATGCCAGTACGGTCTTCAGTGTTTTTCACTTGGAAGATGCCTCGAGGTCTTGTACATGAGCTATTCTTTTCGGTAGATTAGGAGCTTAATGTATCACGTAAATAGGATATTCTTGTAAAGTTTTACTCTTCCTGGAGATGGTTCGACATGATGTACACGACATGGATAATTTACCTTCAGAAGTTTTCGAAGAATGTATTTTACGAACCATAAGATGATCAGATGCCTAGTTACTGTTTGTATCTTGTCATTATTTACTCTTGCTTAGCACGTTTCAAAAATATCCTATACTATTTGATATGTGTTTTTTAATTGGGAGTGCCTAGATCTTAGGCGCCTGAGAATTTCTTATGTCTAAGTCACTGACATCATCCTAATTCGTAGTTACAACATAATTGTGACTTATATAATTTGTACTAATTCTCAGTTGCAACTCATTAAAATCTCGGTTACAACCTACTCCGTCCGTTTCAAAATATAAGATGTTTTAGATTTATGAAGAAAGTGTATCTAGACTTCTTTTAGTGAGTGAATCTACATACTAAAAATAGTCTAGATACATTTACTTTACAAAGGTAAAACATCTTATATTTTGAAACGGAGGGAGTAGTTGCAACTCATGTGGAAGCCTGAGAACTAGCAAATCCGTTTTTAATTTTCTCTCTATTGCAACAATGAAAGTCAAATTCATCTTGTTTGCCTCAGCGCTCTTGTTTAACACGTTTCAAAGATGCATTATTGGATAGGAGTACATAATTTTTATTTTTATTGCAGGGAACTTAAATCCTTTACAAATACTACATGTCCAGCTAAATGTAGAGCTTCTCTTGGTGCCTCTTGGGTTTCCGTTATTTTCTTAGCCGACATGTGGTTGCCTGAGCCTAAACATTGCTTGGTGCCCTCGCTTGTGATTAGCACACGACTTGCGCAGTGGAAAGTTCTTTTTGACACCGGAGCTCTAGTGCTCGCTGCATATTAAAAAAATAAAATTATATTTATAAGTTTTAAAAAAATTATAAAATAAAATCTTAAAAGTAGCTAATGATGTATCCCACAAACATGCAAAATCTTAATTTAAAATATTTTGTACGGATACACAAAAATGACAAAGTTCAGATTTTTTAGATTTAAAATTACTATACTCAAATCTACAGTTTTAGCATTTTTGTATAGCTCAAAATGCACATTATTTTTAATTGATATTTTGCATGTTCTTAGCATACGTCATTGGCTACATCCCGGTTTATTTTCAGAATTCTTTGGAACTCGAAAATATGATTTTGATTTTTTTTTAAATGAGATCACTGATGCTTATATGCACCAAATCTCTAAACACTTTAAATTTGATAATCTTGAGTCATCCGTTGAGAATGGAAATTCAATAATAAATAAGTCTTAAATAAACCTGTTTAGTCGTCTTTTTTGAACTATGTTTTATTCATATGATAGAATATGGGTTTAAATAAATCAGATCTTTGTGGTGTCTTCCTCATAAATACTTAACTTTCTTTTATCCATATTGCTCCATAGGTAACAAGTTTGAATTAGTATACACAAAAGTAAACTAGGTTCAACCAGATGCCTCTATATTCCCAAAATTATATTGAACGATTTTGTTTAACCCTAGGTTTGTGTGATGAAATTTCTCTAAGATCGACAAGGAATCTGACTCATAAACCATTCTCTGTGACACTGTTTTTGGATGTCGGAAAATAGGCTTGGAATTGGAATTCTGAAATTTAAAGGCTCCAATTCTGTTGTTTGGGTGGTCACGAAAATTATGCCTGGAATTACTAGCAGTTCCGAGCGTAGCTCCCGCAAACTGATCGGTTCGATCCAAACTTTCCGAGCCATCCATGGCTCGGAAAAGGACGGAAACGAGTTGCTGCGTATCTTCCTCTCGACCTCCTCCCAGGCGACACCCACGACCACCACTCCGGCGGCGGCGGCACGATAAGCTCCCTCCCGGCCATTCCTCTCCCCTCGATTCACTCTCCGGTCGTCCTCTCCCCCTCGCCCTCCTCCCTGATTTGTCCCAGGCGGCCGGGCGGCGGACGAGCGGAGGCAAGGTTTGACGTGGGAGCGCCGCCATTGAGAGCCAGAGTATCGCCCACCATGCAGCCAGCGGTGCTAGCTTCTACCACGCGTTCCCCTGCTCTTTCATGTCCCTGGCCCTCCTCTTTCCTGTCCCTTCCCAAGCCGGCTAGAGGGGAAAGGCGACGGGACGTGAATGCCGCCGAAGGGGAATGGCTGCTGCGGTCTAGCCTCTCCCCAAGCCGCTGCTACAAGGCACGCCGCCATGGCGCTCAGCAGGCTCCATTTTCGTGTTGTAATTGTTTAGCCTGATGAAAATATTTTGTTATCCTTGAACATAAGGGGAAACACGAAACTTGGCTATGAGACGAAGCATATGATGAATCTATTGATATTGTGTGTCTTAATATGTTTGTGTAAAATTTGATCAAACTTGTAATAATTTTTTTACCCGATTTCATACGTGTACACAAATTTATAAATAATTGATCAAATTCCATTTTTCGTATATCCAAACAGGAAATGGAATTAAGTACCACCCTTTGATTCCAACAATAAATTTTGTACACACCCAAACAACAAAATTAAAATTAGAAGCCATTTTCTTTTCATCTTGGATTTAGAATTTTTTTTCCAATTCAATTCCAATCCTATTTTCCAACATCCAAACTCAACGTGAAGGAATCGAATCGAGAGAAGGGGAGAAGACCTGCTGCTCCAAGCGAGCTGACTGGAAGCTGCAGTGCTCCAGGCCTCCAACCAGAGGTAGCAACTAGCAAGCAATCCATCAGGGGCAGATTGGTCTTTTTGAACTGTCATTTGATCTCGCTTTGCGAAAACTTCTCTGATCTGAAAGAACGAGCAGGGGAACTGAGAGAAGCGGGCGGGAGACCTAGAACAGGCAGCGGCGCTGCCACCACCGCCGCCCCTCGCCGGCGCCGGTGCCGGTGCGTCCAAGGCGCTCTCGCCTCTCCCTTCCTACCTCCTCCGCCTCCATCTCTCCCGCGAGGGCCTTATCCGCCTGCCCTGCTAGCACTGCAACCCCAGGCCGGCGCTAGGGCGTACGCCTGCTCTGCTCTTCCCTCTGACTCTGCTTATCTATCTTCAATTCTTATAAGGTACAATCACTACTAAACACAATTTTCTTCTTTGCTGTATGCTAATGTGTAATACCCGCCGCAGTTAGTCCCGAAAATGTACTAAATGACTTGTTAAAAACCGGACGCCCTTCCTAAATCCTCTCTGACTAGTCTGGTCGATTGGTAGTCTGTTAGCCGTGGGAGGGCGACTTGACAACTAAAGGAAAACCTAACATATTATTTCTACACCTTCAGAAGAAATGGGAGATGGAGAAAAGCAAGTGGTGTTTGTCACAGTAGGGACTACAAGTTTCGATGCTCTTGTCAAAGTGGTAGATTCTGAGGAGGTCAAACAAGCACTGATGCAGAAAGGTTACACTCACCTTGTGATTCAAATGGGCCGAGGAACATACGTGCCAGCACAGGTAACAATTCTCTCCATATTGCACCATTTTTCATTTTGTGTGGTTTTGTTTAGTGAACCGCACCTTTTAGTCAATGCAGCATTTGTTATCAAAATCGCAATCGATAATATACTTAATAGGAAAGAGGGGGAAAACCGAAAACGGTGATGTTCCGTGATCCCTTCTGCAAAGGGTAATGTATTTGTAGTAGTGCTTGTCAATCCTGAAATGGACATTATCTGATTTGAAATCTTGATGGTTGATTGTTCATTACTTGTGGAAAGAAATTGCATGAAGATGTTTTTTTTTACAAATTGCGCATCTGTAGAGGTGGTCCTTGCCATTACAATGATCTTATGGTGAACTGTACAATGATCCTTGGTTTAACTTGTAAACTTTATTTAGATACTACTTCTTTTGACTTTATCTCCTGACTATCTGAACTTTTTGACACTATATTTGGCATTGTATGGTAAACATTCATAACATAGACATGTGACAACCAAAGATCTTGGTTCTAACAGTCAATGTTGTTCTAACTACACAGTGGCACTGCATGTTTCGTTTAATCTTCAATAAGCTAATTCTTTTTTATTGCAAAAACTGGTCTGTAGATTATATACTTTCATACATTTGTGTGTTGGCAGAACAAATAAATTTACTCTTCAGAAACTGATATCTTCTTGCTTGGAGCAACTTGATTGTGCTATACTGCTATTATAACATTAACTTCTGGTTGGTTTTTCTAGGTCCATGTTGGTTATACGTGTATCGTGTAGTCTAAAAGGAAAAAAAATCATGTAGTCACAGCCTGTTGGTTGACTGTCAATAAATTGATATTTTGGCGCTAACTGTCTGTATGAAGCATGAATTTCATTTGTTCTTGTGGAATGTAGACCTCAGGAAATTCAGATCTTCAAGTTGAGCATTTCACTTTTTCACCAAGCATTGCTGACTACATAAGAGAAGCATCCTTAGTCATCAGTCATGCAGGTGATGATCAAATCTGAATGATGGATTTTTAGAAAACAATAACAAGAAATAGTTGAAGCAGAATTTTATTTGTTGTGAATGCTTGGCTTATGTATTATAGTTGTTTTAACAATATTCTGCTGATTAAATGGTACTGCCTCCATTCCATAAAAGTATGCCCTAACATGTAGAAAACAATAACAAGCAACCTCTTTCGCACTGATATTTTTGCAACACTTAAACATGTAGAAATCTATGTTACAGACTTCGATTTTCCCTGTCATCTCTTATGGATTTGTAGTTTCAACCTCAAATAACTATTTTGGCAAGAAGGAAGTAGGTACCACAGACCTTTTCAAGATATCTCCCCTACTAGGTGGTTGCTGTAGTGAACTGTACAGCTCCTGTGAATATTATAGCAGCTGGAAAAAGGTATCTCCTGAATTGCCATTAGTCATTAGTGATCATAGAATCAGGAGTTATAGTTGCACTTATGTAGTTCCTTGGACTCCACACTTTATAGTAAGAAGATTATGGAAATAATATGCTATCGGCTGTTGCATTTTAGAGAGATCAATTGCCAGAAAAAACAGTCAGAGCTATTTTTCACCTAACTTATTGCTGACAGGTTCTGGAAGCATATTTGAGACGTTGCGACTGGGCAAACCTCTTATCGTTGTTGTCAATGAAGATCTGATGGACAATCACCAGAGCGAGCTAGCAGATGAACTTGCCGAGAGGAATCACCTTTTCTGCGCCCATCCACAGACGCTGCTGGAGACCGTCGAGGCGATGGATCTGAATGTGCTCCAACCTTACATGCCAGGAGACGCGAAGCCAGTTGTCGCACTGATCAACAAATTCCTTGGCTTTCCTGTCGATTGATAGTCCTTGATTCCTCTTCATGGTACACAGTGGTCACTGGTGAAGCATGGAGCGATTTAGTTGTTTAGCTCGCTCTGTGTGAAAATGGTAAGATGGATTGCAATATTGCATACCTGGGTGGAGCTAAGGTCTCAAGAACGTACACTGTTTCAGTGAGATACTTTTTTGGGTTCGATTTCATTTGTAAGACCTGATTTGAGAAATACTGAAATGAAGCTACTACGGAGTCAAAGTGCAGACATTGTGTTTTCCATTATTGAAGTTCTTTATGAAACCATCGGATGATGTACTTCGTGTCTGATCAACACAATGAAATTGTTGAAGGCCAATGAGAGCACGAGAACATATCTGCTCTGCTATACCGGAGCTTGTGGTGCGGCTGGCATCTGGTTGTGAATATTTCCGCAAGATATATCATGTTTGCAAAATATCAGATCAAAACTGAAAACACAGCTTGAAAAAAAAAGACAAGTGTATCTTTGTTTTGGTGAGATCCTCAAAACTAGATCCTGTCACATATGTTAACCCAGTTTTTACTATACTACATTTTTGCGCTGATGTGCAGTGCACACATTTGGGCAATTGGCTAATGCACTTTGCACTAATGTCTATTGTGCTTTTAGGGCCATGTGTACAGTGTACTGATTCATTTCTTCGATGACGTGTACTTCCATCTTTGCATTTGTACACTAATGTATAGTACATTTTTGGACCGTGCATTTTCTCTTGGTACTATCGTGCCCTTTTGTGTTGATGTGTACTGCATTTATTTATCGACAACTTTTTGTGAGTTATCTACTGCATTTCTCTCAAATTTCCACCCAATTTATTGGTGATTGAAGATAGATTTTTTTTTTGAAAATGGATGCATGCATTAACACAGAATGTTTAATGTTTACATCCGGCCTCTGCATAACTAAGATGTATACAGCCAAACGAACGACAGCACCAGAGAACAAAAAGTAGACAAGAATTACAAAAAGCACTATCAAAAAAATGTCTTCAGTCTAAGAAAAATCAATCCTCAAATCACGCGGCCATCCATGTCGGGAAAAAATATCCCTCGCCGTGTCCTCCAATCGTGTACATCCCTCCAAAAAAAAGTCGCGAAACTCCATGCGTTGGAGAGTAGTCCATGATCGAAGAATAGCCGTGGCTCGATAAATTACCTGCAGAGGAGAAGACACAACGTTATTAAAAATCTTGTCATTTCTACAAAGCCATAGCGACCATATAATGGCAAGCGCTCCCACCCTAAACAAGAAATATATAACACAAAACAATACAAAGGCCTTTAAGAGGCGAGATTGCCCAGGGCCAACATGCCCATAGAGAGACTGCTGATTTGGTGTTGCACATATTTGAGGTGGTTTTTCTTCATGTACCAGACATATATAGTTGATATGTGAAAACAAGGTACCAAGGACACCAAAAATACATAATATTAGTGATACGCTCCATAAAAGACACCCTAGCTTGTTTGTGCTCAAATCACATCTAGCTCATGACCGCCAAGACAACCACAACCAGACACAACACCGATCTCGCACCGCTCTCAGTGACAAGGAAGCTCCCATTTGCAAGCCAGTATAATGATTTACCAGGACCGCTCCACTATACACAATTGGGTGAAAAATAAAGTTAAAAAGTAAATATCACACAATCACAACCTTTAAGGTAACATATCACTTAATTACAACTTCAGAAATATGGCTGGTTGAAGAATTTGGCATGTCCTGCGAGGAGAAAAGCAACTCCAGGAGCAATCCTATTACGTTTCTAGTTTGGGAATTAGACATGATTGAATTTAGGGATTAGTGGATCTTCAAAAGTGAAGATTACGGTTTTGTAGAATCGGGAATCTGGTCTGAAACTGAACGAACTTCTGTTGATTTGGGGTCTAGCTTTGGAGATGCATGTTGGTAGCTTTATTGGAGTGGACTGATTGTCCTAGCATAGTCTCCAATGAAGTTCCACAAGACACTGCTGGCAGAGATGTTTATGAAGTGCTCCTATGCGCTGAAGCCAGTTAGAAGGGTAGCTATCGTACATGTGCTGGACAACGCACATGATTTCGCACGCACCAAGTTTTGTATGATTCCATAACAGAAAAACAAAAGACTCTTACAAATAGGTTAGAGTAAATGTTAAATTTCCTATGAAATGTAATGCTGAGGAGTCCCTTCAAAAAAAAATCTTATATTTTAAAACGAAGGGAGTAGGAAGCTATTCTGCAATTGTCGTAAGGGATGTTAGGGCCTCTCAACGTGGAGCGCGAAGTGCCAAAACGAAGACAAATAAAATGCAAGCATAAAAGAAAATGTCAGGGCATGCAGTCAAATTGAATCAAGACAATAGGGAGCCATGAAGTAGAGAGAGAGAACGTATCGTGTACTCCCAGCTGAGAAGGACTCCTGCTGCATCGAGAAAATCATAGCTGAGAAGGGACATGATTGAACTTATTATGATGCGCGGCCACTTTTCTTGGTTCTTTAGCAAAATGAACCAGCAAAATATCCACCTTGCAGCATGAAGGCCGCCATATTTCTTATCTCCTTCCGTTGAACCTTTGAAACCTAAATAAGATTTGGTGGGCGACAGAGGCTGCCATCGTATCCGGTGGTAGCGACAAGGCTAACCCAATTTGAAATTAGACACCGAAGACCGAACATCCATTATTGTACGAGGGTGCCTCAATTTTTTTATCTGGAATTACCTTATGTTTTCATGGCACGCTCAGCGGGTATTAAATAAAAAGGTTCGAGAAATTTCACGCCTCAGAGGCAACCACTGAAAGCCTCCCATCCTTGGCTCCTAGCTTCATCCAGCGGTAGAATTTGGGCCAGGCTAAGGACACGAGAGGTGTTTTGTGCCAAAGCGAGAGGTTTTCTGCTAATGTTCTATGATTGACATGTAGTAGACGCATTAAGGTGCTATTTTGTATGTGTATTTTACATCAAACGGCTTTTTAGTGGGCACAACAGGAGTACTCCATAGGCCAGAGTACTTGATACATTCATAGCAGAGAGAAGCCCACTAGGCCCATTAGGGATAATCCCTCATGGACCAGTGCAACCCCTCACATGGACTAGGTGCATGGACCAAACAATACAAAGATGCCCTTATTTTTTCCTTTCACTTAGTGGCCTTTTGAGTTTTCCTCTAGATACACTTTTACTCTCACTTTCTCTTTCATGTTGGTGGTCTTCGGTATAATGCTCTAGACCAATATGAGGTACCTCATGGGTCATTTATAATCCAACCCACGTATGAACAAAGAGTTCTCACCTCTCATAGGTGTGGCCTAAACTTTTTTGAGGTGACCCTTACCTAAGCTCCTCCAATGGTTTGCGAGGAATTGTTCCACTGAGAAGTTTGTGTTAAGTATCATCAATGGCTCCTAAGTAGGTATGATCCCATGTCCAATTAGCTCGAGGACATATCCCTTAACAGGATTAGACGCTTCTCCTCCTGAGTAGGTGCACAAACATGTCCAACTCTTGCAAGTATACGACAAACCACAACATAACCATCGTATATCCCCTATTTCCTTCTATAAGTCATGACGTTTTCTAGCAGATCGATGACTACCTCTTCTCTTATATTGCCTCTTCACCACGTCAAGAAGTCCCAGTGTTTATCATGTCGTCTTTGCTTTGAGTGAGTGTGTGTGTGTGTGACAAATGTCTTTTATGGATATGTGTAATTTATTTCGAAAATGTGTGTAAGATTTGGAATATATCTATTCCCCTACTTCCTTTTCATAGCGGGTACACGATCTCAAAGTACTTCCTTCGTCTGTGAATAAGTGTACATTTAGGATTTAAGTCAAACTTTGATACATTTGACTAAATTTTACAAAAAAGAAGCACTATTTGTGACATCAAATTAGCATTCTACGAAACTACATTTGAAGATTGATCTAGTGATGCTAATTTAATATCATAGATATTGTTACTATTTTAAAAATTCAAATTAATAAAGTTTGACTTTGATAAAACGAAACATACATTTATTCATGGACAGATGGAGTAGTGGTTAAGGCCCCATTTGGCATCAAAGTATTTTTTGAAGTATTCTGAGAATACCATGGTTTTTTAAAATATAAAAATACTATGTTATTAAATACTTTGAGGTATTTGGATGCCATAAATACTTTGTTTTAGAACTAAAGTATTCTTCGAAACAATAGTTCTTTACTATAATAGAAACTTTGATCCTTACCTCTTTTTTGAGAAATACCCTGGTTTCAAGAATCTAAGTAATTCCTTGCCTGGCATTGCACTACTCTAGTTTTGAAAACACCGGTATACCAAACAAAGACTACTCTAGTTGATAGCACGGACGCAGTGCACTACGTCTTAGAGAAGTACGTTCGCGAGCTTTACGAGGCTTCAAGGCCAGGGAGGCCGCCCGGTCGGCAACCCGCCGAGCGGCTGTGGCTGAAGGCTGAGGAGGCGAGGGAGGTGGTAGAGGCCATCAAGGACTACGATGAGCGGTAAGCGAAGGAATCGATGGAGGACGAAAAGACCGCCCGGGTCGCTGCTGAGGCCATGCTAGAGGAGGAGCGGCAGCGGCAGGACGTACAGGAGACGGCGGAGGCCGCGGCCTTGGACGACGTCGTGTCCAAGGCCGTCGCCTAACGGGAGGTGCCGACGGAGGAGTGTGCTGTGATCAAACGGGAGGTTGAAAGTGTAAGATGGTTAACCTAGAGGGGGTGAATAGGTTTCTACAAAATTCTTTATAATCTTTTGCAAGTTTTAGGTTTTGCGGAATATAAGTGAGCCTAAATGCAAACTAGGTGAGGCAACCTAGATGATGATACAAGATACTTAAAGCTCTAAGCCTATCACAAGGTAAACAACACAAGTAAGAGATTGGTTAAGGAATAACCGAAGCACGCGGAGACAAAGATGTATTCCCGTGTTCACCACCTTTGGGAAGGGGGTTACGTCACGTTGGAGAGGTGTGAGGTTCCACGAAGGATTCCTCACGCGCCACAAAGTCTCACCTTCTTCTCCGAAACTATCCCACGAAGAAATAGCTCACTTACTCGTGGTAGACTTTAAGGTAGTCTCCAAACCCTCACAAACTTTCCACAGAGCGAATCATAAGCCGAATGCCTCCGGACGACCCTAGCCGCCTAGGGTTTCCCACAAACCCAAGAGTAACAAGCTAACTCTATGAACTCAAGGGGGAATGAACTTTGGCTTGGTGGAAACATAAATCGTGACCTCCTCTCCCTTTCTACCAAAGGGATTTGGATTTGGTTGGGTAGAATGGGAGATCCTCAAGCTTTTGTGTTTCAACAATGGAGAGAGAGAGCTTCAAGAAGAATATAAACTGAATGCCTAACTTTCTCAAGGTGGAAGAAAGGATATTTATACTCAAGAAGAAAAACTAGTCGTTTCAAGTCATTTTTGCAAGATTCGGTTTTAAGTTCGGTTGGACCGGCCCACACACCGGACGGTCCGGTTCTTAGCCCGGAAAACCGGACTTTAACCGAATTTGGTTACTAACTCTAGCCTCGGTTAGACTCAGAGTAAGTAAACCGAAAAACCCGGTTGAGATTCGGATTTCCGGTCCTGACACCGAACGGTCCGATCTGTGCGCCGGTTCAACCTGCATGTACACCCGATCTGCAGAAAAGGCTTGATAGATAGGTTTTATTCTCCTCTCTCTTTGGTGATGGATCAAGTAGGAGTATGGGATGTTTATATGGCTTAGGAATTCATCCCCAACAAGCTCATCGAGAGAAACCCTCTTAATAGTGCGGAGTTCCTAACCGGACTCAAGTTACATAAAAAGGAAAACTCCAGGCGCAAAAGCTTCGTTATCAAAATGGGGGGTCTCTGATGACCTTCCATCACACCATCGGACTAAAACCTATGTAAGACACTAGAAGTACCATTAGTATTCTCTAACTACAGTGTCATTGTTAACCAAAATAATATAGGGTAAAATACCCTTTCAATCTCCCCCTTTTTGGTTGGCGATGACAAACCGAGCTAGAGTTCACAAGGATATCATAAACAACAATAGACATAGTCATAACATAATATAAATATCCATGGTTCACAAACATAGCACAAACTTGTCCAATAGACGAAATGAAAGCAAATAGTTGATGGCTGTGCTAGGTTGATGTAGGAGCGCTTCGTTGGAAACCCCAAGAGCAAGGTATGAAGCAACACAGCAGCAAGTTTCCCTCAGTAAGAAACCGAGGTTATCAAACCAGTAGGAGGAAGGAAACGTCACACAGGTGTTCCTAGCAACGCGGATACCTAAACAACACAAACTCAAGACTTTGCCCCAACGAATCAGTGAGGTTGTCAAGCTCACCGGTTTGCTGTAACAAAGGATTAAACGTATGGTGTGGAAGGTAATGGTTTGCAGCAAGTAAACATGTAACGGTGGAAGATGTATCAATGGTAAAGATTGGACCGGGGTCCATAGTTCACTAGAGGTGCTCTCCTTAGATAAATAACATGGCATGAAGGGTAAACAAATTACAGCGAGGCAATTGACAGGAGCTGACCAAGGCATAACAATGCAATTACTAGTCAGAAAGATCCTATGAAGTTGATTGGGCAATACAACAATATACATAGATCGTCATCCAACTGCATCTATGACTAGAAGTCCACCTTCAGGTTATCATCCGAACCCCCTCCAGTATTAAGTTGCAAGCAATAGACAACTGCTTTAAGCAAAGTGTGTAAGGTAAATAGTCCACATGTTCCATGAACAAGAGACCGTTGTTTTCTCCCTAGTAGCAACATCACATCTACAACCGAAGATATTTTTGTCACTTCCCTTGGAAACTAGAGCATAGTCCAAGGTGGAACTACTCACGAATCATACCGGAGAGAAGGCCTCCAGGATGATATCCCCTCTGGCAGGGTGCCGGGAAGAGCTTCAGATCCCCCCAATCTAGGGATGATGGTGGCGGCGGCTACAAACGATTTCGTGGATTTCTGATCGGGTACTCAGGGTTTCTGCACCGGAGGCTTCTTATAGGCCAAGGGGCGAGACCGGGAGGCGGCCAGGGCAACCAAACCCTAGCCAGGCGCAGGCCCACCTGCCCCCACGCCTGGGGTGGGTCTGGCCCCCCCTGGCCGTCCCCTCCGGCTCTCCTCTGGACTTCTTGTTCCCCACAGAAAGTAATTGACTTTGACGTTTGTCCCGTCCAATTCCGAGAAGATTTCTTTACTAACTTTTCTGAAACCAAAAACAACAGAAAACAGGCATCTGACACTGTTGCAACTTGTTAATAGGTTAGTACCATAAAACATGTAAAAAGCACCTCAAAGTATGGACAAGTAAAGCAAAGTAGATACTAAACAAGCATGGAACATCAAAAATTATAGATACGTTTCTAACGTATCAGCATCCCCAAGCTTAACTCCTGCTCGTCCTCGAATAGGTAAGTGATAAACAGAATAATTTTTGAGGTGACATGCACCCACACAATAAAGATCCAACCATTTGCAAGCATTGAAAGCTGTGATCAAAGAAGTCTAAACATGTGTATGAAAGATGGAGTTATAACAATAGGAGGTAACTATGCATGCAACATGGCAAGCTACAAACAAAGGTCATGAATAATATGCATTGAAAAACGTTTGTTTGTTTCACATGCAGAAAACATAGCATAGTGGCAATCAACTTGTCCCTCATAGAGTAGCAATATAATGCATAGGACACCTGCAAAGTTCACAAGGGTGACTAGAAACAAATAGCACAAGAGCAAGTAATAACACAATATGCATCAATTAATAAGCTTTGGAACACTGCACGCAGAATGATAACTATGCTCTCTTAATGGTGCCTAAAGGTAGAAGGTGGAGACTAAATAATGGTGGAAGAAAGGCCTTTTTTCTAAAGGAAGCAGGGATTACAAGTTTCAAAAATAGCTTCCAAAAATTATGGTACTAGTTAGCTTTCAGCCCTCATTGCCCCTATCATAAGCATATTGAAGTGGTTAAGGTTAAAGTGGCAAAGTTGGAGTATATGCTTGACGAAGTATAAGTTGGCAATCTCATGCCCCTTGAATACGAGGGCCACACCTCATGCATACTCAATTTTGGGTCCAGGTAAGTTCTTGTCACTATAAGTATTTGTATATCATTGAGAACCGTCAATGGGGTACCCCTTGCTCATGGTACATGAGCTTTCCCATAACCAAAATGACAAGGCAAGCAGACAATGAGCATCTCGGCAATTCTTCTTATGAACCATGGGAATATGGTGCTTTTTTCTCTCTTTCCTCTTTTCTCAATGTGTCTCTCTTTTTTTATAAGAAGAATGCTTCATAGATGTCACTATGGTGATGCTGCAAGTTTCCACCATGATTAGGCATGGCTTAGGCTAGCGGCCCAGGCGTTTCTCTAACACAGGATACAAACTCCATGGACTTATAAGTTTCCTATTTATTTCACACCGGTGACATCCATAGACAAAAGAACATGATATCAACTGAGTACAACAAGGTACAAGTGCAATGTTGAAAACGTTCCCCGTGGCAGCACGGTTCTGCTAATTCCAACTTATAAGTGCAAGCATATACAACAAAGTTGTCACAATGGTTCAAGTTTATTAGGGGCAAAGAATAAAGTGTACCATCAAGTTCGTGAGGGCTTTAATCACTAAGTTTTCACATAACAAAATAGTTTTTAATTGGAAGATAGATGAAAATAATAATATACTTGGAATGGTGTAGCACACCATGCATAGGAATTTATAGTGGACACTTTGGAATAACTTGGTTTCTTAGGAGTTGGAAGCATGAGTGGAGCTTACTCATACAAGTGGAGGCTAGCAAAAGACCGGGAGCAACCAACTAAGAGAGCAATAATGGCCTTAATTATGCAATGCAACAAAGCAAACTAATCAAAGCAAAGAGTGGTACTACAAGTCAAGGACTAAATGATCATAGAGGCTAATGGTGACTTGTCATAGTCATTACATGGTGTGATCATATGCCAAGTCAACCCAAGCAAAACATCAAAGGAGAATACCACAATATTATGCTTTTGCATGCTAAAACAACACATAATTTCTTCAAGGCACACTAAGAAATCCCAATTGTTTGGAACAAGACATGCTACAGCAATAATAACTAAGCATAATGTTAAAACAACACCCAACATGTCATGCTAAAGTCTAAGTCACAGCCAATGCAAGCTCCTCTTGCACTTTAAGCAAGAACTTACTACTCCTTTCCAAACACCAAGCAAAATTATTTGCAAAACAATACAGCGAGGACGGGGGTCCAAACTACTAAAGCAAACTAAAAAAACTAAGCAAAGCAAACTAAAACTAAGACGCTCCAAGAACAACACAACTGTGCATGAAACAATAAAAACGAAGTGTCTAGACAGACCTGAGCTTTTTATTGATGAAGAAGGGGATGCTTTAGGCATCCCCAAGCTTTGACGCTTGTACCTCTTGGATATTTATTGGGGTGACACCATGGTGGCATCCCCAAGCTTGAGATTTTGTCCATTCTTCATCTCATTGCATCATTCTCTCTCTACACCTGAAATTTTTCCTTCATACAAAACTTCACACAATCTTCATTAGCAACATTAGCTTATTCAAAAGATATTAGACCACTGGCAAAGCTTTGGAACAGCAAGGATTTTCACTAAAAACACAAGCTACTATAGTAACTCCTTCAAAGAAACTCAATTTACCTGAAGAGAGCTCAAAAAGGAATCAATAAGAAGCAAATGCAAATAATGGCAGAAATCTATCAAAACAGACCAGCAGGTAGAAACGATTTTTTCGAACATCTTATGTTGCTCAAATCAAAAAGTGTTGAACTAACAAAAGTTAGCTAACATACTGGGGGATTTATTCGTAAATTGTGAGCTCAATAAGAGTTACAGAGCCTCCTCACGATTTTTTTGGTGGAGGACAGAAATCTGTTTCGGGACAACAACTCCCCAAATCTTACTTTCCTCTCATTAGAGGTCATTCTTGGCACAAAAAGCAAACAAAAAGGATAATGAAAGGTCATTAAAGAAGTAATAACTTCCAGGACTCAAGGAAACTCTTGGGTTATCTCCCAACAAGTACTTTTCTTTAACGCTTTTAAGTTAGGCACAAGATGCAAAAAGAATCAAGTATTTTCAAATGAGGAAACATTAACATCAAACCTTGCTTTCAAAGGAGGAGCAAAAAGCAACTTCTCTCTTCTCATTGGGAAGTGTTAAATACCTTTCTTGAATGGAAAATGATATTTGATGGTGCCTTCTTTCATATCAATGATGACACCAACTGTTCTAAGAAAAGGTCTTCCCAAAGTAATAGGACAAGAAGCATTGTATTCAACATCCAAAACATAAAAATCAACAGGGACATAAGCATTGTTAACCATAATGAGAACATCATTAATACTCCCCATGAGTTTCTTCTTAGCATTATCATTGAGTGGGACATCCAAATAACAATCTTCTAATGGCGGCAAATCAAGCATTGCATAAATCTTCCTAGGCATAATAGAGACACTATAACCAAGATCACATGAAGCTTTGAGATCAAAGTCATTCACTTGCATATTAATAATGGGTTCCCAACTATCTTCTACTTTCCTAGGAATAGAAGCCTTGTGTTTTAGCTTCTCTTCCATAATCTTAACAAGAGCATCTGTAATGTGTTTGGTAAAGGCAATATGCATATCATTAGCATCAGGACTTATAGCAAGCTTTTGTAGGAACATAATCACTTCAAAAATATTGTAACCATCAATATAAAAGTCAAACTTAGCACCACTAGTGGTAGGCATAGTAAGAGGAGGAATAGGGGCTACTTGTGTTTTAGTGGTGATAGTGCACACACTATTGTTTCTATCAATTTCAGCTTCCCTTTCCCACTTAGCATGAAGTTGAGCTAACAACCTAACATTTTCATCAATAGTAACTTGTATGGCATGAGCAGTAGCAAAGGTGTTTTCCATAGTTTCAGGTTTAGCAGCCATTTTATTATCCAAGAAAGTTTGAGCTTTAGACAAAGAGGATATATTTTTCTCAACAGTTAAAAGCTTTTCCTCTATAGTCTTATTGAAAGTGGTTTGTTTACTAATAAAGTCCTTGAGCATTACTTCAAGTCCAGAGGGGGCACTTCTAGCATTATTGTAAGAGCTTCCATAGGAGTTTCCATTATTAGGAGGATAAGGCACATCAACTTGATCTTCTTGAGCAACCAAAGAGGCTAAGGGAACACTATTAGGGTCTAGAGGAGCTTTCCCATTAACGAGCATAGCCATAATAACATCAATCTTTTCACTCAAAGAGGAAGTTTCATCAACAGAATTTACCTTCTTACCATGTGGAGCTCTCTCAACGTGCCATTCAGAGTAGTTAACCATCATATTATCAAGGAGCCTTGTTGCAGCACCCAAAGTGAGGCCCATGAAGGTACCTCCAGCAGCAGAATCCAACAAGTTTCTTGAGGAGAAGTTCAAACCTGCATAAAAAGTCTGGATAATCATCCAAGCAGTGAGTCCATGAGTAGGGCAATTTTTAACTAAAGATTTCATTCTTTCCCAAGCAGGAGCAACATGTTCACTATCAAGTTGTTTAAATTTCATAATGTCACTTCTCATAGCAATAATCTTAGCAGGAGGATAGTACTTTCCAATAAAAGCATCTTTGCACTTAGTCCAAGAATCAATACTCTTTTTAGGCAAAGATAGCAACCATTCTTTAGCTTTTACCCTCAAGGAGAAAGGAAAAAGCATGAGCTTAATAATATCTCCATCTACATCCTTATACTTTTGCATCTCACAAAGTTCAACAAAGCTATTAAGATGGGCAGCAGGATCATCAGAACCAGCACCAGAAAATTGCAAAAATAGCAGCAGTAGCTAGAGCAGGAACTAATTTTTTTGTGTGTTTTTGAATAAGGCAAGAAAACCAAACTAGACTATTTTTTTGGGTTTTTTGAAAATAGGCAAACAAAACCAACCAAAATAAATAAAGCAAACTAAAAACAAAGTAAATAGAAAGGAAGTGAATGACTCCCCTAGTGAAGACGTCCTTAGCCTCCCCGGCAACGGCGCCAGAAAGCTTGATGGCTGCGCTAGGTTGATGTAGGAGCGCTTCGTTGGAAACCCCAAGAGAAAGGTATGAAGAAGCACAGCAGCAAGTTTCCCTCAGTAAGAAACCAAGGTTATCGAACCAGTAGGAGGAAGGAAACGTCACACAGGTGTTGCTAGCAACGCGGAGACCTACACAACACAAACTCAAGACTTTGCCCCAACGAATCAGTGAGGTTGTCAAGCTCACCGGTTTGCTGTAACAAAGGATTAAACGTATGGTATGGAAGGTAATGGTTTGCAGCAAGTAAACATGTAACAGTGGAAGATGTATCAATGGTAAAGATTGGACCGGGGTCCATAGTTCACTAGAGGTGCTCTCCTTAGATAAACAACATGGCATGAAGGATAAACAAATTACAGCGAGGCAATTGACAAGAACTGAGCAAGGCATAACAATGCAATTACTAGCCAGAAAGATCCTATGAAGTTGATTGGGCAATACAACAATATACATAGACCGTCATCCAACTGCATCTATGACTAGAAGTCCACCTTCAGGTTATCATCTGAACCTCCTCCAGTATTAAGTTGCAAGAAACAGACAACTGCTTTAAGCAAAGTGTGTAAGGTAAACAGTCCACATGTTCCATGAACAAGAGACCGTTGTTTTCTCCCTAGTAGAAATAGCACATCTACAACCGAAGAGATTTCTATCACTTCCCTTGGAAACTAGAGGCATGGACCCACTATCGAGCATAACTACCCCCTCTTGGAGTCACTAGCAACTACTTGGCCAAGATAACCACTAGCAACGGAGAGCATGCAAGATCACAAACAACACAGACATGATAGAATCATAAAGAAAAAACCATTAATCAAACCAACATAATAATCTCAATATCCATCGGATCCCCACAAACACAACATGCATGATTACAAATAGATTAGATCTTGATCATGAACGGAGCTCACAAGATCTATACATGAAAGCACAAAGGAGGAGATACAACCATCTAGCTACTACATGGACCCATAGTCCAAGGTGGAACTACTCACGAATCATACCGGAGAGAAGGCCTCCGGGATGATCTCCCGTCCGGCAGGGTGCCGAGAAGAGCTTCAGATCCCCCCGATCTAGGGACGATGGTGGCAGCGGCTATAGAAGGTTTCGTGGATTTCTGATCGGGTACTCTGGATTTCTGCATCGGGGGATTCTTATAGGCGAAGGGGCGAGATTGGGAGGCGGCCAGGGCCACCAAACCCTTCACATATTCCTCCCCAAATATGCGATGGTCGGTTTCCTAACTATGCTCTTAGGAACTCTTCATCATTCACAATACATTTCGCACCCTTGCGCTCAAACTTTCTGGTTCTTGCAGCATTCTCCACGCTTGTCCTTCAACAAAGCACTGTTCACCCTAGGCTCACATTCTGGCACTTCTTCAAATCAATAACCTAGCTACCTTCGCTGGTCGGTGGATTGGACTTAGTTGGTAGCCAGATCATCTGTTACTTGTGCATTTGGGCATTCTAGGCGAGATTGACTAAACCAATAGGTTTATCCATAGCACCTACCCCCGCGCCTGGGGTGGGTCTGCCCCCTTGGCCGTCCCCTCCGGCTCTCCTCTGGACTTCTTGTTCCCCACGGGAAGTAACTGACTTTGACGTTTGTCCCGTCCAATTCCGAGAATATTTCTTTACTAACTTTTTTGAAACCAAAAACAGCAGAAAACAGGCATCTGGCACTATTGCAACTTGTTAATAGGTTAGTACCAAAAAACATGTAAATAACACCTCAAAGTGTGGACAAGTAAATCAAAGTAGATACTAAACAAGCATGGAACATAAAAAATTATAGATACGTTTCCAACGTATCAACAGTTCACACACAAAGCGAAGGGGAAAGCACAATGCCACAAGAAGCAATGAGAAAGCGAGGGGCATTGTCCTAACGGCGAACCTCGGAAAACCCCCGGCAAGGAACCCGTAGATATCTAATAGAACTCTACTCTTCTCCCCCCATTGGCATCGAGACACCAAAAAGGAAGAGGAGTAGAGCAATGCTAACGTAGCCCAACTAGAAGAACGTAGAAGGCGGAACTGGGGCATCTTACTCTTTAGGGAACTCCTCACTATCAACATCATCATTAAGGTCTTCATCAACTTCATCATCCGAGCCATGAGGACCAGCAGAGGAACCACTGGGACCAACAGGAGCAAACTGACCGGGAAAGTAGCCATAGAACTTAGCATCATCAAGAGGCGGCATCTCATAGTTGACATAAGGAATAGGAGCCATCTCAGGACCATCTGGTGGAGGAGTGACATTCTGGGTGGCGAGAAACTCATTGTGCCGACGCCGAGTATCCTGGCTTATCTCTAAAGCCTTGTGGCTCACATCATAGGAAGAATGACACATCTGAAAAAGCCTCTTGAAGAAACTTGGAACCACCACCCTTGGGTCGTGGGTGAGAAGAAGAATCACCAACAGGACAACGAGAACCATCCCTAGTAGAAAATTGCGTCCGAGGATCATGAGCATCTTTGGTGCGGTGTTCAGGAGGCCGCATCTCAGGAACCTCAGGAGTTTGGGCACGGAGACAGAGATTAAGCATTTCTTGTTCCTCTTGCTCGCCCACCATCACACCAGACGACACAACCCTATTGAGCAACTTCTGTACATACACGCATAAGGTGGGAGTCATCCTGTCCAAAGGAGCCCGCCGTAGAAGTCACAGCCATCAACCTTCCCTAGCCGATCAGGGTGACAGTTGTACAGAAGGTTGGAGAAGTACCCATGGAAGTTAGTAGAATCTCCAACACGGGGAACAAGGGACTGGCGGAAGATACTGGCCAAGGTGTGATAGTAGAAATACATGCTAGTCATGCACAGAGGAATCCACTGAGAATCCCTGGGATAGCAGAAAGCAAGAGTCTCAGCAGGCTTGACCTTCTCACTGTGAATATGGAAGCCTCCTCCCCTACCCGTGTACCCCATGACATCAACCAAATCAGCATAGGTAGCACGAAACCGCCGCGTGCCAGTAATCCAAGTCATAGTGCGGTCCTCATCGTCATGAAAATAGACTGTGCAAAAGAACTGACGAATATATTCAGGGTAGTAGTCCTCCTTGAGACAGATGAGGTCAAACATATCCATTTTCCTCAGAGCATCATCAATATAGAAGTAATCAGAGGCTGCATACATGTTGAACCACTCCAGATTGAAAGCCACAATGTGACCACAGGGAGTGACCCAGAACTGATAGTAAATGTGATCCCACATCAAAGCCCGAGTCTTAGTCCAAAACAACTTGTCATATCCAGTGTAGGTACGATTCTTGAAGCGATAGGGATTCTTCTTGCGAAGAGCACGGTACTGACCAATCTCCATACGCTTTAGATTTTGACAAGGCACATCTTCAGCCTTGGCCTGAGAAGCAGGCTGCTTACCCCTGTTAGCCTTGAGTTCGATGCGACCAGGACGAGTGCTACCCTCAGGCGCATGTTGTACAGACTGATTGGCTCGACGAGCCCGCTTGCCCATGCTAGACTCCTCAAGCACATACTCATCACTCGCAGAGTCATCATCTTCACCTGTGAAAAAGAGAGAGGGGTTGGGGAGCATAGAGATAAGTACACATGCCATAGGAGAAAAGAACGGAGAAAAACTTGGATTTGGGAAAGTGCATGGTAAAACAGGTGACATTGCAGAGAGGTCCGGTGCCAGGGCCAGATGAACCGATTACAGAACCGGATGGGTGGGTGCCAGGGCCGGTTGAACCGAAAGGAGAACCAGACGGTCCGGTGGCAGAGCCGAAAAACGGACTCAAACCAGACGGTCCGGTTGTATAGTCGGTGCAACCGGATTCCAAACCGAGATCCAGAATGTCTATCTATGCAATGTAAAGATTTTTACCAATGACTCAAGTACTTGCGCAAATACAGGTTTAGAAGAAAGTGTAGGCAATGGTTGGACGTGAGTGGAATACAAGAACAAGGTGGACCCCTAACTTGTCAAATCCAACAAAATGTATAGCAAAACATGGGGATTTGAGAAGCACAAGAGGGGGAGAGCAAAGGAATTACCCGAGGACATGGCTTCCCTTGGAGGAAAGCACCAAAAAGCCCTTGAGGAAAAACACCAAAAAGCTCCCAAACCACCGCGAGATGAAGAAATTCCTTTGGGGACCCCTTTGGATACCAAAGCCCGAGAGTAGGAGTGAGAACAAGGTACCTAAAAATCCGTTTGACCGCCATCAAGTGGCACTCCTTGGGAGCGGATTGAAAACAAGCACACATTCCAACACTTAACATGATATCCGTCCTAGAAGCACAAAGATAGATCAAGGAACCAATCATAGAGCGATATACCTTTTGATCCACGTCCTTCTCACCAACTCCAAGACCAAGTTTTCCATTTAGTGGCATGGGTGTCTTCATGGGATTAGCCTTGGCCATCTCGAACTTGTTGAGCATGTCCTTAATGTACTTCTCTTGTGAGATGAAAGTGCCTTGAGGAAGTTGATTTATAATGAAGCCTAGAAAGAACTTCAACTCCCCCATCATGGACATCCTAAATTTCATAGTCATCAACTCGACAAAAACTTTGTTGTGAGATTCGTTAGCTCCACCAAAGATAATATCATCAACATAAATTTGAACAATGAATAGGCCACCCCTTTAACCCGTTTGGTGAAAAGGGTGGAATCAACCTTACCCACACTAAAGCCATACATGATTAGGAAATCCCTAAGGTGCTCATACCAAGCACGAGGATCTTGCTTTAGTCCGTAGAGAGCCTTATGGAGTAGATACACATGGTTGGGATAGCGTGTGTTTTCGAAACCCAGGGGTTGAGCCACATATGCAACCTCTTTCAAGGGACCATTAAGAGCACTTTTCACATCCATTTGATAAAGCTTGAAGTTATGAAAAGATGCATAAGCAAGCAAGATACGAATAGCTTCAAGACGAGCAACAGGCGCAAAGGTGTCCTCATAGTTAATACCTTCTATTTGGGCATACCCTTGTGCCACTAACCTTGCTTTGTTTCTTGTGACAGTTCCATTTTCATCTTTATTGTTCTTGAACACTCACTTGGTCCTAATGACATTGATGCGATGATCTTTAGGCCTCTCCACTAGAGACCAAACCTCATTGCGGGTGAAGCACTCGAGTTCTTCTTGCATGGCAATGACCCAATCCGGATCCTCCAAAGCCTCATGAACCTTAAGAGGCTCAAAGTTGGACACAAATGCATGATGCCCACAAAAGGTTGTGAGGTTCTTCTTCTTGGAATGCGTTTAGATCCCTCTTGATATGCTTCCAAGGATATTATTGACTTGGAGTCCGCTTGCAATGGAGGCGGCCTTGATCTTCCGAATAGTGCCTTCATGATCAACAAATTCATCTTTTGAGGTACCTTGATCATTGACACCATCTTGAGCTTGACCTTGGGATGGAGGAGTTTGATCTTCTACTTGGTCTTGCTCAACGGGTTGAGGGCTTGGTTCTTGTTCTTTGGTTTGCATGAGATGTTGATCTTGTGGTTCATTTGATGGCTCAACTTGGGTAGAGCTTGGCTCTTCTTGAGTTAAGCTTGATTCTACCCCATCATCTTATTGAACATGAATGTGAGACTCGGTGGGCAAAATATGCCCAATGCCCATCAACTTGATGACTTGAGAAGAATCTCCATCACCTACATCACGTGAAACAACTTGCTCCTCTTGGGAGCCATTATTCTCCAAAAACTCCACTTCATAAGATACTTCAACACAACCATTGGCTTTGTTGTAGTATCTATAGGCATGAGAGTTTTCTGCATAACCAACAAATATACCCTCTTTAGTTCTATATTCGAATTTACTAAGCTTTTATTTCTTGTCCTTGACGAGGAACTTTCACCCAAATACATGGAAGTAGTTGACATTGGGATTCTTATTTGTGAGAATATCGTACAGAGTCATGTCAAAGGGAGCTCGGAGGAAGAGACAGTTTGTGTAGTGGACCGCGATAGAAATGGCTTCTCCCCAAAAGTTGTGGGGTGACTTGAATTCACTAAACATTGTTCTTGCCATCTCAATAATTGTCCGGTTCTTCCTTTCAACAACACTATTTTGTTGAGGGGTATAGGGAGATGATAACTCATGCTTGATCACCTCATCTTCAACAAACTCTTGCATGGTGTAGTTCTTGAAATTGGTGCCGTTATCGGTTCTAATGGTCTTGATCTCAACTCCATGAGTGCGTTGAGCTTGCTTGGCGAAGATCATGAATTCCTTGTAGGTCTCATCCTTTGACTTGAGAAGAAAGACCCAAGTATACCTTGAGTAATCATCAACAATGACAAGACCGTATCTTCTTCCACCAAGGGATTCATACGTTGAAGGCCCGAAGAGATCCTAATGGAGAAGCTCCAAGGGTCTTGACGTGGCCACCTTGGTTACAGAAGGATGATGCTTCCCAATTTGCTTTCCTGAAATGCAAGCACTACACACACGATCTTTCTCAAAGGAGACACCGGTTAGTCCAACAATATGCTCACCCTTTAGGAGTTGATTGAGATTACTCATGTTGACATGGCCAAGGCGACGATGCCAAAGCTATCCCTTGTTAGCCTTGGCCATTAGACATGTAGGAAGGGATTGGATCTCTTCCGATAGGTCGACCACATAAAGGTCGTCTTTCACATGTCCAATGAGGACCAAACTAAGATCATCACTCCTAAAGACTTTCACAGATGTTTTAGAGAAATAGGAATTGTAACCGGCATCCGCAAGATGTTTAATTGAAAAGTATGTTGTAGCCAAGGTTCTCAACAAGCAAGACGGTCTTTAGGGACAAGGCCTTGGAGACCACCAACTTGCCATAACCAAGTACCTTTCCTTTTGAGTTATCACCAAAAGTGATGCTTGACGTTGAGTTGACATCGTGAATGAATTGGTCAAGCCCACTTCTACCTCCGGTCATATGATTGGTGCATCCACTATCAAACACCCATTTTGATCCACCGGAGGCATAACCCTACAAAATCAATTCTTTGATTTAGGAACCCATTGAGTAATGGGTCCCTTAGCATTATAAACAAGATCCTTTGGTACCCAAATTGAGTACCACCTATAAGAATAACCATTGAGAGGGCCAACATATTTGGCATATACATCTCCTTGGGTGCTCTTACATAGCACATAGGATGGATTAGACTTTCCCGCATATTTATGATTGGGATTGCCCCTCATGGCTCCCCCATTCACAACATTCTTGTTGATTTTGTCAACCACCTTGTCACCTTCTTTTACAAAGGTTATCTTCTTTGGTGGAATGGCATTATTCTTGTTGTTCTTTAGATCAAAACTGACACCTTCCTTGGAAACCCTCGTCTTTTGACGGGATAGAATCTCATCGAGAATCTTTCCCTTGGAAGTAGGTGCACGATGCTCTTTCTCAAGTTGCTATTTCAACATCTTGTTTTCCTCAATGAGGAGAGTTTGATCAAAGGTAGATTTAGAGGAACAAGAATCATTCTCAACAATAATTTGATCCTTCAATGTACCAAGAGCCTTCTCATAGGTCACCCGAAGTTGGTCATGGTTCTCTCCAAGTTTTATGAGCTCACACTTGACAAGAAAAATAGCCTTTTCAAGGTGCTCAAGGTCCTTTGTAAGAGAAGCATGAGCAACCTCAAGCTCTTTCTTTGAGGCATCAAGCTCTTGGGACAAAGAGTTAGCCCTATCAATAGTGTCCATGTCTTTTGCTTTATCAGGTTCAAAGATTTCAATTTGTAGTTTAAGAAATGAAGTGGTGTTCTTTTCCTCACATAGCTCTTGCTCAAGAAGATTGAATCTTTGTTTCTCATCACATGAGTTGACAAGTTCCATTAATTGCTTGACTCTAGCACGAGCAATGCAAGGAAGAGACTTCATGATAGCATACATTTCTTTTATATATTCTTCACCAAATTCATCATTATCACTATCATGGTTACTCTCAAGATCATCCAAGGCGCTAGATAGAGATGGAGGAGAGGATATTACCTTGGAGCTCCTTGCCATGAGAAAAGTGGAGGCGACCTTGAGAGTAGGAGAGTCATCAGTGTAGTCCTTGGTGTAGTCATACGTGAAGAGAGACCCGGGTTTGGCGAAGGCCAAACCGGCCACTCCAACAACCTTCTCTTCACCCTCTTCCTCCTTGTCGGATATGTATTCTTGGCCTAGGAAGCCTTTGCCATCACGCCTATTGTTCCTCTTGTATCTTTCGTTGATGGGGTTGGGATTCAATCTTGGTTTGGCACCTTCTTCATACCTGGGTTTGTCAAGCCTCTTCTCATATGGACATTTATTGGCAAAGTGGCTCGACTCATCACAATTGTAGAACATCCTTTTATTCTCACTTGATCCCATTAAACTTCTCCTTCTTCAGAACTTCATTTTCTTGGTGAAGAGAGCAAGTTGAGAGAGCATATCATCAACTCCACCAACATCGCTTTCTCCATCACTTGCAACATCTTCTTGCACATGCTTGGCCTTTAGTGCTAGAGAGTGGGAGGACCCAATAGCACGGTTGATCTCCTTGATCTTTTGTCCTTCATCCGCCAAGTTATCTGTGGGAACAAGATAAGAGACTAGATCATAGGGAATGAAATGATTAGCTCTATCAAGGAGTTGCAAGTTCAAGGCAAGCTTCTTATCGGTGACCGTGATCATAGAGACAATCTTGGACTTGATGAGCTCATCATTCAAATTGAACCCATCATCATACTTTTCACACCCTAGACCACCAATCTTCATGCGGAGGGTAACAAGTCTCTTGTATGCTTCTACGATGGTCTCACCATCATGGTTCATGAACATGTTAATCTCCGACTTGGCAGCTTCATACTTGGACTTTTGGATAAGAGACGTTTCCAATGACAATCCTATCCCAAAGATCATTTGCGATGGGGATGTCGCTGACTTGATCATGGAGAGTGCGGTGGATGCACTCCTTATCTTGTCACAAGCAGTTGCGTTTAGTTGACGATCGTAGTACTCTCCCGGAGTGAGGTTGTTGGGATCTTGTGGGTGGAAACCGGTGCACACGATCTCCCAAAGCTCAACGCTACAGCTGCGAAGATGCGATTTCATAGAAGCTTTCCAATGAGTGAAATAAGTTCCATCAAAATGAGGTGCGGGACCCGAACCATTAATGTGAGGCATGATGTTCTTTTGTTTAGGATAAACATAAGGAAATTGATTAGGGGGCATGGAGGTTTTTGACGAGCCGCTCTCATGAGCGGACTCGGCATCCTTCTCCTTCCCGGTGTCCATTGGTCTCCCTTGAGGTACTACCAATGGGTTACCAAGAAAAGCCCCATTTCCAATGGCCTTAAGTTGTCCTTCTAGGTAACTGATACGTTGAAAACGTATCTATAATTCTTGATATTTCATGCTTGTTTAGTATATACTTTGCTTTGCTTTGTCTACACTTTGAGTTGTTTTTATATGTTTTTTGGTACTAACCTATTAACAAGATGCCACAGTGCCAGTTGCCTTTTTTCTTTTGTTTTTGGTTCCAGAAAAGGCAGAAAATCAATATTTTCGGAATTGGACGGGACAAAAGCCAAAGTCATTATTTTACCGGCACGACACGGAACCACGAAGCAGAGATGGAGGAGGACACCAGGGTGGCCACATCCTAGGTGGGCGCGGGCCAGCCCTGGTGGCGCCCACAGGGGGTGTGGGCCCCCATGCCCTCCATCGACCTTGCCTCCTTCGCCTATAAGAAGCCTCCGACCCAAAAACCCTAAAGAATCTCGAGAAATGCACAAAAACCTCCGTAGCGCCGCGACGGCTGAAGGGGAGATTCGGGGAATAGAAAGTCTCTGTTCTGGCACCCTGCCGGGACGGGGAAGTGCCCCCGGATCCATCTCCATCACCGTTGCTAATTCCCATGATGAGGAGGGAGTAGTTCTTCCTTGAGGCTAAGGGCTCTACCGGTAGCTATGTGTTCATCTCTCTCTCTATGCATGATCTTTTTGTGGTCATGAGCTTTGTAATCAAGTAGATCTCTGCTCTCCCCACGTGTGTGAAAGTGACAGCGTGTGCGCCATGGTGGCACTTAGGATAGAGTTTATAAATACTTTTCATGAGTTATATTTGGAGTTGGATGTCTCTATGAAATTGTGGTGTTTGTTGGAACCATCTAGCGCTCAAGGTGATAGTGTGGAGTTATTGTAACATCCCAGCATTAGAGCCTAGAAATAAGTTGAACCCAGATGTGTGCATTGCATTCATGCATAGAAAATCCGAGTAATTTTCGCGCTTTTAAACAAAACTTGTCAAAGTGATTGAAGCTTCTCTTAGCTTGATGGAATTGAAGTAGATCATCAAGTTGACCGCGATAAGTTCCAATATGACCTTTGCTAAAATCTTATTTGGTTAAACATGATTTGGTCTAAGGGAAGACTAGTTATAATAAATGTCACTCATAATACATTGCTTAAATAATTCATATATGGTCCTTAAGGGATCATACCATACTATTCATCATACCAATTTATGAATACTAAGTTAAGATTACCACTTGAATCATAAAAATGCAATGATTAGTGCTGAAATATCTTATTTTTATCTATTCCTATTATAAGTATCATAGTAACACATAACCTTGAACTCTTAAATGAGTTGAAGTTGTAAAGAGACCAAGTTAGGATCATCCACAATATATCTTTCTTTCCATATCAATCTTAATGGAACCTATTTTTTATATCTGTTATTCATTAATTTTGAGTAATCAACCATTGATTCACAAACTCTTTAACTACCAATCTTTGATCTATTATTTCTTGATCTTATCATAACATCTACTTAAATCTTTTAAAGAGGGCATAGTTCATAAATAACTTTAATCCAATATGAGATACTAAGAAGATAATTTCCAGACAATAAAAGGTAGGATTGCTAAAGCACTGCCTAGCCAACTAAGAACTTTAGTAATAAATGATTAAAGCATTATAAAGGTAATGTTTTAGCCACCAACATGGAATGCTTATATTTAGTAAGGTAATACTGGTGGGTAGAACATGAGTGGAACCTTAGAAAAGATAAGTGATTCTAGAGAAGCCTTTGCAACCCACATAAATATAATTCAGGGATTGAAGTGTAAGTCATAAGAGTTAAGTAATTATAAGATGGTGTTATTCAACTAAAGCTAGTATAGCATAGAGTCATGAGAAGTGATGTATTCATCTTTAAGGATAGTTTACTTTAGAGAAAGAATAGTGTTGTGGATTAAGGAAGGTTCGGAGTAGAGTTTGAAGGAACTATTGGTGGGATGGAAGATTGTCAACAGTAAAAAATAGTAGATTCAACCAAGCAAGGATTGAGAAAGTTATGAAGTATATTTATATCAAACTCATTGGATTCATTCCAAAGTTTAGAAGAATGAGATATTGAATAATAAGATTTTAATAAGTAAATCCCTCAAACTAACCATGGTAATGGATTAAAAAGGTATTATATCTAGGAAAGGATTTCCTTAATTAGAAACCCAAGGTGGAGAAATATAGTTATATGTATAAATCATTTTCCTATTTTAATCATGGTAAGCATTCAACTCTAAATCTCAACTCAAACATACTATCCATCATATACCATTGATTCATCATCTGATATCTATCACACTTTATGGAGATAGTTTCCTATAGCAAATTACATAAGCATATCTCTGTTAATTTCAACCATCCTCACTATATGTGCTTAAGTATATTCACTTCTATAAAACACTCTAATTATAATTTTCCAATTTAAAAGGGAGATTTAATCCAATACTATACACAAAAGGCAATACACTTAGTTGATAAATCCTAAATCTTAAAGAGAATCTAAACCTATATAAAATCCTAAAACCAAGGATAATATTCCAAGATTAAAAACCCTAAACTTCTTTGTTATTCACATACATTGCTATTTTCCAAATTAATGGGAGTAATAATTACCATATTAATGTCTTTATATTTCGTGCATCAAATAATGGTATAAAATCATTAAACTTATATATAAAGTTTCTATTCAAACTATGAGCTCATTAAAATTAAATTTATAAGAAAATAAGAACATATCATTCAATAAATCTCTAATTAAAGATAGAAGAGAAAAATAATAAGAAGAAGTTTCTCCCAAATATTAAAAAAGAGTTCTTATTGAGAAAATAAAAGAAATATAAAAAGAAGGCATAATAAAAGTTCACAAAGGTTGCCAAATATATTTTAATATTACTGCCAATATCCAGCAAATTAAACATACAAAGAAAAGTTCAAAAATCTAATTCAAATTTAAATCTGAATTAGAAAACAGAAAATAGAAAAAGGTTAAAAGAAATAAAAAATCTAAACCTGGTCGCAACCCAACACCCTATACCTATCTGACGCCTATGTGCAGCCCACAACGGCCCAGTACCAGCCCAGGTTCTTTTTTATCTGCGACTGACAAGTGGGGTCAGGAACGGACCGCGGGTTGAGCTGAAGAAAACGTCAGGGGGTTATCTGCAAAACGGTCATCGTCGTCACCGTCACGCACACAGGCAGCTCGCTGGCGGAGCTCGTCGCCGCCTGATGTCGTCATCGCCGTCATTGCGTCAAGATACTCGCCGTCGATGCCAGGAGGGGATAAGAAGGCCACCGCGACTCATTGCTTCCATCCCTATCTCCAATCCTTCCTTATCCTCTCAGATACGAGCGAGACTGAACCCTAGCTCGCCGGAGCCACTCCTCACCATCGAACCACGCCTTCCCACACCATTCTGAGCCGTCATGGAGAAGCGCCAGCCTCCGTAGATCCTCTAGGTAGAAGCGTGCATCAAGGGGAGCACTGGAGCAGACGAATTTGATCATTTTTCTTCGCGGCAGTTCGTCGGAATCCTCACTAGGAAGCTCGATTCTGGTCGTGCCTGTCCTCGCCAACCACTCAATCATCATCAGGGTGAGTTCCTGAATCTTCCAGCATCCCTAAATCGTTTGATCTCGTTGTAAATCACCGTTTCACTGTAAGCCACCGTCGGTCACCGTCGGAGCTGAGGCTCCGATGACCATTTCCGAGCGGTGCTGCCACTCTTAGGTTCAGTAGGTTGCGCTGATTCGAACGAAGTTAATCTTGCTTGCTAGGGCACCGTAGATCGTCGTCGGTGACCACTCACCGACGGCGGTGGTGATGCTGACGTCACGCTTACCTCATGATCGAGCCACGTTAGCCATTTGACTAGTCTTTGCCTCGCGTGGTGAATGACATGGCCCAGGGCCGACATGTCATCGATAGTGAGTAGAGAGGAGGTCTGTAACTTGTGCATTTCTTTCGTCTGAGAGATGAGGTGGACACTGGCCCACTAGTCGGTGACTGGGGGCTAGTTCTAGGTTCGGTGTAAAAAGTATTTTTCTGTTAAGAATTAAAATCAAATGTTATAATTCAATTAATAATATTCCAGAAATCAAATAAAGGATTAAATCTTGTTTAATTAATAACTTTTGATTCATAATTCAGAAAAATGTGTATAATATATGAAAAGTTTTAGAAAAATAAAATCTACAACTTAAACTTATTGCTAAATATTATTGAGATAATTATTTAAATGAATATCATTTAATAAAGGTTTGATAAGTAATGAAACTTTAATAATTCATATTCCTATAAATGTTTATAAAATAAATAAAATACCAAAAATCCTATAAAAATAAAAAAATTCTAAATTAAAATATAATTATGTATTATTATTTCACTTAATTAAATATTTATTATTTATTAAGTAATTATAAAGTAATAAGAATTATAAAAATCATATCTTACTATTTTTAAATCACAAAAATAAATGTAATATACCAAAATGTCCACAAAAATAATACCTATATGATCAAAATATAATATTCCACTTTTGTGTTAAAGAAAAAGGTTAAAAACTTTAATAACTCCAATTTAAACTTATTTACTTCATTAATAATTCATATAAAGATAAATAAAATTTATTAATATTCCTAAAATGAGTCAAATAAGTCTAACTAATAGTATTAGTCTTAAATATTAATAATCTAATGCCATAATGGTTTAAAACATTATAAATATTCTTATTTTAGAAGAATCCACAACCTTAAATGAAGATTATCTCTAAAAAGAATTCCACTAATAATAAATCCTTCAAGAACAACTTGTAAACAATCAAATATTTTCTAAACCATATTAAGTACCAAATTACAAAAACTACTACAACCCCATATAAATCCATGAGTAATTAAATAATATTATGTTGGGTTTATAAACTATACCCACCTGTCTACAAAAGATAAATGATATTACTCCATACTCACATCAAGAAATCATTACTCAAGTAACAAAATAAACATTCTTAAGTAACTTAAAGAACACATTTCAGATATACAAGATACCAATGTATAAGTACGATACTTTCAAAACTATTTATACTTTAAAGTTAACTTTAGTCTATAGAATCTTAATATAACACTATAAGCATTATTATATGTTTTATAGTTAACTTTGGTCTGGGATAGTTAAACTATAAAGCAACTCAAGCCAAACCATGTGAGCAAACAAATGACATCAACCACCACTAACTAACTAACTAACTAACTAACCACAAAGTTTGCTTAGACCTTAGAAGTGAAACCTTTTCTTTGAAGGTTATCCTTTTTGCCACTTTTAAACAGAAACCTTGTATAAGTAATCCTAACTAGGATGTCATAAGTATGTACACTTTACTCCTACATATGCATTGTTTACAACCACTCCTAAACTATAATAAACGTACAACTACGAACTTTATCCTAAAGCATCACACATTCCAAAGTAATCCCTTTCGGAATCTAAACCCTAGCACAACATTATTCTCAAGATTTGCGCTTAGAACGTGCAACACGTTACTTATGCATAAAATCATATTGCTTCTTTAAACATTAGTCCTTATCGGACCAATGATGCTGATTTCAGATTTTGGATCTTATACATTGACTCGAAGACCGTGAGTGCATAATCTTGCAATCACAAAAGGTAAGTTCACACTTTCTCATGTCCTTTGATTATTTTCTGTAAAATATTTTACAAATCTAGTGTTGTCATCACCTGCATTTGAAAAAGGTCCGAAAACACTATTTTCATAATAATATGAGTATAGGTTTATTACCATGAGGTAATAACCTACTATAAAAGTTCCGGTGGTAAATGAACATATTACCTAGGACTTAACAACCAATGTCGCTAGTGATTCTTGCGCCGTATATCACGCGTTAACCATGAGATTTGGAATGGGACGAAGAAGTCAGCTGTATCTTCTTCCTCTCGCATGAAGCCGGATGTGCAGGTCGTGGCTGTTATCCTTGTAGCGTGCATAATAATTGGTAATTCGTAGAGGATATGCAGCATATGGGTGGGAACCCTCAACGTCCCATGATAGTTCTGGCATCTAACGGTTTGTACAAACCATTGCCGTAATTCTTTATGTGGGCATGGTGTACACCAGGGAGGCATGCGGGGTCGCGAAGGGGGCAGTGATTGGCTTGGATCATCTTCTGGGCCCCACATCATGGAATTGTGGACGGGAATAAGCTGCCCGGTTGTGCAACAAAGAGTTGATCTCTCATGGGTAAAGTAAACGCACCTCTGTAGAGTGTAAGAACTGTAACTTGTTACTCCCTGTTCCGAGAAGGAGCTGCGAACGTGGCGGGAAAGGAACCCCATGAAGGTTCTAGTAAACCCGTGAAGGCTGACGGACATAGATTTTTAGAATAAAAGCAACCTTTGAAGAAATGTTTATGAAAACTTGCATTGCCTACGACCTACGGTCTGTGGCTGTAGTTATAGTGCATCAAACACTCCTTTTCTAGTGAATTTGCTGAGTACGCTCGTACTCAAAGTATCTTCTTAACCCTTGCTATATTCTGAAGCCGGAGTAGACAACAACCACATCAAGTTATGCTCCAGGACTTATCTTGCTCAGCTAAAGACTTTTCAATAAAGACAAGGAAGTCAACATATACCTCAACTCAAGTGAAGACGAAGTTACTAATTAGATAGTAATATAATCTCTAGCCAAAGAACCTATCTCCATAGTGTGTTGCAAAAGCCGCAACACCAAAACCATAGTTAAAATATTAGTTCTAGTAGTATAATTGCTTTTGCGTTGTTTATCCTTGATTCTTCTTCATAAGAAGTTCTTTCTCTATCTTAAACTTAGAGTATTCTCTGGATCTTATGTCAAGTGTGAGTTATAACCTTTAGCATGTATTGGACCCGCTATGTTTCTGTTGTGCCATTTTGAGGGATGTAATACTAGTGAACGGTGTTTCATTGGTGTTATGTCCACGACTATAGTATACTACATCATGCAGTGGTATGCTGGGTCACCACAGTTATCTAGATGGGGAAGGCGGACTTTGAGGAGTGCTGTTATAGCCCTAACATGGATTAAAGTGTCCAACCGGAGAGTAGTTCAGGGTAGTATCATGAAGAGAATATATTTATTGAGAGTGTTCACTAGTGAAAGTATGATCCCTGGGCCTTGTTTCTAAGCATTGAAACACCGTTTGCATCTAGATCTGTTGCATGTTTGCTTGCTTCCATCTTTATTTTAGTTTGTCTTTAGTCTCTCCCACATCAGCAACAAGTCAGAAGCTCTTTTATGGCACCGTTACTACTTGTATTTTACTATCTCTTCGCTAAATTAGTGCACCTATATACCTGACAAGTGTATTGGGTGTGTTGGGGACACAAGAGACTTCTTGTATCTTGATTGCAGGGTTGCTTGAGAGGGATACCTTTGACCACTTCCTATCTGAGTTCGATAAACCTTGGATAATCCACTTAAGGGAAACTTGATGCTATTCTACAAACCTCTGCACTTGGAGGCCCAACAACTGTCTACAAGAATAGAAGTGCGTAGACATCAAGCTATTTTTTGGCGCTGTTACCGGGGAGGTAAGGTAAAAGGTACTCACATCCTCTTGGTGTGTGAGTGCTCAAAGTTATTTCCTTTAGATTCTTCAATTTTTTCTATTTGTTTCTTGTTTTCACTAGTTAGGCTTAATGGAAAACAACAACAAAATTAGAGAGTTTTATAGTATTTATCTTGAGTTAGGACATAAAGTGTTTGAAAAGAAAATTAAAAAACATATGGAGCTTTATTTGCATGCTAATAGCAATGTTATTAGTATGAATTCTTTGAACACCATTATTGCTAATGCTATGGAAAAGTATAAGCTTGGGGAAGCTAGTTTTTATTAAAATGATCTTTTTAGTTCCTCGACTTTGGAATATAGCTATTCTGTTGCTTATGATGATACCGAACCTCCAATATATGATGATTACAATAATGAATATGATATTTTCAGTCCACCTACTATTGAGGAGAAAATTAATTGTGATTACAATATGCCTCCTATATTTGATGATTATGGTGATGAGAATAATAATAGCTATTTTGTTGAATTTGCTCCCACTATAATTAATAAGAATGATTATGCTTATGTGGAGAGTAATAATCATTTTATGCATGTGGCTCATGATAAGAATGTTTTATGTGATAGTTATATTGTTAATTTTATTCATGTTGCTACTGAAAATTATTTTGAGATAGGGAAACATGGTCTTATGTATCTCAACAATATTAAGTTTCCCCTCTTTATGTTAAAATTTTTGAAGTTGCACTTGTTTTGCTTTCCTATGCTTGTTGCTTTGTGCTTTCATGACTTGTTTCTTTACAAGATTACTATGCATAGGAAGTGGGTTAGACTTAAATGTGTTTTGAATTTGCTTCTTGATGCTCTTTTTTACTTCAATTTATATTTCTTATGTGAGCATCTTTTCAAACTATCAAGCGTAACTTAAAGGTGTTAAAGAAAAGTACTTCTTGGGAGATAACCCAGTAGCTTTCTTGAGTCTTGGAAGTTATTACTTCTGTAATAACCTCTCCTTATCCTTTTTGTTTGATTTTTGTGCCAATAATAACCTCTAATGAGAGAGAAGTAAGATTTGAGAAAGTTGTTGTCCCAAAACAGATTTTTGTGATTCACTGTAAAAATACGTGAAAAATCTCTATAAGTCGGTTTGATCTGTAATTTTCTGAGTAAGTCCCCCAGGTTGTTATATAACTTTTCTTAGTTCAACACTTTTTGATTTGAGCAACAGAATATCTTCGAAAAAATCGGTTTCTACCTGCTGGGATGTTTTGATAGATTTCGGCCATTATTTGCATTTGCCTCTTATCGGTTTCTTTTTGAGTTCTTTTTGGTGAACTGAGCTTTTTAAAGGGAATTGCTACAGTAACTTGTGTTTTTAATAAAAGTTTTGCTGTTTTAAAACTAAACCCCAAAGGTTTATTATTTTGAATACACAAATGCTGCTAATGAAGATTGTGTGAAGTTTTGTATGAAGGAAAAATTTCAGGTGTAAGGGAAGAATTATGTAATGAGATGAAGAATGGACAAAAGCTCAAGCTTGGGGATGCCACCCCGTGTCACCCCAATAAATATTCAAGAGGTACAAGCATCAAAGCTTGGGAATGCCCAAGGCATCCCCTTCTTCATCAATAAAAATCTCAGGTCTTTCTAGACACTTCGTTTTTATTATTTAATGCACTGTTGTGTTGTTCTTGGAGCGTCTTAGTTTTTTTTTGGTTTTTGTTTGCTTGGTTTGCTGCAATAAGTTGGTTGGATCATAGCACACTTATTTTGGATAGAGACACACTCTGTTTTCATTGCCTAGAACACTCTAGTTTTCATTCTTATTGTTCTATGAGTGTTCACTTTTGCTAGCACTGTGTTTAGCCTTAGTTTTCTTATGCTTTTTGCTTAGAACTTTTTAGTTCTTATTTGTGGATTTGTAAGACAAGATCGCTTATGTTTGTTGATTATTATCTTTGTGAGTTGTTTCAAATTGGTGTTGGAAAAGAGTAGGAAGCTTCATACTTAAGTGGTACAAACGGGAGCTTGTTTTGACTGTGGCTTAGACTCTATAATGTCATGCTAGATGTTGTTTTGACCTTCTGATTAGTGATTACTGCTGTAGCATGACTTGTTCCAAACAATTGAGATTGCTTAATGTGCCTTGAAAGAATCATGCATTGTTTTAGCATACAAAAGCATAATATTGTGGTATTCTCCTTTGATGCTTTGTTTGGGTTGACTTGGCACATGCTCACACCATGTTATGACTATGACTAGTCACCTTAGCCTCTATGATCATTTAGTTTTTGACTTGTGGTACCACTTTATGCTTTGATTAGTAAGTTTTTATCGCTCTGCATGATTATGGCCATTATTGCTCTCTTAGTTGGTCGCTCCTAGTCTTTTGCTAGCCTCCACTTGTATTGAGTAAGCTCTACTCATGCATCCAAATCCCAAGAAACCAAGTTATTTCAAAGTGTCCACTATAAGTTCCTATGCATGGTGTGTTACACCATTCCAAGTATATTCTTGTTTTAACTATCTTCCAAATTAAACTTGTTATGTGATACGTCCAAAACGTATCTACTTTCCCGAACACTGTTGCTATTGTTTCTCCTCTAAACTTGTGTGGTTTGGATACAACTAACACGGATTGACGATGTTTTCAGCAGAATTACCTTGGTGTCTTATTTTTGTGCAGAAAATCAACTATCAGGAAAAATCCCAGAAAATATGCCAAAAATTATATTTCACCAGAAGATCCAAGGAGCCAGAAGACGAGACAGAGAAGGGGCCTGGGGGGCCCACACCCCTGCCAGGCGTGGGCCCACCTCTGGCCGCGCCTAGGGGGGTGCAGCCACCCCAGGCACCCCCTTGACCTCCCTCTACGCCTATAAGTTGCCCCTCGACCTAAAAACAGAGGGGAGTTCGATAGTTTTCCAGAAAGAGCTGCTCCGCCGCCGCCACCAAAAACCAAGATTCGGATCCAGAAACTCCGTTCTGGCACCCTGCCGGGAGGGGGAATTTGGAGAGGATCATCGCCATTGTCATCATCAACGCATCTCCATCAACCATCGATGTTTCCCACATCCATGAGTGAGTAATCCCTCACTCTAGGTTTGGGGATGGTAGGGATTGAATGAGTTCTATCATGTAATCGAATAAGATCTGTTAGGGAATAGTGCCTAGTATCTCTATTAGTGCTATTTGACTTTGTTGCAACTTGTTGTGCTTAATGCTTATCACTAGGGCAAGAGTGCCATGATCTTAGATCTGAACTTATTATTGAATCATTATGATAGTATTGTTTGTGATCTTATCTGCAAGTTGTGTACACATACCATTGTCCGGATCCAAAGGCCCCAAAGTGACAATAATTGGGACAACCGGAGGGGATGGCTGTGGTGTGAGGATTACATGTGTTCACGGAGTGTTAATGCTTTGCTCGGGTGCTCTATTAAAGGAGCACCTTAATTGCCAGTAGTTCCCTAGAGGCCCCGCTGCCACGGGCTGGCTAGACAGAAGATGTTGTGCAAGTTCTCATTGCGAGCACATATGACTATATTTGGAGCACATGCCTAGGATTGTTTAGTACTTGGATGCTTTTTATTATTTATCTACAATGCCCTAGATCTTGAAGTTACATGTTTAGACTCGTCCATGCAACGCCTGTCCATCCATCCCTATGCCTACTGCACTCGAATCCTACTATTACCGTTACTGTTACTATTTCTCCTGTTTTACTGCTGATGTTGCTACTATCAAACTGTTGCTACTTATAAACTACTGTGAGCAAGAACTATTTCCAGGTGCAGCTGAATTGACAACTCAGTTGTTAAGGCTTGCAAGTATTCTTTGGCTCCCCTTGTGTCGAATCAATAAATTGGGTAATACTACCCGCGAAGACTGTTGCGATCCCCTACACTTGTCGGTCATCAAGACTATTTTCTGGCGCCGTTGTCGGGGAGCTTAGCTTTATTTGTAAGTTCACTTGGATCTATTATTGTTCACTGCTACTCCTTTCATCATGGGGAAGTCTCGTGATGGAAAGTTTCCTATTTTACCATCCACTACAAGAAGATGTACAGTCCTAAACACCTCTGTTGCTATTGATTCACCATCTGTTATAAGTAAGCTTGTCACACCACCACCACATACTCATGCTACACACAGTGCTACTACTACTGAGTCTGAAATTGCTTTTGATGATTGGGACCATTGCCTGAATTCCATTGAAAATATTGAGAGCATCAAGGTTGGAGAAATATATTGTCCCATTCCACAAGAAAATTTTGAAACTATTATGATTGGGACCATTGCTATCAAGTATGAGGTAACCTAATCACCTTGTGAAATACAAAGTTTTGTTTCATATAAGATCGTTTTGGTAACAAGACTTGATCAACCTTGTTAACAAAAGTATTTTAATGAACAAAACAATGTTTTCATGGTGGTTATACTTGCTCACTTTTTATTTTTCTCCTTTCTAGTCCTTGCTCTTCGTCGTGCCTAACTTAAAGGCGTTAAAGAAAAGTACTTGTTGGGAGATAACCCAAGAGTTTCCTTGAGTCTTGGAAGTTATTACTTTAGTAATGACATATCCTTATCCTTTTTTGTTTGCTTTTTGTGCCAAGAATGACCTCTAATGAGAGGGAAGTAAGATTTGGGGAGTTGCTGTCCTGAAACATCTTTCTGTCCTCCACCATAAAAAATTGTGAGAAGTCTCTTTAAGTCAGACTAAGCTCAAAATTTACGAATAAATCCCCCGGTATGTTAGCTAACTTTCGTTAGTTCAGCACTTTTTATTTGAGCAACAGACGATTTTCGAAAAAATCGGGTTCTACCTGCTGGTTTGTTTTAACAGATTTCTGACATTATTTGCATTTGCTTCTTATTGATTCCTTTTTGAGTTCTCTTTTGGGGAATTGAGATTTTTGAAGGAGTTGCTACACTAGCTTGTGTTTTTAGTGAAATTTTTTGCTGTTCCAAAGGTAAACCCGAAGGTCTATTATCTTTTGAATACACTAATGTTGCTAATGAAGATTGTGTGAAGATTTATATGAAGGAAAAATTTCAGGTGTAGAGATAGAATGATGTAATGATATGAAGAATGGACAAAAGAACAAGCTTGGGGGGCACCCCTTATCACCCCAAGAAATATTTAAGAGGTACAAGCGTCAAAGCTTGGGGGTGCCCAAGGCATCCCCTTCTCCATCAATAAAAATCTCACGCCTTTCTAGACATTTCGTTTTTATTGTTTCATGCACAATTGTGTTGTTCTTGGAGCGTCTTAGTTTTTGATTTGCTTGTTTTTGCTTTGTTGGCTTGTTTGAAAAAATAGAAAACACCAAAAATATTTGTTGTTCTTCTTTGATTTTGTGAGTTCTTTGCAGGGTTCAGTCGTCCTCAGTGGATTTTGGTTTCATGTTATTATTCAAGTCACACAAGTGAAGGGCAATAATGAAGATTAAGACAACTTGAGGTGTGGTAAGAGGCTGGTAACGAACTCTGTTTGTTTCATTTTTGTACATATACTCATCATTGTGAGCATGCTTAGTCTGTTCATTGTAAGGCGTATGTTACTGATGGATGCTTAGTAGTTCTTGCTTGTCTATGGTTAAGCTCCAGCTTGCTAATAGTTTGTAGCATGTCATATGAATGTTTGCTTGCATTGTTTTATTCATATTTTGGTATGATATTGTGGTATCCTCCTCTAGAAGTTTCATGTGAATCGACTTGGCACATGCTCACGCATGCATATGACAAAACAATAGTCAGTAAGCCTCGATGATTTATTTTGCCTCAGAGTTCTAGTATTACTTTCATGCCATAATTAGTCATGTTTTGTTGCATGCATGGTTATGACAATTATTGCTCTCTCGTTTGTCACTCCCTCTCTTTTGCTAGCCTTCACTTGCACTAGGTATGAGCTCTACCTGTGTTTCCAACTCCCCAAAACCATTATTGCCAACTCTGTCCACCATACCTACCTATTAGCATCGTTTTCTATTTCAGTGCATATTCAATATGCCCTGTTTTTTTCCAAATAAAATGTTTGTCTGTTTTGAGAAAGTTAGTTAGTAAAGCTCTGATGAACTTGATGTCACACTTTATTCCTTGCACTTAATAATCCTCAACCATTGTGACTAGTCCATGAAAGTTATATGCTTGCAAATTATATGTTGGGAGTCAGCAGAACCGTGCTGTCACGGGGAACGCTTTCAACACTTTCTCGATATCCTATCCAGTTGATACTTTGCTCTTTTGTTTACGGATGTCGACGATGTGAAATAAAAGGGGAGCTTGTGAGTTCATGGAGTTTATACATTGTGTTAGAGAAACGCCTGGGCCGCTAGCCTAAGCCATGCCTAATCATGGTGGAAAATTGCAGCATTACCATAATGAGCATTTATGAAGCATCCGAAATAACAAGCTATACATATAGTAAATAAAAAGATCGTTGAGATGCTCATTGTCTGCTTGCCTTGTCATTTTGATCATGGGATAGCTCCTGTATCATGTGCAAGGGGTACCCCGTTGGCGGTTCTCTATGATATGCATGTATTTACAATGACAAGAACTTACAGGTAACCAAAGTTGAGTATCATGCGGAGCAGCCCTCGTACTCAAGGGACATGGGATTTCCATGTATCATGTGCAAGGGGTACCCCATTGACGGTTCTCTTTGATATGCATGTATTTACAATGACAAGAACTTACAGGTAACCAAAGTTGAGAAGCATGCAGAGCGACCCTCGTAAATAAAAAGATCGCTGAGATGCTCATTGTTTGCTTGCCTTGTCATTTTGATCACAGGATAGCTCCTGTATCATGTGCAAGGGGTACCCCATTGCCGGTTCTCTATGATATGCATGTATTTACAATGACAAGAAATTACAGGTAACCAAAGTTGAGTAGCATGCGGAGCGGCCCTCGTACTCAAGGGACATGGGATTTCCAGTTTATGGTCTATCAAGCATATGATTTAGAGTGTACCTCACTTTCACCTTAACCATATGAAGATGCCTATGATAGGGGCAATGAGAGCTCAAAGCTAATGAGTACCTTCCTTTTATCATTAGGAAGCCTTTCAAACTTTTCAAAATTGTTTTCACTCCCTTGTTGAGTCACCACTTATTCTATGAGCACTTTCTTGAGAGCATAGTTGTCATTCTTGTGTTTGTTCCAAAACTTGGTTAATTATGTCATGACTTTGATGCTTGTATCTCTGATATCTTTACTTCTAGTCTTCACTTGAACTTTAGAGGTTCCTCGGCATTTATATTGTGCTCTACAAACAAAGGCAAGCGAGATACCACTCTATCATACCTTACTATGAGCATTGCAATGTTGCTTATGTTTATGTTTCATGCTACTTATTATTATTGAGTTGGTTTCTCTTCATAGCTTGCAATGACTATTGAGTAGACTTGGTTGCATACTTCTTATTATGAATGGTTTAAGAATCTACTCTTGTGCTGAGAATGTATACATCATATGAAGCAAATGTGTTCATGAAAGTTGTTTTATCGCACTCAGTTTTCAACTGAATTGCTTGAGGACAAGCAATAGCTAAGCTTGGGGGAGTCGATACGTCCAAAACGTATCTAATTTTCCGAACGCTTTTGCTATTTTTTCTTCTCTAATCTTGTGTGATTTGGATACAACTAACACGGATTGACGCTGTTTTCAGCAGAATTACCTTGGTGTCTTGTTTTTGTGCAGAAAATCAACTATCAGGAAAAATCCCGGAAAATATGCCAAAAATTATATTTTACCAAAAGACCCACGGAGCCAGAAGACGAGACGGAGAAGGGACCTGGGGGCCCCACACCCCTGCCAGGCGTGGGCCCACCTCTGGCCGCGCCTAGGGGGGTGCAGCCACCCCAGGCACCCCCTCGACCTCCCTCTGTGCCTATAAGTTTCCTCTCGACCTAAAAACAGAGGGGAGTTCGATAGTTTTCCAGAAAGAGTTCCGTTCCGCCGTCGCCACCAGAAACCAATATACGAATCCAGAAACACCGTTCTGGCACCCTGTCAGGACAGAGAATTTGGAGAGGATCACGTCATCGTCATCCTCAACGCATCTCCATCAACCATCGATGTTTCCCTCATCCATGAGTGAGTAATCTCCCACTATAGTCTTGGGGATGGTAGGGATTTGATGAGTTCTATCATGTAATCGAATAAGATCTGTTAGGGCATAGTGCCTAGTATCTCTATTAGTGCTATTTGACTTTGTTGCAACTTGTTGTGCTTAATGCTTGTCACTAGGGCCCGAGTGTCATGATCTCAGATCTGAACTTATTATTGAATCATTATGATAGTATTGTTTGTGATCTTATCTGCAAGTTGTGTACACGTATCATTGTCTGGATCCAAAGGCCCCAAAGTGACAATAATTGGGACAACCGGAGGGGATGGCTGTGGTGTGAGGATCACATGTGTCCACAGAGTGTTAATGCTTTGCTCCGGTGGTCTATTAAAAGGAGCACCATAATTGCCAGTAGTTCCCTAGAGGCCCCGCTGCCACGGGCTGGCTGGACAGAAGATGTTGTGCAAGTTCTCATTGCGAGCACGTATGACTATATTTGGAGCACATGCCTAGGATTGTTTGGTACTTGGATGCTTGTTATTATTTATCTGCAATGCCCTAGATCTTGAATTTACATATATAGACTCGTCCATGCAACGCCCGTCCATCCATCTCTATGCCTACTTCACTCGAATCCTACTGTTACCGTTACTGTTACTATTGCTCCTATTTTACTGCTGTTGTTGCTACTATCAAACTGTTGCTACTGATAAACTACTGTGAGGAAGAACTATTTCCAGGTGCAGCTGAATTGATAACTCAGTTGTTAAGGCTTGCAAGTATTCTTTGACTCCCCCTGTGTCGAATCAATAAATTGGGTAATACTACCCGCGAAGACTGTTGCGATCCCCTACACTTGTGGGTCATCATTATGTGAAAGTTAGTGATTAAAGCTCTCACAAACTTGATGGCACACTTTATTTTTCTTTCCCCTAATAAACTTGAACCATTGTGTCATTTATGTTGTATATACTTGCACTTATACGTTGGGAATTAGCAAAACCATGCTGTCACGGGGAACGCTTTCAACACCTGTAAATATCTACCCTGTTGATATCATGCTATTTTGTTTATGGATGTTGTCGGTGTGAAATAAAATGGGAGCTTGTAAGTCCATATAGTTATGTATATGTGTTAGAGAAACGCCTGGGCCGCTAGCCTAAGCCATGCCTAATCATGGTGGAAACTTGCAGCATCACCATAGTGAGCAATCTATGAAGCATTCTTCTTATAAAAAATATAGAAAAAGAGATTGATAAAAATAAAAAAAGATGAGAAAAGAGGAAAGAGAGAAGAAATCACCATTTTCTCATGGTAAATAAGAAGATTGCTGAGATGCTCATTCTGAGGTTGTTGGGATCTTGTGGGTGGAAACCGGTGCACACGATCTCCCAAAGCTCAACGCTACAGCTGCGAAGATGAGATTCCATAGAATCTTTCCAATGAGTGAAATGAGTTACATCAAATGAGGTGCGGGACCCGAACCATTAATGTGAGGCATGATGTTCTTTTGTTTAGGATAAACATAAGGAAATTGATTAGGGGGCACGAAGGTTTTTGACGAGACGCTCTCATGAGCGGACTCGGCATCCTTATCCTTCCCGGTGTCCATTGGTTTCCCTTGAGGTACTACCAATGGGTTACCAATAAAAGCCCCATCACCAATGGCCTTAAGTTTTCCTTCTAGGTAACTGATACATTGAAAACGTATCTATAATTCTTGATGTTCCATGCTTGTTTAGTATCTACTTTGCTTTGCTTTGTCTAGACTTTGAGGTGTTTTTATATGTTTTCTGGTACTAACCTATTAACAAGATGCCACAGTGCCAGTTGCCTGTTTTCTTCTGTTTTTGGTTCCAGAAAAGGCAGAAAATCAATATTCTCGGAATTGGACGGGACAAAAGCCAAAGTCATTATTTTACCCGGCACGACACAGAACCACGAAGCAGAGATGGAAGAGGATACCAGGGTGGCCACACCCTAGGTGGGCGCAGACCAGCCCTGGTGGCGCCCTTAGGGGGTGTGGGCTGCCTGGCCCTCCACCGACCTTGCCTCCTTCGCCTATAAGAAGCCTCCGATCCAAAAACCCTAAAGAATCTAGAGAAAGCCATGAAAACCTTCGTAGCGCCGCCGCCACCGAAGGGGAGATTCGGGGGATAGAAAGGCTTTGTTCCGGCACCCTGCCGGGACGGGGAAGTGCCCCCAGATCCATCTCCATCGATATCCACCACCATCTCCATCACCATTGTTGATTCTCATGATGAGGAGGGAGTAGTTCTTCCTCGAGGCTAAGGGATCTACCGGTAGCTATGTGTTCATCTCTCTCTATGCATGATATTGTGTGGTCATGAGCTTTGTAATCAAGTAGATCTACCTTGCTACTCAAGTGCTTCAATAGATCTGTGCTCTCCCCACGTGTGTGAAAGTGACAGCGTGTGCGCCGTGGTGGCACTTAGGCTAGAGTTTATAAATACTTTTCATGAGTTATATTTGGAGTTGGATGTCTCTATGAAATTGTGGTGTTTGTTGGAACCATCTAGCGCTCAAGGTGACAATGTGGGGTTATCTAGATGGGGAAGGCGGACTTTGAAGAGTGCTGTTATAGCCCTACCATGGATTACAGTGTCCAACCGGAGAGTAGTTCAGGGTAGTATCATGAAGAGACTATATTTATTGAGAGTGTTCACTAGTGAAAGTATGATCCCTGAGCCTTGTTTCTAAGCATTGAAACACCGTTTGCATCTAGATCTGTTGCATGTTTGCTTGCTTCCATCTTTATTTTAGTTTGCCTTTAGTCTCTCCCATGTCAACAACAAGTCAGAAGCTCTTTTCTGGCACAGTTACCACTTGTATTTTACTATCTCTTCGCCGAACTAGTGCACCTATACACCTGACAAGTGTATTGGGTGTGTTGGGGACACAAGAGACTTCTTGTATCTTGATTGCAGGGTTGCTTGAGAGGGATACCTTTGACCACTTCCTCCCTGAGTTTGATAAACCTTGGGTAATCCTCTTAAGGGAAACTTGCTGATGTTCTACAAACCTCTACACTTGGAGGCCCAACAACTATCTACAAGAATAGAAGTGCGTAGACATCAGTAACTCATTCGAACAAGGAGATCGGAATTAGCCTTGGCCTTTTCAAGGGCACCCTTGGCTAAGATTTCGCGAAGCTCCTTGACTGAATAAGTTATTTCCTCCTCATCATCGGAGAAAACCATCTTTTCTCTTAGGCGGTAAAGCCCTTAAAAGAGCCCTTGGCTCTGATACCAATTGAAAGTGTAAGATGGTTAACCTAGAGGGGGTGAATATGCATCTACAAAGTTCTTTATAATCTTTTGCAAGTTTTAGGCTTTGTGGAATATAAGTGAGCCTAAATGCAAACTAGGTGAGGCAACCTAGATGATGATACAAGATACTTCAAGCTCTAAGGCTATCACAAGGTAAACAACACAAGTAAGAGATCGGTTAAGGAATAACCGAAGCACGTAGAGACGAAGATGTATTCCCATGTTCACCACCTTTGGGAGGGGGGTACGTCACATTGGAGAGGTGTGAGGTTCCACGAAGGATTCATCCCGCGCCACAAAGGTTCACCTTCTTCTCTGAGCCTATCCCACGAAGGAATAGCTCACTTACTCGTGGTAGACTTTATTGAAAATATAAGCAATAATCCATATGATTTAATCTGAATAATAAACTGATAAAGTATGATCATACAAACAGTACTAAGACCAATCATGTAGATCAATAAAGTAGATGAACAAATTACATCTATACAAGATAAACCTATCACATCTACGCCAAACGCTAGAACTAGAAACTCTAGCAAAATCCGAAAGAGAGAGATTGAGATCACATACAATGCAGTTGCGGCAGAATCCGCAGTAGAGGATGCAGTGGCGGCAGTAGCCGCAACGGTAGCAGCAGCAGAGTTGTCGCCCATGTTGAGGTTGCCGAAGAGGTCACTGACATCCGTGAAGAAATCATCGTCCGGGAACTCATTGCCGGACAACATCTTGGTTGATAGTAGTCGCGCTTGAGCGCTCCCCAAAAACCTGATCGCCCCACACCCATATAGGTTCACGAGTGACAGGGTTCCAGAGTCCTACAGTCCCCATCTGCGGTGCATGCCGCAAGCCAGTATGGGGAAGACGAAGGCGGCGATGCAAGGTTCTGGAGGTAGGCGTGTGTTGTGGATTGATCACCAATTAGGTTTAGCGCAGACACTTATATAGTGCTAGTCAGGGAGATTGTGGGGCTCAGCTCACGTCTGTATCGGTAATAGCCCACAATCCATAAAAACTCTAAACGGTTGATTAATTAATGCGTCTATTAATGACTCATAATTAATTTTCCCAAACAACAAAATAAAGCTTGTCTCGGTGAGATTCCCGCAACCCGCAACACGCACGCGTTGTGATGAGGCGAGGTGTGGCGAGGCGAGGCGGGCGGCGTCGGAGGAGGAGTGCGCGAGGGCTTCTCTCCTTATCACACCTTAGTGAGTGGTGCAACACTCTACTATATAAGGTGGTCCAACTCCCCTTCCATTAGCAATGTGGGACTAAACTTTAGCACCACTAGCACAGGCATATACTGCCATACACAAGTGGGCCAAAGAGAATTTCAGAATTTGTCTAATGAGCCAATAGCCCAAAACTCACCAAACTCCAGCAATCCCCCACAAAGTCTCATTGGCACATCACATCACTTTTATTCCAGAACATTGTTTTATATACCGGTGTGTAGTGGAGACTGTTAAGTTGAACTTCCACATTAAACTTCATGTTACACTAGCTAGAACCTTGAATAGTGGACTATGTCTTGAACTACAAGTTTTCTGCGCGCTAGTTTCACACAAAATCTAGACCGGTACAGGGCTGCCGTCGGCTTCCCCGCGGTTTGGAGCTTATGCGTCATACTTAGGTCCTTTCATGAGTTTATTAGAGAGCACCCAACTTTCACGGACTGCAATGTTTGACAGTCAGACTCATATTGGTGTGTTCCTCGAGAGATGTTCTGCAGGACAACATCTCCGCTTATAAAAGCCACTTGGAACACATTAAGACAAATATCAACCTGCCATGCAGATTAAGAGAGTATTGCATCTTTATGGAGATGTAAATATAATATGGGAATACTCTCCTCTCAGCTGACCAATAGCTTGTCTCCCAGCTCTAATTCACATGATATCCAATCACATAGAGTGGGTTACCGGTGCGATCAACTCATAGTGTGGGTCTCAAACCCATCTCCATCGATGCATTATCTATCACATTACGTGATAATCCCTTTGTGAAAGGATATGCCAGATTCTTAGATGTTTGGATATAATCCAACACAATAACTCTGGAGTTTCTCAGTTTCCTAACAGATTTCAATCTCCTCTTCACATGCCTTGATGACTTCGTATTATCCTTAGAACTGTTTACTTTGGAGATCACAGTTTGATTATCATAGTTCATCGAGATGGCGGGTATTGGTTTCTCAACCACAGGTAAGTACATCAAGAGCTCACGAAGCCACTCTGCTTCAACAGTGGTTGTGTCTAATGCTGTGAGTTCTGATTCCATTGTTGACCTAGTTAAGATGGTCTGCTTGCAAGACTTCCAGGAAACAGAGCCACCACCAAGTGTAAACAAATAACCACTCATGGCCTTAATCTCATCGGCATCAGATATCCAGTTTGAATCACTATAACCCTCAAGTACCCGTGGATACCTAGTATAGTGAATACCATAACTCATAGTGCCTTTCAAATAGCGCAAAACTCTTTCAAGAGCATGCCAATGATCATCTCCAGGATTTGACACAAATCGACTCAGTTTGCTTACAACAAAAGAGATGTCAGGTCTAGTAGCACTGGCTAAATACATGGGCGAGCCAATAATTGGATAATATCTCAATTGATCTTTAGCAATCATTCGATTCTTTTGAAGTAGCACACCCGGATCATGAGGCGTTGGAGAAGACTTGTAGTCACTATACCCGAAGCGACTCAATATCTTTTCCATATAGTGAGACTGAAGCAGTGTAATCCCACCATTGTCATCCTTTAGTAGCTTGATGTTTAATATTACATCAGCCACTCCCAAGTCCTTCATCTCAAAGCAGCGAGATAGGAACTCTTTGACCTCCTCGATAACAACGAGGTTGGTCTCGAATATTAATATTTCATCAACGTAGAGACACATAATAACTCCCTTGCCCCCACCATGGCGATAATACACACATTTGTCAGCTTCATTTACAACAAAGCCTTTGGCAGTTAAAGTTCTTTCAAACTTCTCGTGCCACTGCTTAGGAGCTTTCTTAATATCATACAAAGACTTCACTAACTTACACACCTTTCCTTCTTGACCATCTACTACAAATCCGTCAGGCTGCTCCATATAAATTTCCTCATCTAGCTCTCCATTTAGAAAAGCTGTCTTAACGTCCATTTGATGAATGAGAAGACCATGTGAGGCAGCCAAGGATAGCAGTACTCGAATAGTGGTCAATCTGGCTACAGGTGAGTAGGTATCGAAGAAGTCTTCACCTTCTTTTTGGGTATAACCCTTGGCCACAAGACGTGGCTTGTACTTTTCAATAGTACCATCAGGTCTAAGCTTTTTCTTGAACACCCACTTACATCCTACAGGTTTGCACCCATAAGGACGATCAGTGACTTCCCAAGTACCACTAGCTAAGATGGAGTCCATCTCGCTTTGGACAGCTTCCTTCCAGTAGTCAGCATCTTCAGATGCATAGGCTTCTAAAATATATGTGGGAGTATCATCCATAAGGTACACAATGGAATCATCACCATATGACTTTGCAGTCATTTGTCTCTTGCTCCTTTTGGGAGTTTCATTGTCATCCTCCACAGGATTATCAGAGTGTTCTATCGGCATAGTGGGTTCAGGAATTATAGAAAATTCCTGACTAGATGAACTAGTCATCTCCTGATTTGATGAGTTAGACATACCTTTCATAGAAAAGATGTCCTCAAATAAAGTCGCATCATTTGACTCCATAATTGTACCAACATGCATGTCGGATACCTCAGATTTTACTATAAAAAATCTTTAGCCAATGCTATGAAAAGCATATCCCAGAAAAACACAATTAACTGTTTTTGGTCCAAGCTTTCACTTCTTAGGTATTGGAATATTGACTTTCGTCAAACAACCCCAAGTTCGTAAGTAAGAGAGTTTAAGCCTTTTCTTTTCCCATTCCTCAAATGGAGTCATGGTTTTATCCTTTACGGGTACATGGTTTAGGACATGACACACGGTCATTAGCGCCTCCCCCACCATTCATTGGAAAGACCCAATGTATCTAACATGGCGTTAACCAAATTAGTTAGAGTGTAGTTCTTTCCTTCGACCACCCAATTTGACTGAGGTGAGTAGGGAGGCGTCCTCTCATGTATAATACCATGTTCTGTACAAAATAAATCAAATTCATTTGAAAAGTACTCTCCACCATGATCTGACCTTAGCCGCTTGATTTTAAGATCAAGTTGGTTTTTTGCCTGAGCTTTATAGATTTTAAAGTAGTTCAAAGCTTCATCTTTAGATTTCAGAAGATAAACATAGCAGTATCTAGTGGAGTCATCGATCAACGTCATAAAGTATATTTTACACCTTTTGTCAACACACCATTCATCTCACAAAGATCCGAACTTATAAATTCTAGTCGTGCTAAGTTTCTCGGTTCCGCAGCCGTATGAGACTTACGGGGTTGCTTTGCTTGCACACAAACTTGGCACTTAGAACCTTTGGTAGTGGTAAATTTCGGAATTAAACCTATATTGGCTAGCCGCGTCATGCAACCAAAGTTAATATGACAGTCATGAATGCCAAATATTAGAATCATTATCATTGCAAACATGATTAATAACTTTAGCACATGAGTCTCAAAATGACAAGCAGAACAGACCTCCGCACTCATAACCCTTTCCAACAAATTGTACATACTTAGAAATTATAACTTTATTGGACTCAAAAACCAACTTAAAACCATCCCGGATTAAAAGCGATCCGCTGACGAGATTCTTATTGATGGTGGGAACGTGCTGCACATTCTTCAGCTGTACGGTCTTCCCCGAAGTAAACTTTAGATTTACCGTGCTAACACCATGAACAAAATCACGTGAGCCGTTTCCCATCAGCACGGAAGAAGTCCTTGATACCTAATAAGAGGAAAACATGGAAATATCAGAACATACATGTGTATTAGCACCCGTGTCTATCCACCAATTAGGAGAATGACATACTGAAATGATATTAGGTAAAATAGCGTACCCAACATCCTTCATCTCAGTATCGCTAATAACAACATTAGCGGTCTTGTCGCTGTTCCCATGTTGATGCTTGTCAAAGCGATTAGGGCAGCTAGGAGCCCAATGATCAGGATCACCACATACGTGGCAAGAGTCTTTCCTCTTATCATTTTTCTTCTTGAAGTTGGTTGAGTGCGTGGCCTTGTTCTTGCCATCAAACTTCCCTTTTCCTTCATATTTGTTCTTGTTTTTAACTTTTGGGTTTGGAAGTTTTTTTTCTATACCAAATTGGCACTAGAACCCCCATCAAATTCTCGAGCAGTTTTGTCCTTTGCTCTCGCCTTCTCTTCCACTTGAAAAGACCCAATGAGATCTGTAACGAAAACTCTTATCTCTTATGTTTCAGAGAGGTAGCAAAGTTTATCCACGAGGGAGGAAGCTTGGCAATAATGCCACCTGCCACAAATTTGTCCGGTAAAGAACACTTGAACTGCTCAAGTTCTTTGGCAAGTGATTGTATCTCATGAGCTTGCTCAACGACGGAGCGCTCATCAACCATCTTGTAGTCATATAATTGCTCCATGACATACAACTCAGTGCCGTCGTTCGAGACCCCAAACTTGGCCTCGATCGCTTCCCACGTGTCCTTGCCATTATCAAATGACATATACGTGTCAACAATGTTGTCCCCAAGAACATTGAACAAAGCCGCCGTAAACATGGTATCGGCTTTTTTAAAGGTCGCTTCCTGCTCAGCAGAAAGTTCTCATTTAGGCTTGCCAAGAGTGGCTCTATAGCATTTTAGGTTTCAAACCAGAGGACTGCTCTCTTGTGCCATCTCTTATAGTGCATGCCATCAAAAGGAGGTGTCCTAGTAGCCGCGGCTACACCAGTGGAATTCAGTTGCCTATAATCAGTTTTTTTTGGATTGTTGAAAATATAAGCAATAATCCATATGATTTAATCCAAATAATAAATTAATAAAGTATGATCATACAAATAGTACTAAGAACAATCATGCAGATCAATGAAATAGATGAACATATTACATTTATACAAGATAAACCTATCACATCTACGCCAAACCCTAGAACTAGAAACTCTAGCAAAATCCGAAAGAGAGAGATTGAGATCACATACGATGCAGTTGCGGCAGAAGCCGTGGTAGAGGGTGTAGTGGCGGCATGTAACATCCCAAAAATGTTAATGAGGATATCAATTTCTAATCAACCAAAATTAGGGTTAACAAAAGCTTTCATTAATTAAACTCTATCCTAATGCTTATGTGTTATGAAAGTGTGTGAATGTTTGCAATGCCATGTTTGATTATTGTAAGTGATGTGAAATGGTTTAAAGATCAAAACCATATCATCTAGGTCAAATCCAAAACAGATCAAAACAAAAGAAAATTAAAATATGAAGCATATGACTTAATGGTCATTTTTGCAAAAGTTAACAACTAGCTCACTTTGAGCATCTCTAGCAAGTGATCTCAAACAGAAACAATTCCATTTCTTTTCTCCCCTTGCTAAACCTAGTGACACTAAACACAATGGAGCTTTCCAACCTTGCAGAAACAAATCCAAAATCAATTGAGAGGCAATTCAAAATTGAATCTATCTTATGTATCAAGATAGTCATTTTTGGAAAACCACTCAAACCTTCACCACTTAGCAAATCCTTTCACCCTGATACTACCAATATTAGGACAAGAACGCCCACCAAAAATCACTTGGAAATATGAAAGTTGAGTTCTTGCGGTCATTTGATCAAACACCTGGTGATCACAGTACAACCTCAACAACTATACACTGTTTTGATCAATCCTTTGCTCATCTTTGTGACCTCACCGAGCTCACACGAAGTGCCCTTAACTCACTCAATACCAGCCCATGCGAAGGAGCCCCTCACACTCGATCAATTGACCAGTGCAAAATGGTACCCGAGCTCACCTTGCCACCCCGACGTGGACACGTTGCGACAGACCGCGCCGTCCTTGCCCATGATGTCTAGGAGGTAGCCCTGACCTCACCGCCCTGCCCCTGCACGCCTCGACCAATGACCGCTCGTGGAAATGCCAGCACAGCCGCGCCCATTTAACACCAGACCATGCCGGTCGCCGTGCCAGAGTGCCGAGCAATCCCGCTCGCACACGCCACGCATCGCTCCCTCCTTGCGCTACTAGGTTTGTCGTGACTCCAGCGACCGCCCAGACATGATCGTTTGACCCCGCGCGCATCGTGACCACCGTACGCCGTGATGATTACCGACGGTATCGCCGTAGAGCACGTAGGTTCTATAAAAATGGAGACCGCGTCTCGCCGTGCCATTGTGCGCATGACGACCGTCCTGAAGCACCGCGTCGACCTACACTCTTGGGCATGCCGATAGCACACTGTAACTATGTCGCCGATGAGCCCGAGCCATGCCGTCGTGCCCCCTTTCGCTGCAGTATAAATAAATCCCTCCCCCGGCCTCCAAACGCGCACCATCTCACTCCTCTCTCACCTAGCAACCTCTCTGACCCGTCCCTGGAGCAAGGCGAGCACCACAACACCGGAATTTTGCCGGAGTCCGCCGCTGCAGAGGAGGAAAGGAGCCGAAGCTAGGAGCCACCCCCGGAGCTGCTGCGGCCACCAGTCGAACCGCCGTCGTCGACTAGTTCGTTCGCCCACCTCGCAGGCCCTAGCTGGAGCCCTGGTAAGCCCCCGACGACCCCCGCCGTAGCGCTAAGGGTTCTATCTCGCGCGCGCCATGCGATAGAGACGATGACGCTGAGCTATTGATCGTGCTCTAATCGTGTGGCTAGGATTAGCGCGTACCCCTTCATGTTAATGCAGTCACTGACGTGTGGGACCAGCACTAGTGCATCCCTTCGCGCGCCCATCGCGTAGTTGGGCCATCCCATTAGCATTCCCACGCATAGCCCACAGATTCAAACTTAGATTTTCCTTTTATTTGAAAATCTCATACTGTAGGTAACTTTAAAAATCAATTCAGGAAGATTCACTAAACCAAATTGAGTGAAACCAATTTTGTGGGAAAGTATATGAAAATCTCTAATCAATCTCGTTGGATTCAAACAGTTCGAAACTATAGATCACCCTCAGTAAAAATAACAAGGCAGTAGCTTTTATCACTTCAAACATTTTTATAAAATCAACCATAAATGATTTTGACTTGATTCCAACTCTCAAAAATCACATTGGCCAAGACCTATCTGGATATATAAAAATATATAGATTTACATACAGTAGTCCTAGACCAAAAATTAAAGAATGTCTTTATAGTCATTTCTAGTCACATGAATATTATTAAATGACATTGTTAAACTTTGTAAATTAGGCCAATCACTTTAAATAATATTCCCAAGTATTTAGAATATGTGGTGATGACATGTGTCAATATGATCCCATATTTGAATTGGAGAATATTAAATCTTAAGTAACTTTTTAATGAGTAGAAATTACTTTTCTAAAATAAGATAAATCAAATTGTTGTCACCCTTTTCTTGTAATGATAGAGATGATGCTAGATCATCTAGTATGGATCCTTGTGTGTTAAATAAAGGTAGTTAAGTACTGTTTGGTGATTATGTACCTCGTATTAATTTATAGACGCTAGTATCAATCCGAGCTACGAGGAGAAAGAATTCTATGAAGATGAGGAAGAGAACTTCGACCACCTTACCAACCAAGGCAAGCTAAGCTAAACCATGCAAGCCTCACTTGCAAGCAATATTTATACCACTTTGATTATACCAATCCCAAGTTTTATTTGCAAGATTTATCTTTTATCCTTTTTGCAAAGTTGTTCAAGTAGTAATTAATTGGTGGTTAGTGGAAGATTAGGAAAGGTGTCATCAAGAACTTGGAACTTGATGTAGGTAGTTACACTTGATTAGCACCCCTCATTAGTGACACTCTCATTAATAGATGCTAGTGCTAAACCAATCTTGATCACTATAGATGAGAACAAATGATTATGAAAACCTTAAAATGATGAGTCATTCTACTGAAATGTTTTGACATGTGTTATGGACACAATCAGTTGAAGATGATGTTGAATGAAGTATGTGACCTGACTTTGATAAAAACTGATGGTTGGGTTCGGATGCGATACCATTCCAATTTTACCGTACAACCATAATGCCCTATTTTTGGTAGGGCTTGACTGGAAGTTTATGTGTCTTAGTATGGGTTCCCTCGCAGAACAAGGTGAGCTGAGGCTACCTTGTGAATGAACGTCCACATGTGCAGTTCCCAAGATGACAGATGGTCATGGTTGGGAGGCCAAACTCATAGGCGAGGTACCTATACTAGGGTGTGTAATTGAAAGGTTAGGATTGATTATCCGCATACCAAGTATGATGATTCAGGGTTATCCCTAACAGATGTATCGAATGTTATGGTGAAAGTGTACCACCTCTACAGAGTATCAAACTATTCGAATAGCCGCGTCTGTGGTTATGGATAGTTGGATGGCAATACTCTTCCGTTGTCTGATGTTTTCCCAAAATGATTCGTGACTTGAATTGTGACTTTGACTTGACTCCACAAGGATGTGGACATGACACTAGGTTCCCACTTAAGAAATCTAGACAACTAAAGTTAGGTCTTACTACTAGGTAATTGTGAAATAAAACAGACTTATGGCAAACAAACATAGAGCTTAGGATTCCTACTAGAATGGTCTTTACTGCTTTAGTGATAGTTTGTGAGTACTTAAAAGTACTCATGGATTTGTCCCTGGCTATTCACATGGCCAGACTGTCAACACCCGGATTTTTAATCCCAGATGCCTGTTATGCCATACATCGCAATCCCAGGATTACCATTTTCGCGAGACATAATAGAATTGGATACCACAGTACATCATCCATTACAAACCATACATAAGGTCTTACACAAATAAGGATCTCATGATCCAGTCTTAATACAAAACAAGCAGCGGAATACGTAATAATAACGGTAGCGTAGGCGAAGCTCCATCTTCGGGGTCACAGGCAATGCTGACGATGGGAGATGATCCTAGTTGTCGTAACCTTCCTGGGGTCCATCCTCCAGGTACTCCTCTTCATAGTCTGGCCATGGGAATAGCCAGGGACAAAGCCATGAGTACTCTTTAAATACTCGCAAACTAATACTAACAAGTGAAGGGGTTTTTGTAGTAGGACATTAAGCTCTAGGGTTGTTTTGCAAAAGCCAGATTTACATCTACTAAGTTCAAAAGCAAGAAAAGCTAGCTGAAATTTTATAACACCTAAGGGGGGAACTTGTATCTCATGCCACAACTCGGTTGTGGTCAAGTCAAAGTCTCAAATCATTTCACAAGTCATTTTGAAAACATCTGATGGGGGAACAGTATGGCCACTCCAACTGTCCATAACCGCGGACGCGGCTATTCGAATAGTTTGACACTCTGCAGAGATTGTACACTTTCACAACAACATTCGATACATCCGTCAGGAACAAATCCTGAATTCACCATACTTAGTATGCGGATAATCAATCCTAACCTTTCAATTACACGCCCTAGTATAAGCACCTCTCCTGTGAGTTTGGCCTCCCAACCATGACCAACTGTCATCTTGGGTACTACACAGGTGGACAATCTTCACAAGGTAGCCTCAGCTCAGACCTTGGCCGTGAGGGAACTAATACTAAGGTATATAAGTTTTCGGTCAAGCCCTACCCAATTCTCGGGTATTGTGGTTGTACGATAAAATTGGAATGGTATCGCATCCAGACAACCATCAGTTTTATAAAGGTCTAAGGCTCATGCATCAACATTTTTATCACCATAAATCATCTAGTGTTTGGAAACACATGTCCAAAACATTTCAATAGAATGATCCATCATTCCAAGGTTTTCATAACCATTTTCCACCAACTATTCCCATCTAAATTTGATCAAGTTTTATGCTTAGCACTAGCATCTACAAGTGGGGGTAAGTACTAATGAGGGGTGGTAAACTCGTGGAGTTTTAACTAAGTTCAATCTCATGCCTTAGGATGACATCAAGATTATCTAGCTTAGGCCAAATTTTATGCTCTTTATGCAACCTTCATTTATCCTTCTATAATCTACAATTCACTTAAGTAAACTCTAAGTAATAGCTTTGATAAAGAAATAAAATAGAAAGCTTGCAATTAAAACTAGGAGGGGGTATCAAGTGGGTATGATCACATATGCTTAGGGCATATGGTAACAAGTAAGGGTTTGTTTGCATTAGTAGAGTATCTTGCAAGTGTTAGCTTGCACATTCAACTAGTAGCATTAGGCTTTCAAGTATTGGCTTGCACAATATCAGTATAAGCTTGCCTTGTGTAGAGCAGTGGTTGAAGTTATCCTCGGCTTCTTCTTCGTAGTATCCTCCTTCCTCCTCGTATCCTTGGTCGGTACTAGCGTCTATAAATAAATACGAGGTACAAAATCACCAAACAATACTTAACTATTTTCAATCATCACACAAAAGGGTCCTATAGATGATCTAGCATCATCTCTAACATTACAAGATTAAAGCTTGGTTTGATTCCTTTTATTTTTAGAAAAGTAATTTCTACTCATTGAAAAACTACTTAAGATTTATTATTCTCCAAACCAAACATGGGATCATGTTGACACATGTCATCACCACATATTTTAGTCCATGGGAATGTGATTTAAAGTGGTGTCACAATTTAATAAGGTTTTACCCTTTTATTTTAATTAAATAAGTGACTAGAAATGCTTATGTGGCATTCTTTTATTACTTGGTCATTATTTCTGTAAGTAAACCTATATATTTTTATATATTCTGAAAGGTATGGTTAAATGTGATTTTTGAGAGTTGGAATCAACTCAAAAGCTATTATGGTTTTAATTTGAAAAATGTTTGAATGCAGAAAAGCTTTTGCATTGTTATTTTTACCAAGGGTGATCTACAGATCCAAATGACTTGAATCCAACGGGCTTGGATTAAGCATTTCTAGACCTTTCTAACAAAATTGGTTTCATTCAATTTGGTTCACTGAATCGATTTGGGTTGATTTTTGAATCTAGGTGCAGAAGTGTGTTTGAAATAAAATGGAAAAGGTTAAATTCAAACGACTGGGCTGCGCGGAAAACGATACTGGGCCGGCCTACTAAGCACAGCGCTTATGCGGGCTGGTTAAGTTGCTGTCCCCACGCATTAGTGAGACAAGGGGGTGCGAAGCGGTACAGGGCAATATGGTGTGTTCGATCTAGTTCTAATCCAACAGCTGAGGGTTGTCGTCCATGTTAAGCAACGCCGGCGAGACTGAACCCTAACGCGGCAGGTGGGGGTCGTCGGGGGCTCACCGGGGCTCAGGAGAGGGACGGCGAGGCGGGCAAACGACGAAGTCGATGAGGCGAACCTCCTGGTACTGGCAGCTTCTCCTGGGGCGGCTCCAATCGCTGGCTCCCTTCTTCTCCAGCAGCGGCGGGCTCTGGTAAAATTCCAGCGAAGCACTGCTCGCCTTGCTTCGGGAACGGGGTGGAACGATCAGTGAGGAGAGGGGAGTGAGATGGTGTGCTCAATTCGGCTGGGGGTGGCCTCTATTTATAGTTGCGACGATGAGACCGAACGGAATGGGCAGGCGACGGTGGCGACATGCCTACGGGCTGCTAGAGGCATGGCCGGCAGTGGCGATCGCTTGGTGGTCTCCTGGCGATGCTCTATAGCTTTAATGCGCATGTAGGGGCGGTGTCAAATGGTCTGGAACGTGTGATGCTCTACGCGGCCGAGGCGGCGTCTTCGACGGCGAGCAGTGGCTGTGAGGAATGGGGCGGCAAACGGGGATGTCTGGCGGTCTCCTGGGACGATGGTGATCGTGTATGCACGCGGCGAGGGCGGCCCACGGTCTGTGGGCATGTGTCGAGGACGACGCTCTGCCGCATGCTCGGCATGGTTGCTGGCAAGCTGGGCACGGTCTGTGCGTGTGGTCCAGGGGTTGGCAACGTTCGAGCGCTAGACAGGGAGTGGCGGTGGGGTGTTGGCTTGCTCCCAGACATGTTGGCTAGGCTTGTTTCTTCTCCTAGCTTGCTGTCGGCACGGGGGTGACATGGTGAGCTTCGGCTATTCACCATTGATGGCATTGCCAAGCTTACAGTGGGGCTAGTGCTTGGTTTAGTTAGCTAGATGATCTACTGAGGTTGTTGTGAGCTAGAGAGGGAACAAGTTAGGCTCCAATCACTGCTCACAATAGTGTTTAGATTTTATTTGATTTGAATCAACAAGGTGTTTGATGAAATGGCCGCAAGAATTCAAGTTTTGAATTTTGAAAATATTTTTGGTGGGTGTGCTAGGTTGGTGCTGGTGAGTCTGCAGATGCTTGGGTTTTGAAAGTTGAGCTTGTTTGAGTGGTTTTTGAAAAAATGGGATCTTCCCATATGATAAAGATTCAATTTTGAATTGTCATTTAAACTATGCATTTGAAAGTTTCTGGATGATCACAAGGTGGGCCTTGGTACTTTGTTATGAGTATAATCAAGGGGTGTAAAGATCCAAACAAGTTTCTGTTAAGTTCTGAAAGTTTGGGACAGCCAAAGTAGGCATGGGAGTTAAATTGGGCAAAATGACCATTCACTCAATTTGGCTTATTTTGATTTATTTGTCTTTGGGAATTGTTTAGATGATGTTTATTTCACCTAATAATCCTTTTACAAGCAAAGAAACACATAAACAAGGTAATTCAAAAGAATTCAAAAGTGAGATGCATACACACATGCATTCTTTCATATTTTTATTTAGAAAAGTTTTTGTTAACCCTAATTTTGATGATTAGAGTTTGATGATCCAAGTTTAGTATTTTTGGGATGTTACACAGACTACGAAGGAGACTACGAGGAGGATGGACAGCAGGACGCCTATGATAACTAGGATCATCTCCCATCGTCAGCATTGCCTGTGACCCTGAAGATGGAACCACTACTACGCTACTATTATTCCCTTGCTTTGATTTGTAACCAGACTTGATCATGAGATCAACTATGTGTAAGACTATTATGGTTTGTAATGGATGACGTACTGTGCTACCAATTCTGTTATGTCTTGCAAAAATGGTAATCATGGGATTGCGATGTACGGCATAACAGGCATCTGGGATTAAAAATCCGGTTGTTGACAAGTTGGTATCAAAGCCATACTGACCATTGGAGACCCTAGTGAGAATGGACTTCGAAAAAACTTAGTTTCCAAAACAAAGAAAGTGAGTATTTACGAAAACTTATTCCCATTCTTATCCTTGAAATTCTTTCCAAAAGAGAGTCATATGTTCCTCAAAATTTTGCAACCTTACCTAAAATTTGGCACACTTGATCACCTCTCTAACTTACTCATCTTACTTGCTTATAGATGGACTACACTTACAGCAAGTTTTATCAGTTGGGCAACAGAGGAACCCTCATCTTTGAGAGTGACCTGAGTCAGCTTGTGGAATTTCTGGAGCGCCCGCACCCGAAATTCTATGGAGCTCAGCTCAACGATCACCCCAGAGGAGTTGCAGTGGCTGATAGTTGCAGATCTGCAAGGAAAAATAGAGCCACCTACATCTGAGAAGATCCATTTCAGCATAAGGGAGAACAACTAGATTGATGGATTAGCAAGAGCAATGCAGGAAGCACTTGCCTGACTATCTGGGCAGAACATCAATAAGATCGCCAGCACCTGCTTCACTCATTTTGCCAGAAGTGGCTCCCAGGGACAGCCCTTGCACATGCCAGGACACCCTGAGTTGAGGCACCATGTGTACCATCTTGCCTTCATGCTTCATGAAAATCAGAAAGAGCTGGACAATGCCCGTGCTGACGCCAACAAGAAGAAACTTGCTGCCGCCAAGAAGGACTAGACCTTCGCCATCCCCGTGAAGGAGCGCAAGTCACTTCGCCGCCTACGTGACAAGAAGGACCGCATCATTGCTCGCCTCCGTCACAAAGTGTGATGCGGCTCAGATCACTGTAGAGCTTCGTTGGGAAACCCCAAGAGGAAGGTATGATGAGAACAACAGTAATTCTTCCCTCAGTATGAAACCAAGGTTATCGAACTAGTAGGAGGAAGGAAACGACTCCAAGGTGTTTCTAACAACTTGTAACCTGCACAACACAAAATCCATACTTTGCCCCAATGAACAGTGAGGTTGTCAATCTCACCGGTTTGCTGAAAACAAAGGATTAAACGTATGGTGTGGAAGGTAATGACTGCTTGTAGAAAATAAACAGTAACAGTGGAAGATGTATCAATGGTAAAAATTGGACCGGGGTCCACGGTTCACTGTAGGTGTTATCCTTAAGATAAATAGCATAACATGCTGGGTAAACAAATTACAGCAGGGAAATTGACAGGACAGAGCAAGGCATAACAATGCAATACTAGACATTCAAGATCCTATGAGTTTTGATTGCGCATTACAACAATATACATAGACCGCCATCCAACTGCATCTATTGTAGGGTTTCGTAGCATGGAGAACAAAAAAATTCTACCGCATACAAACAAACAAGCCAAGATCTATCTACTAGATTGTAGCAACGAGTCGATAGAATAACTCACCCTCGAAGATTCCAAAGTGTTTAACGAGAGCGGATTCTCGTGGGTGATGTAGTCGTACTCTTCCCGATCTCAAGATCGCGTAGACGATCCTTCCAGCGCTGCATTCCGGCAGCGCTCCCGCAGTCGGTCACACGTTCGGTACTCGACGAAGACCTTCCTCTCCCTTGTTCTAGCAGGCAGCACAACGACGTGGTACCGGAAGTAGAGGGGAGATCTCGCAGGGCTTCGCCTTAAGCCAGAGCGAGTATGGTGGAGTATGAGAGAGTCCCTCGACGATCTAGGGTTTAGACACGCCGAGGAGGGGGAAAGCCGGCGGCTAGGGTTAGCTAGGCGGCGGCGGCGGTTTGCCCTAGGTCGGCGGCGGCAGTGGAGGTGGCGGCGCCGGCGACTAGGGTTTAGAGGTGGTGGAGTTGTGTGTCTAGGAGGGGAGCCCTGCCCCTCCTTTTATAGGTGGAGGGGCCGGCCGGCCAAGGGGAGGGGAGTCCCTCCCCAACTCGGCTTGGAGGTGGGCCGGCGGTGGAGGAGGGACTCCTCCCCAACTCGGTTTCCTCCTCCTTCCCCACTTCCCAAAAATAGCCGTTTGACTTTCAAACTAGCCGTTTGACTTTTCAAACTAGGATTTGAATAAACCCTCTATTTTGTTCAGCGATGACACCGAGTACATAATGCAATCATACCAACTTGATATAACACATTCATGTACCTTCTGTCACATCCCAAGATTTTCCAAATCTTGTAATGTGAAAATTATTGAATAAAATAAAACTTGGTATGATTTTCAGGGCCAGAAGAAACTTTTTGAATTCAATTGGAACTTCAAACCAATTTGGATGAAATAAAATCCTAAAGGGATTTAAAAAGATAAAACATTTATTAAAGGAAAATAAAAATATTCAAAATTACTATTTTGGATCTTTCAAATAAAAGGATTTGGTTTTCAAAAGAAAACATGGATTTATAAATAAAGAATATTTTATAGAGCCAAATTAAACCTTGGCCAAGCTTTGAAATAAAACATTTTGTTTTGATAAAAATAGTAAAGGTTTAATTAAATAAATTAATAAGGATTTACTATCCAAGTTTTATAAATAAAGGTTTGAATATTTTAATTAACCATCAAAACTTATTTACTCAATTTAAATAAGTTTTCCAAATATTTTTATATTTTCAAAGAAAACCTACTGATTTGATTTTGAAAATAATTAGTTTTCAAATAAAGATTTTAAATAAAATAAAATCTTTTTGATTTAATAATAAAGGTCTGTTTTTTTAATTAATAATGGACCCTAAAATAAAATTATTATTTTGTTTTGGAAATTTGGTTTATGCTACTAAACAGAACCAAGTTCAAAGTTACAAAGTATGGTGAAAGTCTGAATGGATTTGAGTGTTGTTTGTTTGTTTGAATTTCAAAACACAATTAGAAACAGAAAAAGGAAAAAGGCATTTGAAGGAAAAAAAAATGGATTTGGACCTAGCCCAGCCGGCCAAGCCCACAAGCCCATCAAACAGCCCAGCTCCCCTCTCCCACGACGAAACGTTTTCCACTCACTTCCAGACCCTCAGAGAGACTGACTGGTGGACCCTTCCCCTCACTTCTTTTCTCACTGACCAGCCGACCCCACCTTCCTGTTCATCCTCCTCACCCGCGCGACTTCTTCTCCCTTCCCCGTCGCCGTTTCCTGCAGTGATTCCGTGGCACTAATTCGTCTTAACGCGGCCACCATTACTCGCCTTGACCATGCACGTTAAAACGCCAGCATCTTCTCCTCCCTTCCCCTCTGTCGCCCCACCTCGACACGCCCTCAGGCTGCCGAATTTCACTCAACACCACCCTCTGCTCCGACGAGGTCCGGTGCCGATTCCGACGACTCAACACCGTCCCGTGCCTCCCTGAGCACACTAGGAGATTCCCCACCTCCTGACGCATCTGTCCGTGCCCCTCGTTTGACCACGGGCGTCCCTGAGCGTCGACTCCGACCAAGCTCTGAGCGCCGCCGTCTGTCTTCAACTGCGACGACGACTCCCAGGTAAACCAGACCGCCCCACGCCTCATCGTTCATGCTCCCTCACTCGCCTCGACCATGCGCATCTAACCCTACTCTCGGTTTGCCCCTTGTGACCTACAACGTCGCCCTCGACAGCAACCAGAGCCACCTGACGTCTTTCTCCACTCCGGCGAGCAATTGCTGCAGTCCCCGAGCGCCCCTTGTCAAGCCAACCACACGTCGAGCATTACCACTCCCTTGCGACCTCGGTGAGCACTTCCCCTCACCTCTTTGCTTCCTGAAACCGCCGTAGCGCCACCGCCTGGCCGTGCGCTGCCGCTAGCCACCGTCAGCGCCGCTCACATTTGGTCAAGCAGACCAGCGTCGTAGGATCTAGATCGGGCGAGCAAGATTAGATCACTTAACCGCGAAGGGGTACGCGTCCTGTGCCGCACGATCTTATTAGATCCAATGGCTGCAACTACGCGATCCGGCCGAACCGGTACCAGCGAATGACGACGCGACGCATGGCCAGACTTTGGTTAGAACTGATTTTTGAAATCAGATTAGATTGTGATTTTCAAACCATTGTAACTTTTGATCCACATGTCCAAAAATTGCAAATTTGGTATCATTAGAATCAGTGGAACAAGCCCTAGCCAACCATGCCATTGGTTTAGTAAATAGTAACTGTTAGATGGTTTGTTTTTGCAGAAAAATTTGTATGCTTGTTTAGATTAGAAAAATTGTTGAAAAATGTTTCTAGGGTTAAAACCTTTGCAAAATGGTTTGTTGTGAACTTACTAACCCTAGGAGCCAACCCATGGTTTTGAAAATGAATTTGATAAAGTTTAGGATGGATTATTTGATTTAGTCCATTTCTAGTCAAATAAAAATAATGGTTTTATTATGAAAATGGTTTTGGAGTAAAAACTTTGGGAAAATGTTTTGGATCAAACCTACTGACCCAAAACACCAAGTTTTGCAAATTAGCAACTCATTTGGTGAAAGACTTAAAAAGTTTTGAGATGATAAAAACATTTTTCACCACATAAAATGATGAATGGATTTAAAAATGGTTTTGGATAAAACCCTTTTGCAAATGACTTTGCCACTTTGGAAAATGACCAATTTGGAACTTACAAGGTTTAGAAGCCTAGTGGAGACCATCTTTACAAATAGAACCATCTCTTGCATGCTTACATGCATGACTTAGATCCCATTGTTTTGTGTGTGTGAATTGTTGAATGATTATTGGTTTGGAATGCTAGTTGATATTGTGTTTGCTTGATTGATTGTAGTGAAGTTAGAAAAGTGTGAGACTAGCAAGATCAAGGAGTGAACCATCATTCCCTACCAAAAAGGCAAGTGACACTATCATCTAAAGTCCTACTATTTTCATTATACTTAGTGGATTTTGAAAACATGCATGAAAAGAATTTTATACTTACGCTATGCTAAATCCTAATAGGATTCCCTATACATTCCTTAGTGAAAACAATGTAGTTGTTACATGCTTAGCCATGCTTTATTTTGAAAAGAGATACATGTTGAGATTTTATGAAGTTGAGAAAAGGACTTGTGTTTTATATAATAAAACAAGGACTCAATGAACCACCTAGGTGGCCAAGGTTACTTTAAGTTTTGGAGAAGGTGGCAACAAAAGGAATCATGTATATGGCAATCTCTTTGTGTTGTGCTCCAAAGGAAACCACCTAGGAAACTTAGAGATTGAACATGTTTCTCCAATTGTGGCTTTCGTGTGCAACCACATGCTATTATGGCTCTGGCTTAGTCTACTACATTGGGAAGACCCATGCACTATCTTCAGTTAACTGGACATGGGGACCTGGAATCCTACATGGGTGCTGAAGGCAAGCTAGCAATGGTGTATGGGAGGACCTTTTGGAAAGACTTCGTCACATTCTCAATCTGCCAGTACTCCATCTTGGTGAGCACTAATCCAGTAGGCCACTGGTGGCAAAAGGATGGGATTGTGACATGTGGGTAAAGTGTGCAACTTCTGCAGAAGATAATAAAATCTAAGTACTTAGCCGTGTCCCCGGTTATGGACAATACTGAGCAACTAAAGTTTGAAGCTATGGGAGATCTCGACATTCTAATTTCTAAAAGAAAACTTTTAAGGACTTGATGCACTTGGGGTTACCAAGGAGCTCAAGAGACTTTGACAAAACTTGATGTACTTGGGGTTACCAAGGAACTCAAGAGATTTTGTTGAAAACATGAACACTTGGGGTTACGAAGGAACTCATGAGATTTTGATAAAACTTGTTGCACTTGGGGATACCAAGTAGCTCAAGGGAATTTTTGACAAGAACTTGAACACTTGAGTTTCTACCAAGGAGTTCAAGGGATTCTTGGAAAAGAGATTTGACAAAGGACCAAAACCATTTTGAAAAGATAGGATAAAATATTGCTTTATGCAAATAAGCCTTAAACTCTACTTAGCCAAAATTGCATGTAAAGATAGGATCCACTCATATTATACATAGTAGTGAAGCTTGCCAATACAATTCAAATGTATTGACCCTTGTGGCTGTAACTTGTAATGTTGCAGGTTTGATTGATTTTAGTGAAGATTGTTTGATTAGGATTACAAAGTCTACAACCAACATTTGCCTGTGGCACTTTGAAGATGAAGGACCCCATGACTATAGTTATTCCGCTGCAATGTAATGTAATAGCCAAATGAGCTATGTATGATGTAATAAAATTATGTTATTCCTGGTTATAAAGTTATGTTATGACCTTTGTTTCTTGATATTACATCTTAACTGTGGATGCTAGCTATTGATCCAGGGACTAGCATTGTAAACACAGGGGACACCACCTTATGTTAATAAAGGTTGGGACACTCCCTCTACAGATGGTATCAGAGCATTGTGTTGCCTGTAGGATTTGTAAACCTAGGATTGGACAAAACCCCTTAGAAAAATAGGAGTTGTATTTGTTCCAAAAAACTTATTTACCAAAAATCTTGTAAACTCTCTCCTCAACCATTTTGGTTTCAACTCTACATCTCTTCTATTTCAACTTGGTGGAAAAACCTACCCATGGCCAAAGACTACACCATGTGCAAAGGACTTCTTCAACTTCTTCAACTCTAATGACTTCAACTTCTTCAACTCTAATGATTTCAACATCTTCAGCATATTCCCCAAGGATTTCCAACTTGGATGACACTAAGGACTACAAGTGAGACAAGGAAATCTTGCTCAAGGTTTAGAGACTGAGGGAATGCAAAAGTTAGAAGAAGCCTACATCACTAGAAGTCATTGTAACCAAGAGTTTATCTCAAGTAAACCATGATCTCATGTAAGAAGAATCAAGAAGGAAGGAAAGATCACAAGTAAACCATATAGATGGACCACCAAATTTTAGTTAAGTCAAACCCACCAACTTATGTGGTGTGACAAAAATATTTTGTTGCCTAAAGTATGTCCTTGAACTTTGTGGTTTGAGTGAAATGTTTGACTTATGATTGCATGCACATTGTTTGTGTGAATTGTGATGTGTGTGATTAGAAATATTTCCTTAGAAATATCTTGCCTATTCTAATCTCCCTTCAACCCAAACAGATGACCACTCCAAGAGATTCCAACATCAAGGTTGATGACACCAACACCAACCAAGAGGACAGCATGAAAGAGCTCATAGCAACCCAGAATCAGTTGAACCAAGTAACAGCTCAATTCATAGCCAACTCTAGTGGAGAAGATCCAACACTGCAAGGATTTTTGGAAACTCAAGGCCAACTGATGCTTAAGGTGACTGATCAAATGATCAAAATGGAAGAAAGCTATCCCAAAAGAGTTTGTGACAACAAGGATGACAGAAACATTATTCTAGATGGAGCACCAGCTTGCATTATTTGTGGAGACAAGGATCATACTTCCAAGGAGCATGGAGATCAATGCCCCAACTGTGAGGAGAAACATCTTGTTGGACAATGTCCTACTTCTCAAGCTACTTGCTACCTATGTGAAGGAAACAACCATGTTCCTATCCAATGCCCCATCTATGCCATTGTTGAACAAAGGAAACAAGGTGGAGTGCAAGGATCCAAGTCTACCTTACCTCCAAACAAAACAACCCAATTCAAAGGATCAAAGAAACCCAAGAAGCAAAAGATAGACAAAAGCCATGTGCAATGTTATAAATGTAAGGAAATGGGACACTATTCCGGTGAATGCCCAGAGAACCCGAAGAATAAAGAGATTGGCCAAGTGGTGTGCAACAACTGCAAAGAGCTAGGCCACTATGTAGCAACTTGTCCACAAGAACCACGTAAAGAACTCAAGGACATCCACTGTTTCAATTGCAAGAACCCAGGACATTATGCAAGCAACTGTCCAGAAAAGATGAAGAACAAGTTGAACAAGCCTATGGAGAAACTGAACCTTGGCCCATGAGTCAAATATGGAAACCAAGGACACAATGCAAATGGTTGCCTAGAGAAGCCTCCCCAGGATCCCAAGAAGGACAATATGAAATTTTTGTTTGAAAATTTTTAAGGGTGGTAGAACCCTAGTTGTTTTGAGCCTACTTGTAACCCTAGCCTTCCCAAATCTCGGGACGAGATTTATTTTAAGGGTGGTAGCCTGTCACATCCTAAGATTTTCCAAATCTTGTAATGTGAAAATTATTGAATAAAATAAAACTTGGTATGATTTTCAGGGCCAGAAGAAACTTTTTGAATTCAATTGGAACTTCAAACCAATTTGGATCAAATAAAATCCTAAAGGGATTTAAAAAGATAAAACATTTATTAAAGGAAAATAAAAATATTCAAAATTACTATTTTGGATCTTTCAAATAAAAGGATTTGGTTTTCAAAAGAAAACATGGATTTATAAATAAAGAATATTTTATAGAGCCAAATTAAACCTTGGCCAAGCTTTGAAATAAAACATTTTGTTTTGATAAAAATAGTAAAGGTTTAATTAAATAAATTAATAAGGATTTAATATCCAAGTTTTATAAATAAAGGTTTGAATATTTTAATTAACCATCAAAACTTATTTACTCAATTTAAATAAGTTTTCCAAATATTTTTATATTTTCAAAGAAAACCTACTGATTTGATTTTGAAAATAATTAGTTTTCAAATAAAGATTTTAAATAAAATAAAATCTTTTTGATTTAATAATAAAGGTCTGTTTTTTTTAATTAATAATGGACCCTAAAATAAAATTATTATTTTGTTTTGGAAATTTGGTTTATGCTACTAAACAGAACCAAGTTCAAAGTTACAAAGTATGGTGAAAGTCTGAATGGATTTGAGTGTTGTTTGTTTGTTTGAATTTCAAAACACAATTAGAAACAGAAAAAGGCATTTGAAGGAAAAAATGGATTTGGACCTAGCCCAGCCGGCCAAGCCCATCAAACAGCCCAGCTCCCCTCTCCCATGACGAAACGTTTTCCACTCACTTCCAGACCCGCAAAGAGACTGACTGGTGGACCCTTCCCCTCACTTCTTTTCTCACAGACCAGCCGACCCCACCTTCCTGTTCATCCTCCTCACCCGCGCGACTTCTTCTCCCTTCCCCGTCGCCGTTTCCTGCAGTGATTCCGCGGCACTAATTCGTCTTAATGCGACCACCATTACTCGCCTTGACCATGCACGTTAAAATGCCAGCGTCTTCTCCTCCCTTCCCCTCTATCGCCCCACCTCGACACGCCCTCAGGCTGCCGAATTTCACTCAACACCACCCTCTGCTTCAACGAGGTCCGGTGCCGATTCCGACGACTAAACACCGTCCCGTGCCTCCCTGAGCACACTAGGAGATTCCCAACTCCTGACGCATCTGTCCGTGCCCCTCGTTTGACCACGGGCGTCCCTGAGCTTCGACTCCGACCAAGCTCTGAGCGCCGCCGTCTGTCTTCAACTGCGACGACGACTCCTAGGTAAACCAGACCGCCCCGCGCCTCCTTGTTCACGCTCCCTCACTCGCCTGGACCATGCGCATCTAACCCTACTCTCGGTTTGCCCCTTGTGACCTACAGCGTCGCCCTCGACAGCAACCAGAGCCACCTGACGTCTTTCTCCACTCCGGCGAGCAATTGCTGCAGTCCCCGAGCGCCCCTTGTCAAGCCAACCACACGTCGAGCATCACCACTCCCTTGCGACCTCGGTGAGCACTTCCCCTCACCTCTTTGCTTCCTGAAACTGCCGTAGCACCACCGCCTGGCCGTGCGCCGCCGCTAGCCACCGTCGGCGCCGCTCACATTTGGTCAAGCAGACCAGCGCCGTAGGATCTAGATCGGGCGAGCAAGATTAGATCACTTAACCGCGAAGGGGTACGCGTCCTGTGCCGCACGATCTGATTAGATCCAATGGCTGTAACTACGCGATCCGGCCGAACCGGTACCAGCGAATGACGATGCGACGCATGGCCAGACTTTGGTTAGAACTGATTTTTGAAATCAGATTAGATTGTGATTTTCAAACCATTGTAACTTTTGATCCACACGTCCAAAAATTGCAAATTTGGTATCATTGGAATCAGTGGAACAAGCCCTAGCCAACCATGCCATTGGTTTAGTAAATAGTAACTGTTAGATGGTTTGTTTTTGCAGAAACATTTGTATGCTTGTTTAGATTAGAAAAATTGTTCAAAAATGTTTCTAGGGTTAAAACCTTTGCAAAATGGTTTGTTGTGAACTTATTGACCCTAGGAGCCAACCCATGGTTTTGAAAATGAATTTGATAATTGATTTAGTCCATTTCTAGTCAAATAAAAACAATGGTTTTATTATGAAAATGGTTTTGGAGTAAAAACTTTGGGAAAATGTTTTGGATCAAACCTACTGACCCAAAACACCAAGTTTTGCAAATTAGCAACTCATTTGGTGAAAGACTTAAAAAGTTTTGAGATGATAAAAACATTTTTCACCACATAAAATGATGAATGGATTTAAAAATGGTTTTGGATAAAACCCTTTTGCAAATGACTTTGCCACTTTGGAAAATGACCAATTTGGAACTTACAAGGTTTAGAAGCCTAGTGGAGACCATCTTTACAAATAGAACCATCTCTTGCATGCTTACATGCATGACTTAGATTCCATTGTTTTGTGTGTGTGAATTGTTGAATGATTATTGGTTTGGAATGCTAGTTGATATTGTGTTTGCTTGATTGATTGTAGTGAAGTTAGAAAAGTGTGAGACTAGCAAGATCAAGGAGTGAACCATCATTCCCTACCAAAAAGGCAAGTGACACTATCATCTAAAGTCCTACTATTTTCATTATACTTAGTGGATTTTGAAAACATGCATGAAAAGAATTTTATACTTACGCTATGCTAAATCCTAATAGGATTCCCTATACATTCCTTAGTGAAAACAATGTAGTTGTTACATGCTTAGCCATGCTTTATTTTGAAAAGAGATACATGTTGAGATTTTATGAAGTTGAGAAAAGGACTTGTGTTTTATATAATAAAACAAGGACTCAATGAACCACCTGGGTGGCCAAGGTTACTTTAAGTTTTGGAGAAGGTGGCAACAAAAGGAACCATGTCTATGGCAATCTCTTTGTGTTGTGCTCCAAAGGAAACCACCTAGGAAACTTAGAGATTGAACATGTTTCTCCAATTGTGGCTTTCGTGTGCAACCACATGCTATTATGGCTCTGGCTTAGTCTACTACATTGGGAAGACCCATGCACTGTCTTCAGTTAACTGGACATGGGGACCTGGAATCCTACATGGGTGCTGAAGGCAAGCTAGCAATGGTGTATGGGAGGACCTTTTGGAAAGATTTCGTCACATTCTCAATCTGCCAGTACTCCATCTTGGTGAGCACTAATCCAGTAGGCCACTGGTGGCAGAAGGATGGGATTGTGACATGTGGGTAAAGTGTGCAACTTCTGCAGAAGATAATAAAATCTAAGTACTTAGCCGTGTCCCCGGTTATGGACAATACTGAGCAACTAAAGTTTGAAGCTATGGGAGATCTCGACATTCTAATTTCTAAAAGAAAACTTTTAAGGACTTGATGCACTTGGGGTTACCAAGGAGCTCAAGAGACTTTGACAAAAATTGATGTACTTGGGGTTACCAAGGAACTCAAGAGATTTTGTTGAAAACATGAACACTTGGGGTTACCAAGGAACTCATGAGATTTTGATAAAACTTGTTGCACTTGGGGATACCAAGTAGCTCAAGGGAATTTTTGACAAGAACTTGAACACTTGAGTTTCTACCAAGGAGTTCAAGGGATTCTTGGAAAAGAGATTTGACAAAGGACCAAAACCATTTTGAAAAGATAGGATAAAATATTGCTTTATGCAAATAAGCCTTAAACTCTACTTAGCCAAAATTGCATGTAAAGATAGGATCCACTCATATTATACATAGTAGTGAAGCTTGCCAATAATATTCAAATGTATTGACCCTTGTGGCTGTAACTTGTAATGTTGCAGGTTTGATTGATTTTAGTGAAGATTGTTTGATTAGGATTACAAAGTCTACAACCAACATCTGCCTGTGGCACTTTGAAGATGAAGGACCCCATGACTATAGTTATTCCGCTGCAATGTAATGTAATAGCCAAATGAGCTATGTATGATGTAATAAAATTATGTTATTCCTGGTTATAAAGTTATCTTATGACCTTTGTTTCTTGATATTACATCTTAACTGTGCATGCTAGCTATTGATCCAGGGACTAGCATTGTAAACACAGGGGACACCACCTTATGTTAATAAAGGTTGGGACACTCCCTCTACACCTTCCCCTCCGGAGTGCCGGACATTCCGGAACCTTCTAGCACATTCCCGATGAAAACATCGGAACCATTCTCCAACTCCGAAACGGGACTTTCCTTATATGAATCTTATTCTCCGGACCATTCCGGATCTCCTCGTGATATCCCTAATCCCATTCGAGACTCCGAACAACATTCGGTCTCTTTCTCATCATTCCATAACTACTCAAACAACGTCGAATCCTTAAGTGTGTCTCCCTACGGTTCGTGAATTATGCGGACATGATCGAGACACTTCTCCGAACAATATCCAATAGAGGAATCTGGAAATTCATATGGCTCCCACATATTTCTACGATTACTTTGCGATCGAATGAACCACTTACATACGATACCAATTTCCCTTTGTCTCACGATAGTTTACTCATCCGAGGTTATGATCGTCGGTATCTCTGCATACCTAGTTCAACCTCGTTACCGATAAGTACTCTTTTCTCGTTCACGTGATATGTGATCCCTTGTGAGCCAGTCACATGCTTGCAAGCTAACTGGATGACATTTCACCGAGAGGGCCCAGAGTATATCTATCCGTCATATGGATGGACACATCCCACTCTTGATCCATGTGTTTCAACCAATACTTTCCGAACACTCAATGCCACCTTTATAGCCACCCAGTTACGGTGTGGTGTTTGATGTCATCAAAGCATCCATCCGGTAAAGGTGATATGCATGATCTCATGGTCGAAGGAATTAGATTACTATGTATCAGAAAGCATATAGCAATTGAACTATTAAAATGACTTGATCTTTATGCTACGCTTATCTATAGGAGTATGTCCACCATATCATTCTCCTAACGATATGATCTTGTTGTTTAATAACATCTCAATATTTCATGATAGGGAAACCACAATCATCTATTGACCAACAAGCTAGTATTATATAGAGGCTTTACTAGGAACTTCAAATTAAGTTTACAAATCACACAAGTATCAATGTTTCCTTGTTAATACTATTATAGCATGAATGTAAACATTTATCATAAACACAAAGATATAATAATAACTACATTTATTATTGCCTCTAGGGCATATCTCCAACAGTCTCCCACTTGCACTAGAGTCATCTAATCTAGATTACATGGTAATATACCAAACACCCATGGCAGTTTGGTGTTGGTCATGTTTTGCCCTCGGGAGAGGTTTAGTCAACGGATCCGCCACATTCAGATCTGTGTGTACTTTGCAAATCTTTATATCCCCATCTTGGATATGTTCTCGAATAGCGTGAAAACGCAGCTTGATGTGCTTCAGCTTCTTGTGTGACCTTGGTTCTTGCGCATTGGCTATGGCACCCATGTTATCACAGTAGATAGACATTGGGTCCAGCGCACTAGGAACCACACCCAGCTCTGTAATGAACTCTTTCATCCATATCGCTTCTTGTGAAGCCTCCGAAGCAGCCATGTATTCCGATTCAGTTGAAGATCTCGCCACAACGTTTTGCTTTGCACTCCTCCAGCTAACTGCTGCACCATTCAAAATAAATACGTATCCAGATTGTGATTTAGAATCATCCGGATCGGTGTTCCAACTAGCATCGGTGTAACCATTTACAACGAGCTGTTCATCACCTCCACAAGAAAGAACCATATCCTTAGTTCTTCTCAAGTACTTAAGGATGTTTTTGACCGCTGTCCAATGATCCACTCCTGGATCACTTTGATATCTGCTAGTTAAACTAACAGCATATGCAATGTCGGGTCTAGTACATAGCATGGCATACATTAGAGATCCTATGGCTGAGGCATAGGGAGTCTTACTCATCCTTTCTCTATCTTCTCCCGATGTCGGACTTTGAGTTTTACTCAAGGTCGTATTGGGCAACATGGGCAAGAACCCTTTCTTGCTATCTTCCATTCCAAACCTCTTTAGAACTTTGTCCAAATATGTACTTTGTGACAATGATATTTGGCGTCTTGATCTATCTCTATAAATCTTTATGCCTAATATGTAAGCTGCTTCGCCAATATCTTTCATTGAAAAACTATTATTCAAATATTCCTTGACACTATTAAGAAGGTCTACATCATTCCCAATCAACAATATGTCATCTACATATAGTATTAAGAATGCTACAGAGCTCCCACTCACTTTCTTGTAAATACAAGCTTCTCCATAAGTTTGTATAAAACCAAAACTTTTGATTACCTTATCAAAACGTTGATTCCAACTTCGGGATGCTTGCTTCAATCCATAAATGGACCGTTGAAGTTTGCATACCTTGTTAGCATCTTTAGGATCGACAAAACCTTTGGGTTGCATCATATACAACTCTTCATCAATGTCTCCATTGAGGAATGCTGTTTTGACATCCATCTGCCATATCTCATAATCATAATATGCAGCGATTGCTAACATAATCCTCACAGACTTTAGCTTCGCTACTGGTCAGAAAGTCTCATCGTAGTCAACTCCTTGAATTTGTCGAAACCCTTTTGCGACAAGTCGAGCTTTATAGACAGTAACATTACCATCGGCATCTGTTTTCTTCTTGAAGATCCATTTGTTCTCGACAGCCTTCCGGCCATCCGGTAAGTCCACCAAAGTCCATACTTGGTTTTCGTACATGGATCCAATCTCGGATTTCATGGCTTCTTGCCATTTATTGGAATCTGGGCTCATCATCGCTTCCTCATATGTCTCAAGGTCATCGGTGTTGTCCACCAACATGACACTCATAACGGGATCATACCAATCTGGAGTGGTACGAGTTCTCGTTGACCTGCGAGGCTCTGTAACAACTTCAACCGAAGTTTCATGATCATCATCATTAGCTTCCTCTCTAATTGGTGCAAGCACCACAGGAACTTCTTCCGGCGCTGCGCTACTCGCAATTTTGAGAGGGTTCGACAACCTCGTCGAGTTCTACTTTCCTTCCAGTCACTTCTTTCGAGAGAAATTCCTTCTCTAGAAAGGATCCATTCTTGGCAACGAAGATTTTGCCTTCGGATCTATGATAGAAGGTATACCCAATAGTTTCCTTCGGGTATCCAATGAAGATGCATTTTTCCGCTTTGGGTTCAAGCTTGTCCGGCTGTAACTTCTTTACATAGGCTTCGCATCCCCAAACTTTAAGGAACGACAATCTAGGTTTCTTCCCAAACCATAATTCATATGGTGTCGTTTCAACGGATTTAGATGGTGCCCTATTTAAAGTGAATGCGGCTGTTTCTAATGCATAACCCCAAAATGATAGCGGTAAATCTGTAAGTGACATCATAGAACGAACCATATCTAAGAGAGTTCGATTACGACGTTCGGACACACCATTACGATGTGGTGTTCCCGGCGGTGTCAATTGTGAAAGTATTCCGCATTTCTTCAAATGCTCGCCAAACTCGTAACTTAGATATTCACCTCCACGATCAGAACATAGAAATTTAATCTTCTTGTTACATTGATTCTCTACCTCACTTTGAAATTCCTTAAACTTCTCGAAAGTTTCGGACTTATGTTTCATGAAATAGATATACCCATATCTACTCAAGTCATCCGTGAAGGTAAGAACATAACGATAACCACCGCGCGATGATACACTCATTGGACCACACACATCGGTATGTATGATTTCCAATAAGTCCGTAGCTCGCTCCATCATACCAGAGAATGGAGTCTTAGTCATTTTACCCATCAGACATGCTTCGCATCTTTCGAGTGATTCGAAATCAAGTGATTCAAGAAGTCCATCGGAATGGAGTTTCTTCATACGCTTCACTCCAATGTGACCAAGACGACAGTGCCACATATAGGTCGAGTTATCGCTCGATTTCAAACGTTTAGCCTCAATGTTATTAATATGTGTATTTCCACTATCGAGATTCAACAAGAATAGACCATCTATCAAAGGTGCATGTGCATAAAACATATTACTCATATAAATCGAACAACCATTATTCTCGGACTTAAACAAGTAACCGTCTCGCAATAAACAAGATCCCGATATAATGTTCATGCTTAACGCAGGCACCAAATAACAATTATTTAAGTATAAAACTAATCCCGATGGTAGATGAAGGGGTAGCGTGCCGACCGCGACCACATCAACCTTTCATCCGTTTCCCACGCGCATCGTCACCTCGTTCTTCGCTAGCTTCCGTTTATTCTGCAGCACCTGTTTCGAGTTACAAATATGAGCAACCGAACCAGTATCAAATACCCAGGCACTACTACGACTACTAGTGAGATACACATCAATAACATGTATATCAGATATACCTTTCTTCTTGATGTTGCCGTTCTTCAAATCCGCCAAGTACTTTGGGCAATTCCGCTTCCAGTGACCTTCTCCCTTGCAGTAAAAGCACTCAGTATCAGGCTTAGGTCCAGCCTTGGTCTTCTTCGTCGGCGTGGTAACTTTCTTACCACCCTTATTGAAGTGTCCCTTCTGCTTAGACTTGCCTTTCTTGAATTTGGTGGTCTTATTGACCAACAACACTTGGTGCTCTTTCTTGATCTCCACTTCTGCAGATTTTAACATGGCAAAGAGTTCTGGCAACGTCTTGTTCATGTTTTGCATGTTGTAGTTCATCACAAAGTTCTTGTAACTTGGTGGTAGTGATTGGAGGACACGGTAAATCCCCAAAGCATTAGGAATCACAATACCCAAGCTTTGAAGTTTGTTTGCGTGCCCAGACATCTTAAGCACATGCTCACTGACGGAGCTGCCCTCTTCCATCTTGCAGTTAAAGAACTTTTCAGAAGCCTCATAGCTTTCAATTGCCGCATGAGTCTCAAAGATCAATTTGAGATCCTCGACAATATCATATGGGTCTGAATTCTCAAACCTTTTCTGAAGCTCTGATTCTAAACCATACAAGATAGCACACTGAACTGTGGAGTACTGAGTCTTCCGAGTGAGGTAAACGTTCTTTACTTCATCGGCAGCATCAGCTGCAGGTGGGTCACCCAGCGGTGCATCCAGCACATAGGTCAAATTACCAGCTGTGAGGACAATCCTCAAATTGCGGAACCAATCCGTGAAGTTGCTTCCATTGTTTTTCAACTTGTCTTTCTCTAGGAACGCATTAAAATTGATGGTAGGGGCTGCCATTGATCTACAACATATTTGCAATAGTTTAGACTAAGTTTATGACAATTGAGTTCAAATTAATAATAAAATTAATCTAGGTGAACTCCCACTCAAAACAATATCCCTCACATTGTTTTAGTGATTACACGAACCAAATCCACCACATCAACACCGATCATCACGAGAGTCGATATAGTTTCAATGGCGAACAATTGTCATGTTCATCATATCTACTATATGATTCATGCTTTACCTTTCGGTGATCCGTGTTCCGAGACCATGTCTGTACATGCTAGGCTCATCAAGATCAAACCTTAGTTTTCGCATGAGCAAATCTGTCTTGCTCACGTTGTATACACTTGCGGAATCTAACACACCCGATCATCACATGGTGCTTCGAAACAACAAGCTTTAGCAACGGTGCTAACTAAGGGTGAACACTTTATGACTTGAAATTCATGTGCATGAGGGATCATCTTATAATGCTACCGTCGTCTACTAAGCAATACAAGATGCATAAAGGATTAACATCACATTCAATTCATAATATGTGATATGATATGGCCTTTCTTCTTTGTGCTTCCGATCTCCATCTTCTAGCACGAACATGATCTCCATCATCATCGGCATTGCATCAAGGTCAATGACGCTTCTCCATGGTTGTCGTCCACCGACTTCAACTATTACAACTCTTTTGAATAGACACGCGGGTCTTAACATAAATTAAAGACAACCATATGGCTCCTGCCGGTTCCCAACTTACAATAAGGAACATTGCATACATCAAATATAATCACAATCAAGGCCATATCACATCACAGCACACCCCTGCAAAACAAAGTTAGACGCCTCTACTTTCTTTGCATATTTTACGTGGTTTGGGGCTTTCAATAAGTGTCATTCTAACTTACGAACAAGAACCACAACATTGATACTAGTATTGTTAATCACCCGTTGTAAATTGGATCTTAACTATGCTAGGAGAAACAGGCACCCGCAAAGCCACTTATGCAATACAAGTTGCATGTCAAGCGTGGAGCAAGTCTCATGAATGATGTCATGTAAGGTTAGCCCGGGCCGCTTCATCCCAACATCCCACAAGATGCAAAGTACACAAGAAGCAATCGACAATAAAAGCATCAATGCCCACAATGACCATTGTGTTCTACTCGTGCAACAGATCTACATATAGACACGACTCTGATACCACTGTAGAGTTTCGTAGCATGGAAAACAAAAAATTTCTACCGCATACAAACAAACAAGCCAAGATCTATCTACTAGATTGTAGCAACGAGTCGATAGAATAACTCACCCTCGAAGATTCCAAAGTGTTTAACAAGAGCGGATTCTCGTGGGTGATGTAGTCGTACTCTTCCCGATCTCAAGATCGCGTAGACAATCCTTCCGGCGCTGCGTTCCGGCAGCGCTCCCGCAGTCGATCACACGTTCGGTACTCGACGAAGACCTTCCTCTCCCTTGTTCCAGCAGGCAGCGGAGGTTGTAGCACTCTCCTCGCGATTCCGGCAGCACAACGGCGTGGTACCGGAAGTAGAGGGGAGATCTCGCAGGGCTTCGCCTTAAGCCGGAGCGAGTATGGTGGAGTATGAGAGAGTCCCTCGACGATCTAGGGTTTAGACACGCCAAGGAGGGGGCAAGCCGGCGGCTAGGGTTAGCTAGGTGGCGGCGGCGGTTTGCCCTAGGTCGGCGGCGGCAGTGGAGGTGGCTGAGCCGGCAGCTAGGGTTTAGAGGTGGTGGAGTTGTGTGTCTAGGAGGGGAGCCCTGCCCCTCCTTTTATAGGTGGAGGGGACGTCCGGCCAAGGGGAGGGGAGTCCCTCCCCAACTCGGCTTGGAGGTGGGCCGGCGGTGGAGGAGGGACTCCTCCCCAACTCGATTTCCTCCTCCTTCCCCACTTCCCAAAAATAGCCGTTTGACTATCAAACTAGCCGTTTGACTTTTCAAACTAGGATTTGAATAAACCCTCTATTTTGTTCAGCGATGACACCGAGTACATAATGCAATCATACCAACTTGATATAACACATTCATGTACCCTTCCCCTCCAGAGTGCCGGACATTCCGGAACCTTCTAGAACATTCCCGATGAAAACACCGGAACCATTCTCCAACTCCGAAACGGGACTTTCCTTATATGAATCTTATTCTCCGGACCATTTCGGATCTCCTCGTGATATCCCAAATCCCATTCGAGACTCCGAACAACATTCGGTCTCTTTCTCATCATTCCATAACTACTCAAACAACGTCGAATCCTTAAGTGTGTCTCCCTACGGTTCGTGAATTATGCGGACATGATCGAGACACTTCTCCGAACAATAACCAATAGAGGAATCTGGAAATTCATATGGCTCCCACATATTTCTACAATTACTTTGCGATCAAATGAACCACTTACATACGATACCAATTTCCCTTTGTCTCACGATAGTTTACTCATCCGAGGTTATGATCGTCGGTATCTCTACATACCTAGTTCAACCTCGTTACCGATAAGTACTCTTTTCTCGTTCCCGTGATATGTGATCCCTTGTGAGCCAGTCACATGCTTGCAAGCTAACTGGATGACATTTCACCGAGAGGGCCCAGAGTATATCTATCCGTCATATGGATGGACAAATCCCACTCTTGATCCATGTGTTTCAACCAATACTTTCCGAACACTCAATGCCACCTTTATAGCCACCCAGTTACGGTGTGGTGTTTGATGTCATCAAAGCATCCATCCGGTAAAGGTGATATGCATGATCTCATGGTCGAAGGAATTAGGTTACTATGTATTAGAAAGCATATAGCAATTGAACTATTAAAATGACTTGATCTTTATGCTACGCTTATCTATAGGAGTATGTCCACCATATCATTCTCCTAACGATATGATCTTGTTTTTAATAACATCTCAATGTTCATGATAGGGAAACCACAATCATCTATTAACCAACAAGCTAGTATTATATAGAGGCTTTACTAGGGACTTCAAATTAAGTTTACAAATCACACAAGTATTAATGTTTCCTTGTTAATACTATTATAGCATGAATGTAAACATTTATCATAAACACAAAAATATAATAATAACTACATTTATTATTGCCTCTAGGGCATATCTCCAACATCTATGACTAGTAATCCACCTTCAAGTTATCATCCGAACCCCCTCCAGTATTAAGTTACAAGCAACGGATAACTGCTTTAAGCAATGTGTGTAAGTAAACAATAAAATTGTTCCATGAACAAAAGATTTTTGTTTTCTCCCTAGTAGCAACAACACATCTACAACCTTAGAGATTTCTGTCACTTCCCCAGATTCAATAGAGGCATGAACCCACTATCGAGAATAAATACTCCCTCTTGGAGTCACTAGCATTTACTTGGCCAAGATAGCTACTCGAAACGGAGAGCATGCAAGATCTCAAACAACACAGACATGATAGAATCAACAAGATAGAATCATTAACCAATCTGACATAGTAATCTCAATATCCATCGGATGCCCGCAAACACAACATGCATGATTACAAATAGATGATCTTGATCATGAACGGAGCTCTCAAGATCTAAACATGGTAGCACAAAGGAGGAGAAACAACCATCTAGCTATTGTATGGACCCATAGTCCAAGGTGGAACTACTCACACATCATACCGGAGGCTGGCATGGTGATGAAGAAGGCCTCCAGGATGATCTCTCCCCTCCGGCAGGGTGCCGGCAAGAGCTTCAGATCCCCCCAATTTAGGGACGATGGTGGCGGCAGCTATGGACTGTTTCATGGAGATCTGATCGGGTACTTAGGGTTTTGGGATAGGGGATTATATAGGCGAAGAGGCAAGGCAGGAGGGCGGCCAGGGGGCACACCCTACCCATGCATGGCCTAGGGTGGGCCTATGCGTGGGGGGGTGTGGCCACCCTGTGGAACCCCTTCGATCGCCCTTCGGTCTCTGTGTTCGTCCCGGTGAAATATTGACTTTGGATTTTGTACCGTCCAATTCCGAGAATATTTCCTTACTAGCTTTTCTAAAACCAAAAACAGCAGAAAACAGGCAACTGGCATTGTGGCATCTTGTTAATAGGTTAGTCCCAGAAAATGTATAAAAATACCTCAAAGTGTAGACAAAGCATAGCAAAGTGGATACTAAACAAGCATGGAACATAAAAAAATATAGATACGGTTTCGATGTATCAAGCATCCCCAAGCTTAAATCCTGCTCGTCCTCGAGTAGGTAAGTGATAAAAAGAATAATTTTTGAGGTGACATGCACCATCATAATCATGATCAAACCATTTGCAAGCATTAAAAGCTAGGATCAAAGTACTATAAACATGAGCCTGAAAGATGAAGTTGTAACAATAAGACAAAGTAACTATGCTGCAACATGAAAGGATACAAACAAAGATTCATTAATAACAATGCATTGAGAGACGTTTGTTTGTTTCACATATATAAAACATAGCATAGTGGCATTCAGGTTCTCCCTCATTGAGTAGCAAAACATAAATGCAAATGACACCTTCAAAGTTCATAAGGGTGACTAGATACAAATAGTTCAAGAACAAGCAATATCAACAATATGAATCAATCAATAAGTTTTGGGATAATGCACATAGAACTAAGAATGGCAACTATGCTCTCTTAATTGGTGCCTAAGGATAGAAGGTGGAGACTCAATGTAAAAGTGGAAGAAAGGCCTTCATAAAGGGAAGCAGGGATTTCAGGTTTCATAAAGAGCTTCCAAAAATTATGGTACTTGTTAGCTTTCAGCTCTCATTGCTCCTATCATAAGCATCTTGAAGTGATTAAGTTTAAAGTGAACAAAGTACGGAGTATATCCTTGACAAAGTATAAGTTGGCAATCTCATGTCCCTTGAGTACGAGGGATGCTCCTCATGCTACTCAACTTAAGTTACCAGTAAGTTCTTGTCATAATAAGTACATGTGTATCATAGAGAACCACCAACGGGGTACCCCTTGCCCCATGACACAGGAGCTATCCCATATCAAAATGACAAGGCAAGCAGACAATGAGCATCTCAGCAATCTGAAGGGTTTCGCAGCATAGTAAATCAAAATTTTCTACGGAAGCGAACAGAGGGAAAGCCAAGATCTAATCTAGGAGATGCAAACAACGAGAGAGATTGGATTAGATCTTCATACCCTTGAAGATTCGCACAGCGGAACGTTCGTCGGAACGTGGGTGATGTAGTCGTACTCGCTTCTCCTCCTCGCGATCCGATCCGATCTAGCACCACAAGTTGCGGTGCCTCCGTGAGATGCACACGTGCGACACCTCGACGTCTCCTCCTTCCTCGGACCAGCGAGTATGGTGGAGAGATAGATTGGATCTACAACGCGACGGCGCGGTGTATATGGTGGAGAATTTCTGCTGCAGGGCTTCGCCTACAAACAGTCGGGAGGGAGAGAGGAAGGGCAGCAGGGCAACTAGGGTTTGGAGGAAGGTGTGTGGTGAGAGGGGGCGCACCAGCCATCTATATATAGAGGGGGGGTGCGGCCAGCCCTAGCCTCTCCTCCAAGCCTATCTCTAGTTTAAACAATTTAAACTCTCCCTTATCTAGAAATCCTATCTTATCTTATCTCTAGTTTAAACGATTTAAACTCTCTAGGATCGGCTGGGCCCTATGGGGCCTTGTGCCCCTGGCCCAATGCGGCCAGGACACTCCCTCATAGGCCCATGCCCCCTCCCGGAAGGTGGGACCACGTTGGCCCCCTTCCGGAAGGTTCTAGAAGCTTCCGGTACAATACCGATTAATCCGGAACAATTCCGAACTCCAAAAACTGCACTGCCTTATATGAATCTTATTCTCCGGACCATTCCGGAACCTCTCGTGATGTCCCGGATCCCATCCGAGACTCCGAACAAAAATTCATAAACCAATTATCCAATCTATCCTAGCGTCGAGACACGTTAAGTGTGTGACCCTGCGGGTTCGAGAATATGCAGACATGATCTTCTATCAATAATCAACAGCGGGGTCTGGGCACCCATATTGACTCCTACACATTCATCGATGATCATATCGGATGAACCATGATGCCAGGATTCAATCAATCCCATATATATATTCCATTCGTCTCGCGATATTTTACTTGCCCGAGATTCGATCGTCGGTACCGTCATACCTAGTTCAATCTCGTTCACAGCAAGTACTTTACTCGTTCCGTAATCCGATATCACTTTGTGATTAACTCCTTAACCACATGCTTGCAAGCGGTGTTGATATCGATTACCGAGTGGGCCCGAAGTATATCTCTCCGACTTGGGAGGGACAAATCCCATCTCGATACATACAACCCAACAGATACTTTCCGATCACCTGAGAGACACCTTTATGATCACCCTCTCATAGGATGACGTTTGATGACCTCAAAGCTTTCTTCCGATACCGGGGAGTTGCATTATCTCATGGTCTAAGGAATACAATATTTGACATAAGAAAAACTTCGCAAAGATGAACACAATGACACGATCTAATTGCTTCGCTTAGTTTGGGTCTGTCCACCATATCATTCTCCCAATGATATGATCTCATTATCAATTGACAACTCATGTCTATGGTTAGGAAACCTTAACCATCATTGATCAATGAGCTAGTCCATAGAGGCGTACTAGGGACACGGTGTTGTTCACAAACCACACAAGTATTAATGTTTCCGCTTAATACAATTCTAGCATGGAATATAAACTTTATCATGAACAAGAATTATAATAATAACATCTTTATTATTGCCTCTAGGGCATAATTCCAACAGTCTCCCACTTGCACTAGAGTCAATAATCTAGTTTACATCTGGCAACAATCTCACACCCATGGCACTGAGGTGCTGATCATGTTTTACACGTGGAAGAGGTTTAGTCAATGGATCTGCGACATTCAGATCTGTATGTACTTTGCTGATCTTCAGATCTCCATCTGCTATATAATCTCGGATTATATGAAACTTGCGGTTGATATGCTTGGTCTTTGGATGATATCTTGGTTCCTTAGCGAGTGCTATGGCGCCAGTGTTGTCAGACAATATCTCCAGTGGGTCCAATGCACTTGGAACCATGCCAAGCTCAGTGATGAAGTTTCTGATCCAAACTCCTTCACTTGATGCTTCTGCAGCAGCCATGTATTCCGCTTCTACTGTAGATCCCGTGATCACGCTTTGCTTGCAGCTTCTCCAGCTCACAGCTCCTCCATTCAAAATATACACGTATCCTGTCTAAGATTTACAATCATCCTTGTCAGTGTCGAAACTAGCATCGACGTAACCTTTTACGACAAGCTGTTCATCACCCCCATAGACTAAGAACATTTCTTTAGTCCTATTTAGGTACCTTAGGATGTTCTTCACGGCTGTCCAGTGTTCCACTCCTGGATCACTTTGATATCTTCTCGTCAAACTAAGAGCATTGGACACATCCGGTCTAGTACACAGCATGGCATACATGATGGAACCTATGGCCGAGGCATAAGGCACTTTGCTCATAGCTTCCCTATCATTTACCGTAGCTGGACACTGAGCCTTGCTCAATATCTTACCTGACAACATAGGCACTGAACCTTTCAATGCCTTATCCATTCTGAACCTTTTCAGAACCTTGTCTAGGTATGTACTCTGGCTTAAAGCTATCAGGCGTCTTTGTCTATCTCTATAGATTTTGATGCCCAATATATAAGCAGCTTCACCTAGGTCTTTCATTGAAAAACACTTGTTCAAATAACTCTTCACATCGTTAAGCATGTTGATGTCATTTCCAATAATCAATATGTCATCCACATATAGTACCAGAAACGTCACCGAGCTCCCACTCACTTTCTTGTAGATGCAAGCTTCGTAGCAATTTGGAACAAATCCAAAGCTCTTGATCACTTGATCAAAACGAAGGTTCCAACTCCGAGATGCTTGCTTCAGTCCATAAATGGAACGCTGAAGTTTGCATACTTTATCAGCATCCTTAGGATCGACAAGACCTTCGGGTTGCATCATATACAACTCTTCATCAATGTTGCCATTGAGGAAAGCAGTCTTGACATCCATTTGCCATATTTCATAATCATGAAACGCAGCAATTGCTAATAAAATTCGAATGGACTTAAACATCGCTACGGGAGAGAAAGTCTCATCGTAGTCAACACCTTGAACTTGTCGAAAACCTTTCGCAACAAGCCGTGCTTTATAGACGGTAACATTACCATCCGCATCTGTTTTCCTTTTGAAGATCCATTTGCACTCAACGGCCTTTCGGTCGCTAGGAGGGTCCACCAAAGTCCATACTTGGTTTTCGCTCATGGATCCCAATTCAGATTTCATGGCTTCTAGCCATTTCTCAGAGTCTGGGCTCATCATCGCTTCCTCATAGTTCGTAGATTCACTGTCTTCTACTAACAAGACAGTCAAGACAGGGTTGCCGTACCACTCAGGAGGGACACGCGACCTTGTTGACCTGCGACGTTCAGTAGCAGCATCGTCCGAAGCTTCATGATCCTTGTCATTAGCTTCCTCTATTGTTGGTGCAGGCGGCACTGGAACAATTTCAGGTGCTGCGCTACTCTCCAATTCAAGAGAAGGTTCAATAACCTCGTCTAGATCTACTTTCCTCCCACTCACTTCTTTCGAGAGAAACTCCTTCTCAAGAAAGGAACCGTTCTTTGCGACAAACACTTTGCCTTTGGTTCTGTGATAGAAGGTATACCCAATAGTTTCCTTAGGGTATCCTATGAAGACGCATTTCTCCGCTTTGGGTTCGAGCTTGTCCGGCATCAACTTCTTGACGTAAGCTTTGCATCCCCAAACTTTAAGAAATGACAACTTAGGTTTAGCACCAAACCACAGTTCATACGGTGTCGTCTCAACGGATTTAGATGGAGCCCTATTTAAAGTGAATGCAGCGGTTTCTAATGCATAACCCCAAAATGATAACGGTAAATCAGTAAGAGACATCATCGATCGGACCATATCTAATAGGGTTCGATTCCGGCGTTCAGACACACCATTGCGCTGTGGTGTTCCGGGTGGCGTGAGTTGTGAAACGATTCCACTTGCTTTGAGATGCGTGAGAAAATCATAACTCAAATATTCGCCCCCACGATCGGATCGTAGAAACTTAATCTTTCTGTTACGATGGTTCTCCACTTCATTCTGAAATTCTTTGAACTTTTCAAACGTTTCAGATTTATGTTTCATTAAATAGATATACCCATATCTACTTAAGTCATCGGTAAAAGTGAGAAAATAGCGATATCCACGGCGCGTCGAAACACTCATCGGTCCGCATACATCGGTATGTATGATTTCCAACAAGTCCGTTGCTCGCTCCATCATACTGGAGAACGGGGTTTTGATCATCTTGCCCATGAGGCATGGTTCGCATGTGTCAAATGATTCAAAATCAAGAGACTCCAAAAGTCCATCAAAATGGAGTTTCTTCATGCGCTTTACTCCAATATGACCTAGACGACAGTGCCACAAATAAGTAGTATTATCACTATCAACTTTGCATCTCTTAGCCTCAATGTTATGGATGTGTGTTTCATCCCTTTCGAGATTTAGAAGAAATAAACCACTCACAAGAGGTGCATGACCATAAAAGATGTTACTCATATAAATAGAACAACCATTATTCTCCGATTTAAATGAATAACCGTCTTGCAATAAACACGATCCAGAAATAATGTTCATGCTCAACGCAGGCACATAATAACATTTATTAAGGTTTAAAACTAATCCCGAAGGTAAAACTAAGGAGAGCGTGCCGATGGCCATCACATCAACTCTTGATCCGTTGCCAACGCGCATCGTCACCTCATCCCTTGCAAGCCGCCGTCTATTCCGCAGCTCCTGTTTCGAGTTACAAATATTAGCAACTGAACCGGTATCAAATACCCAGGCACTACAACGAGGGCTAGTAAGGAAAACATCAATAACATGTATATCAAATATACCTTTGATGGTGCCAGCCTTCTTGTCCGCTAAGTACTTCGGACAGTTGCGCTTCCAGTGACCCTTGTCCTTGTAATAGAAGCACTCAGTTTCCGGCTTGGGTCTAGACTTGAGCTTCTTCTCAGCAGGGGCAACGCGTTTGCCGCCTCCTTTCTTGAAGGGCTTCTTTGCACCTTTACCTTTCTTAAAGGAGGGCTTGTTGACCATCAACTCATGATTATCCTTTTTGATGTCCACCTCCGCAGCCTTCAGCTTTGCGAAGAGCTCGGTGATCGTATCAGTGGAACCAATCTGATTATGAGTCACTACAAAACTTTTGTAGCTGGGAGGGAGTGATTGCAGAACCCTGTCAATCTTGAGCTCCTCTGGAATCTTGCAGTCCAGTTGCTCAAGGCGTTGAGTGTAGCCCGACATCTTAATGGCGTGCTCACTAACGGAACTCCCTTCCTCCATCTTGCAGTTAAAGAACTTCTTAGAGATCTCATATCTCTCAGAACGGGCCTGAGTCTGAAACATGGTTTTCAGCTCCTCGAGAATCTCAAAGGGCCCGGGATAGTTTTCAAAACGATTTTGAAGCTCCGGTTCCATAGCAAACAACATGGTGCTCTTAATCACACCATAATCATCTTTGCGCGACTGATAGACAGCTTTCTCATCAGCCGGCACAGTTGCAGCAGGGGGGTTACCTAACGCTTTCTCAAGGACATAGTCCTTTTGTCCTCCAGACAGAATGATTCTCAGATTGCGGAACCAATTGGTGAAGTTAGACCCATTGTTCTTAAGCTTTTCTTTCTTAGCAAAAACATTGAAATTGAAGTTGGACTTAGCCATGTGATCTACAGTATTTGCAAGTACAATTTAGACTATGTTCATGATAAATAGTTCAACTTAATCAAATTACTAGATGAACTCCCACTAAATTCAACATCCCTCAAGTTGTTGAGTGAACACGATCCAAATTCACCACACCTAATCCGATCATCACGAGAAGAGATGTGGTTTCAATGGTGGACAACGAAGTGTCGATCATATCATTCATATGACTCATGCTTAACCTTTCGGTTCTTGTGTTCCGAGGCCATGTCTGTACATGCTAGGCTCGTCAAGTTAGACCCAAGTATTTCCGCGTGTGCAAAAACTGGCTTGCACCCGTTGTATGTGAGCGTAGAGTCTATAGCACCCGATCATCACGTGATGCTTGGACACGACGAACTTTCGCAACGGTGCATACTTGGGGAGAACACAGTTTTTATCTTGATCTTTAAGTGAGGAATCATCTTATAATGCTACCGTCGCGATCTAAGCATAATAAGATACATAAAAGGATAAACATCACATGCATATAACTTTATGTGACATGGTATAGCCAATCTTCGCGCAATGATCTCCATCTTGTGCGTTCCGGCATGATCTCCATCACTCCACCATGATTGCCTCCACCACGAATAGCAACTACAACTATTGCTAACTACTTAGCGATAAAGTAAAGCTATTACATGGCGTATAAGAAGTTGACTCGCAGGTCATACACAATTATAAAGACAACCATATGGCTCCTGCCGGTTGTGTACTCATCGACATGCAAGTCGTGAAACATTACAAAACATGATCATCGCATACATTATACACATCACATCTTGGGCCATACCATATCACAGAAAACACTCCCTGCAAAAACAAGTTAGACGCCTCTACTTTGTTGTTGCATGTTTTACGTGGCTTATGGGAGTAGATACTAAGAACGATTCTTACCTACGGAAAGCCACAACGGTGATATTATGGTTGCCAAACTCCGGTGTTAATCCCATGACAACTATAGTGAGAGAAACTGACATCCACCAGCCGCATGTGTGGTACAAGCCACACGTCAAGTGCGGAGCCGGTCTCGCGAATGACGTCGCGTAAGGTTGGCCTGGACCGCTTCAATCTCACTATCCCGCATCATAAGAAGAACACAAACAAGAGGCTTGCAACAGAAAACATCAACGCCCGCAACAACCATGTTGCGTTCTACTCGTGAATCACATCTACGCATAGATCTAGCTCTGATACCACTGAAGGGTTTCGCAGCATAGTAAATCAAAATTTTCTACGGAAGCGAACAGAGGGAAAGCCAAGATCTAATCTAGGAGATGCAAACAACGAGAGAGATTGGATTAGATCTTCATACCCTTGAAGATTCGCACAGCGGAACATTCGTCGGAACGTGGGTGATGTAGTCGTACTCGCTTCTCCTCCTCGCGATCCGATCCGATCTAGCACCACAAGTGGCGGTGCCTCCGTGAGATGCACACGTGCGGCACCTCGACGTCTCCTCCTTCCTCGGACCAGCGAGTATGGTGGAGAGATAGATTGGATCTACAACGCGACGGCGCGGTGTATATGGTGGAGAATTTCTGCTGTAGGGCTTCGCCTACAAACAGTCGGGAGGGAGAGAGGAAGGGCAGCAGGGCAACTAGGGTTTGGAAGAAGGTGTGTGGTGAGAGGGGGCGCACCAGCCCTCTATATATAGAGGGGGGGTGCGGCCAGCCCTAGCCTCTCCTCCAAGCCTATCTCTAGTTTAAACAATTTAAACTCTCCCTTATCTAGAAATCCTATCTTATCTTATCTCTAGTTTAAACGATTTAAACTCTCTAGGATCGGCTGGGCCCTATGGGGCCTTGTGCCCCTGGCCCAATGCGGCCAGGACACTCCCTCATAGGCCCATGCCCCCTCCCGGAAGGTGGGACCACGTTGGCCCCCTTCCGGAAGGTTCTAGAAGCTTCCGGTACAATACCGATTAATCCGGAACAATTCCGAACTCCAAAAACTGCACTGCCTTATATGAATCTTATTCTCCGGACCATTCCGGAACCTCTCGTGATGTCCCGGATCCCATCCGAGACTCCGAACAAAAATTCATAAACCAATTATCCAATCTATCCTAGCGTCGAGACACGTTAAGTGTGTGACCCTGCGGGTTCGAGAATATGCAGACATGATCTTCTATCAATAATCAACAGCGGGGTCTGGGCACCCATATTGACTCCTACACATTCATCGATGATCATATCGGATGAACCACGATGCCAGGATTCAATCAATCCCATATATATATTCCCTTCGTCTCGCGATATTTTACTTGCCCGAGATTCGATCGTCGGTACCGTCATACCTAGTTCAATCTCGTTCACAGCAAGTACTTTACTCGTTCCGTAATCCGATATCACTTTGTGATTAACTCCTTAACCACATGCTTGCAAGCGGTGTTGATATCGATTACCGAGTGGGCCCGAAGTATATCTCTCTGACTTGGGAGGGACAAATCCCATCTCGATACATACAACCCAACAGATACTTTCCGATCACCTGAGAGACACCTTTATGATCACCCTCTCATAGGATGACGTTTGATGACCTCAAAGCTTTCTTCCGATACCGGGGAGTTGCATTATCTCATGGTCTAAGGAATACAATATTTGACATAAGAAAAACTTCGCAAAGATGAACACAATGACACGATCTAATTGCTTCGCTTAGTTTGGGTCTGTCCACCATATCATTCTCCCAATGATATGATCTCATTATCAATTGACAACTCATGTCTATGGTTAGGAAACCTTAACCATCATTGATCAATGAGCTAGTCCATAGAGGCGTACTAGGGACACGGTGTTGTTCATAAACCACACAAGTATTAATGTTTCCGCTTAATACAATTCTAGCATGGAATATAAACTTTATCATGAACAATAATTATAATAATAACATCTTTATTATTGCCTCTAGGGCATAATTCCAACACAATCTTCTTATTTACCATGGGAAAATGGTGCTTTTTTCTTCTCTTTCCTCTTTTTTTTCTCAATCTCTTTTTTCTATCTCTCTTTTTTTATAAGAAGGATGCTTCATAGATTGCTCACTATGGTGATGATGCAAGTTTCCACCATGATTATGCATGGCTTAGGCTAGCGGCCCAGGCGTTTCTCTAACACATATATATATATATATATATATATATATAACTCCATGGACTTACAAGCTCCCCTATTATTTCACACTGACAACATCCATAAACAAAAGAGCATGATATCAACTGGGTAGATATACAGGTGTTGAAAGCGTTCCCCGTAACAACACAGTTCTGCTAATTCCCAATGTATAAGTGCAAGCATATACAACATAGATGACACAATGGTTCAAGTTTATTAGGGGCAAGAAAAATAAAGTGTGACATCAAGTTTGTGAGAGCTTTAATCACTAATTTTCACATAACAAGTTTAATTTGGAAGATAGATAAAACAAGAATATACTTGGAATGGTGTAACACACCATGCATAGGAATTTATAGTGGAACTTGGTTTTTTCTTAGGAGTTGGATGCATGAGTAGAGCTTACTGAATACAAGTAGAGGCTAGCAAAATACTGGGAGCGACCAACTAAGAGATAAATAATGGCCATAATCATGCAGAGCAACAAAACATTACTAATCAAAGCATAAAGTGGTACCACAAGTCAAAAACTAAATGATCATAGAGGCTAAGGTGACTGGTTCATAGTCATAACATGGTGTGAGCATGCGCCAAGTCAACCCAAATAAAGCATCAAAGGAGAACTCCACAATTCTATGCTTTTGTATGCTAAAACAACGCATGATTCTTTCAAGGCACATTAAGCAATCTCAATTGTTTGGAACAAGTCATGCTACAACAATAATCACTAAGCATAAGGTCAAAACAACATCAAGCATGACATGATAAAGTATAGGCCACAGTCAAAGCAAGCTCCCTTTTGTACTACTAAAGCAAGAACTTCCTACTCATTTCCAACACCAATCAACTTATTTAAAACAACACAACGAAAGCGAGGGTCCAACTAGTTTATTCAAGCAAACTAAGCAAAAAAACAAAAACTAAGACGCTCCAAGAACAACACAATTATGCATGAAACAATAAGAATGAAGTATCTAGAAAGACGTGAGATTTTTATTGATAAAGAATGGGATGCCTTGGGAATACCCAAGCTTTAACGCTTCTACCTCTTGAATATTTCTTGGGGTGACACGGGGTGCCATCCCCAAGCTTGAGATTTTGTCCATTCTTTATCTCATTACATCATTCTTCCCTTACACCTGAAATTTTCTTTCATACAAAACTTCACACAATCTTCATTAGCAATAATAGTGCATTCAAAAGATAATAGACCTTGGGGTTTAGTTTCAAAACAGAATTTTTTTATTAAAAACACAAGCTACTGTAGCAATTCCCTTAAAAAGCTCAATTTACCAAACAGAACTCAAAAAGAAATCAATAAAGAGGCAAATGCAAATAACGGCAAAAATCTGTCAAAACAGACCAGCATGTGAAAACCAATTTTTCCGAAGACCTTCTATTGCTCAAATAAAAAAGTGTTGAACTAATGAAAGTTAGCTAAAAACCTGAGGGATTTATTCCGAAAATTACAGCTCAAACTGACTTACATAGATTTTTTACGAATGATTACAGTGAAGCACAAAAATTTGTTTGGGGACAACACTTCCCCAAATCTTACTTCCCTTTCATTAGAGGTTATTCTCGGCACAAAAATCAAATAAAAAGGATAATGAGATGTTATTACAGAAGTAATAACTTCCAAGACTCAAGAAAACAATTGGGTTATCTCCCAAGAAGTACTTTTTTAATGCCTTTAAGTTAGGCACAAGAAGCAAGAATCAAGTATTTTCAAATGAAGAAGCATTAACATCAATACTCAAAATTTCTTCAACCAGGAAAGGTATCTCATCCAAATGAGTTTTAGAGGATCCTCTCTCAACTCTCTTGGGTTCACTACTTTCATCAAATGGGATTTCAGGAACAATCCAATCAAAATTCTTTTCTAAGGCCTCATGCATCCCTACAAGTTTAAAATGTATGGGTATTTTAATTTCCTCTCCATTGGGTTCGGTTTTATCCACCCTTTCTAATGCACCCATAACATCTACACATGAGCCTAGCATATTAAAATGATCAAAGACCTTTTTGGCTTCTTTAGCAACATCATTGAACTCCTTTAGCAAAGTTTCTAGAATAAAATCTCTCTTTTTAGTATCCTCCACTTCTTTAAGTTTCAGAAACATTATTTGCATCATGGGGTTAAGGTTAAAAAACCTAGCCTCCAACATGTGAACTAAAGAAGTTGCAGCAATTTCATAATTAGGAGCAAGTTCTGCTGAGGATCTATCCTCAATATCCTCATGTTTGCTAATATGATTAAATAATTCTTCAATATTTTCTTTCCCAATTATAGAGCCACTACCTATTGAAAGGTCTTTTAGGTTGAACTTAGGGATCAACATGGTGAGCAAGAGCAAGGTGACAACTAGAGGAAGAACTATTTTTTTTGTGTTTTTCATAAGAGAAAGCAAACAAAACGAAACTATTTTTTTGGAATTTTTGATAAAAAGAAGCAAGCAAAACAAAGCAAAATAAACTAAGCAAAATAAAAACAAAGTAAAGAGAAAGGATGTGAAGGACTCCCCTTGTGAAGCCGTCCTTAACTCCCCGGCAACGGCGCCAGAAAACGTCTTGATGCGGCTCAGATCACTATAGAGCTTCGTTGGGAAACACCAAGAGGAAGGTATGATGAGCACATCAGTAAGTCTTCCCTCAGTATAAAACCAAGGTTATCGAACCAGTAGGAGGAAGAAAACGACTCCAAGGTGTTGCTAACAACTTGGAACATGCACAACACAAACTCCAAACTTTGCCCCAATGAACAGTGAGGTTGTCAATCTCACCAGTTTTCTAAAAACAAAGGATTAAACGTATGGTGTGGAAGGTAATGATTGCTTGCAGAAAGTAAATAGTAACAGTGGAAGATGTATCAATGGTAAAGATTGGACCAGGGTCCACAGTTCACTAAAGGTGTTCTCCTTAAGATAAATAACATAACATGTTGGGTAAACAAATTACCGCAGGGCAATTGACAGGACAGACCAAGGCATAACAATGCAATACTAGACATTCAAGATCCTATGAGATTTTATTGGGCATTACAACAATATATATAGACCGCCATCCAACTGTATCTGTGACTAGTAATCCACCTTTAGGTTATCATCCGAACCCCCTCCAGTATTAAGTTGCAAGCAACAGATAACTGCTTTAAGCAATGTGTGTAAAGTTAATAATACAATTGTTCCATGAAAAAATATTGTTGTTTTCTCCCTAGTAGCAACAGCACATCTACAACCTTAGATATTTCTGTCACTTCCCCAGATTCAATAGAGGCATGAACCCACTATTGAGCATAAATACTCCCTCTTGGAGTCACTAGCATCTACTTGGCCAAGATAGCTACTAAAAATGGAGAGCATGCAAGATCTCAAACAACACAGACATGATAGAATCAACAAGATAGAATCATTAATCAATCTGACATAGTAATCTCAATATCCATCGGATCCTTGCAAACACAACATGCATGATTACAAATAGATGATCTTGATCATGAACGGAGCTCACAAGATCTAAACATGGTAGCACAAAGGAGGAGAAACAACCATCTAGCTATTGTATGGACCCATAGTCCAAGGTGGAACTACTCATGCATCATACCGGAGGCTGGCATGGTGATGAAGAAGGCCTCCAGGATGATCTCTCCCCTCCGACAGGGTGCCAGGAAGAGCTTCGGGTCCCCCCGATCTAGGGACGATGGTGGCGGCGGCTACGTACTATTTCATGAAGACCTGATCGGGTACTTAGGGTTTTGGCATCGGGGGGATTATATAGGCGAAGAGGCGAGGCAGGAGGGCGGCCAGGGGGCCCACACCCTGCCTAGGCGTGGCCTAGGGTAGACCCGCACGTGGGGGTGGCCACCCTGTGGCACCCCTCCAGTCGCCCTTCGGTCTCTGTGTTCGTCCCAGTGAAATATTGACTTTGGATTTTGTCTCGTCCAATTCCGAGAATATTTCCTTACTAGCTTTACTGGAACCAAAAACAGGAGAAAAAAGGCAACTGGCACTGTGGCATCTTGTTAATAGGTTTGGCCCAGAAAATGTATAAAAATAATTCATAGTGTAGACAAAGCATAGCAAAGTGGATACTAAACAAGCATGGAACATCAAAAATTATAGATACGTTTTCAGCGTATCAAAGTGTCAGTCCTGGAAGAGACCATCCATGATCGGGACATGCAGCTTGAGGAGAGGGAGAACGAAGGGGAAGATATTCGTGGAGATCCTTACTCGTACCTCAGTGATGATGATGACTACTTGGAGGACATTGACCAGGAGTTCCACACTGATGATGAGGACCGCGACTTCATTGATGATGAAGAGGCCACCGGTTCTGATGAGGAGTAGTAGCACCAGAGCACTGTCATAGGCGTGAGTTGTATTCGGTCCCACTGTATCGTAGCTTGCCAGAATGGTTCTTAAAACCGTCTGCTTTGATTGTTGTGCTGTGTTGGAATTTGTTGTTTGTATATGTGCTTGGAATGAATGAAAAAGAGTTGTTGGCTTTCAAACCCTAGCCTTACTCAAAGTTTAAAACCTTTTAAACCAAACTCATAAACCTTAGACAAATTTCCCTCTTGTCTTATGATTTATCTCAATCTTCAGATGCCTTGCGGAGGAAGCAACTCATCTCAAGAAACGATGGTACAAATTTTGCAAATGCTAGTAGCAGATCGAGAAGCCGGTAGGACCGAGCGTCAAGCCAATATTACCACTCTTCAACAGATCTATCCCCCTATCTTTAGCAAATCTCAAGATCCCCTAGATGTTGATGATTGGCTGCAAACCATGGAGAACAACTTAGAAGTCGTCGGAGTAGATGCTGTGGAAAAGGTGTTGTTTGCCACCCACTATCTGGCAGGTTCTACAAGAGCATGGTGGAATAGCACCCGTACAATGAACGGAGGCCAGATGATGACTTGGGATGAATTCAAACTCAAGTTTAGCCGAACCCATGTGCCACCAGTTTGATTTTGAGGATGAGAGATGAATTCAAGGAGCTAAAACAGGGAAGGATGACTGTGGTAGAGTACCATGATAGATTTCTGTCTCTGTCTAGGTATGCCCCTGATGAGATTGGTACTGAAGCCAAGAAGAAAGAGAGATTTCTGAATGGTCTGCACGATGAGATGCAGACAATACTAGTCAATATTCCGTTTGCTGATTTGGAAGATCTAGTGGATTCAACTATCCAGATGGAAGGAAAGATCAATCAAGCCATGGAGAACCGTTAGCGTCGTATGATGCATCAGCCTGGACCCCACCATACCCCAAAGTATCGCCCCGGTTCGTCTGCAGGATTTGCACCAAGGAACAGTAGGCCACCTATGACCCGCCCTAACTACCCGAATCGTAGCAGAGGAAACCCGAGGCCTAGAGGCAACAACCACTACAACACTAGCAACTCCAATAACTTCAACCGTGCACCGCCAAGGCCCACCAACAACACCAACTATACTTCCCCAAGGACTGAAAGTAATTCTATGCCTGTTGCAGGGAAGGACAAGTCAACGATCACCTGCTTTGAATGTGGAGTGACGGGTCACTACTCCAATGAGTGTCCCAAGAAGATTGCTGCAGCACCCAATGTCACTGCACCTGCCCAGCAGCAGCGTCGTGTCCAACCTGGAAAGAGATATGCCCCAGGCGACCCGCACAACCATACCGGCCGTTTGTTCCACATGAATGCTGAGGAAGCCCAGGAAGCGCCAGATGTCATGTTGGGAATGTTTTCTATTAACTCAGTACTTGCAAGAGTGTTGTTTGATTCTAGAGCATCACACTCGTTTGTTACCGAAGAATTTGCATGCACTAGTAAGATTCAACCAACAAATTTGAAGCATGTTATGATAGTTCAAATACCTGGGTCAACTACCAAAGCTACGAAAATTTGCAAGGTCGTACCTATTAGAATTCATGGAATAGATTTCTATGCCAATCTAATAGTACTTGGAACAAAAAGTTTAGAAGTAGTACAAGGAATGGATTGGATGTCGAAACATCAAGGATTAATAGATTGTGCCAAGAAAGCCATAACCATGACCAGTAGCACCAGAGTATCAGTTGAGCATGTGTCTAAGACCCTGCCCCGTCAATTCAAGTGCAACAAGAGTTTAGCCCAGCCGACCCTAGACCAAGTCAGAGTAGTCTGTGAATACCCCGATGTGTTCTCAAATGAATTACCCGGTATACCCCCAGATCGGAATATCAAGTTTATCATTGAACTAATTGTTGGAGATATGCCCTAGAGGCAATAATAAATGTAGTTATTATTATATCTTTGTGTTTATGATAAATGTTTACATTCATGCTATAATAGTATTAACAAGGAAACATTGATACTTGTGTGATTTGTAAACTTAATTTGAAGTCCCTAGTAAAGCCTCTATATAATACTAGCTTGTTGGTTAATAGATGATTGTGGTTTCCCTATCATGAAACATTGAGATGTTATTAAACAACAAGATCATATCGTTAGGAGAATGATATGGTGGACATACTCCTATAGATAAGCGTAGCATAAAGATCAAGTCATTTTAATAGTTCAATTGCTATATGCTTTCTGATACATAGTAATCTAATTCCTTCGACCATGAGATCATGCATATCACCTTTACTGGATGGATGCTTTGATGACATCAAACACCACACCGTAACTGGGTGGCTATAAAGGTGGCATTGAGTGTTCGGAAAGTATTGGTTGAAACACATGGATCAAGAGTGGGATTTGTCCATCCATATGACGGATAGATATACTCTGGGCCCTCTCGGTGAAATGTCATCCAATTAGCTTGCAAGCATGTGACTGGCTCACAAGGGATCACATGTCACGGGAACGAGAAAAGAGTACTTATCGGTAACGAGGTTGAACTAGGTATGCATAGATACCGACGATCATAACCTCGGATAAGTAAACTATCGTGAGACAAAGGGAAATTGATATCGTATGTAAGTGGTTCATTCGATCGCAAAGTAATCGTAGAAATATGTGGGAGCCATATGAATTTCTAGATTCCTCTATTGGTTATTGTTCGGAGAAGTGTCTCGATCATGTCCGCATAATTCACGAACCGTAGGGAGACACACTTAAGGATTCGACGTTGTTTGAATAGTTATGGAATGATGAGAAAGAGACTGAATGTTGTCCGGAGTCTCGAATGGGATTCGGGATATCACGACGAGATCCGGAATGGTCCGGAGAATAAGATTCATATAAGGAAAGTCCCGTTTCGGAGTTGGAGAATGGTTCCGGTGTTTTCATCGGGAATGTTCTAGAAGGTTCCGGAATGTCCGGCACTCTGGAGGGGAAGGGTACATGAATGTGTTATACCAAGTTGGTATGATTGCATCATGTACTAAGTGTCATTGCTGAACAAAATAGAGGATTAAATCAAATCCTAGTTTGAAAAGTCAAACGGCTAGTTTGAAATTCAAACGACTATTTTTTGGGAAGTGGAAAAGAGGAGGAAACCGAGTTGGGGAGGAGTCCCTCCTCCCCACCGCCGGCGCCCCACCAAGCCGAGTTGGGGAGGGACTCCCCTCCCTCCCCTTGGCCGGCCGGCCCCTCCACCTATATAAGGAGGGGCAGGGCTCCCTCCTAGAGCACACAAGATCCTCTCCTCCAAACCCTAGCCGCCGGCGCCGCCACCTCCACTGCCGCCGCCGACCTAGGTCAAGCCGCCGCCGCCTAGCATCCCTAGCCGTCGGCCAAGCTTCCTCCTCGGCGTGTCTAAACCCTAGATCGTCGAGGGACTCTCTCATACTCCACCATACTCGCTCCGGCTTAAGGCGAAGCCCTGCGAGATCTCCCCTCTACTTCCGGTACCACGCCGTTGTGCTGCCGGAATCGCGAGGAGAGTGCTACAACCTCCGCTGCCTGCTGGAACAAGGGAGAGGAAGGTCTTCGTCGAGTACCGAACGTGTGACCGACTGCGGGAGCGCTGCCGGAACGCAGCGCCGGAAGGATCGTCTACGCGATCTTGAGATCGGGAAGAGTACGACTACATCACCCACGAGAATCCGCTCTCGTTAAACACTTTGGAATCTTCGAGGGTGAGTTATTCCATCGACTCGTTGCTACAATCTAGTAGATAGATCTTGGCTTGTTTGTTTGTATGCGATAGAAATTTTTTGTTTTCCATGCTACGAAACCCTACAGTGGTATCAGAGCCGTGTCTATATGTAGATCTGTTGCACGAGTAGAACACAATGCTCATTGTGGGCGTTGATGTTTTTATTGTCGATTGCTTCTTGTGTACTTTGCATCTTGCGGTATGTTGGGATGAAGCGGCCCGGGCTAACCTTACATGACATCGTTCATGAGACTTGCTCCACGCTTGACATGCAAATTGTATTGCATAAGTGGCTTTGCGGGTGCCTGTTTCTCCTAGCATAGTTAAGATCCAATTTACAACGGGTGATTAACAATACTAGTATCAATGCTGTGGTTCTTGTTCGTAAGTTAGAACGACACTTATTGAAAGCCCCAAACCACGTAAAATATGCAAAGAAAGTAGAGGCGTCTAACTTTGTTTTGCAGGGGTGTGCTGTGATGTGATATGGCCATGATTGTGATTATATTTGATGTATGCAATGTTCCTTATTGTAAGTTGGCAACCGGCAGGAGCCAAATGGTTGTCTTTAATTTATGTTAAGACCCGCGTGTCTATTCAAAGTAGTTGTAATAGTTGAAGCCGATGGACGACAACCATGGAGAAGCGTCATTGACCTTGATGCAATGCCGGTGATGATGGAGATCATGTTCGTGCTAGAAGATGGAGATCGGAAGCACAAAGAAGAAAGGCCATATCATATCACATATTATGAATTGCATGTGATGTTAATCCTTTATGCATCTTGTATTGCTTAGTAGACGACGGTAGCATTATAAGATGATCCCTCATGCACATGAATTTCAAGTCATAAAGTGTTCACCCTTAGTTAGCACCGTTGCTAAAGCTTGTTGTTTCAAAGCACCACGTGATGATCGGGTGTGTTAGATTCCGCAAGTGTATACAACGTGAGCAAGCCAGATTTGCTCATGCGGAAACTAAGGTTTGATCTTGACGAGCCTAGCATGTACAGACATGGTCTCGGAACACGGATCACCGAAAGGTAAAGCATGAATCATATAGTAGATATGATGAACATGTCGATTGTTTGCCATTGAAACTATATCAACTCTCGTGATGATCGGTGTTGATGTGGTGGATTTGGTTCGTGTGATCACTAAAACAATGTGAGGGATATTGTTTTGAGTGGGAGTTCACCTAGATTAATTTGAACTCAATTTGTCATAAACTTAGTCTAAACTATTGCAAATATGTTGTAGATCAATGGCAGCCCCTACCATCAATTTTAATGCGTTCCTAGAGAAAGAAAAGTTGAAAAACAATGGAAGCAACTTCGCGGATTGGTTCCGCAATTTGAGGATTGTCCTCACAGCTGGTAATTTGACCTATGTGCTGGATGCACCGCTGGGTGACCCACCTGCAGCTGATGCTACCGATGAAGTAAATAATGTTTACCTCGCACGGAAGAATCAGTACTCCATAGTTCAGTGTGCTATCTTGTATGGTTTAGAATCGGAGCTTCAGAAAAGGTTTGAGAATTCAGACCCATATGATATTGCCGAGGATCTCAAATTGATTTTTGAGACTCATGCGGCAATTGAAAGCTATGAGGCTTCTGAAAAGTTCTTTAACTGCAAGATGGAAGAGGGCAGCTCCGTCAGTGAGCATGTGCTTAAGATGTCTGGGAATGCAAACAAACTTCAAAGCTTGGGTATAGTGATTCCTAATGCTTTGGGGATTTACCGTGTCCTCCAATCACTACCACCAAGTTACAAGAACTTTGTGATGAACTACAACATGCAGAACATGAACAAGCAGTTGCCAGAACTGTTTGCCATGTTGAAGTCTGCAGAAGTGGAGATCAAGAAAGAGCACCAGGTGTTGTTGGTCAATAAGACCACCAAATTCAAGAAAGGCAAGTCTAAGCAGAAGGGACACTTCAAGAAGGGTGGTAAGAAAGTTACCACGCCGACGAAGAAGACCAAGGCTGGACCTAAGCCTGATACTGAGTGCTTTTACTGCAAGGGAGAAGGTCACTGGAAGCGGAATTGCCCAAAGTACTTGGCGGATTTGAAGAACGGCAACATCAAGAAGAAAGGTATATCTGATATACATGTTATTGATGTGTATCTCACTAGTACTCGTAGTAGTGCCTGGGTATTTGATACTGGTTCGGTTGCTCATATTTGTAACTCGAAACAGGTGCTGCAGAATAAACGGAAGCTAGCGAAGAACGAGGTGACGATGCGCGTGGGAAACGGATCAAAGGTTGATATGATCGCGGTCGGCACACTACCCCTTCATCTACCATCGTGATTAGTTTTATACTTAAATAATTGTTATTTGGTGCCTGCGTTGAGCATGAACATTATATCGGGATCTTGTTTATTGCGAGACGGTTACTTGTTTAAGTCCGAGAATAATGGTTGTTCGATTTATATGAGTAATATGTTTTATGCACAGGCACCTTTAATAGATGGTCTATTCTTGTTGAATCTCGATAGTGGAAATACACATATTAATAACATTGAGGCTAAACGTTTGAAATCGAGCGATAACTCGACCTATATGTGGCACTGTCGTCTTGGTCACATTGGAGTGAAGCGTATGAAGAAACTCCATTCCGATGGACTTCTTGAATCACTTGATTTCGAATCACTTGAAAGATGCGAAGCATGTCTGATGGGTAAAATGACTAAGACTCCATTCTCTGGTATGATGGAGCGAGCTACGGACTTGTTGGAAATCATACATACCGATGTGTGTGGTCCAATGAGTGTAGCATCGCGCGGTGGTTATCGTTATGTTCTTACCTTCACGGATGACTTGAGTAGATATGGGTATATTTATTTCATGAAACATAAGTCCGAAACTTTCGAGAAGTTTAAGGAATTTCAAAGTGAGGTAGAGAATCAACGTAACAAGAAGATTAAATTTCTACGTTCTGATCGTGGAGGTGAATATCTAAGTTACGAGTTTGGCGAGCATTTGAAGAAATGCGGAATACTTTCGCAGTTGACACCGCCGGGAACACCATAGCGTAATGGTGTGTCCGAATGTCGTAATCGAACTCTCTTAGATATGGTTCGTTCTATGATGTCACTTACAGATTTACCGCTATCATTTTGGGGTTATGCATTAGAAACAGCCGCATTCACTTTAAATAGGGCACCGTCTAATTCCGTTGAAACGACACCGTATGAATTATGGTTTGGGAATGAACCTAGATTGTCGTTCCTTAAAGTTTGGGGATGCGAAGCCTATGTAAAGAAGTTACAGCCGGACAAGCTTGAACCCAAAGCGGAAAAATGCGTCTTCATAGGATACCCGAAGGAAACTATTGGGTATACCTTCTATCATAGATCCGAAGGCAAAATCTTCGTTGCCAAGAATGGATCCTTTCTAGAGAAGGAATTTCTCTCGAAAGAAGTGACTGGAAGGAAAGTAGAACTCGATGAGGTTGTCGAACCTTCTCTCGAAATTGCGTGTAGCGCAGCACCGGAAGAAGTTCCTGTGGTGCCTGCACCAATAAGAGAGGAAGCTAATGATGATGATCATGAAACTTTGGTTGAAGTTGCTACAGAGCCTCGCAGGTCAACGAGAACTCGTACCACTCCAGATTGGTATGATCCCGTTATGAGTGTCATGTTGATGGACAACACCGATGACCCTGAGACATATGAGGAAGCGATGATGAGCCCAGATTCCAATAAATGGCAAGAAGCCATGAAATCCGAGATTGGATCCATGTACGAAAACCAAGTATGGACTTTGGTGGACTTACCGGATGGCCGGAAGGCTGTCGAGAACAAATGGATTTTCAAGAAGAAAACAGATGCTGATGGTAATGTTACTGTCTATAAAGCTCGACTTGTCGCAAAGGGGTTTCGACAAATTCAAGGAGTTGACTACGATGAGACTTTCTCACCAGTAGCGAAGCTAAAGTCTGTGAGGATTATGTTAGCAATCGCTGCATATTATGATTATGAGATATGGCAGATGGATGTCAAAACAGCATTCCTCAATGGAGACATTGATGAAGAGTTATATATGATACAACCCAAAGGTTTTGTCGATCCTAAAGATGCTAACAAGGTATGCAAACTTCAACGATCCATATATGGATTGAAGCAAGCATCCCAAAGTTGGAATCAACATTTTGATAAGGTGATCAAAAGTTTTTGTTTTATACAAACTTATGGAGAAGCTTGTATTTACAAGAAAGTGAGTGGGAGCTCTGTAGCATTCTTAATACTATATGTGGATGACATATTGTTGATTGGGAATGATGTAGACCTTCTTAATAGTGTCAAGGAATATTTTAATAATAGTTTTTCAATGAAGGATCTTGGCGAAGCAGCTTACATATTAGGCACAAAGATTTATAGAGATAGATCAAAACGCCAAATATCATTGTCACAAAGTACATATTTGGACAAAGTTCTAAAGAGGGTTGGAATGGAAGATAGCAAGAAAGGGTTCTTGCCCATGTTGCCCAATACGACCTTGAGTAAAACTCAAAGTCTGACATTGGCAGAAGATAGAGAAAGGATGAGTAAGACTCCCTATGCCTCAGCCATAGGATCTCTAATGTATGCCTTGCTATGTACTAGACCCGACATTGCATATGCTGTTAGTTTAACTAGCAGATATCAAAGTGATCCAGGAGTGGATCATTGGACAGCGGTCAAAAACATCCTTAAGTACTTGAGAAGAACTAAGGATATGGTTCTTTCTTATGGAGGTGATGAACAACTCGTTGTTAATGGTTACACCGATGCTAGTTGGAACACTGATCCGGATGATTCTAAATCACAATCTGGATACGTATTTATTTTGAATGGTGCAACAGTTAGCTGGAGGAGTGCAAAGCAAAGCGTTGTGGCGAGATCTTCAACTGAATCGGAATACATGGCTGCTTCGGAGGCTTCACAAGAAGCGATATGGATGAAAGAGTTCATTACAGAGCTGGGTGTGGTTCCTAGTGCGCTGGACCCAATGTCTATCTACTGTGATAACATGGGGGCCATAGCCAATGCGCAAGAACCAAGGTCACACAAGAAGCTGAAGCACATCAAGCTACATTTTCACGCTATTCGAGAACATATCCAAGATGGGGATATAAAGATTTGCAAAGTACACACAGATCTGAATGTGGCGGATCCGTTGACTAAACCTCTCCCGAGGGCAAAACATGACCAGCACCAAACTGCCATGGGTGTTCGGTATATTACCATGTAATCTAGATTAGATGACTCTAGTGCAAGTGGGAGACTGTTGGAGATATGCCCTAGAGGCAATAATAAATGTAGTTATTATTATATCTTTGTGTTTATGATAAATGTTTACATTCATGCTATAATAGTATTAACAAGGAAACATTGATACTTGTGTGATTTGTAAACTTAATTTGAAGTTCCTAGTAAAGCCTCTATATAATACTAGCTTGTTGGTCAATAGATGATTGTGGTTTCCCTATCATGAAATATTGAGATGTTATTAAACAACAAGATCATATCGTTAGGAGAATGATATGGTGGACATACTCCTATAGATAAGCGTAGCATAAAGATCAAGTCATTTTAATAGTTCAATTGCTATATGCTTTCTGATACATAGTAATCTAATTCCTTCGACCATGAGATCATGCATATCACCTTTACCGGATGGATGCTTTGATGACATCAAACACCACACCGTAACTGGGTGGCTATAAAGGTGGCATTGAGTGTTCGGAAAGTATTGGTTGAAACACATGGATCAAGAGTGGGATTTGTCCATCCATATGACGGATAGATATACTCTGGGCCCTCTCGGTGAAATGTCATCCAATTAGCTTGCAAGCATGTGACTGGCTCACAAGGGATCACATGTCACGGGAACGAGAAAAGAGTACTTATCGGTAACGAGGTTGAACTAGGTATGCATAGATACCGACGATCATAACCTCGGATAAGTAAACTATCGTGAGACAAAGGGAAATTGATATCGTATGTAAGTGGTTCATTCGATCGCAAAGTAATCGTAGAAATATGTGGGAGCCATATGAATTTCCAGATTCCTCTATTGGTTATTGTTCGGAGAAGTGTCTCGATCATGTCCGCATAATTCACGAACCGTAGGGAGACACACTTAAGGATTCGACGTTGTTTAAGTAGTTATGGAATGATGAGAAAGAGACTGAATGTTGTTCGGAGTCTCGAATGGGATTCGGGATATCACGAGGAGATCCGAAATGGTCCGGAGAATAAGATTCATATAAGGAAAGTCCCGTTTCGGAGTTGGAGAATGGTTCCGGTGTTTTCATCGGGAATGTTCTAGAAGGTTCCGAAATGTCCGGCACTCCGGAGGGGAAGGGTACATGAATGTGTTATACCAAGTTGGTATGATTGCATCATGTACTAAGTTTCATTGCTGAACAAAATAGAGGATTAAATCAAATCCTAGTTTGAAAAGTCAAACGGCTAGTTTGAAATTCAAACGGCTATTTTTTGGGAAGTGGAAAAGAGGAGGAAACCGAGTTGGGGAGGAGTCCCTCCTCCCCACCGCCGGCGCCCCACCAAGCCGAGTTGGGGAGGGACTCCCCTCCCTCCCCTTGGTCGGCCGGCCCCTCCACCTATATAAGAAGGGGCAGGGCTCCCTCCTAGAGCACACAAGATCCTCTCCTCCAAACCCTAGCCGCCGGCGCCGCCACCTCCACTGCCGCCGCCGACCTAGGTCAAGCCGCCGCCGCCTAGCATCCCTAGCCGTCGGCCAAGCTTCCTCCTCGGCGTGTCTAAACCCTAGATCGTCGAGGGACTCTCTCATACTCCACCATACTCGCTCCGGCTTAAGGCGAAGCCCTACGAGATCTCCCCTCTACTTCCGGTACCACGCCGTTGTGCTGCCGGAATCGCGAGGAGAGTGCTACAACCTGTGCTGCCTGCTGGAACAAGGGAGAGGAAGGTCTTCGTCGAGTACCGAACGTGTGACCGACTGCGGGAGCGCTGCCGGAACGCAGCGCCGGAAGGATCGTCTACGCGATCTTGAGATCGGGAAGAGTACGACTACATCACCCACGAGAATCCGCTCTCGTTAAACACTTTGGAATCTTCGAGGGTGAGTTATTCCATCGACTCGTTGCTACAATCTAGTAGATAGATCTTGGCTTGTTTGTTTGTATGCGATAGAAATTTTTTGTTTTCCATGCTACGAAACCCTACACTAATTCCTAGAACTGGACCCATAGCTCAGAGACCCTATAGTATGAACCCACCGGAGTTAGTGGAGCTCAAGAAGCAACTGGATGGCATGATTAGCAAAGATCTGATTCAATCAAGTGCATCGCCATGGATATCACATGTTTTGTTTGTGCATAAGAAAGATGGTGCCACCCGTTTATGTACGGATTACCGGAAATTGAACGATGTCACCATCAAAAACAAGTACCCACTGCCGAAGATAGAAGATTTGTTTGACCAGTTGACCGATGCTAGAGTGTTCTCTAAGATTGATCTTAGAACTAGTTATCATCAACTAAAAATTCGCGCAACGGATATCCCAAAGACTGCCTTCACTACCTGTTATGGATTGTACGAGTACAAGGTCATGTCATTTGGATTAACCAATGCCCCCGCTTATTTCATGAACCTCATGAATAAGTTTTTCATGAACTTTTTGGATAAGTTTGTCGTTGTTTTCATTGATGACATTCTGATTTATTCCAAGTCGGAAGAAGAACATGAACATCACCTAAGAACCATCCTTCGAACCCTTAGAGAGCATCCGTTGTATGCTAAGTTTAGCAAATGTGAATTCTAGTTAAAGGAAGTAGGATTCCTAGGACATATCTTGTCAGCCGGAGGAGTTGTCGTCGACCCTGCCAAGATTAAGGATGTTGAAGAATGGAGAGCCCCAACCACTCAAACCGAAGTTCGTGCATTTCTTGGTATAGCGGGATATTACCGCAAGTTTGTTGAAGGATTTTCAAGCATCGCAAGGCCGATGACTCAGCTATTGAAGAAAGACAAGAAGTTTGAATGGAATGACAAATGTGAAGCGAGTTTTCAAGAACTCAAGAAGAGATTGATTTCAACCCTAATCTTGATCATGCCAGATATCACGAAGCCCTTTGACATGTATTGTGATTCATCCAAGATTGGTCTCGGATGTGTGTTGATGAAAAAGGCAAAGTAATATCCTATCTGTCCCGACAACTAAAGCAGCATGAGCAGAATTATCCCACCCATGACTTAGAATTGGCAGCCGTAGTTTTAGCCTTGAAGACATGGCGTCATTATCTCATGGGTAACCGCTGTGAGATTTATTCAGATCACAAGAGTTTGAAGTATATTTTCACCCAGAAGAAGCTGAATATGAGACAAAGGAGATGGATAGAGTTAATCAAGGATTATGACCTTGACATTCACTACCACCCCGGTAGGGCCAATGTGGTAGCGGATGCTCTTAGTAGACTACCATGTGGACTAAACACCATGATTATGAAAGAGCAACCAAGTTTGCATAAGGAGTTGGAGGATTTCAGAATGGAGATAGTTAGCGAAGGATTCCTATCCAGTATCGAACTTCAACCCACTTTGATAGATCAGATAAAGGAAGCTCAGAAAGGAAATGCTAGTATCAACGGAATTAAGCGTCGTATCAGTACAGGGAAGGTACCCGGATTCACGGAAGATGAAGAAGGAGTTATTTGGTATAAGGGAAGAATCTGTGTGCCAGCAGATTCAGAGTTGAAACAAGTTATTTTGCAAGAAGCCCATGATACTCTATACTCTATTCATCCGGGAGGAACAAAGATGTATCAGGATTTGAAGGAGCAATTTTAGTGGATGATGACCCACAAGTATAGGAGGTGTATCGTAGTACTTTCCATAAATAGGAGTGTCGATCCCAACGAGGAGCAGAAGGTGTTGACTAGTGGTATGGAGCAGGAAATATCTGTAAATACTTAGCAAACTGATTTTTAGGGGTTTTCTGATAAAGCAAGGAAATAAAGTGCAAGTAAATAAAGACAACAAATAATTGCAGCAAGTGGCCCAATCCTTTCTTAGCAAAGGACAAGCCGGTGGAAATACTAATGAGGACCAAACGTTCTCGAGAACACATGGGAATACTTTCAAGTGCTTTCGTTTCATATAGCTGATTGATCTTCTTTGGTTTTATAAGTGTTGTGTGGGTGAACCTGTGCTAATGTACCGACCTTATTTAGACTAATACATACTTGTGATTAAACCCCTTGCAAGCATCCGCAATTACAAGAAAGTAATTAAGATATAAACCTAACCACGACCTTAAACTCTGAGATCCTACACTCCCTTGTGCAATGGTTTCCTAACAGAGGTTCAGGTTTATGTCACTCCGGCAACCCCACAATTAGTAGACAAATACACAATGCATTCCCCTAGGCCCATAAATGGTGAAGTATCATGTAGTCGATGTTCACATGACACCACTAGAAGAATAGAACCACAACTTAAATATTAAACCATTGAATAATACCTCAACACAAATCCACTACTAACAACATGACTTCGCCCATGTCCTCAAGAACTAAATTAACTACTCATGAGACATCATATGGATCAAGATCAGAGATGATATGATGATGGATAACAATTTGAACATAAACAATAATTCAATGGTTCCACTCACAAGCATCAACTACAATAGTAATCAACATCGGGAAAGTTCCCCCTAAGAACTATGCAAGATTCAACACAATTGTTACGACAGGATGGAGTGGTGATGATGGTGCTGGTGGAGATGATGATGATCCCGATGACGTCTAGCTTGATGATGGTGTTGATGGCGACGATCTCCCCTCTCCGGGAAGGAATTTCCCTGCCAGAAATCTATCTGTCGGAGAGCTCTTTCTCTCTCGGTGTTTTCTGCCCCGTAGAGGCGGCGGAATCTTTATGTGGTCTCTCCCCGTGTATTAGGTTTTCGAGCAGAATATATAGGCAAGAGGGCGAAGCCATAGATGGGCCAGGGTGGCCACACCCCCTGTAGGCGTGGCCCAGGGTGGCCCGTTCCTAGGGGTGTGTGGGCCCCCTATGGCCCAACTCTGCCTCCCCTTCTGGCTTCCTTCGTCTTCTAGGAAAATATAATTTCCTGTACTTTTTTTGGTATTTTTCCGATCTTCACAAAATTGCATCAAAACACCGCTTTTTTCATCAGAATCCCGACTCCGGCAGTTCATCCTCCAAGAATCATCCAACATGCAAAAACAGATGAAAAGACATAAGTAACACCTCTTAATATGAAATATATCAATGAATAGAGGCAAATTATGATATATAATGGTGATGCAAATTGGACGTATCAACTCCCCCAAGCTTAGACATCGCTTGTCCCCAAGCGAAAACTGAGCTCAATAAACATGTCCACGGGTTTATGGAGTGAAGTGTCGATAAAAAGAATACAGACAAGAAGCATCACACTTACCAATACACAACTCATAGAAGAAAGCAACTCACCATTATATAACTTAGCTTGCAACAAGTATAGGAGTCATAATAAAGATGCATCACACTTAAATTCAGCACAGCTTATCACCCTCAGACAGATGGACAAACAGAGAGAGTAAACCAGATACTCGAGGATATGTTGAGAGCTTGTGTATTGGAATATGGATCTAAATAGGAAGACTGCCTGCCTTTTGCAGAATTCTCATACAAAAACAGTTATAAAGCCAGTTTGCAAATGGCCCATTTGAATTTTTATATGGAAGGAAGTGTCGTACCCCCCTGAATTGGTCGCAAGTAGGAGAGAGCCAGATCTTCGGACCGTACATCCTACGAGAATCCGAAGTGAAGGTTCACAAGATCCGTGAGCACCTCAATACCGCTCAATCCAGACAGAAGAGTTATGACGACAAGAGACGTCAAGATCTAGCCTTCAATATCGGAGACTTTGTTTATCTCAAAGTATCACCTTTGAAAGGAATGCAACGTTTCCAACTCTAAGGAAAGCTTGCACCCAGATATATTGGGACCTTCAAGATTTTAAGTTGTCTAGGAGAAGTATCGTATCAGATAGCTTGGCAATAATGCCACCTGCCACAAATTTGTCCAGTAAAAAACACTTGAACTGCTCAAGTTCTTTGGCAAGTGATTGTATCTCATGAGCTTGCTCAACGACGGAGCACTCATCAACCATCTTGTAGTCATAGAATTTCTCCATGACATACAACTCAGTGTCAGCGTCCTAGACCCCAAACTTGGCCTCGAGCGCTTCCCATGCGTCCTTGCCATTATCAAATGATATATATGTGTCAACAATGTTGTCCCCAAGAACACTGAACAAAGCTTTCATAAACATGGTATCAACTTTCTTAAAGGTCGCTTCCTGCTAAGCAGAAAGTTATTCTTCAGGCTTGCCAAGAGTGGCGCTATAGCAGTTTAGGTTTTCAAACCAGAGGAATGCTCTCTTGCGCCATCTCTTATAGTGCATGCCATCAAAAGGAGGCGGCCTAGTAGCCGCGGCTACACCAGTGGAATTCAGTTGCCTATAATCAGGTTTTTGGATTGTTGAAAATTTAAGCAATAATCCATATGATTTAATTCGAATAATAAACTATTAAAGTATGATCATACAAACAGTACTAAGACCAATCATGCAGATCAATAAAGTAGATGAACAGATTACATCTATACAAGATAAACCTATCACATCTACGCTAAACGCTAGAACTAGAAACTCTAGCAAAATCCAAAATAGAGAGATTGAGATCACATATGATGCAGTTGTGGCAGAAGCCGCAGTAGAGGGTGCAGTGACGGCATGCAACATCCAAAAAATGTTAATGAGGATATCAATTTCTAATCAACCAAAATTAGGGTTAACAAAAGCTTCCATTAATTAAACTCTATCCTAATGCTTATGTGTTATGAAAGTGTGTGAATGTTTGCAATGTCATGTTTGATTGTTGTAAGTGATGAGCAATGGTTTAAATATCAAAACCATATCATCTAGGTCAAATCCAAAATAGATCAAAACCAAAGAAAATTAAAATATGAAGCATATGACTTAATGGTCATTTTTGCAAAAGTTAACAACTAGCTAACTTTGAGCATCTCTAGCAAGTGATCTCAAATAGAAAAAATTCCATTTCTTTTCTCCCCTTGCTAGACCTAGTGACACTAAACACAATGGAGCTTTCTAACCTTGCGGAAACAAATCCAAACCCAATTGAGAGGCAATTCAAAATTGAATCTATCTTATGTATCAAGATAGTCATTTTTGGAAAGCCACTCAAACCTTCAACACTTAGCAAATCCTTGCACCTAGAGACTACCAAGCTTAGGACCAGAACACCCACCAAAAATCACTTGGAAATATGAAAGTTGAGTTCTTGCGGCCATTTGATCAAACACCCGGTGATCACAGTACAACCTCAACAACTGTACACTGTTTTAATCAATCCTTTTCTCAAATTTGTGACCTCACCGAGCTCACACGACGTGCCCTTAACTCACTCAGTACCAGCCCGTGTGAAGGATCCCCTCTCACTCGATCAATTGACCAGTGCAAAATGGTACCCGAGCTCACCTTGCCACCCTGACGCGGACACGCTGCCACAGACCGCGCCGCCCTCGCCCACGATGTCTAGGAGGTAGCTCTGACCTCACCGCCCCTGCCCCTGCACACCTCGACCAACGACCGCTCGCAGAGACGCCAGCACAACCGCGTCCATTTAACACCAGACCATGTTGGTCTCCGCGCCAGAGCACCGAGCAATCCCGCTTGCACATGATGCACCTCGCTCCCTCCTTGCGCCAATAAGTTCGCCGTGACTCCAGCGACCGCCCAGACATGATCATTTGACCCCGCGCTTACCGTACGCCGTGACGATTGCCGACGGTATTGCCGTAGAGCACGGAGGTTCTAGAACGATGGAGACCATGCCTCGTTGTGCCACTGTGCGCATGACGACTGCCCTGAAGCACCGCATCGACCTACACTCTTGGCCATGCCGATAACACACTATAACTACGTCGCCGATGAGCCTGAGCCATGTCGTCGTGTCCCCTTCGCTGCAGTATAAATAGAGCCCTCCCCCGGCCTCAAAATTCACACCATCTCACTCCCCTCTCACCCAGCAACCTCTCTGACCCGTCCCTGGAGCAAGGCGAGCACCACACCACCGAAATTTCGCCGGAGTCCGCCGCTGCAAAGGAGGAAACGAGCCGACGCTAGGAGCCTCCCCTGGAGCTGCCGCGACCACCATTCGAACCGCTGTTGTCGACTCGTTCATTCGCCCACCTCGTCGGACCTAGCTGGATCCCTGGTAAGCCCCTGACGACCCCCGCTGTAGCGCTAGGGTTCTGTCTCGCGCGTGCCATACGACGGAGACGATGACGCTGAGCCGTTGATCGTGCTCTAATCATGTGGCTAGGATTAGCGCGTACCCCTTCGTGTTAACGTAGTCACTGAAGTGTGGGACCAACACTAGTGCAGCCCGTCGCGCGCATGTCGCATATTTGGGCCAGCCCATTAGCATCCCCGCGCGTAGCCCACAGATTCAAACTTAGATTTTTCTTTTATTTGAAAATCCCATACTGTAGGTAACTTTAAAAATCAATTCAGGAAGATTCCCTAAAACAAATTGAGCGAAACCAATTTTGTGGGAAAATAGACGAAAATCTCTAATCAATCCCGTTGGATTCAAACAGTTTGAAACTATAGACACCCTCAGTAAAAATAACAAGACAGTAGCTTTTAGCACTTCAAACATTTTTATAAAATCAACCATAAATTATTTTGAGTTGATTCCAACTCTCAAAAATCACATTGACCAAGACCTATCTGGATATATAAAAATATATAGATTTACATACAGTAGTCCTGCACCAAAAATTAAAGAATGGCTTTATAGTCATTTCTAATCACATGAATATTATTAAATGACATTGTTAAACTTTGTAAATTAGGCCAATCACTTTAAATCACATTCCCAAGTATTTAGAATATATGGTGATGACATGTGTCAATATGATCCCATATTTGAATTGGAGAATATTAAATCTTAAGTAACTTTTTAATGAGTAGAAATTACTTTTCTAAAATAAGATAAATCAAACTGTTGTCACCCTTTTCTTGTAATAATAGAGATGATGCTAGATCATCTAGTATGGATCCTTGTGTGTTAAATAAAGGTAGTTAAGTATTGTTTGATGATTGTGTACCTCGTATTGATTTATAGACGCTAGTATCAATTTGAGCTACGAGGAGGAAGAATTCTACGAAGATGAGGAAGAGAACTTCGACCACCTTACCAACCAAGGCAAGCTAAGCCAAACCATGCAAGCCTCACTTGCAAGCAATTGTGATACCACTTTGATTATACCAATCCCAAGTTTTATTTGCAAGATTTATCTTTTATCCTTTTTGCAAAGTTGTTCAAGTAGTAATTAATTGGTGGTTAGTGGAAGATTAGGAAAGGTGTCATCAAGAACTTGGAACTTGATGTAGGTAGTTACACTTGATTAACACCCCTCAATAGTGACACTCTCATTAATAGATGCTAGTGCTAAACCAATCTTGATCACTATAGATGGGAACAAATGATTATGAAAACCTTAAAATGATGAGTCATTCTACTGAAATGTTTTGACATGTGTTATGGACACAATCAGTTGAAGATGATGTTGAATGAAGTATGTGACCTGACTTTGATAAAAACTGATGGTTGGGTTCGGATGCGATACCATTCCAATTTTACCGTACAACCATAATGCCCTATTTTGGGTAGGGCTTGACTGGAAGTTTATGTGTCTTAGTATGGGTTCCCTCGCAGAACAAGGTGAGCTGAGGCTACCTTGTAAATGAACGTCCACCTGTGCAGTTCCCAAGATGACAGATGGTCATGGTTGGGAGGCCAAACTCATAGGCGAGGTGCCTATACTAGGGTGTGTAATTGAAAGGTTAGGATTGATTATCCGCATACCAAGTATGATGATTCAGGGTTATCCCTAACAGATGTATCGAATGTTATGGTGAAAGTGTATCACCTCTACAGAGTGTCAAACTATTCGAATAGCAGCGTCCGCAGTTATGGACAGTTGGATGGCAATACTCTTCCGTTGTTAGATGTTTTCCCAAAATTATTCGTGACTTGAATTGTGACTTTGACTTGACTCCACAAGGATGTGGACATGACACTAGGTTCCCACTTAAGAAATCTAGACAACTAAAGTTAGGTCTTACTACTAGGTAATTGTGAAATAAAACTGACTTATGGCAAACAAACATAGAGCTTAGGATTCCTATTAGAATGGTCTTACTGCTTTAGTGATAGTTTGCGAGTACTTAAAAGTACTTATGGGTTTGTCCCTGGCTATTCCCATGGCCAGACTACGAAGAAGACTACGAGGAGGATGGACAGCAGGACGTCTACGATAACTAGGATCATCTCCCATCGTCAGCATTGCCCGTGACCCTGAAGATGGAACCACTACTACGCTACTACTATTCCGCTGCTTTGATTTGTAACCAGACTTGATCATGAGATCAACTATGTGTAAGACTATTATGGTTTGTAATGTATGATGTACTATGCTACCTATTCTGTTATGTCTCGCAAAAATAGTAATCCTAGGGTTGCGATGTACGACATAACAGGCATCTGAGATTAAAAATCTGGGTGTTGACACGACAGTAGCCGCATCGGTAGCAGCAGCAGAGATGTCGCCCATGTTAAGGTTGTCGAAGAGGTCGCTGACGTCCGGGAAGAAGTCGTCGTTCGGGGACTCGTCGTCGGACGACGTCGTTGTTGCCAGTAGTCGCGCTTGAGCGCTCCCCAAAAACCTGATCGCCCCTCACCCGTAAATGTTCACGAGAGGCGGGGTTCCGGAGGCCTACTGTCCCGATCCGCGGTGCACGCCCCAAGCCGGGATGTGAAAGACGAAGGCGGCGGCGCAAGGTTCTGGAGGTAGGCGCGTGTTGTAGATTGATCACCGATTAGGTTTAGTGTAAACGCTTATATAGTGCTAGTCAGGGAGACCGTGGGGCTCAGCCCACGTCCAAGTCGGTTACAGCCCACGATCCATAAAAACTAGAAATTGCTGATTAATTAACGCGTCCGTTAATGATTCATAATTAATTTTCCCAAATATCAAAATAAAGCTCGGCTCGGCGAGATTCCCGCAACCCGCGGCGCGTACGTGTCATGATGAGGCGAGGCGAGGCGGACGGCGTCGGAGGAGGAGTGCACGAGGGCTTCTCTCCTTGTCACACCTTAGTGAGTGGTGCAACACTCTACTATATAAGGTGGTACAACTCCCCTTTCACTAACAATGTGGGACTAAACTTTAGCACCACTAGCACAGCCATATGCTGCCGTATATAAGTGGGCCAAAGAGAATTTCAGAATTTGTCTAATGGGCCAATAGCCCAAAACTCACCAAATTCCAACTGTCTTTAAGGTACTCTCCAAACCCTCACAAACTTTCCACGGAGCGAATCACAAGATGAATGCCTCCGGACGACCCTAGCCGCCTAGGTTTTCCCACAAACTCAAGAGTAACAAGCTAACTCGATGAACTCAAGGGGGAATGAACTTTGGCTTGGTGGAAACGTATATCGAGACCTCCTCTTCCTTTCTATCAAAGGGATTTGGATTTGGTTGGGTAGAATGAGAGATCCTCAAGCTTTTGTGTTTCAACAATGGAGAGAGAGCTTCAAAAAGAATATAATCTGAATGCCTAACCTGCTCAAGGTGGAAGAAAGGATATTTATACTCAATAAGAAAAACTAGTCGTTTCAAGTCATTTTCGCAATATTCGATTTTAAGTTTGGTTGGACCGGCCCACACACCAGACGGTCCGGTTCTTAGCCCGGAAAACCAAACTTCAACCGAATCTGGTTACTCACTCCAGCCTCGGTTAGACTCGGAGTAAGTAAACCGAAAAACCCGGTTGAGATTCGGATTTCCGGTCCTGACACCGAACGGTCCGGTCTATGAGCCGGTTCAACCGGCCTGTACACCGGATCTGTAGAAAAGGCTTGATAGAGGTTTTCTTCTCGTCTCTCTTTGGTGATGGATCAAGTAGGAGTATGGGATGTGTATATGGCTTAGGAATTCATCCCCAACAAGCTCATCGAGAGAACCCCTCTTAATAGTGCGGAGTTCCTAACTGGACTCAAGTTACATAAAAAGGAAAACTCCGGCGCAAAGCTTCGTTATCAAAATGGGAAGATCTCTGATGACCTTCCATCACACCATCGGACTAAAACCTGTGTGAGACACTAGAAGTACCATTAGTCCACTCTAACTACGGTATCATTATCAACCAAAAATAGTATAGGGTAAAATACCCTTTCAGAAGTGCTGGAGGACATGGTTGCCCTGCGTACTGCGGTGGCGGTGGCCGCCGCCAAACGGGAGGCTAGAGCGGCGCTCTACCGTGCATCCCCAACGGCGGCCAAGCAGAGGGAGGAGGAGACCCGAGCGCACCATTGTAGAAGGCATGCAACAAAGACCAAGAACTTAGCCTTGGCGGCCCGGCGGGCACGGGAGGCCGAGAACACAACCTCCGGCTAGGACAGTTAGTAGATTAGTTTAGTTTAATAACTAAGTATTTTATTTATGTAATAAAAACAAGTTTAAGTAATTTATGTACATGATCGTGCATGTCTAGATAAGGACCGGTCCTTACGCACGGGACCGTTCGCCGCAAACCGAGCTCTCAACTTTTGGCCCGGTTTGCATAAAAGAGACTGGTTTAGAACTGGATGCCGATTTACCGAGACGCGTTGGATTATGGCCTCGGTCCGGAAAAACATGATCAAACACGCAGGATCAGTCTTTTTGTGTGTGTGGTGTGCGCGCGCGCGCGTGTGTGAGGGGTTGGAGTTGGCCTAAAGCCAGCTACCCTTTGCCTGCTTGTATTTACAGAGAATTGCCACCGCCTTGAAAAAAAGAAGGACGAGGCAGCCCGCGACTGGAAAGTTCCGCTCGTGCTCGAGTCCACCCCGCGTCGCTAACCCCTGGTAGGGTTCCTCCTCCTCCGCCGCCGCCGCCGCCCGGCCCAGTCGCCACCGCGTCCGCCGCCCCGCCGCCCGCGCCTAACGCGCCTCCGCCGCCGGCGGGTCGTGGATCAGGCGTAGCGGCCGCGGTACGTGTCCACCTTCCCAAGCTAATCAGGGAATTGCCAAGAAACGAACCATCCTTGACTTTGGTCGCTTTTTATCCAAACTAATTGTCGGCTGACTTGAAAAAGAGAAGAGAACCCGGCAACCGCTCTCCCCTCTCCCAAATTCTCCCAAGAAATTTCGTTTTAATTGTTCATCACTGGAACGGCGCAGGTCTTAAGCTGGTGTATCTTGATTCCGGTGAAGATTTGTCAGAGAATGGCTAATCTTGCCAACATGTTTGCTGCCCTTGACCTGGATGCCGACGACGATGGAGAGGAAGTGGAACAGCCAACATCCAGCAACCCGGTAGCTGCTGCTGCCAGGAAACTTGGTAAGCGCGCACTTTTTCTTTCGTTCCCCCCCAGGATAAATTACGAATTTGGGGTGCCGAGCTCCAGTTAGTCCGTGGTATGAGATTTGCTTTAATAATTGCGAGGTTCTTCAAGTATTATTATATTTATAATTTTGTACTATACGCTGATCATCTCATCATCAGCATCAATCATGATTCTCCAAATACGGTAAAAATCTATAGGAGAAATCTTTTGTGTACTGTGTATAACGTTTTATCGTTCAAAATCCAAATAAACCTACCAGGCAAAGCAACAAAATGGACAACAAGTACATATGATTAGGGAACTTCCATTTTTTTCTCCAGGATCGTTGATGGAATCATGGAAGTCCATGTTCATCTTGCCCATACATGATAAATAATTGAACGATGTGGTGAAATTATAACTTAAGTTCTGCCATGTTATAGTTTAGAAGAGAACTAACAATATATATAATTCCATTTTTATGAAATGCTAATTTCTGTCAACTCTTCTGATAAGATTTAGAAATCACATTCTCTTCAGATGGTGGCATGGAGAAACGGAAAATGATTGTAAATTATGATGGTGAAAATCTGAGTTCATCGTCGGGTGAATACAAGATGCCACTGGTGTGGATTGACTTGGAAATGACTGGTGAGCCTATCTTCCTCCATCTGTATACTGTATGTTTCATACTGTTTTAATGAAATATTTAACGGGCTTAATGCAGTCTAGTCCTCAACTGTGAAAGTACAATATTTTTACTTCATTTTAATCTACTGAACTACAAGTTGCAAAACTTGAAAAATAAATAAATATTTGAACAAACTAGGAACCATAAAAAACTCTACCTGTTGTGTTTGAACTAGTCTTGATTGAATGGCAACCATTAGTACTTAGTAAACTGGCCTTACTAAGTTATTAAACTGGGAGCACATAGTTAATGGCGTGCTGATTGTTTCTCCATTTCAGTGATGTTGCTTGTTAGATATTTTTACCTTGCATTTTCAGTGTTCAGTTTTAGATGCAATATAGAGTGAAGTTTACATTGTTCCTGCAAACATTGTTGAGGCTATTGCGTCTACAATATGCTTCCCATGAAAAAAGCACTTCTGCTGGTAACACACATCAAAAGAATTGGTCTGAACATCATAAAAGAACAGTTGGTCGGAAGTTATATTGGTACAGTGCATGATATCTACCCTGCTCTAAACAGTACAGTGCATTACTGATTTCCTTGGTATCTTAAGTCAACAGAGAACTTGTTTTGCTGTTTTCTGATGTGAACTGTGCCTTGTGGGCATTTCTCTCCAATCTGTAGTTATTGTTCTCTAGTTCTTATATGTAGTTATGTCAAACTAGAATTATTTTTCCTCTGTTGGAACCCTTGTTGTCAATTCTACACCATGCCAAAATTATAATTAATGGGCCACATGCTGGTTTCTGATTGTTTAGGTTTGGATATCAAAAAAGACCGCATACTGGAGATTGCTTGTATTATAACAGATGGTAAACTTACCAAACGAATAGAGGTGGCTTTTAAACTTAATATTATTGGTTTTGATGCTACGTGTAATGCTATGATATTCTAGTTTTCTTTATCACCTTTGTTGTAGTACAGAGTTCTTGACCTTGAGTTTTGCAAGGGAGTAGCTTCTTGCACTACTATGACTCATTTTTTTACCAAGACTCATTTTTATTTAAGGCTGCTTCTGTTGCTATTTCATTTTGTATGTGGATAAGGCACGCTTAACCTGTGATCGTTAATCATCAATCAGAGTTGTTGTTCCATGCTTGTGATTACTGAAGTAGCTCAAAAAAGTTAAATAACATTGCCAATCAGATCAACTATGTAAGAGCTAAGTTAATTTATTTTTGAAGGCTCAGTGAACACAATTAGATTGTTGGTCAATTTTTACTACACTGTTTATTTAGTAAAATTAGGATAGTGGCAAATAATGACCTGATATGCCATCGGCTTCTGACCAAATGATGCATTTACTTTCCATAATCCTTTCTTATTCTAATAATTCCCATGCAATCTAAAATGACCATGTTGTTTGGCAAGTTCATCCTGTAACCCTAGCTGTCTTTATGATCACTGCAATTCGATGACCACTGACACTGGCTATCTACTTACATGATACTAATATAGAGTGTTGGGTATCTGAGGTTATGAAGGAAATTTGCTTTGTCATTTCTTTGTTGCCAACCATATTGGTGACGAATAACTTCTGTTGGTATGGCATTGCTAGACATATTGCTCAACATAGCTGTTGTACTTTATTTTGCAGGGTCCTGATTTGGTTATAAGACAAAGCAAGGGATGCGTAGATAACATGAATGAATGGTGTAAAATCCATCACGGTGCCAGTGGTAAATAGCTTATATTTTATAGAAGTGACATGTGAATGTAATCTGTTGCTCATATAACCAATTTAGGACTTGTGAATTTAATCTGTTGTTCTTGTAACCAATTCAGGCCTGGCAGAACAAGTACTGCAGAGTGACATTTCTGAGCATGACGCAGAGAAACAGGTATGTTAGTCCTTTTTCTGGTAGTCTGTCCTTGCTGAAAGTGTTCAATAAATTAAAGCTTATTCTACTTCAAATTGAGAATTTCTACTAGGTACTGCTTCTATGCATTACACACTTCAACTGTTTTATTATGTGACCGACTGCATATTTCCTACGCTGCACGGATACAGGGCTGAGCGGGCGTGTAGGATACATGTAGTCAGGAAGATTTCTTGTTCATATTGTTTGATAGGGAAATAGCCAGCTAAACACAGGCATAGCTGCGCATAGCCTATCCACCGTTGATTCTCTCCCCTTTTGATGTAGGGAGCACATGTATCCAGACCCAGGATGTTGGCTCAATAGTAACGCCGTTAGTGTTCCTTTGATGCATGCATGAAGCCCTAGCAAAACAAAGCTTATCAAATTTCATTTAGGTGAGGCAAACCCTAATATACAACATGCGGTAAACCCTAACCCTAATATACTACACGGTAAACCCTAATATACTACATGCATGAAGCCCTAGCAAAACAAAGCTTATCAACTTTCATTTAGGTGAGGCAAACCCTAATATACAACATGCGGTAAACCCTAACCCTAATATACTACATGGTAAACCCTAATATACTACATGCATGAAGCCCTAGCAAAACAAAGCTTATCAAATTTCATTTAGGTGAGGCAAACCCTAATATACTACATGCGGTAAACCCTAACCAAACTAAGCCTTATTTCATTGCGTTGAACCCAATGTGTAATGCAAAAAACCCTAAACAACCTTTGTTTCGTTCTCCTCACATTCTCATGGATGCATGTGGCCACCAAACACATACCAAAACAACCTTTGTTAGGGCACTCTTTTGCATGGCACATAGTCTAAAGCTTCTGCATGCAAAACCTGTTTTAATCCTTGTTCTCAATCCCTTCTCATTTTAGATGCTAAAACTTTTGTAGCCAAAACAGTGTGCTAAATTGGAACCCATGCCAAACCCTAGATTCTTGCATGCATGCACAAAACTAACACCGTTATCTCACCCATGTTCCACCCCACTTCCATCTAGAGGTTGCATGCATTTGATCCCTAAATCCAACGGTGCTCTGCCTATGCGCAGCTACGCCTGTGAGTAGCAAATCCGCGTCGTTGTTTGATATTGGGTGATAAGATCATTGCTCCAGATTAAAGAGTCTTATTGACATGTTTATGTTAACTTGTCTTGAGTTAAATATATTTGGGCCAATCATGTGTGCACTGTAAAATCCTTCACTATATGTGTTTGCATACTCTTCCTACATCCCAGGTAAAGGAAATCTTGAACCATGACTATTTATTTCGAACAATCTACACCAAATTTGTTTGTCTGCTATGCTAGATTGTATGTTTAGTGTTATGCTGTACCATAGTTTGTCTTCCAAGAACTGTCCTAATGTGTATGTGATTTCTCAAAGGTAGCCTCCTAGGCAGCGCTAGTAGACACCCTGCCACCTCACCCACCTATCGAATTTATCCTGCCAGTGATTAGGCGCTAGGTGCTGTTCTGCTGCCTGATTACCTCCTAGCGCCTTGGTCAATACTGCCGTGCGGTTATGCTATTTCTATGGTGCTACCACTGTGTAGAAGCATTTTGTGTTCCTTTTAATTATTGTCTATATTACGTTTCTGAGAGATGTCCATTTCTCCTTCCTTGATGTTCCTTTATCCACTTTAACTTTTTCTAAGAAAGTATCTTGTGTTAGCTATTTTCAGGTGTTGGACTTTATTAGGAGGCATGTTGGTTCGGCAACTCCATTGATAGCTGGGAATTCTATCTATACAGATTTATTATTTTTGAAGGTTAGCAAGAGAGAAAACTCCCTTAGCTATCTGCTGAAAATTAAACGGTTCATACTATTTTGGCAGGTCGTCATTTCTCTTAAAGTGACCTTTACATTTTCTGTTATATTTAGCCCTATCGATGCTCTTGATTTGTACATGTTTCCGTAAAAATGCATTATTTTCCCTCCAGTAGATACCATTCTGAAAAGATAGTCCAGTATCTTTGTATGAGGGTTGACTAGGACTCCAGTTTACTTTGAGACCGTTTGTTCTGAAACAGTTATGTGTTTTTTCATATCTAGGAGTATATGCCAGAGCTTGCAGGTATATTCCCTCATGTGATAGTTGATGTGAGCAGCATAATGGCTTTGTGCATCCGCTGGTTCCCCAAGGGTAAAACTGTTTCTTCTTTTCATTCTATGCTTGCGTTTTATCACTGGTCCATGCCAAATTAGTTAAGTTTTTCGGCTGTATTATGGTGTGTCCTCATGAATGACCAGATTATACAAACATGGTATTGCAACTGCATGCTTCACCACCCCCACCCACCCACCCACAGAAGCCAGTTTTCATTTTGTTTTGGTATTTATTTTCATTGATGTGCCAAATGCCGACAGCGTACAATGAGATAGCCTGTATGCCAAAATTTTGAACATAAAAGTTGGTCTGGAACATTCCTTGCTCATTTTGAAAAGGATCGCTCGGTGATGTAAGATTTGAATATTTTTTGGGTGTTCTTATTGATGTTCTGATTTAGTTCGGAGATATGACTCGCAGAGAACTAACGATTCAATAGGGGCACAATGTAAATATCGGTCACTGAGATGGGAAACATGAATGAATATTATCAGACTATAAGGCTTTCATCCAACAATATTGTATTTTCTCGTGATTATATATACTTGTGGCTTATTCAATAGCAGTTTGAAAGCTGTTTTTGGTTCAAATTTACCTTCTTCAGTCTCTGCGACCGCTGAATTCCGAAGCATAGAAAACCTAGTTTTCTTTTGCTATTATGTGTTTAGGATATATATACATTTAATACTTATGAAAATCTCCAGATGATAAGGCTTTGCTCATTTCGTTATGTATCTGTTGACAGAAAGGAAGCAAACTCCAAGAAAGAAGAAAAACCACAGGGCAATGGACGACATCAGAGAGAGCATCAAGGAGCTGCAGTTCTACAAGGATAACATCTTCAAATCACGGCAATCTAAGCAGTAGCCTCTGTCGGTACTCATTCCCTTGATTGTTGGGCTGAAAACGTTTTCCGGTGTATGATCTTTCGGTAGATTTGATAATATGCTTAAATGGTGACGTGCTTTTGGAGTAACAGGAAGGATAGAGTATTCAGCTAAGCGCAAGAGAATTGTCACACATATGATGATCGTTTCTGAAATGATGAGAAGTATGAGATTTCATAAGAGACTCATACATTGAGATCTAAACACTCGTCTCTCTCTCTCTCTCTCTCTCTCTCTCTCTCTCTCTCTCTCTCTCTCTCTCTCTCTCTCTCTCTCTCTCTCTCTCTCTCTCTCTCTTTGTTGTGAGCTAGGCAATGGTGGTTCGTACTATCGGTTCGTTAGGACTTTGATTACTTTTGACTGGAATAGTGTTGATACTCTTGCCGATGTTGATTGATTATTTAATGGTTGTACGCCGTGCAGACAGCCTTGACATTGCGTCTCAAACTAAAATTATGGAAGAACCCTCGTTAGTATTTATAGGTTGTGGTTTGCTATCTTTTAGTTTTTGGCAGCATTTAGAAAAGCTCAAGAAAGAAAGAGTTTGAAGATCTCGATGTTTTACTAGTTGTTTCTAAATTTTATTTTGTAATTATTGAAGACAGCCTATATATCTCTACCATGTACTATATGGTACTATGAATATATCATAGTATTAATTATCAAAAGAAAAGAATTCAGGCTTTCACCATTCTAGTATTCCCTCAGATCCATAATAAGTGTCATTCATTGGGTACAAAGTTTTACTAGCTTAATATAAAATGAACGACACTTATTATAAATCGGATGTAGTACCTTTTATTTTGAGGATAGTCAATACATCCGCCCACCTTTTCTTCTCCAAGCGTTGCCCACACTTATAAAAAGAACGATGTGCGTTGATAAATATTTACTTGGAACCTAGTAGTAGCTCAATAGATACATACTCCCTCCGTCCGCAAATAATAAGTGTACATCTAGATTTTACCTAAGTCAAATATAACCAAATTTGACCAACTTTATAGAGAAATATATGAAAATATATTATATTAAATTGATATATTATGAAACTAGATTTAATAATAAATCTAATAATAATAATTTAGTGTCATAAATATTGGTACGTTGTCTTAAAAAGTTAGTCAAACATAGTAAAGTTTGACTTAGGACAATACTAGAAGAACACTTATTTGCAGACGGAGGGAGTATGCAATTGTTACTAAGTCTTTTTCTTCTTGACTATACATATAACTGAATCCTACCTATCTTATCTAGCTCACCCATAGCCTAGAACCCCTTAAACCAACACGAATGGATCCGAAGAGAGAAAAATGGAAACGACAACTAGAAAGGAGTTTGCGCGTGTGGCATATTGGAAATGTGAGGAGTCGGGAAACACATTTTTTGTTTCTCAGCGCAATAGAGACCTTGCAAGTCCTCTTTAGCTACCAGATCCAAAATAGAGGGTTGATCCAGGCACGAAGACGACACAACAGGAACCTGCAGAAGAGGCAACTAATTTACCGTGCTATAGCTAGTAGCCATATATAGTAGTACCGGGATATCTGATTCCAAACCTCAAAGCTGGCTATAAGGATGCGCACCGAGAAGTTGTACCAATGCAAATGAAATTCATCACTAGTCTTCTAACTCTCTGGCTAAGTCAAACACGATAGTGGAACTTAGGAAACATGTTGAAGTCCTGGAGTGTTCACGTAGGGTCCTGGCTACGTACTCCCGCGACGTGGGACGACAACCAATTTGTGGTGTGGGCTACATGATCGGGTCCGTGATGACCGGTTTCACTAGAAATATCGAGCAATCGTGAGGAAAGCTCATATATCGGTTCAGTTTTCCCATCGCGAATATTATGATTGGTTTCACATAATTCTTTTTCATAAACTTTAGTTAATGCACATTCTTACGGAATCAGTATAATAGTTTATAGTACACAAAACCGCAAGACAGCAAAAAGAACTACAAAAGCGTTGTGGGTAGGGAGGCATTTTAGAACACTTGCGGTGCGCGCTGCAGTTTGGTGTCTCTTGTTGGGGGCCTTTGTTCGTACCATCGCTGGTTGTGGGCCTACGGAGGCGTTGCTTCCGTTGCTTCCGCGCTGCTTCGCCTCTTGTATCCCTTGCTTCCACCGAGTCCACGTCCTACGTTGCCTCTCCTCCTCTCATCGCAAATTCATGCCGCCGTAGCCTAGCTTGCGCCGCTGCCTCCCGCAGCCCCCGCTCGTGTCACCGCCTCCCACGACCCTCCCTCGCGCGACGTCTAGCGCCGCTGCTCGTGCGGAATCCAGCGCCGCCTCCAGCCGGAGCCCTCCTTGGCGCGGCATCCAACACCGCCTCCACACGGAGCCAGCACCGCTGCCACCGACATACCCTTCAAGCCTTCCTAAAGAAGGGGAGAGAAGCGGCATGTCCGACACCAAATTGTAAAGGAAAGAAGGGCCTTGATGGCGCCGACTTGGATTGCGGAAGACCTGATGCGGGTTTGGAAATCACAAGGCAGTGAATTCAAGGAGGGAAAGAGAGGGGCAAGGAAGAGGTGGGGGACTAGAGGAAGCATTGGCAACGTCGGTTGTCGTCCTATGAGGTGTAGCTCCCGTACTCGGCTTAGTGAATGGTTCATCTTCGATTTGCATGGTCCTTTGTACGTAAGAGATCTCGTTTACTGGCCCGGCCCTTCCATGAGTTTAGATCTCTATGTATGAATCTCTTATGAAATCCCATACTTTTCATCATTTCCACTTTTCCTTTGTGACACAAGATTCCTCGCCTAAAGCATAACATGACATAGCTCTCTCATAAGATAGCATTCAATTCATTCTACTCTAGAAACCATAGGATCTACTATTCCCAAGTTTTCGAAGTTTATTAAGAATGGACACTCATTGAATTCAGGCTTCCACCGTTCTAGCTTTTATTTAGAGGGTAGTCAATGCATCTGCCAACCTCCCTTCTCTAAGCGTTGCCCACACTTATAAAAAGGACGATGTGCGTTGATGAATACTTCAAGCCTAGTACTCCAGCTAGATATATATCCAATTGTTCTACAATCCTCTTCTTAGCTATACATATAGCTGGATCCTACCTACTCCCTCTGATCCAAATTACTTTTTAAGATACAAGCAAATCTAGACAAAGTAATAATATAGCTTTACCACCTCAATCAACACGAATGGACCCGAAGAGAGAAAAATGAAAACGACAACTAAGAAGGAGATACATACATGCAGGTATCATGTTGGGAATGTGAGGAATCCGAAAACACATCTCTTGTTCTTTGGTGTTGACATGTTGCGAGACAGACCATGGCTGCCCTTCTTAGCCACGAGATGCGAAATATGGGACCCAGGTGCGAAGGCGAAACAACAGGGGACCGCGGGAGAGGCAACTTTACTTCCCGGTAGCGATATATAGTACAGGAAAACCTGATTCCAAACCTCAAAGCTGGCTATAACATGCACGCTGAGATGTAACTTCGTTCAGTTAGATGTACTGGTGTTCCAGTTCCCCCAACTCCCACCAATTATACTCCAAAACCGTTCTGCGTCTCTCCCTCCTCGAACGTAACAAAGGTGGAGACACAAATCCCCCCTCCAGATGTCGCCGACGTGAGGGATAGTCTCCTCTCCCTCCGCTTGCTGCTTCTGTGGCAGGAGGGAGGGGGACCTCGTTCCTTAGTCTAATAGTTAGGGTTAGGGCCAGTCTACTGTTGTGCGTTGTTGGGGTGGTGGGAATGACGCCTGAGCAAATAAATATGTGTCGACTCTACTCCCACACCGGCGGCGACCTTCACGGTGACGCCTCAGAGTTGATGGTAACGTGTGCTAAACGATCCTTTAGATCGACAACTTGGTCTTCTTGCAGTTCTTTAGATCTAGCGAGATCAATTTCTCGGTATGTCGTTGGTGTTCGTTGTTATCCACGACGGCACTGGCGGTCGGGATGAGGTGGTTTCTCTAGAGCGAGGATGTTGGTTCGGAGGTGGTGGATCTGACGTTCTTCTTCGACTGCGTCGATGGAAGGCGAAGGATCTTGGTTCAAGACAGCACGAGGACATCCCCGGTCGCATGCCACAACGACATGTGCCTTGCTCCGTGCAACAGACATGTTCATCAACTCGCAAAGTCTAATTGGCGATGGTGTTTTTTTGGATCTTGCAATGGTGGAGGCTCGGCGTCTCTTCTGACGTGCGTCTTAGCGTCGCTGGAGTTGGAGGGCGGCCGCTGACTTTGGTGGTTGTAGAAAATCCTAGGGATCATTTTGCATTTATCGATCTCTTAGGATTTTATCCGCAGAGTTTTCAGTATAATCATTTTATTCAAGTCTATATTTTAGTTGATGACAGGTTTTATTAGAAATATCGAGCAACCGCGAGGGAAACTCGTTTCCAGCATGTCACATAGCATTCTACTCTCTCTGTTAAAAAATATAAGACGTTTTAGCTTTGTGAATAAATGTATTTGGACTTGTCTTAGCGTATAAGTTTGTAAAGGTTCGCAGTGAACAATGTATAGATACATTTGTTTTATAAAGCTAAAATGTCTCATATTTTTGAATTGAGGAAGTACTATTTAAATTTTCCATTGCAGATATTATGACTGGTTTTATACCCTCTTCGTCCAGAAATGACTGACTTGGGTTTGTCTAAATTTAAATTAATTTATACACGAAAATACGTCTAGATACATTCGAATCTAGACAAAATTAAGTCGGTTATTTTTGGATGAAGGGAGTATAATTTTTTTCAGAAACTTCCGTTAAAGCATATTCTTACTGAATCTATACAACAGTTTATAGTATATACACGAAACCGCAAGACAACAAAAAGAACTATAGACAGGATAACAGTAATTAGAAGGCAGGATGCGTGAATTACTCTAGCTACACGCGTACGCCACCCTTCGTGTCACAATTATTCAAAATCACTATCTTGAAATCTCATGGGCAGAGAACAAGGTTAGTCTAGAATTTTGCTGAATTCTTTTTTTTAGAATAAATTCATTTTTTATTTTGGTTAAATTAATTATGTTACTCACTCCAACCTATATTAGTTGACTTGGATTTGTCAAAATTTGGATGAACCTATATAAATAGTGTCTAGATTCATCCAAATCTAGACAAATTTGAGTCAACTAATATAGGTCGGAGAGAGTAATATAAAGTTAAATTCTGTTCATGACAGTCTTAGGTTTTGGTGTCAATACAAGTATCCTTATCCAGCAAAATCTTTTCACTGAAGAATCCGTTGCGGCTATAATTATTTTCTTGGAAATACATGCTACTCCTTGTGTAATTAACCAGGACTATGAGAGATAGATTATCAAATTCACGTTATGATTTTGGATTGGCAAGAGCCTGGGGATCTTAATTTTAGTTCATGAATAGACGAAATGGCGGCTACCGCAACCTTCGACTGTCCTTGTAATTAACCGGATCAGTATCACACGCCCAATACGACAGGAATGGAGTTGTGATTTGGCAAAAAGAATTGCCAATATCAGATGTGTAAACTAATACTACTACTCCCTCTGTTTTAAAATATAAAATATTTTAAATTTGTGAAGAAAATATATCTAAACTTTTTTTAACGCTAGGTTCATTTTAAACCTTAGTGAATCTAGCATTAAAAGAAATCTAGATACATTATTTTCACGAACCTAAAATATTTTATATTTTAAAACGAAGGGAGTACCGTACTAATTTGGTGCTGAACTTTGTAGTGGGCTGCGAATGCTAGGCATTCATAAACTCGGCATCGTCCTTCTTTCACCCTCACCCACTCGCACTTATAAAGGACGATACCGGTCCTGAGGTGGATTTAGTTATGATGACGTATGGCCCATGCATTAATTTGCCGAGGGAAACGTTGGAAGAAAATCTCTCGGCAACAAATCAGGCGCTGCTTTTTTTTTTGAGCTGCTTTTTTTTTGAGCGAAATACAGTGGTCTTTATTGATTAATCAAAATAGGGATACAAAGTCCTGCCGGGGGGCTGGAGTAGCCAAACCTGTCGGCCGGTACTGACAGAAACAAAACTACGAGCGACTCTATGAGCTTCTGAGTTTGAAGCTCTATTCTCATGTTTAAAAACTACACTATCAAAATCTTTCATCCAGCCTGTGATCTCATCAATGATCATGCTGTAACTCCCGCCATAATTCTCCCGGAGATTGTTTACCACCATGGCACAGTTTGATGCCACGACAAACCTCTGTAAGTTGAGATCAGTGGCAAGTGCCATCGCCTCTCGGCAGGCCATTGCCTCCAAGGTTCCAGGGTCTGAAATTCCATCAACGACCACAGCAGAGGCATCAACAAAGGCCCCTTCAGAGTCTCGACAGACCACTCCCACGGCACCCTTCTTCTCCGTTTTGGATATAGCCGCATCGACGTTTATTTTCATAAACCCCGAGCTTGGAGGAATCCACTTCGGATGAGCCACCCAGTTTCTCCCGGACACGAGCTTCTTCGAAAGAGAGATAGCGAGGTCTCTAAGATAATTCTGAACAAACGCATGCGTTGTCAACGGGCTCTGGTACTCATCCTCGAAAATAATTTTCCTCCTCATATACCAGATGGCCCAGAGGGTTACTGCCATAGACACGAACTCCTCCTGAGCAAGAGACTCCATCATCATGAACAACCACTGTTTAGCAGACGATTCCACTGATGATATCATATGTTCTACCATCTCTTCCTTGGCGAGAGCCCAGACGCAACGGGCAACCGTGCAATCGAGGAGAGAATGCCTCCAGCCCATGTGAGGCCAAAGGTTATTGGGCTCAAAGCAAGATGCAAGGAAATACCCTAGTTATGCATGGACACCAAGTAAGTGGGGATACGTCCAGCCCATGTGTATTACAGGATTCGCAAGAGGAATTTGTCCCTTGGACAGTTGGTTCCTCATGGCCCATTATCTGGGGAGCAACACGATCACACTTCCTCTCAGCCAAATCCTGTGCAAAATGCCCCCCATGACGAGGGTAGGGATGTAAGAGCATCTCTACTCGTTGGGCGAACCCAGGCCGAAAACCGGACCGATTTTAGGCCGGATGAATCGCGTTTTCGGCCTGGGTACGCCCAGTCGCCCAGTCGCGTACCTAGGCCGTGTTTCTAAGTTCGGCTAAATTCACTTAAAATCGTCGAAATATAGGCGAATATAGGCGGAATTTCATTAAAGCAGACGAAGGGTACATAGTACATCGGTTTTAACTAGGAAATAACGTCGCCGTGGTGACGCCGCCGTGGTCGACGCCGGACGCTGCAACTATAGGCCGAGGCGGGGGTTGTTGCCGGCCTCGATGTGCACCATGACTCCGGCGAGAGTCTGCCCTAGAACGCTCCACCAGCGGCGCCGGTAAGCCATATTGTTACGTGGCGGCGGCGAGCCCGGCGGTCCGTCGTGTCGGGCGAGTTCCTCGAGGCGCCTGCCAGCGAAAAACTGCCTCCAAAAGACCAGGTTGTCCTGATCCTCGGCCGGTGCCAGGCCTTGCATGGCGGCGATAGCGGCCTGGATTTCCCCGGCGAGTTCTGGGTCTTCCATGGCGGCGATAGCCGCCTGGATCTCACCAGCGAGGTCTTGCCCGTCCGGTACCGGCGGAACGGGGATCCCGTCGGCGCTGAGTTTCCAGCCTAGGGGGAAGACGCGTGTCCGGCGGGGCCGTATAGCGCGCCTCGCGGAGCAGCCGGGCTTCCCACGGTGACAGCGTGCGTCGGCCGGCCATGGCTTCTCGGCGGAGTTGATGAAGAAAGGTGCGGGCGTCCGAAGTTCGCCGGAGTTGTGGTGGTGTGAGGGGCTGTGGAGAGAGACGGCGAGATGTATGTCTTTTATAGGCCGGAAGAATGGCGGAAGGGGTGTAGCGGCGAGGGCGGAAAAAGTGGAGACGACGGGAAGTTAGTGACCGCCGGTCCGTCGCGGGAGCCGAGGCGGCGACGGTGGCACCGTAATTCGGCGAGGCGTGGCCGACGCGACGGGGAGTTATTGCCCCGGCGGTCGCCACGTGGTTTTGAGGATGACGACGACTCGACTTCGGTCACTGACGCGGCGGGTCCACGCGCCGCTTTGATTTTTTTCGCCGATTTCGCTGAGTCCGGCGTCCCCAGGGCGTACCCGGAAACCTGGGTTCGGCCTGGATAGTCCGGACAAAAAATGGCTCAAATCCGACCGAAAACAGGTCCTTGGATACGCGACTGAGCCGAAATTCGGCGTCCGGATCGGTCTCCTGGGTAGGCGAGTGGAGATGCTCTAAACGGATCGAATTGGATATTGCTATTATCACATTCTTTATCATATTTTTTGATGGATTGAGATAGGAGTGGATAATAGCCATTCAAATACGGATTATATCGGATTGCGGATATAGAGCGGATTCGAAGCGGACTCAGATCGGAAGAGAATAATCAAACAAATACACATAAAAAAATCTATTAAGTTTATGCAAAATAAAAATGGACTCTGATCGGAGCGGACTCAAGATTGACTTGGTTAAACTCAGGTGATGCAAACACCAGTTATTTTCACACTCATGCAAGCCATAGAAGACGAAAAAATTTCATTGGTTGCTTAAAAGATGGCGAGCGCTAAGCGTCCCCGTGAGATAACTCCCCCGATCCCCCGGGTCCTCTGCGTGACACGTGTCTTTTTTTTGTCTAGATTTCCGCTTTTGCTATAATCGATCCGGTTTTGCTACAAAGTATCCCGTTTTTGCTACATGTAGCAAAAAACATTTCGGTTCAGAAAAATAACAGACATACTAGATCTCGCCGGAGAATTCGCCGGAGACCTCGTCGGCGACCTTGTAGCAGAAAAATGTTCTAATGTAGCAAAACCGACATCGCCGGAGACTCGCAGAAAAAAATCGTCGGAGACCTCGTAGCAAAAAATTTACAGTACTGTAGCAGAATCAGAAAATGGTGGTAGCAGAAATTTTACATTGTTGTAGCAGAACTACAAATCAGTGGTAGCAAAAAGAATATGCTAATGTAGCAAAAGTTGACCTCGCCGGAGACTTTCTTCGGGAGACATCGCCGAATACCTCATAGCAAAAACATTGTGCTAAGATAGCAAAATCGGAAAACAATTGTAGCAAAAAATTTATATTAGTGTAGTAAATACAAACTTCACCGAAGACATCACCAAGGCTCTCGCCGGAATTCATGACCAAAATTTGTATAAAACACATCTGTAGCAAAGTCGTTGACCCAAGGTAGCAACCCGTTTTGCCCTATGTAGCAGCGCCGCCGCCCTGATATGGCAGCACCATGCCTCGCCACCGGCAGCACCATGCCTCGCCACTGTAGCACCACCTTGACGTGCTAGCAGGGTCGTCGTGTGGTGGTAGCAGCACGCCTCGCCTCGCCGCCGGTAGCACTGCGCCTCACCGCTGGCAGCAACAACCTTATCCTATTCCCTTCCATGGAAGCCCCTCATCCCTTCAATCCCCGGCCACAACTGTTGCAAAAAAAGCCCGCTGCGAGATGCAGCAGAGATCGATCCCGCGGCAGCTCATGGCCCGAGATGCATCGACGGGTAGAGCTCCCCACGGCCATGACGGAGCACATGGTGGACGATTGAGAGGGCCATCGCTGGATATGGAGACCCATGGGATTCCGCTGTCGAACCTCCCTCTCGTGCAGGCGCTGGGAGAATTATTTCAATGGGGAATGTATCGGCAGCCATGGCGTGCAGGCTGCAGGAAAGAGAAGATAACATCGTGTGGTAGAAGAAAAGAGATAAGGGAGAGTCTCGTGGGTGGGACCCAGCCTGTTTTTTTTGCCACGAACGGGACGCGTGGCGTGCTTAGGAGCCGGGGAACGCGTCGCATGCGATCCCCCAGGCGAACAGTATCATTTTCCTTAAAAGATGAGGACGTGTGGGGCAACAAGGCATCGAAAAAGTTTTTTTTTTGAGAACTACAAAAGCAGATTTGGAACACCGACTACCAGGTCTGGTAGCCTTTTTTTTTAACGGGGTCTGGTAGTCTTGAATCAGTTTGAGCACTACATGTATCAACGCTAAGCGATGTTTGAGGTATTTTTTTAATTGTATGCTGGATGATGTCCTCTTTTAACTATTAAAAAAGGTTATGTGCATCTATCGATACAGATGCCGGGGTTATATTTCCCTTTTCAAAAAAAATGGAGCTTCAAAATCTAGAGGGGTCGTTCTTGGAAGAAGAGGTTCTGGAGGCAACCAAAGATATGCCAAATGAGAAGGCCCCTGGACTGGATGGATACAACATTGCGTTTTACTAAAAGTATTGGCCAATCATTAAAAAAGACCTCATGGAGGCGTTCAGCTCTATGCATGCTTTGGATGGTCGTGCTTTAGAGGAAATCAATTGCGCATACATGGTACTAATTCCGAAGAACCCAGGAGCTTATGAGCCCGGTGATTTCAGACCAATAAGTTTGGTGCACAGCTTGGCAAAAAATTTCTCAAAAGTTTTAGCAAGACGTTTGAGCCTTGTTTTACCTAGACTGGTTGGCGAAAACCAAGGTGCTTTCTTGAAGGGTCGGTCGCTTCATGATAACTGTTAGAGATATTACAGTTACGTCATATTTGGTAGTTTAAGTTTGTAATTCAATTCTATCTTTAATAGTTTTCTTGCCTTCCAATTTTTCTAATACTATATAAACAGCCTAAGGACTTACGTTGTAATCATCACAAGCAATATCAATACAATCTATACTTCCACAATCTTTCATGGTATCAGAGCGGTTCACTCCGCCTAGGGTTTAGCCACCTTTTCCGCCGCGTCGCCTCCGGGAAGATCGTTCTCCGTCGGGGACCACGCAATAGTAGATTAAATCTTATTTCGCCAAAATTTTCTCGCCGACCACTTGACTGACGTTTCTTCTTCTTTCGCCGATCATAGATCGGATTGCGTCGTCCACAGCTGCATATCGTCACGCGCCTCTACTTCAACCTCGGTGTTGACGTATCTCCGGCTACATCGATCGCGCCGAATCATCTTCACCAACATCAACCGGGATGCACGTCCCAAGTACGCGCCTCGCAGTCAATAAAGGGCTGCACGTTCATCACTCGTGCTCATCATCGCAGACAACCATCTACACCAACAACATCGCCACATCGTCGCCGCTACCACCAATCGTGGTCATCGTCAACGCCAACAATTTCTTCTTCACGAGCGACGTCGCGCTCATACAAGCGGAAAATATGGGTCTAATCCCTAAAATCGACTACCGCAACAACTCAATCGCCATCGACATCTACCACCATCGTCTTCGTTCACCACGACCTTGCCGCCAGAGTCGCAGTCTAATTTATTATTTGCACAAGTTTGTGCTCAATTTTCTTCTTGCAGCCATTTCGTCTACTCTGACACGGCGGACAACTTCTACACCGACCGTTTACGAAAAAATTTCTTTGCTCCTCAGTCCGGCTCTGGCACGCATGGCTCATGGTGGTCCCTGTCTTCGTATGTCCGATATCGGCAACACCGACGCGTGCCTTCATTTCCAACACGCTCCCGAGTCTGGCAAGCTCGACATTGCGGGTCGAGCTATTTCTCAAACTACGTCTACCTCAACCACTACAGGGAATTCTCCAGGCTCAACGACGACATCGACCACAACACAACATCATCAACGTCGTCGACTTCATCAACGGCGACAACTTCACCAATGGCACCATCGACCACCACTACAGCGCCTCACTTTCGGCTATATCGACATCGACATCCACCGACATCCTCTCCAGTTCGACTTTGGATTATGCTCTAGTCAGACCGTCCACGACGCTCCTGCTGTTCGCGTCACTACCGATCCGACTGAAGGGGGAGGGGGTATTAGAGTATATTACGGTTACATCATATTTGGTAGTTTAAGTTTGTAATCCAATTCCATCTCTAGTAGTCTTCTTGCCCCCCAAGTCTTTTAGTACTATATAAACAACCCAAGGGCTCACATTGTAATCACCACAAGCAATATCAATACAATCTATACTTACAAAATCTTTCAATAATTTTGAATTGGTTAAAGAATGAGCGAAAATTCTTCATGGGAAAAAATTCAAAATCCTACTACTCAAGCTTTATATCGCTAAGGCTTTTGACACGGTTGCTTGGAAGTTTCTTCTTGAGGTTCTTCATCAAAAGGGTTTTGGTAACAAATGGAGGGCTTGGGTTATCATGATGTTAGCTTCAACTTCATCTAGCATTCTGCTTAATGGGATCCCAGGACCAAAAATTTGGCATGCTCGTGGACTCAGGCAGGGCGACGCCCTCTCTCCCATAATTTTTATCTTGGCAATGGAAGCTCTCAGCCTTCTGTTTGAAAAGGCGGAAGAAAATGGTGTTATCCCCTCCTTCCCAAACGTAAGAAATATTCTCCAATGTCTATCGGTCTACGTTGACGACGTAATTATTGTTCTAGAGGCAACAATACCGAATGCGGTTGCAGTGAAGCATATATTGGATAGTTTTGGAAAAGCATTGGACCTTAAATGCAAGGAAAAGTTCCACATCTCCCATTTTCGGCCATAAAGATGTTTTCCAGGAGATAAGTAATATATTGGACCGCCAGTTATCATCTTGCCCGATAATATATCTTGGCCTCCCTCTCCACTTTAAAAAGGTGGGTAAGGAAGATTTACAAATACTTATATACAAGAAAAGTAGACTTGCGTCATGGAAACCAGGGCCGGTCCTGAGATTTCGGGGGCCCGGAGCAAAACTAAAATCTTGGGCCCCTTATTATAATTTTTTTTTTTGCATATATGAGATAATGAAAATAGATATTATAAGTATACTCCAACTATAATATTCATATAGAAATAACAATGTTTACATGATATCTAAAAATTTCCTCCGAAAATTTAAAAGCAAAGTCCGAAAATTACAATGGAACTTAAACATGAAAAAGTTTAGAAACATGAGAAAACAATCACGATTACTGCCGAAACACAATTTTAGTCTGGAAGAAAATTCGCAAGAGATTTTTTTTTTAGAATAAGCAGAAATAATGTTTAGAGACATGAGGAACAAAGTCATAAAAAATATAAGTCTAATTTAAACATGATAGAAGGTAAAGAAAAAATAGAATTGAAAGGAAAGGCGTGAAATAAATATACCAAAGAAAAAAACAGGAGAAATGATAAAAGGAAATAAAACAGAAAGAAAATACGTAATGGAACATATGTAAGAAAAATAAAAAATAAAGAAAAGATACATGTGTTGATGTGTTGAAAAGAACCCGTATCGTATGTCTTTGATCGGTATGCCGACACCTTTTTAAGTGGATGCAAGGATCGATAGTCTAGCAACACCCCAAAGCTACATGCTCTAAACATGTCTGGCCCACTACAATTTTTTTTAGCGAAACCGTACTAAAAAACGCTCACGCGCTAGCTAGCAGTTTCCTGGAACTCGGGAAGCGAACGGGGCGATCAATGAATCGATCAATGTCTAGGACTAGCCACTGAGAGTCGAGCGTTGCCCACAAACCTAATAAATTTTTTTATATGTATACTAGGCCCCTAATTTTTTTAGGCCCGGGGCGGCTGCTCCGCCAGTCCCCTCCCCAAGGGCCGGCCCTGTGGAAAACTCACATGCTTTAGGCTGGTCATAGTGGGAAATAACTTAGAGTAGTAACATGCGTACGTTACTAGTCTAAGTTATTACCTCCATAGTGAAAAATAACATATGTGTGGTGTCATGCAAATGTTTATTTATTACAATATAGACTCATTTTATCTTAAAATGTGTGATATTATGGTAACATAGCTAGTTACCACAAGCCTCTCTTTTATCATTTAATTGCATGTCATGTCACCTAAATGCCTAGTTGGCAATACATATAAGACTATGTTACTACTCAACTAGCCTTACCCAAAGTGGAAGATTAATTCTTGTTCAATCAGTACTCAGTGCAATGGCCATCTTCCATTTATTGTCCTTGGATCTGCCCCTTGGGCTTTTAAGGCAATATACAAATCCGTACATCTTTTCTCTGTACTGATGTTGTAAAAGGGGGGCATTGTTTAGTGAACTAGTTGATACCCGCGTTGCTGCGGAAATAAAATATAATTTTCATATATGAAAAAATAGCATAAATCTGGTAGCTTGTACTTTATGTGAAAAAAAAAAATTGTGAGTACATGGTCATTCGGATAATAGGGGTCAACTAATGTGGACACTCTGCATGTCTGCAGCTTGCGAACAATAAGGTTACATGCACCTTGCAAGAATGACACCCACCCGTACAAACTAACATGTTAAGACACGAAATTACAAATACATGTCACAATATGATTATTCTAGAAATTTAAAAATATGGTACCCAGATCTAGACATATTACAGGGCATACGAAATTACTGTGAAGACATATATACCAGACAGAATCCGCTATTGCATCCCTAAATTTATATAGAAATTCTACATGACAATCTTACTCTCCTCCCTCAAAAGAGTTAATTGCTAGTTGATCCAACTGCTAGTATATCTTTATATATACCTTCATACAAAAAATTGGAAATACTTCTGGCACACTTATATACCCTAAAAAAATATTGAAACCTATCAATTTAGCGTGCAAGAAAAAAGGAATATTTCAACAGAATGTCAAGGTGAAGAGAAATTGCTACGAACATAGCAGCAGGTTCGTCTTTGAAATAATTGTGCCAAGAATCATTGCCTGACTACAAAAGCTTGTTGTATTAATTCAGAGCAAACATTTGAACTTCACATGATGTGAGGGAGTCCAAAAAGTGCAATTTTGCTGAAAAGACCAGAGACTTCAATCTATTGTTTGAAACTTTCTTGCAAAAGAGGAACAAAAATAATCAAGACTATAAATCTAAATGGGAATTATTTTGAAAATGAGTGTGAGTGACATACCAGTTAGAAAATGAAACTACGTGCGTCATTTGTGTGTAGGGATGGAACTGTAGCATCCATCAAAAAAATACTACATCCAAAAGGAACAATCAGAAGCTTCGATCAGTAAGTGTGATGTCATGAAGTTGCAATAACAAAAAAAAGGTATTTCAGTACCTCAGAGAGACCATGGCAATTTATTTTTCTGTTTGGTTAATATCAAATATAATAACTCGCCAAGAGTACATGGAACCACAACTTCCTTGCAGGTGTTCCCCCTTAAATAAAATCCTCGCATAGCAGGTCTTCAGCACTTTGGGGACAGCGATGTGATTTATCTGATCATTGCTCAAAGGAGTACGTCTTATTATGTCTGGCACAGATAGTATAATTGGGAGTTTGGGACACAGGTTAGATCAGCAAATACTTTGACCATGCAAACCATAGTAGGAGGAGGCAGTCGTCCTGCTTATGTTCGGCAATAAGGATATAAACAGCAGTCAAATAACATGATGACTTCAGAAAATACGTACCCTTGGCGTGGAAAGTGGCGATGATCCATATGGGACTGATTCTTCCCCTGATTGATCACGGGTCCCTCCACACTATATCAGAGCTCGGATGGAATCATACATTGGAGGGTGCAACGTTGTTTGGGCGAAAGAGTAGAGAAGACATTGGTTTCATATTGCAACTGAGAGTGATGTGCTTGTACCCCGATGGGTAGCTAGAATGGCGGTGCCTAGAGGAGGTGATGCATGAACGGTGGCTGAGGTGCGGTTGCAATATGAGGAGAAAGAATAGCAATGGATCATGATTAAATGTAAGGGGCAGAAGAGGAAGAGACGGGGAGTTAAAACGAATTGGAAGGGGAAGTCAAAGAGCAGCGGCTCTTTGTGCTAATTTTGCTCCTGAAAATAATATATACTCGTGATCTTCTCTCAGAAAGTAGTGACGACGTGGACTGGGCCAGTGACCATACATTTGAAATCCAACGGATAGTAAGAATTGGGGTGATGTGGCTGCATCAGAATTCAGCTTGCAAACATTAAATGCTTTGTAGTAGGGATGAACTTTATAGATATTATAGATTGGAGAGCGGTATGTCACCCTAAGGAAAATGGGGGCCTTGGTATTCTTAATTTGGAAATTATGCATACTGCCTTGGGAATCAAATGGGCCTGGAATTTAAGAGCCGAGGAACAAAAACCATGTTGTTCCTTGGCCACCCCCATGGAAGAACAAGATCGACATATTTTTAATGCAGCTGCAAATGTGGTCGTTGGCAATGCACAGAGATGCTACTTCTAGGTGGATAAATAGCTAAATGGATTTTTTTTTGAAGATATCGCTCCTGATATTTTCCGGAGAGTTTCCCCGCTTATTAAAGCTAAAAGAACAGTAGCCGATGCATATTACAGCTCCAAATGGATAGATGACATTAAAAAGCCTCTTAACATCCGTAACTTCCTCCAAGTGCTTGATATTTGGGAGGAGGTCCAAAAATTTCAGGTTACACCGGGAGTGTAAGATGTATGGTCGTGGTCTTGGGACTCCAAAGTTGTCTACTTGACTAAGTCGGTTTATCAGGCACATTTTGTCACTGCCACGTTCTGCGACTCGCAAAGGAAATTCGGAGTGCTTGGGCTCCACTTCGCTGCAAGCTTGCGATGTGGCTGTTCATCCGTGGAAGGGTATGGACGGACGATCGACTTGCAACGCATGGGCTACCTCATAATGACAAATGTGCCTATTGCAAATCTGAGAATGATTATTCAGCTCAACTTTTTATGGGTTGCGCTGTAATTAATATTATCTGGAGTTCAGTCCTTGTCTGGATTGGATTGCAGTAGGTCGTGCCTACGTACTATGGATAGGTCTCTCCAAACTTGGTGGGTTCACGCGCTTCTTTAGGTCTTCAAGGAATAAACAGGAAAAGGCTAAGCACCCTTTTTATGCTAGTAATAGCTTATAGTATTTGGCGAGAAAAGAAGAGTAGAGTCTTTGATAATGTCTACAAACCTTTACATATGGTCGTTGATCAGATCAAGGCTGATGCCAAGTGGTGTGGCTATTGCTAGTAGTGGCCGCTTTGTTTTTCCTGCACAATAATACAACTTATGTTTTATGGTTGCTTAGCAGGTTAGTAGTGTGTTATATGTATTTTCTCTTTCTGTCTTGGTCGAGGTCGTTGCTGAACTTATATGTGTATCGTCTAAATTTTGACATGTGCTGACTTTCTCCTTTTCTTAATAGACACATATAGCTCTTCTGCATGGTTCGAAAAAAATAAAGGGTGAATCCTTCAAACCTTGCTCAATAAATATGTCCAGTTCTTACGCAATCGTCTTCCTAGCTATAGGAGGATCATGCATATCGTACCTACTAAATATATTCCATAAGTATAAAACAAGAAACCCTGCAAGCTAAAACAGATGAAATCGATGGTAGAAAAGTGGCAACAGACACCAGAAGATTTAGATGTGCGTGGGAAGCATGTTGGGAATGTGAGGTATCCGGATATACACACTCCCTACTCTAGAGATAAGAGGGGCGTCATAATGAAGGCTTGTTATGCTACGCTGTATTTAGCCACCGGTTGCGGAAGACGAGATCGGGGCAAAAAAGGGATTGGGGCGAACCTATTTTCAATGCATGGCAGTACCTGAAAGCCTAACAAAAGTTACTCTACAGCTTCTTTACGCCACCCTGTCCTGTGCGCACTGTCATGCATAGGAGCTTACTATTCCTAAGCTTATTAAGAATGGGCACTCACTGTATTCAGGCTTCCACGGTTCTAGGAGCTTTTATTTTGAGGGTAGTCAATGCATCCACCGACCTTCCCTTCTCCAAGAGTTGCCCTCGCTTATGAAAAGAACGATGTGCATTGGTGAATACTGAATATTACTATAAACCTAGTAGTAGCTCAATAGCTACATTTCCAATTGTTATTGCAGTCTTCTTAGCAATACATATAGCTGGATCCTACCTATCTTATCTAGCTCACCCGTAGCCTACAATCCCTCAAACCAACATGAATGGATCCGAAGAGAGAAAAATGGAAATGACAACTAGGAAGGAGTTTGCGCGCATATCATACTGGGAATGTGAGGAGTCGGGAAACACATCTCTTGTTCCTCGGCACAACAGAGACCTTGCCAGCCCTCTTTAGCCACCAGATTCAAAATAGGGGATCGACCCGGGTGCGAAGACGACACAACAGGAACCTGCAGGAGAGGCAAATGGTTTACTGCCCTGTAACTAGTAGCCATATATAGAAGTGCATGCAAATGAAATTCATCACTAGTCTTATAACTCTCTAGCTAAGTCGAACACGATAGTGGAACTTAGGAAACACGTTGAAGTCCTACAGGGTCCACATACGATCCTAGATACGTATTCTCGCGACGTGGACACCAATTAATTTGTGGTGTGGGCTACGTGATCGGATCCGTGATGACCGGTTTCACTAGAAATATCGAGCAACCGTGAGAAAAGCTTATTTCCGTTACGTCACGTAGCGGTCCAGTTTTCCCATCGCAGGTATTATAACTGGTTTCGCATAATTCTTTTTTAGAAACTTTAGTTAAAGCACATTCTTATTGATTTTATAATACGTACACAAAACCGCAAGACATCAAACAGAACTACAAACAAGATTATAGTAATTAGAAGGCAGGGGGGCATGAATTACTCTAGCTACACGTGTACCCCACCCTTTATGTCACGAATATTCAAAATCACTATCTTTAAGGGCAGAGAACAAGGTTAGTCTAAAATTTTGTCAAATTCATTTTCATCTTGGTTTGGAGTTAAATTAATTCTATTAGTATAGAATTAAATTTTGTTCATGGACTCAGCCTTAAGTATTTCCATCAATAGAAGTATCCTTACCTAGGAAAATCTTCTCATTCAAGAATACGTTGGTGCTATAATTATTTTCTTGGAAATACATGCTACTCCTTGTAATTTACCAGGAGTACGAGAGATAATAAATTCACGTTCTGATTTTATATTGGCAAGAACCCGGGGATGTTAGTTTTAGTTCATGACTAGACAAAATGGTGGCTACCAACCTTCCACTCTCCTTGTAATTAATAAGGCCAATAGCAGTATAGCACACGTCCAATCCGACACGAATGGAGTTGTGATTTGGCAAAAAGACATGCCAATATCAAAAGTGCAATACATTAATACATCTAAATTTAGATAAATTTTCTATATCTATTTTAAGATGGAGGGAGTACTAATTTGGTGCTAGACTTTGTGCACTAGGAATACTAGGTATTCCGAAACTCTGTCATCGTCTCTCTTTAAACCTTACCCATGTCATTGAGCACATATCAATCCTTCGCTTTTTTTCCAGAGAATTAAGGCACACGGATGAGATGGTCTTAGTAGACACTACTGGAAAAACCATCTTCGGTTCGACGGGAACAAGGCCAGCAGTCCCGGCCTGGCACAGCCCGCGACTAGTGGGAGCACTAGTCCCGGGCCGTGAGGCCTCTAACGGCTAGAAACGGCCGTAGTCACTAGTCCCGGGCCGGACCAGATCATTAGTCCCGGTCCGTAATACGGCCCGGGACTAATAACCTGGAGCAGGCCAGCTGGTCCTTTCGTGGACTATTAGTCCCGGGTCGTATCACGGCCCGAGACTAGTTGTCCACCACTATATATTCTGCTTCCTGTCCTGCTGCCCTAAAGCATATGGTGGCCATTTTTCTCAAAGAAGCAAGAGAGTTCATGCTATTTTTTCTCAAGATTTAGTTTGCAACACCTAAATCCAAAGCTTTAAAAGGTTAGAACTTCATTCTTTCATCTCTTATTGCTACTTTAGCTCTATAATGCTCTAGAAGTATAGAGATATGGATCAATGCATCATGCTCTAGAAGTAGCTAGAAGGATTTTTATATATATGTGTAACAAATTTTGATTAGGCACATAGTTACTGAAAATTTAAATGTGTAATTTTAGAGTTTCAGAGCTTAGAATGGAATGAGGTTTTCACTGATAGAACAATAATAAAAAACTCCACATTTATCATGTTGGTTGTTTTCTCCAATTCACAAATTAGTGCATGTAAATTTTTCAAAATTCAAAATTAATGCTCTAGAAGCTCTCAATATAACTTGTAATAATTTTATCATGTTGTGTAATGGTTTTTGATATACTTTTACTATAATGCAGATGGTCCGGAAATGGATGTACGGTACTGACCGACGCTTTGGAGAGTTCATTAATGGCGTGCATGAATTCATCCGTGTTGCTGATGCAAACAAGCGCAATGGTTTTTTATTCTGTCCATGTAATGGATGTAGGAATCAGAAGGATTCTCTGACTCAAAAACCCTTCACAACCACCTGTTGAAGTCCGGCTTCATGCCCAGTTATAATTGTTGGACCAAGCACACACACAGAGAGAGAGAGGGGTTATAATGGAATACAATAAAGAAGAGGAGGAGGATGACAACTATCATAGTTTCCCTGAGTACGGAGATACTTCCATGGGGGATGCTGAAGGGGAGGATGAAGAAGAGACACATGATGAACCCGCTGATGATCTTGGTCAGACCATTGCCGATGCACGAAGAGATTGTGAAACTGAAAAGGATAGGGAGAAGTTAAATCACATGTTAGAGGATCACAAAAAGTTGTTGTACCCAAATTGTGAAAATGGTCTGAAAAATCTGGGCAGCACACTGGAATTGCTGCGATGGAAGGCTGAGTGTGCTATACCTGACTCTTCATTTGAAAAGTTGCTGAAAATGATGAAGAATATGCTTCTAAAAGATAATGTATTGCCCGCCAGTACGTACGAAGCAAAGAAGGTTGTCTGCCCTCTAGGTTTAGAGATTCAGAAGATACATGCATGCCCTAATGACTGCATCCTCTACCGCGGTGAGGAGTATGAGAATTTGGATGCATGCCCGGTATGCACTTCACTTCGGTATAAGATTAGACGAGATGGCCCTGGTGACGTTGAGGGCGAGCCCCCCGGAAGAGGGTTCCTGCCAAGGTGATGTGGTATGCTCCTATAATACCACGGTTGAAACGCTTATTCAAAAATAAAGAGCACGCCAAGTTGTTGCGATGGAATAAAGAGGAACGTAAGTCAGGCAGGATGTTGAGATACCCCGCTGATGGATCGCAATGGAGAAAAATTGATAGAAAGTACCCGGACTTTGCATATGACGCAAGGATTTTAAGGTTTGGTCTAAGTACAGATGGCATGAATCCCTTTGGGGAGCAGAGCTCTAGTCACAACACCTGGCCCATGACTCTATGCATCTATAACCTTCCTCCTTGGTTGTGCATGAAGCGGAAGTTTATTATGATGCCAATGTTGATCCAAGGTCTGAAGCAACCCGGCAACGACATTGATGTGTACCTAAAGCCATTAGTGGAAGAACTTTATAGTTGTGGCACGAACCCGAGATACACGTGTGGGATGAGCACAAGCAGGAAGAATTTAACCTCCGAGTATTGCTTTTCGTAACAATCAATGATTGGCCTGCTCTTAGTAACCTTTTAGGACAGTCAAACAAGGGATACAATGCATGCACACACTGTTTAGATGAGACTGAAAGTATATATTTGGAATATTGTAAGAAGAATGTATACAATAAGCATCGTCGATTTCTTTTGGCCAAAGTCCCTTAAGAAAGAAAGACAAGCATTTCAACGGTCTGGCATGTCACCAGACGAAGCCTAAGGAGCGTACTGGTGCTGATATATTTGATATGGTCAAAGATTTGGATCAAATGGTAACCTTTGGAAAGGGTCCTGGAGGAAAATCTGTTCCGAAGGACGCTGAAGGACACGCACCCATGTGGAAGAACAAATCTATATTTTGGGAGCTACCATATTGTAAATTCTTAGAGGTCCGCTCTGCAATCGATGTGATGCATGTGACGAAGAATCTTTGCGTGAACCTGCTAGGCTTCTTGGGCGTGTATGGGAAGACAAAAGATACACCGGAAGCACGAAAGGACCATCAACGTATGAAAGACTCAGATGGCCTGCATCCAGAATGGTTTCAAGGTCATGCCAGCTACGCTCTCACCAAACAAGAGAAGGAAATATTTTTTGAATGCCTAAGCAGTATTAAGGTCCCGTCTGGCTTCTCGTCGAATATAAAGGGAATAATAAATATGGCAGAAAAAAAGTTCCAAAACCTAAAGTCTCATGACTGCCACGTGATTATTACGCAAATACTTCCGATTGCATTGAGGGGGCTTCTACCAGATAATGTTCGAGTACCCATTGTGAAGCTATGTGCATTTCTCAATGCAATCTCTCAGAAGATAATCAATCCTGAAGATCTACCACAGTTACAGAATGATGTGGTCCAATGTCTTGTCATTTTTGAGTTGGTGTTCCCACCATCCTTCTTCAATATTATGACGCACCTACTGTTTCACCTAGTCGAAGAGATTTTCATTCTCGGTCTTGTATTTCTACAAAATATGTTTTCCTTTGAGAGTTTCATGGGAATCTAAAAGAAATATGTTCGTAACCGTGCTAGGCCAGAAGGAAGCATCTCCAAGGGCTATGGAACAGAGGAGGTCATTGAATTTTGTGTTGACTTCGTTCCTGACCTTAGGCCGACTGGTCTTCCTCAATCGCGGTATGAGGGGAGACTGAGTGGAAAGAGTACTCTAGGAAGGAAATCAATAATATGTAGGGATGGACATTCTTACACCAAAGCACATTACACCGTTCTACATAATTCTATCTTGGAAGCCCCATATATCGAGGAACACAAGAAAATCTTACGCTCCAACAACCCAGGAAAGCATGACTCTTGGATTAGAGATGAACACATGAAGAGTTTTGGCGGTTGGTTGCAACATCTCATCAAAAACAACACTCTTGGAGATCAGCTATACTTGTTGTCTAGGTCACCATCTTCGACTATATCGACTTTCCAAGGGTACGAGATAAACGGGTATACATTTTACACGATAGTCCAAGATAAAAAGAGCACCAACCAAAATAGCGGTGTCCGCTTTGATGCAACAGACAACAATGGGTCAAAGACCACATATTATGGTTACATAGAGGAGATATGGGAACATGACTATGGACCTACTTTTAAGGTCCCCTTGTTTCGGTGCAAATGGGTCAAGCTGACAGGAGGAGGGGTTGAGGTAGACAAGAAATACAGAATGACATCATTGGATCTCAACAATCTTGGGTACTTAGACAAACCATTCGTCCTAGCCAATGATGTGGCTCAGGTTTTCTATGTGAAGGACATGTCTACCAAACCTAGAAAAAGAAAAAAAATAAGAAAAAGAATACATCAGACAATGAGCCAAAGCGCCACATAGTTCTTTCAAGAAAAATAAACATCATGGGAGTGGAGGACAAGACAGACATGTCAGAAGATTGTGATAAGTTTCATGAAATTTTGCCCTTCGCGGTGAAGGATGACCCAAGCATCATGTTAATGAATGAAGATGCTCCATGGATACGACGGGATCAGAAAGGAACACACGCGAAGAAATGATATGTAATTATTGTAACATTTTATGAGTGAAGATGCTTCATGTGTCCATTTTTATAGTATTGTCTGCAAATAATATTGAGTGTGTTTGTCCCGTTTTGTGGCTGGACCGGGACTAAAGGAGAGCCTTTAGTCCCGATTCATACTTACCATTAAGACCTGATCTCCAAACGCGTGAGGTCACATATTAGGGAGTGCCTCTATGACTAGTTTCTTGGAGATGCCGGAGGACTGGGCTCCGGCGGCATCTCCCTGAAACTGGCTGTAGTGGTGTCCCTGCTCTCGAAAACCAACTTGGAGCTTGTAACTTTCTAACTAGATCAATATGCCTGGGAGCTAACTAATTTCACATATTAGGGAGTGCCTCTATGGCTAGTTTCTTGGAGATGCCGGAGGACTGGGCTCCGGCGGCATCTCCCTGAAACTGGCCGTAGTGGTGTCCCTGCTCTCGAAAACCATCTTGGAGATGCCTCAAACTGGCTGGAGGACTGGACTCACAAGGATGCCTATTTATAGTACAAGCAGCTCGGCATAATGTCGACACTCACGACATAATGTCGACACTCACCCCTATTATTAGTGCCGAGTCATGTTTTGTCCCGGTTGGTGTCTCCAACCGGGACTAAAGGTTCATCTTTAGTCCCGGTTGGTGACACCATCCGGGACAAGGTACAAGCCGCACGACATAATGTCGACACTCACCCCTATTATTAGTGTTGCCTGGCCCAGTCTGCCGCAATCCCTTCAGTCGCGGTTGGTTTCTCCAACCGAGACTAAAGATGAACCCTCTCTTTATAGGCATTTCCCTCTATTTATAGGCTGCTCGATCCAGCCTGCTCTATTTATAGGCCTTTTCCTCTAAATACAACATCTTCATATTTAGGTAACACTCAAGACATTTATTAATATTAAAAACCGGGACAAACCGGGACTAGCTAACACTCAGGACTAAAGCCGCCCCCTTTAGTCATAATCATGCCTAGTCCTTTAGTACGCAGCTTCAGGGTCTTCTTCGTCATCGTCATCATCATCATCGTCATCGTCACCTGCCACTCCGGGATCCTCAGCCCAGCCATGGCATATACCAGGGGCCATTCCAGCCTCGGATTCACGGCGGGCGGGGGAGGGGTCTCCTGGAAGACGATGCCGCTACCGCCGGGCCGGTGTGGGGCCTTTTTGTGGCTCTGTGGCGGGTGGACTCGTGGGCACCGCAGGCGAGGATGGTATCCCCCGGCGATGTAGCGCATCACTCCGATGATAGTACGATTCGCCCACCACAGACGACCGGCTTCGTTGTGGTTCACCGGGGGCGGGCCATCACCCTCGTACCTGGCGATCTCCCTTTCCCTCCTATTAGCGAAGAAGGCATTCCAGGTGTCGTAGTTGTTGGGATCCCACTGGGGATCCATCTGCTGCTCCGGCGTGAGCTCGTGGTAGAAGTGGTTCGTGATGGCCGCCTGGCGTGCGGAACCTTGAGGGACAGGAGGGACATGAACCCCTCCAGCGCTCAGCATCCAGCCGGCGGGCGGTCGGTAGCCCGGAAAACAAGGGTAGTTGGAGGCGCACAGCGCCTCGGTCTCCTCGAGGGTCAGAATGGCCCAGTAGACGTTGTCCATTGTTCTAAGAGAGGAAGGTGTGGATGTGTGGATAGCCATGGCGCGATCGCCCTAGATATAGAGGAAAAGGGCAGGAAAACTTGGCGTGAAGCTTTGGAAAATGGCGGGAAATATCTTTAGTCCCAGTTAGTGACTACATTCGGGACTAAAAGCTCTCGTAGAAAGGAAAGGGCGGGAAAACTTGACGGGAAGCGGTGGGAAATGGCGGGAAATATCTTTAGTCCCGATTTGTGGCTACAACCGGGACTAAATGGATATTATATTAAGATTCTTTATATTTTTTTGATAATAAGAGACATATTTTTTGTTTTATTTGGGATTTTACAACAAAAGATATGATTTTCCAAAGTTTTATATTTGATTTGAATTAAAAAAAGAAATTTACAAATGAAATAATTTATAAATGATGCAAACAAATAAATGGATATTATATTAATATTCTTTATATTTTTCTAATAATAATAGACATATTATTTGTTTTATTTAGATTTTTACAATAAAATATATGATTTTCCAAAGTTTTATATTTGATTTGAATTAAAAAAAGAAATTTACAAATGAAATAATTTAGAAATGATGCAAACAGATAAATGGATATTATATTAAGATTCTTTATATTTTTCTAATAATAATATACATATTATTTGTTTTATTTGGATTTTTACAATAAAAGATATGATTTTTCAAAGTTTTATTTTTGATTTGAATTAAAAAAAGAAATTTACAAATGAAATAATTTATAAATGATGCAAACATATAAATGGATATTATATTAAGATTCTTTATATTTTTCTGATAATAATAGACATATTATTTGTTTTATTTGGATTATTACAATAAAAGATATGATTTTCCAAAGTTTTATATTTGATTTGAATTAAAAAAATAAAATTTACAAATGAAATAATTTATAAATGATGCAAACAGATAAATGTATATTATATTAAGATTCTTTATATTTTCTGATAATAATAGACATATTATTTGTTTTATTTGGATTATTACAATAAAAGATATGATTTTCCAAAGTTTTATATTTGATTTAAATTAAAAAAGAAAATTTATAAAAAATCAATTAGTCGCGGGTCGTGGCTGGACCCGGGACTAAAGGGTGCCTACGCGCGCGAAAACGAAGCGGCCGAATAAACCCTTTAGTCCCGGGCCGTGGCTTAACCGGCGACTAAGGGGAGGTCTTTAGTTACGGGTTAAGCCACGGCCCGGGACTAAAGACCCTTTAGTCCCGTCTCATGGCTTAGTCCGGGACTAAAGGTTCGTCCCTTTATATTCTGCGCTTTACCGCCTCTGCCCAGCACTTGTATTTCTCGACAGAGACAAAGATGAAGCAGACACACAGACGAAACGCAGGGAAGGTGCTATCCGACCGCCGTTTCCACCGTGCCGCCGCCGATCGTCTCCGACCGTGCGTGCTCCGCCGTTCGTATACGTGCTGCCGCGCGCGTGCCGCGCACCGCCGCCGTTTCACCGTCTCGCCGCCGCTCCGCACCGCCTCGCCGTGCCGCCTTCACGTGCTGTCTCGCGCCGGCGTCAGTGAGCACTCGATCGAGGCTGGGGGTGGTTTTTTTATTTTAGTTAGGATTAGGATTATTATTGTTTTAGTTATTAGGATTAGTATTAGGATTATTGTTTTAGTTATTATTGTTTTAATTAAAATATTAGAATTAGGATTAGGATTATTGTTTTAGTTATTTTTTGTTTTATTTATTAGGATTATATTGTTTTAGTTATTTTTTTTGTTATTAGGATTATAATTATTGTTTTAGTTATTAGGATTAGTATTAGGATTATATTGTTTTAGTTATTAGGACTAGAATTATTGTTTTAGTTATTAGGATTAGTATTAGGATTATTGTTTTAATTAAAATATTAGAATTAGGATTATTGTTTTAGTTATTTTTTTGTTTTATTTATTAGGATTATATTGTTTTAGTTATTTTTTTGTTTTACCACAAATAATATTAGGATTATTGTTTTTTAGGGTTATTTTTTGTTTTAGTTATTATGATTATTGTTTTAGCACAAATAATATTAGGATTACATTGTTTTAGTTATTAGGATTATTGTTTTTTCTAACCTGTTTAACTCTCTTTTTGTTATAGATAATTAAGTCATGGATCCATCCGAAGATCCTGGTCGCATCGGTGAAGGTTTTCTCCAGGGCATGATACTAGGTTAAATTCCTCTTAATATTACTACCGGCGAAGATATTTTGCTCGAGGAAGAAATATCCTCATATCTGAATCCATCCGGTGATGGACTAAAGGAAAACCTAATGTACCAAGGGGAAGACCAGATGGACGAAGGGCAAACAAATAACAACAATAATGATGGCCCCTCGACAGGATCTGGCGAGGTACATATATATATATATATAAAGTCTCGTGTTACCTCTATTCATTAACTGATCTAGATATATATTAATCACTCTCTCTTCTTCTTTTAGCCCACCGGATCGAAGCAATCGACAACTCGAACGGAACGAGGGCCGAACAAAAAGTTGGATGGTAATCAGAGGTTCACCATCGAAGAAATAGATGATGATGGTGAACCGATTGCTCCATAGAAGCACCAGAGGATGTTTATAAATCAATGCGGGGTGCTTGTTAGGGACAACCTGCCGATCACCATCCAAGAATGGAATCAGTCAAAGAAATCCAGTGAAGAATCTAGCTATGTCACCGATGATGCCAAAGATGACCTTTGGCAGAAGCTCATAGCGCATTTCATACTACCTCCAGAGTATGAAGAATTTGAGGTAGATGGTATTACCCCAAGGATGGGTGGGCTTGAAAATAGAGCGAAAGTGAAGGAGTGGGCTCTAAGAAAGATGGCTGAACTGTATCGGAACCACAAGAAAAGTTTATACGCGAAATATGTCGCGAAAAAGAAAACTCCAGACTTCAAAGGAGTAAAGAAGAAGTTGAGAGAACAGTGGCCCGATTTTGTACAGTACAAGCAATCTGATAAAGCAAAGGCAAAGTCGGCAAAGAATGCGTTAAATGCTGCCAACAAGAAATACCATCATAAAATGGGGATAGGTGGCTACAAGAGTGCCGTCCCTAAGTGGGAAACTATGGAGAAGAACATGCGGGATAGAGGCATCACTCCTGGTACAGATGGATGGCCCGAGAGGTCAAAGCACTGGTGGTACGGGCACGGGGGATCCTTGGACCTAGAAACAAGGAAGACATTATTTCATGATAAAATTCTAGAACCCTCCAAAGACCTTATTCAAGCAATGAACGATGCTCAATTGGGATTGTTCCGTCCCGAGAGAGAGAACGACGAGCTGACACGCGCCCTAGGGAATCCTGAAAAGGGAGGACGAACACGAGGCAAAGGCGCCGGTGTCTCGTGGAAGAAAGGGTTTCCTTAGTACGACGCCAGTTATAGAAGCCGTCAGAGAAAGAAGGACCGGGAGACAGACCGGATATCCAGGGTAGAGCAGGACCTAGCTGATCTGAAGAACCTCATGCATGAAATTATCCAAAGGCCGCCGTCGTCAACTCACCCGCGGTCTGATGATCCTGTATTGGATCTTAGCCAGCGGAGAAGCAGCGTGGCTTCCACGGAGGTCAGGGCTAATGATCAAGCACTGCTGGATGATGCACCGGCTCCTCACTACCCCGTGGATGATGTCAGAGAGATGGCACAATGTGAGCTACATCAGCCAATGAACAACCTGTCCTTCAAGGTGGCGATCGGCACTGCTTTACCTTGTCTACCTGGAGCACTCCACCATTCACTTCCGATTCCACCAGGCTATGCTCATGTCATGGTGGATGACATAGTGGAGGATTTTGCGGACCTAGAGATTGAAATCACTACGCTTGAAGGCCTTACGAAACTAGGAGATGTCAAGCACAACATCATTCTATGGAATAAGAAGTACATCAAGTTTCCAGGCTCGGCGCCAAGGCCACCGACTCCGAGGAATCGAAGTCCATCCTGTATCGAATATCGTCAACCTCCAAGTCCACCACAACCCGATTATCGCCAACCTCCAAGTCCAGCCCGCCGCGCTGATGATCGCCGCAGCAGGAGTACATCAACTCGATCTCCGCCTCCGCGCAATACTCGATCTCTGCCTCCGCCTCCGTGCAATACTACTACCTCGTCGAAGAAACGGAAGTTCGACGGTCCCCCACGCCCCACATCAAAGAAAGGTCAAACGGCGAAGATAGTCGACATCCCGCCGGCTCTTCCAAAGAGACCTTATGACAAGACCGACGAGGAAACTAACGCAGATGTGGCTGCCCAAGTTAAGGCGCATTTTGCACCCAAAAAGCCTGAGCCAAAGCCGGTATATAACGAAAAAACCAAAAAGTGGGATAAGTCCTTTCTTGAGCAACCATCCCAGATATCGATGAATCTGGAATCAGACTATGACCGAGAGATTATTAAGCAAGCACAGAAGAAAAAACCACAAGTGCAAAAAGCGGGAAGTTGCCCAGCTCGGAGCACAGAAGAATCAATCGATCGCCCCGCTCAAAGTCATTTTAGACCTCAACAAGGCCTTCAGAGCTGAAATGGATATGGACATGCAAATAATGGACCCAAGAGCCCGTAATAATGCTACACTTATGGGAATCACTGTATCACAGGCCAAAGCATTTGCTAACGAAGCAAATATGTCTCTTGGTCAATATTTAGGCTATGAAGATACGCCAGTGGGTCAGATAGTACGGCAGTATGTCCAAGGAGAGCCTCTAGTCAGTAATGAGGAGCTCGCGCCTCTATCCACACATATGCGAAATCTGCACGAATGGTACATGTCGCAAGCAAACAAAATCATCAGAAAGATTGGTTTCCGACGGACGTTAGAAAGGAGCATCACTTCAAACCATACTCGATACAGGTTCAAATGACCGAACTATTTCAGTTATACAACCAACGCGCCCTCGACAAATCTATCATTGGTTGCTACTGTCTATAAGTGATTTATTTCTATAATTAAGTTTGTAGCTCAGCTCGTTCATTGCATTTAATATATTATCCTAACTATATATACTTTTGTATGATGATATTATATTCTGCAAAATGAAGATGCTTAAATGCAAAAGAGCTAGAAGATACGACGTTGGGTTCATTGACCCATATATCGTTAATGAATATACGATAAAGAATCACCCGAAGGACGTGGAGGAAGACCTGTGTAGGTTCTTAACCGAGAATAATTTTGTTAAGGAAATACTATTTCCTTACAACTTCAAGTGAGTGTTTATATCTTGTACACATTTTATTTTTGCTTACTGGATGAGCTATGCATGTATGCTTATGTAAACATCCGTAGATTCCACTGGATCTTGCTAAACATTCAAGTTGACAACTCCCTAGTTGAAGTCCACGACTCATTAAGTTGGGACCAAGAGCAGTTGAGCGACATGAAAGCAATGCTCCATAAGTAATTTCAATCATTATCGCATTATATCGTTCTCTTTCATTCATTTCCTGATATCAAGTAACTAATAACTCCTTTGTTCATTTTCTTTGCCGAGCAGGTATTGGACACGGTTCAGACAGAAAATACCAGGTCCATTCAAAGAGGAGTTAACTTATAAAATGGTGAAGAGTTTACAGCAGCCCCTGGGAAATCATTTATATGGATACTACATCTGCGAGTACATCCGCGAGTTGACCAGTGAGCGGAAAGTTGACTCACATTATATTTATGATTTGCGGGAGAAACTAGAGCCAAACCAGCGCATAAGAGCAATTCAAGAGGAGCTGGCGGGATTTATGATGAAGGAAGTCCTTGATGTACATGGAGAGCATTATGCGGATGACGTGGAACTCGATTTGCCTTAGTCATCTTCATGTAGCTGATATGATATATATATTTATAAATTACCATGTAATTTCAAAACATTTCTTTCTTTTGATATGATTGATTATATGTATGCTTGCAAGGGATCGATTAATTATATAAATGCATCGACGTGTAGTGTGTATGTAGTAGCGTATATATATATACTGAAATATATGTTTGAATTATAGTGAAACACAAAACGAAAAAGGAATAAAATGGCAAAAAAAGGAAATACACAATCTCTGCCGCGGCAGAGAAACACACAATTCTCTGCCGCGGCAGGAAACCTTTTAGTCCCGGGTGATGTTACGGCCCGAGACTAGAGGGTTTCCGCCCCCAGCCACGTGGCTGTTATCAGTCCCGGAACTGTAGGCCTTTTTTCCACCAGTGAGAATACTCCTCCGTTTCAAAATATAAGATGTTTTAGATTTGTGAAAAAAATGTATCTAGACTTCTTTTAGTGTATAGATTCACTTCAAATCTTAGTAAACCTACATACTAAAATAAGTCTAGATACATTTGATTCACAAAGCTAAAACATATATTTTGAAACGGAGGGAGTACAAAGGACATCAATGCATCCACCAACATCTGCTTCTCTAAGCATTACTCACACTTATAAAGGCCATTGTGCATTGGTGAATCCTTCAAACTTAGCTCAATAAATATGTCCAGTTCTTACGAAATCGTCTTCCTCTAGCTGTAGGAGGATCATGCATACCTTAGCTAACTCTCTTCCTTGGTCTAGAACCCTTCAAGCTAAAACGAAAGATTTAGATGTGCGCAGGCAGCATGTTAGGAATGTGGGTATCCGGAAACACACTCCCTACTCTAGAGACCAGAGGCGTTGTACTAAAGCCTTGCTATGTTGTCTTTAGCCACCAGATGCAGACAACGAGATCAATATGTGAAGGGTAAACATGGGGCAGTTGACGTGAACCTGTTTTGGTTGCATAGTATCCATGGAAGTACTGAATGCCTAAAAAAGGTTCCTCTACAGTTTTAATTTTTGCTCCCTCTAGACGGAAGCTCAAGCCATCTCCGACTCAGCTATTAAATTGCATGCACTTGCCAACGCAACCAAAAGTCTAAATTGATGAAAAGGGCTAGACAATATATTTAACACTCACCCTACATCTTTCGCTATAAGTGCTGGAATTATAGCAATAATAAATCATGACTATAAGTGCTGGAATTAACCTAATCATGTATACTAGCATAATAGACGAACATATCATATTCAACCAGAATAAGAAGATCCCATCTATTCCAAAAGCTAGTACAAAAAGTGCAACAGAAACTGAACTAGATAGGAACAGATTACGTACGATACGATGCTGGAGGAGGAATCGGGTTCACGTTCAGGTTGGGGTTGAGGTTCGCGTTGACACCAGTGTCATCAGCCATGACGTCAATGTAGAGGCTGCTGATGTCCGGGAAGAAGTCCTCGTCGGGGAAGGAGTGGTCGGTCGACGTGATGCCATCAGTAGTCGCGCAGACGCGCTCCCTAAAAAACTGATCGCCCCTCACCCGTACAGGTTCACGAGAGGCGGTGGTTCCGGAGGCCTACTGTCCCTTCGTCCGGTGCACGCCGGAAGAGGGGATGGAGAAGGTGTAGCGGCAGCGCAAGGTTCTGGAGGCAGAGAGATGTGTATTTCGCGTATTAGGGTTTTCTCCTAAGGCCGTTTATATATAGCGCCGGTCGGGTAAGAGACGTGGGACGTAGCCCACGTCCGAGTAGTAACAACCCACGTTTCCGGAAATACCAGAAACAACTGACAGAAAATAACTCGCACAATAATTTTCCCGAGCAGCAAAAAGATAGGACCGCGGCGCGTGGCGTGGCGTGGCGAGGCGGGCGGCGGAGGAGGAGCGCGCGTGTATGCCACTCCTCTTCACTCTCTTTAGGAGGTAGTGAAACACTCCACTATATATATTGGTCCAACTCCCTCTAAACTAGCAAGCTGGGACTAAACTTTGGTGCCACCCCTTGCTAGGCATGAATGGGCCATGAGAATTTCAGAATTTGTATTAGGCTATGGTCCAAGGCCCACACCCAAATTCCAACATCCGGAAACACACTCCCTATTCTAGAGATCAGAGGCGTTGTTGTCTTTAGCCACCAGATGCAGACAACGAGATCGATATGTGAAGGGTAAACAAGGGGCGGTTGAGGTGAACCTGTTTTGGTTGCATAGTATCCATGGAAGTACTGAATGCCTAAAAAAAGGTTCCTCTACAGTTTTAATTTTTGCTCCCTCTAGACGAAAGCTCAAGCCATCTCCGACTCAGCTATTAAATTGCATGTACTAGCCAACGCAACCAAAAGTCTAAATTGATGAAAAGGGCTAGACAATATATTTTAACACTCACCCTACATCTTTCGCTCTTTCACCTATTGTGACACATGTTTGGGGAGCCGCAATATTTGGTCTTAATTTTTGCGTTGGTTAGGATTTGATCCTAGGACCTCCTGCTCTGATACCATATTGAATAGAATAGTTTTGATACTTCAATAATAATAATCGTTACAATTACAAGATAATATATAGAGGGTCTAGGCCCTGGCCGAGTCAGTGCCCTAGCCGAGTCGGTTTAGAGTCCTAAACTTGGCACACAAGTTGATTGTCTAACATCCCCCGCAGTCACAATGGGAGGCTCGACGATGTTGAGATTGAATCGAATATCGGTGGAAGGTGTAGTAGCTAGCCCCCCCTTGGTGAAGATATCTGCAAATTGAGCCATAGTAGAAATATGAAGAACACAGACTTGTCCAAGATCCACCTTCTTTCGAACAAAATGAATTTCCATCTCAATGTGTTTAGTTCGCCGATGTTTCACTGGATTGCCTGACATATAAACAGCTAAGATGTTGTCACAATAAACAATAGTCGCTTGGTGAAGAGGCCGATGGAGCTCCGTGAGCAGTTGGTGTATCCAGCCATTTCAGCAACGGCATGTGCCACAACGCGATACTCAGCCTCAGCAGACGAGCAAGAGACCGTAACCTATCTTTTAGAGGACCAAGAAACCAAATTATTAAAAAAAACACAAAATATGGATGTGGATCGTCGAGTATCTGGACAACCAGCCCAGTCCGCATCAGAGTAAGCTGTCAAAGTATTTGGTGAGGAAGAGTTTATATATAAGCCATGGTCGAGTGTGCCTTTTAGGTAACGAAGAACACATTTGACATGATTATAGTGAGGGATACGAGGATCATGCATATAGAGACAAGCTTGTTGGACAGCGAAAGAAATTTTAGGACGGGTAATTGTTAGGTATTGGAGAGCACCAGTGAGACTACGGTATAGAGTAGGATCATAAAAAGGTTCACCGGGAGAAGAAAGTTTAGAAGATGTGTAAGCAGGAGTGCGAGAAGACTAACAATCGGTCATACCAGCACGGTTAAGCAAATCAAGAATATACTGACACTGAGAGAGAAAAACTCCAGATATATCACGGTGAACAGCAATGCCCAGAAAATGAGAAGAGAACCAAGATAAGTCATGTAGAATTCGTTGCGAAGAAGGGAAATAACATGATCTAGGAAAGATTGAGAGGAGGCAGTAAGAACAATGTCATCAACATAAAGAAGGATGTAAGCAGCATTAGAGTTTTGATGATAGATAAAGAGAGAATTCTCGAAAAGAGATGGAGTAAACCCGATAGTTTGAATGAATGTAGAAAAGCATTGAAACCAAGCACGGGGAGGTTGTTTGAGGCCATAGAGAGATTTTTTAAGGAGACACACATGATCGGGGTAGGAGGAATTTTCAAAAACTACAGGTTGTTGACAGTAGACAATTTCATTGAGAGAACCATAAAGAAAAGCGTTTTTGACATCTAATTAGTGAATAGGCCAGGAGGAAGAGACAACTAAACTGAGAACAACGTGGATGGTGCTAGGCTTAACGATAGGAGAGAGTTTCATCATAGCCAATTCCTTGTTATTGAGATATCCACGACATACCCAACGAGCCATATAGCGAGCAAGACTGCCATCAGAGTGAAATTTTTGGCGAAAGACCCATTTGATAGATACTATGTTGGAGTTGGATGGGCGAGGCACAGGAGTCCAAGTATTATTTTCAATAAGAGCATTAAATTCAGCTTGCATGGAGGCAGCCCAATTGGCATCAAGAAGAGCATATTTGTAGGTTTTAGGGAGAGGAGATATAGCCAGGTTAGCATGTAGGTTTAGACGTTGAGCAGGAAGGAAGAAACCAGATTGTGCACGAGTACGCATGGTATGATCATTGAGTGGTGCAGGTATAAGGATGGCGTATGAAGGTAGTGGTATAGGAGGGGGAAGGCGAGGCGTCAGGCGCAGTGGAAGAGACCGACGTCAGGGTTGGTTGTTTAAATGTGGCAGGGGAGGGGGATGACGCGGGGGATGGTGGCGGTGATAGAGGATCGGCAACAGGGTTTCCTGCCGTGGTAGGATTTTGGACTGTTTTTGCTGCCGCGATAGAGGTTTCGGCTGCCGTGGCAGGAGCGGCAGAGGTTTTGGCTGCCGCGGCAGGATCGGCAGCAGAAATTTCAGGAGACGTAAAGTATGGAAACACATTGTAGAGGATGGCGGGGTAGGTACAAGAATAGAGGAGTCAGGACGCTTAGCAAAAGGAAAAATATTTTCTGCAAAAGTGACATGGCGAGAAATATGAACGTGACCCGAAACGAGATCAAGGCAACGATAGCCTTTGTGCTCGTCTGAAAAACCGAGATGGATGCATGGAATAGATCTAGAAGAAAATTTGTTTGGGATAGTAGCAGAAGAATTGAGAAAACAAAGACAGCCAAAAACACATATATTTCCTCCCAAATTAAAGATATTGGAGTAAAAAATATTTCCTCCCCAACTCTAAAACGCTCAGTCCAAATCCATTTACCTTTTTGCTCACATTGTTTCGTCCGCCACTAGTGCCGACTGGGTCCTCATGCTCCTCCTGAATTTTTTATTTTTGTTAGGAATAAGCAACTTATATTGCAGGGCCAAAGACCATAATATATAATACATCTGACTTTTGGTAGAAAAAGGTAAATCTAAATAATTTCGGACTCCTAGATAAATACTAATACTCCTTAACACCCCCCCTCAAATGCAAAACATATGCATATGAAGAAGTGAAAACTAGAAAAAGTTAATAATCCAAAATCCACGTCTTAAAAGTGTCATCATAGCATGAAAAATCTTTAAAACCTATTGAGTCAAGCCACAGTCGACGACCAGAAGAACAACATGTCACAAAATATCATAACACAAGAAGCAAACAACAATATAAGCTCAACATGCAAAAGAGTGTGCGCAGATCAATGACCATGTGAAAGGTGACGCATTAGAGAAAGACACACACCGTATCAAGAGAAGATGGATTGTAAAATATGGCACATCAAGAGAATTAAGCATTGTGCACCGAATCATAACCCATGAAAATTGGCGGCGCAAGAAGATCGAAGGCAAGACAAAGGGCAGTAGAACAACCAACAATGCAAAATAGGAAGACGATAAAGGCATGATGGATACACATGACAAGAGAAATACAAAAAAAGGACAGGCTTGGTGGATGCAGCGGAAAAACAGAGCACCAGGAGAAGGTCCCCATGCAACATACTGTCAGAACGGACACCGTCAAAAATCACCGGAGAATTAAAGATTTGTTGTAAAACTGAAACGAGTTAAAGCATGTCACGTAGCATGTTCTGGTACAAGTCGTACAAGCCTTTGTGTGTAACGTGAATAGAGAGATAAGGAATAGGAAGAGATAGAGATAGAGTTTGTTTGGATTACAATTGCCTACCGCAAGTTATGTAAACGATCAGATCTGATCAGATCTCTCTCTCTCCGCGTATGTTAGCGTATGTTGTAACCTCTCCTGTAAAAGTGGTGATGTCTTCCATATATAACGTGCAACCGATGCGAGATCCAAGCATCGCCAGAAAACACTTTACGATAATATGGTATCAGAGCCACTTCTTCCCAAACACATCTAGACCAATTCTATGTGCCTTGCCCCTCCCCCTGTCGCCATGGTGAATCCCTTCGCCGGCATCAGCGTGAGTGAGAAGTTGATGAGGAAGAACTACCTCCTCTGGCAGTGATGCTTCCCATCCATGGTGCCCGGAGGATGAATTTCCTCGACGAGAAGGCCGAGCCACCACCGGAGTCCGTCACCGTCGAGAAGGATGGCAAGACCATCAAGGAGGAGAACCCCGAGTATCATGCTTGGGTTGAGGCGGACCAGCAGGTACTGTCCTTTATTTTGAGCACTTTGTCGGCTGACATTGTTGTGGCTACCATTGGCATGGAGACGACGACTGAAGTATGGGCGGCGATCAAGTCCATGTTCGCCGCTCAATCAAGGATGTGATGACCCACAAGTATAGGGGGTGTATCGTAGTACTTTCAATAAATAAGAGTGTCGATCCCAACGAGGAGCAGAAGGTATTGACTAGTGGTATGGAGCAGGAAATCTCTATAAATACTTAGCAAACAGATTTTTAGAGGTTTTCTGATAAAGCAAGGAAATAAAATGCAAGTAAATAAAACATCAAATAACTGCAGCAAGTGTCCCAATACTTTCTTAGCAAAGGACAAGCCGGTGGAAATACTAATAGGGACCAAACGTTCTCGGGGACACATATGAATACTGTCAAGTGCTTTCGTTTCATATAGCTGATTAATCTTCTTTGGTTTCATAAGTGTTGTGTGGGTGAACCTGTGCTAATGTACCGACCTTACTTGGACTACTACATACTTGTGATTAAACCCCTTGTAAGCATTAGCAACTACAAGAAAGCAATTAAGATATAAACCTAACCACAGCCTTAAACTCTGAGATCCTACACTCCCTTGTGCAATGGTTTCCTAACGAGAGTTCAGGTTTCTGTCACTCAGGCAACCCCACAATTAGTAGCCAAAAACACAATGCACTCCCCTAGGCCCATAAATGGTGAAGTATCATGTAGTCGACGTTCACATGACACCACTAGAAGAATAGCACCACAACTTAAATACTAAACCATCGAATAATACCTCAACACACATCCACTACTAACAGCATGACTTCTCTCATGTCCTCAAGAACTAAATGAACTACTCACGAGACATCATATGGATTAAGATCAGAGATGATATATTGATGGATAACAATCTGAACATAAACAATAATTCAATGGTTCCACTCACAAGCATCAACTACAATAGTAATCAACACTGGGAGAGTTTCCCCTAAGAATATGCAAGATTCAACACAATTGTCGCAACGGGATGGGGTGGAGATAATGGTGCTGGTGGAGATGATGGTGTGGATGATGCTGATGATGATCCCGATGAAGTCTAGCTTGATTATGGTGTTGATGGCGACGATCTCCCCTCTCCGGGAAGGAATTTCCCCGGTAGAAATCTGTCTGCCCGAGAGCTCTTTCTCTCTCAGTGTTTTCTGCCCCACAGAGGCGGTAGAATCTTTCTGTTGTCGCTCCCCGTGTATTAGGGTTTCGAGGAGAAGATATAGGCGAGAGGGCGGAGCCAGAGGTGGGCCAGGGTGGCCACACCCCCTGTAGGCGCGGCCTAGGGTGGCCCGCGCCTGGGGGGTGTGGGCCCCCTGTGTCCCAACTCCGCCTCCCCTTCTGGCATTCTTCGTCTTCTGGGAAAATAGAATTTTCCATAGTTTTTCTGGTATTTTTCTGATCTTCGCGAAATTGCATCAAAACACCCCTTTTTCCATCAGAATCCTGACTCCGGCAGTTCATCCTCCAAGAATCATCCAACATGCAAAAACAGATGAAAAGACATAAGTAACACCTCTTAATATGAAATATATCAATGAATAGAGGCAAATTATGATATATAAAGGTGATGCAAATTGGACGTATCAACTCCCCCCAAGCTTAGACCTTCAGTTGTCCCCAAGCAAAAATTGAGCTCAGTAAACATGTCCAGAGGTTTATCGAGTGAAGTGTGGATAAAAAGAATACAGACAATAAGCATCACACTTACCAATGCACAACTCATACAAGAAAGCAACTCACCATTATATAACTTAGCTTGCAACAAGTATGGAAGTCACAATATAGATGCATAGAGATAAATCATAATTGGGATTGGCAAACTTTGTTCTTGGTCAGAGAACAATTGGCAATCAGTTTTCAAATAAAGTTCCTAACTTGAGCATGGTATCCTTGTACATGATGTTGATGCTACTGCCATCATCGATCAGTACCTTGGAAAATTTCACGTTGATATCAAGTCCCATGAAAGTTGGATCCAAGACTAGAGCATAACCCCATGGGGTTGGCATAATCTTGGGGTGATCCTTTATGCTCCAAGTTATTTCCTGCTCGGACCAGTGCATGTACTTTGGGATTGCCAGCATTGTGGCATTCACTTCCATCATCCGTCTCTGCTGACTCTTTTTGTCATTCAGCTATGTGACAAAGACAACATAACTCTGGTGATGCTCTCTACACTCATTTCTAGTTCCATGGCCGACATGAGCGTCGTCACCTCTTGTATTGTGCACCTGGTGCACAACTTCTCTTCTTTCTTGATTATGATACCTCGGCTTCCTGTTCTCGTATCTATGATCAGCTCCAACAACCTGAGCATTCCCTCTTGTGAGTGGTGGAGGGGGAGTGGTGGTAGCTTCTTACTCGGCGAATCCACTCTGTCTCCTTTCTAAAACCAAGTGCATTGCCTTGTTGTGTGATTGGCTGGCTTACTCGGACTTGGTGTATGAAACTTGCACGGTTGGTCCAACATCATCTCGTAAGTATATTTCTGCCTGTCCTGATATGGCTTTCTTTGTTCGTATGGCTTTTTTGCCATCATTCTTTGACATCCACTGATGTTGTCCACTTGTCCTTTGACGTTGGCTACTTCCAGCATCAGGATGATCCTGACTCATGGCCGCAACCTGAGTTGAACCATACCTATAGTCTGGCCTTTCATCTCTTCTTTTGCTTCTATATTCAGCTCTTTCCTGGCGCCTTTGTGATCTAGCGGCGTCATAAATCTGAGTCTCAGTCATCCCATCTGCTGACATGAGCAGATGCTGAGTCGGATCTCCTAACGCATATGAGTTAGCAATCCTTATTGTTTCTGCCAATCTTGCTGGCATATCTCTATGTAACCTTTCGCAACAACACACTTCCATGTCTGCATCCTTGTGCAAACCAAGCGATAGCTTGTGACTCGATTACCCATTTGCAAGAGTTACGCATCATACACCATCTTGTGAGGAATTCTCTGTATGTATCATTCGGCCTTTGCTTGCACATTGCTAGTTGTTGTGGGCGATTCGGCCTCTTGTAGGTGCTTGTGAAATTTCTCACAAAAGCATCCTGAAAATCGATCCAGTTGTTGATGCTTCCGGGTGGCAAGTTATTCATCCACACCCGTGCTGGTCCTTCCAGCATTTGTGGCACATATCGCACTGCCCATCTCAAATTTCCCTGCGTGATTTTCACGGCAGTTCCATAATATATGAGCCAGTCTTCTGGCTTTGTGCTTCCATCGTAAGTTTTTGTTCCTCTGGCCAGCTGAAAATTTGGTACAGGTGGCTCCTTCATGATCCTCGGGCCAAAACATGGTGGACCCTGTGGACCTTGCGACTCGATCAGTTCTGGCATCTTTATTCGATCAACCTTTAGCCTTGCATCATCTGGCTAAAGGTTTATGCCTCCGAGTCTAGCTCCCATTTCTTGGTATGCGTGATCTGGCAATTCATATCCGTCATTTACCATCGTCGAGTAACCATCATTGTATCTGTTTGCGTTTGGGTTTGCAGGTTGCTGTACAGCCTTTCCCGCGCTTTGCTGTCTTCTTTCGGGTTGAGCTGGAGCATTATTCAGAGCTGGATTTTCTCCTCCTGCCGAGTGAGCTCCATGCCTAGGTTGAGGCGCAAAATTTTGCCCTTCATTGTCATTCCTTTGTCCTTCTTGCCTCTCTCGGCCTGCATTTTCCTAGTTCTCATTTCCCTGAACGTTGTTCCTTCTTATCCCCTGTGCATGCGCTGGGTTTCCCTGAGCCATCGCTGGGTCATAGGTGATCATTTGCTTGTCCCTCCCTGAATCCACACTCTTCTGTTTTCTCAGTCTTGGCGCCACTCCGGGTGAGGAGGCTGTATGACCTGCTGATCTTGCCGGGATTGGAGTTGCCGAGTGAACTAGCTGTGACCTCCCTGCTATACCCGGATTTTTCCTATAGTATGCTTCATTAAGCATTCCTGCTGCTCTCACCAGTTCATTGACTCGCTCTTGTTGCCTTTTCTTTGCTTTACCCGTCAAATGGGGTAGCTCTGCCATTCCTGCCTCTGCGGCTCTTAGGTTAGCTGCTGCTTTATTGTACATCGGCCGCATGGCTGTTTCGTTGTTATTTTCTGGTGTCAACTTTGACGTTGCATCCGCCAGCTCCTCGTTGAGGTTTATCCCTCTTAATCTTGTTGCATCAAGCCGGGTCTTCGCGCCCTTGACTCAATTTGCCGAGTTGAGCTCTCGGGTTGTGATATCCACATCTTGCTGTAACTGCGCTAACTCCTTTGCTTTCTCCAGGACCTTTATCCTGGCCTCCTCCAACTCGGCCTGCACACATTTCAGATCAACTGTTTGCGCTACTGGCTCTGCCAACTTGTCTATTGCCTCTTGCAGCTCTTTGGCTCTCTTACTTCTGGCTATGTTCTCTGGCTTTTCTAGCGGTGCCTTTGCTGTTCTTGCAGCCCTTGGCATTTCCTCTTGATTTCCTTCCTCAGGTTCCTCATTCACTACGGAAGCTACTGGAGGTGCTGTTAGGTTAGGAGCTGTCATCATTACCTCAACGGAGACGAGCCGATGAAGCTTTCCTGCGGCAGGAACCGCAGGTGGATCCGGCGCCAGGATGACGCGCTCCAGATACGTGCGCTCCACGCGCACCGCGACGTAGACCTGGTGCCCGCCGAATTTGATGAAACGGCCGCCCCTAGGGAACGACTTGGTCCCGAAGCATCCTGCATTGTTGCTGACGAAGTTGAGCGCTCCAAACCTCTAGATGAGGCCGGAGTAGACGCGCTTGACGGTCTTGGCAATGATGTTGCCCGTCCGTATGAAGACTCCACCAAGCTCTTGCTTCGGCCCCATGGTGGGCGCCAACTGTCGTGGTGGTGTCACGGTAGATGCCATGGGTAGGCTTAAGTTGGGGGCCAAATGGATGCTTGTGGTCACCAAGGAGGGAGTGCACGGTCTAGCCATGCACGAAGAACAAGATGAACTCTCCACACTTAGGAATTCTATTGATACTTAAGGTTTACAAGTGCTCCTAGAGCTGTATGAACTAGGGTTCAGTGCACTCGTTTCCTACTAGGTCCAACCTTCTCTAAACCTAGCTACCCCCTCCTTATATAGGCGATGGCTAGCTAGGTTACACCTCTTTGGGTCCTAGGGTTACTGTTTGGATCTTGGTCCTTACTGTATGGGCCGGGTCATGGGCTTGTACTAAGCCCAGTGGCCTAGTCAATAAAGCTAGACAGCTAACGGTCTTCACGTACATCGCCTCCAGTTCCTTTGGCGTCATGCAGTAACTTTGTACGTTAGCCCTTGCTTTAGGCGTCACCCGACTCCTTTCGTGTCACCCGGCGTCGCCCTTCTCTTTTGACCGCGCTTTACCATAGTCCCTCCTGAACCTCACTCGAAAAGGTGCCACACGTCCTATCTGACTCGGACCTTCCCTGTGAGACTCGGCTCATTGGTTCCTGCAATATCAAAAAACTTGTCTTATATGGGCCGACATAGTTCCCATGTCGGCCACATACAACCATCTTACCCGGCCGTCCTTACTTGGCCTGGTTCTTCCTTTACTCGGCGTAAGCCAAGCTGGGCAATGTTTTACCCGTTGTGACCCTACCGGGGGGTTATCCCCCCGACAGTTGTCATCAAACACCAAAAAGGGGGAGATTGAAAGGACATTTACTGTCATAATCACTTTTGGTGTTCGTTAACAACAAGTAGATCATTTTATAGTATGTTACTGTCTACAGGTTGATATAATGCTAAGTGAAAAGGACCCTTACACGATGGAAAGATTCCTGCATGATTGACATGTTTCTGGAAATTCCAGACCGGAGTCTCCGGTCTGGCTGGACTAGAGTCTCCGACGTGGACCAGAGTTTCTGTAGGAATCCCCGGAGGAGACTACAGAATTATGGCTGGGACAGTCTGATAGGGGGTCCGGAGCAAGGTCCGGAGAAAGTCCGGAGACTCCTGTCACAGCCTCAGACCAGAGTCTCCAGTGTGGCTGGACCGGAGTCTCCGGTCCCACTTGGCTCGCAGCTGGGCTTGGTCAGTCAGTATGCTGGTCCGGAGGCTGGTACGGAGATGGGCCGGAATCTCCGGTGTAGACCAGAGTCTTCGATGTGCAGGCCGGAGTCTCCGGTCTGACTTTTCTCCAACAGTCAGAAAATGGTTCAGTGGAGGGGGCTGCTTATAAATAGGGGACCTTATCCCCTTCCTCCAGCTGCTCGACCCACTCAAGAACACCACCCCCATTTGAGCCACCAAATCAACAAGATCTCTTTATCCAACCATACAAAGTCATTGATCTTTGGAGAATTGAAGGAGGAGGCCTTGATCTACAACTTCACCAAGAGAGATCTTCATTTCCCTCTCATTCACTTGAGGGCCCCATGCTCTAGTGTTTCTTTGGAAACCCTAGATTTTGATTTTGTTCTTATAAGCTTGTCTTTGATTGTTTGACAGCTTTCTTGTATTTGGGAGCCTCCAATTCAGTTGTGGATGTATGCCCCGAACTTGTTGTAAAGGTGCCGGCTTCCACCTCGAAGGTTGCCGATATAGTGGAAGAGGTGAATTGAACCCTTTGGGGTGAGGTTCATCGGAGAACAAGGGAGGCCTCTCATGGCGTTGGTGGTTTGAAATCACCCCCTCTCCAAACGTAGACGTACTTCCCCTAAAAAGGAAGGAACTACGGGAAACAATCCTTGTGTCTCCGTGTACAACACTTTGGTTACTTCTATTCTTTACCACACTTTACTTACTTGTTCTTGCTTAGTGTTGTGCTAGTTTGTGCTTGTTTGACATATAGGTAAATTCACCTTAGTTGCATAATCTAGAGAATTTTCCTTTCTTGTCAAACCCTAATTTGAAAAAGAAGAAAATTTGAAGTAGCACCTATTCACCTCCCCTCTAGGTGCCCATACAATCCTTTCAACAATGATCTCTTGTTCATGGAACAAGTGGATTTTTTACCTTACACACTTTGCTTAAAGCAGTTAGCTATTGCTTGCAACTTAATACTAGAGGGGGGTCGGATGATAACCTGAAGGTGGATTACTAGTCATAGATGCAGTTGGATGGCGGTCTATGTATCTTGTTGTATTTCCCAACCAAATCTCATAGGATCATGAATGTCTAGTATTACATTGTTATGCCTTGATCTTTCCTATCAATTGCCCCGCTGTAATTTGTTTACCCAGCATGACATGTTTGTTTATCTTAAGAACACCCCTAGTGAACTATGGACCCTGGTCCAATATTTAGCATTGATACATCTTCCACTGTTACTGTTTACTTTCTGCAAACTACCATTACCTTCCACACCATACAGTTAATCCTTTGTTTTCAGCAAACCGGTGAGATTGACAACCTCATTGTTCGCTGGGGCAAAGTCTTGAGTTTGTGTTGTGCAGGTTTCCAAGTTGCTAGCAACACCTTTGGGTCGTTTCCTTCCTCCTACTAGTTCGATAACCTTGGTGTCTTTCTGAGGGAAGACTTGCTGCTATGCTCATCATACCTTCCTCTTGGGGTCTCCCAACAAAGCTCTACAGTGATCTGAGCGCATCAAGCTATTTTCTGGCGCTGTTGCCGGGGAGGCTAAGGAAGGCTTCACAAGGGGAGTCCTTCACAACCTTTCTCTTTACTTTGTTTTTGTTTTGCTTAGTTTCTTTTGCCTCTTTTATCAAAAACTCCAAAAAAATAGTTTCGTTTAGTTTGCTTTCTTTTATCAAAAACACAAAAAATTAGTTCTTCCTATAGTTGTCACCCTACTCTAGCTCACCATGTTGATCCCTAAGTTCACTCTGAAAGACCTTTCAATAGGTAGTGGCTCTATAATTGGGAAAGAAAATATTGAAGAATTCTTTAATCATGTTAGCAAACATGAGGATATTGAGGATAGATCCTTAGCGGAACTTGCTCCTAATTATGAAATTGTTGCAGCTTCTATAATTCATATGTTGGAGGCTAGGTTTGTTAACCTTAACCACATGATGCAAATTTTGTTTCTTAAACTAAAAGAAGAAGAGGATGCTGAAAAGAGAGATTTTATCCTAGAAACTTTACTAAAAGAGTTCACTGATGTTGCTAAGGAAGCCAAAAAGGTCTTTGAACGTTTTGCTATGCTAGGCTAATGTGTAGATGTTATGGGTACTTTAGAAAAGTCGGATAAAACCAAACTTGTAGGAATGCCTGAAGCCTTAGAAAAGAATTTTGATTGTATTGTTCCTAAAAACCCATTTGATGAAAGTAGTGAACCTAAGAGAGATGAGAAAGGATCATCTAAAACTCATTTGGATGAGATACCTTTCCTAGTTGAAGAGATTTCGAGTATTGATCTTAATGCTTCTTCATTTGAAAATACTTGATTCTTGCTTCTTGTGCCTAACTTAAAGGCGTTTAAAAAAGTACTTCTTGGGAGATAACCCAATAGTTTTATTAAGTCTTGGAAGTTATTACCTCTGTAATGACCTCTCCTTATCCTTTTTATTTGCTTTTTGTGCCAAGAATAAACTCTAATGAGAGGGAAGTAAGATTTTGGGAGTTGCTGTCCCGAAACAGATTTTTGTGATCCACCATACAAATTCGTGTAAAATCTCTGTAAGTAGGATTGGGCTGTAATTTTCTGAATAAATCCCCCAGGTTGTTAGATAACTTTCGTTAGTTAAACACTTTTTGATTTGAGAAACAGAAGGTCTTCGAAAAAATCAGTTTCTACCTGCTAATCTGTTTTGACAGATTTCTGCCATTATTTGCATTTGCTTCTTATTGATTCCTTTTTGGGTTATTTTTGAGAAATTGAGCTTTCCTAGGGAATTGCTGCAGTAGCTTGTGTTTTTATTGAAATTTTTTGCTTTTCTAAAACTAAAACCCCAAGGTCTATTATCTTTTGAATACAGTAATGTTGCTAATGAAGATTGTGTGAAGTTTTGTATGAAGGAAAATTTGCAGGTGTAGAGAAAGAATGATGTAATGAGATGAAGAATGGACAAAAGATCAAGCATGGGGATGCCACCCCGTATAACCCCAATAAATATTCAAGAGGTACAAGCGTCAAAGCTTGGGGATGCCCAAGGCATCCCCTTCTTCATCAATAAAAATCTCAGGCCTTTCTAGACACTTCGTTTTTATTGTTTCATGCATAGTTGTATTGTTCTTGGAGTGTCTTAGTTTTTGTTTTTGGTTTTTGTGTGCTTAGTTTTCTTGAATAAAGTATTTTGGACCCCCGTTCTCGCTGTGTTGTTTCAAATAAGTTGATTTGTGTTGGAAAGGAGTAGGAAGTTCTTGCTTCATTAGTACAAGAGGAGCTTGCTTTGACTGTGACTTAGACTTTATCATGTCATGCTAGATGTTGTTTTGACCTTATGCTTAGTGATTATTACTGTATCATGACTTGTTCCAAACAATTAGGATTGCTTAGTGTGCCTTGAAGGAATCATGCATTGTTTTAGCATACAAAAGCATAGTATTGTGGTATTCTCCTTTGATGCTTTGTTTGGGTTGACTTGGCACATGCTCACACCATGTTATGACTATGAACAAGTCACCAGAGCCTCTATGATCATTTATTACTTGACTTGTAGAACCACTTTATGCTTTGATTAGTAATGTTTTGTTACTCTGCATGATTATGGCCATTATTGCTCTCTTAGTTGGTCGCTCCCAGTCTTTTGCTAGCCTCCACTTGTATGAGTAAGCTCTACTCATGCATACAACTCCCAAGAAACCAAGTTATTCCAAAGTGTCTGTTGGCGTGTTATTGAATCCTTGTTGGGAGACCCCAAGAGCAAGGTGTGATGAGCACAGCAGCAAGTTTTCCCTCGGTAAGAAACCGAGGTTATCGAACCAGTAGGAGGAAGGAAACGACTCAAAGGTGCTGCTAGCAACTTGGAGACCTGCACAACACAAACTCAAGACTTTGCCCCAACGAATAGTGAGGTTGTCAATCTCACCGGTTGTTGTAACAAAGGATTAACTGTATGGTGTGGAAGGTAATAGTGGTTTGCAACAAGTAACAGTAATAGTGGAAGATGTATCAATGGTAAAGATTGGACCGGGGTCCATAGTTCACTAGAGGTGTTCTACTTAAGATAAACAAACATGGCATGCTGGGTAAACAAATTATAGCGGGGCAATTGATAGGACTGAGAAAGGCATAACAATGCAATACTAGTCATTCATGATCCTATGAGATTCGATTGGGCAATACAACAAGATACATAGACCGCCATCCAACTACATCTATGACTAGAAATCCACCTTCAGGTTATCATCCGATCCCCCTCTAGTATTAAGTTGCAAGCAACAGATAACTGCTTTAAGCAAAGTGTGTAAGGTAAACAATCCACTTGTTCCATGAACAAGAGACCGTTGTTTTCTCCCTAGTGGAAACAACACATCTACAACCTTAGAGATTTCTGTCACTTCCCTTAGATTAAATAGAGGCATGAACCCACTATCTAGCATAAATACCCCCTTGATGGCGCCTGATAGCGCTTTATCGGGAAACCCCAAGAGCAAGGTGTGAAGAGCACAACAACAAGTCTTCCCTCAGTAAGAAACTGAGGTTATCTAACCAGTAGGAGGAAGGAAATGTCTCAAAGGTGTTGCTAGCAACTTGGAAACCTGCACAACACAAACCCAAGACTTTGCCCCAACGAATAGTGAGGTTGTCAATCTCACCGGTTGCTGTAACAAAGGATTAACTGTATGGTGTGGAAGGTAATAGTGGTTAGCAACAAGTAAACATGAACAGTGGAAGATGTATCAATGGTAAAGATTGGACCAGGATCCACAGTTCACTAGAGGTGTTCTTCTTAAATAAACAAACATGGCATGCTGGGTAAACAAATTATAGCAGGGCAATTGACAGGACCGAGCAAGGTATAATAATGCAATACTAGACATTCATGTTCCTATGAGATTCGATTGGGAAATACAACAATATACATAGACCGCCATCCAACTGCATCTATGACTAGAAATCCACCTTCAGGTTATCATCCGAAACCCCTCCAGTATTAATTTGCAAGCATCAGATAAATGCTTTAAGCAAAGTGTGTAAGGTAAACAATCCACTTGTTCCATGAACAAGAGACCGTTGTTTTCTCCCTAGTGGAAACAACACATCTACAACTTTAGAGATTTCTGTCACTTCCCTTAGATTAAATAGAGGCGTGAACCCACTATCTAGCATAAATACCCCCGCTTGGAGTCACTAGCATCTACTTGGCCAAGATAGCTACTAGAAACGGAGAACATGCAAGATAACCAACAACACAAACATGATAAAATCAATAAGACAAAACCATTAATCAATCTGACATAGTAATCTCAATATCCATAGGATCCCCGCAAACACAACATGCATGATTACAAATAGATGATCTTAATCATGAACGGAGCTCACAATATCTAAACATGGTAGCACAAAGGAGGAGATACAACCATCTAGCTACTACATGGACCCGTAGTCCAAGGTGGAACTACTCACGCTTCATACCGGAGGCTGGCATGATGAAGAAGAAGGCCTCCGGGATGATCTCCCCTCCGGCAGGGTGCCGGGAAGAGCTTCAGATCCCCTCGATCTAGGGACGATGGTGGCGACGGCTATAGACGGTTTCGTGGAATATTGATCGGGTACTTAGGGTTTAGGCATGGGGGGGGGGCTTTATATGCGAAGAGCCGAGGCAGGGTGGTCGCCAGGGCGGCCGCACCCCCTAGGCGCGGGCCCACCTTGGCCGCGCGGCCAGGGGGTGTGGCCCCCTGGTGGCTCTCCTCCGTCTCTGGCTTTGTGTTCCCCATGGTGAAATATTGACTTTGGCTTTTGTCCCGTTCAATTCCGAGAATATTGATTTTTTGCCTTTCTAGAACCAAAAACAGAAGAAAACATGCAACTGGCACTGTGGCATCTTGTTAATAGGTTAGTACCAGAAAACATATAAAAACACCTCAAAGTGTAGACAAAGCAAAGCAAAGTAGATACTAAACAAGCATGGAACACTACTAGGAAAAAGGGCATGCGTGGCGCACCTGGAATGGCCATCCGTGGCGCACTAGCAGTGCACCACTAGCCTCACGCTGCGGCTATCTCCTAGCCATGGCGCACTGCCTGGTGCGCTACAGTTATGTCGAGATAGGCGTAGCGCACCTGCTAGTGCGCCACGGCTAGGAAGGCAGGTGCGCTATGGGTAGGATCTTTTGTGGCGCACGTTGCAGTGCGCCACGAAGCTGCGCATGTGCGCTTTAGCTGTAGTGCGCCACAAAAGCTATGCCATGTGCGCCACGGGAGTTTTTTGTTTTTTTTATTTCAGAGCCAGATGATATAAAATACAAATTATATACAATATTACAGGAAGATATACACACAGATACAAGATATACAATTATATATATAAATACACAATTTGCAAAACAAGAGTGAAACAAATACATACAGATAAGTCTCATGCATGAATACATAGTATAAGTTGCATTGTTTCGATCAAGTTACAAAGTAGTTGGTGACATGCGAATACATGTGTCTCGAACAAGTTAGAGCTCGGAAGCTCGCCTAGACATCTAAACTAGCTAGACACAAACGCGGGATAAACAACCAAAGACGATAAGCATCACCGTGACGAAGGTGTAGGTCTTCATCCGGTTCCTCGTCCTAACTACCGCTAGATAACGCGTGTATCTAGATTCCTCCTCCACCATAGTGTTGTACCCTTTGTAGCTATTGCCGCTGAAACGGTACACCTGTCTCCGGCAGTCTTTCCAATCATCGTAGACTCTAGGAACCCGTCCCTTATACATGACATACCACGTCATCTACAAATTGACAATAATAATTAACCGGTGATTGAAAAACATGTATAATTAAAGTCGCATATGAATATACACTTACTCCCAACTCAAAAATACCAAAGTAACTCAAAAAGCATGCCTCATATATAACTAGGTCATTGGACACATGAATATGCTACGACGGAACGGTCAGCCAAGTAGGATGCACAACACCTGGACCTGTGCATATCACAAGGCTGACTATCCTGTCATAGCACATTCACATATATAGTGTGCCACGATATTTTAATCATCGGCATTATTCTTGAAAAAGACCAAAGTAACTCAAAAAGAATGCCTCATATATAACTAGCTAGATCGTTGGACACATGAATATGCTATGATGGAATCGTAAGCCAAGTAGGATGCACAACATCTGGACTTGTGCATAACACAAGGCTTACAATCCCATCACAGCACATTCACATATATAGTGTGCCACAACATTTCAATCATCGACATTATTCTCGAAAAGACCAAATTAACTGAAAAGAATGCCTCATATATATACATAGGTCGTTGGACACAGGAATATGCTATGATGGAACTGTGAGCCAAGTAGGATGCACAACACCTGGACTTGTGCATATCACAAGGCTCACAATCCCGTCGTAGCACATTCACATATATATATTGTGTCACGACATTTCAATCGTTGGCATTATTCTCGAAAAAGACCAAAGTAAATCAAAAAGAATGCCTCATATATATACATAGGTCGTTGGACATAGGAATATGCTATGACGGAACCGTGAGCCAAGTAGGATGCACAAGACCTGGACTTGTGCATATCACAAGGCTCACAATCCCGTCGTAGCACATTCACATATATAGTGTGCCACGATATTTCAATCATCGACATTATTCTCGAAAAAAGACTAATAAAGTAAGGAAAAAAGAAGGACCAAAGTGAGCAAAGGACCAAAGAGTAAGCAAAAAAACCAAGCATTGATTGGTATATAATAATAATAAGCAAAAGAAGTAAGCGATGATTCATAAACCTAATAAGATAAGTAGTAGCATATACACTTGTCCGCACACACACAAAGGTCATCTATAGTTTGGAACTACAACTAGGACAACATCAAGCCTTTTGGCTCGGCTTAGGGAACGGGAGGACGCCTTGTCTCGTCATGAACTTCCTATAGTCACCCTGCATCTCTAGGCGATCTTCTGTGTCACGGTTATTCGGGATATTTCCTCCGTAGTAGATCCCCCCCAAAGTCATGACATCACGAAAGATGATTGCCCCAAACTACTGCTGGATGCGATACATCTCTTGTCTAATATCTGAATTAGTGATCTTGGCCTTGGCTTTGGCCCACTGTTTGAGATGATCTAGCAGCGTAGAATTCTGCTGGTCTAGTAGGAACGCCCTCATGTGATGGAGTGCGTAGTAGGCTTCCTTCTAACTGCTTTCCGGGTGCTTCACGCAGGGGAACTCCGTTACGTGGTTGAAGATGTGCCTGCCGAACTTGACCTTCGTACGCACGAAGGTGGTGCCTTCCGTCGAGGCATAGCCAGTGAGAGCATCATCCAGAACTTCCTTGATCTTGTCGTAGTTTTTCTTCTTTTCTAGACTCCCGGAGTCGAAATACGTGGCGTGCGAATGCTTCGGTGATAAGGAGATGAGTGTGCAGTGTTCATCTCTGTGCAAAAAATTCAAATGGAATGTGTTGGAAAAAGAATGATGATAATCTAATAAAGCCAATCGATGGTGGCGAGTGAATAACGACTTACTCGGGAAAGTAAGGCACGAGAATGTATTCCTTTGTCTTGTTCGCCATGAAAATTCTTTTTAGGTACGAGGCCACGATACGTCATTCAGCGGGGGAACCCAAGCAGCCGTCACGCATGTAGTAGGGGTCCACTATAGCAATGCACGGTGTGTTCTCTCTAATGATCTGCATGGCCAGGCTGAGAGAAAACATGCGGACCATGGTATAGTGCAGCGGGTATAGGTGGAACATATTGAAGATGTCGTCAAACCGCAGGAAGAACAGGTCCGTAGGGGCATTGTCGACGAAGACCAAGCCTGGTGGCACCTTAACCACGAATACCGGGTGCGAGGGATCTTTCTCCGCCAGAAGGCGTCTCTCTATCGTCAGCACACCGTCATGCACACTCTGCAGTTCCGAACTGGCGAGCCTCCGCAAATTCTTAGGTAGCATGGGCTCACCCGCCACATGAATACTCCATATCATACCCTCGGGTCTTGGTGGCCCGTCCCGAAACCTGATCAGATTCGCAATTGACGCCACCGGATGGCTCGAGCTGCTAGATTTTCTTTTCCTGCCCTTTTTTCCTTTTGGAGAGCGGGCAGGCACCGCAATCTGAGCACCGACCACCCTATGTAGTGTGTCAGGGCTTAGAATAAAGGGACGGTTGGTTGTATCAGCTGGCTCTGTAAAGGCGCAAGCTGGAGGTGTCTCCTGAGAACCAAACAGACGCTTGGTGATAGTGGGTTTCTCTATGGGGCCACCAGCTAAGTCTTCGTTGCCAAACTGAGTGTTGAATAAGTGATCATTCCAGTCTTTGTTGTCCTCGGCCGGATCCTGCGCCATGTGCATATCATCAACATGATCATCCGACCCACCGCGTGGAGGTGACGGCGAGGGCGGTAAGGGGGCCTTGCCACCGCTTGTCGCTGGCACGACAGGCGGTGCTGTTGTCTGTGGCGTGATGGCCCCCGCCGTACCCAAACGGATCATGCTCTTTGGCCATTGCAAGAATAAGCCGAAGCAACTTCTGATGACAGCCGACTCTTCATCCTCTCCTGGGGGTTGAATGGGAGGTTCCAAGTCATCGCAGCCCCTTAGCACCCGACTAATTTTAACCCTGTGCACGCTATCTGGCATCGGCCTTGAGTGGAATGTGTGCTGCAAGGGTTGAACTATGGTACCCTTGGCAACATCCCTCAGCTCGTTGTTCACGTAGCATAAGAGAGTGCAAGGAACATCCGTCTGCGGAAAACATGTACGGTGTCGTCAGAGATGCCATAAGAGTAATAGATGGCGTGAAAGGCGGTAAAGCAATTTGTTTACCGTGATGGCGTCGAGATCGGCTAAAGTCGAGGCACCGCATACAACTACGGGCGTGCAAGAGACGGAGGGGCTGCTTGATGGCATGGTGCTGGCCGCCGGTGTATTTTCCCTACCAGGTGCTTGGAGCTCCGGTGCCGCCGCGACAATGGCAGGGGGGTCACCAACATGTCCGGCGCCACGGTGATGGCAGGGGGAGTCACCAACACTTCTAGCGCCGCGGTGCTAGCGGGCAGAGTCACGAACACATAGTTCGACTGATTCGTCGGTGCCGCGGTGTTCGAGTGGCTGCTGACCATGCTTGGAATCGGGCACAGCCCTTGTCGACCACCTGCACTCCAGTTCTCTATTGACTCCACCAAGGTAGGCAGGAAGGACGTGAGGGTGATCGCCAGGTTGTCTTGGACGATCTGCGGGATCCGCGTCACTTGTTCCTTAAGTTCTTGAACCTCGCGGTTTTCCTCCTCGCTCCTTCCTGACGGCGCCACACGCGTCCTCAGCGGTGGACCAAAATGATCCACCCAATTCTTACCCCCGAGGTCGGCCAGACGGCCAGCCGACGACGGCTTCTTCGTAACCGGCTCTATTTTCTTGGCCCGGTTCATCGCCATGTTAAAAGGGTTATCCCACCGGGTGGCTGCCGTCGACCCCTAGGATGAGGAACCCTGGGATCCATGACTAGCAACAATTTCCTCCTCCTGCAGAAGAAGTAACAGTGAACCGTTTAGAAACCAGACTTCATCGATTAGAATGCAATCGAGTTGATCCACGGTAATTAAATTACTTACCACAATTTCCTCGAATTCCTTCACCGCAGGATCCGCGGTGAGTTGTTTGGTTTTTGGGTCCACATGGTAACAGACCCTGATGAAGTTTCGAACCTGCCGGGGTTCGAATTTCGCAAAGGGGTTTTCTATCCCCTTAGATCTATACTCTTCGTCCTCCTTATTCCATTTGGCCTCCGCGGTTCTGCAGCACCTTTCCTCGATTACTATTGGCCAGGGCTCTCTCGGATTCACACCTCTCCTTGAACTCCCGGAACTGATCTTCAGTGATCTGCGGGTCAATCTTCTAGATCTCCTCGATACTTTTGCCTTCTTTATAGATCTTCTTCTTTATCCGGGTTCTCCAGCTGGCCAGGGCGGTGCTCATATTTGTGAGGGCGGATTTGTTTGCTTCGTTCCCATGATAATTTGTGTTTCGATACTCAGCGGGGAACTTGTATCTTGCGTGCAGCTTATCAAAGAGGAGTGTGCGCAAGTGGACATTATCTTTATATCGGAGATTCTCGGTGTTGATCAAGATGGTTGTCCGGGTGATCGCCGCCACTTGCCCACCGTACCCTCTGACGACAAGGTCGAGTTCCAAAGGAACCCATGTTGGGCTCACTTTGGTAATTTCCTCCCTAACAGTGCCGACCGTGTTCGGGCGCCGTTCCTTCTGCTTCTTCTTCATAGGAGGATTGCTACCACTCCCTGTGCCCTCGCCGCCATCACTGGTTTCATCATCCGCCATTCCTTCGGCTTCTTCCTCTGCGTCTTCCATCTCATCATCCTCGCTCTTCGAAGGATGGTATTCTTCATCGTCTGCTAGCCGCTGGGCCGCCTCCCAGAATGTCAATTGTTTATTCGGAGGTCTGAGTTCTCCTTCAGCGCTGATGCGCTTAGAACATCCAGCCTCGTTGTTGTCACACATCTTTGTACTAATAAAAAACAAATAATTGGTTAAATGCTCGGAAAAATCCGGCATGACCTTTGCTAATTTTCTTAAACTAGGAGTGCCCGATTTCTGCCGAAATGGAAGTTAATCAACATTTCGGCAAAAATCAGGACTCATTTCATACAAGAACCTGCATACACGACATAATAAACTCCTTCATACAAGCACAAGCACAATTTCAAGTGCTTCATAACCAAGGGCACTTTAATGCTTGCTATCATTTGCTGAAATCCTACAACATATAACTTAGAAGCACAAATGATAGCAAGCAAGCAAATGACAGCAAGGAACTAATAGCAAGCAAATGACATCAAAGTTCCATTTTACTACAAATAAATAATTGACAGCAGCAAATAAAACCCAAGCAATTGACAGCAGCAAATAAATACTTGACATCAGCAAGGAACTAACATCAAGCAATTGATAGCAGCAAACAAATAATTACCTGAACAAATAAAACCTACAAAATGTACAAGCTAACCTACTGTAGCCTAAACAAAACCCAAAGCCTACAAACTTGACAGCAAGCAAATTGAGCCAACAGAGTGATGTATCTAGATGTCGCATAAGTAAAATGGCCATCATCTTCAATGGATAAACTTCTTTATACAGAGAAGATGTATACAATGAAAGCACTTCTCTTTTAGTTTTAGGGGTAGGAATTCCTAACAGAACAATGGGACAAGTTTTATTAGGAATGCAAGCCTAGAATGAATCTATCTAGCAGAGATATAACCCTGAGTAGAACCCAAACCTCCAGATTTCCATGTGTTGGCCTCGAAATGAAAGATACTACTGTATTTGTCCCTGTCTTGTATCTCTAAAGCTACTACTACTGTAGAACTACTACTGCAGAACTTGAGTGGTGAAAGCTACTGTATATGTCCCTGTCATTTGTCCTTGTCTTGTATCTCTGAAGCTACTACTACAGAACTTGATTCAAGATAACTGAATCAGGTCCAACACTTACAAGAAAACACATCATGTTTCATTTCAACACAAATGAACTATATTTCAGGTTCCAATTTATGTGGTGTCTTTTCTACCGGCAGACTGCAGGTAGCTGCAAAAGCCCTGCCATATTTGTCAGTGTTTCCTGAAACTTAAGACTGGCCACCCATCCGACTCTGGTTCAGTTAATTTAGTTGGCACAGATTTGAGAGAAACAGAGCTCGACACAATATCAATTGTGTATGTCACTATCAACCACATCTCAGATTTTCAACAAACTCACTTGTAAACCTGATCGATCAACAACTAATCATCAGTTCAAGCAGTCGGTAAACTTAGCTAAGCATTTCAGTGATGCACGATCACACGCGCATTGTCAATGAACATCTACCGAGGCCAACTTGTTTCAGTAATGCTCCCTACACAAAATTTATAAGCTAATCTGAACCCTAACCCAGCCTAACCCTAACCCTAATCTGAACCCTAACCATGTCCTACAGAGAGAGGGAAGAGATGGAGAGAAGGAGAGAGCGGAGGGGCGGCGCTCTCCTCTGAGATGAGGACGACGATGGCGGGTGGACGATGGTGGGATCCTCCACGGAATCCTCCTCCTCGGACGCGCACGGGCCTCCTCCTCCTCGGATCGAGATGCGCACGGGCCTCCTCCTCCACGGCCTCCTCCTTGAGCGGCAGCGGCTGGCAGGGCTTGGGCTCCTCCTCCTCCACGGCCTCCTCCTCGAGCGGCGGCTACTAGCAAGGCTCGGGCTCCTCCTCCTCCTCCACGGCCTCCTCCTCGAGCGGCGGCGAATCGAGAGCGCAGCAACGGGGCTCGGACTTGGGCTTGATGCGGTGTCTGAGATTGGGATGAGAGAGGTGAACGTGGCGCGGTTGACTAGTCCAACCCACTTAGGTGTAGCGCATCCTGGCCAAGTGCGCTACGGGTAACCGTAGCACACTTGGCCAGGGAGCGCTACGCCTAAGTGGGTTGGACTAGTCAGATAAGAGGGCGTCCACCCCTCTAGTTAACACTAGCACTGCCTTATCCCACTAGTTCTGCCCACTGCTCTATTCTAAACTTGTGAGCACCCAGGTTTGAATCCTGGTGCCCCCTTTTTTATTTTTATTTTAAAAATAATTTTAAATGTTCCAAAAAATGCCCAAAAGTGGTGATATATGCCATACAAGTTTTGTTTTGTTTTGTTTTTAAAATAATTTTAAATATTCTAAAAATGCCCAAAAGTGATAATATATGTCATAAAAGTGGTACAAATATGATTCAAAGTATAACTAAATTTCATAATAATTTGTCCATGAATATTACAATATTTTTTGACCACGCGTTTTACAATATTTTTTGAGCTAGCATTTTACAATCTTTTTTACCTTCTTTGTCGCGGTTGAATAATTTAGCCCCGGTACTTTAATGTTTCTTCTTTCGAACGGGCTACCTTTTTTGGGTAGGGTTGTCCTTTTTATTCTTGTGATGTATGCTGTTGCATCGTAGTCGTCGTCATCTTCAATCTTTGGATCGCCGTACTGGTCGAAATCTTGCTCGTTGGCGACTCCATCCATTCCGATGATGTTTCTTTTTCCTCTCCTCACGACAACATGGCTAGGCTTTGTCGGGTCGGTAATGAAAAAATGTAACATCCCAAAAATACTAAACTTGGATCATTAATTTCTAATCATCAAAATTAGGGCTAACAAAAACTTTTCTAAATAAAATTATGGAAGCATGCATGTGAGTATGCATTTCATTTTGAATACTTTGGAACCACCTTGTTTGTGTGTTTCTTTGCTTGTAAAATGTTTCTTAGGTGAAATAAACATCATCTAAAACATTTCCCACACTTTTCCCAAAGACAAATAAAGCAAAACAAATAAAATAAGGGAATGGTCACTTCGACCAATTTAACTCCCATGACTACTTTGGCTGTCTCAAACTTTCAGAACCTAACAGAAACTTTTCTGGATCTTTGCACCCCTTGAATGTACTCATAACAAAGTATCAAGGACCACTTTGTAATCATCCAAAAACTTCCAAATGCATAGTTTAAATGGCAATTCAAAATTGAATCTTTATCATATGAGAAGATCCCACTTTTTCAAAAACCACTCAAACAAGCTCAACTTTCAAAACCCAAGCATCTGCAGACTCCCTAGCATCAACCTAGCACACCCACCAAAAATCTTTACAAAATTCAAAACTTGAATTCTTGCGGCCATTTCATCAAACAGGTTGCAGACACAAATCATCAAAATCCTAAACACTATAGTGAGCAGTGATTGAAGCCTAACTTGTTCCCGCTTTAGCTCACAACCATCTCAGTAGATCATCTAGTAAGTTAAACCAAGCACTAGCCTCACTGTAAGATTGGCATTGCCATCAATGGTGAAGCCGAGCACACCCATGCCACCCAAGTGGAGACAGCAAGCTAGGAGAAGATTTAGCCATGCCAACCTTGTCTAGGAGGCAGCCCACCGTCCACCGCCACTCCCTGTCCCAGCCGCGAGCGTTGCGAATCCCTGGACCACACGCACGGACCGCGCCCAGCTCGCCAGCAACCGTGCCGAGCATGCGCCAGAGCGCCACTCTCGACCGAAGCCCACAGACCGCGCGCCGCCCTCGCCGCGTGCATACGCGATCACCACCGACCCAGGAAACCGCCAGACATCCCTGTTCGCCGCCCCATGCCGCACAACCACCGCTCGCCGTCGAAGACGCCGCCTCTGCCGCGCAGAGCGTCGCATGTTCCAGACCAAACTGCACCGCCCCTACACATGCATTTAAGCCGTAGAGCATCGCCAGGAGACCACCAAGCGATCGCCACCGCCGGCCATGCCTCTAGCAGCCCGTAGCCATGTCGCCACCGTCGCCTACCCATCCCGTCTGGTCTCGCCGTCGAGCCTATAAAAGGAGGAATCCCCCGCTCGAATTCTTCACACCATTCCACTCCTCTATCACCCAGAACCACCCCACCTCAGTCCCGGAGCAAGGCGAGCAGCGCATCGCTGGAATTGCGCCGGAGCAGGCCGCCTCTAGAGAAGAAGGGCGCCATCGATTTCATCCACCCCAGGAGCCACCGCGACCACCCCTGAGTTCGCCGTTGTCGACTTCATCGTTCGCCCGCCTCGCCGACCTTCGCCTGCACCCCGGTGAGCCCCCAACGATTCCCACTGGCCGCGCTAGGTTTCTATCTTGCCGGCGTTGTCCAACATCGACGATGACTCTCAGCCGTTGGATTAGAACACGATCGAAGGCACCATATCACCCCATACCTCTTCACACCCTCCTGTGTCACTGACGCTTGGGGACAACAACTTAAACAGCCCGCGGAAGCGCTACGCTTAGCAGGCCGGCCCGTTAACTTTTCCCGCGCAGCCCAGTTATTTGAATTAAACCTTTTCCAATTTATTTCAAACACACTTCTGTACCTAGTTTCAAAAATCAACCTAGATCGATTTAGTGCACCAAATCGAATGAAACAAATTTTGTTGGAAAGGTATGGAAATGCTGAATCCAAGCCCGTTGGATTCAAGTCATTTGGATCTATAGATCACCCATGGTAAAAATAACAAGGCAGAAGCTTTTCTGCATTCAAACATTTTTCAAATTTAAACCATAATAGCTTTTGAGTTGATTCCAACTCTCAAAAATCACATTTAACCATACCTTTCAGAATATATAAAAATATATAGGTTTACTTGCAAAAATAATGTTCAAGTAATAAAAGAATGCCCCATAGGCTTTTCTAGTCACTTTATTTAATTAAAATAAAAGGGTAAAACCTTATTAAATTGTGACACCACTTGAAATCTTATTCCCATGGACTAAAATATCTGGGGATGACATGTGTCAACATGATCCCATGTTTGGCTTGGAGAATATTAAATCTTAAGTAGTTTTTCAATGAGTAGAAATTACTTTTCTAAAAATAAAAGGAATTAAACCAAGCCTTAATCTTGTAATGTTAGAGATGATGTTAGATCATCTATAGGACCCTTATGTGTGATGATTGCAAGTAGTTAAGTATTGTTTGGTGATCGTGTACCTCGTATTTATTCATAGACGCTTGTACCGACCAAGGATACGAGGAGGAAGGAGGATACTACGAAGAAGAAGCCGAGGAGAACTTCAACCACTGCTCTGCACAAGGCAAGCTGATACTATACCTATGCAAGCTATTAACCTTGCAAGCTAACACTTGCAATTTAGCAAGCTTATACTGATATTGTGCAAGCCAATACTTGATTGTTACCATGTCAACTATATGCCTTAAAGCATATATGATCCTAACCACTTGATAAACCAATCCTAGTATTACTTGCAAGCCTCTTACTTTATTTCTTTATCAAAACTCTTACCTATATGTTACCTAAGTAAATGGTAGATACCAGAAGAATATGTGAAGGTTGCATAAAGAGCATAAAATTTGGCCTAAGCTAGATAATCTTGATGTCATCCTAAGGCATAAGATTAAACTTAGTTAAACTCCACTAGTGTACCACCCCGCATTAGTGCTTACCCCCACTTGTAGATGCTAGTGCTAAGCATAAAACTTGATCAACTTTAGATGGGAATACTTGGTGGAAAAATGGTTATGAAAACCTTGGAATTATGGATCATTCTATTGAAATGTTTTGGGACATGTGTTTCCGAACACCTGATGATTTTGGTGATGAAAATGTTGAGGCATGAGCCTTAGCCCTTTATAAAACTGATGGTTGTCTGGATGCGATACCATTCCAATTTTATCGTACAACCACAATACCCGAAGATTGGGTAGGGCTTGACTGGAAACTTATGTACCTTAGTATTAGTTCCCTCACGGCCAAGGTCTGAGCTGAGGCTACCTTGTGAAGATTGTCCACCTGTGCAGTACCCAAGATGATAGTTGGTCATGGTTGGGAGGCCAAACTCACAGGAGAGGTGCTTATACTAGGGCGTGTAATTGAAAGGTTAGGATTGATTATACGCATACTGAGTATGGTGAATTCAGGATTTGTTCCTGACGGATGTATCGAATGTTGTGGTGAAAGTGTACAATCTCTGCAGAGTGTCAAACTATTCGAATAGCCGCGTCCGCGGTTATGGACAGTTGGAGTGGCCATACTGTTCCCCCGTCAGACTTTTCAAATGACTTGTGAAATGAATTGAGACTTTGACTTGACCACAACAGGGTTGTGATATGAAATACAAGTTCCCACTTAGGTGTTATAAAACTTTAATTAGCATTCCTTGCTCCTAAACTTAGTAGAGATAAATCTGGCTTTTGCGAAACAACCCTAGTGCCTAGTGTCCTATTATCAAAAACCCTCCTCACTTGTTAGTATTAGTTTGCGAGTACTTAAAGAGTACTCATGGCTTTGTCCCTGGATATTCCCATGGCCAGACTATGAAGAGGAGTACCTGGAGGATGGACCCCAGGAAGGTTACGACAACTAGGATCATCTCCCATCGTTAGCATTGCCTGTGACCCCGAAGATGGAGCTCCGCCTACGCTACCATTATTATTACATATTCCGCTGCTTGATGTTCTATTAAGAACTGGATCATGAGATCCCTATTTGTGTAAGAACTTATGTACGGTTTGTAATGGATGATGTACTGTGGTATCCAATTCTGTTATGTCTCGCAAAAATGGTAATCCTGGGATTGCGATGTATGGCATAACATGCATCTGGGATTAAAAATCCGGGTGTTTACAAGTTGGTATCAGAGCCATCCTGACCATAGGAGACCCTAGTTAGACTGGACGTTTGAATCAAAAAAATTTAGTTTCAAAACCAAAGAAAACAAATATTTACAAAAACTTATTCTCATTCTTATCCCTTTGATTCTTTCATGAAAATTCATGTTCCTCAAAAACTCTTGCAAAATACATAAAATTTTGACACACTTGATCACTCTACTAACTTACTCATCCTCTATTCTTATAGATGGACGTGAAGTACAACAAGTTTTATCAGTTGGGGAATGGAGGAGACCTTATCTTTGAGAGGGATTTGGACCAACTTTCGGAACTTCTGGAGTGTCCGCACCCCGAGTTCTTCGGAGCTCAACTCAATGATCAAGGAAAAGAAGATCTGCAGTGGCTAATTGTTTCAAGTCTCCGAGGAAAGATTGAACCTCCCACTGCGGAAGGAATTCAGTTTACCTTAAGAGATAACAACTGGCTCGATGGACTTGCCAGGGCCATGCAGGAAGCTCTTTCCCGTCTGTGTGGGCAGAGCATCAATCAGATCAAGGGTACTCGCTTTGAGTTTTGCCCAAGGCGTGATGCTAATGGACAACCACTGGAAGCCCCGTACCACCCTGAGCTGAAGACTCAATTGGACCACCTTAGCTTCATGATGTACGATCGTCAGCAGGAGTTGGACAACTGTCGTGACTACTCCAACCACAAGTCTGCCATCATCAAGACGAAGGACCAAACCATCGCCATGCTAGCAAAAGATCGCAAGTCTCGCCGCCGTCATCTCGACAAGAAGGAGCGCATTATTGCCCGTATTCGCCTCCGCATCTCATCTTTGGAGGAGACCATCCACGAGAGAAACATGTAGTTGGAGGAAAGGGAGAATGCCGGAGTTGACCTTCGTGGAGACCCCTACTCCTATCTCAGTGATGACGATGATTTTCTGGAGGATCAGGCTATGGACTTCTTCACCGATGAGGACGATTTCGCCTTCATCGATGATGATGAGGATGATGAAGCCACAGATTCCGAGGAGTAGTAGCACTTGAGCACTAGCGTAGTGAGTAGTATTCAGTCCCACTGTATCGTAGTTCTCAGAATGGTTCTTAAAACCATCTGTTTTTCTTTGTTGTGGTGTGTGTTGTACTGTGCTATGAATGAATGAATGAAAAAGCAAGTTGCTAGAAAATCTGAGTCCAACTTGAATTTTTTTTCAAAGACCCAAAACTTTAGAAATTTCCCTCTTTTCTCATGATCTATCTCAATCTTCAGATGCCACGTGGAGGAAGTGGTTCATCCCCGGACCCGATGTTGCAGATTCTGCAACTGTTGACTTCTGACCGTGAAGCTGAAAGAGCTGAACGTCAAGCCAACCTAGCCACCCTTCAGCAGATAGCGCAGCTAGCCCATAACAACCAAGGCCACGGAAATCAGGACAACCATGGATCTAAGATCAAGAACTTCTAGAATACCAACCCACCTGTTTTCACTAAGTCAGAAGAACCCCTAGACGCCGATGATTGGCTGCAAACCATGGAAAATAACCTAGAAGTCGCCGGAGTAGAAGCCAACGAGAAAGTTCTGTTCGCCACCCACTATCTAGCCGGAGATTCCAGGGCATGGTGGAACAGTGTTCGCGCAATGACCGGAGGCCAGATGATGACCTGGGAGGAATTCAAGTTTAAGTTCAGCAGAACCCATGTGCCACCAGGTTTGATCAAGAGGATGAGAGACAAGTTCAGAGAGCTGAAGCAAGGAAGGATGACTGTAGTGGAATACCATGACAAATTTTTGTCATTAGCTAGGTATGCCCCGGATGAAATCGACACCGAAGCCAAGAAGAAAGAAAGTTTCCTGAATGGTCTCCATGACGAAATGCAGACTGTGTTAGTCAATATCCCCTTTGCTGATATTGAAGTCCTTGTCGACTCTGCTATCCAGATGGAAGGAAAGATCAACCAAGCCAATGAGAACCGCAAGCATCGCATGATGCATCAGCCATGACCCCATCAGACCCCAAAGTATCGCCCTAACCCATCTCCAGGATTTGCCCCAAGAACCAACAGACCCCCGATGAACCGTCCCACCTATCCCAACCGTGGAAACCCTAGACCCGGAGGAAATCACAACAACCCCGGCAACTCTAGCAATTTCAATCGTGCCCCACCCAAGTTCAACAACAACAATGCTACCGCCAACACCAACACTTCCCCTAGGACTAGAAGCAATGTTGTTCCTGTAGCAGCAAAGGACAAGTCGCAAGTGACTTGTTATGACTGTGGAAATAAAGGCCACTATTCCAACAAGTGCCCCAACAAGAAGAATGCTACAGCCCCCAATGCCAATGTCCCAGCTCAGCAGCAGCGTCGTGTTCAGCCAGGGAGAAGATTTGCCCCAGGGAATTCACTCAACCGCAACGGCCGTCTTTTTCTCATGCATGCTGAAGAAGCTCAGGAAGCGCTAGACGTCGTGCTGGGTATGTTTTCTGTTAATTCAGTACTTGCAAGAGTGTTGTTTGATTCTGGTGCATCGCATTCATTTGTCACCGAAGAATTTGCATGCACTAGTAAAATTCAACCAACCAAACTGAAGCATGTTATGATTGTTCAAATTCCTAGATCAACCACCAAGGCTAGGCAAATTTGCAAAGCCGTCCCTATCTGAATCCATGGCATAGATTTTTATGCTAATCTGATAGTACTCGGAACTAAATGTTTGGAAGTAGTACTAGGAATGGATTGGATGTCCAAATATAAAGGATTGATTGACTGTGCCAAGAAAGCCATAACCATGACCAGTACCGCCGGATTATCAGTCGAGCATATATCTGAAACCTTACCTCGCCAATTCAAATGCAACAAGAGTATAGCCCAACCTACCATTGACCAAGTCCGTATAGTCTGTGAATACCCCGATGTATTCGCAGATGTTTTGCCCGGTATGCCCCCAGATCGGGATATCGAGTTCATCATCGAACTAATCCCCGGAACAGGACCCATAGCCCAGAGACCCTATAGTATGAACCCGTCAGAGCTAGTAGAATTGAAGAAGCAACTGGATTCCATGCTGGAAATTGGATTGATTCAACCAAGTGCGTCACCTTCGAGATCACCTATCTTGTTTGTGGACAAGAAGGATGGAGGTAACCGTTTGTGTACGGATTATCGGAAATTGAATGATGTCACCATCAAGAACAAGTACCCCTTGCCCAAGATAGAAGATTTGTTTGATCAGTTGACCGGTGCCAAAGTGTTTTCTAAGATTGATCTTAGAACTGGCTATCATCAACTCAAAATTTGTGCAGAGGATATTCCAAAGACTGCCTTTACCACTAGATATGGATTGTATGAATATATAGTCATGTCTTTCGGACTAACCAATGCCCCCGCTTATTTCATGAATCTCATGAATAAGATTTTTATGGACTTCCTGGATAAGTTTGTCGTTGTTTTCATTGATGACATTCTGATTTATTCCAAATCAGAAGAAGAACATGAGCTACACCTAAGGACCATTCTTGGAACCCTTAGAGAGCATCAGTTGTATGCAAATTTTAGAAAATGTGAATTCTGGTTACAGGAGGTAGGATTCCTCGGTCACATTGTATCAGCCGGAGGAATTGCCGTTGACCCTGCCAAAGTGAAAGATGTAGAAGATTGGCAAGCCCCAACCACTCAAACCCAAGTTCGTGCATTTCTCGGATTGGCGGGATATTACCGCAAATTCGTAGAAGGATTCTCGAGTATCGCCCGACCCATGACCCAATTGCTAAAGAAGGACAAGAAGTTTGAATGGACCGACAAATGTGAAGCAAGTTTTCAAGAACTCAAGAGGAGGTTGATTTTAGCCCCAATCTTGATCATGTCAGATATCACGAAGCCCTTCGATGTGTATTGTGACGCATCCAAGATCGGTCTCGGATGTGTGCTAATGCAAGAAGGCAAAGTTATATCTTATCTATCTCGACAACTGAAGCAACATGAGCAAAATTACCCAACCCATGACCTCGAACTCGTAGCCGTAGTTTTAGCCCTGAAGACATGGAGACATTACCTGATGGGAAACCGTTGTGAGATCTATTCGGATCACAAGAGCCTAAAGTATATATTCACTCGGAAGGAGCTGAATATGAGGCAGAGAAGATGGATTGAGCTAATCAAGGATTACGATATGGACATTCACTATCACCCTGGTAAAGCCAATGTGGTAGCAGATGCCCTTAGCAGATTGACGTGCCGCTTGAACTCCATGATCTTGAAGGAGCAACCAAGCCTGCACAAAGAAATGGAAGATTTTCGAATGGAATTAGTAAGTGAAGGATTTCTGGCTAGCATAGAACTTCAGCCCACTTTGATCAGCCAGATCAAAGAGGCACAGAAGCAAAATGCCAGTATTGACGGAATCAAGCATCGTGTCGGTACAAGCAAAGTACCTGGATTCACCGAGGACGTAGAAGGAGTTTTGTGGTACAAAGGACGCCTTTGTGTACAAGAAGATTCTGAGTTGAAAGAAGTTATCTTGAAGGAGGCTCATGATACTCTTTATTCTATCCATCCCGGAGGAACTAAGATGTATCAAGATTTGAAAGAGCAATTTTGGTGGCATAAGATGAAGAGAGAAATCGGAATCTATATCGCCAAGTGTGATATATGTCAGCGAGTCAAGGCAGGACATCAAAGACCCGCTGGATTGTTGCAACCCTTGCAGATTCCGGAATGGAAATGGGATTCTGTTGGAATGGACTTTATCACTGGACTGCCTACTTCTAGTAGGGGAAATGACTCTATCTGGGTCATAGTGGACAGATTGTCCAAAGTCGCCCATTTCTTGCCCGTCAAGACCACCTATCAGAGTTCGAAACTAGCAGAGTTGTACATCGCTAGAATAGTTAGTTTGCATGGAGTCCCCAAGAACATCGTATCGGATCGAGGAACTCAGTTTACCTCGAGATTCTGGAAGAAAGTCCAAGAAGGTTTAGGAACCCGCCTAGATTTCAGCACTGCGTATCACCCTCAGACCGATGGACAAACGGAGCGAGTAAACCAAATACTCGAAGATATGCTGAGAGCATGTGTGTTAGAATATGGATCCAAGTGGGAAGACTGTCTGCCGTTTGCAGAATTTTCGTACAACAACAGTTATCAAGCCAGTTTGCAAATGGCCCCATTTGAATTCATGTACAGAAGGAAGTGTCGTACCCCTTTGAACTGGTCGGAAGTAGGAGAGAGTCGGATTTTCGGACCTGACATCCTACGAGAAGCAGAAGAGAAGGTTCACACGATTCGTGAACACCTCAAGACCTCCCAATCTAGACAAAAGAGTTACGCCGACAAGAGACGTAGAGACCTCGTCTTCAACATTGGATATTTTGTTTATCTAAAAGTGTCGCCATTGAAGGGAATGCAGCATCTCCAACTCAAAGGAAAGTTAGCCCCCAGATATATCGGACCTTTCAAGATTCTGAACCGTCGAGGAGAAGTATCGTATCAATTGGAACTACCCGAAGAGATGTCAGCCATGCACAATGTGTTCCATATCTCATTACTTCACAAGTGTCTCGAAGTCCCCGAGAAGACCGAAGTATTCAAGAATATCGATCACCGGACCATAGAGATCAACGATGACCTAACCTATCCCGAAGTACCCATCCGTATTTTGGAAGAAGCTTTTCAAACTACCCGAACCCGAAGCATCAAGTTTCTCAAGATTCTGTGGAGCAACCACACAGAAGAGGAAGCTACTTGGGAGCACGAAGATCACATCAGGACGGAGTTTCCCGATCTCTTCAAATCCTAGGTAATTTTTTCGTCCTTTCTCAAATCTCGGGACGAGATTTTGTTTAAGGGGGGAAGGTTTGTAACATCCCAAAAATACTAAACTTGGATCATCAATTTCTAATCATCAAAATTAGGGCTAACAAAAACTTTTCTAAATAAAATTATGGAAGCATGCATGTGAGTATGCATTTCATTTTGAATACTTTGGAACCACCTTGTTTGTGTGTTTCTTTTCTTGTAAAATGTTTCTTAGGTGAAATAAACATCATCTAAAACATTTCCCACACTTTTCCCAAAGACAAATAAAGCAAAACAAATAAAATAAGGGAATGGTCACTTTGACCAATTTAACTCCCATGCCTACTTTGGCTGTCTCAAACTTTCAGAACCTAACAGAAACTTTTCTGGATCTTTGCACCCCTTGAATGTACTCATAACAAAGTATCAAGGCCCAATTTGTAATCATCCAGAAACTTCCAAATGCATAGTTTAAATGGCAATTCAAAATTGAATCTTTATCATATGAGAAGATCCCACTTTTTAAAAAACCACTCAAACAAGCTCAACTTTCAAAACCCAAGCATATTTAGACTCCCTAGCATCAACCTAGCACACCCACCAAAAATATTTTCAAAATTCAAAACTTGAATTCTTGCGGCCATTTCATCAAACAGGTTGCAGACACAAATCATCAAAATCCTAACACTATAGTGAGCAGTGATTGAAGCCTAACTTGTTCCCTCTTTAGCTCACAACCATCTCAGTAGATCATCTAGTAAGTTAAACCAAGCACTAGCCTCACTGTAAGATTGGCATTGCCATCAATGGTGAACAGCCGAGCACACCCATGCCACCCTAGTGGAGACAGCAAGCTAGGAGAAGATTTATCCGTGCCAACCTTGTCTAGGAGGCAGCCCACCGTCCATCGCCACTCCCTGTCCTAGCCGCGAGCGTTGCCAATCCTTGGACCACACGCACGGACCGCTCCCAGCTCGCCAGCAACCGTGCCGAGCATGCGCCAGAGCGCCACGCTCGACCGAAGCCCAAAGACCGCGCGCCTCCCTCGCCGCGTGCATACGTGATCACCACCGACCCAGGAAACCGCCAGACATCCCCGTTCGCCACCCCATGCCGCACAGCCACCGCTCGCTGTCGAAGACGCCGCCTCTGCCGCGCAGAGTGTCGCATGTTCCAGACCAAACCACACCGCCCCTACACGCGCATTTAAGCCGTAGAGCATCGCCAGGAGACCACCAAGCGATCGCCACCGTCGGCCATGCCTCTAGCAGCCCGTAGCCATGTCGCCACCGTCGCCTGCCCATCCCATCTGGTCTCGCCGTCGAGCCTATAAAAGGAGGACTCCCCCGCTCGAATTCTTCACACCATTCCACTCCTCTCTCACCCAAAATTCAAAAATCACATTTAACCATACCTTTCAGAATATATAAAAATATATAGGTTTACTTGCAGAAATAATGTTCAAGTAATAAAAGAATGCCCCATAGGCATTTCTAGTCACTTTATTTAATTAAAATAAAAGGGTAAAACCTTATTAAATTGTGACACCACTTTAAATCTTATTCCCATGGACTAAAATATGTGGTGATGACATGTGTCAACATGATCCCATGTTTGGTTTGGAGAATATTAAATCTTAAGTAGTTTTTTAATGATTAGAAATTACTTTTCTAAAAATAAAAGGAATTAAACCAAGCCTTAATCTTGTAATGTTAGAGGTGATGTTAGATCATCTATAGGACCCTTGTGTGTGATGATTGCAAGTAGTTAAGTATTGTTTGGTGATTGTGTACCTCGTATTTATTCATAGACGCTAGTACCGACAAAGGATACGAGGAGGAAGCAGGATACTACGAAGAAGAAGCCGAGGAGAACTTCAACCACTGCTCTACACAAGGCAAGCTGATACTATACCTATGCAAGCTATTAACCTTGCAAGCTAACACTTGCAATTTAGCAAGCTTATACTGATATTGTGCAAGCCAATACTTGCTTGTTACCATGTCAACTATATGCCTTAAAGCATATATGATCCTAACCACTTGATAAACCAATCCTAGTTTTACTTGCAAGCCTCTTACTTTATTTCTTTATCAAAACTCTTACCTATATGTTACCTAAGTAAATGGTAGATACCAGAAGAATATGTGAAGGTTGCATAAAGAGCATAAAATTTGGCCTAAGCTAGATAATCTTGATGTCATCCTAAGGCATAAGATTAAACTTAGTTAAACTCCACTAGTGTACCACCCCTCATTAGTGCTTACCCCCACTTGCAGATGCTAGTGCTAAGCATAAAACTTGATCAAATTTAGATGGGAATACTTGGTGGAAAAATGGTTATGAAAACCTTGGAATGATGGATCATTCTATTGAAATGTTTTGGGACATGTGTTTCCGAACAACTGATGATTTTGGTGATGAAAATGTTGAGGCATGAGCCTTAGCCCTTTATAAAACTGATGGTTGTCTAGATGCGATACCATTCCAATTTTATCGTACAACCACAATACCCGAAGATTGGGTAGGGCTTGACTGGAAACTTATGTACCTTATTATTAGTTCCCTCACGGCCAAGGTCTGAGTTGAGGCTACCTTGTGAAGATTGTCCACCTGTGCAGTACCCAAGATGACAGTTGGTCATGGTTGGGAGGCCAAACTCACAGGAGAGGTGCTTATACTAGGGCGTGTAATTGAAAGGTTAGGATTGATTATCCGCATACTGAGTATGGTGAATTCAGGATTTGTTCCTGACGGATGTATCGAATGTTGTGGTGAAAGTGTACAATCTCTGCAGAGTGTCAAACTATTCGAATAGCCGCGTCCACGGTTATGGACAGTTGGAGTGGCCATACTGTTCCCCCGTCAGACTTTTCAAAATGACTTGTGAAATGAATTGAGACTTTGACTTGACCACAACAGGGTTGTGATATGAAATACAAGTTCCCACTTAGGTGTTATAAAACTTTAATTAGCATTCCTTGCTCCTAAACTTAGTAGAGATAAATCTGGGTTTTGCGAAACAACCCTAGTGCCTAGTGTCCTATTATCAAAAACCCTCCTCACTTGTTAGTATTAGTTTGCGAGTACTTAAAGAGTACTCATGGCTTTGTCCCTGGATATTCCCATGGCCAGACTATGAAGAGGAGTACCTGGAGGATGGACCCCAGAAAGGTTACGACAACTAGGATCATCTCCCATCGTCAGCATTGCCTGTGACCCCGAAGATGGAGCTTCGCCTACGCTACCGTTATTATTATGTATTCCGCTTCTTGATGTTGTATTAAGAACTGGACCATGAGATCCCTATTTGTGTAAGAACTTATGTACGGTTTGTAATGGATGATGTACTGTGGTATCCAATTCTGTTATGTCTCACAAAAATGGTAATCCTGGGATTGCGATGTATGGCATAAAAGGCATCTGGGATTAAAAATCTGGGTGTTGACAAAAAACATTGGTCCATTTTGGTAGCTAGTACCCACGGTTCATTTTTGGTGGCCACGTTCGCACCGGCGGCCTTGGATTTGGCTGCTTCGGGTATAACCATGGTTGTGAAATACCGGTCTTCTCTTTCGACGCTGTTTGCCCATCTAACACGGAACATCGGCACCTTTTCTCCACAGTAGTTGAGCTCCTAGATCTCCTCGATACTTCCATAGAATCTTTCCTTCACGTTGTCATCGGTGTAGAATTCCGACATTACGCCTGAGTTCTGATAATCACACGTCCTTTTCCTCCGTGTAGAATGTGTAGCCATTGATATCATACGCCTGATAGGTCGCCATGTTTTGCATCGGTCCGTGCGACAAGGTGAATATGATCTTTTCCGTGTCAGAAGAATGCGATCGTGGGGGATTATCAAGGAGCGTCTACCTAAACCAACGCGTGAAATCTGAGTTGTGCTCTTTGATTATTTCTCCCTGCGTCCTCTGTATGCCCTGGTCACTGTACTTCTTCTCGATTAACCTTTTGTGGTTCTGTACCCAAGGATCGACCAGTAATAAATGCTGTAGCACGACGAGGTTTGCTCGATCAAAGTCTGCGCGTCGAAAATCGAAGTCTGCATGCAGGACGCGACGACCCTCTCGGTGACCATATCCGTCGAGCTTGCCAAGGTGCCTATTGACGGGAAGACCGACAGGGTTCTCGATGTCTAGATAATTCGTGTAGAAAGAGATGCACTCTTTGACCAGAAAGCCCTTGGCTATGCTTCCATCTGGATGGGACCTGTTGCGAACGTATCCTTTGATGTTTCCGTTCATCCTTTCGAACGCCATCATGCTGCGGAGGAACATCGGACCGAGTTGGACGATGTCCTCCACGACATGGACCAGAAGATGCACCATAATTTCTAAGAATGTAGGCGGGAAGTAGACCTCAAGCTCGCATAGTATCACCACGATCTCCTCCTATAGCCTCTCGAGCTAATTCACGCCAATCGACTTCCTAGAGATGACATCGAAAAACTTGCAGAGGCCAAATAATGTTTCACGGACGTGCTCGCCCATTATCCCTCTTAGTGCAACCGGAAGTACCTGTGTCATTAGAACGACACAGTTGTGAGACCTCATGCCACTGAACCTCTGCTTCGCCTCGTCTAGGTATCTGCTTATCTTGCCGGCGTAGTCGTAAGGAAATTTGACTCCTAAAAGGAACTTGAAAAGCTATTTGATCTCATCCTGGCTTAGAGTGAAGCAAGAAGGAGGGCAGTAATATTCGTTCTTCTTGAACTGTTTACCCTTCCGACGACCTTGTGTCATCTCCGACTCATGATCATCGTCATCTTCCTGATCATCAGGAGTAGTGCGTCCTCCGTGAAGCTCCTTCCGGATACCCATGAATATCAGGTCGTGCCTTGCTTTCGGACCATCTTTCGTCCTACCTGGCATGTTTATTATGGTGGCGACCAGACTCTCGCACACGTTTTTCGTGATATGCATGATGTCAAGGCTATGAGGCGTGCGGAGAAACTTCCAGTATGGCAACTCCCAGAAAACAGACCTTGTTTTCCATACCTTCTTCAACGGCTTGTCTTGCTGCCTCTTTCACTTCTTTCCAGGCTTAGGACAATCTTTCCAGTTTTTCAGAAAATCTTCCACTTCTTCACTGCTCCTCCGCTCTGGGATTCCTCGAGTCTCGGATTTGCCATCGAACAGATCTCCACGTTTTCTCCATGGATCATTCTTGCCGAGCCACCTTCGGTGCGCCATGAACATGGTTTTCGATGACCCTGGATCTTTTTCTAGTTGGAGATAGCTTGTGTTATCCATGCACCTAACGCATGCGTAGAATCCTTGGATAACCTGCCTCGAGATATACCCGCAACCTAGATAGTCTTGCACCGAAGTGACCAACACGGCTCTCATAGTGAAATAATCTTGTGTGACGACGTCGTAAGTATTGGATCCAGATTCCCATAACGTGGCTAGCTCCTCTTTCAACAACCCGAGATACAGATTGATGTCGGTACCAGGTTGTTTCGGCCCTTGAATTAGCATACTCATTTGTATGTACTTCTTCTTCATGCACAACCATGGAGGGAGGTTGTACATCCATACAAACATGGGCCAAGTGCTGTGCATGCTGCTCTGGCTACCGAACGGCTTGAGTCCATCAGTGCTTGCACCAAGCCTGATGTTCCTTGAATCTCCACCGAATTCTGGGAATTCGAGGTCCAATGCTTTCCACTGGCTAGCATCTGAAGGGTGCGTCAGCAGCTCATCCTTTTCGGGGTCATCATCATCTCCTTGATTCCTTAGGGTTTGCGAAATAGCGCTACAGACGAGGAGTGATAGGAAAGTACCATACCACTTTTCGAGGTGCTTTCTTCCCTTTCTTGTATCGACTCATGCCGCACACCGGACATGTGGTTTTCTCCGCGTCCTCGCCCCGATAAATGATGCAATCGTTGATGCATACGTGATATCTAACATGCGGTAGATCGAGAGGACAGATGCTTTTCTTGGCGTCCTCGATACTAGTTGGACACGTGTTCCCCTCTAGGAGACGATCGTGCCAGAATGCCATCATATCGTCAAAGCTTGCGTCACTCAATTTGTGTTTTGCCTTCATCTCCATATCCTTGAGCGTTACATTCAACCGGGTATCATCAGGCCTGCATCCTTCATACAATGGAGTAACCGCGTCTTTCTCAAGTTGCGCAAGCTTGGCTTTCTCTCTAGCGGTAGCCCTGGTGTTACTCGTCTGCTTGAGAAGCAACTCTTGCACATAACGGTCCCGCACCCAGCCTGACATTGTTCCATCATTGTCTGCTCCTCCGGCATCTAGATCATCATCATCCCGGTCTGCTTCCGCACCTTCACCATCTCTAGGAGACTCTTCATCATCTCACCCGTTCTCGCCGTGATGATCATCGTCATGTTGCCCACCTTCACTGTCTCCATCGTCTTTTCATCGCTTATCCAACGAGTGTATCCATCCATGAAACCATGGCGGAGCAGGTGCGCCTGCAGATTCCCGGAATCTGGGTTGATCACCCAGTTGAGTTTGCATCTTCTGCACGAACATCTTATCTCCGTCTTGTTATTTCGTATCATGTTGGTTGTCGCACATTTCAAAAATCTAGCAACAATGCCTTCGCTCATTATGAGCACCATTTGCCTGCACGGTGTACACGGTACAATTAGAACTCTATTAGAAACACATAATCAATGCATGCATGCGATGGTCGATAGAAAATTTCGGCATGACCTATCCTCAAATAAGGACCTTTGCGAAATGCTAAAGTCTTGCCAAAATGGATATGAATCAACATTTTGGCAAAACAAATGGCAACTTGTTCACACACAAACACAATAGAGAGAGACCGATCCATACAGACATGAACATATCATCCTCTCCATACACACATGCATGAGCATCAATCCTATCCATATACACACACATGACCATCGATCCTCTCCATACACACATCATGAGCATCGATCATCTACATACATATGAGCATATCATCCATATACACATGAACACATCCTTACATGGACAACTTACCGAGATGAGAGACCGATCGCGAGAAGATGGAAAGGAGAGGTGCGCGCGAGACCGGAGAAGGAGGTGAGAGACCGAAGAGCTTCCTCTATTACGTATGTAACATCCAAGGCAAGTTCTACATGCTAAAAATGGTGAATGAGGGGAGAAATTGAGGTGGTAAGGAGAAGGATCCCGACTAGATCTAAGGAGGAAGAAGAAGGGGAAAGTGAAGCGTGGGTGGTGGATGATCACACATGTGCACAAAGTGGAGCTGCCAAAAAAAAATGGTCGACACATCCGTGGCGCACATGGCCCTAGTGCGCCATAGGAACTAAACACAACCATGGTGCACATGGCCCTAGTGTGCCACAGATGTGTCTGCCCATTTACAAAACAGAGGGGCCTTCACTTAGACATAGTGCACCCCCTCCATGTGCGCCAAGGTTAACCATAACAACCGTAGCGCACCTACCCCATGTGCGCTACGGGTATGTGGAATGCATCCAACAGGGCCCTGGCCCACACATATCTGTGGCGCACTATCACCATGTGTGCCATAGTTGTTGTAGTTACTAGTAGGGCACTGCCCACATGTGAGCCACGCCTGTTTTACCTGTGGGGAACTTCAACCACGTGAGCCACAGAAGTTTGGATTACCTATAGCCCTTTTCCTAGTAGTGGAACATTAAAAAATTTAGATACGTTTCCAATGTATTAAGCATCCCCAAGCTTAACTCCTGCTCATCCTCGAGTAGGTAAGTGACAAAAAGATTAATTTTTTAGGTGACAGGCACCATCAAAATCAAGACCAAACCATTTGCAAGCATTGAAAGCTGGGATCAAAGAACTCTAAACATGAGCATTAAAGATGGAGTTCTAACAATAAGACAAAGTAACTATGCATGCAACATGAAAGGCTACAAACAAAGATCATGAATAACATGCATTGAAAAACGTTTGTTTGTTTCACATATAGAAAACATAGCATAGTGGCATTCAGCTTGTCCCTCATGGAGTAGCAAATAGATGCATAGGACACCTTCAAAGTTCATAAAAGTAACTAGATACAAATAGCACAAGAACAAGTAATAACATCAATATTCATCAATCAATAAGTTTTGGGATAATGCACATAAAACTAAGAATGACAAGTATGCTCTCTTAACTGGTGCCTAAGGATAGAAGGTGGAGACTCAATATAATGGTGGAAGAAAGGCCTTTCATAAAGGGAAGAAGGGATTTCAAGTTTCAAAAAGAGCTTCCAAAAATTATGGTACCTGTTAGCTTTCATCTCCCATTGCCCCTATCATAAGCATCTTCAAGTGATTAAGGTTAAAGTGAACAAACTATGGAGTATATGCTTGAAAAAGTATAAGTTGGCAATCTCATGTCCCTTGAATACGAGGGCCGCACCTCATGCTACTCAACTTTAGTCACATGTAAGTTCTTGTCATAGTAAGTACATGTGTATCATAGAGAACCGCCAACGGGATACCCCTTTCACATGATACAGGAGCTATCCCATAATCAAAATGACGAGGCAAGCATACAATGAGAATCTCAACAATCTTCTTATTTACCATGGGAATATGGTGTTTTTTCTCCCTTTCCTATTTTCAATATGTCTCTTTTTTATAAGAAGAGAGCTTCATAGATGTCATTATGGTGATGCTGCAAGTTTCCACCATGATTAGGCATGGCTTAGGCTAGCAGCCCAGGCGTTTCTCTAACACACATACATAACTCTATGGACTTACAAGCTCCCCTTTTATTTCACACCGGCAACATACATAGACAAAAGAGCATGATATCAACTGTGTACAAAGTACAAGTGCAATGTTGAAACCGTTCCCCGTGACAGCACGGTTCTGCTAATTCCAACGTATAAGTGCAAGCATATACAACATAGATGACACAATGGTTCAAGTTTATTAGGGGCAAGAAAAACATAAAGTGTGCCATCAAGTTCGTGAGAGCTTTAATCACTAAGTTTTCACATAACAAAATACTTTTTAATTGGTAGATAGATGAAAACAAGAATATACTTGGAATAGTGTAACACACCATGCCTAGGAATTTATAGTGGACACTTTGGAATAACTTGGTTTCTTGGGAGTTGGATGCATGAGTAGAACTTACTCATACAAGTGGAGGCTAGCAAAATACTGGGAGCGACCAACTAAGAGAGCAATAATGGCCATAATCATGAGAGCGACAAAACATTACTAATGAAAGCATCAAGTGGTACTACAAGTCAAGGACTAAATGATCATAGAGGCTATGGTGACATGTTCATAGTCATAACATGGTGTGAGAATGTGCCAAGTCAACCCAAACAAAGCATCAAAGGAGAATACCACAATACTATGATTTTGCATGCTAAAACAACTCATGATTCCTTCAAGGCACACTAAGAAATCCCAATTGTTTGGAAAAAGTCATGCTACAGCAATAATCACTAAGCATAAGGTCAAACCAACACCTAGCATGACATGATAAAGTCTAAGTCACAGTCAAAGCAAGCTCCTCTTGTACTACTCAAGCAAGAACTTTCTACTCTTCTCCAACACCAATCAACTTATTTGCAACAACACATCAAGAACGGGGGTTTGAACTACTTTATTCAAGCAAACTAAGAAAACCAAACGAAAACTAAGACGCTCCAAGAACAACAAAACTTGTGCATGAAACAATAAAAACGAAGTGTCTAGAAAGACCTGAGCTTTTTATTGATGAAGAAGGGGATGCCTTGGGCATCCCCAAGCTTTCACGCTTGTACCTCTTGAATATTTCTTGGGGTGACACGGGGTGGCATCCCCAATCTTGAGCTTTTGTCCATTCTTCATCGTATTACATCATTCTCTCCCTACACCTGAAAGTTTTCCTTCATACAAATACTTCACACAATCTTTATCAGCAACATTAGTGTATTCAAAAGATAATACACCTTGGGTTTAGCTTTCGAACAACAAAAATTTCACTAAAAACATAAGCTACTGTATCAATTCCCTCAAAAAGCTCAATTTCCCAAAATGAACCCAAAAAGGAATCAATAAGAAGCAAATGCAAATAACGGCAGAAATGTGTCAAAACAGACCAGCAGGTAGAAACCGATTTTTTTCGAAGACCTTATGTTGCTCAAATAAAAAAGTTTTGATATAACGAAATTTAGATAACATACATGGGGATTTATTCAAAAAATATAAGCTCAATCTGACTTACAGAGATTCCTCACGAATTTTTACGGTGGAGCACAAAAATCTGTTTCGGGACAACAACTCCCCAAATCTTACTTCCCTCTCATTAGAGGTTATTCTTGGCACAAAAAGAAAAAAAAGGATAAGGAGAGGTCATTACTGAAGTAATAACTTACAAGACTCGAGAAAACTCTTGTGTTATCTCCCAACAAGTACTTTTCTTTAACGCCTTTAAGTTAGGCACAAGAAGCAAGAATCATGTGTTTTCAAATGAAGAAGCATTAAAATCAAACCTTGCTTTCAAAGGTGGAGCAAAAATAAACTTCTCTCTCCTCATAGGGAAGTGTTCAATACTTTTCTTGAATGGAAATTGATATTTAATGGTGCCTTCTTTCATATCAATGATGGCACCAACAATTCTAAGAAAAGGTCTTCCCAAAGTAATAGGACAAGAAGCATTGTATTCACCATCCAAAACATAGAAATCAATAGGGACACAAGCATTGTTAACCATAATAAGGACATCATTAAAACTCCCCATGAGTTTCTTTTTAGCATTATCATTAAGTGGGACATCCAAATAACAATCTGCTAAAGGTGGCAAATCAAGCATTTCATAAATCTTTCTAGGCATAATAGAGACACTAGAACCAAGGTCACATGAAGCTTTGAGATCAAAGTCATTCACTTGCATATTAATAATGGGTTCCCAACTATCTTCTACTTTCCTAGGAATAGAGGCTTTGTATTTCAACTTCTCTTCCTTAATTTTAATAACAGCATCTGTAATGTGTTTGGTGAAAGCCACATTCATATCACTAGCATCAGGACTTCTAGCAAGCTTTTGTAGGAACATAATCACTTCAGAAATATTGCAACTATCAAGATCAAAATCAAACTTAGCATCACTAGTAGTAGGTGTTGGAATTATGCCCTAGAGGCAATAATAAAGATGTTATTATTATAATTCTTGTTCATGATAAAGTTTATATTCCATGCTAGAATTGTATTAAGCGGAAACTTTAATACTTGTGTGGTTTGTGAACAACACCGTGTCCCTAGTATGCCTCTATGGACTAGTTCATTTATTAATGATGGTTAAGGTTTCCTATTAAGCGGAGCAATTAGATCGTGTCATCGTGTTCATCTTTGCGAAGCTTTTCCTATGTCAAATATTGTATTCCTTAGACCATGAGATAATGCAACTCCCTGGTATCGGAAGAAAGCTTTGAGGTCATCAAACGTCATCCTATGAGAGGATGATCATAAAGGTGTCTCTCAAGTGATCGGAAAGTACCTATTGGGTTGTATGTATCGAGATGGGATTTGTCCCTCCCAAGTCGGAGAGATATACTTCGGGCCCACTCGGTAATCGATATCAACACCGCTTGCAAGCATGTGGTTAAGGAGTTAATCACAAAGTGATATCGGATTACGGAACGAGTAAAGTACTTGCTGTGAACGAGATTGAACTAGGTATGACGGTACCGACGATCAAATCTCGGGCAAGTAAAATATCGCGAGACGAAGGGAATATATATGGGATTGATTGAATCCTGGCATCGTGTTTCATCCGATATGATCATTGATGAATGTGTGGGAGTCAATATGGGTTTCCAGACCCCGCTGTTGATTATTGATATAAGATCATGTCTGCATATTCTCGAACCCAAAGGGTCACACACTTAACGTGTCTCGACGCTAGGATATATTGGATAATTGGTTTATGAGTTTTTGTTCGGAGTCTCGGATGGGATCCGGGACATCACGAGAGGTTCCAGAATGGTCCGGAGAATAAGATTCATATAAGGCAATGCAGTTTTTGGAGTTCAGAATTGTTTCGAGTTAATCGGTATTGTACCAGAAGCTTCTAGAACCTTCCGGAAGGGGACCAACGTGCCCCACCTGCCGGGAGGGGTCATGGGCCTATGAGGGAGTGCACTGGCCGCATTGGGCCAGGGGAACAAGGCCCCATAGGTCCCAGCCGGCCAACCTAGGGCAAAACCCTAGGGGAGCTTCTAGAAGGGGGGGAACTTGCCCCCCACTCCTCCCTCCTTGGCCGCCGGCCCTAGGGCTTGGGGGAGGGGCAAGGGCTGGCCGCCCACCCCTCTATATAAGGAGGGCTGGGGGCGCACCCCTCACACACCTCCTCCTCAAGCCCTAGCCGCCCTGCTGCCCTCCTCTCTCTCTCCCTCCCGACTGCACGTAGGCGAAGCCCTGCTACAGAAACTCTCCACCACTTGCACCGCGCTGTCGCGTTGTAGATCCAATCCGTCTCTCCACCATACTTGCTGGACCGAGGAAGGAGGAGACGTCGAGGTGCCGCACGTGTGCATCTCTCGGAGGCATCGCCACTTGCGGTGTTAGATCGAATCGGATCGCGAGGAGGAGAAGCGAGTACGACTACATCACCCACGTTCCGTCGAACGTTCCGCTGTGCGAATCTTCAAGGTTATGAAGATCTCATCTAATCCCCCTCGTTGTTTGCATCTCCTAGATTAGATCTTGGATTTCCCGTTCGCATCCATAGAATTTTTTTGATTTACTATGCTGCAAAACTCTTCAGTGGTATCAGAGCTAGATCTATGCGTAGATGTGTTTCACGAGTAGAACGCAACATGGTTGTTGTGGGCATTGATGTTTTCTGTTGCAAGCCTCTTGTTTGTGTTCTTCTTATGACGCGGGATAGTGAGATTGAAGCGGTCCAGGCCAACTTTACGCGACGTCGTTCGCGAGACCGGCTCCGCACTTGACGTGTGGCTTGTTCCACACATGCGGCTGGTGGATGCATGTTTCTCTCACTATAGTTGTCATGGGTTTTACACCGGAGTTTGGCAACCATAATATCACCGTTATGGCTTTTCGTAGGTAAGAATCGTTCTTAGCTTGCTACTCCCATAAGCCACGTAAAACATGCAACAACAAAGTAGAGGCGTCTAACTTGTTTTTGCAGGGAGTGTTTTCTGTGATATGGTATGGCCCAATATGTGATGTGTATGTTGTATGTAATGATCATGGTTTGTAATGTTTCACGACTTGCATGTCGATGAGTACACAACCGACAGGAGCCATATGGTTGTCTTTATAATTGTGTATGACCTGTGTGTCAACTTCTTATGCGCCATGTAATAGCTTTACTTTATCGCTAAGAAGTTAGCAATAGTTGTAGTTGCTATTCGTGGTGGAGGCAATCATGGTGGAGTGATGGAGATCATGTCGGCACGCACAAGATGGAGATCATTGCGCGAAGATTGGCTATGCCATGTCACATAAAGTTATATGCATGTGATGTTTATCCTTTTATGCTTAGATCGTGACGGTAGCATTATAAGATGATTCCTCACTTACAGATCAAGATAAAACTGTGTTCTCCCCATGTATGCACCGATGCGAAAGTTCGTCGTGTCCAAGCATCACGAGATGATCGGGTGCTATAGACTCTACGTTCACATACAACGGGTGCAAGCCAGTTTTGCACACGCGGAAATACTTGGGTTTGACTTGACGAGCCTAGCATGTACAGACATGGCCTCAGAACACATGAACCGAAAGGTTAAGCATGAGTCATATGAATTATATGATCGACACTTCGTTGTCCACCATTGAAACCACATCTCTTCTCGTGAAGATCGGATTAGGTGTGGTGAATTTGGATCATGTTCACTAAACAACTTGAGGGATGTTGAATTTAGTGGGAGTTCATCTAGTAATTTGATTAAAAGTTGAACTAATTATCATGAACATAGTATAATTTGTACTTGCAAATATTGTAGATCAAATGGCTAAGTCCAACTTCAACTTCAACGTTTTTGCTGAGAAAGAAAAGCTTAGAAACAATCTGAGAATCATTCTCGCTGGCGGACAAAAGGACTATGTCCTTGAAGATGCGCTAGGTGACGCCCCTGCTATTGATGCGCCGGCTGATGAGAAAGCTGTCTATCAGTCGCGCAAAGATGATTATGGTGTGATTAAGAGCACCATGTTGTTTTCTATGGGATCGGACCTTCAAAATCGTTTTGAAGATTATCCCGGGCCCTTTGAGATTCTTGAGGAGCTGAAAACTATGTTTCAGACTCAGGCCCGTTCTGAGAGATATGAGATCTCTGAGAAATTCTTTAACTTCAAGATGGAGGAAGGGAGTTCCGTTAGTGAGCACGCCATAAAGATGTCAGGCTACACTCAACGCCTTGAGCAACTGGACTGCAAGATTCCAGAGGATCTCAAGATTGACAGGGTTTTGCAATCACTCCCTCCCAGCTACAAAAGTTTTGTAGTGACTCATATTCAGATTGGTTCCACTGATACGATCACCGAGCTCTTCGCAAAGCTGAAGGCTGCGGACATGGACATCAAAAAGGATAATCATGTGTTGATGGTCAACAAGTCCCCCACCTTCAAGAAAGGTAAGGGTGCAAAGAAGCCCTTCAAGAAAGGCGGCGGCAAGCGTGTTGCCCCTGCTGAGAAGAAGCTCAAGTCTGGACCTAAGCCGGACACTGAGTGCTTCTATTGCAAGGACAAGGGTCACTGGAAGCGCAACAGTCCGAAGTACTTAGTGGACAAGAAGGCTGGCACCATCAAAGGTATATTTGATATACATGTTATTGATGTTTTCCTTACTATCCCTCGTTGTAGTGCCTGGCTATTTGATACTGGTTCAGTTGCTAATATTTGTAACTCTAAACAGGAGCTACGAAATAGACGGCGGCTTGCGAGGGATGAGGTGACGATGCACGTTGGCAACGGATCAAGAGTTGATGTGATGGCCATCGGCACGCTCTCCTTAGTTTTACCTTCGGGATTAGTTTTAAACCTTAATAAATGTTATTATGTGCCTGCATTGAGCATGAACATTATTTCTGGATCGTGTTTATTGCAAGACGGTTATTCATTTAAATCAGAGAATAATGGTTGTTCTATTTATATGAGTAACATCTTTTATGGTCATGCACCTTCTATGAATGGTTTATTTCTTCTGAATCTCGAAAGGGATGAAACACACATCCATAACATTGAGGCTAAGAGATGCAAAGTAGATAGTGATAATACTACTTATTTGTGGCACTGTTGTCTGGGTCATATTGGTGTAAAGCGCATGAAGAAACTCCATTCCGATGGACTTTTGGAGTCTCTTGATTTTGAATCATTTGACACGTGCGAACCATGCCTCATGGGCAACATGATCAAAACCCCGTTCTCCGGTATGATGGAGTGAGCAACGGACTTGTTGGAAATCATACATACCGATGTATGTGGACCGATGAGTGTTTCGACGCGCGGTGGATATCGCTACTTTCTCACTTTTACCAATGACTTAAGTAGATATGGGTATATCTATTTTATGAAACATAAATCTGAAACATTTGAAAAGTTCAAGGAATTTCAGAATGAAGTGGAGAACAATCGTAACAGAAAGACTAAGTTTCTACGATCCGATCGTGGAGGTGAATATTTGATTTATGATTTTCTCACGCATCTTAAAGCAAGCGGAATCGTTTCGCAACTCACGACACCCGGAACACCACAGCGCAATGGTGTGTCTGAACGCCGGAATCGAACTCTATTAGATATGGTCCGATCGATGATGTCTCTTACTGATTTGCCGTTATCATTTTGGGGTTATGCATTAGAAACCGCTGCATTCACTTTAAATAGGGCACCATCTAAATCCATTGAGACGACACTGTATGAACTATGGTTTGGTGCTAAACCTAAGTTGTCGTTTCTTAAAGTTTGGGGATGCGAAGCTTACGTCAAGAAGTTGATGCCGGACAAGCTCGAACCCAAAGCGGAGAAATGCGTCTTCATAGGATACCCTAAGGAAACTATTGGGTATACCTTCTATCACAGAACCGAAGGCAAAGTGTTTGTCGCAAAGAACGGTTCCTTTCTTGAGAAGGAGTTTCTCTCAAAATAAGTGAGTGGGAGGAAATTAGAGCTAGATGAGGTTGTTGAACCTTCTCTTGAATTGGAGAGTAGCGCATCACTTGAAATTGTTCCAGTGCCGCCTGCACCAACAATAGAGGAAGCTAATGACAAGGATCATGAAGCTTCGGACGATGCTGCTATTGAACGTCGCAGGTCAACAAGGTCGCGTGCCCCTCCTGAGTGGTACGGCAACCCTGTCTTGGCTGTCTTGTTGGTAGAAGATAGTGAACCTACGAACTATGAGGAAGCGATGATGAGCCCAAACTCTGAGGAATGGCTAGAAGCCATGAAATCCGAATTGGGATCCATGAGCGAAAACCAAGTATGGACTTTGGTGGACCCTCCTAGCGACCGAAAGGCCGTTGAGTGCAAATGGATCTTCAAGAAGAAAACGGACGCGGATGGTAATGTTACCGTCTATAAAGCACGACTTGTTGCGAAAGGTTTTCGACAAGTTCAAGGTGTTGACTACGATGAGACTTTCTCTCCCGTAGCGATGTTTAAGTCCATTCGGATTTTATTAGCAATTGATGCGTTTCATGATTATGAAATATGGCAGATGGATGTCAGGACTGCTTTCCTCAATGGCAACATTGATGAAGAGTTGTATATGATGCAACCCGAAGGTTTTGTCGATCCTAAGGATGCTGATAAAGTATGCAAACTTCAGCGTTCATTTATGGACTGAAGCAAGCATCTCGGAGTTGGAACCTTCGTTTTGATCAAGTGATCAAGAGCTTTGGATTTGTTCCAAATTGCTACGAAGCTTGTATCTGCAAGAAAGTGAGTGGGAGCTCAGTGACATTTCTGGTACTATATGTGGATGACATATTGATTATTGGAAATGACATTAACATGCTTAACGATGTGAAGAGTTATTTGAACAAGTGTTTTTAATGAAAGACCTAGGGGAAGCTGCTTATATATTGGGCATCAAGATCTATAGAGATAGACGAAGACGACTGATAGCTTTAAGCCAGAGTACATACCTAGACAAAGTTCTGAAAAGGTTCAGAATGGATAAGGCAAAGAAAGGTTCAGTGCCTATGTTGTCAGGTAAGATATTGAGCAAGGCTCAGTGTCCAGCTACGGTAAATGATAGAGAAGCTATGAGCAAAGTGCCTTATGCCTCGGCCATAGGTTCTATCATGTATGCCATGCTATGTACTAGACCGTATGTGTCCAATGCTCTTAGTTTGATGAGCAGATACCAAAGTGATCCAGGAGTGGAACACTGGACAGCCGTGAAGAACATCCTAAAGTACTTGAATAGGACTAAAGAAATGTTCTTGGTCTATGGAGGTGATGAACAGCTCGTCGTAAAGGGTTACGTAGACGCTAGTTTTGACACCGACAAGGATGATTCTAAATCTCAGACAGGATACGTTTATATTTTGAATGGAGGAGCTGTGAGCTGGAGAAGCTGCAAGCAAAGCGTGATCGCGGGATCTACAGTAGAAGCGGAATACATGGCTGCTGCAGAAGCGTCAAGTGAAGGAGTTTGGATCAGGAACTTCATCACTGAGCTTGGCGTGGTTCCAAGTGCATTGGACCCACTGGAGATATTGTGTGACAACACTGGCGCCATAGCACTCGCTAAGGAACCAAGATATCATCCAAAGACCAAGCATATCAACCGCAAGTTTCATATAATCCGACATTATATAGCAGATGGAGATCTGAAGATTAGCAAAGTACATACATATCTGAATGTCGCAGATCCATTGACTAAACCTCTTCCACGTGCAAAACATGATCAACACCTTAGTGCCATGGGTGTTAGATTGTTGCCAGATGTAAACTAGATTATTGACTCTAGTGCAAGTGGGAGACTGTTGGAATTATGCCCTAGAGGCAATAATAAAGATGTTATTATTATAATTCTTGTTCATGATAAAGTTTATATTCCATGCTAGAATTGTATTAAGCGGAAACTTTAATACTTGTGTGGTTTGTGAACAACACCGTGTCCTTAGTATGCCTCTATGGACTAGCTCATTGATTAATGATGGTTAAGGTTTCCTAACCATAGACATGAGTTGTCGATTAATAATGAGATCATATCATTGGGAGAATGATATGATGGACAGACCCAAACTAAGCGGAGCAATTAGATCGTGTCATCGTGTTCATCTTTGTGAAGCTTTTCCTATGTCAAATATTGTATTCCTTAGACCATGAGATAATGCAACTCCCTGGTATCGGAAGAAAGCTTTGAGGTCATCAAACGTCATCCTATGAGAGGGTGATCATAAAGGTGTCTCTCAGGTGATCGGAAAGTACTTGTTGGGTTGTATGTATCGAGATGGGATTTGTCCCTCCCAAGTCAGAGAGATATACTTCGGGCCCACTCGGTAATCGATATCAACACTGCTTGCAAGCATGTGGTTAAGGAGTTAATCACAAAGTGATATCGGATTACGGAACGAGTAAAGTACTTGCTGTGAATGAGATTGAACTAGGTATGACGGTACCGACGATCAAATCTCGGGGAAGTAAAATATCGCGAGACGAAGGGAATATATATATATATATATATATATATGGGATTGATTGAATCCTGGCATCGTGGTTCATCCGATATGATCATCGATGAATGTGTGGGAGTCAATATGGGTTTCCAGACCCCGCTGTTGATTATTGATATAAGATCATGTCTGCATATTCTCGAACCCGAAGGGTCACATACTTAACGTGTCTCGACGCTAGGATAGATTCGATAATTGGTTTGTGAGTTTTTGTTCGGAGTATCGGATGGGATCCCGGACATCACGAGAGGTTCCGGAATGGTCCGGAGAATAAGATTCATATAAGGCAATGCAGTTTTTGGAGTTCGGAATTGTTTCGAGGTAATCAGTATTGTACCGAAAGCTTCTAGAACCTTCCAGAAGGGGACCAACGTGGCCCTACTTGCCGGGAGGGGGCATGGGCCTATGAGGGAGTGCCCTGGCCGCGTTGGGCCAGGGGCACAAGGCCCCGTAGGGCCCAGCCGGCCAACCTAGGGCAAAACTCTAGGGGAGCTTCTAGAAGGGGGGAAACTTGCCCCCCACTCCTCCCTCCTTGGCCGCCGGCCCTAGGGCATGGGGGAGGGGCAAGGGCTGGCCGCCCACCCCTCTATATAAATAGGGATGGGGGCGCACCCCTCACACACCTCCTCCTCAAGCCCTAGCCGCCCTGCTGCCCTCCTCTCTCTCTCCCTCTCGACTGCACGTAGGCGAAGCCCTGCTGCAGAAACTCTCCACCACTTGCACCGCGCCGTCACGTTGTAGATCCAATCCGTCTCTCCACCATACTTGCTGGACCGAGGAAGGAGGATACATCGAGGTGCCGCACGTGTGCATCTCTCGTCGGCATCGCCACTTGCGGTGTTAGATCGGATCGGATCGCGAGGAGGAGAAGCGAGTACGACTACATCACCCACGTTCCGTCGAACGTTCCGCTGTGCGAATCTTCAAGGGTATGAAGATCTCATCTAATCCCCCTTTTTGTTTGCATCTCCTAGATTAGATCTTGGCTTTCCCGTTCGCATCCGTAGATTTTTTTTTGATTTACTATGCTTCGAAACCCTTCAGTAGGCTCATTGGATTTAGGAATTGTGGTTGGAGGAATAGGGACCTCTTGTGGTTTAGTGGCATCCATATTGGTGGTGGTGATAGTGCACACACTATTGTTTCTAGCAATTTCAGCTTCTCTTTCCCACTTAGCATGTAGTTGGGCTAACAATTTAACATTTTCATCAATAGTAACTTGTATGGCATGAGTAGCAGCAAAGGTACTTTCCAAGGTTTCAGGTTTAGCAGCCATTTTATTAATCAAAGAGGACTGTGCTTCAGACAAAGAGGAAATATTTTTCTCAACACTCAAATTTTTTGACTGTAAACTAGGGATTTCTCTATTCAAATTCTCAAGCTGATGACTAATATTTTTCAAGATAGCAGATTGTTCTTCCATAGTTTTAGTGAATATCTTGTTTTGCTCATATTGCATTTGCATAAAGTTTTTAGTGGATCTTTCTACTTCTAGAATCCTACCTTCACTAGGCATTCCAGATCTACCATGATAAGTATTGCCATTATTAGGAGGATAAGGCCTATAGTTATTACCACACGCATTGTTGCCAAAATTATTATTCCAAATGAAGTTCACATCAACTTGCTCTTGTTGAGCAACCAAAGAGGCTAAGGGAACATTATTTGGATCTAAAGGAGCTTTCCCATTAACAAGCATAGCCATGATAACATTAATCTTATCACTCAAAGAGGAGGTTTCTTCAACAGAATTTACCTTCTTACCGTGGAGCTCTCTTAGTGTGCCATTCAGAATAATTAACCATCATATTATCAAGGAGTTTTGTTGCAGCACCCAAGGTGATGGTCATAAAGGTACCTCTAGCAGCTGAATCCAAAAGGTTTCTTGAGGAGAAGTTCAAACCTGCATAAAAAGTCTGGATAATCATCCAAGCAGTAAGTCCATGAGTGGGACAATTATTAACCAAAGATTCCATTCTTTCCCAAGCTTGAGCAACATGTTCATTATCAAGTTGTTTAAATTACATAATATCACTTCTCATAGATATAATCTTAGCAGGAGGATAGTATTTTCCAATAAAAGCATCTTTGCACTTAATCCAAGAATCAATAATATTTATAGGCAAGGATGGCAACCATTCTTTAGCTTTTCCTCTCAAGGAGAAAGGAAACAACTTGATCTTAATAATATCTCCATCTACATCCTAATATTTTTGCATCTCACAAAGTTCAACAAAGTTATTGAGATGGGTAGTAGCATCATCAGAACTAGCACCGGAAAATTGCTCTCTCATCACAAGATTCAACAAAGCAGGCTTAATTTCATAAAAGGTAGCATCAAGAGCATGTGGAGCAATAGGAGTAATTAGGAAATCATTGTTGTTTGTGCTAGTGAAGTCACACAACTTGGTGTTCTTAGCAGATTTCATTTTGGCAGAAGTGGAGCAAGCCAACAGTAGCAGCAACTAGAGCAGGAACTAATTTTTTGTGTTTTTGATAAGAGAAAGCAAACCAAACTAATTAATTTTTTGGAGTTTTTGATAAAAATAGGCAAACAAAACCAAGCAAAAGAAACTAAGCAAAAAAAAAAACAAAGTAAAGAGAAAGGTTGTGAAGGACTCCCCTTTTGAAGACGTCCTTAGCCTCCCCGGCAATGGCGCTAGAAAACTTGTAGATGGCGCCTGATAGCGCTTCGTCGGGAAACCCCAAGAGCAAGGTGTAAAGAGAACAACATCAAGTCTTCCCTCAGTAATAAATCGAGGTTATCGAACCAGTAGGAGGAAGGAAACGTCTCAAAGGTGTTGCTAGCAACTTGGAAACCTACGCAACACAAACCCAAGAATTTGCCCCAACGAACAGTGAGGTTGTCAATCTCACCGGTTGCTGTAAAAAGGATTAACTATATGGTGTGGAAGGTAATAGTGGTTTGTAGCAAGTAAACATGAGCAGTGGAAGTTGTATCAATGGTAAAGATTGGACCGGGGTCCATAGTTCACTAGAGGTGTTCTCCTTAGATGAAAAAACATGGCATGCTGGGTAAACAAATTACAGCAGGGAAATTGACAGGACTGAGCAAGGCATAATAATGCAATACTAGACATTCATGATCCTATGAGATTCATTGGGCAATACAACAGGATACATGTAACATCCCAAAAATATTAAGCAAGGTTATCAAGTTCTAATCACCCAAGTATAGGGTTAACAAAAACTTTTATTATTAAAATTAATATGAATGCATGTGTATGTGTGATGAATGCATGAATGATTGCGTTTGCCATGTTTGATTGCTATGGATGATAAGGATTGGTTTAAAGATGAAAAAAATATCATCTAGATCATTTCCAAACAAAATCAAATGAAGAGAAAATCAAATATAAGAAATATGAGCCAATGGGCATTTTGGCCAAACTTGTTCACTAGACCACTTTGGGTGTTCCTAGTCAAAGATTTCTAAAAGAAACAAATACAATTCTTTTCACTCCTTGCTAGACAAAGTAAAAGTGAACCCAAGACCACCTTACAAACCAACAGAAACAAATTCCAAATCTATTTAAAGGACAATTCAAAATTGAATCAAGTGTAGATACTATGATAGCCATTTCTCAAAAATCAACCAAACCACTTCACCTTGGCAAACCCAAGCAATCTCAGACTACCAAGCTTATGACCAGAGCACTCACCAAAATTCATCCAAAAATTCAAACTTTGAATTCATGCGGCCATTTCATCAAACACATGGTGAGAACAGTAATAGCTGCCAAACTATTACTGTTCTTAATTAATGCCTTGTCTAACCATTGCCATCATTTCACTCCCCTTGTCTCCCCCAGTTCCTAGCATTGCATTGAAGCAGCCCCCTTCCTCGCCGTTGCGTCAGTACCGCGCCACCCGAGCCATTCTTGCCGGTCGAGCATGGACAGCTCGCAGGAGCCAGCGCCGCGCCCGTCCATGATGGCTAGGATACAGGCCACTGTCCACTGCCACTCCCTGTCCACCCCTCGAGCACAGCCCAGCCGTGGACCACCAGAAAACTGTCGCGCCCAGTTCTCTGTCGCCATGCCGAGAGCATGCCAGAGCGCCGCAGCCGACACACGCGCGCATGCCGCGCCTCGCTCTTACCACGCGTACATGCACTCTCCATGACCCTAGATACCTCCCATACATGCCCGTTCGCCGTTGCACGCCACAAAACCCTTGTACGCCGTCTTGAACACCGCTATTCCCGCACAGAGCATGGACCGCGCCCGATCATCCTTGAACGCCTCGTGCTGAGCCATTAAGCGTGCGACAACCGCCAGGAGACACCGCACCGTCCTACGCCCTCATCCGTGCCGTTAGACCTCTGTATCATCGTCACCGACGAGCCCAGACCATGCCGCTCTGCCCCTCTTACCGGTGTATAAATAGAGGCCACCCCAGCCCTCATTCTCCACACCATCTCACTCCCCTCTCTCTCAGAACCACCCTGGACCCTTCCCCATAGAAAGGCGAGCACCAGCCTGCCGGAATTTGGCCGGAGTCCGCCGCTGCAGAGGAGAGGAGCCATCGATTGGAGCCACCCTAGGAGCCGCCACGACCATCGTTTGAACTGCCGTCATTCACAACGTCGTTCGCCCCCATCGCCGACCCTAGATGGAGCCCAGGTGAGCCACTGCGTACCCCCACCGTCGCTGTTAGGGTTCAGTCTCGCCGGAGCTATCCGATGGAGACGACAAACGTCAGCCTTAGATGTTGTTCTAATCGCACGACCTAGATTCAAACTTACCGCTTCGGGTTAAATGATCCACTAACTAGCAGGACCCCCTGTCAGCAGCCCTGTAAGGGTCCCAACCTTTAATAAGGTAGAGTCCCCTGTGTTTACAATGCTAGTCCCTGGATCAATAGCTAGCATCCACAGTTAAGATGTAATATCAAGAAACAAAGGTCATAATACAACTTTATAACCAGGAATAACATAATTTTATTACATCTTACATAGCTCATTTGGCTATTACATTACATTGCAGCAGAATATCTATAAGCATGGGGTCCTTCATCTTCAAAGTGCCACAGGCAAACATGTTGGATGTAGACTTGTAACCCTAATCAATCAACTTCACTAATATCAATCAAACCTGCAACATTACAAGTTACAGCCACAAGGGTCAATACATTTGAATTGTATTGGCAAGTTTCACTACTATGTAGAATATAAGTGGATCCTATCATTACATGCATATTTGGCTAAGTAGGGTTTTAGGCTCATTTGCAGAAAGAAATAATTTATCCTATCTTTTCAAAATGGTTTTGATCTTTTGTCAAATCTTTCTGAACTCCTTGGTAAATCCCCAAGTGTTCAAGTCCTTGTCAAAAACCTCTTGAGCTCCTTGGTAAATCCCCAAGTGCTTCAAGTTTTATCAAAATCTCTTGAGCTCCTTGGTACCCCCAAGTGCTTCAAGTCTTTTGTTGTCACTTTAAAGTTTTTCTTTTAGAAATTGGAATGTCGAGATTTCCCATAGCTTCAGGCCTTTAGTTGCTCAGTATTGTCCATAACCGGGGACACGGCTAAGTACTTCGAATTTTTGATCTTCTGCAGAAGTTGTACACTTTACCCACATGACACAATCTCATCTTGATGCCACCAGTGGCCACTAGATAAGTACTACCAGATGGAGTACTGGCAGATTGAGAATGTGACAAAGTCTTTCCATAGGAGTCCTCCCAATACAAAATGCTAGCTTGTCTACCAGGCACCAATGTAGGGTTCAAGTTCCCTTACACAAATCAAGTTAACCTGAAGATGCCAATGCATGGGACTTCCACTATGTAGTTGACTAAGCCAGAGCCCATTTAGCATGTGGCTGTACACGGAAGCCACTGTACGAGAAATATGTTCAATCTCTAAGTACCTGGGTGGTTTTCTTTTAGTGCACAATAAGAAGAGATTATCATATAAACATGGTTCCTTTTGTTGCCACCTTGTCCAAAAGCTTGAGTATCCTTGTCCACCCAGGTGGTTCATTGAGTACTTGTTTTATTATATAAAACATAAGTCTTTTCAATATTTCATATAATCATAACATGTATCCCATCCCAATATATAGCTGGGCTAAGCATACTACAACTACATTGTTTTCACTAAGGAATATATAAGGTATCCTATTAGGATTTAGCATAGCATAAGTATAGAAATTGTTTTCATGCATGTTTCAAAATCCACTAAGTATAATGAAAATAGTAGGGCTTTAAATGATAGTGTCACTTGCCTTTTTGGTAGGGAATGTTGGTTCACTTCTTGATCTTGCTAGTTTCACACTTTTCTAACTTCACTACAAATCAATCAAGCAAACACAATATCAACTAGCATTCCAACCAATATTCAAACAATCAAACACACACATAAAATAATAGAGGCTAAGTCATGCATGCAAGCATGCAAAAGGTAGTTCTATTTGCAAAGGTGGTTTCTACTAGGATCTACACAATGTAAGGCTCAAAGTGGACATTTTCTAAAGTGTCAAAACCATTTGCAAAAGGGTTTTATCCATAAACCATTTTTAAATCCAATCATTATTTTATGTGGTGGAAAATGTTTTTATCAATTCAAAACTTTATGTTGTTCACCAAATAAGTTGTTAAATCTCAAAACTTGGTGTTTAGTGTCAGTAGGTTTGATTCAAATCATTTTCCCAAAGTTTTTATTCTAAAATCATTTTCATAGCAAAATCATTATTTTTATTTGGCTAGAAATGGGCTAATTCAAGTTTTTATTCCTAAACTTCACAAAATCCATTTTTAAAACCATGGGTTGGTTCCTAGGGTTAGTAGGTTCACAACAAACCAATTTGCAAAGGTTTCAACCCTAAAAACATTTTGGAATAATTTTTACAACCTAAACATGCATACAAATGTTTTTGCAAAAACAAACATTTTACCAGAAGCTTTTTACTAAACACATTGCATGGTTGGCTAGGGCTTGTTCCACTAATTCCATTGATATAAATTTTGCAATTTTTGGATGTGTGGATCAAAAGTTACAAGGGTTTGAAATTTGCATCTAAATTTGTTTTCAAATTCTATTTTAAACGAACTGGTGCCACGCGGCGTAATATGACTGTCCGGTACCGGTTCGCACAGATCGAGCGATGTGGGCCGTTGGATTAAATTACATCGCACGGTGCTGAGACGCTACTTACCGCTTCGCCTAGTTTCTATCGTGTGCGTCCGATCTAGATCCTACGGACACCACTACTTGGTCAACAACGGGCGGCGCCGTGCGGCGGCTGGCGGCGGCGCATGCTCAGACGGTGGGCTAGCGGCGGAAGCAACAAGGGAAGGGGAGGTGCTTACCGTGTTCGCAGTAGCGTGGGGAAGCTCAACGTGTTGTTGGTTCGACGAGGGGCACGCAAGGTTGCGGTTAATTGCTCGCCGGAGACGTGGTCGGCGTCAGATGGTCCTGGAGCTCATCAAGGGTGGTGCTGTGGTTCGCCCCGTGGAAAAGCAAGGGCATGGTTAGATGCAGCCGAGGTTGGGGAGTGCAGGAGCATCATCGGGAAAGAGCGGGGCGGTCAGGTGCTTACCAGAAGGGTCGCCGGAGAAGGAAGCAGACACGGCGGCGCTCAGAGGTCGTCGAAGCCGAGGTTCTAGGGCGCCCGCGGTTGAAAGGATGGCATAGGAAGAAGCGCCTGGGAGTGGGGGTCACGGTCGTGTGCTCAGGGAGGCAAGGGCTGGCGAGGTTGGGCCGGAATTGGAGCAAAGGATCGTCGAAGACCGTGGTGGTGCGAGCAACAATGGGAGCGGCCTGGGGGCAGAGAGTGGGTGGTTCCTGGGGGAAAACGGAGAGGAGGAGCAGGGGTTTAAGTGTGTGTGATCGGGGCGGGGTTTACTCCAGCATTTAGAGCGAATTTAACGGATTGATTTCCGGCCAGAAACGGCAGCGAGGAGAGGGGCGAGGTCATCGGCGGGTGAAGAGGATGGATACGTGGCGGTGGGGTCTATCTGGCAGTGAGGGAGAGAGAGAGGGGAAGAGGGTCCACCAATCAGTGTCTCTGCAGGTATGTGTTCAGGTGCGAAACGTTTTCTTCGGGAGAGAGGGAGTGGGCTGGTTGTTGGGCTTATTGGGCTGGCCTGCTGGGCTGTGTCCAATTCTATTTTTTTTCTTCCTGAATGCTTTTTCTTTTTCCAATTCTATTTTATGTTTTGAAATTCAAACAACAAATCAAACATTCAATTCACATCAAACTTTCACCAAACTTTGTATTGAGTTTTGGTTCTGTTTAACATAAACCAAAGTCCCAAAAATAAAAATAATATTTTTATTTTAGGGTCCATTATTAAATAAATAAATAGACCTTGTTTATTAATCAAAATAGGATTTGATTTATTTAAAATTCCATTTGAAATTTAAATATTTTCAGAACCAAATCAGTAGGTTTTATTTGAAAACATAAAATACTTGGAAAACTTGTTTTAAAATAAATAAATAAGTTTTGATGTTTAATTAAAATATTAAAACTTTTATTTTCAATAAACTTGGATATTAAATCCTTATTATTTTATTTAAATAAACCTTTACTATTTTTATCAAATAGAAATATTTTATTTCAAAGGCTTGGCCAAGTTTTAATTTGGCTTATAAAATAACCTTATTTAAATTTCTACCTTTTCATTTGAAAATCAAATCTTTTTTTAAAAGATCCAAAATAGCAATTCCAAATATTTAAATTTTTCTTTATTAAAGGTTTTGTCTTTTCAAATCCCTTTAGGATTTGTTTGATCAAAATAGGTTTGAAAGTTTCCAATTGAATTCAAAAAGTTTCTTCTCACCCTGAAAATCAACAAAGTTTTATTTTATTCATTATTTTTCACATAACAAGATTTGGAAAATCTTGGGATGTGACAGGCTACCACCCTTAAAATAAATCTCGTCCCGAGATTTGGGAAGGCTAAAGGTTATAAGTAGGCTTAAAATAACTAGGGTACTACCACCCTTAAAATAAAGTCTCATAGGGTTACATTGATGGTTCACTTGACTAAAAGTTCAACACAATAACCAGACAAGGAATCCTTATTTGACTCTTCTGAGTTTTCTAAATCCTGACATCCACTTCTTCTATCTCTTCAAAGTTTCCATTCATGTCAATGTGGTTCACATGTCCTTTCTGGGTCACATTGGAGTCATTTCCATTGGCTCTAGTAGCATCCTTTTTCTTTTTCTTCTCTGGACAGTCTGATGCATAGTGTCCAAGTTCCTTACAATTATAGCATTGCAACTGGCTAATGTCCTTCTTCCTATAAGTGTCATGTTGGTTCTGACCAAGGTCATCTCCATTGTCAGTATCATTTCCATTATTCTCACTTCCATTGTTGTTGTGGTGATACTGATGTGGTTCAGAATCTTCATTGCTCTTTTTGTATGAATGCTTCTTCTTTGATGATCCCGAATGATTCTTGAGTTTATGCTTCCTTTTTTGTTCTCAACTTGATTCATCTTGTTTTCCAAGATGGTGGCTTTGTCACAGAGTGATTGATAGGTTGGGACATAGGCAACAGCTAGCTGCAGGTTCAACTCATCATTAAGTCCTTCGAGGAATTTATCCTTTCTCTTAGCATCTATATCAACTTCATCCGGTGCATAGCGTGCCAGATTGTTGAATTCTTCAATATACTCAGCCACACTGAGGTGACGTTGTTTCAGATTGTGAAACTCCTTTTTCTTCAAGTACATTACTCCATGTGAGATGTGAGTGGTTCTGAATCCATCTTCAAAAATAGCCCAAGTCACATCTTCAAGGGGAGTGGTGATTTGAAAATTGTCCCACCATGTTGTTGCTGGTCCTTCAAGCAGAAATGCTGCAAACCTTACTTTTTCTTCATCAGTGCAGCCAACAGTCACTAGGTCTTTGTTCACTGAACGTAACCAATCATCAGCTTCCATTGGATCAGTTGTTCCAGAGAATCTTGCAGGCCTAAGTTTCAGAAACTTGGTGAGCATGTCAAGTGCTGGAGGGTTATTCTGATTGTTGTTATTGTTGTTGTTGTTGTTGTTGTTGTTGTTGTTGTTGTTGTTGTTGTTGTTATTCTGATTCTGTATGAATGTGGTCATCTGCTGCATCAACTGTGTCTGAGCTTCCATCATCTGTTGCATCTCAGGGGTGATGTGGTTGTTGTTTCGGTTGGGGTTGGCACGACGGGGAGGCATCTGTTGGTTTGATAGGGATAAGTATTGGTGGATAGGTTTTTAAGAAGTTGTAACACACAACTCAAAAACAACTAAGCTCAATCAAACAATCAAGCAATCAAACAATCCACAAGCAACAAACCACCTAATAACTTATGAGTTTAACTCATGAGTTGAAGGAAACAACAAGTTTTTCTTGAAAATAATAACTTAGTATAATCATACCTCATAGGTCAATATGATCCATACTCTAGCTTGATATCAATGTCTTTGGTAGGCAATCTAATGTCTCTTGGTTTTTCACTTGTAGTCCTTAGTGATATCTAAAGGTTGAAGTCCTTGGTTAAAATGTTGAAGATGTTGAAGTCATTAGAGTTGAAGAAATATTTTGCACATGGTGAAGTCTTTGGCCATGGGGCAGGCTTTGTCCATCAAGTTTGAAATAGAAGATATGTAGAGTCAAAACCAAAATGGTTGAGGAAAGAGTTTACAAGCTTGTTTGTAAATAAGTTTTGGAACAAATACAACTCTTATTTTTCTAAGGGGTTTTGTCCAATCCTAGGGTTACAAATCCTACAGGCAACACAATGCTCTGATACCATCTGTAAGGGTCCCAACCTTTAATAAGGTAGAGTCCCCTGTGTTTACAATGCTAGTCCCTGGATCAATAGCTAGCATCCACAGTTAAGATGTAATATCAAGAAACAAAGGTCATAATACAACTTTATAACCAGGAATAACATAATTTTATTACATCTTACATAGCTCATTTGGCTATTACATTACATTGCAGCAGAATATCTATAAGCATGGGGTCCTTCATCTTCAAAGTGCCACAGGCAAACATGTTGGATGTAGAATTGTAATCCTAATCAATCAACTTCACTAATATCAATCAAACCTGCAACATTACAAGTTACAGCCACAAGGGTCAATACATTTGAATTGTATTGGCAAGTTTCACTACTATGTAGAATATAAGTGGATCCTATCATTACATGCATATTTGGCTAAGTAGGGTTTTAGGCTCATTTGCAGAAAGCAATAATTTATCCTATCTTGTAAAAATGGTTTTGATCTTTTCTCAAATCTTTCTGAACTCCTTGGTAAATCCCCAAGTGTTCAAGTCCTTTTCAAAAACCTCTTGAGCTCCTTGGTAAATCCCCAAGTGCTTCAAGTTTTATCAAAATCTCTTGAGCTCCTTGGTACCCCCAAGTGCTTCAAGTCTTTTGTTGTCACTTTAAAGTTTTTCTTTTAGAAATTGGAATGTCGAGATTTCCCATAGCTTCAGGCCTTTAGTTGCTCAGTATTGTCCATAACCGGGGACACGGCTAAGTACTTAGAATTTTTGATCTTCTGCAGAAGTTGTACACTTTACCCACATGACACAATCTCATCTTGATGCCACCAGTGGCCACTGGATAAGTACTCACCAGATGGAGTACTGGCAGATTGAGAATGTGACAAAGTCTTTCCATAGGAGTCCTCCCAATACAAAATGCTAGCTTGTCTACCAGGCACCAATGTAGGGTTCAAGTACCCTTACACAAATCAAGTTAACCTGAAGATGCCAATGCATGGGACTTCCACTATGTAGTTGACTAAGCCAGAGCCCATTTAGCATGTGGCTGTACACGGAAGCCACTATACGAGAAATATGTTCAATCTCTAAGTCCCTGGGTGGTTTTCTTTTAGTGCACAACAAGAAGAGATTGCCATATAAACATGGTTCCTTTTGTTGCCACCTTGTCCAAAAGCTTGAGTATCCTTGTCCACCCAGGTGGTTCATTGAATACTTGTTTTATTATATAAAACATAAGTCTTTTCAATATTTCATATAATCATAACATGTATCCCATCCCAATATATAGCTGGGCTAAGCATACTACAACTACATTGTTTCCACTAAGGAATATATAAGGTATCCTATTAGGATTTAGCATAGCATAAGTATAGAAATTATTTTCATGCATGTTTCAAAATCCACTAAGTATAATGAAAATAGTAGGGCTTTAGATGATAGTGTCACTTGCCTTTTTGGTAGGGAATGTTGGTTCACTTCTTGATCTTGCTAGTTTCACACTTTTCTAACTTCACTACAAATCAATCAAGCAAACACAATATCAACTAGCATTCCAACCAATATTCAAACAATCAAACACACACATAAAATAATAGAGGCTAAGTCATGCATGCAAGCATGCAAAAGGTAGTTCTATTTGCAAAGGTGGTTTCCACTAGTCTCTACACAATGTAAGGCTCAAAGTGGACATTTTCTAAAGTGTCAAAACCATTTGCAAAAGGGTTTTATCCATAAACCATTTTTAAATCCAATCATTATTTTATGTGGTGGAAAATGTTTTTATCAATTCAAAACTTTATGTTGTTCACCAAATAAGTTGTTAAATCTCAAAACTTTGTGTTTAGGGTTAGTAGGTTTGATTCAAATCATTTTCCCAAACTTTTTATTCTAAAATCATTTTCATAGCAAAATCATTATTTTTATTTGGCTAGAAATGGGCTAATTCATGTTTTTATTCCTAAACTTCAAAAAATCCATTTTTAAAACCATGGGTTATTTCCTAGGGTCAGTAGGTTCACAACAAACCAATTTTCAAAGGTTTCAACCCTAAAAACATTTTGGAATAATTTTTACAACCTAAACATGCATACAAATGTTTCTGCAAAAACAAACATTTTACCAGAAGATTTTTACTAAACACATTGCATGGTTGGCTAGGGCTTTTTCCACTGATTCCATTGATATAAAGTTTGAAATTTTTGGACGTGTGGATCAAAAGTTACAAGGGTTTGAAATTTGCATCTAAATCTGTTTTCAAATTCTGTTTTAAACGAACTGGTGCCACGCGGCGTAATATGACTGGCCGGTACCGGTTCGCACGGATCGAGCGATGCGGGCCGTTGGATTAAATTACATCGCACGACACTGAGACGCTACTTACCGCTTCGCCTAGTTTCTATCGTGTGCGTCCGATCTAGATCCTACAGACACCACTACTTGGTCAACAACGGGCGGCGCCGTGCGGCGGCTGGCGGCGGAGCACGCTCAGACGGTGGGCTAGTGGCAGTTCTAGGAAGCAACAAGCGAAGGGGGGTGCTTACCGTGTTCACAGTAGCGTGGGGAAGCTCAACGTGTTGTTGGTTCGACGAGGGGCGCGCAAGGTTGCGGTTAATTGCTCGCCGGAGACGTGGTCGGCGTCAGATGGTCCTGGAGCTCGTCGAGGGTGGTCCTGTGGTTCGCCCCGTGGAAAAGCAAGGGCATGGTTAGATGCAGCCGAGGTTGGGGAGTGTAGGAGCATCATCGGGAAGGAGCGGGGCGGTCAGGTGCTTACCAGAAGGGTCGCCGGAGAAGGAAGCAGACGCGGCGGCGCTCAGAGGTCGTCGAAGCCGAGGTTCTAGGACGCCCGCGGTTGAACGGATGGCACAGGAAGAAGCGCCTGGGAGTGGTGGTCACGGTCGTGTGCTCAGGGAGGCAAGGGGTGGCTAGGTTGGGCCGGAATTGGAGCAAAGGCTCGTCGGAGACCGCGGTGGTGCGAGCAACAATGGGAGCGTCCTGGGGGCAGAGAGTGGGTGGTTCCTGGGGGAAAACGGAGAGGAGGAGCAGGGGTTTAAGTGTGCGTGATCGGGGCGGGGTTTACTCCAGCATTTAGAGCGAATTTAACGGATTGATTTCCGGCCAGAAACGGCAGCGAGGAGAGGGGCGAGGTCATCGGCGGGTGAAGACGATGGATACGTGGCGGTGGGGTCTATCTGGCAGTGAGGGAGAGAGAGAGGGGAAGAGGGTCCACCAATCAGTGTCTCTTCGGGTATGTGTTCAGGTGCGAAACATTTTCTTCGGGAGAGAGGGAGTGGGCTGGTTGTTGGGCTTATTGGGCTGGCCGACTGGGCTGTGTCCAATTCTATTTTTTTTCTTCCTGAATGCTTTTTCTTTTTCCAATTCTATTTTCTGTTTTGAAATTCAAACAACAAATCAAACATTCAATTCACATCAAACTTTCACCAAACTTTGTATTGAGTTTTGGTTCTGTTTAACATAAACCAAAGTCCCAAAAATAAAAATAATATTTTTATTTTAGGGTCCATTATTAATTAAATAAATAGACCTTGTTTATTAATCAAAATAGGATTTGATTTATTTAAAATTCCATTTGAAATTTAAATATTTTTAGAACCAAATCAGTAGGTTTTATTTGAAAACATAAAATACTTGGAAAACTTGTTTTAAAACAAATAAATAAGTTTTGATGTTTAATTAAAATAGTAAAACTTTTATTTTCAATAAACTTGGATATTAAATCCTTATTATTTTATTTAAATAAACCTTTACTATTTTTATCAAATAGAAATATTTTATTTCAAAGGCTTGGCCAAGTTTTAATTTGGCTTATAAAATAACCTTATTTAAATTTCTACCTTTTCATTTGAAAATCAAATCTTTTTTTTAAAAGATCCAAAATAGCAATTCCAAATATTTAAATTTTTCTTTATTAGAGGTTTTGTCTTTTCAAATCCCTTTAGGATTTGTTTGATCAAAATAGGTTTGAAAGTTTCCAATTGAATTCAAAAAGTTTCTTCTCACCCTGAAAATCAACAAAGTTTTATTTTATTCAATATTTTTCACATAACAAGATTTGGAAAATCTTGGGATGTGATAGGCCCGCTGTGTGCGCGTAGTGTAGTTGGGCCGGCCCAGTATCGTTCCCGCGCTTAGCCTAGTGATTCAAATAACCTTTTTCCATTTTAGTAAAACCCTAGTTCTGTTAGTAGATTCAAAAATCAATTCAAAGAGATTCACTGAACCAAATTACATTATTCCAATTTTGTTAGAAAGGTATTCAAATTATAAATCCAAGCTCGTTGGATTCAAACCATTTGAAATTATAGCTCACCTATAGTAAAAATAACAAGACAGAGCCTTTTTCACATTCAACCATGTTTCAAAAATCAACCATAAATGCTTTTGAGTTGATTCCAACTCTCAAAAATCACATTTGACAATATATAATTGAATATGTAAAAATATTTAGGTTACATGGAGTGATCTGGACTAGTACTAAAAGAATGCTACATAGGCATTTCTAGTCACTTTAATTGTATAAAATAGTATTTTTAAACTTTATAAAATATGACCACCACTTTCAATCACATTCCCAAGTATTAGAATATGTGGTGATGACATGTCTCAACATGATCCCATATTTTAATTGGAGAATATTAAATATTAAGTAGTTTTTAGTGAGTATAAATTACTTTCCTAAAATAAAATAAATAAGACTAGGTCTTTATTTCATGTGATGTTTGTGATGATGCTAGATCATCTAGTGTGAACCTTTGTGTGCCAAATATAGGTAGTTAAATATTGTTTGGTGATTGTGTACCTCGTAATCATTTATAGACGCTAGTACCGACCAAGCCTACGAGGAGGAGGAGTACTACGAAGAAGAAGAAAACTTCAACCACTGCACCAATCAAGGCAAGCTAACACTAGCAAGTTTCTTAACTATGCAAGATAGATGCCTTAGGTATGATTTGGTTATGCAACCTTGATTATACCAATCCCAGTTTTACTTGCAACATTTATTCTTTTATTTTTACTAAAGTTCTTTATTACTTTTAGTTAGTGCTTTGTGAGTTTTGGAAAGATAGTATAGATAGCATAAAGAGCATAAAACTAGGACTAAGTAGTTAGAAATAGATGTCATACTAAGGCATGGGACTAGATTTGGATAGTCACACTTGATTAGCACCCCTCATTAGTGAATACCATCAATTTTAGTGGCTAGTGCTAAGCATAAAAGTGGATCACTTTAGATGGAAATACTTGGTGAAAATGATTATGAAAACCATGGAATGAAGATTCATTCTATTGAAATGTTTTGGCATGTGTTATGAACACATGATGATTTGATGATGAAAATGTTGAGGCATGAGCCTTAGCCCTTTATAAAACTGATGGTTGGGTTCGGATGCGATACCATTCCAATTTTATCGTACAACCACAATACCTGGATTGGGTAAGGCTTAACTGGAAGTTTATATGTCTTAGTATGGGTTCCCTTGCGGAAAGAGGTTGAGCCGAGGCTACCTCGTGATGAATGTCCACCTATGCAGTACCCAATATGACAGATGGTCATGGTTGGGAGGCCAAACTCATAGGGGAGGTGCCTATACTAGGATGTGTAATTGAAAGGTTAGGATTGATTATCCGCATACTAAGTATGATGATTCAGGGTTATCCCTAGCGGATGTATTGAATGTTGTGGTGAAAGTTTACCACCTCTGCAGAGTGTAAAACTATTCGAGTAGTTGCGTCCGTGTTCATGGACAGTTGGAGTGGCCATACTATTCCGTCATCGGATGTTTTCAAAATGAGTTGTGAGATGAACTATGATTTTGACTTGACCACAACAGGGTTGTGAACATGAAAACTAAGCTCCCACTTAGGTGTTATAGAACATTAAACTAGTTTTATTTACTTCTGAACTCAGTTGGAAATAAACCTGGATTTTTGCAAATAAACCTAGAGCTTAGAATTCCTACTCGAACTACTTTACTTGTTAGTGATAGTTTGCGAGTACTTAAAGAGTACTCATGGATTTTTCCCTGGCTATTCCCATGGCTAGATTATGAGGAGGATTACCAGGATGATGGACAGCAGGAAGTCTATGACAACTAGGATCATCTCCCATCGTCAGCATTGCTTGTGACCCTGAAGATGAAGCCACGCTACGTTTAATTTCCGTTGCGTTAATTGTATTAAGATTGGATCATGAGATCCTTTATTTGTAAGACCTTTATTATGGTTTGTAATGGATGATGAACTATGGTACCAATCTTTTATGTCTCGCAAAAATGGTAATCCTGGTATTGCGATGTATGGCATAACAGGCATCTGGGATTAAAAATCCGGGTGTTGACAAGTTGGTATCAGAGCCATCCTGACCATAGGAGACCCTAGTTATAATAGACTCTTGAATCAAAAACTTAGTTTCAAAACAAAAGAAGTTTGTATTTATGAAAACATATTCTCATTCTTATCACTGAGATTCTTTCAAGAAAATTCATGTTCCTCAAAAATTCTTGCAACCTTACATAAAATTTGACACACTTGATCACCTCACTAACCTACTCATCCTACATTCTTGTAGATGGAAGTCAAATATAGCAAGTTCTACCAGTTGGGCAACGGAGGAGAGCTCATCTTTGAGCGAGATTTAAGCCAACTCTCGGAACTTCTTGAGCACCCGCACCCCGTGTTCTATGGGGCACAGCTCAATGACCATCAAGGAGGAGAACTACAGTGGCTGATAGTTGCAAATCTCAGAGGCAAGATAGAGGCACCCACCTCAGAGGGGATCCAATTCAGCTCGAGGGAGAACAACTGGCTAGACGGACTCGCCAGGGCTCTGCAGGAGGCTCTTTCCCGTCTATGTGGGCAAGGCATCAAACAGATTAATGGCACTCTCTTTGCTTACTGCACAAGGCGTGATGCTATGGGACAGCCATTGGAGGTGCCAGGCCATCCGGAGCTGAAGCATCAGGTGGATCATCTCGACTTCATGCTGTATGACAGGTAGAAGGAGTTGGACAACGCTCACGCCTACGCCAACCACAACCATGCCATTACAGTTAAGAAGGACCAGACCCTCGCCATCCTTGCGAAGGAGCGCAAGTAACTTCTCCGTCTGCGTGACAAGAAGGATCGCATCATTGTCCGCCTTCGTCACAAGGTGTCATCTTTGGAGGAGACCATCCATGAGCAGGACATACAGCTTGAGGAGAGGGAGAACAAAGGGGAAGATATTTGTAGAGGTCCCTACTCCTACCTCAGTGATGATGATGACTACCTGGAGGACCTCGACATGGACTTCCACACTGATGATGACAATTCCGCCTTCATTGATGATGAAGAAGCCACCGGTTCTGATGAGTAGTAGCACTTCAGAACTATTGTAGGTGTGAGTTGTATCCGGTCCCACTATATCGTAGCTTCACAGAATGGTTCCTAAAACCATCTGTTACCCTAGTGTGGTGTGTGTTTGTATTGGGTGCTATGAATGATTGAATGAAAATAAAGTTGACAGTTGGCAAAAATAGAGTCAAACTCAAAGTTTAAAAGCTTTTCAAAAAAATCCATGAACCTTACAAATTTCCCTCTTGTCTCATGATCTATCTCAATCTTCGGATGCCTTGCGGAGGGAGCAGCTCATCTCAAGACCCAATGCTGCAAATCTTGCAAATGTTGGTTGATGGCCGTGAAGCTAGGAGAGCTGAACATCAAGCTAATTTAGTCACCCTTCAACAGATAGCTCAGATGGCCCATAATAATCAAGGCCATGGAAACCAGGACAATCATGGATCCAATCTTAAGAACTTTCAAAACACCAATCCCCCCATATTTAGTAAGTCTGAAGAGCCATTAGATGCTGATGACTGGCTACAGACCATGGAGAACAACTTAGAGGTCGCAGGAGTGGAGGCCAATGAGAAAGTATTGTTTGCCACCCATTATCTGGTAGGTGATGCAAGAGCTTGGTGGAATAGCATTCGCACCATGAATGGAGGACAGATGATGGCTTGGGATGAATTAAAACTCAAGTTCAGCCGAACCCATGTGCCACCAGGTTTGATTCTGCGGATGATGGATGAATTCGAGGAGCTGAAGCAGGGAAGGATGACTGTGGTAGAGTACCGTGACAGATTTCTGTGTCTGTCTAGGTATGCCCCTGATGAGATTGGTACTAAAGCCAAGAAGAAGGAGAGATTCTTGAATGGTCTGCATGATGAGATGCAGACAGTGCTGGTCAACATTCCCTTCACTGGCCTTGAAGCCTTAGTGGATTCTGTAATCCAGATGGAAGGCAAGATCAACCAAGCCAAGCGTTGAATGATGCATCAACCAGGATCCCACCATACCCCGAAGTATCGCCCCAACCCGTCTATAGGATATGCCCCGAGAAACAATAGATGCCCTATATCCCGTCCGAACTATCCCAACCATGGAGGAGGAAACCACAACAACAACCCTGACAACTCCAACAATTTCAACCGTGCATCGCCCAAGTCCAACAACAACAACAACCCCAACAACAAAAATACGACCCCAAGGACTGGAAGCAATGCCGTGCCTGTTGCAGTAAAAGACAAGTCTCTGATTACTTGTTTTGAATACGGAGTCAACGGTCAGTACTCCAATGAGTGCCCAAGAAGCTTGCAACAGCCACCAATGTGAATGCACCAGCGCAGCAGCAACACCGTGTTCAGCCAGGAAGGATATTTGCCCCAGGGAACTCACTCAACCACAACGGCCGTCTGTTTCACATGAATGCTGAAGAAGCTCAGGAAGCGCCAGATGTCGTGCTGGGTATGTTTTCTGTTAACTCAGTACTTGCAAGAGTGTTGTTTGATTCTGGAGCATCGCACTCGTTTGTTATAGAAGAATTTGCATGCACTAGTAAGATTCAACCAACAAAATTTAAGCATGTTATGATAGTTCAAATACCTGGTTCAATCACCAAAGTGATGTCTACGCACTTCTATTCTTGTAGACAGTTGTTGGGCCTCCAAGTGCAGAGGTTTGTAGAACAGCAGCAAGTTTCCCTTAAGTGGATTACCCAAGGTTTATCGAACTCAGGGAGGAAGTGGTCAAAGGTATTCCCTCTCAAGCAACCCTGCAATCAAGATACAAGAAGTCTCTTGTGTCCCCAACAGACCCAATACACTTGTCAGGTGTATAGGTGCACTAGGTCGCTGAAGAGATAGTGAAATACCAGTGGTAACGGTGCCAGAAAAGAGCTTGACGGTGAGGTAAAGACTAAAGGCAACAAGAAGGAACCAAGCAAACATGCAACATATCTAGTAGCAAATGGTGTTTCAATGTTTAGAAACAAGGCCTAGGGATCATACTTTCACTAGTGAACACTCTCTCATATAAATATCCTCTCTTCATGATACTACTCTTAACTACTCTCCGGTTGGACACTCTAATCCATGGTAGGGCTATAACAACACACCTCAAAGTCTGCCCTCCCCAATCTAGATAACCCCACACTGTCACCTTGAGTGCTAGATGGTTCCAACAAACACCACAATTTCATAGACACATCCAACTCCAAATATAACATAACAAATATTCAATCTAGCCAAAGTGCCACACACGGTATGCCCGCTGTCACTTTCACACACATGGGGAGATCAGAGATCTAATGAAGCACTTGAGTAGCAAGGTAGAACTACTTGATTACAAAGCTCATGACCACAAGATCATACATAGAGAGAGAGATGAACACATAGCTACCGGAGAGCCCTTAGCCTCGAGGAAGAATTACTCCCTCCTCATCATGGGAATCAGCAACGGTGATGGAGATGGTGGTGGAGATCGATGGAGATGGCTCCGGGGGCACTTCCCCGTCCCGACAAGGTGCGGGAACAGAGAATTTCTGTCCCCCGAATCTCCCCTTCGGTGGCAGCGGTGCTACGGAGGTTTTCGTGGATTTCTTCTAGATGCCCTAGGGTTTTTGGGTCGGAGGATTCTTATAGGCGCAAGAATCAAGGTCGATGGGGGTCCAGGGGCCCACACCCCCTATGGGCGCCTCCATGGCTTGCCCGCGCCTAGGGGGTGCGGCCACCCTGTGGCCCCCCTCCGGCTCTGCTTCGTGGTTCCGTGTTGCTCCGGGAAAAATAATGACTTTGGCTTTTGTCCCGTCCAATTCCGAGAATATTGATTTTCTGCCTTTCTGGAACCAAAAACAGAAGAAAACAGGCATCTGGCACTGTGGCATCTTGTCAATAGGTTAGTTTCAGAAAGTGTATAAAAATACCTCAAAGTGTAGACAAAACATAAGTCAAATGATACAAAACAAGCATGGAGCATAAAAAATTATAGATACGTTTCCGACGTATCAAGCATCCCCAAGCTTAACTCCTCCTCGTCCTCGAGTAGGTAAGTGATAAAAAGAATAATTTTTTAGGTGACATGCACCATCAAAACCAATATCAAACCATTTGCAAGCATTGAAAGCTGGGAACAAAGAACTCTAAAATGTGCATGAACGATGGAGTTCTAACAATAGGACATAGTAACTATGCATGCAACATGAAAGGTTACAAACAAAGATCATGAATAACATGCATTGAAAAACGTTTGTTTGTTTCACATACAGAAAACATAGCATAATGGCAATCAGCTTTTCCCTCATAGAGTAGCAAATAGATGCATAGGACACCTTCAAAGTTCACAAGGGTGACTAGAAACAAGTAGCACAAGAGCAAGTAATATCACAATATGCATCAATCAATAAGCTTTGGAACACTGCACACAGAATGACAACTTTGCTCTCTTAATGGTGCCTAAAGGTAGAAGGTGGAGACTCAAATAATGGTGGAAGAAAATCCCTTCATAAAGGAAGCAGGGATTTCAAGTTTCAAAAAGAGCTTCCAAAAATTATGGTACTTGTTAGCTTGCAGCCCTCATTGCCCCTATCATAAGCATCTTGAAGTGATTAAGGTTAAAGTGAACAAAGATGGAGTATATGCTTGATGAAGTATAAGTTGGAAATCTCAAGTCCCTTGAATACAAGGGCCACACCTCATGCTACTCAACTTTAGTCACTTGTAAGTTCTTGTCATTGTAAGTATTTGCATATCATTGAGAACCGCCAACGGGGTACCCCTTGCACATGGCAAGCAGACAATGAGCATCTCAGGAATCTTCTTATTTACCATGGGAATATGGTGCTTTTTCTCTCTTTCCTCTTTTCTCAATACGTCTCTCTTTTTTATAAGAAGAATGCTTCATAGATGTCACTATGGTGATGCTGCAAGTTTCCACCATGATTAGGCATGGCTTAGGCTAGCGGCTCAGGCGTTTCTCTAACACAGGATACAAACTCCATGGACTTACAAGTTCCCTCTTTATTTCACACCGGTGACATCCATAGACAAAAGAGCATGATATCAACTGAGTACAAAGTACAAGTGCATTGTTGAAAACGTTCCCCGTGGCAGCACAGTTCTGCTAATTCCAACGTATAAGTGCAAGCATATACAACATAGATGACACAATGGTTCAAGTTTATTAGGGGCAAAGAATAGAAAGTGTGCCATCAAGTTTGTGAGGGTTTTAATCACTAAGTTTTCACATAACAAAATACTTTTTAATCGGAAGATAGCTAAAAACAAGAATATACTTGGAATGGTGTAACACACCATGTATAGGAGTTTATAGTGGACACTTCGGAATAACTTGGTTTCTTGGGAGTTGGAAACATTAGTAGAGCTTACTCATAAAAGTGGAGGCTAGCAAAAGACTGGGAGCAACCAACTAAGAGAGCAATAATGGCCATAATTATGCAGTGCAACAAAGAATTACTAATCAAAGCAAAGAGTGGTACTACAAGTCAAGGAATAGATGATCATAGAGGCTAATGGTGACTTTCCATAGTCATAACATGGTGTGAGCATGTGCCAAGTCAACCCAAGCAAAGCATCAAAGGAGAATACCACAATACTACGCTTTTGTATGCTAAAACAACACATGATTCCTTCAAGGCACAGCAATCCTAATTGTTTGGAACAATACATGCTAAAGAAATAATCACTAAGCATAAGGTCAAAACAACACCTAGCATGTCATGCTAAAGTCTAAGTCACAGTCAAAACAAGCTCCCTTTTGTACCACTTAAGCATGAAGCTTTCTACTCTTTCCAACACCAAACAACTTATTTGGAAACAACTCACAAAGATAATAATCAATAAATATCAGTGAGCTTGTCTCACAAATCCACAAAGAAGAACTAAAAAGTTCTAAGCTGAAAGCACAAGAAAACTAAGGCTGAACGCAGTGCTAGCAAAAGTGAACACTCACAAAACTAGAGTGTTCTAGGCAATGGAAACAGAGTGTGTCTCTCTCCAAAATAAGTGTGGTGTAACCAACCAACTTACTCAAGAAAACTAAGAAAACAAAAACCAAAAAAAAAAACTAAGACGCTCCAAGAACAACACAAAAATGCATGAAACAATAAAAACGAAGTGTCTAGAAAGACCTGAGATTTTTATTGATGAAGAAGGGGATGCCTTGGGCATCCCCAAGCTTTGACGCTTGTACCTCTTGAATATTTCTTGGGGTGACACGGGGTGTCATCCCCAAGCTTGAGCTTCTGTCCATTCTTCATCTTATTACATCATTCTTCCTCTACACCTACAAATTTTCCTTCATACAAAACTTCACACAATCTTCATTAGCAACATTAGTGTATTCAAAAGATATTAGACCTCTGGCAAAGCTTTGGAACATCAAGTCTTTTTACTAAAAACACAAGCTACTGTAGTAACTCCTTCAAAAATCTCAATTCACCTAAAGAGAACTCAAAAAGGAATCAATAAGAAGCAAATGCAAATAATGGCAGAAATCTGTCAAAACAGACCAGCAGGTAGAAACCGATTTTTTCAAACATCTTCTGTTGCTAAAATAAAAAAGTTTTGAACTAACAAAAGTTAGCTAACATACTGGGGGATTTATTCGTAAATTTTAGCTCAATCTGATTTACAGAGACTCCTCACGAATTTTATGGTGGGGGACAGAAATCTGTTTCGGGATAGCAACTCTCCAAATCTTACTTCCCTCTCATTAGAGGTCATTCTTGGCACAAAAAGCAAACAAAAGGGATAAGGAGAGGCCATTACAGAAGTAATAAATTCCAGGACTCAAGAAAAATCTTGGGTTATCTCCCAACAAGTACTTTTCTTTAATGCCTTTAAGTTAGGCATGATAGTTTTAAAGATGCTCACATAGGAAATATGAATTGATTTAAAAAAGAGCATCAAGAAGCAAATTCAAAGAACATTTAAGTCTAACACACTTCCTATGCATAGGAATATTGTAAAGAAACAAGTCATGAAAGCACAAAGCAACAAGCATAGGAAAGCAAAACAAATGCAACTTCAAAATTTTCAACATAAAGAGGGGAAACTTAATATTCTTAAGATTCATAAAACAATGTTTCCCTCTCTCATAATAACTTTTAGTAGCAACATGAACAAAATTAACAATATAACTATCACAAGGAACATTATTATCATGAGCCACATGCATAAAATGATTATTACTCTCCACATAAGAATAGCCATTCTTATTAATTGTAGTGGGAGCAAATTCAACAAAATAGCTATCTTCCCAAGTGTGTTCATTTGGAAACATATCATCATTGGAAGGAACATGGATAGCACTAATAGCACAACAAGTATTAATATTATCATTTTCATAATTGGTGCCAAAGAGATTTTCAATATCAAAAGTAGTGTGCTTTTCCCAATCATGATCACTAATATAGGTAACAGGCATAGGAACATCATCTAGTTCAGAATCATCAGCAAAAACTATGATATGAGCAACATGCTTAGGGGAAGATACCGTTTCCTCTCTCCTTCTACTCCTCTTCTTCTTCTTCTTCTTCTTCTTCTCCTCCTCTTTAGGAGGGAGAGGCTTGAAAGGAAGCTTCTCCACATACCCTGGTTTATTTTAGACACAATAGAAGAAACTTTGGAGGATTCCTCCTTTTCATTAATAAGAACAAAACTCATATCAGTCTTGTCATATTTTGGTAAAATATCATCTTTTATAAGATTTTGTATGTAAGTATTCGCGTGGCAATTATCAACACAATAAAGATGACACCCATGCAGGACGCAATTCATACCAAAAGCACTCATGTCTACCAAAGAAGTTTTTCTTGATAACTCTTCACACGCCAAAACAATGTAAGTTCATCATGTTGATTATAAGTGATCGCGTTATCACAATACAAGCTTGCAGTACTCATTGGATTAGAAAGGTCATTAGTATGGCCTGAGCATTGAAAATTGAAATGAGCCACTTCATAGCAGAGTTCACAAATAAAAGGATAGAGGGCACAATTTTTTTTACCAAGATCATTTAGAGCCTTATACCACGTTCTGGTTTTTTCATTCCAGTGTGTGATACAATATTCTTCTTCTATTTGATTCTTCTCACAAGGTCTATGCATACCACAAAAATTAACATGCTTATAAGAAATAGTACTTTCAGAAGTTTGAGCATGTTTATTGTAATCATTTATAACATTTTCATTTTCCATGCAAGTGTCTTTAAAAGGTTCATGATACATGTCCCACTTTTCTTTAGGAGCATTAATATGGGAAGAAAAGGCTCTATAATATTAAACAAGAATTTGAGGATCAATACCATATCTAGCACTAAGCTCATGAAAATTAGCAGTTTCAGCGAAAGACTTAACGTAATCATACTCATAGTTTATACCTGGTTTTTTACCTTTGTCATTATCCCAACCTTCGGTATTGCTTTGAATTGTTTCAAGAATATCCCACTTAGCCTTGACCTCCTTACTTGTGAAGGATCCCTCTAAACAGGTATCCAGATAGTCCTTGTAATGTCTTGAAAGCCTTGCATAAAATTATTGATAACAACACTACTAGGGAGCTCATGAATGGGACATTTGAGCATTAGTGAATTCAATCTCCCCCAATCTTGGGAAATACTTTCTCCCTCATGAGGATGAAAATTATAAATATAATTCCTATATTTATGAATTTCATGAGGAGGATAAAATTTAAAATAAAAGAGAGATTCAAGTTCCTTCCATTCCAAATGATGAGGATCATCTAGTAGCTCATACCACTCCCTTGCTTTGTCCCTAAGTGAGAAAGGGAATAGCTTCCTCTTAACTTGGTACATTGAAATACTTGCACACTTGAACAACTCGCATAATTCATGTATAAAGAGTAAATGATCACTAGGATGGACAGTTCCTTCTCCAAAATAGCAGTTATTCATAACATGTTCAACAATTTCAATAGGTATTTTAAAAGGGACACTTTCAGTATGTGGATTTAAAATATCACAAGTATCATTAGAATTACCACATATGGGAGATAAAGTATCATTAGAGCAAATTTTCTTCCCTAAAGCTGTGGAGCTAAAAAGATCTTTCTCATAAAAACTAGCTTCCCCAAGCTTAGACGTTTCCATACCATTAGTAACAATGGTGTTCAAAAAATTCATACTAATAACATTGCTATTAGCATGCAAATAAAGCTCCATAGGTTTTTTAATTTTCTCTTCAAACACTTCATGTCCTAACTACAGATAAATACTATAGAGCTCTCTAATTTTGTTGTTGTTTTCCATTAAGCCTAACTAGTGAAAACAAGAAACAAAAAGACAAAACTGCAGAATCTAAAGGAAATAACTTCGAGCACTCACACACCAAGAGGATGTGAGTACCTTTTACCTTACCTCCCCGGCAACGGCGCTAGAAAAGAGCTTGATGTCTACGCACTTCTATTCTTGTAGACAGTTGTTGGGCCTCCAAGTGCAGAGCTTTATAGAACAGCAGCAAGTTTCCCTTAAGTGGATTACCCAAGGTTTATCAAAGTCAAGAAGGAAGTGGTCAAAGGTATTCCCTCTCAAGCAACCCTGCAATCAAGATGCAAGAAGTCTCTTGTGTCGCCAACACACCCAATACACTTGTCAGGTGTATAGCTGCACTAGTTCGGCGAAGAGATAGTGAAATACTAGTGGTAACGGTGCCAGAAAAGAGCTTGACGATGAGGTAAAGACTAAAGGCAACAAGAAGGAAGCAAGCAAACATGCAACAGATCTAGTAGCAAATGGTGTTTCAATGTTTAGAAACAAGGCCTCGGGATCATACTTTCACTAGTGAACACTCTCTCATATAAATATCCTCTCTTCATGATACTACTCTTAACTACTCTCCGGTTGGACAGTCTAATCCATGGTAGGGCTATAACAGCACACCTCAAAGTCTGCCTTCCCCAATCTAGATAACCCCATATTGTCACCTTGAGCGCTAGATGGTTCCAACAAACACCACAATTTCATAGAGACATCCAACTCCAAATATAACTCATAACAATTATTCAATATAGCCAAAGTGCCACACACGGTATGCCCGCTGTCACTTTCACACACATGGGGAGAGCAGAGATCTAATGAAGCACTTGAGTAGCAAGGTAGATCTACTTGATTACAAAGCTCATGACCACAAGATCATGCATAGAGAGAGAGAGAGAGATGAACACATAGCTACCGGTAGAGCCCTTAGCCTCGAGGAAGAACTACTCCCTACTCATCATGGGAATCAGCAACGGTGATGGATATGGTGGTGGAGATCGATGGAGATGGCTCCGGGGGCACTTCCCCATCCCGGCAAGGTGCCGGAATAGAGACTTTCTATCCCCCAAATCTCCTCTTCGGTGGCGGCGGTGCTACGGAGGTTTTCGTGGATTTCTTGATGCCCTAGGGTTTTTGGGTCGGAGGCTTCTTATAGGCGCAGGAATCAAGGTTGGTGGGGGTCCAGGGGGCCCACACCCCCTGTGGGCGCCTCCAGGGCTTGCCCGCGCCTAGGGGGTGCGGCCACCCTGTGGTCCCCCTCTGGCTCTGCTTCTTGGTTCCGTGTTGCTCCGAGAAAAAATAATGACTTTGGCTTCTGTCCCGTCCAATTCCGAGAATATTGATTTTATGCCTTTTTGGAACCAAAGACAGAAGAAAACATGCAACTGGCACTGTGGCATCTTGTCAATAGGTAGGTCCAGAAAGTGTATAAAATACCTCAAAGTGTAGACAAAACATAAGGCAAATGGTACAAAACAAGCATGGAGCATCAAAAATTATAGATACATTTCCAACGTATCACAAAGCTAGAAAAATTTGCAAGGACGTACCTATTAGAATCCATGGAATATATTTTTATGCTAATCTAATAGTACTTGGAACCAAAGGTTTGGAAGTAGTACTAGGAATGGATTGGATGTCAAAACATAAAGGATTAATCGACTGTGCCAAGAAAGCCATAACCATGACTAGTACCACTGGAGTTTCAGTAGAGCATGTATTTGAAACTTTGCCCCGTCAATTCAAGTGCAACAAGAGTATAGCCCAACCAACCATTGACCAAGTTAGAGTAGTTTGTGAATACCCCGATGTATTCCTAGATGAATTGCCCGGTATGCCCCCAGATCGGGATCTCGAGTTTATCATTGAACTAATCCCTGGAACTGGACCCATAGCTCAAAGACCTTATAGTATGAACCCGTCTGAATTAGTGGAGCTAAAGAAGCAACTGGATGCTATGCTGGAGACATGTTTGATTCAACCAAGTGCGTCGCCATGGAGATCACCTGTTTTGTTTGTGGATAAGAAAGATGGAGGTAACCGTTTATGCATAGATTATCGGAAGCTGAATGATGTCACCATTAAGAACAAGTACCCACTGCCGAAGATAGAAGATCTGTTTGACCAGTTGACTGGTGCCAGAGTGTTTCCTAAGATTGATCTTAGAACTAGTTATCATCAACTCAAGATTCGCGCAACAGATATTCCAAAGACTGCCTTTACCACCAGATATGGATTATATGAGTACACTGTCATGTATTTTGGACTAACCAATGGCCCCGCTTATTTCATGAACCTCATGAATAAGATTTTTATGAACTTCCTGGATAAGTTTGTCGTTGTTTTTATCGACGATATTCTAATCTATTCCAAATCATAAGAAGACCATGAGCTACACCTGAGGACCATACTTAAAACCCTTAGAGAGCATCAGTTGTATGCCAAGTTTAGAAAATGTGAGTTCTGGTTAAAGTAAGTAGGATTCCTAGGTCATATCATGTCGGCAGGAGGAATTGCTGTCGATCCCACCAAGATTAAGGATGTTGAAGAATGGCAAGCCCCAACCACTCAAACGCAAGTTCGCGCATTTCTCGGATTAGCAGGATATTACCGCAAGTTCATAGAAGGGTTCTCGAGCATCGCAAGACCCATGACCCAGTTATTAAAGAAAGATAAGAAGTTTGAATGGACGAATAAATGTGAAGCAAGTTTTCAAGAGCTCAAGAAGAGAATGATCTCAGCCCCAATTTTGATCATGCCGGATATCATGAAGCCTTTTTATGTATTTTGTGACGCATCCAAGATTGGTCTCGGATGTGTGTTGATGCAAGAAGGCAAAGTCATATCCTATTTGTCCCGAAAACTGAAGCAACATGAGCAAAATTACCCTACACATGAACTCAAACTAGCAGTCGTAGTTTTAGCCTTGAAGACATGGCGGCATTACCTCATGGGTAACCGTTGTCAGATTTATTTGGATCACAAGAGTCTGAAGTATATCTTCACCCAGAAGGAGCTGAATATGAGGCAAAGGAGATGGATAGAGTTAATGAAGGACTATGACCTTGATATTCACTATCACCCCGACAAAGCCAATGTGGTAGCATATCCTCTTAGAAGATTTCCGTGTCGATTAAACACCATGATAAAAGAAGCCCAGCCAAGTTTGCATGAGGAGATGGAAAATTTCAGAGTGGAGCTAGTTAGTGAAGGATTTTTGGCTAGCATAGAACTTCAACCCACTTTGATCAGTCAGATCAAGGAGTCGGAGAAAGGAAATGCTAGTATCGACGGAATGAAACGTCTTATCTGTATAGGGAAGGTACCCGGATTCACCAAAGACGAAGAAGGAACTTTATGGTATAAAGGACGAATCTGTGTGCCTGCAGATTCAGAGCTGAAACAAGCTATTTCGCAAGAAGCCCATGATACTCTTTATTCTATCCACCCTGGAGGAACGAAGATGTATCAGGATTTGAAGGAGAAATTTGGTGGCACAAGATGAAGAGAGAAATCGGAAGCTACATAGCCAAGTGTGATATCTGTCAGAGAGTCAAAGCGGGACATCAGAGACCCGCGGGACTTTTGCAACCATTGCAGATTCCAGAATGGAAATGGGATTCAGTTGGAATGGATATTATCACCAGTTTGCCTACATCTAGTAGGGGAAATGACTCTATTTGGGTCATAGTGGATAGACTATCCAAAGTATCCCATTTCTTACCGGTCAAGACCACTTATTAGAGCTCGAAGCTAGCAGAGTTTTACATTACTAGGATAGTCGGTTTGCATGGAATCCCCAGGAACATTGTGTCGGATCAAGGAACCCAGTTTACCTCGAGATTTTGGAAGAAAGTCCAAGAAGGATTAGGAACCAGACTGTATTTTAGCACAGCTTATCACCCGCAGACTGATGTACAAACGGAGCGAGTAAACCAGGTAATCGAAGATATGTTGAGAGATTGTGTGTTGGAATATGGATCTAAATGGGAAGATTGTCTGCCTTTCGCAGAATTCTCATACAACAACAGCTACCAAGCCAGTTTGCAAATGGCCCCATTTGAGTTCATGTATGGAAGGAAGTGTCGTACCCCGTTGAATTGGTCGGAAGTAGGAGAGAGTTAGATTTTCGGACCCGAAATCCTAAGAGAAGCCGAAGAGAAAGTTCACAAAATCCGTGAGCAAATCAAGACCGCCCAATCCAGACAGAAGAGTTATGCCGACAAGAGACGTCGAGATCTAGCCTTCACTATCGAATATTTTGTGTATATGAAAGTATCACCCTTGAAAGGAATGCAACGTTTCCAAGTGAAAGGGAAATTAGCCCCTAGATATATTGGACCCTTCAAGATTATGAATAGCTGAGGAGAATTATCATATCAACTGGAACTGCAAGAGGAAATGTCAATCGTCCATGATGTGTTTCATATCTCGTTACTTCGCAAATGCCTAGAAGTCCCGGAGAAGACCGAAGTTTTCAAGAATATTGATCACAGAACCATAGAGCTCAACAAGGACCTAACTTATCGTGAAGTACCTATTCTTATTCTGGAAGAAGCCTTCAGAACCACCAGAACCCAGAGAATCAAGTTTCTCAAGATCTAGTGGAGTAACCATACTGAAGAAGAAGCTACTTGTGAGCGAGAAGATTACATTAGGACTGAGTTTCCAGATCTCTTTAGTTCCTCGTTTTCTTTTTCTTAAATCTCGGGACGAGATTTTGTTTTAGGAGGGAAGGTTTGTAACATCCCAAAAATATTAAGAAAGATTATCAATTTCTAATCACCCAAGTATAGGGTTAACAAAAACTTTTATTATTAAAATTAATATGAATGCATATGTGTGTGATGAATGCATGAATGATGGCCTTTGCCATGTTTGATTGCTATGAATGATAAGGACTGGTTTAAATATGAAAACAATATCATCTAGGTCATTTCCAAACAAAATCAAATGAAGAGAAAATCAAATACAAGAAATATGAGCCAATGGTCATTTTGGCCAAACTTGTTCACTAGACCACTTTGGGTGTTCCTAGTCAAAGATTTCTAACAGAAACAAATCCAATTATTTTCACCCCTTGATAGACCAAGTAAAAGTGAACCCAAGCCCACCTTACAAACCAACAGAAACAAATTCCAAATGTATTTCAAGGACAATTCAAAATTGAATCAAGTGTAGGTACTAAGATAGCCATTTCTCAAAAACCAACCAAACCGCTTCACCTTGGCAAACCCAAGCAACCTCAGACTACTAAGCTTATGACCAGAGCACTCACCATAATTCATCCAAAAAATTCAAACTTTGAATTCATGCGGCCATTTCATCAAACACCTGGTGAGCACAGTAATAGCTGCCAAACTATTACTATTCTTGATCAATGCATTGTCTACCCATTGCCCCCATTTAACTCCCCTTGTCTCCCCCCAGTGCCTAGCATTGCATTGAAACAGCCCCCTTCCTCGCCGTTGCGCCAGTACCGCGCCACCCGAGCCATTCTTGGCGATCGAGCATGGACAGCTTGCAGTAGCCAGTGCCATGCCCGTCCATGATGTCTAGGAGATAGGCCACCGTCCACCGCCACTCCTTGTCCACCCCTCGAGAGCAGCCCAGCCGTGGACCACCAGAAAACCGGCGCGCCCAGTTCTCTGTCGCCATGCCGAGAGAACGCCAGAGCGTCGCAGCCGACATGCACGCACACGTCGGGCCTCGCTCTCACCACAAGTACATCCACTAGCCATGACCCTAGCTACCTCCCAGACATGCCCGCTCGCTGCCGCGCGACATGAAACCCCGTCTCGAACACCACTGTTCCCGTGTATAGCACGGACCGTGCCCGACCATCCTCGACCACCCCGTGCTGAGCCATTAAGCATGCAATGACTGCCAGGAGACACAGCACCGTCCTACGCCCTCAGCCATGTCGTTATCCCTATGTATCATCGTCACCGACGAGCCTAGACCATGCCGCTCTGCCCCTCTCACCGGTGTATAAATAGAAGCCACCCCAGCCCTCATTCTCCACACCATCTCACTCTCCTCTCTCTTAGAACCACCCCTGACCCTTCCCCAGAGCAAGGCAAGCACCAGCCCGCCAGAATTTGGCCAGAGTCTGCCCCTGCAGAGGAGGAGAGGAGCCATTAATTGGAGCCACCCTAGGAGCCGCCGCGACCATCATTTGAACCGCCATCATCGACAATGTCGTTCGCCCCCATCGCCGACCCTAGATGGAGCCCAAGTGAGCCACTGTGTACCCCCACCATCGTTGTTAGGGTTCAGTCTCGCCGGAGTTATCCGATGGAGACGACGAACGTCGACCGTAGATCTTGTTCTAATCGCATGGCCTAGATTGAAACTTACCTCTTCAGGTTAAATGAGCCACTGACTAGCAGGACCCCCATGTTAGCAGCCCTCTGTGCGCACGCAGTGCAGTTGGGCCGGCCCAGTATCGTTCCCGCACTTAGCCTAGTGATTCAAATAACCTTTTTTCATTTTAGTTAAACCCTAGTTCTGTTAGTAGATTGAAAAATTAAATTCAAAGAGATTCATTGAACCAAATTGCATGATTCCAATTTTGTTAGAAAGGTATTCAAATTATCAATCCAAGGCCATTGGATTCAAACCATTTGAAATTATAGTTCACCTATAGTAAAAATAACAAGACAGATCCTTTTTCACATTCAAATTTTTTTCAAAAATCAACCATAAATGCTTTTGAGTTGATTCCAACTCTCAAAAATCTTGACAAGATCTAAATGAATATGTAAAGATATTTAGGTTTACATGTAGTGATCTGGACTAGTACTAAAAGAATGCTACATAGGCATTTCTAGTCACTTTAATTGTATAAAATAGTATTTTTAAACTTTAAAATATGACCACCACTTTAAATCACATTGCCAATTATTAGAATATGTGGTGATGACATGTGTCAACATGATCCCATATTTTAATTGGAGAATATTAAATCTTAAGTAGTTTTAAATGAGTAGAAATTACTTTCCGAAAATAAAATAAATAAGACTAGGTCTTTATTTCATGTGATGTTTGTGATGATGCTAGATCATCTAGTGTAAACCTTTGTGTGCCAAATAGAGGTAGTTAAGTATTGTTTGGTGATTGTGTACCTCGTAATCATTTATAGATGCTAGTACCGACCAAGGCTACGAGGAGGAGGAGTACTACGAAGAAGAAGAAAACTTCAACCACTGCACCAATCAAGGCAAGCTAACACTTGCAAGTTTCTTAACTATGCAAGCTAGATGCCTTAGGTATGCTTTGGTTATGCAAGTTTTATTCTTTTATTTTTACTAAAGTTCTTTATTACTTTTATTTAGTGCTTTGTGAGTTTTGGAAAGATAGTTTAGATAGCATAAAAAGCATAAAACTAGGACTAAGTAGTTGGAAATAGATGTCATACTAAGGCATGAGACTAGATTTGGATAGTCACACTCGATTAGCACCCGTCATTAGTGAATACCCTCAATTTTAGTGGCTAGTGCTAAGCATAAAAGTGGATCACTTTAGATGGGAATACTTGGTGAAAATGATTATGAAAACCTTGGAATGAAGATTAATTCTATTGAAATGTTTTGACATGTGTTATGAACACATGATGATTTGATGATGAAAATGTTGAGGCATGGGACTTAGCCCTTTATAAAACTTATGGTTGGGTTCGGATGCGATACCATTCCAATTTTACCGTACAACCACAGTACCTGAATTGGGTAAGGCTTAACTGGAAGTTTATATGTCTTATTATGGGTTCCCTTGCGGAAAGAGGTTGAGATGAGGCTACCTCGTGATGAATGTCCACCTATGTAGTACCCAAGATGACTGATGATCATGGTTGGGAGGCCAAACTCATAGGGGAGGTGCCTTGATACGTCCAAAATGTATCTACTTTCCCGAACACTTTTGCTATTGTTTCTCCTCTAAACTTGTGTGGTTTGGATACAACTAACACGGACTGACGCTGTTTTCAGCAGAATTGCCTTGGTGTCTAGTTTTTGTGCAGAAAATCAACTATCAGGAAAAATCCTGGAAAATATGCCAAAAATCCTATTTCACCAAAAGATTCACGAAGCCAGAATACGAGACGAAGTGGAGGCCTGAGGGGCCCACCCCCTGCCACGCGGGTGGGCCCAGGCCGCGCCTGGAGGGGGTGTGGCCGCCCCAGGCACCCCCTTGGCCTCCCTCTTCGCCTATAAGTTGCCTCTTGTCCTAAAAACTCTGGGAGGTTCGACATTTTTTCAAAAAGAGTTCCGCTGCACCGCCACCACCAGAAACCGCGATTCGGAAACAGAAACTCCGTTCTGGCACCCTGCCGGGACGGGGAATTAGGAGAGGATCATCGCCATCATCATCACCAATGCCTCTCCTGTAGGGTTCGCAGCATAGAAAACAAAAATTTTCCTACGATGTGAACTATGTACCAAGATCTATCTACTAGATACAAACAACGGGCGGATGTATATCTGTAGAGAACATACCCTTGACGACCAACAAAGCTTAACGAGTTCAACTCGTGGTTGATGTAGACGTTCTCTTGCCGATCTCAAGATCGAGAGGAAGTCCTAGCGCCGCAAATCAGCAGCGCATCCGTGCTCGCACACACGTTCGAGGCACCGAGCAACCTCCGCCTCCTCGCTCCAGCGATGCAGCGGAAGCACAACTCTTTCTTGCCGAATAGCCACCGGGAACATGTATCTCGCTAGTCCGAGACCATGGGGGATAAATTCTAGAGGGGGAGAGAGATCCTTCACGAGGAGGTGTGAGAGACAAGTGAGGAGGGGGGCTCCTTTTATAGGAGGAAGGGGGGCACCCAAGGGGGTGGCCGCCGGCCATGGGGGCTGCCCCCTCCCCTCCTTCATTCATGTGGGTGGACACTCCACTCACAAAATGCCCTTTAAATTTCCTCCACTCAAAAGTCCACTCAAATTCCCATTAAATTTCCACCAAATTTAATGCAAACTCTCATTAAATAAAACTCTTTTATTTTATTCAGAATTTTGTCAATTACTTTAATGACAAACATTCACAAATAACCCCTTGCTAGAATTCCATTTCACATGCATAACCACTTTATGCAATTTCACCCGAAAACCTGTTTCGGTATCTAGTGAAATAAATTCCCGCGCTTGTTCATTCTTTTGGCTTGAAACTTTTGCTCCAATTGGATGTCGGTGTCTCTTAAGTGTGTCACCCTACGGTTCGTGAATAATGCGGACATGATCGAGACCCCTCTTGGATCAATAATCAGAAGCGGGATCTGGAGACCCATACTGACTCCCACACATTCAACGATGACTTTCTTGTGATCGTCGGAACCTTTTACGCTAGTATCTTAATCCCTTTGTTTCACAATATATTACATGTCCGAGATTCGATCATCGGTATCTCCATACCTAGTTTGATCTCGTTACCGACATGCACTCTTTTCTCGTTCCTGTGATATAACATTCTAGTGATCAAATCACTTGCTTGCAAGCTAATCAATGTGATATCACCGAGAGGGCCCAGAGTATATCTACCCGTCATCGGGATGAACAAATTCCACTCTCGATCCATGAGCCTCAACATAACACTTTATTAGTTCTGAATCCATCTTTATAATCACCCTGTTACGGTGTGCCGTTTGATGTTATCAAGAAACTCTTCCGGTGTTAGTGATTGACATGATCTCATGGTCTAAGGATTAGGATCACTTCGTAAGTTGTTATAGCAATATAAACTCAATGACTTTGATTGTAATGCTATACTTCGGATGAATGTTCATCACACCATTACACTAATGTTGTGATCCCGTTATTAACAACATCCAATGTCCATGATCAGGAAACCTTGATCATCTTGTTAATCAACGAGCTAGTTTATGAGAGAGGCATAACTAGGAACTTTCTGTTTGTTTATTAAACACACATGTATTAACGTTTCCGTATTAATACAATTATAGCATGCAAAATAAACATCTATCATTTACTTGGAATACACATAATGAACACTTTATTATTGCCTTCAGGGCATATTCCCTTCAGTCTCCCACTTGCACTAGAGACAATAATCTAGTTACATAGTGATAAATCTAACACCCATTGAGTTCTGGTGTTGATAATGTTTTGCTCTAGGGAGAGTTTTAGTCAACGGATCTGCTACATTGAGATACGTATGTATTTTAAAAATCTTTATATCTCCATCCTTGACATGCTCGCGGATGGAGTGAAACCGGCGCTTAATATGCTTGGAATGCTTGTGAGACCTTGGCTCTTTGGCATTGGCAATGGCACCATTGTTGTCACAATAGATCACCATTGGCTCCAACGCGTTTGCCACCACTCCTAGTTCGGATATGAACTCCTTCATCCAAACTGCTTCCTGAGCCGCTTCTGAAGCAGCAACATATTCGGCCTCCGTTGTTGATCCCGCTACCACAGGTTGTTTGGAGCTCCTCCAACTAACCGCTCCGCCATTCATGAGAAATACGTATCCGGATTGAGACTTAGAGTCATCCGGATCGGTGTCAAAGCTAGCGTCGACATAACACTTAGCGACGAGCTCTTCTTCACCTCCGTATACAAGAAACATATCCTTAGTTCTTCGTAAGTACTTAAGGATATTCTTGACCGCTATCCAGTGTTCCGAACCTGGATCCGATTGGTACCTACTAGTCAAACTAATAGCATGTGCCACATCCGGTCTTGTACATAGCATGGCGTACATTATAGAGCCTATGGCTGAAGCATAGGGGACTTTGTCCATTATCTCTCTTTCTTCCGCCGAAGCCGGACTTTGAGTCTTACTCAATGTCTTGCCTTGCAACATAGGTAAGAACCCCTTCTTACTTCCGTCCATTTTAAACTTCTTTAAAATCTTATCAAGGTATGTACTTTGCGATAGCCCTATTAGGCGCCTAGATCTATCTCTATAGATCTTTATGCCTAATATGTATGACGCTTCACCTAGGTCCTTCATTGAAAATTTGCTGTTTAGATAACTTTTAACACTGTTTAAAAGATCTATATCATTTCCGATCAATAATATGTCATCCACATATAATATCAGAAATGCCACATTGCTCCCACTCACTTTCTTGTAAATACAAGCTTCTCCATAAGTTTGGACAAATCCAAACTCTTTGATCACCTCATCAAAGAGGAGATTCCAACTTCGTGATGCTTGCTTCAATCCATAGATGGATCGCTGAAGCTTGCACACCTTGTTAGCATCCTTAGGATCGACAAAACCCTTTGGTTGTATCATATACAACTCTTCTTCAATATTACCATTGAGAAACGCAGTTTTGACATCCATTTGCCATATCTCATAATCGAAATATGCAGCAATTGCTAACATAATCCTAACTGACTTTAGCATCGCTATGGGAGAGAAAGTCCCATCGTAGTCAACTCCTTGAATTTGTCGAAACCCCTTTGCGACAAGTCGAGCTTTATAGACGGTCACATTACCATCAGCATTAGTTTTCCTTTTGAAAATCCATTTGTTCTCCACGGCCTTTCGGTCGTGAGGTAATTCCACCAAGTTCCAAACTTGATTTTCATACATGGATTCCATCTTGGATTTCATGGCTTCTAACCATTTGTTGGAATCCGGGCTCATCATCACTTCTTCATACGTCACAGGGTCATCATTTTCATCAACCATGAAATTCATGACAGGATTTCCGTACAGCTCGGGAGCTGCACGCGTCCTGTTTGACCTGTGAGGTTTGGTAGTACTCTCTTTCGGAGTTTCATGATCATTATCATTAGTTCCCTCTTCAACAGGTGGAGCCAACTCCGGAACAACTTCCGGCGTTGCGCTACTCGCCATACTTTGAAGAGAAGGTTCCACAACCTCTTCAAGTTCTACCTTCCGACTACTCACACCTTTCGCGAGAAACTCTTTCTCTAGAAAGGATCCATTCTTGGCAACAAAAACCTTGCCCTCGGATCTGTGATAGAAGGAATACCCAATAGTTTCTTTAGGGTATCCTATGAAGACGCATTTTTCTGCTTTGGGTTCGAGTTTATCCGGTTGAAGTTTCTTCACATAAACATCGCATCCCCAAACTTTAAGAAATGACAGCTTAGGTTTGTTTCCAAACCACAATTCATACGGTGTCTTTTCAACGGATTTAGATGGTGCCCGATTTAAAGTGAATGCAGCAGTTTCTAGTGCATAACCCCAAAATGACAACGGCAAGTCCGTCAGAGACATCATAGATCGAACCATATCTAATAAAGTATGATTACGACGTTCCGACACACCATTTCGCTGTGGTGTTCCGACAGGTGTGAGTTGTGAAACAATTCCACACTCTTTCATGTGAGTGCTAAACTCGTAACTTAGATACTCACCTCCACGGTCGGACCGTAGAAATTTGATCTTTCTTTACGATGATTTTCCACTTCATTCTGAAATTCCTTGAACTTTTAAAAGGTTTCAGACTTGTGTTTCATCAAGTAGATATAACCGTATCTACTCAAATCATCCGTGAAAGTAACAAAATAACGATATCCACCTCGCGCCGACACACTCATTGGACCACATACATCAGAATGTATGATTTCCAATAAATCTATCGCCCGTTCCATTGAACCGTAAAACGGCGTTCTAGTCATCTTGCCCATAAGGCATGGCTCACATGTATCAAATGATTCATAATCAAGTGATTCCAAAAGTCCATCCGAATGGAGCTTATTCATGCGTTTAACGCCAATATGACCTAAACGGTAGTGCCACATATATGCGGATATATCATCATTAAGTTTAATCCTTTTAGCATCAACATTATGAATATGTGTAACATTATCATCGAGATTTAATAGAAATAAACCATTCATCATCGGTGCATGACCATAAAAGATTTCATTCATATAAATGGAACAACCATTGTTCTCGGATTTAAATGAATAACCACTTCGCATCAAACACGATCCAGATACAATGTTCATGCTCAGTGCAGGCACCAGATAACATTTATTCAAGTTTATAACTAATCCCGACGGCAAGTGGAGAGGCAGCGTTCCGACGGCGATCACATCAACGCTTGATCCATTGCCGACACGCATCTTGACCTCACCCCTTGCTAGCGGTCGCTTGTTCCGCAGCCCCTGATTCGAGTTACAAATATTAGCAACTGAACCGGTATCAAATACCCAGGTGCTACTGCGAGCACTAGTCAAGTACACATCAATAACATGTATATCATATATACCTTTGTTTGCCTTGCCGGCCTTCTTGTCTGCCAGATACTTGGGGCAGTTGCGCTTCCAGTGGCCAGTCCCCTTACAATAGTAGCACTCGGAATCAGACTTAGGTCCAACTCGGGGTTTCTTTTCAGGCGCGGCAACAGGCTTGCCGCCCTTACTTCCCTTCCGTTTTCCCTTCTTGTCTTTCTTGAAACCAGTGTTCCTATTGATCATCAACACTTGATGTTCCTTTTTGATCTCCACTTCTGCAGTTTTAAGCATTGACAGAAGCTCGGGGAGAGACTTATTCATGCCTTGCATATTATAGTTCATCACGAAGCTCTTATAGCTAGGTGGCAGAGACTGCAGAACATGATGGACGCCTAAGTCAATGGGAATCGATATTCCCAAGGACACAAGCTTATCGGCGTAACCCAACATCTTGAGTACATGCTCACTAACGGAGCTGTGCTCTTCCATCATGCAGCTAAAGAACTTTTCTGAAGCGTTGTAGCTCTCTACAGCAGCATGTGTGTCGAAAATCATTTTCAACTCACCCATTGTATCAAATGCATTGCCATTTTCGAAACGCTTTCGAAGTTCCGGCTCTAGCCCATACAATATGCCGCAATGAACTAAGTTGTGGTCCTCCTGACGAGTCTAATAGACATTCTTCTCCTCGTCAGGGGCATCATCTAAAGGTGGGGGGCCTAACGGCGCTTCTAGCACATATTGCTTTTGTGCAGCAGAGAGGAGAATCCTCAAATTCATGGCCCATTCAGTAAAGTTGCTACCGTTCGTTGCTAGTTTCTCTTTCTCCATGAACACATTGAAATTAAAAGCAGGTGGTGCCATCTACAACAGAATTTGTAAAGTTTAGACTAAGTGTATGATAGATTGAGTTCAACTAATCCATATTACGAATGAACTCCCACTCAAAAACGACATCCCTCGTGCCTTTTTGGTGATTACATGAACCAAATCCACTACACCAAGTCCGATCATCACGTGAGTCGGTATAGCTTCAAAGGCGAGCATCAAATGGGCATCATATCAACTATATGACTCATGCTTAACCTTTCGGTCCGTGTTCCGAGGCCATGTCTATACATGCTAGGATCGCCAAGTTAGAACCTTAGTATTCGCGTGTGTAACTATTTTACACCCGAAATATGGTCGTGGATCCAAGAACACCCGATCATCACGTGATGTCTTGGAGCGTCGAAAACATAATCGGTGCATACTAAAGGAAGAACACATTCTTATCTTGATATTTAAATGAGGGATCATCTTATTATGCTAACAAAGCGCTAAACAAGCAATATAAGATTCTATCAAACATCATATGTTTATTAGTGAAATGATATGGTTCCCGCAGATGATCTCTATCATGTGCATCGTGGTATGATCACTATCATACCTATATGTGTAAATCCAAGGTCTATGGATTTTACACGCTATGTGTGTTGTAAGAGTATCATCTCATACTTCTACTTACAACACTACCATATCATAACACTAGCCCAGCAACAATCTAAACTAGCCGCCTCTAATTTATCCATTGCAAGTTTTACGTGGCTTAGGGCTTTCGAGATAGAACCGTTCTTACCTACGAACATGAACCACAACGAGGATAACCAAATTGTTGACAACTCGCTTGCAAAATAGATATTGACTATAGTAGGAGAGATAGACACCCGCTAGCCACTTATGCAAACTAGTTGCATGTCAAGCGTGGAACAGGTCTCATGTGCGAGGACATGTAAAGTTTGTCCGGGCCGCTTCATCCCACTATGCCACCAATATCCAAAATTACAACAAAGGAGCAACAACATGATCATCATCGCCCACATACTCATATGTGTACTACCCGTGTAAAGTATCTACGCATAGATCCGGCTCTGATACCACTGTAGGGTTCGCAGCATAGAAAACAAAAAATTTCCTACGATGTGAACTATGTACCAAGATCTATCTACTAGATACAAACAACGGGCGGATGTATATCCGTAGAGAACATACCCTTGAAGACCGACAAAGCTTAACGAGTTCAACTTGTGGTTGATGTAGACGTTCTCTTGCCGATCTCAAGATCGAGAGGAAGTCCTAGCGCCGCAAATCAGCAGCGCATCCGTGCTCGCACACACATTCGAGGCACCGAGCAACCTCCGCCTCCTCGCTCCAGCGATGCAGCGGAAGCACAACTCTTTCTTGCCGAATAGCCACCGGGAACATGTATCTCGCTAGTCCGAGACCATGGGGGATAAATTCTAGAGGGGGAGAGAGATCCTTCACGAGGAGGTGTGAGAGACAAGTGAGGAGGGGGGCTCCTTTTATAGGAGGAAGGGGGGTCACCCAAGGGGGTGGCCGCCGGCCATCGGGGCTGCCCCCTCCCCTCCTTCATTCATGTGGGTGGACACTCCACTCACAAAATGCCCTTTAAATTTCCTCCACTCAAAAGTCCACTCAAATTCCCATTAAATTTCCACCAAATTTAATGCAAACTCTCATTAAATAAAACTCTTTTATTTTATTCAGAATTTTGTCAATTACTTTAATGACAAACATTCACAAATAACCCCTTGCTAGAATTCCATTTCACATGCATAACCACTTTATGCAATTTCACCCAAAAACCTGTTTCGGTATCTAGTGAAATAAATTCCCGCGCTTGTTCATTCTTTCGGCATGAAACTTTTGCTCCAATTGGATGTCGGTGTCTCTTAAGTGTGTCACCCTACGGTTCGTGAATAATGCGGACATGATCGAGACCCCTCTCGGATCAATAATCAGAAGCGGGATCTGGAGACCCATACTGACTCCCACACATTGAACGATGACTTTCTTGTGATCGTCGGAACCTTTTACGCTAGTATCTTAATCCCTTTGTTTCACGATATATTACATGTCCGAGATTCGATCATCGGTATCTCCATACCTAGTTTGATCTCGTTACCGACATGCACTCTTTTCTCGTTCCTGTGATATAACATTCTAGTGATCAAATCACTTGCTTGCAAGCTAATCAATGTGATATCACCGAGAGGGCCCAGAGTATATCTACCCGTCATCGGGATGAACAAATTCCACTCTCGATCCATGAGCCTCAACATAACACTTTATTAGTTCTGAATCCATCTTTATAATCACCCTGTTACGGTGTGACGTTTGATGTTATCAAGAAACTCTTCCGGTGTTAGTGATTGACATGATCTCATGGTCTAAGGATTAGGATCACTTTGTAAGTTGTTATAGCAATATAAACTCAATGACTTTGATCGTAATGCTATACTTCGGATGAATGTTCATCACACCATTATACTAATGTTGTGATCCCGTTATTAACAACATCCAATGTCCATGATCAGGAAACCTTGATCATCTTGTTAATTGTGGCGCCCCGCAAAACCACTACTAGAAAATCGCCTGTTGTTTATGTTTTGTGCATCATCATGACATCATGCATATATATTTTGCATAAAAACTATTTTCGTAAAAGCCTAAGTTGTTTTCTAATTAGCCCTCTCCTTAATCTCAAACTAAAACCTCGGTCTGTTCGGATCTTTTATTTGTCTAAAAAGTATTTACAAAAATGTTTTAAAAATAAAGTAAATAATAAAAGGTTTTGTCCGGGGAGGCAGTCCGATCGGTCAGGCCAGAGGCCCAACCTGACCAGACTACCTACCACCCGGCCCATCTAAAGGAAACCCTAAAAACTACCCCAAACCCTAGTTTGACCCTGCCCAAACCCCCACCTACTTCCCTGCCGCCGCCGCCCCCTGCACATCCCCCCACACCACGTGGTCCAACCCCCCGGTCCCACCACTCCCTCACCCAGTCCCCTGCCGCACCGACCCGCCTGGCCCACCCACACCCCGCCGCCAGCCCCCACCCCTGGCCCACCTGTCCACCGCCCTCCTCTCGTGACCCCCCTCCTTCCTTCTCCTCTGTTGCCCAACCTCCCACGCCTCCCACGCGCGCCCGCAATCCCCGCTCGTCTCCTCTCTCTCTCCTCCCTCTGGATCCCAGCGTCGGCCGCCGTTGCCCCGCGTATGCGTTGCTCGTCCGCAAGCCGCCAGCGCCCTCCCCGTCTCCTCTCTGCCTCGGCGCCCTTCTCCCCTCTGCCGCCGCCCCTCCCGTCCGCGTCGGTGCTCACCGGAGCCCGCTTCGGCCGTCGACCCGCGCCCCTCCTGCTCTGCCCGCGAGCTCTTCCCCGCCCAGGACCGACGCCGCGCCCACGTCTTCTTCCTGTCGACGCCTCTGTGCTCTCTGCATCCCCATCGCCGCGGCCTCCCGCTCTCCTCGCGCCGCCCCGCGTCGCCTGCGTCTGCCCGCGAGCGAGCCCCGCGGATGCGCCTCTGCTTCCTCTCGGCCGCCGGCCTCCTTCTCCCCCCGCCGCTCGGGCTCGCCCCGCCGTCCGCCACCGTCTCCGCATCGCCGACCCGCCGATCTCCGTCGCCTCCGCCCCAAGGCCGCGCCGGCCTTCGCAGCACGGACCGGGGGCACCGCCGTCGCGACGTCCCCCTCTACTGCTCTGCTCTTCCCTGACCGTGAGCGCCTCCGCCTGCTGCAAGCCGGCCTCGCGGGAACCTCCTCTGTCTGCGGCCAGAGAACCTCCCCGCCTGCGCTTCTGCCTGCGCGCGAGTCCCGCCACCGAGCCAGTTGGTTGTCATCCGTGTGTGCCCTATCTGCAAGGTGTTCGAGACAATGTATGTATGGGACACAGGCCTCCGTGTAAGGTCCTGTTTAGTGTCTGCTGTCGTGTTTGGGGTGATATGACTTTGGTAAAAGACTATTACAAGTCTCTCGAGTTAACAAGATCATTGCCAAGATCTCCTTCCGGGTACCATGACCCCGAGCTGTCGATGAGGAACCGCGAACCGCACCCGAAGGTCTTCTACGTGGAACATCAAGTACTCCACCGACACCCGACCCGAATCCGAGTTCTTCGACGTGTACGGCAAGATCTTTCGAAGACCACGGTACCGGCCCAAGATCGACCACCGTGACACCAAGGTCGTCTACACGGAGTGACAAGACCGCCCAAGTGGAGCCGAAGAACCCCGGACCCGAGAACGCCTTCATGGACCCCGAGGACCGATCCATCGGATGCGACGAGACCTCCTTCTCGGTGCCACCAAGTTCTTCATCCCGCACGCCAAGTACCTCCTCGAGGACGCCAAGTACTTCACCCTAGACGCCGAGCCCTGAACGAGCAGTTCTCCTTCCCGGAAGCAGTGACGCCCGTGCGACAAGATCTTCTTCCCGGATCCGAAGACCCGGTACCCGATCCACTCAAGTTCGCCATCGACGACAAGATCGACATCGACCAGGACGAATCCGATGCGCCTCGACGCCGAACCAAGTCCTTCTTCCCGGAACGCCAAGCTCTTCATCTTGTATCCGACCTTCGAAGACCGATCCCGTCGAACCCTGGATCCTGAGACCGACCCCGAACCCCTCGGAGCCCAAGATCGCCGAACCCTAATGTGATCCCCTACCCAAGACCCCATTATTTTATAATATGACATTATCTCTTGTTGCTTATTAAATTGCCATGCTTGCATGCATATTGTGTGGTTTGGGGGCCTTATGCCGATTCACCGCATAATTAAATATGGGGCCCATATGCGGGCAAATCTAGTCGTATATTGGTCCCATTTAAATTTGTGTAGCGAACCGGTGCTATCTTTTGCCATGTTAAGACAACATTTAGATTGCGGGGTATCTAAACAACTTGAACCACCTGAATAAATGTCGGGACCCTGGTTCCGCTTAATATTGCCTAAATTGCATCGCATCTTGCCATGTCATACATCATACATGCATCATGCCCGATCTTTTGCCGTAGTATTAAATAGTGCATCCGGTGTTTCTTCTAGTGTTTTGCTTCTTCGCGGATTAGGCCGATGAGTTGATGCGAGTGTCGACCCGATCTTCGGATGATCTTTCGGCAATGTTTTCAGGCGAGCATCTCCCCCTTTCTACCTATCTTACTTTTATAGTATTTATTCCCTCCTATTGATCTATTGCTATCTGTGTTGCGATGCTCTAGTTTTCGTACCCGTGATACCCCTTGCAGCCTTATATTGCCTTGGACACATCCTATTACCTGTTGTTCGGTAGATAGTTGGACTTGCGCGTCGTAGTCGCTTGGCTCAAGTGCTGTTATGTGTCGTCAAGTACCACAGTTGTTGGAGTATGGCCGTGTGTTTAATGTTGGAGATGATCATGGCTTTAATTACTGTTGAATAACTAAAAATGGAAGTAGGTAAATGCAGAGGCACCGGTGGGTGATAGATAATATTTGGTTTCCGACCGCCCACTGGTGTCCCGTAGGACCCCGAGTTCTTGACACCTGTTCCAAGATCGAGCGCGCTAACCACAGGTGGGGAGATATGGGCCCCCCATCGATTAGTACCTGATTTCAAAGTATTGTACTGGGGGCCACAAACTAGTTTGAGGTTTTATTTACTATCCTGTACTTATGCCATGCTTTATTGCTTTATTTAAATTGTGCGATGGATAACACCTGTACTGTTTAGGATCGGGACACGTTTTCGCGATGTCGACAAGCCCAGTTTTGGGTTCCCAGTCGTTCACAGCCGTCTACCCAAACCCTAAGTCCGTCTCGGAGCCCGGCCGACTTCGTTGCGGGTAGACTTAGTGGGGTGGCCCCCCATGCTTGCTTTGGGTCTGGGAACATCATGACTTAGGCCCCGCCGACATACCGATGGGTGTATGTTAACTGATCTGGCAAAAAGGGTCGAAGTGCTTGTGGATACTTTGGTGCACCCCTGCAGGGTTAAATTTTTCGAGAAGCCGTGTCCGCGGTTATGGACGACTTGGAGCACAGTGCTTGATCATAGACAACTATAACTAAAGTTTATTGTTATAAATTGACTTGTATCCGATATGACTAGTAATCAGCTTCACTACAACGGAATGGCTAAGTAAAAGTACCAACAACTGCTGGGTTTTGGGGTTATCTCATGCTAATTGTATCTGACTAGTAAGTGTTGCAACTATCACGGAATGGTCAACTAAAAGTGCCCACTGCTTATTTTATCAGGATGATTATCTAAACCTGACTAGTAATTGCTGCAACGATAACTGAATAAACAAAACTACCAACTGTGTGAGTTCCTCGGTTGACTTCCTCGTTTGGTCTCGAGGGGGAATACCAGGATGGGATTGTTTGGTGTTGGTATCAGGCTGGTTCCGGATAGGTCTTTCTTACCCCTCTCTGATAGCCGTCAGTGACATTGGGTCTCTATAGGTTTTTTAGTGCATGCTGCCGCTGCCGCTTCAGTCCACCATACCTATGTAGGCGAGGACCGCCGAATTCTAGCCTCGCCGTGTACTGGCCTCAGTACTGACGCTCCTCTTTTTCCTTTGCCCTTTGTCGGCACCCCTTTTTGTTTAAGCAGGTTTTGAGATCGACGCCGTTAGCAGGGTTACCCTTCTGGCTTGGCCTGGGCAGGGTTATGGACGCCATTGGTTATTCTTCAGGGCTCTTAGCCCCATTTGCCTCTTGTCCGTAGTCGGACGCTCTATCATTTTCAAGGTGATTTGGACTTTTGTATATTATATCTGTATTCTTGACTCATCGAGTCGCTGTTGTATATATATCTGTTCTGTGGGTCCCATCGAGGACTGTTGTGTAATGTTATTACTTCGTTTTCCACCCGCACGAAAGTGCCTGGTGGGCACCTTTGAATCGTTTCTATGCGGGTTTGGCGGGATTCGCTAAAACTTGCATAGGACCGATTCTGAGGGTGTTACAGAGTGGTATCAGAGCTCAGCAGTTGCGATACCCCACAAGTCCAGCCTGTAGGACAACCTAGCTAACGGCCGAAGTAGAGTGTCAAAACTATTTTTGCCAAATCGGTTGGATAGTTCTGATTAGGTCTGATTTTACTACTTACCCCTCTGCTATTCTCCTCTTACCTCTGCGTGTTTTGAATCCACTCTCTTACCTTTCTTCAAGTCCAGGATTTCTCGTGGTTGGGTTCCATCGTACCTTCAGGGTTTCGCTTCCTCCTTTGATAACGGTGTTCTACCATCTGGTGTTCATGATATCTGAGGAATCCGTCTCCTGTGGTACCATTCTTTGTTCCTTGTTTGTGCCTCCGTTGTTTTCCGACGCGACGACATCATCTACGCCAGATCCGACGCAGAGTCTGCATCGCTCCTTTGTTTCTGAACCTCGATTGTCGAGATCTTCAGTCTGATTCCGAGAATGGTTGCACGCTTTTCTACTGATTGGGCAGAGTAATAGTTTGGGTGCGTGATGGATTGGCCCCATGCCGACTACCCCTTCTATTCGCTTTTGTACATTGAAGTGGATGAGAATGCATCGGTTCTCTCTTTCTATCGAAGTTATAGGTGGCTTTGTTTGTTCATACCTCTACCTTCGACCTTTTTGTTCCCGGAGTGTTCTCTCAACGATCACGGGCAACGACCTCTTGTTAGTGGTGTCGCGAGGATCTACACGAAGCACGAAGTTCCAGATTGCCGACCTTTTTCCTGGTACCATGAGGCGGATCTCGAGGGCGAGATCCATTGTTAGTGGTGTCGAATTGTGGCGCCCCGCAAAACCACTACTAGAAAATCGCCTATTGTTTATGTTTTGTGCATCATCATGACATCATGCATATATATTTTTCATAAAAACTATTTTCGTAAAAGCCTAAGTTGTTTTCTAATTAGCCCTCTCCTTAATCTCAAACTAAAACCTCGGTCTGTTCGGATCTTTTATTTGTCTAAAAAGTATTTACAAAAATGTTTTAAAAATAAAGTAAATAATAAAAGGTTTTGTCCGGGGAGGCAGTCCGATCGGTCAGGCCAGAGGCCCAACCTGACCGGACTACCTACCACCCGGCCCATCTAAAGGAAACCCTAAAAACTACCCCAAAACCTAGTTTGACCCTGCCCAAACCCCCACCTACTTCCCTGCCGCCGCCGCCCCCTGCACATCCCCCCACACCACCTGGTCCAACCCCCCCGGTCCCACCACTCCCTCACCCAGTCCCCTGCCGCACCGACCCGCCTGGCCCACCCACACCCCGCCGCCAGCCCCCACCCCTGGCCCACCTGTCCACCGCCCTCCTCTCCTGACCCCCCATCCTTCCTTCTCCTCTGTTCCCCAACCTCCCACGCCTCCCACGCGCGCCCGCAATCCCCGCTCGTCTCCTCTCTCTCTCCTCCCTCTGGATCCCAGCGTCGGCCGTCGTTGCCCCGCGTCTGCGTTGCTCGTCCGCAAGCCGCCAGCGCCCTCCCCGTCTCCTCTCTGCCTCGGCGCCCTTCTCCCCTCTGCCGCCGCTCCTCCCGTCTGCGTCGGTCCTCGCCGGAGCCCGCCTCGGCCGTCGACCCGCGCCCCTCCTGCTCTGCCCACGAGCTCTCCCCCGCCCAGGACCGACGCCGCGCCCGCGTCTTCTTCCCGTCGACGCCTCTGCGCTCTCTGCATCCCCATCGCCGCGGCCTCCCGCTCTCCTCGCGCCGCCCCGCGTCGCCTGCGTCCGCCCGCGAGCGAGCCCCGCGGATGCGCCTCTGCTTCCTCTCGGCCGCCGGCCTCCTTCTCCCCCCGCCGCTCGGGCTCGCCCCGCCGTCCGCCACCGTCTCCGCATCGCCGACCCGCCGATCTCCGTCGCCTCCGCCCCAAGGCCGCGCCGGCCTTCGCAGCACGGACCGGGGGCACCGCCGTCGCGACGTCCCCCTCTGCTGCTCTGCTCTTCCCCGACCGTGAGCGCCTCCGCCTGCTGCAAGCCGGCCTCGCGGGAACCTCCTCTGTCTGCGGCCAGAGAACCTCCCCGCCTGCGCTTCTGCCTGCGCGCGAGTCCCGCCACCGAGCCAGTTGGTTGTCATCCGTGTGTGCCCTATCTGCAAGGTGTTCGAGACAATGTATGTATGGGACACAGGCCTCCGTGTAGCGTCCTGTTTAGTGTCTGCTGTCGTGTTTGGGGTGATATGACTTTGGTAAAAGACTATTACAAGTCTCTCGAGTTAACAAGATCATTGCCAAGATCTCCTTCCGGGTACCATGACCCCGAGCTGTCGACGAGGAACCGCGAACCGCACCCGAAGGTCTTCTACGTGGAACATCAAGTACTCCACCGACACCCGACCCGAATCCGAGTTCTTCGATGTGTACGGCAAGATCTTTCGAAGACCACGGTACCGGCCCAAGATCGACCACCGTGACGCCAAGGTCGTCTACACGGAGTGACAAGACCGCCCAAGTGGAGCCGAAGAACCCCGGACCCGAGAACGCCTTCATGGACCCCGAGGACCGATCCATCGGATGCGACGAGACCTCCTTCTCGGTGCCACCAAGTTCTTCATCCCGCACGCCAAGTACCTCCTCGAGGACGCCAAGTACTTCACCCTAGACGCCGAGCCCTGAACGAGCAGTCTCCTTCCCGGAAGCAGTGACGCCCGTGTGACAAGATCTTCTTCCCGGATCCGAAGACCCGGTACCCGATCCACTCAAGTTCGCCATCGACGACAAGATCGACATCGACCAGGACGAATCCGATGCGCCCCGACGCCGAACCAAGTCCTTCTTCCCGGAACGCCAAGCTCTTCATCTTGTATCCGACCTTCGAAGACCGATCCCGTCGAACCCTGGATCCTGAGACCGACCCCGAACCCCTCGGAGCCCAAGATCGCCGAACCCTAATTTGATCCCCTACCCAAGACCCCATTATTTTATAATATGACATTATCTCTTGTTGCTTATTAAATTGCCATGCTTGCATGCATATTGTGTGGTTTGGGGGCCTTATGCCGATTCACCGCATAATTAAATATGGGGCCCATATGCGGGCAAATCTAGTCGTATATTGGTCCCATTTAAATTTGTGTAGCGAACCGGTGCTATCTTTTTCCATGTTAAGACAACATTTAGATTGCGGGGTATCTAAACAACTTGAACCACCTGAATAAATGTCGGGACCCTGGTTCCGCTTAATATTGCCTAAATTGCATCGCATCTTGCCATGTCATACATCATACATGCATCATGCCCGATCTTTTGTCGTAGTATTAAATAGTGCATCCGGTGTTTCTTCTAGTGTTTTGCTTCTTCGCGGATTAGGCCGATGAGTTGATGCGAGTGTCGACCCGATCTTCGGATGATCTTTCGGCAATGTTTTCAGGCGAGCATCTCCCCCTTTCTACCTATCTTACTTTTATAGTATTTATTCCCTCCTGTTGATCTATTGCTATCTGTGTTGCGATGCTCTAGTTTTCGTACCCGTGATACCCCTTGCAGCCTTATATTGCCTTGGACACATCCTATTACCTGTTGTTCGGTAGATAGTTGGACTTGCGCGTCGTAGTCGCTTGGCTCAAGTGCTGTTATGTGTCGTCAAGTACCACAGTTGTTGGAGTATGGCCGTGTGTTTAATGTTGGAGATGATCATGGCTTTAATTACTGTTGAATAACTAAAAATGGAAGTAGGTAAATGCAGAGGCACCGGTGGGTGATAGATAATATTTGGTTTCCGACCGCCCACTGGTGTCCCGTAGGACCTCGAGTTCTTGACACCTGTTCCAAGATCGAGCGCGCTAACCACAGGTGGGGAGATATGGGCCCCCCATCGATTAGTACCTGATTTCAAAGTATTGTACTGGGGGCCACAAACTAGTTTGAGGTTTTATTTACTATCCTGTACTTATGCCATGCTTTACTGCTTTATTTAAATTGTGCGATGGATAGCACCTGTACTGTTTAGGATCGGGACACGTTTTCGCGATGTCGACAAACCCAGTTTTGGGTTCCCAGTCGTTCACAGCCGTCTACCCAAACCCTAAGTCCGTCTCGGAGCCCGGCCGACTTCGTTGCGGGTAGACTTAGTGGGGTGGCCCCCCGTGCTTGCTTTGGGTCTGGGAACGTCATGACTTAGGCCCCGCCGACATACCGATGGGTGTATGTTAACTGATCTGGCAAAAAGGGTCGAAGTGCTTGTGGATACTTTGGTGCACCCCTGCAGGGTTAAATCTTTTCGAGAAGCCGTGTCCGCGGTTATGGACGACTTGGAGCACAGTGCTTGATCATAGACAACTATAACTAAAGTTTATTGTTATAAATTGACTTGTATCCGATATGACTAGTAATCAGCTTCACTACAACGGAATGGCTAAGTAAAAGTACCAACAACTGTTGGGTTTTGGGGTTATCTCATGCTAATTGTATCTGACTAGTAAGTGTTGCAACTATCACGGAATGGTCAACTAAAAGTGCCCACTGCTTATTTTATCAGGATGATTATCTAAACCTGACTAGTAATTGCTGCAACGATAACTGAATAAACAAAACTACCAACTGTGGGAATACCAGGATGGGATTGTTTGGTGTTGGTATCAGGCTGGTTCCGGATAGGTCTTTCTTACCCCTCTCTGATAGCCGTCAGTGACATCGGGTCTCTATAGGTTGTTTAGTGCATGCTGCCGCTGCCGCTTCAGTCCACCATACCTATGTAGGCGAGCACCACCGAATTCTAGCCTCGTCGTGTACTGGCCTCAGTACTGACGCTCCTCTTTTTCCTTTGCCCTTTGTCGGCACCCCTTTTTGTTTAAGCAGGTTTTGAGATCGACGCCGTTAGCAGGGTTACCCTTCCGGCTTGGCCTGGGCAGGGTTATGGACGCCATTGGTTATTCTTCAGGGCTCTTAGCCCCATTTGCCTCTTGTCCGTAGTCGGACGCTCTATCATTTTCAAGGTGATTTGGACTTTTGTATATTATATCTGTATTCTTGACTCATCGAGTCGCTGTTGTATATATATCTGTTCTGTGGGTCCCATCGAGGACTGTTGTGTAATGTTATTACTTCGTTTTCCACCCGCACGAAAGTGCCTGGTGGGCACCTTTGAATCGTTTCTATGCGGGTTTGGCGGGATTCGCTAAAACTTGCATAGGACCGATTCTGAGGGTGTTACATTAATCAACGAGCTAGTTTATGAGAGAGGCATAACTAGGAACTTTCTGTTTGTTTATTAAACACACATGTATTAACGTTTCCGTATTAATACAATTATAGCATGCAAAATAAACATCTATCATATACTTGGAATACACATAATAAACACTTTATTATTGCCTCTCAGGGCATATTCCCTTCAGTCTCCCACTTGCACTAGAGACAATAATCTAGTTACATAGTGATAAATCTAACACCCATTGAGTTCTGGTGTTGATCATGTTTTGCTCTAGGGAGAGTTTTAGTCAACGGATCTGCTACATTGAGATCCATATGTATTTTACAAATCTTTATATCTCCATCCTTGACATGCTCGCGGATGGAGTGAAACCGGCGCTTAATATGCTTGGAATGCTTGTGAGACCTTGGCTCTTTGGCATTGGCAATGGCACCATTGTTGTCACAATAGATCACTATTGGGTCCAACGCGTTTGCCACCACTCCTAGTTCGGATATGAACTCCTTCATCCAAACTGCTTCCTAAGCCGCTTCTGAAGCAGCAACATATTCGGCCTCCGTTGTTGATCCCGCTACCACAGGTTGTTTGGAGCTCCTCCAACTAACCGCTCCGCCATTCATGAGAAATACGTATCCGGATTGAGACTTAGAGTCATCCGGATCGGTGTCAAAGCTAGCGTCGACATAACACTTAGCGACGAGCTCTTCTTCACCTCCGTATACAAGAAACATATCCTTAGTTCTTTGTAAGTACTTAAGGATATTCTTGACCGCTATCCAGTGTTCCGAACCTGGATCCGATTGGTACCTACTAGTCAAACTAATAGCATGTGCCACATCCGGTCTTGTACATAGCATGGCGTACATTATAGAGCCTATGGCTGAAGCATAGGGGACTTTGTCCATTATCTCTCTTTCTTCCGCCGAAGCCGGACTTTGAGTCTTACTCAATGTCTTGCCTTGCAACATAGGTAAGAACCCCTTCTTACTTCCGTCCATTTTAAACTTCTTTAAAATCTTATCAAGGTATGTACTTTGCGATAGCCCTATTAGGCGCCTAGATCTATCTCTATAGATCTTTATGCCTAATATGTATGACGCTTCACCTAGGTCCTTCATTGAAAATTTGCTGTTTAGATAACTTTTAACACTGTTTAAAAGATCTATATCATTTCCGATCAATAATATGTCATCCACATATAATATCAGAAATGCCACATTGCTCCCACTCACTTTCTTGTAAATACAAGCTTCTCCATAAGTTTGGACAAATCCAAACTCTTTGATCACCTCATCAAAGCGGAGATTCCAACTTCGTGATGCTTGCTTCAATCCATAGATGGATCGCTGAAGCTTGCACACCTTGTTAGCATCCTTAGGATCGACAAAACCCTTTGGTTGTATCATATACAACTCTTCTTCAATATTACCATTGAGAAACGCGGTTTTGACATCCATTTGCCATATCTCATAATCGAAATATGCAGCAATTGCTAACATAATCCTAACTGACTTTAGCATCGCTACGGGAGAGAAAGTCTCATCGTAGTCAACTCCTTGAATTTGTCGAAACCCCTTTGTGACAAGTCGAGCTTTATAGACGGTCACATTACCATCAGCATCAGTTTTCCTTTTGAAAATCCACTTGTTCTCCACGGCCTTTCGGTCGTGAGGTAATTCCACCAAGTTCCAAACTTGATTTTCATACATGGATTCCATCTCGGATTTCATGGCTTCTAACCATTTGTTGGAATCCGGGATCATCATCGCTTCTTCATACGTCGCAGGGTCATCATTTTCATCAACCATGAAATTCATGACAGGATTTCCGTATAGCTCGGGAGCTGCACGCGTCCTGTTTGACCTGTGAGGTTCGGTAGTACTCTCTTTCGGAGTTTCATGATCATTATCATTAGTTCCCTCTTCAACAGGTGGAGCCAACTCCGGAACAACTTCCGGCGCTGCGCTACTCGCCATACTTTGAAGAGAAGGTTCCACAACCTCTTCGAGTTCTACCTTCCGACTACTCACACCTTTCGTGAGAAACTCTTTCTCTAGAAAGGATCCATTCTTGGCAACAAAAACCTTGCCCTCGGATCTGTGATAGAAGGAATACCCAATAGTTTCTTTAGGGTATCCTATGAAGACGCATTTTTCCGCTTTGGGTTCGAGTTTATCCGGTTGAAGTTTCTTCACATAAACATCGCATCCCCAAACTTTAAGAAATGACAGCTTAGGTTTGTTTCCAAACCACAATTCATACGGTGTCTTTTCAACGGATTTAGATGGTGCCCGATTTAAAGTGAATGCAGCAGTTTCTAGTGCATAACCCCAAAATGACAACGGCAAGTCCGTCAGAGACATCATAGATCGAACCATATCTAATAAAGTACGATTACGACGTTCCGACACACCATTTCGCTGTGGTGTTCCGGCAGATGTGAGTTGTGAAACAATTCCACACTCTTTCATGTGAGTGCTAAACTCGTAACTTAGATACTCACCTCCACGGTCGGACCGTAGAAATTTGATCTTTCTATTACGATGATTTTCCACTTCATTCTGAAATTCCTTGAACTTTTAAAAGGTTTCAGACTTGTGTTTCATCAAGTAGATATAACCGTATCTACTCAAATCATCCGTGAAAGTAACAAAATAACGATATCCACCTCGCGCCGACACACTCATTGGACCACATACATCAGAATTTATGATTTCCAATAAATCTGTCGCCCGTTCCATTGAACCGGAAAACGGCGTTCTAGTCATCTTGCCCATAAGGCATGGCTCACATGTATCAAATGATTCATAATCAAGTGATTCCAAAAGTACATCCGAATGGAGCTTATTCATGCGTTTAACGCCAATATGACCTAGACGGCAATGCCACATATATGCGGATATATCATCATTAAGTTTAATCCTTTTAGCATCAACATTATGAATATGTGTAACATTATCATCGAGATTTAATAGAAATAAACCATTCATCATCGGTGCATGACCATAAAAGATTTCATTCATATAAATGGAACAACCATTGTTCTCAGATTTAAATGAATAACCACTTCGCATCAAACACGATCCAGATACAATGTTCATGCTCAGTGCAGGCACCAGATAACATTTATTCAAGTTTATAACTAATCCCGACGGCAAGTGGAGAGGCAGCGTTCCGACGGCGATCACATCAACGCTTGATCCATTGCCGACACGCATCTTGACCTCACCCCTTGCTAGCGGTCGCTTGTTCCGCAGCCCCTGATTCGAGTTACAAATATTAGCAACTGAACCGATATCAAATACCCAGGTGCTACTGCGAGCACTAGTCAAGTACACATCAATAACATGTATATCATATATACCTTTGTTTGCCTTGCCGGCCTTCTTGTCTGCCAGATACTTGGGGCAGTTGCACTTCCAGTGGCCAGTCCCATTACAATAGTAGCACTCGGAATCAGACTTAGGTCCAACTCGGGGTTTCTTTTCAGGCGCGGCAACAGGCTTGCCGCCCTTACTTCCCTTCCGTTTTCCCTTCTTGTCTTTCTTGAAACCAGTGTTCCTATTGATCATCAACACTTGATGTTCCTTTTTGATCTCCACTTCTGCAGTTTTAAGCATTGACAGAAGCTCGGGGAGAGACTTATTCATGCCTTGCATATTATAGTTCATCACGAAGCTCTTATAGCTAGGTGGGAGAGACTGCAGAACACGATGGATGCCTAAGTCAATGGGAATCGATATTCCCAAGGACACAAGATTATCGGCGTAACCCGACATCTTGAGTACATGCTCACTAACGGAGCTGTGCTCTTCCATCATGCAGCTAAAGAACTTTTCTGAAGCGTTGTAGCTCTCTACAGCAGCATGTGTGTCGAAAATCATTTTCAACTCACCCATTGTATCAAATGCATTGCCATTTTCGAAACGCTTTCGAAGTTCCGGCTCTAGCCCATACAATATGCCGCAATGAACTAAGTTGTGGTCCTCCTGACGAGTCTGATAGACATTCTTCTCCTCGTCAGGGGCATCATCTAAAGGTGGGGGGCCTAACGGCGCTTCTAGCACATATTGCTTTTGTGCAGCAGAGAGGAGAATCCTCAAATTCATGGCCCATTCAGTAAAGTTGCTACCGTTCGTTGCTAGTTTCTCTTTCTCCATGAACACATTGAAATTAAAAGCAGGTGGTGCCATCTACAACAGAATTTGTAAAGTTTAGACTAAGTGTATGATAGATTGAGTCCAACTAATCCATATTACGAATGAACTCCCACTCAAAAACGACATCCCTCGTGCCTTTTTGGTGATTACATGAACCAAATCCACTACACCAAGTCCGATCATCATGTGAGTCGGTATAGCTTCAAAGGCGAGCATCAAATGGGCATCATATCAACTATATGACTCATGCTTAACCTTTCAGTCCGTGTTCCGAGGCCATGTCTGTACATGCTAGGCTCGCCAAGTTAGAACCTTAGTATTCGCGTGTGTAACTGTTTTACACCTGAAATATGGTCGTGGATCCAAGAACACCCGATCATCACGTGATGTCTTGGAGCGTCGAAAACATAATCGGTGCATACTAAAGGAAGAACACATTCTTATCTTGATATTTAAATGAGGGATCATCTTATTATGCTAACAAAGCGCTAAACAAGCAATATAAGATGCTATCAAACATCATATGTTTATTAGTGAAATGATATGGTTCCCGCAGATGATCTCTATCATGTGCATCGTGGTATGATCACTATCATACCTATATGTGTAAATCCAAGGTCTATGGATTTTACACGCTATGTGTGTTGTAAGAGTATCATCTCATACTTCTACTTACAACACTACCATATCATAACACTAGCCCAGCAACAATCTAAACTAGACGCCTCTAATTTATCCATTGCAAGTTTTACGTGGCTTAGGGCTTTCGAGATAGAACCGTTCTTACCTACGAACATGAACCACAACGAGGATAACCAAATTGTTGACAACTCGCTTGCAAAATAGATATTGACTATAGTAGGAGAGATAGACACCCGCTAGCCACTTATGCAAACTAGTTGCATGTCAAGCGTGGAACAGGTCTCATGTGCGAGGACATGTAAAGTTTGTCCGGGCCGCTTCATCCCACTATGCCACCAATATCCAAAATTACAACAAAGGAGCAACAACATGATCATCATCGCCCACATACTCATATGTGTACTACCCGTGTAAAGTATCTACGCATAGATCCGGCTCTGATACCACTGTAGGGTTCGCAGCATAGAAAACAAAAAATTTCCTACGATGTGAACTATGTACCAAGATCTATCTACTAGATACAAACAACGGGCGGATGTATATCCGTAGAGAACATACCCTTGAAGACTGACAAAGCTTAACAAGTTCAACTCGTGGTTGATGTAGATGTTCTCTTGCCGATCTCAAGATCGAGAGGAAGTCCTAGCGCCGCAAATCAGCAGCGCATCCGTGCTCGCACACATGTTCGAGGCACCGAGCAACCTCCGCCTCCTCGCTCCAGCAATGCAGCGGAAGCACAACTCTTTCTTGCCGAATAGCCACCGGGAACATGTATCTCGCTAGTCCGAGACCATGGGGGATAAATTCTAGAGGGGGAGAGAGATCCTTCACGAGGAGGTGTGAGAGACAAGTGAGGAGGGGGGCTCCTTTTATAGGAGGAAGGGGGCACCCAAGGGGGTGGCCGCCGGCCATGGGGGCTGCCCCCTCCCCTCCTTCATTCATGTGGGTGGACACTCCACTCACAAAATGCCCTTTAAATTTCCTCCACTCAAAAGTCCACTCAAATTCCCATTAAATTTCCACCAAATTTAATTCAAACTCTCATTAAATAAAACTATTTTATTTTATTCAGAATTTTGTCAATTACTTTAATGACAAACATTCACAAATAACCCCTTGCTAGAATTCCATTTCACATGCATAACCACTTTATGCAATTTCACCCGAAAACCTGTTTCGGTATCTAGTGAAATAAATTCCTGCGCTTGTTCATTCTTTCGGCATGATTTTGCTCCAACTAGATGTCGGTGTCTCTTAAGTGTGTCACCCTATGGTTCGTGAATAATGCGGACATGATCGAGACCCCTCTCGGATCAATAATCAGAAGCGGGATCTGGAGACCCATACTGACTCCCACACATTCAACGATGACTTTCTTGTGATCGTCGGAACCTTTTACGCTAGTATCTTAATCCCTTTGTTTCACGATATATTACATGTCTGAGATTCGATCATCGGTATCTCCATACCTAGTTTGATCTCGTTACCGACATGCACTCTTTTCTCGTTCCTGTGATATAACATTTTAGTGATCAAATCACTTGCTTGCAAGCTAATCATTGTGACATCATCGAGAGGGCCCAGAGTATATCTATCCGTCATCGGGATGAACAAATTCCACTCTCGATCCATGATCCTCAACATAACACTTTATTAGTTCTAAATCCATCTTTATAATCACCCTGTTACGGTGTGATGTTTGATGTTATCAAGAAACTCTTCCGGTGTTAGTGATTGACATGATCTCATGGTCTAAGGATTAGGATCACTTCGTAAGTTGTTATAGCAATATAAACTCAATGACTTTGATCGTAATGCTATACTTCGGATGAATGTTCATCACACCATTACACTAATGTTGTTATCCTGTTATTAACAACATCCAATGTCCATGATCAGGAAACCTTGATCATCTTGTTAATCAACGAGCTAGTTTATGAGAGAGGCATAACTAGGAACTTTCTGTTTGTTTATTAAACACACATGTATTAACGTTTCTGTATTAATACAATTATAGCATGCAAAATAAACATCTATCATATACTTGGAATACACATAATAAACACTTTATTATTGCCTCTCAGGGCATATTCCCTTCATCTCCATCAACCATCCATGAGTGAGTAATCCCTCGCTGTAGGCTATGGGTATGGTAGGGATTGGATGAGTTCTATCATGTAATCGAATAAGATTGTTAGGGCATGGTGCCTAGTATCTCTATTAGTGCTATTTGACTTTGTTGCAACTTGTTGTGCTTAATGCTTGTCACTAGGGCCCGAGTGCCATGATCTCAGATCTGAACTTATTATTGATGCATTATGATAGTATTGTTTGTGATCTTATCTGCAAGTTGTGTACACATATCATTGTTCGGATCCAAAGGCCCTGAAGTGACAGAAATTAGGATAACCGGAGGGTATGGATATTATGTGAGGATCACATGTGTTCACGAAGTGTTAATGCTTTGCTCCGGTGCTCTATTAAAAGGAGCACCTTAATTGACAGTAGTTCCCTTGAGGCCCCGCTACAACGGGCTGGCAGGACAAAAGATGTTGTGCAAGTTCTCATTGCGAGCACTTATATGTTTAGACTTGTCCATGCAATGCCCGTCCATCCATACCTATGTCTACCGCACTCATATCCTACTATTTGCTACAACTGTTACTATTGCTCCTGTTTTGCTGATGCCGTTACTTTGCTATTGCTACTACAAACTGTTGCTACTGATAAACTTCTGTGAGCAAGAACTATTTCTAGGTGGAGCTAAATTGACAACTCAGTTGTTAAGGCTTGCAAGTATTCTTTGGCTCCCCTTGTGTCGAATCAATAAATTGGGTAATACTACCCTCGAAGACTCTTGCGATCCCCTATACTTGTGGGTCATCAAGACAATTTTCTGGCGTCGTTGCCGGGGAGCATAGCTTTATTTGTAAGTACACTTGGATCTATTATTGTTCACTGCTACTCCTTTCATCATGGGGAAGTCTCGTTATGGAAAGTTTCCTATTTTACCATCCACTACAAGAAGAGGTACAGTCCTAAACACCTCTGCTGCTCTTGATTCACCGTCTATTATAAGTAAGCTTGTTACACCACCACCACATACACATGCTACACACATTGCTACTACTGCTAAATCTGAAATTGCTTCTGATACTCATGATGTTACTTCTACTGTGCTTGATGCAAGTGGTTCATTAGGTCCTTTCCTAGATGCTACTATTTCTAGAACTATTGTGAGAAACACCAGAACTCCTAGTGAAGACACTGTTACACCTGTTAGCTCACCTGAGTCTAGAGAGAGAGATGATATTAGTGATGGTTACATTGAAATGACTGATGATTTTATTGAAGACTACCAAAACACACATGGTGCTAGTGCTATTAGGAGTCTCCTTGAGATACATACCATTATTCCTAAACTGTCTTCTAATCCTAAGTTTGCCACCTCTCCCATAGATATTAAAGATGAAGATTATGATTTCTCTCTTGATTTATCCTATTTAGACATTTCTGAGAAAGAACCTTTTTGTGGGACTGAGAGTGAGAGTGTTGTGGCACATATGAATGAGCTTTCCACTATGAGTGCTTTATTCTCTGATGATTTTAAGATGCACAAGTACTTTGTTACTAAGATCTTCCCTTTTTCACTAAAAGGAGAAGCTAAAGCTTGGTTTAATAGATTACCTCCTAGATCCATTGATAGCCATGATTGTTTGATTGCTTCTTTCTTCCAAAAATATTTTTTATCCCAGTGCTAGACATGCTGCTTTGCAGAAACTTTTTGATTTTAAACAGGGAGAAGAAGATAAATTGCCTGAGTCATGGACAAGGTTCTGTGCCTTTATTCATGCACATCCTGGATGTCCATTGCCTAAAAATGAGCTTCTTGAAATTTATTATAATGGACTAACTGATGATTCTAGGACATACCTAGATAGTTTTGCTGATTGTGTTTTTAGGAAAAGAACTCCTACAGATGCTGAAGAATTAATGGCTAAAATAAGCAAGAATTATGATGATTGGACCTCAACTGAGCTAAATACACCTAGGCCTATTACTCCTGAACCATTTGTGCCTGAACCAGTTCCAACACCAACACCAAAGAAGAGGGGAATGATTGCATTAAATGATGAAGTGATGAAGGAAGCTAAGAAATGTTTTAAGGATAAAGGTATTAGAGCTAAAGATGTGAAGAATCTACCTCCTATAAAACAATTATGTAAGCCAATTTCCCACTCATCTACTATTGAGGTACACTCTCTCCACTTTAATGAAGGTGATATTCCCTATGGTAAGCCTCCTGATCAATGCTTAGATGAACTTGACACATTTATTGTTAAACAAGGTAATTTTAATAAACAAGTTCATAATCATTTAATGGAAAAATCTAGAGCCATTAATGAGTTGAAAGATATTATGGAAAGAACTACTAATGATGTTAAAATGCTTTGTAAACATTTTCAAATGGTTCAAACCCAAATTGATCAACTTGTTAAGGTACAAAAAGATATGCTAGTTAATGCCTCAGGAGATAAACATGCTTATGGAATTAGAACTAGGAGTGGTATAGCTACTCAAGATACTTTATATCCTGAAGGACACCCTAAAATAATTGAGCAGGATTCTTAACAAGGTGAAAGTAGTGGTAGTCCTCATAAGAGAAACAAAAAGAAACACAAAACAGTTGAGGAACCCTCTGAACCTGTTGTAGATCCTAATAGTATATCTGTCTCTGATGCTGAAACTGAAAGTGGTGATAAAAATGATGCTCCTAATGAGGAGGAAGTTGAGGAAGAACCTGAGAAGCACACTAAGAACACTAGGTACACTAAGGAAGATTTTATTCCTAATAAACATGGTAGTGAGAGAGAACCTTGGGTCCAGAAACCTATGCCTTTTCCCAATAAGAAACACAAGTCAAAGGAGGAAGAACACTACAACAAGTTTTGTGAGTGGATGAAACCTTTATTTTTGCAAATTCCTTTGATTGATGCTATTAAGTTGCCTCCTTATTCAAAGTATTTGAAGGAAATTGTCTCTAATAAAAGGAAGATTCCTAATGAGGAAATTTCTACTCAGCTTGCTAATTATTCCTTCAATGGTAAGGTTCCAAAGAAACTTGGTGATCCATGTATACCAACTATTCCTTGCTCTATTAAGAATAACTATGTTAGAACTGCTTTATGTGATTTGGGGGCTGGAGTTAATGTTATGCCTTTTTCTCTCTACAAGAGACTCCAGTTAGAAAAGTTAATATCAACTGATATATCTCTGCAAATGGATGATAAGTCAACTACTATTCTTGTTGGTATATGTGAGGATGTTCCTGTTCAATTGGCTCATAATTGCTTGGTTTTAACTAATTTTGTTGTGCTTGAGATGCCTTAAGATGATAATATGTCTATTATTCTTGGGAGACCTTTTCTTAATACTGCAGGTGCTGTCATCAATTGTAATCAAGGAAAAGTAACTTTTAATATTAATGAAAAAGAGCATACTGTCTATTTCCCCAAGAAGATTGATAAGAGCTATTGCCTGAATTCCATTGAAAATATTGAGAGCATCAAAGTTGGAGAAATATATTGTCCCATTCCATAAGAAAGTTTTGAAACTATCATGATTGAGACTATTGCTATCAAGTTTGAGGTAACATAATCACTTTGTGGAATGCAAAGTTTTGCTTCATATAAGTTTGTTTTGGTAACAAGACTTGATCAACCTTGTTAACAAAGGGATTTTAATGAACAAAACAATGCTTTCACTATGGTTATACTTGCTCACTTTTACTTTTCTCCTTCCTAGTTTTTGCTTTTTCTCTTGTTAGGTTTAGTTTTGCTAGTTGTTTGCTTGTTAGAGTGTATTAGAACTTCTGAAGTTTTGGTTTTTGTTTGCTTTTGCTTCTTCTAAAAAACCTTTTCTGTGAGAAAATCAATTTTCATACCCTGAAAATTGGCCAAAAATAAAGTTTCCCAAAAAATCCCAGAAAATTCATATTAAATTTTTCCTTGAAAAAAGGGGCAAAGGGACACCTGGAGTGGCCTAGGGGGACCCACCAGGCCAGCACACCCCCTGGTGGCGCGGCCAGCCCCCAGGGCGCGCCTGGCCTGGGTGGGGCCCACCTGTGGCCCTCCAAGTTTCCTCCTTCCAGCCACTTCTTTCTCTCTCCCAAAAAACACCAGGAAACTTTATCAAGCTCGAGTTCCTGCTGTTCTTTCTCCCGATTTTTGATCTCCTTGCTCAGCCCTCTTTGCTGCTGATTTTTGGAGGGATTGCTCCTTGGTATGTGCCTCCTCCGCTTGTCCAATTAGATTTGTGATTGGTAGATTGTATCTTGAGTATTTTGTTGCTATAGGTGTTAGGTTGTGTGAGCTTGCATGCTTGTTCTATGCTTAGAGATTTCATTTTGATGCATGTTTAGCCCTCTAGAAAGTTCCTATAGTAGTTCCTCATCATTTATCAACTTGGAAATCACTTGGTTTGATTTTTGTCTAAAAATTTCAGAAAGGAAGATGAGTGCATACCCACTGAATCAACGTGATTTGATCGTACCTGAGCAAATGAAAATCCATTGAGGAAGGAGTCTTCCCTTCCATATATCGATGCCCTGAATTTATGAGAGCCACGGGAAAACCAATGATGATGACCGCAGAGCCCAGCGCAGGAAGATAAGAAATATCCAACTCCCAGCTATCAGGTATTTTGCTTATTATCTTTCCACTAGTGTTCTCGGTAGGGAGAACACTAGCAATTTTTCCAACTATCATTTGGCTTTCCTAGCTGCTGCACACAACAATGAAACCAGGTACAATCTTGGTTCTCTCATTGCTCGTCGCTTAGCTGCTAAGGGACCCATTTATGGGGGTATTATTGTTGCACGTGTTGTTGCTACCCTAGGCCTTTCTGTTGATCCAAATGATACAGTTTTGGCTCCTCGGAGGCTTGATTTAGCTGCCATGAAAGTGCATCACTTTGTCACTACTAGTTCTACCCTTGATAATTTGGTTTATAGGATGATGTTTACTGACGGGGAAGAGAGGGAAATTCCTTTGCCCGAAACCACTTTGTTCAGTATTTCCTAGGGACCTTTGTCACGCTCCAAGGAGGAGATGGAAGAGCAGCTATGCATTCGTGGGTTCCACGGGCACTACCAGGGGGAGCGCCCTCATACGACCCCTCTGTGCACTACATAGGGGTGTCCTCGAGCTCGTACCAGGACGAAGGGGCCTCTTCGTCGTATTATGGAGGTGCACCTTCTTGTTCACCATGTATTTGAGCCCCACTTAGGACAAAAGACTAAGCTTGGGGGAAGTTACACCGACATCACACTCATCTACATATCATGTTTCGTCGGTTCTTTGTATATCCATTGTTTCGCTTTCTTTTTGGTTTTTGTTTCTGCTTTATCAAAACACAAAAAGACCAAAAATATTTTTGTTGTTTCTCTTAGTTTGTTTCTTTGATTTTTAGCTTTGGTTTGCCTTGAAGAAAAATCCAAAAAGATTTTGCTTTGTGTGCTTGCTTTAAAAAATCGAAAACACCAAAAAAAATTGTTGTTCTTCTTTGGTTTTGTGAAGTTCTTTGCAGGGTTCAGCAGTCCTCAGTGGAGTTTGGTTTCATGTTATTATTCAAGCCACACAAGTGAAAGGCAATAATGAAGATTAATACAACTTGAGGTGTGGTAAGAGCCTGGTAACAAATTCTATTTGTTTTCATTTTTGTACATATACTCATCATTGTAAGCATGCTTAGTCTGTTCATGTGAGGCGTATGTTATTTATGAATGCTTAGTAGTTCTTGCTTTCTTATGATTAGCTTCGTCATGCTAATAGTTTGTAGCATGGCATATGAATGTTTGCTTGCATTGTTCTATTCATAACTTGGTATGATACTGTGGTATCCTCCTCTAAATGTTTTCATGTGAACCGACTTGGCACATGTTCACACATGCATATGACTGAACAATAGTCAGTAAGCCTCGATGATTTATTTTGCCTTAGAGTTCCTGTATCACTTTCATGCCATAATTAGTCATGTTTTCTTGCAAGCATGATTATGACAGTTATTGCTCTCTCGTTTGTCGCTCCCTCTCTATTGCTAGCCTTCACTTGCACTGAGTATGAGCTCTACTTGTGCATCCAACTCCCCAAAACCAATATTTCCAACAGTGTCCACCATACCTACCTATTAGCATCATTTGCTATTCAGTCATATTTATTATGCCTCTTTTTCTTCCGAATAAAATGTTTGACTGTTTTGAGAAAGTTAGTTAGTGAAGCTCTCACGAACTTGATGGCACACTTTATTTCTTGCACTTAATAAACCTGAACCATTGTGACTGTCCATGAAAGTTATATGCTTGAAAATTATATGCTGGGAGTTAGCAGAACCGTGTTGTCACGGGGAACACTTTCAACACTTATGGATACATATCCAGTTGATATCATGCTCTTTTGTTTGCGGATGTCGTCGGTGTGAAATAAAAGGGGAGCTTGTAAGTTCATGGAGTTTTATATATATATATGTGTTAGAGAAACGCATGGGCCGCTAGCCTAAGCCATGCCTAATCATGGTGGAAACTTGCAGCATAACCATAATGAGCAATCTGTGAAGCATCCTCAATAAAAACCTATGCAAATAGCAAATAAAAAGATCGCTGAGATGCTCATTGTCTGCTTGCCTTATCATTTTGATTATGGGATCGCTCCTGTATCATGTGCAAGGGGTACCCTGTTGGCGGTTCTCTATGATACGCATGTATTTACAATGATAAGAACTTACAGGTAACTAAAGTTGAGTAGCATGAGGATCGTATAACTTATAACTCAAGGGACATGAGATTTCCAGTTTATGGTCAGTCAAGCATATAACTCATACTGGACCTCACTTTCACCTTAACCATTTAAATATTCCTATGATACGGGCAATGAGAGATCAAAGCTAATGAGTACCTTACTTTCAGCATTTGGAAGCCTTTCAAACTTTTCGAAACCTTTTCACTTCCTTGTTGAGTCACCACTTATTCTATGAGCACCTTCTTGAGAGCATAGTTGTCATTCTTAGTGTAATGTGCTTGTCTCAAAACTTGGTTAATTATGTCATGAATTTGATGCTTGTATCTCTGATATCTTTACTTCTAGTCTTCACTTGAACTTTAGAGGTGCCTTGACATTTATATTGCTCCACAAACAAAGGAAAGCGAGATACCACTCTATCGTACCTTCTTATGAGCATTGCAATGTTGCTTATGTTTATGTTGCATGCTGCTTATTATTATTGAGTTGGAATCTCTTCATATCTTGAAATGATTATTAAGTAGACTTAGTTGCATACTTCTTATTATGAATTGTCTAAGTATCTACTCATGTGCTGAGAATATTTACATCATATGAAGAAAATGTGTTCGTGAAAGTTCTTTTATCGCACTCAGTTTTCAACTGAATTGCTTAAGGACAAGCAATAAGCTAAGCTTGGGGGGAGTTGATACGTCCAAAATGTATCTACTTTCCCGAACACTTTTGCTATTGTTTCTCCTCTAAACTTGTGCTTGTGTGGTTTGGATACAACTAACATGGACTAACGTTGTTTTAGCAGAATGACCTTGGTATCTAGTTTTTGTGCAGAAAATCAACTATCAGGAAAAATCCCGGAAAATATGCCAAAAATCCTATTTCACTAGAAGATTCACGAAGCCAGAATACGAGACGGAGTGGAGACCTGAGGGGCCCACACCCCCTGCCACGCGGGTGGGCCCAGGTCGTGATTGGAGGGGGTTTGGCCGCCCTAGGCACCCCCTCGGCCTCCCTCTTCGCCTATAAGTTGCCTCTTGACCTCAAAACTCTGGGGGATTCGACGTTTTTCCAAAAAGAGTTCTGCTACACCGCCACCACCAGAAACCGCGATTCAGAACCAGAAACTCCGTTCTGGCACCCTACCGGGACGGAGAATTTGGAGAGGATCATCGCCATCATCATCACCAACGCCTCTCCATCAACCATCCATGTTTCCCTCATCCATGAGTGAGTAATCCCCCATTGTAGGCTATGGGGATGATAGGTATTGGATGAGTTCTATCATGTAATCGAATAAGATCTGTTAGGGCATAGTGCCTAGTATCTCTATTAGTGCTATTTGACTTTGTTGCAACTTGTTGTGCTTAATGCTTGTCACTAGGGCCCGAGTGTCATGATCTCAGATCTGAACTTATTATTGAATCATTATGATAGTATTGTTTGTGGTCTTATCTGCAAGTTGTGTACACGTATCATTGTCTGGATCCAAAGGCCCCGAAGTGACAATAATTGGGACAACCGGAGGGGATGGCTGTGGTGTGAGGATCACATGTGTCCACAGAGTGTTAATGCTTTGCTCCGGTGGTCTATTAAAAGGAGCACCATAATTGCCAGTAGTTCCCTAGAGGCCCCGCTGCAATGGGCTGGCAGGACAAAAGATGGTGTGCAAGTTCTCATTGCAAGCACGCATGACTATATATGGAGCACATGCCTATGATTGTTTAGTACTTGGATGCTTTATCTTATTTATCTGCAATTCCCTAGATCTTGAAGTTACATGTTTAGACTTGTCCATGCAACGCTCGTACATCCATCCCTATGCCTACCGCACTCATATCCTACTGTTTGCTACTATTGTTACTATTGCTCCTATTTTGTTGTTGCCTCTACTTTGCTATTGCTACTACAAACTGTTGCTACTGATAAATTTCTGTGAGCAAGAACTATTTCTAGGGGAAGGTGAATTGACAACTCAGTTGTTAAGGCTTGCAAGTATTCTTTGGCTCCCCTTGTGTCAAATCAATAAATTGGGTAATACTACCCTCGAAGACTGTTGCGATACCCTATAATTGTGGGTCATCATGCCTATACTAGGATGTGTAATTGAAAGGTTAGGATTGATTATCCGCATACTAAGTATTATGATTCAAGGTTATCCCTGACGGATGTATCGATTGTTGTGGTGAAAGTGTACCACCTCTACAGAGTGACAAACTATTCGAATAGACGCGCCCGCGGTCATGGACAGTTGGAGTGGACATACTGTTTCGTCGTTAGATGTTTTCAAAATGACTTGTGAAATGAACTATGATTTTGACTTGACCACAACAGGGTTGTGAACATGAAAACTAAGCTCCCACTTAGGTGTTATAGAACATTAAACTAGTTCTCTTTACTTCTGAACTCAGTTGGAAATAAACCTGGCTTTTTGCAAATAAACCTAGAGCTTAGGATTCCTACTCGAACTACTTTACTTGTTAGTGATACTTTGCGAGTGCTTAAAGAGTACTCATAGATTTTTCCCTGGCTATTCCCGTGGCCAGACTATGAGGAGGACTACCAGGATGATGGACAGCAGGAAGTCTATGACAACTAGGATCATCTCCCATCGCCAGCATTGCCTGTGACCCTGAAGATGAAGCCCCACTATGTTTAATTTCCGTTGCGTTGATTGTATTAAGACTGGATCATGAGATCCTTTATTTTTAAGACCTTTATTATGGTTTGTAATGGATGATGAACTATGGTACCAATTTGTTATGTCTCACAAAAATGGTAATCCTGGTATTGCGATGTATGGCATAACATGCATCTGGGATTAAAAATCCGGGTGTTGACAATACATAGACCGCCATCCAACTGCATCTATGACTAGAAATCCACCTTTAGGTTATCATTCGAACCCCCTCCAGTATTAAGTTGCAAGCAATAGATAACTGCTTTAAGAAAAGTGTGTAAGGTAAACAATCCACTTGTTCCATGAACAAGAGACCGTTGTTTTCTCCCTTGTGTCAACAACACATCTATAACCTTAGAGATTTTTGTCACTTCCCTTAGATTAAATAGAGGCATGCACCCACTATCTAGCATAAATACCCCATCTTGGAGTCAGTAGCATCTACTTGGCCAAGATAGCTACTAGAAACGGAGAGCATGCAAGATCACAAACAACACAGACATGATAGAATCAATAAGACAAAACCATTAATCAATCTGACATAGTAATCTCAATATCCATCGGATCCCTGCAAACACAACATGCATGATTACAAATAGATGATCTTGATCATGAACGGAGCTCATAAGATCTAAACATGGTAGCACAAAGGAGGAGATACAACCATCTAGCTACTACATGGACCCCTAGTCCAAGGTGGAACTACTCACGCTTCTCGTATTCAGGCTTCGTGTTCCCCACGGTAAAATATTGACTTTGGCTTTTGTCCCGTCCAATTCCGAGAATATTGATTTTCTGCCTTTCTGGAACCAAAAACAGAAGAAAACATGCAACTGACACTGTGGCATCTTGTTAATAGGTTAGTACCAGAAAACATATAAAAACACCTCAAAGTGTATACAAAGCAAAGCAAAGTAGATACTAAACAAGCATGGAACATCAAAAATTATAGATACGTTTCCGACGTATCACCCCTCTTGGAGTCACTAGCATCTACTTGGCCAAGATAGCTACTAGAAACGGAGAGCATGCAAGATCACAAACAACACAGACATGATAGAGTCAATAAGACAAAAGCTTTAATCAATCTGACATAGTAATCTCAATATCCATCGGATCCCCGCAAACACAGCATGCATGATTACAAATAGATGATCTTGATCATGAACGGAGCTCACAAGATATAAATATGGTAGCACAAACGAGGAGATATAACCATCTAGCTACTACATTGACCCGTAGTCCAAGGTGGCACTACTCACGCTTCATACCGGAGCCATGCATGATGAAGAAGAAGGCATCTGTGATGATATCCCCTCTGGCAGGGTGCCAAGAAGAGCTTCAGATCCCCCATATGTAGGGACAATGGTGGCAGCGGCTACAGACGGTTTCGTGGAATATTGATCGGGTACTTAGGCTTTTGGCATCGGGGGGTCTTTATACGCGAAGAGGCGAGGCAGGGGGCGGCCAGGGTGGTCACACCCCCCAGGCGCGGCTAACCCTAGCCCGCACCGCCAGGAGGTGTGGCCCCCTGGTGCCTCCCCTCCGTTTTGTATTCTAGCTCCATGTTCCCACGATAAATATTGACTTTGGCTTTTGTCCTGTCCAATTTTGAGAATATTGATTTTCTGCCTTTTTGGAACCAAAAACAGAAGAAAACAGGAAACTGGCACTGTGGCATCTTGTTAATAGGTTAGTACCAGAAAACATATAAAAACACCTCAAAGTGTAGACAAAGCAAAGCAAAGTAGATACTAAATAAGCATGGAACATCAAAAATTATAGATACATTTCCGACGTATCAAGCATCCCCACGCTTAACTCCTGCTCGTCCTCGAGTAGGTAAGTGATAAAAAGAATAATTTTTTAGGTGATATGCACCATCAAAATCAAGATCAAACCATTTGCAAGCATTGAAAGCTGGGATCAAAGAACTCTAATCATGAGCATGAAAGATGGACTTCCAACAGTAAGACAAAGTAACTATGCATGAAACATGAAAGGTTACAAACAAAGATCATGAATAACATGCATTGAAAAACGTTTGTTTGTTTCACATACAGAAACATGGCATAGTGGCATTCAGCTTGTCCCTCATGGAGTAGCAAATAGATGCATAGGACACCTTCAAAGTTCATAAGTGTTACTAGATACAAATGGCACAAGAACAAGTAATATCAATAATATGCATCAATCAATAAGTTTTGGGACAATGCACATAGAACAAAGAATGGCAACTATGCTCTCTTAACTGGTGCTTAAGGATAGAAGGTGAAGACTCAATATAATAGTGGAAGAAAGGCCCTTCATAAGGGAAGAAGGGATTTCAAGTCTCAAAAAGAGCTTCCAAAAATTATGGTACGTGTTAGCTTTCAGCTCTCATTTCCCCTATCATAAGCTTCTTCAAGTGATTAAGCTTAAAGTGAACAAACTATGGAGTATATGCTTGACAAAGTATAAGTTGGCAATCTCATGTCCCTTCAATACGAGGACCGCACCTCATGCTACTCAACTTTGGTCACCTGTAAGTTCTTGTCATAGTAAGTACATGTGTATCATAGAGAACCACCAGCGGGGTACCCCTTGCACATGATACAGGAGCTATCCCATAATCAAAATGACAAGGCAAGCAGACAATGAGCATCTCAGCAATCTTCTTATTTACCATGGGAATATGGTGTTTTTTCTCTCTTTCCTATTTTCAGTTTGTCTCTTATTTTATAAGAAGAAAGCTTCATAGATGTCATTATGGTGATGCTGCAAGTTTCCACCATGATTAGGCATGGCTTAGGCTAGCAGTCCAGGCGTTTCTCTAACACACATATATAACTCCATGGACTTACAAGCTCTCTCTTTATTTCACACCGGCGACATCCATAGACAAAAGAGCATGATATCAACTATGTACAAAGTACAAGTGCAATGTTGAAAACGTTCCCCGTGACAGCACGGTTCTGCTAATTCCAACGTATAAGTGCAACGATATACAACATAGATGACACAATGGTTCAAGTTTATTAGGGGAAAGAAAAATAAAGTGTGCCATCAAGTTTGTGAGATCTTTAATCACTAAGTTTTCACATAACAAAATACATTTTAATTGGAAGATAGATGTAAACAATAATATACATGGAATGGTGTAACACACCATGCATAGGAATTTATAGTGGACACTTTGGAATAACTTGGTTTCTTAGGAGTTGGATGCATGAGTAGAGCTTACTCATACAAGTGGAGGCTAGCAAAAGACTAGGAGTGACCAACTAAGAGAGTAATAATGGCCATAATCATGCAGAGCGACAAAACATTACTAATGAAATAATAAAGTGGTTCTACAAGTCAAGGAATAAATGATCATAGAGGCTATAGTGACTTGTTCATAGTCATAACATGGTGTGAGCATGTGCCAAGTCAACCCAAACAAAGCATCAAAGGAGAATACCACAATACTATGCTTTTGTATGCTAAAACAACGCATGATTCCTTCAAGGCACATTAAGCAATCCTAATTGTTTGGAACAATTCGTGCAACAACAATAATCACTAAGCATAAGGTCAAAACAACATCTAGCATGACATGATAAAGTCTAAGTCACAGTCAAAGCAAGATCCTATTGTACTACTCAAGCAAGAACTTTCTACTCTTCTCCAGAACCAATCAACTTATTTGAAACAATACAGCGAGAACGGGGGTCCGAACTAATTTATTCAAGCAAACTAAGCAAACCAAACGAAAACTAAGATGCTCCAAGAACAACACAACAGTGTATGAAACAATAAAAACGAAGTGTCTAGAAAGACCTAAGCTTTTTATTGATGAAGAAAGGGATGCCTTGGGCGCTTGTACCTCTTGAATATTTCTTGGGGTGACACGGGGTGGCATACCCAAGCTTGAGCTTTTGCCCATTCTTCATCTTATTACATCATTCTCTCTCTACACCTGAAAAATTTCCTTTATACAAAACTTCACACAATCTTCATTAGCAACATTAGTATATTCAAAAGATAATATACCATTGGGTTTAGTTTTATAACAGCAAAACTTTCACTAAAAACACAAGATACTGTAGCAATTCCCTCAAAAAGCTCAATTTCCCAAAAAGAACCCAAAAAGGAATCAATAAGAAGCAAATGCAAATAATGACAGAAATCTGTCAAAACAGACCAGAAGGTAGAAACTGATTTTTTCGAAGACCTTATGTTGCTCAAATCAAAAAGTGTTGAACTAACGAAAGTTAGATAACATACGGGGGTATTTATTCATAAAATATCATATCAATCAGACTTACAGAGATTCCTCATGAATTTTTACGGTGGAGTACAAAAATCTATTTCGGGACAGCAACTCCCCAAATCTTACTTCCCTCTCATTAGAGGTCATTCTTGGCACAAAAAGCAAACAAAAAGGATAAGGAGAGGTCATTAATGAATTAATAACTTCCAAGACTCAAGAAATCTTTTGGGTTATCTCCCAATAAGTACTTTTCTTTAACGCCTTTAAGTTAGGCATGATAGTTTGAGAAGATGCTCACATAAGAAATATGAATTGAAGTAAAAGAGAGCATCAAGAAGAAAATTCAAAACACATTTAAGTCTATCCCTCTTCCTATGCATAGGAATCTTGTAAGAAAATAAATCAAAGAAGCACATAGTAACAAGAATGGGTAGATAAAACAAGAGCAACTTCAAAACTTTCAGCACATAGAGAGGTGTTTCAATACCATGAAAACTTCTACAACCATATTTTCCTCTCTCATAATAATTTTCAGTAGCCTCATGAATAAACTCAACAATATAACTATCACATAAAGCATGCTTTTCATGATCTACAAACACATAATTTCTATCAAGCTCAAAAATAGCGGGATTAAAACCTTCAAACCCACTTTTAACAATTTTATAACAAGGTGATTGATCATTCAATATAGGACCATCATCTAGAGCCTTATCATAGACATTTTATAGGAAAAACTCTTTAGTACCATGCATTTTGAAGTTAGGAACAAATATAGGATTATCATAGATAACAGGAGCATAACTATTATCACAAGTTTTACCCAAAGTAGATATTTCAAAAGGATCCACAAGAACATAACATTCATCCTCCTTTGGTAATCAAGGGGGACAATCAAACAATGTAAGAGGTAAAGAGTTACTCTCATTAGAAGGTAAGCATGGGTAGATCCATTCTTCCTCCTCTTGACCATCACTCTCCTCCTCTTTTTCATCTAATGAGCTTTCAGGTTCAGCAATTTCGTCTTCCATAGGCTCCTGCAAGGCATTAGTATCTTCCATTTGTGGAAAGCACCTATTAAAATATTCAAGAATATAGACATTTTCTTCCTTGTAATTATCAAAGAAAAATTTAAGTATATCATATTCATAAGGTGCATCATCAGTATTTTCAAGCAAACTGGCAAGTTCAAATGCACCCTTGAAAGCAATAAATTCTTCAGTTTGTTCCACATCATAAAATTCATAATTTCCTTTAACATAAGAATATATGGTAACATTATCATTATACTTACATTGAAAAGGTAGGTGTTTATACCTCCTACAGCAACAAGATTTATCAAAGCAATAAGTAACATTATAAGTAGAGCACACCTCTCTAGCAATAGTATTCAACTTATCAATTTGTTCCCATAAGTGTTTTCCTTTTTGTGTCAAACGGTGTTCCTTATAATAATACTTTTCTTCTTCCATGAACCCACCTTGCCAATAAGAACTAGTTTCAAAGAAACCATCCATTGTTAGAAAGCATGACCAAGCAAGGCAATAACATACCATCAACTAGAGTAGGAACTAATTATTTTGTGTTTTTTATAAGAGAAAGCAAACCAAACTAAACTTTTTTTTTGGAGTTTTTGATAAAAATAGGCAAACAAAACCAAGCAAAAGAAACTAAGCAAAACAAAAACAAAGTAAAGAGAAAGGTTGTGAAGGACTACCCTTGTGAAAACGTCCTTAGCCTCCCCGGCAACGGCGCCAGAAAAGCTTGTTGGCGTGTTATTGACGCCTTGTTGGGAGACCCCAAGAGTAAGGTGTGATGAGCACAACAGCAAGTTTTCCCTCAGTAAGAAACCGAGGTTATCGAACCAGTAGGAGGAAGGAAACAACTCAAAGGTGTTGCTAGCAACTTGGAGACCTGCACAACACAAACTCAAGACTTTGCCCCAACGATCAGTGAGGTTGTCAATCTCACCGGTTGCGGTAACAAAGGATTAACTGTATGGTGTGGAAGATAATAGTGATTTGCAACAAGTAACAATAACAGTGGAAGATGTATCAATGGTAAAGATTGGACCGGGTTCCATAGTTCACTAGAGGTGTTCTCCTTAAGATAAACAAACATGGCATGCTGGGTAAAAAAATTACAGCGGGGAAATTGACAGGACTAAGCAAGGCATAACAATGCAATACTAGACATTCATGATCCTATGAGATTCGATTGGGCAATACAACAAGATACATAGACCGCCATCCAACTGCATCTATAACTAGAAATCCACCTTCAGGTTATCATCCGAACCCCCTCCAGTATTAAGTTGCAAGCAACAGATAACTGCTTTAAGCAAAGTGTGTAAGGTAAATAATCCAATTGTTCCATGAACAAGAGACCGTTGTTTTCTCCCTAGTGGCAACAACACATCTACAACCGAAGAGATTTTTGTCACTTCTCTTAGATTAAATAGAGGCATGAACCCACTATCTAGCATAAATACCCCCTCTTGGAGTCACTAGCATCTACTTGGCCAAGATAGCTACTAAAAACGAAAAGCATGCAAGATCACAAACAACACAAACATGATAGAATCAATAAGTCAAAACCATTAATCAATCTGACATAGTAATCTCAATATCCATCGGATCTCTGCAAACACAACATGCATGATTACAAATAGATGATATTGATCATAACGGAGCTCACAAGATCTAAACATGGTAGCACAAAGGAGGAGATACAACCATCTAGCTACTACATGGACCCGTAGTCCAAGGTGGAACTACTCACGCTTCATACCGGAGGCTGGCATGATGAAGAAGAAGGCCTCTGGGATGATCTCCCCTCTGGCAGGGTGCCGGGAAGAGCTTCAGATCCCCCCCGATCTAGGGACGATGGTGGCGGTGGCTATAGACGATTTCGTGGAATATTGATCGGGTACTTAGGGTTTTGGCATCGGGGGGTCTATATAGGCGAAGAGGCGAGGCAGGGGGCGGCCAGGGTGGTCACACCCCCCCAGGCGCGGCTAACCCTAGACCGCGCCACCAGGGGTGTGGCCCCCTGGTGACTCTCCTCTGTATTGTATTCCGGCTTCGTGTTCCCCACGGTAAAGTATTCACTTTGGCTTTTGTCCCGTACAATTCCGAGAATATTGTTTTTCTGCCTTTCTGGAACCAAAAACAGAACAAAACAGGCAACTGGTACTGTGGCATCTTGTTAATAGGTTAGTACCAGAAAACATATAAAAACACCTCAAAGTGTAGACAAATTAAAGTAAAGTAGATACTAAACATGCATGGAGTGACTAGATACAAATAGTATCTAATTTGCTTTGCTTTGTCTACACTTTGAGGTGTTTTTATATGTTTTCTGGTACTAACCTATTAACAAGATGCCATAGTGTCAGTTGTCTGGTTTCTTCTGTTTTTGGTTCCAGAAAAGGAAGAAAATCAATATTCTCGGAATTGGACGGGATAAAAGCCAAAGTCAATATTTTACCGTGGGGAACACAGAGCCAGAATACGAGACGGAGAAGAGCCACCAGGGGGCCACACCCCCTGGCCGCGTGGCCTGGCCTGGCCCGCGCCTAGGAGGTGCGGCCACCCTGGGTGCCCCTGCCTCGCCTCTTTGCCTATAAGAAGCCCCCGATACCAAAACCCTAAGGACCCGATCAGTCTTCCACGAAATAGTCCATAGCCTCCACCACCATCATCCCTAGATCGAGGAGATCTGAAGCTCTTCTCGGCACCCTGCCGGAGGGGAGATCATCCCGGAGGCCTTCTTCATCATCATGCCAGCCTCCGGTATGAAGCGTGAGTAGTTCCACCTTGGACTACGGGTCCATGTAATAGCTAGATGGTTGTCCCTCCTCCTTTGTGCTACCATGTTTAGATCTTGTGAGCTCCGTTCATGATCAAGATCATCTATTTGTAATCATGCATGTTGTGTTTGCGGGGATCCGGTGGATATTGAGATTATTATGTCAGATTTATTAATGGTTCTATCTTATTGATTCTATCATGTCTGTGTTGTTTGTGATCTTGCATGCTATCCATTTCTAGTAGATACCTTGGCCAAGTAGATGCTACTGACTCCAAGAGGGAGTATTTATGCTCGATATTGGGTTCATGCCTCTATTTAATCTGGGGAAGTGACAGAAATCTCTAAGGTTGTAGATGTGTTGTTGCTACTAGGGGGAAAACAAAGATCTCTTGTTCATGGAACAAGTGGATTATTTACCTTACACACTTTGCTTAAAGCAGTTATCTGTTGCTTGCAACTTAATACTAGAGGGGGTTCAGATGATAACCTGAAGGTGGATTACTAGTCATAGATGCAGTTAGATGGCGGTCTATTTATCTTGTTGTATTGCCCAATCAAATCTCATAGGATCATGAATGTCTTGCATTGTTATGCCTTGCTCTGTCCTGTCAATTTCCTTGCTGTAATTTGTTTACCCGGCATTCCATGTTTGTTTATCTTAAGAAGAACACCTCTAGTAAACTATGGACCCCGGTCCAATATTAGCATTGATACATCTTCCACTTTTACTGTTTACTTTCTGCAAACCACCATTACCTTCCACACCATACAGTTAATCCTTTGTTTTCAGCAAACCAGTGAGATTGACAACGTCACTATTCGTTGGGGCAAAGTCTTGAGTTTGTGTTGTGTAGGTTTCCAAGTTGCTAGCAACACCTTTGGGTCGTTTCCTTCCTCCTACTGGTTCGATAACCTTGGTTTATTTTTGAGGGAAGACTTGTTGCTGTGCTCATCATACCTTCCTCTTGGGGTCTCCCAACGAAGCTCTACAGTGATCTGAGCGCATCACCCATCTCCTCTCCTACCAGCAGCGCCGGCAGAAGTGGAGGAGGGAGACGCCGGGAGAGCACGGGCGACTCCCAAGGGAGAAGACTACTGTAGCAAGAGAGAAGGGAGGAGGAGGGAGCACCAACTTTCAAGGTTGAAGCATGTAGGTTTCACTGACTTGATTACCACCGAATGGGCTAAATGTGTACCTGTCAACTCTACTGTGGAGGTATGGCAGAATAAAATTATGCACTTAAGGAAATTTCTGAGGGGTTAGGCAAAGAACCTTAGTGATAAATATAGAATCTATAAGCAAAATTTGTTAGAGATTATCGAGGATCTGAACTTAAAAGCCGAGTCCATCCCTCTATCAGATGAAGAAAGGAAAGCATTGCGAGAGGCTGATGAAGAATTAGCCAAACTGAGACGTGAATAAGATTCCAACTAGGCTCAGAGGGCGAAAGTTAAGCATATTCAATAAGAGGGTAACAATATTAAATATTTTCATCTCATAGCCAATGGGAAGCATAGGAGAAATTTAATATACCAACTAGAGCAAGAAGAAGGAACTACTACAGGACAAGAAAATATTTATAAGAAGTTATTCGGGGCGCCAGATCCGAACTTCATCTCACTAATTGAATCTGAAACTTAGGATATCACCCAAATCTCTCCAGAATAAAAAAAAATATTCTTACTACCAATTTCACAGAGAAATATGTACACGAAGCTATAATACAAATGGAGAAAAATAAAGCATAGGGACCGGATAGTTTCCCGGCTGAATTTTATCAAACCTTTTGGGATGTGATCAAACACAATTTAATGAATTTGTTCAAAAAAATTCAGCAAGGTGAATTACCTTTATTTCACCTAAACTTTGACACAATAATTCTATTACCTAAGAAAGAAAACGTAGTACAAATTCAGCAGTACCGTCCTATATGTTTGTTGAATGTGAGCTTCAAAGTGTTTAAAAAAGTAGGTACAAATAGGCTCACTGGAATTGCTCATAAGGTCATCAAGCCGACCCAGACGGCCTTTGCGCTAGGCAGGCACATACTAGAGGGTGTGCTGGTCTGATCCCTTCGGTAGAGGCCATTTTCAGACATGCAATGGTGAATCAACTAGATTCTAGGAAGACGTTTGGCTAGGCGCAGAGTCTTTAGCAACTCAATATCTTTTGCTTTTTAATAATGTCCAGCATAAAGAGGTCACAGTGGCCGAGGTATTAGAAAATAACCCCTTAAATATTCAATTTAGACGAATTCTAACCGGTAACAAATGGGTTGAGAGGTTAATGGACATTGTATTAACGAATCAAGGAGATGTCTTCTTATGGAATCTAACAAATACAAAGGTTTTTACTTAAATCAATGTATTTGGATCTAATGAATGGGCATACACCATTCCTTAAAACGTATATTTGGAAGTTAAGGGTACCACTGAAAATAAGAAATTTTATGTGGTTTCTATTTCGCAAAGTCATACTCACAAAAACCAATCTAAAAAAAGGAAATTGGCAAAGGAATATGAAGTGCTGTTTTTGAATGATGATGAATCTATAGAACACCTCTTTTTTAATTGCCCCTTGGCCAAAATAATGTGGTGCATTGTTCACATTTCGTTTAATATAGAACCTCCTTCTAGTGTAGCAAATTTGTTTGGTAATTGGCTATAAGGGGTTAGTAAGATTGATAAAGAAAAATCCGATTGTGTGCATGTGCTTTAATTTGGGATATATGGAATATACGAAATGACTTTGTGTTTAACAAAACACCAAAAACTTTCTTCTTGCAGATTATCCTTTGAACTACACATTGGATATGTATGTGGTCTTTACTTCAGCCAGTAGAGTAGCGGCCGAACATGGAATATGGGTGCAACCTTTAGGTGACGATAGCAATGGAATTTGTTCACCCTATGCAGCTGGCAGCCTGTTTCTAGAATCACTTTATGATGTATGAGCACTTAGTGTCTATTCTTTCTATCTTTAAGTGGCTGATACAGTATCAAAACTTTATGATCCATGAGTTGTAAGACTTGATAAACTATAATAAGATAATAAAAAGGATGCATGCATCAATCGATGCAGAGGCCGGAAAGTCCCCATTTCGAAAAAAGTATAATAAGTCAAGTATCACGTTTCACCCAAAATGAATGGAATCATGATTTATAGAACATTACACAATGCACCAACTGGTACGAGTTCGAAGCTTGCCGTGCGCGTTGCATTGGTAGAGAAGGCATTCTCATAAACATATTCTCTATTGAAGATTATACCAGAGTTTGATCCACTGAATGTGGTATGCAAGATAGATGAGTACAAATCATAAAACCTAACTCTTGTACAGGAGGAAGACGACCTACCTTGAGAAGTGAACTCAGCCTTCTTTCTCTTAGGCTGGTCATAGTGCATAATAACTTAAAGTAATAAGATGTATATGTTACTAGTCTAGATTACTATATATCTTTATAGTGGAAAATACCTTAAGTGTGATAGCATGCAATATATATTATATTAAATAGTCTGTAGACTCATTTTATCTTGATATATGTGATGTTACAGTAACATAGCTAGTTACTCTATCTATCTCTTTCCTCATTAACTCATTGCACATAAGCAAAAGTTTTGAGTTGGACACTTAGTTACTAGTGAAGTTACCCCCACTATGATCAGTCTTAGCCTAACCCACATCATTGAGCACATATCCGTCCTCCATTTTTACCACATGGGTGGGTCTTTTTCCCTCTAGAAGCTACACTATTTTAACTCGATGGGGTTTCAGAAGATAGTCAATGCTTCCACCGACCTTCCCCTTCTATAAGTATTTGTCACGCTTATAAATGACGATGTATACATAGGCCGGCGGCTCCAAACCCATCTTACCTAGATATACATGTATCCAGTTCTTGTGCTATCTTTTCTTAGATATTTTACCTATTTTACATAGCTTCTCTTCTCAGCCGAGAACCCCTTAAACCAACATGAATGGAACCGAATAGAGTAAAATGGCAACGCCGGCTAGAACGAGTTATACGCATGAGGGTACTGTTTTTTTTTTTTTTTTTGCGGGTACTGTTGGGAATCCGAAAACACATCTTCTGCTCTTCCGTAGCTTGGACGTTGCTACGAAAGCATCCCTTGCCGCTTTTAGCCACCAGATGCAGAAGCCGAGAACATATGTGAAGGCTAAACAAGACTCGATGGACTGGAAGCGCAGTATGCTGAGCGATAGCCATGCCTTCCTTCTTTTCAGCTTCTTGGTCAGCTTCTTCCAAAAGTTATCCTCGATCAGCTTTTCCCAGAATCTCATCTGACAAAATTGTTTATACTTTTAAATTGACATTGAAACTACTAGTTAAGAAGTTTAAATGAATTTTGAAGATAAGATTCTAGAAGAAGTTGGTCGAGGGTAGCTTCTGAGAGAAGCTGGCCAAAAAGCTGAAAAAAAGGGGTATAGTACCAAAATTCTAAGATTGCATATGATTCTGAACCTCAAAGCTGGATAAAAGCAAGCGGCTTAATAGGCCATTCTCCTTCTAGACCAAAGTCCACGTGATAACTGTTTGTTTAAGTGGGCTACTCAGCTCTATGATGGTGCCCTAAAAAGCCTATTTTATAAAAAAATTAAGCAACCGTGAGGGAAACTGGTTTCCACAATCTCTTGTATTCCGTCCGTCTCGAATTACTTGTCAAGTATTTGTCTAGATAGACATGTATCAAGACTCATTTTACTGTGTGGATACATGTATATCTAGAAAGAACTATGACAAGTAATTTAGTACTGAGGGAGTAGCATTTTGAATTCCTTATCAAAGATATTATGACCAGTTTCACACAAATTTTTGGCACAACATTTTTAGATCCACCGGCTGCTATTTATTATACACGGGCACAGTCATAAGCCAAATCATAAGCCAAACAGTTTACAATCCACTTTGGAGACACACCCATCCAAGTATTACACAAAGTATTCTTGCAGCCTGTCTTAGCTAAAGTACTCATTCGCTAGCTAAACGACGCACAAACTGAATCTTGAAGTCATCAAAATCCCTCAGGAGCACCTTGATTTCTTCTACTAGCGGCCCATGCAAAGACCTATCGATCTCAATTGCTTGGAGCTTCGACACCATACCCAAACAATCAGATTCCATTCTAGCACCATCTTATGCACACCCAATTCCTTAGCTAGGCTCGCAGCTTTTTTTTTTGGAAAGGTGTATATATTAATATCGTAAGATATTAATTATACCTAGCCTCTGCAACAACACATTATCCTAATAGCATTACGGATACACACAGTCAAAAAAAGAAAGAAGAATTACAGGAAAAAAGTCCCACTTTAGTGATCTATGCCCTACAACAGTGACCAAACTGATATTTTGGGATATTGAGAGAATAATAGTTGTATTAATTGAGGCCTCAAAGAGCTGTTTATATAGATTACAAGACTTAGCCTCCAAGGACTAATAGAGATAGACTACAACTCAAAGAGAGAGGGAGGCCGAATCGGATGGGTCTAACCCTAACCGGCCTATACTCTAATATCCCCCCGCAGTCTCAATGTCAGGAGTAACGATGTTGAGACTGGAGCGTATGTCGATGAACGTTGCAGTTGGAAGACCTTTGGTAAAAATATCAGCAAATTGAGCACTTGTAGGAACATGAAGAACTCGAACTTTGCCAAGGGCCACCTTCTCATGAACAAAGTGTATGCCAATCTCAATATGCTTTGTGCGACGATGCTGAACTAGATTGGAGGCCATGTAGACTGCAGAAATATTATCACAATAAACAATGGTAGTTCACTCAAGCAGTCGATGAAGCTCAACGAGAAGCTGACGCAGCCACACTGCCTCGGCCACGACATAAGCAACCGACATATACTCAGCCTCAGCAGAAGACCTGGAAACTGTTACCTGCCTTTTAGAACACCAAGAAACAAGATTATCATCCAAATAAACACAAAATCTGGATGTGGACCTTCAAGTATCTAGACAACCTGCCCAGTCTACATCAGAATAAACTGTCAAGCTTGTTGGAGATGAAGAATTAAGAAGAAGACCATGATCAAGAGTGCCTTTTAAATAGCGAAGAATGCGTTTGACATGAGCAAGATGAGGAGATCGAGGATCATGCCTAAAAAGACATGCTTGCTAAACCGAATAAGAAATATCGGGCCGAGTAAGGGTGGCATATTGGAGAGCACCAGTGATGCTAAGATAAAAAGTAGGGTCAGAAATAGGATCACCATCAGCCGACAATTTAGCACCAATATCGGCCGGAGTACGAGAGAGTTGACGATCACACATGCCAGAATGAGAAAGCAAATCTAAAAGATATTGATGTTGAGAAAGAAAGAATGTAGACTTAGTTCGAGAAACATTAATTCCAAGAAAATGGTGCAGAGGACCAAGATTAGTCATCGAAAATTCATTATTAAGAGAAAAAATTATTGTCAAGCTTCATGCATTAGCCAACACAACCAAAAGTCTGAACTTATGGAAATGGCTAGTGCAATCCACTTATACATTTCAACAATTATATGGTTTAGAAAATAATCAGAACTAGCAGTGAGAACTATATCATCAACATAAAGTAAAAGATAGGCAGTGTGTTCAGAAGATCGTAAAATGAAGAGAGAAGAATCAGATTTGGAGAAAATAAAACCAATGGTTTGAATGTAGGTGGCAAAACTTTGAAACCGGGCACGAGGAGCATGTTTGAGTCCATAAAGAGATTTTTTTAATAAACAAACGAGATAGGGAGAAGAGGGATGGTCAAAACCAGAAGGTTGTTGACAATATACGATTTCATGTAGAGTGCCATGAAGAAAAACATTTTTAACATCAAGTTGGTGGATAGTCCAAGAGAACGAAACAACAAGACTAAGAACTACGTGAATAGTGCTTGGTTTGACAACGGGAGAAAAAGTCTCATCAAAATCAATGCCATGTTGCTGAGAAAAACCATGACATACCCATCGAGCTTTGTAACGAGGAAGAATACCGTCAGCGTAAAACTTATGTCGAAAAACCCATTTGCCTGAAACAACATTAACACCAGATGGTTTTGGAAAAAAGTCCGTGTATTATCTTGCTGAAGAGCATCAAATTCATCACGCATAGCTAAAAGCCAAAGAGATCAAGAAGAGCACATTTATAGGATGTGGGTATAGGGGAAATTGTGGTGGTTGTTGTAAGATTTAGGCGTTTAGTAGGTATAAGAAATCCTTGTTTGCCACGGGTGCACATGACATGATCATTTGTAGGTGCTTGAATAGGTACAACATTGGGTGGCAGAGGTTGTGTGGAAGAGGTCTCGGTGGTAGGGGTGGGTGTTTCGGTGGTTGACTCGTAGTAGGAAGGAGTGGTTTGCTCGGGGGTCTGCCGTGGCAGAAAAGTGGCGCTAAAATCTGTCGCGGTAGGAGTGTCGGTTGCGGCAGGCTACCGCGGCAGCGAATCGGCAGAAAATTCTACCGCGGTAGGAGACTGGGGTGTGGCGGAGGGCTGCCGTGGCAGAACAACAGGGGGAAAAGCTGTTGCGGCAGAGAAACATGGCAAAATTATGCCACGACAAAGATGAAGGCATGATGAACTAAGGAAGAGGTTTTGTTGGTGGGGTTAGTTGGTTGGGTTTGTTGGGTGGTTTGGGTGGCAGCGTAAGGAAAAGTATTTTCATCGAATATGACATGGCGAGACACAAGAACATGATCAGAAGATGGATCAAAACAACGATATCCTTTGTGATCATCAGAAATACCAAGGTGAATGCAAGGTAGTGAGGGTGGTTCTAGTTTGTTGGAGGCGATAGAGGCAGTGGGAAAACATAGACAGCCAAAACGCAAAAAAGAGTAGTCAGGTGAGAAATAAAAAGTGATTGAAAAGGCGAGTAAAGAGGGAAAGTTTTGGTGGGTCGAATGTTTATAAGTAGTATGGCGGTGTGAAGGGCTTTAGCCCAAAAGAGAGAAGGAAGATAAGCTTGTAAAAGTAATGTGCAAAGAATTTCGTTAATGGAACAAAGAGAACGTTCAGCTTTACCATTTTGGGAAGAAGTATAAGGACATAAAAAACATAGAAGAATGCCTTGAGAGAGAAAGAAGTTATGGTTTTGAGTGTTGTCAAATTCACGTCCATTATCACATTGATCAAATCTAATAGGCAAGCCAAAATGTGTAAGAACATACTGCCAAAAATTGATAAAAAAATGCATGCACATCAGATTTAGCACGAATAGGAAAAATCCAAATATAATGAGAATAATCATCCAAGATCATAAGATAATATTTATAAACAGAAACACTAGGTATTGAGGTCCATAGATCACAATGAAGTAGATCAAAAGGAAAAGTGCTAGTGGTAGTAGAGGTTCCAAAGGGTAATCTAACATGTTTGACACATTGACCAGCATTATAGAGAGAGGGATCATGAGGAGTAGTAGAACTAGGGATACAGAAATCTTGAAGCATAGTTGATAGAGTGTTTTTATTGGGTGTCCTAGACGACGATGCCATAGGTCAACTGACGCAAGCATGTCGCGGGGGGTGGATGTAGGCGTGCCATGAAGTGGATAAAGATCGCCCATGATATTGTACCGAGTGATAACCTCCCCCGTTTTTAGATCCTTCACAGAAAAACCAAAGGGGTGAAAAGCCAGGATAACTTTATTATCAATGCAGAATTATCGAACAGAAATCAGATTTTTGATTTAGGGAGGGACAACAAGAATATTGCAAAGAAGAAAGTTGGCATAAAGGGAAGGTATGCAAGAATGACTAGTGCAATAAACAGGGATCAAGGAGCCGTCACCAATAGTTATTGTGGAGAAGGTAGAGGAAAAACAAGTTGATAGCAAATTCATATTTGAAGACATATGCGAGGATGCACCAGAATCGAAAATCCAACCCGTACCTTCATTATGTAGGGTAAAATTGTTCATGGTATTGATGAAGGCGGCTTGGTCCCAGGCCAGCTGCTCTGGAGGAGCAAAGGGGCCGGGAGCTTGCATGTTAACATAGGGGAGAGGTTGTAGCTGGTTGTACGCGTACTGAGCCTGCATGATGTAGTAGTTTGGCGAGAGTCCTGGTGCACCGGGAGGTGGTGTAGCGGTGGCGGTGTAGACGTGCGCTGGTGGCTGGGATTCGAGGAGGCCAGGGGAACCGGTGGCTGGACGAAGACCGGGGCTCCACGTGCCCATATATGCAGGAGGGGTGCCGTACGACAAAGGGGCCAACCAGGGCATCGACCAAGCCTGCACAAGGCCATTCCAGGGGTCGTGCTGAGGAGGCCACAGTGCTGGAGCTGGGGGCCACGGAGTGGTCGATGGTGGAGCAGGTGTAGGGCCGGCAGGGCGAGGTTGAGGAGGCCAGTAGATCGGATTCTTTCCCATGTAGTTGGCGCTCGGGCGCCAGCCTGGGGGAGGTTAGGGAGCCGCAGCGACCGCGGCAGGAGGTGGAGGTGCGGAAGGCTGCCGCGGTAGAGGGGCGGTGGCGTGAAACACCCACGACGCCCGTTGCGCCTTGCGAGCCTGGTTCTTTTCTTCTTGCTGGAGGAGGGAGCGGACCTCCTTGAAGGTGGGGTAGGGGTTGGTGATGGCTCAGTTGATGTGGAGCCTGTTGGGAACCCCAAGAGCAAGGTGTGAAGTAGCACAGCAGCAAGTCTTCCCTCAGTAAGAAACCGAGGTTATCAAACCAGTAGGAGGAAGGAAACGTCACACAGGTGTTGCAAGCAACGCGGAGACCTGCACAACACAAACTCAAGTCTTTGGCCCAACTAACAGTGAGGTTGTCAATCTCACCGGTTGTTGTAACAAAGGATTAAACGTATGGTGTCGAAGGTAACGGTGGTTTGCAGCAAGTAAACAAGTAATAGTGAAAGATGTATCAATGGTAAAGATTGGACCAGGGTCCATAGTTCACTAGAGATGTTCTCCTTAAGATAAACAACATGGCATGAAGGGTAAACAAATTACAGCAGGGCAATTGACAGGAACTGAGCAAGGCATAACAATGCAATACCAGACAAAAATATCCTATGAGATTCGATTGGGCAATACAACAATATACATAGACCGCCATCCAACTGCATCTATGAATAGAAGTCCACCTTCAGGTTATCATCCGAACCCCCTCCAGTATTAAGTTGCAAGCAATAGACAACTGCTTTAAGCAAAGTGTGTAAGGTAAACAATCCACTTGTTCTATGAACAAGAGACCGTTGTTTTCTCCCTAGTGGGAACAACACATCTACAACCGAAGAGATTTCTGTCACTTCCCTTGGAAACTAGAGGCATGAACCCACTATCGAGCATAAATACCCCCTCTTTGAGTCACTAGCAACTACTTGGCCAAGATAGCTACTAACAACGAAGAGAATGCAAGATCACAAACAACACAGACATGATAGTATCAAATAGACAAAACCATTAATCAATCTGACATATTAATCTCAATATCCATCAGATCCCCGCAAACACAACATGCATGATTACAAATAGATTATATCTTGATCATGAACGGAGCTCACAAGATCTATACATGAAAGCACAAGGAGGAGATACAACCATCTAGCTACTACATGGACCCATAGTCCAAGGTGGAACTACTCATGCTTCATACTAGAGAGAAGGCCTCCATGATGATTTCCCCTCCGGCATGGTGCCGGGAAGAACTTCATATCCCCCCCCCGATCTAGGGACGACGGTGGCGGCAGCTATAGAAGGTTTCGTGGAGTTTTGATCGGGTGCCTAGGATTTCTGCATCGGGGGCTTCTTATAGGCGAAGAGGCGAGGCTAGGAGGCGGCCAGGGGCCCCACACCCTACCTAGGCGCGGGGTGGGCCCACCCGCACCTAGGGGGTCTGGGCGCCCTGGTTCACTTCTCCATCTCGTCTTCTGGCTTCGTGTCCCCCACGGTAAAATATTGACTTCGGCTTTTGTCCCATCCAATTCCGGGAATATTGATTTTCTGCCTTGCTGGAACCAAGCACAGAACAAAACATGCAACTGGCACTGTGGCAACTTGTTAATAGGTTAGTTCCAGAAAAGATATAAAAACACCTCAAAGTGTAGACAAAGCAAAGAAAAGTAGATACTAAACAAGCATGGAGCATCAAAAATTATAGATACGTTTCCGACGTATCAAGCATCCCCAAGCTTAACTCCCGCTCGTCCTCGAGTAGGTAAGTGATAAAAGAATAATTTTTGAGGTGACATGCACCATCAAAACCAAGATCAAACCATTTGCAAGCATTGAAAGCTGGGATCAAAGAACTCTAAACATGTGCATGAAAGATGGAGTTCTAACAATAGGACATAGTAACTATGCATGCAACACGAAAGGCTACAAACAAAGATCATGAATAACATGCATTGAAAAATGTTTGTTTGTTTCACATATAGAAAACATGACATAGTGGCATTCAGCTTGTCCCTCATAGAGAAGCAAATAGATGCATAGGACACCTTCAAAGTTCACAAGGATGACTAGAAACAAGTAGCACAAGAACAAGTAATATCACAATATGCATCAATCAATAAGTTTTGCAACACTACACACAGAATGACAACTATGCTCTCTTAATGGTGCCTAAAAGTAGAAGGTGGAGACTCAAATAATGGTGGAAGAAAAGCCTTTCATAAAGGAAGCAGGGATTTCAAGTTTCAAAAAGAGCTTCCAAAAATTATGGTACTTGTTAGCTTTCAGCCCTCATTGCCCCTATCATAAGCATCTTGAAGTGGTTAAGGTTAAAGTGAACAAAGATGGAGTATATGCTTGACAAAGTATAAGTTGGCAATCTCAAGTCCCTTGAAATACGAGGGCCACACCTCATGCTACTCAACTTCAGTCACCTGCAAGTTCTTGTCATTGTAAGTACATGTGTATCATAGAGAACCGCCAACGGGGTACCCCTTGCACATGGTACAGGAGCTATCCCATAACCAAAATGACAAGGCAAACAGACAATGAGCATCTCAGTGATCTTTTTATTTACTATATGCATAGCTTTTTATTGAGGATGCTTCATAGATAGCTCTCTATGGTGATGCTGCAAGTTTCCACCATGATTAGGCATGCCTTTGGCTAGCGTCCCAGGTGTTTCTCTAACACAAAATACATACTCCATGGACTTACAAGTTCCCTCTTTATTTCACACCGGTGACATCCATAGACAAAAGAGCATGATATCAACTGAGTACAAAGTACAAGTGCAATGTTGAAAACGTTCCCCGTGACAACACAGTTCTGCTAATTCCAATGTATAAGTACAAGCATATACAAAATAAATGACACAATGGTTCAAGTTTATTAGGGGCAAAGAATATAAAGTGTGCCATAAAGTTTGTGAGGGCTTTAATCATTAAGTTTTCACAAAACAAAGAGACTTTTTAACTGGAAGATAGCTGAAAACAAGAATATACTTGGAATGGTGTAACACACCATGCATGGGAGTTTATAGTGGACACTTTGGAATAACTTGGTTTCTTGGGAGTTGGAAGCATGAGTAGAGCTTACTCATACAACTGGAGACTAGCAAAAGACTGGGAGCAACCAACTAAGAGAGCAATAATGGCCATAATCATGCAGAGCAACAAAGCATTACTAATCAAAGCATAGAGTGGTACTAAAAGTCAAGGACTAAATGATCATAGAGGATATGGTGACTTGTCATCGTCATAACATGGTGTGAGCATGTGCAAGTCAACCCAAACAAAGCATCAAAGGAGAATACCACAATACTATGCTTTTGCATGCTAAAATAACGCGTAATTTCTTCAAGGCTCACTAAGAAATCCCAATTGTTTGGAACAAGACATGCTACAGCAATAATCACTAAGCATAAGGTCAAAACAACACCTATCATGTCATGCTAAAGTCTAAGTCACAGTCAATGCAAGCTCCTCTTGCACTTATCAAGCAAGAACTTTTCAACTCCTTTCCAACACCAAGCAACTTATTTGAAACAACACAACGAGAACGGGGGTCCAAACTACTTTATTCAAGCAAATTAAACAAACTAAGCAAAGCAAAATAAAACTAAGACGCTCCAAGAACAACACAACAGTGCATGAAACAATAAAAACGAAGTGTCCAGACAGACCTGAGCTTTTTACTGATGAAGAAGGGGATGCCTTGGGCATCCCCAAGCTTTGACGCTTGTACCTCTTGGATATTTCTTGGGGTGACACCGGTGTGGCATCCCCAAGCTTGTGCTTTTGTCCATTCTTCATCTCATTACATCATTATCTCTCTACACCTGAAATCTTTCCTTCATACAAAACTTCACATAATCTTCATTAGCAACATTAGTGTATTCAAAAGATAATAGACCTTTGGGTTTATCTTTGGAACATCAAAACTTTTCACTAAAAACACAAGCTACTGTAGCAACTCCCTAAAAAAGCTCAAATCCCCAAAAGAGAACTCAAAAAGGAATCAATAAGAAGCAAATGCAACTAATGGCAGAAATCTGTCAAAACAGACCAGCAGGTATAAAATGATTTTTTCAAAAATCTTATGTTGCTCAAATATAAAGGCTTTGAACTAACAAAAGTTAGCTAACATACTGGGGGGTTTATTCGTAAATTTTCAGCTCAATCCGAGTTATAGAGACTCCTCACGAATTTTTATGGTGGAGGACAGAAATCTGTTTTGGGACAGCAACTCCCAAAATCTTACTTCCCTCTCATTAGAGGTCATTCTTAGCACAAAAAGCAAACAAAAAGTATAAGAGAGGTTATTACTGAAGTCATAACTTCTAATACTCAAGGAAATTCTTAGGTTATCTCCCAACAAGTACTTTTATTTAACGCCTTGAAGTTAGGCACAAGAAGCAAGAAATCAAGTATTTTTAAATGAGGAATTGAGATCAATACTTGCAAAGTCTTCAACTATGAGAGGTATCTCATCCAAATTAGTCTTGGAGGATCCCTTCTCATTTCTCTTTGGTTTACTACTTTCATCAAAAGAATTTTCAGGAACAATCCAATCAAAATTCTTTTCAAAGGCCTCATGCATCCCAACAAGCTTAAAGGGTATGGGTATCTTAAATTCATCTCTAGGCTTGGTTTTATCTGAAATACCCACAACATCTACACATGAGCCTAGCATATTAAAACGCTCGAATACCTTTTTGGCTTCCTTAGAAACATCATGGAACTCTTTGAGTAAAGTTTCAAGAATAAACTCTCTCTTTTCAGCATTCTTTTCTTCTTTTAGTTTTAGGAACAAAATTTGCATCATGGGGTTAAGGCTAACAAACTTAGCCTCCAACATATAAACTAAAGAAGCTGCAGCAATTTCATAATTAGGAGCAAGTTCTGCTATGATTTATCCTCAATATCCTCATGCTTGCTAACATGATTAAAGAATTCTTCAATATTGTCTTTCCCAATTATGGATCCACTACCTATAGAAAGGTCCTTCGGGGTGAACTTGGGGAGCAACAAGGTGTTCTCAGTAGAGTCCATTTTGGCAAATGTGGGCAAGCCAAAAACAGCAGCAGCAGCAGCTAGAGCAGGAACTAATTTTTTTGTGTTTCTGAATAAAGAAAGAAAACCAAACTAAACTAAATTTTTTTGGAGTTTTTTGAAAAGAGGCAAACAAAACCAAGCAAAAAAAATGAAGAAAACTAAAAACAAAGTAAAGAGAAAGGAAGTGGAGTACTCCCCTTGTGAAGACGTCCTTAGCCTCCCCAACAACGGCGCCAGGGAACTTGTTGATGGATCAGTTAATGTGGAGCCTGTTGGGAACCCCAAGTGCAAGGTGTGAAGCAGCACATCAACAAGTCTTCCCTTAGTAAGAAACCGAGGTTATCGAACCAGTAGGAGGAAGGAAACATCACACAGGTGTTGCAAGCAACACGGAGACCTGCACAACACAAACTCAAGACTTTTCCCCAACTAACAGTAAGGTTATCAATCTCACCGGTTGCTATAACAAAGGATTAAATGTATGGTGTGGAAGGTAATGGTGGTTTGCAGCAAGTAAACAAGTAAGAGTGGAAGATGTATCAATGGTAAAGATTGGACCGGGGTCCATAGTTCACTAGAGGTGCTCTCCTTAGATAAACAACATGGCATGAAGGGTAAACAAATTACAGCAGGGCAATTAACAGGAACTGAGCAAGGCATAACAATGCAATACCAAACAAAAAGATCCTATGAGATTCAATTGGGCAATACAACAATATACATAGACCGCCATCCAACTACATCTATGACTAGAAGTCCACCTTCAGGTTATCATCCGAACCCCCTCCAGTATTAAGTTGCAAGCAACAGACAACTGCTTTAAGAAAAGTGTGTAAGGTAAACAATCCACTTGTTCTATGAACAAGAGACCGTTGTTTTCTCCCTAGTGGCAACAACACATCTACAACCGAAGAGATTTCTGTCACTTCCCTTGGAAACTAGAGGCATGAACCCACTATCGAGCATAAATACCTCCTCTTGGAGTCACTAGCAACTACTTGGCCAAGATAGCTACTAACAACGGAGAGAATGCAAGATCACAAACAAAACAGACATGATAGTATCAAATAGACAAAACCATTAATCAATCTGACATAGTAATCTCAATATCCATCGGATCCCCGCAAACACAACATGCATGATTACAAATAGATTATATCTTGATCATGAACGGAGCTCACAAGATCTATACATGAAATCACAAGGAGGAGATACAACCATCTAGCTACTACATGGACCCATAGTCCAAGGTGGAACTACTCACGCTTCATACCGGAGAGAAGGACTCCGGGATCATTCCCTCCGGCAGGGTGCCGGGAAGAACTTCAGGTCCCCCCAATCTAGGGACGACGGTGGCGGCGGCTACAGAAGGTTTTGTGGAGTTTTGATCGGGTGGCTAGGGTTTCTGCATCGGGGGCTTCTTATAGGCGAAGAGGCGAGGCTAGGAGGCGGCCAAGGGCCCCACACCCTACCCAGGCGTGGGGTGGGCCCACCCGCGCCTAGTGGGGGTCTGGCCGCCCTGGTTCGCTTCTCTGTCTCATCTTCTGGCTTCGTGTCCCCCACGGTAAAATATCGACTTCGGCTTTTGTCCCGTCCAATTCCGAGAATATTGATTTTCTGCCTTTTTGGAACCAAAAACAGAAGAAAACAGACAACTGGCACTGTGGCAACTTGTTAATAGGTTAGTTCCAGAAAAGATATAAAAACACCTCAAAGTGTAGACAAAGCAAAGCAAAATAGATACTAAACAAGCATGGAGCATCAAAAATTATAGATACGTTTCCATGTATCAGTTGAGCATGGGGATGAAGGACTGCTGCTTCTCGAACTAATCACCGAGGCCGATGAGAAGGGCGATGATGAGGGTGCGGTCCTCGACGTGATCACTGAGTTCACGGAGTTCATCGCCAATGGCCTTGATCCGCTGGCAGAAGACGGTGACCGGGGCATCGCCCTGAGTTGTGGTGTGTAGCTTGGTGTTGAGTGTGTTGATGCGCGCGTCGGAGTTGTACTGGAATAGCTGTTGAAGGGAGGCCCAGAGATCGGCGGCGATGGCATCGTCAGAGGAGACCAGATTGAAGAGCTTCATAGAGATGCGTGTGTAAATCCATTGGATGATGGCGAGATCATATTTCACCCAGCGAGGATCGACGGGCTGCGGAGGATAGTTTGGATCTATGTGGTGGCGGAGGCCATAGCGGCCAAGATGGATGGTGAAGAGGTGGCGCCAATGGTAGTAGTTGTGGGCGCCGAGATCTAATGAGATCAGGATGAAAGGGAGACATCAGCAATGGTGTCGCCTAGGGTGATCATTGGGATTTGGTGAGGGTTTGTTTGGGTAGTTGTGGATGAAGTAAAAGAAGTAGGGGCACCGGCGGCGCGGAACTCGGCCATGGAGAAGAGGGGCCGAGTTGGCAGGGGCGGTGGCACTGGCGGCGGTGCCATGCCGGATGTGGAAAACCTAGGCGTCTGATACCATGATATTTTGGGATATTGAGAGAATAATAGTTGTATTGATTGAGGCCTCAAAGGGTTGTTTATATAGATTACAAGACTTAGCCTCCAAGGACTAATAGAGATAGACAACAACCCAAAGAGAGAGGGAGGCCGAAACGGATGGGCCTAACCCTAACCGACCTATACTTTAATACAAACACCACTAATGCAGCACCAAAATTCCATCCTCTCCAAAAGCGGTGCCTCCAAGAAGGGAACAGTGCACTAGCACCGTCATCGCCCTGATCATCGATTATAGGTTTTTACCCTGGAGAAAGTTCGCGCTGACAAAACAATGCCTTCAACAAGGTCTTTGCTAGGCACAACTAATTAAGGCCAGACCTTGGATTTTCACCCCGTAGCTTGAACTCTGGAAATCTCCTGTATTGTCGCCCCACTTTCCAATGTCGCTGCTCCATGACCTGGAACACCAAGCCAAAACCTCATCGCAAACAGGAATCACACCACCATTAACATTCTTCAGACATTGTCTTTCATGTTATTCTCCACGACTAACTTCATCATGGGACTAATGGCGTGTCCTTGATGGCAACAGTCTGTAAAGCTTCACAACACTCCCTCTGAAACCAAACGGTCAGAGATCCATCCAATCTGGCGAACTCCGGCATGTCGTCCATTGGAGTTCACCAGCGGAATCTTCTAAAACACAACACTCCGACCAGATCGATAAAGTCATGGAGCAGGTAGATCTTCCTCCTGGCACGAGAGGGATCCTAGGACCAACCCCCTTTATTCAAAGCCAGACCGGAAGCACCCACACCGCCGGTCTTCACCGGTCACCAAGACCCACCGGAATAGAACGGCAGATCCATGGTGACCCAGGCCGCCATGACCGCTAGCTCGACGATAAGACAACACCGCAGGTGGAGACTAGATGAATAAGCACCGACCCGCAGCCCACCGTCCCAGATTGGATCAGATGGTCCGCTAGTCCGCCGCACCGCCAACCGGCTGAGCACGTCGCCGCATCGCTGCTCCACCCCAACCGCCGCCCCTCCACCTCGCCAAGAGCGGCCACGGCACCAGCACCTTACGCAGGCACCGTCCAACGCCGGGGTCCCTCCCTTCCACAACGATGTGGCCGGGAGGCCGGATCCCTGCCGCCCCCATCACCGGCGCTGCGCTCTTAGGCCAGCGGGCCTTCAGGGGCGACGAGGAGGGAGGGGCAAGGAGGGGGAGTGGTGGCGGCGGTGCTAACAATAGGCCCCCTCGGTCGCCAGAAGGTGGCGACGCGAGGCGGTGGGTGGGTGGGGGGAAATCGCCGTGGTAATCACGAATGATCACTCCCCAACCCCAACACCATCACCTGCAAGAAAAGAGCCATCACAGTTCTCTTTATGCCAGCCATCATCGGGAGGGAGCCAGGGCTCCACCCACGTTGGTTCATTGGTTGGTGGCGCTGTTTTAGAAGCCTGCCACTCATCCGAAAGAAACAAAATTACGTCTATCTGTAAGTTTAGGATCTTCAATAGATGGCTGATCCCTTGCATCGTTACGAGATAACAAGCAATAGTTGATAAATTCCCAAATTTCTAAGCCCAGCTCCTTGTCGCGCAACGTCCCCAGCCAATCCAGGAACCAGGTTTGCAAATCCTTAGAGCATCTCCACTCGTTGGGCGAACCCAGGCCGAAAACCGGACTTTTTTTGGCCGGACGAACCGTGTTTTCGGCCTGGGTTCGCCGAGCTTCCCACTCGCGTATCCAGGCCGAGTCCTAGGTTCGACGAAATTCAGTTAAACTCGGCGAAATATGGGCGAATAAAAGACAGATTTCATTAAGTAGGACAAGGGCACACATATTACATCAAATTTAATAACTAGGAAAAGGCCGCTGCCGTGGTCGACGCTGGACGCCGCAACTATAGGCCGAGGCGGGGGTTGTTGCCGGCCTGGATGTGCTCCATGACGCCGACAAGAGTTCGCCCTGGAACGCTCCACCAGCGGTTGCGGAAAGCCACATTGTGACGCGGCGGCGGCGGCGAGCCCGGCGGTCCGTCGTGTCGGGCGAGTTCCTCGAGGTGCCTGTCGGCGAAGAACTGCCTCCAGAAGACCAGGTTACCAGGATCCTCGGCGAGATCCGGGTCTTGCATGGCGGCGATAGCCACCTGGATCTCTCCGGCGAGGTCCTCGTCGGCCGGCACCGGCGGAACAGGGATCCCGCCGGCGCTGAGGTGTCAGCCGAAGGGGAGAAGAGTGTCTGGCGACGCCGTATAGCGCGCCTCGTGGAGCAGCTGGGCTTCCCACGGCGGCATCGTGCGTCGGCCGGGAAAACCCTCAGCCATGGCTTCTTGGCGGAGTTGAGGAGGAAGAAATGTGCGAACGTCCGAAGTTTGCCGGAGTTGGGAATGGTGTGAGAGACTGTGAAGAGAGACGGCGAGATGTACGCCTTTTATAGACGGAGTTTGGCGGCGAGGGCGGGAGGGGTGTAGCGGCGAGGGCGGGAAAAGGAAAACGGCGAGAAGGATGGCGACGACTCGGTTTTTGTCGCTGACAGGCTGGTCCACTCGGCCAATTCACTGTGTCCGGCATTTCCAGGGCGTACCCGGGATCATGGGTTCGGCCTGGGTAGTCCGGACCAAAGTTGGCCCAAATCCGGCCGAAAAGAGGTTCCTGGTTATGCGACCGGGCCAAGTTTGGCATTCGGATCGAATTTTGGCTTTCGGATCGGCGTCCTAGATAGACGAGTGGAGATGCTCTTATGTGTATGTAATTTAAAAAAGAAAATCCTTATGTGTATGTAGATCACCCGGTGGTGAACTGAAAGACAAACCCATGCACGCCCTGATCAGGTTCCAAACATATGCTGAGTGAGGGCACTCCCCAAACCTATGCACAATCTCTCTTCTCTATTGCAAACGACACATTTAATCTCTTCTTTGAATCAAAACTTTTAATTAAGCATGCTGCTTCGCAATCCATATGATGGTGTGTAACACATAATACCACAAGAGAAAAAAACTAACAACAAATGAGATTTGGTACATCGGAAGGATATCAGACATGTATAACAAGATTCCAACATAAATACCCGTGGAAATTAAAACTTCCACTTAAAATCAAAATATTATGTGGTTTCTTAAAAATAAAGTATTGTTGACTAAAAATAATTTGGTTAAGCGCAAGTGGAATGGATGTCAGAAATGTTATTTTTGTGATTCATAGGAGTCAGTAGAACATTTGGTTTTTTTCATGTCCATTTGCACGCCTTATTTGGCGTATAGTTTCCTTCACTTACAACATCCCTCCACCAACCAATAGAACAAATATGTTTGGAAATTGTAAAAATTAGGTTAATAAGGTTGATAAAGCTAGATTATGCATTGGAGTGTCAGCTTTATGTTGGTCTATTTGGACGACCAGAAATAGTATTATCTTTAACAAACAAAATGGTACTAATTTTTGGTAAGTTTTAACGTACATTTTACTGCTCAGGTGGAGGCAGCAGTACGATTTCATCAGATTAGGCCCAACTAGCCCATTAAGCACAATACAGGGAAAAAACACTCGCCTTCGCCTCGTCCAGTCTGCCTCCTCTCCCGCACGACAACGCCCACATCCCACAGCTACCAGGGCCGCCGCCGATGCCTCCCACAGCTCGGTCGGCGCCACCTCCTCGACCCCCCATCCCCTGCCGCCTCTTCTACCTCCCACGACCACATACCATGATCCCTGTCACCTTCTCGACCCCCATGCCCTGCCGCCGCTATAGGAGGACCGCCCCCCACATCTACCAGGACCGCCGCCAATGCCTCCCACAGCTCGGCCGGCGCTGACGAGGTTTGATCTCATCAATGCCCATTGTTATGGACTTGGATTTTGGAGAAGATGGGGATGCTGAAGATCGTGGAACGGTTAGCAAACAAGCAACACGGGGACACAAGGTTTACCCAGGTTCAGGCCCCCGGAGGGAAAACCCTACTCCTGCTTGTCTGCTCTTGATTACGGCGGAACCGAAGGTTACAGGGGTGCGCAGATGCAATCTGGCGTGAAGGTGAGTATGCGAAAGTATGAGAGAGAGAGAGATCTGTAGATCTATTATGGTCTAGTCTCTTGGGGGTTATGGCGTGTGTAGGTCGTGTCCTCCTCGTTGGACCCTCCTAGCCTTTATATATGGGGAGGCTAGGTCTCAGGTACCGATACGAGTAGGTTATAAGTTAGATTCGAACTCTAGTCTTGAGGTTTCCTTGTCTTGTGCGCTTGAGACTCCGTGTCCATATGGACTTCGTTCCAGCCGAACCGTCATAGGCGTCATGGACCCGGGCAGGTCGTCGAGTGGGCGTTCGTCGGGCTGGACCAGGTAGGCTAACATCACGTACCCGTAGGGTATAACCATGTCAATAGCCCCCGAGTGTTCAGTCGAATCGTAGATTCGGCTGAGGACTCTTCAATCCTTCGGGTGCAGCTATCTCTGTCTTTCAAGAGAATGTGTTTTGAGTGTGTAGGGATTGTTGATGCATGTGCCTGACTCTCCCAACGGATCAGGGTCAGTTAACTGTCTTAGGACAAAACAACACGGTCTTTTTTCAGATTCGAGTCCCTCGACTCGAACCCGGAACATATGCTAGCGTAATTCGACTCAGGCCGCGGAGGACTTACAGTGGAATTCCAGTGAATTTAAATGATGTACCCAACGCGTCCGTCGGGATTTTTCATCGCGCCTGTTGGCGCGGATTCTTACTAGCAGAGCGCAGTCGTGTGCGTTACTAGGCCATCAGATGGTATCTGTAGGTCTTATCTTTGCGTCGCAGACACAGCATCCGAATGTCTATCACCGCGGAGGTGTTTCGGGTGGCCAAGTAAGATGCTGCTCACTTAGCGTTAATTGGGGCAGAGTTGCCGAAAAGCTTTGCATGCTGATCCGAAGGATCGCACTCGAAGAATTCATAGGGTGCGCGACCAGCGCTCCCTATGGGAGTAGCCCCCGAGTGTCTGTTCCAGTCGTAGACTCGAGCAGAGACTTTAATTCAGCCGTTTTTCAGCTTCAGGTCCGTAGGACACAAATTTTTCGGATGCTTGAATCCATCCTCCCTATGGGAGTAGCCCCCGAGTCCGTAGTGGAGTCGCAGACTCGGCGTAGGACTCGAAGATCTTGTGTGTGCGCGACCAGCGCTCCAGTTTAGAGTGGCCCCGAGTGTCTGGCGGAGTCGTAGACTCGGACAGAGACTCGAGTCTTGTATCGTGCAGTTGTAGTAGGAAATCTCGTGGGCGTACCGCTGACCCGGAAGTACATCGGGTGCGCGACCAGCGCTCCTGATAGGAGTAGCCCCCGAGTGTCTAGTCGAGTCGTAGACTCGAGTAGAGACCTATGCGAGGAGAAATCACTGACCCGGAAGTGCATCAAGTCAGCGTCTCATACATAAGGAGCCAGGAGTCAACGTAGCGGAGTCGTGCAACATTTAGCCGGAAGGACTCGATGTTGCAGATGAAGTCGACACCGTTGCTTCTTTTGGGTGCGCGGCCAGCGCCGCTTTCGTCGTTGATTGATGTGGTCATCCGAGGAATACGTCGACTCGGGTCTTGGCATTGGTCGACTCCGTTGGAGGACCCGATACAATAACGAGATGTAATTTCGACGTCCTTGTAGGCTGCAGAAAACATGAAAATTTGTGAAGTACTTGTACCTTGCAAGAAATATTTGCCTGTCGGCTTGTATAGTAAGATTCTGGTGCCGATCGAGTCGACACTTTTGCATTTTCTGCTAGGCCTTTTCGTTAGCCTGATTACCCTTAGTCTCAGTACCTTGCTGAGGCACTCGGAGTTCAAGGATTCGACGACCAGGCAGGATCAGCTACTCGGGCTGTCGCGTTCGAGGTGCTCGAGTGTGTGGAGCCGATGGCACATTAGGTTACTCGAAGAGGGCGCAGCCCCCGAGTGTTTTGAGTGCGAGTTAAAAAAGAAATCAACTCTAAGTAGAGGGAAACTTATCTTTGTTGGTTGTCATGACGAAGTTGATGCGGTAGCGGGTCACGCGGCGGACGTAGTCAACGCGGCGGACCGTAGTCATAGCAGCGACGGGTTTCCGGAGTTGATGGTGGTAGCGAGCTCTACATCCGAAGATTACCGGCATCCTAAGGATGTATCGGGTCATTGCAGCCGAAAGCCGTATCGGGTTACTGATGTCGGGGGAGCCCCCGAGTCGAAGACCACACTGGGTCACCGCAGCTGAAAACTGCGGCTGGTCGCCGAAGCGGAGGGAGCCCCGAGTCGTCGGAGCAGAAGACCACAACGGGTCGTGGTCGCAGGAGCCGACGCGACCGGCATGTCGCAGGAGTCGAAGGAGCCACAGCGGATCGCTGGAGCCAAAGACCGTAATGGGTCGCCGCAACCGAAAGATGCAACGGGTCACGCGGCCAAAGATCGCAGCAGATCGTCGGGCGGAGTTGAAAACCGTAACAGGTCGGCTTGCGGCAAATAAAAACGGCAAGTTGACTGTTCACCCGGACGTCACGTCCGTCGTTCCATGGATTTCTTATTGCTAATTCGATGCGTATACTTGGTCGCTCCGTGCCGGTGGCTTCTTTGATCCTGATCCGAAGCATGTACGTAGAACTCGCCAAAGTCGTTGTCACTTGTGAAGTATTTCGCAACTCTTTAATTGCATGAATGTACGGCATCTCTTTTGATCCAAATATCGAATCTTACTGCTGGACTGATCCATCAATCGTCACGTCTTCTTTTATCCAAAGCAAACTAGGCCTGCCTGAAGGCTTTGACTGGGCAACAAGACCACGTGTCCTTGAAAGTTTCTGGCGTAAAGGCATATGCGCATGTACGGACATACACTAGTTCCTTGATTATTAATCTCTTGCACCGCTGAATACTGGTGAGGTAGACAGAAGTGGCACGCGCCCGGTTCTGGCAGGGCAAGATTAATTGGAATCAAATCGAGTTGATGTCGCAGCTTTTTGATTTACTTCTTTTCGCCGGGTAGGTACGCGTGTGTATCCGAAGACTGTATGGATCTCAAGATCAGCCGTGACGAGGACTGATTCGATTGCAGCAATAGTGAAAACCGAGCATGCTGATGTAGACGAGACGGCCAGATGCGATCTAGGAGCAGTCGCCAATTCCACCAGCTTGATAATGTAAAAACACAGGTCGCCGATCGTCAGGTTGACTCCGTTTCCTCCGGATTCGAAGGTCGGGCGAGCTGCAGATGAGTAGACGTGAAATCGAAAGCGCCGAAGAGGAGGTGTTTCTCCGTCACCGAGGAGTTGTAGATCGCTTTGGTTGGGACCGTCACGATCGCACAATCAGCGTCCCCGATTCCCACAGACGGCGCCAATTGACGAGGTTTGATCTCATCAATGCCCATTGTTATGAACTTGGGTTTTGGAGAAGATGGGGATGCTGGAGATTGTGGAACGGTTAGCAAACAAGCAACAAGGGGACACAAGTTTTACCCAGGTTCAGGCCCCCGGAGGGAAAACCCTACTCCTGCTTGTCTGCTCTTGATTACGACGGAACCGAAGGTTACAGGGGTGCGTAGATGCAATCTGGCGTGGAGGTGAGTATGCGAAAGTATGAGAGAGAGAGAGAGATCTGTAGATCTATTGTGGTCTAGTCTCTTGGGGGTTATGGCGTGTGTAGGTCGTGTCCTCCTCGTTGGACCCTCCTAGCCTTTATATATGGGGAGGCTAGGTCTCAGGTACCGATACGAGTAGGTTACAAGTTAGATTCGAACTCTAGTCTTGAGGTTTCTCTGTCTTGTGCGCTTGAGACTCCGTGTCCATATGGACTTCGTTCCAGCCGAACCGTCATAGGCGTCATGGACCCGGGCAGGTCGTCGAGTGGGCCTTCCATCGGGCTGGACCAGGTAGGCTAACATCACGTACCCGTAGGGTATAACCATGTCAGGCGCCGCCTCCTCGACCCCCCTCCCCCATCCCCACCTCCTGTCGCCTCTTCTACCTCCCACGGAAGGTACGATTGTAGCTGTTCGGCTATTGAAATCCAGTTCTCTCTAATTGTTGAGTAAGAGCAATTGTAGTTTCTATCTCTATGTAAAACATTTTTCTGGTTAAATTCAAGTAGTACCACGGTGATCAATGAGCCGATATATGATTACTCGAATCAAATTCAAACAATAAAATTTCATTAGTCCAGCAACACTAGAGTACCACTCAATCTTGTATTCAGTAGGAAGTAATCAATTCTATAAAATCGAGTATTGGTATAAGCTAATTAGATTCACCGACTAAACTCACATATTTAGACAGAAAGAGTACAATCGATGTACTGATTACATGAACCAAGATCCTTAGGCCTATAGCAGGGTGTTTTATTCTTCTGTATTGTAGACATTATTTTCTAGTCAATAACTGAATATTAACAATATGGCACTGCTTTTTTAAGGTGAAAAATAACCAGAATTTGCTAGTATAAATTGGTACTGAGATGACAATTATACTCTAATAATTTAATTGATGGTTGCATGAATCTTACTCTGATGATGTCAATTTTTAGACATGGATGGTGAAGGCGATACCTTGGAAGAGCGTGATGAGTATCACCGCATTGTTAGCAAGACCTTCAGGAGTGAGGATGAAGGATACCAGTTCTATAATGAATATGCAAAGGTGAAAGGGTTCAGTGTTAGAAAGGAAGAGGTGAAATACTTTCCGGGCACTAGGACGCGTTTTAGGCGGCTTTACACGTGCTTTAAGGAAGGGAACCGTACATTGGCGAACTTGGAAAGAACTGACCCAAAAAGAACTCCAAAGTCTCTTACTCGTTGTGGATGCAAATCTCATATTGAGATTGAGCTGAGTGCGGCTACTGGTGAATGGTTCGTGAAGAAGTTTGAGGATGAGCATAATCATCCACTCGCTAAGGAAGGCGAGTTTGCTTACTTGTACTCTCACCGTAAGATGACAGATCGATAGAAGGCTTATGTAGTTGGTTATGGGATTGATGGCCTCCGCACACACAAGATAATGGATGTCATGGAACATCTGGCTGGTGGTCCCAACAAGATCGGGTTTATACCCAGAGATTTGTATAACTTTCACTACGGGAAAACACGGCGTTGCCATGCGCCAGGACTTTGCCGCGTGTCTGTGCACGGCAAAGAAACGTTTGTCGGGTGTCCTCCTGGAAAACACACGGCAAAGACAGGACACACGGCAAAACTACTCGAAGCACACGGCAACAAAAAAACACATGGCAAAGATAGATAACGACACATGGCAAAAAATGACACATGGCAAAACAGTAGAAAAGCGCACGACAAAGGAAAATCCCACGGCAAATAGGAAAGAAGGGCCCACATCTTTGCCCAGCTAACGGTGCCGACCTGACGGAAGGGTTTTGCCGTGTATAACCGTCAGACGCACGGTAAATTAAATGACTTTGCCGTGTGTTCATGGCCAAGGACACATGGCAAAGGTCTTTGCCGTGTGTTTAGGCTAGACACACGGCAAAGATCTTTGCCGTGTGTTCTGGTTATACACACGACAAAGATCTTTGCCATGTGTTCAGGTTAGACAGACGGCAAAGGTCAGGCTTGACACACGGCAAATGACCTTTTCTCGTTTTTCTCATTTCAACACACATTTCATATCTATTATCACTTATATTGCATCTATGGACACCTGCGCACATATCCTATATCTACATGCAAGTTTTCCATTATAGTCCCCGTTGTGCACGCAACATGGAAAAGCCATTTTCCATTTTTTAAACACCAAAAACGGGATATTTTGTGAAGCAACCACCAAAAGGCTAATTTAAAATTCTACCACCCCATTTTTATAATACTAATTAGAGTCCCTAGTAAAGCCTCTTTATAATACTAGATTGTTGGTTGATAAATGATCATGGTTTCCTGATCATGAACATTGAGATGTTATTAACAACGAGATCATATTATTAGGAGAATGATATGATGGACATACTCCTTCTCGATGGAATGTCATCCAATTAGCTTGCAAGCATGTGACTTTCTCACAAGAGATCACATATCACAGGAACGATTAAAGAGTACTTATCGGTAACAAGGTTGAACTAGGTATGCAGAGATACCGACGATCAAACCTCGGATAAGTAAAATATCGCGAGACAAAGAGAAATTGGTTCGTATGTAAATGGTTCATTCGATCGCAAAGTAATCGTAAAAATATGTGGGAGCCATATGAATTTCCAGATTCCTCTATTGATTATTGATCGGAGAAGAGTCTCGGTCATATCTGCATAATTCACGAACCGTAGGGAGACACACTTAAAGATTCGATGTTGTCTAATAGATATGGAATGTGAGTAAGAAAGACTGAATGTTGTTCAAAGTCTCGGATGGGATCCGGGATATCAAGAGGAGATCCGAAATGGTCCGGAGAATAAGATTCATATAAGGAAAGTTCAATTCCGGAGTTCGGGAATGATTCTGGTATTTTTACCAGAATAATCTAGAAGGGTCTAAAAGGTTCACCGAACCGAAAGGGGATGGGTACATGAATGAGTCATGACAAAGTGAAATGGTTTCATCATGTCCTAGGTCAAATGTCTGTGCAAATAAAAGTGAGAAATCAAACTCCAAAATTGAAAGTCAAAAAGCAAGTTTGAAAAGTCAAATTGGGACAATGTATCCTGGTGGAGGGAGGAGAGGAAACCTCCTCTTCCTGCACCACACGCCAAGGAGGAGAGATTCAACCTCCCCTCTCTAGTTGCCCCTTCCTCTCATAAATAGAGGGGAGGGGGCTGCCCCAAACCATAACTCCACCACAACCCCTCCTCACGAGCCCGCCGCGCCGCCGCCACCTCGTGCCGCTGCCACGCCACCATCGCCGCCCAAGCCGCCGCCGGCCACGCCTCCTCTCTGGCCTCTAAACCCTAGAACGTCGGGGAACCCTACTACTCCATCCTACCCGCTCCGGCTTAAGGCAAAGCAGCTATTTTATCAAAGAACCGATGCAAGTTTAGCGAGGCTCATCTCCTAGCTAAGAACCTTCATGCATGTCGTTTTAACCATAGTATGAAACGGGCATAAGAAATGCAAAACTGGTCCGAACAATGTAAATCCTTTGTGTGATGTCATTTTATCTTACATAGTTTCAAGAAAAAATCCAAAATCGGTATATTGATTGCATCTCAAAAAACCCTTCTCAGAAATGACTTATCATGTTCGAGGTTTCATGGTTTTCAGGCCAAACGACCAATGTTATGGCTAAAATCGTGGCAAAGTTTGTGATAATATGCCCATACTATGCACGCATATGCATCTTTGGATGGAGAACAATGTTGTATGAGAAAGTTTTCCTTTTTGTCGCATGAAAAAACAATTTCCATTTTCCGAGCGCCAAAAACGGGGCGTTTTGTAAAGCAACCACCAAAGGTCTAATTCAAAATGATACCACCCATTTTTGAAAAATAGTAGACCACCTTACATGGACAATGTCCCAACCGGGGGATCTCAAACCTTTCCGTCCACCCCTGGTGAAAAAGACAAGTTTCTACCGAATCGGTAGGAAGTGGATCCGATTACATCACAAAAAATCCTTGTAAAAAATGGTTTATCATGTTTAAGATTTCATAACTTTCAGACCAAACTACCAATATTATGACTAGAATCGCGATATAGTTTGTATAATGTGACCATACTATACACGCATGTATATCTTAGGATAACGAACAATGTTGCAAGTGGAGTTTTTTTTCATCGTAAATAGAAAATGGTGGCAAAAGAAGATATGAAACGTGCAAGCTAACCCTCGATCCGTGGGCACTAGATCGAGCCAATTAGAAGAGAGGACTAGCCTACCCACGGATCATCGCAAGAAGCTGGTAACAGCCGTCCATGCGAGCTGGATCCAACGTCCTGGAACACCCCGCCGTAGGAACCCTAGCTAGCCCCACACACAGAAGCACACGCACGCACGCGAGACCCCCTCCCTCGATCCCAATCCCCTCCACCCACCTTGCTCTCCCCCCTCACCTCAGGCGCCGCCGGCGGGCCACCCCACCCCCTTGGCCTCCCCTCCTCCAGCCACCACCCACTTGCCCTCTCTCTCCGCTGCCCGCTGCGCCGGCCTGCTGCTCCAGCTGCGCTGCCGCCGGGACAAGGAGGCCCGCTGCACCGCCAAATCCCAATCCAGCGCCATCGGCCGGATCATACTTCCGCCACACCAGCCTGTCGCCGTTAGGGACGATGTCCCGGTGGCCATCCTCTATTTCTTCTCCTCCTGGCAACCAGGGAGCACCCTACAGAAGAAGGGGACGCATGGCGACGGGGAGGCAAGCTAGGTGGATGAGCTGGTGGTGTCTTTGCAAGTTTCTGTTGATTTTGTCTAGGGGAGCTGCTCCCGACGACCTCCTGCGGCGGGCCACCTTGGCAGCAAGCTTCTCAAGGTGAGCTCTCTCCCTCTCCTCCTACTCTATGTAGCCTTGCTAATTTTTTTCTTTATTTCTGCTGAATCGAGCGCTAGCTGTACGTACGTATGCAGTAGATGGATTTCACCAAGTCAAAACTCTTTGCGTGCATAGGCATGTCCATACAGTGTTATGCATAGATGCTTTTATATATCGAATTGCAACAATTGAGAAAGCTGTAGGTCTCGTTGTAGGGTTTCTAACGACACCGATCTGATTTTTGCACATGAGCATAATGGCAATGAAAGCCAATGATATCTTAGTTGTTACGATCGTCTATCAGATTTCTATTTTCAGTTGATAAAAAACGTAATGGGTCTGGTTTTACTGGGATCTAGATTTATTCGTGCTTGTACTTTTCCCATTCCATTCTCATCAGTTCACACATAGGTGATGGATATGTATGTTCTGAAGCATTAGCAACCATTAGCTTGGTGTAAGAATGGATGTTACTTCATATTGGTTGAGGCTGCAGTACTTGATAAAAGATTTATTTTCATTGGTGTAGCTAAATGCAGAATGAGACAAGATGTATACATGGGAATGCTAAGTCATTGTCGTGCCTATATCTCTTACCAAAATGCTAATCTTCCTTAGTGCTGGTTGTTCCTGTTCAGATGTTGCACTCAATTTATAGGAAATGCATGCACGCAATCTTCAGGACTTTGTTATATGCCTATTTGCACAATAGAACAGGTCTGTTCAGGGTTGTTCAATATTTTGACTATTTGCTGCTTGTGATGCATGGAGGAGGAGATAAAGGGCACAAAGCGGGGGTACCAGGAGGTGGCGTTGAAGGGGAACCGGAAGGAGGCACGGTTGCGAACGACATTGGCGACATCTACAAGTGCAGCAGGGAGCTGCTTTGGTGGCTGCGGATCGACTACCTGGTCCTCCCCGTTGCTCCCCTGGACTATGGACTCTATGTATGGACTCGTTAGTATGCATATGGAACTTGTATTTTTTTTTTGAGAGAGGAACTTGTATGTTGTTATGGATATATTATGTGGTGCTACATATGTTGTTATTGATCTATCTACTGCAAGATATATTGTTATGGATATTGCGGTATATATTGTGTGTTCAAACTGGCAGGGATTAAACAAAAAAAGCCAAAAAAAATTATGCTGGGCCTTTGTTGTGTGCTGACACACGGCAAAGACAGTTGAAAAGCACACGGCAAAGACAGATAGCTTTATGTAAGGGTGGCCTGGTGCTTGGCAGTTTGCCGTGTACCCCTCCAAGACACACGGCAAAGACCGGTCGAAGACACACGGCAAAGATTGACGCATGGGCAAACTGATACGGACGGCGTCGTCAAGACGGTTACCGTCGTCAAGTACTTTACTTTGCCGTGTATTTGGAAAAGCACACGGAAAATACCTTTGCCGTGCGTTTTCCCCAAAGCACATGGCAAAGACCCTTTGTCGTGTCTTTCTTTGTCGTGCGATGTTTGTCGTGTGGTTGCACACGGCAAAGGCTTTGCCATGTGGATTTCCTATGTTGCCGTGTGGATTTGCCACATGGTAAAGATCTGTTTTCCCGTAGTGTTTGTTGCGGAGTACAAGAAAAAAATTGAAGGTAGAGATGTTGAATATATGTTAACCTATATGGCGTCACAGAAAGACAGGAATGCATACTTTTTCTACAATCATACTACTGAAAGTGAAGGCCATCTGAGAAACATTTTTTAGGTAGATGCACAGTCGCGTTTGGACTATGATGCCTTTGGTGGTGTCTTGGTATTTGACTGCACGTACTGCGTGAACCGCTATAATCTTCCATTTGTTCCGTTCGTTGGGGTGAACCACCATCGCAGCACAACTGTGTTTGGCTGTGCGGTCCTATTGGATGAGACCACTAAATCGTATATATGGTTACTTCAGACATTTCTATTGGCGATGCACCAGAAGCATCCTAGGTCATTGATCACGGATGGGGATAATGCAATGGCTAGAGCAATTTACGTCGTAATGCCTGATGTATTTCATCGGTTATGCAGCTGGCACATAGAGCAGAATATGATAAAACACATCCGAAAGCAAAAGCTAAAAGACTTCAAGAAATTCATTTCTGAGAGGATGGAAGCTGATGAATTTGAGGAGCGATGGGCCACGTTTCTGCTGCTGTATGGTGTTAGTGAACATGACACTTGGTTTTCAAGGATGTACGAGCTGAGAGGGAAATGGGTGGCGGCGTACACAAAGGGTGGGTACTTCCTGCGAATGAGTAGCAACCAAAGGAGTGAAAGTCTCAACTCAGGTCTTCATAACCATCTAGACCGGATGATGTCAATGGTCGATTTGCTTGAGCACTCCCAGTATTTTATGTCACGTATCCGAAGAAATGAAGGCGAGTTGGATGCCAAAGCTTCATAGTCCGTACCTTTCACAAGAATATCTGATCACCCACTTTTGAAAAGTGCAGCCCGTATATATACTCCAGAAATATTCAAGTGGGTAAAGGAGCAGTTCGTGAAATCAGGTGGATGGGAGATTCGTCAGATGACCCAGGAAGATGCCTCTTTGGTCAGGTTTGTCGTATCCAGTGACTATGGCGAGCATGATGTCACTTGTGTCTTACATGAGGCGTCAGAGTGTGAACTGCCACTGTCAGAAGATGGAGCATGAGGAAATCCCATGTGCACACGCATTCCGTGTTTTGAAGTACTTCGGCATGCACGACATCCCTCGTTGTTGTGTTGTTGTCAGATGGATGATGCAAGCTAAATTTGGTTTAGTACATGAGAGGACTGGCAGTACACAAGTTTGGTCTGATCAGATGGATCGATACCGTCAATTCCGCAACAAGGCTAATTCAGTCTTATTTAGAGTTTCAATGAGCACAAAGAAATCAAACAGAGTGTTGGATTTTTTTTGATAGTATTTCGGATGACGAAGCCGACAATGCCGAGAATGATGATGCCAGCAATAATGGCGAGAATAATGAGGCGACAAAATTTGGTCCTTTGCCTGCATATTTTTCAACATCGGGCAAAGCTTTTCATGGCAAAGTATTGGATCCATTACCGATAAAACCGAGTGGTGCTCCGAGGAAGAAGAGGCCTAAGGCATTCCACGAGAGATTCAATTCCAGGGACAGAGGTGTGTGATATGAGGAAACAACTTTGCGCCTTCTCCATAGTTGTTTCATGATTCTTTCGAAAAGAGATGAACTGAGATACTTGGTACTGTTACGCATGTTTAATATAGATGAAGCAACGATTGTATTTCAGTACACACATTTTGAGATAGTAATAACTCATGCCTTGTTCCGATGAGTTAACCTATAAAACAATGTCTCTGGATGTACGACTTCCTCTTATTTGTGTTTCAGTTTCTCAATCAATATCTAAATTTCTGTAAAGCAATGTCTCTGGATGTCGTTTGTCATATTCACATGTTACAGTTTCTCATTGGCCTCCTCTTTTATTATATTTCAGTACAAAGTCTGAATTCAAACACATACTGTCTGAACGCATATTTGACAACTTCAGAATACAAATAGTCCGAAAACATACTGTATGCGAAAACATCAAAAATTGTAGAGAATCGTTTTATCACAAACGCGGAACAGATAAACAATTTCAATTTGTATTTGTATTTGAACAGGTAAACAATTTAATTTGTATTTGATTGATGTCAAAAAATTCAGTCCCTTGATTGCGGAAGGCTTGTTTGGTGTGGTTTTTCCTCCGGTCAAAGTTTGGTCAAAACTAATAAAATTTGGGTAAATTTGAACTGCACTCACTAGAAATAATGCTCCTAGATTTATTTAAAAATCACTTTTACTTCCATGATGTCATGTTTCATCATGGTTTTGCTCTCACTTTAGAAAGATCCAATCCTACACAGCCTTAGAGCATTTCCACTCGGCTTTCTTTCTCCACTCCCGTCTTTCTTCCCCATTCCCTCGAATCCCGCCAGTTCGCCGAGCTCCCACCCGCCCGCCATGCCGCCCAAGAGTTTCGTCAAACCCAGATCCAACCTCGATGAAACAGGGAAAAAAGCTGAGGAAACCGAGAGCGCCGACGGAGAGGCCGGACGGCGTGACCAACACCGAGTGGCTGACCATTATGCAGAAGAGGAGGTTCGAGTCGGGCGGCCTCAAGGAGAGGAAGGACAGGGCGAAGCTCAGGCAGCTCGCCGAGGCAAAGGAGCCAGGCAAACCCTCGGCAGCGGTACTCCTCGTCCCCTGAGTTCGACGGTGGGTTCAATCCGAACGTAGTCTTTGTTGGGAATATGCCCTAGAGGCAATCATGTATGATGATATTCTCTGGACCCTCTCAGATGATATGATTCGGAAAGCATGGCCATGCACGACTCTGTTAAGTGTTAACCGAGGCGATCGACTAAGAGTTAGTCGGATGAATCACTTATCTTGGATCGATAAGAGAGTCGGACTATTTAAGGGATGATAAATATTCGCCTATAGTGTGACAAGGTATATCGTGAGGCAAAAGAGACTCGGACACAAGTCGCATTGGAAGGACGGAGATCGGCCTTGCTGAGAAGAGGCCGGAGATCGGCCATGCCAAGAAGAGGAACACGGATCTCCAGTTCCTCATGGGCGGCGAGGACACGTCGGCGATGAGTTTGCCGGTCAAGGCTTGGTATATGGCACGCCGCAACGCCGAATGCCACTGCTACGCCGATCTCTGCTTCCACCTCCTCGGCGTCCGCCGGCGAGACGCCCAACCCCACCGTAGTTAGGTCCGGATTTCGGCCTGGGAACGTCCAACGAGTGGGGATGCTCTTAGCAGTCGCCAAGATTTTTACCTAATTGACCGGGCCACGAGAAATACACAAAAAATTCAAAATTGTGTGAAAACCGTAGTTTGGTATGGTTTTTCCTCCGGTCAAAGTTTGGTCAAAATTTATAAAACTTGGGTAAATTTGAATGATCTAATATAAATGATGCTCATGGATTTAAAAAAAACACTTTGTCAACACGTATAAGATATTATATTTATATGATCTAATATAAGATATTATGTTTACATGAATTTGGAGCTAATCAAGGTTATATCAACTCGTATCCGGTTGAAGACTTGCCTAGTAACAAAAATTACTTCGTCAACACGTAAGAAATTTGGTGATAATAACCTTTTGAGTTTAAATAGAACTCTGTATTTGAAGCTAATCTAGGTCATGTCAACTCGTATCCGGTTGAATACTTGCCTAGTAACAAAAATTACTTTGTCAACACGTAAGAAATTTGATGATAATAACCTTTTGAGTTTAAATAGAACTCTGTATACGTAAACCAACACGACTCCTTTTCTGCTGACTCCGAGGCCAATATAATACGACCGCGAGAAGACGGTGTCTCACGAACTTTTGACGCTGTATCAGCCCCTCCCTCAACACGCGCCGCCGTCATCTGACCTAAATAAGATTTCATGCCTTCTAGCCGACGACACATCTGCTGCCATCGTGATCGATGGACTCCCCGTCGAGACTCGAATCTCGGTGCGCATCCAGCCAGAAGAAATCCAAGAAATCTCGCCTGCGGTCAAAAAACAATAAGGTAAGCAGGATTTGATTCTGTCGATATGCTGTAAAGTTTATTTTTTTAATGATGAAGCAATCTGATCACGTTCTACACAATGTTCTTTCGAATAGGATGTACCACCTACAACACGTGAGACGAGAAGAAAAAAAGTGAATCCACGCAAGCCATATGATACGTACTCAGGTATTGTACTCTTCTATACAAATCTTCCGCAATCTGATCTCGTACCACGCAATGTTCTTAATGTTCTTTCAAATAGGATGTACAACCTATGTATAAACCTCAACAGAAGGAAAAAAATGAATCCACGTAAACCATCTGATACTAAGGTACTCTATTATTCTATACAAATCTTAGATCGGTCGCTAAATCTAACTCTCGTGCATCACTTCTGTTTTCTCCTAATTAGTACACTTAGATTTGTTCAAATTTGGATGTATGTACAAACTAAAACCAGTCTAGATTTAAACAGAAGTGATGCACGAGAGATAGATTTAAATACAGTAATTAGTTGCAAATTTGTCCGAATTTGAATGAATCTAGATTGGTTTTAGTTCGTACATGCATCCAAATTTGAACAAATCTAAGTGTACTAATTAGGAGAAAACAGAAGTGATGCACGAGAGATAGATTTAGCGACCAATCTAAGATTTGTATAAAATAGTAGAGTACCTTAGCATCAGATGGTTTGCGTGTATTCGTTTTTTCCTTCTGTTGTGGCTCATACGTAGGTTGTACATCCTATTTGAAAGAACATTGCGTGGTACGAGATCAGATTGCTTCATCACTAAAAAAGGAAGATTTGTATAGAAGAGTACAGTACCTGAGTATCATATGGCTTGCGTGAATTCGCTTTTTTCTTCTCTGCTGGCTCATACGTCTCAACGTATTGTAGGTGGTATATCCTATTCGAAAGAACATTGTGTAGAACGTGATCAGATTGCTTCATCATTAAAAGATAAATTTTACAGAATATCGACAGAATCAAATCCTGCTTACCTTGTTGTTTTTTGACCGCATGCGAGATTTCTTGGATTTCTTCTGGCTGGATGCGCACTGAGATTCGAGTCTCGACAGGGAGTCCATCGATCACGGTGGCAGCAGATGCGTCGTCGGCTATAAGGCGTGAAATCTTATTTAGATTAGATGGCAGCGGGGCGTGTTAAGGGAGGGGCTGATACGGCGTCAAAAGTTCGTGAGATACCGTGGTCTCGCAGTCGTATTATATTGGCCTCAGAGTCGACAGAAAAGGAGTCATGTTGGTTTATCGTATACAGAGTTCTATTTAAACTCAAAAGGTTATTATCACCAAATTCCTTACGTGTTGACAAAGTAATTTTTTTACTAGGCAAGTCTTCGACCGGATACGAGTTGACATGACCTTGATTAGCTCCAAATACAGAGTTCTATTTAAACTCAAAAGTCAAAAGGTTATTATCACCAAATTTCTTACGTGTTGACAAAGTAATTTTTGTTACTAGGCAAGTCTTTGACCGGATACGAGTTGACATGACCTTAATTAGCTCCAAATTCATGTAAACATAATATCTTATATTAGAGCATATAAATATAATATCTTATACGTGTTGACAAAGTGTTTTTTTTTTTAAATCCAGGAGCATCATTTATATTAGATTATTCAAATTTACCCAAGTTTTATAAGTTTTGACCAAACTTTGACCAGAGGAAAAAACCATACCAAACTACGGTTTCACACAATTTTGAATTTTTTTGAATTTCTCGTGGCCCGGTCAATTAGGTAAAAATCTTGGCGACTGCTAAGAGCATCCCCACTCGTTGGGCGTTTCCAGGCCGAAATCCGGACCTAACTACGGTGGGGTTGGGCGCCTCGCCGGCGGACGCCGAGGAGTTGGAAGCAGAGCTCGGCGTAGCAGTGGCGTTCGGCGTTGTGGAGTGCCATGTACCAAGCCTTGACCGGCAAACTCATCGCCGACGTGTCCTCGCCGCCCATGAGGAACTGGAGATACGTGTTCTTCTTCTTGGCATGGCCGATCTCCGGCCTCTTCTCGGCATGGCCGATCTCCGGTCTTCCAATGCGACTTGTGTCCGAATCGCTTTTGCCTCACGATATACCTTGTCAGACTATAGGCGAATATTTGTCATCCCTTAAATAGTCCGACTCTCTTCTCGATCCGAGATAAGTGATTTATGTGACTAACTCTTAGTCGATCGCCTCGGTTAACACTTAACGGAGTCGTGCATGGCCATGTTTTCCGAATCATATCATTTGAAAGGGCCCAGAGAATATCATCATACATGATTGCCTCTAGGGCATATTCCCAACAAAGACCATGTTCGGATTGAACCCACCGTCGAACTCAGGAAACGAGGAGTACCGCTGCCGAGGGTTCGCCTGGCTCCTTTGCCTCGGCGAGCTGCTTGAGCTTCGCCATGTCCTTCCTCTCCTTGCGGCCGCCCGACTCGAACCTCCTCTTCTGCACAATGGTCAGCCACTCGACGTTGGTCACGCCGTCCAGCCTCGCCATCGGCGCTCTCGGTTTCCTCGCCTTTTTTCCCCGTTTTGCCGAGGTTGGATCTGGGTTTGACAAAACTCTTGGGCAGCATGGCGGACGGGTGGAAGCTCGGCGAACTGGCAGGACTCGAGAGAATGGGGAAGAAAGGCGGGAGTGGAGAAAGAAAGCCAAGTGGAGATGCTCTAAGGCTGTGTAGGATTAGATCTTTCTAAAGTGAGAGCAAAACCATGATGAAACATGACATCATGGAAGTAAAAGTGATTTTTAAATAAATCTAGGAGCATTATTTCTAGTGAGTGTAGTTTAAATTACCCAAGTTTTCTTAGTTTAGACCAAACATTGACCGGAGGAAAAACCACACCAAACAAGTCTTCCGCAATCAAGGGACTGAATTTTTTGACATCAATCAAATACAAATTAAATTGTTTACATGTTCAAATACAAATATAAATTGAAATTGTGTACCTGTTCCTGCGTCTGTGATGAAACGATTCTCTACAATTTTTGATGTTTTCGCATACAGTCTGTTTTCGGACTGTTTGTATTCTGAAGTTCTCAAATATGTGTTCAAACAATATGTGTTTGAATTCAAACTATGTACTGAAATATAATAAAAGAGGAGGCAAACGAGAAACTGTAACATGAGAACTTGACAGACGACATCCAGAGACAATGTTTTACAGAAATTCAGACATTGATTGAGAAACTGAAACACAAATAAGAGGAAGTCGTACATCCAGAGACATTGTTTTACAGGTTAACTCATCAGAAGAAGGCATGAGTTATTACTATCTTCAAATGTGTGTACTGAAATACAATCGTTGCTTCATCTATATTAAACATGTGTGACAGTACCAAGTATCTCAGTTCATCTGTTTTCGAAAGAATCATAAAACAACTATGGAGAAGGCACAAAGTTGTTTCCTCATATCACACACCTCTGTCCCTGGAATTGAATCTCTCGTGAAATGCCTTAGGCCTCTTCTTACTCGGAGCACCTCTCGGTTTTATTGGTAATGGATCCAATACTTTGCCATGAAAAGCTTTGCTCGATGATGAAAAAAATGCAGGCAAAGGACCAAATTTTGTCGCCTCATTATTCTCGCTATTATTGCTGACATCATCATTCTGGGCATTGTCGGCTTCGTTATCCGAAATACTATCAAAAAAATACAACACTCTATTAGATTTGTTTGTGCTCATTAAAACTCTGAATAAGACTGAATTAGCCTTGTTGTGGAGTTGATGGTATCGATCCATCTGATCAGACCAAACCTGTGTACTGCCATTCCTTTCAGGTACTAAACCAAATTTAGCTTGCATCGTCCATCTGACAGCAACACAACAACAAGGGATGTCGCGCAGGCCGAAGTACTTCAAAACACGGAATGCGTGTGCACATGGGATTTCCTCACGCTCCATCTTCCGACAGTGGCAGTTCACACTCTGTAGCGATGCCTCATGTAAGACACAAGTGACATCATGCTCGCCATAGTCACTGGATACGACAAACCTGACCAAAGAGGCATCTTCCTGGGTCATCTGACGAATCTCCCATCCACCTGATTTCACGAACTGCTCCTTTACCCACTTGAATATTTCTGGAGTATATATACGGGCTGCACTTTTCAAAAGTGGGTGATCAGATATTCTTGTGAAAGGTACAGACTATGAAGCTTTGGCATCCAACTCGCCTTCATTTCTTCGGATACGTGACATAAAATACTGGGAGTGCTCAAGCAAATCGACCATTGACATCATTCGGTCTAGATGGTTATGAATACCTGAGTTGAGACTTTCACTCCTTTGGTTGCTACTCATTCGCAGGAAGTACCCACCCTTCGTGTACGCCGCCGTCCATTTCCTCTTAGCTCGTACATCCTCGAAAACCAAGCGTCCTGTTCACTAACACCATACAGCAGCAGAAACGCGGCCCATCGCTCCTCAAACTCATCAGCTTCCATCCTCTCATAAATGAATTTCTTGAAGTCTTTCAGCTTTTGCTTTCGGATGTGTTTTATCATATTCTGCTATATGTGCCAACTGCATAACCAATGAAATGCATCAGGCATTACGACGTAAATTGCTCTAGCCATTGCATTATCCCCATCTGTGATCAATGACCTAGGATGCTTCTGGTGCATCGCCAATAGAAATGTCTGAAGCAACCATATATACGATTTAGTGGTCCCATTCGATAGGACCGCACAGCCAAATATAGTTGTGCTGCGATGGTGGTTCACCCCAACGAACGGAACAAATGGCAGATTATAGCGGTTCACACGGTACGTGCTCAAATACCAAGACACCACCAAAGGCATCATAGTCCAAACACGACCGTGCATCTGCCTAAAAATGTTTCTCAGATGGCTTTCAATGTCAGTAGTATGCTTGTAGAAAAATTCTGCATCCCTGTCTTCTCGTGACGCCAGATAGTTCAACATATATTCAGCATCTCTACCTTCAACTTTTTTCTTCTTGTACTCCGCAACAAAGTTATACAAATCTCTGGGTATAAACCCGACCTTGCCGGGACCACCAGCCAGATGTTCCATGACATCCATTATCTTGTGTGTGCGGAGGCCACCAATCCCATAACCAACTACATCAGCCTTCTATCCATCTGTCATCTTACGGTGAGAATACAAGTAAGAAAACTCGCCTTCCTTAGCGAGTGGATGATTATGCTCATCCTCAAACTTCTGCACGAACCATTCACCGCTAGCCGCACTCAGCTCAATCTCAAAATGAGCTTTCCATCCACACCGAGTAAGAGCCTTTGAAGTTCTTTTTGGGTCAGTTCTTTCAAAGTTCGCCAATGTACGGTGCCCTTCCTTAAAGCACGTGTAAAACCGCCTGAACGCATCCTAGTGCCAGGCAAGTATTTCACCTCTTCCTTTCTAACATTGAACCCTTTCACCTTTGCATATTCATTATAGAACTGGTCTCCTTCATCCTCACACCTGAAGGTCTTGCTAACAATGCGGTGATACTCATCACTCTCTTCCAAGGTATTGCCTTCACCATCCATGTCTGAAAATTTACATCATCAGAGTAAGATTCATGCAACCATCAATTAAATTATCAGAGTATAATTGTCATCTCGGTACCAATTTATACTAGCAAATTCTGGTTATTTTTCACCTTAAAAAAAGCAGTGCCATATTGTTAATATTGAGTTATTGACTAAAAAATAATGTCTACAATACAGAAGAATAAAACACCCTGCTATAGGCCTAAAGAGCTTGGTTCATGTAATCATTACATCGATTGTACTCTTTCTGTCTAAATATGTGAGTTCAGTCAGTACATTGATTACTTCCTACTAAATACAAGATTGAGTGGTACTCCAGTGTTGCTGGACTAATGAAATTTTATTGTCTGAATTTGATTCAAGTAATCGTATATCGCCTCATTGATCACTATGGTACTACTTGAATTTAACCAGAAAAATGTTTTACACGGAGATAGAAACTACAGTTGCTCTTACTCAACAATTAGAGAGAACTGAATTTCAACAACCGAACAGCTAGAATCGTACCTTCCGTGGGAGGTAGAAGAGGCGGCAGGGGGTGGGGATGGGGGGTCGAGGAGGCGGCGCCGGCCGAGCTGTGGGAGGCGGCGGCGGCGGCCCTGGTAGATGTGGGAGGCGGCAGCAGCGGCCCTCCTGTAGCGGCGGCAGGGGGTGGGGGTCTAGAAGGCGGCAGGGAGCATGGTATGTGGGCGTGGGAGGTAGAAGAGGCGGCAGGGGATGGGGGTCGAGGAGGCAGCGCCGGCGAGCTGTGGGAGGCGGCGGCGGCCCTGGTAGCTGTGGGATGCGGGCGTTGTCGTGCGGGAGAGGAGGCAGAACTGGACGAGGCGACGGCGGGTGTTTTTTTCCCTGTATTGTGCTTAATGGGCTAGTTGGGCCTAATCTGCTGGAGTCGTCCGATGCAATCGTACTGCTGCCTCCACCTGAGCAGTAAAAGGTACGTTAAAACTTGCCTAATTTTTTGCAGGTTATTGGACTGGCTGCACACTGGATACATCTATGGTAATACGGCTACTTCCGGTGGATCAGCGGGAGTCTATGGATACTGGATACAACCGGTTGTTGATGGTTGCTCAGGACTTCTATTTTCAGGCTACTGGCATACTAGTAGACTCTAAAATGGATAGCTTCTTGTTGCTTTTTATGTTTAGATGGTTAATACTTGTCTTAGCCCTATCTGATCTAGGATTGTAATACTTTAAGTACCGTTCGAACTTTGCAATAAAAATGGTTGTGTGCATCAATTGATACAGATGTCGGGACTTTGCTCCCATTTTGAAAAAAAATCAGACATGTATAACTCAGATTTTAGACTATGAGCTGGTGAGTCTAGCTACAAGCCTACATCATTCATCATCCTGTTACTAAATCCATAATTTCTTCAAAGTCAGCCATTTTGTAGTCTCATGGGCAAAACAGATTTGTCTGTAATTTTGCAAAATACGTTTTTCATCTTGAGTTGGAGCAAAGGAGAACATAAGAAGTTAAAGTCTGTTCATGAACACCGTTTTAAGTTTTCACAATAAGAAACTAGAGATGGGAATGGTATCAATAGAACTATCCTCATAAACAATCTTTTATTCAAAGATTTTATTGCTACTATTATTATTTTCTTTGAAACACATGCTAGAAGACTTGATAGAATAAAAAGGAGAAGGAGTGAGCTCTTCAATGTCACTGCTACACCCTGCAGTAATTTGCATTAAAACCTTGCCTGCGGTCGAGGTGCACACTGGATGCTCACCAAGAACTGCTATGCAGCTATCCGTTGCCTTAGGGTGAGGCTGAACAGATTCTTAAATATCCTTCTTTAGAATTTTGCAAACATACAGTAAAGCATGAGATGTACATATTGGTGCAAAATAACTTCCATGGTAACCTATTTCTGCAAAAATAATTTGCTGGTACATTTATTGGATTCATGGCAGTGGTCACATGGTTCAAGGCCTATCAAGATCTAAAATTTACATTATTTTCACACGTTCATAACAAGTCAAGTTTCTTAAAAAAAGAACTATAACAAGTCACACTGGCATTCTATCAGTTATGTTCTCCCATGTCACCGACGAGGATAGAGCAGAGCAGGGCATCATTTAACTGCGAGGGTATTTTTGGTCTCTTTTTTAACTCCAAATGGGTAAATTGTTAACATGCAAACAAATTAGGTCCCCAAAAGCTACTATCATTTTTTCATAGGCCATAAATAGAAGGTAAATGAACATGGGTAATGTAAGGGAAAACAAATTCGTAAAGTGCAAAGTGAGGGTCAAAGATGAATTGAATGTTCAATTTTTGGTAATTTTGGTGGGTATCGAAATTTAATTTAACAATAATTTTAGACTATATTCGGATCAAATTTAAAATAAATTTAATTTTATTTTGAAATTTTGACAAAAAATGACCGGAAAGAACTGAAATATTTTCCAAAAAAATCTAAATATATTGGTTTCTGAAATTTCCACTGATCAATTCTCTCCACAAAGATTGGGTCTCTTACAGTACCACTATATGCAAGCATGTTGATATATTTTCTCTAATTCTAAAAAAACTGACCATTGTCCAAGAACTGTAGTCAAACTTCCTGTTTGGTTGGACGTTTGAACTTCATATCTATGTAGACTCGCCTTCAAAAGTATATCATAGTATTATATCTCTTTATGGTGAAAAACCTATCAACATTAAAGCTAGATTATCATATTCACATTCTGAATGAAGATTTCCAAGAATCCAGGTATCTTAATTTTAGTTCATGAATAAATAGTATGGCAGCCAACAATATTTCACTCTCGTTATAATCAAACGGGTCAATATCACGCCCGGCTAAAGAGTTGTGATGATTAGGGAAAGACATACCAATATCAAATATGCAGACTACTTCTACTAACTTTGTGTTGGATGGGCGCATTGTGTTGGGAATGCTAGGCATTGAGAAACTCATCCTATGTTCGAGAATACATCAGAGTTGCTCCGCTTCATATTGTATGGGAGACATAGGAGAACAAAGCGCAAAAACTAGCTGTTGGGCACATATCTCTCATTTTCTTTCAATTCATGGATAGACTCTTCTACTAGTAGAAGATAGAGTATTTTTCACTCGGTTTCTTTGTGCAGTAAATGCACCCACAGACCTTGGCTTGTCTAAGCATTACTCAGTCTTATAAAGAACATGATCCTTCCTATCTTATCTAGATTTATTTCTCATCCTAGAACCCCTCAAGCCCAAATGAATGGAGCCGAAGAGAGAAAAATGACAATGAACACTTGAGGATTTGGATGCACGCATGCGAATAAGAGGTATCTGAAAACAAAGTCCATGCCTTGCAGCTCTGGTATCGTGATATTTGAATGAAGTCCTCGCTTAACTCCTTTGGGCACATGACGCAAAAACCTAGATGCGAAGGGGACAAAAGAGACGGCAGGGGAAATCCCAGTATGGATGCACGCAACGCAATCCTTGAATCCAGCTAAGAGCAAGCTTCTTGTGAGCCCGCTTTGTCCTCATGGCGCTTCTTTCAAATGTGCTAACTGACACACAGTAGTTGTGTGTTTACTATGGGGTTTATGCTACTCGGATATGCGGTGTGTCCAGTAGCTAACATAGTTCTAGTGACTGCTCTATATATTACAAATCTTTGTGTGATTTCTGTATCTTCCTTCTAAGTAACAGTCTCGATATTTCAAAAAGGAAAAAAATAAAAGAGGGATACTTATCATTTCACATACCACTCCAGTCTCAAATAGAATACTAGCTAGCCAATTTTGGAAAATCTTCAATTTAGCATGTTGATGAAGAATTTTATAAAATGTTGTAATGCATAAAATTGCAATAAAACAATAGGAATTACAAGGTAAACTGTATTCTAGTATGATAGACATCATTTTCATACAATAATTTTTTTTCCGAAAGGGGAACATATGGCCTCTATATCATTGATGCATGCAGCCTTTTATTTCATTATTAGAGTATCAATTATTACAAAAAAGGTATCTCATGGATCACACAAAGTCATAGGAATAAGCCACCGAGAAATAAGGACAACATGAAGAGACGCTCCATCAACATGCTTTCTGGAATCAGAACGCCAGATGCGCTAGCTGTATATATCCCGTTCAACCATCTACAGTTGGTTGCATCCAGTATCCAAACCTGTCGTTTGTCCATTGGCTACAGGTAAGACAATGTGTACGGTTCAATAAGTGCTGAGGGAGATGACCTATATAAAAATGAGATTTTCCATTGTTAAAGGTAATATCGTTACACACATTCCGTATGGTCCATAATAAAGCACAAACTCCTACTCGAATTTGGATTTTATCTTTCTTGTTTACACCAGTAAGCCAATTTACATATAAGTTAGTTTTATTGTTATGTAGGGATAGATCCATTGAAATATGAATAATATGCCAAATAATCTTTTCAAAAGGGAAGGATGTAAACAATTGTTATACTGGTTACAAAGCAACACTTCTTACTCCCTGCCAATTCCTTAGTGGCACCTTCATTTTTCAATAATATATTTTCGAAGGAATACCGTGTAGTCATTCATGTAATCTAAATATATTGATTTGACCGAGAAAGACCCCGACAATGTGAGCTTCCACAGAAAAGTATTTGTATCATCCGTTAGATGGACATCCATTAGTCTATGAACTAAAAGCAGCCATCTTCTCCATTTGTTTACCGTTAAGGCTCTTATAAAATCTATATTTATAGGAGTTTGGGACATAACATTTGCTACGGAAACTTATTTTATCTGAACAATGTTATATAAAATAGGATATTGTTGTGCTAACAGTGAATCACCTAACCAAGTATCTTCCTAGAAAAGTATGCTCTCACCATCACCCACTTTGAAGAAACATCTACTACTCCTTTACTTTCATAAGTCCCTTCCAAAAGGGAAAATCCATTGGATAAAGTTTTTTTACTTTATAGAGGCTTTTTGAATGCAAGTATCTGTTATCTATAAGTTCTTGACATACACCTTTTTCATTAAGTAATTTATGGATCCATTTGCTAAGTAACATATAATTTTTATTTTTTAGTCCTAAATCTTCAATCCAAAGTCCTCCTTAATCTTTCGCCTGACACAATATGTTCCATTCTTAAAGTCTATAATTTTCTTGTGGCAATCTCTTGCCAAAAGAAATCCAATATTTTTCTGTATCTCTATGGGTATTTCAAGAAATGATAACTAAAGGATACAAATGCCGCCTAGAGGGGGGTTAATAGGTGGTTTAAAACTTTTCCAGGAGAGGCTTAATAAAGGCGGAATTAAACTAGCGTTTTACTTTGTCAAGCACAAAACCTAGAACAACTAGGATTCACCTATATGCACCAACAACTTATGCTAAGCAAGACAACCAACTATGTGATAGCAAGATATATACTTCAAGCACGAAGGCTATCACAAAGTAAGGTGCATAAGTAAGAGCTCGGATATAGAGATAACCGAGGCACGCGGAGACGACGATGTTTTACCGAGTTTCTCCCAACATGGAGTACGTATCGTTTGGAGAGGGGGTGGTATCAAACCACTAACGCCACAAGAGGCCTTCCATTTTCTCCTATGAATCTCACCCCAATGATCTTGATCCACACTTCCACTATCGGTGCACTTGTCGATGGCAATCCAGAACCTCTCACAAGGTTGGGGCACTTCTCTACAACGCAATTGGAGGCTCCCAACAAACAAGCTTGGGTAAAGCTCCACAACTTAATTGAAGGCCCCAAGTAATCCACAAACCTACACAACAAACAAGCTGTCTAGGGTTCCAAGAACCCAAGAGTAAAAAGCTTCTCAAATTTCACCCAATTGAATCCTCACCGAGAACTCAAACCTATGCACCAAATGCAATGTCCAGAGCACAAGAAGTGCTCATATCCTTCTCTCCCAAATTCCACCAAAGCTACATTGGGGGAATAAGAGAGGAAGAACAATGGGGGAAACCCACAAAAGACTCCAAGATCTAGATCCCAATATGTTCCCCTCACTTAGAGGAGAGATTGATTGGTGGGGTTGTAGATCTAGATCTCCTATTTCAAATCCCTAAAGTATATGCAAGAATCATATGAGAGGTTGAAGAGAAGCAAGCTCAAGAAGGTCAAGAATGGAGGAGAAGACTTGCAAAACTCGGGGAGGCTCATTGGGAAAGAAGGGTCCCTTTTTATAGGCCCACTGAATTATGACCGTTTTATACCCGTTGGGGGTTTTCCACACCAGAGACTCCGGTCTGCACATATCTCACACCAGAGATTCCGGTCCATCTCCGGACAATCTCCGGACCCCTATACAGAATGTCCTGGGCCAGGTCTTGATGCTCCCTCTGGAGACTTGGCAGGAACTCCAGACTTTTCAGTCCGGAGATTCTGGTCTACTAGTATACACCGAAGATTCCGGCCAAATATCCTGACTGAACCAAATAAGAGGCAAACTTCAAATGGCGATATCTAGAGTTTAGAAACTCCAATTGATTAAAAATGTAAGTGAGAATATTTCATGTATTATAATGTGATATACCTCCCTCGGTGAGAAACCGGAAAATCTCAAAGATAAAAAATGCATTAAGATATAAAAGGGAAACCCGTTTTTGATGAACTAGAGCTTGTTATGAATATTACCACAAGCTCTAGAACCTTACATGGATAAGATCCTAATAACAAAAAGAAAGGATGATGAAAATTATGCAAAGGTTTAAGCTCTCTTCGAAAGATACGATCGAGTTACTCACTTGAGAGCCCCTCTTGATAGAACGGTTGTATATCCTATAAACCAGTCTCCCCAACTAACCCCACGAGACCGGTAAGAAAGAAACCCTATCAATATCATACCTTTGCCTTGTGCATATTCCACTTGATCTTGATGCAGACGATCTTGTCCTTCTCAAGATGGAACACCTTTCTTGATTTCTCTTGCACGCACTCGCTTGATGAAGACTTGCAAGTTGCTCTCTCATACAACATGGGGAAACCTTCAAGCTTCAAGCATGAGATCTTCTAGATATGGCACATCTTTATCTTTCACAACATTTCTTCTAACACCATTTGGATGATGTGTCTTGAAGATACATATGATGAACTCTATCTTCTTCTTCAAGACACCCTTGATCTTATTTTCTTTATTATTCTTCTTTATTTCTTATTTCTTTATTATGTCTTGAAGATACATTTGAGGTATCACTCCATCTTATTCTTCAAGACACACTTGCTAAAGGCCCAACTCTCACTTGACCGATCTCCGGGTTACTCTTGAAGCCTTGTTCAACACTTGATCTTCTTCACCTTATTCTTCTTATTCCTTTCGTCAACCTTGAAGCCAACACATGCTCCAAGCGATTCCAATGGACTATTCCTACAAGTGTAACTCAATACAAACATTATTCCATAGAGATTGTCATTAATTACCAAAACCACAAATGGGGGGCCACATGCTCTTTCAATAACATAAACATCATAAGACTAGTAAGAACTGAGTTAATTAAAATAAGAAGATAATTGTAGTAAAGTAATTTTTCTAACCAGCTTGCCAACTTTCTCTCAAGTGGACTTATACTAGTTTGAACTCTCCATTTTTTGGTTTTCGGTAATGAATGGGTATTCCAAAATATCTAAAAGGGAAACTCCCTAATTTACATCCAGAAAGCTTTTTGTATTGATCCTCAACCTCTTTTTCTTTGTCCTTAACATGAAACTAATACTATGCATTTTTTTTGAGCAATTATTGGGACTCGAGATTATTTTTCGTTAATAATATTGTCATACACATATTGTAATATTGAAAATCCCCCATCTACTAAGTGAGGAATAAGCCCTTTTACCTGCCCATCTGCTTTAGCCCTTGCTATTAAGATAGCTAGCATGTCTGTTACAATATTAAACAGAATTGGTGATAAAGGGTCACCTTGTATCAACCCTTTTGCATTTAAAAATAATGCCTTAATACTCACACTGCCAGACTTACATATTCATGTATCCGTCGGGACCACTTCGGATCAAAGCCCTTCATACGCATCACTTTTTGAAGGAAATGCCATTGAACTTTATCATAAGCCTTTTCAAAGTCTATTTTTAAAATAACACCATCCCTTTTCTTCCTATGAAGCTCATGGCTCATTATATGGAGAACAAGAACCCCCTCCAGAACATGTTTCCCTGGCATAAAAGCCATTTGTGTAGCTCCAATAATCTTATGTGCAATATCAGTAATTCTATTTGTTCTCACCTTTGGGAAAATTTTAAAACTTGCATTGAGAAGACATATGGGTCTATATTGCTGTATTTGAGTGGCATTTCCTTTTTAGGAAGAGAAATGGTAGTGTCATAATTAATATGAAACATCGGCAAATCTCCTTATTGGAAACTAGTACACATATTCATAATATCTTGTTTAAGAATGTCCCGAATTTCTGACAGAGCTCGGCGGGGAACCCATCTAGACTCGGAGCTTTGTTACTCTTCATTTGCATTATCGCATCAAACACTTCCTTCTCTTTGAAGTCCACTATAAGAATACTATTTTCTTGGAGTGAAATCTGGGGTATATCGGTAGTTTTAGTTTCTATTAGAGAGAAGTGCTTGTGCACCAGAAGTTTCTTATAAAATTCCGAGATATAATTTTTTAGATTTTCATATCCAACTATAGTACCTTCATCTTGTTCAATATGAAAGATATGTTTACTTCTATGCTTTCCATTTGCAATCAGATGAAAATATTTTGTATTATCACCACATTCTTGAATATATTTTATTTTAGCCCTCTATGCCCATTTGGATTCCTCGTCACGTCTTAATTTTTAGCCCTCTATGCCCATTTGGATTCCTCATCGCGTCTTAATTTAGCCAAACGTTGATTAGCATCCCTCGTTTCTCCTCTCTTGGAGTCCGTAAGAGGTGAGACTTTGGCTTTCATATCAATGTTGTCTATTATCTGTAACAAACGAGTAGGATAGAGATACCTTAGTCGAACTTGAAACCATCCGGCGGCTCCAGCCACAATATTCGTCATGCAAAGACTATGCTCATAACTATGATAACTTCATTAATATTTGCAGATATTCAAACCACCACTTCGTAGTTTAATGACCAAATTTATATTGAATTGAAGCATTTTGAATTTTGACACTGAGAAATTACCAAAAGTAAATGATACCGATTGAAGGATCCCTAAAATAATCCTATCGTTGCTGCTATAATTTTTTAAGGGAGATACATATACATGATATGAGACTCAATATGACAAAAAGGAAAAAAAACGAGCCCTTCAATCAAGAGCTACGACACTACAACACCCTACAATTATTTACAGGAAACTTTGAATCAAATGATTCCGCTCGATGGATTGGATCCTGTTCAAGTTCCTGCTCATTAGAAAAGGGAATGGATGTTCACCAAGAACTGCTCTGCGGTGCTCAGTTGTCTTCAGGTGAGGTCGTTCAATAAATTACTGAATCTTGCTCTTTTAAACCTTAAAAAATACAATAATCGATGAGCTGTATTGTTGCAGAACAAATTTCATTGTAAATCATTACTACGAAATCATTTGTTACTACATAGGTTGACTGAATGTCAATGTATATAATGCGGCATGGGTCAAGGCCTATCAAGATATAAATTTTACAAATCTACGCTAATTTTACATCTACTAGGAAACATGCATGTGTCTTGCATTGGGAAAGAAAAAACCTCCTATTAAGCATGCCACAACTACTTGCTTAGCCCCAAGGTTCAACCATGCCACCTGATACACATGCGCCAGCCCCACAAAGCCATTCGCCGTCAGTGCAACCCGCCCCACTCCGCTAAGTCCTTCCCCTCTCAGTGGGAGGAGAGTAATAAGCATATGAAGAAGCATAAACTGGTGGGGAGGACTCACGGTGTGGATATGTGGCAGCTTGATGGGGACAGGATGTTGACGGGGCGGCAGATCGATCAGAGGACCACGGCGGCAGATCGATCTGGGGATTGGAAGCAGAGTACCACGGCGGCGAGACCAAGCGGTCAGAACGGGAACCGGCAGTGGCTCGGGCGAGCTGACGGCGGCGGCGATCACAGGCAGAGGACCGGTAGGCACGGAAACCCTAAAACCGGCCCTGATACCATGTTAGGAATAGACAAGTTGTATTCCCTGGGGGCCAAAGGCCACAACATATAGTTACATGTACAGGCGAGAATATGCAGGAAACCCCCTAATAGGTGGGGAAAATACACATATACAAATATACATCTAACAAGGAGAAGGGGATCATTTGACTGAAGTGGGTCATTGGAAAGAAATAAAATAATTTGAAATAAATCAAAAAGACTAAATAAACTACATGCTAGTGATCCATTGCAATGTAAGATGAGCAAATTAATTGCCAAAGTACATTGTTGTGAGGGTTAATTATCAATTCCCTCGAGAAGGATTGGGCCTGGCACTGCACTGCATGCACCGGAGTTGATATACTTCTTGTAATTTTTGAAATGCTGACCGTTTGGCCATGAAATGTAGTCAAACTTCCAAACTTTAACTGCATGTCTGCATGTATCTCTTTAAACGGTTTATTTAGATATGTATAGACTCTTCTTTGAATGTATTTTGTAAACAATATTATTTCATTTTGGATGATAAACCTCTAATAGTAAAATAGAGATTACCATATAACATTCTGAATTCAGATTTTCGAGAACAAATATTACGTGAATAGATATTGTGGCAGCCACCAACCCTTCACTCTTCTTACAATTAACCGGGTTAGTGTCACGCCCAATCCAATACGAATGGAGTTGTGATTTGAAAAAGAAAATCAATATATACTCCTTTCGTCCATAAATAATTGACTTGATTTTGTCTAGATTCAAATGTATCTAGATGCATTTTAATATATAGATTTGAATCTACACAAACCAAGTCAGTTATTTCTAGACAGAGGGAGTATGTGAATCACTACTAATTTCGTACCGACTCGCGGTGTGTTGGGAATGCTAGAAGTTTAGAAATGTCAACTTCTTTCTCTCGAGCTTACCAATATCATGGAGCTTATAGCTCTCATTTGCTTCTACAAGAGACTTGAAACAAAGAAGTAAGACATTCTCTTTGGACGAGAATGTACAATATTTTTAACTTGGGTTCCAAAGGACATCAATGCACATGCACCCATCAACCTTCCTTTCTCTAAATATTACCCAGAACTATAAACGTCGATGGTGTACATCCATGAATCCTTTAAGTCTGGCTTAATAAATACATCATTTTCTTACTCATCTACTTCCTAGCTATAGCATGATCCGAACTATATATCTTAGCTAACTCTCTTTCTCAGTCCAGAACCCTCAAACTAAAACAATGAAATATGAAACCGATGAGAGAAAATGGCAACAAACACTACGAGCATTTGGGTGTTTGCGGGCAGCATGTTGGGGATGTGAGGTATCCGGGAACAAAGTTTCTGCTCAGCACGAAACACACGTTGCAACAAAGGCCTCTTGTGCCAGCCGCGGAACACAAGACCCATATGTGAAAGGGAAACAAGAGGCTATTGAGGAACACACCGTACTTCTGCACAATATCCATCGGAGTACCTGAATGCCACCAAAAAACCAGGATTATTTCGGTCCACGAAGCTGGCTAAAGACAGGCGCCTTGTGAGATCAGTTTCTTCGCATGGCTCTTTGTTGAATAAACCTTGTGCATTAGTGTTAGTTTCAGAGTTAGCAGTATTCAGTTTCGTCGGACCTGTTGCTCGACAGCTTGTTGTCAACGACAGTTAGAGTTTGTCAGTTAGTTTGCTAGCTGCTGCCGATAGGGCCGTCAGTTGATCTGGTCATGGGATGGCGTGACGGAAGGATCACTACCTGCACTACAGTCGTGCTTAGTTCACTCTGTTACCACGATCATCCGTGGGATGGCGCGGATCAGTAGGATCATGGAGCGAGTGTTTAGTGGGTTCTGTTGCACCTGCATGTAACTCTGAATAAAAGGCAAACGAATAGAAAAGAAGTACGTCTTTACACTGCGCCAAAAACTCTTGTGTGCTTCCTGTGTCTATGATCTTCGATCTAAAAACTCCCAGATATATATTCGTGTGCGTGAGCGAGAGGATTGGTACTCGAGAGGTAGAGGCTAACAGTTGGTATCAGAGTCGGCGAGCTCGTTGCGTGTGAAGATGTCTGAGTCCCCGACGAAGCACGGCGAGACGACGCCGCACGCCAAGATCTCCGGCGGCAGTGAAGATGGGGAGAAGCAGATAGTGATCCAGCGGGTGGTTCGGGACTCTGGCGGATCGGTGCAATGGCCGATGCTTACCAAGACCAACTACGCCGACTGGGCCTTGGTGATGCAGGTGATGCTTGAAGCACGACACATGTGGACGACGATCTCCGTCGGCACCACGGAGCGGGAGGCTGACTGTCAAGCCATGGAGGCCCTTCTTCGTTGCGTGCCACCAGAGATGGTGTCGACGCTTGGGGCACAGGCGACGGCGAAGGACGCCTGGGACACCGTCAAGACGATGCGGCTGGGCGTCACGCGCGTCCATGAGGCCAAGAAGACGACGCTCCGCAAGCAGTTCGAGGGGCTCAAGTTCAAACCTGGTGAGACAATTGATGATTTTGGTATGCGGCTCTCCTCTCTTGTGACACAGCGGGAGATTCTGGGCGACACGGTCGCGGAGGGCGATACCATGAGGAAATTCCTCTTGGTCGTACCCAGGAAGTACTCACAGATGGCGTGCGCTATTGAGACGCTCGTCGACCTCAACACCATGTCTGTGGAAGAACTCATTGGGCGCCTCAAAGCTGCGGAGGAACGGTACGAGTTGGAGCTTCTTGAGGAGGCTGGCGACACCAGCGGCAAACTCCTTCTCACGGAGGAGTGGATGGCACAGATGAAAATCCGCGACGGCGGCAGCTCCTCCGGGAGCGTCGACAAGGCGGACGCGGCAAGAAGCCAGCGGGCGCCGCCAGCGGCAAAGGAGGTGGCGGCGACCGTGCCGATTGCGGCAGCAACGTCGCCAAGGACGAGTGTCGCTACTGCCGAAAAAAAGGGAGTGCCGCAAGAAGAAACGCGAGAAGAAACGTCGCCAGGGAGTGCCGCAAGAAGAAACGCGAGAAGGCGCACCTCGTACATCAGCAAGGCGACGAGGACGGGGACGCGCTGCTCATGGCACAAGCATGCGCACTCACGGAGTCCAGCGCCTCGCCACCCGACGCACCGGTTCACCTGGTGGAGGACCACGCCCAGGTCAATCTGGGGCACCTGGATACCGGCGCCAGCAACCACATGACCAAAGATCGCAGCGTCTTTGCCGAGCTTGACACCGACGTGGGTGGCGCTGTGAAATTCGGTGATGGCTAGGTCGTGGACATCCGTGGCCGCGATACCGTCCTCTTCTCTGGCAAGAATGGTGAGCACCGGGCGATCACGGGCATCTACTTCATCCCACGCCTTCGCTCCCACATAATCATCCCGGGACAGCTCGATGAGCATGGTTGCCAGGTGCTTATCGAGCACGGAGTCCTGCGCATCCACGACCCACAGCATCGCCTCCTCGCCAAGGTGAACCGCGCCCAGAACCGGCTGTACACACTGATGCTACGCGTCGCGCAGCCAGTGTGCCTCGTGGCCCATCGTGAGACGGACGCGACCTGGACCTGGCACACGCGTTTTGGTCACCTGAACTTCGAGAGCCTGCGCAAGCTAGCGGAGCAGGACATGGTGCGCGGCCTCCCATTGGTCGAGGACGTCGAGCAGTTGTGTGACAGTTGTCTCGCCGGAAAGCAGAGGTGCACTTCATTCTCTCAATCAGCCAAGTTCCACACGGAGGAGCGTCTCGAGCTGGTGCATGAAGACCTCCGCGGGCCAATCACTCCACGGCAGGTGGAAAAAAGTATTTCCTTTTGCTTGTTGATGATGCCACTAGGTACATGTGGATCACGTTGCTGGCAAGCAAGGACGAGGCTATTGAAGCCATCAAGCGACCATGGCAGAGCTGAGTCTGAATTAGGCAAAAAGCTTCGCACGCTGCGCACCGATCGCGGCAGAGAATTCACAGTGTGCTCCTTCACTGCCTACTGCCCCGAACTGGATGTGGCCCGGCATCTCACGGCGCCATACTCGCCGCAGCAAAACGATGTGGTGGAGCGTTGCCATCAGACGGTGGTGGGGGTGGCACGCAGCCTCCTCAAGGCGAAGCGGGTGCCTGGCGTGTTCTGGGGGGAGGCGGTGACCACCGCAGTCTACATCCTCAACCGGTCACCCACGTGCTCCGTCGACGGCATGACACTGTTTAAAGCATGGCACGGCCGTAAGCCGGCGGTGCACTACCTCTGTATCTTTGGGTGCGTAGTGCATGTCAAGGACACGTGCCCTGGCTTGAAGAAGCTGGAGGACCGCAGTCACCTGATAATTTTTGTCGAGTATGAGGTAGGATCGAAGGCCTACCATGCGTATGACCCTGCCTCCAAGCGCGTGCACATCACCCGCGATGTCGTGTTTGATGAAGGTGCATGGTGGGACTGGGACGGCTCCAAGGATGACATGAACGGCAACTTCGGCAGCGACATGTTCACTGTCGAACACTTCGTCAGCAGCGGCACGTCACGCCCCATCGACGGGAGTGACACCGGCGCGTCTTCCTCGCCCTCGCCAACATCACCAGCCACTCTGGCAACGCCAGCAGCAACACCCGAGCCCACACCCTCGATCCCACTGTCACCGGCGGTGGAGCATGTCACGCCTCCGTCAACCTTCAGCAACACGCTGGACGCCGCGGATAACAGCGCACTCCCGCACCGCTTCCGCATGGTGCAGAATGTGCTCGACGCTGGTGCCACGCACACACCTACTGAAGATGAGCTGCACCTTCTTGCAGCAGAAGAGCCAGCCTCCTTTGCAGAAGCAGAGCGTGAGGCAAGCTGGCGACGGGCGATGCTCGAGGAGATGGCGTCTATCGAGGGGAACAAGACCTAGCATCTCGCTGAGCTCCCTCCTAGGCACCGTGCCATTGTACTCAAGTGGATCTATAAACTGAAGAAGGATGTGGACGGCAAGGTGCTGCGACACAAAGCCCGTCTCGTCGCAAAGGGTTACGTCTAGCAACAGGGTGTTGATTATGATGAGGTGTTTGCGCCGGTGGCTCGCCTGGAGTCCGTGCGTCTGCTCCTTGCTCTCGCAGCCGGCGCAGGATGGAGCGTGCATCACATGGATGTGAAGTCCACTTTTCTGAATGGCGAACTCGAGGAGGAGGTTTATGTCACACAGCCACCAGGATGCATCGCCGACGGAAAGGAACACATGGTGATGCGCCTGGACAAGGCATTGCATGGTCTCAAGCAGGCACCGAGGGCCTGGAACACGAAGCTAGACACCTGCCTCAGCAACTTGTGGTTCACCCGGTGTGCATCTGAGCATGCTGTGTACGGGCGTGGCACGGACACGTCGCGGCTCCTTGTTGGAGTCTATGTGGATGACCTAATAATCACTGGGTCAGATGCACAGGAGGTCGAGAAGTTCAAGGAGATGCAGGAGCTGTTCGCCATGTCTGATCTTGGCCTTCTGAGCTTCTTTCTGGGCATAGAGGTGCGCTAGAACGTGAGCGGCATCCGCATCGGGCAGTCCGCGTACGCGCAGAGGCTACTAGAGAAGAGTGGCATGGCCGGCTGAAACCCATGCCATGTACCGATGGAGCCGAGGTTCAAGTTGTCCAAGATTAACACATCGCCACCAGTGGACACCACAGAGTACAGAAGCATCATGGGCATGCTCAGGTACCTTGTACACCAGGCCCGACCTCAGCTATTTTGTTGAGTATGTGTCATGGTTCATGGAGGCACCGACCACTGAGCATCTTGTTGCTGTCAAACATATCCTCCGGTACATTGCATGTACTCTGAATTTTGGATGTGAGTTTCATCGCAGCAGAGATATTCAGAGGATCGTTGGGTATAGAAACAGTGATATGGCGGGATATGTGGACACCCGCAAGAGCACCTCAGGTCTCATCTTCTACCTTGGGAGCAGCCCAGTCACTTGGCAATCTCAGAAGCAAAAAATAGTGGCTCTCTCCTCATGTGAAGACGAGTATGTCGCGGCCATGACTGCATCCTGTCAGGGAGTGTGGCTCGCTCGGTTACTGTCCGAGATCAGGAATTCAGCTATTGGTTGCGTCACTCTTAGAGTCGATAACAAGTCAGCGATCTCCCTGACGAAGAATCTTGTGTTCCATGTGTCATGCCTGATGGAACACCTTAGGCCAACGAGGAGCGTCACCTGGGAATAGAGGAGTAATGAGTGGCGCTAGGTGTGTGTGTGTTAAATTACTTGGGCCTACGTGCCAATCACTGTGTGTGTGTGTGTGCGTGAGGCTACAAGAGGCAAGCAGCTGTAACTAAACAAGGGTCCGAAGAAAAATAGAAACTGACGTTTCTCTCTCTCTCTCTCTCTCTCTCTCTCTCTCTCTCTCTTCTTCTTCTTCTTCTCCACAAAATTGATCGGGATTGATTCCTCTCACGCTGGCAATCATACCAGCAAAGGAGCGTTACACTTGGTATCAGATTTGGGAGATTTCTGGGCAATTCGCTGTGCGTGTTTCCTTTCCTCTCTGATTTTGAGCTGTAATTCCAAGGTCAGGTTGCGATTTGGGGGTCTCGATTTAGGTCGAATTCTCCTGGGTTGCTGTAAATCCTCGCGTCGGTAGGCTCGATCTAGCAGAGGAACACCACGGCACCGTCTAGACCATCCCCGCAGACCCAGTACGTCCTGGATGCGATGGGGGAGGCAGCAGATCAGACGGCAGCTACCCTCGCGCGTCTCCAGTCGAGCCTTGATCTCCTGCACGGCGTCATCGCCAACGTCGACACTGCGCAACAACAGATGTGCACCCAGTTGGATCATCAAGCGGCCGCGATCTTGGCTGGATCCACCAAGCACGACGACACGGAGCGCATCCTCCTGGCGCTGACGGAGAAGCTGCAAGTACTGGAGCACGGCGCATCGCTCCGACCTTCCTCTGCGGAAATGGAGTCCGATCCCGGCGTCGTCCTTCCTACTGGCTGCTCCACCATCCAGCTTACGTCACCGCATTGGGTCGGCAACGCTCTCGGTGCTTCGTCGAGCGCACTGGAACAGGGAGCTGGCGGTATTCTTGGAGGCACCGGCGGTGGTGGACTTGGAGGCGCTGGCGGAGGTGGACTTGGAGGCGCTGGCGGCGGTAGACCAAACTTGACGAGTGGGGACAATGGCGGGCGCTCACACATGCCAAAGATGTCGTTTCCCCGGTTTGCTGGTGAGCACCCACGAATCTGGAAAGACCAATGTCTCGATTATTTCAGGATTTTCAACATTAGCCCAGCTCTATGGCACACCACGGCCACACTTCATTTGGATGGCAACGCAGCCGTGTGGCTTCAGTCTTACAAGCAGAGACATGGAATAGGATGTTGGCCCCAGTTCATTGCTGCAGTTGAGGCCGAGTTCGGTGGTGATGATCAAAGACGTTCGATGAAGGCGCTACTTCAGCTGAAACAAGGTGGCTTGGTGGACGAATACATCCACGAGTTTCAGTCATTGGTGTACCAAGTTTCCATGTTCAACCCACACTATGATGAAAAAAAAATTATCTCCTAGTTCATCAAAGGGCTAAAGGCAGAGCTACGGGGCGCCGTAGAATCACAAGTTCCTGCTACTTTGAAGTGAGCGTTTCCTGAGAGCTCGGGTTCAGCAGGAGGTATTAAATGATGTGAGGTCAAAAGGACAGAGGCCATTTGCACGTGCAGATCAAGCTATTGCGCGTGTCGAGGCCCCAAAACCAGCACTAAAACTGGCCGCAGGTGACTTCTGGAAGGATCGCCAGCTCCGCGATTTTCGTCATGCCAATGGCCTTTGTTTCCGGTGTGGCGAGAAATATGATTCAACACACCACTGCGTTGCCAAACCTGCTGCAGAACTGCATGCAATTCAAACCGAGCTCTGTCCAATACAATTATCTGAGGAAGTGTTAAATATAATCGAGATGCAGGATATTGCACAGGCTGAACAGTTGAGCTTGTAGATCCATGCCATGGCTGGCTCTGATGGTGGTGATACGATCCGTCTCCGCACATTAGTGGGCAACCAAGTTATGCTTATGTTGATCGATTCTGGAAGCACTAGCAGTTTCATTCATGCAAACATGGTGGATCGCATCAATTGTCAGACTACCACGGTTCCTCCGGTAGCTGTCAAAATTGCCAATGGGGAGTACATGTACTCTACAAAACTGATTCCTTCCTTGTCTTGGTGGACACACGGTGAGACCTTCACCACACCCATGAGTGTGCTGGATTTGGGGGGCTATGATGTCATCCTTGGCTTAGATTGGCTTAAAAAATTCAGTCCCATGATGACTGATTGGAGCAAAAAGACACTCTCCTTTCCATACAATGGCAAGCAATTGACACTACACGGGGTTTCTTCTACTAATTCAGTACCAGTTCGTGAGATGCCAGTGGAGTAGTTGATCAAGTGGTCCAAAGGAAATGATATTTGGGCGCTAGCTGTGGTACACACAAATTCTGAAGCAACATCATTTGCTTTGCCCGAAGGCCCGACACAAGTGCAAGCTCTATTGTCTGAATTTCAGGAAGTTTTTGCTGAGCCCACAGAGCTACCACCAACACGGCAGTATGATCATGCTATTACGCTAAAGCCTGACGCAGTGCCAGTCAACTCAAGACCATACCGGTATTCACCAGAGCATAAGGACGAAATTGAGAAGCAAGTAGCTAAAATGCTCGAGGCTGGTATCATTGTTCCCAGCATGTCACCTTTCGCTTCTCCCGTATTGCTCGTGCAGAAGAAGGATGGGACATGGCGATTCTGCGTCGACTGCCGTCGGCTCAATGAACTCACAATCAAAAATGTATTTCTCATGCCGGTGATTGATGAGCGGTTGGATGAGCTCGCGGGCGCGAAGGTGTTCTCTAAACTGGATCTTCGCGCGGGGTATCATCAAATAAGGGTCCTTCCCACTGATGAAGCAAAGACGGCATTCAAAACTCACCAAGGCAACTACCAGTTCCGTGTCATGCCTTTCGGCCTGTGCAATGCACCGGCCACCTTCCAGTGTGTCATGAACACCGTGCTCCGCCCTTGTTTGCATTGAACTGTCCTAGTGTTTATGGATGACATATTGGTCTATAGTGCCTCACTTGAAGAACATGTTCGCCATCTCCGGGAAGTATTGACATTGCTGCGCGACCAGCAGCTCTTTGTGAAACAGAGCAAATGCTCCTTTGCATGCTCAACACTGGAGTACCTTGGGCACATTATCTCATCGTAAGGGGTTGCAACTGACCCACGCAAAACCCAAGCGATGCAGGACTGGCCACAACCTACCACAGTGACAGAGCTAAGGGGTTTTCTTGGCCTCACAGGATACTATCGCAAGTTTGTCAGGAATTATGGAGTGATTGCTAAACCGTTAACCAATCTGCTTAAGAAAAAAGGGTTTCAGTGGGATGATTAGGCTACCACTGCTTTTCTGGCTCTCAAAAAGGCCATGATGTCCACACCCGTGCTTCAGCTACCTGATTTTCAGAAGCAGTTTGTTGTTGAGAAAGATGCATGCGATCTAGGCATTGGTGCCTTTCTAATGCAAGATCAGCATCCCATCGCCTTTCTCAGCAAACCATTAAGTGAAGTGCATCGTCAATTGTCCATCTATGAGAAAGAATTCCTCGCCTTACTTATGGCCGTCGACAGGTGGCGGCCGTATCTTCAGCGAGCGGAGTTTATCATCAAAACAGACCACCACAGCCTCTGTTATTTGGAAGATCAGAATCTAAAGTCCCCATTGCAGCGTAAGGCCATGGCACGGCTCCTGGGCTTGCAATTCAAGATCATTTACAGGCAGGGAGCCGAGAATTATGCAGCTGATGCCTTGTCCCGTGTCGGCCATCTCATGGTGATTCATACATGCTCTGAAATCCAACCGGCTTGGTTGCAAAAAGTCCTCAATTCGTACGCCACAGATCCAGAGGCACAACGCTGCTTGGCAGAGCTCGCTCTTTCTAGCCCAGATGAACATGGGTATGAACTCACACAAGGAATCATCAGGTTCCGGGGACGCATCTGGCTGGGTGCAAATTCCGCACTCCAGACGAAACTTATCACTGCTTTGCACTCAAGCGCAATTGGTGGTCACTCTGGTACTCAATCCACCTACCAACGCATCAAGCGGCTATTCTCTTGGCATGGCATGAAAGCAGCAGTGACGGATTTTGTGCGATAGTGTTCTGTCTGTCAGCACGCCAAACACTCAAACACACAACCTGGGGGTTTATTGCAGCCATTGCCTGTCCCTGTGGGAGCATGGCGGGATATTACCATGGACTTCATTGAAGGTCTGCCAATATCTGACGGAGCCGATGTGATCCTAGTCATGGTGGACCGCTTCACCAAGTATGCACATTTTGTGCCTCTTCGACATCCGTTCTCGGCACCACAAGTGGCCAGGGTTTTTGTGGACTCGGTCTTTAAATTGCATGGTATGCCACACTCCATTACCTCTAACCGTGACCGCATCTTCACAAGCAATTTTTGGAAACTTCTCTTCCAATCGCTGGGAACAAAGTTACAGTTCACTACTACCTACCACCCACAAACGGACGTGCAGAGTGAACGTGTCAACCAATGTCTTGAGATGTTTCTGCGCTGCATGGTTCAAGAATCACCCAAGCGGTGGCGCCGCTGGCTTCCACAGGCATAATTCTGGTACAACTCCACGTTATTCTGGTATAACTCCACATTTCACATTTCACTGGGATGCTCTCCATTCAAGGCACTCTATGGTCATGACCCCAATTTGGGTGCCATACCGGATCTGCAAGCAGATCCCTCATCCCCTGTTTCCGGAGTCTTGGCTGACCGTGCTGATCAGATGGCCACTCTCAAAAAGCATCTGGAAGCTGCACAGAGCAGGATGAAGCTCTATGCAGATCGCCATCGTACTAAGCGCACATTCCAGGTTGGTGATCGAGTTTTGCTCAAACTCCAACCTTATGCTCAGGCTACTGTGGTGAATCGTCCCTACCCAAAGTTAGCATTCAAATATTTTGGTCCATACAAGGTGCTGGAACGTATTGGACAAGTGGCATATAGACTGGAATTACCTCCGGGTAGCTTGGTACACAACGTGTTTCATGTCTCACAGATCAAGGAATTTCGAGCTAACTACACTCCTGTGTTCTCTGAATTGCCCAAACTGCCAGCACTGGACACTAAGGATACTGAACCTGAGAAAATACTGGAGAGAATACTAGTGAAGAAAGGTAACGCTGCTCTACCTCAGGTGCTCATTAAATGGACAAATCTTCCTGAAGACACAGCCACTTGGGAAGATTCGGCGACTTTGAAGACGAGGTTTCCGTCTGTGCTTGCTTGGGGACAAGCAAGGACTTCTGGGGGAGGTGATGTCATGCCTAATGGCACACCTTAGGCCAACGAGGAGCGCCACCTGGGAATAAAGGAGTAATGGTGGCGCTAGGTGTGTGTGTGTGTGTTAAATTACTTGGGCCTACTTGTCAGTCACTGTGTGTGTGCGTGAGGCTATAAGAGGCAAGCAGCTGTAACTGAACAAGGGTCCGAAGAAAAATAGAAACTGACGTTTCCCGTCTCCCCACGTCTCTCTCTCTGTTCTTCTTCTTCTCCACAAAATTGATCGGGATTGATTCCTCTCACGCTGGCAATCATACCAGCAAAGGGAGCGTTACACCATGATCGATCCAAACTGTGGAGGTGGAGTTTGTATCTTCAGAGAAGCAACTTGCAGACCTGCTGACCAAGCCCCTCAGGCGAGTTTGTTTTCAACAGCTTCGTTCGAGCATTGGCATGGTTGAGGTAATTTAGATGTACAAGTTTTAGGGAGTGAATTGTTGAATAAACCTTGTCATTAGTGTTAGTTTTAGAGTTAGCAGTATTCAGTTTCGTCGGACCTGTTGCTCGACAGCTTGTTGTCAACGACAGTTAGAGTTTGTCAGTTAGTTTGTTAGCTGCTGCCGGTAGGGCCGTCAGTTGATCTGGTCATGGGATGGCGTGATGGAAGGATCACGACCTGCACTACAGTCGTGCTTAGTCCACTCTGCTATCACGATCATCTGTGGGATGGCGCGGATCAGTAGGATCATGGATCGAGTGTTTAGTGGGTTCTGTTGCACCTGCATGTAACTCTGAATAAAAGGCAAACGAATAGAAAAGAAGTACGTCTGTACACTGCGCCAAAAACTCTTGTGTGCTTCCTGTGTCTATGATCTTCGATCTAAAAAACTCCCAGATATTCGTGTGCGTGAGCGAGAGGATTGGTACTCGAGGGGTAGAGGCTGACACTCTTCGCTGGATTGTGCTCCCTTGTCGCGTGATGTTTTTTTTTCAGCTTGGGGTTTATGCTGCCCAGGTTTACAATAGTACAGTAGTCCCTCTTTGTGCGTTGCTTTCAAATCTTGAGGTGAATCAGTTTGCCGTCGCTTTCTGTATCGAGCTTCCAAGTAATAAAGGGTCATGGTATTTAAGAAAAACTGTTTCTTATCATTTCCCACAGTTTTTCTGATCTCACATATTATAGCCGGTTCCAGGAGAATTTTGGCAGACCTTTATTCATGAACGGATTTACAACATAGTTTGTAATGCGTAATATCCCAAGAAAACAAAAGGAATTACAGTACATCGGAATAACAGCAGAGATATATTGCTCTAACATGAAGCCATATGCAGCTCCAGCTACACCGCTCGTGATCCGACAACTTCTAGGTCCATAGGTTCCTTACGCAGTCGCGGATATTCAAAATAACCATTCATAGCTTCATTACATTGTAGTAGATATTCCAAAATTTTCAACTTCTAAATCTTGAATTAGAGGAAAGGAGTAGATATGAAACACAATTCCGTTCAAGATTTCATTGATTTACCATATGTTGTTACTTTTTCACCGGTTGATTCATGTATTGACTTTGGCCAACCCTTGATTTGTAATAACTATGTATGATACTCTCTTAAAAGGGTTGTGTGCATCATTTGATGGAGAGGCCAGGGTTTTATTCCTCTTTTTTAAAATCAGTTATTCTCAGGAAAAAATACATGATATGGGACTCTAATAAAATAAAAAGGAAGATACGAGCCCTGCAAAGTTTTGAAGAAAACCTCATCTTCAGAAGTGCACATTGAATGCTGGACAGGACTAACGCGAGGCGCCGCACGCCAGTCCTCTCCATGCGGCGGTCTAATTACCAGATTGATTATTCCTGGCTACCAGATTTAACAGTACATAATTGCCACGTTAATTGCAAAAGAGTGGTAATTACGAGATTAATTATGCCTAGTTTTCAGGTTCAGTTGTTTCTACTAATTTCCATGTCAAACGTTCCTGCTTGCTAGATTAATTATGATTAATTGCCAAATTTAACCATATTAATTTGTCCCTATTTGCCAGATTAATAATAACCTGGTTGTAGTGACCTCGGATCGGTAAGGATCCTAAGTCCCTGTGATTAACATGCTAGTCCCTGGATCAATAGCTAGCACTCACAGTCGATGGAATATCATGTAAAACACAAGTCTTTATTACATGAATCGAATAATCCAGAGTTTACATTATTACAACAGAAGCGATATAAATTCAATTTGGAGTCCCATCAATGCTACAGGCAGGTTGAGTGAAGACCCGCGATCCTAGCGCACCTTTCAACGATCTCTGAAATTCTGCACATGAAACGTGCAGCCAACAAGTTGGATCAATACTTTGAATGTATTGGCAAATTACACCAAGGAAAGAAAAGACTATCTCTACATGCAAGGCTAGTTTAGGCTGTAGAGTTCATTTGCTCAAAGCTAGTTTTCTTAAGTAGAGAGAAGAAAAGAGGATTGTCCTACTTTGTAAACATTTGCTTGGATAAAATAAGGTCGAGTGGCACACGAGGATATTACGCACCAAGTGTCCAAACAACCAAACACTTGGATATTACGCACCAAGCGTCACTTGGATATTACACACCAAGTTCCCAAATTCCCACCCATTAGCGATATTACGCACGCCATGGGGTTTCAAAACTTTGTTTTTAGAAAAGAGAGAGGAAGATCCTTCAGAGGCTCCATCCTTCAGACGCTCATTGTCGTTCTGTTACCGTGAACACGGCTGATCGATCAGATTGCAATACTCTCGAGAGTTTGTTCACTTTACCCACAATCCACGATCAAGTCCTTTTACAGACGAGACTATGGCGAGGCTTTCCCTTAGTAGCCCCTCTACCTTCCGGATTCAACCGTGCCAAGATCCAAATGTTGGTACCCAGGTGAGGTTTCCCACTAAGTACTAGGCCAAGACAGAGCCCATAATGTATTGTGGTTGCACTGGAAGCTTCTGAATTCTGAAACATGGCAGACTTCTTTGATTCCTGGGTGGTCGTCCTCCACCAAAATCTCACTCGTTGACCCGATAACCATTCCGCCCAGAAGAAAACTTAGTTTTATTTTGAAGTGAATTTGAGAAGAAAAGTTTGCTCTAAAGAGCCTTTATACTTAGACAAATTCTTTGTCTTTCGAACCCCCCAACGATACTTTGCATATATAGCATAGCAAGCAATACTTAGCAAAAACAGGGGTAACCTATTAGGAGGGAAAATCCTAAGTATAGAGCTACTCATGGCATACTACAAAATCATCGCACTTGCAAAATAATACTAAGGAAAATTCTACTATAACATCCTACACATGCATACTACAGAATTTTGAAGATCACATGCATAGAATCAAAACTGGGACAAATTATGAACAAGTGGTGTAACTTGCCTTATGTTGATAATATGGGTGTTAGATTGTATTTCTCCGCAGCAATCGCACTCTCCGAACAATCTAATACGAGGACAAAGTAGTTCCAATCAAAACAATTGCAAACATAGCAAACACAACAAGGATGATCAAAAACATGCATGATGGTTTAATAAGTCATAATGGTTGTAGTTAGTTCTCTGAACAATACTACAACACATGATGCATGCAGGAGATCATTTAATGCAATAGGATATCTATTATTAATCCTTGATTGCCAATCTAGGGGTTTTAATAGTTCTGTTGAAACTTCTGTACTAATTGCCGTATTAAATTTGTATCTAAAGTTTACTGGATAGAGGGCATTAATACGAACCAGTAGCAATTGGATTCAACTTAATCGGAGTTATAAATCTTTTCTTATGATTTAAATAGTGTTTAATGGAGTTTAAATCATTTAAACAATTTCTGTTATCTAAAATTCAAACTAAATACATATCTGTAATCTACATGATAATGTGATTCCAGAGACATATTATTCATATTTTTCTGAGTTATAAATTATTTACTATAAATTTAATACTCTAAAAGTCCATTAAAACTATTTAAATCACTACAGCAATTTTACACTGCAAAATTTGGATCTAACAGCATATTAATGTTTTATATGAAATTATGAATACATAGACACTTTATTTGTATTTTTAGGATCTACAGATAATTTACTATGATTTATTATGTCTAAAAAGCTCATTAAACCATTTAATTTATTACAGTAAATATGTACTGTAAAAGTTATATCTAATCTTTTATTATTGTTCTACACAATTTTATGAATCCAACCATATATTATTTATAATTTTTGGACATGTATTCAATTTTATATTAATTTTACAAGATTGGACATAATTCTGGCTATTTTAAATATTAAAATCAAATAACTCGCGCTGACTGGGCTCTGACCTGCTGACCTGGCAGATGACGAAGCGATGACGCAGCACACTGACGAGGCGTGTGCCACGCGGTGCTCAGCGATTGGAAGGTACCGGTTCAGGCTGGATCTATTCTCGCGCGTCAGATAAGGATCCAACGGCTGGGAACCAACTCATCTGGTGCTCGCCGGCAGATGGAAGGCGACGGTGGCACACGGTGGCGGTGAGCTCTGCAGGTGGTCGGCGATGGCGGCGCTCCGGCGGTATTCCTACGTGGGAAAATAGCCCACGATGATCAGAGGAGCATGTTGGTTCTTCTTCTACGCTCGTCTACGTCTTCCTCCTCCTGTGCGAGCGGTGGTGGCCGAACGGGGGCAGTCGGCCGCGGTGGAGCTCCGACGAGGAATCCGCGAGTCAACGGAGATCTGCGGAGGGGGAAATGCATCAGGGAGATGCGTTAATCAACTGGGGAGAGGAGAAGATAGCATAGAGGAATCGGGGGAGACAGAATCAATGGGTTGGAGCTTGACCTCGAGCTCGGCGACGGTGAGATCCAGTCGATCTCCGTCTCGGCAGCCTGGGGGCGAAATTACCGAGATTTTTTAGGGGAAACGGATAGGAGGGCGAGGTCGTATTTGTTAGCGAAGGGATCCTGCGAAGGCACAACGAATCAAGAGGATTTCAATCGGGAAACCAGTTTGACAACGAACTCCGCGTGGAACACGTTTCCATCGCGAGCTAGGGGATGATAGGGTGGGCCCCGGCTGTCAGCGCCAGAGAGGAGAGAGGAGCGGGCTGCAGATGATGGGCCATAGTTGGGCCGGCCCTGCTGGCTGCGGCTGCTGCGCGCTGCGCGGCTGGTGGGCGAGCGGCAGATAGCGAGCGGCTAGGTGGGCTGGGCTGGCTAGTCGGGTTAGCTAGGTTTTTTTGTTTTGTTTCTTTTCCTTTTTCTGTTTTTTTAGTAATTCTTTCATTACTTTTTCATATGAACTCCAATTGAGTTCAATTTTGTTTCTAAAACTTTGTAATACCATCCTGATCATTTTAGAATATTAACTACATTATTTCTTGTCCATTTCAAATTTACCAACCCATAAATGTTTAGTTTGGCCAAAGGGCATTATATTTCTTATCATGTGAAATTCATATCTTTTCCATTTTATATCCAAAATCCACCAAACCAAATTCTATGGTTTTATAAAATGGATATCTGTAAATATATATCATTTATGAATTCTATTTCTTAATTGTTACTATGGACAAAGCCATAGATCAAGGGGTGTACTTAGAATGGGGAAATCCCATTTAAGGTTTTTAGGTATTCTTTTGGACAATGGAAATATTTCCTTGGGGTTTAATGCAATGACCTTATGCATGCAACATGATTTTGTATTTTTTGCAAACTTTCACTCCAATTCTACAATCCATAATCAATCCATGCCCTTTTGCCTATATGGCTACTTAGGTCTTAACAAAAGAATATAAAATTTTGAATTCATGGTTGAGAGGATTTTCTATTCAAAAAGTTTCTTCTCTTTGAGAATTTTCAACATAGTCAAACAATCAATCAAACTTATTTATTTATTTCACATTCCAAAAATTAGGAGAATTTTGGGATATGACACTGGTTAATTCAGCTTAAGTACCAGGTTCGTACCACATAACTACCAGATTGAAGACCACCTAATTGCCTGATTAATTAGGAACACCACATACCACACGGGGACGGGGCAGACACCGCTTATCGATTTGAAAGAGAACGAGTGGCCAAGAGAAACTCGAGAGGGGATAAAGAGGAAAAGATAAGGATGAGTGGTTGGTACCGTACGCGATGTCCTTTTACAAATCGCAACGCACCGCCGCATGCAGGAGCAAATCGTGCGGCATCTCGCGTTAGATTTTTCCTTGAATGCTTGCCAAGAACTGTTGTACAATTATTCCCTGTCTCGAGGTGAGGCTAAACAGATGCCCATAATCTTTTTTTAATCTAGCAAAAACACAATAATTCATCGGCTGTATTGCTGCAAAATAACTTTCTCGGTAACTCATCTCTGCAAATTAATGTGTTACGTAGGTTGGAATCATGGCAGTGGACTAAATGTGACATGGTTCAACACCCGTCAAGATTTAAAAAATTATTATAATACTTTCACATCTATAACAGTCACACTGGTATTTTACCACTTTATAGTAGTCATGAGTGTCTTCTGACTTAACAACTAGGGATTGGGAGCTCGAAATAGAACAGCAAGCCCAGAAGCATGAAGGCGGAGCAGAGAAGCACGTGCGGTGACAGGATGATGGACCTAAGGGAATCGATACGGAAGAATGCGAGCGGGAGAGAAGCACGCTGGTGGCACAGATGGACCAGCGTGTCGGCGGTGAGGATGGAGCAAAGCAAGATCATTTGACAAGAGAGGGGTATTTTCATCCTTGATGTTTAGCTCTATCTAGAAAGAAACAAAAGAATTCAAAAGAATTATAGGAGAAAAAATTGTTCTATGTTCAAATAAATGAAGAGCTTATTTGGAAGCCATAATTTCGTGCTAGAATTGTGGAAATTGAGATTCCATATAAACATGTTTGCTTGTCTTGGAATTGGAACCTCCATTTCAATTCGTAATTCTAGAGAGTGGGTAAGTGGAATTATATCAAGATTCCATATAATATGTGTCTTGCAATCACGGAATCGGAACTGTCATTTCTATTGGAAATTTCAAAAAATATATATGGTATGTTAAGTGAATTCATATTTCCTAACCAATAATTTGTACGGAATCATTTCATAATTCCCTACGACAGCCAAACATGATTTTTAGATTCAAATTTTAAATTGGACAAATGAAATGAGACAATAGTGTCATTTCATTTCATCATTTCTGCCAAATAAAATGAAATAATGGATTCCAAACGAGCTGTAAGGGCCATTTTTCTTAGAACATAAACATCACGCAAATGATCCATTGCAATGTAAAGGGAAACTAAATGACAAAGTGCAAAGTGAGGGTTAAATACCAGTCCCTTCAACAAGGATTGGACATGGCGTTTAAATATACCTCCTTCAATTCTTGAAAAAGCTGACCATTTGGCCATGAAATATAGTCAAACTTTCAAACTTTAACTTCATATATCACTTTGTTTAGTTAGATGTTTAAAATTCATACGTGTAGATTCACCTTCAAAAGTATTTCATAATTTTATATTCTTTGGAGTGATGAACTTAACAGTAATACGTAGTAAAAACTAGATTATCAAATTCATGTTTTGAATTCAGAGTTCCAATAACCCAGCGATCGTAATTTTAGTTCACCTCCTTACAATTCAACATGTTAGCATCATTCCACAATCCAACATGAATGCAATTGTAAATTGGGGGAAGACATATCAATATAAAACACGCAAAATACTAGTACTAATTTGTTGATGGACGCATGTAGTGTGTTGCAAATGCTAGGAATTCAGAAACTCGTCCTCTATTCGAGAATACATCAGAGTTGCTCCACTAGATGTGGTATGGGAGATAGATGAGGACAAAGAACAAACCCTAGCTATTGTAGAGGAGATTGAAGTTGTCTTGGATAGTGAACTCTACCTTCTTCTCTCGGTCTTACCCATAATGTGCTTTTGCGAGAGAACATAAACACATGGAAGCGACTATCCTGTACTAGAGGGTATGATATTTTTAACTTGGGTTTCAAAAGATATGAATGCACCCACCAACCTCCACATCTCTCATCCTCATTCACACTTATAAAGGATGGTGTGCATCCGTAAAAGCAACAATTATAGCAGGTTGCTACATATCTTTGTTCTAGCTATAGTTGTATCATACCTATTTTAGCCACTCCCTCCTGATATAGGTGGGGTAAATTTTGGATATGTGAATCTTAGCAAATAACTCTTTCTCAGGATATAATCCCTCAAACCATAACAAGTGGAACCAAAGAGAGAGAAATTACAATGACAACTGGAACACTTAGATATGCATGGACAACGTATTGGGAATGTGAGGAATCAGAGAACACCTCCCCTGCTCTTGGGTGATGTGTTGTTGCATCACAGGACTTATTAGCTTCATTCAGTATGTGTTCAGGATTACAACCAAAATCAGCCACACCAAAAAATTGGCAGGCCCATGAAAATTGGTTTGTATTTGGACGTGTACCCATGTTTTGGCTCATCCAACATGCTTGTGGTGTGCCATGTTATTTTAGCCAACTCAAGGGCAAGATAATGACATAGAAAAGCTTCCTCGTGTAATTAACTAGGCCTTTGCCTTTGCGAAAACATGGCATTTTAGTAATAAAACCCCCTTTATATAAAAAATGTAATTGATTGTGCCTTCGCATGTTCTTCATCCTTAGGTCTCGCGTGATACGCCATACAATCCAATGTTGTGGAGATTTTTCATGCTCTATTGGATCTGCGAATATCGAATTCCATGGTACAAATCTCCCGAATATCCTTATATATGTGTTGTCGTACTCCTTTTTTTCAGACTCAACCAACAAGCACTTGCGGTAAGAATGTTATTTCTAACTATAGTGTTATGACTTCTAATTTGGTTAATATTTACTCCCATTTGTTGATATGTGTTTAAATATACTCGAAGCTAGTATAATCATCAAATATGAAACTTATTATCACAAACTAGTTAAAAAATGATTTATATTTGTCCCTAATTCTATGTTTTCTTATCATGGAAAATAAATGTAACCAAACCACATGTACTAGCCAAAACATGAAGAAAAGCAGTCAAATGTTTGCCAACTCAGTTTGATGCAAACCAGACGGAAGTTTGTCCTTGCCAAAATTTTGAAAACCATCCAAACAACAAAAACTTGCCATTTTTTTTGCTATGTGTTTACTTTGGTCATGCCAAAATCTTGTTAGGCTAGTAGGAGCCTAAAACCTAACACAACCTTAGCCACCAGAAGCATAAAACGAGAACCATTTTCGGGGGACCAATGGAAATGGACTTGATTCCAGAGATAGCCATAGTAATGAAATGCCACAAAAAATCATGTAATCATGAACCTAGATAAAATAAAGTGGTCTCAACCGCTTTATTCAGTTGATCCAGTGCCCATGTGGCAAGACATGGATTGTTGTACCATCTCAGAGCTCCCTATCAGAAAATCCACAACTCCATGTTGTAGATATCCAAATCACATCTAGAAATATCATGGGAAGTATATAATTTGCAGAATTCAATTTTTCATCTTGATTTGAAGAAAATAAAAACATATGAAATTAAAATATTTTCATGGAGTCAGTTTTGAGTTGTGACATTAAGGAACTACAAGATTTGAATGATATAAATAGAAATATCCTTGGAAACAATTTTTTTGTCAACATTCCACCGATGATGTAACTACTTTCAAGGAAATACATGATATGAAACTTGATAGTATAAAAAGGTGAAAAAGATATGAGCTATTCAATCAAGAATCATGACACTCGTGCACCCTGCAATGATTTGCACAACACCTTGCATATCCAGGTGTGCCTTTGATGCTCACAAATAATTGCATGCTATGCAGTTATCTAACTCTTAAGGTGATGACAAGAGAGTTACTTCTCCGCCGAAAAATGCACAAATTATGTGGTATATAAAAAAACTTGAGAAGACTAGTACATTATTTACTTGAATATGCCGTATTATGAAAATGAGAATTCCTGGATGGAAAGATCTCATGCATCATTTCACAAAAAAAATCTAGGAAGAGCACTACTAGAAAAACAACTATAGATAGATGGATCTTCTATGGCGCATATGTTCTGTCATGTGCCACATAAAAACAACAGTGGCGCATTACACCAAATGCGCCACAGATTCCTTCACTCTTCTCTGGCGCATGCACCAGAATGGTGCGCCACAGAAATATGGTGGGGCCTGCCACCAGGATTAGGCTACCAACTTTCTGTGGCGCATATGACCATCTGCGCCACACAAAGTAAGGGTAGGCCTCGCCGTAGAATCTTATTGACCAACCATCTATGCCGCATATGTAGTGATGGTTTTGTGGCGCATATAGAGATATGCGTCACAGAATGTGGAAAAACAGATCCCAACCCGAACCCTTCTTTGGATCGCCTTTTAACTTTTGTAAAAAATAAATGAAAATGATAAAAACTTCAAAAAAAATCTTTGAGATGTAGTTATATTTTAGGGTATAGTTGTAGGGAAATTGAAAAACATGAATTTTGATGTATTTTGCTAAAAAAAGTTCATTGCACGGTAAAACGGCCATAACTTTTGCATACAATGTCGGAAAAAATGTTTTACCCATCAAAACGGTCGTCTCGAAATTTCCTACTCGAATTCAACGGCCAAAGGCCGTTCTGGATTTTACAGATTCCCCAAATTCAAAAATAGTAAAAGTTATGGCAGAAAGAAGATTTTTTCCTGCAAAACAATAAAAAAAGGGGGAGAAACTTCTGTGGCGCATAACACCCATATGCGCCACAGAATTTTTAGGATTCGAATTTTAAATTCTCATGGCACCCTCTCCCTCTCTTTTATTCTCGTCCCTTTACTCCTCTCTTCCACTTCTTCTCTCCCCCTTCTTCTCTTCCTTCCCTTCTTCTCTTCCTCCCTTCTTCATCTTCTTCTCCTCCTCCTCCTTCTCCACTCTCCGTCCAACTCCTCCTACTCCGGCCATGGCCTCCACCACCTCCGGCGACCCCTCCTCCACCGCCTCCTACTACTCCTCATCCTACTCCGACGACCCCTCCTCCACCGACGGCCTCCTAATCCGTATTCGTATCCTTATCCTTCTCCTACTCCTCCTACTTCGGCGACCGCTCCTCCTCCTCCTCCTTCTCCTACTCTGCCGGTGACCCCTCATCCTATTCCTCTTACACCGGCAGCCTCCTACTCCGGTGACCCCTCCTCCTACTCCTACACCGGTGGCCTCCTACTCTGGCGACCCTCCTCCTCCACCCACCGCCTACTCTGGCCAGATCTAGGCTGCTTTTTTTAATTAAAAAAGAAATTTGTGGTGCATATTGCAATATGCGCCACAGAATTTTGCGATTTTAAGTTTTGGGCGGGATCTAACCTGCCTTTTTTAATTCGAAAAGAGAGTTCTGTGGCACATATTGGCAATATGCGTCACAGAAGTTTGATGACTTTTGTGACACATTTCGAAATGCGCCATAGAAGTTTAGTTTAGTGGCGATGATATTTTTTACTTGGGTTCCAAAATATATGAATGCACCCACCAACCTCCCCATCTCTCAGCCTAATTCACACTTATAAAGGCTGGTGTGCATTCTTGAAAGCTCCAAACCTAGCTCAACAATTATATTAGGATGCTACATATATTTTCGTTCTAACTATAGCTGGCTCATGTCTATTTTAGCTACTCCCTCCCACATGATATAGGTGGTATAAGTTTTGGATATGTGAATTTTAGCCAATAGCTCCCTTTCTTAGACTAGAATCTCCCAAACCATAACAAATGGAAACACAGAGAGAGAAAATCACAATGACAACTAGGCTAATTAGATATGTCGTGTTGGGAATGTGAGGAACCGGGGAACACCTACCCTGCTATTTGAAAAGGTTATGTTGCATCACATGCCTTCTTGGCTTCATTTAGGGTGTGATTGGATTACATCCAAAATGAGCCTCGCTGAAAAATTGGCAGGCCCATTAAAATTGGTTTGCATTTTGTTGTTACCCATGTTTTGGCTCATCCAGCTTGCGTACAACATGCCATTTTATTTCCCCATCTCAAGGGTTAGTTGATTACATAGAAAAGCTTCCCCGTGTAATTGGTTGCGCCTTTGCGTTCTTCCTCCCTAGGTATCATGGGTGCTCATGCCATGCAATCCAATGTTGTGGAGTTTTTACCTGCTCTATTAGGTGTGCAAATATCGAATTTCCTGGTATAAATCGCTCGGATATCCCGATATCTGTTTTGTATATAATATAGAGTTATGACTTCTAATTTGGTTAATATTTCTTCCCAATTGTTGACATGTGTTAAAATATAGACGAGGCTAGTATAATCATCAAATATGAGAACTTATTACCATAGAATAGTTAATTAATATTGTTTCTTATATGTGTTCCTATTTCTATATTTGCTTATCATGTAAAATGAATGTAACCAAACCACAGGTTCTATCCAGTCCAGAAAGAAAAGTAGTCAAATGTTTGCCAACTTAGTTTGTTGCAAACCATATGGAAATTTGTCCTTGCCAAATTTTTGAAAACATCCAACCAAAAAAAACTTGCCATTTTTTCATGTGTTTACTTTGTTCATACCAAGATCTTGGTTACGCTAGTAGGAGTCTAAAACCAAACACAAGAACCCTTTGTGGAAGACCGATGGAAACATACTTGACTTCAGGGATAGCCATAGTAATGAAATGCCACAAAATCATGTAATCATGAAGCTAGCTAAAATAAAAGCGATCTAAGCCGCTTCTTTCAGTTGCCCTACCGCCTGTGTGGCAAGACTTGGATTTCTCTACCATCTCATGGCTCTAGCTACATGCCTACACCCTTAGGGATCCTATCATAAAATCCATAACTTCATGTCGCAGATATTCAAATCACTATCTAGAAATATCATGGGAAGTACATGATTTTGCATGAATTCAACCCCTTCGTGAGACACGCCCGACCCCCGCGCCCCCTGCGTCGCCTCCCCGAGTGAGGTGACCGGGGGCTCCCTCCACGCGCGGCCCAAGCCTTCTCGTTCCTATCCTCAACCCTCCGGCCGCCGTCGGCAGCCGCCACCAGGCCTTTCCCGTGTGGACCCACGGTGCTGGCGGCAGCCTCGCTCTTCCCCGGGCGCTCGGAGCCCTGACTCGGGTGGATGCTCTCGGCGGCGGTGCAGCTCGGCTAGCAGAGTGATACGTCGGAAACGTCTCTATAATTTTTGATGCTCTCTGCTTGTTTACTATCTACTTTACTTTGCTTTGTCTACACTTTGAGGTGTTTTTATATCTTTTCTAGAACCAACCTATTAACAAGTTGCCACAGTGCCCGTTGTCTGTTTTCTTCTGTTTTTGGTTCCAGAAAGGCAGAAAATCAATATTCTCGAAATTGGACGGGACAAAAGCCAAAGTCAATATTTTACCGTGGGCGACACGAAATCCAGAAGACAAGACGGAGGGGCGCCACGAGGTGGCCACACCCCCAGGCACGGCCAAGCCTGGCCCGTGCCTGGGCAGGGTGTGGGCCCCCCGGGCACCTCCTAGCCTCGCCTCGTCGCCTATAAGAAGCCCCCGATGCAGAAACCCTAGGCACCCAATCAAAACTCCACGAAACCTTCTATAGCCTCCGCCACCATCGTCCCTAGATCAGGGGGGATCTGAAGTCCTTCACGGCACTCTGCTGGAGGGGAGACCATCCCAGAGGCCTTCTTCTCTGGTATGATGTGTGAGTAGTTCCACCTTGGACTACGGGTCCATGTAGTAGCTAGATGGTTGTATCTCCTCCTTGTGCTTTCATGTATAGATCTTGTGAGCTCCATTCATGATAAAGATCTAATCTATTTGTAATCATGCATTTTGTGTTTGCGGGGATCAGATGGATATTGAGATTACTATGTCAGATTGATTAATGGTTTTGTCTATTTGATACTATCATGTCTGTGTTGTGTGTGATCTTGCATGCTCTCCGTTGTTAGTAGCTATCTTGGACAAGTAGTTGCTAGTGACTCCAAGAGGGGGTATTTATGCTCGATAGTGGGTTCATGCCTCTAGTTTCCAAGGGAAGTGACAGAAATCTCTTCGGTTGTAGATGTGATGTTGCTACTAGGGATAAAACAACGGTCTCTTGTTCATGGAACAAGTGGATTGTTTACCTTACACACTTTGCTTAAAGCAGTTGTTTGTTGCTTGCAACTTAATACTGGAAGGGGTTCGGATGATAACCTGAAGGTGGACTTCTAGTCATAGATGCAGTTGGATGGCGGTCTATGTATATTGTTGTATTGCCCAATCGAATCTCATAGGATCTTTTTGTCTGGTATTGCATTGTTATTCCTTGCTCAGTTCCTGTCAATTGCCCTGCTGTAATTTGTTTACCCTTCATGCCATGTTGTTTATCTAAGGAAAGCACCTCTAGTGAACTATGGACCCCGGTCCAATCTTTACCATTGATACATCTTTCACTGTTACTTGTTTACGTGCTGCAAACCATTACCTTCCACACCATACGTTTAATCCTTTGTTACAGCAAACCGGTGAGCTTGACAACCTCACTAATTCGTTGGGGCAAAGTCTTGAGTTTGTGTTGTGCAGGGATCCACGTTGCTTGCATCACCTTTGAGACATTTCCTTCCTCCTACTGGTTCGATAACCTCGGTTTCTTACCGAGGGAGAACTTGCTGTTGTGCTCATCACACCTTCCTCTTGGGGTTTCCAACGAAGCATCCCACGATAGTGATGGGCGTCATCAATGTGTATCATAGAGAACCGCCAACGGGGTACCACTTGCACATGGTATAGGAGCTATCCCATGACCAAAATGACAAGGCAAGCAGACAATGAGCATCTCAGCGATCTTTTTATTTACTATGTGCATAGCTTTTTATTGAGGATGCTTCACAGATAGCTCATTATGGTGATGCTGCAAGTTTCCACCATGATTAGGCATGGCTTAGGATAGTGGTCCAGGCGTTTCTCTAACACAAAATACTTAACTCCATGGACTTACAAGCTCCCTCTTTATTTCACACCGGTGACATCTATAGACAAAAGAGCATGATATCAACTGTGTACAAAGTACAAGTGCAATGTTGAAAACATTCCCCGTGATAGCACGGTTCTGCTAATTCCAACATATAAGTGTAAGCATATACAACATAGATGACACAATGGTTTAAGTTTATTAGGGGCAAAGAATGTAAAGTGTGCCATCAAGTTTGTGAGGGCTTTAATCACTAAGTTTTCACGTAACAAAATAGTTTTAAATTGGAAGATAGCTAAAAACAAGAATATACTTGGAATGGTGTAACACACCATGCATAGGAGTTTATAGTGGACACTTTGGAATAACTTGGTTTCTTGGGAGTTGGAAGCATGAGTAGAGCTTACTCATACAAGTGGAGGCTACCAAAAGACTAGGAGCAACCAACTAAGAGAGCAATAATGGCCATAATCATGCAGAGCAACAAAACATTACTAATCAAAGCATAGAGTGGTACTACAAGTCAAGTACTAAATGATCATAGAGGCTATGGTGACTTGTTAATAGTCATAACACGGTGTGAGCATGTGCCAAGTCAACCCAAATAAAGCATCAAAGGAGAATACCACAATACTACGCTTTTGTATGCTAAAACAACGCATAATTCTTTCAAGCACACTAAGCAAACCCAATTGTTTGAAACAAGACATGATACATCAATAATCACTAAGCATAAGGTTAAAACAACACCTAGCATGTCATGCTAAAGTCTAAGTCACAGTCAATGCAAGCTCCTCTTGCACTTATCAAGCAAGAACTTTCTACTCTTTTCCAACACCAAGCCACTTATTTGAAACAACACAGCGAGAATGGGGGTCCAAACTACTTTATTCAAGCAAACTAAATAAAATAATCAAAGCAAACGAAAACTAAGACGCTCCAAGAACAACACAATAGTGCATGAAACAATAAAAATGAAGTGTCTAGACAGACCTGAGCTTTTTATTGATGAAGAAGGGGATGCCTTGGGCATCCCCAAGCTTTGACGCTTGTACCTCTTGGATATTTATTGGGGTGACACCGGGGTAGCATCCCCAATATTGAGCTTTTTTCCATTCTTCATCTCATTACATCATTCTCTCTTTACTCCTGAAATTTTTCCTTCATACAAAACTTCACACAATCTTCATTAGCAACATTAGTGTATTCAAAAGATAATAGACCTTTGGGCCTAGCTTTGGAACAGCAAAACTTTTGATTAAAAACAGAAGCTACTGTAGCAACTCCTTCAAAAAGCTCAATTCCCAAAAGAGAACTAAAAAAGGAATCAATAAGAAGCAAATGCAAATAATGGCAGAAATCTATCAAAATAGACCAGCAGGTAGAAACCGATTTTTTCGAAAATCTTCTGTTGCTCAAATCAAAAAGTATTGAACTAACGAAAGTTATCTAACATAATGGTGGATTTATTAGTAAATTTTCAACTCAACCTGACTTACATAGACTTCTCACGCATTTTTATGGTGGAGGACAGAAATCTGTTTCGGGACAACAACTCCCCAAATCTTACTTCCCTCTCATTAGAGGTCACTCTTGGCACAAAAAGCAAACAAAAAGGATAGGGAGAGGTCATTACTGAAGTAATAACTTCCAAGACTCAAGGAAAATCTTGGGTTATCTCCCAACAAGTACTTTTCTTTAACGACTTTAAGTTAGGCACAAGAAGCAAGAAATCAAGTATTTTCAAATAAAGAAGCAACTCTCTTGTTCTTTCCTTTCTTACCTTTCTTCTTCTATTTAGGGAAGATATGATTGCTTACTGGAGGAGCAAAATGCATAATGCCTTTTACCACATCTCTTATTGCTCCAAGGTGTTTCAGTAGGGATCTTCTAAGTGTGATTTATTCTTTGCCTACACATTCAATAACAAGATAATCAGTAGACACCATTTTCCCTGAGATTTTTGTAAACACACCTTCAGATATTCCAATGGGTAATAAGGTGGCATTATTAGTAAGAGAGATTTCCTATCCTCCTTTAGAAAGCCCCCAAAGACTCAAAGATTTATAAATATTTTTAGGCATAAGGCAAAATTTAGACATGATATCACAACAAGCATCAAAAGTTGCACTATTTATAGTGACTTTGATTGTGTGAAACCACTTTGAAGGCTCAGAATTCATTGGAACATAATTATAGTAATCCCTAAGTGTGTGGTAGCAACTATTGAAAGCAGCAATACTGGACTCAAGAGTGTTCAACCTAGCAAAAATATTTATGAAAGAGGAATCAGACTTGCCAGGTGTATTATAAATTATAATCAATTTATTTATGGCATCAAAAGCTTCATCCTCAGTACATTGAAAAATATCTTCCCCAGCCACAACATCTAAAGCATATCTATAACAAAGAGCAATACCGCGGTAGAAACTATTGATAACCAAGCTAAGACTCATCTTAGGCTCAGTTTCCCTTTGCAAAGCAGAGATTCTAGACCAAGCTTCTTTAAAACTCTCTTCACCTTTTTGCTTGAAAGCAAAGATCTCTTCCATAGGTGTTAGATAGATAGGACCAAAACCAAACATGGTAGCAACTAGGGTAGGAACTAATTTTTTGTGTTTTTGATAAGAAAAAGTAAACCAAACTAAACTATTTTTTGGAGTTTTTGATAAAAAGAGGCAAACAAAACCAAGCAAAAGAAACTAAGCAAACTAAAAACAAAGTAAAGAGAAAGTTTGAGAAGGACTCCCCTTGTGAAGACGTCCTTAGCCTCCCCGACAATGGCGCCAGAAAATCTTGATGCAGCACTGAGTTGATGTAGGAGCGCTTCGTTGGGAACCCCAAGAGCAAGGTGTGATGAGCACAACAACAAGTTTTCCCTCAGTAAGAAACCAAGATTATCGAACAAGTAGGAGGAAGGAAACAGATGCTTGCACCGAAAGAGGAATTGCTAGAAGGAAGAACACCCTTAAGAAGATGGCACCGGGTAACAAGGAGTCAGATAAATCGCGCCGGTTTCCAAAAGCCTGTCAGTATGGAATGTACCAACAGTTGATAACCAAAGGCAGATATAGATAACATGTTGGATGCAACAGATAGACAAGGAATTACACACACACACACTTTCTATGGTACTACGGAAACCCAGAACACGTGAATCCTAGTTTGAATTTTTAGAAGAGGATTGAAAACGTTACACTTCCTTGCCAGAAAAGGGTGGGTGGTTGGGTAAGAAGAAAAGTGGAATCAGTCCTACTCTCGCGTTTTGTTTTTTCCTAGTATACATAACTACCAAAATATTTGCTAGACAGACAACGACCATTTGGCTGAGACCCTGAAGGTCGGGATGGCTCTGATACCAATTGTAACTACCTCGGTGAATTACGCTCCTAGTACAAGCCTGGATGTTCAGAAATGGTTGAAATAGTACGGTGGGGCCCAAATGCCACTCACAGGTAGACCTTTCGGCCGTCCCAACCATTTCCAAACATCGGGACAAGAACGGGCGGCGTAATCGGCAGGCGAAGGGATCAACTACATACACAAATGAGTATGTATGCAAGCCACCATACAACAGTACATCAGAGCCATTCCATCTAAAAAGAAAGGAAATATAGCAACGCCATACGGCAAGATCCAAATATCCTAGATAGATATAATAGTTTAGGATATCTCCTCATACATCAATCAACAGAGTATGAAGCGGAAGCGGAAGACAAAATCCGAGTACGGATAAGAAGCAAATCGGCATAAGATGCCCCATAAATAAGCACATCCCGCCCACAGATCTCACGGATCCCCGTTCCCGGAATCTCTACACCGAATGATCGTTGCCCGCATCGTCCGTCTCTTCCACCCAGTATCCATCTTGCGAGTGTACCTGTTCATCTGAACCAATAATTTATCGTGTGAGACCCTAGGGGTACTCAGCAAGTCTTTATGCCTCTAAAGGGACACAACCTGGGGTGACGCAATTGCAGCAAAAGATAAACCCTAACAGTTCTATAGATACTCGCTAACCATCCGCCTAACCAGAGATAGGCGGATGTCCGTGAATTAATAACAACAGTTATAACAGTTATAAAGGTAATCTTAACAGATCCATCCTCCTCCTCGCTTACCGACGAGGAAGCGGACGAACACCCCCATCCGTTGGCAGTTTTATTATTCATTCCAAGAGTGTTGCGCTATTTACTAGTCAGGTACCTAGTCTAGTCAAATTAAAAGCGGTACTTTAGTTATGCTTGTCTATGATCGAGAAACTGTGCTCCGAGTCGTCCATAACCGCGGACACGGCTTTCAGAAAGTTTTACCCTGCAGGGGTGCACAAATAGCAACACACACTCGATATGCCTCGGAAAAACCAAATCAAAACCCAACGAGGCAGTCACGACAAAGCGATCACAGGATTCAGAAATATTTCAGGGGGCCACCCCATTGAGCTACCCACAACGAAGTTAGCTGACCCCGAGACGGACTCAAGGTTTGCGTCTATGGCTGTAAACGACAGCAGATCCCAAAACTGGGACTGTCGATACCGCGAAAACACTCCGCTTCCTAAACAGTACAGTGTGCTCCTCGCACAATTTAAATAAAGCAGTAAAGCATGGCATAAGTACAGGATAGTAAATAAAACCTCAAACTAGTTTGTGGCCCCAAGAAATAAGAATGAATCAAGCTCTGGCTCAGGGGGGTCCATAAGGCCTCCCGGATGTGGATAGCGCGAATATTCTTGGAACAGGAATCAAGTACTCGGGGTCTTACGGGACACAAGTGAGCCTGAAGACCAAATAGCGAATATGGCTCACCGATGCCACTTTCATTAGTTATCCCATTACTACTCAGGTTAAGTTGTTTAGGTACCTCGTTATCCATCAGACACTCACATACCCTACACATGCTGTTCTACGACTCGCATGGCTCAAACAACTCCTGTAGTAATGGCTCATGGGATGGAGGAACAAGCTTTGGTGGGGTTTAATAGTAAAGGCTATGCAATACTTGGGATTCAATTTAATGCAATCGCGACTCAATGATGCAAGAATAAGATAGAGGCAATAGGTACTATATGTATGCAAGCATGTGGTAGTGCTTGTCTGGCAGCTCAGTTGAAGCAAGGAATGGATCTGGGTAGTGCTCCTGGTTCTCTTGATATATCCCCTGCTCAACGTCTATTCGAAGAAGAACCAAACAAACAAGGGCCAACATAAATAAAGTGCACAAGCATATGAATAAATGCATCAAGCAAACAATCATGCCATGATGAATGATGCACAATTTGCATGGCAATAGGTAGCATGGCATGGGTGAGGTGTGAAGTACAAGATTAAATCATTTTATGGGGTTTTTGTCCCATTTTATACTCATATTAGTTTCTGTACCCTTTATATTTATATGATGCATGCTTCAAATCAAACCATGGAATGCATAAATAGAAAGGTCTCGTCGAGCTAATCATTTTAGACATATTATTTATTAGATTTGGATTTATAAATCAAAAGTTATTAATTATTAAAGAAAAGGGGCATTTATCTTAATTTAAATAAACTTGGAAATTTAAGTGTTCAAAAATATATTTTGGATAGCATATTTGAATTCCTCATATTTTTCTGATTTGAAAACATATATTATTTGTATTATTTGGGTTTGTATTTTAAAAGTTATATAAAAACAGAATTTAAATTTGAATTTGAAATAATTAGAAAAAGATTTGAATTTAAAACAGAAAGATATAAATACTTTTTATACCCAGACAGATTCAGCCACTGTCGCTGACAGGTGGGGTCGGCTGCTGACTGGGATGCACGCGCGCAGAAAACGTTTTACACCGCAGGTTGAGCTAGCCCTAGAGGATGACAGGTGGGGCCAACTGGCTCGGGCCCAGGCGTCAGCGAACGGCCGCGCGGGGCTGCTAGGTGGACCGAGCGAGGGAGCGCGGGTTGAGGACAGAGAAGCTGGGGGCTCTTTTGCAAGTTTGCCTGGGTGGCTGTCTGGTGGGCCAGGGGTACCGCGGGTTGAGCAGAGACAAAACGGAGGGGGTATGCGCAAAAGCGACCGCGCGGTACTGTGGATCTTCTCTAAAACTGTTTGTCGACAGATCGATGCCGACGCGCGGAGCGCAGCGCACGGGGGAATCGAACTGGGGACCTGGCAGCGCGCGCGGGGGCGGCAGCCACTGGGCTAGGTGGGGGTTGATGTCTGGGAGGAGGGCGAGGGCTAGATGAGGTGCTACGCGGAGCGCGAGCGCGCAGACGCCAGCGAACCTGACGCTCCGACGGCGTTCGACGAAAGGCACGGCGGCGCTAGGGCGAGATCGGCCAGAGGGGGTTGTCTAGGAGGGTCGTGGGCTCACCGGGAGGTTGCTGGTGACGTCGGATCGGGTCGACGAGCAGAGGAGCGGCGATGATGCAGAGGTCCCGCGAGCTAGGGTTTCCGGTGGCGCGGCGCTGGTACTGGCATCTCCGGTCCTCCTCCTCCTCGACGGCGAGTACAGGGCGGTGCAGGGGACCTTCCTCGCTCTTCCAGGCCTCTTCACGGACGCGTGGCTCGACTGGATCGTCGGGACGGAGCAGAGGCCGACGGTGGCGGCGTCGGGGATGTAGACGGTGGTGGAGAAGAGAGAGGAGGGAGCAGGGCGCCGGGGCAGATCTGGAAGAGGCAGAGGCGAGAGAGAGGGAGGGTAAAGCGAGGGAGCGGCGTGGGTGCCGTGTGGGAGCAGGTGGAGATAAAGGTGGCTTCGGCCACCTTTTACTCTCTCCTCCTCACGTGCTCAGGCAGGGGCAGGGCAGGCAGGGGGTGCAGCTGGGGCTTACAGGTGGGGTAGGGCAGGCCAGGGTCGGGGTGGTTCGGGCTGGGGCCCCTAGGGCAGAGAGAAAGGAGAGGGAGGGAGGTAGGGAGCTCGGGCTAGGGTTGGGAGCTAGGCTCGGGTAGAGAGGGGGTATGGCTCGGGGTAGCTAGGGTTTGGTTGGGGCTGGGGGTAGCTAGGTGGCCAGCTAGGTAGGGAGAAGGGAGGGCCGAGAGAGAGGGTGAGATGGTGGTTACTTAGGGTTAGGGTTTAGCTAGATGGGGGTGATGGGTTTAGATTAGGTATAGATGGGTGTGGTTTAGAGAGAGAGGTAAGATGAGGTGGTGGCAATCTTTTGACAAGATCAAGCAAGACCCAAAACAAGCTCAAGCAAGAAATGGCCAAAAGAGAGAAGAAAAGGAAGGTGGTGATGGGTGGATGGAGATGATGTTGGGGTTTTAGAAAAGATCCACTTAAAATGCAAATACAAACCAAAGCTATCAAAAGATGGTCCTTGCATGGCCCATGCAATCAATTAATGCCATGCTTATTTTGTGAGAACAAGATTAATACATGGCATTATTATTATGCATCCCCAAAATTTGGAGTAAGGCCCAAGCAAAGGGATTTAGAAAGAATTCCAAGTGGAGTATATGGAGATGATCACATTGGATTATATTTGGGACTTGCTAGTGTGTATATGCCACTAGGTTTTTAATAAGCCCACAAAAATATCCCAACATGATGATAACCCCAAAACCACACATATGGAAGCTAGGAAAAGGTCCCACTCACAAGGCATGCAAAGGTGGCCATGTGGCTCTCATATTTCAATATTGTGAAAACAACATGATGCTAAGATGAGAGCATGTGGAAAAGAATTGGATCCATCCCAACCCACAAGATCTAGAGGTAAAACCAATAAGTGCCAAGCTCATATTTAGTTGGATGGTGGAATTATAAGGTGGTGAAAAGAAAGGGTGGTGGAGTTAATAAGAGATATGCCCCCAACTCAACTTGGGCATTTAAACAATATATCAAGAACCAAATACAATATCAAGAGGCAAATACAATTAATAATGCATATGAGATAAGAACCAAAACAAAAAGGGTTTTGTATGATGCTCAAAAGCAAGGAGGCATGATGACATGAGCATGATATAATGATGATGCAACAATTATATATTTGAAGTAGCCATCTATATAGACTAGGCTAGTAGCATTGCAATTGTTAGACAATTGGGATGCTACAACTCTCCCCCACTAAACAAGAATCTCGCCCCGAGATTCCTAGGAAAAAGAAAACCACACAAGGAGAGGCGGGTGAACGAAGGTGACCCTTGCGTTCCCAAGACGATGACGACGGAATGGTGCGACCACTACACCTTGCAAAACTTGCTAGACTTGTTGCGAGTCTTGCGTTTTGCTAGAGACACAAAGGTTTTGATGGATTGAAGGATAAAAGAATAGAACCACTTGTGAAAGAAAGGAGAAGATGATGTATCATGGATCAAGATAGACACACCGTTAAGATTGAAGATTTTCTGATACTAGAGAGGATGGATCTTTATCTCGCCGGAAGAAAAAGAGCTAGATTGGAGAGGTTTGAACCACTATGACAATAGCATCGTACCTTCCCTCAGATCTGAGAAAAGAAGTACGGAACAATATTGCCTTCAAACAATAGAGTCCCTTGATATGAACAGAAAGACTTAGCTAGACATCGCCGGATTAGATTCTTGTTGCGCCGGTAATACTCCGAAGGATCACGCAATTGAGGTGCGCGGATATAACTTGCAGAGATGGATGTGAAGCCAGATTACCACAGAAAAGAATTGATGAACAAAGAGAGATATAGTTTCCTTTCACCTTGTTTGGGGATGTAGAGCTCCGGTAGAAAGACGAGGACAGAAAAGAGTTTGCGTTTGTTTCACCAGATAACAGAAGATTTTGCTCCGTGTAGGATACGACGAGATCACCGACAAGAAATTATTGATTACTTTCTTTGAGAGAGCACTCCGGAAAGACAAGGACGGAAGTAAAAGTATCAAGGGATAAAGGCCACTTATAACTTCCGTGGAATGAGTGAAATCACATTAGTTCACCAATTCAATGTACAAGAGCGAATGATAAGAGTAGTGGTATGGTAGCTACTCCACCCCGCACTCAAAGCATTACCCCGCACATGAGTAAGAAAACCATGCAACCCAACTACCGAAACAGACTGAAGGTATTGACAAGAAGAGCTCATGGAATTCCGCTAGAAAACAAGGATAGATGCAAATGATTCACCGGATCCAAGATAGATAAGGGTGATGATGTTGTCGTCATGTCGGAAGTACGAAGCCACCGGAAAGATATGAAGGAAGATCACGGAGACAACTGCAAGATTCCACAGATAAAGAAAAAGATATCTCCACTTGAACAGAAGGAATACGAAAGATCTGAAAAGTCTTCATGGCCTTCGGTGGATTGAGCATAGAGGATAGAGCGAGAGGGTTCCAAGAGATAACTTGACGAGATAGAGGTGAAAAGAACTCCACGTTTTTCTTGAAAAGATTGAGAAAGATTTAGCAAACTTGAGGAAAACCTTTAGCGGAACGACGATGATAACTTGCCAACAAGGAACAACTCCGGATTGGTTGAAGATGGAGGACGAAATTAACAATGGACTTGCTAATTCCAGAATTGAAGAAGATGCACTGGATGAATAGATTATCTGGTCCTTCGGAAGAAAACAAGATGTCACCTGGTTCACATTGTCGATCGGATCACCGGTTACAAGGATAAAGAGATCTTGGATAAGAAACGATGATAGATCATACCTTAAGCAAAGCTATCAGAAGCGACAAGATGCAATTCCCTCGTATCCAGGAGAATTGTGCAGATATGGGGTTCGAAAAGATGTGCAGCATGATAAACAGATGATGGACCGCCGTATTGCTTTGGGAATCTCCGGTTTGCCAAAGATGCTTGAATATGCATAGATAGGATCACGGTGTACTCAAAATCACAGGAGTATCTTTGGCAATCCGGAGTGGTAGCATCTTTCCATATTCCAATCGACACTATCATGAGTGGAATATAGCTTTGCTGAGAACCAAATTACAATCACTAGCATCGGATCGACACATGTTATGTAATTAGCCCAAGAGAATTGGAGATGAAAACTCCAGGATTAAGCGCCGGTGACAAAAGAGTGAGTTAGCATGGACATGCTGATAAAAGGAAGATAGATAATGTTTCACACACGACTGGAAAGGAGTGTGGAAACACAGGTGTATCAAAGAAAAAATTTCCGCATTTTTCGGCATTAAAATACCAATAGATGCGCAAAACACTTATCAGGAAGAGATTAGCAACAGATGCTTGCACCGAAAGAGGAATTGCTAGAAGGAAGAACACCCTTAAGAAGATGGCACCGGGTAACAAGGAGTCAGATAAATCGCGCCGGTTTCCAAAAGCCTGTCAGTATGGAATGTACCAACAGTTGATAACCAAAGGCAGATATAGATAACATGTTGGATGCAACAGATAGACAAGGAATTACACACACACACACTTTCTATGGTACTACGGAAACCCAGAACACGTGAATCCTAGTTTGAATTTTTAGAAGAGGATTGAAAACGTTACACTTCCTTGCCAGAAAAGGGTGGGTGGTTGGGTAAGAAGAAAAGTGGAAGCAGTCCTACTCTCGCGTTTTGTTTTTTCCTAGTATACATAACTACCAAAATATTTGCTAGACAGACAACGACCATTTGGCTGAGACCCTGAAGGTCGGGATGGCTCTGATACCAATTGTAACTACCTCGGTGAATTACGCTCCTAGTACAAGCCTGGATGTTCAGAAATGGTTGAAATAGTACGGTGGGGCCCAAATGCCACTCACAGGTAGACCTTTCGGCCGTCCCAACCATTTCCAAACATCGGGACAAGAACGGGCGGCGTAATCGGAAGGCGAAGGGATCAACTACATACACAAATGAGTATGTATGCAAGCCACCATACAACAGTACATCAGAGCCATTCCATCTAAAAAGAAAGGAAATATAGCAACGCCATACGGCAAGATCCAAATATCCTAGATAGATATAATAGTTTAGGATATCTCCTCATACATCAATCAACAGAGTATCAAGCGGAAGCGGAAGACAAAATCTGAGTACGGATAAGAAGCAAATCGGCATAAGATGCCCCATAAATAAGCACATCCCGCCCACAGATCTCACGGATCCCCGTTCCCGGAATCTCTACACCGAATGATCGTTGCCCGCATCGTCCGTCTCTTCCACCCAGTATCCATCTTGCGAGTGTACCTGTTCATCTGAACCAATAATTTATCGTGTGAGACCCTAGGGGTACTCAGCAAGTCTTTATGCCTCTAAAGGGACACAACCTGGGGTGACGCAATTGCAGCAAAAGATAAACCCTAACAGTTCTATAGATACTCGCTAACCATCCGCCTAACCAGAGATAGGCGGATGTCCGTGAATTAATAACAACAGTTATAACAGTTATAAAGGTAATCTTAACAGATCCATCCTCCTCCTCGCTTACCGACGAGGAAGCGGACGAACACCCCCATCCGTTGGCAGTTTTATTATTCATTCCAAGAGTGTTGCGCTATTTACTAGTCAGGTACCTAGTCTAGTCAAATTAAAAGCGGTACTTTAGTTATGCTTGTCTATGATCGAGAAACTGTGCTCCAAGTCGTCCATAACCGCGGACACGGCTTTCAGAAAGTTTTACCCTGCAGGGGTGCACAAATAGCAACACACACTCGATATGCCTCGGAAAAACCAAATCAAAACCCAACGAGGCAGTCACGACAAAGCGATCACAGGATTCAGAAATATTTCAGGGGGCCACCCCATTGAGCTACCCGCAACGAAGTTAGCTGACCCCGAGACGGACTCAAGGTTTGCGTCAATGGCTGTAAACGACAGCAGATCCCAAAACTGGGACTGTCGATACCGTGAAAACACTCCGCTTCCTAAACAGTACAGTGTGCTCCTCGCACAATTTAAATAAAGCAGTAAAGCATGGCATAAGTACAGGATAGTAAATAAAACCTCAAACTAGTTTGTGGCCCCAAGAAATAAGAATGAATCAAGCTCTGGCTCAGGGGGGTCCATAAGGCCTCCCGGATGTGGATAGCGCGAATATTCTTGGAACAGGAATCAAGTACTCGGGGTCTTACAGGACACAAGTGAGCCTGAAGACCAAATAGCGAATATGGCTCACCGATGCCACTTTCATTAGTTATCCCATTACTACTCAGGTTAAGTTGTTTAGGTACCTCGTTATCCATCAGACACTCACATACCCTACACATGCTGTTCTACGACTCGCATGGCTCAAACAACTCCTGTAGTAATGGCTCATGGGATGGAGGAACAAGCTTTGGTGGGGTTTAATAGTAAAGGCTATGCAATACTTGGGATTCAATTTAATGCAATCGCGACTCAATGATGCAAGAATAAGATAGAGGCAATAGGTACTATATGTATGCAAGCATGTGGTAGTGCTTGCCTGGCAGCTCAGTTGAAGCAAGGAATGGATCTGGGTAGTGCTCCTGGTTCTCTTGATATATCCCCTGCTCAACGTCTATTCGAAAAAGAACCAAACAAACAAGGGCCAACATAAATAAAGTGCACAAGCATATGAATAAATGCATCAAGCAAACAATCATGCCATGATGAATGATGCACAATTTGCATGGCAATAGGTAGCATGGCATGGGTGAGGTGTGAAGTACAAGATTAAATCATTTTATGGGGTTTTTGTCCCATTTTATACTCATATTAGTTGCTGTACCCTTTATATTTATATGATGCATGCTTCAAATCAAACCATGGAATGCATAAATAGAAAGGTCTCGTCGAGCTAATCATTTTAGACATATTATTTATTAGATTTGGATTTATAAATCAAAAGTTATTAATTATTAAAGAAAAGGGGCATTTATCTTAATTTAAATAAACTTGGAAATTTAAGTGTTCAAAAATATATTTTGGATAGCATATTTGAATTCCTCATATTTTTCTGATTTGAAAACATATATTATTTGTATTATTTGGGTTTGTATTTTAAAAGTTATATAAAAACAGAATTTAAATTTGAATTTGAAATAATTAGAAAAAGATTTGAATTTAAAACAGAAAGAGATAAATACTTTTTATACCCAGACAGATTCAGCCACTGTCGCTGACAGGTGGGGTCGGCTGCTGACTGGGACGCACGCGCGCAGAAAACGTTTTACACCGCAGGTTGAGCTAGCCCTAGAGGATGACAGGTGGGGCCAACTGGCTCGGGCCCAGGCGTCAGCGAACGGCCGCGCGGGGCTGCTAGGTGGACCGAGCGAGGGAGCGCGGGTTGAGGACAGAGAAGCTGGGGGCTCTTTTGCAAGTTTGCCTGGGTGGCTGTCTGGTGGGCCAGGGGTACCGCGGGTTGAGCAGAGACAAAACGGAGGGGGTATGCGCAAAAGCGACCGCGCGGTACTGTGGATCTTCTCTGAAACTGTCTGTCGACAGATCGATGCCGACGCGCGGAGCGCAGCGCACGGGGGAATCGAACTGGGGACCTGGCAGCGCGCGCGGGGGCGGCAGCCACTGGGCTAGGTGGGGGTTGATGTCTGGGAGGAGGGCGAGGGCTAGATGAGGTGCTACGCGGAGCGCGAGCGCGCAGACGCCAGCGAACCTGACGCTCCGACGGCGTTCGACGAAAGGCACAGCGGCGCTAGGGCGAGATCGGCCAGAGGGGGTTGTCTAGGAGGGTCGTGGGCTCACCGGGAGGTTGCTGGTGACGTTGGATCGGGTCGGCGAGCAGAGGAGCGGCGATGATGCAGAGGTCCCGCGAGCTAGGGTTTTCGGTGGCGCGGCGCTGGTACTGGCATCTCCGGTCCTCCTCCTCCTCGACGGCGAGTGCAGGGCGGTGCAGGGGACCTTCCTCGCTCTTCCAGGCCTCTTCACGGACGCGTGGCTCGACTGGATCGTCGGGACGGAGCAGAGGCCGACGGTGGCGGCGTCGGGGATGTAGACGGTGGTGGAGAAGAGAGAGGAGGGAGCAGGGCGCCGGGGCAGATCTGGAAGAGGCAGAGGCGAGAGAGAGGGAGGGTAAAGCGAGGGAGCGGCGTGGGTGCCGTGTGGGAGCAGGTGGAGATAAAGGTGGCTTCGGCCACCTTTTACTCTCTCCTCCTCACGTGCTCAGGCAGGGGCAGGGCAGGCAGGGGGTGCAGCTGGGGCTTACAGGTGGGGTAGGGCAGGCCAGGGTCGGGGTGGTTCGGGCTGGGGCCCCTAGGGCAGAGAGAAAGGAGAGGGAGGGAGGTAGGGAGCTCGGGCTAGGGTTGGGAGCTAGGCTCGGGTAGAGAGGGGGTATGGCTCGGGGTAGCTAGGGTTTGGTTGGGGCTGGGGGTAGCTAGGTGGCCAGCTAGGTAGGGAGAAGGGAGGGCCGAGAGAGAGGGTGAGATGGTGGTTACTTAGGGTTAGGGTTTAGCTAGATGGGGGTGATGGGTTTAGATTAGGTATAGATGGGTGTGGTTTAGAGAGAGAGGTAAGATGAGGTGGTGGCAATCTTTTGACAAGATCAAGCAAGACCCAAAACAAGCTCAAGCAAGAAATGGCCAAAAGAGAGAAGAAAAGGAAGGTGGTGATGGGTGGATGGAGATGAGGTTGGGGTTTTAGAAAAGATCCACTTAAAATGCAAATACAAACCAAAGCTAGCAAAAGATGGTCCTTGCATGGCCCATGCAATCAATTAATGCCATGCTTATTTTGTGAGAACAAGATTAATACATGGCATTATTATTATGCATCCCCAAAATTTGGAGTAAGGCCCAAGCAAAGGGATTTAGAAAGAATTCCAAGTGGAGTATATGGAGATGATCACATTGGATTATATTTGGGACTAGTGTGTATATGCCACTAGGTTTTTAATAAGCCCACAAAAATATCCCAACATGATGATAACCCCAAAACCACACATATGGAAGCTAGGAAAAGGTCCCACTCACAAGGCATGCAAAGGTGGCCATGTGGCTCTCATATTTCAATATTGTGAAAACAACATGATGCTAAGATGAGAGCATGTGGAAAAGAATTGGATCCATCCCAACCCACAAGAGCTAGAGGTAAAACCAATAAGTGCCAAGCTCATATTTAGTTGGATGGTGGAATTATAAGGTGGTGAAAAGAAAGGGTGGTGGAGTTAATAAGAGATATGCCCCCAACTCAACTTGGGCATTTAAACAATATATCAAGAACCAAATACAATATCAAGAGGCAAATACAATTAATAATGCATATGAGATAAGAACCAAAACAAAAAGGGTTTTGTATGATGCTCAAAAGCAAGGAGGCATGATGACATGAGCATGATATAATGATGATGCAACAATTATATATTTGAAGTAGCCATCTATATAGACTAGGCTAGTAGCATTGCAATTGTTAGACAATTGGGATGCTACAGACTTCTAGTCATAGATGAAGTTGGATGGCGGTCTATGTATATTGTTGTATTGCCCAATCGAATCTCATAGGATCTTTTTGTCTGGTATTGCATTGTTATTCCTTGCTCAGTTCCTGTCAATTGCCCTGCTGTAATTTGTTTACCCTTCATGCCATGTTGTTTATCTAAGGAGAGCACCTCTAGTGAACTATGGATCCCGGTCCAATCTTTACCATTTATACATCATCCACTGTTACCTATTTACTTGCTGCAAACCATTACCTTCCACACCATACGTTTAATCCTTTGTTACAGCAAACCGGTGAGCCTAACAACCTCACTGTTCGTTGGGGCAAAGTCTTGAGTTTGTGTTGTGCAGGTTTCCACGTTGCTTGCAACACCTTTGAGACGTTTCCTTCCTCCTACTTGTTCGATAATCTTGGTTTCTTACTGAGGGAAAACTTGTTGTTGTGCTCATCACACCTTGCTCTTGGGGTTCCCAACGAAGCGCTCCTACATCAACTCAGTGCTGCATCAAGATTTTCTGGCGCCATTGCCGGGGAGGCTAAGGACGTCTTCACAAGGGGAGTCCTTCTCAAACTTTCTCTTTACTTTGTTTTTAGTTTGCTTAGTTTCTTTTGCTTGGTTTTGTTTGCCTCTTTTTATCAAAAACTCCAAAAAAATAGTTTAGTTTGGTTTACTTTTTCTTATCAAAAACACAAAAAATTAGTTCCTACCCTAGTTGCTACCATGTTTGGTTTTGGTCCTATCTATCTAACACCTATGGAAGAGATCTTTGCTTTCAAGCAAAAAGGTGAAGAGAGTTTTAAAGAAGCTTGGTCTAGAATCTCTGCTTTGCAAAGGGAAACTGAGCCTAAGATGAGTCTTAGCTTGGTTATCAATAGTTTCTACCGCGGTATTGCTCTTTGTTATAGATATGCTTTAGATGGTGTGGCTGGGGAAGATATTTTTCAATGTACTGAGGATGAAGCTTTTGATGCCATAAATAAATTGATTATAATTTATAATACACCTGGCAAGTCTGATTCCTCTTTCATAAATATTTTTGCTAGGTTGAACACTCTTGAGTCCAGTATTGCTGCTTTCAATAGTTGCTACCACACACTTAGGGATTACTATAATTATGTTCCAATGAATTCTGAGCCTTCAAAGTGGTTTCACACAATCAAAGTCACTATAAATAGTGCAACTTTTGATGCTTGTTGTGATATCATGTCTAAATTTTGCCTTATGCCTAAAAATATTTATAAATCTTTGAGTCTTTGGGGGCTTTCTAAAGGAGGATAGGAAATCTCTCTTACTAATAATGCCACCTTATTACCCATTGGAATATCTGAAGGTGTGTTTACAAAAATCTCAGGGAAAATGGTGTCTACTGATTATCTTGTTATTGAATGTGTAGGCAAAGAACAAATCACACTTGGAAGATCCCTACTGAAACACCTTGGAGCAATAAGAGATGTGGTAAAAGGCATTATGCATTTTGCTCCTCCAGTAAGCAATCATATCTTCCCTAAATAGAAGAAGAAAGGTAAGAAAGGAAAGAACAAGAGAGTTGCTTCTTTATTTGAAAATACTTGATTTCTTGCTTCTTGTGCCTAACTTAAAGTCGTTAAAGAAAAGTACTTGTTGGGAGATAACCCAAGATTTTCCTTGAGTCTTGGAAGTTATTACTTCAGTAATGACCTCTCCTTATCCTTTTTGTTTGCTTTTTGTGCCAAGAGTGACCTCTAATGAGAGGGAAGTAAGATTTGGGGAGTTGTTGTCCCGAAACAGATTTCTGTCCTCCACCATAAAAATGCGTGAGAAGTCTATGTAAGTCAGGTTGAGTTGAAAATTTACTAATAAATCCACCATTATGTTAGATAACTTTCGTTAGTTCAATACTTTTTGATTTGAGCAACAGAAGATTTTCGAAAAAATCGGTTTCTACCTGCTAGTCTATTTTGATAGATTTCTGCCATTATTTGCATTTGCTTCTTATTGATTCCTTTTTTAGTTCTCTTTTGGGAATTGAGATTTTTGAAGGAGTTGCTACAGTAGCTTCTGTTTTTAATCAAAAGTTTTGCTGTTCCAAAGCTAGGCCCAAAGGTCTATTATCTTTTGAATACACTAATGTTGCTAATGAAGATTGTGTGAAGTTTTGTATGAAGGAAAAATTTCAGGAGTAAAGAGAGAATGATGTAATGAGATGAAGAATGGAAAAAAGCTCAATATTGGGGATGCTACCCCGGTGTCACCCCAATAAATATCCAAGAGGTACAAGCGTCAAAGCTTGGGGATGCCCAAGGCATCCCCTTCTTCATCAATAAAAAGCTCAGGTCTGTCTAGACACTTCATTTTTATTGTTTCATGCACTATTGTGTTGTTCTTGGAGCGTCTTAGTTTTCGTTTGCTTTGATTAGTTTATTTAGTTTGCTTGAATAAAGTAGTTTGGACCCCCATTCTCGCTGTGTTGTTTCAAATAAGTGGCTTGGTGTTGGAAAAGAGTAGAAAGTTCTTGCTTGATAAGTGCAAGAGGAGCTTGCATTGACTGTGACTTAGACTTTAGCATGACATGCTAGGTGTTGTTTTAACCTTATGCTTAGTGATTATTGATGTATCATGTCTTGTTTCAAACAATTGGGTTTGCTTAGTGTGCTTGAAAGAATTATGCGTTGTTTTAGCATACAAAAGCGTAGTATTGTGGTATTCTCCTTTGATGCTTTATTTGGGTTGACTTGGCACATGCTCACACCGTGTTATGACTATGAACAAGTCACCATAGCCTCTATGATCATTTAGTACTTGACTTGTAGTACCACTCTATGCTTTGATTAGTAATGTTTTGTTGCTCTGCATGATTATGGCCATTATTGCTCTCTTAGTTGGTTGCTCCTAGTCTTTTGGTAGCCTCCACTTGTATGAGTAAGCTCTACTCATGCTTCCAACTCCCAAGAAACCAAGTTATTCCAAAGTGTCCACTATAAACTCCTATGCATGGTGTGTTACACCATTCCAAGTATATTCTTGTTTTTAGCTATCTTCCAATTTAAAACTATTTTGTTACGTGAAAACTTAGTGATTAAAGCCCTCACAAACTTGATGGCACACTTTACATTCTTTGCCCCTAATAAACTTAAACCATTGTGTCATCTATGTTGTATATGCTTACACTTATATGTTGGAATTAGCAGAACCGTGCTATCACGGGGAATGTTTTCAACATTGCACTTGTACTTTGTACACAGTTGATATCATGCTCTTTTGTCTATGGATGTCACCGGTGTGAAATAAAGAGGGAGCTTGTAAGTCCATGGAGTTAAGTATTTTGTGTTAGAGAAACGCCTGGACCACTATCCTAAGCCATGCCTAATCATGGTGGAAACTTGCAGCATCACCATAATGAGCTATATGTGAAGCATCCTCAATAAAAAGCTATGCACATAGTAAATAAAAAGATCGCTGAGATGCTCATTGTCTGCTTGCCTTGTCATTTTGGTCATGGGATAGCTCCTATACCATGTGCAAGTGGTACCCCGTTGGCGGTTCTCTATGATACGCATTGATGACGCCCATCACTATCGTGGGATGCTTCGTTGGAAACCCCAAGAGGAAGGTGTGATGAGCACAACAGCAAGTTCTCCCTCGGTAAGAAACCGAGGTTATCGAACCAGTAGGAGGAAGGAAATGTCTCAAAGGTGATGCAAGCAACGTGGATCCCTGCACAACACAAACTCAAGACTTTGCCCCAACGAATTAGTGAGGTTGTCAAGCTCACCGGTTTGCTGTAACAAAGGATTAAACGTATGGTGTGGAAGGTAATGGTTTGCAGCACGTAAACAAGTAACAGTGAAAGATGTATCAATGGTAAAGATTGGACCGGGGTCCATAGTTCACTAGAGGTGCTTTCCTTAGATAAACAACATGGCATGAAGGGTAAACAAATTACAGCAGGGCAATTGACAGGAACTGAGCAAGGAATAACAATGCAATACCAGACAAAAAGATCCTATGAGATTCGATTGGGCAATACAACAATATACATAGACCGCCATCCAACTGCATCTATGACTAGAAGTCCACCTTCAGGTTATCATCCGAACCCCTTCCAGTATTAAGTTGCAAGCAACAAACAACTGCTTTAAGCAAAGTGTGTAAGGTAAACAATCCACTTGTTCCATGAACAAGAGACCGTTGTTTTATCCCTAGTAGCAACAGTACATCTACAACCGAAGAGATTTCTGTCACTTCCCTTGGAAACTAGAGGCATGAACCCACTATCGAGCATAAATACCCCCTCTTGGAGTCACTAGCAACTACTTGGCCAAGATAGCTACTAACAACGGAGAGCATGCAAGATCACAAACAACACAGACATGATAGAATCATAAAGACAAAACCATTAATCAATCTGACATAGTAATCTCAATATCCATCGGATCCCCGCAAACACAACATGCGTGATTACAAATAGATTAGATCTTGATCATGAATGGAGCTCACAAGATCTATACATGAAAGTGTTGGAATTATGCCCTAGAGGCAATAATAAAGATGTTATTATTATAATTCTTGTTCATGATAAAGTTTATATTCCATGCTAGAATTGTATTAAGCGGAAACTTTGATACTTGTGTGGTTTATGAACAACACCATGTCCCTAGTACGCCTCTATGGACTAGCTCATTGATTAATGATGGTTAAGGTTTCCTAACCATAGACATGAGTTGTCGGTTAATAATGAGATCATGTCATTAGGAGAATGATATGATGGACATACCCAAATTAAGCAGAGCAATTAGATCGTGTCATCGTGTTCATCTTTGCGAAGCTTTTTTCCTATGTCAAATACTGTATTCCTTAGACCATGAGATAATACAACTCCCTAGTATCGGAAGAAAGCTTTGAGGTCATCAAACGTCATCCTATGTGAGGGTGATCATAAAGGTGTCTCTCAGGTGATCGGAAAGTACTTGTTGGGTTGTATGTATCGAGATGGAATTTGTCCCTCCCGAGTCGGAGAGATATACTTTGGGCCCACTCGGTAATCGATATCAACACCGCTTGCAAGCACGTGGTTAAGGAGTTAATCACAAAGTGATATCGTATTACGGAACAAGTAAAGTACTTGCTGTGAACGAGATTGAACTAGGTATGCCGATACCAACGATCGAATCTCGGGCAAGTAAAATATCGTGTGACGAAGGGAATACATATATGGGATTAATTGAATCCTGGCATCGTGGTTTATCCGATATGATCATCGATGAATATGTGGGAGTCAATATGGGTTTCCAGATCCCGCTGTTGATTATTGATAGAAGATCATGTCTGCATATTCTCAAACTCGTAGGGTCACACACTTAACGTGCCTCAACGCTAGGATAGAATGGATAATTGGTTTATGAGTTTTTGTTCGGAGTCTCGGATGAGATCCAGGACATCTCGAGAGGTTCCGGAATGGTCCGGAGAATAGGATTCATATAAAGGAAAGCAGTTTTTGGATTTCGGAATCGTTTCGAAGTTTATCGGTATTGTACCGGAAGGTTCTAGAAGGCTCCGGAGTGGGACCAACGTGGGCCCACTTGTCGGAGGCCTGCGTGGGCCTAAGGGGAAGTGCCCTGGCCACTTTGGGCCAGGGGCACAAGGCCCCTAAGGCCCAGCCGGCCAGCCCTAGGGGAAACCCTAGGGAAACCTTCTAGAAGAGGGAGGGGGTGGCTTGCTCTCCCACTCCACCCCTTGGGCCGCCGCCCTAGGGCTTGGAGGAGGGGTCAAGGGGGCCGGCCAGCCCCCTATATAAGGAGGGCAGGGGTGCACCCTCCCCTCTCCCACTCCTCCAACCCTTGCCGCCGTCCTGTTGCCCCTCCACCTCTCTCTCTCTCTCTCTCTCTCTCTCTCTCTCTCTCTCTCTCTCTCTCTCTCCCGACTGCGCGTAGGCGAAGCCCTGCCGCGGAAACTCTCCACCATAAGCACCACGCCGTCGTGTTGCAGATCCAATATATCTCTCCACCATACTTGCTGGACCAAGTAAGGAGGAGACGTCGCTGCACCATACATGTACATCTCTCGGAGGCGCCGCCACTTGCGGCGTAGGATCGGATCGGTTCGCGAGGAGGAGACGGTGAGTACGACTACGTCAACCACGTTTTGTTGAATGTTTCCGTTGTGCGATTTCTTCAAGGGTATGAAGATCTCATCAATCTCTCTCGTTGATTACATCTCCTAGATTAGATCTTGGCTTTCTTGTTCGCATCCGTAGAAATTTTTTGATTTACTATGCTGCGAAACCCTTCAGTGGTATCAGAGCTAGATCTATGCGTAGATGTGTTTCACGAGTAGAACGCAACATGCTTGTTGTTGGCGTTTATGTTTTCTGTTGCAAACCTCTTGTTGTGTATTTCTTATGGCGCGGCATAGTGAGATCGAAGCGGTCCAGACCAACTTTACGCGACCTCGTTTGCAAGACCGGCTCCGCACTTGACGTGTGGCTTGTTCCACACATGCGGCTGGTGGATGCCAGTTTCTCTCACTATAGTAGTCATGGGATTTACAACGGATGTTGGCAACCATAATAACACCGTTTTGGCTTTCCATAGGTAAGAATCGTTCTTAGCTTGTTACTCCCATAAGCCACGTAAAACATGCAACAACAAAGTAGAGGCGTCTAACTTGTTTTTGCAGGGAGTGTTTTGTGATATGGTATGGCCCAAGACATGATGTGTATGAATTGAGATGTATGCAATGATCATGTTTTGTAATATTTCACGACTTGCATGTCGATGAGTTCACAACCGGCAGTAGCGGTATGGTTGTCTTTATAATTGTGTATGACCTGCGTGTCAACTTCTTATATGCCATGTAATAGCTTTACTTTATCGCTAAGTAGTTAGCAATAGTTGTAGTTGCTATTCGTGGTGGAGGCAATCATGGTGGAGTGATGGAGATCATGCTGGCACGCACAAGATGGGGATCATTGCGGGGAGATTGGCTATACCATGTCACATAAAATTATATGCATGTGATGTTTATCATTTTACGTATATTATTATGCTTAGATCGCGACGGTAGCATTATAAGATGATTCCTCACTTAAAGATCAAGATAAAATTGTGTTCTCCCCATGTATGCACCGTTGCAAAAGTTCGTCGTTTTCAAGCACCTCGTGATTATCGGGTGTTATAAACTCTATGTTCACATAAAACGGGTGCAAGCCAGTTTTGCACACGCGGAAATACTTGGGTTTGACTTGACGAGCCTAGCATGTACAGACATGGCCTCGGAACACATGAACCAAAAGGTTAAACATGATTCATATGAATGATATGATCGACACTTTGTTGTCCACCATTGAAACTACATCTCTTCTCGTGAAGATCGGATTGGGTGTGGTGAATTTGGATCGTGTTCACTAAACAACTTGAGGGATGTTGAATTTAGTGGGAGTTCATCTAGTAATTTGATTAAGTTGAACTAGTTATCATGAACATAGTCTAAATTGTATTTGCAAGTTTTGTAGATCAAATGGCTAAGTCCAACTTCAACTTCAACGTTTTTGCTGAGAAAGAAAAGCTTAAGAACAATGGGTCTAACTTCACCAACTGGTTCCACAATCTGAGAATCATTCTCGCTGGCGGACAAAAAGACTATGTACTTGAGAAAGCGCTAGGTGACGCCCCTGCTATTGATGCGACGGCTGATGAAAAAGCTATTTATCATTCACGCAAAGATAATTATGGAGTGATTAAGAGTACCATGTTGTTTGCTATGGAACCGGAACTTCAAAATCGTTTTGAGGAGTTCGTCGGGCCCTTTGAGATACTTGAGGAACTGAAAACCATGTTTCAGACTCAGGCCCATTCTGAGAGATATGAGATCTCTGAGAAGTTCTTTAACTGCAAGATGGAGGAAGGGAGTTCCGTTAGTGAGCACGCCATTAAGATGTCGGGCTACACTCAACGTCTTGAGCAACTGGACTGCAATATTCCAAAAGAGCTCAAGATTGGCAGAGTTCTGCAATCACTCCATCCTAGCTACAAAGGTTTTGTAGTTACTCACAATCAAATTGGTTCCACTGATACGATCATTGAGCTCTTCGCTAAGCTGAAAGCTGTGGAGGTGGATATCAAGAAAGATAATCATATGTTGATGGTCAACAAGACCACTAGCTTTACGAAAGCTAAGGGTGCAAAGAAATCCTTCAAGAAAGGCAGCGGCAAGCGCATTGCCCCTGCTAAGAAGAAGCTCAATTCTGGACCTAAGCCGGACACTGAGTGCTTCTATTGCAAGGACAAGGGTCACTGGAAGCGCAACTGTCCGAAGTACTTAGCGGACAAGAAGGCTGGCACCATTAAAGGTATATTTGATATACATGTTATTGATGTTTACCTTACTAGCGCTTGTTGTAGTGCCTGGGTATATGATACTGGTTCAGTTGCTAATATTTGTAACTCGAAACAGGAGCTACGGAATAGACGGTGGCTAGCAAGGGATGAGGTGACGATGCGCGTTGGCAATGGATCAAAAGTTGATGTGATGGCCGTCGGCACGCTCTCCTTAGTTTTACCTTCGGGATTAGTTTTAAACCTTAATAAGTGTTATTATGTGCCTGCGTTGAGAATGAACATTATATCTGGATCGTGTTTATTGCAAGACGGTTATTCATTTAAATCAGAGAATAATGGTTGTTCTATTTATATGAATGACATATTTTATGGTCATGCACCTGTTGTGAATGGTTTATTTCTTCTGAATCTCGAAAGCAATGAAACGCACATCCATAACATTGAGGCTAAGAGATGCAAAGTAGATAGTGATAATCCAACTTATTTGTGGCACTGCCGTCTAGGTCATATTGGTGTAAAACGCATGAAGAAACTCCATTCTGATGGACTTTTGGAGTCTCTTGATTTTGAATCATTTGACACGTGCGAGCCGTGCCTCATGGGCAAGATGATCAAAACCTCGTTCTCCGGAATAATGGAGCGAGCAACGGACTTATTGGAAATCATATATACCAATGTATGCGGACCAATGAGTGTTTCGTCGCACGGTGGATATCGCTATTTTCTCACTTTTACTGATGACTTAAGTAGATATGGGTATATCTATTTAATGAAACATAAATCTGAAACGTTTGAAAAGTTCAAAGAATTTCAGAACGAAGTGGAAAACCATCGTAAAAGGAAAATTAAATTTCTACGATCCGATCATGGAGGTGAATATTTGAGTTATGATTTTCTCACGCATCTTAAAGCAAGCGAAATCGTTCCGCAACTCACGCCACCCGGAACACCACAGCGCAATGGTATGACTGAACGCCGGAATCGAACTCTATTAGATATGGTGCGATCAATGATGTCTCTTACAGATTTGCCATTATCATTTTGGGGTTATGCATTAGAAACCGCTGCATTCACTTTAAATAGGGCACCATCTAAATCTGTTGAGACGACACCGTATGAACTATGGTTTGGTGCTAAACCTAAGTTGTCATTTCTTAAAGTTTGGGGATGCGGAGCTTACGTCAAGAAGTTGATGTCGGACAAGCTCGAACCCAAAGCGGAGAAATGCGTCTTCATAGGATACCCTAAGGAAACAATTGGGTATACCTTCTACCACAGATCCGAAGGCAAAGTGTTTGTTGCAAAGAACGGATCCTTTCTTGAGAAGGAGTTTCTCTCAAAAGAAGTGAGTGGGAGGAAGGTAGAGCTAGACGAGGTTATTGAACCTTCTCTCGAGTTGGAGAGTAGCGCAGCACCTGAAATTGTTCCAGTGCCGTCTGCACCAACAAGAGAGGAAGCTAATGAAGAGGATCATGAAACTTCGAACGATGCTACTACTAAACTTCACAGGTCGACAAGGTCACGTGCCACTCCTGAATGGTATGGCAACCCTGTCTTAACCATCTTGTTGTTAGACAATAGTGAACCTGTGAATTATGAGGAAGCAATGATGAGCCCAGACTCTTAGAAATGGCTAGAGGCCATGAAAACCGAATTGGGATCCATGAGCGAAAAGCAAGTATGGACTTTGGTGGACCCTCCTAGCGACCGTAAGGCCGTTGAGTGTAAATGGATTTTCAAGAAGACAAAGTACGCGGATGGTAATGTTACTGTCTATAAAGCTCGGCTTGTCGCAAAATGGTTTCGGCAAGTTCAAGGTGTTGACTACGATGAGACTTTCTCTCACGTAGCAATGTTTAAGTCCATTCGGATTTTATTAGCAATTGTTGCATTTCATGATTATGAAATATGACAGATGGATGTCAAGACTGCGTTCCTCAATGGCATTATTGATGAAGAGTTGTATATGATGCAGCCCGAAGGTTTTGTCGATCCTAAGGATGCTGATAAGGTGTGCAAACTTCAGCGTTCCATTTATGGACTGAAGCAAGCATCTCAGAGTTGGAACCTTCGTTTTGATCAAGTGATCAAGAGTTTTGGATTTGTTCCAAATTGCTACGAAGCTTGTATCTACAAGAAAGTGAGTGGGAGCTCGGTGACATTTTTAGTACTATATGTGGATGACATATTGATTATTGGAAATGACATTGGTATGTTTAACGATGTGAAGAGCTATTTGAATAAATGTTTTTCAATGAAAGACCTAGGAGAAGCTGCTTATATATTAGGCATCAAAATCTGTAGATATAGAAAAAGACGCCTAATAGCTTTAAGCCAAAGTAAATATCTAGACAAGGTTCTGAAAAGGTTCAGAATGGATAAAGCAAAGAAAGGTTCATTGCCCATATTATCAGGTAAGATATTGAGCAAGGCTCAGTGTCCAGCTACGGTAAACGATAGAGATACTATGAGCAAAGTGCCATATGCCTCGGCCATAGGTTCTATCATGTATGCCATGCTATGTACTAGACCGGATGTGTCCAATGCTCTTAGTTTGACGAGCAGATACCAAAGTGATCCAGGAGTGGAACACTGGACAGCCGTAAAGAACATCCTAAAGTATTTAAATAGGACTAAAGAAATGTTCTTGGTCTATGGAGGTGATGAGCAGCTCGTCGTAAAAGGTTACGTCGACGCTAGTTTCGGCACCGACCCGGATGATTCTAAATCTCAGACAGGATACGCTTATATTTTGAATGGTGGAGATGTGAGCTGCAGAAGCTGCAAGCAAAGCGTGATCGCGTGATCTACAATAGAAGCGGAATACATGGCTGCTTCAGAAGCGTCAAGTGAAGGAGTTTGGATCAGGAACTTCATCACTGAGCTTGGTGTGGTTCCAAGTGCCTTGGACCCACTGGAGATATTGTGCGACAACACTGGCGCCATAGCACTGGCTAAGGAACCAAGATATCATCCAAAGACCAAGCACATCAACCGCCGTTTTCATATAATTCAAGATAATATAGCAGATGGAGATCTGAAGATTAGCAAAGTACATACGGATCTGAATGTCGCAGATCCGTTGACTAAACCTCTTCCACGAGCAAAACATGATCAGCACCTTAATGCCATGGGTGTTAGATTGTTGCCAGATGTAAACTAGATTATTGACTCTAGTGCAAGTGGGAGACTGTTGGAATTATGCCCTAGAGGCAATAATAAAGATGTTATTATTATAATTCTTGTTCATGATAAAGTTTATATTCCATGCTAGAATTGTATTAAGCGGAAACTTTGATACTTGTGTGGTTTATGAACAACACCGTGTCCCTAGTATGCCTCTATGGACTAGCTCATTGATTAATGATGGTTAAGGTTTCCTAACCATAGACATGAGTTGTCGGTTAATAATGAGATCATGTCATTAGGAGAATGATATGATGGACAGACCCAAATCAAGCAGAGCAATTAGATCGTGTCATCGTGTTCATCTTTGCGAAGCTTTTTTCCTATGTCAAGTATTGTATTCCTTAGACCATGAGATAATACAACTCCCTGGTATCGGAAGAAAGCTTTGAGGTCATCAAACGTCATCCTATGTGAGGGTGATCATAAAGGTGTCTCTCAGGTGATCGGAAAGTACTTGTTGGGTTGTATGTATCGAGATGGAATTTGTCCCTCCCGAGTCGGAGAGATATACTTCAGGCCCACTCGGTAATCGATATCAACACCGCTTGCAAGCACGTGGTTAAGGAGTTAATCACAAAGTGATATCGGATTATGGAACGAGTAAAGTACTTGCTGTGAACGAGATTGAACTAGGTATGTCGATACCAACGATCGAATCTCGGGCAAGTAAAATATCGCGTGACGAAGGGAATATATGGGATTAATTGAATCCTGGCATCGTGGTTCATCCGATATGATCATCGATGAATATGTGGGAGTCGATATGGGTTTCTAGATCCTGCTGTTGATTATTGATAGAAGATTATGTCTGCATATTCTCAAACCCGTAGGGTTACACACTTAACGTGCCTCGACGCTAGGATAGAATGGATAATTGGTTTATGAGTTTTTTTTCGAAGTCTCGGATGAGATCCAGGACATCTCAAGAGGTTCTGGAATGGTTCGGAGAATAAGATTCATATAAAGGAAAGCAGTTTTTGGATTTTGGAATCGTTTTGGAGTTTATCGGTATTGTACCGGAAGGTTCTAGAAGGCTCCGGAGTGGGACCAACATGGGCCCACTTGTCGGAGGCCTGCATGGGCCTAAGGGGAAGTGCCCTGGCCACTTTGGGCCAGGGGTACAAGGCCCCTAAGGCCCAGCCGGCCAGCCCTAGGGGAAACCCTAGGGAAACCTTCTAGAAGAGGGAGGGGGTGGCTTGCCCCCCAATCCACCCCTTGGGCCGCCGCCCTAGGGCTTGGAGGAGGGTTCAAGGGGGCTGGCCAGCCCCCTGTGTAAGGAGGGCAGGGGCGCACCCTCCCCTCTCCCACTCCTCCAACCCTAGCCGCCGTCCTGCTGCCCTCCACCTCTCTCTCTCCCGACTGCATGTAGGCGAAGCCCTGCCGCAGAAACTCTCCACCATAAGCACCACGCCGTCGTGCTGCAGATCCAATCTATTTCTCCACCATACTTGCTGGACCAAGGAAGGAGGAGAAGTCGCTGCACCGTACGTGTGCATCTCTCGGAGGCGCCGCCACTTGCGGCGTAGGATCGGATCGGATCGCGAGGAGGAGACAGCGAGTACGACTACGTCAACCACGTTCTGTGGAACGTTTCCGCTGTGCGATTTCTTCAAGGGTATGAAGATCTCATCAATCTCTCTCCTTGATTACATCTCCTAGATTAGATCTTGGCTTTCTTGTTCGCATCCATAGACATTTTTTTGATTTACTATGCTGCGAAACCCTTCAGAAAGCACAAAGGAGGAGATACAACCATCTAGCTACTACATGGACCCATAGTCCAAGGTGGAACTACTCACGCATCATACCAGAGAGAAGGCCTCTGGGATGATCTACCCTCCGGCAAGGTGCCGGGAAGAACTTCAGATTCCCCCTTGATCTAGGGACGACGGTGGCGGCGGCTACAGAAGGTTTCTCGGATTTTTGATCGGGTCCTTAGGGTTTCTGCATCGGGGGCTTCTTATAGGCGAAGAGACAAGGACGGGAGGCGAATAGGGGGGCCACACCCTGCCCAGGCGCGGGCCCACCCCTGGTCGCCCTGGTTTGCTTCTCCGTCTCGTCTTCTGGATTCGTGTCCCCACGGTAAAATATTGACTTTGGCTTTTGTCCCATCCAATTCCGAGAATATTGATTTTCTGCCTTTCTGGAACCAAAAACAGAAGAAAACAGACAACTGGCACTGTGGCAACTTGTTAATAGGTTAGTTCCATAAAAGATATAAAAACACCTCAAAGTATAGACAAAGCAAGGCAAAGTAGATACTAAACAAGGATGGAGCATCAAAAATTATAGATACGTTTCCGACGTATCAAGCATCCCCAAGCTTAACTCCTGCTCGTCCTCGAGTAGGTAAGTGATAAAAAGAATAATTTTTGAGGTGACATGCACCATCAAAACCAAGATCAAACCATTTTCAAGCATTGAAAGCTGGGATCAAAGAACTCTAAACATGTGCATGAAAGATGGAGTTCTAACAATAATACATAGTAACTATGCATGCAACATGAAATGCTACAAACAAAGATCATGAATAACATGCATTGAAAAACGTTTGTTTGTTTCACATATAGAAAACATGGCATAGTGGCATTCAGCTTGTCCCTCATAGAGTAGCAAATAGATGCATAGGACACCTTCAAAGTTCACAAGGATGACTATAAACAAGTAGCACAAGAACAAGTAATATCACAATATGCATCAATCAATAAGCTTTGGGACACTGTACACAGAATGACAACTATGCTCTCTTAATGGTGCCTAAAGGTAGAAGGTGGAGACTCAATATAGTGAAAGAAAGGCCCTTCACAAAGGTAAGTAGGGATTTCAAGTTTCAAAAAGAGCTTCCAAAAATTATGGTACTTGTTAGCTTTCAGCCCTCATTTCCCCTATCATAAGCATCTTGAAGTGATTAAGGTTAAAGTGAACAAACTATGGAGTATATGCTTGACAAAGTATAAGTTGGCAATCTCAAGTCCCTTGAATACGAGGGCCACACCTCATGCTACTCAACTTCAGTCACCTGTAAATTCTTGTCATTGTAAGTATATGCGTATCATAGAGAACCGCCAACGGGGTACCCCTTGCACATGGTATAGGAGATATCCCATAACCAAAATGACAAGGAAAGCAGACAATGAGCATCTCAGTGATCTTTTTATTTACTATATTAATAGCTTTTAATTGAGGATGCTTCATAGATAGCTCACTATGGTGATGCTGCAAGTTGCCACCATGATTAGGCATGGTTAGGCTAGCGGCCCAGGCGTTTCTCTAACACAAAATATAAACTCCATGGACTTACAAGCTCCCTCTTTATTTCACACCTGTGACATCCATAGACAAAAGAGCATGATTTCAACTGAGTACAAAGTACAAGTGCAATGTTGAAAACGTTCCCCATGACAGCATGGTTCTGCTAATTCTAATGTATAAGTGCAAGCATATACAACATAGATGACACAATGGTTCAAGTTTATTAGGGGCAAAGAATATAAAGTGTGCCATCAAGTTTGTGAGGGCTTTAATCACTAAGTTTTCACATAACAAAATAGTTTTTAATTGGAAGATAGCTGAAAACAAGAATATACTTGGAATGGTGTAACACACCATGCATAAGAGTTTATAGTAGCCACTTTGGAATAACTTAGTTTCTTGGGAGTTGGAAGCATGAGTAGAGCTTACTCATACAAGTGGAGGCTAGCAAAATACTAGGAGCAACCAACTAAGAGAGCAATAATGGCCATAATCATGCAGAGCAACAAAACATTACTAATCAAAGCATAGAGTAGTACTACAATTCAAGGACTAAATGATCAAAGAGGCTATGGTGACTTGTCATAGTCATAACATGGTGTGATCATGTGCCAAGTCAACCCAAACAAAGCATCAAAGGAGAATACCACAATACTATGCTTTTGCATGCTAAAACAACGCATAATTTCTTCAAGTCACACTAAGCAATCCCAATTGTTTGGAACAAGACATGCTACAGCAATAATCACTAAGCATAAGGTCAAAAAAACACCTAGCATGTCATGCTAAAGTCTAAGTCACAGTCAATGCAAGCTCCTCTTGCACTTTCAAGCAAGAAATTCCTACTCCTTTCCAACACCAAGCAACTTATTTGCAACAACACAGCGAGAACGGGGGTCCAAACTACTTTATTCAAGCAAACTAAACAACCTAATCAAAGCAAACGAAAATTAAGACGCTCCAAGAATAACACAACAGTGCATGAAACAATAAAAATGAAGTGTCTAGACAGACCTGAGCTTTTTATTGATGAAGAAGGGGATGCCTTGGGCATCCCCAAGATTTGATGTTTGTACCTCTTGGATTTTTTGGGGTGACACCGGGGTGGCATCCCCAAGCTTGAGCTTTTTTCCATTCTTCGTCTCATTACATCATTCTCTCTCTACACCTGGAATTTTTCCTTCATACAAAACTTCACACAATCTTCATTAGCAACATTAGTGTATTCAAAATATATTAGACCTTAGGCAAAGCTTTGGAACGCCAAGACTTTTCACTAAAAACACAAGCTACTGTAGCAACTCCTTCAAAAATCTCAATTCCCAAAAGAGAACTCAAAAAGGAATCAATAAGAAGCAAATGCAAATAATGGCAGAGATCTGCCAAAACAGACCAGCAGGTAGAAACCGATTTTTTAGAACATCTTCTGTTGCTCAAATCAAAAAGTGTTGAACTAATGAAAGTTATATAACATACTGGGGGATTTATTCGTAAATGTTGAGCTCAATCCGAGTTACAGAGACTCCTCGCCAATTTTTATAGTGGAGGACAGAAATCTGTTTCGGGACAGCAACTCCCCAAATCTTACTTCTCTCTTATTAGAGGTCATTCTTGGCACAAAATGCAAACAAAAAGGATAAGGAGAGGTAATTAATGAAGTAATAACTTACAAGACTTAAGGAAACTCTTGGGTTATCTCCCAACAAGTACTTTTCTTTAACGCCTTTAAGTTAGGCTTGATAGCTTGAGAAGATGCTCACATAAGAACTATGAGTTGAAGTAAAAGAGAGCATAAAGAAGCAAATTCAAAACACATTTAAGTCTAACCCACTTCCTATGCATAGGAATCTTGTAAATAAACAATTCATGGAAGCACAAAGCAATAAGCATAGGAAGATGAAACAAGAATAACTTCAAAACTTTCAGCACATAGAGAGGTGTTTCAGTACCATGAAAATTTTTACAACCATACTTTACTCTCTCATAATAATTTTCAGTAGCATCATGAATAAACTCAACAATATAGCTATCACATAAAGCATGCTTTTCATGATCTATAAACACATAATTTCTATCAAGCTCAAAAATAGTGGGACTAAAACCTTCACAGGTTTTACCCAAAGTAGATATTTCAAAAGGATCCACAGGAACATAACATTCATCCTCCTTTGGTAAGCATAGGGGAAAATTAAATAATGTAAGAGATAAAGAGTTACTCTAATTAGAAGGTAGGCATGGGTAGATCCATTCTTCCTCCTCTTGACCATCACTCTCCTCCTCTTTTTCATCTAATGAGCTTCCAGTTTCAGCAATTTATTCTTCCATAGGCTCCTACAAGGCATTGGTATCTTCCAAATATGGAAAGCACCTATTAAAATATTCAAGAATATAGACATTTTCTTCCTTGTAATTATCAAAGAAAAATTTATGTATCTCAAAAACCTCATGCTTATAAGGTGTGTCATCAGTATTTTCAAGCAAACTGGCAAGTTCAAATGCACCCTTGAAGGCAATAAATTCTTGAATTTGTTCCACACCATAAAAGTCATAATTTCCTTTAACATAAGAGGATATGGTAACATTATCATTATACTCACATTGAAAAGGGAGGTGTTTATACCTCCTACAACAACAAGCTTTATCAAAGCAATAAGTAACATTATAAGTAGAGCACACGTCTCTAGCAATAGTATTCAACCTACCAATTTGTTACCATAAGTGTTTCCCTTATTGTGACAAACGGTGTTCCTTATAATAATACTTTTGTTCTTCCATGAACCCACCTTGACAATAAGAACTAGTTTCAAAGAAACCATCCATTGATAGAAAGCATGACCAAGCAAGGCAATAACAGACCAGCAACTAGAGCAGGAACTAATTTTTTTGTGTTTTTTATGAGAGAAAGCAAACCAAACTAGACTAATTTTTTTGGAGTTTTTGAAAAGAGGCAAACAAAACCAAGCAAAACAAACTAAGCAAACTAAAAACAAAATAAAGAGAAAGGAAGTGAAGGACTCCCCTTGTGAAGACGTCCTTAGCCTCCCCGGCAACGGCGCCAGAAAATAGCTTGATGACGCCCAGCACTGTCGTGGGACGCTTCGTTGGAAACCCCAAGAGGAAGGTGTGATGATCACAGTAGCAAGTTTTCCCTCGGTAAGAAACCGAGGTTATCGAACCAGTAGGAGGAAGGAAACGTCTCAAAGGTGTTGCAAGCAACGTGTAAACCTGCACAACACAAACTTCAGACTTTGCCCCAACGTATCAGTGAGGTTGTCAAGCTCACCGGTTTGCTGTAACAAAGGATTAAATGTATGGTGTGAAAGGTAATGGTTTGCAGCAAGTAAACAAGTAACAGTGGAAGATGTATCAATGGTAAAGATTGGACCGGGGTCCATAGTTCACTAGAGGTGCTCTCCTTAGATAAACAACATGGCATGAAGGGTAAACAAATTACAGCAGGGCAATTGACAGGAACTGAGCAAGGCATAACAATGCAATACCAGACAAAAAGATCCTATGAGATTCGATTGGGAAATACAACAATATACATAGACCGCCATCCAACTGCATCTATGACTAGAAGTCCACCTTCAGGTTATCATCCGAACCCCCTCCAGTATTAAGTTGCAAGCAACAGACAACTGCTTTAAGCAAAGTGCGTAAGGTAAACAATCCACTTGTTCCATGAACAAGAGACCGTTGTTTTATCCGTAGTAGCAACAACACATCTACAACCGAAGAGATTTCGGTCACTTCCCTTGGAAACTAGAGGCATGAACCCACTATCGAGCATAAATACCCCCTCTTGGAGTCACTAGCAACTACTTGGCCAAGATAGCTACTAACAACGGAGAGCATGCAAGATCACAAACAACACAGACATGATAGAATCATAAAGACAAAACCATTAATCAATCTGACATAGTAATCTCAATATCCATCGGATCCCCGCAAACACAACATGCATGATTACAAATATATTAGATCTTGATCATGAATGGAGCTCACAAGATCTATACAGGAAAGCACAAAGGAGGAGATACAACCATATAGCTACTACATGGACCCATAGTTCAAGGTGGAACTACTCACGCATCATACCGGAGAGAAGGTCTCTGGGATGATGTCCCCTCCGGCAGGGTGCTGGGAAGAACTTCAGATCCCCCCGATCTAGGGACGACGGTGGCGGCGGATACAGAATGTTTCGTGGAGTTTTGATCGGATCCTTAGAGTTTCTGCATCCGGGGGCTTCTTATAGGCGAAGAGGCGAGGCCGGGAGGCGACCAGGGGGGCCACACCCTGCCCAGGCGCGGGCCCACCCCTGTCCACCCTAGGGGGGTTTGGCCGCCCTGGTTTGCTTCTCCGTGTCGTCTTCTGGATTTGTGTCCCCCACGGTAAAATATTGACTTTGGCTTTTGTGCCGTCCAATTCCTAGAATATTGATTTTCTGCCTTTCTGGAACCAAAAACAGAAGAAAACAGGCAACTGGCACTGTGGCAAATTGTTAATAGGTTAGTTCCAGAAAAGATATAAAAACACCTCAAAGTGTAGACAAAGCAAGGCAAAGTACATACTAAACAAGCATGGAGCATCAAAAATTATAGATACGTTTCTGACGTATCACGCATGTACTTACTATGACAAGAACTTACAGGTGGCTGAAGTTGAGTAGCATGAGGTGTGGCCCTCGTATTCAAGGGACTTGAGATTACCAACGTATACTTTGTCAAGCATATACTCCATAGTTTGTTCACTTTAACCTTACTCACTTCAAGATGCTTATGATAGGGGCAATTAGGGCTGAAAGCTAACAAGTACCATAATTTTTGGAAGCTGTTTTTGAAACTTGAATTCCCTGCTTCACTTTATGAAGGGCATTCTTTCCACTATTTTATTGAGTCTCCACCTTCTATCTTTAGGCACCATTAAGAGAGCATAGTTTCCATTCTGTGTGCAGTGTCCCAAAACTTATTGATTGATGCATGTTGTGATATTACCTGTTCTTGTGCTACTTGTATCTAGTCACTCTTATGAACTTTGAAGGTGTCCTATGCATCTATTTGCTACTCCATGAGGGATAAGCAGAATGCCACTATGCCATGTTTTCTGTATGTGAAACAAACAAATGTTTTTAATGCATGTTATTCATGATCTTTTTTTGTAGCCTTTCATGTTGCATGCATAGTTACTATGTCTTATTGTTAGAACTCCATCTTTCATGAACATGTTTAGAGTTCTTTGATCCCAGCTTTCAATGCTTGCAAATGGTTTGATCTTGGTTTTGACGGTGCATGTCACCTCAAAAATTATTATTCTATCACTTACCTACTCGAGGACGAGCAGGAGTTAAGCTTGGGGATGCTTGATACGTTGGAAACGTATCTATAATTTTTGATGCTGCATGCTTGTTTATGTAGGGGTTCGTAGCATGGAAAACAAAAAATTTCTAACGCATGCACACAAACAAGCCAAGATCTATCTACTAGATTGTAGCAACGAGTCGATAGAAGCACTCACCCTCAAAGATTCCAAAGCGGTTAACAAGAGCAGATTCTCGTGGGTGATGTAGTCATACACTTGCCAATCTCAAGATCGCGTAGACGATCCTTCCGGCGCTGCGTTCTGGCAGCGCTTCCGCAGTCGGTCACACGTTCGGTACTCGATGAAGACCTTCCTCTCCCTTGTTCCACTAGGCAACGGAGGTTGTAGTTCTCCCCTCGCGATTCCGGCAGCACGACGGCGTGGTGTCAGGAGTAGAGGGAAGATCCCGCAGGGCTTCGCCTAAGCCGGTGCGAGTTATGGTGGATTAGGGTTTCCCGAAGATCTAGGGTTTAGAAGTCCGGGAGGAGGAGGAGGTGTCGGTGGCGGCTAGGGCGGCGGCGACGGACCGGCGGCGAGCGGCGGCGGCGCGGCGGCGGGTCGTCAGCGGCAGCTCGGGTGGAGAGGGGCTAGGGCTTGTGGTGTTGGGGTACCCCTCCCCTTCTATTTATGAGAGGGAGGGGTAGCCTTGGGAGGGGTGGGTTTGAATCCAAACCCAAACTCAAACCCAAGTTGGATTGAGAGAAGGACTTGTTTCTTCTCCCACTAGGAAACCATTTTTCCAGTTTAACTTTTCAAACTTCCTGTTTGACTTTTAATTTAGAGCTTTATTTCTCGCTTGCAAATGCCAACACCAAGTGACCTAGGATATGATCCAATCATTCCACATATCCCTGATGCATTCATGGACCATTTCCCTTCCGGTCCGGTGAACCTTCTAGACCCTTCTAGAACCTCTCCGATGAAACCATCGGAAACTTTCCCGAACTCCGAAATTGGACTTTCCTTATATGAATCTTATTCTCCGGACAATTCCGGATCTCCTCGTGATATCCCGGATCCAATCCGAGACTCTGAACAACATTCGGTATCCCTACTAACTTTCCATATCTACTAAACAACATCGAATCCTTAAGTGTGTCTCCCTACGGTTCGTGAATTATGCGGACATGATCGAGACACTTCTCCGATCAATAACCAATAGAGGAATCTGGAAATTCATATGGCTCCCACATATTTCTACGATTAATTTGCGATCGAATGAACCACTTACATACGATACCAATTTCCCTTTGTCTCACGATAGTTTACTTATCCGAGGTTTTGATCGTCGGTATCTCTGCATACCTAGTTCAACCTCGTTACTGATAAGTACTCTTTTCTCGTTCCCGTGATATGTGATCCCTTGTGAACCAGTCACATGCTTGCAAGCTAATTGGATGAAATTCCACCAAGAGGGCCCAGAGTATATCTATCCGTCATATGGATGGACAAATCCCACTCTTGATCCATGTGCCTCAACCCATACTTTTCGAACACTCAATGCCACCTTTATAGCCACCCAGTTACGGTGTGGCGTTTGATGTCATCAAATTATCCTTCCGGTGATGATGATTAGCATGATCTCATGGTCGAAGGAATTAGGTTACTATGTATTAGAAAGCTTATAGCAAACGAACTATTGAAATGAATTGATCTTAATGCTACGCTTATCTATAGGAGTATGTCCATCATATCATTCTCCTAATGATATGATCCTGTTGTTAACAACATCTCAATGCCCATGATCGGGAAACCACGATCATCTATTAACCAACAAGCTAGTATTACAAAGAGGCGTTACTATGGACTCTAATTTAGTTTACAAATCACACAAGTATTAATGTTTCCAGTTTAATACTGTTATAGCATGAATGTAAACATTTATCATAAACACAAAGATATAATAATAACCACTTTTATTATTGCCTCTAGGGCATATCTCCAATAGTCTCCCACTTGCATTAGAGTCAACTAATCTAGATTACATGGTAATATACCGAACACCCATGGCGGTTTGGTGCTGGTCATGTTTTTCCCTCGGGAGAGGTTTAGTCGACGGATCCGCCACATTCAGATCTGTGTGTACTTTGCAAATCTTTATGTCACCTTCTTGGACATGCTCTCGAATAGCGTGAAAACGTAGCTTGATGTGCTTCAGCTTCTTGTGTGACCTTGGTTCTTGTGCATTGGCTATGGCGCCCATGTTATCACAATAGATAGACATTGGGTCCAGCGCACTTGGAACCACACCGAGCTCTGTAATGAACTCCTTCATCCATATCGCCTCTTGTGAAGCCTCCGAAGCAGCTATGTATTCCGATTCAGTTGAAGATCTCGCCACAACGCTTTGCTTTGCACTCCTCCAGCTAACTGCTGCATCATTCAAAGTAAATACGTATCCAGATTGAGATTTAGAATCATCTGGATCGGTGTTCCAACTAGCATCGGTGTAACCATTTACAACGAGTTGTTCATCACCTCCATAAGAAAGAACCATATCCTTAGTTCTTCTCAAGTACTTAAGGATGTTTTTGACCGCTGTCCAATGATCCACTCCTGGATCACTTTGATATCTGCTAGTCAAACTAACAACATATGCAATGTCGGGTCTAGTACATAGCATGGCATACATAAGAGATCCTATGGCTGAGACATAGGGAGTCTTACTTATCATTTCTCTATCTTCTGCCGTTGCAGGACTTTGAGTTTTACTCAAGGTCGTATTGGGCAACATGGGCAAGAACCCTTTCTTGCTATCTTCCATTCCAAACCTCTTTAGAACTTTGTCCAAATATGTACTTTGTGACAATGATATTAGGCGTCTCGGTCTATCTCTATAAATCTTTATGCCTAATATGTAAGCTGCTTCGCCAAGGTCTTTCATTGAAAAACTATTATTCAAATAATCCTTGACACTATTAAGAAGGTCTACATCATTCCCAATCAACAATATGTCATCTACATATAGTATTAAGAATGCTACAGAGCTCCCACTCACTTTCTTGTAAATACAAGCTTCTCCATAAGTTTGTATAAAACCAAAACTTTTGATTACCTTATCAAAACGTTGATTCCAACTTCAGGATGCTTGCTTCAATCCATATATGGACCATTGAAGTTTGCATACCTTGTTAGCATCTTTAGGATCGACAAAACGTTTGGGTTGCATCATATACAACTCTTCATCAATGTCTCCATTGAGGAACGCCATTTTGACATCCATCTTCCATATCTCATAATCATAATATGCAGCGATTGCTAACATAATCCTCAAAGACTTTAGCTTCACTACTGGTGAGAAAGTCTCATCGTAGTCAACTCCTTGAATTTTTCGAAACCCTTTTGTGACAAGTCGAGCTTTATAGACAGTAACATTACCATCAACATTTGTTTTCTTCTTGAAAATCCATTTGTTCTCGACGGCCTTCCGGCCATCTGGTAAGTACACCAAATTCCATACTTGGTTTTCGTACATGGATCCAATCTCGGATTTCATGGCTTCTTGCCATTTATTGGAATCTGGGCTCATCATCGCTTCCTCATATGTCACAGGGACATCGGTGTTGTCCACCAACATGACACTCATAACGGGATCATACCAATCAGGAGTGGTACGAGTTATCGTTGACCTGCGAGGTTCCGTAGTTACTTCAACCAAAGTTTCATGATCAACATCATTAGCTTCCTCTCTTATTGGTGCAGGCGCCACAGGAACTACTTCCGGTGCTGCGCTACTCGCAAGTTCGAGAGAAGATTCAACAACCTCGTCGAGTTATACTTTCCTTCCAGTCACTTCTTTCAAGAGAAACTCCTTCTCTAGAAAGGATCCATTCTTGGCAACGAAGATCTTGCCCTCGGATCTATGATAGAAGTTATACCCAATAGTTTCCTTCGGGTATCCTATGAAGACGCATTTTTCCGCTTTGGGTTCAAGCTTGTCTGGCTGTAACTTCTTTACATAAGCTTTGCAACCCCAAACTTTAAGGAACAAAAATTTAGGTTTCTTCCCAAACCACAATTCATACGGTGTCGTTTCAACGGATTTAGATGGTGCCCTATTTAAAGTGAATGCGGTTGTTTCTAATGCATAACCCCAAAATGATAGCGGTAAATCTGTAAGTGACATCATAGAACGAACCATATCTAAGAGAGTTCGATTACGACGTTCGGACACACCATTACGCTATGGTGTTCCCGACGGTGTCAATTGTGAAAGTATTCCGCATTTCTTCAAATGCTCGCCAAACTCGTAACTTAGATATTCACCTCCATGATCAGATCGTAGAAATTTAATCTTCTTGTTACATTGATTCTCTACCTCACTCTGAAATTCCTTAAACTTCTCGAAAGTTTCGGACTTATGTTTCATGAAATAGATATACCCATATCTACTCAAGTCATCCGTGAAGGTAAGAACATAACGATAACCACCGCGCGATGCTACACTCATTGGGCCACACACATCGGTATGTATGATTTCTAAGAAGTTCGTAGCTCGCTCCATCATACCAGAAAATGGAGTCTTAGTCATTTTACCCACCAAACATGCTTCGCATCTTTCAAGTGATTCAATAAGTCCATCGAAATGGAGTTTCTTCATACGCTTCACTCCAATATGACCAAGATGACAGTGCCACATATAGGTCGAGTTATCGCTCAATTTCAAACGTTTAGCTTCAAGGTTATTAATGTGCATATTTCCACAATCGAGATTCAATCAAAATAGACCATCTATCAAAGGTGCATGTGCATAAAACATATTACTCATATAAACCGAACAACCATTATTCTCGGACTTAAACAAGTAACTGTCTCACAATAAACATGATCCAGATATAGTGCTCATGCTCAACGCAGGCACCAAATAACAATTATTAAAGTATAAAACTAATCCCGATGGTAGATGAAGAGGTAGCGTGCCGACCGCGATCACATCAACCTTTGATCCATTTCCAACGTGCATCGTCATCTCGTTCTTCGCTAGCTTCCGTTTATTCTGCAGTACCTGTTTCGAGTTACAAATATGAGCAACCGAACCAGTATCAAATACCTAGGCACTACTACGAGTACTAATGAGATACACATCAATAACATGTATATCGGATATACCTTTCTTCTTGATGTTGCCGTTCTTCAAATCCGCCAAGTACTTTGGGCAATTCCGCTTCCAGTAACCTTCTCCCTTGCAGTAAAAGCACTCAGTGTCAGGCTTAGGCCCAACCTTGGTCTTCCTCGCCGGCGCGGTAACTTTCTTACCGTCCTTCTTGAAGTTTCCCTTTTTCTTAGACTTGCCTTTCTTCTTGAATTTGGTGGTCTTATTGACCAACAACACTTGGTGCTCTTTCTTGATATCCAATCTGCAGATTTCAACATGGAGAAGAGTTCTGGCAAGGACTTGTCCATGTTTTCATATTGTAGTTCATCACAAAGTTCTTGTAACTTGGTGGTAGTGATTGGAGGACACGGTGAATCCCCAAAGCATTAGGAATCACTATTCCCAAGCTTTAAATCTTGCTTGCATGCCCATACATCTTAAGCACGTGCTCACTGACGGAGCTGCCCTCTTCCATCTTGCAGTTAAAGAACTTTTCAGAAGCCTCATAACTCTCAATTGCCGCGTGAGCCTCAAATATCATTTTGAGTTCACGGACAATATCATGTGGGTCATGATTCTCAAACCTTTTCTGAAGCTCCGATTTTAAACCATACAAGATAGCACACTGAACTGTGGAGTACTGATTCTTCTGAGCGAGGAAAACATTCTTTACCTCATCGGTAGCATTAGCGCAGGCGGGTCACCCAGCGGTGCATCCAGCACATAGGTCAAATAACCAGCATTGAGGACAATCCTCAAATTGCGGAACCAATCCACGAAGTTGCTTCCATTGTTTTTCAACTTTTCTTTCTCTAGGAACACATTAAAATTGATGGTAGGGGCCGCCATTGATCTACAACATATTTGCAATAGTTTAGACTAAGTTTATGACAAATTGAGTTCTAATTAATAGTTAAATTAATCTAGGTGAACTCCCACACAAAACAATATCCCTCAAATTGTTTTAGTGATCATACGAACCAAATCCACCACATCAAAACCGATCATCACGAGAGTTGATGTAGCTTCAATGGCGAACAATCAACATGTTCATCATATCTACTATATGACTCATGCTTTACCTTTCGGTGATCCGTGTTCCGAGACCATGTCTGTACATGCTAGGCTCGTCAAGATCAAACCTTAGCTTCTGCATGAGCAAATCTGGCTTGCTCACGTTGTATACACTCACAGAATCTAAGACACTCGATCATCATGTGGTGCTTCGAAATAACGAGCTTTAGCAACGGTTCTTACTAAGGATGAACACTTTAAAACTTGAAATTTTGTGCTTGAGGGATCATCTTATAATGCTACCGTCGCAAACTAAGCAATACAAGATGCATAAAGGATTAACATAACATGCAATTCATAATATGTGATATGATATGGCCTTTCTTCTTGTGCTTCCGATCTCCATCTTTAAGCATGAACATGATCTCCATCATCACCGGTATGGCGTCAAGGTCAATGACGCCGTTTCATGGTTGTCGTCCACCAGCTTCAGCTATTACAACTACTTTGAATAGACACGCATGTCTTAACAGAATTTAAAAGACAGCCATATGGCTCCTGCTGGTTGCCAACTTACAATAAGGAACATTGCATACATCATATATAATCACAATCATGGCAAAATCACATCACAGCACACCCCTGCAAAACAAAGTTAGACGCCTCTAATTTTCTTTGCATATTTTACGTGGTTTGGGGCTTTCAATAAGTGTCATTCTAACTTACGAACAAGAACAACAACGTTGATGTTTGAACTATCAAGTGCCCGTTGTAAATTGAATCTATACTATGATGGGAGAGACAGACACCCGCAAAGCTTATGCAATACTAGTTGCATGTTGAGCATGGAGCAAGTCTCATGAACGATGTCATGTAAGGTTAGCCCGGGACACTTCATCCCATCATACTGCAAGATGCAAAGTACACAAAAACCAATTGATAATAAAAGCACCACCACCCACAATGACCATTGTGTTCTACTCGTGCAATAGATCTACATATAGACACGGCTCTGATACCACTGTAGGGGTTCGTAGCATGGAAAACAAAAAAATTCTACCGCATGCACACAAACAAGCCAAGATCTATCTACTAGATTGTAGCAACGAGTCGATAGAAGTACTCACCCTCGAAGATTCCAAAGCGGTTAACGAGAGCAGATTCTCGTGGGTGATGTAGTCATACACTTGCCGATCTCAAGATCGCGTAGACGATCCTTCCGGCGCTGCGTTCTGGCAGCGCTTCCGCAGTCGGTCACACGTTCGGTACTCGATGAAGACCTTCCTCTCCCTTGTTCCAGCAGGCAGCGGAGGCTGTAGTTCTCCCCTCGCGATTCCGGCAGCACGACGGCGTGGTGTCGGAAGTAGAGGGAAGATCCCGCAGGGCTTCACCTAAGCCAGTGCGAGTTATGGTGGATTAGGGTTTCCCGGAGATATAGGGTTTAGAAGTCCGAGAGGACGAGGAGGTGTCGGCGGCGGCTAGGGCGGCGGCGACGGACCGGCGGTAGGTCGGCGACGGCTTGGGTGGAGAGGGGCTAAGGCATGTGGTGTTGGGGCAGCCCTCCCCTTCTATTTATGAGAGGGTGGGGAAGCCTTGGGAGGGATGGGTTTGAATCCAAACCCAAACCCAAGTTGGATTGAGAGAAGGACTTGTTTCTTCTCCCACTAGGAAACCATTGTTTCAGTTTGACTTTTCAAACTTCCAGTTTGACTTTTAATTTAGAGCTTTATTTCTCTCTTGCAAATTCCAACACCAAGTGACCTAGGATATGATCCAGTCATTCCACATATCCATGACGCATTCATGGACCATTCCCCTTCCGGTCCGGTGAACCTTCTAGACCCTTCTAGAACCTCTCCGATGAAACCATCGGAAACTTTCCCGAACTCCGAAATTGGACTTTCCTTATATGAATCTTATTCTCCGGATCTCCTCGTGATATCCCGGATCCAATCTGAGACTCTGAACAACATTCGGTATCCCTACTAACTTTCCATATCTACTAAACAACATCGAATCCTTAAGTGTGTCTCCCTACGGTTCGTGAATTATGCGGACATGATCGAGACACTTCTCCGATCAATAACCAATAGAGGAATCTAGAAATTCATATGGCTCCCACATATTTCTATGATTAATTTGCGATCAAATGAACCACTTACATACGATACCAATTTCCCTTTGTCTCACGATAGTTTACTTATCTGAGGTTTTGATCGTCGGTATCTCTGCATACCTAGTTCAACCTCGTTACTGATAAGTACTCTTTTCTCGTTCCCGTGATATGTGATCCCTTGTGAACCAGTCACATGCTTGCAAGCTAATTGGATGAAATTCCACCAAGAGGGCCCAGAGTATATCTATCCGTCATATGGATGGACAAATCCCACTCTTGATCCATGTTCCTCAACCCATACTTTCCAAACACTCAATGCCACCTTTATAGCCACCCAGTTACGGTGTGGCGTTTGATGTCATCAAAGTATCCTTCCGGTGATGATGATTAGCATGATCTCATGGTCGAAGGAATTAGGTTACTATGTATTAGAAAGCTTATAGCAAACGAACTATTGAAATGACTTGATCTTAATGCTACGCTTATCTATAGGAGTATGTCCATCATATCATTCTCCTAATGATATGATCCTGTTGTTAACAACATCTCAATGCTCATGATCGGGAAACCACGATCATCTATTAACCAACAAGCTAGTATTACAAAGAGGCTTTACTATGGACTCTAATTTAGTTTACAAATCACACAAGTATTAATGTTTCCAGTTTAATACTGTTATATCATGAATGTAAACATTTATCATAAACATAAAGATATAATAATAACCACTTTTATTATTGCCTCTAGGGCATATCTCCAACAGTTTACTATCTACTTTGCTTTGCTTTGCTTTGTCTACACTTTGAGGTGTTTTTATATCTTTTCTGGAACTAACCTATTAACAAGTTGCCACAGTGCATGTTGCTTGTTTTCTTCTGTTTTGGTTCTAGTAAGGCACAAAATCAATATTCTCGAAATTGGACGGGACAAAATCCAAAGTCAATATTTTGTCGTGGGCGACACGAAATCCAGAAGACGAGACGGAGGGGCGCCACGGGGTGGACACACACCCCCAGGCGCGGCCAATCCTGGCCCGTGCCTGGGCAGGGTGTGGTCCCCCCGGGCACCTCCCAGCCTCGCCTCTTCGCCTATAAGAATCCCCCGATGCAGAAATCCTAGGCACCCGATCAAAACTCCACGAAACCGTCTGTAGCCGCCGCCACCATCGTCCCTAGATAGGGGGATCTGAAGTCCTTCCCGGCACCCTGACAGAGGGGAGATCATCCCGGAGGCCTTCTTCTCTGGTATGATGCGTGAGTAGTTCCACCTTGGACTATGGGTCCATGTAGTAGCTAGATGGTTGTATCTCCTCCTTGTGCTTTCATGTATAGATCTTGTGAGCTCCGTTCATGGTCAAGATCTAATATATTTGTAATCATGCATGTTGTGTTTGCGGGGATCCGATGGATATTGAGATTACTATGTCAGATTGATTAATGGTTTTGTCTATTTGATACTATCATGTCTGTGTTGTTTGTGATCTTGCATGCTCTCTGTTGTTAGTAGCTATCTTGGCCAAGTAGTTGCTAGTGACTCCAAGAGGGGGTATTTATGCTCGATAGTGGGTTCATGCCTCTAGTTTCCAAGGGAAGTGATAGAAATATCTTCGGTTGTAGATGTGTTGTTGCCACTAGGGAGAAATCAACGGTCTCTTGTTCATGGAACAAGTGGATTGTTTACCTTACACACTTTGCTTAAAGCAGTTGTCTGTTGCTTGCAACTTAATACTGGAGGGGAATCGGATGATAACCTGAAGGTGGACTTCTAGTCATAGATGCAGTTGGATGGCGGTCTATGTATATTGTTGTATTTCCCAATCGAATCTTATAGGATCTTTTTGTCTGGTATTGCATTGTTATGCCTTGCTCAGTTCCTGTCAATTGCCTTGCTATAATTTGTTTACCCTTCATGCCATGTTGTTTATCTAAGGAGAGAACCTCTAGTGAACTATGGACCCCGGTACAATCTTTACCATTAATACATCCTCCACTGTTACCTGTTTACTTGTTGCAAACCATTACCTTCCACACCATACGTTTAATCCTTTGTTACAGCAAACCGGTGAGCTTAACAACTTCACTGTTCGTTGGGGCAAAGTCTTGAGTTTGTGTTGTACAGGTTTCCACGTTGCTTGCAACACCTTTGAGACGTTTACTTCCTCCTACTGGTTCGATAACCTTGGTTTCTTACTGAGGGAAAACTTGCTGATGTGCTCATCACACCTTGCTCTTGGGTTTCCCAACGAAGCGCTCCTACATCAACTCAGCGCTGCATCACAGAGGTCCGGCGGCATCGCGGCTCGCCCCGGGTGGCCATGCGACGGAGGTGCTGCCCCTTGGCAGCAACGCGCGACGACTGTGTTCGGGCGGCGACTGGATCCCGCTCGTCCTAGATCTAGGACCGTATGGGCCCCATTTGGGTCGGGCGGGGCTGGCAGCGACATGTCCTGGATATGGTCCTTGGGCGGTGGCGGGACTTGCTGGTGGTTGTGTTGATGTGTGCCTACTGCAGCGTGTTGGCAGGGGCTTTGCGGGCCCAATCTGGTCCCGGCCGGGTTCGCCAGGCCTGGTTTTCCCTCGCTGCCGTGTCCGGTCGGTTACCGTGAAAGCGGTGAAGGGTGTTTCCTCCCGCGCTACGGCGGTGCTGCCACCCCCAAGTCCTGACCCGCTACCCTTTCTTCGTCTCATAGGCCTTGTGTCGATGTTCATAGTGAGACAACAATGATGGCATCAAGATCGTGGTGGCGTGAGTTGGTGGGCGGACTGAAGGGCGGAGGCCTCTGGAGCGTTCGGGGTAGAGGCCTTTTGGGGTCGGGAGAAATCCATGTCGGTTCGCTGACTCCGACAAGGTGACGCCTATGGGTATCGCCTTTCCCTCTTGAGGGAGTTGGGTGTACTCCTTTCCCTCTCACCTCCGTGTATGGGGGAAACCCTAGGACAAGTACGGGCAGCAGAGTCTTCATCGCCGCGGTCCTTATTGAAGGTGTTGCTTGATACACGACGATTCGAAGGTTCAGAGTGTGGTGGGACTGAGTCAGAGGGCACATCGGTGGCGAGCCATCATCGTTTAGTGGATCTATCTTTGTTGGCATTGTTTTCTTTTGTTTCTCTTTTTTCGTTTGGGCTAGTTTGTGTTGAGGCTCCAATAGATGTATCGTTGTATCTGGTAGTGGCTATATTAATACAACGGGGCAAAAACCTTATTCGAGAGAGAGAGTACATGATTTTGCATAATTCAATTTTGCATCTTGGTTCGAAGCAAAAAAGAACATGTAAAATTAAAATCCATTCATGGAGTTAGTTTTGAGTTGCTGACATTAAGGAACTAAAAGAATTGAATGGTATCAATAGAAATATTCTTGTAGACAATATTTCCGTCAAAGATTCAACTACTTTCAAAGAAATACATGGTATGAAACTTGATATAAAAAAGGTGAAGATGTGAGCTCTTCAATCAACAGCCTTGACACTCCTTCTCCCTGCAATGATTTGTTGAACACCTTGCATACCGAGGTGCGCCTTTGGTGCTCACCAATAATTGCATGTTATGCAGTTATCTATCGTCTCAAGGTGATGATAAGATAGTTACTTCTCCGCTGAAAACAATGCGCAAATTATGTTGAGAATACTAGTACATTATTTACATGAATATGCCGTATTATGAATAGATGAGTATTCCCGGATGAACAAGCTCGCATTCATCATTACTCCCTCTGTTTGGGATTATAGGTCCTACGCGTATACCTAAGTTGTTAATTTGACCAACAAAATATAACTTATATATCACAAAAGTTATAACATTAGAAAATATAATCTCTAAAGTTTCTAATGGTATAATTTTTATGCTATATTATTTATATTTTATTGTTCAAATTAGCAACCTAGTTATCCGTGCGGGACTTATAATCCCAAACGGAGGGAGTACATGTGATTGATCTAGGGAGAGGTATTTGGCGAGGTCGCTGCCGATGGTACGTGGCTGCTACTTTAACCAGGCAAGTATCACACTCAATCTAACAAAAATAGGTCCACGATTTGGGGATAAGGCATCTTTACCGGGCCGAACGTATCCTGTTCAAGCGTGTCCGAACTCGTTTATGCGGGTGCATGGGGCGTGCGCGGCTCCTAGCGGTCCGCGACCCATTCGGACAAACGCGTCTGGCTCGACTCATCTGTAAATCTGAGCCTCGGTTGCGTCGGCTCGGACGCGTGCGGATAGAGGTCGTGTCCTCCTAATAATTCGCCCGGACTCTCTCGCCAGTGGTACAACAGACACTCTCCTTCCATAAACCCTCTCACTCCATATCTCACGCCTCGAGCAGGCGCAATCTTTGCCGCCGCCACCGCTCGCTGCCGCCGATGTCCCCGCGATATCGAGCGCCACCGTAGGCCACACGCGTTGCCGGAGTTGTCTAGACGCGCCGCAAGCAATCCCACCGCCCTGGGCCTCAGCCTGTGGACTGGACGCGCGACACCCTCTGCGTGGCGCACAACCTGCTCGATCATTTGCATGAGGTACGTTCGCCGGTCCTTTCTAGGTTATCCGTCCTGCTGCGGTAGTTGGCATCGTCATTGACGGCCACATACTTTGCAGATGGGCAGCAGACGAAGAAGGGCAATGTAGTTCTTCTACAAGAATTTCGTGGAGTCGTCGTCTGAGGAGGAGTCCGACGGTGAGACAGAGATTCTGCTGGCAGCTGCACAGATGGTGCACGACCACTACCTCCTGCCGTCGTGCAGAGGTGGCTCATCCAAGCAGCGCGAAGCCAACCAGGAGCGCGACCGAGAATATGGTCATATACGCCTTTACAAGGACAACTTCCATCCAATTGAGCCAGTCTTTAAAGAGAAGGCATTCCGTCGCCGCTATCGGATGTCGAGGGACCTGTTCTTACAAATTTTCAATGGGATGACGGAGTATGATAACTACTTCGAGGTCAAGTACGATTGCACCGGTAAGATTGGCTTCTCCTCTTACCAAAAAGTTATGCTGCCATTCGGCAGCTTGCATATGGAGTTCCCAGCGACCTCCTCAACGACTACATGCGCATGAGTGAGTCCACATACCATGAGGCTATGTACCGGTTTTGCATCATGGTTATTGCGGTGTTTAGCAAAGTTTACCCGAGAGAGCCAAACACCGAAGAAACTGCCAGTCTTTTGTCCATCAACAAGAGAAGGGGGTTTCCTGGTATGCTTGGCAGCATCGAGTGCATATATTGGCAGTGGAAGAACTATCATTTTGGTTGGCAAGGGCAGTTCAAAGGGCATGCAGAGGGGTGCACCGTCATACTAGAGGCTGTTGCATCACAAGATCTCTGAATTTGGCACACATTTTTTTTGGAATGGATGAATCAAACAATGACATCAATGTGCTGTAGCGGTCTCTGGTGTTTGCTAGGCTGGCAGAAGGCAATGCCCCACAGGTTTCTTATCAGATCAATGATAATCCATATGATATGGGTTACTATCTAGCTGACGGTATCTATCCCTCCTAGGCCATCTTTGTGAAGACAATTCGCAATCCTGGATATGAGAAATGCAAGAGGTTTACGAAAGAGCAAGAGGCAGTTAGGAAGGATGTGGAGCGAGCATTTGGTGTGCTTCAGTCAAGGTGGACTATTATTCGGTAGCCTGCTAGAACATGAAGCACAGAGAGAATATGGGATGTGATGACTGTTTGTGTCATCATGCACAACATGATCGTCGAGGATGAGCGTGATAACGGCATCTTGGACCAAGGCTGGGACTTTTAGGGTCAGTTGGTTGAGCCAGAGCCAGGTCTAGCGTCTTGGGAAGATTTCATGCAAGTGTATGAAAATATGCGTCACAGACAAACTCATGAACGGCTTCAACTAGATTTGATTGAGCATATATGGGCTCGTACGGGAAACCTCAATGTTTAATCCTATATTTTTTTGTATAATTTAAATGACAGTTTAGTTGTTTTCTATCGAACTATATGAGTCTGGACTATTTATATGTAAGCATTATTTCAATTTAATTACCTAATCTAGTTTATTTGCTTCCCAAAAATTAATTTTGTGACAAAGTTTGCAAACATATAAATATCTAACCAGCGCTGGCCAAGTGTGAACAAATGGGTTGCGCCGCGCTGGGCGCGGCTGGCCGGACCCCGGACCTCTTACCCATATTGGCCACGAACCGTTTGAGGTGGCCGGATAGATCGCCGGTGAAAATGTCCTAACAGATCATTATTGAACGGGGAAGCTGGACACCTGTGTTGAGCTGTGAGTGGAAGTCATCACCAACATATCCTCGGTTGAAGGTTACATATCTCTCCTATGCTTTTTTGAGATATTTGCAATACTCGGTTGAGATTTTTCTTTTGTACACGCTCCCTTCATTTTAAATATAAGATGTTTTAGCTTTGTAAAAAAAATATCTAGACTTATTTTAGTGTGTAGATTCATTTTAAACCTTAGTGAACCTACATTTTAAAAAAAGTCTAGATATATTTAATTCACGCAAGCTAAAACATCTTATATTTTAAAACGGAGAGAGTACTAGATATGATATTGTATGTTAACTCAGATTAAAAAGCATAGTCATTGCACTCATCGATCTCCTCTTCTCTAAGCATTACTCACACTTATAAAGGCTTGTTGTGTGTTGGTGAATGCTTCAAAGCTTAGTCCAATAAATATAACTACTCTCTTCGGCCCGAATTACTGTTCGCGACCGGGTTTTGCAAAAACACCCTTCCTCTTTTTCCGACCAAACCTATGGTCCATCTCCATCTTCCTCTGCGACATCTGCTCTATTGCCTGTGCTGCTCCGTCGCTCACTCGCTCCCTCGCCCTCGCCTGCTCCGCCGCTTACTCCCCCTGCACTGCGCAGCTCGGCCCCCTCCCGTTCCACTCCCCCTGCGCCGCGCAGCTCAGCTCCCTCCTCCCGGTTCACTCCCCCGTTGACGCCGCATCCGCAGCGACGCCGCTGCGCCAGGCAAGAAAAACCGGTTCTTGGGGCCGGCGGCAACGGAGAAGGAAGCGGCCAGCGGCTTCGCTCGGGGAGAAGCCACCACCCGCTGGGAAGACTACCGGAAGGGGCCACCCGCTTGCGGTCAGGAGCGCGCGGTCAGGTGCTCCGCGCGCCCCGTGCGATGCCGGCTGCTGCGCCTCCACCGCCGAAACCGCGCTTGAGACCCCAGTCCGCGCTCGATCTCGCCGGGTATCCCAAGGCCATGAGCTTCATCTTGACCAGGTATTACAATTTGCAAGAAACCCTAAGGTTCCTGATTTGAGATTAATTCTTGTCACTACGAAAGATGAATTCTTGTCATTATTGCAATTGGATTGGGAAGCTTCAGTTTGAAACTTCCATTTGAGCCTTAGAATTTAGAGATTTGTCTTCTGAAACTAGTACTGCAGGAATAGATGAAGATTGTGTCCTCTCAAATCAGTTTCCATCTTAGCCTTAGAATTCAGTTTGTTTCCTCTCTGAATTAGATGAAGTTTGTTTCCTCTTTGATAACGTACACTGTCATTTTTTAGTTTTGGCAACATGTTCCTTCAGGTTAGTTGCTGCACAATACGTTGCTCAGTAAATTCGTGCCGTCTATGATTATGACGCATCTGTTTGGTGTATTTTTCTAGGTGTTCTTGTTCTGCTGGTCTTTGTGGAATTATGGTTATGCAATCCTGCTGTTTATATGACCGTTGTGTGTATCTTCCAAAAGAAGAAAAAGAGTGAGGAAAGAACGAGAAATTCAGAATCTGCATATGAGAAAAAGAGTGAGGAAAGAAGGCTGTAGAGAGGCGTCTAGAAAAATGTTCTCGTCTTCTGTTGTTTCAGTTTCAGCAATTTTACATCATACTTCAAACACCACCTGCCATATGTCAGATACCCATGTGTGTTTGAGCCTCACAAGATGATGTATGTGGAGTAGTACATTGATTGAACTTGTTATGTTGCTGGCAGCTGTACACGGTTCGTGATGGTGGAACCATCGCCTTGGATTGGCTGCTAGCCTCTGACTGTGAAGGTTCTGAGGATTTCTGATAGTTCGAGATTGCTCCGCAAGCAAGGGGATGCCTGACTATTTGCGCTATGTTGCAGAGCAGTTGATGGTTCTTGGGATGGAACTATTTCTAATGATGATTCAACACGCATTGTTATCGTGGTACCTGGATTAACTAGTGATTCTATTGTTGTTGTAAGTTCCAATAGTTGCTCTACCAAACTGATTGATTTAAACAGCCATTGTTCTCTTGGTTTTATTCTTCGGATTCTTGCCTAAGTATTTTTCATTTTAGCATGAATTTTAATCTTGTTCGACAACTAGTCAATGATGCTATTGTTCTGGCATTTCTGTGTTCATTGCCCTACAAGAGCCTTTCTACCATCATAATCTTCCAAATGTGACCAATTTACTTGCTACTGTCTTGGTCTTCCTCAAAGTTATCAATTTCCAAGGTTTCCGTGTTGTGCTTCCAGTGAGATCAAAGATTGCTTGTTGACAGCAAGGCTCATATCCAATCAAGTTGTTCTACACTTCCAACATGCCCATCATTATGCACTCTGCACTTATTACCAACCTGTATTTCATTTCCTAGGTGCATGCTTCAGTTTGAGAGTTGTAGTAACTATAGTAATCACTTACATGTATGTGTAGGTGCTGGCACGTTTTAATTGGAAATTTCCTGGTTAACCTTCTCAGTAATATGGAAGGAATCTAAATATTCTGGTCATTCTATCCCTGTTGGTGGTCCTGTGTACTATGTGACTGCACCATCTAGGTGAATAATTAATTTCCCGGCACCTTCTCTAAAAAATACTGTTACTTATACTTTTTTGAGAGAGAGCTCTTGCTTAATTATTTTTAAGAAACCAATGATACAGAGAGGTTGGAGTAGTATAGCATGAGGATTTTGGAATTATACTCAAGTTGCTTATTTAGATGAGGAGATTATTTAGACGAGGAGATTATTTACATCTAAGTTGCTTGTCCTTCTTTCTTCACTCTCTTGAAACCAGATTAATGCATATGACATTGGATAAGGTATATTTCTGATGTTTTGCTTGGAGTAAGAAAATGTTCAATAATATGATGTTTTGCTTGTCCTTCTTTCTTTACTCTAAGTTGCTCGTCCTTCTTTCTTTACTCTAAGTGCTATTTGCTGCTACTGTTTAATAATCTGATGTTTTGCTTGGAGTAAGAAAATGTTCACATTCCATGCCATCGGATAAGGTATATTTCTGGAATTTATCTGCTTATTAAAGTTACCCCTATTCTTTATTGCTAGAACTACATGCATACAAGTTTGGTGACTGAATAATTACCTAATCAAAGATACATTCAGTATCTTGCAGGTGAGGGGCCTTCTTCAGAGTTATGAGAATTGAAATAAAAGTTCAGTATCAGTGTAAGACACCAAAGAAAACAATATTCAATGAGTAGGTCATTGTGATTATTTGAATATTCAGTACTCCAAGATACATTCAGTGAGTATGTTCCTCATTCAGTGAATACTCAGTACTCCAAGATACTCCAAGTTTAGTACCAGTACCAATCAAAGATGCATTCAGTGAGTATGTTCTACATCTAGCACCCATATAACGTACTGATCATTTGATACCTTGGTGCCAAACTGTGATTGCTGTTGCGTGCCGTTTGCTATCCATCAGAGAGGAACTCCTGGGCACCAGGGCGTAGGCCTGGAAACCTGACGGAGTGGAAGCTGAGGAAGCGGAGGGACTAGCACCTGGCTTCCCACCGGAGTGGTACCAGAGGGACGAGCGGAGCGGAGGCGCGGCCTTGATCCCCCGGTCGGTACTAGCCTACAGCCTACCCACGGGATCGACGAGCGGAGCAGCGTGGCCGTGGGATTGAGCTCTGCACGCACAGAGCAGGGCGACCCCGCGGGAGCCCTCCGACAGGCAGCAGGGTCAGGAGCAAGGACACGCCCCTCCGATGGCGAGCGGAGCAGCAGAGGACGGCGGGGGAGCGACGGCGGACGGCGGGGAGGACGGAGACGGGGAAGATTTGCGTTTTAATTTCAAATCTAAAGTCCAGATTTGTAAAGTTTTAAACGTATCCAGGAGTTTTTTGTAAAATTGAATTTGTATAGACCCTGCGGCCGTTAATTCGGACCGGAGGGAGTAGTAGTTCTTGTGCAATCTTCATTCCAACTATAGCCGGACTGTATCCTGCATTCCTACTTAGTATCTTATCTAGCTCGGTTCCTCAGTCTAGAACCCGACACGAATGGTATCGAGCTAAAAGAGCAACAATTAGGAGTAAGATGCGTGTAAAGATCGTTTTAGTAATGTGAGGTTTCTGAGAACAAATCCACTGATGATTGCTGACAGCATGTTGCAGCGAAAACCTCGCGTGCCAACTTTAGGAACAAGATATCAAAGACCAAATACATACGTATGTGAAGGCTAAAGAAGAGCGGGCTCAGGCAAACAAGTGCTGGATGCTTGGTAGCCGTAGTACCAAAAACGCATCAGAATCCGAGATCGATCCCAAACCCTTCAAAGCTGGCCAAAAGCAAGCGCCAATGCCTGTGCAACACCTTTCCCTTTTCTTACTTTAGGTTTCCACTACTCGGCCTTTTTGTGTTGGTTCTCTAATAAGTTAGTTTCCATCACTTCGCATAGCATTCCAATCACAGATATGCGTTTCAAACAAGTTTTGGCTCAAACATTTAGTCATACATATATAGGCGATGTCAAGGAAAAAAAGAACTGCATGATAAACGAGATTACAGCGGAAGGGCAATCCAGCTACACCCTTCGTGATTACTCTAATTTGAAAACCTCTGGCAATCCAGCTACACCTTTCGTGACCAACCAATAACTCCATAAACTACATTACACATTGACAAATATTTAAGGTCGCCATTTCAAAGTATCATGGACAAAACAGGTTAAGTCTATAATAACACTGCAAGATTCCGTTTCTAATCTTGAACTGAAGCAAAGGAGAAGATATGAAACTAAACTATGTTCCTGTACTTAATTTTGAGTTTTGAAATGGAGAGACTACAAAGTGTGAATGGTATCGATAGAAATATCCTTAGAACCAATCATTCCATTGAAGTTTTCATTTCTGCTACGTATTATTTTCAGGGAAATACATGGCATGAGACTCATATATGACAAAAAATGGTGAAGAGATGAGCTCTTTAATCGAAAATTATGACACTCCTGCACCCTGCAATGATTTGCAGAAAACCTTGCCTGCCGAGGTGCGCATTGGATGCTCACCAAGAACTGCTGTGCAGTTATCCGTTGTCTTAAGGTGAGGTTGAACAGATTCCCAAATCTTTTTCTTTTGAACCTGGCAAAAAATATAACAATCATGAGCTGTATTGATGCAAAATAACGTGAATGGTAACCCATTTCTGCTAAATAACTTGTTACATGGGTTGGATACTCTGAAATTAATCTCTCTTTAATAGTTAGTTTTGCTCACCAGGTTTACATAGGCACCATATACTTTCACAAGAAGTTACATAAAGTCCGGTAGTTATAGATATTAGTTTTGTGGCCAATATATGAACTGAGACATGAATCACAATTATGTTTTGTTATCTGACCTCCATAATAACGCGAATATATGTTTTATACTACATATTACATGTCCTTGTTTGAAATTTATGGCAAAGATCCTCATAACAGCTGGGAAATTGTGCAGAAGTACATGCATGATTCAAAAAGTATGGGATATTAATATTCCATATCAGTTTTGATGAGGACCGGCTTATACTTTAAATCAAGTAGTAGTACTTAGAACTATGCACACATTAGCATTACATAAAAACTCCACCACAAGAGAACATTATATACAACACACTGGACAAAACAAAGTGTACTTGAGTCACAGCAGTGGCAAAATTTTCCAAATGACTGCAGGTAAGTCTGTAATCTCTTCCATGTACCTTACTCATTCACTAGCTATGGCTACATAGATTTGTGTAGATGTAGGCATCATGAGCAAAATCTTAACAATACATGTGCAACAGAAAAGAAAATCATTTTACAGTCAAACAGCATACACACAAGACGGAAGGAAATTAGCTGTAGTAATCTATTAATCTGCATTACTTAGCACTATCACGATGCAAATACAAATGCCTAAGTCATACCTGGTTCCCTGTTGCAGGTTCTGATTGAAGACTCTTATCATCCTCAGATCCAAACCATACCCTTTCACCAGGAACAGAACCTTCTGGAGGGGTGAGCAACTCAACAGTCTCGTGAGAAGCATCAGAGGCGCACATAAGCATGCCATTTGACTTGATGCCACGCATGTTTCTTGGTTTCAGGTTAGCAAGAACAATGACATTGCTATCCTGCATAGATCACATGTCATCGCAGACATCATCAGTACTCAGTAAAAGGAAAGAACATAACTTACACTTTATTACAAACAAAGAGTATAGACGCAAAAAGAGTCAAGCCCCGTTGCGTCCTATGTGATCAATGCCCAGAAACCATTCAGCACCTCCTTGTCGACTGCCTGTTCTTGTGGCAAGTCTGGTTCAAGATGCTCTCCTGGCTACAACGCTACCTGCCCGCCCACACCACGAGGACTCAAGCTCGGCAATTGGTGACCCACGGCTCGGTGAGTGACACCCAAACCTCTGCGCAAGGGCCTGGCATCGATGACACTGCTCACTTCCTGGCTGCTCTGGAAACAACGCAACAAATGCGCCTTGATGACACACGACCAAGCTGCAGTTACACCCGTAGCAGGATCAAGGCAGAAGCCACGCTATGGGTGCGTGGAGCGGCATTTAGACCTCAGGGTTTATCTACCCAACACATGGGACGTCCACTAATTGCTGTTTGCAATTTGCATGTGTTGTACCCGGCCTCTCTAGGCTTGCAAATACTCTTCCTTCTATTCAATGCAATGAGATGCAATTTCTCGAAAAAGCCAACAAGCATAACTGAATGCAACTCTAGAGTAAAGAATCAGTATCTTGGCTCAGGCTAGTCCAGTCTTCGTAAAGTCAGGAAGGCTGGCAGACAGTTTTCTTGCTCTCACTATGTGAAGCATTACTTTCCAGCATAATCATTAAGCTGTACATTTCACCTAGCTGATATTAAAAATCCCAATTTCACATAGTAGTTACTACTTCTCCGCCGAAAAATGTGCAATTTATGGGATTCATACCAGTAAAACTGAAGCACAGTAGTGCATTATTTACGAATATGTATGCTGAATAAATGAGAAATCTATGATGCATCATTACCTGGAGTTGGTCGAGGGACAGGTACTTGACGAGGCCGCTGCAGATGGTGCGCGGCTGCTCCTCGCCGACGTCGACCTCCTCCACGTACAGGGTATCCGCCTCCGGATGCAGCCACGCCTTCACGACCCGCCCCACCCGGATGTCGAGCAAGCCCGCGAGCTCACCCACTGGTACCTCGCTCTTCTCCTCCGCCACAACCGCTGGCTTCTTCTCCACGGCCGACTGCGTAGGCGCCGGCGCGACAACGGCGTCGGAGGAAGACGAGGTGCAAGAGCAGAAGAGGGCGGCATGTTTGGTGGATCTCGCAGCCGATGACGGTGCCAAGAATGAGATTGACTTGGCTATCCCGCCGCAGCCAACTCGGGTACGGGCGAGAATGGGGGTTGATGGCGAGGAGGGAAGTAGGAGGTGAACGCGGCCACATGAGGCGAAGGCCATTCTCGCTGCGGCCATCATCGTCGTGGTGGTCTTCAGCCTCTCAGGCAGCCGCCGGTCGGGTCCGTCTCCGCCGCAACGATTTTATCCGATGGGGGAAGGAAGGGCCCAAGCGTTCCGTGCATCAGCGCACTGCGCACGGGCCGCTGGCCCATCTCTAGGGCCTTGTTTGGGTACATGATTTTTTGTTTTTGAGCTTGTTTAGATACATGATTTTAGCAGAACTCGTTTTTCCCAAAATTAGGGTAACCGCCTAAGAGCAGCTTTAGCGGGTGCTGCAAAAGAAATTTGCGGTAAAACACAAACCAATAATTTTTGGCAGAAAAATATCGTCACAGAACAGATCTTGCAAACTCATATACTGATGCTTTTCAGGCAGCAAAATAGGAATTGTTTCAGATTTAAGAATTTAGATGACAAATATTAATGTTAGCAGCAATACTAATCAAATTTATGAATGTTTTAACATCAAATAATACAATAATAATCCAAATTACAAATAAATGAATGGCCGGATTGAAAAAATATTGTTTGAACTACACATGAATGACAATAGAATGAAGTGAAGAAAATGGGGGACTATTGTCGGGGGTGTAACCCCGGATACCCCAGAGTTGGTATATAAATGATTCAACAGAGCATTGAATGATTCAATAGAAGCTGTGGAATATAAATAGAATGAAGACAAGAAGAAGGAAAATGAATTTGGGCCGAATTAAGACTAATTCGACCTAGTCAAAATTCCTCCCATGCCGAAACTACTCCTCTCGGGCTGAATCAACCCTAAACTCATACGGGACGAGTCATCTTTAACCAGGCCTACCTCACAGCAGCTCACCACATCGCCACTTCATCAGGAAACCCCGGCTGGGCCTAATCTCCCTCATTCGTCCCACCAACGCCACCAGGACCCCGCCGAACTCCACTCCGCCAGTCTACCTCGTTGCCAACGCCCCGACACTCCTTGCTCATCCCGCGTCCTCATCTCGTTGCTAGCTCCCGCTCGCTTCATCGCCAAACCGGCCACTTCACCCCGCTTCACCCGGGTGGGTCGGGAGAGGAGCATTCCAGCCCACCGCGGGGCCACGCTACCTCGGCGACCAGCGTTGACCCGACGTTTCCCGCATCGACGATGTCTTCACCCGACGGTATCTCGTCGTCGCCGCTTCCTCAGGTGGGCCGAGATTGAGATGACTTGGCCCACCGTGTGTCATACTCGCCAGGCCGGACCAAGGGGACCCCGGCTGGACCCTTTGGTCACCGCCTGGGTCGAGTTACCCCATTACCCCGCTGGGCCACCTCGAACCAAATAAGACTCAGCTGGGCTGCTCGCTGTATAATTCGGCTAGGCACAGAGATAATCCGGCTGGGCCATTTCTCACCCCTGCTGGGCCAAAGGGGTAATCCGGCTAAACCAAAGGATAATTCGGCTGGGCTTTGATATATCATCCGGCCGGGCTCTTTTATCCCTAGGCCGAGTTAGCTCTTCCCCAGGCCGAATTTCCTCTTCGCCCAGGCCATCTGGGCCGAGTTAAATTGCCCCGGTTGGCCTAGTACTCGCTTCCAGATGCTCCTCCAAGCTCTACCTCGACACGTCGTCAAGCCATGACAAGATCTTCGCATCACGTGCCAGTCTTGGGACGCCCCCAGCCCAGAATGGCACATGCTCCATGGGACATACTTGGCATCCTAGGAAGATGCTAGGGAATATGCTAGACATCTCCAGAGATGTTAAGGCATATGCTGAGCATCTCACGAAGATGCTAGGAATATGCTGAAGAGATACCGACGACAAGAACTACAAGACAAACCAGTCTGACTAAGACCAATCGTGAAGAACAAGTCTTGTCCCCTAGGCTCCCCTTTATAAGGAGCACCAGTGAGATCTTTCCCGAAGAGGCCCCGAAGGGCTCCTCACTTCTCTGCTCGTTAGGATCTCACCTTCTTCCTCATCTACTCTCACAGAGAAAGCTACTAGAGTCATAGGAGATACAACTCAAGGAGAACTATTGTAGCCACCATGTATGGCAAGATTATATAAGATTTAGATGCAGGAGTAGAGGTGTTATCTCAATAGGAGAGCCTCGAACCTGAATACATCGTGTTCTTCTGTGTTCTTCCAAGTGCGGTCTTTACTGCATATCCCTTCCCGGATTCCTCCACGTCCATCGGCCCCAACTTTACCCTACCCCAGGAATATGTCGTGATACCACCACGACATTTGGCTCCCGCTGTGGGGCTAATCAGAGGCGCTGGTTGGGTTTCCATCCGGACGGGAACGTCTTCATCAACCTCTACTTCATCATTGAGCAAGGAATTTTGCATCCTATTCCCCAACATACAGAGAGCAGGGAAGTTGGCATAGGAGCCTCCCTGCTTGACTCAGCCAGCCTGACTCAACAAGCCCGACTCAGCAAGCCTGACTCAACAACTCTGACTCGGCAAGCATGACTTAGCAAGCCTGATTCGGTCAGCATGACTCAGCAAGCATGACTCAACAGACATGACTCGGCAAGCCTGACTCAGCAAGCCTGATTCAGCAATCCTGAATCAGCAAGCCTGACTCAGCAAGCATGACTCAGCGAACACGACTCAACATCCTCACCGAGCATACTGTAAGTATCAGATAACTCAACCACCAACACACACATGAGATAACCCTGAATGTCACTCAGGGGCTATCACCCTCAGTCACTTAGTATTTTACCCCGGGAAGGAGATAACTCAACCCGGGGACTAACCAACGTATCGATAGAACCACATATAGATGGAAAAGGTATCTCGGAGACTTCAGCCATATCCTGACTCAATACCCGCATGCATAGAACTGCTTCTTAGAGTAGACTTAAGATATGTCCTCTATTATTTCACTACGTATGTCAACTGCTATATGTCTTTTAGCTATGTTATTACAGTATCTCCTCTATTATGGCTTGTCAGGTTATCCTTAACTCAGAATGGTATTAATTTAGCTTGTCAGGTTATTTTTAACTCGGACTTATATTTTAACTTAGCTTGCCAGGTTACCCTTAACTCGGATTGGTATTTATCTCGGCTAGCCAGGTTACCCTTAACTAGGATTGGTATTTAACTCAGCTTGTCAAGTTATCCTTAACTCAGATTGATATTTAACTTCGTTTGTCAGGTTATCTCATATCTCGGATGATAATTTGCCAGCATATCTTAGACTCATCATACTCAATCTTAGATCTATATCTTGGATCCTAACTCATGGCAGTTTGCTAGCATATCATATCTCAAATTATATCTCGGATCCCAACTCATAATAGTTTGTCAGCATATCATATCTCAAAATTATATCTTGGATCCATATTTATGGCAACTTGCCAACTTATCATAAGGTCATATTATATCTTAGCAATTATAACTCGAATTTTGAGTCAGATAACTCGGATTTGAGACATATGTCAGATTTGAGTCATATAACTCGGATTTTGAGTAAGATAACTCGGATTTGAGACATATGTCAGATTTGAGTCATATAACTTGGATTTTGAGTAAGATAACTCGGATTTGAGACATATGTCAGATTTGAGTCATATAACTCGGATTTGGGACATATGTCAGATTTGAGTCATATAACTCAGATTTTGAGTCAGATAACTCGGATTTGGGACATGTGTCAGATTTGAATCATATAACTCGGATTTTGAGTCAGATAACTCGGACTTAGGACATATGTCAAATTTGAATCATATAACTCAGATTTTGAGTCAGATAACTCGGATTTGAGACATATGTTAGATTTGAGTCAAGTAACTCTGAGATAACTCAGATTGAAACTTACTCAAAAGGGTTATAAGACCAGTGCCCAAGAAGGCCATAAGTCACAGACTTACCCAAAGGGGTTATAGGACCAATGCCCAAGAAGGCCAGAAGTTAAAAACTTACTCAAAGGGGTTATAAGACCAGTACACAAGAAGGCCAGAAGTCATAACTTACCCAAAAGGGTTATGATACCAGTGCCCAAGAAGGCTAGAAGTCAAAAACTTACTGAAAGGGGTTATATGACCAGTGCCCATGAAGAACAGAAGTCACAAACTTACCCAAAAGGGTTATATGACCAGTGCTCATGAAGACCAGAAGTCACAAACTTACCCAAAAGGGTTATATGACCAGTGTCCATGAAGTTCAGAAGTCACAACTTACCCAAAGGGATTAAATGACCCGTGCCCATGAAGGCCAGGAGTCACAAACTTACCTAAAGGGGTTATCTGACCAGTGCACATGGAGACCAGATGTCAAGACTTACCCAAAAGGGTTAAAAGACCAGTACTCATGAAGGACATATGTCAAGACTTGCCCAAAAGGGTTAAAAAACAGTGCCCATGAAGGCCATATGCCAAGACTTACCCAAAAGGATTATATGACCAAAGTCCATGAAGGCTAGATGTCAAAACTTACCCAAAATGGTTATATGACAAAGAGATATATCATAAAGAGATTAAATATCGATGAACAACCCTGAGAATATTTTGATTCAAATCCCATGCGCGACTCTGCGAGTCCCTCACAGTCTCAAGGACTAATGTCGAGGGTATAACCCCGGATATCCTAGAGTTGGTATATAAATGATTCAATAGAGCGTTGAATGATTCAATAGAAGATGTGAAATATAAATAGAATAAAGACAAGGAGAAGGAAAATGAATTTGGGTCGAATTAAGGCTAATTCGACCTAGTCAAAATTCCTCCCATGCCGAAACTACTCCTCTCGGGCTGAATCAACCCTAAACTCATACGGGACGAGTCATCTTTAGCCGACCTGGTCAAAATTCCTCCTAGGCTGAAACTACTCCTCTCGGGCCAAATCAACCCTAAACTCGGACAAGCCGATTCGTCTTTAGCCGGCCTACCTCACAGCAGCTCACCACATCGCCACTTCATCAGGAAACCCCGGCTGGGCCTAATCTCCCTCATTCGGCCCACCAACGCCACCAGGACCCCGTCGAACTCTTTAGCCGGCCTACCTCACAGCAGCTCACCACATCGCCACTTCATCAGGAAACCCCGGCTGGGCCTAATCTCCCTCATTCGGCCCACCAACGCCACCAGGACCCCGTCGAACTCTTTAGCCGGCCTACCTCACAGCAGCTCACCACATCGCCACTTCATCAGGAAACCCCGGCTAGGCCTAATCTCCCTCATTCGGCCCACCAACGCCACCAGGACCCCGTCGAACTCTTTAGCCGGCCTACCTCACAGCAGCTCACCACATCGCCACTTCATCAGGAAACCCCGGCTGGGCCTAATCTCCCTCATTCGGCCCACCAACGCCACCAGGACCCCGTCGAACTCCGCTCCGCCAGCCTACCTCGTCGCCAACGCCCCGACGCTCCCCGCTCATACCTCGTCCTCATCTCGTTGCTAGCTCCCGCTTGCCTCATCGCCAAGCGGGCCACTTCACCCCGCTTCACTTGGTGGGCCGAGAGAGGAGCATTCCGGCCCACCACGGGGCCACGCTACCTCGGCGACGAACGTCGCCCCGATGTTTCCCTCCTCGACGCTGTCTTCCCCCGACGGTATCTCTCGTCGTCGCCGCTTCCCCGGGTGGATCGAGATTGAGATGACTTGGCCCACCGCGTGTCATACTCGCCAGGCCAGACCAACGGGACCAATCTCAAAATGGATAAAAGCGGTAGATGGGACTCCTTCGCAAACTCAACTTAAGAAATGACCTTCCGCCCTAAATTGCTATCATGTTAAATTAAAAGAGAATCTCTAACAAAATAAGCAAGCGGAACACGCCGTCCATGTGAAGCTCCGACATTTGAAAAATGCTTTTGTTGACTTCAACACTTGCTTTTCATTTGTATCCAGTAACAAGGAAGATCAGTGAGCAGAAAACCACCACACGAGCACACGGAGACGTGTTGACGCGGTCACGCGTACCTCCTTCCTTAGAAAAGACAATGTGAATGCCTCGGGCCGGCAGAATCCATGTGCACAAGCTTACTTGACTTATAGAGTATAACAAAGCCGCCCGGTGCACTAGTGATGAAGTTTTAATATATTTGATACGGGAGGAGGACGAAGGTTACTTGACTGCTCCGGAGTCCAAGGCAGTAATCGCCGGCGAGCCCGTCTCTCTCTTCCGAATCACCAGCGACCGACTCCATATCATCAGGTGTGATCTTCTTTCCCTAAGCAAGGTCATCCCTGCAGTACCTTCTCGCTTCTCCTCATTAAGTCCGTCATGCAACTTGTTCATTGAGCCAGACATCTACCATATCAGATAGACTAAGCTGACCTGTTTGCATAGCGGTGGGCTTTGCTTGATTAGTTTGCGCGATCATCACGCATTCACGCTCTCTCTTTTTTTACCTATACTTTTCACCACTCGCTGATCATCATGTTCTACATTTCATGAAAGTAAGAACCAAAATAGGAAGAGGATGGCATATGCTTTAACTATGAAGTTTCCTGTTTACCACTCTGACTCTGAGACACTTTCTTTGACGTCAACCCCTGCTTTTCTTTTTAATAAGGAAGACGAGCGAGTATGCTCAAAACCATGAGACGATCACCTAACCTGACAATGACTTGGTCCTGCAGGAGGAGCAGCCAATAAGTGACCTTTGGATACTACTAGTAAGACCAATTCATCTGCAAAGCGCCCTAGACACCGCGTGGTGTGGCTGTCAACTTAGGATGCTGAGAATATGAACACGGCGACCAGTTGACTACCATAAGTCCAGGCACCCGGCCACACCGGCGAGGCGAGGCAATCTTTCCGGGAAGGTCGCATCTGCAACACTGACTCTGCATAATCAGGTCTAGTATTTTTTTTCCCACCTCCGAAAGCTCATCCATGGGTCCTGCCAGTCTCTTGTTCTTTTTTCTCACATAAACGCACCACTGATTCGTCTTGCAGCCTCCATGGCCAGTCTCCTGTTCATCGTCCTCGCAACCTCCGCACCGCTGCTCTCGGCGGCGCAGCCTTACGACTACCCCACAGCCAACATCTCGACGCTGTGGACCAACAACGACGCTTCCCTCCCGCACAGCGTCAGCTACTCCGACGGTTCAGCCGTGCGCGTCATCGTCCTCCGTTCGCCGCAGACCTTCTACGGCCCTTCCTTCGCCGCGGGATTCTTCTGCGCCGCCCCCTGCGACACCTTCCTCTTTGCCGTCTACATAGTGTACACCAACAGCGGCGCCAAGATCACCATGGCGACCACTGGGATCCCGCAGGTGGTCTGGTCCGCCAACCGTGCTAGCCCTGTCAGGGAGAACGCCACCCTTGAGCTTTCCTCAGACGGGAGCTTGGTCCTCCGTGATGCTGATGGTAGCCTTGTCTGGTCCAGCGACACCTCCGGCCGGTCCGTAGCTGGCATGGAGATCACCGAGACGGGCAATTTGGTGTTGTCTGATCCAAAGAATGCGACAGTGTGGCAGTCGTTTGAACATCCTACTGATGCATTGGTCCCTGGGCAGTCACTCCTGGAAGGTATGAGGCTTGTACCAAATACCTCTGCAGCAAATTGGACCGAGAACCAGTTGTACATTATGACAGTTCTCCCTGATGGATTGTATGCTTACGTCGGATCCACACCGCCACAGCACTATTTTTTGATATCGGTGAGCAAAAACAGGACAGGAAATGATCCAATAATGGTTACCTTCACCAATGGCACCCTCAGCGTCTCTGTGCAGTCCAAGCAACCAAATGATTCAGGCACAAGTATCCCACTGCCAGCAGCCAAGTCCACCCAGTACATGAGATTGGAGTCAGATGGGCACCTGAGGCTGTACGAATGGTCTGATGCAGACGCAACATGGGGTGTAGTGTCTGATGTAATCAAACTGTTCCCAGATGATTGTGCCTTTCCAACAGTATGCGGAGAGTACGGCCTATGCACAGGGGGGCAATGTTCTTGTCCGCTACAGAATAGTTCCAGCTCAACCTACTTCAAGCGGGTCGATGAGCGGAAGCCAAATCTTGGTTGCACACCACTCACCCCAATCTCCTGTCAGGAAATGCAATACCATCAGTTGTTGACCCTTACCGACGTTTCTTACTTCGACACCAGCCACACCGTTGCAAATGCAACAAACGGGGAGGATTGCAAGCAGGCTTGCTTGAAGAACTGCTCCTGCAGTGCCGTTATGTTCAGGTATGGCCAGAACGATTCCGACGGCACATGTATGTGGGTGACAAAGGTCTTCTCCTTGCAATCAATACAACCTGATGTTGTTCACTTCAACTCCTCTGCTTACCTCAAGGTGCAGCTTAGCCCCTCCAATTCCCACTCTAAAGAAAATAAAAATAAGGTGATATTAGGTGCTACACTTGGAGCTATTACTGGTCTTGTATTGCTTGTCATTGCTGTCACCCTTTGTCTTTATCTACGACGGAAGAGGAAGTATCAAGAGTTAGATGAAGAAATAGATTTTGATCAACTGCCTGGAATGACAATGAGGTATTCGTTTGAAAACTTGAGAGAATGCACCGGAGACTTCACCAAAAAGCTTGGAGAAGGTGGATTTGGAACAGTTTTTGAAGGAAAAATAGGTGAAGAGAGAGTTGCAGTAAAACGTCTCGAAGGTGCTAGACAAGGAAAGAAAGAATTCTTTGCAGAGGTTGAGACTATTGGAAGCATTGAGCACATCAATCTTGTTAGGCTGATCGGCTTTTGTGCTGAGAAATCTGAAAGGCTGCTTGTGTACGAATATATGCCGAGAGGGTCACTTGATAGGTGGATCTACTACCGTCATAACAATGCCCCTCTTGATTGGTGCACCCGGTATAGGATCATTCTAGACATTTCCAAGGGTCTATGCTATCTTCATGAGGAGTGCAGGCGGATAATTGCTCATTTGGACATTAAACCACAAAATATTCTCTTAGATGATAACTTTAATGCCAAAGTGGCTGATTTTGGACTATCTAAGCTGATAGACAGGGATCAGAGCAAGGTAATGACAATGATGAGAGGCACACCTGGGTATCTGGCACCTGAATGGTTAACATCCCGAATCACTGAAAAAGTTGATGTCTACAGCTTTGGAGTTGTTGTCATGGAAGTAGTATGTGGAAGAAAAAATATTGATGTATCTCTACCCGAGGAGAGTGTTCAGCTCATCAAGTTGTTACGAGAAAAGGCTCAAAATGATCAGCTGATTGACTTGATTGACAACCACAGTGATGACATGGTCCTGCACCAGGAGGAAGCAGTTCAAATGATGAAGCTTGCAATCTGGTGCTTGCAAAATGATAGTAGTAGAAGGCCTTCGATGTCATCGGTGGTCAAGGTACTGGAAGGTTCAATGAACATAGACCCTACCATTGATTGCAGCTCTCTGGAGGAAAATCTAGTAATGTCTGTCCAACATAAGCAATTCACATATTCGGTTCCACCTGAAGCATCCATCTTATCTGGCCCAAGGTGAAACGGGTGGCCAATGACCAGAACAGATCCAACTTATAAACTTTGGGTTTTGTAACTAATTTTGTATCCAATCTTATTCCTACCCAGGGTGTGTTTGAATGGCACCTAGATAACAATTTCCAGCCATTTATATATGGTTGATTTTCAGTGAAGCTGTATCTCCTCACACCTTTAAAGCTCGACAATATGTACTTTCATGTGATGTAAGCTAGTTGAAACAACATAGAAAAGAGACCTAGGAGGCAGTTCGAAGGAAAAAAAGTGTTCTAAAAGCACATGTAACACAAAGTGCTTATATATGAATGCTTAAGGAAAGAGTTTATACCATGTCATTAAGCCCTTGTGTGAAAGGTTATCACCTACTCCCTCTGTTTCAAAATATAAGATGTGAGTACATTGTGAAATGCTTGTTTAGGTGCTTCAATTGTTTACTGTACAGGATAGTACCTGCCTAAGATCTTGTGCTAAGCTAAAAAAAAAGGTGAATCATGTGGCTCAAGCTCAGTTGGCAGTAACTGAAGGTTCTATGGAGAGGAGGAGATTAGTGGCACCGAAAGGGTAGAAGCTTCCGCATGAAGACGAAGGGCGAATCTGGAATCACTCATCAGTGGAATCAATCAATATGGCATGTATACGCCAACATCCACGACTACAGGTAGTTGTTCCAAGGCGAGAAAGTTCCCCCTGACAGGAAACTGGAGATTGTGGAGACTTTGCACATCAGGAATCCAGATTTGCTAGATCACAGGTGAGGATTTTCGCCTTGCTTGTTCGTTCTCCTCTCCGATGGCAGGCGACGCACGGCCGAGCTGAAGCCCGCGAAGACGCCGCCGATCGCGGCGGCGATGGGGCAGGCGAGTCAGGACCGCGAGCCGAAGACGGCGACGACGCGGCTGGCCGCGGCAACGAACTGCGAAGGAGAAGAGACAACAAGCATCAACGAACTTCACTACGGCCGGAGTTGGGGGTCGGGGGAGGCGGGGAGCTAGCCTGCGGCGGAGAACATGCTGCCCCTCGAGACTTAGAGCGATGGCCGGGGACAGCGGCCGGACCGGCGGTAGTGGCGGTCAGGCCAGGTCAGGGCGGTGCCGTGAGGTGGCGAGATAACCGGTGGGTGGGGTCGGTGGGCGGTTCGGCCGGCAAGCACCGGAGATGGGGGGAACAGGCGGCGCGGCTGCTGGGAATTGGAGAAGGAGAAGATTGATGGGAGGAAGATGGTCTCTGCGCTGTTGGATGAAGATTCAGCGGTCCAGAATAAAGTGACCGGGAGTTGCAAAAAGTTCAGGCAACCTTGATGTAGCAAGACCTCAATGGAACATGGCATCAGCATATATAAACCGGCGTATCAGAGTAAGTAGACTGTCATGAGATGTTCTTCACGATCTCTCGACGATGAACCTCCTGCTACCTTCGCAACACTGAAAATCTCTTTGACTCACGGATGCATTTGCACCCATTATAAGAAAATATTTTTAAAATATCAAAAAATTTGAAAACAATGTCTATATGTATATTCGAATATTTTATGTTCGTTCACAAGTTTTCGGGATAAAAGAATATTTTATATATCATGTATAAAAAAGAAAAAAATGTCAGTACGACTATTTACAAGATATTTTTTGTCGTTTTTGTACGGGACACGTACAATGTTATTTCATCCCAAAAACTTGTGACGAACATAAAATGTTCGGATGTATATATATACAATTATTGTTAAAATTTGTGACATTTTAAAATATATTTTCTTATAATAGGTGCAAATGCACTCGTGAGCCGAATAGCCACCTCCCAGTGCATTGGTATTACAGAAAATATGATGTTCCATTTGAGCCTCCACTTTGGCAACAAAACGATCTCTAAAACCATCCCTCATGCTTCTGCGCTAGGATCATACGGTATACTTTCACGATCGTGCCAGTGAGTTCAGGTTATGATGATTAGAAAATATAGTGACTCTTTTTTTAGATCGTGAGACCATATTTAATCACTGTCTCCCGAGGTTACTCTAATGATACTTAACGTCACTTGGTGGAACGGTGATCATAAGGGTATCATTCGGTATTCATAGGAACAGGTTGAGGCGTATGCGTCAACCGGAATTTGTCTATCCGTGTGACGGAAGATACTATGGGCCCACTCAGATAAGTTATATCTATATGCTGCGCAGCATGTGACTAGGTCATGAGGAATATCACTTATCAGATCGAGTAAAGAAGGTATTGTCGGTAACGAGTTTGAATCCTGACATGGAGATGCATTTGATCAAGCCTCGGAACAATACAGTATCGCAGAGACAAAAGGAATAAGACACAATGTTTACGGTTTAACGACAAATTTCGTTGAATACACAGGTGGTCGTCATGGGCATCCAGGTCCTGTTGTTGATCATTGATCAGAGATGAGTCTTGACCATGTCTGGAGTATTCTCGAATTGTTGGGTAGCACGCTTAAGGGCTTGACGAAGTTTAGAGATTGTTAATGGCTAGTTTGGAATCACATTTCTGAGATGAGAGAAATCGGAAAAGTCCTGGAGAGATCCGAAGGTGTTCGAAGAAAGAATAAAGGAAAAAGGACCGAAAAAGGTTTTCAGATAAATGATGATTTAAATATATGTTTATTATATGTTAATTATGAATTAATATATTATAAATAAAATTTTATAAAGACGTCTTATTTATTAGACAAAACAAAACAGACGAAAATGCAAAAAGAAACAACAATGGGCTGTTTTGAAAGCCCATGCGAGCAGCGAATAATACACGACACTGGGGCGGCAGAGCACTAAGCGCTGCTGCGCGCCCTGGTGGGCCACGATCGCTACGTCGGCCCACCAGGGTCCGCTGTGCCGTGAGCGCCAGCCCGCCCGCCCGATGCCTGGCTGTTGTTGTCGCTTCTCTGCTGGGCCACGCATGGGTGGGCAGGTGGCCCACCCGGCCGACTAGATGGTTTTTTCTTATTTATTTTAGTTCTACATGGGGCAATTAAGAAGGAGGGAGAGCCTCTCCCCCGCCTATATAAGGGATGCCCATAGGAGGATTAAAACACACTAATTTTCGTCTCGAAATAAATAAAATGTGTGTGTTGCCTATCTCTTCTCTCTCTTGTGACAGTGGCCTCCCTTTTTAGGGTTGTGCGAGTAAGGAGTTCTTCACCGTGGAGCGCCATCGCGCTGTGGGATTCGAAGACGGGAGATCTACTTCCGCAATCTCGGCTGGATCGGGAGACGCGGGAGTCGTCGTCAAGCACCGTACATCTGTGACTTCCTCTACCGGCACCATGCTTTCGATGCTAGGAGTTGTCGGATCCGCATGACTTTGTAACCTCGACGGCAGCGTCAGTGCGTCTTCTTCAACCACATTCCTTGCGGTACGTTAACTGCGCTTGGTCTTTAACGGTATGAATATTGTATCCCCTCTTGTTACTATATTACTAGTAGATATATTCTGACATTAGGATTTCGATCGTAGGGATTTTTTATTTTCTGCCCTCGAACTCCTATAATAACGACTCTCAGCTTTCACACGACACTGCGACGACTCATAGAGGTTGACTGGTGACACAATGAATAATGTTGACCAGCCGTTGTACCAATGTCAGAGCTAGCCCGTCAAGCATTAGTGCCTTGCTTTGGGGCGCCGGTAACATCCCCTATGGAGCGGGGACGGTCTCAACGACATGTCAGACACGCCGTTAGGCCATGTCGGACAATAACAACTTTGAAAGTCGTCATTGGGGTCGTTTTCCAACCGACGTGACTCACTGGTCTTTGGAAAACGATAATGTTCCCACGGGGGATCGATGAAATGATCCCCCAGGTCGCTCGTTCCAGCGTAGCCAGCATCGTCGGGGCGACCAAGTCTACATCCGCGTAGCGTGCACGGTCGTGGGTAGGGGCCCAGGAAAACTGAAACTCGTGGCCTCGTATCTCTCCCATATTATCCTCTCTCTCCCCAGTAACGCGCCATGCGCCGACGCCCAAGTTTGCCTCGCCGCTACAGCCCCGCGCCGCCTCGCCGCACAGCCTCGCAGCAGCAACCCCGCGTCGCCTCACCACTGACTCTCTGTTGCAGCCCGTGTCGCCGCACCTCTCTGTCGCGTCGCGTCGCCGCAGCAGCCTCGCGCCGCCGCATGTTCCTCGCCGGAGCGCCGCGCCTCCCTACACCTCGTCGGAGCGCCTCCCCTAGGACGCGCCGCTTCCTAGCCCCTTGCATGTCCTCCACGACGCCACCGGATCTCTGCTGCCGTCTACTCCCTCGCACGTCGTCGGTGGCAAGGTCTTAAACTGGGTCTGCAGTATAGGCAATACTGGAGCACGGGGAAGGTCGAACGACATCGGAGGCATTGCTGCGAGTGGCTCGGGTTTTTTCTACCCTAGGCATGAGGGGTGCTACCATAGGCATACAGTGGTGCTATGGTAGCGGATTCCGATGTACCGGGGCGATGCTACAAAATGGTATAAATTTTTTGCTACAATCGTTTTGTGTTTTTGCTACAATGGCATAAATTTTTTACTACAAGGTCTTCGACGAGATCTTCGGCAAGGTCTCCGACGAAGTTGGATTTGCTACAATAGAATTTTTTTTGCTACAATCGTTTAGTATTTTTGCTACAAGGTCTCCGGCGAGGTCTCTCGGTGAAAGTATCCGGCGAGGTTGGGTTTGCTAAATTAGCATAACTTTTTGTTACAGAGTCTCGGCGAGGTCTCCGGCGAAACATCCTTTTTTCTTTATTTTTAACACGACAAAAACGGAATTTTCTATAGAAAAACAGAATTTTGACAAAAAAAAGATTGAAAACAGGAAATAAAAAACAACTGAAAACAGAAAATAAAAAACACAAATTCTCTGAGGGACGCGTATGGCGCCCCTTGGTCTTTGGAGCTTTATTTGGAGACACAACGACTATTGTAGATGTAGGATGCTGTAAAATGCGGAGGTGAGTGGATGCTCCAACACGCTGGAATCGCCGCTCTCCCAGCCTCGTCCGCCGTACGTCCGGGCGCGGCTGCTCCCCGCCGCACCGAAAACATTTCGCAAACGCACTTGTGCCGTGTGACATGACGCGACGCATGCGGCGCCACATCCCCACGCCGGCGGGCCGGCCCACCGTGCACTTTACCCCTCTCCCCCGCGGTCCCACCACAACTAAATGCCAACCGGTAGCATCCCACCACCGCACCACGTGCTCCTCCTTCTAGACCTTTCGTCCCTCGACGCCGGCCGGCCGAACCTCCCCTGCCGCCTAACTTTCAAACTCTCTTCCTCCCCTGTCCCTCTCTCAATCCAACTATCCAAGCACCAGTTCCACGCCACGCGCTACTCGACGATTGACCTCGCCACCGCCGTCGAGCGCACGCCTCCGCTCCCTCCTACCCACCTACTCTCCTCGCATCGAGTTCCCCCATACGCCGCATGCCGCCGGCCGCGCGGACCAGACCTCCCAAAAGATGAAGCTCGGCGCGAGCGCGACGAGGCCGTGCCGCTTGACCCCGTTCCTGGCGGTCACCGTGGTCGCCGCGGCGGCGCTGCTCCTGCTCTTCCGCGCCTCCCCGCACGCGCTCGCTTACTCCCCCGCGCGCGTCCCGCCTGCTGGGCCGCCGCCCGTGGCGAGGGGGCCCGGGAGCCCGCCCTCCTTTGCGTACTGGATATCCGGCACGGGAGGTGACCGACGCAGGATCCTCAGGCTGCTCGGGGCGGTGTACCACCCGAGGAACCGGTACCTGCTGCACCTGGACGCGGGGGCGTCGCGGGAGGAGCGCACCGAGCTGGCCGCCGCGGTGCGGGCGGAGACGGCGTGGAGGGAGTTCGCGAACGTCGACGTGGTCGGGGAGAGCTACGCCGTCGACAGGACGGGCTCGTCCGTGCTCGCCGCCGCGCTGCACGGCGCCGCGGTGCTGCTCAGGATCGGGGCCGACTGGGACTGGCTCATCACGCTCAGCTCCTGGGACTATCCTCTCGTCACGCAGGACGGTAAAGGATACTTCTTCTTCTGCTCACTCTTGTGCTCTATGCTCGTCCTAGCTACAGTACTAGTTTTGTTTTTCGTTCTTGGAGTATAGTTGATTGTCCCCGGCAATATGTGGAGCCAGGAAAGCTCATGTTCTGATCACCGTGATTGCGATGTCATCCATTGCTTACGTCTAAAGATTCATGAGGTAGATATGTCTATCTTGCGAGTTAAGATTTGATGGTATACCCGCAAAAAAGAAGAAGTTTTGATGGTATGTCTCGAGCAGGACACATATCATCCTTTGGCTGTTGTTGCCTGTCATTACAAACTATCAGACGGTTTCATCGCTGTGAAATCTCGCATTTTGAATTGGGATGCTCCAGGTGTATTGGTTTTGATCGTCCTGTGTTACTATTTGAACTTGTCAGGTGCTAGCTGCACATTTGTCCAGCTCTGTTTCTGGCTGTGCCACTTTCAGTACGGTCCTTATGGCGTTGCTGAAACTGTTTTTGCGGTGAATTGTTCCAACGGTCTAGTACGTGTACTTGTCCATACTTAGGTAGTACTTGGGTAGTTGTTCACACCACACTTAGGTAGTACTTGCTCCATAAATTTTGCAACAACCTTGCATGATCAATAAGGCCGAGCTACTCACATGTGCTGGATTCTGATTATCGGTGTGACCTATCATTGGCATCTTGGTCAAACGTCACCTAAAGCAGTTCCAAACTTCCAATTGAGATGACTTGGTACCGTATTTAAGAGGGTTGGGGTTGGTCAGTGCGGTGGCATTTTTGTTTTTGGGATCAGACTGATATCATGGTCAGTTGGCCACAGTTGCACACTGGCACTCATGGTGCATCCACTCCTTTAAAATTTATGCTATCAAGTTATGGTAGAAAATACTACCCTTTTGCACATTTCCATTCTTATTATGAGCTGAAAAAGGAAGACCACTGGCATTTTCTGAGAACAACACATTTGATAACAATAGACATACAGAGAGTTGCTTCGCATACATTGTTCATTTGTTTGTTTAGTGCAGATACTATATTATCTAATGTACTTTTTGATCATCCATGTACTCGTTCGCATTCATCTGAATCATCTGGTGGTTCTAATGCAGATCTCCTCTATGCATTTTCTTCTGTACCGAGGGACCTCAATTTCATCGATCACTCAAGTGACCTCGGCTGGAAAAAGTGAGTTCTGTTTTTCTAGATTGCTCCTCGTTCCATACTGTTTATTTTTGTTCCCCAATGTTTTCCCTTCTCCCTTTCAGGCATGAACGGTTTGAGAAAGTTATTGTTGACTCAAGTCTATATATGGACAAAAATAGTGAGCCCATTGCTGCAACAGAAACAAGACAAATGCCTGAGGCATTCAAGATTTTCACAGGTTTTTGCAAACATTGTTTCTAGCTCAGGTTTCTTTTGGTAGTTAAGGCATTTCTTAGAAGAATATAACAGTATTATATTGATAAAATGGCATTATTTATGCCCCAATGATATTAATCTACTTTGATGGGTCCCATGCTGCTGGACCGTTGGATTATGCTCCATAGTGGAACTTTTTTGTCAGTCCATTTGTTCGACTTTGATACCTGCCTTCGTTTTCAATAATCATATAGTTATTGTGCATTATAGCATATGCATGGACCAGGAGGCATTGCCTTCCTTTTCGAAGAAAAACATGGCTCTTTGCCGTACATAATATTTGCTAATTATCGGTTTTGTCACGCAATCTTAGCACTTGTTAATGAAATGAAGTGCTTCTAGGCGTATTTGAGAAAATAAGTTCATATATTCATTTGCTATTAAGCAGATACCCCTCCTAGTGAATCAGAGTTTAGAATTATAAACTTTTTTCATATTGACAAAGTTTCTATCAGCATATGTTCACTTCTTCAACAGGAAGAAACAATTAAACTCCATAGTAATGTTTCTTCCGAATCAAAACATAAGAAATCTCATAATCTTGTCAAGATCAAGTATTGGGACACCTAAAATTAAAATATGATTATAACCTCATGCTTTGTTGGCCATTTTCGCAAGAATCTATAGGTAAATTGGGTGTACTTTGGGGGATTGAAAGTGGGATTCATAGAGTAATAGTCGCGGGAGTTGCTAAGGAAATCCTATGAGCAAACCTATATGTAGAAGAATCTTGGTGGGCAAGAATCATAATATAGTGTGAACATGATGAAGGATCAACTAGCGCGATAGCTTGACACCTTGAGTACAATGATGAATATGTTTATAAGGTGGCCAGATGGTATCAGCAAAGAAGAATATTCCCTGGAGATCTCATTAGTATATTTCCATTTTGTTTAGGTGGGTTAGTTCCTAATGTTTTCTTTTTCTCGGTCAGTCCAGCCGTTGATTTCTCAAAGGTAGTGATATCACTGGGGCGACTGACTCGATCAATTCACTTAGCATACCGATGTTTATCTATCAGAAAGCTAACATGCTCTATGAAGTTGATCTTAAGCTCCTATTTAGTAGCTTCACTGTACTTTATAGTTTGTACCCCTCCATCAGCTCCTAGCTGACTGTAAGTCCTACGCATGCCACCCTTTGAATGTTTTCCTCCCCTGTCTTGCAGGTTCTCCGTGGGTAATTCTGAGTAGGAACTTCACTGAACATTGCGTGCATGGCTGGGACAACCTGCCACGCAAGCTGCTGATGTACTTCGCCAACGCAGCCTACTCCATGGAATCCTACTTCCAGACTCTCATCTGCAGTACCCCTGCCTTCAGAAACACCACCGTCAACGGCGATCTGCGTTACTTCGTCTGGGACGACCCTCCTGGGCTGGATCCTCTTGTTCTCGAGGAATCGCATTTTCAGGACATGGCGAACGGCACCGCCGCCTTCGCGAGGCGGTTCGCGGAGGACGCGCCGGTGCTGAAGAAGGTTGATGATGAGCTACTGAACCGTTCTGTGTTGTGCCTGGATGAAAAGCAAGGAGGCGGGGATGCGGAGCCCTGCTCGAAATGGGGCGACGTTAACGTTGTCAGGCCCGGGCGTGCCGGAGAGAAGCTCAGGCGCTTCGTGTCTGGGATCAGTCGGGTAAGAGGATGCACGGATGCAGCTAGCTGATGAGAACACAACACGTCTGGCCAAGAACTTGAGGTCTTTGCTGGATCGGGACCTGAAACCACGTGTGCTGTGGTTGACAGTTCTACGAAGACTGCGTAACACCGCTAACAATCCTTGTACACAGTGTAGTTATATACGGTATTACGGGTACAGCAGTAGATGGTTTTCAGAACATAGAATAGGTTACGCTGCAGCTGTCAGATAATGGTGGCGGGATTGTCTGGTTAGATGTTGATTTTTGCAAAATGTATATTGAAAAACTTTAGGTGGTTGTTGAGAAGCTACGGCAATGGTATTTCTAAATCTAAATCTAAATCTAATCTAAACTACTCCCTCTGTTTTAAAATATAAAATATTTTAGGTTTATGAAAAAAATGTATCTAAACTTCTTTTAATACGTAGATTTACTCAGGTTTTTTTAGGCAACCAAATTTTTTTGGGGGCAACTTCACTCAGGTTTAGAGTAAATCTACCATTCTAGATGTATTTGCTTCATAAGGTTAAAACACCTTATATTTTAAAACAAAGGGAGTACTAACGTAAAAATCCACAGATCCGGAGGAAAATGCACAGATCCACAGATCCGGAGGATCTGGCCGTATGACGAACCATCAGATGTATTCCCGCGCTCATCCCGCTAGCAGTTTCCAACAGAAAACTGACTAAATCCTCCAAACAGAGCCTTGGCGTCTGTCATCCCGACGCCGACGCCGACGCCACCGCGCGCCTCCGCGTCCCGCAAAGAGAAGGCTCACCTCTGCAATTCCTGGACGCCGACTCCTCGATCCGTGCTCCACCTCGGCGCACCGCCTCAACCCGACCCGCGCTTGACAAAGTTTTTCCTCGCCCCATTGACGTACGTAGCAGCCGCCCTCCGCCTCTGTCAAGGTACCTGACGGCCACGAACACTTCCTGACAGCCTAACCGCCCCTTCCTCTGTCAAGGTACTGATCTTATTAATTTTGCTCCACCGTTGTCATCTGCTTGTATTTGCTTTAGCAATTTTCGTTTTTTGCTTACCAGCATGCTCATGTAATAATCAAAGAAAGACACGAAACTGATAATGCATCAAAATCTGCATCATCAATTTATCAATTGGGTGTACACCCAAATACCAGAGCGTCTTAATTCTCAACCAAATATTCAGAGTATATCGGAGTAATACATAACCAGGGCGCCGGCATGCAGTGACAATAGGCGTGCGGCGCCGAGAAGCGAGAAGAAGGACCGAGCCGCTGAGGATTTCACTGTCGACATTTGATCAGTCTATCAGGTCCTGGTGTCATGCTGACTGCAGGTCACCATGAAGGCCGGGAGGGGGACTGGTCACCAGCAGGGTGACACTGGGCGAGGGATCGTGTTCTATGATCGATCAGTTGTCAACTAGCAACACGCCAGAGCTACGTACAAAGTTACATACGTACAAAGTTATTCAGCTTGAAAACCTAGAAGAATGTTAATATATCGTTTTCATATGCAATTATTATCTCAAAACTATTTCATCATTCTTCCATAATTACAATCTGAACATGATACTTACCATTACATAAAATATTTTTCAATATCTATTTCATCTCATGCAATTATCATGCCTATGTTTTATACATATTAAAAGAGCTCATATATTTACGTGTGACAGATTTTAGGTTGCCTTGAAGATGGAAAATTCCTTGCAACCATCTATGGGGCGTTCCCATTTTAAAGACTTGACAAACACATCAACTAATGTAGCTGATAATTCCACGAGTAATGATCAAACAGGAAATAAAGCACCAAGTCGTCCATGAAGGTATGCTCGGATGTCTGATGAGAAAAAAAGTGAGTACCTAGAGAAGCAGCGTTTGGCTCGCTAGTAGAAGAAGGTTGCAACTGTCTCCGATAATTCAGAAAAACCTTGATCAAGTGGCCAAGAGTGGTATGCCAGGTTGATGAACGAGAAGGCAGAATACCTAGAAAAGTTGCGTATATCATGCAAACAAAAGAAAATGGCTGCACTCGGCGTAAACATCGCGGAACCTGAACCATCCACCCCAATTGGCAAATACTAATAGATTACTATGTCACATGCAGTTTCAGATGAAGGCACTTGTGATATCATCATCTATATAGGTATGGTTCAGACGGGCTCAGGAGCTAGCCATCCGGAGTATTGAAAAGGTTCCTGAGACAGCAAGTGTGAACGCCAAATGTACTAGGTATAAAACTCCCCACAATTTTGTATGCATCGTTCTCTTTATAAAATATTATCTCCGTGATATGTACTTCTGATATCATAATATGTTGATGCCACGATGTAGGTATAGCGCATATGGGCTCAGGACAAACCAACATTACAAAGCACATGATAACGTCACCTACACAAGGTATATATGCAACTTCATGAATGTAAATGGACCACTTCTCACTTTTAATTATTCTCTCTGTGTCTATAGGGAGCCAAAAATACAATGATGTTCAGTCAGGCCATGTCTTGAAACACAGTGTATAATGTACTAATGTTCATATCATTGAGTTCCCTCCATGTTAATTTTGTAATATCAATGATTGTATGTTCTACACCTTCCAGCTGACACGAACTTTGACGATGAACATGATGCAAATGGAATCTTTCAGCCAATGGAACCCCATGCTGCATTGGAAGGTAAAAAGCCATTTGTTAGTCATGCTAATTTTTTGTTAAACTGATTCAGTATTGTTTTCTTATAAATAACTAGTAGAGATGCACACACGTGTAATAATATAGGTATCAACAAATCATGGAACCAATTTACACATATAGTTTTTATCTAAACACGACATGATCATTTAGGTTCAGTTCAATAAAATCCAATTGAGCGATGATAACAAAAAGACAAGACCCTAAAAAACACCAACCACTTATTTATTTTAGAGATGCGTGCCTAATCAATTTGGTCCATCTTGTTAATTTGATCTAGCGGGAAGAGCAATTATTCATCACCTCCACGTCTAGGGTGTACTATGCGTCGGATAGTTGAAGATGTAAGGAAAACAGCTATAGATAGATGGATCTTCTGTGGCATATGTTTTGCCATGCGACATAGAAAAACAATAGTGACGCATTACACCAAATGTGTCACAAAGTCCTTCACTCTTCTGTGGCATATGTTTTGCCATGCACCGGAACGGTGCGTCACAGAAATATGGTGGGACCCGCCACCGGGGTTGGACTACCAACTTTCTGTGGCGCATATGATCATATGCGCCACAGAAATTATAACTTATGTGGCGTATACGACCATATGCGCCATAAAAAGTGAGGGTAGGCCCTACCATAGAATCTTGTTGGCAACCATCTGTGGGTCTATATGCGCCACAGATAGTGATGTTTTTGTATGCGCCACAGAATATGGAAAAACATATCCCATCCCCTCCCTCCTGGATCACTTGTAAGACAATAAACGAAAATGATAAAAACTTCAAAAAAACTTCCTTTGAGATGTAGTTATATTTTATGGTATAGTTGTAGGAAAAATTGAAAAACATAAATGTTGATGTATTTTGCAAAAGAAGGTCATGGCACGGTAAAACAGCCATAACTTTTGCATATGATGTCGGAAAAAAATGTTTTACCCATCAAAACAATCGTCTCGAAATTTCCTACTTGAATTCAGGATTTTACAGATTCCCTAAATTCGAAAAAAGTACAAAGTTATGGCAGAAAGAAGATCTTTTTCTTAAAAAAAGGGGGAGAAACTTCCGTGGCGCATATCACCCGTATGCGCATATCACCTGCATCGGTGGCCTCCTACTCTGGCAACCCTCCTCCTCTACCCACCTCCTACTCTAGCCAGATCTAGGCCGTTCTTTTTTGAAATTCGAAAAAAAATTGTTCGATTTGAAATTTTTGGTGGGATCTATCTCGCCATTTTTTAAATTCGAAAAGAGAGTTATGTGGCGCATATTGGCAATAACTTCTATGCCGCATTTAGAAATGCACCACAGAACTTTAGTTTAGTGGCGACGTATCGGTGGCGCATCTGATATGCGCCACAGAAGGGCAATACACATGTGCCACAAGAAGGCGTTTTCCTAGTAGTGACCGAGTAAGGTTGAACAGATAGTTGAAAAGCGTTTTGCTCATTCGCCGGCTTATGAGCATCCCTCTTAAGAAGAATTACATTTTTCCATGCCTCATAGATAGAATAGGCATTATCAATTTGTTCACGCACACCTAAAACATGAAAAACTTAGTATATCTAGTCATCAACAATAGTGAAATACTAATAAAAAACTTTACTCCCTTCAACCATGTCAAACTGGTGACATTCTAAGCACCGATGAAAAGTTATATTGGATGTCATCGTACTTAAAATATTTCCTTTTTATCAAGACTCCGCTAAGTAGAAAAATGCGAAATGGATCTAGTATATCACTTTTCATAGTTCGGACTTACTTGAGTCTTGGTCAACATTCATTGAGGTTGCCATGATGAATGTAGCATGCCACAACAAACAATAATTGTTATCTTTGGCGCTCATCAAGTTCATCCAAAATATGGAGGAACACAATATAATTATTGGAATCAACCACTGATACATCCCTCATGCCTAGGTGATAATATGTCTCATGCTCAAAAAGGTTAATGTACATGATAACGCATGTGATACATTTCATACATTATGTTATTACATAATACATGAAGTTTACACCCACTAGATATGATGTAGTCATGTATGAACATTTTATTAATAAAATATTAAATACCACAGTTTGAGACATTTGGTAAATTGAACATGTTAGCCATATTGTTCCTGTAAATAGAAAATTACATATGGTTAGTTAGGAAAATTCATAACATTCTATCGATCATAATGTAATAATATGCTTGAGACGAGGAAATAAGATACTGAATAGACCTAAAAATTGTATGAGTATGCTCTTTCCCTTGCTCCTAATAAGACACGGAAAGGAGAAAATATATTTTTCCCAAAAGAAATATGAACCATTGGGGCAACACAGAATATATGAGGTATGAAAATAATTTAATGATGGCCGGAGGATTTTTGTTAAAATTTATTAATTTGCCTCAAAAGAAAATATACAACATTAAATTCATCTGGTACTTATAAAAAGATACTATCAATGATTTCTTTTGATAAGTAACAAAAAAATCTTTGTTGGTATCTTTTGATTAGTAACAAGAAAACTGAATTCTGTATATTTTCCTTTTGAGGTTGTTAAACAAATTCTAACAATGATCATTCTACCATCATTAAATTATTTTTAAGCCCTATATATTATGTGTTGCATGGGTGGTTCACCTTTTTTTGCACGTTTCTCTGCCTTACCAAGAGCATGGGAAAAAAATCATACATGAGTAGCTTTCAAGTCTATTTGATAAATTATTTCCTCCTCTTAAGCATATTACTATATTACAATTTGATAGAATGTTATGATTTCTAAATTAATCATATGTAATTTTTCTGTTTACATGAACAATATGGCTGACGTGTTCAATTTACCAAATGGCCCAAGCAATGTTATTTAATATTGTATTACTAAAATATTCATAGATGACTACATTATATCGAGTGAGTGTCAGCTTCATGTAATAACATAATGTATGAAATGTAGTTATCATGAGCGTTATCGCATATGTTAGCCCTTTTGAGCATGAGACATATTTTTCTTTTAAGCATGAGTAAAGTAACTGTGGTTGATTCCAATAATCATATTGCGTTCCTCCGTATTTTTGATAAATTTGCCGAGCGCCACCGAGAACAACTAATGTTTGGTGAGAGACATGCTACATTCATCTTGCCAACCTCTATGAAGTTTGACCAAGACTTCATTAAGTTTGAACTATGAAAATTGATATAGTACATACGTTTCGCATTATTTTACTTATCGGAGATTTGATAAACATGAAATCTTCTAAGTAAGGTGGCACTCACTATAAATTTTCATCGGTGCTTACCATGTCACTAGTTTGATATGCTTAAAGGGGAGTGGAGTTTTTATTAGTATTTCACCATTCTCGATGACTAGATGTACTAAATTTTCCATATTTTAGGTGTTCGGAAACACATTGATAATGACTCTTCTATCTGTGAGGCAGTAAAAAATGTAGTACTTTATTAGGAGGGATGCTAAGGAGCCGGCGAACGAGTAGAACACTGTTCAACTAGCTTCTCAAGCTTACTGGGTGAAATACATCTTCAACTATCTTGTGCATAGTACACCCTGAAACCCTAGTGCGAAGGTGATGAATAACTGCTCCTTGCCATATCAAGTTAACAGGATGGACCAGATTGATTAGACTCGCATGTCTGAAAAACATAATAAGTTGAGTGGTTGGTGTTTTTAGGTCATGTTTTATTATTATCACTCGATTGGATATTATTGAAGTAAACCTCAAGGATCTTGCCATGTCTAGATAAACATTGTATGTGTAAATTGGTTCCATGATTTGTTGATACCTATACGCATATGCACCTTTACTAGTTTGAATAAAGTGATTCAAACATAAACTCTTGTTTGGAATGGAAAAACCGATGATGCAAATTGATGCGGAGAACGGGAGGAAGTAAATGTTTAGAAACTATAAGTCCCCACATTACTTTAAACCAAAAGATAGGAGATCTCGATGCATAACAATAGTTTTCGGAACCATCATGCATCATGTTGTACACTGATCAATACACTGCTATCTAAAAACTTCTAACAACATTCATTGCATAAAAATAATGCTAATAAAAACCAGAACAATAGTTGTCATTTTTTGCTCCATCATCATTCATCAGGTTGGAGGATGAGCTCATGCATCTGACTATGATTGAAGAGGATTATTGTAGACAACGCAACCGTTAGAACTGGCTGCTTAAAGGCAATGCTAAAACTAAGTTTTTCCATGCCATGGCCAATGGACGTCATCGAAAGTGGTCCATCTCTCGCCTCATCTCCCCAACAGCCCCCATCACCGAACCTGCTAAGCTTCGGGACCATATCTATGATTTCTACAAGCAGCTAGGGAGACCCGGGAGAGACCCGTCTCTCTTCAACCTATCCCCTAACTTATGGGACATGTCTCGAAAGAGGAGAACGACAACCTCTTACTAAACTTCACGGGTGAAGAGTTAGATGGGGTGCTCCATAGCATCAAAGTTGACACTACTCCGGATCGAGACGGCTTCCCTGTCACTTTCTTTAAGAAATTTTGGATGTTGGTCAAACCTTATATCTTGACGATCCTCAATGGATTTGCTCTTGGGTGAGTTTACATCTTGCGCCTAAACTTCGGGATCCTTACCCTTATTCCCAATATCCTAGGGGCGGAGGATATTCGTCAACTCCGCTCTATCCTGCTCATCAATGTCATTTTCAAATTCATGGCTAAGGCATACGCGTTAAGACTTTCCCCCATCGCCCACCGCATTATCAGTCGTTCCAAACAACTTTTATCAAAGGTAGGCACATCCTATCTCTACTATAGATCGTCCATGAAACAAAAAGGAAGAAGCTTGGGGGCATTGTCCTTAAACTTGACTTTGAGAAAGCATTTGATCGGGCAGATTGGGGTTTCCTCCCTCAAGTGCTTCTTTCGAAAGGTTTTTACCTAGCTTGGGTTCATCGAGCCATGGATGTGGTCACGGGAGGCCAAACTTCCATCTCCATCAACGGGGAAGTTGGCGACTATTTCCGCAATGGCATAGGAGTTCGAGAGGGGGACCCCTCTCTCATCTTTTGTTTGATTGCATAGTAGATTCTCTGGATGAGATGTTGAGCAAAGCTAAAGCCACGGGTCACATCCGAGCTCTAGTTACCCATATTATCCCAGGTGAGGTATCTCACCTTCAATATGCGGATGATACTATCATCATCATTCAGCCTGACAATCTGGGGATCGCCAACCTCAAGTTCCTTCTACTCTTCTTCCAGAGTATGTCGAAACTCAGCATTAACTTCCACAAAAGCGAAGTGTTGATCGCCTCAATTGCAAGCTTGGTTCCTTTCCCTTGGCCTACATGGGACTTCCCATTAGTGAGCGTGCGTTAAAGACACTAGACTGGAACCTCCTCACAGCCAATGTAGCGAAATGCGTGGACCGCTGGGTAGGGAAAATGATGTCCTTGGCAGCGTGCCTTACGCTCACCAACACATGCCTCTCAAACCTGGACTTCCCATTAGTGACCGTGCGTTAGCGACACTAGACTGGAACCCCCTCATAGCCAATGTAGCAAAATGTGCGGACCGCTGGGTAGGGCAAATGATGTCCTCCGCGGAGCGTCTTATGCTCACCAACACATGCCTCTCAAACCTTCCCCTACACGCCATGAGTGTCAACATGCTAGGTGATTTTGTGCACAACACCATGAACAAGCATCGGGGCCATTTATTTTGGGAGGCTAATGGCTTGAAGCGCAAATAACACATGGTTAGGTTGCCAGTGGTTTGCCGCCCCAAAAATCTTGGGGGGCTTGGGCATCATAGACACTAAACTAACAAATATGTGTCTCATGATAAAATGGATCTAGAAGCTTTACTCGAATGAACAAGGCATTTGGTCTGATCTCATCAGGAGCAAGTACCTATAGAGGAAAGACCTTCTCCTAGACACACACAACACAAGATCCCAATTCTGGAATGCTATCTAGAAACTCAAACACCTCTTTTGCTTGGGAGCAAAACACACAGTCAAGAACGGGACTTCCACCCGCCTATGGATTGACTGGTGGTCAGGGTCGGGGCCCTTGTGCGAATACTTCCCTAACCTCTACGCCATTTTGGCTAATACTACCATCTCGGTGGGGGAAGCACTCGCTTTGGGAGCCTGGAACATATCCTTTCGCCGCACTTTTGGGTTGGCCGAGAGTGTTGAATGGACCAATATCTTGCGAGAAATCCAGCCTACCCATCTCTCCGCGAATTGGGACGAGTTCACCTCGGTGCTAGAGGCCTCGGGTTGTTTCTCGACTAAATCACTATACCTCAAGCTTTGTTAGGGAAGCCCGACGTGCCATATGGCCGTCATTTGGAAAATCGCTGCCCCTTTGAAGATCAGGATCTTCCTATGGCAGCTGGTCTGAAATAGGCACCCCACTTGTGATCAGATCCTCCATCGCCATGGGCCTAGCAATGACCAGTGTGCCTTGTGCGACAAGCCAGAACATGCCTCACACATATTCTTCCAATGCGCTATTGCTCTCTCTCTCTCATGTAACTGGAACCCCCTCTTGCTTTGTCGATGTCTTTCGTCTGATCCAACACCATCGTGGTTAAGATAGATGGACCATTTGGACCTGTTTTCCTCCCTATGCTAGACCATGTAGACTACCGCAACAAATATTCTATTTAGAGAACGTTCTTTAAATAGCTAGCTGACTACCTATACAAAACATGTATCTACTAACAGATGTGGAAGCTCTTGGCTAGGAGGTAGGACATGCCGGTGCTGGAGGAGGCGATCACCACTAGGGACGTGCACGTCTAAGGTTGCCGTTGTAGCTTCATGTGTGCTAGCCTTGTATTGTTTGTTGTTGTTGTTGTTGTTATTGTTGTTGTTTTTCTCCTTTTCCGAACCTGGAGCTTTGCCTCCTAATGTGTATGATTATGTTTGCCGCGGTTGGTTTTATTAAGTCAAAGACGGGCTCGGCTCGAGCCTTTTGTCTAAAAAAAATTTAATCTGTCGGACGTAGTCTACCCAAATATTGAATTTTCGAGATATTCAAATGATATGTCACTCCTATTCCTCCATATCCCAAGAAAACAACCTCTTTATAGGGGTGAAATCGAGGAAAGCGTATGAAAGTGCAATGGATGTCGCCTAAGGGGGGAGGGGGTGAATAGGCTTTTAAAAATATTATGGTTTATGCTCAAGTAAATGCGGAATAATACTAACGTTTAATTTATTGAGCACAAAACCTAACCACTAGGTTCACCTAAGTGCACCAACAACCTATGCTAAGCAATACAAGCAACAAGGTGATAGCAAGATTAAATACTTCAAGCACGATGGCTATTACAAAGTAAAGTGCATAAGTAAAAGGGCTCGGTTGAGAGATGACCGATGGACGTGGAGACGAAGATTTGTTTTTCGAAGTTCACTTCCAAAGAAGCTACGTCTCCGTTGGAGAGGTGCGATGGTGCAATGCTCTCCGAATGCCACAAATGGCTCACCTCGAGGTGTGGTGGCTCGATGCTCACCCAACGCCACACAAGGCCTTACCCAGGATGCGGAATCACGCAACTCACTGACGCCACAAAAGGCTCACCCTATTCTCATGAGTGCGCACCACAAAAGGCGGGCACTCGCTCCACTATGGGACACTTGAGGGCGGTCACCGAACCCGTACAAGATTGGGGCTATCTCCACAACTCAATTGGAGGCTCCCAACAACAAAGTCACAAAAGGCTACAATGCCACAAAAGGCCAACAAAGCCACAAAAGGCTACAAGACCACCACAGGTCAACAAGACCACAAAAGGTCAACAAACCAACCACACAACCATCTAGGATTCCAAGAACCCAAGATTAACAAGCCCACAAGCTTGTACTCGCCGAATCTCTGAGGAGAACTCAAACCTATGCAACAAATGCAAAGTCCTTCTCTCTCAAATTCCACCAAATCTACAAAATCTATTTGGGGGAATAAGAGAGGAAGAACACAAGAGAACACAAAACTCTCCAAGATCTAGATCCCAATGATTCCTTCACAAAGAAGGGATTTGGCTTGGGGGTTGTAGATCTAGATCTCCTCTCTCAAATCCCTCAAAAAGATGCAAGAATCATAGGAAGGGAAAGGGGAGAGGGAAAGATCTCCAAGGTCAACAATGGAGGAGAGAGAGAGAAAGCCAAGAACCAAGAAAAGAGCTAGTTCCCACGAAGGGGAAGAGGAGCCCCTTTTAAAGGGCTCCCAGATCTTCCTGTTATGGGCATTCACGACCCTGGCCGGAACTTCCGGTGGGAGGCCGGAATTTCTGGTGGCACTCAGCCAACGAATAGAAAACTGCGATGCGAAAGACCAAAAACACGAGCCTAGTCGGAACTTCCGCCGGTCCACCGGAACTTCCGGTGGGAGCGAAACTACCGGTGGAAATTCTGACTGAAGTTCCGTCAAATAGATCAAACAAGATACAGAGGTTACAGTACGTGGGCGGAACAAGAGCCGGAAATTCACCCGGTACTATCGGCGACATTTATGCCCTAGCGGTACTTCCAGTCCCTGGCCGGAACTTCCGTCGGGTCGGTATTACCACCGAAACTTCCGACCCAAATTCCGTCAAATGCAACAAACCATACAGAGAGGATACAGAACGTGAGCGGAAGAAGAACCAGAACTTCCGGCGGCAAAATTCCCTAGCGGAACTTCCGGTGGGTAGCCGGAACTTCCCGTTAGGGAAATTCCAGAAACCAAAACTGCCATAACTTTCGCATCCGAACTCCAAACAAGATGAAACCAATTTTGTTGGAAAGATAACAACCAATCGAAATATTGGGTATCACCTAAGGAGAAAATACCATGAATATATATGTGATGTATCTCCCAAGGTGTGGAGCCGGAAAACTCGCAAGATCAAAAAACGCAATAAGATATGAAAGTGAAATCCTTATTTGATGAACCTATGAATGCAAAGGTTTGAGCTCTCTCTGAAGATGCGATCGAGACACCCACTTGAGATACCCTCTTGATAGTACGGATATCTATCCTAAACCCGGTCTCTCAACTAACAACACGAGACCGGCAAAAGAGAAGCCCTATCAAGATCATACCTTTGCCTTGAGAAATCCACTTGAACTTGATGTAGACCGTCTTGTTCTTCTCAAGTGGGAACACCTTTCTTGATTGCTCTTGCTTGATGAAGATGAGGACTTGCAAATTGCTCCCCATACTCCATGGGAAAACTTCTTCTTTGAACTTGGATTCATCACTCCATGATCACGAGGATGGCAAGCTTCAATCATGAGGTGTTCTAGAGATGGCGCATCTTGAGCTTTCCCTTCTTCATCCCTTCTTGAGGTTGATCCATCTTGATGCAACTCTTTGCACTTGTCTTGATCAACCTTCAAGCTCGTTCTTTATTCATGATTCAACCTTGAGACCAACACATGGCCCAAGCGATGCCAATGGACAAACCTACAAGTGAAACTCAATTTACACATTAGTCCATAGAGATTGTCATTAATTACCAAAACCACACATGGGGCATACATGCCCTTTCAGCGTACACAGTTGTAAGAACATTGATAACTACCTGAAATGTTCTTAATATTATCATCGTCAGAGTCCCAATACAAAATTTTCTTGGCTCGAAAGAGGAGGGTGGGGCCTCCCTGGCTATCAATATTTGGAGTCATTGTCAGATTTCTGACATGGAGAATGATGATCTAGTGGCCCTTGTTTCTATGGCTGAGTTGGAGGCTGTAGTGAATGCAACCAAGTATGACACTGCTCTAGGGCCTGATGGGATCCCTGTGTTCTTCTACAAGCAATTCTGGCCTCTAGTTAGACAACAAGTTTTCCTGTTGCTGGATTCCTTCACTCGTGGCCTGATCTCCCTCAACCGTCTCAACTTTGGAGTTCTCTCTCTAATTCCTAAGGTTCAAGGTGATGATATGATTACCCAATACAGGCCGATAGCTCTTATCAATGTGATTTTCAAGTTTATGGCCAAGACTCTCGCCTCGCGGCTGGCTCCTGTTGTCCAAGCCTCAGTTCACTCCAACCAGACTACATTCATTCGTGGCAGAAGCATTCTTGATGGTATTGCGGTGCTCCACGAAATTCTTGATGAAGCCAAAGCCTCAAAAGGAAAGTTCTTCATTTTCAAGATCGACTTTGAAAAGGCTTATGAAAGAGTGCATTGGGACTTTCTCGAAGAGGTTTTACATAGGAAAGGTTTGCATCCCTTGTGGGTCAGTTGGGTCATGCAGTTGGTCAGAGGGGTCCAGACGGCGGTTAATATTAACGGTGAACAAGGGCTTTTCTTCCGTAATGCTAGGGGCGTTTGCCAAGGGGATCCTCTGTCTCCTACCATCTTCAACTTCGTGGTTGAGGCATTTGCCACTATGCTAGATGGAGCATGTGCGGCTGGCCATATTCATGGGGTTGCCTCTCATTTGGTCGATGGAGGTCTCTCTCACCTTCAGTACGTGGAGGATACTCTGCTCCTCATCCATAATAACCCTCTAGATATCATGAATCTCAAATTCATTTTGCTCTGCTTTGAGAAGATGTCTAGGCTCAAGGTGAATTTTGCTAAGTCCGAGGTTTTTGTGTCAATGCTGATTAAGAAGAGCAGCTCAGGACTGCTTTCATGCTTAACTGCAAGCTTGGATCCCTGCATATGACCTATATTGGCATGCCTGTTGATCAACATAGACTGACCATCGAGGCTTTTCAACCCATCATGTCTCGTGTTTCCAAGAAGGTTGACCCTTGGAAGGCGAGGTTTCCCTCCTCTGGGGAAGAAGGATCCTTATCCAGCCTGTCTTGATAGTTTGCCCCTATATGGCATGAGCTTTTACCATATGCAAGATGGGATTCATGTAGTCTTCGACAAAGTTCACTCTAGATTTTACTGGGCCAAAGACAAGACTAAGAAAACGTATCATATGGTTAAATGGGACGACATGTGTATGCCCAAGGATCTTGGATGCCTAGGTTTCACCAATACCAGAATTCTCAATGACTGTCTTATGGCCAAATGGGTCTGGAAGGCGTTTAACGGCCGGGGGCCTGTGGTGGGATATTATGCAAAGAAGTACTTGGGCCAATCATCTCTCTGCTATGCGAAGTGGTCGCGGGGATCTCACCTTTGGAAATTGATCCGCAAGTCTAGACAGTTACTAAGAATTGTTGGAGATATGCCCTAGAGACAATAATAAAAGTGGTTATTATTATATCTTTGTGTTTATGATAAATGTTTAAATTCATGCTATAATAGTATTAACCGGAAACATTAATACTTGTGTGATTTGTAAACTAAATTAGAGTCCCTAGTAAAGCCTCTTTGTAATACTAGCTTGTTGGTTAATAGATGATCGTGGTTTCCCGATCATGAACATTGAGATGTTGTTAACAACAAGATCATTCATTAGGAGAATGGTGTGATGGACATACTCCTATAGATAAGCGTAGCATTAAGATCAAGTCATTTCAATAGTTCGTTTGCTATAAGCTTTCTGATACATAGTAACCTAATTCCTTCGACCATGAGATCATGCTAATCACCATCACCGGAAGAATGCTTTGATGACATCAAACACCACACCGTAACTGGGTGGATATAAAGGTGGCATTGAGTGTTCGAAAAGTATGTGTTGAGGCACATGGATCAAGAGTGGGATTTGTCCATCCATATGATGGATAGATATACTCTAGGCCCTCTCGGTGGAATGTCAACCAATTAGCTTGCAAGCATGTGACTAGATCACAAGGGATCACATATCATGGGAATGAGAAAAGAGTACTTATCGGTAACGAGGTTGAACTAGGTATGCAGAGATACCGACGATCAAACCTCAGATAAGTAAACTATCGCGAGACAAAGGGAAATTAGTATCGTATGTAAGTGGTTCATTCGATCGCAAAGTAATCGTAGAAATACGTGGGAGCCATATGAATTTCCAGATTCCTCTATTGGTTATTGATCGGAGAAGTGTCTCGGTCATGTCCGCATAATTCACGAACCGTAGGGAGACACACTTAAGGATTCGATGTTGTTTAGTAGATATGGAATGTAAGTAGGGATACCAAATGTTGTTCGGAGTCTCAGATGGGATTCGGGATATCATGAGGATATCCGGAATGGTCCGGAGAATAAGATTCATATAAGGAAAGTTCGATTCCGGACTTCGGGTATGATTTCGATGTTTTCATCGGAGAGGTTCTAGAAGGGTCTAGAAGGTTCACCGGACCGGAAGGGGAATGGTCCATGAATGTGTCATGGGTAAGTGGAATTATTGGATCATATCCTAGGTCACTTGGTTTGGGCATTTGCGAGAGAGAATTAAAGCTCTAAATTGAAAGTCAGAAGGAAGGTTTTAAAAGTCAAACTAGAACAATAGTTTCCTAGTGGAAGAAGGAAAGAGTCCTTCCTTCTATCCAACTTGGGTTTGGGTTTGGATTCAAACTCTCCCCTCCCAAGGCTGCCCTCCTCTCATAAATAGAGGGGGAGGGCTGCCCAAAGACCATAACACCAAGCCCTCCCCATCGTGCGCCGCCGCCGCGCCGCCGGCGCCTAGACCCGCCGTCGGCCCGTCGCCGTCGCCCTAGCCGCCGCCAACACCTCCTCCTCCTCTCTGGCTTTCTATACCTAGATCACCGGAAAACCCTAGATCCACCATAACTCGCACCGGCTAAGGCGAAGCCCTGCGGGATCTTCCCTCTACTTCCTACACCACGCCGTCGTGCTGCCGGAATCGCGAAGGGAGAACTATAACCTCTGCTGGCTGCTGGAACAAGGGAGAGGAAGGTCTTCATCGAGTACCGAACGTGTGACCGACTGCGGAAGGCTGCCGGAACGCAGCGCCGGAAGGATCGTCTACGCGATCTTGAGATCGGCAAGTGTACGACTACATCACCCATGAGAAACTGCTCTCGTTAACCGCTTTAGAATCTTCGAGGATGAGTACTCTAATCGACTCGTTGCTACAATCTAGTAGATAGATCTTGGCTTGTTTGTGTGCATGAGGTAGATTTTTTTTTGTTTTCCATGCTACGAACCCCTACAGTGGTATCAGAGCCAAGTCTATACGTAGATCTGTTGCACGAGTAGAACACAATGGTCATTGTGGGCGTTGATGCATTTGTTGTCGATTGCTTCTTGTGTACTTTGCATCTTGCGGGATGGTGGGATGAAGCGGCCTAGGCTAACGTTACATGACATCGTTCATGAGACTTGCTCCACGCTTGACATGCAACTTGTATTGCATAAGTGGCTTTGCGGGCGCCTGGTTCTCCCAACATAGTTAAGATTCAATTTACAACGGGTGATTGACAAGACTAGTATCAACGTTGTGGTTCTTTTTCGTAAGTTAGAACGACACTTATTGAAAGCCCCAAACCACGTAAAACATGCAAAGAAAATTAGAGGCGTCTAACTTTGTTTTGCAGGGGTATGCTGTGATGTGATATGGCCATGATTGTGATTATATATGATGTATGCAATGTTCCTTATTGTAAGTCGGCAACCGGCAGGAGCCATATGGTTGTCTTTTTAATTTCGTTAAGACCTGCTTGTCTATTATTCAAAGTAGTTGTAATAGTTGATGCTGGTGGACAACAACCATGAAGCGGCTCCATTGACCTTGACGCTATGTCGTTTATGATGGAGATCATGTTGGTGCTTGAAGATGGAGATTGGAAGCACAAGAAGAAAGGCCATATTATATCACATATTATGAATTGCATGTGATGTTAATCCTTTTATGCATCTTGTATTGCTTAGTTAGCAATGGTAGCATTATAAGATGATCCCTCTCACAAAATTTCAAGTTATAAAGTGTTCATCCTTAGTAGGAACCGTTGCTAAAGCTCGTTGTTTCGAAGCACCACGTGATGATCGGGTGTGTGTTAGATTCTGCGAGTGTATACAACGGGAGCAAGCCAGATTTGCTCATGCGAAAGCTAAGGTTTGATCTTGACGAGCCTAGCAACAGACATGGTCTCGGAACACGGATCACCGAAAGGTAAAGCATGAGTCATATAGTAGATATGATGAACATGTTGATTGTTCGCCATTAAATCTACATCAACTCTCGTGATGATCGGTTTTGATGTTGTGGATTTGGTTCATGTGATCACTAAAACAATGTGAGGGATATTGTTTTAAGTGGGAGTTCACCTAGATTAATTTAACTATTAAATAAAACTCAATTTGTCATAAACTTAGTCTAAACTATTGCAAATATGTTGTAGATCAATGGCGGCCCCTACCGTCAATTTTAATGCGTTCCTAGAGAAAGAAAAGTTGAAAAACAATGGAAGCAACTTCGCGGACTGGTTCCGCAATTTGAGGATTATCCTCAATGCTGGTAATTTGACCTATGTGCTGGATGCACCGCTGGGTGACCCACTTGCAACTGATGCTACCGATGAGGTAAAGAATGTTTTCCTCGCTCGGAAGAATCAGTACTCCACAGTTCAGTGTGCTATATTGTATGGTCTGGAATCGGAGCTTTAGAAAAGGTCTGAAAAGTTCTTTAACTGCAAGATGGAAGAGGGAAGCTCCGTCAGTGAGCACGTGCTTAAGATGTCTGGACACGCAAGCAAGCTTCAAAGCTTGGGTATAGTGATTCCTAATGCTTTGGGGATTCACCGTGTCCTCCAATCACTACCACCAAGTTACAAAAACTTTGTGATGAACTACAATATGCAAAACATGGACAAGTCATTGCCAGAACTCTTCTCCATGTTAAAGTCTGCGGAAGTCGAGATCAAGAAAGAGCATCAAGTGTTGTTGGTTAATAAGACCACCAAATTCAAGAAGCAAGGTAAGTCTAAGAAAAAGGGAAACTTCAAGAAGGGCGGTAAGAAAGTTACCGCACCGGCGAAGAAGACCAAGGCTGGACCTAAGGCTGATACTGAGTGCTTTTACTGCAAGGGATAAGGTCACTAGAAGTGGAATTGCCCTAAGTACTTGGCGGATTTGAAGAACGGCAACATCAAGAAGAAAGGTATATCCGATATACATATTATTGATGTGTATCTCACTAGTACTCGTAGTAGTGTCTGGGTATTTGATACTGGTTCGGTTGCTCACATTTGTAACTCGAAACAGGTGCTGCAGAATAGACGGAAACTAGCGAAGAACAAGGTGACGATGCGCGTTGGAAATGGATCAAAGGTTGATGTGATCGCGGTCGGCACGCTACCTCTTCATCTACCATCGGGATTAGTTTTATACTTAAATAATTGTTATTTGGTGTCACATTCCAAGATTAAAGAAATGGGGACTAGAAAAAAAAGATCATTTGCATTGCATTGGCATAGCATTTTGCATCCCAGAAAAATTTCAAATGAAAAACCCCATTTTCAAACCCCTATTTTGAATTACTAAAATGCATCTACAAAGGAGTATATAAGAATTTTTAAATCCACTAATTTATGACTAGTGGAAAGGGTTAAAATATGGATCCTAAAATGATCCCCTAGATTTTAGAAAATTTTAGAGACAAAAATGAGCTCATTTGGAGCTATATTCAAAAAGATATTAAATAAAGCAGAAAATGAAAAAGAATAACAAAAACGACAATCTAACCTACCCAACCGGCGGAGCCCCCGACCCAGCCTACGATCCACCACCCGCCTACCTGCCGCACCCCCCTTCCCGCCAGCAGCGCGCAGCGCAGCGCCAGCCAGTGGGCCAGCCCATCGCAAGCACCCCCGCATCCCGCTCCCTCTCCCGCGGTCGCCGACGCCTGGGGCCTACTTAGGTCGTTTCCCTCCTCGAGCTAGAGACCGGGATGAACATGGATGAACTGCCCGCGTTTTCCGCCCCGATTCGCCCGATTCTGTTTGGATCCTGCCCTTTTCCGCACGCCATCCCCCCTATATATTCACACCTCTTCCAATTCCTCAGGTTTTTTTGCCGTTTCCAAAACCCTAGCCACCAAATCGATCGAAACCGATCTCGCCATTACCGCCACCGGCGCCGAGCTTCGGGAGGTCGAGCCCCCGTTGTTTTTGGCTACCCCGCGCCCTTCCGTTCCCCTCTGTCTCCTCCCCTTGATCGGCTGCATCATCCTGACCCTCTCTTACCTCCGCAGATCGTCGCTCCCTCGAGGAATTCCACGCCAGAGTTCGTCGTGTCACAGCCACCTCCGTCTGTCCGGCGACGCCGTCTCTAGAAGCGGAACAAGACGCAGACCCCACCATCGAGCTCTCCATCCTCTCCCGATCCTTGTCGACCACTTCTCCGACGCCGGTGACCACCGCGGCCGTTGCCACCATCACCGTCTGACCCGCGTCGCTGCCCCGCCATCAGCACCGGCGAGCTCGCCACGGACGAGGTGAGCCGTCTGATCTAAAACGAACGCGCCAGATTAGACTGAACCCACGAAGGGGTATCGTCCACTCGCGTCCTGCCGCGTGGCACGCCACGTCCTAGCCGCGTCAGCGCTGACCCGTCCAGTCGCATTGACTGCGCAGTAAATATTTTTAATGATTTTGGAAATTGCAGAAAATAGATGAAACTTGTAAAATTCATAGAAATTAATCCACTAGGCCAAAAATTAAAAACAAGGTACCAATGGATTCAGTTTTCCACTTAGAATATTTCTATGCAATTGTTTCAGGCTTCTGCGGCAAGGTTTGGCCGTGATTAATTAAATGGTTTAATGGCTTATTTATATTAATAAATTTATAAGAAAATAAATAATGGTCAGAAAAATACAAATAAGATATCCCTGGATTCATAATAATGTGTATAATATTATCATACAATAAAATTCATAATTTTACCAATGCATATTTCCTGGATTATTTAAATCTCTTTAATGGTAAACAATTTATAGAAAAATATCCACAACTACAAAATTGGCAAATTTGGTGTCTATAGATTCAGAAAATTGTAATACACGTCACTGTAGCATTAGTTGAATTTGTTACGGTACAAAATAATTATCTATGATTAAATCCATTAAATTGTTACTTTGGCTATAACTTTTAATCTATAAATCATTTTAAGGTGAAACCAGTGGCAAATGAAAGCTATTGACATTACCTATCCACTAGCATGGTTCTCATAATTTTATGAAACTGTTTTGTACTGAAAGTATTCAGAATTCATTAATGCCTATTTTAAGCCTATTTGATTAATAGAAAATGCCTATGAAATGCTTTTGATCATGTTTTTGTTTTCTAGAATGCATACATACTGTTTTGTTGTGTTGTGCTACCGTATGATTGATTGCAATTATTGTTTTGCATGATAGATTGCCTGGAGTGCGATTATTGTGATTGCGACGACTGTGTGAACGATTACTACAACTGAGTCAAGTGTGACTATCATGAATCTCCTATTGTTTTCTATGCATTTAGTTCTCAGTAGCTTGCATTGAAGGAAATGTTTTATATTATATATGCTATGCTATGGTGTGAGTACCCAATAGAATTTTCATAGACTCTAGTTGATTCCTTGATAGACATCATATTGTAGATGCTTAGCCATGCTATTAGTTGCGTGGGTGGTTTTCATGATACATATGTGTATGAGAAGGATTATGTTTTGCTGAAAATGAAAACCACTTAATCAATGAATCACCTGGGTGGAATGGCATTGATTGGGTCATCGAGTGTGGATTTTGGTGGGGATTGCCACCCAGGCTTCAGAGGGATAATAGACGGTCTTGATTAGTAACTTCCATATACAACCGCATGTCATATGGGCTCTGACTTGACTGAGTAAGTTATGGGATCATGTCCTACCGTGACTAGCAGATGTAGGTGTTGTTAGGATGGTACGGTCCGGAGTTAGGCTCATGATTCTGTTTCCCAAAGGTCTTGTCCTGGTCTTCTCTCAAAAGGGGTTGATCGGGTCTTGTGGGTAAAGTGTACTAGCCTCTGCAGATGGTTTATGAACTAAGTACTTAGCCGTGTCCCCGGTAATGGACAATTATAAGTAACTTATCTTGACGCAGTTGAAAAGTCTCATTCATTCCAATTTCTCTAATAAAACTTGATGGGTGAACTTAATGGGTTATAGGAGCACTTGAGTGACTCAATGTGTCCATAGTTTTAGGAGCTCTCGAGTGACTCGAGTTGTTCTTAGTTATTTTGAAGAACTAAAACTTAATTTGAAAAGGTAGGAGAAAATGTTGATTTATGCAAATAGCCTAAACTCCACTAGCCAAAGTGTGCATGTATATGACAGGTTGCCAATTGTGTCCACATAACAGTGACATCTTGCCAATACAATTCAAATGTATTGACCATTCGTGGCTGCAACTTTTCATGTTGCAGGTTATTGCGACGACAAGTAAGGCTATCGTTTAGGTTGCGAATCTCCACTCAGTGAGTTGCCTGTGGCGTAATGGAGCCTTTATCTTTTGTTTATTTGTTGAGCTATATTATTTGAGCTAGCTGTGAGCTAAGAAACTTTGTAATATTTATATTCTTGGATCAATCATTGTAATAATGTGACGTATTGATACTCTTTTATTCATCGAAACAGTGTGTGTTAGCTAATCAATCCAAGGGACTAGCACTGTAAACACAGGATCCAATTCTTAACGGGTTGGATCGCTTCAGATGGTATCAGAGCATTGCGTTGACTGTAGGTTCGTGACCTTAGAACTGGATTAGAAATAGGAGATCTCTATTAGGATAACTATCATATTTTCTACCTATTAGAGTTCTTATATTCCTTGTCTATCTTTTCTAGAACCTCTTCTTGTTCAAAATTTGTAGTTGTCCATTCATTTGGTACCTATATGAGAGTTGTCTTACAAGTAGAATAAGAAATAGAATGACAGAAAGGAATGTCTCATCAAGTTTGGTTAGGATTAGACCACCATGTTCTATCTCTTTAGGAGATCATCGCTATCGTGTTAGCATATTGATCTTACCAACTTATATGGTATGACAATATAGGTTGCTTGCTTGTTTGTATTAAGCTATTTTGTGTGATGCCTTGTTAGGGTCAGTTAGTTTTGAACTCCAAAGTTTCTGAAATTTTTGTGAGGTTTTTAGATTAGTTTATTGGTGTGAATTGATTGAAATTCGTGATATTGCTGCTTTAGTTTCTGCTGAACCTACTGTACTGTATGATTTTTCATATTTTATTGGTAACTGGGAAAAATCTGAAAAAAATAGGTATTGGTGAGAAATTTACTGTACTATATGCACAAAAATTGGCTAAAATTCCTGACGTGTTTAAGTTGGTCATAAAAATTCGTGAAACATGCTGTACCGTTTTGACAGATTTTGTGTATTGCTTATATGTTGCTTTGTTTTGCTCTAGTATTGTTCCCAACCTATTCAAACTATTTTGTGGTTATATAATGATAATATTAGACCCCTGTAATGTTGGTATGCAAGTGTTTGCTTGTGTGTTGATTGCTTATGATGGTTTGCTTGTTTGTGTCACTGATTGCTTCATATAGTTATGGGTAGTACTACTTTCTCTAGTCCCTTCTATCTATAACTCATCTATGCTGTCCCAACAGATGCTGCCTCGCCGCCAACCCACTGAGATGGAGCAGCTGATAGCATCCCAGACACAGCTAGCAGAGGTGATGACTCAATTCATGGCTGTCCAGAACAACAACAATAACGAGAACAACCAGCCCCAGGAGGATGCTCTCACTAGGTTTCTGAAACTTAGGCCAGCTAAGTTCTCCACTGCACCTGAACCTATAATTGCTCTTGATTGGTTGCGCTTGGTGAACAAAGACTTAGTGACTGTTGGATGCACTGATGCTGAGAAGGTGAGATTTGCTGCTCACCTACTGGAGGGACCAACTGCTTCTTCACCCACCCGCTGGACACTGTTACTTGGGCCATGTTTGAAGATGGATTCAAGACCAACCATGTCTCTTCAGGGGTCCTGAGTCTGAAGAGAAAGGATTTTCGTAACTTGCGCCAAACCAACCGTACAGTGGCAGAATACATAGAGGAGTTTAATAATCTATCATGCTATGCACCTGAAGACGTTGACACTGACTCCAAGAGGAGAGAGAGATTTCTGGATGGTCTCAGTGATGAGCTCTCGGTGCAACTGTTAGTGGTTTACTGCCCCACTTTCCAAGAGCTGATGGACAAGGCTAGAATTCTTGAAGGGAAGCACAAGCAAGTGGAACGACGCAAGAGAAAGCACAATGGAAATCACAACTCAGGATCATATCATAAATGTACCTTCCATGATGGCAATGACAATTCTGATGACCACAACAATGGAGGTAATAGCCACAACGGTAATGGCCACAACATAGGTAGCAATGGCCATCAACATAACGGAAATAAAGATCTTAGTAATGTGGAATGCTACAAGTGCAGGAAGTTGGGACACTATGCCTATAGTTGTCCAGAAGATGGAACCAAGTCAAACTCAACTGAGAAGGCAACTGTGAACCACATGAACATGAAGAGAGGACTCAATAAACCATGCTCTGTGACTGGTAAGCTTCTAGCTGATTTATGCATCGCACCCGTACCTTTTCAATACTGGTGCATCGTGTTCATTCATATTGAAGTATTCATGGATAAGAATAGTTACATATGGAGTTATTTAGAGGATCTGTTGAAGAGAACTCACTGGAAAGGATTGATAGCTAGTACAAGATTCCACAATTAAGTATTAGATGTTGGAGATGCCAAGTTCAGTTTTCTTAAGAGGGTTAGCCTCGACAACACCACCCCAAATCTTACTAGCCATTCCGAATCTCGGGACGAGATTCATCTTAAGGGGTTAGTCTGTCACATCCCAAGATTAAAGAAATGGGGACTAGAAAAAAAAGATCATTTGCATTGCATTGGCATAGCAATTTGCATCCCTGAAATTTTTCAAATGAAAAACCCCATTTTCAAACCCCTATTTTGAATTACTAAAATTCATATACAAAGGAGTATATAAGAATTTTTAAATCCACTACTTTATGACTAGTGGAAAAGGTTAAAATATGGATCCTAAAATGATCCCCTGGTTTTTAGAAAATTTTAGAGACAAAATGAGCTCATTTGGAGCTATATTCAAAAAGATATTAAATAAAGCAGAAAATGAAAAAGAATAACAAAAACAAATGAAACCTAATCTAACCTACCCAACCGGCGGAGCCCCCGGCCCAGCCTACGATCCACCACCCGCCTACCTGCCGCACTCCCTTCCCGCCAGCAGCGCGCAGCGCAGCGCTAGCCAGTGGGCCAGCCCATCGCAAGAACCCTCGCAGCCCGCTCCCTCTCCCACGGTCACCGATGCCTGGGGCCCACTTCGGTCGTCTCCCTCCTCGAGCTGGAGACCGGGATGAACACGGATGAACTGCCCGCGTTTTCCGCCCCGATTCACCCGATTCTGTTCTGATTCTGCCCTTTTCCGCATGCCATCCCCCCTATATATTCACACCTCTTCCAATTCCTCAGTTTTTTTTGCCGTTTCCGAAACCCTAGCCACCAAATCGATCGAAACTGATCTCGCCATTACCGCCGCCGGCGCCGAGCTTCGGGAGGTCAACCCCCCGTCATTTTTTACTACCCCGCGCCCTTCCGTTCCCCTTTGTATCCTCCCCTTGATCGGCTGCATCATCCTGACCCTCTCTCCCCTCCGCAGATCGTCGCTCCCTCGAGGAATTCCACGCCGGAGTTCGCCGTGTCACAGCCACCTCCGTCTGTCCGGCGACGCCGTCTCTAGAAGCGGAACAAGACGCAGACCCCACCATCGAGCTCTCCATCCTCTTCCGATCCTTGTCGGCCACTTCTCCGACGCTGGTGACCACCATGGCCGTCGCCACCATCACCGTCTGACCCGCGCCGCCGCTGCCTCGCCATCAGCACCGACGAGCTCGCCACGGACGAGGTGAGTCGTCCGATCTAAAACGAACGCGCCAGATTAGACTGAACCCACGAAGGGGTATCGTCCACTAGCGTCCTGCCGCGCGGCACGCCACGTCACAGCCGCGTCAGCGCTGACCCGTCCAGTCGCGTTGAATGCGCAGTAAATATTTTAATGATTTTGGAAATTGCAGAAAATAGATGAAACTTGTAAAATTCATAGAAATTAATCCACTAGGCCAAAAATTACAAACAAGGTACCAATGGATTCAGTTTTCCACTTAGAATATTTCTGTGCAATTTTTTCAGGCTTTTGCGGCAAGGTTTTGCCGTGATTAATTAAATGGTTTAATGGCTTATTTAGAGTAATAAATTGATAAGAAAATAAATAATGGTCAGAAAAATACAAATAAGATATCCCTGGATTCATAATAATGTGTAGAATATTATCATACAATAAAATTCGTAATTTTACCAATGCATATTTCCTGGATTATTTAAATCTCTTTAATGGTAAATAATTTATAGAAAAATATCCACAACTACAAAATTGGCAAATTTGGTGTCTATGGATTCAGAAAATTGTAATACACGTCACTATAGCATTAGTTGAATTTGTTACAGTACAAAATAATTATCTATGATTAAATCCATTAAATTTTTATTTTGGCTATAACTTTTAATCTAAAAATCATTTTAAGGTGAAACCAGTGGCAAATGAAAGCTATTGACATTACCTATCCAGTAGCATGGTTCTCATAATTTTATGAAACTGTTCTGTACTGAAAGTATTCAGAATTCATTAATGCCTATTTTAAGCCTATTTGATTAATAGAAAATGTCTATGAAATGCTTTTGATCATGTTTTTGTTTTCTAAAATGCATACATACTGTTTTGTTGTGTTGTGCTACCGTATGATTGATTGCAATTATTGTTTTGTGTGATAGATTGCCCGGAGTGCGATTATTGTGATTGCGATGACTGTGTGAACGATTACTACAACTGAGGCAAGTGTCACTATCATGAATCTCCTATTGTTTTCTATGCATTTAGTTTTCAGTAGCTTGCATTGAAGGAAATGTTTTATATTATATATGTTATGCTATGGTGTGAGTACCCAATAGAATTGTCATAGACTCCAGTTGATTCCTTGATAGCCATCATACTGTAGATGCTTAGCCATGCTATTAGTTGCGTGGGTGGTTTTCATGATACATATATGTATGAGAAGGATTATGTTTTGCTGAAAATGAAAACCACTTAATCAATGAATCACCTGGGTCATCGATTGTGGATTTTGGTGGGGATTGCCATCTAGGCTTCAGAGGGATAATAGACGGTCTTGATTAGTAACTTCCAGGTACAACCACATGTCATATGGGCTCTGACTTGACTGAGTAAGTTATGGGATCATGTCCTACCGTGACTAGCAGATGTAGGTGTTGTTAGGACGGTACGGTCTGGAGTTAGGCTCATGATTCTATTTCCCAAAGGTCTTGTCCTGGTCTTCTCTCAAAAGGGGTTGATCGGGTATTGTGGGTAAAGTATACTAGCCTCTGCAGATGGTTTATGAACTAAGTACTTAGCCATGTCCCCGGTAATGGACAATTATGAGTAACTTCTCTTGACGCAGTTGAAAAGTCTCATTCATTCCAATTTCTCTAATAAAACTTGATGGGTGAACTTAATGGGTTATAGGAGCACTTGAGTGACTCAATGTGTCCATAGTTTTAGAGCTCTCGAGTGACTCGAGTTGTTCTTAGTTATTTTGAAGAACTAAAACTTAATTTGGAAAGGTAGGAGAAAATGCTGCTTTATGCAAATATCCTAAACTCCACTAGCCAAAGTGTGCATGTATATGACAGGTTGCCAACTGTGTCCACATAACAGTGACATCTTGCCAATACAATTCAAATGTATTGACCATTCATGGCTGCAACTCTTTATGTTGCAGGTTATTGCGACAACAAGTAAGGCTATCGTTTAGGTTGCGAATCTCCACTCAGCGAGTTGCCTGTGGCGTAATGGAGCCTTTATCTTTTGTTTTTTTGTTGAACTATATTATTTGAGCTAGTTGTGAGCTAAGAAACTTTGTAATATTTATATTCTTGGATCAATCGTTGTAATAATGTGACGCATTGATACTCTTTTATTCATCGAAACTGTGTGTGTTAGCTAATCTATCCAAGGGACTAGCACTGTAAACACAGGATCCAATTCTTAACGGGTTGGATCGCTTCATTTGGTGCCTGCGTTGAGCATGGACATTATATCTGGATCATGTTTATTGCGAGACGGTTACTTGTTTAAGTCCGAGAATAATGGTTGTTCGATTTATATGAGTAATATGTTTTATGCACATGCACCTTTAATAGATGGTCTATTCTTATTGAATCTCGATTGTAGTAATACACATATTAATAACATTGAAGCTAAATGTTTAAAATTGAGCGATAACTTGACCTATATGTGGCACTGTCGTCTTGGTCACATTGGAGTGAAGCATATGAAGAAACTCCATTCCGATGGACTTCTTGAATAACTTGAAAGATGTGAAGCATGTCTGATAGGTAAAATGACTAAGACTCCATTTTCTGGTATGATGGAGCGAGATACGGACTTATTGGAAATCATACATACCGTTGTGTGTGGTCCAATGAGTGTAGCATCGTGCGGTGGTTATCGTTATGTTCTTACTTTCATGGATGACTTGAGTAGATATGGGTATATCTATTTCATGAAACATAAGTCCGAAACTTTCGAGAAGTTTATGGAATTTCAAAGTGAGGTAGAGAATCAACGTAACAAGAAGATTAAATTTCTACAATCTGATCGTGGAGGTGAATATCTTACTTACGAGTTTGGCGAGCATTTGAAGAAATGTGGAATACTTTCACAATTGACAACGCCGGGAACACCACAACGTAATGGTGTGTCCGAATGTCGTAATTGAACTCTCTTAGATATGGTTCATTCTATGATGTCACTTACAGATTTACCGCTATCGTTTTGGGGTTATGCATTAGAAACAACTGCATTTACTATAAATAGGGCACCATCTAAATCCGTTGAAACGACGCAGTATGAATTGTGGTTTGGAAAGAAACCTAAATTGTCATTCCTTAAAGTTTGGGGTTGCGAAGCTTATGTAAAGAAGTTACAACCACACAAGCTTGAATCCAAAGCGGAAAAATGCGTCTTCATAGGATACCCGAAGGAAACTATTGGGTATACCTTCTATCATAGATCCGAGGGCAAAATCTCTGTTGCCAAGAATGGATCCTTTCTAGAGAAGGAGTTTCTCTCGAAAGAAGTGACTGGAAGGAAAGTAGAACTCGACGAGGTTGTTGAACCTTCTCTCAAACTTGTGAGTAGCGCAGCACCGAAAGTAGTTCCTGTGGTGCCTGCAACAATAAGAGAGGAAGCTAATGATGTTGATCATGAAACTTCGATTGAAGTTACTACGGAACCTCGTAGGTCAACGAGAACTCGTACCACTCCTGATTGGTATGATCCCGTTATGAGTGTCATGTTGGTGGACAACACCGATGACCCTGCGACATATGAGGAAGCGATGATGAGCCCAGATTCCAATAAATGGCAAGAAGCCATGAAATCCGAGATTGGATCCATGTACAAAAACCAAGTATGGACTTTGGTGGACTTACCGGATGGCTGGAAGGCTGTCGAGAACAAATGGATTTTCAAGAAGAAAACAGATGCTGATGGTAATGTTACTGTCTATAAGGCTCGACTTTTCGCAAAAGGGTCTCAACAAATTCAAGGAGTTGACTACGATGAGACTTTCTCACCAGTAGCGAAGCTAAAGTCTGTGAGGATTTTGTTAGCAATCGCTGCATATTATGATTATGAGATATGGCAGATGGATGTCAAAACGGCGTTCCTTAATGGATACATTGATGAAGAGTTGTATATGGTACAACCCAAAGGTTTTGTCGATCCTAAAGGTGCTAACAAGGTATGCAAACTTCAACGGTCCATTCATTGGATTGAAGCAAGCATCCCGAAGTTGGAATCAACGTTTTGATAAGATAATCAAAAGCTTTGGTTTTATACAAACTTATGGAGAAGCTTGTATTTACAAGAAAGTGAGTGGGAGCTCTGTAGCATTCTTAATACTATATGTAGATGACATATTGTTGATTGGGAATGATGTAGACCTTCTTAATGGTGTCAAGGATTATTTGAATAATAGTTTTTCAATGAAAGATCTTGGCGAAGCAGCTTACATATTAGGCATAAAGATTTACAGAGATAGATCAAGACGCCTAATATCATTGTCACAAAGTACATATTTGGACAAAGTTCTAAAGAGGTTTGGAATGGAAGATAGCAAGAAAGGGTTCTTTCCCATGTTGCCCAATACGACCTTGAGTAAAACTTAAAGTCCTGCAACGGCAGAAGATAGAGAAAGGATGAGTAAGACTCCCTATGCCTCGGCCATATGATCTCTTATGTATGCCATGCTATGTACTAGACCCGACGTTGCATATGCTGTTAGTTTGACTAGCAGGTATCAAAGTGATCCAGGAGTGGATCATTAGACAGCGGTCAAAAACATCCTTAAGTACTTGAGAAGAACTAAGGATATGGTTCTTTCTTATGGAGGTGATGAACAACTTGTTGTTAATGGTTACACCAATGCTAGTTGGAACACCGATCCGGATGATTCTAAATCTCAATCTGGATACGTATTTACTTTGAATGGTGTAGCAGTTAGCTGGAGGAGTGCAAAGCAAAGCGTTGTGGCGGGATCTTCAACTGAATCGAAATACATAGCTGCTTCGGAGGCTTCACAAGAGGCGATATGGATGAAGGAGTTCATTACAGAGCTCGGTGTGGTTCCAAGTGCGCTGGACCCAATGTCTATCTATTGTGATAACAGAGCTCGGTGTGGTTCCAAGAACCAAGGTCACACAAGAAGCTGAAGCACATCAAGCTACGTTTTCACGCTATTCGAGAGCATGTCCAAGATGGTGACATAAATATTTGCAAAGTACACACAGATCTAAATGTGGTGGATCCGTTGACTAAACCTCTCCCGAGGGAAAAACATGACCAGCACCAAACCGCCATGGGTGTTCAGTATATTACCATGTAATCTAGATTAGTTGACTCTAGTGTAAGTGGGAGACTGTTGGAGATATGCCCTAGAGGCAATAATAAAAGTGGTTATTATTATATCTTTGTTATTATGATAAATGTTTATATTCATGCTATAATAGTATTAACCGGAAACATTAATACTTGTGTGATTTGTAAACTAAATTAGAGTCCCTAGTAAAGCCTCTTTGTAATACTAGCTTGTTGGTTAATAGATGATCGTGGTTTCCCGATCATGAACATTGAGATGTTGTTAACAACAAGATCATATCATTAGGAGAATGGTGTGATGGACATACTCCTATAGATAAGCGTAGCAGTAAGATCAAGTCATTTCAATAGTTCGTTTGCTATAAGCTTTCTGATACATAGTAACCTAATTCCTTTGACCATGAGATCATGCTAATCACCATCACCAGAAGAATGCTTTGATGACATCAAACACCACACCGTAACTGGGTGGCTATAAAGGTGGCATTGAGTGTTCGGAAAGTATGTGTTGAGGCACATGGATCAAGAGTGGGATTTGTCCATCCATATGACAGATAGATATACTCTGGGCCCTCTCGGTGGAATGTCATCCAATTAGCTTGCAAGAATATGTCTGGCTCACAAGGTATCACATATCACGGGAATGAGAAAAGAGTACTTATCAGTAATGAGGTTGAACTAGGTATGCAGAGATACTGACGATCAAACCTCGGATAAGTAAACTATCGCGAGACAAAGGGAAATTGGTATCGTATGTAAGTGGTTCATTCAATCGCAAAGTAATTGTAGAAATATGTGGGAGCCATATGAATTTCCAGATTCCTCTATTGGTTATTGATCGGAGAAGTGTCTCGGTCATGTCCGCATAATTCACGAACCGTAGGAAGACACACTTAAGGATTCGATGTTGTTTAGTAGATATGGAATGTAAGTAGGATACCGAATGTTGTTCGGAGTCTCGGATGGGATCCGAGATATCACGAGGAGATCCGGAATGGTCCGGAGAATAAGATTCATATAAGGAAAGTCAGATTCCGGAGTTCGGGTATGATTCGATGTTTTCATCGAAGAGGTTTTAGAAGGGTCTAGAAGGTTCGCCGGACCGGAAGGGGAATGGTACATGAATGTGTCATGGGTAAGTGTAATGATTGGATCATATTGTAGGTCACTTGGTTTGGGCATTTGCGAGAGAGAATTAAAGCTCTAAATTGAAATTCAAAAGGGAGGTTTGAAAAGTCAAACTGGAACAATAGTTTCCTAGTGGAAGAAGGAAAGAGTCCATCCTTCTATCCAACTTGGGTTTGGGTTTGGATTCAAACTCTCCCATCCCAAGGCTGCCCCCTCTCATAAATAGAGGGGGAGGGCTGCCCCAAAGACCACAACCAAGCCCTCCCCACCGTGCGCCGCCGCCGCCGCAAGCCGCCGCCGCCTAGCTACCGCCTAGCACCGCCGCCGGCCCGTCGCCGTCGCCCTAGCCGCCGCTGACACCTCCTCCTCTCCGGCTTTCTATACCTAGATCGCCGGAAAACCCTAGATCCACCATAACTTTCACCGGCTTAGGCGAAGCCCTGCGGGATCTTCCCTCTACTTCTAACACCACGTCATCGTGCTGCCGGAATCGCGAGGGGAGAACTACAACCTCCATTGCCTGCTGGAACAAGGGAGAGGAAGGTCTTCATCGAGTACCGAACGTTTGACCGACCGTGGAAGCGCTGCCGGAACGCAGCGCCGGAAGGATCGTCTATGCGATCTTGAGATCGGCAAGTGTACGACTACATCACCCATGAGAATCTGCTCTCGTTAACCGCTTTGGAATTTTCGAGGGTGAGTACTCTAATTGACTCATTGCTACAATCTAGTAGATAGATCTTGGCTTGTTTGTGTGCATGCGGTAGAATTTTTTTGTTTTCCATGCTACGAACCCCTACAAGAATTGGTGCTCGCAATGTGGTGGGCAATGGACACAATACTTTCTTTTGGCTGGACATATGGGTCCACTTGGAGCCGTTAGCCACAAAATTTCCTACGCTCCTTAGCATTTGTGACAATCCAGAGGTCTTGGTTGCCGAAGTTCTCAACAGTGACTTGGGACGGCCTGCCTTTGGCTGCACCTTTGGCCCTTCTAAAGCTGTTGAGTGGCGGCAGATGGAAGGAGACCTGCTTGCGACCTCTCTTAATGGGGAATAGGATAGGTTAGCTTGGCTCCTGGATCCTTCTGGTGTGTTCTCCACTGGGTCCCTATATAAAGCTCTTCATGAAGGCTGCTCGGTTTTCAGGTTCAAAGAGTTCTAGAAAGTGAGTATTCCGCTTAAAATAAAAAACTCATATGGCTCTTGGCTAGAGGCCGCCTTCTGAGTGGCTCACGGCCCAGGAGATGGAATGTGCCCCTTTGTCGCCTCCCTAAATCCAGGATCACATTCTTTTCTCCTGCAGTTTGGCTAAGCTTTTTTGGGCCTGCTTTCGTGAAATTCTTGGTTGTTTGTGGGCTCTTGTTTCTTTTGCCCAGTTCTTTGCGCTCATCCAAGGGATCTCTAGAATCTCTAGTCGCATGTTGTGGATTGCCTTTGTCGCTTTGTCTTGGTCGCTGTGGACCATTAGAAATAAAGCCCTTATTGATAGGAAGTTTATTAACACGCCCACCGGGTGGTTTGTTTAAATTGGTGATTTTCTTGCAGCAGTGGACTCTGCTCTGTCGCAGTTCAGAGTGGTAGGCGATGGTATCCTTGATTGAGGCCATCAGACACAAGATCTCGGAGCTGCGTTCCGTGGTGGAGGAGTAGATGGACTCCTGCTGCCTGTTTCTTAGCCTTCCTCTTTGGTTAGGCCTCATGTCTTCCCTAGACTTCTCTATGCTGAGTTGTGCTCCTGCCACTTTATGTTGTGTAGTGGTTAAACTTTTATTCTGGTGTTTATTCTGGCTTGATCAGTTGATGTGTCTCTTGTTAAACATTGGTCCTCGAGGGCTTTATTTATAAAGCCGTGCCACGTGCCTTATTTCTAAAAAAATAAATTCTGCCATTAGCATACAATTGTTGCCATCTACGTCATTATCATCAGCATCTAGAATCCATGTTTTGTCAAACCCCACCTGTTTGCGCAAGCAGCTATTTGCCCATGGCTTAAGATCAATACTATTGTGCTTCAACGTCCCAATCAATCTATCCGTTCACTTGAATTCCATGAGAATCCAAACCTCAAGTCGACTTATGTCATGAATTATTGCAATGTACACCCCATATTCCGATTTCCCAACGTCTGGTCGTGCACGTTTGTATTCCTCGGTAGTTATTGATGTTTTTATTTTCCGATACTTTCCATCTGACAAAGATAATTAACTTGCAAAAATCTGAATCTATTTATAAGAATAATTAAGAGAATTAGTGCAACAATTGAAAAGATGATTTTACATAGATGTGTTAGAACGTGTACCTTACGAGAAACAAAACACGGAAGTTCACAATAGAATGATCCTTGCCCCTACACACTAGAACTAGTGCCTTGTCACCATATAGATCTTGGATCTAGTTGTGCATTTGTAAATGTGTCCATAGCCTCGGCTTCGCGGACAAACGAACTCTTGTGCCATTGCTCGGTAATTAGATGAGAACGCATTTAAAGCCCACAGGACTGGCGGGTTTACGACTAATACGTCGTACTAGTGTAGTGAGGTGACATGGCCAGACGCAAGGTATGCATTGCAGGTGTCCTCTTTTCAAGGAAGATCGTCCCAGCGTTCTTATGGCAGGGTTGACCACACAGTCTTGAGGTCATGGTATAGCAAGAGACCATTACAGTGATCCACGATTAGTCTAGATATATGTCACCGGAAAATATTTTTAGGTACCTGGTCCATAAGTGGACCAACTTACATGATTGACACGTGGCAATTTAGATATAGAAAACGGTCTTAAATCCTTTTTCTCTGTTTTAGACATCGTGTTATTTGCTAAAATTGGTCCACGCCTCTAAATCCGTAGACCAGGTCCTATAGAAATATTTTCTGATGCCACCGCCATAACCAGGCACAAAATCAGCTTGACATCGATCATGGTCTGCTGCGCGCAAGGGCCGGCAAGGAAACTGAGATCGGACGCTCGTGGCGTTTGCGGCTGAAGAAGAGGCCGCACATCATGTGAGAAAGGAAAGGAAAATGTTTATTTTAAACTTTGAACTCGTAGTGGTTAGACAAATCTGACCTTGAAATCGCAATCCGGGTCGTTGGTACCCTAAACTCATGAATCCCGGTCTAAATCAAACCCTGACATAATTTTTTTGCTATAAAATAAAAATCACATATGAAATAAATTCTCTACTCTCGTTGACTAAGTTGGCCCACGTGTCATATGTGTCTTCTTTCTCATGTCCCTTCTCTCCATCTCTCTCGTGTCACCATCCCCATGGCCATCCCTGTCTCTCTCGTGCACGAGATTGTCTCGTGCATAGTAGAACGAGCGAGGGGAAATGGAACGGGCGGAGTAGCAAATCAAAGAGGCGGCGGCTCAATACCTGACGTGGCGGCGACTCTTCACGCTCTTACGCCACACAAACATATGGGCGTCAAACTGCTGCAGCTTGAAAGCATGCACAATTTTCTCCAGGCTCCAGTTCATCGATTATCAATTTCCTTCGGGCTCCACCTCTATGAAAAATACAAGTGGTCTATGTTTCATATGAGTTACAATCGGACTTGCAACTGATTCATGTATCATATGAGTTGCAATCAGACTCGTAACTGATCCATTTTTCATATGATTTGGGAATCATAACTAACTTTGTCTTTTTCTTAGGTATGAGTTGCAATCGGAATCGCAACTGCTCTATCTTCCATATGCGTTGTAGATTAGGAAGTGACTTGTCTTTTTGGTAGATATGAGTTGTAGTCGGAATCGTATCTGGTCCATGTTTCATATAAATTGCAATCTGACTCATAACTGACTTGTCTTTTTCATAGAGTTATGAGTTGCAGTCGGACTCGTAACTGGTCCATGTTTCATATGAGTTGCAATCGGATTCATAACTGAATTGTCTTTTTCATATGAGTTGCAGTCGGACCCATAACTGGTCCATGTTTCGTATGAGTTGCAATAGGACTCGTAACTGACTTGTATTTTTCATAGAGGTATCAGTTGCAATCGGACTCGCAATTGGTCCATGTTTCTTATGAGTTGCAATTGGACTCGCAACTGACTTGTGTTTTTTCATAGACGTATCAGTTGCAATCGGACTCGCAACGGGTCCATGTTTCATATGAGTTGCATTCTACTCGTAACTGGTCCATGTTTCATATGATTTGGGATTTAGAATTGACTTTGTCTTTTTCTTAGGTATGAGTCGCAATCGAACTCATAAATATTTTATAGAGATATGAGTTGCAATCCGACTTGCAACTATTCCATCTTTCGTATGAGTTGTAATTGGATTAGGAAGTGACTTGTCTTTTTTACAGGTAAGAGTTGCAGCCGGACTCAAAATTGGTCCATGTTTAGTATGAGTTGCATTCAGACTCATAACTGTTTCATATGAGTTGCAGTCGGACTCGCAACTGAGGTGTATTTTTTATAGAGATATGAGTTGGAATCAGATTCACAACTGGTCCATATTTTGTAGGAGTTGCAACCGGACGCAACTGGCATGTATTTTTCATAGAGGTATGAGTTCAAATTAGACTTGCAACTAGTCCATGTTTTATATGATACAATCAAACTAGTAACTGGTCCATGTTTCATATAATTTGGGATTCCAAACAGACTTTGTTTTTCTTAGGTATGATATGCAACCGGAATCGCAAATGTTTTATAGAGGTATGAGTTACAATTGGAGTCATAACTGCTCCATGTTTCTAATGAGTTGTAGATTAATACTTAAGTGACTTATGTTTTTGATAGGTATAAGTTGCAGTCTGAATCACAACTGGTTCATGTTTCATATGAGCTACAATCAAACTTACAACTAACTTATCTTTTTTATATATATGAGTTGCAATCAGACTCACGACTGATCCATATTTCACATGAGTTGCAATCGGACTCGCAACTGACTTGTCTTTTTTCACAGAGGTATAAGTTGCAATCAAACACACAACTGGTTCATGTTTCTTATGAGTTGTAATTGGATTAGGAAGTGACTTGTCATTTTGATAGATATGAGTTGCAGTCGGATTCGCAACTGGTCCATATTCATATGAGTTGTAATTAGATTAGGAAGTGACTTGTCATTTTGATAGGCATGAGTTGCACTCGGATTTGCAACTGACCCATGTTTCATATGAGTTGTATTTGGACTCGCAATTGACTTGGCTTTTTCATACAGGTATGAGTTGTAATCGGACTCGCAACTGCTCCATCTTTCGCATGACTTGTCTTTTTTGATAGGTATGAGATGTAGTCGGACTCGCAATTGGTGCATGTTTGATATGAGTTGCATTTGGACTCGCAATTGACTTGTGTTTTTTATAGGTATGTTTTGGAATTGACTTGTTTTTTCATAGGTATGAGTCGAAATCAAAATCGCATTTGGTATATATTTCGTATGAGTTTGCAATCGGATTCGGAACTTTTTTCTCGTAGGTACGAGATACCGTGAGTTTTTAGAAAAATAAAAACTTCGAAACCAGACCTTATGCTCAAGCTACGTGCTGCCAGCCAGCTAGCCAAAAGAAGGGATCATAGTCCATAGATCATAGTGGAAACTAATTACTAGTAGAAGTTAAACTACACTTACCAGCGCCTTTTAACTAGAGCGCGCAGTGCACCACTCGACGAAGCGCAGGTGTGAACGTGAGTAGCTTTTCATGGAGAGATGCTTTTGCCCATTGCTGGTCCTCGTCACTTTTTAAATCTCACGTCGTTTCCGTTGCAACGCTCAGCTCACGCTGAAAAGTATGCGGCGAGGCTGCGTGTCTGGAGGCGAGCGGATGTTGCTTGGCGAGCGCGTCGTCCTCGTCCGGCAGGACTTCCGTCTGACTGATCCATGGCTTCCACGTGACTGGTAGAGATCACCGAGAGAGAGACGACAGAGCCGCGTTGAACGCACGAGAGAGAATTGTTTGAGAGAAAAGAAATACTACTAGTACTCCGTAATAGTATTAGATCTTGCCAGCCATCCGAACAGAGCGCTGGAGAGGCGTCACAACCAGCCGTCATGCAGAACCTGATTACAATCGTCTGTCGCGGCAGCCTTAAAACACGTCTGCCACCAAATCGAATCCTGTTTCGTCACAAATAAATTGTTACTAGCACTGCAGGTTCGTAGCTCCTCTGAAGGAGTGCGTTAGACCATGCACACTGCTGCGTCGGTTCAACAAATAATGTGTCAGAGTTAGGAACCGATATGGTCTTGCTGTAGTGTATGGAATCGATGTAGGTTCCACTCTTTACATCTTTTGCATGCATACATGTCAACTTTGCCTCACAATTCTGCTACTAGGTCCCACACTCAATGGAAAAAGCGAATCAAACTCTTGAACCACTTCTCACGTGAGATCCTAGGAACCGATGCTGGGCGATGTATGGAACCGGTTCAACAAGAGGTGAGAGAATGCTAAGAATCGCTTTTTACACACAGTGTGGCTGGTCTTAGAATTCACTCACTCCAAATAGCTAGTACGCGGCTCTCGCTCTCGGTCTCCATTCCACCCAACACCTATCACGGTTCACACCATAAAAGCACTCGACGGGGACAAGACAGAAAAAGATGACGAGACCAGCGATGACGCACGCATGACTCTACTTTCATGGAGGTCCCATCGCGCATTATATATCGTCATTAAAAACACAGAGGAAATACAAGGATATATGTCTATCTGAACGCTGGGCAAGCAGGCCAAGACCGAGATGGCTTCATCACCACACGACCGCATGCACCACTGACATCCCATATATAAATACCCATATGGGGCTACAGCGTCGTTTACTCGGAGGAGAAAACGTGTTTGATTGATGGTCTGGTCTGGACTCGCTGTCCCCCCACGTCCACACACGTTGCCGTTCGCGATCGATCCACTCCACCACCTGCAACGGAAGATGAATATCTCGTCACGAATGCACTATCAATAAACGCACGTGAACTGATATACTAGTACAGTACTCCCGAAATCAATTTTGGTTGTGAACCGAACTGGTGTCAATTTCGAGTCAAACTTGCTTAGACTGTGGTGCCGTGACTTACTACACAATATATACCAACCAAACGATCAATGAACAGTAGAAAGTGCATCAATTGAGGAAGATAGTGGTATCTTAAGCTTTTATCAGATTGACCGCTAATTTTTCTCCTCTCGCACCCCCGGGAAGCGGCGGGAGAGGGAAACCCTAGCCGCCGCCCCATCCCACCTCCTCCCTCCTCCCCCAACAACCTAGGCCACAGCCGGGCAAAGCCCGACCATCGCTGGCAGCGGTAGAGGCCTCCCGTCCCCTTGCGCGAAGGATTGATGTGGGTCATCTTCTCTGAGTCAAGGTGTGGTGCGACCGGGCACCATGGCGTGGTGACTCCTCCAACACGTCTGGAGCAGATACGACACGGTGGATCGGTGCGCTGGTCCATGCTTTGGAGGGGCGACCGCTTTAGCCTGATCTTTGGGAGGCAAGGAGGTGTACCGCGCGATCTGTGGGATCACTAGTTGCTTTGGCGGAACGGTGTATGTGGCTGCATCATCCAATCAGCCAGGCATGGATGAGTGTGGATACCGGTGAAAGGCGATATAGACAACAATGTCGCCTCTTGGCATCATTTTCCTTGTTTAAGGCATCGTATTTGTAGCCCTCATTTCCTTACTCGGGTGCTCTGGGGAAACCTTAGATCCAGGGATCCTTGATCGGACATTGATGACACTAGTGTTATTATCCAAAATGGGGCCATCGTCTTTGGCGCACTATCTGACGAGCGTGGTTTGGAGGTGGAGCGGTGTTGCTCATATCGCATCAACAATGACGAGTTTTTGTGGCATGGCGCAACAAGGTCTCGATGCTGGATGTGTGATGGTGGCCGCGGCAAGCGTAGGGCGGTAGTGGTTTGGGGTCATGGCGGCATTGACAAAAGTCCTGGCAAGGTCATTGCCTTGATCCCTGTTCCAAAGATGGGTCGATGGAAGATAGCAGTGACGACTTTTGGAGTGCACATGCTGGTGCGTGTGAGGGCCTGCCAGAACGGTTTGTGCTCCTAGCTCTCCATTGGGTGGTTGAATGAGCCCTCCGGTTTTATGATCATGTGTGTAGTTGTGAGGTCAGGGAAATAATCCTGACATGGACACTCCCTTCATCAAGGTAGGAGGTGTTGTTACGAGAACTGTTGTTAGTGAGGTGTCTTCATACTTATCTTTATATTTTCTTTCTAAGGCTATGTCGAATAATAAATAAAGAAGGCCGTGTGCATCATTTTGATTCAGAGGCCGGGGTATCACCTCCATTTCAAAAAAAATCTTAAGCATTATCTGTTGGAAATATGCCCTAGACGCAATCATGTGTGCTGATATTCCTCAAAGTATTCATAAAGTTATTAAGTTGTCCTTTGTGTGAACATCTGATATATATCATCGAATATGTGATTCGGTTGTGGAACTATATATTCATGTTGTTCTTTCAAGATGTCCTTAGTCGTTGAGGTTGTGCTAGACACATAACTTAGACTAATGTGAAGATGGCTTGATGACACGGTTCCACTTCTCATGGGCATGGTGATGTTATTCCAACTTGCACGGACTCAGCTAAAGAGTTATGCGAGTCGGACTGACCCACAGTTGAGATGCAACAAGCATGTTGTCATTTGCAGTCTCATACAATGGAATCATTTGACCTGAGGTGATCGTATGATCCGAGTTGTGGATCGCCAACTTAGGTTCTATCAAACGTTGTTCCATAAATGGGCAATTATAAAGGTAGAGTTCGGGTTGGTTGTGAATCAAGATGCGTGACATGAATTACCAATATGAGATTTTTCCCTCTGTAATGGAAAGATATTCTCTAGACCCTCTTTAAGGGTTTCGCAGCATAGTAAATCAAAAATTTCTACGGATGCGAACGGGGAAAGCCAAGATCTAATCTAGGAGATGCAAACAACGAGGGGGAATAGGTGAGATCTTCATACCCTTGAAGATTCGCACAGCGGAACGTTCGACGGAACGTGGGTGATGTAGTCATACTCGCTTCTCCTCCTCGCGATCCGATCCGATCTAGCACCGCAAGTGGCGATGCCTCCGAGAGATGCACACGTGCGGCACCTCGACGTATCCTCCTTCCTTGGTCCAGCAAGTATGGTGGAGAGACGGATTGGATCTACAACGCGACGGCGCGGTGCAAGCGGTGGAGAGTTTCTGCGGCAGGGCTTCGCCTACGCGCAGTCGGAAGAGAGAGATCTGGAGGGCAGCAGTATGGCGGATAGGGTTGAAGGAGTGGGGGAGGAGGGCTGCGCCCCTGCCCTCTATATATATGGGGCTGGCCGGCCCCCTTGGCCCCTCCTCCAAGCCCTAGGGCGGCGGCCCCAAGGGTTGGAGTGGGTGGCAAGTTTTCCCCCTCCTTCTAGAAGGTTTCCCTAGGGTTTCCCTAGGGTTTTGGCCGGCTGGGCCTATGGGCCTTGTGCCCCTGGCCCAATGCGGCTAGGGCACTCCCTCGTAGGCCCACGCCCCCTCCCGACAAGTGGGGCCACGTTGGTCCCACTCCGAAAGGTTCTAGAAGCTTCCGGTACAATACCGATTAACCCGAAACAATTCCGAACTCCAAAAACTGCATTGCCTTATATGAATCTTATTCTCCGGACCATTTCGGAACCTCTCGTGATGTCCCGGATCCCATCCGAGACTCCGAACAAAAACTCATAAACCAATTATCCAATCTATCCTAGCGTCGAGACACATTAAGTGTGTGACCCTTCGGGTTCGAGAACATGCAGACATGATCTTCTATCAATAATCAACAGCGGGGTCTGGAAACCCATATTGACTCCCACACATTCATCGATGATCATATCGGATGAACCACGATGCCAGGATTCAATCAATCCCATATTTATATTCCCTTCGTCTCGCAATATTTTACTTGCCCAAGATTTGATCGTCGGTACCGTCATACCTAGTTCAATCTCGTTCACAGCAAGTACTTTACTTGTTCTGTAATCCGATATCACTTTGTGATTAACTCCTTAACCACATGCTTGCAAGCGGTGTTGATATCGATTACCGAGTGGGCCCGAAGTATATCTCTCCGACTTGGCAGGGACAAATCCCATCTCGATACATACAACCCAACAGGTACTTTCCAATCACCTGAGAGACACCTTTATGATCACCCTCTCATAGGATGACGTTTGATGACCTCAAAGCTTTCTTCCGATACCAGGGAGTTGTATTATCTCATGGTCTAAGGAATACAATATTTGACATAAGAAAAGCTTCGCAAAGATGAACACGATGACACGATCTAATTGCTTCGCTTAGTTTGGGTCTGTCCATCACATCATTCTCCCAATGATATGATCTCATTATTAATCGACAACTCATGTCTATGGTTAGGAAACCTTAACCATCATTAATCAATGAGCTAGTCCATAGAGGCATACTAGGGACATGGTGTTGTTCACAAACCACACAAGTATTAATGTTTCCGCTTAATACAATTCTAGCATGGAATATAAACTTTATCATGAACAAGAATTATAATAATAACATCTTTATTATTGCCTCTAGGGCATAATTCCAACAGTCTCCTACTTGCACTAGAGTCAATAATCTAGTTTACATTTGGCAACAATCTCACACCCATGGCACTAAGGTGCTGATCATGTTTTACACGTGGAAGAGGTTTAGTCAATGGATCTGCGACATTCAGATCTGTATGTACTTTGCTAATCTTCAGATATCCATCTGCTATATAATCTCGGATTATATGAAACTTGCGGTTGATATGCTTGGTCTTTGGATGATATCTTGGTTCCTTAGCGAGTGCTATGGCGCCAGTGTTGTCACACAATATCTCCAGTGGGTCCAATGCACTTGGAACCACGCCAAGCTCAGTGATGAAGTTCCTGATCCAAACTCCTTCACTTGACGCTTTTGCAGTAGCCATGTATTCCGCTTCCACTGTAGATCCGCGATCATGCTTTGCTTGCAGCTTCTCCAGCTCACAACTCCTCTATTCAAAATATAAACGTATCCTGTCTGAGATTTAGAATCATCCTTGTCGGTGTCGAAACTAGCGTCGACGTAACCCTTTACGACGAGTTGTTCATCACCTCCATAGACTAGGAACATTTCTTTAGTCCTATTTAGGTACTTTAGGATGTTCTTCACGGCTGTCCACTGTTCCACTCCTGGATCACTTTGATATCTGCTCGTCAAACTAAGAGCATTGGACACATCCGGTCTAGTACACAGCATGGCATACATGATAGAACCTATGGCCGAGGCATATGGCACTTTGCTCATAGCTTCTCTATCATTTACCGTAGCTGGACACTGAGCCTTGCTCAATATCTTACCTGACAACATAGGCACTGAATCTTTCTTTGCCTTATCCATTCTGAACCTTTTCAGAACTTTGTCTAGGTATGTACTCTGGCTTAAAGCTATCAGGCGTCTTTGTCTATCTCTATAGATTTTGATGCCCAATATATAAGCAGCTTCACCTAGGTATTTCATTGAAAAACACTTGTTCAAATAACTCTTCACATCGTTAAGCATGTTAATGTCATTTCCAATAATCAATATGTCATCCACATATAGTACCAGAAATGTCACTGATCTCCCACTCACTTTCTTGTAGATACAAGCTTCATAGCTATTTGGAACAAATCCAAAGCTCTTGATCACTTGATCAAAACGAAGGTTCCAACTCCGAGATGCTTGCTTCAGTCCATAAATGGAACGCTGAAGTTTGCATACTTTATCAGCATCCTTAGGATCGACAAAACCTTCGGGTTGCATCATATACAACTCTTCATCAATGTTGCCATTGAGGAACGCAGTCTTGACATCCATCTGCCATATTTCATAATCATGAAACGCAACAATTGCTAATAAAATCCGAATGGACTTAAACATCGCTACGGGAGAGAAAGTCTCATCGTAGTCAACACCTTGAACTTGTCGAAAACCTTTCGCGACAAGCCGTGCTTTATAGACGGTAACATTACCATCTGCGTTTGTTTTCTTCTTGAAAATCCATTTGCACTCAACGGCCTTTCGGTCGCTAGGAGGGTCTACCAAAGTCCATACTTGGTTTTCGCTCATGGATCCCAATTCGGTTTTCATGGCCTCTAGCCATTTCTCAGAGTCTGGGCTCATCATCGCTTCCTCATAGTTCGTAGGTTCACTGTCTTCTACCAACAAGATAGTCAAGACAGGGTTGCCATACCACTCAGGAGGGGCACACGACCTTGTCGACCTGCGACGTTCAGTAGCAGCATCGTCCGAAGCTTCATGATCCTTGTCATTAGCTTCCTCTATTGTTGGTGCAGGCGGAACTGAAACCATTTCAGGTGCTGCGCTACTCTCCAACTCAAGAGAAGGTTCAACAACCTCGTCTAGCTCTACTTTCCTCCCACTCACTTCTTTCGAGAGAAACTCCTTCTCAAGAAAGGAACCGTTCTTTGCGACAAACACTTTGCCTTCGGTTCTGTGATAGAAGGTATACCCAATAGTTTCCTTAGGGTATCCTATGAAGACGCATTTCTCCGCTTTGGGTTCGAGCTTGTCCGGCATCAACTTCTTGACGTAAGCTTCGCATCCCCAAACTTTAAGAAACGACAACTTAGGTTTAGCACCAAACCATAGTTCATACGGTGTCGTCTCAACGGATTTAGATGGTGCCCTATTTAAAGTGAATGCAGCGGTTTCTAATGCATAACCCCAATAATAACGGCAAATCAGTAAGAGACATCATTGATCGGACCATATCTAATAGAGTTCGATTCCGGCGTTCAGACACACCATTGCGCTGTGGTGTTCCGGGTGGCATGAGTTGCGAAACGATTCCGCTTGCTTTAAGATGCGTGAGAAAATCATAACTCAAATATTCACCTCCACGATCGGATCGTAGAAACTTAATTTTTCTGTTACGATGGTTCTCCACTTCACTCTGAAATTCCTTAAACTTTTTAAATGTTTCAGATTTATGTTTCATTAAATAGATATACCCATATCTACTTAAGTCATCGGTAAAAGTGAGAAAATAGCGATATCCACCACGCGTCGAAACACTCATCGGTCCACATACATCGGTATGTAGGATTTCCAACAAGTCCGTTGCTCGCTCCATTATTCCGGAGAACGGGGTTTTGATCATATTGCCCATGAGGCATGGTTCGCATGTGTCAAATGATTCAAAATCAAGAGACTCCAAAAGTCCATCAGAATGGAGTTTCTTCATACGCTTTACACCAATATGACCTAGACGACAGTGCCACAAATAAGTAGTATTATCACTATCTACTTTGCATCTCTTAGCCTCAATGTTATGGATGTGTGTTTCATCCCTTTCGAGATTCAGAAGAAATAAACCATTCACAGCAGGTGCATGACCATAAAAGATGTTACTCATATAAATAGAACAACCATTATTCTCCGATTTAAATGAATAACCGTCTTGCAATAAACACGATCCAGAAATAATGTTCATGCTCAACGCAGGCACATAATAACACTTATTAAGGTTTAAAACTAATCCCGAAGGTAAAACTAAGGAGTGCGTGCCGACGGCCATCACATCAACTCTTGATCTGTTGCCAACGCGCATCGTCACCTCATCCCTCACAAGCCGCCATCTATTCCATAGCTCCTATTTCGAGTTACAAATATTAGCAACTGAACCAGTATCAAATACCCAGGCACTACAACGAGGGCTAGTAAGGAAAACATCAATAACATGTATATCAAATATACCTTTGATGGTGCCAGCCTTCTTGTCCGCTAAGTACTTCGGACAGTTGTGCTTCCAGTGACCCTTGTCCTTGCAATAGAAGCACTTAGTGTCCGGCTTGGGTCCAGACTTGAGCTTCTTCTCAGCAGGGGTAATGCGCTTGCCGCCGCCTTTATTTAAGGGCTTCTTTGCACCCTTACCTTTCTTGAAGGTGGGGGGCTTGTTGACCATCAACACATGATTATCCTTTTTGATGTCCACCTCCGCAGCCTTCAGCTTTGCGAAGAGCTCGGTGATCGTACCAGTGGAACCAATCTGATTATGAGTCACTACAAAACTTTTGTAGCTAGGAGGGAGTGATTGCAGAACCCTGTCAATCTTGAGCTCCTCTAGAATCTTGCAGTCCAGTTGCTCAAGGCGTTGAGTGTAGCCCGACATCTTAATGGCGTTCTCACTAACGGAACTCCCTTCCTCCATCTTGCAGTTAAAGAATTTCTCAAAGATCTCATATCTCTCAGAACGGGCCTGAGTCTGAAACATAGTTTTCAGCTCCTCAAGAATCTCAAAGGGCCCGGGATAGTCTTCAAAACGATTTTGAAGGTCCGATTCCATAGCAAACAACATGGTGCTCTTAATCACACCATAATCATCTTTGCGCGACTGATAGACTGCTTTCTCATCAGCCGGCGCAGTTACAGCAGGGGGTTTACCTAACGCTTTCTCAAGGACATAGTCCTTTTGACCGCCAGAGAGAATGATTCTCAGATTGCGGAACTAGTTGGTGAAGTTAGACCCATTGTTTCTAAGCTTTTCCTTCTCAGCAAAAACGTTGAAGTTGAAGTTGGACTTAGCCATTTGATCTACAATGTTTGCAAGTACAAATTAGACTATGTTCATGATAACTAGTTCAACTTTTAATCAAATTAATAGATGAACTCCCACTAAATTCAACATCCCTTAAGTTGTTTAGTGAACATGATCCAAATTCACCACACCTAATCCGATCTTCACGAGAAGAGATGTGGTTTCAATGGTGGACAACGAAGTGTCGATCATATCATTCATATGACTCATGCTTAACCTTTCGGTTCATGTGTTCCGAGGCCATTTCTGTACATGCTAGGCTCGTCAAGTTAGACCCAAGTATTTCCGCGTGTGCAAAACTGGCTTGCACCCGTTGTATGTGAACGCAGAGTCTATAGCACCCGATCATCACGTGATGCTTGGACACGACGAACTTTCGCAATGGTGCATACATGGGGAGAACACGGTTTTATCTTGATCTTTAAGTGAGAAATCATATTATAATTCTACCGTCGCGATCTAAGCATAATAAGATACATAAAAGGATAAACATCACATGCATATAACTTTATGTGACATGGTATAGCCAATCTTCGCGCAATGATCTCCATCTTGAGCGTGCCGGCATAATCTCCATCACTCCACCATGATTGCCTCCACCACAAATAGCAACTACAACTATTGATAACTACTTAGCGATAAAGTAAAGCTATTACATGGCGTATAAGAAGTTGACACACAGGTCATACACAATTATAAAGACAACCATATGGCTCCTGTCGGTTGTGAACTCATCGACATGCAAGTCGTGAAACATTACAAAACATGATCATCACATACAATACACACATCACATCTTGGGCCATACCATATCACAGAAAACACTCCCTGCAAAAACAAGTTAGACGCCTCTACTTTGTTGTTGCATGTTTTACGTGGCTTATGGGAGTAGCAAGCTAAGAACGATTCTTACCTACGGAGAGCCACAACGGTGATATTATGGTTGCCAAACTCCGGTGTAAATCCCATAACAACTATAGTGAGAGAAACAAGCATCAATCGGCCGCATGTGTGGAACAAGCCACACGTCAAGTGCGGAGCCGGTCTCGCGAACGACGTCGCGTAAGGTTGGCCTGGACCGCTTCAATCTCACTATCCCGCGTCATCAGAAGAACACAAACAAGAGGCTTACAACAGAAAACATCAACGCCTGCAACAACCAAGTTGCGTTCTACTCGTGAAACACATCTACGCATAGATCTAGCTCTGATACCACTGAAGGGTTATGGTAGCATAGTAAATCAAAATTTTCTACGGATGCGAACGGGGAAAGCCAAGATCTAATCTAGGAGATGCAAACAACGAGGGGGAATAGATGAGATCTTCATACCCTTGAAGATTCGCACAACGGAACGTTTGACGGAACGTGGGTGATGTAGTCGTACTCGCTTCTCCTCCTCGCGATCTGATCCGATCTAGCACCGCAAGTGGCGATGCCTCCGAGAGATGCACACGTGCGGCACCTCGACGTCTCCTCCTTCCTTGGTCCAGCAAGTATGGTGGAGAGACGGATTGGATCTACAACGCGACGGCGCGGTGCAAGCGGTGGAGAGTTTCTGCGGCAGGGCTTCGCCTACGCGCAGTCGGGAGAGAGAGAGATCTGGAGGGCAGCAGTATGGCGGCTAGGGTTGAAGGAGTGGGGTAGGAGGGATGCGCCCCTGCCCTCTATATATAGGGGGCTGGCCGGCCCCCTTGGCCCCTCCTCCAAGCCCTAGGGAGGCGGCCCCAAGGGTTGGAGTGGGGGGCAAGTTTTCCCCCTCCTTCTAGAAGGTTTCCCTAGGGTTTCCCTAGGGTTTTGGCCGGCTGGGCCTATGGGGCCTTGTGCCCCTGGCCCAATGCGGCCAGGGCACTCCCTCGTAGGCCCACACCCCCTCCCTACAAGTGGGGCCACGTTGGTCCCACTCCGGAAGGTTCTAGAAGCTTCCGGTACAATACCGATTAATCCGAAACAATTCTGAACTCCAAAAACTGCATTGCCTTATATGAATCTTATTCTCCGGACCATTCCGGAACCTCTCGTGATGTCCCGGATCCCATCCGAGACTCCGAACAAAAACTCATAAACCAATTATCCAATCTATCCTAGCGTCGAGACACGTTAAGTGTGTGACCCTTCGGGTTCGAGAACATGCAGACATGATCTTCTATCAATAATCAACAGTGGGGTCTGGAAACCCATATTGACTCCCACACATTCATCGATGATCATATCGGATGAACCACGATGCCAGGATTCAATCAATCCCATATTTATATTCCCTTCGTCTCGCGATATTTTACTTGCCCAAGATTTGATGGTCGGTACCGTCATACCTAGTTCAATCTCATTCACAGCAAGTACTTTACTCGTTCCGTAATCCGATATCACTTTGTGATTAACTCCTTAACCACATGCTTGCAAGCGGTGTTGATATCGATTACCGAGTGGGCCCGAAGTATATCTCTCCGACTTGGCAGGGACAAATCCCATCTCGATACATACAACCCAACAGGTACTTTCCAATCACCTGAGAGACACCTTTATGATCACCCTCTCATAGGATGAGGTTTGATGACCTCAAAGCTTTCTTCCGATACCAGAGAGTTGTATTATCTCATGGTCTAAGGAATACAATATTTGACATAAGAAAAGCTTCGCAAAGATGAACACGATGACACGATCTAATTGCTTCGCTTAGTTTGGGTCTGTCCATCACATCATTCTCCCAATAATATGATCTCATTATTAATCGACAACTCATGTCTATGGTTAGGAAACCTTAACCATCATTAATCAATGAGCTAGTCCATAGAGGCATACTAGGGACACGGTGTTGTTCACAAACCACACAAGTATTAATGTTTCCTCTTAATACAATTCTAGCATGGAATATAAACTTTATCATGAACAAGAATTATAATAATAACATCTTTATTATTGCCGCTAGGGCATAATTCCAACACCTCTCGTGTGATATGATTTGAAAATATGGCCATGCGCTACTTAGTTAAGTGTTAACTGAGGAGTCAGACTAAGAGTTAGTCTAGTAAATTGTATATCACGGAACGAGAAGAGGGTTGAGATATTAAAGGGATGGCAACACTCGTCCATAGCTTGACAAGGTATAACGTGTGGCAAAGGGACTTGGGATGAAAGTCACATTGAAGGTTTGTCTTCCGAACTTTACGACATTTGAGATATGGCACGTCTTGCTAGAGGCCGCTACCATCTATCGACTTGAGACCAAGTGTTTATGAAAGTGAGTGTGACTCAAAGCCATGATGGGATACTTGGAGGTGTAGCTCATGTCGTGTACATATATAAGTGAGCCTACAGGGTCACACACTTAAGGGTAAGGATCCCATGTGGATGAGATTCATGTGGTCATTGGGTTACAGTATAAATAGGCCTCAAGAGTTGAGCCCAACTAGGTGTGTATATAAATGGAGCGACAAGGTATAATCCCTGACCTAGCCATCACTTTATCCACTCCTAAATCGGGTTAGACAGGATCAAGCAGTCCCGTTCCCGCGCTCCTTCCTGTATGTGTGGATACCGGTAGAGGCGCTACACATGCGGCGCTAGAGACAAAGGGATCTGGCGAAGGAGTTCGATGGGATCCAGAGGAGCTGTGTTGGAGATATGCCCAAGAGGCAATAATAAAGTGGTTATTATCATATCTTCATACTTATGATAAATATTTACATACCATGCTATAATTGTATTAACCGGAAACATTAATACTTGTGTGATTTGTAAACATAAAAGAGTCCCTAGTAAAGCCTCTTGTTAAACTAGCTTGTTGGTTAATATATGATAATGGTTTCCTGATCATGAACATAGAGATGTTATTAACAACAGGGTCATATCATTAGGGGAATGATGTGATGGACATACTCCTATAGTTAAGCATAGCATAAAGATCAAGTCATTTAATATAGTTCATTTGCTATAAGCTTTCTGATACATAGTAACCTAATTCCTTCGACCATGAGATCATGCTTATCACCATCACCGGAAGGATGCTTTGATGACATCAAACACCACACCATAACTGGGTGGCTATAAAGGTGGCATTGAGTGTTCGGAAAGTATGGGTTGAGACACATGGATCAAGAGTGGGATTTGTCCATCCATATGATGGATAGATATACTCTGGGCCCTCTCGGTGGAATGTCATCCAATAGCTTGCAAGCATGTGACTGGCTCACAAGGGATCACATACCACGGGAACGAGAAAAGAGTACTTATCGGTAACGAGGTTGAACTAGGTATGCAGAGATACCAACGATCAAAACCTCGGATAAGTAAACTATCGTGAGACAAAGGGAAATTGGTATCGTATGCAAGTGGTTCATTCGATCGCAAAGTAATCATAGAAATATGTGGGAGCCATATGAATTTCCAGATTCCTCTATTGGTTATTGATCGGAGAAGTGTCTCGGTCATGTCCGCATAATTCACGAACCGTAGGGAGACACACTTAAGGATTCGATGTTGTTGAGTAGTTATGAAATGATGAGTAAGAGACCGAATGTTGTTCGGAGTCTCGGATAGGATCCGGGATATCACGAGGAGATCCGGAATGGTCCGAAGAATAAGATTCATATAAGGAAAGTCCTGTTTCGGGGTTGGAGAATGGTTCCGGTGTTTTCATCGGGAATGTTCTAGAAGGTTCCGGAATGTCCGACACTCTGGAGGGGAAGGGTATATGAATGTGTCATATCAAGTTGAAATGATTGCATCATGTACTAAGTGTCATCGCTGAACAAAATAAAGGGTTTAATCAAATCCTAGTTTGAAAAGTCAAACGCCAATTTGAAAAGTCAAACGGCTATTTTGTGAGGTGGAGGGGAAGTAGGAAACCTACTTGGGGAGGAGTTCCCTCCCTCCACCGCCGTCCCACTTGGTATCCGAGTTGGGGAGGGACTCCCCTCCCCTGGCGCGGCCCCTCCACCTGTATAAGGAGGGGCAGGGCTGCCCCTCCAAGTACACACCTCCACGCCTTGCGAACCCTAGCCCCGGCGCCGCCACCTCCTGCTGCCGCCGCCTAGGGAAACCCTAGCCGCCGACTTGGGCTGCTCCAAGCCCTAGCCGCCGGCTCTAGACCCTCCTCCTTGGTGTGTCTAAACCCTAGATCGCCGAGGATCTCTCTCATAGTCCACCATACTCGCTCCGGCTTAAGGCGAAGCCCTGCGAGATCTCCCCTCTACTTCCGGTACCACGCCGTCGTGCTGCCGGAATCGCGAGGAGAGTGCTACAACCTCTGCTGCCTGCTGGAACAAGGGAGAGGAAGGTCTTCATCGAGTACCGAACGTGTGACCGACTGCGGAAGCGCTGCCGGAACGCAGCGCCGGAAGGATCGTCTACGCGATCTTGAGATCGACAAGTGTACGACTACATCACCCACGAGAATCTGCTCTCGTTAACCGCTTGGAATCTTCGAGGGTGAGTTCTTCTATCGACTCGTTGCTACAATCTAGTAGATAGATCTTGGCTTGTTTGTGTGCATGCGGTAGAAATTTTTTGTTTTCCATGCTACGAACCCCTACAAGCTGTTCGTGAGATCGATCAGCACTGCATCAACTGGCGCGCTAAATCGATAATCTACACCCGCGCGTCTAGTGGTAAATCTCGTGGCCTATTACCTGAGCTGGATCCTGGGAGCACCTCATTAGATAAAAAATTTGTTTATCGGCCCACAGCCCAACATTATCTTACTGATTGAATGCGTGTTTTGATGCCACTTGTGAGTAATATGTATCTTTCATTTACTAAAGAAAATAGTTTTACTTATTCTTAGGTAGTTCTTAGTCGACACCAAGAAACGTCGAGCTTAGGCACGGAGGCAAGGGGGCGAGCAGCGGCTAGGCCCCCTATGCTCATCATTTTATTGGAAATACAAGCAACGTAAACTCCTTATTCATGGTGTTTTAGCTAGTTCATCCCTCTCAAATAGAGCACACACACCATGCCCCCCTGAGCTTTGTTCCTGGCTCCCTCCCTAGTCGATCTAATATTGAGATCCATGCAAGGTTTGATGTTTATTTATGAGTCAATCCACCTCTCAGCCTCCTTATCTCGCATCGGCGGCAACCATAGTGGATGTATGTTGCCAATCTTGCTAGAGGGGTATCTTATCGTGTGATTTGTGTGGTGGCGCAGGCACAGATGTCGATGAGGCTGCATGCCACTAGTCAAGGTTCATGTTCCCTAGAAGCGGCAATGTATCTTGGATTTTTTGTTCAGATTGGCAACACAGGGAGTTTGGACACCATGGTATCGACCCTAGATGGCGGTAACCACGTCAGTCGGCGGGCGAGCCTATGGTTATGGTGCTGGTTGGTGGCCACGGTCATAACGGCAACATGGCGACTAGCAAGCGGCTTTCCTTGGCAAAGCTGAGGTTGCTGTTTTGGGGGTGTGCCATGGCCTGTGAGAGAGGTAGAGAGATCATGTAGACAGGGAATTCTCGCCCATATTATTCCTAGGATGCAACTGTGTCGTCCATGGATGACATTCCCTTCTTGAAGTCATCGTAGTGGCTTCTCTCGGTCCTTCTACGTGCTCAGGTGAAAACCTATTATCCTAAGATCGGAAGGTGGTGGCGCTTTGGCGTTATGATCTTCTTGAAGACCCCGCCTTGGAGTTCATAGCGTGTGGCAAAGGTTGTAGTGCTTTGATACATCGGAAACGTATCTATAATTTTTGATGTTCCATGCTTGTTTAGTATCTACTTTGCTTTGCTTTGTCCACACTTTGAGGTGCTTTTCATATGTTTTCTGGTACTAACCTATTAACAAGTTGCCATAGTACCAGTTGCCTGTTTTCTGTTGTTTTTGGTTCCAGAAAAGCTAGTAAGGAAATATTCTCATAATTGGACGGGACAAAAGACAAAGTCAATATTTCACCGAGGAGAACACGGAGTCCAGAGGAGAGATGGAGGGGCGCCACAGGACGGCTCCAACCCCCCAGGCGCGGCCTAGGTTAGGCCCACGCCTAGGCAGGGTGTTGGCCCCTTGGCCGCCTCCCAGCCTCGCCTCTTCGCCGATAAAAGCCCCCTGATGCCTAAACCCTAGGAACCCGATCAATATTCCACGAAACCGTCTGTAGCCTCCGCCACCTTCGTCCCTAGATCGGGGGGATCTGAAGCTCTTCCCGGCACCCTGCCAGAGGGGAGATCATATCGAAGGCCTTCCTATTCATCATGCCAGCCTCCGGTATGAAGTGTGAGTAGTTCCACCTTGGACTACGGGTCCATGTAGTAGCTAGATAGTTGTATCTCCTCCTTGTGCTTTCATGTCTAGATCTTGTGAGCTCCGTTCATGATCAAGATATCATCTATTTTTAATCATGCATGTTGTGTTTGCGGGGATCCGATGGATATTGAGATTACTATGTCAGATTGATTAATGGTTTTGTCTTATTGATTCTATCATGTCTGTGTTGTTTGTGATCTTGCATTCTCTCCGTTGTTAGTAGCTATCTTGGCCAAGTAGTTGCTAGTGACTCCAAGAGGGTTATTTATGCTCGATAGTGGGTTCATGCCTCTACTTAATCAAGGGAAGTGACAGAAATCTCTACGGTTGTAGATGTGTTGTTGCCACTAGGGAGAAAACAACGGTCTCTTATTCATGGAACACGTGGATTGTTTACCTATTGGAATTATGCCCTAGAGGAAATAATAAAGATGTTATTATTATAATTCTTGTTCATGATAAAGTTTATATTCCATGCTAGAATTGTATTAAGCGGAAACTTTAATACTTGTGTGGTTTGTGAATAACATTGTGTCCCTAGTATGCCTCTATGGACTAGCTCATTGATTAATGATGGTTAAGGTTTCCTAACCATAGACATGAGTTGTCGATTCATAATGAGATCATATCATTGGGAGAATGATATGATGGACAGACCCAAACTAAGCGAAGCAATTAGATCGTGTCATCGTGTTCATCTTTGTGAAGCTTTTCTTATGTCAAATATTGTATTCCTTAGACCATGAGATAATACAACTCCCTGGTATCGGAAGAGAGCTTTGAGGTCATCAAACGTCATCCTATGAGAGGGTGATCATAAAGGTGTCTCTCAGGTGATCGAAAAGTACCTGTTGGGTTGTATGTATCGAGATGGGATTTGTCCCTCCCAAGTCGGAGAGATATACTTCGGGCCCACTCGGTAATCGATATCAACACCGCTTGCAAGCATGTGGTTAAGGAGTTAATTACAAAGTGATATCGGATTACGGAACGAGTAAAGTACTTGCTGTGAACGAGATTGAACTAGGTATGACGGTACCGACGATCAAATCTTGGGCAAGTAAAATATCGCGAGACGAAGGGAATATAAATATGGGATTGATTGAATCCTGGCATCGTGGTTCATCCGATATGATCATCGATGAATGTGTGGGAGTCAATATGGGTTTCCAGACCCCGCTGTTGATTATTGATATAAGATCATGTCTGCATGTTCTCGAACCCGAAGGGTCACACACTTAACGTGTCTCGACGCTAGGATAGATTGGATAATTGGTTTATGAGTTTTTGTTCGGAGTCTCGGATGGGATCCGGGACATCACGAGAGGTTCCGGAATGGTCCGGGGAATAAGATTCATATAAGGCAGTGCAGTTTTTGGAGTTTGGAATTGTTCCGGGTTAATCGGTATTGTACCGGAAGCTTCTAGAACCTTCCGGAGGGGGACCAACGTGGTCCCACCTGTCGGGAGGGGGCATGGGCCTATGAGGGAGTGCCCTGGCCGCATTGGGCCAGGGGCACAAGGCCCCATAGGGCCCAGCCGGCCAAACAAGGGGAAACCCTAATTGGAGCTTCTAGAAGGGGGGGTTCTTGCCCCCCACTCCTCCCTCCTTGGTCGCCGGCCTACGGCTTGGGGGAGGGGTTAGGGCTGGCGCCCACCCCTCTATATATAGAGGGCTGGGTCGCACCACCCCCCCCCCCCACACCTCCTCCTCAACCCTAGCCGCCCTGCTGCCCTCCTCTCTCTCTCCCTCCCGACTGCGTGTAGGCGAAGCCCTGCTGCAGAAACTCTCCACCACTTGCACCGCGCCGTCGCGTTGTAGATCCAATCCGTCTCTCCACCATACTTGCTGGACCGAGGAAGGAGGAGACGTCGAGGTGCCGCACGTGTGCATCTCTCGGAGGCATCGCCACTTGCGGTGTTAGATCGGATCGGATCGCGAGGAGGAGAAGCGAGTACGACTACATCACCCACGTTCCGACGAACGTTTAGCTGTGCGAATCTTCAAGGGTATGAAGATCTCATCTAATCCCTCTCGTTGTTTGCATCTCCTAGATTAGATCTTGGCTTTCCTTTGTTTGCATCCGTAGAAAAATTTGATTTACTATGCCGCGAATCCCTTCATTACCTTACACACTTTGCTTAAAGCAGTTGTCTGTTGCTTGCAACTTAATACTAGAGGGGGTTCAGATGATAACCCAAAGGTGGACTTCTAGTCATAGATGCAGTTGGATGGCGATCTATATATATTGTTGTATTGCCCAATCGAATCTCATAGGATCTTTATGTCTAGTATTGCATTGTTATGCCTTGCTTAGTCCTGTCAATTGCCCTACTGTAATTTGTTTACCCAACATGCGATGTCTGTTTATCTAAGGAGAGCACCTCTAGTGAACTATGGACCTCGGTCCAATCTTTACCATTGATACGTCTTCCACTGTTACTGTTTACTTGCTGCAAACCATCATCACTTTCCACACCATACAGTTAATCTTTTGTTACAGCAACCGGTGAGATTGACAACCTCACTGTTAGTTGGGGCAAAGTCTTGAGTTTGTGTTGTGCAGGTTTCCACGTTGCTTGCAACATCTTTGAGACGTTACCTTCCTCCTACTGGTTCGATAACCTCGGTTTCTTACTGAGGGAAGACTTGCTATTGTGCTGCATCACACCTTGCTCTTGGGGTTTCCGACGAAGCGCTCCCACGTTGACACAACGCTAACAAGTTTTTTGGCACCGTTGCCGGGGAACTGAAGAAGAAGAAGCTCCCACGTCAACCACACGCCAGTTTTTCTGGCGCCATTGCCGGGGAGGCTAAGGACGTCTTCACAAGGGGAGTCCTCAACCTTTATTTTTACTTTGTTTTTAGTTTGCTTAGTTTCTTTTGCTTGGTTTTGTTTGCCTCTTTTTATAAAAAACTCCAAAAAAATAGTTTAGTTTGGTTTGCTTTCTCTTATCAAAAACATAAAAAAATCAGTTCCTCCTCTAGTTGTTACTGGTGTTTTGGCTTTCTCCACTTTTTCCAAAATGAACTCTGCTGAGAACACCAAGTTGTGTGACTTCACTAGCATAAACAACAATGATTTCCTTAGCACTCATGTTGCTCCACCTGCTCCTGATGCTATCTTTTATGAAAATTAAGCCTGCTTTGTTGAATCTTGTGATGAGAGAGCAATTTTCTGGTGCTAGTTCCGATGATGCTGCTGGCCATCTCAATAACTTTGTTGAACTTTGTGAGATGCAAAAGTATAAGGATGTAGATGGAGACATTATTAAGCTCAAGCTATTTCCTTTCTCCTTGAGAGGAAAAGCTAAAGAATGGTTGCTATCTTTTCCTAAAAATAGTATTGATTCTTGGATTAAGTGCAAAGATGCTTTTATTGGAAAGTACTACCCTCCTGCTAAGATTATATCTATGATAAGTGACATTATGAAATTTAAACAACTTGATAATGAACATGTTGCTCAAGCTTGGGAAAGAATGAAATATTTGGTTAAGAATTGTCTCACTCATGGACTTACTGCTTGGATGATTATCTAGACTTTTTATGCAGGTTTGAACTTCTCTTCAAGAAACCTATTAGATTCAGCTGCTGGAGGTACCTTTATGACCATCACCTTGGGTGCTGCAACAAAACTCCTTCATAATATGATGGTTAATTATTCTGAATGGCACACTGAGAGGGCTCCACATGGTAAGAAGGTAAATTCTGTTGAAGAAACCTTCTCTTTGAGTGATAAGATAGATGTTATTATGGCTATGCTTGTTAATGGGAAAGCTCCTCCAGATCCAAATAATGTTCCCTTAGCCTCTTTGGTTGCTCAAGAAGAGCAAGTTGATGTGCACTTCTTTAGAAACAACAATTTCAACAACAATGCCTATAGGAATAATTTTAGTAGTAACAACAATTATAGGCCTTATCCTCCTAATAATGGCAATACCTATGGAAACTCCTACAATAATGCTAGAAGTGCCCCCTCTGAACTTGAAGTCATGCTCAAAGACTTTATTAGTAAACAAACCACTTTCAACAAGACTGTGGAGGAAAAGCTTTTAAATGTTGAGAAAAATATTTCCTCTTTGTCTGAAGCACAGGCGTCCTTGATTAATAAAATGGCTGCTAAACCTGAAACCATGGAAAGTGCCTTTGCTGCTACTCATGCCATACAAGTTACTATCGATGAAAATGTTAGACTGTTATCCCAACTTCATGCTAAGTGGGAAAGGAAAGCTGAAATTGATAGAAACAATAGTGTGTGCACCATCACTAGAATGGATACCACTAAACCACAAGAAGTCCCTATTCCTCCACCTATAGTGCCTAAGCCTGATGAGTCTACTACTAGTGATGCTAGGTTTGATTTTGATCTTGATGGTTGCAATATTTTTGAAGTGATTTTGTTCCTGCAAAAACTTGCTAGAAGTCCTCATGCTAGTGATATGCATGTCGCTTTCACCAAACACATTACAGATGCTCTTGTTAAGATTAAGGAAGAGAAGCTAAAACACAAAGCTTCTATTTCTAGGAAAGTAGAATATAGTTGGAAACCCATTATTAATATGCAAGTGAATGACTTTGGTCTCAAAGCTTCATGTGATCTTGGTTCTAGTGTCTCTATTATGCCTAGGAAGATTTATGAAATGCTTGATTTGCCACCTTTGTAAGATTGTTATTTGGATGTCCCACTTGATGATAATGCTAAGAAGAAACTCATGGGGATTATTAATGATGTTCTTATTATGGTTAACAATGCTTATGTCCATGTTGATTTTTATATTTTGGATGTTGAATACAATGCTTCTTGTCCTATTACTTTGGGAAGACCTTTTCTTAGAACTGTTGGTGCCATCATTGATATGAAAGAAGGCACCATTAATATCAATTTCCATTCAATAAAGGTATTGAACACTTCCCTATGAGGAGAGATAAGTTGCTTTTTTATCCTCCTTTGAAAGCAAGGTTTGATGTTAATGCTTCCTCATTTGAAAATACTTGATTTCTTGCTTCTTATGCCTAACTTAAAGGCGTTAAAGAAAAGTATTTGTTGGGAGATAACCCAAGAGTTTCCTTGAGTCTTGGAAGTTATTACTTCAGTAATGATCTCTCCTTATCCTTTCTGTTTGCTTTTTGTGCCAAGAATGACCTCTAATGAGAGGGAAGTAAGATTTGGGGAGTTGCTGTCCCGAAACAGATTTCTGTCCTCCACCGTAAAAATTTGTGAGGAGTCTCTGTAAGTCGTATTCAGCTGAAAATTTACGAATACATCCCCCAGTATGTTATCTAACTTTCGTTAGTTCAACACTTTTTGATTTGAGCAATAGAATATTTTCGAAAAAATTGGTTTCTACCTGCTGGTCTGTTTTGACAAATTTCTGTCATTATTTGCATTTGCTTCTTATTGATTCCTTTTTGGGTTCTTTTTGGGAAATTGAGATTTTTAAAGGAGTTGCTACAGTAGATTATGTTTTTAGTGAAAGTTTTGTTGTTCTAAAGCTAAACCCAAGGGTCTATTATCTTTTGAATACACTAATGTTGCTAATGAAGATAGTGTGAAGTTTTGTATGAAGAAAAATTTCAGGTGTAGAGAGAGAATGATGTAATAAGATGAAGAATGAACAAAAGCTCAAGCTTGGGGATGCCACCCCGGTGTCACCCCAAGAAATATCCAAGAGGTATAGCGTCAAAGCTTGGGGATGCCCAAGGCATCCCCTTCTTCATCAATAAAAAGATCAGGTCTTTCTAGGCACTTCATATTTATTGTTTCATGCACTGTTGTGTTGTTCTTGGAGCATCTTAGTTTTCGTTTGCTTTGCTTAGCTTGTTTAGTTTGCTTGAATAAAGTAGTTTGGAACCCCGTTTTCGTTGTGTTGTTTCAAATAAGTTGATTGGTGTTGGAAAGGAGTAGAAAATTCTTTCTTGAAAGTGCAAGAGGAGCTTGCATTGACTATGACTTAGACTTTAGCATGTCATGCTAGGTGTTGTTTGACCTGATGCTTAGTGATTATTGTTGTAGCATGAATTGTTCCAAATAATTGGGATTGCTTAGTGTGCCTTGAAAGAATCATGCGTTGTTTTAGCATGCAAAAGCATAGTATTGTGGTTTTCTCCTTTGATGTTTTGTTTGGGTTGACTTGGCATATGCTCACACCATGTTATGACTATGAACAAGTCACCGTAGACTCTATGATCATTCAGTCCTTGACTTGTAGTACCACTCTATGCTTTGATTAGTAATGTTTTGTCGCTCTGCATGATTATGCTCATTATTGCTCTCTTAGTTAGTTGCTTCCAGTCTTTTGCTAGCATCCACTTGTATGAGTAAGCTCTACTCATGCTTCCAACTCCCAAGAAACCAAGTTATTCCAAAGTGTCCACTATAAATTCTTATGCATGGTGTGTTACACCATTCCAAGTATATTCTTGATTTCAGCTATCTTCCAATTAAAAAGTATTTTGTTATGTGAAAACTTAGTGATTAAAGCTCTCACAAACTTGATGACACACTTTATATTCCTTGCCCCTAATAAACTTGAACAATTGTTTCATCTATGTTGTATATGCTTGCACTTATATGTTGGAATTAGCAGAACCATGTTTTCATGGGTAACGTTTTCAACATTGCACTTGTACTTTGTACACAGTTGATATCATGCTCTTTTGTCTATGGATGTCGCCGATGTGAAATAAAAAGGGAGCTTGTAAGTCCATGAAGTTATGTATTTTGTGTTAGAGAAACGCCTGGACCGCTAGCCTAAGCCATGCGTAGTCATGGTGGAAACTTGCAGCATCACCATAATGAGCAATCTGTGAAGCATCCTCAATAGAAACCTATGCAAATAGCAAATAAAAAGATCGCTGAGATGCTCATTGTCTGCTTGCCTTGTCATTTTGGTTCTGGGAAAGCTCCTGTACCATGTGCAAGGGGTACCCCGTTGGCGGTTCTCTATGATACGCATGTACTTACTATGACAAGAAGTTACAGGTGACCAAAGTTGAGTAGCATAAGGTGCGGCCCTCGTATTCAAGGGACATGAGATTGCTAACTTATAATTTGCCAAGCATATATTCCATAGTTTGTTCACTTTAACCTTAATCACTTCAAGATGCTTATGATAGGGGCAATGAGAGCTGAAAGCTAATAAGTATCATAATTTTTGGAAGCTCTTTTTGAAACTTGAAATCTCTGCTTCCCTTTATGAAGGGCCTTTCTTCCACTACTATATTGAGTCTCCACCTTCTACCTTTAGGCACCAGTTAAGAGAGCATAGTTGTCATTCTTAGTTCTATGTGCAGTGTCCCAAAACTTACTGATTGATGCATATTGTTGATATTGCTTGTTCTTGTGCTATTTGTATCTAGTCACTCTTATGAACTTTGAAGGTGTCCTATGCATCTATTTTCTACTCCATGAGGGACAAGCTGAATGCCACTATGCCATGTTTTTTGTATGTGAAACAAACAAACGTTTTTTAATGCATGTTATTCATGATCTTTGTTTGTAGCCTTTCATATTGCATGCTTAGTTACTATGTCTTATTGTTAGAACTCCCTCTTTCATGCACATGTTTAGAGTTCTTTTATCCCAACTTTCAATGCTTGAAAATGGTTTGATCTTGGTTTTGATGGTGCATGTCACCTCAAAAATTATTCTTTTATCACTTACCTACTCGAGGACGAGCAGGAGTTAAGCTTGGGGATGCTTGATACATCGGAAACGTATCTATAATTTTTGATGTTCCATGCTTGTTTAGTATCTACTTTGCTTTGCTTTTTCCATACTTTGAGGTTCTTTTCATATGTTTTCTGGTACTAACCTATTAACAAGTTGCCACAATGCCAGTTGCCTGTTTTCTGCTGTTTTTGGTTCCAGGAAAGCTAGTAAGGAAATATTCTCGGAATTGGACGGGACAAAAGACAAAATCAATATTTCACTAAGGAGAACATAGAGTCCAGAGGAGAGACGGAGGGGCGCCACAGGGCGGCTGCACCCCCCCAGGCGTGGCCTAGGGTGGGCTCGCACCTGGGCAGGGTGTGGGCCACCTGGACGCCTCCCAGCCTTGCCTCTTCACCTATAAAATCCCCTCGATGCCTAAACCCTAGGCACACGATCAATATTTCACGAAACTGTCTTTAGCCGCCGCCACCATCGTCCCTAGATCGAGGGGATCTAAAGATCTTCCCGGCACCCTGCCAAAGGGGAGATCATCCTGGAGGCCTTCTTCTTCATCATGCCAGCCTCCGGTATGAAGCGTGAGTAGTTCCACCTTGGACTACGGGTCCATGTAGTAGCTAGATGGTTGTATCTCCTCCTTGTGCTTTCATGTCTAGATCTTGTGAGCTTCGTTCATGATCAAGATCTCATCTATTTGTAATCATGCATGTTGTGTTTGCGGGGATCCGATGGATATTGAGATTACTATGTCAGATTGGTTAATGGTTTTGTCTTATTGATTCTATCATGTCTGTGTTGTTTGTGATCTTGCATGCTCTCCGTTGTTAGTAGATATCTTGGCCAATTAGTTGCTAGTGACTCCAAGAGGGGGTATTTATGCTCGATAGTGGGTTCATGCCTCTACTTAATAAGGGGAAGTGACAGAAATCTCTACGGTTATAGATGTGTTGTTGCCACTAGGGACAAAACAACGATCTCTTGTTTATGGAACAAGTGGATTGTTTACCTTACATACTTTGCTTAAAGCAGTTGTCTGTTGCTTGCAACTTAATACTGGAGGGGGTTCGGATGATAACCCAAAGGTGGACTTCTAGTCATAGATGTAGTTGGATGGCGGTCTATGTATATTGTTGTATTGCCCAATCGAATCTCATAGGATCTTTATGTCTAGTATTACATTGTTATGCCCTGCTTAGTCTTGTTAATTGCCCTGCTGTAATTTGTTTACCCAGCATGTCATGTGTGTTTATCTAAGGAGAGCACCTCTAGTGAACTATGGACCCCGGTCCAATCTTTACCATTGATACATCTTCCATTGTTACTGTTTACTTGCTGCAAACCATCATCACCTTCCACACCATACAGTTAATCCTTTGTTACAGCAACCGATGAGATTGACAACCTCACTATTAGTTGGGGAAACGTCTTGAGTTTGTGTTGTGCAGGTTTCCACGTTGCTTGCAACACCTTTGAGACATTTACTTCCTCATACTGGTTCGATAGCCTCGGTTTCTTACTAAGGGAAGACTTGCTGCTGTGATGCATCACACCTTACACTTGGGGTTTCCCGACAAAGCGCTCCCACATTGACGCAACGCTAACATGCTTCTTCGGATGGCGATCAATATTTGTCATCCTTTCTCCCGTAGAACTTCTATCTTGTTGTACACCCTTGATGTTCCTCTGTCTGCATCTACCCTTATAAGATTTCAACAGTGGCGTGCGGGCGGTGGTAGTGATAATTACATGGTGGCGGTGCAGGTGATGGGGTAGTATGTCTCGGGGGTATGCATTGTTGGTTGGTGCGCCCGAGCTCTAGGGCGAGCTCTGACCCATCAACTTTGCCTTCCCAGTAAGTGCTCATCCTCATATGTGTAGATCTCCTTAGGTGGTTGCATCCTCGGTTATACGATGTATGTCGATCGTAGTCTCCTAGGTAGTCATGTATTTTGTATGTTTACAATTCTATCTTTTTTGCGGTAATTTGGAGAACTTTATTCAAACATAAGCGCTCAGTGGGTAGTCAGCCAGAAGGCAACTTAACATGAAGCTAGGAGTCTCGTCCATCCAGCTCTCGATCATAGTGAGAGTGCTCGCACGCTTTGCACAAATATGTGTCGGGTAGTTGGATGTCCTAAGTACATGTTGAATATTGAAGGAAGTAAACGAAGAAGCTAGCTCTCCAATCTCAACTAACACAACATCCACACTAGAACGAGAATTATGGTGAGTACTCTAGAGGTTAACCACCTCCATGCAGTCCGTCTCCATGATCGCGCGCGTGAAGCCACGAATATTGGCAAAAAGAACCCCACCCCACAGTGCTAGGATCTCGGAGATAAGAGGGTCTGTGATCCTCGGAAGAGGCTTACACCAAGCACCAAGAAGACGTTTTGAGGAACGTGCAACCCCTCCCGCACTGCCATTACCATATGTGAAGCTGATCGCACCGTCGATGTTAATTTTGATATAGTTTGGTTCAGGAGGCCACCAGTTGTTCCCAGGAAGCATAGTCAGCTGCTTACGGATATCCAGGAGGGTTATCGCCTCCCTGATAGCCTTCACCACATACAGCGGGTCTGATAATTCGTGGTCATGTTTCCATCGATTGCAATAGTGCCATATAGACCACATCGCCATGATTATTTTATCCCGATCATGATCCGTAAACCTCTGGTCGCAAAGGATGTCCTTCGCCCATGTGCTAGGATGTAGCCTAGGAAGATCGACATCGAGCCACATCCGAGCTTCATCCCAAAAAGTTCTCGCATGAGAACATGTGGTCATAGCATGCATCAACTCTTCATCTTTCAGAAGACCAACCTTGCACCCGCTAATCTCCGCAATATGCCGCCATTTGAGCATGCATTCATCTGGCAAAATTTCACGAAGCACCCGCCACCAGAAGATTCACTTTCGGCACCACTTTGAGTTTCCATAAGGTAATCCATATATATTTTTCTGTCATTGAGGATTTTGTAAATGTCCCTTCCTCTAGAGCTGATCACTCTTTCGGAGTCACAAGATCCCGGTATGTAGATTTGACAGTGTAGACACCTAACAATTCAAAGTTCCAAGCATAAAAGTCTTCACCACCATCAGATCTGAGTGGAATATTGAGAATAGCCTCTGCATCTTATAGTGCAAACACAGCGTAGACAATCTCCCTCCGCCATGTCCAGTTATCAGAATCAATTAAATCACTAACTTTCACCAACTTAGTGGCCTTTACTAAATCAGAAACTTGGTGCTTATTCGAATGGCGTTCAATCTATGTCATGCTTTCCCTTGCAAAACTTTTATCTTGTTATACACCCTCGGTGTTCCTGTGTCTGCATCTACCCTTATAATCCTCCAACGGTGGTGTGCGGGTGGTGGTAGTGACAATTACATGGTGGCGATGCATGCGATGGGGTAGTTTGTCTTGTGGGTGTGCATCGTTGGTTGGTGCGCCCGAGCTCTAGGGCGAGCTCCGACCCATCAACTTTGCCTTCCTAGTAAGCGCTCATCCTTATCTGTGTAGCTCTCCTTAGGTGGTTGCATCCTCAGTTCTATGATGTATGTCGATTGTAGTCTCCTCGGTAGTCTTTTGTATGTGTATAGTTCTATGTTTTAAGCCCGGTTCAGCTCCTTGTACTTCAGGCTGCAAGCGGTGGCAGGTCGCCCGCGGCCCCGCAAATCCCGCCCCACTTAAAATCGTTAGCGGAGGCCCGCAGATTAGAGGAAAAATTAAGTTGTACTATGCGGGAAGTCCGTCATATCCACATAGTATCCACATAGCCCGCATAAACAGTTCCTCATTCCCCTGGTTGTCTGCCGTCGCCGAGGCAAAACTGCTAGCTAATTTAGGATTCAAGAATATAACACGCGCGTCGGTCGATAGACTAATAAACTAGTACTCGATGACTCATTGGTCGGTAGACTAGTAAACTACTAGTACTCATCTGAAAAAAGTAAACTAGTACTCCACCACTTCTTGTTGTCCAAGCATAAGCTAATGTGGCCGCAAGGAGTAGCAAATTCTGTTATGCGTGGATATCAATCGCTATACAGGCACAAGCGTACGCGGCCGAGCTCGGACCTCCTTCCTGATTATAGCTAGCTCAATGCCTAATTATGCTTAGCCTATAGACTATGTGGACAATACGGACGCCGCAACTACCCGCATTGATTATGTGGGCTATCCGTATAACCCCACCTAAATTATGCGGGCGTGTGCGGCATTTTGCGGGATGCCCGCAGACGATCCCACTTGCAGCCTGACTTGTACTCCCCGGCGCTGGTTTAGTGCAAATTTATACTAGATCAGCGACACTTATTATCGATCGGAGTTAATATTTATTTCGATGTTGTTGGTGTTATTAATTAAATATTAGAACGTTGGCATTTTATCTAAAAAAGGTTGTATCCAGCTTAAGATACATCATCTAACTTTTCCCCCTTTTGGCTATACCTTGGTTTGCTTAGCTGGCATGTTTTAGATACATGTGCTGTGATTGTATTGAGATTAGCTCCCTTGGAATCCATGAGATTTTGCAATGGTTAATTATCAGAAGAAAATATGCTCCTGGAAGCAAGCAGTAGTGATAAGTCGAATGGTTAACCCATGTGCTAGATCTGTGAGGTTATTAATAAATGGCGCACGTTGAGCTCGCGAGAGAGAGTGCCCGGCGCGTGCGTGATAGTGGCGTGCTTGTCTGTCCCGAATTTCCCGATAAAAAATGAATTCCCCACGTTTTCCGCCCGGTCGTTACGCGGGCACGGCGACCACAGGCAAGCGCGTCCCTGTCCTGTGCGTGGGGCCGACCGGTCAGCCACACCCGGTAATCCCACGCCTCTATAAAAGGGCTCGAGTGAGACTAGTGGGCAGCACCTGGAGCGAGCCAACACCAACAGAGCACACTACTGAGCTACAGCAGAGCAGCGGCGGCGATTCGGAAGGAGAAGCGAAGAGAGAAGAAGACATGGACGCGGACATGGGCGAGAACTTCGCGTACTACTGGGAGACGCAGCGCTACCTCGAGTCGGAGGAGCTCGTCGACAGGTACGCGCCGCCGCCGGCCGGGCCTTCGATCGATCGCCATTGCTGTGGGATTTTTGTGGGAGGCTGATTAAAATTGCGATGCTTTGTTGTTGCAGCATCTTCGTCGGGGCGACCGAGGACGCCGTGTCGTACTACGATTCCAGCTCGCCGGACGGGTCCCACTCGTCGTCGACGCCGACCGGTGCTGCCATGCCCGGGGCTGCGATGGGGATGGGGATGGGCGAGACGGGGGCGAACAAGAATATCCTGATGGAGCGCGACCGCCGCCGCAAGCTCAACGAGAAGCTCTACGCGCTCCGCAGCGTCGTGCCCAACATCACCAAGGTGAGCGTCTGTTCAGAAGCCGGCATTGCCGGAACCCCGAGAGCCGGCGAAATGGTGTTCTCACTGCCATCAATGCGTGGTCTCTTTGGTTGCAGATGGACAAGGCGTCGATCATCAAAGACGCGATCGAGTACATCCAGGTGCTGCAGGCGGAGGAGCGTCAGATATCGGCGGAGGTGTCGGCGCTCGAGTCCGCAGCCGGCGCGGAGGAGGTGGACTACGAGGACGGCCTCTTCGCGGAGCAGGTCTCCTCGGGGCAGAGGAGGAAGAAGGTGAAGCGCGCGCTGTCTGTCTCGTCCATGAACGACGCGCTGCTCGCCGCGGCTGCCGAGGCGGCCTCGCCGCCCGTGGAGGTCCTGGAGCTGCGCGTGTCGGAGGTGAGCGAGAAGGTGCTGGTGGTGAGCGTGACGTGCACCAAGCAGCGCGACGCCATGGCCAAGGTGTGCCGCGTGCTGGAGGAGCTCCGCCTCAGGGTCATCACCGCCAACATCACCTCCGTCTCGGGATTCCTCATGCACACCCTCTTCGTCGAGGTACGTCGCCGTCGCCATCTATACATTAAATTCATCACCGGCAACAGTTCCTTCACACGATTGCTCTGTTTCTGCTGCTCCCGTTTGCTCGCTTGATAAGATGATGACGTGGGCCGCGCTGACGTCACGGGACTCAGCTTCTTCGTTGGTTGACCCTTGAATTTGACTTTTTTTTACCAATCGGAGAACACCTTTTAATTTGGCCTTTTAAGGTAGAAAGCGCGCCATCAAAAAAGTTCTGACTCTGTTCCATTTGCGGCGCTTAACGCCACGTCACTTCCAAGAAATCACAAAGCCGCTCGATCCACAAAGAAAATCCCCTTTACAATTTTGGCACTTTCTCCATCCCAATCAGTTTTGGTCGCGCTTAATTAGTCACGTTTTCTTACGAATCGGCGTTGGGCAACCTAATCAGTCACATGACAATCAACGAGCACGATGGGGACGTAGTAATCGCCACGCGCTTTATATGCCGAAATTGATCTATAGAACAGACAGAAGCATCAACACCACGTGCTCGGGCCACGCCCTGGAGAGCGACTCGCACGTGCTCCAGGCACTAGAAGATGCTCCTGTCTGCTTCGATCCCCCAGATATTATTATTTTTTGTACTGGGAGAAAACTTGCCTATCTTCCACGCATTACCGATGATTGATTTTGATGGATGAATCCAGCACGAGTGCCATGTGCTTTAAGCTAAATTAAACCCGTGCTATATTATCGATCGCTACTAGTTTAGCTCGGACCAGATTTTGGATAATGTTTGCTGCTGTAGAGATTTTGGACGAGATCCTGAACCTGACCGAGTCAATTATGGTTTCTTATTTCAGGCAGACGACATGGACCGCTTCCAGATGAAGGAGATCGTGGAGGCTGCTCTCTCGCAGCTTGATGCTCCCGGAAGCCCGCCACTTAGCTCCATGAGCTATTAAGGGATAAACTCCCATGATACTATGCTCCATCCCTAGTCATTGGGTCACCTATTTCACCTCACCACCTATTAGTCTCTCTTTTGCAAGGCCTTGATATATTGTTATGCAATGTACTATGTGCCATAATTTTGCCCTGTTTTTTTTCGCAACACCCCTTTATATGTGTGCACGGAGGTGATTGTTTTAGTACAAGGCAATAACTACTAAAGGGATAGGTAATAGGCTAGCTATATGCCTTGGTCTTCATGAGCATGATATGTTTACGGATTATCTATGGTGATAAATAACAAGGTGATTATGAAAAGGTCTTCATGAGCATGGCATGTTTCTCGAGTATCTATTTAAGCGGTGGGTATGTAATGATAGATTGCGAAAGTATAGATTGTATTGATATTGCAAGAGGTGACCTTGGCTGTTTATATAGTACTAGAAGACTTACGGGGCAAGAAGACTACTAGAGATAGAATTGGATTACAAACTTAAACTACCAAATATAGTCCAAACCGTGATATACTCTAACACTCCCCCGCAGTCGGATCAGTAGTGACGCGAACGGTCTGACTGGAGCATAATCTGAAGGCGGAGATTGGAAAGGATGTCAATGTCGATGTAGCCGGAAGTAGGGCATTGTAGTCGTGGTCGATGGTGTCATTGGTGAAGTTGTCGCCATTGATGAAGTCGATGAAGTTGATGATGTTGTTGTGTTGTGGTCGATGTCGTCGTTGAGCCTGAAGAATTCGCCGTAGTAGTTGAAGTAGACGTGTTTGAGTCAGAGTAGTCGAGGTAGGCGACACTCCTTGCCGAGCTTGCGAAACTCGGGAGCACGCCGGGGACGAAGGTATGCGTCGATGTTGCCAATATCGGACGCGCGAAGACAGGGACCATCACGAGCCATGCGAGCCAGAGCCGGAAGGAGCAGCAGAGAAATTCTTCGTGAACGGTCGGTGCGTAGAAGTTGTCCGCCGATTTGTCGTAGTAGATGAAGTAGTTGCAAGAAGAAAATTAATTTAGTGCAAAATAAAAATTAGACTGCGACTCTGGTGGCGAGGTCGTGGTGGATGAAGACGATGGTGGTAGTTGTTGATGGCGATTGAGTTGTTGCGGTAGTCGGTTTTGGGGATTAGACCCGTATTTTACGCTTGTATGAGCGCGGCGTCGCTCGTGGACAAGAACTTATCGGCGTTGACGATGACCACGATTGGTGGTGGCGGCGACGATGCGACGATATTGTTGGTGTAGATGGTTGTCGACGATGATGATCACGAGTGATGAAGGTGCAACCCTTTGTTGACGGTGAGGCGCGTACTTAGGACTTGTGTCCCGGTTGATGTTGGCAAAGACGATCTGCACGGTCGATGACGATGTAGCCGGAGATGCGTCGACGCCGAGGTTGAAGTAGAGGCGTGTGACGACATGCGACTGTGGACGACACAATCCGATCTATGATCGGCGAAAAAATAAGAAACGCTGGTCAAGCGCCCGACGAGAAAATTTTGGCGAAGTAAGATCTAATCTACTATTGCGCGGCCCCCGGTGTGGAGAACAATCTCTCCGGGGGCGGCGCTCGCGGAAGAGGTGGCTAAACCCAGGCGGATCGAACCGCTCTGATACCATGATAGATTGCAGAAGTATAGATTGTATTGATATTGCAAGAGGTGATTATATCGTGAGGCCTTGAAATGTTTATATAGTATACTAGAAGACTTGAGGCAAGAAGACTACTAGAGATAGAATTGGATTACAAATTTAAACTATCAAATATAGTCCAAACCGTAATATAATATCAACAATCTTGGTATGCAAGGAGCAAACAACAATCTGGCAGTATGAACTATATAATTATGTATAGGTGTGGTATTGTGATATATTCAACAAAGGGTGTCTGTGTTTATACAACAGCATGAAAACACTCCCTTTTCTTAGGGAGCGTGAAACATTCCTAGTTATATTGATTTGCACTAGCAAACATTGATGTTCTTGGACTTTGTCTTTGACATTGTTGTGGTGTTTTGCTACATTCAAGAAATGGTATCTCTATTTCTGCGGCAGCATGAAAACATTACTTTTCTCGGCGAGCGTGAAAACATTCCTTAGTCATCTTGATTTGGTGCATAGAGGGTTTATTATACGTCAGTATGTGAATGATACCATAATTTTTATGGAGCGTGATTTTTAGAAGGTTGTTAGTATGAAGCTAATACTTTATATATTTGAAAAATATTTGGGTTTATAGATTAATTTTCACAAGAGTAAAATTTTCTATTTCCTTAAGGCAAAGGACATGGAGCATGAGTATAAACAGATTTTTTGGACGTGAGTCTGGTTCACTCTCTAAAAGTGCAATGGACGTCGCCTAGAGGGGAGGGGGTGAATAGGCTTTTTAAAATATTACGGTTTAAGCTCTAGTAAATACGGAATAAAAACTAACAATTAATTTATTAAGCATAAAACCTAACCACTAGGTGCACCTAAGTGCACCAACAACCTATGCTAAGCAATACAAGCAATAAAGTGATAGCAAGATAAAATACTTCAAGAACGATGACTATCACAATATAAAATGCATAAGTAAAGGGCTCGGTTGAGAGATAACCGATGGACGCGGAGACAAAGATTTTTATGCTGAAGTTCACTTCCAAGAAGCTATGTCTCTGTTGGAGAGGTGCGATGGTGCAATGCTCTCCGAACGGCACAAGTGGCTCACCTCGGGGTGTGGTGGCTCGATGCTCACCCAACGCCACACAAGGCCTCACCCCGGATGCAAAGGCACGCAACTCACTGATGCCACAACAGGCTAACCAGTGCGCACTATAAAATACGGACACTCGCTCCACTATGTGACACTTGAGGGCGGTCATCGAACCCGTACAAGGATGTGGATATCTCCACAACTCAATTGGAGGCTCCCAACAACAAAACCACAAAAGGCAACAAAGCCACAAAAGTCCACAAGGCCATAAAAGGCCACAAGCTTGAGGCCACTCCACAATGAAGGCCTCAAGAAATCAATACACCAACCGCACAACCGTCTAGGGTTCCAAGAACCCAAGAGTAACAAGTCCACAAGATTGTACTCGCCGAATCTCCGTGGAGAACTCAAACCTATGCAACAAATGCAAGGGCAAGTCCTTCACTCCCAAATTTCAGCAAAGCTACAAAAGCTATTCGGAGAATAAGGTAGGAAGAACACAAGTGGAGAACACAAAACTCTACAAGATCTAGATCCCAAGGATTCCTTCACAAGGAAGGGATTTGGTTTGGGGGATTGTAGATCTAGATCTCCTCTCTCAAATCCCTCAAAAATATGCAAGAATCATAGGAGGGAAAGGGAGAGGTCAAGATCTTCAAGGTCAACAATGGAAGAGAGAGGGAAATCCAAGAACTAAGAAAAGAGCTCGTGCCCACAAAGGGGAAGAGGGGCCCCTTTTAAAGGGCTCCTAGAACTGACCATTTGGGCACATTCGCGACCCTAGCCAGAACTTCCGGTGGGTGGGCGGAACTTCCGGTGGGACCCAGCCAACAGTCACAAAACTATAGTGTGAAAGATAGAGAAACCAGCCTAGCTGGTACTATAGCCGGTCCGCTGGAAATTCCGGTGGGGACGATACTACCGCCTAAAAATCCGACCATAATTCTGCCAAATAGAGCAAACCAAACAGAGAATTTACTGAGGCTAAGCGAAAGTAGAGATGGAATTTCACCCGGTACTACTGGCGGCAATTATTCCTAAGTGGTACTTCCGGTTTCTCGCCGGAACTACCGATCGAGTAAAACTCAAAAACCGAAACTGTCATAACTTTCGCATCCAAACTCCAAACAAGATGAAATCAATTCTGTTGGAAAGATAACGACATGCTGGAAATATTGGGTATCACCTAGGGATAAAATACCATGAATATACATGTGAGATATTTCCCAAGGTGTGGAGCCGGAAAACTCGCAAGATCAAAAACCGCAATAAGATATGCAAGGGAAATCCTTATTTGATGAGTTAGAGCTTGTTATGATGATGACCACAAGCTCTAGATCCTCTCAAGGACAAGATCCAAATAAAAAAAATCAAGAAAGATGATGCTATGTATGCAAAGGTTTGAGCTCTCTTTGAAAGATGTTATCGAGTCACCCACTTGAGAACCCCTCTTGATAGTATGGCTATCTATCCTAAACCCGGTCTCCCAACTAACAACACGAGACCGGCAAAAGAGAAACCCTACCAAGATCATAACTTTGCCTTAAGCATTCCACTTGAGCTTGATGTAGACCGTCTTGTCCTTCTCAAGATGAAAAACCTTTCTTGATTGATCTAGCTCGCTCTTGCTTGATGAAGACTTGAAAATTTCTCCCCATACTCCATGGGTAAACCTCTTATATGAACTTGTATTCGTCACTCCATGAACACCGAGGATCAGAAGCTTCAAGCATGAGATCTTCGGTGCATCTTGAGCTTGCCCTTCATTTCTTCTATCCCCATAAGGATGATGCCTTCAAGATGCACATGAGGAACTTCATTTTCTTGTTCTTCTTCAAGACACACTTGATCTTCTTCTTATTCTTCTTCTTCTTCATATTTCAACCTTGAGACCAACACATGGCCCATGATATGCCAATGGACAAACCTAAAAGTGAAACTAAATTTACACATTAGTCCATAGAGATTATTGTTAATTACCAAAACCACACATGGGGGCATATATGCCCTTTCAATCCCTTTTCGATACCTTGGAGTACCTACCAATTACAAAATGTTAGGGAAATCGGAATGGAATTATATGGAAAGTTTTTGTTTTGAATCTAGGATGTTGGCAAGGCAAACTGCTAACCTATGGGTATCACCTGGTTCTGATTAATGTTGTCTTAACTAGTCTCTCGATGTTTATGCTTTTATTCTTGGAAATACCTAAGGGTGTAAGAAGCGTCTGGATTTTTACATTTGAGACTCTCCTGGCAAAATAATAATACTAATAAGCAATATAGACTGTCAAAGTGGAATACTGTGTGTCATCCTAAAGATCAAGGAGGTCTACAAATTGAGGTAATTGAGATAAATAATAAATGTTTACTTAGCAGATGGCTATTTTGTTGGATATATTCCCAAGAGGCAATAATAAAGTGGTTATAATCATATCTTTATGTTTATGATAAATGTTTACATCCCATGCTATAATTGTATTAATCGAAAACTTTAATACTTGTGTGATTTGTAAACATAAAAATGTCCCTATTAAAGCCTCTTGTTAAACTAGCTTGTTGATTAATTGATGATCATGGTTTCTTGATCATGAACATTTGATGTTACTAATAACAAGGTCATATCATTAGAAGAATGATGTGATGGACACACTCCTATAGTTAAGCGTAGCATAATATTAAGTCATTCAATAGTTCATTTTCTATAAGCTTTCAAATACATAGTAACCTAAATCCTTCGACCATGAGATCATGTTAATCACCATCATCGGATGGACGCTTTGATGACATCAAACACCACTTCGTAACTGGGTGGTTATAAAGGTGGTATTGAGTATTCTGAAAGGATGTGTCGAGGCACATGGATCAAGAGTGGGATTTGTCCATCCATATGACAGATAGATATACTTTGGGCCCTCTCGGTGGAATGTCATCCAATTGGCTTACAAGCATGTGAATGGATCACAAGGGATCACATATCACAGAACGAGTAAAGAGTACTTATCAGTAATGAGGTTGAACTAGGTATGCAGAGATACCGACGATCAAACCTCAGATAAGTAAAGTATTGCGAGACAAAGGGAAATTGGTATCATATGTAAATGGTTCATTCAATCACGAAGTAATCGTAGAAATATGTGGGAGCCATATGAATTTTTAGATTTCTCTATTGGTTATTGATTGGAGAAGTGTCTCGATCGTGTCTGCATAATTCACGAACCGTAGGGAGAAACACTTAAGGATTCAATGTTGTTTAGTAGATATGGTAATGAGTTGGAGACCGAATGTTGTTCAGAGTCTCAGATTGGATCCAGGGCATCACGAGGAGATCCAGAATGATTTAGAGAATAAGATTCATATAAGAAAAGTCCAATTTCGGAGTTCAGAAATGTTTTCGGTGTTTTCACCAGAATCTTCTAGAAGGGTCTAGAAGGTCCACCACTCCGGAGAGGGAAGGGTACATGAATGTGTCATACGAATGTGGAATGGTTACATCATGTCCTAGGTTTCTTGGCTGGGCAATGGGAAGAGAGAAATCAAACTCCAATTTGAATAGTCAAACGCCAGTTTGAAAAAGTCAAATCCCAACATTGAAAGTCAAACCAAGTGGAGGGAGAGGAGGAAACCTGGTGGAGGAAGTTTTCCCTCCCTCCCTTGCCGCCGGCCAAAGAAGAATAGTTGGGGGAGGGGATCCTCCCCCTTGTCGCCTCTCCCTCCCATAAAAGGAGGGGTAGGGGCGCCTCCTTGTCCCTACACCCCAAGCCCTAGGTCGGCCGCCGCCCCCCCTCTAGTTGCCGCCGACCTAGAGCTCCTCTAAACCGCCGGCGTCTAGCTAAACCCAAGCCGTCGGACACCTCCACCCCTCGGCCTCTAAAGCCTAGTTACCGAGGCTCTCTCTCTACTCTACCATACCCGCTCCGGCTTAGGCGAAGCCCTGCGGGATTTCCCCTCTACTTACACCACCACACCATCGTGCTGTTGGAATCACGAGGAGAGATCTACAAACATCGATGCCTACTGGAACAAGGGAGAGGAAGTTCTTCATCGAGTACCAAACGTGTGACCGACCGCGGGAGCGCTGCCGGAACACGGAGCCGAAAGGATCGTCTTCGCAATCTTGAGATCGGAAAGTGAACGACTACATTAACCACGAAAATCTGCTCTCGTTAACCGCTTTGGAATCTTCGAGGGTGAGTTCCTCTATCGACTCGTTGCTACAATCTAGTAGATAGATCTTGGCTTGTTTGTGTGCATGCGATAGAATTTTTTTGTTTTCCATGCTACGAACCCCTACAGTGGTATCAGAGCCATGTCTATATGTACATCTGTTGCACGAGTAGAACACAATGGTCATTGTGGGCGTTGATGCTTTTGTTGTCGATTGCTTCTTGTGTACTTTGCATCTTGCGGGATGGTGGGATGAAGCGGCCCGGGCTAACCTTACATGATCGTTCATGAGACTTGCTCCACGCTCAATATGCAACTTGCATTGCATAAGTGACTTTGAGGGTGTCTGTCTCTCCCACCATAGTGAAGATTCAATTTACAACGGGCAATTGAAAATACTATTATCAACATTGTGGTTCATGTTATGCAAAAGCCCCAGCCACGTAAAACATGCAAAGAAAGATTAGAGGCGTCTAACTTGTTTTTGCAGGGCTTGTGGTGTGATATGATATGGCCATGATTGTGGTTATATATGATGTATGCAATAATCCTTATTTTAAGTTGTCAACCGGCAGGAGCCTTATGGTTGTTTTTTTTTAAATTTTGTTTAATACTTGCGTGTCTATTATTCAGAGTAGTTGTAATAGTTGATGTTGGTGGATGACAACCATAGAGCGGCGCCATTGACCTTGATGCCATGCCGGTGATGATGGAGATCATGTTCGTGCTTGGAGATGGAGATCAAAGGCACAAGAATAAATGCCATATCATATCACATATTATGAATTGCATGTGATGTTAATCCTTTTTATGCATCTTGTATTGCTTTTATCACAACAGTAGCATTATAATATGATCCCTCTCACTAAAATATCAAGTAATAAAGTGTTCGTCCTTAGTAGGCATCGTTGCTAAAACTCGTCGTTTCGAAGCACCACGCGATGATCGGATGTGATAGATTCTACGTGTGCATACAACAGGTGCAAGATAGATTTGCATATGCGGATAGTAAGGTTAACCTTGATGAGCCTAGCATGTACAGACATGGTCTCGGAACACAAATACCGAAAGGTAAATCATGAGTCATATAGATGATATGATAAACATGTTGATTATTCACATTTGAAGCTACATCATCTCTCGTGATGATCGGACTTGGTGTAGTGGATTTAGTTCGTGTGATCACTAAAACAATGTGAGGGATATTGTTTTGAGTGGGAGTTCAATGGTAATATGATTAAAAGTTGAACTCTATTTATCATAAATTAAATCAAAGTGAATTTGCATAGTTGTTGTAGTCATTGGCATCCGTTCACCACCTTGCGCTTAGTTATAATTGAGATAATAGAACTATAGAATTTTGGATAATTACTTTATGAACTGGTATCGTATTGTTTTGAGTGTTAATCTAAAGACTTAAAAGTCCTATTGCATACTTTCACCAAACTATGTTTACTCTATGAAGTTTAATAGTTAGTATTAAATCAAGAGTAACAATTCCATTGTTAGTATCTAAGCATCATGTTTGTCTCCATGATTCTTGATATTCAAAAGATTGTTTTAATATCAAGGTTATCTAGGAGCTGGAAGAAATTTTTCAGAAACCATCATGTGTGGAAGATATTGCGATATCTGAAACAAAGTTTTGGTTGCAACATGATAGAGTATAATATGGCAAAATTCATGTTCTCATATTTGATGAGAATTTGCAAAAGGTTGGAGACACCAGTCGTCCTAATCCTCCAAAAGGTTTTGGAGAGCAACATTATACTCACAAGTTCACTGTTATAAGCTAAAGTAGCTTGATCATGAAAATAGCCATGATAAGGATGAATATAAGATGTTGGTAAAATGTTTACTACACTAAAAAATTACTAAAGAATGGAATTTGAAAGAACACCAAACATTTGATGATGGTGATCTACTTCAAAGTGCAAGTCCAAAGACATAGGTATTTAACTATACACGCTTTGGAATATGTGTCATGTGTATGGCTCTACTGTTGATGTTGATATATTCTTTGAAAAGGAAAAGAAAATGCGGAAAGAGAAATCTAAGAAATATTTGGCAGAAAAGAAAAGACTAGAATTGTTCAGCTTAGGTATATAGATGATATATACCAAAAGCTTAAGCATAGTAACATGGAGCGCAGATGAGGGCACTTGCTATGCTCTGTATCTATCGTTGTCGCTGCTTGTGGGCCTTTGATGTTGGTTGACGCTGCTTGTGGGCCTTTGCTGATTGCCCTTTAGGCGTGTGCTGCAGTTGGAACCTTGGAGGGCGGTGCATCTTCTTGGCACATCCGCACGCCCCCGTCCCGCTCTCTCTCTGATACGTCCAATTTGCATCACCATTCTATATCATAATTTGCCTCTATTCATTTATATATGTCTTATTATGAGGTATTACTTATATCTTCTCCACTGTTTTTGCATGTTGGATGATTCTTGGAGGATGGACTGCCGTAGTCTAGATTCTGATGGAAAAGGAGGTGTTTTGATGCAATTTCGCAAATATCAGAAAAATACCAAAAAATATGGGAAAATTATATTTTTGCGGAAGACGAAGGAAGCCAGAAGGGGAGGCGCAACCGGGCCACAGAGGTCCCACACCCCTAGGCGCGGGCCCACCTTGCCCTGCGCCTAGGGCAGGTGTGGCCCACCTGCTCGGCCTCCAAATCCGCCCTCTCGCCTATATATTCCTCACGGCACCCTAACACCAGGGGGCGACCACAGATAGATTTCCGCCACTTCTGTTGGGCGGAAAACACCGAGAGAGAAAGATCTCTCCGGCAGACAGATTTCTGCCGGCGAAATTCCTTACCGGAGAGGGGAGATCATCACTACCAACACCGTCATCAAGCTAGGATTCATTGGGATCATCATCATCATCCACACCATCATCTCCACCAACACCATCATCACCACTCCATCCCTGTCGATGTTGGCGCCCACCGTGGGGCAAGAGGCGCTTCAGGCTCTTCAGCGGGCGAGGACCAAGATCTTCGCGGGAATCGGCAAAACCATAGCCATCAGCCGTGTTCTCTTCTCCGGCAACGTTCCGATCGTCCTCCCTGACGAATTCTGGATCCCGGCGAAGACGAACCCTACGCGGTGTTCGATCCTTCCTATCGGAGACATCCACCTCTTCATCGGCGAAACCGACTCGGGCACTAGTTCCCTGGGAGTCGGAGGAGCTTCAAGACCAGCGCGGACCGCCTACGGGCAGGATACGTTCGTGGAAGGATCGATGTCGGATCTCTCTTTGGAGTTCACTGACAAAGATCAGAAAGCTTCAAGACCCGCGTGGACCGCCTACGGGCGGGATACGTTCACGGAAGGATCAATGTCGGATCTCTCTTCGGAGTTCACCGACAAAGATCAGAAAGCACCAAGGCCCGCATGGACCGCCCACGGGCAGGATACGTTCGCGGAAGGATCAATGTCGGGTCTCTCTTTGGAGTTCGCCGGCAAAGATCGGAAAAATTCAAGGCCCACCCAAACCGCCCCTGTGCAGGATATAAAGGTGGAAGATCACTGCAAATCCGTCGGCTTATCCGTGCGTCTGGACAGCAGAGATCCAAGTTTGTCGGCGTGGTTACCATCTTTGATCTAGCGCGGTGCATTCAGAGAGAGGGTGAAAACCCCCATGATTACCTGGCCAGGTGGCTCCGCATATGAGCCGATCTAGCCAATTACCCCAATGATGATGCTATCTATCACTTTGTGGAAGGGCTGGACCATGGCACGCTTCTCCAACATTCTCTAAGACGGCAGCAGGCGTCAGGACGCCTTACCTTCGAAGGCATGTTGAACACCGTCAACAACTATGCGGAGGCCGAAGCGGCAGCTCAGACAGCGCTTGCGCTCATTGACGGAGCCCCTTCGATTCAGCCACCGCCTCCGCCCGCCATCGTCGTAGCAGCACCACCACATCCAGTCATCGTCGAGGCCGCTGCACCTACACCGCCCGTCATCGAGGAAGTACTGGCACCCTCCGACTCTGTCATTGACGCGCTTTATGCTGATTTCAGTGCAGATTCAGAGGAGATAGATTTTAGTCCAGAAGAGCTAGACTCCGCTATGTCGGAGATGGAGGAGGAGTACTCGCGCGACGAGCAAGATAACAACACCGTCATGTCTCGAGGGGTGTTCGTCACCATTGGGACGGTGATGGATGAAGATCAACCCGGGCAAGCTCCGCCTACGATGCTAGAAAAGGGGAAGGGGCCACTTATTGCTACCGACGATGATCGCGCAAAGGTCATGCCTCCTCCGCCTAATCCAGTGCAGCAGCCGTAGGAACTCGGCACCGGCCCGAGCAACAATAACACCGCAAACTTGCCGCCTCCAGCATCCATGTCGGCAGCAACCCATGTTACTCCAGCTGATAGAGTGATGTACAGTAATCTCCTCGTCGAGCCACTAACCATTGCTCATATCCGGAACATGACTCAGCTTGACGAGAAGCGCCAGCAGCTACTGGAGGAGGCACAAGCCATCGCGGAGCAAGGCGCTAAACTAGATCGAGATCTAGTCAACGCGCAGAAGTCCATAGAGAAAGCTAGAGCAATGGAAGCCGAGTACAAGACTCTACTATAGCAGCAGAAGGCGAAGAAAGCTATGGCTCGCGTCATCAATGATCCTGGTGTACGGCGCAACCTAGGATGGGCTCCCTCAAAGCCGGCACAGGCCAAGCCATACATTGACAGTGAAGGCAAGCAGGTGATGCCCACCCCACTCCTTAACCTCGCTTTCGCCAAGACCCTTCTGGAGCAGGATAGATCGCCTGAGGCAGTAGAACAGGTATATGACCTAGTGGCCAAGGCGGTAAAGCAGCAGGAAAAGGCCACCTCTCAGAGGCTTGAGTCTGACCTAGCGCTCTGCCGATCTAGCCAGTACAAACCGCCAAGGGACAGATCTCCTCAGGATGTCGGGTCACGGACGGGTTCATCAGAACGAAGACGGAGGGATGCGCACAACAGGAAGGATGCTATCCCCATATCCTCCGACCACGGAGAAAAAGCCCGACCTCGCCGCCCATCGCCACCGCCCCGATCCCCCCGACATCAGGAAGACCACAAGGCTCACCATCGTACGGATATGCCCCCAACAAAGCAGTGCGGCATTGTCATCCGCGGCAACGCGGCACAGACCCGTCACGATGAAGAGCGCCACCAAGGACACAAGAGCAGGTCACACCATGACCCTCCACGTCCGACAAGCAACCGTGATAGGCGTGAGGCGTCGCAGGAGGGTAACAGCAAGAAGGCTAACCCACCGCCACCTCCGCCTCCGTCGCCGCCAAGCAGTCACCATGGCGGAAGAGGCCCGCGTCGTTCACGCAGCCCATCACCTGTTGACAACAAGAAGAAGAACCCAGAGCCATATGATGCACGTTCGTGGATCGATAAGATCCACGAGGCCCGGGAAGGACCATACCTGGGACCACGTTGCTTTGGACCTGCAATACGGTCCGCAACTTACCCCAAAGGTTTCCGGATTGACAAGACCATCAAGCCCTATGACGGCACCGCCAAGCCTGCCACATGGTTGCAGGACTACGGCAACGCAGTGGAGATTGCCGGAGGCAACCCCAACATCACCGTCAGGTACCTCCCGTTAATTTTGGCGGGCACGACCCATCAATAGATCGACGACTTGCCGGAGAAATCTATCTACAACTGGCTGGATATGCAAGAAGCATTCACCAAGAACTTTGAGGGTACATACAAGCGTCCCTGCACTGTGGGCGATCTACAGCGGTGCATGCAAGAAAAAGACGAGACATCTCGTGCCTATCTCTCCCGCTGGCTGGATATGAAGAATTCCTGCACAGGAGTGCACGCTCAGACCGCCATGGCCGCCTTCATCGACGGGTTGGAAAGGGGCACGTTGCTCCGACATAAGCTGAAGCGCTTGCGTGACAATCATCAGCTTGACTTGAATCAGATGATTTAGTTAGCTAGTGAGTTCGCAGCTGCCGACAACGATGCTCGTGGCTCTTTGTCGGCAATGGCCGTTCCAACCCAAGCTCGGAGGAACAGCGGTACAAAGCGGAAAACCGCTCCAGAAGAAAAGCAATCTAGCGACATGGTCGCTATGACTTTTGCAGGATGAGGAGAAGGCGGACAACGTGGCCAAGGAAGGGGAGCAGGCCGCGGGCAGCAACGAGGAAGTGAAACCACCTCAGTGCCGCTCCGCGTTCCCCAAACCTACGAGGAGTACCGCGATATGTCGTGCCTCGTACACCTCGACGCCAACGGCAAGGCCACCCATACCAATCGACACTGCAAGTTCGTCAACAACCTCAAGGAAGACCCAGAGTCCGGCTACAAGCAAAGTCGGAAGAATAGACCGCGAGGCAAGGGCAAGGGGAAGAAGAAGGAGGAGGAGTCCAAGGATTCAAGTGACATGGACGAGGACATCGACCCCAAACACGCCGCCAAGAGCGACGACAAGGGCAAGAACCCCTTCGCAAAGAAGGCCCCAGTCTACCACACTTTCCTCGGCACCCCCACCGTCTGACAACAGAAGACCTCTCTAAGGATCCTTATGTCCACTCTTCCCCCAGTTCCCTAGTACCTGCGCTGGTCAGAGATTCCAATAACTTGGGACAGGACGGACCACCCAGACCTTGTGCCCACGGAGAACCAGTACGCCATGGTCATCAACCCATTGATTGACGGCGTGGAGTTCACCAAGTGCATGGTGGATAGTGGAAGCAGCATCAACATCATGTACCTGGATACACTGCAGAAGATGAACTTGACGGAGGCAAACCTAAGGCGGACCAACACCATTTTCCACGGCGTAGTTCCTGGTCGGGAGGCTCGGTCCCTTGGGTGCATTACACTTCAGGTAGCCTTTGGCGACGTTAATAATTACCGCCAAGAGCGCATGACCTTTGAGGTGGTCCCCTTCAAGAGTGTGTACCACGTCATATTTGGCCGCGACATATTCCACACGTTCATGGCCAAGCCATGCTTCGTCTACAACAAACTCAAGATACCCGGACCAAACGGAGTCATCACCGTATCCGGAAGCTTTACCAAGGCAAGGGACTGCGAGATCAATGAAGCAGCCATTGCAGAAGTTGTCCTCTACAGCGAAGAATTCAAAGAGATCCAGAGCAAGGTCAATGACTCAGAGATGCCCGCGTCGAAGAAGCAGATCTCCGACTCCGCTCCTGCGTTCAAGGTCGCCATCGAAACCAAGCCGGTGGAACTTGTGGTAGGCGATGCCTCCAAGACCGTCGCCATTGGGACGAACCTGGATCCCAAATAGGAAAGCGCGCTTGTCGAGTTCCTCCGAGAGAATAGGGACATCTTTGCCTGGCAACCTGCCGACATGAAAGGTGTACCTAGGGAACTCGCCGAGCACAGCCTAAACATAGATCCAAAATGTAAACCAGTGAAACAACCTCTACGACGCTTCGGAGATGAGAAGAGACGCGCCATTGGCAAAGAGATAGCTAGGTTACTTAAGGCTGGGTTTATCCGAGAAGTCCTTCACACCCGATGGGTGGCCAAGCTTGTACTTGTCCCCAAAAAGGGAACCAATGAATTAAGAATGTGCGTTGATTACACCGGCTTGAACAAAGCATGTCCCAAAGATCCGTTTGCTTTGCCTCGCATTGACCAAGTCATTGACTCGACAGCTGGCTCGGAACTTTTGTGTTTTCTCGATGCATACTCAGGATACCACCAGATCAAGATGAGGAAGTCAGACCAATTTGCCACTTCGTTCACTACCCCATACGACATGTTTTGCTATGTCACGATGCCCTTTGGGCTGAAAAATGCAGGTGCTACCTACCAGCGGACAATACAACGTTGCCTCCACGACCAAATTGGTCGGAACGTTCATGCCTATGTGGACGATATCGCGGTGATGTCTAAAAAATCAAACGACTTAATCTCCGACTTGAAAGAAACCTTTGATAATCTCCGGAAATACAACATGATGCTCAACCCTAAGAAGTGCGTCTTCGGGGTTCCAGCCGGCAAATTGTTGGGCTTCATCGTTTCCCAGCGCGGAATCGAGGTCAACCCAGAGAAAATCAAGGCCATCTTAAACATAAACCATCCGACATGCCTAAAGGACATTCAATGACTAACAGGTTGTGTTGCAGCAGTTAGTCGGTTCGTCAGCCGACTTGGAGAGAAGGCTTTGCTGCTGTGCAAGTTGCTGAAGAAGGCGGACAAATTCACATGGACGGACGAGGCAGATGCAGCATTGAAGCAGCTCAAGGAGATTCTTTCCTCAGCTCCCATCCTTGCAGCACCCGAGCCTGGTGAGCCCCTATTAATTTACATGGCGGCAACCAACCGGGTTATCAGCATCGTCGTCGTTGTAGAACGGAAGGAACCAGGCTATGAGCACGGAGTTCAATGACCAGTTTACTACATAAGCGAGGTCTTGACGGAGTCCAAGCAGCTTACCCGCACTACCAAAAGATAGCTTATGGGGTATTCCTCGCTTCTCGGAAGCTGAGGCATTACTTTCAGGAGCACCCAATCACAGTGGTGAGCAAGACTCCACTGTCCGACATTATCAATAACAGCGACGCTACAGGAAGGGTCGCGAAGTGGGGCATTGAACTTGCCACCTTCGAGATCACCTACAAGAGAGGCGACGCTATCAAGTCACAAGCCTTGGCGGATTTTATTGCAGATTGGACGGAGATGCCAGATGCTACTCCGTTGGCAGAACCAGAGTACTAGGTGATGCACTTTGACGGATCAAAGTTGCTCAACAGCTCGGGGGCTGGTGTATTGCTACAGTCACCAACAGGAGACAAGCTACACTATGTTCTGCAGATCCACTTCGAGGCTACAAACAACATGGCGGAGTATGAAGCACTCATTCACGGACTACGTGTAGCCAAAGATATTGGCATCAAGTGCATAGTTTGCTGTGGAGATTCCGACTTGGTTGCCTAGCAGGTGGCTGGCACCTGGAATGCGCGGAACCCTATGATGGCGGCATATCGAGACGAAGTGGACGAGATAGCCAAGAGTTTCTTGGGCTACGAAGTCAAGTATGTGCCTAGGGAGCAAAACGAGGCGGCTGATCTGCTATCTAAACTTGGATCAGGGCGCAAGCGAATTCCGCCAGGAGTTTTCCTAGAGCATCTACGCACACCATCCGTGAAGGGCGCCGACATCGACAACCCGGATAGAGCTGACTCTTTCGTCAACATGGTGACAAAGATCCCTCCAGCTTGGACAAAACCGTTCATGGAGTATCTCGAACACGGAACTTTGCCCGACGACAAAGTCGAAAGACGGCAAATAGTACGACGAGCAAAGGGTTATACCATAATCAGTGGGAAACTCTATAAAAGGAGTACTACTGGTGTATACTTAAAGTGTGTTTCCCAGCTAGAAGGTATGGAAATCCTACGCGAGAACCATCTCGGAGATTGCGATCATCACGCCGCTCCCCGATCATTGGTTGCAAAAGCCTTCCGGCACAGATTCTACTGGCTGACCGCGAAGGCGGACGCCGACAAGCTGGTTGAGACATGCACAAGATGCCAGTATTATGCCCGACAACCACATGTTCCTGCTGAAGAATTGCGGACAATACCAATAACTTGGCCGTTTGCAGTCTGGGGGCTAGACATGGTGGGGCCGTTACATACGGCACCGTGTGGATTCACGCATCTACTTGTAGCAGTTGACAAATTCACCAAATGGATAGAAGCTAAACCCATTAGAAAGCTTGATGGGGCAACTGCCCTCAGGTTTGTCCGGGATCTAGTGGTGAGATTTGGTCTCCCACATAGCATCATCACCGACAACGGAAGCAACTTGTCACTTGGAGAAGTGGAGGCCTATTGCTGGGACAAAGGCATCAGACTTGACCTTGCATCTGTGGCACACCCACAATCCAATGGTCAGGTTGAGCGAGCCAATGGATTAATTCTGCAGGGAATCAAGCCACGTCTTGAGGCACCGCTACATAGAGCAGCTGGAGCCTGGGCGGAAGAATTGCCATCTGTGCTGTGGAGTTTACGAACTACACCCAACAGATCCACCGGCTACACCCCTTACTTCATGGTATACGGAGCAGAAGCCATCTTACCTTCCGACATCCTCCACGATGCACCAAGAGTTGCCGCCTACGACGAAGATGACGCTGAAGAATCCAGACGCCTAGATGTGTACCTTCTCGAGGAGGAGCGTGTTTTGGCATGCCAAAGATCCGCCATCTACCAGCAGAAGCTACACATCTACCATAGTCGCTGCGTTCGGCATCGCTCGTTTAAAGAGGGGGATTTGGTGCTCCGACTTAAGCAGAAGAAGTCGCACAAATTATCCCCGCCATGGGAAGGACCGTTCATCATAAGCAAGGTGCTGCTCAATGGGTCTTACTACCTTGTTGACAATCGTGAACTCAAGGATAGACCCAACGAGGATCATAAGCGTAAGCGACGTGACCCGAATGATGACTACCCGGAGCTTGATCGGCCATGGAACATAGCACAGCTACGTCCTTTCTACACTTAGCATTTTTTATCTAATTGTGTACCTCTTATATGATCAATGAAATAAAGCTCTTTGGTTCACTCATATTGCTGAGTCTTTTACCTCCTTTAGTGTTCATTTTTGGATCATGTAAAACCTTTATGCACAAGTCTTGTGTTTTGCACTTGTGAAAATTCCTCCCACGGGCGTTAGCTTAAGTTTTCTGGTCTACACGTTCTTTGTCGTTTTTATGTGGATTCTGGAGTAGTGAATTTCGGCACTTGTTGTCGGCGATTTTGTGTTCGGGTTATTGACGGTGCCATTGGGCATCATCACCTAAGCGCATGGTTCCGACAACGAGTCTTCCGACTCATGAAAAGTCAAGCATAAGAACCAGAGTAATGGATAAGCCAGCACTTGCTTAAAAATATATACATGCTGGGAATTAGTTCTTAAGTAGAAGGACATAACAATCATTGTTTTCCGCCTTAAGTTACATCACCAAGTTTTTAGTGCACACACCAAAGGTGAAACAAATATTACAAAGTGTTTTTCATTCTTTGGGCGCAGGAGACTTGGAGGCAGCATCGTCATCAGACGGAGAATCACCCTCAACGTCGGCGCGGTGATGAGACTCAGAGGAATCTTGGTTGACGCTGTTGATGGTGTTCCTGGGCACGAAGACGTCAACGTCCACCAACTCGGCAACTCTGGTGTCATAACCCGCGAGTGATGACAGGATGGATTCGTGATCAATTTCCTTGACGTCATCATCCACGTCGGGGATGCCAGAGGTCACCGTATTGATGTCGACATCGTCGTAGTGTGCCTTCACCATTGACAGCTCCATCCTTGCGCAAGCCCGTGCACATGAAGCTTTCCAGCTCGTGACACGCTCGGGGGCTCGGCGCAGAATCTTCGAGTACTTCGTGATGGAGTCCGAGGCCTTGATATATATCTGGAGGGGCTTGGCAATATCCTTGGCTTGGGCGATGGCGGTGTTGATGAAGTTGCCGGCAAGAACCATGCATTCCTTGTCTGAAGGAGGCGAGCGGGTTAAACCCATAGGATCTGCAAATTACGACAAGGAACGCATGAGTTCAATAAAATCTAAGTATCCAGACTACAGAAATACAAGGCGGAGGAAACTTACTGAAGATGCTGGCCTTGGCCTGCCAAAGGGTGTCCGCCAGGGATTCCTTCTCTTGTTGGAGGAGCTTAAATGCCTCGCTATGGCGATGGTTTTGCTCATCAGCAGCTTGCTTCTGATCCTTTAAGATCACAAGCTCCTCCTTCAAGCGATTGATTTCCGCGGTGGCGGAATCCTGCAGGGCTTTCATGGAATCCTCGTGCATCTTCAGCACCTCTTCCCTCTCCTTCTTAAGGATTTTGTTCTCGTTGTCCAGCTGCTGGATGTGCTTGGACTGCTCGACAATATCCTTGGCCTTGGAGACATGTTCTGCAAGTCAGAGAAAACAAAGTACACAATAAGTACTCGGAGATTATGGGCACAAAAATAAGACGGAAATGCGCAAAAAGAAAACAGACTCTTGTTTTTGATGATTTGTTCCTTCAAGATGGCAGTTTTACCCTTTTCGGCTTCAAGATCTGCGCGCATCTTCTGATACTTGTCGTTGGCCATGCCCCTCCGAGCATTCTCGTTCTGTGAAAACAAGTATAAAGTTAAACCATTGTTTGGTCTACTTAGAGCATCTAGTCGGAGATTTTCCACCTAGACGCTTGGGGGCTACAGCGAGAGTTTTTAACTTAGCAATATGCTTAGCTTTTCTTTAAGCATCTAGTCGGAGATAATTCAGTTCTCGATTAGAAGCTTGGGGGCTATAGTATAAAGTTTTTAACTCTGAATCTGCTTAGCTTTTCTTTAAGCATCTAGTCGGAACTAATTCAGTTACAACTAGAGGCTTGGGGGCTACAGCATTGAAAATTATAAACACTGCGTATGCTACTCTTAAAGCATCTAGTCGGAATAGTATGTTCCATCTAAATGCTTGGGGGCTACAGTAAGCGTTTTTTCAAACTTAGTCACTCTTAGAGCATATAGATACAAAACCTATGGTTTTCCGTCTACATCCTCGGAGGCTACAGTGGGATACTCATATGAAATGCAAAAGTGTAACACCCTCGTCTGATAAGGCTAAGTTCATGTGTATAGTGTCAATCCCTGGATCGGTTCACTGGCACACACAGTACAAAATGATACCAAATATAACTGTGCATCATAAATACAACGAATATGATCCAGAATTTTACATTATTTATTCAAGTACACAGCGGAAAACGAATATAAGGTAGATCTCCATCCTTCAAATGTGCCACAGTCGAACAATTGTTGAGTGGAGTCTCGCGACCTATGAACGATCACTCAGATACGATATAACCTGTAACATGAAACGTTGCAGCCACGAATGGTCAATACATTGAATGTATGGCAAGTAGGCTAAAGTGGTTAACAACAGATCTATCAACTACATGCTTATTTGGCCAAGTGGAATTCAGGCTCATTTGCATAAAGCAACAGTTTTATCCTAGCATTTGTAACAAAATAGTTTTCCAATACGATAAATAGGACACTCTGGTTCACTCCCAGGTGCTCCTACCCAATTATGTTCATCCAACAAGTTTTAAGTAATTAAGAAATAAGGATGAGTGAGAAATATCATAGCATCAGTATCAGGCCGCTCAAATTGTCCATAACCGGGGACACGGCCAATCGATTAGTTTATACACCCTGCAGGGGTTAGTACACTTTACCCATGTGACTTGGCCAGCCCAGCTCGTACCACCACTCTCATATTGGGTGATGATAGGGAGAAGTCCAAGAAGGAACCGTTCAGGAAGTAGCTCCCCAAACCCGACACGCACCGGTCCAACCTACACTATTCTACATCTCTGGCGTGGGTTCGAGTTACCACAACCTACTGAGTCCAACCAACCGCCCATTTCATTATTGGCACATGGTTGTACACGTAAGTTACCAAATAAAGAAACCAATCCTTTCTCAGTGTCGTGGGTGCCTTTCCGCAATGATACCACCAAAAATTATCAATCCCATCATACCCAGGAGATTCATTGTTTAAGTTGTTTTAGTTTTCGCAAACCAACACATTTAGAATCAACATCAGTGATGTAACCCAGCCCTCGTTCATCATAGCATGGCTAAGCACATCTACCAATGGTGGCTCATAAACAAGGAATGCTAGGGAATAATATGGGACATAGCATAGCATATACACATCAATTCCTACATATGCAATTCTACAAAAACATCTACAATGCATAGGAAAATAGTAGGACATTTATGACCAAGATAGCACCACTTGCCTTTGATGTAGATGTAGTTGATTATATAATCCTCACAATACTCATAGATATAATGGTTGCACTCGTCATAAGCACAATACTTGCAATCATAGTAGTTGCAACCACACACGTTGCACTCCTCGCAATCTATCGATCAAACAATTGCATACAACATAAATAATAGCACATAGAGATCAAACAAATACAACAAATGCATGCATGACAATTTAATAAGTCACAATGGTTGTTACTTTATTTCTCTAAACAATATTGAAGTATATAATGCATGCAAGAATCCAATTAATGCAATGGAGTACTTGTTATTAATAATTACTTGCCAATATAGGGTTTTTAATAGTTCTGTTGTAACGCCTGTTCTAACTGTCGAATTAAATTTGTTTTTTGGATTTACTGGATAGAGGACGTTAATACGAACCAGTAGGCGTTGGATTCACCCTAATCGGAGTTATAGATATTTTTGTATGATTTAAATAGTGTTTAATGGTTTTTAAATGATTTATATAGTTTTTGTTGCCTAAAAATCAAACTAAAATTATATCTGAAATCTTCACGGAATTATGATTCCAGGGACATATTATTTTTAATTTTCTGAGCAGTATTTATTTTCTTATGAATTTATTACTCTAAATAGGTCATTAAACCATTTAAATCTTCACGGCAAAACCTTCAGTCAAAGGCTGAACTTACTGCATAACGATGATTTACATGGAACCAGCTTTTCATCGATATATTATTTATATTTTTGTGATATGCAAATAATTTTCTATGAATTTAATGATTTCTAAAGACATTAAAACTAATTAAATTACCACGGGTTAAAAAATCCGCAAAGGCTAGATCAAATCAGATATTATTAATGTACATTGCAGTAGCTTCAATTTGATATATTGCTCATATTTTTCGGAGTTACAGATAATTTTTTATGAATTTATTAACCTAAAAGACCATTAAAACTAATTAAATTACTGCAGTAACCACGTACAGTAAAAGTTGGATCTATTCAGATAAGATGATTCTACGTAGAATTGTCTTCAATTTGATATATTATACGCAATTTTTGGACATTGTATGAATTTCTAATGAATTTTACAAGTTAGATCTATAATGTGCAATTTTAAATTCGGATGGAATATTCCAGAGAATATTCCGCTGACTGGACAGGTTGACTTTGCATGCTGACTGAGACTAGATGCTGACCTAACGACGACGTGGCGATAATAAAGAAGCTGACCGGAATGACGACATGGTACGCACCGGTTTGATTGGATCTCGACCGTCTGGATAAGATCCAGTGGCTAGAAGAAGAGACCGACCCGATTTTGACTCAGAATAGACAAGAAATAGATCTGTGTTAGAGAGACAAATCCATAGGTCAAATTGAAAAACTTAGAACATGAAAGTTGTGGGGAATCATTATTCCTACCTTCTCACCAAAGGAATTTGGATTTGAAGGAACGAGCGCGAGTACATCTTGGATTTACACCGTCAGATCTGAAATATTGTGATGCGAAATTCTCCGGCTGTGGTGGATGAAAAGATGTGAGGTTTATCGGGATTGAAAGATTTTGACGAGTTCTACAACTTTTGTTTTTTGGCCGAAGGCAAACAACAAAGTCTAGATAGGTCAAAAAGCGAAATAAGATTCGGGCATGTGTAGATTCGGGATTTCGAGAAGAGAAACTCGTACAGCTGTGGCCTCACGAGTTTATATGGAGATTTAGGATGGTGTAGAGATAGACCTTGAAGTAGGTAACAAGAAACAAACGAAAGTCGATTCGGAGTTGTAGATAAAAAGTTATGAGAGTTTGATTAGAGATAGGTTTGTCAAAAACTGATTCGCACGGTTTTTAAAGCAAGGCTGGGATCGATCGCCTCGTGTACGTGTGTGGCCTGGCTCGGTCGGTCCGGGTGGGCCGGCCCGCTTAGGTTTTTTCTTCTTTTTTTCTTTTTCTTTTTCTATTTACTTGTTTCCCTCATATCTTTTGCATACAAACTCCAAATGATATGATTTTTATTTCTAAATTTTTCTAAAATCGAATAGATAATTGTAGGATCATATTTATAATCTTTTTACTAGTTTGCAAATAGTGGATTTATAAATCCTTGTATATTCCATTTTATTTATATCTTTATTTGTTTGTATTTATTCCATAACGTTTTCATAATAGCTCCAAATGAGCTCAATTTTGTTTCTAAAATTTTGTAATATTAATTGGATCTCTTTAGGCTATAATTATGAATAATTTATGCCTTAGTAATAGTGGGTTTTATAAAGTCAATTTAATTACCTTTAGGAACATTTGGTCGAATCCACTATAGGATTTAGATACCAGGATTTGGATTCAGTTTGTGAGAACTTTGCATGGATGTAATGAAATGCTTATGAATGCTCCATGATTTTCATTTTGAAATCTTGCACACCAATTCTACAATCCATAATCAATCCATGCCCTTTTGCCTATACGGCTACTTAGGTCATAACAAAAGAATATAAGATTTTGAATTCAAGGTTGAGAGGATTTTCTATTCAAAAAGTTTCTTCTCTTTGAGAATTTTCAACATAGTCAAGAAATCAATCAAACTTATTTATTTATTTCACATTCCAAAATTAGGAGAATTTTGGGATGTGACAAAAAGGCAAAGTAAAAACTTACAAGTGCAATAATCTTGAGGTTTGTAGCACTCTCGGCTAGCAGCTTGCCGAAGGAAATGCTATTTCCTCGCAAGATATCCGCTTGTCAAAGTAGATCCTCAAGACCGCACGTCGGAGATGACGGTACTCCTCCAGGAACCAAAGTTGTGTTACTCGGCGTGAGCGCTGGGTAAACTATCTTCGGAAACTCAAAAGGTTTCTGGGGAGTAGAGGCATCGCCTTCGGCAGAGGTACCAGCTCCCATCACCGCCTTGCCGCTACCGATGGCATCCTTAGCCGGATCTTCATCCATTTGTAGAGCAGCGCTCTCCTGCATCGCCTGCTCGCCGACAACAACGAGTTCGGTAGAGGCGCCAGAATCCACTTCCATGGCAGAAGGGCCTGGTGCCTCCTGGACTTGAGAGCTTGTCGGAGCAGAGGAGGGCTTGACGGCAGGAGTAGCAGGGGCGATGGCGGGGGAGGAGTCGCGATGCAGCATGTCCTTGATATTTCTAGAAGCCCCAAAAGTTTTGGAGGACTTCTTGAGGCTGGTCGTGTCTTTCTTCCTGAAACGTGCAAAGTGCATAAGTACAGGAACAAGACATATAAATAGACAATGTCGAAGAATGAGAGGCTTACACTAGGGGGCGCTTTGGCAAAAATCCCGATGGCTTTTCTCTTTTCCGCCTCCAGGGTGGCGGTAGTCTTCTTGGAGTCTCCACCCTCCGTCTTCTTCTTCTTGCCTCCATCGGCAGCGTCAGAGGTGGAGCTCTTCCGCTTTCGCGCCAACGGGACATCATCGTCGGACACGACCGTGACTTCCTTCATCTTTGGATCGTAGATTTGGGCAGCCAGGTTGCCCTCATCTAGATCGCTAAGCTGTTAAGTGAGAAATCACTGTGTTAGATAAGATGGTATTAGCAAGACGGAAAAACTGGAGCATTGTCATACATGGAAAATAAATATCTACCTTTGGGCACTTGCCGTCTACGAATATGTCATAGGTGATGGTGAAGCCACGCTTCTTATCCTTCACCTTGACGATGTCCTTAAGGCGGAGCTTGATGGAGTCGCTCGAGAAGTTATCCACGAAGATCTGGAGGGTATCCCTTCGATCACTGGTGTACTCGTGCATGACCTCCGCGCGGTGCTGCAGAGGTTGGATTCGCCTGATGAACCAGCACATGGCTAGGTCCAAGCCGGTCAAACCCGTCTCTACGAACCATTCGATCCGCCTTATTGCGCGAGAAGCGTCGAGGTCGGAGGGAAGGGAGGCATGGGATCTCCATGTGGAAACTTCAGCGGCGGCTCCATCCACGAAGTCCGGGTACGTCACTTCTCGGCCCGCCAAAGGAATGTCGGGGCCGTAGAAGTACGTCCGCTGCCAGTTCTTGCAGGACTCGTGGCCGACGATGTCGGGGAACCGCCGGCCAGGACGAATCTTGAAGCTTATGGTGCCGCAGTTTCTAAGCTCCTCCCTACTATGTCCGGCTTCACGTTTGACGGTGAAGAAGTACACGAACAAGTCTAACCTAGGCCTTATCCCTAGGTAACCCTCACAAAGTGCCGCGAAGTTGCTAAGCACGAAGATGCTATTGGGGGAGAGGTTGTGGGGTTGGATCTTGTAGTGGTTCAAGACGGACAGAAAGAAGTGGGAGATGGGCAAGGAAACGCCGCGTACCAGCTGAGCCTTGAGGTACACCTTTTCTCTGACTTGGGGAGAAGGTGTCACCTCGCCGGCTGGCGCCGCCCGCCAGGCGAGCCCCTCCGTCGCGGGGAGGTAGCCTTCGGTGACCATCTCCTGGATGTCGCGGTCGGTGATGTCCGAGCCGCGCCAGTCGCCCTTGTGCGAGTCTGGCTCTTCTTCCAGTGGTTCCAGCGCCGCCAGATTGTGGTCACGGCCGGTGGTCTCGATCACCGCCAATGCGGGGATGACAAGGCCCTCTGGGGGCACGACGACGGAGCTCGCCGGCTTCACCGCGACTTTGCCCGACACCGCCATCGATGGGGAAGAACTGCTGCTGGCCATGGAGTGGTGGAAGGAGGCGACTGATGCAGAGGGAGGCTAGGGTTTTCGAGGTTTCTCGCGGAGAGCTCGAGGAGGCGTGCGGCTAGAGCAAGAAGACGATGACGCGAGAGAATGAGGTAAAAAGTGGCATGTGTCCCATGGTTACTATTTATCGTGCTCTGTGTCAAGATTCTTGCAGCTAATCGTACGATTGCCGCGTAGACAACGTGTTCGTGAACGTGCGCGGTAATTTCGCCACGTCTCCAACCGCCGCCGCCAACGGTTCGTATCGCTCATGCAGGAAAATCGGATATGATTGCGTTCTCTACATGTGTGAGTTACGAGGCATCGCTGACCTAAGCCTACGTCGTCATAACTGACATGGGTATATGAGTCGTCGCATCGAAGATTCCGGCATGGATGGATTTAATCCGACTACGGAAGAGTACGATGGAAGATTCAGCATTTCTCCGGCTTATGAATCAAAGACAGAGAAAACCTTGCATGGTTCTTTGGGAGGACTACAAGATATTGCTTGACGATTTGCCGACATCCATCTAGACGGAGCATTCCACGTGAAGAGGCAAGACGGCACAAGATCTCGGAGTTCTCCGGGGGATACTGTTGGGGATATGCTATATGGGTATCCTAATAGCATGTCTCTTATCCGACTAACCCGGGTGGCCCATAGTCGGTAGCATGGCCTATGGCCTGCTGGGCGGCCCAGTTAGGTGGATCCAGAAGGAAGGCCCATGTTGGATAAAGGAAGGCTACGGTGGAGTCACCAGCGTACCCGGAGCCTTGGAGTGCAAGATACACAAGACTAGTGATAGGCGGTGTAGGACTCTGTAACCTGTCCGGATAGGACTTTTCCCTGTAACCCTAGGACCTGGCGACTATATAAGTCGAGCCTATGGGAGCCTTTAGGGCACAATCTCATACGATAACTTAGACTCTCTAGTCACCTCGCACAGCGAACCTATCTCTGTAACTCGGCGTATTGCCCTTATAGTGATTTATAGCAGGAGTAGGATTCCGCCACCGTCGTGGAATCTGAACCTAGGTAAGCTGTGTTACCTCGTACCCGTCAACCGTCCGCCTTACCCCACGTCTCTAAACACGCACTGTGAGGACCCCTCCATGGCGTACTCATCGACAATACCACGACGATCCCGCTGCTAACAATTGTGTTGGATATTTCTTTAATTCTTAGGGGAAACTTTCCCGGTGTTAATTACTATTGTAGTTGATGCTTGTGAGTGGAACCATTGGATTATTGTTTATGTTCAGATTGTTATTCATCACCATATCATCTTTGATCTTGATCCATATGATGTCTTGTGAGTAGTTCGTTTAGTTCTTGAGGACATGGGAGAAGTCATGTTGTTAGTAGTGGATTTGTGTTGAGTTATTATTCAATGGTTTAGTATTTAAGTTGTGGTGCTATTCTTCTAGTGGTGTCATGTGAACGTCGACTACATGATACTTCGCCATTTATGGGCCTAGGGGAATGCATTGTGTATTTGGCTACTAATTGTGGGGTTGCCGGAGTGACAGAAACCTGAACCCCCGTTAGAACACCATTGCATAAGGGAGCGTAGGATCTCAGAGTTTAAGGCTGCGGTTAGGTTTATATCTTAATTACTTTCCTGTAGTTGCGGATGCTTGCAGGGGGTTTAATCACAAGTATGTATTAGTCCAAGTAAGGTTTGTACATTAGCACAGGTTCACCCACACAACACTTACAACACCAAAGAAGAGTACTTAGCTATTTGAAACGAAAGCACTTGACAGAATTCCCATGTGTCCTCGAGAACGTTTGATCCTGATAAGTATTTCCACCGGCTTGTCCTTTGCTAATAAAGGATTGGGCCACTTGCTGCAGTTGTTCGTTGTCTTTATTACTTGCACTTTGTTTTGTTGCTTTATCAGAAAACCCCTAAAAATCCGTTTGCTAAGTATTTGTAGAGATTTCCTGCTCCATGCCACTAGTCAACACCTTCTGCTCCTCGTTGGGATCGACACTCTTATTTATCGAAAGTACTGCGATACACCCCCTATACTTGTGGGTCATCAAGACTATTTTCTGGCGCCGTTGCCGGGGAGTGAAGCGCTATTGAAGAGTGGAACTGGTAAAGGAAACTTCTACTGTGAGTATTGATTTTTGTTACTGCTTGTTACGTTGTTTCCAATATGGATAACCCACTTGGTTTTCTGTTTGGGAAAACTACTGCCACTGCTAGGGTAGTAGATGAACCAACACCTGTTGAGATAGATCCTTTTAAGATACCTACAAGTATTGTTGATCGTGTTATGTATAATTATTATTTTGGGGATGGAACTGTCCATCCTGTTGATCATTTGCTTTTTATCCATGAATTATGCGGGTTGTTTAAGTGTGCATGTATCACAACTGAACAGGTGAATAAGAAGTTACTCTCTATATCCTTGAAAGGGAGAGATGAAGAATGGTATAAGCTGTTGAAGAATGGACAATCCATGAAATGTGAGGAAATGGCTTCTCTCTTTTATTCTAAATTCTATCCTCCCAGTGAGATTCATAAGGATAGAAATCTGATATATAATTTTTGTCCTCTTGATGGAGAGAGTACAGCTCAAGCTTGGGGGAGATTGAAGTTACTAATTCTTAAGTGTCATATTCATGAACTCCCTAACAATATTATTATCAATAACTTTTATGCTAGGATTTCTCTTCATGATAAAGATTTACTAGATGCTTCTTGTGCTAGATCATTCACACGCATGAAGGAATAAGCTAAATGGGATCTCCTAGACCGTATTCAAGAGAACACTGAAGCTTGGGAGAATGACAAAAGGAATAAACTCAGGTATAAACTATGATTATGAATGCATTAAATCTTTTATGGGAAATAATGACTTCCATGATATTAGTAATGAGTTTGGTCTTGATTCCCAAAGTATTGCCAACTATTTTAAGATCTTTGCCTCATACATAGAAATTCCAAAAAATAAGTGGAATAAGTATCATGCACCTTATAAAGATGTTGTTAGTCATGTTCCTGTTAGAAGCACCGAAGTTTGTACTACTAATCATATTGTGCCTGAACCTTATGTTGAGAAAATACCTTTCCCATCTAAGGTAAAGGAGTATTATATGATGATTAGTGCAGATAATAAAGGTACTAAGAAAACTGTGGAGCCAGATGAGCAATTGAATGTTGAACCCGTGTTAGCTATTGTGAAAGACCCTATCACTAGAAATATAGAGGATGAGCACATTGTCTTCTGTAAGAATTTCTAATATTATCTCTCATCCAAGTAAGACTAGAAAAGCTAGTGTTCCTGTGCTTTCTGTTAAAATTGGTGATCATTGCTACTATGGTTTATGTGATATTGGTGCTAGTTCTAGTGCTATTCCTTATGAGCTTTATAGAGAAATTATGCATGAAATTGGTCCTTGTGAGCTTGAGGACATTGATGTGGTTATTCACCTTGCTAATAAGGAAACCATTTTCCCTATTGGTATTGTAAGAGATGTGGAGGTTCTTTGTGGTAAGATTAAGTATCCTGCTGATTTTCTAGTGCTTAATTCAGCGGCTAGTAAAACTTGTCCTATCATTTTTGGTAGACCTTTCTTGAACACTTGTGGAGCTATTATAGATTGTAAGAAGGAGAAAGTTTTAACTAAGTTTGATGGAGATTCTTATGAGTTTAACTTTTCCAAATTTGCTAAAGCTCCTTGTGAAAATAGCTTGCCAAATAAAGATTTCAGGATGGAACAACTTGCTTCTATTGATATGGTTTATGACCTTGTACCTCTTTTTGGTGACTGTAAGTATGCTCATTCTTGTGATAAAATTGATTCTTTGATGGTTATATTGTCAACTTTATTCAAAGTGCTACTGAAAGTTATTATGAGAGAGGGAAACATGGTTTTATGCTTCTCAATAATGTTAAGTTTCCCCGTTTTATGTTGAAAGCTTTGAAGTTGCATTTGTTTTGTCTTCCTATGCTAATGGCTTTTTGTTTCAACAATTCGTTTTATCATGATACCCCCATGCATAGGAAGTGGGTTAGACTCAAATGTGTTGGTTATTTGCTTCTCGATGCTCTTTTTCACTTCAGATATATATCTCCTTTGTGAGCATCTTTGAAAGTTTCAAGCCTAACTTAAAGGCATTAAAGAAAAGTACTTGTTGGGAGATAACCCAAGAGTTTGGTTAAGTCTTGGAAGTTATTACTTCAGTAATAACCGCTCCTAATCCTTTTTGTTTTTGGTTTTTGTGTCAGGTTTAACTACTTTTGAGAAGTAGAGGAGTTGTGAAAAGTGGTTGTCCTAGGACAGATTTTTGTGCTGCATTGTAAAAATTCATGAGGGAGCTCAGTATGTCGGATGGAGCTGTATTTTTCTGAGATTTTTCTCCAGGTTGTTACCCAACATTCATTAGTTCTGCACTTTTTGATTTGAGCAGCAAAAGGTTTTCTAAAAAATCAATCTTTACCTGCTGGTCTGTTTTGACAGATTTTTGTTATCATTTGCATTTGCCTCTTATAGAAGCCTTTGTTTTGATGGATTTCAGTTGAATTGTGTACCTAAAGGTTTATTTTTTTTATTAAACTAATGTTGCCATTGAAGTTTGTGTATTGCCTTGTGAGAAAAGGAATTTCCAGGAGAAGGAGAAAGGAGTCTACAGAGTTCGTCTTTGAATAGGTAAAAGTGGTGAAAACAGAAGGTTCGTGAAACCCCAATATTTTTATATTTTTGATGTTTTTATTACATAAGAAAAGTTACGAGACAGAACAGAGGAGGAAACGGAGGCCGGGGTGGCCAAACTCACCCCGGGCGTGGGCCCCAGCTAGCCTTGCCTGGAGGGGGTGTGCCTCCCCCGAGCTCCGTCTCCGCCTCGTTTTCGTATCAAAACCTTCCTTATGCATTGAAACTTCGTAATATATAACACCCGTATCCCCCGAGGTTCGTGCATCATGTTCTCGTCGTGTTTTCGTTTCGATTTGTTTCTATCAGGAAATCTTCTCAAGTTTAGAGCACCATGGTCTCCGCCAATGACAAAGGCAAGAAGCCCGAGGAAGATGATCCTCACAAACCCAAGGAGGAGGAGATTTTGGTTAGGGATGAAGAAGACATAGAGGAGGATAAGCAACCGGACACTCGCGCTACCGTCGCAAGCATTGGAGTGGTGGCAAAACCTACCAAGCTTAGGAGGACAGCACGGATGTCTACAGGAGGGAAACCTCCGCGTTTTATCTACAATCCACGGTCATCTCCTCCAAGTACCAAGAAACCCTTCCACACTCTTATACATGAGCGTCAATATCAACATGTTCCCAAAGGGAACTTTACCTCGATGTGGGATATGCCTCGTTCTAACCATGCAGGGGAAGAGCATACTAAGAAGGAAGAGTGGGGAAAGAATAACAAGGACTGTAATTCTCAGCCCGACATGATCATGAACCGCATTGATCAGAATTCAGAGTTGATTCGTACTCTGACCTTTGAGATTGAGGATTTGAAGAAACTTATTGAAGAGCTTATCAAGAGAACACCACCACCACTGAAGGAGTAATTCGTCACCAGGTTTGGCATCCCCTTGGCTTGTTGCAAGCTTGGGGGGAGTGCCGCGGTATCACAACCATTATCTTTTATATTTTACCTTTTTAGTGGATTCATATCTTTGGTAGAGAGGTTATCTTATAGTTTGGTTTGCATGTGGAAGTATCTCTCCTTTACTTGGTTATCTATGTATCCTTTGGTGTGAGTGCCTTTATGGATTATTAATGAGAAGTTTCATCTTTTACTTTTTGCACTTCTTATTTTAGTTTGCAATCTCTATTATATGATGGATCTTGTTAACCAGTATTGGCATCACTTTGGGAGCATCAAGTAAATCTAAATTGGTTTTGGCAAACCGAGCTCTGGTCAGTAGCAACACTTTTTGAGGTTTGAAAGAAAAAGAGAAAAAGCTTACATGTATTTTATATCATTTAGTTTATTTATTGTTGGCTCATAAGCTTAGTATTCTTTATTTAAGATCTTTTGTGTCTTCAAGGAAGATTGCATGTTTGGATTTATCACTTGTAGGTTTTCTTGTTTCTTTCAAATATTTTGCTTGCTACCCAGCCTCGCTAGCCAAAAAAACTGTTTTGAGAAGGCATACTTCTCATGTTTCCAATCCCTTTAAACCAAAACCTTTGCCATTTGTGTCCACCATATCTACCTATTAGCTATTGCTATTCCAAGCAAATTCTCAAGCTTCATCTATCTTTTGAATTAAAAATTATTTTGTTATGTGAAAACTAGTTAGTAAAGCTCTCACGAACTTGATGGCACACCTTATTTCCTTGCCCCTAATAGACTTGAACCATTGTGTCATCAAAGTTGTATATGCTTGCATCTATACATTGGAATTAGCAGAACAGTGCTATCACGGGGAATGCTTTCAACATTGCACCTGTACGTTGTACACAGTTGTATCATGCTCTTTTGTTTACGGATGTCGACGGTGTGAAATAAATAGGGAACTTGTAAGTCCATGGAGTATGTATTTTGTGTTAGATAAACGCCTGGGCCGCTAGCCTAAGCCATGCCTAATCATGGTGGAAACTTGCAGCATCACCATAATGAGCTATCTATGAAGCATCCTCAATAAAAATCTATTCACATAGTAAATAAAAAGATCGCTAAGATGCTTATTGTCTGCTTTCCTTGTCATTTTGGTTATGGGATAGATCATGTACCATGTGCAAGGGGTACCCCGTTGGCGGTTCTCTATGATATGCATGTACTTACAATGACAAGAACTTACCGGTGACTAGCCTGAGGAGCGGCCCTCGTACTCAAGGTACTTGAGATTGCCAACTTATATTTCGTCAAGCATATACTCCATCTCTGTGCACTTTAACCTTAATCATCTTAAGATGCCTATGATAGGGGTAATGAGGGCTCAAAGCTAGTAAGTACCATAATATTTTGGAAGCTCTTTATGACTTGAAATCCCTGCTTCCCTCTATGAAGGGACCTTTCTTCTATTTTCTAAGTTAAGTCAGTAAACCTACTTCCTCTCTATCTCCAGCAAGCATTTGAGTTGTTGTGTTGCAAGCATTCATATGGTGATTTATTCAATCATGTTCTTAATCCTCCTTGTTTGCACAAGACTCTTATATATTGAGTATTACTTTGAAATCCTTCATTGAAAAACCCTTTTGAGCAAAGAGTGCTCCTGTTATAAAACTTCTACAGAAAGCTTTTTATGGAACGGTTTGCCAACTATTCTTTGACAAGGAACAAGAGTTTGCCAATTCCAATTATGATTTATCTTTATGCATCTCTATTGTGACTCCTATACTTGTTGCAAGCTAAGTTATATAATGGTGAGTTGTTTTCTTCTATGAGTTGTGTAATTGTAAGTGTGATGCTTCTTGTCCGTATTATTTTATCGACACTTCACTCCATAAACATGTGGACATGTTTACTAAGCTTAGTTTTCGCTTGGGGACAAGCGAAGGTCTAAGCTTGGGGGGAGTTGATACGTCCAATTTGCATCACCATTCTATATCATAATTTGCCTCTATTCATTGATATATGTCTTATTGTGAGGTATTACTTATGTCTTTTCCACTGTTTTTGCATGTTGGATGATTCTTGGAGGATGGACTGCCGGAGTTTGGATTTTGATGGAAAAAGAGGTTTTTTGATGCAATTTCACGAAGATCATAAAAATACCAGAAAAATATGGGAAAATTATATTTTCCCGGAAGACGAAGGAATCCATAAGGGAGGCGCAGCCGGGCCCTAGGCGCGGGCCCACCTTGTCCCGTGCCTAGGGCAGGTGTGGCCCACCTGCTTGGCCTCCGACTCCGCCCTCTCACCTATATCTTCCTCATGGAACCCTAACACCAGGGGGCGACCACAGATAGATTTCCGCCGCCTCTGCAGGGCGGAAAACACCGAGAGAGAAAGATCTCTTCGGTAGACAGATTTCTGCCGGCGAAATTCCTTCCCGGAGAGGGGAGATCGTCGCCATCAACACCTTCATCAAGCTAGGCTTCATCGGTATCATCATCATCATCCACACCATCATCTCCACCAGCACCATCATCACCACTCCATCCCGCTGTAACAATTGTCTTGGATATTGCTTTAGTTCTTAGGGGAAACTTTCCCGGTGTTAATTACTATTGTAGTTGATGCTTGTGAGTGGAACCATTGGATTATTGTTTATGTTCAGATTGTTATTCATCACCATATCATCTTTGATCTTGATACATATGATGTCTTGTGAGTAGTTCGTTTAGTTCTTGAGTACATGGGAGAAGTCCTGTTGTTAGTAGTGGATTTGTGTTGAGTTATTATTCAATGGTTTAGTATTTAAGTTGTGGTGCTATTCTTCTAGTGGTGTCATGTGAACGTCGACTACATGATACTTCACCATTTATGGGCCTAGGGGAATGCATTGTGTATTTGTCTACTAATAGTGGGGTTGTCGAAGTGACACAAACCTGAACCCCCATTAGGATACCATTGCATAAGGGAGCGCAGGATCTCAGAGTTTAAGGCTGTGGTTAGGTTTATATCTTAATTACTTTTATGTAGTTGCGGATGCTTGCAGGGGGTTTAATCACAAGTATGTATTAGTCCAAGTAAGTTTGGTACATTAGCACAGGTTCACCCACACAACACTTACAACACCAAAGAATACTTAGCTATTTGAAATGAAAGCACTTGACAGAATTCCCATGTGTCCTCGAGAACGTTTGGTCCTTATAAGTATTTCCACCGGCTTGTCCTTTGCTAATAAAAGATTGGGCCACTTGTTGCAGCTGTTCGTTGTCTGTATTACTCGCACTTTGTTTTGTTGCTTTATCAGAAAACCCCTAAAAATCCGTTTGCTAAGTATTTGTAGAGATTTCCTACTCCATACCACTAGTCAACACCTTCTGCTCCTCGTTGGGATCGACACTCCTATTTATCGAAAGTACTGTGATACACCCCCTATACTTGTGGGTCATCACTCTCTCCAACCCACTGCTTCCTCTCCCATCCCCGTCGTGCCGGCGCACCGCTCTCTCTTTGCATCAGATCTCACCGCTACCTCCAATAACCAGCCACCACAATGGGCGGTGTTAACCCGCTTTCAATGGACCTGCCTTGAGCTATGGCAGCCCAGCAGGAGGCATGGCGAGCGGGATATGGAGGCCATTGTCGGGGACATGGGTGATACGCCGTAAACGTATCTATAATTTTTATGCTCCATGCTTGTTTTATATCATTTGGTTTATGTTTTCTCTACACTTTGAGGCATTTTTATACATTTTCTGGAACTAACCTATTGACAAGATGCCGCAGTGCCAGTTGTCTGTTTTCTGCTGTTTTTGGTTTTAGAAAATCTAGTAAAAATTATTCTCGGAATTGGATGGGACAAAAGCCAAAGTTACTATTTTTCCCGACACAACATGGAGCCCGAAGGAGAGACGGAGGAGGTCACCAGGGTGGGCACACCATAGGGTGGCGCGGGCCCACCCTAGGTGGCGCCACCACATGGTGTGTGCCCCCTGGCCGCCCTCCGACCTTGCCCTTCCGCCTATATTTTTTTCCAAGGATAAAATCCTAAAAGAATCGGCATACATCCACGAAAAGTCTCTGTTCCGGCACCCTGCTGGGACGGGGAATTGCCCCCAGAGCCATGTCCATCGATCTCCACCACCATCTCCATTGCCATTGCTGATTCCCATGATGAGGAGGGAGTAGTTCTCTCTCGAGGCGAAGGGCTCTACCGGTAGCTATGTGTTCATCTCTCTCTCTATGTGTGATCTTATTCTGGCCATGATCTTTGTAATCAAGTAGATCTACTCTGCTATGCAAGTGCTTTAATCAATCTCCGGCTATCCCCACGTGTGTGAAGGTGACAGTGTGCACACCGTGTGGCACATAGGCTAAAGATTACATAAATACTTATCATGAGTTATATTTTGAGTTGGATGTCTCTATGAAATTGTGGTGTTTGTTGGAACCATCTAGCGCTCAAGGTGACAGTGCGGGGTTATCTAGATGGGGAAAGCAAACTTTGAGGTGTGCTGTTATAGCCCTACCATGGATTAGAGTTATCCAACCGGAGAGTAGTTCAGGGTAGTATCATGAAGAGAAGATATTTATATGAGAGTGTTCACTAGTGAAAGTATGATCCCTAGGCTTTGTTTCTAAACATTGAAACACCGTTCACAACTAGATCTGTTACATGTTTGCTTGCTGCCATCTTTATTTCAGATTGCCTTTAGTTTCTTCCCATCAAGATATTTTCTGGCACCGTTGTATTATAATCATCCATACTACTTGTATTTCACTATCTCTTCGCCAAACTAGTGCACCTATACACCTGACAAGTGTATTGGGTGTGTTGGGGACACACGAGACTTCTTGTATCTTAATTGCAGGGTTGCTTGATAGGGATACCTTTGACCACTTCCTCCCGAGTTCGATAAACCTTGGGTAATCCACTTAAGGGAAACTTGCTGTTGTTCTACAAACCTCTGTACTTGGAGGCCCAACACTGTCTACAAGAATAGAAGTGTGCATAGACTTCAAGCTCTTTTCTGGCGTCGTTGCCGGGGAGGTAAGGTAAAAGGTACTCACATCCTCTGGCTACTAAGTCTAGTACTGTTGCTGGTGTGTGAGTGCTCGAAGTTATTTCCTTTAGATTCTAAAATTTTATCTTTTTGTTTCTTTTTTTTATTTTCACTAGTTAGGCTTAATGTAAAACAACAACAAAATTAGAGATATTTATAGTATCTATCTTGAGTTAGGACATGAAGTGTTTGAAGAGAAAATTAAAAAACCTATGGAAATTTATTTGCATGCTAATAGCAATGTTATTAGTATGAATTCTTTGAACACCATTATTGCTAATGCTATGGAAACGTCTAAGCTTGGGGAAGCTAGTTTTTATGAAAATGATCCTTTTAGTTCCCCAGCTTTGGAAGATATCTATTCTATTGCTTACGATGATACCAAACCTCTAATATATGATGATTACAATGATGAATATGATATTTTCAGTCCACCTACTATTGAGGAGAAAATTAATTGTGATTACAATATGCCTCCTATATTTGATGACTATGGTGATGAGAATAATAGTGATAGCTATGTTGTTGAATTTGCTCCCACTACAATTAATAAGAATGACTATGCTTATGTGGAGAGTAATAATCATTTTATGCATGTGGATCATAATTAAAATATTTTATGTGATAGTTATATTGTTAATTTTTTCATGATTCTACTGAAAGTTATTATGAGAGAGGGAAACATGGTTTTATGCATCTCAATAATATTAAGTTTCCCCTCTTTATGTTGAAAATTTTGAAGTTGCATTTGTTTTGCTTTCCTATGCTTGTTGCTTTGTGATTTCATGACTTTTTCTTTACAAGATTCCTATGCATTGGAAGTTGATTAGACTTAAATGTGTTTTGAATTTGATTCTTGATTCCCTCTTTTACTTCAATTCATATTTCTTATGTGAGCATCATCAAAATTATCATGCCTAACTTAAAGGTCTTAAAGAAAAGTACTAATTGGGAGATAACCCAAATTTCATTAAGTTTTTATTTTGTTGAGTCTTGTAAGTTATTGCCTCTGTAATAACCTCTACTTATCCTTTTTGTGTGGTTTTTGTGCCAATAATAACCTCTAATGAGAGAGAAGTAAGATTTGGGGAAGTTGTTGTCCCGAAACAGATTTTTGTGCTTCACTATAAATTTTTTTGAAAAATCTCAGCATGTCGGATTGAGTTGTAATTTTCCGAGATTATGACCCAGGATGTTACCTAACTTTAGTTAGTTCAAAACTTTTCGATTTGAGCAACATAAAGTCTTCGAAAAAATCGGTTTTTACCTACTGGTCTGGTTTGATAGATTTCTGCCATTATTTGCATTTGCCTCTTAATCGGTTTATTTTTGAGTTCTCCTTGATCACTTGAGCTTTTAGAAGGAATTGCTACAGTAGCTTGTTTTTAATGGAAGTTTTACTTGTGTTTAAACTATACCCAAAGGCTTATTATCTTGAATACACTAATGTTGCTAATGAAGAATTGTGTGAAGTTTTGTATGAAGGAAATTTTCAATTGTAGGGGAAGAATGATGTGATGGGATGAAGAATGGACAAAAGCTCAAGATTGGGGATGCCACCCGTGTCACCCCAAGAAATATTCAAGTGGTACAATCATCAAATCTTGGGGATGCCCAAGGCATCCCCATCTTCATCAACAAAAATCTCAGGTCTTCTTTGAAGACACTTTATTTTATTGCTTCATTCACTATTGTGTTGTTCTTGGAGCGTCTTAGTTTTCGTTTTTAGTTTTTGTTTGCTTTGTTTGCTTAATAAGTTGGTTGGATCCTAACACAATTCTTTTGGAGAGAGACATGCTCCATTTTCATTGTTTAGAACACTCTAGTTTTCACTCTTATTGTTCTATGAGTGTTCTCTTTTGCTAGCACTGCGCTTAGCTTTAGTTTTCTTGTGCTTTTAGCTTAGAACTTTTTAGTTCTTCTTTGTGGGTTTGTGATACAAGATCACTGGTATTTATTGATTATTATCCTTGTGAGTTGTTTCAAATAAGTTGATTGGTGTTGGAAAAGAGTAGAGAGTTTCATGCTTATAGTGATACAAAAGGGAGCTTGTTTTTGACTGTGGCTTAGACTTTACCATGTCATGCTAGATGTTGCTTTGACCTTATGCTTAGTAATTATTGTTGTAGCATGACTTGTTCCAAACAATTGAGATTGCTTAATATGCCTTGCAAGAATCATGCGTTGTTTTAGCATAAAAAGCATAATATTGTGGTATTCTCCTTTGATGCTTTGTTTGGGTTGACTTGGCACATGCTTACACCATGTTATGACTATGAACCAGTCACCTTAGCCTCTATGATCATTTATTTTTTGACTTGTGATACCACTTTATGCTTTAGTTAATAATTTTTTGTCGCTCTTCATGATTATGGCCATTATTTCTCTCTTAGTTGGCCGCTCCCAGTCTTTTGCTAGCCTCCACTTGTACCGAGTAATATCTACTCATGCATCCAACTCCCAAGAAACCAAGTTATTCCAAAGAGTCCACTATAAATTCCTATGCATGGCGTGTTACACCATTCCAAGTATATTCTTGTTTTATCTATCTTCCAAATTAAACTTGTTATGAGAAAATTAGTGATTAAATCTCTCACAAACTTGATGGCACACTTTATTTTTCTTTCCCTAATAAACTTGAACCATTGTGTCATCTATGTTGTATATGCTTGCACTTATAAGTTGGGAATTAGTAGAACCATGTTGTCATGGGGAACGCTTTCAACACTTGTACATATTACCCAGTTGATATCATGATATTTTGTTTGTGGATGTTGGCGGTGTGAAATAAAAGGAGAGCTTGTAAGTTCATGGAGTATTATATATGTGTTAGAGAAACACTTGGGCGGCTAGCCTAAGCCATGCCTAATCATGGTGGAAACTTGCAGCATAACCATAGTGAGCAATCTGTGAAGCATCCTCAATAAAAACCCTATGCAAATAGCAAATAAAAAGATCGCTGAGATGCTCATTGTCTGTTGCCTTGTCACTTTGATATGGGATAGTTCATGTGTCATTGGGCAAGGGGTACCCCGTTGGCGGTTCTCTATGATACACATGTATTTACAATTACAAGAACTTGCTTGTGACTAAAGTTGAGTAGCATGAGGAATGGCCCTCGTACTCAAGGGACATGAGATTGCCAACTTATGATTTGTCAAGCATATACTCTATATTTGTTTCACTTTAACCTTAATCACTTCAAGATGCTAATGGTAGGGGCAATGAGAACTGAAAGCTAACAAGTACCATAATTTTTGGAAGCTCTTTATGAAACTTGAAATCCCTGCTTCCCTCTATGAAGGCCCTTTCTCCCTACCATTATATTGAGTCTCCATCTTCTAGATTTAGGCACCAATTAAGAGAGCATAGTTGTCATTCTTAGTTCTATGTCAAAACTTATTGATTGATTCATAATATTGATATTGCTTGTTCTTAAACTATTTGTATCTAGTCACCCTTATGAACTTTGAAGGTGTCCTATGCATTTATGTTTTGCTACTCCATGAGGGACAAGCTGAATACCACTATGCTATGTTTTCTATATGTGAAACAAACAAACATATTTCAATGCATTGTTATTCATGATCTTTGTTTGTACCTTTTTTATGTCGCAACATAGTTGATATGTCTTATTGTTAGAACTACATATTTCAAGCTCATGTTTAGAGTACTTTGATCCCATCTTTCAATGCTTTACAATAGTTTTATCAAGATTGTGATGATGCATGTCACCTAAAAAATTATTCTTTTTGTCACTTACCTACTCGAGGACAAGCAGGAGTTAAGCTTTGGGATGCTTGATACGTCGTAAACGTATCTATAATTTTTTATGCTCCATGCTTGTTTTATATCATTTGTCTTATGTTTTGTCTACACTTTGAGGCATTTTTATACATATTATGGATATAACCTATTGACAAGATGCCGCAGTTCCAGTTGCATGTTTTCTGCTGTTTTTGGTTTCAGGAAATCTAGTAAAGAAATATTCTCGGAATTGGACGAGACAACAAAGTTACTATTTTCCCGACATGACACGGAGCCCGAAGGAGAGACGGAGGAGGGCACCAGGGTGGCGCGGGCCCACCCTAGGTGGCACCACCACATGGTGTGGCCCCCCTGGCCGCCCTCCGACCTTGCCCTTCCGCCTATATATTCCCCCCGAGGTGAAAACCCTAAAAGAATCGGCATACACCCATGAAAAGTTTCGTAGCGCCGCCTCCACCGAAGGGGAGATTCGGGGGACAGAAGTATCTGTTCCGGCACCCTGCCGAGACAGGGATTTTGCCCCCGGAGCCATCTCCATCGATCTCCACCACCATCTCCATCGCCGTTGCTGATTCCCATGATAAGGAGGGAGTAGTTCTCTCTCGAGGCTAATGGCTCTACCAGTAGCTATGTGTTCATCTATCTATCTATCTCTCTCTCTCTCTCTCTCTCTCTGTGTGTGTGTGTGCGTGATCTTATTGTGGTCATGAGCTTTGTAATCAAGTAGATCTACTCTGCTACTCAAGTGCTTTAATCAATCTCCGGCTATCCCCACATGTGTGAAGGTGACAGTGTGCACACCGTGTGGCACTTAGGCTAAATATTACATAAATACTTATCATGAGTTACATTTTGAGTTGGATGTCTCTATGAAATTGTGGCGTTTGTTGGAACCATCTAGCGCTCAAGGTGACAGTGTGGGGTTATCTAGATGGGGAAAGCGAACTTTGAGGTGTGCTGTTATAGCCCTACCATGGATTAGAGTTATCCAATCAGAGAGTAGTTCAGGGTAGTATCATGAAGAGATATTTTATATGAGAGTGTTCACTAGTGAAAGTATGATCCCTAGGCCTTGTTTCTAAACATTAAAACACCGTTCACAACTAGATATGTTACATGTTTGCTTGCTGCCATCTTTATTTCAGATTGCCTTTAGTTTCTCCCCGTCAAGCTCTTTTCTGGCACCATTGTCTTATAATCATCCATACTACTTGTATTTCACTATCTCTTTGCCGAACTAGTGCACATATACACCTGACAAGTGTATTGTGTGTGTTGGGGACACAAGAGACTTATTGTATCTTGATTGCAGGGTTGCTTGTGAGGGATACCTTTGACCACTTCCTTCCTGAGTTCGATAAACCTTGGGTAATCCACTTAAGGGAAACTTGATGCTGTTCTACAAACCTCTGCACTTGGAGGCCTAACACTGTTTACAAGAATAGAAGCGTGCGTAGACATCAATGAGCGACTGCCAAGGAGGAGCGATGTGGTTCACGGCCGTTGCCGGGGACAAGAGCGCAAGGCTACCCAGCGCGGCCACGAGGACTGCCATGTTAGAGTACGTATACGTTTATAGGCTAGAGATAGACTAGGACTCTACAACTTGTACTTCAAGTCTCCACCTACTCCCGTGTAACTCTATATAAACCCCTACAAGGGTCATTGCAAAACAACACAATATTCTACGAATCAATATTTTCCACATGGTATATATCAGAGCGGTTAGCCTCACGGCGCCGATCCTAGGTTTCTCTCCACTTCCGCAACGAGCGCCGCCCCCGGGGAGATCAATCTCCTCTCCTTGGGGGCGCGGCATCCGGTCTTGATCAAAGATCAGATCGGTTCTTTAGATCCAAATTCAATTCTCAGTTCTTAGATTAGATCCAATTTCGAATTCCCAAATTTTCTACTCCATAGATTAGATAGACAAATAAATCCCTAAATTCCAATCCCCTTCGACGAAAGTATCGCAAGATCAAAGCTACAGTCCGTGCAAGGAGACGCATGGACACAAGCGTTAGCACATGCACGGAGGCAGTCACGTGGATCTTCAGTTCTTCATCGGAATCCAATCCGTGTGGGTTCGTGGACAAGGAGCGTCGCCGATTGTCTCCCCTACCGTGGAGCCCACGCAACACACGACGCGTCACTCCTGCTGCTTCCGCGTCCGTTACACATGCACGCGAGGTATGCATCTCCTAGGAATCACAGGGCGTACATGTAAAAAGAAAACTGCCACGGGTGTTTGCATGGTTGCATGTAGCGTACACGAGCCAACACTAGTACACGGTACACTTTTAGGGCCACTTTGGCTAGGGGCACTTCTAAAAATGCCTTTAAATGTGTCAATTTGGGGCATTTTTGCCAAATGCCCCTAAATGTACTACCTTTAGAGGCATTTTCATCAAAATGCCCCTAAAGATACTACCTTTAGAGGCATTTTGCCAAGTGTCCCTAAAGATAGTACCTTTAGAGGCATTTTCATCGAAGTGCCCCTAAAGATACTAGCTTTAGAGGCATTTTGTTAAGTGCCCCTAAAGATACTACCTTTAGAGGCATTTTATTCAAAGTGTCCCTAAAGATACTAGCTTTAGAGACATTTTTTCAAGTGTCCCTAAAGATATTGAGGCATTTTGCCAAATGCCCCTAAAGATACTATCTTTAGAGGCATTTTCAGCGAAGTGCCCCTAAAGATACTAGCTTTAGAGGCATTTTGCCAAGTGCCCCTAAAGATACTAGCTTTGGAGGCATTTTCTTCAAAGTGCCCCTAAAGGTACTACCTTTAGAGGCATTTTCTTCAAAGTGCCCCTAAAGATACTAGCTTTAGAGACATTTTGCCAAGTGTCCCTAAAGATATTGAGGAATTTTGCCAAATGCCTCTAAAGATACTATCTTTAGAGGCATTTTCAGCGAAGTGCCCCTAAAGATACTAGCTTTAGAGGCATTTTCTTCAAAGTGCCCCTAAAGATACTACTTTTAGAGGCATTTTATTCAAAGTGCCCCTAAAGATACTAGCTTTAGAGGCATTTTGCCAAGTGCCCCTAAAGATACTGAGGCATTTTGCCAAATGCCTCTAAAGATAGTACCTTTAGAGGCATTTTCATCAAAGTGCCCCTAAAAATACTACCTTCAGAGGCATTTTGCAAAGTTCCCCTAAACTAGCACAACAATACTTGACAGCAAATATTGCAGGCAGGTCACGTCCACATCAGCAATAACATGAACTTATTTACATCCACATCAGCAATAACATTAACTTAATAACATCCACATCATCATCCACATCCACATCAGCAATAACATCCATAATACTTAGCAGTTCACATATACATCCCTAATACTTAGTAGTTCATAATAACACTTAGCAGTTCATAATACTTACCAGTCCTACACATACTTAGTGCATCCACATCCATAACAACCTCTAGTGGATCCACATCCAAAAGAACTTAGTAGTCCATAACAACCTTCAGTCTAAACATCATTCTAATGCATCCACATCCATGCATAATTACCAACCATACTTACCAAAAGATATTGTCATCCAGCATAACTAGCTTCATGCTAAGAAGTAATATACTAATAGTGTAAGCTCTGTGATGAGAAGACTCAACTTTACTTCTTTATTGATCCTGAAGCTGAAAAGGGAAATGTCTCTTGCATGAATCTTATATAGCATCACTGCATCGAACCATCCACTTGTGATGATATCTCTGTTTGACACACCCATCTTCATCCTAAGAGAGGTATTGATGTTGCTTTGCATGTGTTCAACTTCTAGAGCAATAGGTTTACCAAGATACTTCTTCAAGTACCTACGAGTGAACTCAGCTCCAAGTTCCTACAGAAAATACAAAAATTTCAACAAATAATATACTTGCAATTAAGATTCTGCATACGTTTAAGTAAATATTATCTCACCATTTTGCATCTATTATCATTGGTAGATGAACTTGTCATCTTGTAGACATAGTACTTGATTTTTGGCCTTTTCTAGATGCACCGGTCAACAAGAAAGGCCACCTGTTCTTCTGTCAAATCCATTTCATTTCCAAACATGCACTATCTGTAAAATTCATATTCACCCATGATGCTAGGACCCGATACAACACATTGCCAAACACACATGATTAAAAAGAAATAATAATACTTTGGGATTTCTTCTACGAATGCAGGAGGTAGGTAATTAAAATGCAACAGGTAGATAGTTTAAATAGTCCTGAACATTTTACAAACAGACATTGCATCTAAAAACATTAATATTACTTGATAATAAACTAATACAGATAAATTTTACGAGCTCGGTCGTGCTCCTCCACCGACTGCAACATTCACACATCCACCAACAACTGCGATACTAGTTGACATGTTTAATTGGAGGACCGTTGGGTACATACCCACCGCAATTGGACAAATGGAGGACATTTGGTCCGTTCGTGTCCCCCTCCCGTGAGACACAAAAGTCAGACACCTTTTGTGTATGATTTGTGGTGCCCGTCGGAGATGCCCATATATGTACGTTCATAATTTTTTGGAAATAATTTTTGTGTTCTCTATAAAAAGAAAATATCCGATGCTCCAACGTGACTATTCTTGGACACTTTTTCGTCTTTTTACACAAACCACATAAAATAGTAATTAGTTTTCTTGATAACTTGTGTGTGAACACAAAATGTTCGTATTACATGCGGAATTTTCGTTCATAATTTTGTCAAATTTTAAATTTCGTCTATTATGATAGGTGGCCTTACTTATCTAATACATAGTTAACTATTATTAGATTTCTTTGTAACCGATGTATTTCCAAAGCTGCTGGTTTGTGCAACAAAAAACCTAGAGTTGATGGTCCGTGCAACTCCTTTATCAAGAGTTACTGGTCTTTGCAATTTTCTCGTAAGTAGACAAAGTTGAGAAAATCTCCTAATTTTTCGAAATACCATGTGTAGTTTAGGAAGTACTCTAGTTCAGCAGACGAGGCTAAAAAGACATCTCAAGTGTGAGGTGACCTTCTTACACCACAAGTAAGGAACACCAAGGAAAAGAGCTCCGCACACCAACGATACTCTGTACTCTCTCCCCTGCCGTCGGGATGAAAGAGGCCGAAGGAAGTGCGAAAGCGGCAAGGATGCGCCGGGACGAAGGCTGGCATGCGGGAACGCTGGCTGCTAGAGCCGGAGCCTATCGTCTCGTGGTCGTTCTTGCTCTTCTTGCGTCTGAATCAATGTCATGCTAAGTGACATGGTTATACCCTACGGGTACGTGACCTCAGCATACCTGGTCCAGCCCAAGGAAGGCCCACGGCAGATGTACGCCGGCCCATGAAGATTTTTGGGTGGCCAAGGCCCATGACGCCTTCGGATCCTTGGAGAGCAAGACTAGCGTAGATAGGAAATTCAAAGGGTAAAACCCTAGAACTTGTAACCGACTAGGTCTATACCCGGGACATGGCTGAGTCTATATAAAGGCTAGGAGTGTACGACCTAGATCTCGACTCATACTCTCGCATACACACCTCCACGCCAGATCGAATCTGAGCACCCCTGTAACTTTCGGTTCCGCCGTAATCAAGAGCAGACAAGCAGGAGTAGGGTTTTCCCTCCGGGGGCCTGAACCTGGGTAAACCTCGTGTCCCCGTGTTGCTTGTTTGCTAACCGTTCCACGATCTCTAGCATCCCCATCTTCTCCAAAACCCAAGTCCATAACAATGGGAATTGATGAGATCAAACCTCGTCAATTGGCGTCGTCTGTGGGAAAAGGGGCTGCTGATTGTGCGGTCGTGATGGTCCCAGCCCAATCGATCTACAACTCTGCGGCGACGGAGAGTCACCTCCTCTTCGGTGCTTTCGACTTCACCGCCCACTCGCCGGCCACCATGAAAGATTTCGAGCCCGTAGGCGACGGACTCGAGATCCTATTCGGGAGCTTCTGCTTCCAGGTGGGTCAGACTGGTACCCTCCGCCTCCCTGAGCGGGTGCCCCTACCATCAATCAGGCCCGCATCATGGGCTCCACACCCTGTGCTACGCACATCGTCATCAACAGATGAGTTCTACGAAAGCAGCAGCCGCAACTCCGATCTGTGCGATCCACCTTCGGATGAAGGGACCTACGGTTCCGGATCCGAAAGCTGCGGCAGCAGCGGACCAATTTACGAGCGCTACCAATGCGCCGTAGTCATCCAGAGCGACGTGGAGCAGCAAACGCCCAACCCGCCGCCCAACTCGAACCCCAACCCGCAGGACAGAAACGGCGGGAACAGAAGAAGCCAGTCCCCGCCACCCGACGAGGAAAACAACGTCCACGTCATCTGACTTAGCAAAGAAGGATGGGCCCAGGCACGCCGCGCCGTAGCAGGCGACATAGTCCTGCCTGCAGACGCCTCACGTGAACTACTCATGGCATACCACTTCCTCCTCATCGAGGAGCACAAGAAGCAAGTCAAGATGCAAGAAACACTTGACAAACACAAGCAAGCAGCCTCTGAGTCCAGCGCGCGACGAGCTGCACTCTCCGCCATGGCCCCCGGCTCTAGCACGAACGGAAACCAAGGAAACAAGCACCGCTCTCGAGTGGAGAACATGGATCCCAAGGAGCGCCGTGAGGTGACCCGAACTCTCCATACATCGTTCATGGAGATGGATGCCGACGGCAACGTCATCCCGAAGACGCCACAAGCTGCGATCATGGCAGCCACTGCGTATCTCGCAGCCCACCCACCTCCAGAGGGGGACCCGAAAAGAGCCATGCGTGAGTCCGCACTAACCGGACTCGGACTTGTCGGAGCTACGCTCCACCAAGACGCTCCTGCGGAGCCCAAGAAGAAAGCTCCGGCCAGATACGAACGGAGCCCCACCCCTTCATCTGAAGAGGAAGAGGAACACGACCTTCCTCGAAGGAAGAAGAGCTCGCGTCACCATAAACGCGACTATGACGCAAGAGACGCGCTTACACAACGCAAAATCGACAAAGCGCGAGCCAAGCATGCATGCTCGTCTAAATCCGAGATGGACGAAGACGAAGGAGAACTCTGCGGAGCCCGATGCTTCAGCAGATCTGTTCGGCGAACACGGATGCCATGCAATTTCAAGATTCCTTCGGATACTCCGAAGTTCGACGGCACGCAAGATCCAAAAGCATGGCTCAGTGATCATCTATCATCCGTCAAGATGCACGGTGGTAACAAAGAAACCGCCATGCAATGCCTTCAGCTGCAGCTGACAGGCGTGGCACGGATTTGGCTCAGTAGCCTATCATCAGGGTCCATCAGAAGCTGGGAGGAGCTAGCTTACAACTTCATCCGAAATTTCAAGGGCACCAGCAAGAGACCCGCCTCAATCAGAGTTGCGGGCCTGCACTCAAAGAACAGGCGAATCTATTCGCTCGTACATACTATGCTGGTCCAACACCAAGAACTCCACAACACACATCTCCGAAGAGAGGGCCATCGACGCCTTCAAGGACAACGTCAAGCGTCAAGACTTCAAGGAGGAACTTGGGCGCGTCAAGCCCAAAACACTCGACCATCTCATGGACATCGCCAACAGGTGGGCTGACGGCGAAGATTCCATTCACCGAGAACAATCGGATGAAGAAGACGACTACGGCCGAAGATGGGAACGCCGTAGCAAGAGGAGATCGCACGTCTACGACGATCGCGACGGACCCGACATGGTCGCGGCCGGCTACGCCAACCGCCGCAACGACAACAGTCGCAACAGCGGAGGATACCGCGGAGGAAACTTCCGCGACGGTGGATGCCTAGCACAGTCGTGGCAACGCCGCGACCGCGACAACGGACCCTCAGCATACGACAAACTTTCGGGTCCATGCACCATCCACTTCTACATCGATAAGCAGGATGGCAAAAAGAAAGCAAGCCACATGCTAAAGGACTGCCGCGAGTTCCAGAAGCTCAGCGAAAGCATGGTACAGATGAGGCAGCAAGCCCCAATTCCTGCATTCGGAAACGCACCCGCGCCTGGCGAAATAGCGCACGGAGCTCCTCCACCACCACCTGTAGGAGGTCCGCACCAGCCAGTTGCACCAGCACAGAACAATGTTGGGAACGGGTATCCACCGCCAAAAGGAGCTCTGATGATCCAGAAGGGGTGCCCAACGAATAGGGTGCAGAAGAAAATCACCCGCTAGATCAACTTGGCCGTAGCAACTCCACCCACCATCCCTGAATACCTCAGCGGATCGGAGTCATGCATCACGTTCAGCCGTTCGGATCACCCTCGCCAGATCCCTCGCCCAGGTCATGCTGCCCTGGTGCTTGAGGCACAAATCAGAGGCTTCGAGATGAGCCACGTCTTCATGGACGGCGGCAGCGGCATCAACCTGATGTTCGCAAGCACCCTCGCATCAATGCGGATCCCGCGGTGGAGCCTAGAGCAATCAGACACTATGTTCCACGGCATCGTCCTAGGAAAGGGCATATTCCCTCTGGGCAAAATTTGGCTTGACGTCATCTTCGGTAGACCTGATAACTTCCGACTAGAGCGGCTCGAATTCGAAGTGGTGGACTGGCCATCACAGTACCACGCCATCCTCGGGCGTGTGGCATTCGGAAGGTTCCTGGACGTCCCACATTATGCATACTTACTACTGAAGATGCCAGGACCAAAGGGCGTCATCACAGTCCACGGAAGCTTCACCCGATCAGACCAATGCGATAGGGATTTCAACAAAATATCCCAGTCTTTCGGCATGCAAGACGAGCTCGTAAGGCTCCGAGAAGTGACGGATAACGGGGCACCCCCAGTCACAAGGCAAAACGCACCCGACATGTCCTTCGACTCTACTGTCAACACCAAAAAGGTGCAAGTCCACCCGACGGATGCCTCCAAGACGGCGCTGATCGCCAACGATCTCAGCCCCGCATAGGAAAGCGCGCTCATCGAATTCCTCCGTGAGCGCTGGGAAATCTTCGCCTGGTGTCCTGCGGACATGCCAGGAGTTCCCAGGGAATTCGCCGAGCACGCACTCAACATTTTTTCAGACACAAAGCCCGTCAAGCAGTCCATCCGGAGACTGTCCGAGCCACGGGCCGAAGCCATCGGCAAGGAAATCAACAGACTACTCGCTGCAGACTTCATCAGGAAAATCAAAGAAAGCGAGTGGCTTGCAAATACAGTGATGGTCCCAAAGAAGGACGCGGACATCCTACGGATGTGCGTAGACTTCACGTCGTTAAACAAGCACTACCCAAAGGACCACTTCCCTCTTCCTCGGATCGACCAGATCATCGATTCAACTGCAGGTTGCGAGAAACTCTCCTTCATCGATGCCTACTCAGGCTACAACCAGATTCGACTCAAGGTCGAAGATCAGGAGAAAACAATGTTTATCACGCCATTCGGAGTGTTCTGCTACAACACAATGCCCTTCGGGCTAAAGAACGCAGGCGCCACGTACCAGCGATGCATGCAGGCATGCCTGAAGGAGCAGATCGGTCGCAACGTCCAAGTCTATGTCGACGACATAGTAATAAAAACCAGAGAAGCAAAAACACTCATCGACGATCTCCGCGAGACGTTCGACAACCTCGATCGCTATAGGATCAAACTCAACCCCGAAAAGTGCGCCTTCGGTGTCCCATCGGGTCAGCTATTCGGGTACTTCATCTCTCAGCGAGGGATCGAGGCAAACCCGAAGAAAATTCGGGCCATCATGGCAATGGAGAAGCCAAAGAACCTCAAGGGCGTCCAGCAGCTCGCAGGACGAATAGCCGCGTTGAGCAGATTCATCAGCCGCATGGGTGAGAAGGCCCTGCCATTCTACCAGCTGCTACGCAAGGCAGACAAATTCGAGTGGACGCCCGAAGCCGACGATGCGTTCGAAAGCCTCAAACGGCTACTCTCCACCTCGCTAGTCTTGGTCACGCCAAAGGAGCGCGAGCCTCTGCTGCTGTACATAGCAGCCACACACCAGGTGGTCAGCACCGTGCTAGTGGTCGAACGACCAGAAGAGGGCAAGACTCACGGGGTCCAACGCCCAATCTACTACCTCAGCGAGGTACTGACTCCAACAAAACAGAGGTACCCTCACTACCAAAAACTCGCCTACGGCGTGTTCATGACGGCTCGACGGCTGAGCCACTACTTCTAGGAGCACCAGGTGATGGTCGTCAACGAGGCACCTCTGAACAGCATCCTGAATAACCCAGAGGCCACAGGACGCGTGGCCCTGTGGGGCATCGAGCTGTCACCCCTGGACATCGTCTACGAGAAGCGACTCGCAATCAAATCTCAAGTCCTCCCGGATTTCCGGGTACATTGGATGGAGCTGCAGCTGCCAGACACCCCAGACATGTTGCAGTCATGGACGATGCACTTCGAAGGCTCCAAGCGTGAATCCGGAGCAGGAGGCGGGGTCATACTAACCTCCCCGCAAGGCGACAAGATGAAGTACGTCCTTCGGATGAAATTCCGAGCTTCCAACAACGAGGCCGAATACGAAGCCCTCATACACGGCATGAGGATGGCAAAGATCTGTGGTGCAACGCGCCTGGTCATCTACGGTGACTCCAACCTCGTCGTCCAATAGACGATGAATGAGTGCGACGCACACGCCGAAAACATGATAGCGTACCGCGCTCTCTACAACGCACTCGAAGGAGAATTCGACGGCTGCGAGCTCCGACACGTTGGGAGAGAAAGCAACGAGTAGGCTGACAGACTCGCCAACATCGGCTCCACCTGCGCAAAGGTGCCACCGGGTAGGGGTGGGCATTCGGTTACTTCGGTTCGGTTTTTCGGGTTTTTCTATAATTCGCTTTTTACAAAATAGGCACCATAATTATTTCGGTTTTTTAATTAATTGATAGTTCAGTTAGTGGACAATTCGGTTCGGTGTTCGGTTTTTAACCAAACTTCTGAAAATAACAACACTGTGCCATAATTTATGTCATATCCATACGAGCTAAACCACTCATCAGCGCATCGGAAACAACCTCCAGGTCGGCGAATACATGAAGCAATACATGGCTAGCTGATGTCTTGAACGCATGTGTAGAAAAAGAACATAATAAGCATGATGTCTATCTTGCTCGTTTTAAAAAATGATGTCTATCTTCCAAGCCGTATACATTTAACAAATTGTATGTATTGAGAGTTCAGCTAAAATACATGATCATATCTGAAACAGGAAAACAATTGAAAGACTTCCAACAAAATTTATAGACTCAATTGATAGTTAAACCACGAACATGTACGTGCATGTGGCTGAAGACATACGTACATGCATGGGTTGCCTGACAGCTTTTGCATGCATGTCTTTTTGTCGCATGAGTTAGTATCTACGTACAGTAATAGACGCTTGGGACAGAATCATAAATATATTTAGCTCTATCACGTATATTTTTCGGTCTGTACGGTTATTTCGGTTAACAGAGAGTGAAAACCGAATTAATATTTATAAATTCGGTTAATCATATTTACTAACCGAAATTAGTTTCGTCTAATTCGGGTTCGGTGTATTCGGTTTCGGTTCCGGTTAATTCGGTTTCGGTGTTCGGTTTCGGGTTTTTATCCCCACCCCCTACCACCGGGTGTGTTCCTCGAACAGATCTGCGTGTCATCCATCAAGCAGAAATTCCCCAAGAGATCACCCGAAGAAGCAGAACACTCGGGGGCTACGCTGCCCGAAGGTCATGAAGGACCCGAGAAGCTGGACACAGAGGTCGCCATGGTGAACCTGATGCAGGTAATGGCAGTCGAAGAGACATGGACACGACCATACCTCCAGTTCCTCATCAACGGAGAACTGCCTGACAACCCAACAGATGCCCGGCGCATATCTCGTCGGTCAAAAGCCTTCACCATCATCAATGGCGAGTTGTACATGCGTAGTATTACAGGTGTACTACAAAGGTGCGTCACCCTCAGTGACGGGAAAGCCATACTCCAAGACATCCACGAGGGCATCTGCGGTCACCATGCAGGCAGCCGCTCCCTTATCGCCAAAGCTCTACGAGCTGGATTCTACTGGCCAACGGCCATGAACGACGCAAAGGACATCGTCCGAAGATGCAACGGGTGCCAAAGGTTCGCCGACAAACCACACGCACCCGGATCAGAGCTCAGGCCCATACCTATAGTCTGGCCTTTCGCTCAATGGGACCTCGACATGATTGGCAAACTGCCAAAATCTTCGAAAGGAGGGCACGTCTATCTCCTAGTCGCAGTCGACAAATTCACCAAGTGGGTCGAAGCCATGCCCGTCACTAACCAAAAGGGCAAGACCGCCGTAAAATTCTTCGAGTCCATTGTCTACAGGTTCGGTGTACTGCACAACATCATCACCGACAATGGATCGAACTTCATCTCCAAAGAATTCCAGGACTTCTGCGAAGGCCTCGGAATCAACATCATGTACGCCTCAGTGGCACACCCGCAAACAAACGGGCAGGTGGAAAAGGCCAACGGCCTAATCGGCGCTGGCATCAAGAAACGCCTTATGAGCCCACTCGAACAAAAAGCTGGAGCCTGGACGAAGGAGCTACCATTCGTCCTATGGAGCTTGCGGACTACGCCAAACAGCTCCACCGGCTACACGCCATTCTTCATGGTGCACGGAGTCGAGGCCGTGCTACCAGCCGAAGTACGCCACCAGGCCCCCCAGGTCGTCGCTTATAGCGAAGACGAATCCACGGCTACACTCGAAGACGTCGTCGACACACTCGACGAAGCAAGAGACATAGCAGCAGCTCGATCAGCGGTGTACCAGCAGAGTCTCCGCAACTACCACAGCCGCCGACTGTGCCCACGGTCCTTCGTCGAAGGATACCTTGTCTTGCAACTCAAGCAAGAGCGACCAAAGAAATTCGAGTCACCATGGGAAGGACCCTACGTCATCACCGAAGTCATCCCAGGTGGCGCCTACCGCCTCAAGCACGTGGAGTCTGGAGTCGCATACTCCAACCCATGGAACATCGCACACTTGCAATGATTCTGCCCCTAGCTACCTACCCCTTTACTTTCAATAAGGCTTTTCAGCCAAGGCTATTCAGCCGAACAATGTACTTCCTCCATTACGATATAAATAAAGCTAAGTGTCTCGCCTCAAACTTCCGTTCGCTACTTGCAACTTTACTTTATGCTACAAACGCACTCGGGGGCTCCCCCCACCTCACGATTTCATCGACCGAGGATCACGCGTGTACACCTGAGTAGCTGACAACGTCAGGCAAACGAAAAGGACACGTACTCAAACAAAGCACTGCGTGCTTACAACAAACAAACCTTTATAACAAAGGGCACAACACACCCAGTCGAAATAGAAATTTTTTACATCTATCTCTTTTATAGGTACTACCTATTCTGAAGAATAACTTGAGCACGCTGCTCAAACAAATCTACGACCTGTTCGGCATACTGCCTTACAACCGCATAATGTGGACGCATGTCCCACTCATCACCATCCGGCCAAGGAGGTGGCCCAGACGCCACAGCGGACAAATCCACATCAGGCCGGTGCAGCCTCACAAGGGACAAAGCAGCCTTCACCCCTGCGACGAGCTGTTGCCGCACCAGCTCTTTCACATTATTCACGCTCCGAAACTTCGACAGAAGACCCGCAAGGCTTGTTGGCACGGCACCCAGCGGAAACATGACATGCAACACCGAGGCAAGCGACGTCTGCACCTGGCGAAGCACCCGATAAACCTGGTGCACATGATCCTGTACCGTCGCCAGAGCCATGGCACGGTCACGATCCATCCAGAAGAATCCGCCAGCCTCCATGTCCTGTTGGGTCAAGCAATTGACCCGAACAGCGACACGCTCTTTCTCTTCCCGTGGAACAAGGTTAGCACCTGCGACAATTGTACAAAATAAGATGCAAGGCCAGCAGGCTCATCCGAAGAACAGAGCTGCAGCTCGAAACAAAGAACAACTTACATTGAAGCTGCTCAGATAGCCGAAGCAATTCCGCCATCAAGTACTCCTCTCTGGCTGCACCGCGATCCGCCTTGGATTTCCAAACATCGGCGTGACCACGCAACCCAAGCAACTCCCTCTCAAGACTACGAACATGATCCCGAAGAAAAGCGAGTTGCGAGGAATCATCCAAAGATGGCCACAGCTGCGCTGCAGGCGAGGTGTCAACGGGGTCAGCACCCGAAGGAACCTAGCATAGCAGAAAAGCAAAGGACACAAACATTCAGACATTAGTAGAGCACAACTCAGAAGAATTCATTAAGCATATAAGGCCACTACGTGGCACAAGGATTGCATTTCCTCAAAATATTTACAGCAAAAGCAGAACTACAAACTACCCTACATCTACAAAGCCTAAGACGCGACACCCTGAGTCGCCTCGGAGCCGGACTGCCTAGCCTTGGCCTCCCCTTGCTGCCGCAGCGCATACTCAGACAGCAAATCAATGAGCTTTGGCCCATATCGCTTGCAGCGAGCAGAGTAGGCAGCAAAGGCTACCTCAGATCCATCTGCGGTCGTTGGCATCCGGGAGGTGATCTGGGGCAGGTCCAGCTCCGCTCCAGCCGCCAAGGCCATCGCCAGCCCGACGGACGCGCCGATGCCCTTCTGCTTGCGCTTGTACGCCGCAGGCGCTTCGGCTGACAAGGCCTCCGCCAGGGCGTCAACATCATCAAGGGTCGCACTCTTGGGAGCAATCTCCTTGTAGAAGTGGCCAAGGACCTCCTTCGCCTTGGCAAGGGAGCTGACAACGGTGCTGCAGCGATCTTCGACCGCTGCAGTAGCATCGTCCAGAGCACTACCGTGCTCCAGAGCACCGCGGTCAAACTCGATGCCCGCGACATCTGAGAAAAACCAAAAAGAGGACTGAAGAAAGTAACACAGAAGAAAGACAGGAAAACAAAAACACAGAAGCAAACATAAGGTACTCACCCGAAACAGCCTTGGCAGCAGCCATGAGCTTTCCTGCCACCTCTCTTTCACGCGCAGCCGCAACAGTGGCCAGCTGCTCCTCGCGGTCTGCGGCCTCCTGCTGCAGGTGCTCCTTAGCCTCTGCTGCCTTGGCCAGCTCCAGCTCGAGGCATTCCTTCGCACCAACGGTGGCCTCAGTCTTCTTCTCCGATTGACCAAGGCTCTTCTTGAGAGCGTCGATCTCATGGAGAGAAGTATTATGCTCCTCTGCATTCAACACAAGCAAGTGTCAGAAAGCAGGACAGGAATAAAGGAAAGAAGCACCATAGGCATACGGGTACCTTGAAGCTGATGGAGGTTGGCCTCCAGCACCAGGCACTCCTGCACCAGTCGCTTGGCCTCCTGCACAAAAGGCTGCAGAAAAAAGAACTACCAGTAAGGAAAAGGACTTGGGGGTTGCGCCCAACACAAAGGAATAAAAGCAAAATTCGCACACAAAGACACTCGGGGGCTCCCCCCGAAGACTAAAGAACAAGACAAGAAATTTTTTCAGACGCCCGGGGGCTCCCCCCGTGACAATAAACAGAGGTACTTACATGCTCTGATGGCGACTCCGAAGGCCCGCTGGCGAAATTCTGAGGCGCAACCACCTGCACCTCCTGCAGAGGAGGGTTCAGAGCGGCGCCCCCCAAGGTTGCCACCGTCTGAGGAGGAGGAGACACAACCTTCGACTCTCCCATCATCTCCCGAGCACCATCGCTGGAAGAGTCGTGGGAGGAATGCCTGCACAAAGAAAAAATGAGCACAAGCGCAAAAGTCAACAGCAAAGAGATAGCAGTATAAAGGAAGCTTACGAGTCCAGTGAGCTCAGGTCGAAGACAGGAGGAGTCCTTCGGGCTCTCTTCTCCCCCTTCTTCTCCTCCTTTTTCTCTTCCTTCTTTTCTTCCTTCTTCCGCTTCGCTGGCGGGTGCGGCGCTACAGCCCGCACAGGAATAGCAGGAATGGGAGAGGAAGAACCTCCATGCCCGTCACTGTGACGCTCAAGTCACAGAGGGTTTCTGGGAGTCGGAGGAATCGATGCATCCGAAGATTCACTGGAGCTCCGCGATCATTTGCGAGTATGGTCCTCGCTCGACTCGTTGGCCTCTTCAGCTGGCGATCGCGCCGAAGGAAGTTCGGACACGGAGTCCACCACGTCATTATCCGACGCATCCAGAAACAATTCGGGCAATGGAGGCACCATACCCGGCACCTTGAAACTCTGCAAAAAAGAAGGGACTTTGTTAGCAAACAAAGGAAAATAAATACGCAATCGACGAAAAGCGCTACGCGCACGAATCTACACCTGTGGAACAGCCAGCGTCGAAGAAAACGGCGGAGTCAGCGACTTCCCCGGGATATCCTCTCCAGCCTTGTACTTCAACAGCGTACGAAGGGCCTTGTCGAGATCACCCTGGGAAATCTTCTCGTCCGAAACTCTCGTCGGGTCACGGCGCCCAGCATAAAGAAACATCGGGTGCGCCCTAGCCTGAAGAGGCTACACCTGACGCTCGAGAAACGTGTGGATAATATCCATGCCATTCACCTCTTTATCAGGAATCAACTGGAGATCCTCCACCCGACGGTAAAGGGCCTCTATCTCCGTTGACTCGCCGTCCAAGATATGATTTTTCCAGGACCTCTTTAGCTCGATTATCTTGGAGGAGTCGAAAGGAGCAAGACCAAATTGCTGCCCAGCCACTGTGGAGTCGCGAATGTAAAACCATCGCCTCCGCCAGTACTGGACAGATTCGGACATAGAAAAAGAAAAGAAAAGAATATTGGCCTTAAGGGAGATGATGCAACCCCCAATGGGATACACACCATCCGAGCCAGATTGCTTCTTCACGGAATAGAGCTTCCGGAAGAGGCCAAAGTGTGGCTCGATGCCGAGCCAACACTCGCAAAAAGTGATGAAACAAGCAATGTGAAGAAGAGAATTGGGCGAAAGATGATGCAGCTGGATGCCATAGAGAAAGAGCAGCCCATGAAGGAAGTCGTGGACTAGGAAGGAAAACCCACGAATAACGAAGGCAAGAAACATAACCCGATACCCAGGGGGGGACGGGGGATTACCTCATTGCCGGGGAGTCTGACGGCCTCCCTATCCTGTGGGATCAAGCCCTGCTCGCGAAGCCTGCGGAGATCACTCTCCCGCGTCTCTGATCGCCGCCAACCACCGTCGGTGACACGGGTGGTGGTAGCGCCTTTCTTCCCTCCGGCGGCACTGGTACCAACCGCAGATGACGATTTCTTCGTTTTCCCCATCGCGCTCCAGCGGCACCGGCGGTGAGAGTGCAGACGGGAAGAAGGAAATGTGGAAGGATATCACAGCGCGCAGCAGGAACCTCTAGAGCATAGGGAGGCAGTGAAAACAAGAGTAGATGCGGTGAAAACAAACTGCAGCTTTCCCCAATGATTATAACGGCGAAGACGACACACGACAACCGTCCATCAAGAAGACCTAACGCCAACGGCAGATCTGGCCATACACATGTCAGCATCACAACGAACCATCGTTACCACGCCGTGCACTACGCGCGGAAATCGAGGCGACGCCGTAATTATCTCCACGCCGCGCGTGACCGGTCAATTCAAGGTTAGCAAGTGGGACCCACGTTCGTCCAGTCAAGTCATCTCTGGCGTAGCAGATGCTTGAGGTCATTGATCGGCAGCACTGATGTCATCAAAAGCTATACTAGCACCAACTACAATTCTTCGGCTTCAAAGCTAAGAGTACTCACTCGAATCTTCGATTCGACTAAATACTCGGGGGCTACTCCTATCAGGAGCGCTGGCCGCACACCCGAAAAATGAATAAAGACAAAATATTTCTTTGAGTCCTATGTCGAGTCCACGACTCCACTACGGACTCGGGGGCTACTCCCATAGGGAGGATGGATTTAAGCATCCGAAAATTTTTGTGTCCTGCGGACTTAAAAATGAACAAGCGCTTGAATAAAAGTCTCCGCTCGAGTCTACGACTCGAACAGACACTCGAGGGCTACTCCCATAGGGAGCGCTGGTCGCGCACCCTATGAATTCTTCGACTGCGATCTTTTGGATCAAACACGCAAAAACTTTTCGGCAACTTTGCTCTAGTAAAATGCTAAGTGAGCAATGTTTCTCTTTGGCCACCCGAAACACCTCTGCGGTGACAAATGTTCGGATGCTGCGTCTGCGACGCAAAGATAAGACCTACAGATATCATCTGATGGTCTGGCAACGCACATGACTGTGCTCTGCTAGTATAAATCCGTGCCAGCAGGCGCGATGAAAAATCCCGACGGACACGTTGGGTACACCAATTAAAACCACTGAAATTTCACTCCTTTAAGTCCTCCGCGGCCTGAGTCGGATTACGCCAGCATATGTTCCAGGTCCGAGTTGAGGGACTCGAACCTGAAGAAGGTCGTGCTGTTTCGTCCTAAAACAGTTAACTGACCCCGATCCGTCGGGTGAGTCAGGCACACGCATCAACAATCCCTACACACATGTACTATTAATACATAGTTGCACCCGAAGGATGGAAGAGTCCTCAGCCGAATCAACGATTCGACTGAATCACTCGGGGGCTACTAACATGGTTATACCCTACGGGTACATGACTTCAGCATACCTGGTCCAGCCCAAAGAAGGCCCACAACAGATGTATACCGGCCCATGAAGATTTTCGGGTGGCCAAGGCCCATGACGCCTTCGGATCCTTGGAGAGCAAGACTAGCGTAGATAGGAAATTCAAAGGGGTAAAACCCTAAAACTTGTAACCGACTAGGTCTATACCCGGGACCTGCCTGAGTCTATATAAAGGCTAGGAGGGTACGACCTAGATCTCGACTCATACTCTCGCATACACACCTCCACGCCAGATCGAATCTGAGCACCCCTGTAACTTTCGGTTCCGCCGTAATCAAGAGCAGACAAGCAGGAGTAGGGTTTTTCCTCCGGGGGCCTGAACCTGGGTAAACCCCATGTCCCCGTGTTGCTTGTTGACTAACCGTTCCATGATCTCCAGCATTCCCATCTTCTCCAACACCCAAGTCCATAACAATGGGCATTGATGAGATCAAACCTCATCACTAAGCGGTGGCTGACGGGTGGACCAGTGGCACGTGCGGGACAGCAAACACTCTCGGTCTGCCCGTGTCCGGGCCGATGTAAATATTGCCTAAATTTGATGCACGAATGGATCAAGCCGAACGCGTCTGTCTAAATGGGTCATGCCGCTGCAACGCCGTGCACGTTTCGTGCGGCCGTGTGGAGCGTTCAGTCGTGTTGGGTTGACCCAGTGGAGATACCCTAAACCATGGGCAAATATTTTTTTATTTCCAACTTATGCATGCGATCCAATTGAAAAAGCAGCCTGCACAACGTTGCACTTTTTTTTTTCATTCCATCGGCCAAAAATTAATTAGCGTTTGTGTGGTAATCTGAAAATAGAACAGTCATACTTTCTTTGATCCATATTAATTGACTTTGAATTTTTAAAATTTAAATAAACCTATATATTAAATAAGTGTCTAGATTCATTCAAATCTAGATAAATTTAAGTCAATTAATATGCACCGAAAGAAGTACTTGAAACAATTCGGCTCGAAAAATGCATTCCTTTGCATGCATGGATCAGCGTCCAATAGCCACGTCCCGCGCCACCGTCAAACGGACGTATCCCGGCTAGCGTCCAGCACATGCAGCGTACAAGCTCTCTCCAAATAGTCCCACATCGAAAAACCAGTGAAGTTTCAACTGATTTATATACCATGCTGAATCAAAACGGATACGTGCAGTCTTAACAATGATTCAGAGCCCACACAAGCCATGTCATGCTAAGCAAAATATCGAATGGTCCACAAATCATCCGGCGGCCCACAAATTCTTCAGCGATATGGTCGCGTCCTGGGAGGACCGAGGAGTTGCAGCACCCACGCGCGGTCAGAGAGGAGCACATCCAGGAATCAGAAAAAAAAAAGCATTATAGACGGGCCGGCCCATCTGAGAAAAGGCCAAAATAAAATTCCAACTTAAAAACAATTGTGTTTCTATTTCTCTAAATGGCTCTTTTGGGGCATTTCTCAAAATGTCACTATATAAAATGCCTTAAATACATTGAGGGGCATTTCTCAATGTCATGAAAGGGTTTTAGAGGCATTTTTCTTAGTATCACTAATGGGTTTTAGGGGCGTTTTTTAGAGTGCCACTAAAGGGTTTTAGGGGCATCCCTAAAACTTTTAGGGACATGAGTATTAGTGTCATATTTTAAAGTGGCTCTAAAACCCTTTAGGGGCATTTTAATCACATATAGGGGCACTTTGAAGTGCCTCAAAATAACTAACGTGATGTAGTGCAAGCAGGAGATCGATCCGGTTTCTACTCCGTCTCTAGCCGGGCGGCAATTTCACATGAACTCTGGTGCAGACTCCGTCCGCTTGTGCACCAAAACTTCCAGCGGAGGCTATGGGAATACACGGCACAAATGACCTCCAGCACACGACATCAAGCTATATGGATCAACAAGCCAGACTACAGCTACCCGAACATCCCCATCATCAAGATGTACGACTACGTCAGGCTACAAGCCAAGATCTTCGTCAATCACATCCATAAAGAAGCGACATCATCCACACACCAGGACGGTGTGAAACACTGCGTCGCGGACTTCTCCGACATCAAGGCTTCGACATCATCGCCGTCACAAGGGATGCCTTCAAGGGACGATCATTGCCGACACGCCTACTTCTTTATCGCCGACACATCATCGTCAAGGTCTACATCCAGGGGCGGAGCCAAGATCCGTACGAACCCCGGGCCAATTTTGAATTTAGTGTTGAAGTTAGGCTATTTGCTAAGTTAAATAAAAAAATCCTAACACGTAGGTAAGAATAAGGTTTGCACCCAGGGCCATTGCCTCTGTTGCCAGGGGTATGGCTTCGCCACTGTCTACATCAACGTGGTCTTCATCAACATCTTCGTCGACACATCATTGTTGTCGCTATACCCGTCCACATGATGGACATACAACTACGACGCCCTCTGACAGTACAACTACAAGGCACGACGACGACATTGTCGCGTTCACGACTCCGACGACTGCATTAACTAACGGGCATCACAATTGTGATGCTCCTACGACTGCATTAACTAACGGGCATCACAATTGTGATGCTCCTACGACCGCGCATATGGTTCTGGTAAAACCTTGTGTGCTTGGTGGGTTCCTACGGTCCTGACAAAACCGGTGGTCTCACTTATAACCATGTCCAAGAGATGCCTCCGACGGTACCTCTATAAGGTGCAAAACGTTCACAACTGCAGCTTCATCAACAACAACAAAAAATAGTGCAATTATTTTTTGCGCCTTCGGCAATGGCGGTCACACCACTACGACGACTACGACATCGACCACACCTACATTGACTACTGCTACATCATGATCGGCTACCTTAACATCGACATCAACAACAGTGTTTACAGCTACACATCTGCAACAACTCCAGTCAACAGCGTCCACGTCATCACCTGCGTCCATGACACTCCCGCTGTGCCTACGGGAGAGAAGAGAGGCACCAGAAGGAGACGCAGTCACCGTCCCTAGGTGCCAGCCATGAGAATGTCCACCAGATGCAGTTGATGATGCAAGGATGAAAGATGACGGACTTCAAATCCAGTAAGAACCGTCCGCTTTACTCCCGCTGAGGGGGATGTTAGAGTATGATACATGTATATACTAAAGATAAAGTAGAACTCTACAACTTGTACTCCAAGTCTCCACCTACTTCCGTATAACTCTATATAAACCCCCTACAAGGGTCATTGCAAAACAACACAATATTTTAGGAATAAATATTTTCCGCATGCCATACTCCAAGCGGCCGCACACATCTTCTTTTCCTCGTGTGTTCTAGGTTTCCGACCGCTGACGCCGCATGAGACCTGGTGATGGCAAGGATGAGAGCGGCCTGGGGGCAAAGTTTTCCTGCCATATGTCCAACCTTTCTGGTTCCCCACCCTCACATGTACTGGACCGACCAGGGGAAGATCTGGCAAGGCTGGATGTTGCGGATGTGCAGACATGGAAGCAGATCGAGAGTTCTCTTTGCCTTATTGCCCAGATTTCTAAATTGGTTGTCTGTTTTGATTTTTCGCTGCAAATTGTTGGGCACGTGATTTCCATTGCTAAAGTTTTTAAAATCTTTTCTGTTTTGGACTTTGTCTTAGTTTTGTAAAAGAAGATACTATGACTTCGCATGGTATACATACAGCGCCGGCCCAGACAATTTAGGGCCCCGGTATATAACAAAAATATGGGCCCTATACACAATTAGATATAGAGATTTATTTTAATATTTTGTGCTGGTGGCCACTTCCGGACAAGGAATTTCCTTGCCGCCGGCCAGCTTTTGAAAAACCGGACTCACGGCGTACTGAGCTGAAATTAGTTGCGTTGTGATTTGGCTAAAATGCTGGCATAATGGGTTTGTACGTAGCCTGATGGGGCCCTAACAATCGGGGGCTGCACAGGCTCAGGGTCGGGGCCTGTATACATATATCTCTTTAGAGCATTATATTTTGGAAAATGACACCCTGCTCCCGGGATCGTACGTTTGCATCCTTCGGGTCACACACACCCGTTCAGTTGGTGGCCCCAAGCACATTTATTTTTCTTTTACCTGGTCTTATCTTTTTCTACCTACGCACGCGCAGCGCCGCCAAGGGAAACTTCCCGCTGGTGCTCCGCCGGCATCCTGCCCTTGCTGCGCGCCACCGCCGCCGCCAAAGAAGGCTACCCCGCTGGTGCTCCGTCGGCCTCCCTTCCTTTCGGCGCGCCACCCCCGCTGCCATGGAAGGCTACCAAGTTGGTGCTCCGTCCGCCTCCCGCCCTTGCGCCGCGCCACCGCCGCCTTTGCTTCGCGCCGCCGCAGCGCTGTCGCCGTTTTTACTGCGTGAAGCCCTGCGCCGCCCCTTTGTTGCTCCCTCACGCGCGACGGTGGAGCTCCGAGCGGTAGGCAACCACCATGCCTTCTTTTAGCTCCGACACTGAAACGACCAGCACAGCGCATGTCCAGTCAAGGATGACTTTGCCAGATTCGTCACCGTGCTTCACCCCCAAGATTCTCCTGGCTGCAAAGTCTCGCTACCGATCTGGGATGCTGCTGCAAGGGCATGCCGAACATGCTACTGATAGCGGACGGCTTTGCTACTCTGTGTGTATCGTGTTGCTACCCGCGGCGGAAGGATTTGCTAACAAGACGAAGAGGAGGACTAATTTTGCTACATACTCATTTATATTTTTGCTCTGTACTCGTTTCGTTTTTGCTACATTGATGTTATCCAAATGCTACAATGTTTTCTGTACAAATTTTTGGCTATTGGTTCCGGCGAGTTCATGGCGATTTCTCCGGTGATGTTGGTTTTTGCTACACTCGTACAAGTTTTTCGCTACAACTGTTCTCGGATTTTGCTACAATAGCGCAAAGTTTTTGCTATAAGGTCTCCGGCGAGGTCTTCCAGGGAAAGTCTCCGACGAGATCAGGTTTGCTACGGTAGCACAATTTTTTTGCTACAAAGTCTCCGGCGAGATCTCCGACGAGGTCTCCAGCAAAGACATTCTTTTTTTCTAGCCAAACCGTTTTTTGCTATAACGTAGCAAAAGCGGGATGTTTTATAGCAAAAGTAGAGATTTTATAGCAAAAACGGGATTTGAAGGACACGTTCAGCATGAGGAGGTGGGGGATCCGGGGGAAATATCCCCCGAGACGTTTAGCACTCCCCTTATATTTTTGTTGTCTTCAGATTCTAGATAAGCCATGTTATTTCTCACACATGATCAGTAGAACTAGGACTAGGACATTCATACGTCCATATCATCTTATCTGATGTGTTCTAGCCACTGATTTTATTTTATAGGGATGTACGTATTTGCAGAGCTGCTATGTACAAACTACAAGCATGGTGGTGCTTTGGGTCTTGGAGATAATGAATTTGATAATAACCGGGGATATAATCAAGATAAAAGCTGAGATTTGCTCTCATTTTTTGTAACTGCGGGTGAGTTATGTTTATCTTTTCTTTGCCGTATATAACTTACCGACTAGATATTTCAGCAGTTGTTTGTACTATTTATGCGATTTGTGCAACACATAGATCTTGATCATAGGACTGGTACACCATTCTATTAAGGAACATATAACGTGCTCCTTAGACGCTGTATTTTTACCAAATCTCTAATGATGATGCCATCTAAAAAAGGTTGTGCAGTCGTGATTGTTATATTGCAAAGAGATATAAACACCATGGGTTGTTCAGTCATATATATGTACCCATTTAAGTTGTAGAGATCTGCTTGCGGGGATCTTAATGTTGAAGAGGCATTTTAGGCCACTTGCGGTGCCCACTGCAGTTTGGTGTCTCTGGCTGCGGGCCTTTGTTGGTACCGTCGCTGGTTGTGGGCCTGTGGAGATGTTGCTTCCGCGGCTGCTTCGCCTCTTGCAGCCCTTGCTTCCGCGAGTCCATGACCTTAGACCTAGGTTTGCCTCTCCTCCTCTCATCGCAAAATCACGCCGTCGTAGCCTGGCTCGTGCCGCCGCCTGCCGCAGCCTGCATCGACAAGCCTGACGGATGCATGGGACTCGCCAAAATGAAAAGAAAAAATGTTGTTGTTGTGCGAATTAAAGTCTGTTCACTTGATAGTAATCTATTTTGCTGTTGCAACCATGCAGGGGCTAGAAGAGATTAATCAAGTCTAGTGACTAATTTCTATAGCATGGATGTTCGCGAAGCTTGAAGGTACAGTATGTATGCACCCTTATTTGTTTTCCTACAATGAAACATAAGCTGAGGTGTTGGGTGTGCATGCTATTGCATTTGATTCTGATGGTATTTGTAGGTTAAGCCAAGAGCAACCAACCTTAGTTGAGGAATATATACATATCCTAAACTAGCTAGCTTTTCTTTCATGTGAGAATTTTGGCTAGCCTTGAGGATTAACATGGCGCCGCCACGTGGTTCTTTAGCTATAAAATATGAAGGAAAGTGATCAGTTTCCTAGTGCCTTATATGTGTATGCATTTAAGAATCAGGCTATCCCAAAAAAATTCCTCTATCCATGTTTTTTTGAGCTGACTATTAACCGCACTGGTTCATCTGGTATTATGCGGCGCTTTAGACAGATAATGGCTATGCATACTATTTGGCCTGACCTTTTTGTGTTAAGATGACTCAGAACATACACTGTTTACGAAACAGTGATTCAAAATAAGTTGCAAGCCTGCCAGTTTTATCTCTAATCTCAGCTTGCTTTTGATACCTGATGCAGATGCCATTAGTCACTCTTATGATGAGAGTTTTGCGTGTGTTAAATGTTTTTTTTTCAATGATACGTCCTGAAAGACGTATCGTTTTTATAGAAGAAAGGCCAAGAGGCCATGTTTACAACATGCTGTGCACATACGTCCCACGCGCAACCCCACGTTGTTCTAGGGACAGCACACACACACACTAACCAACTACTCGCGGCATCTCCACTTGTCCACTTGACTTAAACAATCATAGAATAACCGAGCGGCTCTCCACAGACCTGCCTCAGCCGAAATCTTCTCAATGACCCTTGCGGGAGATGGGGTGACTCCTTCAAAGACAACATCATTTCGGTGTAGCCAGAGCGTCCAACAAACCAGGACGATCCCCGTCCAGAGGTCTTGCTCATGGCCTTTGCCACCGCGCCTGTCCTGAAGCCAGGCGACGAGTTTTGTCTCGTGATCCGGCATCCACTGGCTCTTGCCCCACCATCCAAGCCAGACCATCCAAACTTCCCTAGCTAATACACATCCCATGAGGAGGTGGTCAATAGTTTCTCCACATTGATCGCAAAAAGGGCATGTTGCTGGGTGTTGTAGACCACGCCGGCTCAACCTATCGGCAGTCCAGCATCTGTTTCTCACGGCCAACCAAAGCGAGACCTTGCAACTGGCAGGAGCTCGGGAGCGCCAGATCTGCAGTGCCCCAGCCATCGAGGTCCGTCCAGCAAATAGGGCCTGATAGCATGACTTCGCGGTGTAACAGTTGGTCGGGTCCCTTCCACTTGAAGACGTCCTGCGTCCCTACTACAAGGGTGATCTCCTCCAGCCGATCTGCAACTTCGAGGAGCTCTCTGATAGCAACTGCGCTTAGGTCAGGGGGGACATCGTGTAGCCAGGCTCCTGCTAGGCCTTCTCGCACCCGGCGGGTTGCGACCGCGCTCGCCGGGACCACTGCGAAGAGGTTTGGCGCTGCGTCTCTGATGCGTCCACATGGCAACCACTTGTCTGTCTAGAAAAAGGTAGATGCCCCATCTCTCAGCACCGAGGTTGTTGCTGCCTCAAAAAGTTGTTTTGCAAGCTCGGGTACCCGGATGTCGAGATCATGCCATGGCTTATCCATCTCCACTCGCTTCAACCATAGCCACCTAGATCTCAGCGCAATGTTCAAAAGGCGCAGATTGGGGATGCCAAGACCACCAAGCTCTTTGGGCATGCACCCCCTGTCCCATGCCACCAAGCAGTGCCCACCATGGACATCCTTTCTCCCCTTCCAGAGGAAACCGCGAATGATCTTCTCGATGGCAACGATGATCTCTATAGGAATATCTAGGGACATCATGGCAAAGACTGGGATGGACGAGAGTATTGTCTTCACCAGCTCAAGCCTCCCTTCCCTGTTTAGCATTGAAGCTTTCCACGATGGCAGTTTTGTAGGGTTCGCAGCATAGAAAACAAAAAATTTCCTACGATGGGAACTACGTACCAAGATCTATCTACTAGATACAAACAACGGGCGGATGTATATCCGTAGAGAACATACCCTTAAAGACCGACAAAGCTTAACGAGTTCAACTCGTGGTTGATGTAGACGATCTTTTGCCGATCTCAAGATCGAAAGGAAGTCCTAGCGCCGCAAATCAGCAGCGCATCCGTGCTCGCACACACGTTCGAGGCACCGAGCAACCTCCGCCTCCTCGCTCCAGCGATGCAGCGGAAGCACAACTCTTTCTTGCCGAATAGCCACCGGGAACATGTATCTCGCTAGTCCGAGACCATGGGGGATAAATTCTAGAGGGGGAGAGAGATCCTTCACGAGGAGGTGTGAGAGACAAGTGAGGAGGGGGGCTCCTTTTATAGGAGGAGGGGGAACCCCAAGGGGGTGGCCGGCGCATGGGGCTGCCCCCTTGCCCTCCCCTCTTCATGTGGGTGGACACTCCACTCACAAATCTCCTTTAAATTCCCTCCACTCAAAAGTCCACTCAAATTCCCATTAAATTTCCACCAAATTTAATGCAAACTCTCATTAAATAAAACTCTTTTATTTTATTCAGAATTTTGTCAATTACTTTAATGACAAACATTCACAAATAACCCCTTGCTAGAATTCCATTTCACATGCATAACCACTTTATGCAATTTCACCCGAAAACCCGTTTCGGTATCTAGTGAAATAAATTCCTGCGCTTGTTTATTCTTTCGGCATGAAACTTTTGCTCCATTTGGATGTCGGTGTCTCTTAAGTGTGTCACCCTACGGTTCGTGAATAATGCGGACATGATCGAGACCCTTCTCGGATCAATAATCAGAAGCGGGATCTGGAGACCCATACTGACTCCCACACATTCAACGATGACTTTCTTGTGATCGTCGGAACCTTTTACGCTAGTATCTTAATCCCTTTGTTTCACGATATATTACATGTCCGAGATTCGATCATCGGTATCTCCATACCTAGTTGGATCTCGTTACCGACATGCACTCTTTTCTCGTTCCCGTGATATAACATTCTAGTGATCAAATCACTTGCTTGCAAGCTAATCAATGTGATATCACCGAGAGGGCCCATAGTATATCTATCCGTCATCGGGATGAACAAATTCCACTCTCTATCCATGAGCCTCAACATAACACTTTATTAGTTCTGAATCCATCTTTATAATCACCCTGTTACGGTGTGACGTTTGATGTTATCAAGAAACTCTTCCGGTGTTAGTGATTGACATGATCTCATGATCTAAGGATTAGGATCACTTCGTAAGTTGTTATAGCAATATAAACTCAATGACTTTGATCGTAATGCTATATTTCGGATGAATGTTCATCACACCATTACACTAATATTGTGATCCAGTTATTAACAACATCCAATGTCCATGATCAGGAAACCTTGATCATTTTGTTAATCAACGAGCTAGTTTATGAGAGAGGCATAACTAGGAACTTTCTGTTTGTTTATTAAACACACATGTATTAACGTTTCCATATTAATACAATTATAGCATGCAAAATAAACATCTATCATATACTTGGAATACACATAATAAACACTTTATTATTGCCTCTCAGGGCATATTTGAAGGGTTTCGCAGCATAGTAAATCAAAATTTCTACGGAAGCGAACATAGGGAAAGCCAAGATCTAATCTAGGAGATGCAAACAACGAGAGAGATTGGATTAGATCTTCATACCCTTGAAGATTCGCACAGCGGAACGTTCGTCGGAACGTGGGTGATGTAGTCGTACTCGCTTCTCCTCCTCGCGATCCGATCCGATCTAGCACCACAAGTGGCGGTGCCTCCGTGAGATGCACACGTGCAGCACCTCGACGTCTCCTCCTTCCTCGGACCAGCAAGTATGGTGGAGAGATGGATTGGATCTACAACACGACGGCGTGGTGTATATGGTGGAGAATTTCTGCAGCAGGGCTTCGCCTACAAACAGTCGGGAGGGAGAGAGGAAGGGCAGCAGGGCGGCTAGGGTTGGAGGGGAAGGTGTGGGGGGTTGGTGCACCCCCACCCCTCTTTATATAGAGGGGGGCGCAGCCCTAGCCCCTCCTCCAAGCCTATCTCTAGTTTAAACGATTTAAACTCTCCCCTTATCTAGAAATTCTATCCCTAGATTTAAACGAGTTAAATCTATCCAGAATCGGTTGGGCCCTATGGGGCCTTGTGCCCCTGGCCCAATGCGGCCAGAACACTCCCTCATAGGCCCATGCCCCCTCCCGGAAGGTGGGACCACGTTGGCCCCCTTCCGGAAGGTTCTAGAAGCTTCCGGTACAATACCGATTAACCCGGAACAATTCTGAACTCCAAAAACTGCACTGCCTTATATGAATCTTATTCTCCGGACCATTCCGGAACCTCTCGTGATATCCCGGATCCCATTCGAGACTCCGAACAAAAATTCATAAACCAATTATCCAATCTATCCTAGCGTCGAGACACGTTAAGTGTGTGACCCTGCGGGTTCGAGAATATGCAGACATGATCTTCTATCAATAATCAACAGCGGGGTCTGGGCACCCATATTGACTCCCACACATTCATTGATGATCATATCGGATGAACCACGATGCCAGGATTCAATCAATCCCATATATATATTCCCTTCGTCTCGCGATATTTTACTTGCCCGAGATTCGATCGTCGGTATCGTCATACCTAGTTCAATCTCGTTCACAGCAAGTACTTTACTCGTTTCGTAATCCGATATCACTTTGTGATTAACTCCTTAACCACATGCTTGCAAGCGGTGTTGATATCGATTACCGAGTGGGCCCGAAGTATATCTCTCCGACTTGGGAGGGACAAATCCCATCTCGATACATACAACCCAACAGATACTTTCCGATCACCTGAGAGACACCTTTATGATCACCCTCTCATAGGATGACGTTTGATGACCTCAAAGCTTTCTTCCGATACCAGGGAGTTGCATTATCTCATGGTCTAAGGAATACAATATTTGACATAAGAAAAGCTTCGCAAAGACGAACACGATGACACGATCTAATTGCTTCGCTTAGTTTGGGTCTGTCCACCATATCATTCTCCCAATGATATGATCTCATTATCAATTGATAACTCATGTCTATGGTTAGGAAACCTTAATCATCATTGATCAATGAGCTAGTCCATAGAGGCGTACTAGGGACACGGTGTTGTTCACAAACCACACAAGTATTAATGTTTCCGCTTAATACAATTCTAGCATGGAATATAAACTTTATCATGAACAAGAATTATAATAATAACATCTTTATTATTGCCTCTAGGGCATAATTCCAACAGTCTCCCACTTGCACTAGAGTCAATAATCTAGTTTACATTTGGCAACAATCTCACACCCATGGCACTGAGGTGCTGATCATGTTTTACACGTGGAAGAGGTTTAGTCAAGGGATCTGCGACATTCAGATCTGTATGTACTTTGCTGATCTTCAGATCTCCATCTGCTATATAATCTCGGATTATATGAAACTTGCGGTTGATATGCTTGGTCTTTGGATGATATCTTGGTTCCTTAGCGAGTGCTATGGCGCCAGTGTTGTCACACAATATCTCCAGTGGGTCCAATGCACTTGGAACCACGCCAAGCTCAGTGATGAAGTTTCTGATCCAAACTCCTTCACTTGACGCTTCTGCAGCAGCCATGTATTCCGCTTCTACTATAGATCCCGTGATCACGCTTTGCTTGCAGCTTCTCCAGCTCACAGCTCCTCCATTCAAAATATACACGTATCCTGTCTGAGATTTAGAATCATCCTTGTCGGTGTCGAAACTAGCATCGACGTAACCTTTTACGACGAGCTGTTTATCACCCCCATAGACTAAGAACATTTCTTTAGTCCTATTTAGGTACCTTAGGATGTTCTTCACAGGCTGTCCAGTGTTCCGCTCCTGGATCACTTTGATATCTGCTCGTCAAACTAAGAGCATTGGACACATCCGGTCTAGTACACAGCATGGCATACATGATGGAACCTATGGCCGAGGCATAAGGCACTTTGCTCATAGCTTCCCTATCATTTACCGTAGCTGGACACTGAGCCTTGCTCAATATCTTACCTGACAACATAGGCACTGAACCTTTCAATGCCTTATCCATTCTGAACCTTTTCAGAACTTTGTCTAGGTATGTACTCTGGCTTAAAGCTATCAGGCGTCTTTGTCTATCTCTATAGATTTTGATGCCCAATATATAAGCAGCTTCACCTAGGTCTTTCATTGAAAAACACTTGTTCAAATAAATCTTCACATCGTTAAGCATGTTGATGTCATTTCCAATAATCAATATGTCATCCACATATAGTACCAGAAACGTCACCGAGCTCCCACTCACTTTCTTGTAGATGCAAGCTTCGTAGCAATTTGGAACAAATCCAAAGCTCTTGATCACTTGATCAAAACGAAGGTTCCAACTCCGAGATGCTTGCTTCAGTCCATAAATGGAACGCTGAAGTTTGCATACTTTATCAGCATCCTTAGGATTGACAAAACCTTCGGGTTGCATCATATATAACTCTTCATCAATATTGCCATTGAGGAAAGCAGTCTTGACATCCATTTGCCATATTTCATAATCATGAAACGCAGCAATTGCTAATAAAATCCGAATGGACTTAAACATCGCTACGGGAGAGAAAGTCTCATCGTAGTCAACACCTTGAACTTGTCGAAAACCTTTCGCAACAAGCCGTGCTTTATAGACGGTAACATTACCATCCGCGTCCGTTTTCTTCTTGAAGATCCATTTGCACTCAACGGCCTTTCGGTCGCTAGGAGGGTCCACCAAAGTCCATACTTGGTTTTCGCTCATGGATCCCAATTCGGATTTCATGGCTTCTAGCCATTTCTCAGAGTCTGGGCTCATCATCGCTTCCTCATAGTTCGTAGGTTCACTGTCTTCTACTAACAAGACAGTCAAGACAGGGTTGCCGTACCACTCAGGAGGGGCACGCGACCTTGTCGACCTGCGATGTTCAGTAGCAGCATCGTCCGAAGCTTCATGATCCTTGTCATTTGCTTCCTCTATTGTTGGTGCAGGCGGCACTGGAACAATTTCAGGTGCTGCGCTACTCTCCAATTCAAGAGAAGGTTCAATAACCTCGTCTAGCTCTACTTTCCTCCCACTCACTTCTTTCGAGAGAAACTCCTTCTCAAGAAAGGAACCGTTCTTTGCGACAAACACTTTGCCTTCGGTTCTGTGATAGAAGGTATACCCAATAGTTTCCTTAGGGTATCCTATGAAGACGCATTTCTCCGCTTTGGGTTCGAGCTTGTCCGGCATCAACTTCTTGACGTAAGCTTCGCATCCCCAAACTTTAAGAAACGACAACTTAGGTTTAGCACCAAACCACAGTTCATACGGTGTCGTCTCAACGGATTTAGATGGAGCCCTATTTAAAGTGAATGCAGCGGTTTCTAATGCATAACCCCAAAATGATAACGGCAAATCAGTAAGAGACATCATCGATCGGACCATATCTAATAGGGTTCGATTCCGGCGTTCAGACACACCATTGCGCTGTGGTGTTCCGGGTGGCGTGAGTTGTGAAACGATTCCACTTGCTTTGAGATGCGTGAGAAAATCATAACTCAAATATTCGCCCCCACGATCGGATCGTAGAAACTTAATCTTTCTGTTACGATGGTTCTCCACTTCATTCTGAAATTCTTTGAACTTTTCAAACGTTTCAGATTTATGTTTCATTAAATAGATATACCCATATCTACTTAAGTCATCGGTAAAAGTGAGAAAATAGCGATATCCACCGCGCGTCGAAACACTCATCGGTCCGCATACATCGGTATGTATGATTTCCAACAAGTCCGTTGCTCGCTCCATCATACCGGAGAACGGGGTTTTGATCATCTTGCCCATGAGGCATGGTTCGCATGTGTCAAATGATTCAAAATCAAGAGACTCAAAAAGTCCATCAGAATGGAGTTTCTTCATGCGCTTTACTCCAATATGACCTAGACGACAGTGCCACAAATAAGTAGTATTATCACTATCTACTTTGCATCTCTTAGCCTCAATGTTATGGATGTGTGTTTCATCCCTTTCGAGATTTAGAAGAAATAAACCACTCACAAGAGGTGCATGACCATAAAAGATGTTACTCATATAAATAGAACAACCATTATTCTCCGATTTAAATGAATAACCGTCTTGCAATAAACACGATCCAGAAATAATGTTCATGCTCAACGCAGGCACATAATAACATTTATTAAGGTTTAAAACTAATCCCGAAGGTAAAACTAAGGAGAGCGTGCCGACGGCCATCACATCAACTCTTGATCCGTTGCCAACGCGCATCGTCACCTCATCCCTCGCAAGCCGCCGTCTATTCCGTAGCTCCTGTTTCGAGTTACAAATATTAGCAACTGAACCGGTATCAAATACCCAAGCACTACAACGAGGGCTAGTAAGGAAAACATCAATAACATGTATATCAAATATACCTTTGATGGTGCCAGCCTTCTTGTCCGCTAAGTACTTCGGACAGTTGCGCTTCCAGTGACCCTTGTCCTTGCAATAGAAGCACTCAGTTTCCGGCTTGGGTCCAGACTTGAGCTTCTTCTCAGCAGGGGCAACGCGTTTGCCGCCTCCTTTCTTGAAGGGCTTCTTTGCACCTTTACCTTTCTTAAAGGAGGGCTTGTTGACCATCAACACATGATTATCCTTCTTGATGTCCTCCTCCGCAGCCTTCAGCTTTGCGAAGAGCTCGGTGATCGTATCAGTGGAACCAATCTGATTATGAGTCACTACAAAACTTTTGTAGCTGGGAGGGAGTGATTGCAGAACCCTGTCAATCTTGAGATCCTCTGGAATCTTGCAGTCCAGTTGCTCAAGGCGTTGAGTGTAGCCCGACATCTTAATGGCGTGCTCACTAACGGAACTCCCTTCCTCCATCTTGCAGTTAAAGAACTTCTCAGAGATCTCATATCTCTCAGAACGGGCCTGAGTCTGAAACATGGTTTTCAACTCTTCGAGAATCTCAAAGGGCCCGGGATAGTTTTCAAAACGATTTTGAAGTTCCGGTTCCATAGCAAACAACATGGTGCTCTTAATCACACCATAATCATCTTTGCGCGACTGATAGACAGCTTTCTCATCAGCCGGCGAAGTTGCAGCAGGGGGGTTACCTAACGCTTTCTCAAGGACATAGTCCTTTTGTCCGCCAGACAGAATGATTCTTAGATTGCGGAACCAGTTGGTGAAGTTAGACCCATTGTTTCTAAGCTTTTCTTTCTCAGCAAAAACGTTGAAGTTGAAGTTGGACTTGGCCATTGGATCTACAGTATTTGCAAGTACAATTTAGACTATGTTCATGATAAATAGTTCAACTTAATCAAATTACTAGATGAACTCCCACTAAATTCAACATCCCTCAAGTTGTTTAGTGAACACGATCCAAATTCACCACACCTAATCCGATCATCACGAGAAGAGATGTGGTTTTAATGGTGGACAACGAAGTGTCGATCATATCATTCATATGACTCATGCTTAACCTTTCGGTTCTTGTGTTCCGAGGCCATGTCTGTACATGCTAGGCTCGTCAAGTTAGACCCAAGTATTTCCGCGTGTGCAAAAACTGGCTTGCACCCGTTGTATGTGAGCGTAGAGTCTATAGCACCCGATCATCATGTGATGCTTGGACACGACGAACTTTCGCAATGGTGCATACTTGGGGAGAACACAGTTTTTATCTTGATCTTTAAGTGAGGAATCATCTTATAATGCTACCGTCGCGATCTAAGCATAATAAGATACATAAAAGGATAAACATCACATGCATATAACTTTATGTGACATGGTATAGCCAATCTTCGCGCAATGATCTCCATCTTGTGCGTTCCGGCATGATCTCCATCACTCCACCATGATTGCCTCCACCACGAATAGCAACTACAACTATTGCTAACTACTTAGCGATAAAGTAAAGCTATTACATGGCGTATAAGAAGTTGACTCGCAGGTCATACACAATTATAAAGACAACCATATGGCTCCTGCCGGTTGTGTACTCATTGACATGCAAGTCGTGAAACATTACAAAACATGATCATCGCATACATTATACACATCACATCTTGGGCCATACCATATCACAGAAAACACTCCCTGCAAAAACAAGTTAGACGCCTCTACTTTGTTGTTGCATGTTTTACGTGGCTTATGGGAGTAGATGCTAAGAACGATTCTTACCTACGGAAAGCCACAACGGTGATATTATGGTTGCCAAACTCCGGTGTTAATCCCATGACAACTATAGTGAGAGAAACTGACATCCACCAGCCGCATGTGTGGTACAAGCCACACGTCAAGTGCGGAGCCGGTCTCGCGAACGACGTCGCGTAAGGTTGGCCTGGACCGCTTCAATCTCACTATCCCGCGTCATAAGAAGAACACAAACAAGAGGCTTGCAACAGAAAACATCAACGCCCGCAACAACCATGTTGCGTTCTACTCGTGAATCACATCTACGCATAGATCTAGCTCTGATACCACTGAAGGGTTTCGCAGCATAGTAAATCAAAATTTTCTACGGAAGCGAACAGAGGGAAAGCCAAGATCTAATCTAGGAGATTCAAACAACGAGAGAGATTGGATTAGATCTTCATACCCTTGAAGATTCGCGCAGCGGAACGTTCGTCGGAACGTGGGTGATGTAGTCGTACTCGCTTCTCCTCCTCGCAATCCGATCCGATCTAGCACCACAAGTGGCGGTGCCTCCGTGAGATGCACACGTGCAGCACCTCGATGTCTCCTCCTTCCTCGGACCAGCAAGTATGGTGGAGAGATGGATTGGATCTACAACACGACGGCGTGGTGTATATGGTGGAGAATTTCTGCAGCAGGGCTTCGCCTACAAACAGTCGGGAGGGAGAGAGGAAGGGCAGCAGGGCGGCTAGGGTTGGAGGGGAAGGTGTGGGGGGTTGGTGCGCCCCCACCCCTCTTTATATAGAGGGGGGGGGGCGCAGCCCTAGCCCCTCCTCCAAGCCTATCTCTAGTTTAAACGATTTAAACTCTCCCCTTATCTAGAAATTCTATCCCTAGATTTAAACGAGTTAAATCTATCCAGAATCGGCTGGGCCCTATGGGGCCTTGTGCCCAATGCGGCCAGGACACTCCCTCATAGGCCCATGCCCCCTCCCGGAAGGTGGGACCACGTTGGCCCCCTTCCGGAAGGTTCTAGAAGCTTCCGGTACAATACCGATTAACCCGGAACAATTCTGAACTCCAAAAACTGCACTGCCTTATATGAATCTTATTCTCCGGACCATTCCGAAACCTCTCGTGATATCCCGGATCCCATTCGAGACTCCGAACAAAAATTCATAAACCAATTATCCAATCTATCCTAGCGTCGAGACACGTTAAGTGTGTGACCCTGCGGGTTCGAGAATATGCAGACATGATCTTCTATCAATAATCAACAGCGGGGTCTGGGCACCCATATTGACTCCCACACATTCATCGATGATCATATCGGATGAACCACGATGCCAGGATTCAATCAATCCCATATATATATTCCCTTTGTCTCGCGATATTTTACTTGCCCGAGATTCGATCGTCGGTATCGTCATACCTAATTCAATCTCGTTCACAGCAAGTACTTTACTCGTTCCGTAATCCGATATCACTTTGTGATTAACTCCTTAACCACATGCTTGCAAGCGGTGTTGATATCGATTACCGAGTGGGCCCGAAGTATATCTCTCCGACTTGGGAGGGACAAATCCCATCTCGATACATACAACCCAACAGATACTTTCCGATCACCTGAGAGACACCTTTATGATCACCCTCTCATAGGATGACGTTTGATGACCTCAAAGCTTTCTTCCGATACCAGGGAGTTGCATTATCTCATGGTCTAAGGAATAGAATATTTGACATAAGAAAAGCTTCGCAAAGACGAACACGATGACACGATCTAATTGCTTCGCTTAGTTTGGGTCTGTCCACCATATCATTCTCCCAATGATATGATCTCATTACCAATTGACAACTCATGTCTATGGTTAGGAAACCTTAATCATCATTGATCAATGAGCTAGTCCATAGAGGCGTACTAGGGACACGGTGTTGTTCACAAACCACACAAGTATTAATGTTTCCGCTTAATACAATTCTAGCATGGAATATAAACTTTATCATAAACAAGAATTATAATAATAACATCTTTATTATTGCCTCTAGGGCATAATTCCAACAATATTCCCTTCAAGTTTAGCCGCCACCAGGTCCACCAGAGATTGGAGCTGCGCTGCAGATGGCTTCCGCAAGGAGAGCGGCAGCCCAAGATAGCGGAGCGGGAATTGCGTGATTGGGCATCGCAGCTCCTGGGAAACCAGGTCCCTGTCCTCTTCACCACATCTGATCAAGTTAACCGAGCACTTGTCAAACTTTGTTCGTAGGCCTGAGGCAGAGCCGAAGTCCTCAATGATCCCAGAGATCACCCGAAAATCCACCACCGACGGCCTTAGAAAAGTCACCACGTCGTCCGCATAGATTGAGGTACGGTGCGGGAGGCCTGTTGCTGCGAGCCTGGTGAGGAGGCCAAGACCTTCCACCTTGCAATCAACAAATGAAAGACCTCCATGATCAGGATGAACAACTGTGGGGAAAGAGGGTCCCCTTGCCTGTGGATGTAATTAGGACTCCATACCCTTGCCCATCGGGTCGGATATCCGTGGATACCCGGATCCATGGATAAAATTGCCTATGGATATCTTCGTGGGCGGGCTAGAGTGAGTTTCATGGATTTGGATTTGAATTTGGTTTTGCTATATCCGTCCAAACCCGCTCCATTGCCATCCCTAACCGTTTCGCTCCTCCTTCGTCCGACGCCTGAGTTATCACTCCTCTCTTCCCACGCCTTTGAAGGATCCAATCCCGCAAAGAAAAAACGCAAAACGAAAATAACGACGCCAATCAAAGGAGAGTCCCCCTCCCTAACGGCGGCATCACAGGCAAGAAGGGGAACTCGCGACAGAGGCCTGGGCGGCGGGCGCGTCCTCGCCTTGCTGCCGGAGGTTGATGACCCGCACGTCGCCGCCGCCAAGGAATGATCTCCCATGTAACCCTATTATAGGGTCCCTCCGCCGCTGCCCCTCCCGTCTTGTTCCCTGCCCCAGCCGCCTCTCCATTTCGAGGTCCAGCCTACCCGCCCTCCATCTCGTCCCTTCCCCAGCTGCCCAACCATTTTTAGGTACTCCGGCCGCCTCTCCCAGTACCCCGCCACCTCACGCCCTGGCAGCCTCCTCCGCCGACTCATGTTCCAAATCGCCGACCTGCAGCACCCCCACGTGGTTGCCGCTGCTTCTGAAGTTGGTGAATCGAAAGGGCAGGCGCAACAACTGATAAGTTGGTCGTGTCCCTGCAGGCCGCAGCGAGGGACGCACACATGATCCTCGAGCAAGCCGTCTGTCATGGCTTTAGGCCATATCAACCCCAAACACTGCCAATGAAAGTTCGTCGGGTTGTCAATTCAAGGCAATGGACCTAGACCCCATGATGCATCTAGGTCAATTTCTACTCCCCTGATGCAAACATGTTCTAATTTATGTGATGTGAATTTCTGGTATATTTCACGGACGTCCTCCCTCGGCTCTCACAAATTCCAGTAAGAAAAAACTGAATCGCCATATAATGAATTGTTTTATTCTTGTTAGATTACTTAGAATTCCCTGATGCATGTTATTGTGCGAGGGGATCTTGCAAAGATGTTCCTGAAGTTGGTGAATCAAAAGGGATCCAACAGGTAAATCTCATTGGACCAAAGTCTATCAGTATGTAGTCATCCTTTTTTAAAATAAAGATGTGAAATTCTAATGTCTGGTACAATCATTGTCAGTGTCCAGGTCTTGAAAGCATGTTTGTGATGTTCAGACATTCTGTTCTGATGAATTGGTCTTGAAATAGGCTAAACTTGATGTGTGATTACTTTGGTTATTAATTGTGAGCATGCCATGAAACATAAATGAGGTGCAACCAACGTGGTTGTGAATGAGGCAGTAGAACAAGTTGCTTATACAGATTGGATCTTATTGAACAAGATATTTAGTCTTATGCCAATTTCTTTTTGTTATTTTATTGAGCAATTTGTTTATGCAAAGGGACAAGAGAGTTAGTTCTTCCCTCCCTCCCGCCCTCACCAGTCACCGTACTCTGTCCCTCGCGGTATTCTGCCTTTTCTATCTTTTCAAATATCAATTCAATATTGCCTGCCATTAAATAGAGTATGCATCATCAGATTTCAAGGACAACTACATGGCCTCGAGGAGCTCGCGTGAGGAACCATTTAGGAGTGATAAGCATTCAAGAAGATTCGGAGAATACATTGAGGTAAATGCATGCTTGTGTAAATATCATTGATGAATTCTTCTGGACGGGGCTGATTCTCAAGTGATTCATGGCCTTAAAATAAGTGGATTTAATTTTCCCTATCATTTTATCCAATTTAATGGATTAAAACATTGAGATCTGTCTAACATAAATGGTCATTATGTTGTCATATTGTTTATGTATTTTTTTAGTGTATGTTCGTATAAAATGCCCGTGCTAAAGAAAATTTTGGACATCGAGTATAGTTGTAAAAATTATAATATATTCCTCTAAATGAACATCATCTATTTTTGTAGTGATGAATACCACTAACCGGGCTAGCATATGAAAATTATGATGTCTACAGATAGACATCTCTAATTACTTACTACTTTGTAGGAGTATCTCTACTATCTAAAAAGAATTTGGGTGTTCTGTTTTTTGCCAGCAGCCACTCTATTGTTCCCTTTGTTCGACCCCTATCTCGCAATTAGCCGCAACACCATAGAAAAAACATGTGCGGAATTAACACCCATGATCCCGTCGATCGCCTCACCCCTTGGACCGAGTCCCTCATCCCACCCCTGTCCCAAACCACCAAGCCCTAGAACATCTCCAAATCCGCAGTTGGTGCATGCTAAATTCCTCATGGAGGTGCATTGTGGGCGAGCGGTCGGATCTCCGGAGCTCGACGAGGACGTCCACAAGGGGCCTCCTGACCCCTCTGCATCGTCACCGGCACCCTCGTGGTCAAGCAAGCCCGATATCTGCATCCTCGAGGCCTCGATCAATGCCGGCAAGCCCCTCCCGAGAAGCGCACGAGCTGTTGTGGCAAAAGAGGCGGCTGGGAGTATGGCGCTTGCTCGCGGTTCGACGAGTATGCCGCTTGCTCGCGGTTCAACGAGTTGATGCTATCGAAGAAGTCTGAAGAGATGAGCGAGATCCTGCGCGCCGCCCTGCCCCACGCGCTCCGCATCCGCTATGTCTGGCAAGACCCTTGCCTTCATCACTCCAGTAAGCTTGTGCTTTCAGTTTACTGCCTAAATCCCCCTTATCTCTTCTCTATCTCTACTACCTAAAAAGACCGAAGTGTTCCGTTTCCTGGAAAGCCCAGCATTTTGCTCGTCCTTTGTCCGACGCCTAAGTTATTGCTCCTCGCTTCCCACGCCATTGAAGGATCCAATCCCGCAAAGAAGGTAATGACCGTAAAATTCTGGTTGGTGCTTTTCTCTTGTATTTGGTATGGCTTGGATGTCCTACTGTGATGGCTCCTCTTTAAATTCTTATGCTGTTGGAGACTAAGCCGTTTGAAGCAAGGGATGATGAAGTGTTGCAAATGCACCATCAGATAGCAAATGGTGGTCCCGAATCTACACCACAGAACCCTTCTGTTGGCATGCAATAGCAAGTTTGAAAGTGATAAAATTTATGTACACGGCCATTTAACAAGTGATTGGGAAAACTGATTTTTTTCAGACTAATATGACAGGGAATTGAGAAGGTGGATGAACTGATCTGCGAAGACGTCATCCCTCTAATTTGTAATGCGGTCGTGAGGGTTGCAAGTGAGTTCAGCATGGGTCGGGTAAATCACACCTTGATCAATGAAATCTTGAGAGGTGTAGATGTGGACAAGGTAAAACTAATCGACAAGTTTGTGAACACCCTGTTCCTGGATAGGGGTGGACACAAAGCTCGAGGCTTGGCTCGGGCTCGACAAGGCTCGGCTCGGGCTCGGGCTCGACTCGGCTCGGACGTTGGACAAGCCAAGCCTAAACCTGGCAACTCCGGCTCGAGGCTCGACAAGCCCGCTCGGTGAAGCTCGCAAGCCGGCTCGAAAGCTCGGTGATTAAAAAATTCGCCATGACCTTTCCAAAAATTGTAACAATTCACAATTATAAATATCAATTGAACATGAATACATCCATAACATAACATAGTATAGCAAGTTTCAAAACACAAACGTCTAATAGATACTGTCATTAGTTTGTTGTAGTATAAATAGTTTCAGCAATCAAACACACTAAATAAGGACCAATTACTTAGTTTTGCCGCAGATTAGTTGCAATACAAAAAGTTTCAGCAACTAAAGAGGCAATCTACCACTATTTACTAAGTTTTGGTTGAGTTTTCTTGTTGTAAAACAAGTTTCAGCAGGCTAGCAATGCAGCAGTGCAGCCATCAGTGGAGGAAAGTAGCAGTCTGCAGTGGCAATAAAATTTGGATTCAGCATATATACATATAGGACATTGCATACACATTCCCTATTCCTACTAGCTATCAATTTATAATAGGAATGACCCCCAAACACAAAGATCCATAAGAACATGGCGGAAAAGAACTACAGAACCTCCGTGTACTAGAAAAGGAATTGAAGAGAGGTTAATAACCATTTGAGTTCACTGAATTTTGTTCCTTCGTGGATGACAGGAGCAGGGGCAGACATCTTGCAACAATGAAGTCGAACACCTCAAAGACGAGCCCCGAACAGACATACAGTGGATAGAATTCATCTGCCTTAGCACCTACACAAAAACATGAGCAGTACCTGCGCATCACTGGGCGCGGGCGACCCAGAGGGAGGACAACTGGGCGCAGGGCGTGGAGCTCCAGGCGAAGGGCGGCAAGCTCGGACGGAGGACCGACAGAGAGACGCGACGGGCTCGAGCGGTTGCAGGGCCGGCCTAGCTCGGCAGAAGGACGCAAGGCCGGCGACCGGGAACGCGAGGAGGGCAGAGGAGGCTCAGGACAAAAACGGCGATGTCGAGCAGCGTCGGGGGCGTAGGCAGAGCTTGAGGTGGAGGCGGTGATGCCGGAGGCGACGGGGGCAAGGTCGCCGGCGGCGGCCAAAAGGAAGGGCGCGGAGGAATGACCGGGCGGGCTCGTACCTACAACGAAGAGGAGGAAGAAGCGGCGGTGGGGACCGTGGCGACGGGGTGCAGGGGCTCGGCGAGGAAGAGGCGCGCGAGCGTAGGTTGGCGAGGAGTCACAAGCGGCAGCTGGACGCGGGCCAGGGAGGGAGGAAGGCGGCGGCGCTCGGGAGCATCGGGGTTGGGGAGAGAGACTCGGGAGCATGCCTAGTTCGAGAATAGCAGGGGGTGGGGGCGGGAGGCATGGGAGGAGGAGATGGGGTCGGGGTCGCCATGTCGGCCGGCGTCGGAGGTGGCGGTCGGCGTATGTGCCCGGCGGCGCTAACCTAGCAGCTGCAAAGTGCGTACGGACAGGGTGGAGGTAGGGAATCGCGTCCTCGCCAGGTCGTCTCGTGGGAAAATTTCCGTGTGGGGGTGGGATTTGGAACACAGCTCGCGAGCCGTACGAGCCGAGCCTCGAGCCTTGCAAGCCAAGCCATGAGCCCTCCTTTCAGCAGTTTTTCAACACCAAGCCGAGCCACGAGCCGGCTCGACTCGGCTCGTTTCCACCCCTATTCCTGGATGGTCACGGTGAGCTAGGTTCATGAGTGTTTATTAATGTATGCCAATGTTTCTCTACTACCTAAAAAGACCGAAGTGTTCCGTTTCCTGGAAAGCCCAGCATTTCGCTCGTCCTTCTTCCGACGCCTGAGTTATCGCTCCTCGCTTCCCACTCCCTTGAAGGATCCAATCCCGCAAAGAAGGTAATGACCGTAAAATTCTGGTCCGTGCTTTTCTCTTGTATTTGGTATGGCTTGGATGTCCTACTGTGATGTCTCTTCTTTAAATTCTTATGCTGTTTGGAGACTAAGCCGTTTCAAGAAAGGGGCGATGAAGTGTTGCAAATGCACCATCAGATAGCAAATGGTGGTCCCGAATCTACACCACAGAACCCTGTTGTTGGCATGCAATAGCAAGTTTGAAGGTGATAAAATTTATGTACACGGCCATTTAACAAGTGATTGGGAAAACTAATTTTTTTCAGACTAATATGACAGGGAATTGAGAAGGCGGATGAACTGATCTGTGAATACGTCATCCCTCTAATCTGTAATGCGGTTGTGAGGGTTGCAAGTGAGTTCAGCATGGGTCGGGTAAATCACACCTTGATCGATGAAATCTTGAGAGGCGTAGATGTGGACAAGGTAAAACGAATCGACAAGATTGTGAACACCCTGTTCCTAGATGGTCACGGTGAGCTAGGTTCATGAGTGTTTATTACTGTATGTCAATGTTGTATACATGTTAGAACTTTTTGTGTTGAGTGACATGCTGAATCATGTGTGTGTTGCTTTCTCTCGGTCATATACAACACTCGTGGCGAGTGGTCTGGTTTCACGAATGAATGGGGCGTGTGGATCTGGTTTAGCTACCGAACATGTGGAAGGCGAGGAAGGATACAGAAACGCAATAGATGATGCTGGTGAGTTAGATGTTGTGTATATTTTTTTCTTGATTGCAACAGTTTTTAGAGATTGATGGAGCGTTAAAGAGTGTAATTGTGTTCTGGCTGTAGTAGCATACCCTGATGTACCAGCGGGCGTGGAGGAAAATGTCATAGAGGTAGATCATGACGGTTAGTTTTCACTTTGTCAAGTTTTTTTATTCTGGCTGTCTGGCTTGCAATCTGGATAAATACCGATATTATTTAACATTGGCAAATTATATTCATGACATTTATTAGAACAAATCTATAGCTAGTATTGGTAATGTTTGTTCATGTTTTCCAGTTTTACAAGAGTTAGATTGACAACACGGCCAATGATAACATTGTTAGTTTTTATCTGGGCTGTATATTAAGTGATCATTGCAGGATTTCCATGTATAATTATTCACAATGACTTCTCTTTGAAAAGCCACCAACTGAGAATACCAATTACAGCCAACGGTTTCTCTAATTCTGGCATACACACCTCACCCTCTCCTTTTCCCTGGGCTTCTCCTCCCCTTCTGTCGCCCGCGCAGCACATTAGCCCTGGGAACTCGGCGAGAAGACCTGGTCGCTACCCAGGGCATTATACTAATTATCTTGGTTGGTTCCTTCAGCCCATTATCCATGGTCGCTACCCAGACTTGATGGTCTATTCTTTTCTAAAAGAAGTTATAAGCCAAATCAAAATGTACTTCTCATATATATAACAAGACAATTCACGTCCTGGTGCAACCACCGAGTAGAGAAAATATTGGGTGTTGATCAGTGTAAGTGAAAACTTGGGAGACAAGGCTCAGCTTACACAACAAACTAGAACTCATTTGCACATAACACCAGTTTGTCAACTATCATTCCTTTGCACATATGTATATTTCCATTTGGAATAAATAATGAGGATAACTCATATGTATGTGTGTGTGTACATATAGAAAAAGAAGTGTCTCTGTTTAGATATTTCTCTGCTTGGATGAATAAATCATACTCCATATCAGCTATGCTGTCACCACTGTCATATTTTTACTCTTAAAAATAATCGTTGGGCAATGTATTGTCAGACTGCATATTGTGTGGTTGAGTAAACTGATAGGTTATTCAGAATTTAATTCTTGGATGTCAATCGTGTCATCCTTCTCTGGTATAGTTGTATGTCAATCACCTACATAGCAGTTTGTATCAGCAATACAAACACAATCTAATTTAATAGGGATAAGGCTACCAGAAATACAAGTAGGGTCAAATTTAATAAGGACAAGGTGCTAACAAACTAATGGTCATCCAGTGGGTCAGCAGGCTATTTACACCCATGAATAAATCGGCATCGGGGAGCTCAATACATCCATATTCTTTTTGACAGCTAGAGCCCCTTGATTAGTCCTTTCACCGGAGCATTTTCAGATCCACCTATAAGTTATACAGCTAATGATGACATTTCAAGTGCAGACTGGACATATTATTCTTGCTAGATAAAGTATCTGCATTTTTTTAATATAAAGTGATCACATTACTCTTACAGTACAAAATTTCTGCAGGTAAGGTTGTACACATGCAAGGTACTATATCATCAGCTGGATCAAGCCAGGACTGAATTCATTAGTGCTAATATTATGGTCAGGATTCAGGAAGCATAACATCGTTCTTCCAACTGTTCTCCACTACTAGATGAACTGGTATGCTAATCACATATTTGATGGCATTGCTCGAGAGTGTATGTAACCTGTGTTTATTTTATATTGTACTCCCTCTGCTTCACAATATAAATCTTTTAACAAAGGGAGTATAAGTTATAGTTGTGGTTTTGTACACATGAACGGAATATAGATGAATGTTGTATTCTCTAGATATAGTAATTGAGAAAAATGTGATGTTTTTCTTAGAGATGTATTATTATCGGTGGAAAGTTCTATTCATCCAATTGCTCTGTGTCTTTGAAATTTTATGTTAGATATGTGGCTCGAGAATTTACTTCTTCAGTATAGTTTTGTGAGAGAAAAAATGAGCTGACAGAGATTTATATTTAACCAACTCAGGTTGAAAAGAAGAGGGTTTAGAGATTATGGAATTTATTATCTACCACAAAGAGCGAGCAAAACACATGGTGGTAATGCTGGTCTAGATTCATGAGATAAATACACTGGCCACAAACGAGAAGTTGCTAGAGACATGGCTAAATGTTATGATTTTCTAAAAAATGACTGTAATTATCACAAACACCATAAATTTAGGTCATGTTCTAAAAATTGAACAACCTTTTGATAATCATGTTTGATTTTGTTTGGTACCGTAGCAACTCCCATATGTGGAGGCACCAAAATAATTTGTTTAAGAAGTGTTGACAAAAGTGTGGGGACGATCAAAGGATCGGAGAAAGTAAAATCTTGGTAAATCAGATATAATTATTTGAAGTCCGTCTCTAGGATAGGCCTGGAGCGAAGTGAAATATTGATAAGATATAATTATTGATTATTGCTTTAATGCATATTTTGTAGAATTATACTTCTACTAAGTTACATTTCAAGCAACTGTTGCTTTAATGCATATTTTGTAGAATTATACTTCTACTAAGTTACATTTTAAGCAACGTAGATTTTTTCAATATTAATTATATGGCCATCTCTTTTCATGCGTCGGTATCATATTTACATGTGTGGCAGAAAAAAACTACATTTGTGTCCGTGGCAACGCACGGGCATTTTACTAGTAAATCTTATGAAGGCTCGGGTATGGTGTAAGTGGTTAGGTAATTAACTTGCTATCTCTGTGCACCACATGGACAATATTTCAACGTTTCATACATCTTTGTCAACCAGATGTTGGCTCTTTATCTTCGACCTCTTATGGTTGTCCGATGAATATTTGTAAGCTACATCTTCTCCAAATGAGTACTCGGTGTAATTCTAAAACAAAATTGTTAATACATGCAATTTAAGAATTCCTTACATGGTCATACAAAAAAAGTTCCACCATGTCAATAGCCTCTAAATGATAGTTAATACATGCAAATATTCGTTTTTCACCTTCAGTTTTTTTACTGGTGAGCATCACCAATAATTAACAATGCGTTGGCGTTTTGGCTCAGATTATTGAAGTCATACATGATGTCATTCCATTTTTTTGCAGTGTGCAAGTTTGGATCAAGTTTAGATTATGATACTAAGGCGTTTTACATGGTGCCAAATCTAGCCAACTTAGTATTTCTCCTTATTGTTTTATTATTTCGGTATAGGGACAGATAAGATAATTTAAGCTCATCCCTATTTTGTATTGATCTTCTGCAGCGCGTGTCCTAAGGGCATCTCCACCGGCATGACCCAAATGGTCCGACCGCGTCTGAACTGGTCCAACCGGACGCATGAGTCGGCCGCGCACCCTCCAGCGGTGTGACCCATCCGGACCGACGCGTCCGACGTGACCCATCTACCCACCAAATTTGGGTGGCCGATGCGTCCGGCGCGGACGCGGGCGGACCGATCGCGTGTCTACACCCGATGGCAGCAACCTAGACGCATGCCATCGACTCAGATGCACTCGCAGTAGACTGACTGACAGCAACAACCATGGCCATCAAGGTCGGCGCTGACTGACGAGACGCCGCCTGATTTCCCGCGCTAGTAATGATGGTGAAGGCGTGAGAACCTGCACTGGCGGCCAGGACTACTTAAACTGGCCATGCGGCCGTCGGCGGCCGCACTCTCCACCCTAACCATTGCCAAGAAAAGCTCCCGCATAGCCACCGCCACCGACGATGAAGATGCCTTTATGGTTCAAGAAGACGTAGACCGATGGCGAGGCCAGCGGTTCTAGGTCACGCCAGCGACAAGGGCAACAGTCGCCCACTTTACCGCCAATGTCGCCTTTCCTCTATGGTGTGTCATTGCAGCCAAGGCCGCAGGACTTCGTCAATCCTGCGGCGCGCGACGACGATCACCATGATGGTGAGCGCAAGCGCGACCGCCGCTACTTTCGGGTGGCGGAGTGCGAGCGGCGCTGGTGAGAGGGTGACATCATTGACCACCACGATGTCTTCCTCCCACCGGCTGCCACCTCAATGTGGAGAGGGTGCCAGTGCCGCCCGCACCGAAGAAGGCGCCGGTGCCGAAGATGCGCCACCGCATCGCCAAGCTCCCCCAGGCCGTTCGGTGGGAGAGAGCCTACCAGAAGGAGTACTAGAAAAAGTTCCTGGTGTGGGAGCACAAGGCGCGACACACGTCTGCGTTCTACGGCGAGCTCCAGCCCTGACTTCTACAATGGCATCCCCGACTTCTCCCCCTCCTCCTCCAATGACGGTGATGGTTGCGGAGACCAACGCCTCCTTGCCTCCTCCCTCACCACTATCGGCGTGGGTGTCTTCGGTAGCTCTCTGACACGGGATAGAGCTGGCCGATCTGGTGCCACCTCCACCGTCTCAACCTCTGGGCGCCCCTACCGTACATCGATCTCATCTCCTACGATGAGGAGTTGATGGCCACGGCGCCGCCGTAGGCCAAGGGCCGTAGCTAGGGATACTTTTTTACTTTTATTTCCTATGTAAATTATCTATGAACCTTTGTAAATTTTCAGCAATTTAGCATCCTTTTATATTTATTTTGAATTTTAATTTTGTTGTGTCTACGGCCAACAGGCTATATTAGTTAAAACTGAAGAGAGACGCACCTCCAATGCTAGAAATGAGTCATACTTTGTTGCTAGGAAGGTAAGACCTGAGGTGCCATGTCAATTTCGCACAACTAAATCTTATTCAAGTATCAGAATAGATGCGCAGATGAGAGATTTCAGTGATTTTCCAGTTGACTCGGTTACACAGATCTTAATGTCAAAATGACTTACATTTGAGCACCGTCTAGAAAAGGTTAATAATATTTGTACCAAACAAGAACAAGTGTTATAGGCGACCTCTTGATTAAATAAATACTTGGTGATTGGTATGATTAATCCTGAGCTTTTCACAAATGTCGCCAAAGAATTCAGAATCTAATGAGCCCTTTGGTTTGCTTATGGATTTTGCACCCAGTTATTTTGTATGACTATCTAAAAGCTAAGTCAAAGTCTCTCCTATATTTTGGGTGTGTAATTATACAGTTTCTTTTCTGCAATTATGATGACTCTTTTAGATTTGAGGCTTGCAGATGAGAATTATGTCTATTTTCCATTCTATTGAGCATTGATTTCTTAATCCACCATGTTTGTTTATTACACAATGGCATGACAATATTTCATTCATCTACTGTTACCAATTAATGATCATGTTTTGGGTACAGAATCATGGATCTGAAGTCATCACCATCAACATGTTGTGTATTATTCTCTTAGCCACACTTCAGTTGTAGATGAAACTTAGACCGTTGTCTATCACATGATATATTGCTAATTCCTAGAGAGATGAACATTTTTTGCATGATAATAATACCGGATGACGTGTTGTACTATTTACTTTTCTTGCCGATGATGGCATGACACATTAATTAATTTGGAGGATATTTACTATCTTACTTGGAAACTACAATGGGTTCTGAATTTCGATCTTCGGTTCATAACAGAGAATTCTAGAAAGCTCAGATTTTGAAATTTTGTGGGCTTCAAGTACCATACATATATTTGACTATGTAACAACTGAGTTTATAATTTTTTATTTTTATTTTGGCGTCGATGAATAAAGTTCTTTAATACTCTGAGGGCTTTCATGCTAGATGTTAATGATTTAGTCAGTTTGTAGACCAAAACGTGTGCAATGCTATCACGCTTGGCCAGAACGAAGTGTAGGTGGCGAGGCAAAGCTCGCGTTTTCATCTAGTACATGTTATGGCTGCATTCCTTGCTTGTTAAACAATGTGGTTTTTAAGTATTGGATACTGAATTTGTTGGTATAAATTATCATACGAAACAACATAATTCATGAATTACAATGGCCTAAGTAACTAGCAAGAAAATATGTGATGATGTTCATTGAGAAGAAATAAAGATGTGTTTCTCGTTGACATCAAAGCTTGCCTTCAAGATTTGTTTTAATCGGGTATTATGAGAACAAAAGGTTATTCAAATAATTTCTGTATTCCATAATAGATGGATGACATACAAGTCTAGTTATCACATCCATAAAACTAGTGCTAAAAATGTCGAAAGACAATTGATTGAAAGATCACTTAAGAAGTGACATCACCGTTTAAATTATATTAGAAAGAAAAACATGAAAAAACTCCATGATGATGGAATTTTAGAGTCTTTTGATTTTTGATCAAATGATGCTTGTGAAACTTTCCTAGAGATAACTAAAATTCCGTTCATAGGCCAAAAGGGGAACGAATGACTAGCTTATTGGAACTTGTACATTTAGATGTATGAAGCCCATTATGTGTAGTCGAGAGCGATAGATTTCAATTTCATATGGTTTCTCCAAAAATTTGAGTGAATATATGTATATTTACTTAATGAGGATGAAGTGTGAAACATTTGAAAATGTTCGAAGACTTTCAAGATAAAGTGGAAAATCAATGTAACAAGAAAAATAAAGAATTTATGATAAGATCATAAAGGAAGATTTTTGAGTTACAAGTTTAGCAAAACACCTAAGATTTGAGGAATCGTTCCATAAATTTATGTTTTCCGAAAACACCATAGTAGTATGGAGCGTTCGAGATATGTAATGAAACCTTGTTTAAATATGATAAGATCAAAGGTATAATTTATAAAACTGCCGTTATATTTTAAAGATTAAAACTTTAGGGACTGCCGCTTTTACACTGAAAAGAGCTCCATCGTGATCCGTTGAAATGACACCATATAAGTTGTGGTTTGGGGTTAAACCCAAGTTGTCTTTTCTTAAACATTGGTATGATATGCATAAGTAAATGTTTGCAACCAAAGTCGGATGAGCATGTCTTTATAGGTTATTTCGAATAACCATTCAAAATTCCTTCATAACACCGAAGACAAAACTATTTGTCGCTTAGAACGTCAAGTTTCTTAAGGAGTTTTCCGTGAAAAGTTAAGTGGGAGGATAATATAACTTTGATAAGGTTAAAAGAATCTTAGCTATATGTGCTGAGTTGCGCAGCACCGAAAAGTGTTCCGGAGGTAGCAACAATGCTCATGGCTCACGTGTCTCAAATGTTGTGGTCACGGAGGTCTAAGTTCCTATTAAACCAAGTAGATTGGGTAAATAGTCAAATACTAAAACTCGAGAGTAAATCATTATTGTTTGACAATAATGAACTGACTACATGCAAAGAAGCGATGATGGACCCTCACTCTGTTAAATGGCTTGAAGCCATAGAATCCGTGATAGTTCCATACACAAGAAATCAAGTTTTTTTTAACTTGGAAGACCCTCCTAAAAGGTGTAAAACCTATCGGTCGTATTTGGATTTATAAATAGACATGGATGTTTTACATCTATGAAATAGTCGACATGTCGGAAAAAGAGTTTACGACAATGATCAATGGTTGACTATGACAAGATTTGATCTTTCATAGCGATATTTAGTTTAGACGAATTAATGTAGCAACCACTACATATAATTTTATTATATGGTAGTTGAACAAACAAAACAAAGTTCTTCTAATAGAATTATTATCTAGGACGTGTACATAACACGATACAAAGGGTTTTGTTAATTCAAAGGATGCTAAAAGAGCATGCATACTTCAATGGTTGAAGTAAGCATCACGAAGTTGGAATCTTCACCGTGATTAAACTGTTAAAAAGTTTAATTTCATCGGAGACGATGAAGATGCTTGCATTTGCAAGAAATTAAGTGGGAGCGCTAAGACATATTTCTAATGCATTATGTGAAAGACATATTGTTGATTGTAAATGATGTATCTTTTATTGACACAAGTTAAGAATTTCATCTCGATGAAAGACTTAGGAAAAATCCGAATGTTTGGCATCAATATCTATATGTATAGATTGTGATGCTAATATGGTTGTGCCAAATATACATAGATGGGTTATTGAATGATTTCAATATGGAAATGACAAGAAAGGTTCTTGCCACATATAAAGGATTAAATCAAAATTCAAGTGTATCGATACTTGGTAAGTGCAACAAAGATTCAAGTAATTTTGATACTTGATGAATGAAATCACAAAGAGTATTTTTCAATCATACTATGATATGTACACATCTAGATATGCCCTATACTCTAAATGTTATGAGCATATACCATAATAATTCATAAAGATGATCATTGGACAATAGTAAGGATATTCTTATGATCTTTTGAAAGAACTAAGAATATGTTATTTTTGTAGAGGTGGCAAATAGATAGATAGTTCATTATAAAGTATTACATTGATACTAGTTTTGTCAAAAAGTAAAAATTAATTTTATCTCAATTTAAACCATGGGTGGCACAATGTAATGGAAAGGAGATTCCATAATGGATTTGGATGAGTTCCAATGTTAAAACATTGTGACAGATACTACTGTAGGGGTTCGTAGCATGGAAAACAAAAAAAATTCTACTGCATGAACACACAAGCCAAGATCTATCTACTAGATTGTAGCAACGAGTCGATAGAGTACTCACCCTCAAAGATTTCAAAGAGGTTAACGGGAGCAGATTCTCGTGGGTGATGTAGTTGTTCACTTGCCGATCTCAAGATCGTGTAGACGATCCTTTCGGCGGCGCGTTCTAGCAGCGCTCCCGCAGTCGGTCACACGTTCGGTACTCGATGAAGACCTTCCTCTCCCTTGTTCCAGCAGGCAGTGATGACTCCTTGTTGACGTGGAGCACTTCGTCGGTAAACCCCAAGAGAAAGGTGTGAAGCAGCACAACAACAAGTCTTCCCTCAGTAAGAAACCAAGGTTATCGAACCAGTAGGAGGAAGGAAAGGTCCCAAAGGTGTTGTAAGAAACGTGGAAACCTGCACAACACAAAGTCAAGACTTTGCCCCAACGAACAATGAGGTTGTCAATCTCACCGGTTGCTGTAACAAAGGATTAACTGTATGTTGTGGAAGGTGATGATGGTTTGCAGCAAGTAAACAGTAACAGTGCAAGACGTATCAATGGTAAAGATTGGAACAGGGCCCAAAGTTCACTAGAGGTGTTCTCCTTAGATAAACAAACATGACATGTTCGGTAAAACAATTACAGCAGGACAATTGGCAGGACTGAGCAAGGAATAACAATGCAATACTAGACAAAAAGATCCTATGAGATTCGATTGGGCAATACAAAAATACACATAGACTGCCATCCAACTGCATCTATGACTAGAAGTCCACCTTTGGGTTATCATCCGAACCCCCTCCAGTATTAAGTTGCAAGCAACAGACAACTGTTTTAAGCAAAGTGTGTAAGGTAAACAATCCACTTGTTCCATGAACAAGAGACCGTTGTTTTCTCCCTAATGGCAACAACACATCTACAACCGTAGATATTTCTGTCACTTCCCTTGATTGAGTAGAAGCATGAACCCACTATCGAGCATAAATACCCCCTCTTGGAGTCGCTAGCAACTATTTGGCCAAGATAGCTACTAACAACGGAGAGCATGCAAGATCACAAACAACACAGACATGATAGAATCAAATAGACAAAACCATTAATCAATCTGACATAGTAATCTCAATATCCATCAGATCCCTGCAAACATAACATGCATGGTTACAAATAGATTAGATCTTGATCATGAACGGAGCTCACAAGATCTAGACATGAAAGCACAAGGAGGAGATACAACCATCTAGATACTACATGGACCCGTAGTCCAAGATGGAACTACTCACGCTTCATACAGGAGGCTGGCATGATGAAGAAGAAGGCCTCCGGGATGATCTCCCCTTCGGCAGGGTTCCGATAAGAGCTTCAGATCCCCCCGATCTAGGGACGATGGTGGCGGCAGCTATAGACGGTTTCATGGAATTTTGATCGGGTGCCTAGGGTTTCTGCATCGGGGGCTTCTTATAGGCGAAGAGGCGAGGCAGGGGGACCACCAGGGTGGCTACACCCCCTAGGCGCGGGGTGGGCCCACCCGGGCGGCCAGGGGGTGTGGCCCCCTGGTGGGTCTCCTCCATCTCGTACTTCGGCTTCGTGTTCCCCACGGTAAAATATTGACTTTGGCTTTTGTCCCGTCCAATTCCGAGAATATTGATTTTCTGCCTTTCTAGAACCAAAAACAGAAGAAAACATGCAACTGGCATTGTGGCAACTTGTTAATAGGTTAGTACCAGAAAGCATATAAAAACACCTCAAAGTGTGGACAAAGCAAAGCAAAGTAGATAGTAAACAAGCATGGAGCATCAAAAATTATAGATATGTTTCAGACGTATCAAGCATCTCCAAGCTTAACTCATGCTCGTCCTCGGGTAGGTAAGTGATAAAAGAATAATTTTTGAGATGACATGCACCATCAAAACCAATATCAAACCATTTGCAAACATTGAAAGATGGGATCAAAGAACTCTAAACATGTGCATGAAAGATGGAGTTCTAACAATAAGACAAAGTAACTATGCATGTAACATGAAAGGCTACAAACAAAGAAATAACATGCATTGAAAAACGTTTGTTTGTTTCACATACAGAAAACATAGCATAGTGACATTCAGCTTGTCCCTCATGGAGTAGCAAATAGATGCATAGGACACCTTCAAAGTTCAAAAGAGTGACTAGATACAAATATCACAAGAACAAGCAATATCAACAATATGCATCAATCAATAAGTTTTGGGACACTGCACATAGAACTAAGAATGGAAACTATGCTCTCTTAACTGGTGACTAAAGGTAGAAGGTGGAAACTATGCATCAATCAACATAACTATCCCTTGATTACGTGGGCCGCACCGCATGCTACTCACCTTTGGTCACCTGTAAGTTCTTGTCATAGTAAGTACATGTGTATCATAGAGAACCGCCAACGGGGTACCCCTTGCACATGGTACAGGAGCTATCCCATAACCAAAATGACAAGGTAAGCAGACAATGAGCATCTCAGCGATCTTTTTATTTACTATTTGCATAGATTTTTATTGAGGATGCTTCACAGATTGCTCATTATGGTGATGCTGCAGGTTTCCACCATGATTAGGCATGGCTTAGGCCAGCGGCCCAGGCGTTTCGCTAACACAAAATACATAACTCTATGGACTTACAAGCTCCCTCTTTATTTCACACCAACGACATCCATAGACAAAATAGCATGATATCAATTGTGTACAAAGTACAAGTAAAATGTTGAAAATGTTCCCCATGACAGCATGGTTCTGCTAATTCCAATGAATAAGTGCAATCATATACAACATAGATGACACAATGGTTCAAGTTTATTAGGGGTAAGGAATATAAAGTGTGCCATCAAATTTGTGAGAGCTTTAATCACTAAGTTTTCACATAACAAAATAGTTTTTAATTGGAAGATATCTGAAAACAAGAATATACTTGGAATGGTGTAACACACCATGCATAGGAGTTTATAGTGGACACTTTGGAATAACTTGGTTTCTTGGGAGTTGGAAGCATGAGTTGAGCTTACTCATACAAGTGGAGGCTAGCAAAATACTGGGAGCAACCAACTAAGAGAGCAATAATGGCCATAATCATGGAGAGCGACAAGACATTACTAATCAAAGCATAGAGTGGTACTACAAGTCAAGGACTAAATGATCATAGAGGAAATGCTGACTTGTTCATAGTCATAACATGGTGTGAGCATGTGCCAAGTCAACCCAAACAAAGAATCAAAGGAGAATACCACAATACTATGATTTTGTATGCTAAAACAATGCATGATTCTTTCAAGGCACACTAAGCAATCCCAATTGTTTGGAACAAGTCATGCTACAGCAATAATCACTAAGCATAAGGTCAAAACAACACGTAGCATGTCATGCTGAAGTCTAAGTCACAGTCAATGCAAGCTCCTCTTGCACTTTTAAGCAAGAACTTTCTACTCCTTTCCAACAACAATCGACTTATTTGAAACAACACAGCGAGAACGGGGGTCCAAACTACTTTATTCAAGCAAACTAAACAAACTAAGCAAAGCAAACAAAAACTAAGATGCTTCAAGAACAACACAATAGTGCATGAAATAATAAAAACAAAGTGTCTAGAAAGACCTGAGCTTTTTATTGATGAAGAAGGGGATGCCTTGGGCATCCCCAAGCTTTGACGCTTGTACCTCTTGGATATTTCTTGGGGTGACACCGGGGCGGCATCCCCAAGCTTGATCTTTTGTCCATTCTTCATCTCATTACATCATTCTCTCTCTACACCTGAAATTTTTCCTTCATACAAAACTTCACACAATCTTCATTAGCAACATTAGTGTATTCAAAAGATAATATACCTTTGGGTTTAGCTTTAGAACAGCAAAAAATTTCACAAAAAACACAAGCTACTGTAGCAACTCCTTCAAAAATCTCAATTTCCCCAAAAAGGAACCAATAAGAAGCAAATGCAAATAATGGCAGAAATATGTCAAAACAGACCAGAAGGTAGAAACCAATTTTTTCGAAACTCTTCTGTTGCTCAAATCAAAAAGTGTTGAACTAACAAAAGTTATATAACATACTAGGGGATTTATTTATAAATTGTCAACTCAATCCGACTTACAGAGACTCGTCACGAATTTTTATGGTGGAGGACAGAAATATATTTCGGGACAACAACTCCCCAAATCTTACTTGCCTCTCATTAGAGGTCATTCTTGGCACAAAAAGCAAACAAAAAGGATAATAAGAGGTCATTACTGAAGTAATAACTTCCAAGACTCAAGGAAACTCTTGGGTTATCTCCCAACAAGTATTTTTCTTTAATGCCTTTAAGTTAGGCACAAGAAGCAAGAAATCAAGTATTTTCAAATGAAGAATTAAGATCAATACTTGCAAAGTCTTAAACTATGAAAGGTATCTCATCCAAATGAGTTTTGGAGGATCCCTTCTCATCTCTCTTTGGTTTACTACTTTCATCAAAAAAAATTAGGAAGAATCCAATCAAAATTCTTTTCAAAGGCTTCATGCATCCCAACAAGCTTAAAAGGTATGGGTATCTTAAATTCCTCTCTAGGCTTGGTTTTATCTAAAATAACCACAACATATACACATGAGCCTAGCATATTCAAACGCTCAAAAACTTTTTTGGCTTCCTTAGCAACATCATGGAACTCTTTGAGCAAAGTTTCAAGAATAAATTCTCTCTTTTCAGCATTCTTTTCTTCTTTTAGTTTTAGGAACAAGATTTGCATCATCAGGTTAAGGCTAACAAACCTAGACTCCAACATATGAACTAAAGAAGCTGCAGCAAATTTCATAACTAGGAGCAAGTTCTGCTATAGATCTATCCTCAATATCCTCATGCTTCCTAACATGATTGAAGAATTCTTCAATATTTTCTTTCCCAATTATAGAGCCACTACCTATCGAAAGGTCCTTCAGGGCGAACTTGGGGAATAACATGGTGAGCTAGAGCAAGGTGGCAACTAGAGTAGGAACTAATTTTTTTATGTGTTTTTGATAAAAAGAAAGCAAACCAAACTAGACTATTTTTTTGGAGTTTTTGATAAAAAGAGGCAAACAAAACCAAGCAAAAGGACCTAAGCAAACTAAAAACAAAGTAAAGAGAAAGGTTGAGGAGGACTCCCCTTGTGAATACGTCCTTAGCCTCCCTGGCAACGGCGCCAGAAAACTTGTTGATGACTCCTTGTTGACGTGGAGCACTTCATCGGTAAACCCCAAGATCAAGGTGTGAAGCAGCACAGCAGCAAGTCTTCCCTTAGTAAGAAACCAAGGTTATCGAACTAGTAGGAGGAAGGAAACGTCTCAAAGGTGTTGCAAACAACGTGGAAACCTGCACAACACAAACTCAAGACTTTTCCCAAACGAACAGTGAGGTTGTCAATCTCACCGGTTGCTGTAACAAAGGATTAACTATATGGTGTGGAAGGTGATGATGGTTTACAGCAAGTAAACAGTAACAGTAGAAGATGTATCAATGATACAGATTGGACCGGGGTCCATAGTTCACTAGAGGTGTTCTCCTTAGATAAACAAACATGGCATGATAGGTAAACAAATTACAGCAGGGCAATTGACAGGACTGAGCAAGGCATAACAATGCAATACTAGACAAAAGATCCTATGAGATTCGATTGGGCAATACAACAATATACATTGACCGCCATCCAACTGCATCTATGACTAGAAGTCCACCTTTGGATTATCATCCGAACCCCCTCCAGTATTAAGTTGCAAGCAACAGACAACTGCTTTAAGAAAAGTGTGTAAGGTAAACAATCCACTTGTTCCATGAACAAGAGACCGTTGTTTTCTCCCTAGTGGCAACAGCACATCTACAACCGAAGAGATTTCTGTCACTTCCCTTGATTGAGTAGAGGCATGAACCCACTATCGAGCATAAAATACCCCCTCTTGGAGTCACTAGCAACTACTTGGCCAAGATAGATACTCACAACGGAGAGCATGCAAGATCACAAACAACACATACATGATAGAATCAAATATACAAAACCATTAACCAATATGACATAGTAATCTCAATATCCATCGGATCCCCGCAAACACAACATGCATGGTTACAAATAGATTAGATCTTGATCATGAACGAAGCTCACAAGATGTAGACATGAAAGCACAAGGAGGAGATACAACCATCTAGCTACTACATGGACCCGTAGTCCAAGGTGGAACTACTACGCTTCATACCGGAGGCTGGCATGATGAAGAAGAAGGCCTCCGAGATGATCTCCCCTTCGGCACGATGCCGGGAAGAGCTTCAGATCCCCTAGATCTAGGGACGATGGTGGCGGCGGCTATAGACGGTTTCATGGAATTTTGATCGGGTGCCTAGGGTTTCTGCATCGGGGGCTTCTTATAGGCGAAGAGGCGAGGCAGGGGGCCACCAGGGAGGCTGCACCCCCTAGGCGCGGGGCGGGCCCACCCTCATGGCCAGGGGGTGTGGCCCCTGGTGGGTGATGGCTACACGCGTGGTTGACGTGGAGCCTGTTGGGAACCCCAAGAGCAAGGTGTGAAGCAGTACAGTAACAAGTTTTCCCTTAGTAAGAAACCAAAGTTATCGAACCAGTAGGAGGAAGGAAACATCACACAGGTGTTGTAAGCAATGCGGAGACCTGCACAGCACAAACTCAAGACTTTTCTCCAACGAATTAGTGAGGTTGTCAAGCTCACCGGTTTGCTGTAACAAAGTATTAAACGTATGGTGCGGAAGGTAATGGTTTGCAGCAAGAAAATAGGTAACAGTGGAAGATGTATCAATGGTAAAGAGTGGACCGGGGTCCATAGTTCACTAGAGGTGCTCTCCTTAGATAAACAACATGGTATGAAGGGTAAACAAATTACAGCAGGGCAATTGACAGGAACTGAGCAAGGCATAACAATGCAATATCAGAGAAAAAGATCCTATGAGATTCGATTGGGCAATACAACAATATACATAGACCGCCATCCAACTGCATCTATGACTAGAAGTCCACCTTCAGGTTATCATCCTAACCCCCTCCAGTATTAAGTTGTAAGCAACAGACAACTGCTTTAAGCAAAGTGTGTAAGGTAAACAATCCACTTGTTCCATGAACAAGAGACCGTTGTTTTCTCCCTAGTGTCAACACCACATCTACAACCGAAGAGATTTCTGTCACTTCCCTTGGAAACTAGAGGCATGAACCCACTATCGAGCATAAATACCCCCCTCTTGGAGTCACTAGCAACTACTTGGCCAAGATAGCTACTAACAACGGAGAGCATGCAAGATCACAAACAACACATACATGATAGAATCAAATAGACAAAACCATTAATCAATCTAACATAGTAATATCAATATCCATCGGATCCCCGCAAACACAACATGCATGATTACAAATATATTATATCTTGATCATGAACAGAGATCACAAGATCTATACATGAAAGCACAAGGAGGAGATACAACCATCTAGCTACTACATGGACCCATAGTCCAAGGTGGAACTACTCATGCATCATACTGGAGAAGAAGGCCTCCGGGATGATCTCCCCTCCGGCAGGGTGTCGGGAAGAGCTTCAGATCCCCCTGATCTAGGGACGATTGTGGCGGTGGCTACAGAAGGTTTCGTGGAGTTTTGATCGGGTGTCTAGGGTTTCTTCATCGGGGGCTCTTTATAGGCGAAGAGGCGAGGCTAGGAGGCGGCCAGGGGGCCCACACCCTACCCAGGTGCAGGGTGGGCCTACCCGCGCCTAGGGGGTGTGGCGGCCCTGGTTTGCCTCTCTGTCTCTCTTCTGGACTTCGTGTCGCCCACGGTAAAATATTGACTTTGGCTTTTGTCCTGTCCAATTCCGAGAATACTGATTTTCTGCCTTTCTGGAACCAAAAACAGAAGAAAACAGGCAACTGGTACTGGGGCAACTTGTTAATAGGTTAGTTCCAGAAAAGATATAAAAACACCTCAAAGTGTAGACAAAGCAAATCAAAGTAGATACTAAATAAGCATGGAGCATCAAAAATTGTAGATACGTTTCTGACGTATCAAGCATCCCCAAGCTTAACTCCTGGTCGTCCTCGAGTAGGTAAGTGATAAAAGAATAATTTTTGAGGTGACATGCACCATCAAAACCAAGATCAAACCATGTGCAAGAATTGAATCTGGGATCAAAGAACTCTAAACATGTGCATGAAAGATGGAGTTCTAACAATTGGACATAGTAACTATGCATGCAACATGAAAGGCTACAAACAAATATCATGAATAACATGCATTGAAAACCGTTTGTTTGTTTAACATACAGAAAACATGGCATAGTGGCAATTAGCTTGTCCCTCATAGAGTAGCAAATAGATGCATAGGACACCTTCAAAGTTCACAAGGGTGACTAGAAACAAGTAACAAAGAACAAGTAATATCACAATATGCATCAATCAATAAGTTTTGGGACACTGCACAAAGAATGGCAACTATGCTCTCTTGATGGTGCCTAAGGGTAGAAGATGGAGACTCAAATAATGGTGGAAGAAAGGCCCTTCACAAAGGGAAGAAGAGATTTCAAGTTTCCAAAAGAGCTTCCAAAAATTATGGTACTTGTTAGCTTTCAGCCCTCATTGCCCCTATCATAAGCATCTTGAAGTGATTAAGGTTAAAGTAAACAAACTATGGAGTATATGCTTGACAAAGTATAAGTTGGAAATCTCAAGTCCCTTGAATACGAGGGCCACACCTCATGCTACTCAACTTCAGTCACCTGTAAGTTCTTGTCATTGTAAGTACATGCATATCATAGAGAACCGCCAACGGGGTACCCCTTGCACATGGTACATGAGCTATCCCATAACCAAAATGACAAGGCAAGCAGACAATGAGCATCTCAGCGATCTTTTTATTTACTATGTGCATAGATTTTTATTGAGGATGCTTCATAGATAGCTCATTATGGTGATGCTACAAGTTTCCACCATGATTAGGCATGGCTTAGGCTAGCGGCCCAGGTGTTTCTCTAACACAAAATACATACTCCATGGACTTACAAGTTCCCTCTTTATTTCACACCGGTGACATCCATAGACAAAAGAGAATGATATCAACTAAGTACAAAGTACAAGTGAAATGTTGAAAACGTTCCCCATGACAGCATGGTTCTGCTAATTCCAACGTATAAGTGCAAGCATATACAACATATATGACACAATGGTTCAAGTTTATTAGGGTCAAAGAATATAAAGTGTGTCGTCAAGTTCATGAGGGCTTTAATCACTAAGTTTTCTCATAACAAAATACTTTTTATTTGGAAGATAGCTGAAAACAAGAATATACTTGGAATGGTGTAACACACCATGCATAGGAATTTTATAGTGGACACTTTGGAATAACTTGGTTTCTTGGGAGTTGGAAGCATGAATAGAACTTACTCATACAAGTGGAGGCTAGCAAAAGACTGGGAGCAACCAACTAAGAGAGCAATAATGGCCATAATCATGCAGAGCAACAAAACATTACTAATCAAAGCATAGAGTGGTACTACAAGTCAAGGACTAAATAATAATAGAGGATATGGTGACTTGTTCATAGTCATAACATGGTGTGATCATGTGCCAAGTCAACCCAAACAAAGCATCAAAGGAGAATACCACAATACTATGCTTTTGCATGCTAAAACAACGCATAATTCTTTCAAGGCAAACTAAGCAATCCAAATTGTTTGGAACAAGACATGGTACAATAATAATCACTAAGCATAAGGTCAAAACAACACCTAGCATGCCATGCTAAAGTCTAAGTCACAGTCAATGCAAGCTCCTCTTGCACTTTCAAGCAGGAACTTCCTACTCCTTTCCAACACCAAGCAACTTATTTGAAACAACACAGCGAGAACGGGGGTACAAACTACTTTATTCAAGAAAACTAAACAACTAATTAAACCAAACGAAAACTAAGACGCTCCAAGAACAACACAACTTATGCATGAAACAATAAAAACGAAGTGTCTAGACAGACCTGAGATTTTTATTGATGAAGAAGGGGATGCCTTGGACATGCCCAAGCTTTGACGCTTGTACCTCTTGGATATTTCTTGGGGTGATACCGGGGTGACATCCCCAAGCTTGAGCTTTTGTCCAGTCTTCATCTCATTACATCATTCTCTCTCTACACCTGATATTTTTCCTTCATACAAAACTTCACCCAATTTTCATTAGCAACATTAGTGTAATCAAAAGATAATAGACCTTTAGGCAAAGCTTTGGAACAGCAAAACTTTTCACTAAAAACACAAGCTACTGTATAAACTCCTTCAAAAAGCTCAATTCACCTAAAGAGAACTAAAAAAGGAATCAATAAGAAGCAAATGCAAATAATGCCAGAAATCTGTCAAAACAGACCAGCAAGTAGAAACTAATTTTTTTCGAAAATCTTTTGTTGGTCAAATCAAAAAGTGTTGAACTAACGAAAGTTAGCTAACATACTCGGGGATTTATTCTTAAATTTTCAGCTCAATACAACTTACAGAGACTTCTCACGAATTTTTATAGTGGAGGACAGAAATCTGTTTTGGGACAGCAACTCCCCAAATCTTACCTTCCTCTCATTAGAGGTCATTCTTGGCACAAAAAGCAAACAAAAAGGATAAGGAGAGGTAATTACTGAAGTAATAACTTCCAAGACTTAAGGAAACTCTTGGGTTATCTCCCAACAAGTACTTTTCTTTAATGCCTTTAATTTAGGCACAAGAAGCAAGAAATCAAGTATTTTCAAATGAAGAAGCAACTCTCTTGTTCTTTCCTTTCTTACCTTTCTTCTTCTCTTTAGGGAAAATATGATTGCTTACTAGAGGAGCAAAATGCATAATGCCTTTTCCCACATCTATTATTGCTCCAAGGTGTTTTGGTAGGGATCTTCCAAGTGTGATCTGTCCTTTGCCTACACATTCAATAACAAGATAATCAGTAGACACCATTTTCCCTGAGATTTTTATAAACACACCTTAAGCTATTCCAATGGGTAATAAAGTGGAATTATTAGTAAGAGATATCTCATCTCCTCCTTTAGAAAGCCCCCAAAGACTCAAAGACTCATAAATACCTTTAGGCATAAGGAAAAATTCAGACATGATATCACAACGAGCATCAAAAAGTGTAGTATTTATAGAGACTTTGATTGTGGGAAACCACTTTGAAGGCTCGGAATTTATGGGAACATAATCATGGTATGCCCTAAGCGTGTGATAGCAACTATTCATAGCAGCAGTACTGGACTCAAGAGTGTTCAACCTGGCAAAAATATCTATGAAAGAGGAATCAGACTTGCCAGGAGTATTATAAATTATAATCAATTTCTTTATGGCATCAAAAGCTTCATCCTTGGTACATAGCAAAAAATCTTTCTCAGCCACAACATCCAAAACATATCTATAACAAAGAGCAATACCGCGATAGAAACTATTAATAACCAAGCTAAGACTCATCTTAGGCTCAGTTTCCCTTTGTAAAGTGGAAATTCTAGACCAAGCTTCTTTAAAACTCTCCTCGCCTTTTTGCTTGAAAAGAGAGATCTCTTCCATAAGTGTAATTGATATTGGACCAAAACTATACATGGTAGCAACTAGGGTAGGAACTAATTTTTTTATGTTTTTGAATAAAGAAAGAAAACCAAACTAGAATATTTTTTTTGGAGTTTTTGAAAAGAGGCATACAAAACCAAGCAAAAGAAACTAAGCAAATTAAAAACAAAGTAAAGATAAAGGAAGTGGAGGACTCTCCTTGTGAAGACGTCCTTAGCCTCCCGGCAATGGCGCCAAAAAGACTTGATGGCTATACGCGTGGTTAACATGGAGCCTGTTGGGAACCCCGAGAGCAAGGTGTGAAGCAGTACAGCAGCAAGTTTTCCCTCAGTAAGAAACCGAAGTTATCGAACCAGTAGGAGGAAGGAAACGTCACACAGGTGTTGTAAGCAACGCGGAGACCTGCACAACACAAACTCAAGACTTTTCCCCAACGAATCAGTGAGGTTGTCAAGCTCACCGGTTTGCTGTAACAAAAGATTAAACGTATGGTGTGGAAGGTAATGGTTTGCATCAAGTAAACAGGTAACAGTGGAAGATGTATCAATGGTAAAGATTGGACCGGGGTCCATAGTTCACTATAGGTGCTCTCCTAGATAAACAACATGGCATGAAGGGTAAAAAAATTACAGCAGGGCAATTGACAGGAACTAAGGAAGGCATAACAATGCAATACCAGATAAAAAAGATCCTATGAGATTCGATTGGGCAATACAACAATATACATAGACCGCCATCCAACTGCATCTATGACTAGAAGTCCACCTTTGGGTTATCATCCGAACCCCCTCCAGTATTAAGTTGCAAGCAACAGACAACTGCTTTAAGCAAAGTGTGTAAGGTAAACAATCCACTTGTTCCATGAACAAGATACCGTTGTTTTCTCCCTAGTGGCAACATCACATCTACAACCGAAGAGATTTATGTCACTTCCCTTGGAAACTAGAGGCATGAACCCACTATCGAGCATAAATACCCCCTCTTGGAGTCACTAGCAACTACTTGGCCAAGATAGCTACTAACAACGGAGAGCATGCAAGATCACAAACAACACAGACATGATAGAATCAAATATACAAAACCATTAATCAATCTGACATAGTAATCTCAATATCCATCGGATCCCCGCAAACACAACATGCATGATTACAAATAGATTAGATCTTGATCATGAATGGAGATCACAAGATCTATACATGAAAGCACAAGGAGGAGATACAACCATCTAGCTACTACATGGACCCATAGTCTGAGGTGGAACTACTCACGCATCATATCGGAGAAGAAGGCCTCCGGGATGATCTCCCCTATGGCAGGGTGCCAGGAAGAGCTTCAGATCCCCCGATCTAGGGACGATGGTGGCGGTGGATACAGAAGGTTTCGTGGAGTTTTGATCGGGTGTCTAGGGTTTCTGCATCGGGGGCTTCTTATAGGTGAAGAGGCGAGGCTGGGAGGCGGCCAGGGGGCCCACACCCTATCCAGGCGCGGGGTGGGCCAACCCACGCTTAGGGGGGGTGTGGCGGCCCTGGTTCGCCTCTCCATCTCTCCTCTAGACTTCGTGTCGCCCACGGTAAAATATTGACTTTGGCTTTTGTCCCGTCCAATTCCGAGAATACTGATTTTCTGCCTTTCTGGAACCAAAAACAGAAGAAAATAGGCAACTCGCACTGTGGCAACTTGTTAATAGGTTAGTTCCAGAAAAGATATAAAAACACCTCAAAGTGTAGACAAAGCAAAGTATATATTAAACAAGAATGGATCATTAAAAATTATATATACGTTTCCGATGTATCAGTGGGTCTCCTCCGTCTCGTACTCCGACTTCATGTTCCCCATGGTAAAATATTGACTTTGGCTTTTGTCCCGTCCAATTCCGAGAATATTGATTTTCTGCCTTTCTGGAACCAAAAACAGAAGAAAACAGACAACTGGCACTTTGGCAACTTGTTAATAGGTTAGTACCAGAAAGCATATAAAAGCACCTCAAAGTGTGGACAAAACAAAGCAAAGTAGATAGTAAACAAGCATGGAGCATCAAAAATTATAGATACGTTTCCGACGTATCAGGCAGCGGAGGTTATAGCTCTCTCCTCGCGATTCTGGCAGCACGACTTTTAAATTTTGGATTAACACTTCAAAACAATATGATACCAGTTCGTAAAGTAACTAACCAGAATTCTATAGTTCTATTATCTCAATTATAACTAAGCGTAAGGTGATAAACGGATGCCAATGACTACAACAACTATGTAAATTCACTTTGATTTAATTTATAATAAATAGTGTTCAACTTTTAATTATATTTATGTTGAACTCCCACTCAAAACAATACCCCTCATATTGTTTTAGTGATCACATGAACCAAATCCACTACACCAAGTCCGATCATCACGTGACATGATATAGTTTCAAAGGCAAACAATCATCATGTTCATCATATCATCTATATGACCCATGCTTTACCTTTCGGTATTTCGTGTTCCGAGACAATGTCTATACATGCTAGGCTTGTCAAGATTTAACCTCAGTTTCCGCATGAGAAAATCTGGCTTGCTCCTTGTTGTATACACTCGCAGAATCTAACACACCTGATCATCACGTGGTGCTTCGAAACAACGAGTCTTGGCAACGGTGCCTACTAAGGATGAACACTTTATAACTTGATATATTGAGAGAGGGATCATCTTATAATGATACCATCGCGATCTAAGCAATACAAGATGCATAAAAGTATTAACATCACATGCAATTGAAAATATGTGATATGATATGGCCTTTCTTCTTGTGCTTTCGATCTCCATCTTCAAGCACGAACATGATCTCCATCATCATCGGCATGGCGTCAAGGTCAATGGTGCCGCCCCATGGTTGTCGTCCACCAGCAACAACTATTACCACTACTTTGAATAATAGACACGCGGGTCTTAACAAAATTAAAATGACAACCATAAGGCTCCTGTCGGTTGCCGACTTACAATAAGGAACATTGCATACATCATATATAATCACAATCATGGCCATATCACATCACAACACACCCCTGCAAAACAAAGTTAGACGCCTCTAATTTTATTTGCATATTTTACGTGGTTTGGGGCTTTCAATAAGTACCGTTCTAACTTACGAACAAGAACCATAACATTGATGCTTGAAACATCAAGTGTCTGTTGTAAATTGAATCTTAACTATGATGGGAGAGACAGACACCCGCAAAGCCACTTATGCAATACAATTTGCATGTCGAGCGTGGAGCAAGTCTCGTGAACGATGTCATAAGGTTAGCCCGGGCCACTTCATCCCACCATACCGCAAGATGCAAAGTACACAAAAAGCAATTGATAATAAAAGCACCACCACCCACAATGACTATTATGTTCTACTCGTGCAACAGATCTACATATATACACGGCTCTGATACCACCATAGTGGTTCATAGCATGGAAAACAAAAAATTCTACCGCATGAACACACACAAGCCAAGATCTATCTACTAGATTGTAACAACGAGTCGATAGAGTACTCACCCTCGAAGATTCTAAAGCGGTTAATGAGAGCAGATTCTTGTGGGTGATGTAGTCGTTCACTTGCCGATCTCAAGAACGCGTAGACGATCCTTCTGGCGCCGCATTCCGGCAGCACTCCCGCAGTCGGTCACACGTTCGGTACTCGATGAAGACGTTCCTCTTCCTTGTTCTAGCAGGCAGTTGAGGTTGTATCTCTCTCCTCGCGATTCCGGCAGCACGACGACATGGTGTCGGAAGTGGAGGGGAGATCCCGCAGGGCTTCACCTAACCCGGAGCGGGTTATGGTGGAGTATAGGGTTTCCCCAACGATCCAGGGTTTAGAAGCCAGAGAGGAGGAGGTGGTCGGCGGCGATGACTTGGTGCAGCGGCGGCTGGCGACATGGCGCTGCATGCGACGGCGGCTGGCGGCGCGGCGGCGGTGTGGGGAGGGGCTAGTTGTGGTGTGATGTCTACGCACTTCTATTCTTGTAGACAGTTTTTGGGCCTCCAAGTGCAGAGGTTTGTAGAATAGTAGCAAGTTTCCCTAAAGTGGATCACCCAAGGTTTATCGAACTCAGGGAGGAAGTGGTCAAAGGTATTCCCTCTCAAGCAATCCTGCAATTAAGATATAAGAAGTCCCTTGTGTCCCCAACACACCCAATACACTTGTCAGGTGTATAGGTGCACTAGTTCGGCGAAGAGATAGTGAAATACAAGCGGTAATGGTGCCGGAAAATAGCTTCTGACTTGTTGTTGACGTGAGGTAACGACTAAAGGCAAAAGGGTGGAAGCAAGCAAACATGCAACATATCTAGTAGCAAACGGTGTTTCAATGCTTAGAAACAAGGCCTAGGGATCATACTTTCACTAGTGAACACTCTCTCATATAAATATCTTCTCTTAATGATACTACTCTTAACTACTCTCCGGTTGGACACACTAATCCATGGTAGGGCTATAAAAGCACACCTCAAAGTCCGCCTTTCCCAATCTAGATAACCCCACACTATCACCTTGAGCGCTAGATGGTTCCAACAAACACCACAATTTCATAGAGACATCCAAATCCCAATATAACTCACAACAAATATATATGTAGTCTAGCTTAAGTACCACACACGGCGCACACGCTGTCACTTTCACACACGTGGGGAAAAGCATAGATTTATTAAAGCACAATGAATATTTATGTAGGCTCTAGCCTAAGTGCCACCATGGTGTGCACGTTGTCACTTTCACACACATCGGGAGAGCAGAGATCTATTGAAGCACTTGAGTAGCAAGGTAGATCTACTTGATTACAAAGCTCATGACCACAACAAGATCATGCATAGAGAGAGAGAGATGAACAGCTAGCTACCGGTAGAGCCCTTAGCCTCGAGGAAGAACTACTCCCTCCTCATCATGGGAATTAGCAACAGTGATGAAGATGGCGATGGAGATCGAACGAGATGGCTCCGGGAGCACTTCCCTGTCCCGGCAGGATGCCGAAACAGAGACTTTCTGTCCCCTGAATCTCCCCTTCGGCGACGGCGGTGCAACATAACTTTTCATGGATTTCATCGGGATGATCTAGGGTTTTCTCCCTAGGAGGCTTTTATAGGCGAAGGAGGCAAGGCGAGGAGGCAGCCAGGGGGCCCACACCCCCTGTGGACGCCACCAGGACTGGCGTGCGCCTAGGAGGGTGCGTTCACCCTGGTGTCCTCCTCCACCTCTTCTTCGTGCTTCCGTGTTGCTCCGGAAAAAATAGGAAGATTGTCTTTTGTCCCGTCCTATTATGAGAATATTGATTTTCTGCCTTTTCTGGAACCAAAAATAGAAGAAAATAGGCAACTGGCATTGTGGCATCTTGTTAATAGGTTAGTTCCAGTAAGTGTATAAAAATACCTCAAAGTGTAGACAAAACATAAGACAAATGATATAAAACAATCATGGATCATCAAAAATTATAGATACGTTTACTACGTATCATGGTGTCTCTTGGGGGGCACCCCCTCCCCTCTATTTATGAGAGGGAGGGGCGGCTTGGGAGAGGGGAGTTTGAATACTTCCCCAACTCCCTATACTACTAGGCTTGTGGTGGAGGGAGAGAAGGATTCTCTCCTTCCTTCACCAGGAAACATTGTCCCGGTTTGACTTTTCAAACTTTCCTTTTGACTTTCAATTTGGAGATTATTCTCTTTCTTTCAAACGCCCAACAAAGTGACCTAGGACATGATGCAATCATTCCACTTAGTCATGGCACATTCATGCACCCTTCCCCTTCCGGTCCGGTGAACCTTCTAGACCCTTCTAGATTATTCCGGTGAAAACACCAGAATTATTCCCGAACTCCGGAATTGGACTTTCCTTATATGAATCTTATTCTCCGGACCATTTCGGATCTCCTCGTGATATCCCGGATCACATCTGAGACTCCGAACAACATTCGGTCTCCCTACTTACATTCCATATCTACTAAACAACATTGAATCCTTAAGTGTGTCTCCCTATGGTTCGTGAATTATGTAGACATGACTGAGACTCTTCTCCGATCAATAACCAATAGAGGAATCTGGAAATTCATATGGTTCCCACATATTTCTACGATTACTTTGCGATCAAATGAACCATTTACATACAATACCAATTTCCCTTTGTCTCGCAATATTTTACTTATCTAAGGTCTGATCGTCGGTATCTCTGCATACCTAGTTCAACCTTATTACCGATAAGTACTCTTTTCTTGTTCCCTTGATATGTGATCCCTTGTGATCTAGTCACATGCTTGCAAGCTAATTGGATGACATTCCACCGAGAGGGCCTAGAGTATATATATCCGTCATATGGATGCACAAATCCCACTCTTGATCCATGTGCCTCAACACATACTTTCTAAACACTCAATGCCACCTTTATATCCACCCGGTTACGAAGTGGTGTTTGATGTCATCAAAGCATCCATCTGGTGATGGTGATTAACATGATCTCATGGTCGAAGGATTTAGGTTACTATGTATTGAAAGCTTATAGCAAGTGAACTATTTAAATGACTTGATCTTATGCTACGCTTAACTATAGGAGTATATCCATCACATCATTCTCCTAATGATATGACCTTGTTGTTAATAACATCTCAATGTTCATGATCAGGAAACCATGATCATATATTAACCAACAAGCTAGTTTAACAAGAGGCTTTACTAGGGACTCTTTTATGTTTACAAATCATACAAGTATTAATGTTTCTTGTTAATACAATTATAGCATGGTATGTAAACATTTATCATAAATATGAAAATATGATAATAACCACTTTATTATTGCCTCTTGGGCATATCTCCAACAGTCTCCCACTTGCACTAGAGTTAATAATCTAGTTTTAAATCTTTGTGTATTAAACACCTATGGCTTTTCGGTGTTGTATGTATACGATTGCTAGTGGTCAACTGATCTTCGGATCCAACACTTACAGGTCCATGTGTAATTGCATGTCTTTGCGTCTCTACACATTACTCATTCTCTAATGAGATGGATTTGTATAAATTTGGTCCTTCGGTGAGACCTTTAGTTCCTTGGGGTTAAAACATGTTGATAATATTGTCGTACAATATATCTTCATAGTTGTAACATCCCAAAAATATTGATCATGATCATCAAACTCTAATCACTAAAATTAGGGTTAACAAAAACTTTGATTAAATAAAAAACCAAATGAATGCATGTGTGTATGTGATGATTTTATGAATGCATGAATGGACTTGTGTGATTAACCTAAATAGTAGGTAATGGTTCAAATATGAATATAACATCATCTAAAACTTTTCCAAGCAGAAACAAATCAAGATAAAATAAAAAACAAAGCAAATGGTCATTTTTGCCAATCTTGCTCACTAGGACACTTTGAGTGTTTCTAGTCCAAGATTTCAAACAGAAACTTTTCCAATTCTTTTCACCCCTTGCTAGACCAAGTAAAAGTGAATCCAAGCCCATCTTTCAAACTTGCAGAAACATTTAGCAACCCCATTCAAATTACACTTCAAAATTGAATCTTTATCATGGGTGAAGATCACACCTTTTCAAAACCCAACCAAACCAGTGTACCTTGACCAATCCAACTAACCAGAGACTCTCCAGTATGTGCCTAGTAAACCCACCAAGTTTGAATCCAAAATTCAAATTTGAATTTCTTTCGGCCATTTCATCGAACACCTTCTGGGTACAAATCAAATTAAACAACAAACACTATAGTGAGCAGTGTTGTGCCAACCTTGTCCCCTCCCTAGCTCTCACTACACTCTTATTAGATCATCCAACTAGTTTAACCAGCTCTAGCTCACTGTAAACTCGACAATGCCATCAACGGTGACCATGTCCAAGCCCAATTGCCAACCCCAATGTCGACAGCAAGTTACAAGCCTATCTAGCCTCGCCAACCTTGTCTAGCAGACACTCCACCGTCCATCGCCAGTCCCTTTCCAAGCCCCGAGCGTAACCAGCCACTGGACCACCCAGAATGAGCGCGACCATTCTCTCTACGGCCATGCCGAGAGCGCGCCAGAGCGCCACGCTCGACACGCTCGCACAGACCACGCTCCGCCCTTGCCGCTTGCGTAAGTGATCGCCAGCACCCAACCAGACAACCCCGTTTGCTGCCGTGCGGACCATGCACGTTGTGCACCATTAAAATCACCGTCGGACCAGCCCAGAGCGCCACGATGTTTCCACCGATCAGCACCGCCCCACGCCGCGACACCATGTCGTTGAGCTTCGCCAAGGAGCACAGCACCGTCTCCTACCTTTGCCCATGCCAGTAGCACGCTGTGCCGATGACCATGACGATCTCCGCCCGCGCCCGTCGGTCCCCTTCAGCCACTATAAAAGGAGACCTCCCCTGCTCGTTTTCTTCACACCAGTTCACTCCCACCTCTCACTGATCACACCCACTCACTCCCAGAGCAAGGCGATCACCAGGCAGCCGGAATTTCACCGGAGTTCGCCGCTGTAGAGGAGGAGAGGCGCCGTCGATTGGAGCCGCCCCAGGAGAAGCTGCCGGTACCAGGAGAATCGCCGTCGTCGACTTCGTCGTTCGCCCCCGTCGCCGACCATCGTCTGAGCCCGGGTGAGCCTCCCACGACCCCCATCGTCCGCGCTAGGGTTCTGTCTCGCCGGCGCTGCCCGACGTGGACGATGAACCAGAGCTATTCAATTAGAGTTAGATCCTATGGCCCTAATCGCCCCATACCGCTTCGCCCCTCATTGTCTCACTGATGAGTGGGGTCACTCACTTAACCAGCACGCACGTGCACTGTGCGTAGTGGGCCGGACCAGTTAAACATCCCGCGCAACCCACTAATTCAAATTTAGTTTTATTCATTTAATTTCAAACTCAATTTTGTACCTAGATTCAAAATTTAACCTAGCTCGATTCACTGAACCAAAATGCATGAAACCAATTTTGTTAGAAAGGTATTGGCGTGCTTAATCCAAGCCCGTGGGATTCAAACCATTTGGAATCATAGATCACCCATGGTAAACATAACAAGGCAGAATCTTTTCTGCATTCAAACATTTTCAAAATTCAACCATATGAGCTTTTGAGTTGATTCCAACTCTCAAAAATCACATTTAACCATACCTTTCAGAATATATAAAAATATATAGGTTTACTTACAGAAATAATGATCAAGTAATAAAAGAATGCCACATAGGCATTTCTAGTAACTTTAATTAAATAAAATAAAAAGGTTAAACCTTATTAAATTGTGAAACCACTTTAAATCACATTCCCATGTACTGGAAATATGTGGTGATGACATGTGTCAACATGATCCCATGTTTGAGTTGGAGAATATTAAATCTTAAGTAGTTTTCCAATGAGTAGAAATTACTTTTCTCAAATAAAATAAATGGGACAAGTGCTTTAATCTTGTGATGTTAGTGATTATACTAGATCATCTAGTGTGAACCTTTGTGTGATGATTAGAAATAGTTAAGTATTGTTTGGTGATTGTGTACCTTGTATTTATTTATAGACGCTAGTACCGACCAAGGATACGAGGAGAAAGGAGGATACTACGAGGAAGAAGCCGAGGAGAACTTCAATCACTGCTCTGCACAAGGCAAGCCAATACTTGCAAGCTACTCATTAAGCAAGCTAAGATTTGCAACTAAGCAAGCTTATACTACTATCTTAGCAAGCTAAACCATGCAAGTTTTACTTGCAAGCTTACACCACTTGATACCCAATCCTAGTTTTACTTGCAAGCTTAATACTTTATTTCTTTATCTAAAACTTTCTCTTAGAGTTTACTTAGTAACTTGTAGATTATAGAAAGATAACCGAAGGTAGCATAAAGAGCATAAAATTTGTCCTAAGTTAGATCATCTTAATGTCATCCTAAGGCATGAGATTGAACTTAGCTAACCTCCACTTCTTTACCACCCCTCATTAGTATCAATCCCCACCTGTAGATGCTAGTGCAAAGCATAAAACTTGATCAACTTTATATGGGAATACTTGGTGAAAATGGTTATGAAAACCTTAGAATGATGAGTCATTCTACTGAAATTTTTTGACAAGTGTTTCCGAACACCACATGATTTTGATGATGAAAATGTTAAGGCATGAGCCTTAGTCCTTTTAAAACTGATGGTTGTCTGGATGCGATACCATTCCAATTTTACCGTACAACCACAATACCCGAAGATTGGGTAGGGCTTGACTGGAAACTTATATACCTTAGTATGGGTTCCCTTGCGGCCAAGGTCTGAGCTGAGGCTACCTTGTGAAGATTGTCCACCTGTGAAGTACCCAAGATGACAGTTGGTCATGGTTGGGAGCCCAAACTCACAGAGAGGTGCCTATACTAGGGCGTGTAATTGAAAGGTTAGGATTGATTATCTGCATACTGAGTATGGTGAATTCAGGATTGTTCCTGATGGATGTATCGAATGTTGTGGTGAAAGTGTAAAATCTCTGCAGAGTGTCAAACTATTCGAATAGCCGCGTTCGCGGTTATGGACAGTTGGAGTGGCCATACTGTTATATCGTTAGATGTTTTCAAAATGACTTATGAAATGGTTTATGACTTGGACTTGACCACAACAGAGTGGTGACATAAAATGTAAGTTCCCACTTAGGTGTTATAAAACTTTCAACTAGCTTTCTTTGCTCCTTAACTTAGTAGAGGTAAATCTGGCTTTTTGCAAAACAACCCTAGAGCTTAGTATATCCTATTCAAAACCACATCACTTGTTAGTATTCGTTTGCGAGTACTTAAAGAGTACTCATGGCTTTGTCCCTGGATATTCCCGTGGCCAGACTATGAAGAGGAGTATCAGGATGACGGACCGCGGGAAGGTTACGACAACTAGGATTATCTCCCATCGTCGGCATTGCCCGTGACCTTGAAGATGGAGCTTCGCCTACGCTATCGTTACTATTACGTTATTTCGCTGCTTGAATTGTATAAGAACTGGATCATGAAATCCTTATTTGTGTAAGACCTTATGTATGGTTTGTAATGGATGATGTACTATGATATCAAATCGGTTATGTCTCGCAAAAATGGTAATCCTGGGATTGCGATGTATGACATAACATGCATCTGTGATTAAAAATCCAGGTGTTGACAATAGTACTATCCCGCTGTGAACCACACCTAGTTTGATAACAAACTACTTAACACAAATGCCCTCTTTTGCTGCTATAATAGCAGTCATATACTTAGCCTTTTGTTGTAGTATCTGTCACAATGTCTTAACTTTGGAACTCATCCAAATCCATTATGGAACTTACTTTCCATCATATTATGCCACCCTTAGTTTAGATTGAGATAAACTTAATTTGTACTTTGTGACAAAACTAGTATCAATGTAGTACTTTTACAATGAACTAACCATCTATTTGTCACTTTAAAAAAATAATATATTCTTAGTTCTTCCAAAAAATCATAAGAATATCCTTACTATCATCCAATGATCATCTTATGAATCATTCTGGCATATGCTCATAACATTTAGAGTATAGGACATATCTAGATGTGTACATATCACAGTTTGATTGATAAACTCTCTTTGTGATTTCAATCATCAAGTATCAAATATACTTGAATCTTTTGTTTCACTTATACCACGTGTCGATACACTTAAATTTTGATTCAATCCTTTCTATGTGGCAAGAACCTTTCTTGTCATTTCCATACTGAACTCTTTCAAAAACTCATCTATGTACATTTGGCATAATCATATTAGCGCCTCAATCTATCCTTATAGACATTGACGCCTAACATTCGGGTTTTGCCTAAGTCTTTCATCGAGATGAAATTATTAACCTGTGTCAACAAAAGATACATCATTTCCAATCAACAATATGTCTTCCACATAATGTATTAGAAATATGTCTTAGCGCTCCCACTTAATTTCTTGCAAATGCAAGCACCTTCATCATCTCAGATGAGATTAAACTCTTTTAACAGTTTCATCATGGTGAAGATTCCTACTCCGCGATGCTTATTTCAACCATTGAAATTTGCATATGCTTTTAGCATCATTTGAATTAACAAAACCCTTTGGATCGTGTCATGTACACGTCCTAGGTGACCATTCTATTAGAAGAACTTGTTTTATTTATTCAACAATCACATAACAAAATTACATGTAGTGTTTGCTATATTAATCAGTCTAGACTAAATATCACTATGAACGATCAAATCTTGTCATAGTCAACCTTTGATCGTTGTCGTAAACTCTTTTCCTGACATGTCTACTATTTCATAGACATGAGACATCTATGTCTATTTCTTTATAGATCCAAATATGATTGTAAGGTTTTTAAACCTTTCAGAGGGTCTTTAAAGTTCAAAGCTTGATTTCTCGTGTATGGAACTATCAAGGATTCTATGGCTTCAAGCCATTGGACGGAGTCAGGGCCCATCATCACTTCTTTGCATGTAGTCGGTTCATCATTTTCAAATAATGATCTAACTCTCAAATCTTGGTATTTGATTGTTTACCCGACCTACTTGGTTCAATAGGAACTTAGACCTCCATGACCACAACCTTTGAGGCACGTGAGCCATGAGCATTGTTGCTGCCTCCGAAATGCTTTCTGGTGCTGCACAACTTAACACATATAGCTAAGGTCCTTTTAACCTTGTCAAAGTTCTACTATCCTCCCACTTAACTTTTCATGAAAAATCCCTTCTTAAGAAACTCGACGTTCTAAGCGACAAACACTTTTGTCTTTCGGTGTTTATGGAGGAATAATCAACGGTTATCTAAAATAACCTACAAAGACACGCTCATCTGACTTTGGTTATAAACATTTACTTATGTATAGCAAACCAACGTTTAAGAAAGGACAACTTGGGTTTTACCCCAAACCATAAATCAGATGATGTCATTTCAACGGATCATGATGGAGCTCTTTTCAGTGAAAAAGCGGTAGTCTCTAAAGCTTTTAATCTTTTAAAATATACTAGCAGTTTTATATATTACACCTTTGATATTACCATGTCAAACAAGGTTTCATTACATATCTTGAACACTCCATACTCTTATTGTGTTTCGGGAAATGCAAATCCATGGAACGATTCCTCAAATCTTAGGTGTTATGCTAAACTTGTAACTCAAATATTTTCCTTTATGATCCTATCATAAATTCTTTATTTTCTTTTTACATTGACTTTGCACTTGATCTTGAAAGTCTTTGAACTTTTTAAATGTTTCACACTTCATCCTCATTAAGTGAATATTCATATATTCACTCAAATTTTCGGAAAAAGCATATGAAGTTGAAATCCATCGCTCTAGACTACACATAATGGACTTCATACATCTATATGTACAAGTTCCAATAAGCTAGTCATTCGTTCACTTTTGGCCTATGAACGGAGTTTTAATTATCTCTAGGAAAGCTTCACAAGCGTCATTTGATAAAAAATCAAAAGACACCAAAATTCCATCCACATGAAGTTTCTTCATGTTTTCTTTCCAATATAATTTAAACGACGATGTCACTTCCTAAGTAATCTTTTCTATCAATTGTCTTCAGAAATTTTTAGCGCTAGTTTTATGGTTGTGATTTATCCAACGAGATTTGTAAATCATCCATCTTTTATGGATTACGGCAATTATTTTAACAACCTTTTTGTTCTCATAATACCTGGTAAAACAAATCTTGAAGGCAAGCTTTGATGTCAACGAGAAACACATCAATACTTTATTTGTTATCGATGAACATCATCACATATTCTCTAGCTAGCTACTTAGGCCATTGAAGTTCATGAATTGTGTTGTTTCATATGACGATTCACACCAACAAATTCAGTATCCAATACTCAAGAACTACATTGTTTAACAAGCAAAGAATACAACTACAACACATATATCCTCTATATACTTAAGCTAAACAATTCTAGTCTTTTCTTTTCTCCCATATATTTCTGAGATTCTCTTTCGGTATTTCCTTTTCCGTTTAAAATAATTTATCTACATTAATAGTGGAGCCATACACATGACACAAATTCCAAAGCGTGTATAGTTTAAATACCAATGTCTTTGGACTTGCACGTTGAATTAGATCACCATCATTAAATACTTGGTGTTCTTTCAAATTCCATTCTTTAGTAATCTTTTAGTGTAGTAAACATTTTACCTACATCAAATATTCACCCTTATCATGGAACTATTCATGATCAAGCTACTTTAGCTTATAACGGTGAATCGCGAGTATAATGTTGCTCTCCAAAACCTTTTGAAGGATTAGGACGACAAGCGTCTCCAACCTTTTGCAAGTTCTCATCAAATATGAGAACATAAACTTTGCCATATTATACTCTTTCATGTTGCAACCAAAACATCGTTTCGTATATCGCAATATCTTCCACATATCATGGTTTCTGAAACAACTCTTTCAGCTCCTAGATAACCTCAATATTAAAACAATCTTTTGAATATCAATAATCATGGAGACAAACATGATACTTATATACTAACACTGGAATTATCACTCTTGATTTAATACCAATTATTAAACTTCACGGAGTAACCGGAACTTACTGAAAGTTTGCAATATGACTTCTAAATTTTAGATTAACACTTCAAAACAATACGATACCAGTTCATAAAGTAACTAACCAGAATTCTATAGTTCTATTATCTCAATTATAACTAAGCGTAAGGTGGTAAACGGATGCCAATGACTACAACAACTATGCAAATTCACTTTGATTTAATTTATGATAAATAGTGTTCAACTTTTAATCATATTTCTATTAAACTCCCACTCAAAACAATATCCCTCACATTGTTTTAGTGATCACATGAACCAAATCCACTACACCAAGTCCGATCATCACGTGACATGATGTAGTTTCAAAGGTGAACAATCGTCATGTTCATCATATCATGTATATGACCCATGCTTTAACTTTCGGTATTTCATGTTCTGAGACCATATCTGTACATGCTAGGCTTGTCAAGATTTAACCTTAGTTTCCGCATGAGAAAATATGGCTTGCCCCCTGTTGTATACACTCGCAGAATCTAACACGCCCGATCATCACATGGTGCTTCGAAACAACGAGTCTTGGCAATGGTGCCTACTAAGGATGAACACTTTATAACTTGATATTTTGAGAGAGGGACCATCTTATAATGATACCATCGCGATCTAAGCAATACAAGATCCATAAAAGGATTAACATCACATGCAATTCAAAATATGTGATATGATATGGCCTTTCTTCTCATGCTTTCGATCTCCATCTTCAAGCACAAACATGATCTTCATCATCCCGGCATGGCGTCAAGGTCAATGGCGTCGCTCCATGGTTTTCGTCCACCAGCATCAACTATTACAACTACTTTGAATAATAGACACGCAAGTCTTAACGAAATTAAAATGACAACCATAAGGCTCCTGCCGGTTGCCGACTTACAATAAGGAACATTGCATACATCATATATAATCACAATCATGGCCATATCACATCACAGTACACCCCTGCAAAACAAAGTTAGACTCCTCTAATTTTCTTTGCATATTTTACGTGCTTTGGGGCTTTCAATAAGTACCGTTCTAACTTACGAACAAGAACCGCAACGTTGATGCTTGAACCATCAAGTGCCCGTTGTAAATTGAATCTTCACTATGATGGGAGAGACAGACACCTGCAAAGCCACTTATGCAATACAAGTTGCATGTCGAGCGTGGAGCAAGTCTCATGAATGATATCATAAGGTTAGCCCATGCCGCTTCATCCCACCATACCGCAAGATGCAAAGTACACAAAAAGCAATTTATAATAAAAGCACCACCGCCCATAATGACTATTGTGTTCTACTCGTGCAACATATCTACATATAGACACGGCTCTGATACCACTGTAGGGGTTCGTAGCATGGAAAACACAAAATTTCTACCGTATGAACACACACAATCCAAGATCTATCTACTAGATTGTAGCAACGAGTCAATAGAGTACTCACCCTCAAAGATTCCAAAGCGGTTAACGAGAGCAGATTCTCGTGGGTGATATAGTCGTTCACTTGCCGATCTCAAGATCGCATAGACGATCCTTCCGGTGCCGCATTTCGGCAGCACTCCCGCAGTCGGTCACATGTTCGGTACTCGATGAAGACCTTCCTCTCCCTTGTTCCAGCAGGCAGCGGAGGTTGTGGCTCTCTCCTCGCGATTCCGACAGCACGGCAGCGTGGTGTCGGAAGTGGAGGGGAGATCCCGCAGGGCTTCGCCTAATCCGGAGCGGGTTATGGTGGAGTATAGGGTTTTCTCGGTGATCTAGGGTTTAGAAGCCAGAGAGGAGGAGGTGGTCGGCGGCGGCTAGGGCGTCAGCGACTTGGTGCAGCGGCGGCGCAAGGCGGCGGCGGCTGGCGGCGCGGCGACGGTGTGGGGAGGGGCTAGTTGTGGTGTCTCTTGGGGTGCACCCCCTCCCCTCTATTTATGAGAGGGAGGGGCATCTTGGAAGAGGGTAGTTTGAATCCTTCCCCAACTCCCTCTACTACTAGGCTTGTGGTGGAGGGAGAGAAGGATTCTCTCCTTCCTTCATGAGGAAATATTGTCCCGGTTTGACTTTTCAAACTTGCCTTTTGACTTTCAATTTGGAGTTTATTCTCTTTCTTTCAAACGCCCAACCAAGTGACCTAGGACATGATGCAATCATTCCACTTAGTCATGACACATTCATGCACCCTTCCCCTTTCGGTCTGGTGAACCTTCTAGACCCTTCTAGATCATTCCGGTGAAAACACCGGAATTATTCCCGAACTTCGGAATTGGACTTTACTTATATGAATCTTATTCTCCGGACCATTCCGGATCTCCTCGTGATATCCTAGATCCCATCCGAGACTCCGAACAACATTCGGTCTCCCTACTTACATTCCATATCTACTAAACAACATTGAATCCTTAAGTGTGTCTCCTACGGTTCGTGAATTATGCAGACATGACCGAGACTCTTCTCCGATCAATAACCAATAGAGGAATCTAGAAATTCATATGGTTCCCACATATTTCTATGATTACTTTGCGATCAAATGAACCATTTACATACGATACCAATTTCCCTTTGTCTCGGGATATTTTACTTATCCGAGGTCTGATCGTCGGTATCTCTGCATACCTAGTTCAACCTCATTACCGATAAGTACTCTTTTCTTGTTCCCATGATATGTGATCCATTGTGAGCCAGTTACATGCTTTCAAGCTAATTGGATGACATTCCACAGAGAGGGCCTAGAGTATATATATCCGTCATATGGATGGACAAATCCCACTCTTGATCCATGTGCCTCAACACATACTTTCCGAACACTCAATGCCACCTTTATAGCCACCCAGTTACGAAGTGGTGTTTGATGTCATCAAAGCATCCATCCGGTGATGGTGATTAACATGACCTCATGGTTGAAGGATTTAGGTTACTATGTATTGAAAGCTTATATCAAGTGAACTATTTAAATGACTTGATCTAATGCTACGCTTAACTATAGGAGTATTGTTGGAGATATGCCCTAGAGGTAATAATAAATGTAGTTATTATTATATATCTTTGTGTTTATGATAAATGTTTACATTCATGCTATAATAGTATTAACAAGGAAACCATTAATACTTGTGTGATTTGTAAACTTAATTTGAAGTCCCTAGTATAGCCTCTATACTTCACTAGCTTGTTGGTTGATTGATGATTGTGGTTTCTCTATCATGAACATTGAGATGTTATCAACAACAAGATCATATCATTAGGAGAATGATATGGTGGACATACTCCTATAGACAAGCGTAGCATAAAGATCAAGTCATTTCAATAGTTCAATTGCTATATGCTTTCTGATACATAGTAACCTAATTCCTTCGACCATGAGATCATGCATATTGCCTTTACTGGATGGATGCTTTGATGTCATCAAACACCACACCGTAACAGGGTGGCTATAAAGGTGGCATTGAGTGTTCGGAAAGTATAGGTTGAAACACATGGATCAAGAGTGGGATTTGTCCATCCACATGACGGATAGATATACTCTGGGCCCTCTCGGTGAAATGTCATCCAATTAGCTTGCAAGCATGTGACTGGGTCACAAGGGATCACATATCACGGGAACGAGAAAAGAGTACTTATCAGTAACGAGGTTGAACTAGGTATGCAGAGATACCGAAGATCATAACCTCGGATAAGTAACATATCGTGAGACAAAGGGAAATTGGTATCGTATGTAAGTGGTTCATTCGATCGCAAAGTAATCGTAGAAATATGTGGGAGCCATATGAATTTCCAGATTCCTCTATTGGTTATTGTTCGGAGAAGTGTCTCGATCATGTCCGCATAATTCACGAACCGTAGGGAGACACACTTAAGGATTCGACGTTGTTTGAGTAGTTATGGTATTATGAGAAAGAGACCGAATGTTGTTCGGAGTCTCGGATGGGATCCGGGATATCACGAGGTGATCCGGAATGGTCCGGAGAATAAGATTCATATAAGGAAAGTCCCATTTCGGAGTTGGGGAATGGTTCCGGTGTTTTCATCGGGAACATTCTAGAAGGTCCCGGAATGTCCGGCACTCCGGAGGGGGAAGGGGTACATGAATGTGTCATTGCAAGTTGGAATGATTGCATCATGTACTAAGTGTTCTTGCTGTCCCAAATAAAGGATTAAATTGAATCCTAAATTGAAAAAGTCAAACGGCTAGTTTGAAAGTCAAACGGCAGTTTTTGGGAAGTGGGAGGAGAGGAGGAAACCGACTTGGGGGAGGAGTCCTCCTCCCCAAGCCGGCGGCCAGCCCTAGGCCGAGTTGGGGAGGGACTCCCTCCCTCCCCTAGCGCGCCAGCCCTCCCACCTATAAAGGGAGGGGCAGGGCTCCCCTCCCAACACAACACAAGACACACAAGTTCCTATCCTCTAAACTAGAAACTAGACCTAGACCCCGGTTTAGAGCTGTTTCGGTTTAGAGCCTTCTAATTGGTTTAGAGCCCTCTAATTGGTGTGTCTAATTACTAGACCACTAATAGCCTCTCTCATAAGCTCCACCATACTCGCACCGGCTTAAGGCGAAGCCCTGCGGGATCTCCCCTCTACCTCCGGTACCACGCCGTTGTGCTGCCGGAATCGCGAGGAGAGTGCTACAACCTCCGCTGCCTGCTGGAACAAGGGAGAGGAAGGTCTTCGTCGAGTACCGAACGTGTGACCGACTGCGGGAGCGCTGCGGGAACGCGGCGCCGGAAGGATCGTCTACGCGATCTTGAGATCGGAAAGAGTACGACTACATCACCCACGAGAATCTGCTCTCGTTAAACATTTTGGAATCTTCGAGGGTGAGTTATTCCATCGACTCGTTGCTACAATCTAGTAGATAGATCTTGGCTTGTTTGTTTGTATGCGATAGAAAATTTTTGTTTTCCATGCTACGAACCCCTACAGTGGTATCAGAGCCGTGTCTATATGTAGATCTGTTGCACGAGTAGAACACAATGGTCATTGTGGGCGTTGATGCTTTTATTGTAGATTGCTTTTTGTGTACTTTGCATCTTGCGGTATGTTGGGATGAAGCGGCCCGGGCTAACCTTACATGACATCGTTCATGAGACTTGCTCCACGCTTGACATGCAACTCGTTTTGCATAAGTGGCTTTGCGGGTGCCTGTTTCTCCTAGCATAGTAAAGATCCAATTTACAACGGGTGATCAACAATGCTAGTATCAATGTTGTGGTTCTTGTTCGTAAGTTAGAACGACACTTATGGAAAGCCCCAAACCACGTAAAATATGCAAAGAAAGTAGAAGCGTCTAACTTTGTTTTGCAGGGGTGTGCAGTGATGTGATATGGCCATGATTGTGATTATATTTGATGTATGCAATGATCCTTATTGTAAGTTGGCAACCGGCAGGAGCCATATGGTTGTCTTTAATTTCTGTTAAGGCCTGCGTGTCTATTCAAAATAGTTGTAATAGTTGAAGTTGGCGGACGACAACCATGAAGAAGCGTCATTGACCTTGATGCTATGCCGATGATGATGGAGATCATGTTCGTGCTTGAAGATGGAGATCGGAAGCACAAAGAAGAAAGGCCATATCATATCACATATTATGAATTGCATGTGATGTTAATCCTTTATGCATCTTGTATTGCTTAGTAGACGACGGTAGCATTATAAGATGATCCCTCATGCACATAAATTTCAAGTTCAAAAGTGTTCACCCTTAGTATGCACCGTTGCCAAAGCTTGCTGCTTCGAAACACCACGTGATGATCGGGTGTCTTTGATTCCGCGGGTGACTACAACGTAAGCAAGCCAGATTTGCTTATGCGGAAGCTAAGGTTGATCTTGACGAGCCTAGCATGTACAGACATGGCCTCAGGAACACGGATCGCCGAAAGGCAAAGCATGAATCATATAGTAGATATGATGAACATGGTGATTGTTCGCCATTGAAACTATATCAGCTCTCGTGATGATCGGTGTTGATGTAGTGGATTTGGTTCGTGTGATCACTAAAACAATGTGAGGGATGTTGTTTTGAGTGGGAGTTCACCTAGTTTAATTTCATTAATTAATTTGAACTCAATTTGTCATAAACTTAGTCTAAACTATTGCAAATATGTTGTAGATCAATGGCAGCCCCTACCATCAATTTTAATGCGTTCCTAGAGAAAGAAAAGTTGAAAAACAATGGAAGCAACTTCGCGGATTGGTTCCGCAATTTGAGGATTGTCCTCACAGCTGGTAATTTGACCTATGTGCTGGATGCACCGCTAGGTGACCCACCTGCAACTGATGCTACCGATGAAGTAAAGAATGTTTACCTCGCTCGGAAGAATCAGTACTCCATAGTTCAGTGTGCTATCTTGTATGGTTTAGAATCGGAGCTTCAGAAAAGGTTTGAAGAGTCAGATCCATATGATATTGTCGAGGATCTCAAATTAATTTTTGAGACTCATGCGGCAATTGAAAGTTATGAAGCTTCTGAAAAGTTCTTTAACTGCAAGATGGAAGAGGGTAGCTCCGTCAGTGAGCATGTGCTTAAGATGTCTGGGCACGCAAATAAACTTCAAAGTTTGGGTATAGTGATTCCTAATACTTTGGGAGTTTACCGCATCCTCCAATCACTACCACCAAGTTACAAGAACTTTGTGATGAACTACAACATGCAGAACATGAACAAAGAGTTGCCAGAACTATTTGCTATGTTAAAATCTGCAGAAGTGGAGATCAAGAAAGAGCACCAAGTGTTGATGGTCAATAAGACCACCAAATTCAAGAAAGGCAAGTCTAAGCAAAAGGGACACTTCAAGAAGGGTGGTAAGAAAGTTACCACGCCGACGAAGAAGACCAAGGCTGGACCTAGACCTGAAACTGAGTGCTTTTACTGCAAGGGAGAAGGTCACTGGAAGCGGAATTGCCCAAGGTACTTGGCGGATTTGAAGAACGGCAACATCAAGAAGAAAGGTATATCTGATATACATGTTATTGATGTGTATCTCACTAGTATTCGTAGTAGTGCCTGGGTATTTGATACTGGTTCGGTTGCTCATATTTGTAACTCGAAACAGGAGCTACAGAATAAACGGAAGCTAGTGAAGAACGAGGTGACGATGCGCGTGGGAAACGGATCAAAGGTTGATGTGATCGCGGTCGGCACACTACCTCTTCATCTACCATCGGGATTAGTTTTATACTTAAATAATTGTTATTTGGTGCCTGCATTAAGCATGAACATTATATCAGGATCTTGTTTATTGCGAGACAGTTACTTGTTTAAATCCGAGAATAATGGTTGTTCGATTTATATGAGTAATGTGTTTTATGCACATGCACCTTTGATAGATGGTCTATTCATATTGAATCTCGATAGTAGAAATACACATATTAATAACATTGAGGCTAAACGTTTGAAATCAAGCGATAATTTGACCTATATGTGGCACTGTCGTCTTGGTCACATTGGAGTGAAGCGTATGAAGAAACTCCATTCCGATGGACTTCTTGAATCACTTGATTTTGAATCACTTGAAAGATGCGAAGCATGTCTGATGGGTAAAATGACTAAGACACCATTTTCTGGCATGATGGAGCGAGCTACAGACTTATTGGAAATCATACATACCGATGTGTGTGGTCCAATGAGTGTAGCATCGCGCAGTGGTTATCGTTATGTTCTTACCTTCACGGATGACTTGAGTAGATATGGGTATATCTATTTCATGAAACATAAGTCCGAAACTTTCGAGAAGTTTAAGGAGTTTCAAAGTGAGGTAGAGAATCAACGTAACAAGAAGATTAAATTTCTACGTTCTGATCGTGGAGGTGAATATCTAAGTTACGAGTTTGGCGAGCATTTGAAGAAATGTGGAATACTTTCGCAGTTGACACCGCCGGGAACACCACAGCGTAATGGTGTGTCTGAACGTCGTAATCGAACTCTCTTAGATATGGTTCGTTCTATGATGTCACTTACAGATTTGCCACTATCATTTTGGGGTTATGCATTAGAAACAGCCGCATTCACTTTAAATAGGGCACCGTCTAAATCCGTTGAAACGACACCGTATGAATTATGGTTTGGGAAGAAACCTAAATTGTCGTTCCTTAAAGTTTGGGGATGCGAAGCCTATGTAAAGAAGTTACAGCCGGACAAGCTTGAACCCAAAGCGGGAAAATGCGTCTTCATAGGATACCCGAAGGAAACTATTGGGTATACCTTCTATCATAGATCCGAAGGCAAAATCTTCGTTGCTAAGAATGGATCCTTTCTAGAGAAGGAATTTCTCTCGAAAGAAGTGACTGGAAGGAAAGTAGAACTCGACGAGGTTGTCGAACCTTCTCTCGAAATTGCGAGTAGCGCAGCACCGGAAGAAGTTCCTGTGGTGCCTGCACCAATAAGAGAGGAAGCTAATGATGGTGATCATGAAACTTCGGTTGAAGTTGCTACAGAGCCTCGGAGGTCAACGAGAACTCGTACCACTCCAGATTGGTATGATTCCGTTATGAATGTCATGTTGGTGGACAACACCGATGACCCCGAGACATATGAGGAAGCGATGATGAGCCCAGATTCCAATAAATGGCAAGAAGCCATGAAATCCGAGATTGGATCCATGTACGAAAACCAAGTATGGACTTTGGTGGACTTACCGGATGGCCGGAAGGCCGTCGAGAACAAATGGATTTTCAAGAAGAAAACAGATGCTGATGGTAATGTTACTGTCTATAAAGCTCGACTTGTCGCAAAAGGGTTTCGACAAATTCAAGGAGTTGACTACGATGAGACTTTCTCACCGGTAGCGAAGCTAAAGTCTGTGAGGATTATGTTAGCAATCGCTGCATATTATGATTATGAGATATGGCAGATGGATGTCAAAACAGCATTCCTCAATGGAGACATTGATGAAGAGTTGTATATGATACAACCCAAAGGTTTTGTCGATCCTAAAGATGCTAACAAGGTATGCAAGCTTCAACGGTCCATCTATGGATTGAAGCAAGCATCCCGAAGTTGGAATCAACGTTTTGATAAGGTAATCAAAAGTTTTGGTTTTATACAAACTTATGGAGAAGCTTGTATTTACAAGAAAGTGAGTGGGAGCTCTGTAGCATTCTTAATACTGTATGTGGATGACATATTGTTGATTGGGAATGATGTAGACCTTCTTAATAGTGTCAAGGAATATTTGAATAATAGTTTTTCAATGAAAGATCTTGGCGAAGCAGCTTACATATTAGGCATAAAGATTTATAGAGATAGATCGAAACGCCAAATATCATTGTCACAAAGTACATATTTGGACAAAGTTCTAAAGAGTTTTGGAATGGAAGATAGCAAGAAAGGGTTCTTGCCCATGTTGCCCAATACGACCTTGAGTAAAACTCAAAGTCCGACATCGGCAGAAGATAGAGAAAAGATGAGTAAGACTCCCTATGCCTCAGCCATAGGATCTCTAATGTATGCCATGCTATGTACTAGACCCGACATCGCATATGCTGTTAGTCTAACTAGCAGATATCAAAGTGATCCAGGAGTGGATCATTGGACAGCGGTCAAAAACATCCTTAAGTACTTGAGAAGAACTAAGGATATGGTTCTTTCTTATGGAGGTGATGAACAGCTCGTTGTTAATGGTTACACCGATGCTAGTTGGAACACCGATCCGGATGATTCTAAATCACAATCTGGATACGTATTTATTTTGAATGGTGCAGCAGTTAGCTGGAGGAGTGCAAAGCAAAGCGTTGTGGCGAGATCTTCAACTGAATCGGAATACATGGCTGCTTCGGAGGCTTCACAAGAAGCGATGTGGATGAAAGAGTTCATTGCAGAGCTGGGTGTGGTTCCTAGTGCGCTGGACCCAATGTCTATCTACTGTGATAACATGGGCGCCATAGCCAATGCGCAAGAACCAAGGTCACACAAGAAGCTGAAGCATATCAAGCTGCGTTTCCATGCTATTCGAGAACATATCCAGGATGGGGATATAAAGATTTGCAAAGTACACACAGATCTGAATGTGGCGGATCCGTTGACTAAACCTCTCCCGAGGGCAAAACATGACCAACACCAAACTGCCATGGGTGTTCGGTATATTACCATGTAATCTAGATTAGATGACTCTAGTGCAAGTGGGAGACTGTTGGAGATATGCCCTAGAGGTAATAATAAATGTAGTTATTATTATATATCTTTGTGTTTATGATAAATGTTTACATTCATGCTATAATAGTATTAACAAGGAAACCATTAATACTTGTGTGATTTGTAAACTTAATTTGAAGTCCCTAGTATAGCCTCTATACTTCACTAGCTTGTTGGTTGATTGATGATTGTGGTTTCTCTATCATGAACATTGAGATGTTATCAACAACAAGATCATATCATTAGGAGAATGATATGGTGGACATACTCCTATAGACAAGCGTAGCATAAAGATCAAGTCATTTCAATAGTTCAATTGCTATATGCTTTCTGATACATAGTAACCTAATTCCTTCGACCATGAGATCATGCATATTGCCTTTACTGGATGGATGCTTTGATGTCATCAAACACCACACCGTAACAGGGTGGCTATAAAGGTGGCATTGAGTGTTCGGAAAGTATAGGTTGAAACACATGGATCAAGAGTGGGATTTGTCCATCCACATGACGGATAGATATACTCTGGGCCCTCTCGGTGAAATGTCATCCAATTAGCTTGCAAGCATGTGACTGGGTCACAAGGGATCACATATCACGGGAACGAGAAAAGAGTACTTATCAGTAACGAGGTTGAACTAGGTATGCAGAGATACCGAAGATCATAACCTCGGATAAGTAACATATCGTGAGACAAAGGGAAATTGGTATCGTATGTAAGTGGTTCATTCGATCGCAAAGTAATCGTAGAAATATGTGGGAGCCATATGAATTTCCAGATTCCTCTATTGGTTATTGTTCGGAGAAGTGTCTCGATCATGTCCGCATAATTCACGAACCGTAGGGAGACACACTTAAGGATTCGACGTTGTTTGAGTAGTTATGGTATTATGAGAAAGAGACCGAATGTTGTTCGGAGTCTCGGATGGGATCCGGGATATCACGAGGTGATCCGGAATGGTCCGGAGAATAAGATTCATATAAGGAAAGTCCCATTTCGGAGTTGGGGAATGGTTCTGGTGTTTTCATCGGGAACATTCTAGAAGGTCCCGGAATGTCCGGCACTCCGGAGGGGGAAGGGGTACATGAATGTGTCATTGCAAGTTGGAATGATTGCATCATGTACTAAGTGTTCTTGCTGTCCCAAATAAAGGATTAAATTGAATCCTAAATTGAAAAAGTCAAACGGCTAGTTTGAAAGTCAAACGGCAGTTTTTGGGAAGTGGGAGGAGAGGAGGAAACCGACTTGGGGGAGGAGTCCTCCTCCCCAAGCCGGCGGCCAGCCCTAGGCCGAGTTGGGGAGGGACTCCCTCCCTCCCCTAGCGCGCCAGCCCTCCCACCTATAAAGGGAGGGGCAGGGCTCCCCTCCCAACACAACACAAGACACACAAGTTCCTATCCTCTAAACTAGAAACTAGACCTAGACCCCGGTTTAGAGCTGTTTCGGTTTAGAGCCTTCTAATTGGTTTAGAGCCCTCTAATTGGTGTGTCTAATTACTAGACCACTAATAGCCTCTCTCATAAGCTCCACCATACTCGCACCGGCTTAAGGCGAAGCCCTGCGGGATCTCCCCTCTACCTCCGGTACCACGCCGTTGTGCTGCCGGAATCGCGAGGAGAGTGCTACAACCTCCGCTGCCTGCTGGAACAAGGGAGAGGAAGGTCTTCGTCGAGTACCGAACGTGTGACCGACTGCGGGAGCGCTGCGGGAACGCGGCGCCGGAAGGATCGTCTACGCGATCTTGAGATCGGAAAGAGTACGACTACATCACCCACGAGAATCTGCTCTCGTTAAACATTTTGGAATCTTCGAGGGTGAGTTATTCCATCGACTCGTTGCTACAATCTAGTAGATAGATCTTGGCTTGTTTGTTTGTATGCGATAGAAAATTTTTGTTTTCCATGCTACGAACCCCTACAAGTATGTCCATCACATCATTCTCCTAATGATATGACCTTGTTGTTAATAACATCTCAATGTTCATGATGAGGAAACCATGATCATATATTAACCAACAAGCTAGTTTAACAACAGGCTTTACTAGGGACTCTTTTATGTTTACAAACCACACAAGTATTAATGTTTCCTGTTAATACAATTATAGCATGGTATGTAAACATTTATCATAAAGATGAAGATATGATAATAAACACTTTATTATTGCCTCTTGGGAATATCTCCAACAACTACAAAAAAATGCTAAGTATAAGACTACTATTGTAGCAGCAAAAGAGGGTATTTATGTCAAGTAGTTTGTTATCAAACTAGGTGTGGTTCACAGCGAGCTAGTACTATGAAAATATATTGTACATCAATTGTATCGACATGATTTAATCCCAAAGGAACTAAAGGTCTCACCAAAGGACAAAATTTATACAATGCCATCTCATTAGAGAATGAGTGATGCGTAGAGACGCAAAGACATGCAATTACACACAGACTTGAAAGTGTCAGATCCGAAGATTAGTTAACCACTAGAAACCGTGTATATACAACACCAGAAAGCCATAGGTGTTGAATGCACAAAGTTTTTTTAAAACTATATTATTGACTCTAGTGCAGGTGGGAGACTGTTGGAGATATGCCCAAGAAGTAATAATAAAGTGGTTATTATCATATCTTTATGTTTATGATAAATTTTTATATCCCATGCTATAGTTGTATTAATCGGAAACTTTAATACTTGTGTTATTTGTAAACATAAAAGAGTCCCTAGTAAAGCCTCTTGTTAAACTAGCTTGTTGATTAATTGATGGTCATGGTTTCCTGATCATGAACATTTAATGTTACTAATAACAAGTTCATATCATTAGAAGAATGATGTGATGGACACACTCCTATAGTTAAGCGTAGAATAAGATCAAGTCATTCAATAGTTCGTTTGCTATAAGCTTTCAAATACATAATAACCTAAATCCTCTGACCATGATATCATGTTAATCACCATCACCGAAAAGATGTGTTGATGACATCAAACACCACTTCGTAACTAGGTGGTTATAAAGGTGGCATTGAGTATTCTAAAAGGATGTGTTAAGGCACATGGATCAAGAGTGGGATTTGTCCATCCATATGACAGATAGATATACTCTGAGCCCTCTCGGTGGAATGTCATCCAATTGGCTTGCAAGCATGTGACTGGATCACAATGGATCACATATCACGCAACGATTAAGGAGTACTTATCGCTAACGAGGTTGAACTAGGTATGCAGAGATACCGATGATCAAACCTCGAATAAGTAAAGTATCATGAGACAAAGGGAAATTGGTATCATATGTAAATGGTTCATTCGATCACGAAGTAATCGTAGAAATATGTGGGATCCATATGAATTTCCAGATTCCTCTATTGGTTATTGATCGAAGAAGTGTCTCGATCATGTCTGCATAATTCACGAACCGTAGGGAGACACACTTAAGGATTCGATGTTGTTTAGTAGATATGGTAATGAGTTAGAGACCGAATGTTGTTCGGAGTCTCGGATTAGATCCAGGACATCATGAGGAGATCCGAAATGGTCCGGAGGATAATATTCATATAAGGAAAGTCTAATTCCGGAGTTCAGAAATGTTTTCGGTGTTTTCACCGGAATCTTCTAGAAGGTCCACCACTCCGGAGAGGGAAGGGTACATGAATGTGTCATACCAATGTGGAATGGTTGCATCATGTCCTAGGTCGCTTGGTTGGGCAATGGGAAGAGAGAAATCAAACTCTTGTTTGAATAGTCAAACACCAGTTTGAAAAGGTCAAATGCCAACATTGAAAGTAGGTTTCCTCCCTTCCTTGCCCCCGGCCAAGGAAGAAGATTTGGGGGAGGACTCCCCTCGCCCTTTCCACCTCTCCCTCCCATAAAAGGAGGGGTAGGGGCGCCCCCTTGCCCCTACACCCCAAACCCTAGGTCGTCCGCCGCCCTAGAGCTCCTCTAAACCGCCGTCGTCTAGATAAACCCTAGCCGCCGGCCACCTCCACCCCTCGGCCTCTAAACCTTAGTTGCTGAGGCTCTCTCTCAACTCCACCATACCAGCTCCGGCTTAGGAGAAGCCCTGCGGGATTTTCCCTCTACTTCCACCACCACACCGTTGTGCTGTTGGAATCGGGAGGAGAGATCTACAATCTCCGCTGCCTGCTGGAACAAGGAGAGGAAGGTCTTCATCAAGTACCGAACGTGTGACCGACTACGGGAGCGCTGCCAGAACGCGGCGCCGAAAGGATCGTCTTCGCAATCTTGAGATCGGCAAGTGAACGACTACATCAACCACGAGAATCTGATCTCGTTAACCGCTTTGGATCTTCGAGGGTTAGTACTCTATTAACTCGTTGCACCGATCTAGTAGATTAGATCTTGGCTTGTGTGTGTTCATGCGATAATTTTTTTTGTTTTCCATGCTACGAACCCCTACATATTTAAATTACTAACATACGAGGGAATGTGGCAATAACTATTGCAAAATAAATACCTCTAAGATAAAACTTTGTCTCGGGTCAAAGCAAAACCAACAGATTATCCCTTTTCAAAAGGTCTCATGCGGGTTACGGAGATGTTCTTTAAATGGTATTTTCAAAATTGAAAATGGTGAAAGTGTTTGCTTCTCGGGAGATGTTTGGTCATGTGATACATCTTTGGCACAGTAGTATCCATCATTATACAACATTGTACAAAGGAAAAATGTCGTGGTGACAAATGTCCTTGATCATTCACCTCTTAATATTGCTTTTAGGAGAGGTTTGACTCACAATAAGTGGACACGATGGTTGCACTTATGTTAGCGTTTAATGATGGTTCACCTCATGGATAAACCATATCGTTTTGTTTGGTAGTTGAATCCCACAGTTAAATTTATGGTTAAGTCTATGTATCTGGACTAATGAATGGTCATACAAGATTCTTACATAAGTACTTACGGAAACTAAAAGTCACTAAAAATAAAATATTTATTTGGTTTCTTAAACGTAAATTTTATTGAAAAATACAACCTATCTAATTGAAATTGGAATGGATATCAAACATGTTACTACTTTGACTTGATGGAGTCTATAGAACACTTTCCTTTCATGTCCGTTTGCTCTCATTATTTGGCGCAAGATTTTCTTCACCTATAACATATTCATCGTCCAATATTACAAATATGTTCCAAAATTATCTAAATGGGCAGATAAGATTAATAATGGTAGAATATGCATTGGAGTGTCAGCTTTATGTTGATCCATTTGGGCGTCCGGAGATAACATTGTATTTAATAAACAAACAAGTACTGGTTTTGCAGGTTATTTGTATGTCGGCGTAGTGGATAAAACTATGGCCCTACCTTCTCCCGGCATATCAGCGGGAGTCTATGGATATTGAATGCAACCGGTTGCTAGTGGCGGAGCCACACTTAAGTTGGTTTGTCAATTGACAACACAGTTTTTTGGCAATACAAGCAAAAAAACTACAAAAATAATTAAAAATCCATACAAATACTTGTATTTGACTACACTGTTTCAGAATGAATACACAAGTTTGGTGTCCTAGCTCCGCTACTGTTGTTGGGGTTGACAGTTGCACATGGATTATTTTTACTAGGTAGTGCGTGGTGGCATACTAGTAGACTCCAAAATGATAGCTTTGTGTTGCTTTTCATTTTTAGATGGTTTATACATGTGTTAACCTTATCTAATTCCTAAACATAATACTTTGACTTTTTTAGAACAATGTGATAAATAAGGTGTGTGCATTAATTGATGCATATGTAAGGGCAATGCTCCTCCATTTCCAAAATAAAAGTTAGCTCGATTTGCACTACTAGCAAATACTGTTCTTCTTGGACTTTGTCTTTGACATATTTGTCATGTGAACCCTAGGCCACCATGCATGCCTAATCCCTGCTTCATCCATGCTTGCGGTATCTCCTCCCAAACTCATTCGACCTCTTGTACTCTCTTCCGGTCCATATTAATATTCTTAGACTTGTCTTTAGATTCGGATGTATCTAGTCATGATTTAGTGTTAGATACGTCTGAATCTAGAAAAATCAATGAATATTAATTTGGATTGGAAGGAGTAGATCAATTTCTTTTGCTCATGGGGGATTAGGTCTCACCATTTGTCTGTCTCGGGCTCTTAGAGTTTTCCCTAGAGACAGACTGAGCGGGTTGAGAGAGAGCATGAGCTAGTCGTGGCCGAAGGGCCAGGTTAGGGGTATATAAAATTCTCTTCGGACCTTGTGATAAAAATCATTTTTCAATGATTGAATCGAAAATACAGGATATCCCACAACTATCACTAGAAGAAAATAATATTTTGGGCTCTGATTTCACGGAGAAAGAGATCCATGATGATATTATGCAAATGGAGAAAAACAAAGCTCTAGGTGCAGATGGTTTTCGTGCTGAATTCTATAAACATTTCTAGAAGGTCATCAAGAAAGACCTCATGGATATGTTTATAGCTTTACAAATTGGTGAACTCCCTCTTTTTTGGCTCAATTTTGGTACAATTGTTCTTCTGACCAAAAAGTAAAATCCGGTTTAAATCCAAAAATACAGACCTATATGTACTAAATGTGAGTTTCAAGATTTTCACAAAAGTGGGTACAAATCGTATAACGGGTATTGCCCATAAGGTCATAAGGCCTACCCAAACTTCTTTTATGCCAAGGAGGCATATTTTAGAAGGGTTTGTGGTTCTTCACGAAACTATTCATAAGTTGCACAAGAAAAAATGGATGGGGTTCTTCTTAAGATTGATTTTGAAAAAGCATATAATAAAGTTAAATGGACTTTTTTGCAATAAGTGATGCGCATGAACGGTTTTAATCTAAAATGGTTTCAATGGATAAATAATTTTATTAGCCAGGTAGTGTTGGAGTTAGAGTTAATGATATAATTGGTCATTACTTCCAAACCTATAAAGGATTATGTCAAGGAGATCATTTATCTTCGATTCTGTTTAATATTATTGTGGATATGCTAGCCATTCTTATAAGTCGGGCAAAATAAGATGGTCAAGTCAGCGGACTAATTCCTTAGTTAGTGGTCGTGGGTGTTTCTATTCTTCAATATGTTGATGATAGAATATTTTTTATGGAACATGATCTCCAGAAGACGCTTAATATGAAACTTATACTATGCATTTTTGAACAGCTATCATGCCTTAAGATAAATTTCCATAAAAGTGAACTCTTTTGTTTTAGACAAGCCAAAACAGTTGAGGAACAATACAAGGATCTTTTTGGTTGTCGGTCTAGATCCTTCCCGTTTAAGTATCTAGGTATTCCTATTCATTTTTGCAAGCTTAAAAATGGAGAATAGAAACCTGTTGAAGATCATTTTGAAATAAAATTAACTAATTGGATAGGCAAGCTTCTATCCTATAGGGACCGTCTTGTGCTCATCAACTCAGTCCTAACTAGTTTACCAATGTTTATGCTATCTTTTATGGAGGTGCCGATTGGAGTACAGAAAAGGTTAGATTTTTTTAGATCTCTTTTTTTGGCAGAATGATGGCCATAAAAAAAAGATTGCTTGACAAAGTGGAATATCATTTTTGGTCCTAAGGATCAAGGAGGACTTGGAGTGGAGGTTCTGGAAATTAAAAATAAATGCCTATTTAGTAAATGGTTATTCAAACTAATTAACGAGAAAGGCGTCTGGCAGGAGTTGCTATAAAATAAATATTTGCATTCAAAAACTCTATCACAAGTAAGTGCGCAGAGCTAATTTTTTTAAATAATACATTTTTTTATTCAATTTCACAAATAATACACGAAATCCAAAAATTGCAAATCTAACGGACCATCGTCCGTTGAAAAGACGAAGGTGGTGGTTCGTATTTTGAAAAGACGAAGGTGGTGGTTCGTCCGTTCAAAAGACGAACGTGGTGACTGGGACAGGTTCAATTCACACGTACGTTCGTCTTTTGAACGGACGAACCACCCCCTTCATCTTTTCAAAAGACGAACCACCACCTTTGTCTTTTTAACGGACGACGGTCCTTTAGATTTGTAATTTTTGGATTTCGTGTATTATTTGTGAAATTGAATAAAAAATGTATTATTTAAAAAAATTTAGCACAACCCAATGATTCACCGTTTTAGAAGGGCCTAATGAAAATAAAACAATAATTTTTTCTAGAGGCCGCTTTGAAGTTAAGGATGGAAACAACACTAGGTTTTGGGAGGACGTTTGGTTAGGAGACACGCCTCTAGCGCAGCAATATACCTTTTTTATAATATTGTGCAACGGAAACAAGTTACTGTGGCTGACGTGCTCTCCTTGAATCCACTGAATGTGAATTTTAGAAGATCTTTAAAAGGGAATAAGTGGGATGCATGGTTGCATCTTCTATCTAGACTCATACAAATTAATCTTACGAAGGGATGTGACAATTTTTGTTGGCGCCTTACACAATCTGATAGTTTTACCGTCAAATCTATGTACCTTGATCTTTTGAATGGAAACAGGAGGTGTCTTAGAAAGTACATTTGGAAAATTAAAACCCCTCTAAAAATCATCCCTCTAAAAATCAGGATTTTTATGTGGTTTGTTTATAGAAACGTAATCCTAACTAAAGACAACTTGAGAAAACGTCATTACCATCGAGATGCCAAGTGCTACTTTTGTGACAAAGATGAGACTATTCAACATCTCTTTATTAAGTGCCTTTTCGTGAATATTATTTGGCGCATTATCCATGTGACCTTTAACATATCACTACCAATGAGTATTAATAACCTTTTTGGTAACGGGCTCAAGGGCACCACCAAAAAAGAAAAAAATACAAATTTGGGTGCGAGCATACACTATTTTTTGGGCTGTTTGGAACGTACGTAATGATTTTATCTTTAACAAAGCATAAAACATTATTTTTTTGCAGGTTATTCACTTGGCTTCTCACTGGATCCATACGTGGTTCTATCTCCAGCTAGCGGCGGATCGACAAGAAATGGCTACTAGGTGCAAACTTTTGGAGACGACCGTATAGATATTATTCATCCGATATGGCTGACAATCTGTTAGAATCACATGTTGATGGCATCGTGTCCTTTTGTGCTTGGCTGTTCTAGATGGTCGATATGAGTATCGACAATTTGTGATCCTTGAAATTGTGCTTGTGGTGGAGACTACGGATAGTTTTTAAAAAAAAAAATAAACAAGCCGTATGCATCATTCTGAGCCTGGGGCGATGCCTCCTTTTCAAAAAAGAGGTATATAAAATAATCCTAGAATTATAATGGTTCATTTTAGTGAAGAATAAAAAATGCAACAAAGAGTTATTATTTTCATAAAATACTACAACGGAACATTATATTTTTAAAACACAAAACCGGTATTTTTTTTTGTTTTCTAACCACGTCAATATTTTTCCTATTTTCAATTTCTTTTCTCTATCAATCATATGAATTTGTCACTTGTAATATGCGAACATTTTCTAGAACTCACGAACAGTTATTTTGTATTGTGCGAACATGTTTAATATTTTACATGACATTTTTTAACCTCATGAATGTTGTTTTAACTCTATAAAAACGTTATACCAAGTATATCAGTATTAAAACAAACATAAAAAAGAAAAACTGAAAAAAAACAACAAAAAAATAAAATAAGAAGAAAATCTTAAACAAAAGAAAAAAGTTTTAAAAAAATGGCAGAACAAACAAAAATGAAAATCTTATTGGGTGGGCCAGCCGCTCGCATTAGGTGCCCCTGCTTTACATCCAAAGCTCCCCTTTTATGCCTAGCTCTTCTTCTGGTGTCCGGTGACTTTTGCGGCTAAACCCAACTTTTGGTGTAATGAGTTACAGCTAGCCTAAATAGATGATTTGCGGCCCTTAACAGTGTATCTAACTTATGCACCCAGATTTTATACCGCATTCTGTAATCATATGATTTAAAAAGGATATACCGCAATACTAGTAAGGTGGCCCTCGCAGATCCGAGGGCAATATTTTGGTTTGACTAGAAGCGATCGAGAAATAATCTATTGTTTTGCATATATTTATGTTAATAAATAAAATAAATCTAAAATAAACACAATGGTTTTCAAAGTCCGGTGCCACATAATTATGCAATTCCATAATTAAATCGTAAGCATATATTGTCATCCTAATGTGTAGGTTATTTATATGACGTGGATTAACGTGGTGTTTTGAAAAAACACCATATTATTTAAGTATATAATAGGAATTTTAATAATGGACAACATAACAACGGTATAATGGCAGAAAAATTGTATACCGCAATATGTTGTATATGCATAATGATATATCGTTTTAAAAACTAATGTATAATTATGATGTACGGTATAAAAATCTAGGTTCACATTTTAGATACACTGTTAAAGCTCCTAAAAGTTTTATTTGAGCTAGGTCCAACATATTACACCAAAAGTTGGGGTCAGACGCAAAAATGATTTTGATTCTGTGTTCTGTGTAACTTTGTCACCAAACATTGATGTTGTGTACAATTTTCTTGTTTTTTTCTCGAGCATTATGTGCGCCACGAGTTGAGCAGCTCGACACATTGGGCTAGCACAGGCCACCCTTCAGTTACCCATTGAACTTATCAATTAAAGGCCCATTTCACGGCAAGGTTGCCTCATCCTTTCGGGTCTCAATGTTTTATTTTACATAGACAGACTACAAAAGGCTGAATATCATTCAATGGGGCCGCCGCTGACCGTTCAAACTTTCTAAGGGAACGTCTACTGGATCAAGCCATCAAGGTGGATTTTATCATCACCCAAAAATATAGGTGGGCGTCTTCCTGAATGTTGATGCGACTCTCTTCCCCCGCAGAGAATCGTATGGGGTGGGGAGCGGTGCTGCTCGCATGAAAATTTCTGTTTTCCTGTATCTAAGGATTGGAAGGACTTCCTGTTCCTGAATTGGCTGAAGCAATTGCGGCAAGGGGTGCACTGATAATGGCGCGAGATAAGGGCTTACAGAAGATCATCATGGTCTCTACTTGTCCCTCCTTGGTCCAGTGTATATCTTCTCCTGTCCAAGATCGCTCCATGACCAGAACTGTGGTTGGTGATAGCAAGAACTTGATGACGGACTTTGAGTCATGCTCGATTAAATTTTCTAGAGGTGATTTAAATGTCGTACCACATAAATTGGCTCGTTCTACTGTTTGTAAGTTTTCTGTAATTGTAATCCCGGAGTTTATCTGAGATGAACTTTGCAATGATGTTAGCTAATTAATAAAGTACCACGTTCTCTAAAAAAAAGTAAGTCACATCTTATGTAGCCCTTTTTCCCCTAAAAACAAAAAAAAACTCATGTTGCCCTTGGTCAAAGCTATGAAAGTTAAATGTTGTTCGAATGTACTCCCTCCGTTTCAAAATATAAGATATTTTAGGTTTGTGAAGAAAATGAGTCTAGTTTTTTTAGTGTGTAGATTTATTTCAAACTTGAGTGAACCTTCGTACTAAAAGAAGTCCAAATACATTTGCTTTACAAAGGTAAAACATCTTATATTTTAAAATAGAGGGAGTACTGATTTTCTGGTGGCGGGTAATGCATACTCCATCACCGCCACACTATGGCTAATGACGTTTGTAAGTTGTGTGGCCGTGAAGCTGAAGACCTTCGATATTCTAAGTACTTGTGACCTTCCTAAAGCTTTTTGGGGAGAAACTGAGGTTTTGTGGGCTTGAGTAACCAAGATTCCATCCTCGTTATTGGGCAGGGGATGCAGCCATAGCCGTTACAATCGTGTGGACGATCTGCTACAGCAGAAATCAGTTTGTTCATGAGATGGGATCGTACCAGCCGTCATCAGATCCATGGAGCTAGTTTCGGAGCACATGGCAAACCTGGAATTGCCAATACATGAAGATGAAGATGATGAAACAAGTTTAGAGGCCGCCGGAGCCGGGCTAGATAATGGTTGATACAGATGGTTCTCTCGATCTACGTTTTGCTATGAGAAACGAGTTGGGTTCTTCAATATGCTGACGATACAATTCTATTTATGAAACATGATATTAAGAAAGCTAAGAATTTAAAATTAATATTATCAGCATTTTAACAACTCTCGGGATTAAAAAATAACTCCTATAATAGTGATTTGTACTGCTTTGGCGAGGCCAACAACGAGGCCCATCTATAAGCTGAGTTGTTCGGCTATGGTCAAAGGCAATTTCTTATTAACTATCTGGGAATACCGATATATTATCGACGACTCACAATAGCTGATTGGAAAATCGTTGAGGAAAGGCTTTAAAAACGTCTTAATAGTTGGAAAAGTAAATTATTATCCCTTGATAGAAGACTTGTATTCATTAATTCGGTACTTACAAACATGGTACTGTATATGATCTTATTTTTTAAATACCGAATAGGGTCTTAAAGAAAGTGGACTATTTCCGCTTAAGTTTTTTTTGGTTCGGCCAAACCTTCCTTAGAGAACAATATCCTGCTCTATATTCGATTGTTAGGCATAAAGGGGACACACTTTCCATGGTAATGGAGCCCGGCCCTCCTAATGTTTCTTTTAGAAGAAGTCTCATAGGTCCTAAACTACTATCCTCAAACAATCTCTTATTGAGACTATCCACGGTGCAGTTGTCGGAGGGTGTGGACGAATTCAACTGGAAATTACTACAGAGTGGTAGATTTTCCGTTGATTCTTTTTATAGGGCTTTGACCCAACCAGATATCCTAGTTGATGACAATAGTAAAATTTGAAAAATGAAAATACCGCTAAAAACGAAGGTCTTTGCTTGGTACCTTCGTAAAGGGATAATTCTTACAAAAGATAATTTTGTTAAGAGGAATTGGCAGGGAAGTACACAATGTGTTTTTTATCATCATAATGCGACAATCAGACATTTATTCTTTAAGTGTAAATTTGTTCATACTATATGATCAATCATCCAAGTAGCCTTTTATTTATCTCCCCTTCCTCGGTTTGCCAATGTTTTTGGCAACTGGTTGTATGAGATTAAGGATAAAAATAGGACTGTGTTTAGGGTGGGAGCGTTTGTTATTATATAGTCGCTTTGGTATGTAGGAATGGCAAGATTTTTAATAACATGTTGTCTTCTCCTCTGCAGGTTATCTTCCGATCATAGCTACTCTCCAACGTGTAGAGTTCCGCGACTTTTTGTGAAAGGGTGTACGCAATTGGAGGCTACGGCAAGGGATATTTTCTTCCGACATCAATGACAGCGTGATCTGCGAATAGACATGTCATAGTTTGAGGCCGTTAAGTTGTCTACATGTTTTGCTACTTTTAATATTTTTGTTATGCTTGCAAATTGTATAAATGATCGGCTGTGTGCATCCTAATTATGTAGAGACCGGGTGTAAACATTGCTATGAGTAATAAAGCGTCCATTTTAAAAGAAAATCATCGCTGACCGGTGTCACGGGTCCTTTTATAAACGAATTCCTGGCTCCTCGGGAGGGACTAGAGGAGGCAAGATCTCAAGGCATGTCGAAGGTTCATCTTCAGTTGGACGTCCGTGAGATTTAAATAAGTTCCGAACGTTGGGTAAAATAAGCCCGAGATTCCATTTATTCCTTACATGTAGATTAAATTACTATGTTTCTAAGATTATTTTAAAATTACGAATTGTTAGGCAAATTTTGGGTGAGAGTTAAAAACTTCGAAACTTTGAAGGTTCGGTTTAAATTTCGTCCAGATTACCCCGCTAAAAAAAGTCTGGGCTAGATTAGGTTCGGTCTCCTAGAAAAAAATAGAGAAATCTCCTCGTCTTGTATGTTGTACCTGATCGTGGGTTTGTGTAATTGGAAACAATGTCAAAACAACTAAATTCTGATTAAAAGGAATCCTTTGTTTGTGGTTTTGTGAAACCTTAGGCCCAACATTTGTGGTGGCTTTGTGATTCTTCAGTTTCGAAAACTCCATGGCAAAGGTTTCTCAAGTGCATACACGGATTCAGATATGAGACGTGAGAAATGATTTTAGCCTAAGGTGCCAATCGATAATAACGTCAAGAGATTTGAATGGCTCTCAAGAGTTTTTGTCCCCGTTTTAGTCGTGGGCATATTAATTGCTGCTTAGGGCACGTACATCGCAACCTCTTATCAACCGGCGCTAGGAAAAATTTCCTAGCCGACGATTGCGTCGTTCAATTCTGGACAAAAGACGCTTATTTTGTGATTGTGAACATCTCCTGTGCAGTCGTTCTCATTTGCATGTCATTGTTCCAAGTCACGAGTCACCAAGCAAATTCCTCATCACCACCCAGACTCAAACCACCATTGTCAGTCCTCGGAACTCGGTCTCCATGACATTCTCTGTCAGCACCATCAGGGGCGGACCCACTTCAATTCAAGGGTATTCAAGTGAATACCATATTTTCTTGACAAAAAACCAGTGATATGCAATGTATATACGTATGGAAAAAGGAAAATAAAAGAGAAGACGGAGTATTCAGCGGTTCTGTTCGAGAGCCCACTTCCTCCTCCTTCGTCTACATGGCCCAACTAGCCCATTAGCTCTATCGTGGGAGCGTACGACAAGCCAGCAGCGATCGATCGATGGCAGCGCTCTTCCCAAATTCTGGATCGGTCAGTTCCCAATCTACACAGGGCTGAACGAGCCCTAGAAAGGCGACAGCAACGCGAGACAGCCAATGACAGAGTGCCTAAGTCCGGGGATCCCGGTGCCGGCGCAGTGGCGTAACACACCACAACGGCCGTGTCTCGTTTCACGGCTCCGCTTCTCCGAAACTCAAACCTCATCATCTATGCAAGAAGTCTGCGACCGCCTTGATTTTTTCGTTGCCAACCGCTCCTGCTCCTCCCTTCTGCAATCCAACAGTTTCAATGGTAGTAGGGGATTGAGGTACTGTAGTCTATAGAAATTCAGAAAAAATCTGACAAAATTTCTTTGAAATTCAGAATAACTAAAAGTCATTTTTGTTTTGTTTACTCAGATTGCATAGGTTTTTTTTGTCTGAAACATGAAGATAAAATGGTTATGTTTGATTTGAAGACTTTCTTGGAAAGATTGCAAGAAGAGGCAAACTGAAAATCTGGGCAAACAGATGCAATTGGTATTCTTTTTCTTGCAAGTTAAGAATGAAGACATCATCACTAGTTTTCAAGCCCTCAAAGATCCAAAAGTAATCCTATAATTTGTAAGTGTACCCATCATATTGTTGTTTTCGCTCCCTATATACTCCAGATGTTGCGCTTCATTGGTATCTTAATCAATTGCTACTTATATAAGGTAAAAATTTAAGTTATGATACATTCGTACGACTGTGATATTATGCTCAAATTGTGCCAAAATATTATCATCAATTTTACATGCGAAAGACCTAGTATTTATGCTGTCCAAAAATATGTACCCTTTAAAATTTTGAATACACACTTTTTAAATCATGGGTCCGCCGCTGAGCACCATGAAACTAGAACATGCCCCATGATATTAACAGCCAACAGAGCTTTAAAGTTCTCTCTCTAAACTCAAACGGTTAGAGTAAAATACGGATGCGCACGACCGATCCCTCAAATCCGGCAATCTCTAGGCACTATTCGTCCACGAGAGTTGCTTCGTTCTACTGGGTTTTGAATTTCGGAGACTACATAGAAAGGGCTTAAAAACAATGAAGACAGAGATTCAGAGCCCTATTCGCAAAAAAAAAGAACAGAGATTCAGAGCCCTTCGGCCTGAGCTGAGACGTGGTGACAATGAGAATCCCATGACTGATGGCCGAGAGGTGATCATGTTATCTTTTGGTTCGCAAACCAGATGAGACGCGAGACTGGTTATTTTGTTTCCGGATGTTTCATCAGGCGTGCCTTCCGTAGGTTGCAGCTAATGCAATCGCGTCGTATGACATAAATAATTCTGAAAAACGATGTACCTCCGCTCTGCAACCAGCTAGTAGAATTTTTTTGGTTTGTTTGAGTGATGGAGATGAGAGCTTTCTCGCAGCTGAGATGTTGAACACGAGCCGTCCAATGAAGTTGGAGCTGATAGGGGACTCGGTACTCCGTGGAATGCTAAGTTGGCATCCGTAGAAGTGACAGTATAGCGGTACTGATTTCAGGATCCCATCATATAGTAGCTGACAGACAGAACACACACCTGACTGACTGACAAAAATGCAAGAGCAGCAGTAGACATTTTTGGACGGGGAAGAACTTGGCCATATAGTAGTAGGAGCTATTGTCTGTACACTCATCGCAGCCATGAAACACTACTAAAATGAACTGACAGATCCTAATCGAAGGTAGAACTACTAGTAAAAGAGTTCATCAAATAGCTCTCTCTATTTTGTTTGTTCACAAGGAAAATTTGTTTAAAATTTCAGGCGGGGGGCCCATCTTGCAGAGAGTCCTCCCAAGCTAGAGGAACCGAAGCCCCACGAAGGCAGCAGGCTCCTCGGCGGTCCGGCAGCTCACGTGGAATCGGGCCGGCCGCGTGGCCGCGACTGGAGCGAATCCAAGCGTGAGGTCGAGCCCGAGCTCCTCGTCCTCCTTCTCCACCTCCTCCGCGTTCATCTCTGCGGCTGGCTCCGTGCTCTGCTCCGCCTGGCTGACGTGCGACCCCGCCTCGGCGTCCGTGTCCGCGGACGCCTCCTGCTGGCTGTGCGGCTCCACCACGTGGTCGTCGTGGTGGTGGCTGTCGGAGGACTCGTGGCTCGGGGCTCTCCGGAACGCGCCCTGCCCCTCCGTCTCCTCCACCTCCTCGCCGTGGTGGTGGTGGTGTTCATGATGATCTAGCTCCTCCTCTGCCCGCACCCGCACCTGCGGCTGCGGCTGCGGCTTGTGGCTGGAACCGTTGGAGGGCTTGTGCTGGGACGAGGCGGAGGATGCGCGCTTGAAGCGGGTGCGGCCGGCCTTGGCGACCTTGTGCAGCATCCTCCCGTCGGCGGCTGCGGCGGGCGGCGAGGCGCCGACGTGGCGGATGTCGTAGGCCCTGAGCGGCGGGGTCCGGTCGGCCGCGGCGTCCTCGGAGGAGACCTGGACGATGGGGTTGCCGCTGAGGACGGCCTCGACGGCGGCCTGGCACATCTGCCAGTTGTTGGACCAGAGCAGGCCGACGGAGCCGTAGATGGGGTTCACGATCCGGCCGCAGGCCTCGTAGAGGAGCGAGCGGAAGATGCCGGGGCGGAGGTTCTCGGCGCCCGCGTTGATGAGGTTCATGAGCCCCGCCCGGCCGTAGAACTTGGCGAGGAAGACCGTGGCGTTGGCCTGCGCCTCGGGGCTCTTGATCCACTGCAGGCACGGCCGGATGCTGCAGTCCTCGCTGCACCCCTTCCGCAGCACGCGGCACCCGTTGCAGCTCAGCCGCATCGTCGATTGTCGATCTACGAGAGGAGGATGGATTTGCCGGAGCTTGAAGAAGGAGGAGGGTCCGTGGTGATGATGTATGGATGTGATGTGAGTATGGAAGGCAGGAGCGATTGATTGGGATGATATAAAGGAGGGAGGGAGGGCGGGCGGGAGCGGGATCATAGGAGGAGGAGGGAGAAGGAGCGGGGACGGCGCCAGTGGTTTTGCAGAAACTGGGAACTGGGCTGGTGCTGGTATTCGGCCAGTAGCCGCGTCGCGCGTCCGAGGAGGCCTTCTTTTCTTTCTCCGTGATTTGGTGACTGGTACGTGTACTTGCTCGCACCTTTGTTTACTTCCACTGGTTACGGAGGTGCGTCCCCCCTTAGCCAGGGAGGGCCCCAAAACCCGAAACATCCCTCCCATTACCGTGGGTGCTCTCGCCGGATTTGCCACCATTCTGGTTTTGCTAGTGGACTTTCTCTGCATAATCCAACCGGCCAACTGTTCAAGCCTACTGGAAGCAAAAAAATACTACTATGTGCGAGCGCCCTTTGGTTTGGCTATGGGTCGCTGCATATTGTTTGGGACTTTGAAAACCATACTCTGTTTTCATGCGCTAACACCCAATCTAGGGCCTGTTTGACTAACATGAGTATATATTAATAAAGTACTAGAAAAATTAGGTATCTTTACTATGTGATGATGATTTAATGGAATCCTCAAGTGCGGAAATAGAAAATATACATAACTGAATATTTCAGTAGGATGGAAAAAACATCAAAGTGTGATTGGTAAAAAAAACTATAACAAGTTGTTTGATGGTTTTATTGAATCATAAAATTATCCGTATAAAATCTTGGAGAATTCAAGTCTTATGGCCTCTTTGGTTCGCAAGATTTTGAAAATGGGGAATTGAAAAAACACAAGATTAGGCTGGCATGACACAAGTTTTTTTTTAATTCAACATTGTTCTATTTACTCTTACCTCCATACTAACATCGAGATATTGGACATAGAATGTCACTATTTAAAATGAAAAATAAAAGCAGTTATCAGTTGTGGTATGTACTCGTTCTCTCGATGAAAAAGATAATATGGATCCACTAGTAAGGAATGGAAGGGTATTATCTTCATTAGCATGAAGGAATTAGACCAAATCATGTAGAAGTAGAAAACCCATGAGTCTGTAATAGAAGATGTTTGTTTGCATGGGAAAACACAAGAGTTTTTGTAAATAAATATTTGTAGGACATTGTTGTCATTGAAATAGATGGAGATTTATGCATTGTTGGACTTAAGGATATATGGAATTACATGCAAAATAACCCATGGAAAAATATTGTGTGGTTTCCAATCTTATGAATCAAACAAGCTCTATAAATTAAATATTATGAAATGTAGTCCTCAAAAAATCATATGTAAGTCTATAGAACCAAAGAGGCCCTTAAGCATTTTTTTCATGTAGAGATGAAATGGCATCATGCCAAACATCTAGCTACAATTATTTTGGTTTTCCTATGGCATGTCAAACACAGTTGATGCCAATTCATGTATCATTATCGATCATATATGATATATGATTCAACAATTCATGGCAGTTTGGTCTTGTGTTCTCATATTATTATATTTTAGAAATCACCAGGATCAAATATGCCCTGAGTAGATAATTTTCCAAAAAAATAAGGTTCATAAGATCCTTAGGAAATATCTTTGGTATTTCTATATTGTGAATCAAACACTGTAAAAATAAGAAATTCATAAAGAACCATTCATCCAAAAATATCCTATGGAATACCTTTTGAGTATAAGAAGCCAAAAACATGTGTTATAATGTTGAAATCAATCTTATGTATTGTACATTAATCATTGATATATTGTAGGATTATTAAACATTGATATATTGTAGGATTATTAAACATTGATAACAAGTTTTGCTAGATCACTTGTACTTAATATAATATGTAATTTTAAATGAAACATGACTATATATGAATAGTCGGGTGGTGTAAAAGTATTACGGAGTAGATTGATTTTGTTGTTCACAAAGCTACTTTATCTCGTGAGGACAACCACATACTAAGGCGAGGAGGAGACATCCATTATTGGAAAAAACAATATCATCTAAACTGTAATACAAGACATATAAAGAACAACTACGTGACCTCCAATCTAGCCAAAACTGAGCATACGGGTGATACACAATTTTTAATTTTTATCTTTGCAATTTAATTTGATGACCTAAATGGAATAATTTTATTATTATTTAGCTTGAACAATTTGCATTTTATCCTAAACCAATTTATTTTCTATCGAGTATTGAACATGCTAGTAAGGCCCTCTTTTGATTGCAGAAGTTACATATAATTTATGTAGGATTGCAATCTCTAGATTTGTTTCGCCTATCGGTCGCCTTTGGACCACATTAGTATGGCCTCAGATTTCTATGCCTAGGACAAAGGATTTGTGCAAGGGTGGGCCAATAGTGAACTTCCGTCGATGTTTTGGATGGATTGTGTGTAGTATTTATTTATATTTGTTTTCTTTGATATTTAGAGTGTTGAAAATCTTAGGGTTGGATTCTATAGGAATATGAATATATATACCACATCTTCTTATTAAGACTCAGTGGTGTAATATAAAAATACTTCTCCCATGTGAGGACTCATGGGATTTTCATAAGATTTATATTGGATTGAAATCCTATGAAAAAAATCATGTTGAAGATGTTTGATTCAAGCAATCATATCCCATAGGAATTAATCTCATATAATTGTAGTGTAAATTCTAAAGGAGGTTCGGCCTCATGGATCACATGCCGTATGTGGTGAGCAACCTATACAAAAAAAAGTTTGACCTCATGAAAAATTCCTTGACTACAATCGAAAACAAAAAAAACTTTAGAATTTAGTTAGACATGGCATTTCAATCATATATGTTCTTATTCATATACTTTTTTCTATCGTATAATTGAAGGAGCCCTCAATCTAAACATTGTTCCTTGAATTCTTCTATATTTTGTAGTAGTTTATTTTTTGCGGGTGAAAGGACCGGTCTGTTTTGTACACTAACAGTTTTTTTTTTTACCTTTTCTCTGTTCATGTGCGATCATGGGATGCAAAGATAGAACCACATTACAGATTCCCTTGAACTATACGCGAACAAGTCACGGTGTGTGTGTTATCTCATCGCAACAGAAGGAAAAGTCAGTGGTGGTGGCATATGACGCAGGGGCTCCGCCTTGTTCCCCATTCCAGTGGGAAGAGGACAGAAACGGGGCAGCTGTGTTATTTTAACAGCGGGCCACGTCCCACAGGTATTTGCACGATACAGTTGGTTGCCGTAGATTCGGCGACGGGATCCAAGGGGCGCGGGCGCGTGCCGCAGCGTCCCGACGATGGCCACGTAACCAAAGGAACCAACCAGCTGCGGCGAAAGGAAAGGTCGCTGGAAAGCCGAGCCGCTGATGACTCAGCCAGGAGCTAGCGGAGAGGGGGTTTTCGTTGGCCCCGCTCCCCGTTTTGTGGAAATCCTCCAGTTTCCAGGGATCCCGCCAAGCCAGCCCTTGCCCCGGTTTTGCCTTTGCCGAAACCATGGGCGGTGTTGGCCCTCGCCGCTTTTCTTTACTCCCTCCCTCCCTGTCACGTCCCCCACGCTGCCTCTCCCCCGTGGTACCACGTTTCGTCCTCTCCACACTCCGTCTCAATCACCGTCCTGCTTATCTGCTCTATCCAAGGTCAGTTAGTCGGTCGTTGTTTACTCGTCCGACGTGTCATCGTGTTAACAACAATTGATCGTACGTAGTACTACTGTACAGCTAGCTGGTGGGTGTTTCATGACCAGTTTTGCCCACCGTTAGATCAGCTTAAGCAGATCCTTTTTTTTAACGGGGATCGGTCCCGAAGGATCTAGAACATGCTTAGAGCATCTTCACATCGTTGGTCGTTCTTATGCCAAAATCTAGACTTAATGTTGGACCGGACGAAACTCGTTTTTTAGCTGTAGACGACGAGTTTCTCACTCGTGTTCTCAGACCGAGTTCCTGCGTTTGGTTAAAATTCAATAAATTTTGGCAAACTTTGGGAGAATATAGGCGATTTTCTTTAATTAAGGGCCAATACATATATATAACATAGAATTCGGGCAAACACCCGAATTTAAACTGCATTTAGGCTAAATACAAACTAAAAAAACTTAAAAAGGCCGTTGCCGCCGCCGATGCCTATGTCGGACGCTGCTTCTACATGCCGAAGTTGTCGTAGAAGCAGGTATAGCCGGGATCGGCCTTGCCGTCCTCGTCGGTCGGCGACTACGGTGGACGGAGATGCCCTGGTCGTCGTCGCCGCTCCTCTAGGGCTGGTAGGAGATGCCGGCCTCTTCGTCGTCATCGAGGACGACGAGCGGCGCGCCCTGGTAGGCGAGCACGCGGCCAGACCAGCAGGGGCGGAGCCAGGATTTGACATTGAGGGGGCAAAGATACCGATGATCATATATAAGAATTTTTTCTCATGAAGACAACAACTATCTATCATTTTGTGTTGGAAGAATTGTTTGGATAAAAAACATAACAGTATATTAAAGTATCGGCATAGAACTGATATTAATATGTAGCATTAAATCTTAGGCAATATAAAACAAAAAATTAGTTTATATTAGATCAACTTTATCTTTACGTGTATAAAGCCTGATAATTCCATTGCAAGTGATCTTTCTATTATTATTTTCCAATTATTATGCAATAAATTGTCATCATCACCGAGCAGACATCAAACAAAATATGTATACTTTTTCGTAAATTAATCAATTAGACTATAGGTTATGCAATCTATCGATAAAATACTAACGATTTTGTACCTTCAATCAGAGCGAGGAAGATTGATTCCTATACTAGATATCACAACATGCTTGTTGCTGGCATTGCAGCATGATTAACAAAGGTACAAACTGGCAAACAACATGGTTGGCTAGCATGCCACCGTTGCATCGCGTGGCGTTTGGCTACTGAGTAGGAATGAGGGATGGTGGCAGGCATCCAGTCAGTTAATCTGAACGATTGCATATGGTGCTAGCTATTAGGTCTAGTTACAAAAAACGAAGAATGTTGGAACATGTTACTATGATTGACTAATAAAAAGAATTCATGGGCTACATTTGGATTTCGGTATAAGCACGACAAATCAAATAAATTTGGGTTTAGTGTTAATTAAGCCTATGATGCAATTAGTTTAGTACTAAAATCTGCACCTATATATTGAGGGGGGCTGATAGTTAGGGGGGTCTAGCCCCTGCTAGCCCCCCTTGGCTCTGGCCCTCCAGACCAGGCCTGGCGCTCGGCCTGCTCCTGTTGGCGCTGGACACGGCGCCCCTAGGTCTCCTCCCAGTCCGCCCTGGACCAGGCGAGGATGTCCAGTGACGCAGGCTCCGGTGGCGGGGGCGTGGCATCACGGAGGGACTGCTCCATCGCCATCTTCAATGCGAAGGCGTCCTCGTCGACGGGCACCGCCCATTCGGCTGGCTCCGGCTTCGGCTGAGGGCGCACGCGACTCGTTGATGACGATGTCGCATGCCCTTGTCCTCGGCAGCGAGCGGAGTGGCGGCGAGGTCGTTGGCGCGGACCCGAAGGAGCGAGAGGCCGAGGCTGCGGAGGAGGAGGAGGATCTGAGGCTGGCCATTGCGGTGACCCAGCATACCACTTCATGTGTAGTATACTATAGTCGTTGACATGACATCCACAGAACACCATTCTGTAAATATCACATCTCTCAGAGTGGTACAACAGAAACATTGCGGGTCCATATTACAAATATACACACCTTATTGTTATTAAAATACCAAAAGTTCAAGACTTCCAAAAGATTCAACTGACAAATCAAAATATAAAGTGTTTCAGTGGAATTTAAAAGTAGCAACTCCGACTAGGAGTTAAGCTCAACAGCTTATTCTATAGAGTTCATGTTGCCCGGCTCCGTTGGTTACTACTAACTATGGATATTTAGTTGGACTCGTTATCATCGACACCGTAGCATATTTCGTAATCCACTCCTTTAACACCTCCGGACAGATTAGGTTCCTTGTAGAACACATCTTCTTGGCATTCGGCTGCATACATTGGCACGTCTTCGGAATCCTCAGAGTCTAAGCAAGGGATCAAAGGAAAGAATGAGTAACAGCGTTACCCAACAAGTTCATTATATGCAAGGTAGGAAGTTTGATGCTCTAACTACCACCTCGGATTATAAATCCTTGGCACTATGCAATTTTTGTAAATCTTTCTTCAAAGATTGATTTTATTCTAAAAAACTATGACAATCAGCCTTCACAGGTTGACCAGAACTTTCATGGAGTTCCTTTCCTGCTGCGTTCGTAAATCCTTCCCAGAACAGGGAGTAACAAGTTATAGTTCTTACACTCTGCAGAGGTGCGTTACTTTACCCATGAGAGATCAACTCCTTGTTGCACAACCGGGCGTACTTTTGCATCCACAATTCTATGATGTGGTGCCCAGTAGTTGGTCCAAGCCATTCACTTCCCCCTTCGCGACCTCGCATACCTCCTTGGTATACACCATGCCCACATAATGAATTACGACAATGGTTTGTATAAACCGTTAGATGGCAGAACTATCGTGGGACGATGAGGGTTCCCACCCATATGTTGCATATCCTCTACAAATTACCAATTAATATGCACGCTACGAGGATAACAGCCATGACCTGCACATCCGGCTTCATGCGAGAGGAAGAAGATACAGTTGACTTCTCTGTCCCATTCCAAATCTCATGGCTAACGCGTAATATACGGCGCTAGAATCACTGATGTCAGGGGTTATTAAGTCCCTACTTGATAATCATTGTTGCAATTAGAACCCTAAGTTCTATTGCTCCATTATATCACCACTTAGGATGATATCTATGATTTCTTTATTTGTGAAAATAATATTTTCTTTCTTTTATAGCATATATGATAACACACAATTTGCAAATACTTTGATAAAGACTCTTCAAAGGACATGAGCAAGTGATGAACTTGCCTTGTGATGGCAAGGTAGTGAAGTCTGATGCTTGCACTAGACCTTGAGCTTCTATGCCTACAAAAACATCATTATTGCCCGGTAAGGACAATATTTAAAGAAGCAAAATGATTATGCAAGTAATGTAATGCATCATTTAATTTGATATGCATTTACCCTATTATCATACAGGGTTCTTTTTAATAATAATAAAGCATTTATAAATATTATTTTTCAATATTTATAACATATATTGAATTATTTTATTTTATTTCCCTTTTATTTGACTTTTATTGATTTAATAATTCTTTTAGGAATTATCAATTATACATTAAAAATTGTTGTTAAATATTTATTTAGTATTTTTCAAAAATACTACTATATTAATATATAATTAAAGTGATTTTTATTTATTTTTATCATCTTTCAATAATTTTGTAAAATTCCCTAAGGAATATATAAATTACAAAATTCTTATAAAAATTTAAATGTCTAAAATTTTATATCTTATTTTATTTGGATAGTGTGGATTATTGTGAATCCAAAAATATTTTATTTATATTTTTTGGGCTTTTACTTTATTTTCTAGAATTTAATTAAGTCTAGGGGTATTTTGGTCTTTTCCTTTTTATTCAAACAAGCCTGAAAGGATTTTCTGGGCTGGCTTAATCTTATTGGGCCCTAGTGGCCCATTAGTCATAGAAAAAGTAACCACACCGAAGGGTCTGGCCCAACTCATCCCATTCCTCACTGCCTCTCTCCCTCGAGCTTATCCTTTCCTCCTCTGACCCCGACCCCGTGGCCGGCGATGCCGCCGCCGGCGATTCCCGCCACCGTAGGCCGTTCTGGTCGCCGTCGTGGTGCAACAGGGGGTTGTCGACTATGCTTGTCCTTTCTATCCAACTGGATTCGAGCCTGGGGCTCTCCTGCGATGGATCGATGCCGTCCCGAACCCTAGGGTTTGGGGGTTGGCGTGGATCCTGGTGCTGATGCCGCCGTCACGCGTCGTGGTGATGCTCCTCGCCTCTATGTGTGTTCATGGTTGCCTCCGTGGCATCGTATGGGTTGCAGCGCCCCTCTTGGGGTGCTCCCCGTGCCACCATGGATGTCGGCCCCTCTGCTTCCTCTTCTAATCTTCAGCGAGGAGCTATGGTGAGTTCATTTCCTCTCCCATTGTGCTCTCTGTGCTCGCTCATCCCATGTTGGATGTTGGCAGTGACATCTCTTGTTACTGTCTGGTTCTGATTAGGATGATTTATCCATTTAGGGTTCTTATCCTGTGGTTGATCATACACTGGATGAATTAGATTATGTCTGGATGGTCTGTAAACATGCTCACTGATTATTGGCCTTAGGCTTGTTGCTTGAGATGAACTATGATGGTTCTGGTGGCTTATTAGATGCTTTTATGCTTGGATTGCATATGATTCAGATGGTATAGTTGCTTTGGAACCATGCTTGGTAAAGTTAGTGACTTAATAACCTTCCACTGTCATTTCATGGTTTAGGAGCAAGGTTATGGTGTGATGAAATCATTGTCCTAGTGCTGTTGGCTTAGAAATCATGATTCCAGACAGTACAGATAAACATTGGAATGTTTTATTTATGATTCCTGACAGGAAAATGATTAGTAGATTGACTTGTTGAATCTGTGATGATTGGATGTTTATCCTGATTCATATAGAATTGTTCTTGTGACACCATCATGGTATGGCACACAAGATTGATTCTTATTCATTGATTGAGTTAGTTTAAGCTTAAAACAAGCTTGGATTGATAAGATAAATAGAAATGCTCTTCTCTGTATTCCCTAAGACCAATGATGTTGGTCTGAGGCTTAGGGGTTCAGACCTTATCTAGTTGATTCATATAGATAGTCCTTGTAATGGTACTAGCTATTTTTTTGAATCAAAGCTTGGTAAATTGGTAGTAAGCTTGATCATTATCTGGATCCAAAAAATTTGTTTCTAAGGTGTTACCCTTTCTTTAGGGTTGTGCCTAGAAATAGATCATAGCTATATTTATGCTTGATTTGTAATATATAGCCTAACAACCAGAGAAATGATGTTGTTCTGAGCTCTGGTTGGATCCTTGTACTTTGCTGTTTGCTTTTAGAGTTTAAAATCTCTAGGATGGATTCACCCCACTTAGGTGTTTTCTGAGAGTTTGTTTTATAAAACAACACATGCTACTATCTAGATGGTATGATTAGATCATGTGAAGGTTTTATGAGACTCACCACAGAATCTGATGTTTGTGGAGTAAAGTGGTGATGATGATATTGTTTTGCTGAGCTTCTGTGCTTGAACTTGAGTTAGCCTGCTCCTCCTAGCTCCTGGACTTGATCTTGCTGTCCACCTGATCCTTCCCCCTCCTTATGTCATCATCTAGTGATTTTTGGTTGATCTTTGGTGGTTTAGTTTGGCTGTTGTGCTTGGTAAGCTGCTGTCTAAGCTGGATGTTCTTATGTGCAAGCAGTGGAGAGATGCACTAGTGCCTCTCCACGGCTGTGCTGGCGGTTTTGTGAGTTTGGGGTTGTGATGTGAGGATGACAGCACAACACATGCATTTAGTTGTGTGTCCTGCTTGTGTTCTTGTTGTGCACCTGTGGATATGTTCAGAATTTTGAAACTTACTGTTATCTGGTTACTTTCACCTGGCTGGTGAAACTTGCCCCTCTTGGCTGTCATTTGACTTCTGGCTTAAAATTTATGAAAGATGGATTCTTTCATATTGGTGAAACTTGCCCCTTTTATAAATTTCTCAATGATGAATTTGTTCAGTGCACCTCACTGACATGTCTGAGAGAAAAAATAATTTTAACTCTAACTTTCCTTTTTCTATTAAGTTTCTGTTTATTTTGCAGGTACAGATATAAAGATGAAGATTTTAGTTTAGGTTTTCTTTTATAGAATAGTTATAGAATAATCCAATGTAATTTTCTTATTCTTTTGTAATTTTCATTTTATTATTTTGTAATCTTCATTTTATTCTTCTGTAATAAAGATTATATAATTTTTAATAAAGATATATTCTTATCCTTTATTCATTTGTTATTGTGAAGTTTGGAAATGATTCCAATAAGTTTCATTTTTGTATCTTGTTTATATATTGATAATATGAAATAAGTTTTCATATTCTTAATTGTTTTCTTTAAATAAAGTTTGAGTCAAAATAATTAACTCTTAATTTAATGAAGATTCAAATATTATTCCTAATTCATTTGAAGTATAATTCAAATACTCAAGTTTAAAATTCAAATTCACTTTCCAAACACATAATTCCTCAAAGATCATATCAAAGTTTATAACAATCATCCTTTAAGACTAAACCTAATCTCAAAGTATGAAAGAAACATTGATCACTTTAGGTTTTTATTTGGCAAAAAATTTACCCACATTTCCATATTCCTAAATCTACCCTTCGTTAGTTCCTAAATGTTGGGATGTTACAGCCATCCTCCTCGGCAGCCAGTTGGCCGCAGGACGGCGCCTCACCCTTGTCACCAGCGTAGGGTTGAGAGGAAGCCTAGGCCTGGGTTATTGCCGGCATGGATGTACTCCAGCACGGTGTTGAGGGTTCGCCCCAGAGCGCTCCTCTAGCGGCGTCGCGCCGCCGTGTTGTTCCTCTTTGGCGGCGACCCTGGCGGTCCTTCGTCGGAGTTTGGGGTTCATCAGAGTTGGGAGATCTGGGGACCTATGGGAGAATGTGAAGAGATCTAGCGTGGGGTACGAATTTTATAGGCCAAGATGGGCGGCGAGGGCGGGAGGGGTCTAGCGGCGAGGGCGGGAAAAGGGGAACCGGCGGAAAGTTATGGCCCGCTGGTTCATTGCGGGAGCCGAGGCGGCGGTGGCACGCAATTACAGCGACGCGTGGTCGATGAGATGGGCGGTTAATGTCCAGCGGTCCTTCGCGGGATTTCGTGGCAGCATGATGACGATGAATCGGTTTTTGTCGCTAACTGGGCGGGTCCACGCGCCGAACTTTTTTTCTTGCCGATTTCGCTTCATCCGACGTTCCCAGGAACCCGGGTTTGGCCTAGGAAGTCCGGACCAAAGTTGGCACAAATCCGGACGAAACTAGGATCCTAGGAACGCGGTTGGGCCAATTTTCGGCGTCCGGACCAAAAAACGCCCTGGGAATGGCCTGCTGGGAAGGCGAATGGAGATGCTCTTATATCAGAGTGGCGGAGATACAAGTTAGATAAAGGGCCTTCAAAAGATTGAAAATTACAAACAAGCCTTGCTTTTTTTTGCACTAAGGGCCTTAGATCTAAAGTTGGAAACACGACTAGGCCTAGCTCCAACTCCAGCACGCTTGCACTACATCCGGCCATGCTCAACCATGATGATGTCAGGGACTTGGCCACTTGGGTCACCATGACGGGAGCCACATATGCCAGAGCTGAAAGGCCTCCTCGATTTGAGGTTGAGAAAGCCCTGTGCTGGCCACCAGACACCAACAACAAAGGAGGGAGAGGCCGCCTTTCGACCCGAAGAGGCGACGGCAAAGAAGCCGCCGAGGATGCCCTCTTAGGTGCCACGTTGTCGCTAGAGCAACTTCAAACCGAGGTTGCAGCTGATGTCGATCTTAGGCAGCGCGGCATGATGACCCACAAGTATAGGAGATCGCAACAATCTTCGAGGGTAGTATTATCCAACTTATTGATTCGACATAAGGGGAGCCAAAGAATACTTATAAGACTTAACAACTGAGTTGTCAATTCAGCTGCACCTGGAAATAGTCTTGCTCACAGCAGTTGATCAGTAGCAACAGTTTTGTAGTAGCAATAGCAAAGTAGCAGCAGTAGTAAAACGAAGGCAGTAGTAACATATTAGCAAACAGTAGGATATAAGTGCGGTAGGCATAGGGATGGATATACGGGCATTGCATGGACAAGTCTAAACATGTAACTTCAAGATCTAGGGCAATTGCAGATAAATAAGATAAAGCATCCAAGTACTAAACAATCATAGGCATGTGTTCCATATATAGTCATACGTCCTCGCAATGAGAACTTGCACAACATCTTTTGTCCTGCGAGCCCGTTGCAGCTAGGCCTCAAGGGAATCTACTGGAAATTAAGGTACTCCTTTTAATAGAGCACCAGAGCAAAGCATTAACACTCCGTGAACACATGTGATCCTCACATCACAGTCATCCCCTCTGGCTGTCCCAATTTCTATCACTTCGGGGCCTTTGGATCCGGACAATGATATGTGTACACAACTTGCAGATAAGATCACAAACAATAATATCATCATGAATCAATAATAAGTTTAGATCTGAGATCATGGCACTCGGGCCCTAGTGACAAGCATTAAGCACAACAAGTTGCAACAAAGTCAAATAGCACTAATAGAGATACTAGGCACCATGCCCTAACAATCTTATTCAATTACATAATAGAACTCATCGAATCCCTACCATCCCCATAGCCTACAGCGGGGGTTACTCACCGATGGATGGGGGAAACATGGATGGTTGATGGAGAGGCGTCGGTGATGATGATGGCGATGATCCTCTCCAAATTCCTCGTCCCGTCAGGGTGCCAGAATAGAGTTTCTGGTTCCGAATCGCGGTTTCTGGTGGTGACAGCGCAACGGAACTCTTTTTGGAAAAACATGGACCCTTCCCCTGAGTTTTTAGGTCAAGAGGCAACTTATAGGCGAAGAGGGAGGCCAAGGGGGTGCCCGAGGAGGCCACACCCCCTCCAGGCACGGCCAGGCCCAGCCCGCGCGGCTAGGGGGTGTGGGCTTCTCGTGGCCCACCTCTGCCTCGTCTTCTGGCTCCGTGAGTCTTCTGGTGAAATAGGATTTTTGGCATATTTTTCGAGGTTTTTCCTGATAGTTGATTTTCTGCACAAAAACTAGACACCAAGGTAATTCTGCTGAAAACAACGTCATTCCGTGTTAGTTGTATCCAAATCACTCAAGTTTAGAGGAGAAACAATAGCAAAAGTGTTCGGGAAAGTAGATACATTTTGGACGTATCAACTCCCCCAAGCTTAGCTTATTGCTTGTCCTCAAGCAATTCAATTGAAAACTGAGTGCGATAAAAGAACTTTCACGAACACATTTGCTTCATATGATGTATATATTCTCAGCATATGAGTAGATACTTAGACAATTCATAATAAGGAGTATGCAACTATGTCTACTTAATAGTCATTGCAAGCTATGATGAGATTCCAACTCAATAATAATAAGTAGCATGAAACATAAACATAAGCAACATTGCAATGATCATAAGAAGGTATGATAGAGTGGTATCTCGCTTGCCTTTGATGGTGGAGCAAAATATGAATGCCAAAGCACCTCTGAAGTTCAAGTGAAGACTAGAAGTAAAGATATCAGAGATACAAGCATCAAAGTTATGATATAATTAACCAAGTTTTGAGATAAGCACATTACACTAAGAATGACAACTATGCTCTCAAGACGGTGCTCATAGAATAATTCAACAAGGAAGTGAAAATGTTTTGAAAAGTTTGAAAAGCTTCCAAATGCTGAAAGTATGGTACTCATTAGCTTGGAGCTCTCATTGCCCCTATCATAGGCATCTTTAGATGGTTACTGGTGAAAGTGAGGTCCAATATGAATTATATGCTTGACAGACCATAAACAGGAAATCTCATGTCCCTTGAGTACGAGGGTCGCTCATCATGCTACTCAACTTTAGTCACCGGTAAGTTCTTGTCATAGTAAATACATGCGTATCATAGAGAACCGCCAACGGGGTACCCCTTGCACATGATACAGGAGTTATCCCATAATCAAAATGACAAGGCAAACAGACAATGAGCATCTCAACAATCTCTTATTTACCATGGGAAAATGGTGCTTTTTCTCTCTTTCCTGTTTTCAATATGTCTCTCTTTTTATAAGAAGAAAGCTTCATAGATTGCTCGTTATGGTGATGCTGCAAGTTTCCACCATGATTAGGCATGGCTTATGCTAGTGGCCTAGGCGTTTCTCTAACACATATACATAACTCCATGAACTTACAAGCTCCCCTTTTATTTCACACCGACGACATCCATAAACAAAAGAGCATGATATCAACTGGGTAAATAGTTACAAGTGTTGAAAGCGTTTCCCGTGACATCACGGTTCTACTAACTCCCAGCCTATAATTTGCAAGCATATAACTTTCATGGACAGTCACAATGGTTCAGATTTATTAAGTGCAAGAAATAAAGTGTGACATCAAGTTCGTCAGAGCTTTACTAACTAACTTTCTCATAACAAGCAAACATTTTATTTGGGATAAAACAAGGCATAATAAATATGCATGGAATATCAAATGATGCTAGTAGGTAGGTATGGTGGACACTTTTGACAATATTGGTTTTGGGGAGTTGGAAACACGAGTAGAGCCCATACTCAGTGCAAGTGAAGGCTAGCAATAGAGAGGGAGTGACAAACGAGAGAGCAATAACTGTCATAATCATGCTTGCAACAAAACAGGACTAATTATGGCATGAAAGTGATACAAGAACTCTGAGGCAAAATAAATCATCGAGGCTTACTGACTATTGTTCGGTCATATGCATGTGTGAGCATGTGCCAAGTCGATTCAAATGAAACATTTAGAGGAGGATACCACAATGTCATACCAAGTTATGAATAGAACAATGCAAGCAAACATTCATATGACATGCTACAAACCATTAGTAAGCTGGAGCTAATCATAAGAAAGCAAGAACTACTAAGCATCTATAAATAACATACGCATTACATGAACAGAGTAGGCATGCCCACAATGATGAGTATATGTACAAAAATGAAAACAAAAAGAGTTCATTACCAGCCTCTTACCACACCAAGTTGTCATTAACCTTCATTATTTCCCTTCACTTGTGTGGCTTGAATAATAACATGAAACCAAACTCCACTGAGGACCGCTGAACCCTGCAAAGGACTTCACAAAATCAAAGAAGAAGAACAAATATTTTTGGTGTTTTTGATTTTTTAAAGCAAGCACACAAAGCAAAAACAAACAAAGCAAAATTTTTTTGGATTTTTCTTAAGGCAAACCAAATATAAAAAGCAAAGAAACAAACTAAGAGAAACAACGAAAATATTTTTGGTATTTTTGTGTTTTGAGAAAGCAGAAACAAAAACCAAAAAGAAAGCGGAATATAGATATACAAAGAACTGATAAAACATGATATATAGATGAGTGTGATGTCGGTATACCTCCCCCCAAGCTTAGGCTTTTGGCCTAAGTGGGGCTCAATCCCATGGTGACCAAGAAGGTGCGCCTCCGTAATGTGACGAAGAGGCCCCTTCATCCTGGTACGTGCTCGAGGACGCCCCTGTGTAGTGCACAGAGTGGTCGTAAGAGGGCGCGTCCCCCTAGCAGTGTTCGTGGAAACCACGAATGCGCAGCTGCTCGTCCATCTCCTCCTTGGAGCGTGACCAAGGTCCCCTGCAAATACTGAACAAAGTGGTTTGTGGCAAAGGAATTTCCATCTCTTCCCCGTCAGTAAACATCATCCTGTAAACCAAACTCTCAAGGGTAGAGCTGGTAGTGACAAAGTGATGCGCTTTTATGGCAGCAAGATCAAGCCTTTAAGGAGCCAAAATTGTATCATTTGGATCAACAGAAAGTCTTAAGGCAGCAACTACACGTGCAACAATAATACCCCCATAAATGGGTTCTCTAGCAGCTAGGCGACGAGCAATGAGAGAACCAAGATTATACCTGGTTTCATTGTTGATTGCAGCAGCTAGAAAGGCCAAATGATAGTTGGAAACATTGCTAGTGTTCTCCCTACCAAGAATACTAGCAAAATATCTGATAGCTGGGAGTTGAATATTTCTTATCTCTCCGCGCTGAGCTCTGCGGTCATCATCATTAGTTACCCCGCGGTAGAGCTCCAACAAATCAGCGGGTTGAGCAATCTTCTTCACCGTCCCAGCCATGCTAATACCCAAAATTTCGCAAAATTTCTTCAATATCATGGTGATAGGCCTATCATAGATTTTGAATGACACATCTGACCTGAAAGGGTTGTTAGAAAAACAGAAACTCTCCACAACATTTTTGGTGAGCATAGCATATTGCTCACTCTCATCCTGCATATAATTAGTTAATCCAACCCTCCGAACAAGAGTTAGAAAATCATTGAGAATCCCTGCAGCCTGCAAAAAGGTAAGACAAGGGAAGGTAGAAGGGTGTGCATCCCCTTCATCTCCCTCGTTGCCAAAGCGCGGTGTAATAAGATCTTCATTGTATGATGGCCTAGCTTGGGAGGATGATCTCGAAGGCCTTTTCCTCCTAGGTGCATCACTCTCAAACACTTCTCCAAAGGTGTGGTTATCCATGACCCTTTTTATGAAATTTTTAGACAAACATCAAACCAAGTAATTTCCAAGTTGATAACTGATGAGGAACTATTATAGGAACTTGCTAGTGGGTAAACATGCATCAAAATGAAATCTCTAAGCATAGAACAAGCATGCAAGCTCACACAACCTGTCACCTACAGTAGCAAAATACTCAAGATACAATCTACCAAATCACAAATATAATTGGACAAGCGGAGGAGGCACATACCAAGGAGCAATTCCTCCAAAAATCAGCAGCAAAGATGGGCTGAGCAAGGAGATCGAAAATCGGGAGCAAGAACAGCAAGAACTTGAGCTTGAGAAAGTTTTCTGGTGTTTTTCGGGAGAGAAATAAGTGGTTGGAAGGAGACACTTTGGAGGGCCATGGGTGGGCCCCACCCAGGCCAGGCGCGCCCTGGGGCTGGCCGCGCCACTAGGGGGTGTGCTGGCCCGGTGGGTCCCCCTAGGCCATTCAAGGTGTCCCTCTGCCCCTTTTTGAGGAAAAAAATAATATGAATTTTCTGGAATTTTTAGGAAAAATTTATTTTTGGCCAATTTTCAGGTTATGAAAATTGATTTTCTCGCAGAAAATGGGTTTTTAGAAGAAGCAAAAAGCAAACCAAAACCAAAACTACATAAGTTCTAAGACACTCTAAAAATCAAATAACTAGCAAAACTAAAGCTAACAAGAGGAAGAGCAAAGACTGGAAAGGAGAAAAATAAAAGTGAGCAAGTATAACCATTATGAAAGCATTGTTTTGTTCATTAAAATCCCTTTGTTAACAAGGTTGATCAAGTCTTGTTACCAAAACAATCTTATATGAAGAAAAACTTTGCATTCCACAAAATGATTATGTTACCTCAAACTTGATAGCAATAGTCCCAATCATAATAGTTTCAAAACTTTCTTTTGGAATGGGACAATAGATTTCTCCAACTTTGATGCTCTCAATATTTTCAATGGAATTCAGGCTATAGCTCTTACCAATCTTCTTGGGGAAATAGACAGTATGTTCTTTGTCATTAATATTAAAAGTTACTTTTCCTTGATTACAATTGATGACAGCACCTGTAGTATTAAGAAAAGGTCTCCCAAGAATAATGACCATATTATCATCTTCAGGAATCTCAAGCACAACAAAATCAGTTAAAACCAAGGAATTATGAGCCACTTGAACAGAAACATCCTCAGATATACCAACAATAATAGTAGTTGACTTATCAGCCATTTGCAAAGATATATCAGTTGGTATCAATTTTTCTAGATGGAGTCTCTTGTAGAGAGAAAAGGCATAACACTAACTCCATCTCCCAAATCACATAAAGCAGTTCTAACATAATTATTCTTAATAGAGCAAGGGATAGTTGGAATACCTGGATCACCAAGTTTCTTTGGAACCTTACCATTGAAGGAATAATTAGCAAGTAAAGTAGAAATTTCCTCATTAGGAATCTTCCTTTTATTAGAAACAATATCCTTTATATACTTTGAATAAGGAGACAGCTTAATAGCATCAGCCAAAGGAATTTGCAAAAATAAAGGTTTCATGCACTCATAAAACTTGTTATAGTGTTCTTCATCCTTTGACTTGTTTTTCTTATTAGGAAAAGGCATTGGTTTTCTGCTCCCAAGGTTCTCTTTCACTACCATGTTTATTAGCAATAAATCTTCCTTAGTGTACTTAGTGTGCTTCTCAGGTTCTTCCTCAATTTCTTCCTTATCAGGAGCATCATTTTCATCATTAGCACTTTTAGTTTTCAGCATGAGAGACAGATATAATATTAGGATCTACATCAGGTTTAGAGGGTTCTTCAACTGTTTTATGTTTATTTTTCTTTCTCTTATGAGGACTACCACTACTTTCACCTTGTTGAGAATCCTTCTCAATTCTTTTAGGGTGTCCTTCAGGATATAAGGGATCTTGAGTGGCCGTACCACTCCTAGTTCTAATTCCATAAGCATGTTTATCTCATGAGGCATTAACTAGCATATCCTTTTGTACCTTAGCAAGTTGATCAATTTGAGTTTGAATCATTTGGAAGTGTTTAAAAAGCATTTTAACAACATTAGCAGTTCTTTCCACAATATCTTTCAACTCATTAATAGCTCTAGAGTTTTCCAATAAATGATTCTGAACTTTTTTATTAAATTTACCTTGTTTAACAATAAAAATGTCAAGTTCCTCTAAGCATTGATCAGGAGGTTTACCATAGGGAAGATCACCTTCATCAAAGTGTTGGAGAGAGTGTACCTCAATAGTGATGAGTGGGGAATTGGCTTACATAATTCTTCTATAGGAGGTAAATTCTTCACATCTTCAGATCTAATACCTTTCTCCTTAAGACATTTTTTAGCTTCTTTCATCACTTCATCATTTAATGCAAGCATTCCCCTCTTCTTTGGTGTTGGTGTTGGAGTTGGTTCATGCACAATTGGTTCAGGAGTAATGGTCTCAGGTGTATTTAGCTCAGTTGAAGTCCAATCATCATAATTATTGTTTATTTTAGCCATTAATTCTTCAGCTTCTGCAAGAGTTCTTTTCCTGAACACAATCAGCAAAACTATCTAGGTATGTCTTAGAATCATTAGTTAGTCCATTATAATAAATATCAAGAAGCTCATTTTTAGGTAATGGACATCCAAGATGTGCATGAATCAAGGCACAGAACCTTGTCCATGAATCGGGCAATTTCTCTTATTCTCCCTGTTTAAAATCAAAAAGTTTCTGCAAAGCAGCATGTCTAGCACTAGGGGGGAAATATTTCTGATAGAAAGAAGCAATCAAGCAATCAGGGCTATCAATGAATCTAGGAGGTAATCTATTAAACCAAGCTTTAGCTTCTCCTTTTAGTGAAAAAGAGAAGATCTTTGTAACAAATTACTTGCGCATCTTAAAATCATCAGAGAATAAGGCACTCATAGTGGAAAGCTCATTCATATGTGCCACAACCTTTTCATTCTCAGTCCCACAAAAAGGTTCTTTCTCAACAATGCTTATATAGGATAAATCAAGAGAGAAATCATAATCTTTATCTTTAATGTCTATCGGAGAAGTTGCAAACTTACCATCAAGAGATAATTTAGGTATAATAAGACGTATCTCAAGGAGACTCCTAATAGCACTAGCACCACGTGTGTTTTGATACTCTTCAATAAATTCATCAGTCATTTGAATGTAACCATCATTAATATCATATCTCTCTCTAGACTCAAATGAGCTAACACGTGTAATAGTGCCTTCACTAGGAGTTTCAGTGTTTCCCAAAATAGTTCTAGAAATAGTAGCATCTTGGAAAGGATCTAATGAACCACTCGCATCAAGCACAGTATAAGTGACATCATGAGTATTAGAAGCAATTTCAGATTCAGCAGTAGTAGCAGTGTGTGTAGCATGTGTATGTGGTGGTGGTGTGACAAGCATACTTATAACAGACGGTGAATCAAGAGCGCAGAGGTGTTTAGAACTGTACCTCTTCTTGTAGTATATGGTAAAATAGAAAACTTTCCATCACGAGACTTCCCCATGATGAAAGGAATAGCAGCGAACAATAATAGATCCAAGTGAACTTATAAATAAAGTTATGCTCCCGGCAACGGCGCCAAAAAATAGTCTTGATGACCCACAAGTATAGGGGATCGCAACAGTCTTCGAGGGTACTATTACCCAATTTATTGATTCGACACAAGAGGATACAAACAATACTTATAAGCCTTAACAACTGAGTTGTCAATTCAGCTGCACCTAAAAATAGTCTTGCTCACAGCAGTTTATCAGTAGCAACAGTTTTGTAGTAGGAATAGCAAAGTAGCAGAAGCAGTAAAACAAAGGTAGTAGTAACAATAGTAGCAAATAGTAGGATATGAGTGCAGTAGGCATATGGATGGATAGACTTGTGTTGCATGGAAAAGTCTAAACATGTAACTTCAAGATCTAGGGCAATTGCAGATAAATAAGATAAAGCATCTAAGTACTAAACAATCATAGGCATGTGTTCCATATATAGTCATACGTGCTCGCAATGAGAACTTGCAAAACATCTTTTGTCCTGCCAGCCCGTTGCAGCGGAGCCTCAAGGGAATCTACTGGCAATTAAGGTACTCCTTTTAATAGAGCACCGGAGCAAAGCATTAACACTCCATGAACACATGTGATCCTCACATCACAGCCATACCCTCCGGCTGTCCCAATTTCTGTCACTTCGGGGCCTTTGGATCCAGACAATGATATGTGTACACAACTTGCAGATAAGATCACAAACAATACTATCATCATGAATCAATTATAATTTCAGATCTGAGATCTCGGCACTCGGGCCCTAGTAACAAGCATTAAGCACAACAAGTTGCAACAAAGTCAAATAACACTAATAGAGATACTAGGCACCATGCCCTAACAATCTTATTCGATTACATGATAGAACTGATCCAATCCCTACCATCCCCATAGCCTACAGAGGAGGATTACTCACTCATGGATGGGGGAAACATGGATGGTTGATGGAGAGGCGTCGGTGATGATGATGGCGATGATCCTCTCCAAATTCCCCGTCCCGACAGGGTGCCAGAACAGAGTTTCTGGTTCTGAATCGCGGTTTCTGGTGGTGGCGGCGCAGCTGAACTCTTTCTGGAAAACATCAACCCCCCCCTGAGTTTTTAGGTCAAGAGGCAACTTATAGGCGAAGAGGGAGGCCGAGGGGGTGCCCGAGGAGGCCACACCACCTCCAGGCGCGGTCAGGCCCAGCCCGCGCGGACAGGGGGTGTGGGCCCCTCGTGGCCCACCTCCGCCTTGTCTTCTGGCTCCGTGAGTCTTCTGGTGAAATAGGATTTTTGGCATATTTTCCTGGATTTTTTCTGATAGTTGATTTTCTGCACAAAAACTAGACACAAAGGGAATTCTGCTGAAAACAACGTCAGTCTGTGTTAGTTGTATCCAAATCACACAAGTTTAAAGGAGAAACAATATCAAAAGTGTTTGGGAAAGTAGATATGTTTTGGACGTATCACGGCACAACACGAAGAAATCCCCACAAGGTCCATAGCCAGACGGATCAAGCCAGATCCCAACACCCAAAGAACTTCCCATCACCGAGAAGACAAGGATCTGGACGGAGACGTGTAGATCATGAGGATCTGGATCAACCTCGAGCTTATTGGACACGAAGTGAAAGAATACGCCATTGATCGCCGCCGGTTCCACCCTCTAGAGCATAACAAGCAGAGTCATCATCTCTCCTAGTCGGTGCCGTCGAGCACCGATGATGCATCTCATCATAAGGTGAACTCCTTCCATCCATTAGTCCTCACTTGAATGGGATCCTACTTGTACCAAATGCCTACCGTGTGACTAGGTCCAAACCAATGAGCATGATGCTGCTAAGAGGAGATGCCAAGGATGTCCAGCCAATACGCCCAAGCAAGAAGCATGGAAGAGGGGAAGCAAGAAGTAGCTGCTCTAGGACCGGAGTCTCCTCCCCTGGACCCAGAAGGCCAGAAGTCTCTACCTCGCCTAGAAGATCTGCCTTGAGGATTCCGGCCCAGTCTCCGGTCACACTTCCAAAAACTTCTAGAGTCACCCCGGAGTCTACGCCGGAGACTGCCCTTGAGTCTCCGGCCTACCGACCCAGGATTCTCGGCCTAGGGAGAAGGCCTGCATGCCAAGAGTTGGGCCTAGCCCACGAAAAGCCCCAACTCACCTAGAACTTTCTATTTATGCCTAGAATACCCCTATTTAAGTGGATGACCTATAAATATTCCCCCACCTCCTCCTAGAACCCCTAGAGATGAATTTAGTTGACTATTGGCTTGTGCCAAAGAAGCCTAGATGGGAACCCCTCTCTAGATTGAATTTATGAGTTATATCAAGGCCCCCCTCAAGCATTTGTTCTCTCGAAGTTAAGGATTCCAGTAGTAGTTTGATCTCCCACTTTGGGATTCTACTTTGAACTACTCTTGCCTTGATTTGGATTCTACCTTTTGCTTGTCAATCTCTCCTCGGGTGATTCTACCACAAGGTTTCTCGCCTCAGGATTATATTGGATTGGTTGTTCAAACAAACAGGAGAAAACCGGACAGTGTTTGTGTGTGTTTTGGGTGTGTTTGTATCTTTACCTCACTTTTTATGTCGAGTTCATCGTCTTTCCCCTTACTTCCACCTCCCAAATCCGTGAAGATCGGGTCACCCCGAGGGTTAATACCTAAGGAACCCTACAACAACTGCTCGTGTGCCTCGACCAGAAATCCTCCACCCGCATAACTCCACACCGGGACAAAGCCCGAACACAACAACTACTACTACTCTGTACAATCCAACTTCCTCTCTTCCTGTCTCCTTCGGCTGGCAAGGCCACTGAGGAGGAGGAAGAGAGGATCCGAAGGCGGCTGGGAGACTCTCCCGCTATTAGGTACTCAGATCCCTTATATTTATCGAGGAAATACTTATTAAGATGTTGTTTGTTGCAGTTGTGATCCAAATTTATAAGAAGCTAACTTCCGACGGAACGAAGCAATGTCCATCACTGGTAGGTTTGGGCTAAGTAGAGCGGGGAGGGGTGCCCTGCATGGACCAGTCGCACCCCGTAGGGACACCTATGGGTTGAAGGGCATTAAATTATTTTACGGGTTGGCAGCTTTTACAGGTTTCATTTTCTTGTTCAAAACTATAAAATAATATTTTATTTCTTTTAAAAGATGTCTGCTGGATTTGCTCTTACAACTTTAAACGAGGGTATAATACGGGCTGAGTGCACAACATGAGTTTAATATCAACCGCGGCTCCTTCTCATCTTAGTTTGTAAGGTTGAGAAGTGGACATATGCCACCCTTGTCAAAATTCAAATATACAAGTATTAAAATATTTTGAAATAAATTTGTGATGTTCACAAATGTATGTTTACAATCCTTAGCATCTGAAGAACCAAATTCAAAATACATGCAGAGAAATAAAAAACAAATTCAACATGAATAGGGTCAAAAAAACAAAAACATAAAAAAAAGACACCGTTGACATAGCAATTTGTATTTTGTTTCTATGTGCGTTTTTAGAAAATATAAATACACATCTTGTGAACATCTGGAGATTTGTTTCAAAAAAATGACACTTCAAAATTTAAAATTTGAGAAGTATCATGTAAGGTGTGATATTATTAGAGCATCTCCAGCAGCGCTATACCGCCGCATGCATTTTTTGTTTCTTCAATGGGCGCTAAAAAACGCACGCGAGGTAAATATTTTAGCGTGGGCAACCCTCGGCACTATCCCATGCGGCATATTTCGTGTTGGTTGTTACGCGCGCGAAGAGTCAACCTCCGAGATTTTCACCCGTGCTCGCGCCCTCTCCCTCCCTATTTCCGCCGCCAAATCGATGTCGCCGCCGCATCAATTTATCCGCCCCTCGCCGCGTTGGCGCTCGCCCGCTGTAGATCCTGCGTCGTTGCGCCTCCTCATGGATTTCTTGGCCGCGACAATGCCGTAATGGCGCCGCCGCCGCCTCCGGGGTCGGTCGACCCGACGATTCCGCGCCGCGCTTCAGTCGATTTTGGGGTCGCCATACTCCCGCGGTGCAGGGCTGTCTTTGGTGCCGACGATGTCCTATTCTAGCTGCGAAGCAACTTGGCACCCTACGTGCTCACCGAAATGCCTGCAAGGTATGTGCCACTGCATACACGCCCTTCCTGTAGATTTTTTTGTTGGTAGTTTTAGCTTATTGTAGTCCCATTTGTTTGTAGATGCGCTCATTCTATGATTCGTCCGACGATGAATTGGATGTTGAGAAAGAAGAGAACATCTCCATGCTATTGGCATGGCACGCCAATAAAATGCTGAAGATTGGTGGCTCTATTTTTTGGCAGGCAGAAGTTGTGGAGGGAGCAAATCGAATGCCACAACAAATTGATGTGGATGTATTTCAACGAAGATGCAACATTTACCGAGAGCTATTTTTGTCGGCATTTTCGGATGAGCACCGGTTTATTTTAGCACATAGAAAAGGAGGTGATGAAGCATGATCGATTTTTTGAGCAAAGGAGAAACGCCGCCAGCAAGGTAAGAAACAAACCCAATTCCATAATGCACAAGCGACAGCTGGAAAAGATATGAAGAAAACATTTGAGATTTTGCAAACCCAATTTGCTATTATGAGAGGACCGACGAGATTTTGGGACCAAGACTGCATTTGGTATATCATGATAGCATGTATCATCATGCATAATGTGATCATAGAGGATCGCAAGTGCAAAGGAGTGCACATAGGATGGCGTGTTTTATTGTCTTGTATCATTCGATTCGGTCCGAAGATGCGCATTTAGGGCTTTAACATGATCTCATGGAGGAGTGGTGGAAATGGAATAGACACCAATAGATGATATTGTTGATTTATTTGATTTGTTGATGAACAACTTGTTGTATTTGTTGGTAAATAATTTGTTATATTTGTACTATTATTTGTGTACTATTTGCATGTGTTATAATAATAACTAGACGATTTATTGTTGATTTATTTGGGTTTGTTTGATATGTTGCTTGCACATATATGTGTGTATTTCTTGTTTACGCCGGCGCCGCGCTATATTTTGGCTGGTTTGGCGCTGCAATATAGAGCTTCCGGTGAAGGAATCAGCGCGGCGTGCTTCATCCGGTTAGCGCGCTACAACACGGATTTAGAGAAACTCCAACAGACGCCGAAAAACCTCGCGCGTGAAAAATATCCGCCAATATAGCACGCGACTGTTTTTCCTCTCAGCGGCAGCTGCAAACTTGCGTGTGCGCTAAAAAAATTCCATGCGTAGCATTTTGTGCTCCGTGACGCATCATATTTGCTGCACGAATGCCAACGCTATCTCTCAGCGACGCGTGCGAAGACAACTGCCGCTGAAAAATCACCCGCGCCCGCACTGTCCCCATTTCCCTCTCCCCATTCCGCCGGTGCCGCCGCTTCGATTCGCCACCGGAAGCGCCTCCCTGCGTGCAGTAGCTTCGGATCCACGATCGTCGCGCCTCCCTGCACCTTCCTCGAGCTCGCCGGTGCGCGAATCAGAGCGAGCTGCTCGCACGACGCTTCATTTTGCACCACCGCCGCCATGTCCTCCTCAAGCCAGGGCGCTACTTGGCGCATGCTATGTGATCGACACAATGTCCATCACAAGGTATGTTTCTCCGCCGCCGATCGCGCCATATGTTAGTTCTAGTAGATGAAGTGAGTGTATTTTTGTGCTTATAGAGGATCTCGTATGATTCATCTGACGATGAACTCGAGCTTGAGGAAGAGGAGAACATATCGATGCTATTAGATTGGCGAGCGACGAAAGAACCGAAGCGCAGTGGCTCGGTTTTTGGTAGGCGCAAGTTGTGGAGGGAAATGATCGAAGGGCACGAGAGGTTGATGCGGATATATTTTAACGACAATGGCACCTTTCCAGAGGAGTACTTTCGTCGGCGTTTTAGGATGAGCATTGGTTTGTTCAGGCGCATTTGTGAAGAGGTGACCAATTATGATCGGTTTTTTGAGCGGAGAATGAATGTTGCCGAAGAGCTTGGACATAGCACCTACCAGAAGGTGATTATCGTCTTGCGTATGATGGCATACGGTATATCGGCAGATCTTGTTGATGACCACTTGGCATTGGGTGAGAGTCAATCCATTGAGTGTGTCAAGCACTTTGCCGTTGCAATTGTGCGTGTATTTAGCGTTGTCTACTTGAGATCCCCCAATGTTGAAGACACGGCTAGGCTTTTGGAGGATAAAAAAGCTCGGGGGGTCCTTGAAATGCTTGGCTCTATTGATTGTATGCATTGGAGTTGGAATAATTATCCTACGGCATGGCATGGACAATTCAAAGGTTACAAGAAGGATTGCACTACCATCCTTGAAGCCGTGGCAGATTATAAGACTTGGATTTGGCATTTTTTTGGAATGCCCGGTTCCTGCAATGACATCAATGTTCTTCAACGATCTCCTCTTATGTCAAGGATTGCATTGCGTGAAGGTCCACAAGTCGAGTTTGAAGCAAATGGTCACACATACAACTATGGCTATTATCTTGCTGATGACATCTACCAAGGTGACAAACTTTTGTGAAGCCTGTTCACAAACCCAAAGGCAAGAAAGAAAATGATTTTCACGCCGCACAATGTCAACACCCGGGTTTTTAATCCCAGATGCCTGTTATGCCATACATCGCAATCCCAGGATTACTATTTTTGCGAGACATAACAGAATTGGATACCATAGTACATCATCCATTACAACCTTACATAAGTTCTTACACAAATAGGAATCTCATGATCCAGTTCTTAATACAACATCAAGCAGCGGAATACGTAATAATAACGGTAGCGTAGGCGAAGCTCCATCTTCAGGGTCACAGGCAATGCTGACGATGGGAGATGATCCTAGTTGTCGTAACCTTCCTGGGGTCCATCCTCCAGGTACTCCTCTTCATAGTCTGGCCATGGAAATAGCCAGGGACAAAGCCATGAGTACTCTTTAAGTACTCGCAAACTAATACTAACAAGGGAAAGGGGTTTTTGATAATAGGACACTAGGCTCTAGGGTTGTTTTGCAAAAAGCTAGATTTATCTCTACTAAGTTTAGAAGCAACGAATGCTAGTTGAAGTTTTATAACACCTAAATGGAAACTTGTATCTCATGCCACAACCCTGTTGTGGTCAAGTCAAAGTCTCACTTTGTTTCACAAGTCATTTTGAAAAGTCTGACGGGGGAACAGTATGGCCACTCCAACTGTCCATAACCGCGGACGTGGCTATTCGAATAGTTTGACACTCTACAGAGATTGTACACTTTCACCACAACATTCGATACATCCGTCAGGAACAAATCCTGAATTCACCATACTCAGTATGCGGATAATCAATCCTAACCTTTCAATTACACGCCCTAGTATAAGTACCTCTCCTGTGAGTTTTGCCTCCCAACCATGACCAACTGTCATCTTGGGTATTGCACAGGTGGACAATCTTCACAAGCTGGCCTCATCTCAGACCTTGGCCGTGAGGGAGCTAATACTAAGGTATATAAGTTTTCAGTCAAGCCCTACCCAATCTTCAGGTATTGTGGTTGTACGATAAAATTGGAATGGTATCGCATCCAGACAACCATCAGTTTTATAAAGGGCTAAGGCTCATGCCTCAACATTTTCATCACCAAAATCATCAAGTGTTCGGAAACACATGTCTAAAACATTTCAATAGAATGATCCATCATTCCAAGGTTTTCACAACCATTTTTCCACCAAGTATTCCCATCTAAAGTTGATCAAGTTTTATGCTTAGCACTAGCATCTACAGGTGGGGGTAAGCACTGATGAGGGGTGGTAAACTAGTGGAGTTTTCACTAAGTTCAATCTCATGCCTTAGGATGACATCAAGATTATCTAGCTTAGGCCAAATTTTATGCTCTTTATGCAACCTTCACATATATCTTTCTAGAATCTACAAGTCACTTAAGTAAACTCCAAGTAATAGCTTTGATAAAGAAATAAAATAGAAAGCTTGTAAATAAAACTAGGATTGGGTGTCATCAAATATGTCTAACCAAGCATGCTTAGTGCATTGCATAGGTTATCTAACTTTCATAATTGCAAGTGTTAGCTTGCATTGGTATAGTATCAGCTTGCCTTGTACAGAGCAGTGGTTGAAGTTCTCCTCGGCTTCTTCTTCGTAGAATCCTCCTTCCTCCTCGTATCCTTAGTCGATACTAGCGTCTATGAATAAATACGAGGTACACAATCACCAAACAATACTTAACTACTTGCAATCATCACACACAAGGGTCCTATAGATGATCTAACATCATCTCTAACATTACAAGATTAAGGCTTGGTTTAATTCCTTTTATTTTTAGAAAAGTAATTTCTACTCATTGAAAAACTACTTAAGATTTAATATTCTCCAAACTAAACATGGGATCATGTTGACACATGTCATCACCATATATTTTAGTCCATGTGAATGTGATTTAAAGTGGTGTCACAATTTAATAAGATTTTACCCTTTTATTTTAAATAAAAATAATTGACTAGAAATGCCTATGTGGCATCCTTTTATTACTTGATCATTATTTCTATAAGTAAACCCATATATTTTTATATATTCTGAAAGGTATGTTTGAATGTGATTTTTGAGAGTTGGAATCAACTCAAAAGCTATTATGATTTAAATTTCAAAAATGTTTGAATGCAGAAAAGCTTCTGCCTTGTTATTTTTACCATGGGTGATCTATAGATCCAAATGACTTGAATTCAACGGGCTTGGATTCAGCATGCCCAGACCTTTCTAACAAAATTAGTTTCATTCAATTTGGTTCACTGAATCAACCTGGGTACAGAAGTGTGTTTGAAATTAAATGGAAAAGGTTTAATTCAAATAATTGGGCTGCGCGGGAAAGGTTAACGGGCCGGCCCAGTGACACTCCGCGGCACGGGGCTCAGCTGACAGGGGGGTTCCACCGGTCAGTGGCTCTTTAAACGCGAAGCAGTACGGGGCAATATGGGACGTTCGATCTGGTTCTAATCCAACGGCTGGGAGTCATCGTCGACGTTGAGCAACGCCGGCAAGACAGAAACCTAGCGTGGCCAGTGGGGGTTGCTGGGGGATCACCGGGGTTCAGGCGAGGGTCGGCGAGGCGGGCGAACGACGAAGTCGACGACGGCGAACTCAGGGGTGGTCGCGACAGCTCCTGGGGTGGATGAAATCGACGGCGCCCTTCTTCTCCAGAGGCGGCCTGCTCCGGCGCAATTCCGGCGATGCGCTGCTCGCCTTGCTCCGGGACTGAGGTGGGGTGGTTCTGGGTGAGAGAGGAGTGGAATGGTGTGAAGAATTCGAGCGGGGGAGTCCTCTATTTATTGTCTCGACGGTGAGACCGAACGGCATGGGCGGGCAACGGTGGCGACATGGCTACGGGCTGCTAGAGGCATGGCCGGCGGTGGCGATCGCTTGGTGGTCTCCTGGCGATGCTCTATGGATTTAATGCGTTTGTAGGGGCGGTGCGGTTTGGTCTGGAACACGCGACGCTCTGCGCGACAGAGGCGGCGTCTTCGACGACGAGCGGTGGCTATGCGTCACGGGGCGACAAACGGGGATGTCTGGCGGTCTCCTGGGTTGGTGGTGATCGTGTATGCACGCGGCGAGGGCGGCGCGCGGTCTATGGGCTTCGGTCGAGGGTGGCGCTCTGACGCATGCTCGGCATGGTTGCTGGCAAGCTGGGCACGGTCTGTGCGTGTGGTCCAGGGGTTGGCAACGCTCGCGGCTGGGACAGGGAGTGGCGGTGGATGGTGGGCTGCCTCCCAGACTTGCTGGCTAGGCTTGGTTCTCCCCTAGCTTGCTGTCGACATGGGGGTGACAAGGTTGGCTTCGGCTGTTCACCATTGATGACATTGGGAAGCTCGCAGTGGTGCTAGTGCTTGGTTTAGTTAGCTAGATGATCTACTGAGGTTGTTGTGAGCCAGAGAGGGAACAAGTTAGGAAAGAATCACTGCTCACAATAGTGTTTTGATTTTATTTGATTTGTGTCTGCCAAGTGTTTGATGAAATGGCCGCATGAATTCAAGTTTTGAATTTTGAAAAGATTTTTGGTGGGTGTGCTAGATTGGTGCTGGTGAGTCTGTAGATGCTTGGGTTTTGAAAGTTGAGCTTGTTTGAGTGGTTTTTGAAAAAGTGGGATCTTCCCATATGATAAAGATTCAATTTTGAATTGCCATTTAAACTATGCATTTGAAGGTTTCTGGATGATCACAAAGTGGGCTTTGATACTTTGTTATGGGTACAATCAAGGGGTGTAAAGATCCAGAAAAGTTTTTGTTAGTTTCTGAAAGTTTGAGACGGCCAAAGTAGGCATGGGAGTTAAATTGGTCAAAATGACCATTCCTTTATTTTATTTGTTTTGATTTACTTGTCTTTGGGAAAAGTGTGGGAAATGTTTTAGATGATGTTTATTTCACCTAAGAAACATTTTACAAGCAAGGAAACACACAAACAAGGTGGTTCAAAAGAATTTCAAATTCAATGCATACTCATATGCATGCATTCATAACTTTATTTAGAAAAGTTTTTGTTAACTCTAATTTTGATGCTTAGAGTTTGATGATCCAAGTTCAATATTTTTGGGATGTTACACACAAGCGGCAAACTAACTATTCTAGCGATACGATACGATGTTCCTCTATCTGATACGATGTTCTTGGGGACTCCATGCAAACTAACTATTCTAGCGATGTACAACTCCGCTAGCTTCGAACTTTGATATGTGGTTTTAACGGGTAAGAAATGGGCGACTTTGGACAATCTGTCCACTTTGACCCAGATAGAGTCATTTCCCCTACTAGAAGTAGACAGTCCAGTGATAAAGTCCATTCCTACAAAATCCCATTTCCATTCCGGAATCTGCAAAGGTTGCAACAATCCAGCGGGTCTTTGATGTCCTGCCTTGACTCGCTGACATATATCACACTTGGCGATATAGCTTCCGATTTCTCTCTTCATCTTTTGCCACCAAAATTGCTCTTTCAAATCTTGATACATCTTAGTTCCTCCGGGATGGATAGAATAAAGAGTATCATGAGCCTCCTTCAGAATAACTTCTTTCAACTCAGAATCTGCTGGTACACAAAGGCGTCCTTTGTACCACAAAACTCCTTCTTCGTCCTCGATGAATCCGGGTACTTTGCCTATACCGAAATGACGCTTGATTCCGTCAATACTAGCATTTCCCTTCTGCGCCTCTTTAATCTGACTGATCAAAGTGGGCTGGAGTTCTATGCTAGCCAAGAATCCTTCACCTACTAATTCCATTCGAAAATCTTCCATCTCTTTGTGCAAACTTGGTTGCTCCTTCAACATGGAGTTCAAGCGGCACGGTAATCTGCTAAGGGCATTGGCTACCACATTGGCTTTACCAGGGTGATAGTGAATGTCCAGATCGTAATCCTTGATTAGCTCAATCCATCTTCTCTGCCTCATATTCAGCTCCTTCTGAGTGAATATATACTTTAGGCTCTTGTGATCCGTATAGATCTCACAACGGTTTCCCATCAGGTAATGTCTCCATGTTTTCAGGGCTAGAACTACGGCTGCGAGTTCGAGGTCATGGGTTGGGTAGTTTTGCTCATGTTGCTTCAGTTGTCGAGATAGGTAAGATATAACTTTGCCTTCTTGCATTAGCACACATCCGAGACCGATCTTGGATGCTTCACAATACACATCGAAGGGCTTCGTGATATCTGGCATGATCAAGGTTGGGGCTGAAATCAATCTCCTCTTGAGTTCTTGAAAACTCGCTTCACATTTGTCGGTCCATTCAAACTTCTTGTCCTTCTTCAGCAATTGGGTCATGGGTCTGGCGATACTAGAGAATCCTTCTACGAATTTGCGGTAATATCCCGCCAATCCGAGAAATGCACGAACTTGGGTTTGAGTGGTTGGGGCTTGCCAATCTTCTACATCTTTCACTTTGGCAGGGTCAACGGCAATTCCTCCGGCTGATACAATGTGACCGAGGAATCCTACCTCCTGTAACCAGAATTCACATTTGCTAAACTTTGCATACAGCTGATGCTCTCTAAGGGTTCCAAGAATGGTCCTTAGGTGTAGCTCATGTTCTTCTTCTGATTTGGAATAAATCAGAATGTCATCGATGAAAACAACGACAAACTTATCCAGTAAGTCCATAAAAATCTTATTCATGAGATTCATGAAATAAGCAGGGGCATTGGTTAGTCTGAAAGACATGACTGTATACTCATACCATCCATATCTGGTGGTAAAGGCAGTCTTTGGAATATCCTCCGCACGAATTTTGAGTTGATGATAGCCAGTTCTAAGATCAATCTTAGAGAACACTTTGGCACCGGTCAACTGGTCAAACAAATCTTCTATCTTGGGCAAGGGGTACTTGTTCTTGATGGTGACATCATTCAATTTCCGATAATCCGTACACAAATGGTTACCTCCATCCTTCTTGTCCACAAACAAGACAGGTGATCTCCATGGTGACGCACTTGGTTGAATCAATCCAATTTCCAGCATGGAATCCAGTTGCTTCTTCAATTCTGCTAGCTCTGACGGGTTCATACTATATGGTCTCTGGGCTATGGGTCCAGTTCCGGGAATTAGTTCGATGATAAACTCGATATCCCGATCTGGGGGCATACCGGGCAAAACATCTGGAAATACATCGGGGTATTCACAGACTATCCGGACTTAGTCAATGGTAGGTTGGGCTATACTCTTGTTGCATTTGAATTGGCGAGGTAAGGTTTCAGATATATGCTCGACTGATATTCCGGCAATACTGGTCATGGTTATGGCTTTCTTGGCACAGTCAATCAATCCTTTATGTTTGGACATCCAATCCATTCCTAGTACTACTTCCAAATCTTTAGTTTCGAGTACTATCAGATTTGCATAAAAATCTATGCCATGGATTCGGATAGGGACGGCTTTGCAAATTTGCCTAGCCTTAGTGGTTGATCCGGGAATTTGAACAATCATAACATGCTTCAGTTTGGTTGGTTGAATTTTACTAGTGCATGCAAATTCTTCGGTGACAAATGAATGCGATGCACCAGAATCAAACAACACTCTTGCAAGTACTGAATTAACAAAAAACATACCCAGCACGACGTCTGGCGCTTCCTGAGCTTCTTCAGCATGCATGAGAAAAAGACGGCTGTTGCGGTTCAGTGAATTCCCTGGGGCAATTCTTCTTCCTGGCTGCACACGACATTGCTACTGAGCTGGGACATTGGCATTGGGGGCTGTAGCATTCTTCTTGTTGGGGCACTCGTTGGAATAGTGGCCTTTATTTCCATAGTCATAACAAGTCACTTGCGACTTGTCCTTTGCTGCTACAGGCACAACATTGCTTCCAGTCCTAGGGGCAGTGTTGGTGTTGGCGGTAGCATTGTTGTTGTTGAATTTGGGTGGGGCACGATTGAAATTGCTAGCGTTGCCGGGGTTGTTGTGATTTCCTCCGGGCCTAGGGTTTCCACGGTTGGGGTAGGTCGGACGGTTCATCGGGGGTTTGTTGGTTCTTGGGGCAAATCCTGGAGATGGGTTGGGGCGATACTTTAGGGTCTGATGGGTTCCTGGTTGATGCATCATGCGACGCTTGCGGTTCTCGTTGTCTTGGTTGATCTTTCCTTCCATCTGGATAGCAGAGTCTACAAGGGCTTCAATATCCGCAAAGGGGATATTGACTAACACTGTCTGCATCTCGTCATGCAGACCATTCAGGAATCTTTCTTTCTTCTTGGCCTCGGTGTCGATCTCATCCGGGGCATACCTCGCTAATGACAAAAATTTGTCACGATATTCCACTACAGTCATCCTTACTTGCTTCAGCTCTCTGAACTCGTCTCTCATTCTCTTGATCAAACCTGGTGGCACATGGGTTCTGCTAAACTTGACCTTGAATTCTTACCAGGTCATCATCTGGCCTCCGGTCATTGTGCGAACACTGTTCCACCATGCCCTGGCATCTCCGGCTAGATAGTGGGTGGCGAACAGAACTTTCTCGTTGGCTTCCACTCTGGCGACTTCTAGGTTATTTTCCATGGTTTGCAGCCAATCATCGGCGTCTAGGGGTTCTTCTGACTTAGTGAAAACATGTGGGTTGGTATTCTGGAAATTTTTGAGCTTAGATCCATGGTTGTCCTGATTTCCGTGGCCTTGGTTGTTGTGGGCTAGCTGGGCTATCTGCTGAAGAGTGGCTAGGTTGGCTTGACGTTCCGCTCTTTCAGCTTCACGGTCAGAAGTCAACATTTGCAGAATCTGCAACATCGGGTCCGGGGATGAACCACTTCCTCCACGTGGCATCTGAAGATTGAGATAGATCATGAGAAAAGAGGGAAATTTCTAAAGTTTTTGGGTCTTTGAAAAAAATTAAAGTTTGACCCAGATTTTCTAGCAACTTGCTTTTTCATTCATTCATTCATAGCACATGATACAACACACACCACAACAAAGAAAAACAGATGGTTTTAAGAACCATTCTGAGAACTACGATACAGTGGGACCGAATACTACTCACTACGCTAGTGCCAAGTGCTACTACTCCTCGGAATCTGTGGCCTTATCATCCTCATCATCATCGATGAAGGCGAAATCGTTTTCATTGGTGAAGAAATCCATAGCCTGATCCTCCAGAAAATCATCATCATCGCTGATATAGGAGTAGGGGTCTCCACGAAGATCCTCTCCGGCATGCTCCCTTTCCTCCAACTGCATGTATCTCTCGTGGATGGTCTCCTCTAAAGATGAGATGCGGTGGCGAAGGCGGGCAATGATGCGCTCCTTCTTATCGAGCTGACGGCGGCGAGACTTGCGATCCTTTGCTAGCATGGTGATGGTTTGGTCCTTCGTCTTGATGATGGCAGACTTGTGGTTGGAGTAGTCACGGCAGTTGTCTAACTCCTGTTGACGATCGTACATCATGAAGCTAAGGTGGTCCAATTGAGTCTTCAGCTCAGGGTGGTATGGGGCTTCCAGTGGTTGTCCATTTGTATCACGCCTCGGGCAAAACTCAAAGCGAGTACCCTTGATCTGATTGATGCTCTGCCCACACAGACGGGAAAGAGCTTCCTGCATTGCCCTGGCAAGTCCATCGAGCCAGTTGTTCTTTCTTAAGGTAAAATGAATTCCTTCCGCAGTGGGAGGTTCAATCTTTCTTCTAATACTTGCAACAATTAGCCACTGCCGATCTTCTCCTCCTTGATCGTTGAGCTGAGCTCCGAAGAACTCGGGGTGCGGACGGTCCAGAAGTTCCGAAAGCTGGTCCAAATCCCTCTCAAAGATAAGGTATCCTCCATTCCCCAACTGATAAAACTTGTTGTACTTCACGTCCATCTATAAGAATATAGGATGAGTAAGTTAGTAGAGTGATCAAGTGTGTCAAAATTTTATGTATTTTGCAAGAGTTTTTGAGGAACATGAATTTTCATGAAAGAATCAAAGGGGTAAGAATGAGAATAAGTTTTTGTAAATATTTGTTTTCTAAGTTTTTGATTCAAACGTCCAGTCTAACTAGGGTCTCCTATGGTCAGGATGGCTCTGATACCAACTTGTCAACACCCGGGTTTTTAATCCCAGATGCCAGTTATGCCATACATCGCAATCCCAGGATTACCATTTTTGCGAGACATAACATAATTGGATACCATAGTACATCGTCCATTACAACCTTACATAAGTTCTTACACAAATAGGGATCTCATGATCCAGTTCTTAATACAACATCAAGCAGCGGAATACGTAATAATAACGGTAGCGTAGGCGAAGCTCCATCTTCGGGGTCACAGGCAATGCTGACGATGGGAGATGATCCTAGTTGTCGTAACCTTCCTGGGGTCCATCCTCCAGGTACTCCTCTTCATAGTCTGGCCATGTGAATAGCAAGGGACAAAGCCATGAGTACTCTTTAAGTACTCGCAAACTAATACTAACAAGGGAAAGGGGTTTTTGATAATAGGACACTAGGCTCTAGGGTTGTTTTGCAAAAAGCCAGATTTATCTCTACTAAGTTTAGAAGCAACGAATGCTAGTAGAAGTTTTATAACACCTAAATGGGAACTTGTATCTCATGCCACAACCCTGTTGTGGTCAATTCAAAGTCTCACTTTGTTTCACAAGTCATTTTGAAAAGTCTGACGGGGGAACAATATGGCCACTCCAACTGTCCATAACCGCGGACGCGGCTATTCAAATAGTTTGACACTCTGCAGAGATTGTACACTTTCAACACAACATTCGATACATCCGTCAGGAACAAATCCTGAATTCACCATACTCAGTATGCGGATAATCAATCCTAACCTTTCAATTACACGCCCTAGTATAAGTACCTCTCCTGTGAGTTTGGCCTCCCAACCATGACCAACTGTCATCTTGGGTACTGCACAGGTGGACAATCTTCACAAGGTAGCCTCAGCTCAGACCTTGGCCGTGAGGGAGCTAATACTAAGGTATATAAGTTTCCAGTCAAGCCCTACCCAATCTTCGGGTATTGTGGTTATACGATAAAATTGGAATGGTATCGCATCCAGACAACCATCAGTTTTATAAAGGGCTAAGGCTCATGCCTCAACATTTTCATCACCAAAATCATCAAGTGTTCGGAAACACATGTCCAAAACATTTCAATAGAATGATCCATCATTCCAAGGATTTCACAACCATTTTTCCACCAAGTATTCCCATCTAAAGTTGATCAAGTTTTATGCTTAGCACTAGCATCTATAGGTGGGGGTAAGCACTAATGAGGGGTGGTAAACTAGTGGAGTTTTCACTAAGTTCAATCTCATGCCTTAGGATGACATCAAGATTATCTAGCTTAGGCCAAATTTTATGCTCTTTATGCAACCTTCACATATATCTTTCTAGAATCTACAAGTCACTTAAGTAAACTCCAAGTAATAGCTTTGATAAAGAAATAAAATAGAAAGCTTGTAAATAAAACTAGGATTGGGTGTCATCAAATATGTCTAACCAAGCATGCTTAGTGCATTGCATAGGTTATCTAACTTTCATAATTGCACGTGTTAGATTGCATTGGTATAGTATCAGCTTGCCTTGTGCAGAGCAGTGGTTGAAGTTCTCCTCGGCTTCTTCTTCGTAGAATCCTCCTTCCTCCTCGTATCCTTGGTCGGTACTAGCGTCTATGAATAAATACGAGGTACACAATCACCAAATAATACTTAACTACTTGCAATCATCACACACAAGGGTCCTATAGATGATCTAACATCATCTCTAACATTACAAGATTAAGGCTTGGTTTAATTCCTTTTATTTTTAGAAAAGTAATTTCTACTCATTGAAAAACTACTTAAGATTTAATATTCTCCAAACCAAACATGGGATCATGTTGACACATGTCATCACCACATATTTTAGTCCATGGAAATATGATTTAAAGTGGTGTCACAATTTAATAAGGTTTTACCCTTTATTTTAATTAAATAAAGTGACTAGAAATGCCTATGTAGCATTCTTTTATTACTTGAACATTATTTCTGGAAGTAAAGCTATATATTTTTATATATTCTGAAAGGTATGGTTAAAAGTGATTTTTGAGAGTTGGAATCAACTCAAAAGCTATTATGGTTTAAATTTGAAAAATATTTGAATGCAGAAAAGCTTCTGCCTTGTTATTTTTACCATGGGTGACCTATAGATCCAAATGACTTGAATCCAACGGGCTTGGATTCAGCATTCCCAGACCTTTCTAACAAAATTAGTTTCATTCAATTTGGTTCACTAAATCAACCTGGGTTAATTTTTGAAACTGGGTACAGAAGTGTGTTTGAAATTAAATGGAAAAGGTTTAATTCAAATAACTGGGCTGCGCGGGAAAGGTTAACGGGCCGGCCCAGTGACACTCCGCGGCGCGGGGCTCAGCTGACAGGGGGGTCCACCGGTCAGTGGCTCTTTAAACGCGAAGCGGTACGAGGCAATATGGGACGTTCGATCTGGTTCTAATCCAACGGCTGGGAGTCATCGTCGACGTTGAGCAACGCCGGTGAGACAGAAACCTAGCGCGGCCAGTGGGGGTTGCTGGGGGCTCACCGGGGTTCGGGAGAGGGTCGGCGAGGCGGGCGAACAACGAAGTCGACGACGGCGAACTCAGGGGGTGGTCGCGGCAGCTCCTGGGGTGGACGAAATCAACGGCGCCCTTCTTCTCCAGAGGCGGACTGCTCCGGCGCAATTCCGGCGATGCGCTGCTCGCCTTGCTCCGGGACTGAGGTGGGGTGGTTTTGGGTGAGAGAGGAGTGGAATGGTGTAAAGAATTCGAGCGGGGGAGTCCTCTATTTATAGTCTCGACGGTGAGACCGAACGACATGGGCGGGCGACGGTGGCGACATGGCTACGGGCTGCTAGAGGCATGGCCGGCGGTGGCGATCGTTTGGTGGTCTCCTGGCGATGCTCTACGGCTTTAATGCGTTTGTAGGAGCGGTGCGGTTTGGTCTGGAACACGCGACGCTCTGCGCGGCAGAGGCGGCGTCTTTGACAGCGAGCGGTGGCTGTGCGTCACGGGGCGGCAAACGGGGATGTCTGGCGGTCTCCTGGGTCGGTGGTGATCGTGTATGCACGCGGCGAGGGCGGCGCGCGGTCTGTGGTCTTCGGTCAAGGGTGGCGCTCTGGCGCATGCTCGGCATGGTTGCTGGCAAGCTGGGCACGGTCTGTGCGTGTGGTCCAGGGGTTGGCAACGCTCGCGGCTGGGACAGGGAGTGACGGTGGACGATGGGCTGCCTCCCAGACATGCTGGCTAGGCTTGGTTTTCCTCCTAACTTGCTGTCGACATGGGGGTGACAAGGTTGGCTTCGGCTGTTCACCATTGATGACATTGGCAAGCTCACTGTGGTGCTAGTGCTTGGTTTAGTTAGCTAGATGATCTACTGAGGTTGTTGTGAGCCAGAGAGGGAACAAGTTAGGCAAGAATCACTGCTCACAATAGTGTTTTGATTTTATTTGATTTGTGTCTGCCAAGTGTTTGATGAAATGGCCGCATGAATTCAAGTCTTGAATTTTGAAAAGATTTTTGGTGGGTGTGCTAGATTGGTGCTGGTGAGTCTGCAGATGCTTGGGTTTTGAAAGTTGAGCTTGTTTGAGTGGTTTTTGAAAAAGTGGGATCTTCCCATATGATAAAGATTCAATTTTGAATTGCCATTTAAACTATGCATTTGAAGGTTTCTGGATGATCACAAAGTGGGCATTGATACTTTGTTATGAGTACAATCAAGGGATGCAAAGATCCAGAAAAGTTTTTGTTAGTTTCTGAAAGTTTGAGACAGCCAAAATAGGCATGGAAGTTAAATTGGTCAAAATGACCATTCCTTTATTTTATTTGTTTTGATTTACTTGTCTTTGGGAAAAGTGTGGGAAATGTTTTAGATGATGTTTATTTCACCTAAGAAACATTTTACAAGCAAGGAAACACATAAACAAGGTGGTTTAAAAGAATTTCAAATTCAATGCATACTCATATGCATGCATTCATAACTTTATTTAGAAAAGTTTTTGTTAACTCTAATTTTGATGCTTAGAGTTTGATGATCCAAGTTCAATCTTTTTGGGATGTTACACACAAGCGGCGGCTAGGAAAGATGTAGAGAAAGCCTTCGGGATTTTGCAAGTCCAATTTGCTATTGTCAGAAGATCGGCTAGATTTTGGGACCAAAAATGTCTTCGGTACATCGTGACAGCTTGTGTTATCATGCATAACATGATCGTAGACGATGACTGTGGCAAAGATATAGATCGCAACCACCACTGTGATTTGAGGGGATTCCCGTGCAAGTGCATAGTAGAGAGCACAAGGTGGCGCGTTTCATTGCCTCATATCATGTCATTTGCGACAACAAGACCCATGATAATCTGAAAAAAATCTAATCGAGGAGTGGTGGAAATGGTTTGGGGCACAACATTGAGGTCTTCTTTTATTTTGTTGTTTGTTGTATTGTGAAAACAACTCCTATATTTGTTGTATTAATTTTTTGTTCCATTTATTTTGATTTGTTTGATTTTGTTGATGCATATATGCGCTTATGCGCTGTGAAAGTTTTTTTGCGCGTCGCATTTAGCGCGTCCGCTGAGGGGCGATTTTAGTCTATTTTTACGCACCGTATTTGACGCTTCCGCTGAAGGAGAAGCACAACGCGCTAAAACTAAATCACACGCGCTGCATAGCGATTTTCACGCGCAAGGTTTTCTAACGTTTGTTGGAGTTGCTCTTGCAACGTCCAAAATTTAGCGCTGCGGCTCAATATGCTCTTATATATATTTTTTCCATATGGCGTGGTATCACTGGATATTTTCCAGTCTCCAACTGGAAAAAATTAGCTCGCTACAGTTCCTGCTACAGGTCAGTAGTAGTACTACTATTAGTAGAATCGTAGTACTAATGTAATGACCGGCTGCTAATTCACATGCATCGATGCATGCAGTGTACCTAGTAGCTACAGAAATGTGCAGGAAGGTGGGATTTGTACTCCATCCATAGATTAAGCATTGCTCCGTACTACGCCCAAGCTAAAGTAATGCAATTTGCATGTACCGGCCGGTGGGATCCCCTTGATTAGGCATCCCGTTGGGATCGATCGAATATTTGGCGCGGAGGATTTTGTCAGAGCTGGCCGGGTCTGGGTCCACGATCAGATTCCTGGTTAGCACGCACGTTCATACTGCTGGACGACGGATCCACAGTTTTGGGAACCTGGTTTTCCGGTTTCCTTGGAGTGGTATATGGTACTCCTCACCTGCCCAACTTTCCAGCTCTTCCCTCACATCCGGGCCCACCCGCCTCCTGGTCTTATTTCTCTTTCTTTCCCGACAGCTCTTGGTATTGAGAACTTTTTCTCAACAGAATTACTAGTACTCACCCTACTAAAAAAAATCGTGTCAAATTTGTTCTAGATATGGATAGATACATCCGTATCTAAATAAATCTAAAAAAATTAATTTGATATAGTAGTATATCTTGTGATAGAATGGAAGGGAGGATTTTCTCTTCTCGGGTTAATCTTCACATGACAATGTGTCAATGTCATATACTCTCTCGGTTTCTATAATATAGTATGTTTTAACAAACTAATTTAGTAACACAAATTATATTACATTATGAAACAAGTGATCCAAATGTATGGTGGACTTCTCTTGTTATGTGTTATTTTTTGTCCGGATAATATTACTTAAAGAGTTAAAAACATGTGTGGTCTATCAAGTTGTCACACATGAGCGCATTGGTCACCAACCGGAAAAATACAAAATATCGGTTATGAAGTAGTGTGGATGTGTGCACCGGTAGTAACTCCGTCACACTTGCAAATGGTTTACAAGCCGAACAAGGCTAGAGAAAAATGTGAAAAAACAATAATAAGGGATCGCCTATACAGTTTGCTCTAAAAATTTAGTGACGTGTAGTCGATGGTATCCCCTCCATCTCAAAATAGATGGTTTGGGTTTGTTAAAATTTAAATGAATCTATATACTAAATAGTGTCTACATTCATTCGATTTTTAATAAATTTGCGATATCTATTTTAAGACGGAGTGAGTAGATTAGTTTTTATGGCCTTCTAAACACATACTTTCTCCATCATGAAATAAGTAACTTGGTCATGTATATATTCACATGTATTTACACACTAAAACATGACTAGGCCTCTTTTAGTGGATAGATTCACTCATTTGTGTCAAACCTGCGTGATAAAAGACGTCTAAATACATGCGTGTTAGAAAAAAGCTACACACATCTTATAATTTAAAATAGAGGGACTAGTTTGTAAAATTATAAGTATAAACTAGTTTTGTCTTACAGGAAATGTTTAGAAGTTACTTTTGTAAACTCTTTAATTAAACATGTTATTAAATCATGTTACTATTATGATCTTTTTAGAACATAATTACTCTCTCCGTCTTGAATAGATATCGTAGATTCATCTAGATTCACATATATCTATACAATAAAACTTGTCTAGATACAAACGAATCTACACAAATCTAAGACACCTAATTAATGACAGGAAGTATATTTTTTTATGGAGCAAAATGATAAAGCGAAAGAAATACGACAAATACTAAACAAAGAACCCAACAAATAGTAAATGTGCTGACATGCCTGGACAGCATCCGGCCCACCTGTCCCGTAAAGGATGAAGAAGCACGGAAGAAAGAAAAGAAAAGTTTCGTGTGCTATCGGCCCGGCCAAATAAGAAGCTTCCGGGCCATCCCCAGCCTAGTACCCCTGCAGCATTTAGTCTTTAGCCCAGGCCCAGCCAGTCCAGCAGACGCCTGATGCCTGTACGAACGCAATGCCCAGCCAGACGCCCAGACCCCTGCTTTTCCTGCTTCCTGAGCCGGCCCAGTAATCCAGTACCACCTCCAGGATTTTGGTCTTTTCAGGTTTTGGGAAGCATCTAGAAGCTTTCGCCTCGGTTCTTAACTTCTTCGGGTTCAGTCCGTTTTTTTTTAATTTTCTGTTATTTTTTTATTTCTTTCTTTTTCCTTTTGGTAAATCAGAAAAATATCAAATTATGAACAATTTTAGACTTATTAATTTGAACAATCTTTATATGTGAACATTTTTATATCTTAACAATTTTTAGAAAAAATTAGATGCTCTAATGATGCTTCTTATGGAAAACCAAGGTTGCAAGTCAGGTGAGAGTTTTTGCGTGTGGAGGCTAGCTAGATCGTGTCTACCTATCAGGATGTTCTAAACCATAGAGCTATGGCATGAGCATAGGCCCCTCTCTCTCTCTCTCTCTCTCCCGCTCTCCTCTCCCCTCTACTGTAACTGAGCGAGGCTCGCCGGATTAGCCGGCTGGAGCTAGGCAGGGAGCGGTGCCGAAGTAGATAGGAGTAGGATTTCTTGCAGTTTGCAGGTAGTGGGCTTCTTGCCCGGATAGGGAACTCTAGATCGAAGTGGTCGTTTCTGGAGCCTAGGGTTGGCTTTGCTTGTGTCGTGCTCCTCTGGTTGGAGCAGGGGACAACAAGGACATCCGCCACATCCTTAAATAAAGCCGCCCGCCTTCTGTGATGTGAGGGCGCTACGCAACTCCGCTTTTCCTGGCCGGTCATGGCGGCGAGGGGGAGAAGTGTAGCGGTGCGAGGCGTGGTGCGGCGGTGACCCTCCCGGCCGGCCATGGTGGCGAGGAGGAGGGGAAACATGGATCATAGTCTTCGGCATCGACATGTTGGGTCTTAGGCGGTGAAGGGAATATGCCCTGAGAGAAAATAATAAAGTGTTTATTATGTGTATTCCAAGTATATGATAGATGTTTATTTTGCATGCTATAATTGTATTAATACGGAAACGTTAATACATGTGTGTTTAATAAACAAACAGAAAGTTCATAGTTATGCCTCTCTCATAAACTAGCTCGTTGATTAACAAGATGATCAAGGTTTCCTGATCATGGACATTGGATGTTGTTAATAACGGGATCACAACATTAGTGTAATGTTGTGATGAACATTCATCCGAAGTATAGCATTACGATCAAAGTCATTGAGTTTATATTGCTATAACAACTTACGAAGTGATCCTAATCCTTAGACCATGAGATCATGTCAATCACTAACACCGGAAGAGTTTCTTGATAACATCAAACGTCACACCGTAACAGGGTGATTATAAAGATGGATTCAGAACTAATAAAGTGTTATGTTGAGGCTCATGGATCGAGAGTGGAATTTGTTCATCCCGATGACGGATAGATATGCTCTGGGCCCGCTCGGTGATATCACATTGATTAGCTTGCAAGCAAGTGATTTGATCACTAGAATGTTATATCACAGGAACGAGAAAAGAGTGCATGTCGGTAACGAGATCAAACTAGGTATGGAGATACCGATGATCGAATCTCGGACATGTAATATATCGTGAAACAAAGGGATTAATATACTAGCGTAAAAGGTTCCGACGATCATAAGAAAGTTATCGTTGAATGTGTGGGAGTCAGTATGGGTCTCCAGATCCCGCTTCTGATTATTGATCCGAGAGGGGTCTCGATCATGTCCGCATTATTCACGAACCGTAGGGTGACACACTTAAGAGACACCGACATCCAATTGGAGCAAATGTTTCATGCCGAAAGAATGAACAAGCGCAGGAATTTATTTCACTAGATACCGAAACAGGTTTTCGGGTGAAATTGCATAAAGTGGTTATGCATGTGAAATGGAATTCTAGCAAGGGGTTATTTATGAATGTTTGTCATTAAAGTAATTGACAAAATTCTGAATAAAATAAAAGAGTTTTATTTAATGAGAGTTTGCATTAAATTTGGTGGAAATTTAATGGGAATTTGAGTGGACTTTTGAGTGGAGGAAATTTAAAGGGCATTTTGTGAGTGGAGTGTCCACCCACATGAATGAAGGAGGGGAGGGGGCAGCCCCCATGGCCGGCGGCCACCCCCTTGGGTGCCCCCCTCCTCCTATAAAAGGAGCCCCCCTCCTCACTTGTCTCTCACACCTCCTCGTGAAGGATCTCTCCCCCTCTAGAATTTATCCCCCATGGTCTCGGACTAGCGAGATACATGTTCCCGGTGGCTATTCGGCAAGAAAGAGTTGTGCTTCCGCTGCATCGCTGGAGCGAGGAGGCGGAGGTTGCTCGGTGCCTCGAACGTGTGTGCGATCATGGATGCGCTGCTGATTTGCGGCGCTAGGACTTCCTCTCGATCTTGAGATCGGCAAGAGATCGTCTACATCAATCACGAGTTAAACTCGTTAAGCTTTGTCGGTCTTCAAGGGTATGTTCTCTACGGATATACATCCGCCCGTTGTTTGTATCTAGTAGATAGATCTTGGTACATAGTTCCCATCGTAGGAAAATTTTTGTTTTCTATGCTGCGAACCCTACAGTGGTATCAGAGCCAAGTTTATGCATAGATACTTTACACGGGTAGTACACATATGAATATGTGGGCGATGATGATCATGTTGTTGCTCCTTTGTTATAATTTTGGATATTGGTGGCATAGTGGGATGAAGCGGCCCGAACAAACTTTACATGTCCTCGCACATGAGACCTGTTCCACGCTTGACATGCAACTAGTTTGCATAAGTGGCTAGCGGGTGTCTGTCTCTCCTACTATAGTCAATATCTATTTTGCAAGCGAGTTGTCAACAATTTGATTATCCTCGTTGTGGTTCATGTTCGTAGGTAAGAATGGTTCTATCTCGAAAGCCCTAAGCCACGTAAAACTTGCAATGGATAAATTAGAGGCGTCTAGTTTAGATTGTTGCTGGGCTAGTGTTATGATATGGTAGTGTTGTAAGTAGAAGTATGAGATGATACTCTTACAACACACATAGCGTGTAAAATCCATAGACCTTGGATTTACACATATAGGTATGATAGTGATCATACCACGATGCACATGATAGAGATCATCTGCAGGAACCATATCATTTCACTAATAAACATATGATGTTTGATAGCATCTTATATTGCTTGTTTAGCGCTTTGTTAGCATAATAAGATGATCCCTCATTTAAATATCAAGATAATAATGTGTTCTTCCTTTAGTATGCACCGATTATGTTTTCGTCGCTCCAAGACATCACGTGATGATCGGGTGTTCTTGGATCCACGACCATATTTCGGGTGTAAAACAGTTACACACGCGAATACTAAGGTTCTAACTTGGCGATCCTAGCATGTACAGACATGGCCTCGGAACACGGACCGAAAGGTTAAGCATGAGTCATATAGTTGATATGATGCCCATTTGATGCTCGCCTTTGAAGCTATACCGACTCACGTGATGATCGGACTTGGTGTAGTGGATTTGGTTCATGTAATCACCAAAAAGGCACGAGGGATGTCGTTTTTGAGTGGGAGTTCATTCGTAATATAGATTAGTTGAACTCAATCTATCATACACTTAGTCTAAACTTTACAAATTCTGTTGTAGATGGCACCACCTGCTTTTAATTTCAATGTGTTCATGGAGAAAGAGAAACTAGCAACGAACGGTAGCAACTTTACCGAATGGGCCATGAATTTGAGGATTCTCCTCTCTGCTGCACAAAAGCAATACGTGCTAGAAGCGCCGTTAGGCCCCCCACCTTTTAATGATGCCCCTGACGAGGAGAAGAATGTCTATCAGACTTGTCAGGAGGACCACAACTTAGTTCATTGCGGCATATTGTATGGGCTAGAGCCGGAACTTCGAAAGCGTTTCGAAAACGGCAATGCATTTGATACAATGGGTGAGTTGAAAATGATTTTCGACACACATGCTGCTGTAGAGAGCTACAACGCTTCAGAAAAGTTCTTTAGCTGCATGATGGAAGAGCACAGCTCCGTTAGTGAGCATGTACTCAAGATGCCGGGTTACGCTGATAAGCTTGTGTCCTTGGGAATATCGATTCCCATTGACTTAGGCATCCATCGTGTTCTGCAGTCTCTGCCACCTAGCTATAAGAGCTTCGTGATGAACTATAATATGCAAGGCATGAAGAAGTCTCTCCCCGAGCTTCTGTCAATGCTTAAAACTGCAGAAGTGGAGATCAAAAAGGAACATCAAGTGTTGATAATCAATAGGAACACTGGTTTCAAGAAAGACAAGAAGGGAAAACGGAAGGAAAGTAAGGGCGGCAAGCCTGTTGCCGCGCCTGAAAAGAAACCCCGAGTTGGACCTAAGTCTGATTCCGAGTGCTACTATTGTAAGGGGACTGGCCACCGGAAGCGCAACTGCCCCAAGTATCTGGCAGACAAGAAGGCCGGCAAGGCAAACAAAGGTATATATGATATACATGTTATTGATGTGTACTTGACTAGTGCTCGCAGTAGCACCTGGGTATTTGATACCGGTTCAGTTGCTAATATTTGTAACTCGAATCAGGGGCTGCGGAACAAGCGACCGCTAGCAAGGGGTGAGGTCAAGATGCGTGTCGGCAATGGATCAAGCGTTGATGTGATCGCCGTCGGAACACTGCCTCTCCACTTGCCGTCGGGATTAGTTATAAACTTGAATAAATGTTATCTGGTGCCTGCACTGAGCATGAACATTGTATCTGGATCGTGTTTGATGCGAAGTGGTTATTCATTTAAATCCGAGAACAACAGTTGTTCCATTTATATGAATGAAATCTTTTATGGTCATGCACCGATGATGAATGGTTTATTTCTATTAGATCTCGATGATAATGTTACACATATTCATAATGTTGATGCTAAAAGGATTAAACTTAATGATGATATATCCGCATATATGTGGCACTGCCGTCTAGGTCATATTGGCGTTAAACGCATGAAGAAGCTCCATTCGGATGGACTTTTGGAATCACTTGATTATGAATCATTTGTTACATGTGAGCCATGCCTTATAGGCAAGATGAATAGAATGCCGTTTTCCGGTTCAATGGAACGGGCGACAGATTTATTGGAAATCATACATTCTGATGTATGTGGTCCAATGAGTGTGTCGGCGCGAGGTGGATATCGTTATTTTGTTATTTTCATGGATGATTTGAGTAGATACGGTTATATCTACTTGATGAAACACAAGTCTGAAACCTTTGAAAAGTTCAAGGAATTTCAGAATGAAGTGGAAAATCATCGTAATAGAAAGATCAAATTTCTACGGTCCGACCGTGGAGGTGAGTATCTAAGTTACGAGTTTAGCACTCACATGAAAGAGTGTGGAATTGTTTCACAACTCACACCTGCCGGAACACCACAGCGAAATGGTGTGTCGGAACGTCGTAATCGTACTTTATTAGATATGGTTCGATCTATGATGTCTCTGACGGACTTGCCGTTGTCATTTTGGGGTTATGCACTAGAAACTGCTGCATTCACTTTAAATCGGGCACCATCTAAATCCGTTGAAAAGACACCGTATGAATTGTGGTTTGGAAACAAACCTAAGTTGTCATTTCTTAAAGTTTGGGGATGTGATGTTTATGTGAAGAAACTTCAACCGGATAAACTCGAACCCAAAGCGGAAAAATGCGTCTTCATAGGATACCCTAAAGAAACTATTGGGTATTCCTTCTATCACAGATCCGAGGGCAAGGTTTTTGTTGCCAAGAATGGATCCTTTCTAGAGAAAGAGTTTCTCGCGAAAGGTATGAGTAGTCGGAAGGTAGAACTCGAAGAGGTTGTGGAACCTTCTCTTCAAAGTATGGCGAGTAGCGCAGCGCCGGAAGTTGTTCCGGAGTTGGCTCCACCTGTTGAAGAGGGAACTAATGATAATGATCATGAAACTCCGAAAGAGAGTACTACCGAACCTCGCAGGTCAAACAGGATGCGTGCAGCTCCCGAGCCGTACGGAAATCCTGTCATGAATTTCATGGTTGATGAAAATGATGACCCTGCGACATATGAAGAAGCGATGATGAGCCCAGATTCCAACAAATGGTTAGAAGCCATGAAATCCGAGATGGAATCCATGTATGAAAATCAAGTTTGGAACTTGGTGGACTTACCTCACGACCGAAAGGCCGTGGAGAACAAATGGATTTTCAAAAGGAAAACTGATGCTGATGGTGTAGGGGTTCGTAGCATGGAAAACAAAAATTTTCTATCGCATACAAACAAACAAGCCAAGATCTATCTACTAGATTGCAGCAACGAGTCGATAGTGGAACTCACCCTCGAAGATTCCAAAGCGGTTAACGAGAGCAGATTCTCGTGGGTGATGTAGTCGTACTCTTTCCGATCTCAAGATCGCGTAGACGATCCTTCCAGCGCCGCGTTCCCGCAGCGCTTCCGCAGTCGGTCACACGTTCGGTACTCGACGAAGACCTTCCTCTCCCTTGTTCCAGCAGGCAGCGGAGGTTGTAGCACTCTCCTCGCGATTCCGGCAGCACAACGGCGTGGTACCGGAAGTAGAGGGGAGATCCCGCAGGGCTTCGCCTTAAGCCGGTGCGAGTATGGTGGAGCTTATGAGAGAGGCTATTAGTGGTCTAGTAATTAGACACACCAATTAGAGGGCTCTAAACCAATTAGAAGGCTCTAAACCGAAACAGCTCTAAACCGGGGTCTAGGTCTAGTTTCTAGTTTAGAGGATAGGAACTTGTGTGTCTTGTGTTGTGTTGGGAGGGGAGCCCTGCCCCTCCCTTTATAGGTGGGAGGGCTGGCGCGCTAGGGGAGGGAGGGAGTCCCTCCCCAACTCGGCCTAGGGCTGGCCGCCGGCTTGGGGAGGAGGACTCCTCCCCCAATTCGGTTTCCTCCTCTCCTCCCACTTCCCAAAAACTGCCGTTTGACTTTCAAACTAGCCGTTTGACTTTTTCAATTTAGGATTCAATTTAATCCTTTATTTGGGACAGCAAGAACACTTAGTACATGATGCAATCATTCCAACATGCAATGACACATTCATGTACCCCTTCCCCTCCGGAGTGCCGGACATTCCGGGAACTTCTAGAATGTTCCCGATGAAAACACCGGAACCATTCCCCAACTCCGAAATGGGACTTTCCTTATATGAATCTTATTCTCCGGACCATTCCGGATCACCTCGTGATATCCCGGATCCCATCCGAGACTCCGAACAACATTCGGTCTCTTTCTCATAATACCATAACTACTCAAACAACGTCGAATCCTTAAGTGTGTCTCCCTACGGTTCGTGAATTATGCAGACATGATCGAGACACTTCTCCGAACAATAACCAATAGAGGAATCTGGAAATTCATATGGCTCCCACATATTTCTACGATTACTTTGCGATCGAATGAACCACTTACATACGATACCAATTTCCCTTTGTCTCACGATACGTTACTTATCCGAGGTTATGATCGTCGGTATCTCTGCATACCTAGTTCAACCTCGTTACTGATAAGTACTCTTTTCTCGTTCCCGTGATATGTGATCCCTTGTGACCAAGTCACATGCTTGCAAGCTAATTGGATGACATTTCACCGAGAGGGCCCAGAGAATATCTATCCGTCATGTGGATGGACAAATCCCACTCTTGATCCATGTGTTTCAACCAATACTTTCTGAACACCCAATGCCACTTTTATAGCCACCCTGTTACGGTGTGGTGTTTGATGACATCAAAGCATCCATCCAGTAAAGGCAATATGCATGATCTCATGGTCGAAGGAATTAGGTTACCATGTATCAGAAAGCATATAGCAATTGAACTATTGAAATGACTTGATCTTTATGCTACGCTTATCTATAGGAGTATGTCCATCACATCATTCTCCTAATGATATGATCCTGTTGTTAATAACATCTCTATGTTCATGATCAGGAAACCATGATCATATATTAACCAACAAGCTAGTTTAACAAGAGGCTTTACTAGGGACTCTTATTTTAGTTTACAAATCACACAAGTATTAATGTTTCCGGTTAATACAATTATAGCATGGTATGTAAACATTTATCATAAGTGTGAAGATATGAAAATAACCACTTTATTATTGCCTCTTGGGCATATCTCCAACAGTCTCCCACTTGCACTAGAGTTAATAATCTAGTTTCGAACCTTTGTGTATATAACACCTATGGCTTTCCGGTGTTGTATGTACACGATTGCTAGTGGTCAACTGATCTCCGGATCTGACACTTCCAGGTCCGTGTGTAATTGCATGTCTTTGCGTCTCTACGCATCACTCACTCTCTAATGAGATGGCTTTGTAGAAATTTGGTCTTTCGGTGTGACCTTTAGTTCTTTGGGGTTAAAACATGTTGATAATATTGTCGCACAACATATCTTCATAGTATTATCCCTCTGTGAACTACACCTAGTTTGATAACAAACTACTTGACACAAATGCCCTCTTTTGCTGCTATAATAGCAGTCATATACTTAGCCTTTTGTTGTAGTATCTGTCACAATGTCTTAACTTTGGAAATCATCCAAATCCATTATGGAACTCACTTTCCATTATATTGTGCCACCCTTAGTTTTAGATTGAGATAAACTTAATTTGTACTTTGTGACAAAGCTAGTATCAATGTAGTACTTTTACAATGAACTAACCATCTATTTGTCACTTCTACAAATATTATACTCTTAGTTCTTTCAGAAGATCATAAGAATATCCTTACTATTGTCCAATGATCATCTTACGAATCATTCTGGTATATGCTCTCAACATTTAGAGCATAGGACATATCTGGATTTGTACATATCACAGTATGATTGATATAAATACTCTTTGTGATTTCATACATCAAGTATCAATCTATACTTGATTATTTGTTTCACTTTACCAAATGTCAATACACTTGAATATATCATCAACATTGAACTCATTCAATCCTTTCTGTGCGACAAGAACCTTCTCTTGTAGTTTCTATATTGAACTCATTCAATATCTTATCTATGTACTTCTGGCACAACCATATTAGCGTCTATTGATGCCAAATATTTGGGTTTTGCCTAAGTCTTTCATCGGGATGAAATTCTTAATATGTGTTAATAAAAGATACATTATTTCCAATCAACAATATGTCTTCCACATAATGTATTAGAAACATGTCTTAGCGCTCCCACTTAATTTCTTGCAAACGCAGGCATCTTCATTGTCTCTGATGAAATTAAACTCTCTTAACAGTTTCATCATAGTGAAGATTCCAACTCCGCTATGCTCACTCTAACCATTGAAGTTTGCATATGCTTTTAGCATCCTTTGAATTAACAAAACCCTATGGACCGTGTTATGCACATGTCCTAGGTAACGATTCTATTAGAAGAACTTGTTTTGTTTATTCAACTACCATATAACAAATTATATGTAGTGGTCGCTACATTAATCCGTCTAGACTAAATATCACTATGAAAGATCAAATCTTGTCATAGTCAACCTTTGAACATTGTTGTGAACTCTTTCCCAACATGTCGACTAGATGTGAAACATCCATGTCTATTTCTTTATAGATCCAGACACAACTATAAGGTCTTACACCTTTCTCGAGGGTCCTTCAAGTTCAAAACTTGATTTCTCGTGTATGGAACTATCACGGATTTTATGGCTTCAAGCCATTTTACGGAGTCAGGGCCCATCATCGCTTCTCTGCATGTAGTCGGTTCATTATTCTCAAATAATGATTCAACCCTCAAATCTTGGTATTTGATTGTTCATCCGACCTACTTGTTTCAATAGGAACTTGGATCTCCGTGACCACAACCTTTGAGGTACGTGAACCATGAGCATTGTTGCTGCCTCCGAAACACTTTTCGGCGCTGCGCAACTCTGCACATATAGCTAAGGTTCTTTTAACCTTATCAAAGTTTCTATTGTCCTCCCACTTAACTTTTCACGAAAAATTCCTTCTCAAAGAAACTTGACGTTTTAAGTGACAAACACTTTTGTCTCCGATGTTATGGAGGAGTATTTAACAGTTATTCGAAATAACATACAAAGACAGGTTCATCCGACTTTGGTTGCAAACATCTTTCTTATGCATAGTATACCAATGTTTAAGAAATGACAACTTGGGTTTTATCCCAAACCATAACCTTATATGGTGTCATTTCAACGGATTATGATGGAGCTCTTTTCAGTGGAAAAACGGTAATCTCTAAAGCTTTTAATCTTTAAAATGCAATGGCAGTTTTATGAATTACACCTTTCGATCTTACCATGTCAAACAAGGTTTAATTACATATCTCGAACGCTCCATACTCTTATGGTGTTTCGGGAAATGCAAATCCACGGAACGATTCTTTAAATCTTAGGTATTATGCTAAACTTGTAACTCAAATATCTTCCTTTATGATCTTTATCATAAACTGTTTATATTCTTGTTACAATGATTTTGCACTTCATCTTGAAAGTCTTTGAACTTTTCAAATGTTTCATACTTCATCCTTATTAAGTAAATATTCATATATTCACTCAAATTTTTGGAGAAAGCATATGAAGTTGAAATCCATCGCTCTTGACTACACATAACGGACTTCGTACAACAATATGTACAAGTTCCAATAAGCTAGTCATTCGTTCCCTTTTGGCCTATGAACGAAGTTTTAATTATCTCTAGGAAAGTTTCACAAGCGTCATATGATCAAAATCAGAAGACTCCAAAATTCCATCAACATGGAGTTTCTTCATGTTTTCTTTCCAATATAATTCAAACAGCGATGTCACTTCCTAAGTGATCTTTCAATCAATTTGTCTTTTGACATTTTAGCACTAGTTTTATGGATGTGATTTCTTTAACGAGATTTGCGAATCATCCATCTTTTATGGATTACGGCAATTATTTGAACAACCCTTTTGTTCTCATAATACCTGATAAAACAAATCTTGAAGGCAAGCTTTGATGTTTTAACGAGCAACATAATAACCCTTTATTTGTTCTCGATGAACATCATCACATATTCTTTTGCTAGTTACTTAGGCCATTGTAGTTCATGAATTCTGTTGTTTCGTATGACGATTCATACCAACAAATTCAGTATCAAATACTTAAGAACCACATTTTAATAAGCAAAGAATATAGCCACAACATGTACATCATCTATATACTTAAACTGAACAATTCTAGTTTTTTTCTTTTCTGCCATATATTTATGAGATTCCCTTTCAGTATTTCCTTTTCAGTTTGAAAGAATCTATTAACATCAATAGTGGAGTCATACATATGACATATAGTCCAAAGCGTGTATAATTAAATACCAATGTCTTTGGACTTGCACTTTGAAGTAGATCACCATCATCAAATGTTTGGTGTTCTTTCAAATTCCTTTCATTAGTAATCTCTTGGTGTAGTAAACATTTTACCTACATCAAATATTCACCCTTATCATGGAATCGTCCATGATCAAGCTATTTTTAGCTTATAACGATGAATTATGAGTATAATGTTGCTATCCAAAACCTTTTGGAGGATTAGGACAACAAGTGTCTCCAACCTTTTTGCAAATTCTCATCAAATATGAGAACATGACTTTTGCCATATTATACTCTATCATGTTGCAACCAAAACTTCGTTTCAGATATCACAATATCTTCCACACATCATGGTTTCTGAAACAACTCTTTCAGATCCTAGATAACCTTGATATTAAGGGAATCCTTTGAATATCAAGAATCATGGATACAAACATGATACTTATATACTAACACTTGGAATTGTTACTCTTGATTTAATACTAATTATTAAACTTCATGGAGTAACCGGAACTTACTGAAAGTTTGCAATAGGACTTTTAAACTTTAGATTAACACTTAAAACAATACGATACCAGTTCGTAAAGTAACTAACCAGAATTCTATAGTTCTATTATCTCAATTATAACTAAGCGCAAGGTGGTAAACGGATGCCAATGACTACAACAACTATGCAAATTCACTTTGATTTAGTTTATGATAAATTGAGTTCTAATTAATAATTAAATTAATCTAGGTGAACTCCCACTCAAAACAATATCCCTCACATTGTTTTAGTGATCACACGAACCAAATCCACCACATCAAAACCGATCATCACGAGAGTTGATATAGTTTCAATGGCGAACAATCGACATGTTCATCATATCTACTATATGATTCATGCTTTACCTTTCGGCGATCCGTGTTCCTGAGGCCATGTCTGTACATGCTAGGCTCGTCAAGACAAACCTTAGCTTCCGCATAAGCAAATCTGGCTTGCTTACGTTGTAGTCACCCGCGGAATCAAAGACACCCGATCATCACGTGGTGTTTCGAAGCAGCAAGCTTTGGCAACGGTGCATACTAAGGGTGAACACTTTAGAACTTGAAATTTATGTGTATGAGGGATCATCTTATAATGCTACCGTTGTCTACTAAGCAATACAAGATGCATAAAGGATTAACATCACATGCAATTCATAATATGTGATATGATATGGCCTTTCTTCTTTGTGCTTCCGATCTCCATCTTCAAGCACGAACATGATCTCCATCATCACCGGCATAGCATCAAGGTCAATGACGCTTCTTCATGGTTGTCGTCCACCAGCTTCAACTATTACAACTATTTTGAATAGACACGCAGGTCTTAACAGAAATTAAAGACAACCATATGGCTCCTGCCGGTTGCCAACTTACAATAAGGAACATTGCATACATCAAATATAATCACAATCATGGCCATATCACATCACTGCACACCCTTGCAAAACAAAGTTAGACGCCTCTACTTTCTTTGCATATTTTACGTGGTTTGGGGCTTTCAATAAGTGTCGTTCTAACTTACGAACAAGAACCACAACATTGATACTAGCATTGTTGATCACCCGTTGTAAATTGGATCTTTACTATGCTAGGAGAAACAGGCACCCGCAAAGCCACTTATGCAATACAAGTTGCATGTTAAGCGTGGAGCAAGTCTCATGAACGATGTCATGTAAGGTTAGCCCGGGCCGCTTCATCCCAACATACCGCAAGATGCAAAGTACACAAAAAGCAATCGACAATAAAAGCATCAACGCCCACAATGACCATTGTGTTCTACTCGTGCAACAGATCTACATATAGACACGGCTCTGATACCACTGTAGGGGTTCGTAGCATGGAAAACAAAAATTTTCTATCGCATACAAACAAACAAGCCAAGATCTATCTACTAGATTGCAGCAACGAGTCGATAGTGGAACTCACCCTCGAAGATTCCAAAGCGGTTAACGAGAGCAGATTCTCGTGGGTGATGTAGTCGTACTCTTTCCGATCTCAAGATCGCGTAGACGATCCTTCCAGCGCCGCGTTCCCGCAGCGCTTCCGCAGTCGGTCACACGTTCGGTACTCGACGAAGACCTTCCTCTCCCTTGTTCCAGCAGGCAGCGGAGGTTGTAGCACTCTCCTCGCGATTCCGGCAGCACAACGGCGTGGTACCGGAAGTAGAGGGGAGATCCCGCAGGGCTTCGCCTTAAGCCGGTGCGAGTATGGTGGAGCTTATGAGAGAGGCTATTAGTGGTCTAGTAATTAGACACACCAATTAGAGGGCTCTAAACCAATTAGAAGGCTCTAAACCGAAACAGCTCTAAACCGGGGTCTAGGTCTAGTTTCTAGTTTAGAGGATAGGAACTTGTGTGTCTTGTGTTGTGTTGGGAGGGGAGCCCTGCCCCTCCCTTTATAGGTGGGAGGGCTGGCGCGCTAGGGGAGGGAGGGAGTCCCTCCCCAACTCGGCCTAGGGCTGGCCGCCGGCTTGGGGAGGAGGACTCCTCCCCCAATTCGGTTTCCTCCTCTCCTCCCACTTCCCAAAAACTGCCGTTTGACTTTCAAACTAGCCGTTTGACTTTTTCAATTTAGGATTCAATTTAATCCTTTATTTGGGACAGCAAGAACACTTAGTACATGATGCAATCATTCCAACATGCAATGACACATTCATGTACCCCTTCCCCTCCGGAGTGCCGGACATTCCGGGAACTTCTAGAATGTTCCCGATGAAAACACCGGAACCATTCCCCAACTCCGAAATGGGACTTTCCTTATATGAATCTTATTCTCCGGACCATTCCGGATCACCTCGTGATATCCCGGATCCCATCCGAGACTCCGAACAACATTCGGTCTCTTTCTCATAATACCATAACTACTCAAACAACGTCGAATCCTTAAGTGTGTCTCCCTACGGTTCGTGAATTATGCAGACATGATCGAGACACTTCTCCGAACAATAACCAATAGAGGAATCTGGAAATTCATATGGCTCCCACATATTTCTACGATTACTTTGCGATCGAATGAACCACTTACATACGATACCAATTTCCCTTTGTCTCACGATACGTTACTTATCCGAGGTTATGATCGTCGGTATCTCTGCATACCTAGTTCAACCTCGTTACTGATAAGTACTCTTTTCTCGTTCCCGTGATATGTGATCCCTTGTGACCAAGTCACATGCTTGCAAGCTAATTGGATGACATTTCACCGAGAGGGCCCAGAGAATATCTATCCGTCATGTGGATGGACAAATCCCACTCTTGATCCATGTGTTTCAACCAATACTTTCTGAACACCCAATGCCACTTTTATAGCCACCCTGTTACGGTGTGGTGTTTGATGACATCAAAGCATCCATCCAGTAAAGGCAATATGCATGATCTCATGGTCGAAGGAATTAGGTTACCATGTATCAGAAAGCATATAGCAATTGAACTATTGAAATGACTTGATCTTTATGCTACGCTTATCTATAGGAGTATGTCCATCACATCATTCTCCTAATGATATGATCCTGTTGTTAATAACATCTCTATGTTCATGATCAGGAAACCATGATCATATATTAACCAACAAGCTAGTTTAACAAGAGGCTTTACTAGGGACTCTTATTTTAGTTTACAAATCACACAAGTATTAATGTTTCCGGTTAATACAATTATAGCATGGTATGTAAACATTTATCATAAGTGTGAAGATATGAAAATAACCACTTTATTATTGCCTCTTGGGCATATCTCCAACAGATGGTAATGTGACCGTCTATAAAGCTCGACTTGTCGCAAAGGGGTTTCGAAAAATTCAAGGAGTTGACTACGATGAGACATTCTCTCCCGTAGCGATGCTAAAGTCAGTTAGGATTATGTTAGCAATTGCTGCATATTTCGATTATGAGATATGGCAGATGGATGTCAAAACCGCGTTTCTCAATGGTAATATTGAAGAAGAGTTGTATATGATACAACCAAAGGGTTTTGTCGATCCTAAGGATGCTAACAAGGTGTGCAAGCTTCAGCGATCCATCTATGGATTGAAGCAAGCATCACGAAGTTGGAATCTCCGCTTTGATGAGGTGATCAAAGAGTTTGGATTTGTCCAAACTTATGGAGAAGCTTGTATTTACAAGAAAGTGAGTGGGAGCAATGTGGCATTTCTGATATTATATGTGGATGACATATTATTGATCGGAAATGATATAGATCTTTTAAACAGTGTTAAAAGTTATCTAAACAGCAAATTTTCAATGAAGGACCTAGGTGAAGCGTCATACATATTAGGCATAAAGATCTATAGAGATAGATCTAGGCGCCTAATAGGGCTATCGCAAAGTACATACCTTGATAAGATTTTAAAGAAGTTTAAAATGGATGGAAGTAAGAAGGGGTTCTTACCTATGTTGCAAGGCAAGACATTGAGTAAGACTCAAAGTCCGGCTTCGGCGGAAGAAAGAGAGATAATGGACAAAGTCCCCTATGCTTCAGCCATAGGCTCTATAATGTACGCCATGCTATGTACAAGACCGGATGTGGCACATGCTATTAGTTTGACTAGTAGGTACCAATCGGATCCAGGTTCGGAACACTGGATAGCGGTCAAGAATATCCTTAAGTACTTACGAAGAACTAAGGATATGTTTCTTGTATACGGAGGTGAAGAAGAGCTCGTCGCTAAGTGTTATGTCAACGCTAGCTTTGACACCGATCCGGATTACTCTAAGTCTCAATCCGGATACGTATTTCTCATGAATGGCGGAGCGGTTAGTTGGAGGAGCTCCAAACAACCTATGGTAGCGGGATCAACAACGGAGGCCGAATATGTTGCTGCTGCAGAAGCGGCTCAGGAAGCAGTTTGGATGAAGGAGTTCATATCCTAACTAGGAGTGGTGGCAAACGCGTTGGACCCAATGATGATCTATTGTGACAACAATGGTGCCATTGCCAATGCCAAAGAGCCAAGATCTCACAAGCATTCCAAGCATATTAAGCGCCGGTTTCACTCCATCCGCGAGCATGTCAAGGATGGAGATATAAAGATTTGTAAAGTACATACGGATCTCAATGTAGCAGATCCGTTGACTAAAACTCTCCCTAGAGCAAAATATGATCAACACCAGAACTCAATGGGTGTTAGATTTATCACTATGTAACTAGATTATTGTCTCTAGTGCAAGTGAGAGACTGAAGGGAATATGCCCTGAGAGGCAATAATAAAGTGTTTATTATGTGTATTCCAAGTATATGATAGATGTTTATTTTGCATGCTATAATTGTATTAATACAGAAACGTTAATACATGTGTGTTTAATAAACAAACAGAAAGTTCCTAGTTATGCCTCTCTCATAAACTAGCTCGTTGATTAACAAGATGATCAAGGTTTCCTGATCATGGACATTGGATGTTGTTAATAACGGGATCACAACATTAGTGCAATGGTGTGATGAACATTCATCCGAAGTATAGCATTACGATCAAAGTCATTGAGTTTATATTGCTATAACAACTTACGAAGTGATCCTAATCCTTAGACCATGAGATCATGTCAATCACTAACACCGGAAGAGTTTCTTGATAACATCAAACGTCACACCGTAACAGGGTGATTATAAAGATGGATTTAGAACTAATAAAGTGTTATGTTGAGGCTCATGGATCGAGAGTGGAATTTGTTCATCCCGATGACGGATAGATATGCTCTGGGCCCTCTCGGTGATATCACATTGATTAGCTTGCAAGCAAGTGATTTGATCACTAGAATGTTATATCACAGGAACGAGAAAAGAGTGCATGTCGGTAACGAGATCAAACTAGGTATGGAGATACCGATGATCAAATCTCGGACATGTAATATATCGTGAAACAAAGGGATTAAGATACTAGCGTAAAAGGTTCCGACGATCACAAGAAAGTCATCGTTGAATGTGTGGGAGTCAGTATGGGTCTCCAAATCCCGCTTCTGATTATTGATCCGAGAGGGGTCTCGATCATGTCCGCATTATTCATGAACCGTAGGGTGACACACTTAAGAGACACCGACATCCAATTGGAGCAAATGTTTCATGCCGAAAGAATGAACAAGCGCAGGAATTTATTTCACTAGATACTAAAACAGCTTTTCGGGTGAAATTGCATAAAGTGGTTATGCATGTGAAATGGAATTCTAGCAAGGGGTTATTTGTGAATGTTTGTCATTAAAGTAATTGACAAAATTCTGAATAAAATAAAAGAGTTTTATTTAATGAGAGTTTGCATTAAATTTGGTGGAAATTTAATGGGAATTTGAGTGGACTTTTGAGTGGAGGAAATTTAAAGGGCATTTTGTGAGTGGAGTGTCCACCCACATGAATGAAGGAGGGGAGGGGGCAGCCCCCATGGCCGGCGGCCACCCCCTTGGGTGCCCCCCTCCTCCTATAAAAGGAGCCCCCCTCCTCACTTGTCTCTCACACCTCCTCGTGAAGGATCTCTCTCCCCCTCTAGAATTTATCCCCCATGGTCTCGGACTAGCGAGATACATGTTCCCGGTGGCTATTCGGCAAGAAAGAGTTGTGCTTCCACTGCATCGCTGGAGCGAGGAGGCGGAGGTTGCTCGGTGCCTCGAACGTGTGTGCGAGCACGGATGCGCTGCTGATTTGCGGCGCTAGGACTTCCTCTCGATCTTGAGATCGGCAAGAGATCGTCTACATCAACCACGAGTTAAACTCGTTAAGCTTTGTCGGTCTTCAAGGATATGTTCTCTACGGATATACATCCGCCCGTTGTTTGTATCTAGTAGATAGATCTTGGTACATAGTTGTTCCCATCGTAGGAAATTTTTTGTTTTCTATGCTGCGAACCCTACAGTGGTATCAGAGCCAAGTTTATGCGTAGATACTTTACACGTGTAGTACACATATGAGTATGTGGGCGATGATGATCATGTTGTTGCTCCTTTGTTATAATTTTGGATATTGGTGTCATAGTGGGATGAAGCGGCCCGGACAAACTTTACATGTCCTCGCACATGAGACCTGTTCCACGCTTGACATGCAACTAGTTTGCATAAGTGGCTAGCGGGTGTCTGTCTCTCCTACTATAGTCAATATCTATTTTGCAAGCGAGTTGTCAACAATTTGATTATCCTCGTTGTGGTTCATGTTCGTAGGTAAGAATGGTTCTATCTCGAAAGCCCTAAGCCACGTAAAACTTGCAATGGATAAATTAGAGGCGTCTAGTTTAGATTGTTGCTGGGCTAGTGTTATGATATGGTAGTGTTGTAAGTAGAAGTATGAGATGATACTCTTACAACACACATAGCGTGTAAAATCCATAGACCTTGGATTTACACATATAGGTATGATAGTGATCATACCACGATGCACATGATAGAGATCATCTGCAGGAACCATATCATTTCACTAATAAACATATGATGTTTGATAGCATCTTATATTGCTTGTTTAGCGCTTTGTTAGCATAATAAGATGATCCCTCATTTAAATATCAAGATAATAATGTGTTCTTCCTTTAGTATGCACCGATTATGTTTTCGTCGCTCCAAGACATCACGTGATGATCGGGTGTTCTTGGATCCACGACCATATTTCGGGTGTAAAACAGTTACACACGCGAATACTAAGGTTCTAACTTGGCGATCCTAGCATGTACAGACATGGCCTCGGAACACGGACCGAAAGGTTAAGCATGAGTCATATAGTTGATATGATGCCCATTTGATGCTCGCCTTTGAAGCTATACCGACTCACGTGATGATCGGACTTGGTGTAGTGGATTTGGTTCATGTAATCACCAAAAAGGCACGAGGGATGTCGTTTTTGAGTGGGAGTTCATTCGTAATATAGATTAGTTGAACTCAATCTATCATACACTTAGTCTAAACTTTACAAATTCTGTTGTAGATGGCACCACCTGCTTTTAATTTCAATGTGTTCATGGAGAAAGAGAAACTAGCAACGAACGGTAGCAACTTTACCGAATGGGCCATGAATTTGAGGATTCTCCTCTCTGCTGCACAAAAGCAATACGTGCTAGAAGCGCCGTTAGGCCCCCCACCTTTTAATGATGCCCCTGACGAGGAGAAGAATGTCTATCAGACTTGTCAGGAGGACCACAACTTAGTTCATTGCGGCATATTGTATGGGCTAGAGCCGGAACTTCGAAAGCGTTTCGAAAACGGCAATGCATTTGATACAATGGGTGAGTTGAAAATGATTTTCGACACACATGCTACTGTAGAGAGCTACAACGCTTCAGAAAAGTTCTTTAGCTGCATGATGGAAGAGCACAGCTCCGTTAGTGAGCATGTACTCAAGATGCCGGGTTACGCTGATAAGCTTGTGTCCTTGGGAATATCGATTCCCATTGACTTAGGCATCCATCGTGTTCTGCAGTCTCTGCCACCTAGCTATAAGAGCTTCGTGATGAACTATAATATGCAAGGCATGAAGAAGTCTCTCCCCGAGCTTCTGTCAATGCTTAAAACTGCAGAAGTGGAGATCAAAAAGGAACATCAAGTGTTGATGATCAATAGGAACACTGGTTTCAAGAAAGACAAGAAGGGAAAACGGAAGGGAAGTAAGGGCGGCAAGCCTGTTGCCGCGCCTGAAAAGAAACCCCGAGTTGGACCTAAGTCTGATTCCGAGTGCTACTATTGTAAGGGGACTGGCCACCGGAAGCGCAACTGCCCCAAGTATCTGGCAGACAAGAAGGCCGGCAAGGCAAACAAAGGTATATATGATATACATGTTATTGATGTGTACTTGACTAGTGCTCGCAGTAGCACCTGGGTATTTGATACCGGTTCAGTTGCTAATATTTGTAACTCGAATCAGGGGCTGCGGAACAAGCGACCGCTAGCAAGGGGTGAGGTCAAGATGCGTGTCGGCAATGGATCAAGCGTTGATGTGATCGCCGTCGGAACGCTGCCTCTCCACTTGTCGTCGGGATTAGTTATAAACTTGAATAAATGTTATCTGGTGCCTGCACTGAGCATGAACATTGTATCTGGATCGTGTTTGATGCGAAGTGGTTATTCATTTAAATCCGAGAACAACAGTTGTTCCATTTATATGAATGAAATCTTTTATGGTCATGCACCGATGATGAATGGTTTATTTCTATTAGATCTCGATGATAATGTTACACATATTCATAATGTTGATGCTAAAAGGATTAAACTTAATGATGATATATCCGCATATATGTGGCACTGCCGTCTAGGTCATATTGGCGTTAAACGCATGAAGAAGCTCCATTCGGATGGACTTTTGGAATCACTTGATTATGAATCATTTGTTACATGTGAGCCATGCCTTATAGGCAAGATGACTAGAATGTCGTTTTCCGGTTCAATGGAACGGGCGACAGATTTATTGGAAATCATACATTCTGATGTATGTGGTCCAATGAGTGTGTCGGCGCGAGGTGGATATCGTTATTTTGTTATTTTCATGGATGATTTGAGTAGATACGGTTATATCTACTTGATGAAACACAAGTCTGAAACCTTTGAAAAGTTCAAGGAATTTCAGAATGAAGTGGAAAATCATCGTAATAGAAAGATCAAATTTCTACGGTCCGACCGTGGAGGTGAGTATCTAAGTTACGAGTTTAGCACTCACATGAAAGAGTGTGGAATTGTTTCACAACTCACACCTGTCGGAACACCACAGCGAAATGGTGTGTCGGAACGTCGTAATCGTACTTTATTAGATATGGTTCGATCTATGATGTCTCTGACGGACTTGCCGTTGTCATTTTGGGGTTATGCACTAGAAACTGCTGCATTCACTTTAAATCGGGCACCATCTAAATCCGTTGAAAAGACACCGTATGAATTGTGGTTTGGAAACAAACCTAAGCTGTCATTTCTTAAAGTTTGGGGATGTGAATGTTTATGTGAAGAAACTTCAACCGGATAAACTCGAACCCAAAGCGGAAAAATGCGTCTTCATAGGATACCCTAAAGAAACTATTGGGTATTCCTTCTATCACAGATCCGAGGGCAAGGTTTTTGTTGCCAAGAATGGATCCTTTCTAGAGAAAGAGTTTCTCGCGAAAGGTGTGAGTAGTCGGAAGGTAGAACTCGAAGAGGTTGTGGAACCTTCTCTTCAAAGTATGGCGAGTAGCGCAGCGCCGGAAGTTGTTCCGGAGTTGGCTCCACCTGTTGAAGAGGGAACTAATGATAATGATCATGAAACTCCGAAAGAGAGTACTACCGAACCTCGCAGGTCAAACAGGACGCGTGCAGCTCCCGAGCCGTACGGAAATCCTGTCATGAATTTCATGGTTGATGAAAATGATGACCCTGCGACGTATGAAGAAGCGATGATGAGCCCAGATTCCAACAAATGGTTAGAAGCCATGAAATCCGAGATGGAATCCATGTATGAAAATCAAGTTTGGAACTTGGTGCACTTACCTCACGACCGAAAGGCCGTGGAGAACAAATGGATTTTCAAAAGGAAAACTGATGCTGATGGTAATGTGACCGTCTATAAAGCTCGACTTGTCGCAAAGGGGTTTCGAAAAATTCAAGGAGTTGACTACGATGAGACATTCTCTCCCGTAGCGATGCTAAAGTCAGTTAGGATTATGTTAGCAATTGCTGCATATTTCGATTATGAGATATGGCAGATGGATGTCAAAACCGCGTTTCTCGATGGTAATATTGAAGAAGAGTTGTATATGATACAACCAAAGGGTTTTGTCGATCCTAAGGATGCTAACAAGGTGTGCAAGCTTCAGCGATCCATCTATGGATTGAAGCAAGCATCACGAAGTTGGAATCTCCGCTTTGATGAGGTGATCAAAGAGTTTGGATTTGTCCAAACTTATGGAGAAGCTTGTATTTACAAGAAAGTGAGTGGGAGCAATGTGGCATTTCTGATATTATATGTGGATGACATATTATTGATCGGAAATGATATAGATCTTTTAAACAGTGTTAAAAGTTATCTAAACAGCAAATTTTCAATGAAGGACCTAGGTGAAGCGTCATACATATTAGGCATAAAGATCTATAGAGATAGATCTAGGCGCCTAATAGGGCTATCGCAAAGTACATACCTTGATAAGATTTTAAAGAAGTTTAAAATGGACGGAAGTAAGAAGGGGTTCTTACCTATGTTGCAAGGCAAGACATTGAGTAAGACTCAAAGACTGGCTTCGGCGAAAGAAAGAGAGATAATGGACAAAGTCCCCTATGCTTCAGCCATAGGCTCTATAATGTACGCCATGCTATGTACAAGACCGGATGTGGCACATGCTATTAGTTTGACTAGTAGGTACCAATCGGATCCAGGTTCGGAACACTGGATAGCGGTCAAGAATATCCTTAAGTACTTACGAAGAACTAAGGATATGTTTCTTGTATACGGAGGTGAAGAAGAGCTCGCCGCTAAGTGTTATGTCAACACTAGCTTTGACACCGATCCGGATGACTCTAAGTCTCAATCCGGATACGTATTTCTCATGAATGGCGGAGCGGTTAGTTGGAGGAGCTCCAAATAACCTGTGGTAGCGGGATCAACAACGGAGGCCGAATATGTTGCTGCTTCAGAAGCGGCTCAGGAAGCAGTTTGGATGAAGGAGTTCATATCCAAACTAGGAGTGGTGGCAAACGCGTTGGACCCAATGATGATCTATTGTGACAACAATGGTGCCATTGCCAATGCCAAAGAGCCAAGATCTCACAAGCATTCCAAGCATATTAAGCGCCGGTTTCACTCCATCCGCGAGCATGTCAAGGATGGAGATATAAAGATTTGTAAAGTACATACGGATCTCAATGTAGCAGATCCGTTGACTAAAACTCTCCCTAGAGCAAAACATGATCAACACCAGAACTCAATGGGTGTTAGATTTATCACTATGTAACTAGATTATTGTCTCTAGTGCAAGTGAGAGACTGAAGGGAATATGCCCTGAGAGGCAATAATAAAGTGTTTATTATGTGTATTCCAAGTATATGATAGATGTTTATTTTGCATGCTATAATTGTATTAATACAGAAACGTTAATACATGTGTGTTTAATAAACAAACAGAAAGTTCCTAGTTATGCCTCTCTCATAAACTAGCTCATTGATTAACAAGATGATCAAAGTTTCCTGATCATGGACATTGGATGTTGTTAATAACGGGATCACAACATTAGTGTAATGGTGTGATGAACATTCATCCGAAGTATAGCATTACGATCAAAGTCATTGAGTTTATATTGCTATAACAACTTACGAAGTGATCCTAATCCTTAGACCATGAGATCATGTCAATCACTAACACCGGAAGAGTTTCTTGATAACATCAAACGTCACACCGTAACAGGGTGATTATAAAGATGGATTCAGAACTAATAAAGTGTTATGTTGAGGCTCATGGATCGAGAGTGGAATTTGTTCATCCCGATGACGGATAGATATGCTCTGGGCCCTCTCGGTGATATCACATTGATTAGCTTGCAAGCAAGTGATTTGATCACTAGAATGTTATATCACAGGAACGAGAAAAGAGTGCATGTCGGTAACGAGATCAAACTAGGTATGGAGATACCGATGATCGAATCTCGGACATGTAATATATCGTGAAACAAAGGGATTAAGATACTAGCGTAAAAGGTTCCGACGATCACAAGAAAGTCATCGTTGAATGTGTGGGAGTCAGTATGGGTCTCCAGATCCCGCTTCTGATTATTGATCCGAGAGGGGTCTCGATCATGTCCGCATTATTCACGAACCGTAGGGTGACACACTTAAGAGACACCGACATCCAATTGGAGCAATTGTTTCATGCCGAAAGAATGAACAAGCGCAGGAATTTATTTCACTAGATACCGAAACAGGTTTTCGGGTGAAATTGCATAAAGTGGTTATGCATGTGAAATGGAATTCTAGCAAGGGGTTATTTGTGAATGTTTGTCATTAAAGTAATTGACAAAATTCTGAATAAAATAAAAGAGTTTTATTTAATGAGAGTTTGCATTAAATTTGGTGGAAATTTAATGGAAATTTGAGTGGACTTTTGAGTGGAGGAAATTTAAAGGGCATTTTGTGAGTGGAGTGTCCACCCACATGAATGAAGGAGGGGAGGGGGCAGCCCCCATGGCCGGCGTCCACCCCCTTTGGTGCCCCCCTCCTCCTATAAAAGGAGCCCCCCTCCTCACTTGTCTCTCACACCTCCTCGTGAAGGATCTCTCTCCCCCTCTAGAATTTATCCCCCATGGTCTCGGACTAGCGAGATACATGTTCCCGGTGGCTATTCGGCAAGAAAGAGTTGTTCTTCCGCTGCATCGCTGGAGCGAGGAGGCGGAGGTTGCTCGGTGCCTCGAACGTGTGTGCGAGCACGAATGCGCTGCTGATTTGCGGCGCTAGGACTTCCTCTCGATCTTGAGATCGGCAAGAGATCGTCTACATCAACCACGAGTTAAACTCGTTAAGCTTTGTCGGTCTTCAAGGGTATGTTCTCTACGGATATACATCCGCCCGTTGTTTGTATCTAGTAGATAGATCTTGATACATAGTTCCCATCGTAGGAAAATTTTTGTTTTCTATGCTGCGAACCCTACAGGCGGAGCTTCGATTTGTGCAGCTCCTGGGGTCCTCTTTTTTTAGGGTAATCAGTGGATGTTCAGTTATTTGCTTCAAAACAAGAGTAACTTCAAAACTTTCAGCTCATGGGGTCCTCTTTTTATAGGGTAATAAGCTCCCGGTGTCCTCCTGGGGTCCTCTTCCTTCTCCCTCGTGGTCGTGGAGATAAACAAGAAGATGGGGAAGGCCCTAGGATGCATGGTGCTGGAGCTCGACTAGGGGTTCGCGCTCGAACGATGATCCGTGCACTGGAAGCTGCAATCAGTGGAGTTACCAAGTGGCGACATCGTTGCTACTCATGGCGTCAGAAGCCACTCTGTGCTCGGGTGCGATGGCAGCCCGAGCCTCTTCTTCCTCCTGGCCGTCGAGCCGTTGCGGAGGATCTTCCCTGAGCGAAGCAAGGGATCCATGGTCAGCGATGCACCAAGGGCTTGATGTAATTGTGTACCTACCTCTTTATATGACAGCTTCCAGGGCCTTCGGGCCTATTCCATTCAAAAAAACCATAGAGCTATGGTAACAGTACTAGCCTGTTCATTATTTGGAGTTGTAGACCATGGCACAGTCAGTGCTGGCTCTGCTGAAGAAGAATTGGTTGAACACATTGATCTGAACCAGATTCGATATCCTCGGCAATGGACCCTTTTCATGCAAGATTCGCTAAATCATGTGTTGTCCCGCAACGTGGCAACGGGGCATAATCCTAGCGCTGCCAAAGCCCACAACCCCTGCGGCCTCCCCTGCCGTCGGCAAGGGTCGCGGTGGCTATGGGCCTAGAGCCGAAGGTGTTCGGGGTTTGATTCTTGGCAGTGGTTCTCTAGCAGCGAATGGGACGGTGCCAGTGGATCATCTGCGTGCGGCGGCTAGGGCGGCGTCCCTGGTTGGGCGGTGATGTCGCGATCACTTGGGTTTGGCGCCCACGCAGGGGGCTCGTCTTCTCGCGGCGGAGGGGCAACGCCCTGGGTCATGCGCCGGCGGTGGGTTCCCCTGGACGTCCGCATATGGAGTGGAGGCGGTTGTCGCGGGTCTTGGATCCAGCCAAGATCCACCATCGGCGTGGCTGCAAGTCGCCTAGAGGTGTGTGGGGAGACGACGCGATGCATGCTAGATATGTTCTGCTCGGGACGGCTATAGGCAGGACAACGTGTGTGCATGGTTCTTCGTAGGCTTGCCTCCTCTTCTGTCGAAGAGGGTCGGTCGGTGGATGGCGATGTGGGGCCTGCCGATCTGCCCAATAAAGACGGGCGATCCTAGGGTTCCTTCCGCGCGAAGTCGGAGATCTGCTTGATGCATGCCCTCGTGGATCTGTCCTGGAGCGGCGTGTTCCGGAAGGCTCCACCGACGAATTCCCATAGGCATCTTCCCCGGAGATTGTTGGATCGGACGGAATTCGATCATGCACATCCATGTTTGCTAACCGTTTGGTTTCATAAGGAGTGTCACGAACCTCTATTGTCTGTTACCGTAACTGAATACTTCTTTGATGTTCTATGATGAAGTCGGATACGAAAAATGTTATGACATCCAGGATACGAGGACTAAAAATGGTGGTTTGAGTGTTTATGGCGTTACGAAATTGGCTTTATGATTCGTGACTTAGAATAGCGACTTTGTAAGTGGGGTGATATCATAAGATACGTTCAAAGTATTATCTTATAGGGTGAAAATCTAAGATGTGGCCTTAATTGGTTTGTCTGACAATGATCTTATTGTAGACATTGTTTTGTGAGCAAGAACTTTTTACAGGGTGAAAACCTATAATCTAGGATCAGACGACGACGGTGTTTGTGCACTGTTTCTTTCTTTGAGGCGTGGCTTTTGGAGATGCTGGACTTTGGGTGTTGTCTTGATTATGTTTAGTCTGTTGCTACAAGTAATAGATCACTGTAGCGGGATTTTTCTTTATAATTGCCTTTTTTTGGGTTGTGTGCATCTGTATGACCGTTAGAGTAATACAATATTGCAGAGACCGGATGTAATTAATATCTTTGCGATACTGCTCCTTATGAGAACCAACCTGTGGTTGGATGGTTAGGAGGGCACTGGTAACCCCAGCTCACCAGAGTTTAAATCCTAGGTTTAACGCTTTGTTGTCTCATAAAGGAAAAATATTCTTTTAGCTGAAGGCGATGTTTCCGTTGATAGTGAGGCGCCTGCGGTGACTTCGTCAATCTCAAGACCCGCCGTCTCAGTCTCTCGAGGTGCTCATAGGGGTAGGGTGTGAGTGAAGTATATGTACGCATTGTGAGCATCTGTGTTTATAATGTGTTTCTAAAAAATCTGCTCCGTACAAAAAGAAATAGCTAAATCACTCATTTTATTCGCGTACTGGTAACCTTTGGGCAGTTTGGAAGGCTAGTCGGAAGGCTATCCACGAAAATCAGTTTGAAAGCCTGATTTCCGCAGCGGGTTTTGTCGACAGATGTATCTCTGACCTGGGTGCTGCTTTCCCAGTACGAGAGAGATCGACTCATCAATCGGTGAACCAGGCAAGAACTTTGGCACCATGGATCCCTCATACTGAAGGAACAATGATAGTACTGGATTGGGATGGAGCAGTCGCTCGTGATGGACGCTGGGTATAGTATCTGTGGACTGCAGAAATTCAGAGGGCCATTTTCTAGGTGCGTCGGTATGGGTGATTGAAGATTTTACTGATCCTGCAAGTTCTGAAGCTTTGGCTTGCGTCGAAGCCTTGTCTCTTGCTAGTGATCTCAATGAACAGCGCATTCACATAGCGACAGACTGCTTGTAGGTCATAAATAACTTGCACGATGATAATTTCCTCGGATATGGTGCTTTTACTCAAAGAAATATTTGGCTTCAGATTGCTCCTAAAGTTAGTTGTATTCCTTTGAACATTGTTTAATAAAGCTCGTGATGATGCTCAAAAAGAAAATCAAAAGATTTACAATCTATACTCTAGTGCTGTATTTGTAAGATGAATTTTCAGATGTCAAACTAGCTAGATGATATTACATAGTCCAAACCCGATACCTGTATAAGAGCATATCTAATTGATGATGTAAAAATAGAGATGTCCTAAAACCTAACTTTTACATCACTTTATGGCAAACGTGCACCACCACTAAAATCCCCTTACGTGTTTCCTCTCCCACGGCTGCTAGCAGAGCCGACGCTACTTGTTGTTTTTTCGCCTACACCCAAAATAGCCGCCGGGTCCGACGCCATCGAGGCCTGTCATACCGCCCCACTCCCACAGATTTGAGGCAAATAGAGACCGAATAAGGCTGCCCCACGTCGGGATGACGCCACATCACCTTCCCAAGAGATTGACGGGGTTCTTTGGTGATCGGCTGCGGCCCTCCAGCCACTACACCCGCGAGCTTGGCTGGGAACATTCGAGATGTTGGACCTCGCCACGAGAGTATGACACGATGTGGAGAATCTATTGGCCGCGGTCGGAGATGAATTTCACCGAGGTGGAGAACCGCGCAGAGGCGGGGTTCCTCGCGCCGGAGGTGCGCATCGTTACCCGCTAGCAGGAGAGGGAGAACCGCTAAGCGTTTTTGCAACTTTGGGCCACCGAGACCAATGAGGCAAAAATGGAGAGGATCCGTTGCGATCGGCCATACCTCGTGCATACGGAGGTGGAGTTCTTTGATTCTAGGGAGGCTGCGAGGAACAAGACAGCAGAGGAGGTTGCCCCCTTTACCGTAGCCAGGTCGTCGGACTCCTCGGTGTTGGAATCAGATTTCTGGAACATCCTCGGTGCCTCCTCATCCTCCGAAGGTTGGGATGATACCTAGGATGTGTTTATAGTGTCGGTGTCGAGCTATCTAGGTAATGTCGGAGCCAGAGTTTTAGGTGTTGTCGAGTTTATGTATCGAAGTTCTAACGATGTTTAGGCGGTGTGGAAGTTTTGAATCAATGTTTTAAGTGTTGGATCGATGTCTCAAGTGTTCAGTCGATGCTACAAATGTTAAATCGATGTCGAAGAGTTGAAATTGAAGTCCAAAATAGTCAAGTTTGAATTGTTTAAAATCGTTCCTCATGCCTTATTTTACATCGTCGTAAAACAGCTCTCGTGCTCTAGAATATAATGCATCATCTTGTAAACCCGAAACCGCAAAGGTGATGTGAAAACCCACTTTTTTGGCGACCTTTAATTTCCAGGGGCCAAGGCCCCTGTTTTGGATGCCCTAAATTGTACAGTACTTCGTACTAGAAATGCTCTAAAGGTCATAATATGCAGTATAACGATATGCACCTCGGGCGCACCCGGTGTTGTTTGCATCACACACACACACACGCACACGCACACGCACACGCACACGCACACGGATTCCCACTACTACTTGTTTTGGTCCACCACCACCGGCAGAATGGACGAAAATAACCCAAAAAAATAACGATTTCACGAAATGAACTCCGGCGAGAAGAAATTCACGGAACTAACCCTTTTTGCAACGCCATAAGGGATGGCGCCGCACCTTGAAGAGCGGCGCCATTGCGCCGGGCGCCGCGAACCTGCCAGCGTGGAGCCCCGCGGGCCCGGTCCCAACAGTGCGGCGCCGTGTAGCCTGGCGCCGCACTTTAGGTCATGTACCAGCGCGGCGCCAGCCCTCCCCAGACCCGGTCCATTTCCTCTCAGACGCATAGGAGCTGCAGCGGCGGCGGCGGCTCTTCTCCCCCCTCCACCTTCTCCCTCCTAGTGTCCAAATCGGAAGCCTCTCTCCGTGGAGTTCGATCCCCCCAAGTGCCTTGAGGTATTCTTCCCCTTCATCTTTGATTTGACCCATTAATTTCTTGTTTTTGGTCCATATCTTGTAAACCCTAGTTTGTTTTGTAAGATGCATGGTAGAATGTTCTTGTATTGGCATATGGGTTGGTATTGTGTTCATGTTGTTAGCATGGGTATCTATTAAGTGTGTTGACCATGATATTGTTGTTGTGATTATGTTAGGCATGGCAAGAATTGTTCATGTTCACCATGTAGACAAGGATGCTTTTTTGAGAGGTAACATAGAACCGGACCCGGACGAGCTCGATTTGGTGTTTGAGCGTACTCCAACATATGCCGAGGTCTTGGAGCAATTGAGGATTTAATTGAAATGGATGGACCCAAAGGATGATATTGAGTTGGAGGGAAGACATAATGTTGGCTTGGGAATGCATGTCCGTTGGAAGACCATGCGTATCTTCTCCGAGGCCCGTTGGCTTGCATACAAGGAGGTGGTGGCCGAATCACTAGACAAGGCTCTTGAGCTATTTGCCACCAAGAAAGTTGGTAGTTCATTGTCTTTGGACTTAAAACCGTATGGCATCCCCATTGCGTACTATGAGTCCTCCACCCGTAGACCAAGAGCTAAGGCGTGAACCTCCCTTGACCCAAACATTGAGCCCGATTTCAAGACACCAAGATGATGATTGTGGGGGTGAAGATGAAGATGACAATGATGATGTTGAACTCCACGACAACAATATTAGAGATTTAGAGAAATATATCACACAAGATGACATGGACCATGACCTCCCGTATTCTCGAGGCTATGCATCGGACTCGGATGATGATGGTCCCGAAGAAGAAGTTGATGAGGAGGGGTTCACGGCTAGAGAGGCCGAAATTCACCATACCGTATTGGGTCGGGACCATCGGGTGCCTTTGTTTCGTGATCTCAGTCTCGCGGATGAAGCCACGGTTGATGGTGGCAAAGGCATTGTGCTCGGACCAAGGACAAGTTCTTACCGGGATGGCAATGAAGTGAATAGTGGATTTTGCAAAGGATCAAGGTTCAGGACCTTGTTGGAATTTAAGCAATGGATAAAGGACTTCTCGGTGAAGCATCATCGTCCTTACACGGTCGTGCACTCGGACATCAAGAAGCGTTACACGGTGAAGTGCGAGGAGGAAGGATGTCCTTGGATAGTGCGTGCAAGACCATTCAAGGGAGGTCCTGAATGGCACATATCTAGTTGCGTATCAACTCACATGTGCCGAGGCCCGGTGTTGGATGGGAAGGATGCGAAGAACGAGCACCGGCAACTCACCTCCGAGTTCCTCGCTTATAGGCTTTCCAATGACATCGCGTCGTTTCCAATAATGACCATCAAGCAGGTTATAGAGTTTGTGAAAGCCCTCTTTCACTACGAGGCGAAGTACGGGAAGGCATGGAAGGCTAAGCAAGCCGCATTCAAGATGTTGTACGGTGATTGGGACACTTTTGTTCATGAGACACTTTTGTTCAAACTTCTATAGGGCATGCAAGAGCAAGGATTTGTCTGATGATCTACAGAATTGTTGCCTCGCTTTCACGGAACGTCGTTTCTCTAACTTATACAACAAATTGCTAGTCAACAAAGAACTCAATGACGGTGGTCACGAGTGGCTCAATAGGAACATTGAACATATGGGAAAGTGGGCACGAGCTTTTGATGACGGTGGCCGAAGGTATGGCCAAATGACAAGCAACATGGCAGAGGCATTTAACAAGTTGCTAAAAGGTGTCCGTGCATTGCCCGTCACGGCAATAATCCGATATACATTCGACATGATGAATGAGTATTTTCTGAAATACTCACATGAAACGGACCGACATATTGCGGGGGACAACAAGAACAACTACAAATACAAGTTCCCTCCGAAGGTTGACGATTGGATGCAATTTCAGACAAGGAAAGCGGATTCCCAAGTTGTCACGAAATATGACAATGACGAGCTAATTTACCAAGTTACGGAGCCCGGAGGTACAACGGCTGATGGTGTCCAACACGGAGGCCGAGCTTTCAAGGTCTCGCTCAAGACCTGTGAGTGCACATGTGGAAGGCCATCATTGCTTCATCTTGTGTGCTCGCACTTGCTCGTGGCGTCTCGCAGACGACATTTGGATTACAATAATCCGCTCACGGTGCGAGAGGCTGAGTTCTCTATTGAGACTACTAAGAAGACATGGGCTCCTAGATTTCATCCATACCTGGACCAATCACAATGGCCGGAGTACCATGGAATTCAACTATGGCCCGATCCGAAATGGAAGGTTGTTGGACGTGGAAGACGCAAGACAAAGCGTTTTAGGAGCGACATGGACGGATGGGGACATGGTGGTGGTCGGGAAACGGGCAACGACCAATTCCAAGAGCCTCGTGAGAGAGCCCGGTGTGGAACATGCAATGGTGAAGGGCACAATGCAAGAAAGTGTTCTCAAAGGAAAAGAGCAAAAGGAAATCAAGGAAGTAGTAGCCAACCAAGTAGTAGCCAACAAGCTCCAAGTCATCCAAGTAGTAGCAACAAGCTCCAAGTCATCCAAGTGGTAGCCAACCAAGTGGTAGCCAACCAAGGACTAGCCAACCAAGTGATAGCCAACCAAGTGGTAGCCAACCAAGGACTAGCCAACATGCTCCAAGCCAACCAAGGACTAGCCAACATGCTCCTAGACAACAAAGAGGTCGACAACTTGGGCTACGAAGAGGAAGAGGGCGTGGTGGATTTAATCCCGCTAGTATGATAGGTTACTTAGCCGGACCAAACCCGTATGCTCGTAGGTATGTTCACATTTATGCATATTTTACTATCATTCATGTTTATTGGGTTAAATGCATCCTTTACTAACTTGCCCCTTTTATTCTTATAATAGGTATGGCGACTCAACCCAACAAGGCCAATGATGGGGAAGGTGTGAAGATTGGTAAGGACAAATTCAGGAGAAATGCAAGGGAGGGTGGGGGATGCAATGGTTGTACTACCTCGGGTGTGTTCGCCTCGTCCTCGGATGTGGAGTGATGATCGCCAGAATTGTCACCTTCGGGCGTGTTGGACCGTGACGCGGACGGTGTTGCCACCTCAGGGTCACGGCAACCTAGCAAGTTCGACAGTCTCCTTAACCGTTGGCCCTGCTTCTTAACGAACTCACGAAACAGACCCTCTCCCTTCTCTCCGCGAGGGTATGTGTCCAAAGCGTCCTCGCATGCATCGGCGGACTTCCTTACATGATCGCGATGTCATTGACAAGAAACTAGTAAGTTATCCATGCAAGGTGTGAGAAGGACGGAAAAAATATTATTCGGCACACTTTACCACAAAGTTGACCAAGGGAGCAAACTCGGTTTGTCGCCCTTCTCTGACCATGATGTTGTATTGTTCGGTTGAAAGCTCATCAAACACCAATGGCTCCTCCAAGATTGAATCCCGAAATGCCCGTGGGTATATCTCCACCCGCGCGTTCTCAACGAACCATGCGATGTAGTTGTTGAAAGCATCCCGATTGAAGGGCCTATCCTGTGCTCCTTTTGCTTTCCTAGCCTCGGTCACACACCTCCTGAATTTCTCAAGGTGCTTCCTATGAAGCTTGGGCCAATCCTTCTCCTTCCTCTGCTTCTTCCTGTCCAAGCTACACACAACAACAACAAGTCAAAAAGCGTTATTTGGCGAATGATAAGCACAACACATGGTAAGGCAGTTAGTAGCTTACCTATGGAGCCCTATGTCCGTGTCCTTCCACTCAGGCGGTACAATCTGAAATAACCCAAACTGGGTCATGACACGGTGAGGCTGGTGATACTCAATAGCCCACATGCACACCATGGGGCAACGCATTAGCCACAGACGAGATTCTCTGAGGCAAATAGGGTTAAGGCGATAGTCCTCCGGAACACCAAAGCGGTCCCCTCGACCGTATGGCTCCCACGTCACCTGCATCATACCACAGTCATGTCAGGGTCAAAGATTACAAGTTCAAGACATATAATTGACCGCCGTCGCTGAAATTACCTGATTCATGGTGATCGTGTCAAACTCGTTCGTGTACCTCTTGTACGCCTCCAGTGGGTCCGTTGGCGGTTCGGAGACCACATCCCACTTGTAAGCCCACGTGGGGAGAAGGTAGTTGTTGCCGTTATCAATGTAAGGATTGAATGACAACAATCTCGGCCGTCCAATGGAGAAGCGTTCCCAGCTCCACACCGAAAGAAGGAGCAAACAACCACCAATCCCTGAATCGGCGGAGCTCCTAAGGCAAGCGTCATCCAGCTGCAGATGAAGTGAACAACCATTTGGTAAGAACAATTTTTTTTTGAGATAGTGCAAAAATATACAACAACATTTGTAAATAACTCATTACCTGACGGTACAACCAGGCCAACGCCGCAAAACCCCAACTGAAGGTAGAGTCGAAAAAAACCAGCAACTTGAGCCAATGCCACTGAGCACGATCCCCACTGCTGTCAGGAAACAGAGTCCTCGTGATAATGTACCACACATACACACGAGTGTATGTCTTGATCGTCTCCTCATCGGCATCCTCGGGGCAAATCTTGAAATTCTGGATGATCCAAGTAAAAGTAGCCCCGACAGCGACCCTCAGTTTTCCCCCTTCTTGTTTATAGCCTCGGGTGGATCCTTCCCTATAAGGGAGACCATCTCCTCACGCCACCCGTCTGAATCCGAGGACATGCACACAGGGTTTCCCTCGATTGGGAGTGCCAGGATCATGCTCATGTCCTGCAAGGTGATCGTAGTCTCACCGGTCCTAAGGTGAAATGTGTGCGTCTCCGGCCTCCATCGGTCCACAAGCGCGGTGATCGCAGCAGGGTTGAAGGCCGTTGTGGACCGAGTGACCATGTGGATAAAGGGGAGGAGTCCTAGCTGCTGGATGTACGGAGTGTACCGCGCATCATAACGCATCTTGCCGGACGAGACCTCGTGGTACCTAAGTCGAAGGGGTTGAAGCTCCTGCAAACATATAATGGCAAAATGTTAGATTTCCATCTAAACAAACATGGCATCTTGTTCGACTTGCATTGAAGTTTTTAGTACCTGTCTCTTCTCCGACATCTTGTAGGCACGGTGTTGAACATCATAGTGAGCATTGTTTAGAAGGGGGTTTAGAGCCATCCTACATATTCAAAACAATAGAGAGAATAAGAACAATTACAAAATGTCCATCTTATAGTTCTAGCATCTAGAATTGCAAGCTAAATCAACCATCTTATAGTTCTAGCATATAGTTCTAGCTTTTGTCCATCTTATAGAGACATCCTACATATTCATCCTACTCTACCTATAGTTCTAGCATCTAGAATTGCAAGCTAAATCAACCAACTAGACTTCTACCATATAATTGTAAGATAAATCAAAACACCAACTAGAGTTCTACCATATCTCCATCTTACTCTAGCCATATGGAATTGCTAATATGAAAAAGCACCTAACATATACTTTAAAGATAAATAGACCAACTAGAGTTGTACCAAAGAGTACTATGTCATATCTAAACCTAAATATCAAATAAGCATTGCAATGGTTCATCTCAATCTCTACATCTAATTGAACCTAGGGTTTCACCGAAATTTGAACAGAAGGGGAAATTAGCAAGAAATTTTTGGACAAATAGCAAGGGATTTGAGAGGAGATACCTGGGGAAGGGATTGGGAGCAAGATCCTTGGACAAATCCAGCAAATCTTGGGTTTTTAGAGAGGGGAATCACCGGGGCCGAGAAAACCTAGCCGCCATGCGCTCCTGTGCGTCTGAGAGGAATGGGCTGGGTCTGGGGAGGGCTGGCGCCGAGCTGGTACAAGACCTAAAGTGCGGCGCCAGGCGCAACGGCGCCGCACTACACAGTGCGACGCCACGCTACAAGGCGCCGCACTTTCGGGACCGGGCCCGCGGGGCTCCACGCTGGCAGGTGCGCGGCGCCAGGCGCAATGGCGCCGCTCTTCAAGGTGCGGCGCCACCCCTTATGGCGTTGCAAAAAGGGTTAGTCCCGTTAATTTCTTCTGGCCGGAGTTCATTTCGTGAAATCGTTATTTTTTTGGGTTATTTTCGTCCATTCTGCCACCACCACCACACCTTGCTGCCGAATTTAGAAAGACGCATAGTGGCTCATATGGACCGTAGATAATCGCTTCTGGTAGATCGATCGCCACTTTGACAGCCAAGGCATCATCGTCCATAATAAAGCATGAGGAAGATGCCGCTGCTGGCTGGTTGCCCACATAAATGGCCTGCGAGGCGCCAAACTGCACGATGGACCCGAACGGTGACTTGAACGGGACAGCAGCAGCGCACATATTCCATGTCGATCGGTAGGTAAAACAAACCGAAAATGGTGCAGTATGCCATCCAATGATAGCGTAGCACGCACGATGCCTAGGCGGAGAGCTTGCCAGGTGCCATCACGGTAGCAAGCTAGGGTGGCCTCGCGCTCTCGCCCTCGCCCTCGCTCGCACGTCGTCGGCCGGCCCCATGGCCCCCGCCTCCCCCGCGCGCGCTGCCCATGCGACCGACGCAGACCTACCGTCCATCCATATTCCTATTGACGCTATCCACTGATCGATGCTGCGTCCCATATTCCTACTTATCGTTAGACAGATGCCTCGCGTATAGTATATACAAGGCGGCCCTTGGGTGCTGAATGACGAGTAGCAAGTGAAGACTTAATTACCTGAGGTGTCCCTGCCTGATTATTAGTCAGTGGAGTACTACTAAGTACAGCAAGAGCCCTCGCTCGCTAGAGACAAGCACGAGAACAACAAAGGGGAGATACAGAGGGAGAGTGCAGGACTAGCTGCAGGCCGATGGACTCGATCGTCCCGATGCAACGCGACATGGACGCGACCTTCGATTTCTCTTGGGATCAGGCGCCCAACTTCTTCCTCGACGCCCAGGTACTCGACCTCGGCGCCCTCCACAGGTGAGCCTGCACTGCACCATGAACGTACCTCACATTCAACTCTCTGCCGCTTCTCTTAATATTGGGACAAACCTTTGCCGGCGTCCCCGTGATTTTACTGGCTAGTCTAGTCGTCGTTTGATCAGCTATATATCCTGGTTGATTCTTGCAGTATGTACCTTCCGGCCGAGGACTCGCTGTCCGGCCTCTATTCCTGCTACGACGACTCCGGCTCGCCGGACGGCGCCAACTCCTGGTCCACGGCCACCACGATGGCGGCCAGGGCCAGCAAGAACATTATCATGGAGAGGGGCCGCCGCAAGAAGCTCAACGAGAAGCTCTACTCCCTCCGCGGCGTCGTCCCCAACATCACAAAGGTGAGAGCGAGCGCGCGCATATGCTATTGATCGATAGATATGCATATCAGTATACAGATCGGTGCAATTGAACTTGGCTTGTTGTTGCGACGCCGTCGTTATAGATGGACAAGGCGTCCATCATCCAGGACGCCATCGGGTACATCGAGGAGCTGCAGGAGGAGGAGCGCCAGCTCCTCGCCGAGATATCCGACCTCGAATCCTCCGGCTGCACCGCCGTCGTCAAGACTGAGAAGGTCGTCTCTGTCGGCAGCCAGGGGGAGGAAGATGGCGGGGGTTTCCTGACACGGAAGAAGATGAGGAGGACAACATCAGCATCCTCCATCAACGAAGACGCCATCTGTTCCCCTGCCACTCGTCCTGTCCAAATCCTCGAGGTAATTATTGCTCACCTACTGGCACAGTGCCACTGGATACCGGTGCTGTTGCTCAGTGCTGACTCAGCCAATGCAGCTGCCTAGAAATTATGCTACGACGACTCCAGCTCGCCGGAGTAGTAGTAGCACCTTGACTTGTCGGGGCAATAGGGTGTCGTGCATAATTTCTGTTGCCAACAAAACGGAAACTACAAGTCAGAAATAAAGTTTTGCGAAAAGAAAGTTGGTCTACGACGTTTCCAAAAAATTACTCCATGTATAGGACAAAGTACGTATAGTTTATGTCACTGGTGACTTTGTGTTTGTTGCAATACTAAGCAATTTCGAATCAATTTAATCCGCATAAATATAAATCTTTCCCTGGCGGTTTGCAATGCGCCTAATCAAATTTGGGTTTTTCCAAAACTACAACGTTTCTAGGCGCATAAACATTAATTATTGATTAATGTGGCAGCTTTTCTTCCAACTTTCTATGCATGCAACAGTCTCCCACCACCGCATGCGTCTTAACCGCTTACTAATATGCCTAATTTTCAGCCAATACGTTCATCGCCTAGGTCCGTAAGATTTTTGTAGAGCGTCCTGCAAACCGTGAAGGAGGAAGTACTAGTAAAATGAGAAATGTGACATATAAAACAACCTTTAGGCTCTAGCTAGTCGTTAGTACTCCCTCCGTTTGGAATTATAAGTCCCGCGCGGATAACTAGGTTGCCAATTTGAACAACAAAATATAAATAATATATCATAAAAATTATACCATTAGAAAATTTAGAGGTTATATTTTCTAATGGTATATATAAGTTATATTTTATTAGTAAAATTAACAACCTAGGTATGCGCGTAAGACTCTACTCCTGTCCTCTGTGTGTGACAAAGAGGCTGAAGGTTAAACTGTAGACTCTACTCCTGTCCTCTGTGACACTTGCTCTGAATAAACGATCGAGCGATATACTGGCGTTTGTGCAGGTGGAGGTGACGGATGTGGGTGAGAAGCTGGCGGTGGTGAGCGTGAGGTACGCCAGGAGGAAGGACGCCATGGCGACGGTGTGCAGGGCGCTGGAGTCGCTGTGTCTCAAGGTCATCACTGCCAGCGTCACCACCGTGGCCGGCACCATCGTCCACACCATGTTCATCCAGGTAATAACCATCCGTTCCATCATTTCTTCTCGTCTTTTCCCCGTCGCTCCTCCGCTTCTCCTGATTTCGCGAACGAAAAGGATTGCTCGGTTTCTGTCTGTTTCATCTGGTGAGTGGTGACGTCACTTTAATGACGTCAGGCGAATGACGTCGTACAGGTGATGGCGAGGTTTGGGGGGAAAGACGAACCGCGCTGGTTTTCTTCCCGAACTTGGTAGATTCGGAGTCGTCTTTTACGGAAAGTTTGTAGCAGGTCGCCTTCTTCTCTTAAGTTCTCGTCCAACCCGTTCAACATGCGTTCGCTCTACTTTTGAACTTTGTTGGACGAGGACGATTGACCCAAGAACTTACACTACGTGAAGCAGTATAGGCATGAGTATTCAAAACTACTATCTCTGTTTTAAAATATAAGATGTTTTAGGATCATGAAGATAATGTATTTAGACTTATTTTAGTGTGTAGGTTCACTTTAAATCTCAGTAAATATATACATTAAAAGAAGTCTAGATATATTTTCTTCACAAATCTAAAACATTTTATATTTTGAAACGGAGGGAGTACTTCTGAATAACCATAATTTCCTGGGTATTAAATGTGGGCATGGGTCTACACATAATATGACAATCGTTTTGGCCAATGTTAGCATCTACGGTATAGAGTAGTATTATTTATTTTCTTTAATAAAATCAAGTTCTACTTTTTCAGATGGATGGATTACATGATGCTCAGACGATGACGGAGACGGTACAGGCTGCAATCGGCCAGCTCCATGTGAGACGAAGCCCAGTGAACACCACCAATTACTCATGAAGATTGTGTGTTGCAAAGGATGCACCGATGGGCATCCCAAAGATTGCAGGAGAAGTTTGTGCTGATCCACTTTGGTACTAAAGTCCTCTTCCTAACAACGTCACAGCAGTTGCGGTTAATCATATCGACCAATAAATGGACGGGTCCCTGGACTTGATGGACTTTGCTGCAAGCATGTACTACTGTACTTCCTCAATGTCACAGATTTGTCTATATCCAAATTTAGACAAAATTATGGCATCCTTTTTATAACGGAGAGAGTATATAGTACTTTCTTTGTTTGGAAATAAGTGGTTCGAATTTTTCTAGATTCGCATTTATCTAACGTATATAGGTACATTTGAATCTATACAAATCAGAGTCCTTATTTTCGGACTGAGGGAGCACAAATTTTGAAAATTATATGACATACAGGAGGGTTGAGTATCACTGACCGGTTGGTATGCTACTACTGTGGGAGCGATGCCGTTGTGTTAGCTTCTTTTTTTCGTAATAATGGATTATGGAGGCAATGCCCCGATTTTTGATTGATGCCCACTAATTTGACATCTCTATGGAGTGATCCCAAGATGCTTACGAAAGAAATCCAGTTATGAATCTATAATTGATTTGATAAATTAGGAGGATAAGCCTAGCTCATGCAACTCGTAGACGAATACCTAAAATAAGGGTACATACTCTATTATAAGCTAAAAAGGATAGTTTTTATTTTCATATTTTGTACTCCCTCCATTGTAAAATAATTGAAGTTCTAGTTTCATCCTAAGTCAAACAACTTTAAGTATTATTAAGTACATCGTAAAATATATCGACATCTCTAGAACACAAACTTAGTTTTATTAGGTGCATCATAAAATATATTTCCATACTACATAGACTATAGACATTATAAATATTAAAAAAACTTCAAATCCAATCAAATTTAGAAAAGTTTGACTTTGAATAAAACTAGAACTCTAATAATTTTGGAACCAGAGGAGTCTATATTTAGAGATGTACAAGTACAAAGTACATTCTTGTCAGATTCAAATTGTATCATAACTAAATCTTGTTATAAATCCATCAGAGATAATTTGTAGAGGAACACAAATTGATTTGGAAAAAAAACGTGGACTTCACTACAAACGGTAGTAAAATTAAATGCGCTTTCCATTCAAAGGATTATAAAATGTAAATGATGTTAGTACTTCCTAGAGAAATCAAGTCCGCCGAGAGTGTTTCTTTGATTCACAAGATTCAAAAAACACATAATTCCAATTACATGATCAATCAGAGACAATGAATTTGTACCAAATTTGTTTGATTGCACAATAAAAAGATTCTTTCGAACAAGAAGAGTGAATCGACAAAAATGTTTTGAAATGCATTTCGAATGGATTATAGTAAAAAACACAACAATTTTCATTCATAAGAATAAAAAAAACACCTAAAATATTCATAATGATTTTACATTTCAAAATTTATGTGAAAGTCTCTTAAATAAAAGAAGCCCGAAGTAACGAATATCTCTGTAGTATTCAGTTGTCAACTTGGTCTGCATTCTTTATGATGTTCCTTGAAAATAATAACGCCGAGTGGTACGGAACATGTGAAAAAAGTCAACGGTACTGACATGAGAATTGATACTTCCACTTTTGTGTGTCAACAGGCAGCATGGAAACGTAAAGTGCATCCTAATTAGGCCGACCCAAGTTGCAAGGTCCACATTTTTTATATTTTGGTTTCTCTTCTTTATTTCCCTTTTTCTTTTCATTTATATTTGGCTTTTTTGATCATTTACTTCTTTTTATTAATTTTTACTTTTCAAATTTATATATTTATTTGTATTTAAATATGATTATCAAATTCATCGAAAAAATCATGATACAGGTACATATTTCAAACAAATATAGTTACGGCACTTACAAAATATTCATGTATTCTAATTTTTCAAGAAATAGGTTTGAGGAGCTCGATGGAGAAACCTATCAATGAAACAAAAGATAATTTGAGTGTTTGGTTCAAAATGTATTTCCAAATCGAGTCAAAAGGCCCACCACATGGCCCTACCACGAGGATGCACCCTCTGTCCAAGCTACAAGTCGCACGACGCTGAGTAGCACTCATCAGAAGTAGGGCACTTATAGCATCTCCACTCACTCGCCTACTCACGAGGCCGATCCGGACGCCGAATTTTGGTCCGGACGCCGAAAATTGGCCCAGTCGCGTATCCAAGGACCTGTTTTCGGTCGGATTTGGGTCAATTTTGGTCCGGATTACCCAGGCCGAACCCAGGTTTTCGGGTACGCCCTGGGAACGCCGGACTCAGGGAGTTCGGCGGAAAAAAAACGGAGCGGCACGTGGACCTGTAACATCCCAAAATTTCTAAACTTAGATCATCAAATTTCTAATCACCAAGATTAGGGTCAACAAAAACTTTTTTGAGTAAACCCATGAAGGCATGCATATGTGTATGCATAGTTTTTGAATTTCTTTAAAACCACTTTGTTTGTGTGATCCATTGCTTGTAAAATGTTTCTTAGGTGAAATAAACATTATCTAAAACATTTCTCACACTTTTCCTTAAGACAAGTAAATCAAAACAAATATATTAAGTGAATGGTCATTTTGACCAATTTAACTCCCATGCCGAGGACCTTTCAAAATTTTGAACCGTCGAGGAGAAGTATCGTATCAACTGGAACTACCTGAAGAGATGTCAGCTGTGCACAACGTGTTCCATATCTCGTTACTTCGCAAGTGTCTCGAAGTCCCCGAGAAGACCGAAGTATTCAAAAATATCGATCACCGGACCATAGAGATCAACGATGACCTGACCTATCCCGAAGTACCCATCCGTATATTGGAAGAAGCCTTTCGAACTACCAGAACCCGAAGCATCAAGTTTCTAAGGATTCAGTGGAGCAACCACACAGAAGAGGAAGCTACCTGGGAACACGAAGATCACATCAGGACGGAGTTTCCAGATCTCTTCAAATCCTAGGTAATCTTTTCGTCCTTTTTCAAATCTCGGGACGAGATTTTGTTTAAGGGGGGAAGGTTTGTAACATCCCAAAATTTCTAAACTTAGATCATCAAATTTCTAATCACCAAGATTAGGGTCAACAAAAACTTTTTTGAGTAAACCCATGAAGGCATGCATATGTGTATGCATAGTTTTTAAATTTCTTTAAAACCACTTTGTTTGTGTGATCCATTGCTTGTAAAATGTTTCTTAGGTGAAATAAACATCATCTAAAACATTTCCCACACTTTTCCTTAAGACAAGTAAATCAAAACAAATATATTAAGTGAATGGTCATTTTGACCAATTTAACTCCCATGCCTACTTTGGCTGTCTCAAACTTTCAAAACCTAACAGAAACTTTTCTGGATCTTTGCACCCCTTGAATGTACTCATAACAAGGTATCAAGACCCACTTTGTGATCATCCAGAAACTTTCAAATGCATAGTTTAAATGACAATTCAAAATTGAATCTTCTTCATATGGGAAGATCCCACTTCTTCAAAAACCACTCAAACAAGCTCAACTTTCAAAACCCAAGCATCTGCAGACTCACCAGAACCAATCTAGCAAACCCACCAAAAATCATTTCAAAATTCAAAACTTGATTTCATGCGGCCATTTCATCAAACAGGTTGCAGACAGAAATCAAACAAAACATCAAACACTATAGTGTGCAGTGGTTCTTGCCTAACTTGTTCCTTAGTTAGCTCACACACACCTCAGTAGATCATCTAGAAAGATTATCCCAACACTAGCACCCCTGTGAGCTTGCCATTGCCATTAATGGTGAACAGCCGAGCACCCACATGTCACCCCATTGTGGACAGCAAGCTAGGAGCAGCAGCAAGCCTAGCCAGCATGTCTGGGAGGCAGCTCACCGTCCATCGCCACTGCCTGTCCCAGCCACGAGCGTTGCTAAGCCCTGGACCACGCGCACGAGACACGCCCAGACCATGCCGAGCGTGCGCCAGAGCGCCACCCTCGACCATCACCCACAGACCGCGCGCCGCCCTCACCGCGTTCACACACGATCACCACCGACCCAGGACACCGCCAGACACCCCCGTTTGCCGCCCTGTGCCATACATCCACCGCCCGCCGTCGAAGACGCCGCCTCTGCCGCGCATAGCACCACCCGTTCCAGACCAAACCACACCGCCCCATGCCTCGCGACCATGTCGTTGAGCATCGCCAGGAGACACAGCATCGTCCCCTACCATTGTCCATGCCATTAGCCGCCTGTAATGTCGCCCTCGACGAGCTCACCTTGCGCCCCGACGGTCCCCTCGCTCGACTATAAATAGAGGCCACCCCCGCATGATTTCTTCACACCATCTCACTCCCCTCTCCCCACTGACCGTGCCACACCATCCTCAGAGCAAGGCGAGAACCACATCGCCAGAATTTCACCGGAGCCCGCCGCCTCTGGAGAAGAAAGGAGCCAGCGATTGGAGCCGCCCCAGGAGAAGCCACCGGTACCAGGAGGTTCGCCGTCGTCGACTTCGTCGTTCGCCCGCCTCGCCGACCCTCGCCCGTACCCCGGTGAGCCCCCAGCACCCCTCACTGGCCGCGCTAGGTTTCGTTCTCGCCGGAGTTGTCTCGCGTCGACGATGACCCTCAGCCGTTGGATTAGAACTAGATCGAACGATCCACGTCGCCCCATACCGCTTCGCCCAGCCCCGTGTCACCAACGAGTGGGGACACCCACTTAAGCAGCCCACGGGAGCACTGCGCTTAGCAGGCCGGCCCGTTAGAATTTCCTGCGCAGCCCAGCAATTCAAATTAAACCTTTTTCTATTTCATTTCAAACACACTTCTGTGCCCAACTTCAAAAATCAACCCAGATCGATTCAGTGCACCAAATTGGATGAAACCAATTTTGTTGGAAAGGTCTGTGAATGCTTAATCCAAGCCCGTTGGATTCAAGTCATTTGGATCAGTAGATCACCCATAGTAAAAATAACAAGGCAGAAGCTTTTCTACATTCAAACATTTTTCAAATTTAAACCATAAAAGCTTTTGAGTTGATTCCAACTCTCAAAAATCACATTTAACCATACCTTTCAGAATATATAAAAATATATAGGTTTACTTGCAGAAATAATGTTCAAGGAATAAAAGAATGCTTCATAAGCATTTCTAGTCACTTTAATTAATTAAAATAAAAAGGTAAAACCTTATTAAATTGTGACACCACTTTAAATCACATTCCCATGGACTACAATATGTGGTGATGACATGTGTCAACATGATCCCATGTTTAGTTAGGAGAATATTGAATATTAAGTAGTTTCTCAATGAGTAGAAATTACTTTTCTAAAATAAAAAGAATTAAACCAAGCCTTAACCTTGTAATGTTAGAGATGATGCTAGATCATCTATAGGACCCTTGTGTGTGATGATTGCAAGTAGTTAAGTATTGTTTGGTGATTGTGTACCTCGTATTTATTCATAGACGCTAGTACCGACCAAGGATACGAGGAGGAAGGAGGATACTACGAAGAAGAAGCCGAGGAGAACTTCAACCACTACTCTGCACAAGGCAAGCCTAATACTACTAGTGAATATGCAAGCTGACACTTGCAAGATACTATACCTATGCAAGCTAGTAACTATGCAAGCTTATACTCATATTGTGCAAGCTAACCCTTGCCAGATACCCTACTGATACCACAAACCCATACTTGTGATATGAATACTATATGCCTTAAGTATATGTGATCATACCCACTTGCTAAACCAATCCTAGTTTTATGGCAAGCTTCTTACTTTATTTCTTTATCAAAGCTTACTTAGAGTTTACTTAAGATATTGGTAGATACTAGAAAGATATGTGAAGATTGCATGAAGAGCATAAAATTTGGCCTAAGCTAGAAAACCTTGATATCATCCTAAGATATAAGGTTGGACTTAGTGAAACTCCACTAGTTACCACCCCTCATTAGTGCCTACCCCACCTGTAGATGCTAGTGCTAAGCATAAAACTTGATCAACTTTAGATGAGAATACTTGGTGAAAATGGTTATGAAAACCTTGGAATGATGGATCATTCTATTGAAATGTTTTGGACATGTGTTTCCAAACACTTGATGATTTTGGTGATGAAAATGTTGAGGCATGAGCCTTAGCCCTTTATAAAACTGATGGTTGTCTGGATGCGATACCATTCCAATTTTATCGTACAACCACAATACCCGAATATTGGGTAGGGCTTGACTGGAAACTTATATACCTTAGTATTAGTTCCCTCACGGCCAAGGTCTGAGCTGAGGCTACCTTGTGAAGATTGTCCACCTGTGCAGTACCCAAGATGACAGTGGTCATGGTTGGGAGGCCAAACTCACAGGAGAGGTGCTGATACTAGGGAGTGTAATTGAAAGGTTAGGATTGATTATCCGCATACTGAGTATGGTGAATTCAGGATTTGTTTCTGACGGATGTATCGAATGTTGTGGTGAAAGTGTACAATCTCTGCAGAGTGTCAAACTATTCGAATAGCCGCGTCCGCGGTTATGGACAGTTGGAGTGGCCATACTGTTCCCTCGTCAGACCTTTTAAAATGACTTGTGAAATGAATTGCGACTTTGACTTGACCACAACAGAGTTGTGACCTGAATTACATGATCCCACTTAGGAGTTATAAAATTGTGACTAGCTTTGGAACTTAGTAAAGATAAATCTGGCTTTTTGCAAAACAACCCTAGAGCCTAGTGTCCTATTATCCGAAAAATCCTTTACTTGTTAGTATTAGTTTGCGAGTACTTAAAGAGTACTCATGGCTTTGTCCCTGGCTATTCCCATGGCCAGACTATGAAGAAGAGTACCTGGAAGATGGACCCCAGGAAGGTTACGACAACTAGGATCATCTCCCATCGTCAGCATTGCCTGTGACCCCGAAGATGGAGCTTCGCCTACGCTACCGTTATTATTATGTATTCCGCTGCTTGATGTTGTATTAAGAACTGGATCATGAGATCCCTATTTGTGTAAGAACTTATGTATCGTTTGTAATGGATGAAGTACTATGGTATCCAATTCTGTTATGTCTCGCAAAAATGGTAATCCTGGGATTGCGATGTATGGCATAACAGGCATCTAGGATTGAAAAATCCGGGTGTTAACAGGACCCGCCGAGTCAGCGACAGAAGCCGAGTCATCATCATCCTCGAAACCACGCGGCGACCGCCAGACATTAACCGCCCGTCGCGTCGGCCACGCGTCGCCAATTTACGGCGCCACCATCGCCGTATCGGCTCCCGCGACAGACCGGCGAGCACTAACTTCCCGATGTTTACCCTTTTCCCGCCCTCGTCGCTACACCCCTCCCGCCCTCGCCGCCCACCTCGGCCTTTATAAGCCGTACCCCTCGCCGGAGATCTCCACACTCTCTCACAGCTCCCCCACCTACAAACTCCGGCGAACCTCCACCGCTTTCCCCTTCCCAGCTATGGCCTCAAGGTACCCCGGCGATGGAGCTGCGGTGAACGGCTTCGGCCAGCGCACCCTGCAGGCCTGGGAGGAAACGCCTCCTGCACGACGCCGGCTATATGGCGCCGCCGGACATGCGGATGCCGCCCGACTGGAAACTGAGCGCCGGCGGCATCCCTGTCCCGCCGGTGCCGACGCCGGACAAGCTACCGTATGATGTGCAGGAGTACATCAACGGCATGCCCGACCCTGCCGAAGCCGAGAGCGCCGACAACCTGCTTCACTGGGAGCAATTCTTCGCCGAGTGCCACGAGCAGGAGCTCGCCCACCACGAGGGGCCGCCCAACGAGTCGCCACCGAAGCGCAACAAATCGGCGGGTCGCCGGCGTTGGTGGAGCGCGCCAGGGCGGACCCTCAAGACGGTGATGGAGCACATCAACCGTGGGAACATGTCGCGGCTCGGCTTCCCGCGCACACCGACGTCGGTGGCCAGGTCCGGCCGGCGTCCTCCGCCAAACTGGATGCCGAGGAGGATGGCGAGCATGAGCTCGTCATCCTCCGCCTCGGCGTCCCACTCCTCCGGCTCGGCGCCGCTGCACGCGCCGACTGCCGTCAAGCGCGAGGCGGAGTCGCCTGTGCGCTCGCCGCCGCGGACGCCCTCGCGCGGCATCGTCATCCGCGAGCCGCGGGCGACGGCGTCTCCAACCGGCCACCTACGCCTCCGCCGCCCCAAGATAGAAGGTTCGGCGCTGGCCGAAGACGCCGCCTTGAAGATGGCGCGGGAGCAGTCGCTCCGCGAGGCCCCGCCGCAGACGCCACAACCCCCGCCGGTGGAGCCCTCCTTGCCGGACATCCTGGAGTGGTCCAGGAAGGACTGGGAGCTGGCGGAGCGGCAGCGCATCCTCGGCCTGCAGCAGCAGGCTGAGGAGCAGGCCGCCCGTCGTCGGGCGTTGTCTGGGAGTGAGCTCGCCTACCAGGACGCCCCGCTCTACGTCCTGGACGATGACGACGACGAGGACGTAGGCCCGTCCTACCAGCCCTGGAGGTGCGGCGACCTAGGCCAGGGGAGCTCCCGCCAGAACCAGCCGCCGAGCGACGACGACGACGACGGCGAGGATGACGGCCGCGTCGACCCCGGCTACACGGCGTTCTACAACAACTTCGGCATGTAGGACGGCGAAGGCTCGACGGCGGCGTCTTTTTTTAAGTTTATTTATGTATTAGTTTAGTTTAAATTTGATGTAATCCGCCTATATTCTCCCAACTTAATAAAAATCGCCCATCTTTGATGAATTTTAGCCGAACTTGGGGACTCGGCCTGGGTACGCGGGTGGGAAAATGGGCGTACCCAGGCCGAAAACTAGTTCCGTGTCCGGCCAAAAAACAGACCAATTTTCGCTCTGGGTTCGGCCAACGAGTGGAGATGCTCTTACTCCTAACATGACACTTCATGCCATGGAAGACACTCGAAAGTGAATTTCGTGGAAATTTTTTTATGTTTCGGTTATTATTCTATTCTACTACCTCCTTCACGGTTTGCAGGGCGCCTAATCAAATTTAGATTTTTTCAAAACTGCAACGTTCCTAGGCGCATAAAAATTAATTATTAATTAATGTGGCACCTTTCCTCCCAACTTCCTATGCATGCAACAGTCTCCCACCAATATATGCGCCTTAACCGCTCACTAATAAGCCTAATTTTCAGCCAATACGTACACGCCTAGGTCCGTGAGATTTTTATAGAACGCCCTGCAAACCGTGAAGGAGGGAGTAGTCTTCTTTTAATATTCTCGGATATCTCTTTATTTCTACTTTATGCTTTCTTTCGTCACTTTCTAGTTTTATGCATACTTGCTTCAGTGATTGCACAGGTGGGTTCTGAATCGTAAATAGTTCGAGATCCGAGACATGTGTGGTTATGTACTCCCTCCGTACAGAATGGAGGTTGGAGATTTATCTAGATTTGAATATCTTTATATATTAAAACATGTTTAGATACATGTGAATATAGATAAAAAATTTTACTCCCTTCATTCCAAAATAGATGTTTTAGATTTGTCAAAATTTTAATAAATCTAGACATTATTTAGTATATAGGTTCATCCAAATTTTAAAAAAACTGAAACATTTATTTTGAGACTAAGGGAGTACTTTTTTGGATGGAGACTCCATTAAAAAATAAGCGACTTGGTTTTCTCTAGATTCACGTGTATGAAGATATGTTAGTGTACTGATACATGTGGATGTAGACAACTTTAGGTCAGTTATTTACGAACGGAAGGAGTATGAAATGTTGTGCCAAGATGTAAAAAAACATCATGTTTTAATTTCTTCATAGAACGAATCACGATGGTTTTAACAAAAAGAATAGCACTAGAAATCACAACATCGACCACACCATGTTCGTCGAGCGAGGTAACCATCCTGTTAGATAACATCTTAACGTGACTGGGCCTAACGGCCCAGCACGCCCCTAACTGCGCCCTGATCGGGGGCGCCCAACCTTATCTGGTTGGTGGGCCCATGTCGTCAGCGCTATATAAAGAGGTGGGGAGCCGGCAGCACAACTTACGAGGTCAGACGTGCCCTAGCCGCCCCACCTACAAACCCTATCCGATCTAGGCTAAGCGTTGGGCCGACGGGAAGCTCCACCGCCGCCACACTCACCCCTTTCCACCCATGGCCAATGACGGAGGTTCTGGCTCCGGCACCAGCTCAGGCATTCCCTCTGGCTCGTGTCTGTCGAGCCAGGGAGCAGGTAGAGCTCATCTCGGTTCTCTCTCTCCCTCTCTCTCTCTGTTCTCGATCTACAAAGGTGAAGTATAGTGCTACTGTTAGATCTAGACTAGATCCTTTGTAAAGGTGGTTTTAACATTGGTATCAGAGCAAGTTTTAGTTGCTAGATTTTTCAGTGCATTTGTAGAAAGCAAGAGTCCAAAAGAAAAAGAAATAGATCCAAAGTGCGCCTGCCCTATGGCCGCGCCGTTCCTCTTGATCTAGATGGGCATCCATTGTGGAGACATCTAGAAGAAGAACACACCCTTCGGGGCAAAGCAAAACCCTAGATCTAAAACCCCAAAAGATCCCGAACGGAAGTTCGAACCCCATAGATCCCCAAAGAAAAGTCAATCAAAAGTTTTGCCCCACACCTCGGCCACTTGACGACGGTGCACCCACCCTTGGGAGGATGCACACATCGGCAAGGAGCAAAGGAGGGGGGCGCCGCCGTATCCCCATAGACAAAGTAACAACAAAAAAAGGGGGCTCCACGGCAGCGCTAGAGGCTCCACCGCCACCCCTCTTGACGGTGGTGCGCCCACCCTCGGGTGGACGCACCGCCGGCAAGGAGGGCGGGGGGGGGGGCCATGGCTCACCGGAGCAAGCAGAGGAGGGAGGGGCACGCGGCAGACGTGGCCACCTCGCCTCGTGCTCGGGCGGGCCAAGCCGCTCAGCCAGAGGGAGGGGCTCGCCGAGAGGCGGCCACCTCGCCTCGGCGGCGGGCACACGGGAGGCCACCTGAGGCAGGGGCGCGGCCACCTCGCCGCGGGAGGGGCTCGGCCGCCTCGCCAAGGGAGGGGCGCGGCCGCCTCGCCGAGGCAGGGGCGCGGCCACCTCGCCGCGGGAGGGGCTCGGCCTCCTCGGCTCGGAGCTCGAGTGCGCCGCCGGAGCAGTTGGAGAGGGAGGGGCGCGCCGACCGGTGGCCACCTCACCTCACCTCGGCCTCACGAGCGACAGCCGCCGGAGCCAAGGAAGAGGGAGGGGCACGCCGAAGGGGCCGCCTCCCCTCAGCCTCGCGCGGCACAGCCGCCGCCAGAGAGAGAGAGCTCACGGGGGGGGAAGGGGAAAAGTGGAGCTTAGGGTTTGGGGGGGCGGCGGCCTGGGGTTTTTATCCCTCCAAAACGCGCGCCCCACCACACGATCTAGGGCGACCGCGAATGGACGGCCGCGATGGGGCGGCGCGGGCGCAGGCGGGCCAAGTGGGCAGGCCGCGGAGCGCTAGCGGGCTGCTGGGCTGCGTGCCGTGGTGGCCCTGCGCGAGCGCTCGCTGCAGCGCGCGGGCGGTAGCAAACTAGCGTGCGCGCGGGCGGGGGCAGCGCGCAAACAGGCCGCTGGCGGGCCATGCTGGCGGGCCAAGCTGCGGCTGCTGGCGGCTCCAGCGAGCGTGCGCGGGCAGCAGGTAGCTTCATGCTGCCCACAGAGCTGGCCCAGTAGGGCGGTTTTAAACAGTTTTTTCCTGTTTTTTTTCTTTTTTACAGAGTTGTTTTAATTGTTTTGCTTAAGGCTTTTAAGCATTTTTTTGCATAGTTTTCTCTAGTCATCTTATTGCAAGTATATTTTGACTAGAGAATGATTTAAAGGCAGAATTTTTTCTGTAAAGTTCAAAGTATTATGAACGTTATCATTAAGTTTCCGCTGCAAATGTATATTTTAAATTGCAATGATGCAACAAAGTTGTTTAAATTTTGACATAAAGATGTGACAAAGTAATTAAAGATGATTGTGTCCCATGTTATTAATTGACCAACGTTGTTAATAAACATGATCATGATCCTTTTCATTGAGTATTAAAGGTGTATTTAAATTTATTTCTACCCAACGGTGATGTGATTTTAAATAGCACAAAACGATTGCATGCTTAATTTATACCAACGTTGAATTAATGCATACAGTTGTTTTCCTTGGTGATCTCACATCTTTTGTGGTTTTCAGGAGGTCTCAACCTCATGGCCTGTTTGAAGGACATCCCGCTGCTAAGGGGGGACAACTACTTCGAATGGAGGAAAAAGGTCGATTTGGCGTTCGTATGCGCCGAAGTGGATTGGGTGGTTGACACCAAGCAACCAGTCAAGCCCGCTGAGCCAGTCTGGGGGGATGCTGAGGAAAGTGCTGAGTTTGAGAAAAGGAAGAGGGACCATGCTCCATTGGAGCTGGCCTACTCGATTGATAACCAGAAATGGGTGAACGCCAACAAGAAATGTTTGGCCTTCGTAAAGAACACAATTGAGAACGCACTAGTGGGCTCAATTGAAGAGTGTGCTATCGTGGGCGAATACCTCGCCAAGATAAAGAGCCAGTTTACTGGCTCTTCAAAGATGTATGCGACCCAGCTGTTAAAGCAGCTGGTGACTGAAAAGTACACGGGGGGACCCCACGGAATAAGAGAGCACATCTTGAGGATGTCAAACATGGCAGCGAAGCTCAAGCCCATGGATGAGGACCTCGAGCTAAAGCCAGCACTCTTGCTGCACCTAGTGATGGCCTCACTTACACAGCCTTTCAAAAATTTTGTAATAAAACTATAATATGTCCCCTGAAAAGTGGGATATAGAAAAGACCATTGGGATATGCTCCCAAGAGGAGGAAAGGCTGAAGGCCCTTCACGACGGTTAACTGAACTTCGTGAAGGACAATAGGAAGAGAGGCTTCACAAACGGCAACCATGGTGGCTCACCCTCCAAGCCACATGGCAAGGGTCCAATGCAGCACCAGTACCAGCATCACCAGTCCACCCCTGGGGAGAAAGACCAGTGCCATCACTATAAAAAGCCTGGCCACTACAAGAAGGACTGCCCAATTTGGCTGAAGTACATCATGGCCAAAAATGGTAAAGATATAGTTTATTTTGTTAATGAATCTCTGTATGAAAAGTTTACTAGATCTACTTGGTCGATTGATTCTGGAGCAACTGTTCATGTTGCCAACTCTTTACAGGGGTTCCATTCGACAAGGATCACGCCAAAAAGAGAAAGACTCATTGAAGTGGCGAATGGAATAGAAGCAGAAGTGGAGGCCATTGGTGACGTCCCTCTGGAGCTGGCTGATGGCTCTTTCCTTTTGCTCAAAGATGTGCTTTTTGTTCCCTCATTACATAGAAATTTAATAAGTGTTTCATGTTTGGACAAAGATTCTTATGAATGTTATTTCGGAAATGGCAAGTGTGCCATTTGGTTGAAAGACAAGTGTGTGGGTGTTGCTACCTTATATGATAAGTTATATTTATTATCCTTGCATGAGAAAGTACTTTCTGTGTGTGATGTGAATGAAAAAGTTCCCTTGTCGAACAAAGAACAAAAGAAAAGAAAGCGAACTCTTGACTCATCGAAACTATGGCACTGCAGACTAGGCCATATTTCGAGGGGAAGAATAGAAAGCCTCGTTAAAAATGACTTTCTTCCTCCGTTAGAGTTCTCCGACATAGAACAATGCATAGATTGCATTAAAGGAAAGTATGTCAAACAAATTAAAAAGGGTGCAAACCGAAACATAGCTACACTAGAAATAATCCACACGGATATTTGTGGACCATTTCCGGTGAAAAGTGTGGATGGCTATGATTCATTCATAACATTCACGGATGATCACCCCCGGTATGGTTACATTTATCCAATTAAAGAAAGATCTGAAGCATTGGATAAATTTAAAATTTTCAAAGCTGAAGTAGAAAATCAGCATAATAAAAGAATTAAAATAGTTCGGTCCGATCGTGGGGGGGGGAGTACTACGGTCGGCATAATCCATATGGTCAAGTACCAGGACCCTTTGCAAGGTTCCTGCAAGAAAATGGAATAGTCGCCCAGTATTCTATGTCGGGCGAACCTCAGCAAAACGGAGTAGCTGAAAGGCGCAACCGTACCCTTATGGATATGGTGCGCAACATGATGATCTATTCCACCCTCTCATTGGGATTATGGATGGAGGCGCTTAAAACCGCCATTCACATTCTCAACAGAGTACCGAGTAAGTCGGTGCCCAAAACACCGTATGAATTGTGGACAGACAGAGTCCCCTCTCTGCACCACTTGAGGGTCTGGGGGAGCCCAGCTGAGGCAAAAGTTTTCAATCCAAACATTGCAAAGTTAGACCCCAAAACAGTATCTTGCCACTTTATTGGTTATCCAGATAAGTCAAAAGGCTATCGTTTCTACTGTCCCGACAGATACACAAAGTTTGTAGAAACGAGACATGCAGTATTCTTGGAGGACGAATTGATGAGGGGGAGTACGGTAGCTAGGCAAATTGATCTTGAGGAGAAGAGGGTGCATGCACCTAATCCGATGATTCAGGAGCCATTTTTCTCGCTACCTGTTGTGCCACCATCTACAACCCCTGAGGTTGTGGTGTCGGCACCTGTTGTGACTCCACACGTGACAACAATGGGCGAAAGTTCGGAACCTGTCCATCATGAGCCACCTGAACCCATTGTTGAGCACGAAAGGGAGCCAGAACAGCCACCTAGTGTAAATGTGCCTGAACCCGAGGCAAGAAATGAGCAAGAGTCTGATGAACTCAGACGGTCTAAAAGAGAACGAAGACTAGCCATTTCCAAAGAAATCTACAAAGTTTACAATGTAGTTCATATGGAGGGCGATCCTACCTCATATGAAGAAGCCATGAGTAGCCTCACTCAGCCAAGTGGGTAGAGGCAATGGAAGATGAAATAAAATCGATGAGTTCCAACAATGTTTGGGACTTAGAGGAAATTTCTAAAGGAGCCAAAACAGTAGGATGCAAATGGGTCTACAAAACAAAGTATGACTCCAATGGGAATGTAAAAAAATACAAAGCTAGACTCGTGGCAAAAGGCTTTACGCAAAGAGAAGGCGTAGATTACAATGAGACTTTTTATCCGGTCTCATGTAAGGACTCCTTCCGAATCATCATGGCACTTGTTGCACATTTTGATTAAGAGTTGCATCAAATGGATGTCAAGACGGCATTTCTAAATGGAGATTTAGAAGAAAATGTTTACATGAAACAACCCAAGGGTTTTTTCATGGAGGGGAAGGAACATATGGGATGCCGCCTAAAGAAATCCATTTATGGATTAAAGCAAGCCTCTAGGCAGTGGTATTTAAAGTTTAATGATACCATTAAAAGATTGGAATTCAAAGAAAATGTTGAGGACAACTGCATTTATGCAAAGTTCAAAAGTGGGAAATATATTTTCCTAATTTTGTATGTGGATGACATTCTGCTTGCCAGCAGTGATGTTAGTCTACTACTAGAGACAAAGAAGTTCTTGTCATCTAACTTTGACATGAAAGACCTTGGTGAAGCCTCTTATGTTTTGGGCATAGAAATTCACCGAGACAGAAAGAATGGAGTGTTAGGACTGTCGCAGAAAGCGTATTGTGAAAAGATTTTAAAGAAATACAATATGCATGCGAGTAATTCAACACCTGCTCCCATAGTCAAGGGCGATAGTTTTGGGAAATCCCAATGTCCAAAGAATCAATATGAGATCGATCAAATGAAGTTAGTACCATATGCTTCGGCTGTTGGAAGCTTACAGTATGCACAAGTATGCACTCGCCCTGACTTAGCATTTATCACCGGGGTACTCGGTAGATATCAAGAGAATCCAGGCATAGAGCACTGGAAGATGGTAAAGAAAGCTTTGCGTTATGTGCAAGGCACAAAAGGCCTCATGCTTACATATAGAAGATCTGATTCCCTAGAGATAAAAGGGTATTCAGATGCAGATTTTGTGGGAGATAAAGACGGCCGAAAGTCCACGACAGGGTATGTCTTTACTCTCGCAGGAGGTGCTATTTCGTGGAGAAGCGCCAAACAGTCGATAGTTGCATCATCTACGATGTATGCAGAATTTATCGCATGTTATGAGGCCATGGGACAGGCGTTATGGTTAAAAAAATTCTTACCCGACTTGAAAGTGGTTGACTGCATCAGCAGGCCACTAAAGATGTACTGTGACAACGAGCCCGCAGTATTCTATGCTCACAACAACAAGTCGAGTAATGCTTCAAAGTCTATAGATATAAAGTATTATGTTGTGAAGAACAAAGTACAGAATCAAACTATAAGACTCGAGCATAGAAGGACAAAGGATATGCTTGCGGATCCGCTAACGAAAGGCTTACCACCCAATGTGTTCAAGGAACACATAGCCGGCATGGGTTTAACGGGAAGCCTATGATTCCTAGACTAAAGAGGCCCAAAAGTAACAAGATTTGTTTTAAAACATGAAGGTATATAGTGGCTGTCTGATTCCATCGGCAATTGAGCTGAGACGATAAAACATGCTCTATGTATCATTCTGTGATGAAATAAGTAAAGAACAAGGTTAAAAGTAAAGTCGAGATCTAGGGGGAGAATGTTAGATAAGATCTCAATGTGACTGGGCCCAACGGCCCAGCACGCCCCTAACTGCGCCCTGATCGGGGGCGCCCAACCTTATCTGGTTGGTGGGCCCCTGTCGCCAGCGTTATATAAAGAGGTGGGGAGCCGGCAGCACAACTTACGAGGTCAGACGTGCCCTAGTCGTCCCACCTACAAACCCTATCCGATCTAGGCTAAGCGCTGCGCCGACGGGAAGCTCCACCGCCGCCACACTCACCCCTTTCCACCCATGGCCAATGACGAAGGTTCTGGCTCTGGCACCAGCTCGGGCATTCCCTCTGGCTCGTGTGTGTCGAGCCAGGGAGCAGGTAGAGCTCATCTCGGTTCTCTCTCTCCCTCTCTCTCTGTGTTCTAGATCTACAAAGGTGAAGTATAGTGCTACTGTTAGATCTAGACTAGATCTTTTGTAAAGGTGGTTTTAACACATCCATGGTCTCGTTGCCTTTCCCCATCCAATTAATTTGCTCCCGACGTCTATCATTTCCCGATTTCGCGAAAGGAAAGGGACTGCTTCCGTCTTTTTGTCTCCTCGGTTGCTCCCGATTTCTCTTGGTGACGGTAGTTTGATGGCATCACGTGAATGGCGTCATACAGGTGCTAGCACGGTTTAGAGAGCGAGAAAAAGAAAGGCGTACGCTTGTTTTCTTGGATGAATTTGGTAGATTCGGGACTTGTCTTTTACTGTTATACTTGATACAGAAAGCTTTGGAGGTCATCGTCTTCCCTTGTTCTTTTCAAACCCGTTGAACATGCGTTCGTTCTGTCTTCTGCGGTTTTGTCTTTTTGTACTATCATACACGTGCACAAAATCCAATATGTTCTACAGGCACGAAAACGAGTGGAGATTTTTGTCTCCTTGTCCTGTTATTTAAAAAAATCAGAAATTATATTTGTGAATTTCAAAAAAAAAACTTTAAAAAATCCTGTAACCAATGATGTACCCACAAACGTGCAAATATCAATTAAAATGTTTGTATACTGAGCTACACAAAAATGGCAAAATGTGAATCTAAGTATGCATATTTTTAAATCTCCAAAATTTATCATATTTTGCTACTTTTGTGTAGGTCACAATATGAAGAATTGTTGTTTGTGAAACCCTGGAGTCTCTGCCCCAGGGTTCCGGCCAGGTCTCCGACCCAAGTTCCAGGAGCACTAGACGTGACCCCGGAGGCTACCTCGGAGATGACACCGAAGTCTCTGGCCACCTCAGAGTCTCGGGCCCTGAACCTCGGGGTTTTCCGCCTGAGTGAACATGCCTATGAGCCTTGCGGTTGGGCTTGGCCCATGTAATACCCCGTCTCGCTCAGAATTTCATGTTTAACTACAATACCCCTGTTTAAGTGGTTGGCTTATAAATAAGTCCCCCTCCGCTCGTAGAAACCCTAGAGATGATATGAATTGAATTGAGACTCTTGGCATGAGACTAAGAACCCCAGATTAGGGGAACCTCTCTAGATTGAATCTATGAGTTGTATCAAGGCCCTCGTCAAGTAATTTGTCTCTCATATTTAAGGATTCTAGTAGTTGTTTGGTCTCTCCCTTTGGAATTCTACATGGTTGCTACTCTCTCCTCGATTGGTATTCTACCATTTGCTTGCCAATCTCTCCGCAGGTGATTCTACCGCAAGGTCTCTCTCTTAGGGATTCGAATGGATTGGTTGTTTGGACCAACGAGAGAAAATCAGATTGTGTGTGTGTGTTTGCGTGCGTTTGCATATTTACCTTGTATTCTAAAGGATTTATACACTAGCCAATTATCCCAAAAGACAGATCTGATGGAAAGAGGCTAGACAGTATATTTATATTAAACACTCCCTCTCACGTCTAGGATATTTTAGTCCTTGCTATGGTTAGAAATAGGATATTTTAGTCATTAGTATGGTTAGAAATAGGTCACATAATCTTTTTTCCATTTTTTAATTCTACGTGAGCATGGTCTTGAACTCAAGACCTCTTGACTCTGATACTGTAAATGATTTATGCACTAGCCAATTATCCCAAAAGACCGATCTAATGAAAATAGGCTAGGCAGTATATTTATATTCAACACATTCGAGTTGAGTTCATCGCATTCATCGTATTTTCCCCTCACCTCGACCCCCAAATCCGTGAAGATTAGGGGCCACCCAAGGGTCAGTCCCCAAGGAACCAATAACAATACGTCTAACATCTACAGATCCAAACAAGTATGAGAAGTTTTACATCCCATTGCCCCGTCACTGGTGAGGTTAGGTCAGACACCTTTGTATAGACGAATCCTCCTCGAGATGATAACATTTTTCCTGAGGGACTAGATGGAATCGAGGGATCATCCCAAATATTGATAGTTTCACCATTACCAACCCTCCAGATATAATATCTTTTGAAAGTGGTAATCCTAGCAACAATACTTTGCCATGTGAAGGATGAATTCGCTTTCGAGGCAACCTTCAAAATATCACCTTTGGGGTAATATTCGGTTTCAAGAACTAGAACACAAAGAGATTCGTCATCATTAATAAGCCTCCAAGCTTGTTTAGCGAGTATAGCAAGATTAAAAGAGTAAAAACCTCGGAACGCCATTCCTCCTTATTTCTTAGGATAACGTAATTTTTACCATGCGAGCCAATGTATGTTCGTGATAGTTTCGTCATCTCCTCGCCAAAATTAGGATATAGAATCCATCATGCTCTTACTAACACCCTTACGAATATGAAAAAATGATGTCACATAAACAAGAATTGCCCGAGCCACAATTTTTAACAGAATTCTCCTTCCACCCACTAATCAATCCTCTGGATAATCTCCTCAATAAAGTGCTTAAACAATTACTCAAATTAGCACCAACCAATATGGGGAGCCCAAGATATTTATCCGATAGAGCTACAATATCAATATGCGTTGCTTAACATATTTCTGCTCTCATAAGGCATCAGTATTATGAGAGAAGAAATACTCGACTTTGCTAAATTCACCAATTGTCTAGAATTTACGTAGTAAGTATTCATAACTAATAACTTGTTGCAAGAAGGTTGTATTATTCATATCAACTTTCACAAGAATAGAAGAATCATCAATAAATAAAAGAAGTGTGAGACTGACAGAGCATTCTCTCGCAACATACAACAAAACTCTCGTGCATACTGCCACGGCCGGGTAAAAAAACAAAACCAACACATAAATGGGCCCTACCAATCACATCTAAGCCCACATGTTGAATGAAAACGTGATATGCTAACGCGCGGGCACCAGGGAGGAGCACGCTTTTTTTTAGAGCGGAGCACGCTTACTGGGTAGTATGCGGAGACAACACTTGGGCTGGATGGGCAACACAGCTCATCACAGTACAGAAGTAACAAGACGGCCTCTCCGGATCCATCGACAACCCCCAGGCCCTGCAGGCCTGCACGATGCTCCGTCCATCCGCGCGTAGAGTAGAGCACACGAGAGTTCTTGAGAATCTCAAAAAACACACACAAAAAAAAGACGAGAGTTCTGGACTTCACGATGCGGCCGCAATGCTAGCAGATTCAGTCAGATGGCGTGAGAGAGACCAATAAGTTTTTTTTTTAAACAACCACATATTTCATTAATTAAGAATCAAGTTACATGAAGCACGCATGTGGAGACTAAAAGACAGACCAGGATAAAATAATTATTCTGAAAATATTACAGATAAAAGACTAAGAGATTGAGAAATACAAAATAATTCCTAGATTTTACTGCAACCACTGAATCTAGCGGCCTCCGCCAAACTACCCAAAAGAAACATCGAGCCTCCACCATTGCAAGATCCAAAAAAGCACCGTCGCCAACGAGACTTTGTGAGTCGATGAATATGCCTGCTGCACGCAGCGAGACACATGTCGCTGTGGCACGTCGGCCGGGGACGTCCCCGTGCTGTCTTGGACCAAGATCTGTCGCCTCCCGTCGACGAAGTCGAAGGAGAAAGGCAGATCCACCACCTCCGGACCAACATCCTTGCTCCAGAGAAACCACCTCGTCCCGGCCGCCAGCGCCATCACGGATAACGACGAGCGCTAGCGACACAACAAGAAACAGATCTCACAGGTCTGAAGAACGACGAGAAGACCAAGCTGCCGATCTGAAAGACCAAACATCAAAAGTTGCCATCACCTCCGAGGCGCAACCATGAAGATCAGCACCGGTGTGGGAGTAGAGATGAGACAGATTTACTCGTCCGGGCGTCGCTCCCACCACCCCAACGACGCATCATGACAAAAATATCTTAACCCTAACTACTAGACAGAGGAACAAGGTTCCCATTCCCTCCAGCCGTCGGAGCGGCAAGCGGAGGAAGAGGGACCAGTCCGAAAGCCGACTGAAATCTAAGGAGGAAGTTGGATTGAGCGCGTCGCCTCAGGAGACGTGAACGCCTCGGCTTTTGGGAACCCACGCAAGCATGGCTGAAACAGGTTGAGTCCTAAGAATCTCCACACGAATATTGAATTGAAGGGAGGGGGGAGGGGGGGGAATTACCACATCGCAGGAGAAACAATGAAATAACAAACTCAGCGAAGGAATACGAGAATTCTAAAAATAGGCCGATTTTCTTATAGGTCTGTTCTGCGCATAGTTATCGTGTCAAGTGACGTCTTCTTCTTCGTACGGTCCTACTATAAGACTTTGTATGCTTGTCAAGTGTCGCAACGAGAATCAAAGTAAAATTAGAATGAAATAGAGAAAAATACAGAGGATGAGAGTATAGATTTTCTCTTTTATTTTTCAAATTCGATAATTAAAACAAAATATCTTAAGAATCATTTGTCTAAATTAAGAATCGTTTTCAGTTTTGAGCTTCTCGTGTCGAGATCTTTTAAACTAGATTCCATGTTGATAGATTCTGAACAACTTTTTTGTTGTATTTTACCAGCCGAGTTCGTACTTTAGATTATTTCAGTTCTGTATTTTTGTACTTTGGGTGGTTAGTGTAGTTTGTACTCGTGGTTAGTACACACTTGTACTTCCATATACTTTGGCGGTGAGTATATTTGTACTTTTTAACTTTAGCTCATATTACAATAGTATTTTCGTGTACTTGGCTCTAAGTATGCTTCGACTCCTAGTACGGTTGTACTTTTACTACTTCAGCTCTAAGTACATGTATGCTTTTGTGTACTTAGTCTATAAGCACACTTATACTTCCGTGTACTTTGGCGTGAGTACATTTGTATTTTTCTGTACTTCAGCTCTTAATACAGTGGTATTTATTAGGAATAGACAAGTTATATTCCTCTGGGCCAAAGGCCACAATATATAGTACAGGTACATGGAAAATATGCAGGAAGCCCCCTAACATATGGGGAAATACAATATACAGATATATACATCTAACACCCCCCCTCAAACTCATGGTGGATCCACAACACTGAGTTTGGAGAGTAAGAAAGCATGCTGCGCTCGGGTCTGTGCCTTCGTAAAGAAATCAGCCAACTGTAAATCTGAAGGCACATACTGAAACGCAACAACCTAAGCCTGCACCTGAGCACGTGTATAAAAAGCATCAACACCAATATGCTTGGTAAGCTCATGCTTGACCGGATCACGTGCAACACTAATAGCACCTGTACTGTCAGACAAAATCAGAGTGGGTGTGGTAATAGAGACCCCAAAATCCACAAGTAACCACCGTAACCAGGTCACCTCAGCAATCAACAAGGCCATAACACGCAACTCAGCCTCAACACTCGAACGAGAAACCGCTGTCTGTTTCTTCGTCTTCCAAGCAATGAGCGAACCACTAAGAAACACACAGTAAGCAGAAAGTGAACGACGATCCGAAGGATCACTCGCCCACGTAGCGTCCGAATAGTACTGGAGCTGGAGGGAGATGGAACGAGGAAAGAAAAGGCGACGAGTGATCGTACCACGAAGACAACGAAGAACACGGAGAAGATGACTATAATGAACAGTGGTAGGAGCAGAAACAAACTGACTCAGAATATGAATAGGATAAGAGATGTCAGGACGAGTGACAACAAGATAAACTAGACTCCCAACAAGATGACGATAACGCGTCGGATCAGAAAGAGGATCACCATCAGTAGGTTGAAGCTTAACATTAAGCTCCATAGGGCTCTCAACAGTGCGCTCATCCCCAAGAGAAGTACGAGCAAGAAGATCCTGAATATACTTTTCCTGAGAGATGTAAAAGCCATCAGAAGTGGAGGAAACCTCAATCCCAAGAAAGTATCGAAGAGGACCAAGATCAGTCATAAGAAAGTGATCACGAAGACGAGCCTTAACAAATGCGATATACTCAGGATCATCACCATTAATGATCATATCATCAACATAGAGAAGAAGAAGAGTGCGTCCACGAGGAGAAGTGTGAACAAACAGCGCTGGATCATGAGCACTAGGGGAGAAACCAACATAAGTCACTACAGAAGCAAAGCGCTCAAACCAGGCACAAGGGGCCTATTTGAGGCCATAAAGAGACCGACGAAGACGACAAACCATCCCCTCGGAAACAGAATACCCAGGAGGAGGCTCCATATAAACCTCCTCACTCAACTCACCATTGATAAAGGCGTTCTGAACATCAAGCTGGGACACAGACCAGTGACGAACAGAAGCAACAGCAAGAAGAGTACGCACAGTGGTCATATGAGCCACAGGAGCAAAGGTCTCATCATAGTCACGACCATGTTCCTGCTGAAAACCACGAGCCACAAGACGCGCTTTATAGCGCTCAAGAGATCCATCAGAGCGGGTCTTAATCTTATAGACCCACTTACACGTGATAGGACGAACACCGGGAGGGGGAGAAACAAGATCCCAGGTGCCAGTGCACTCAAGCGCAGCAATCTCCTCAGCCATGGCCAGCTGCCATTCAGGATGATGCTCAGCATCCCGATAAGAAGTCGGCTCAGAGGCAACAGAAAGACCATACTGACTAGGAGAGTAACGATTGGGGGCACGACGCTGACGAACATGACGAGTAGAGGGAAGCTCGTCAGAGGAAGACGACTCAGGATACGACGATGAAGAAGAAGGAATAGCAGAGGAAGATGTTGGAATTATGCCCTAGAGGCAATAATAAAGATGTTATTATTATAATTCTTGTTCATGATAAAGTTTATATTCCATGCTAGAATTGTATTAAGCGGAAACATTAATACTTGTGTGGTTTATGAACAACACCGTGTCCCTAGTATGCCTCTATGGACTAGCTCATTGATTAATGATGGTTAAGGTTTCCTAACCATAGACGTGAGTTGTTGATTAATAATGAGATCATATCATTGGGAGAATGACATGATGGACAGACCCAAACTAAGCGGAGCAATTAGATCGTGTCATCATGTTCATCTTTGCGAAGCTTTTCTTATGTCAAATATTGTATTCCTTAGACCATGAGATAATACAACTCCCTGGTATCGGAAGAAAGCTTTGAGGTCATCAAACGTCATCCTATGAGAGGGTGATCATAAAGGTGTCTCTCAGGTGATCGGAAAGTACTTGTTGGGTTGTATGTATCGAGATGGGATTTGTCTCTCCCAAGTCGGAGAGATATACTTCGGGCCCACTCGGTAATCGATATCAACACCACTTGCAAGCATGTGGTTAAGGAGTTAATCACAAAGTGATATCGGATTACGGAACGAGTAAAGTACTTGTTGTGAATGAGATTGAACTAGGTATGACGGTACCGACGATCAAATCTCGGGCAAGTAAAATATCGCGAGACGAAGGGAATATATATATGGGATTGTTTGAATCCTGGCATCGTGGTTCATCCGATATGATCATCGATGAATGTGTGGGAGTCAATATGGGTTTCCAGACCCCGCTGTTGATTATTGATAGAAGATCATGTCTACATGTTCTCGAACCCGAAGGGTCACACACTTAACGTGTCTCGACGCTAGGATAGATTGGATAATTGGTTTATGAGTTTTTGTTCGGAGTCTCGGTTTGGATCCGGGACATCACGAGAGGTTCCGGAATGGTCCGGAGAATAAGATTCATATAAGGCAATGTAGTTTTTGGAGTTCAGAATTGTTTCGGGTTAATCGGTATTGTACCGGAAGCTTCTAGAACCTTCCGAGGGGGACCAACGTGGCCCCACCTGCCAGGAGGGGGCATGGGCCTATGAGGGAGTGCCCTGGTCGCATTGGGCCAGGGGCACAAGGCCCCATAGGGCCCAGCCGGCCAACCTAGGGCAAAACCCTAGGGGAGCTTCTAGAAGGGGGGGAACTTGCCCTCCACTCCTCCCTCCTTGGCCGCTGGCCCTAGGGCTTGGGGGATGGGCAAGGGCTGGCCGCCCACCCATCTATATAAATAGGGCTAGGGGCGCACCCCCTCCCACACCTCCTCCTCAAACCCTAGCTGCCCTGCTGCCCTCCTCTCTCTCTCCCTCCCGACTGCACGTAGGCGAAGCCCTGCTACAGAAACTCTCCACCACTTGCACCACGCCATCACGTTGTAGATCCAATCCGTATCTCCACCATACTTGCTGGACCGAGGAAGGAGGAGACGTCGAGGTGCCGCACGTGTGCATCTCTCGAAGGCATCGCCACTTGCGGTGTTAGATCGGATCGGATCGCGAGGAGGAGAAGCGAGTACGACTACATCACCCACGTTCTGACGAACGTTCCGCTGTGCGAATCTTCAAGGGTATGAAGATCTCATCTAATCCCCCTCGTTGTTTGCATCTCCTAGATTAGATCTTGGCTTTCCCGTTCGCATCCGTAGAATTTTTTTGATTTACTATGCTGTGAAACCCTTCAGTGGTATCAGAGCTAGATCTATGCGTAGATGTGTTTCACGAGTAGAACGCAACATGGTTGTTGTGGGCGTTGATGTTTTCTGTTGCAAGCCTCTTGTTTGTGTTCTTCTTATGACGCGGGATAGTGAGATCGAAGCGGTCTAGGCCAACCTTACGCGACCTCGTTCGCGAGACCGGCTCCGCACTTGACGTGTGGCTTGTTCCACACATGCGGCTGGTGGATGCCAGTTTCTCTCACTATAGTTGTCATGGGATTTACACCGGAGTTTGGCAACCATAATATCACCGTTGTGGCTTTCCGTAGGTAAGAATCGTTCTTAGCTTGCTACTCCCATAAGCCACGTAAAACATGCAACAACAAAGTAGAGGCGTCTAACTTGTTTTTGCAGGGAGTGTTTTCTGTGATATGGTATGGCCCAAGATGTGATGTGTATGTTGTATGCAATGATCATGTTTTGTAATGTTTCACGACTTGCATATCGATGAGTACACAACCGGCAGGAGCCATATGGTTGTCTTTATAATTGTGTATGACCTGTGTGTCAACTTCTTATACGGCATGTAATAGTTTCACTTTATCGCTAAGTAGTTAGCAATAGTTGTAGTTGCTATTCGTGGTGGAGGCAATCATGGTGGAGTGATGGATATCATGTCGGCACGCACAAGATGGAGATCATTGCACGAAGATTGGCTATACCATGTCACATAAAGTTATATGCATGTGATCTTTATCCTTTTATGTATCTTATTATGCTTAGATCGCGACGGTAGCATTATAAGATGATTCCTCACTTAAAGATCAAGATAAAACTGTGTTCTCCCCATGTATGCACCGTTGCGAAAGTTCGTCGTGTCCAAGCATCACGTGATGATCGGGTGCTATAGACTCTACGTTCACATACAACGGGTGCAAGCCAGTTTTGCACACGCGGAAATACTTGGGTCTGACTTGACGAGCCTAGCATGTACAGACATGGCCACGGAACACAATAACCGAAAGGTTAAGCATGAGTCATATGAATGATATGATCGACACTTCGTTGTCCACCATTGGAACCACATCTCTTCTCGTGAAGATCGGATTAGGTGTGGTGAATTTGGATCATGTTCACTAAACAACTTGAGGGATGTTGAATTTAGTGGGAGTTCATCTAGTAATTTGATTAAAAGTTGAACTAGTTATCATGAACATAGTCTAATTTGTACTTGAAAATATTGTAGATCAAATGGCTAAGTCCAACTTCAACTTCAACGTTTTTGCTGAGAAGGAAAAGCTTAGAAACAATGGGTCTAACTTCACCAACTGGTTTCGCAATTTGAGAATCATTTTCTGTGGTGGTCAAAAGGACTATGTCCTTGAGAATGCGCTAGGTGACGCCCCTGCTGTAGATGCGCCGACTGATGAGAAAGCTGTCTATCAGTCGCGCAAAGATGATTATGGTGTGATTAAGAGCACCATGTTGTTTGCTATGGAATCGGACCTTCAAAATCGTTTTGAAGACTATCCCGGGCCCTTTGAGATTCTTGAGGAGATGAAAACTATGTTTCGGACTCAGGCCCGTTCTGAGAGATATGAGATCTCTGAGTAATTCTTTAACTGCAAGATGGAGGAAGGGAGTTCCGTTAGTGAGCATGCCATTAAGATGTCGGGCTACACTCAACGCGTTGAGCAACTGGACTGCAAGATTCCAGAGGAGCTCAAGATTGACAGGGTTCTGCAATCACTCCCTCCCAGCTACAAAAGTTTTGTAGTGACTCATAATCAGATTGGTTCCACTGATACGATCACCGAGCTCTTCGCAAAGTTGAAGGCTGCGGAGGTGGACATCAAAAAGGATAATCATGTGTTGATGGTCAACAAGCCCCCCACCTTCAAGAAAGGTAAGGGTGCAAAGAAGCCCTTCAAGAAAGGCGGCGGCAAGCGCGTTGCCCTTGCTGAGAAGAAGCTCAAGTCTGGACCCAAGCCGGACACTGAGTGCTTCTATTGCAAGGACAAGGGTCACTGGAAGTGCAACTGTCCGAAGTACTTAGCGGACAAGAAGGCTGGCACCATCAAAGGTATATTTGATATACATGTTATTGATGTTTTCCTTACTAGCCCTCGTTGGAGTGCCTGGGTATTTGATACTGGTTCAGTTGCTAATATTTGTAACTCGAAACAGGAGCTACGGAATAGACGAGAGCTTGCGAGGGATGAGGTGACGATGCGCGTTGGCAACGGATCAAGAGTTGATGTGATGGCCGTCGGCACGCTCTCCTTAGTTTTACCTTCGGGATTAGGTTTAAACCTCAATAAATGTTATTATGTGCCTGCATTGAGCATGAACATCGTATCTGGATCATGTTTATTGCAAGACGGTTATTCATTTAGATCTGAGAATAATGGTTGTTCTATTTATATGAGTAACATCTTTTATGGTCATGCACCTGCTGTGAATGGTTTATTTCTTCCGAATCTCGAAAGGGATGAAACACACATCCATAACATTGAGGCTAAGAGATGCAAAGTAGATAGTGATAATACTACTTCTGTGTGGCACTGTCGTCTGGGTCATATTGGTGTAAAACGCATGAAGAAACTCCATTCTAATGGACTTTTGGAGTCTCTTGATTTTGAATCATTTGACACATGCGAACCATGCCTCATGGGCAAGATGATCAAAACCCCGTTCTCCGGTATGATGGAGCGAGCAACGTTTTGTTGGAAATCATACATACCGATGTATGCAGACCGATGAGTTTTTCGACGCGCGGTGGATATCGCTATTTTCTCACTTTTACCGATGACTTAAGTAGATATGGGTATATCTATTTAATGAAACATAAATCTGAAACATTTGAAAAGTTCAAAGAATTTCAGAATGAGTGGAGAACCATCGTAACAGAAAGATTAAGTTTCTACGATCCGATCATGGAGGTGAATATTTGAGTTATGATTTTCTCACGCATCTTAAAGCAAGCGGAATCGTTTCGCAACTCACACCACCCGGAACACCACAGCGCAATGGTGTGTCTGAACGCCGGAATCGAACCCTATTAGATATGGTCCGATTGATGATGTCTCTTACTGATTTGCCGTTATCATTTTGGGGTTATGCATTAGAAACCGCTGCATTCACTTTAAATAGGGCACCATCTAAATCCGTTGAGACGACACCGTATGAACTGTGGTTTGGTTCTAAACCTAAGTTGTCGTTTCTTAAAGTTTGGGGATGCGAAGCTTACGTCAAGAAGTTGATGCCGGATAAGCTCGAACCCAAAGCGGAGAAATGCGTCTTCGTAGGATACCCTAAGGAAACTATTGGGTATACCTTCTATCACAGAACCGAAGGCAAAGTGTTTGTCGCAAAGAACGGTTCCTTTCTTGAGAAGGAGTTTCTCTCGAAAGAAGTGAGTGGGAGGAAAGTAGAGCTAGACGAGGTTGTTGAACCTTCTCTTGAGTTGGAGAGTAGCGCAGCACCTGAAATTGTTCCAGTGCCGCCTGCACCAACAATAGAGGAAGCTAATGACAAGGATCATGAAGCTCCGGACGATGCTGCTACTGAACGTCGCAGGTCGACAAGGTCGCGTGCCCCACCTGAGTGGTATGGCAACCCTGTCTTGACTGTCTTGTTGGTAGAAGACAGTGAACCTACGAACTATGAGGAAGCGATGATGAGCCCAGACTCTGAGAAATGGCTAGAGGCCATGAAATCCGAATTGGGATCCATGAGCGAGAACCAAGTATGGACTTTGGTGGACCCTCCTACCGACCGAAAGGCCGTTGAGTGCAAATGGATCTTCAAGAAGAAAACGGACGCGGATGATAATGTTACCGTCTATAAAGCACGACTTGTCGCGAAAGGTTTTCGATAAGTTCAAGGTGTTGACTACGATGAGACTTTCTCTCCCGTAGCGTTGTTTAAGTCCATTCGGATTTTATTAGCAATTGCTGCGTTTCATGATTATGAAATATGGAAGATGGATGTCAAGACTGCTTTCCTCAATGGCAACATTGGTGAAGAGTTGTATATGATGCAACCCGAAGGTTTTGTCGATCCTAAGGATGCTGATAAAGTGTGCAAACTTCAGCGTTCCATTTATGGACTGAAGCAAGCATCTCGGAGTTGGAACCTTTGTTTTGATCAAGTTATCAAGAGCTTTGGATTTGTTCCAAATTGCTACGAAGCTTGTATCTACAAGAAAGTGAGTGGGAGCTCAGTGACATTTCTGGTACTATATGTGGATGACATATTGATTATTGGAAATGACATTAACATGCTTAACGATGTGAAGAGTTATTTGAACAAGTGTTTTTCAATGAAAGACCTAGGTGAAGCTGCTTATATATTGGGCATCAAAATCTATAGAGATAGACAAAGACGCCTGATAGCTTTAAGCCAGAGTACATACCTAGAAAAAGTTCTGAAAAGGTTCAGAATGGATAAGGCAAAGAAAGGTTCAGTGCCTATGTTGTCAGGTAAGATATTGAGCAAGGCTCAGTGTCCAGCTACGGTAAATGATAGAGAAGCTATGAGCAAAGTGCCTTATGCCTCGGCCATAGGTTCTATCATGTATGTCATGCTGTGTACTAGACCGGATGTGTCCAATGCTCTTAGTTTGACGAGCAGATACCAAAGTGATCCAGGAGTGGAACACTGGACAGTCGTGAAAAACATCCAAAAGTACCTAAATAGGACTAAAGAAATGTTCTTAGTCTATGGAGGTGATGAACAGCTCGTCGTAAAGGGTTACGTCGACGCTAGTTTCGACACCGACAAGGATGATTCTAAATCTCAGACAGGATACGTTTATATTTTGAATGGCGGAGCTGTGAGCTGGAGAAGCTGCAAGCAAAGCGTGATCGCGGGATCTACAGTAGAAGCGGAATGCATGGCTGCTGCAGAAGCGTCAAGTGAAGGAGTTTGGATCAGGAACTTCATCACTGAGCTTGGCGTGGTTCCAAGTGCATTGGACCCACTGGAGATATTGTGTGACAACACTGGCGCCATAGCACTCGCTAAGGAACCAAGATATCATCCAAAGACCAAGCATATCAACCGCAAGTTTCATATAATCCGAGATTATATAGCAGATGGAGATCTGAAGATTAGCAAAGTACATACAGATCTGAATGTCGCAGATCCATTGACTAAACCTCTTCCACGTGTAAAACATGATCAACACCTTAGTGCCATGGGTGTGAGATTGTTGCCAAATGTAAACTAGATTATTGACTCTAGTGCAAGTGTGAGACTGTTGGAATTATGCCCTAGAGGCAATAATAAATATGTTATTATTATAATTCTTGTTCATGATAAAGTTTATATTCCATGCTAGAATTGTATTAAGCGGAAACTTTAATACTTGTGTGGTTTATGAACAACACCGTGTCCCTAGTATGCCTCTATGGACTAGCTCATTGATTAATGATGGTTAAGGTTTCCTAACCATAGACATGAGTTGTCGATTAATAATGGGATCATATCATTGGGAGAATGACATGATGGACAGACCCAAACTAAGCGGAGCAATTAGATCGTGTCATCGTGTTCATCTTTGCGAAGCTTTTCTTATGTCAAATATTGTATTCCTTAGACCATGAGATAATACAACTCCCTGGTATCGGAAGAAAGCTTTGAGGTCATCAAACGTCATCCTATGAGAGGGTGATCATAAAGGTGTCTCTCAGGTGATCGGAAAGTACTTGTTGGGTTGTATGTATCGAGATGGGATTTGTCCCTCCCAAGTCGGAGAGATATACTTCGGGCCCACTCGGTAATCGATATCAACACCGCTTGCAAGCATGTGGTTAAGGAGTTAATCACAAAGTGATATCGGATTACGGAACGAGTAAAGTACTTGCTGTGAACGAGATTGAACTAGGTATGACGGTACCGACGATCAAATCTCGGGCAAGTAAAATATCGCGAGACGAAGGGAATATATATATATGGGATTGTTTGAATCCTGGCATCGTGGTTCATCCGATATGATCATCGATGAATGTGTGGGAGTCAATATGGGTTTCCAGACCCCGCTGTTGATTATTGATAGAAGATCATGTCTGCATGTTCTCCAACCCGAAGGGTCACACACTTAACGTGTCTCAACGCTAGGATAGATTGGATAATTGGTTTATGAGTTTTTGTTCGGAGTCTCGAATGGGATCCGGGACATCACGAGAGGTTCCGGAATGGTCCGGAGAATAAGATTCATATAAGGCAATGCAGTTTTTGGAGTTCGGAATTGCTTCGGGTTAATCGGTATTGTACCGGAAGCTTCTAGAACCTTCCGGAGGGGGACCAACGTGGCCCCACCTGCCGGGAGGGGGCATGGGCCTATGAGGGAGTGCCCTGGCCACATTGGGCCAGGGGCACAAGGACCCACAGGGCCCAGCCGGCCAACCTAGGGCAAAACCCTATGGGAGCTTCTAGAAGGGGGGGGAACTTGCCCCCCACTCCTCCCTCCTTGGCCACCGGCCCTAGGGCTTGGGGGAGGGGAAAGGGCTGGCCGCCCACCCCTCTATATAAAGAGGGCTGGGGGCGCACCCCCTCCCACACCTCCTCCTCAAACCCTAGCTGCCCTGCTGCCCTCCTCTCTCTCCCTCCCGACTGCACGTAGGCGAAGCCCTGCTGCAGAAACTCTCCACCACTTGCACCGCGCCGTCGCGTTGTAGATCCAATCCGTCTCTCCACCATACTTGCTGGACCGAGGAAGGAGGAGACGTCGAGGTGTCACCCCTGTGCATCTCTCGGAGGCATCGCCACTTGCGGTGTTAGATCGGATCGGATCGCGAGGAGGAGAAGCGAGTACGACTACATCACCCACGTTCCGACGAACGTTCCGCTGTGCGAATCTTCAAGGGTATGAAGATCTCATCTAATCCCCCTCGTTGTTTGCATCTCCTAGATTAGATCTTGGCTTTCCTGTTCGCATCCGTAGAATTTTTTGATTTACTATGCTGCGAAACCCTTCAGAAGACTCCGGAGAGCGAGGAGAACTAGGAGAACTAGACGAAACAGAGGAGGACGGTGTAGAAGAAGAGACATTAGGGGGAGGAGATCCTCAAGAAGACACAATAGGAGTAGAAGGAGTAGAGAGAGGGGGTGTGTCAGGAAAAAGAAGAAACGAGATATCTTCCACCGGGTAGGTACCAGAGGTGGGACGAGGATAGAAAGGACGCATCTCATCAAAAGTAACATCACGAGAGATACGCATCCGACGACCAACGGGGTCCCAACAGCGATAGCCCTTATGCTCATCACTGTATCCAAGGAAAACACACTCAACAGACTGAGCGGTCAGTTTGGTGCGTTCGCGAGGAGCAAGGAGAACATAGCAAACACAACCAAACAAGCGAAGCATGGAATAGTCTGGAGACTGTCCAGAGAGGCGCTCAAGAGGGATGCCACCCTGCAGAGCGGCAGAAGGCTGAATATTGATGAGGTAAGCCGACGTAGCGACAGCCTCAGCCCAGAAATGTGGCGGAAGAGAAGAAGCAATCATCATGGAACGAGTGGTCTCAAGAAGATGGCGATGCTTACGCTCAGCAACGCCATTCTGAGCATGTGCGCCAGGACAAGAGAACTGAGCAAGGGTGCCCTGCTCAGCAAGAACACCTCGCAACATCTGGGAGATATACTCACCAGCAGAATCAGCACGAAACACACGAATGGGGGTAGAATATTGAGTACGGACCATGGCCGCAAAACACTGATATATGGAGAGCACTTCACTACGAGAGAGCATAAAATACAACCAAGTGTACTGAGAGAAATCATCGATGAATAAAATATAGTAGCGATGGCCCCCTTTCGAAGCGAAAGGAGCCGGACCCCAAACATCTGAAAGAACTAAATCAAAAGGTCGCTGAGATACAGACGCGCTAGTAGGATAGGGAAGCTGAATCTGTTTACCCAACCTACGGCCCTGACAATGTAAAGACCCATCTCCTGAGACAGACCCCAGAAGACCACGATGAACTAAAGACGATAGACGCGAGTCACAAAGGTGACCAAGACGATGATGCCACTGCTGAAAGGAGCTGGTAGCAGAGGCGACGATCAGAGAAGAACTGACAGATGAAGTGGCAGTGGAGGGAACACGAAGCCAGTCTAACTTCCAAAGTCCTGAAGAGTCACGGCTGCGAGGGCCAGCTCCAACCAGGGCCTGCGTGCGACGGTCCTAGATAACACAAGAATCAGCATCAAGAATGACGCGACAACCAGAGTCAGTAAGTTGGCTAGCAGAGAACAGATTCATCTTAAGAAGAGGGACATGAGAGATATCAGGAACAGAAAAAAAGAAGTAGAAAGAGTGCCCCGACTAGAAACAGGAAGAGAGGTACCATCAGCTGTAAAAACACGGGCAGGAGAAGGGAGAGAACGAAGAGCAGACAGAGAAGAAGACTCAGAGGTCATATGAAAAGAAGCTCCAGAATCCAGATACCATGGGGATGTACCTGACTGTGTAGAAGGTGGTGGTCGCGCAGTGCCTGAAGAATCAGTCACAGAACCAGCAGTGCCTGTCGAAGAAGAGCCTGTAGCAGCAAGCAGACCGCGAAGACTCCTGATAATGTCCTGATCAGAGAGAGCAACTACTGAAGATCCAGAAGGAGCCGACGACCCACGAGCCTGGTGCTGCTGACGTAAACTGGGATCCCGTGTATAACAAGTGGCCCAAGTGTGGCCATCCTTGTTACAGTAAGAGTAGTGACGAAGAGAACCACGGCGACCCTAACCACGAGCCTGCTGGTGCTGACTCTGGCCCTGAAGCTGCTGATGCTGACTCTGACCCTGAAACTGATGCTGCTGACTCTGACCCTGACCTGGAGGAGTGGGTAGTATTGGTGGCGGCACAGAGGACCGTGGCTGAGTCAAGGGAGCAGACGACATAGTAGGACCACGAGTAGCAAGCATAGAGGGAACCGCAAGAAGACCAGCACCACAGAGACGGGTCTCCTCATCCCGAAGCTCAGACAACACCTTAGATATCGGAACACGACCACGAGCATTCAGCTGAGCATGCCGGGGCTCAAACTCCTGGCGAAGCCGAGACAAGAACTCATAGATGCGGTGAAACTCCAAATCCGAGCGCACAATCTGGCAGCACGAGCATGTGCCACAAACAGCAGTACGAAGAGAATCAAGCTGACGCCAGATAGCAGCACTCTGAGTGTAGAACTCATCAATAGTGGAATCACCCTGCTGGAGAGCATGCTCCTGGCGAACCACAGACAAGTAAAGAGCATCCCCAGACGGTTGATAGCACTGACGAAGATGGGCCCACTGAGCGGCAACAGTAGGGAGACTCATGAACTCAGCAGCATACTGGGGCAGAACACTGGAGGTGAGAACAGCAGCAGCACGAGCATCCTCATCAACCCACTGAGTGTAAGCAGTCAGAGCGTGTCGATAGGCCTCAAGATCAGAAGAGTACTGCTTGAACTTCAGGTCATAAGCAGCAATAGCACTATCATCAGCACTCTGAGCAGCATCCTTGGCCTCCTGAGAAGCATCAGTGCCGAGAACAATCAGCGTCGGCAGAAGAGGAGCCACAGGAGCAGGGGGCACGGCGGACAGAGACCTCACCGGAGAGCACACCCCAAAGACGGAGACCGCGCATGTGGACGCGCATAAAGGCAGCGAAATCAGGGTAATTCGCGCCATCGAAGATCACCGGACAGCGAGGAATCGCAACATAACCCGAGGAAGAAGACATATCACTCTTTTTTTTCAACTCTCAGATCCGACGAAAAAGAAACGGCTGGATCAGAGCCGATCTCGTCGAGTCAGCGGGCCAGCAGACGGGACAACAGACGATGAAGAGAAACAGACCTGTCGCACGGCGCGTGGGCCCTCGCGCCGTAGGCAGAGCAGTGGGCGGCGTGGGCGCGTGCACGTGGGCGCACTGCAGGCGGTGGCCCCGGCCAGTCAGGGACGGCGGGAGGCAGTGGGTCAAAGGCGACCGTGTGAGAAAAGTCCGCGGCAGGAGTGTGTATGTGTGTAGATACAAAGAAGCAAAGGACGAGAAGCAAAGGACGGCCGGTACAGCAGGCGTGCGCGTGGGCGCGTGGGCGAGTGCGCACTGCAGGCGGTGGCCCCGTCCAGTCAGGGACGGCGGGAGGCAGTGGGTCAAAGGCGACCGGGCGAGAAAAGTCCGGCAGGGAGTGTGTATGTGTGTAGATACAAAGAAGCAAAGGACGGCCGGTACATCAGGAAATAGTGGCCAAGTAGGGTGCAAAGGACGGCCAAGAGAAGCAGATCGACCACATGCGGGCGGACCCCGGCCGGTCAGTGACGGGTGGCCGACAGGGGTCAGATCGCATGAGCAGATCACCGCGTGCGGGACCCGATCGGCAGCATGATGCAGCAGGTGTAGATCGATGTAGATCGGTGGAGGCGGCGGCGGCGACGCAAGCGGTCAGAACGGGAACCGGCGGAGGCCGGGGCGAGCTGACCGCGGCGACGATTACAAGCAGAGGAACGGTGGGCACGGAAACCCTAAAACCGGCTCTGATACCATGTTAGGAATAGACAAGTTATATTCCTCTGGGGCCAAAGGCCACAATATATAATACAGGTACAGGGCGAATATGCAGGAAGCCCTCTAACATATGGGGGAAATACAATATACAGATATATACATCTAACAGTATTTTCATGTATTTGGCTCTAAGTACGGGTGTACTTTGACTTCTAGTATGCTTGTAATTTCGTGTACTTCGACTTCTATTACGGCTATACTTTCGTGATTTAGTCTATAAATATAGTTGTACTTTTGTCTACAATTGTAAAATTATACTTACATCATTACCCAGTTCATTCACGTAGAGTCATCACCGGTGCGCCACGTGTTAAATACGGAGCGGCTCTAGTCTCATGACCAGATCTTCGTAAAGGTCGGTCCTTTTCTAGCCATACCCGGAGGAATACAATTGGGACGAGCAGGGGCTAGGCCCCCTCCCCCTCCCTCCCCCCCACCCCCAATGATCGCCCCTCTTTTTTGTACTAACTACGGTAGAATTAAAGGCCCAAGTCTAATAGTATGTGTACCTAGCTAATTATTCACGTCAGCCCTAAAAAACAGCCAATTAAGCCATCGTAAAGGGTTAGAAATCTTGAAAATCGTGGCTATTGATGTCTCCATGCATTAATTTGGCCAGACAGAGCGCCCTCCAGCCACCAGCCACCGCAGATTGATCTATTAGACTAGGTGACCGTGTTCACTCGCGAACATCGTTCATCTACCAGCCGTCATGAGACAATGAGCCTACGGACATTGTCGCGGTTCCGGCATGCTGCCCTGCGAGGCGCTCTCTTACTTAATCCTACCGTGGCTTGGCACTATTAGATCCATCGAGCATCACACATTCACACTCAATTCTAAAGGTACTAGAAATACATGCGCGCTTCATCATGCCGTCTACAACGTGTTGGACATTTGTGTGATAGACGTGAAGGGATTGCATGTGTTTTGGACCGCATAGTTATTGGTTGTAACACTTTTTTGGTTGCTTTTTTTAGTGCTGCACGATAAATTAAATAGACGGCCAAGGGTGCTTTACCGTGCTTTCTGTAGTAACACGTTGAGTTTTTCTTTGAAACTACATCGTATGTTAATTCCTTTCTCGAGTTAGTGGCTCCATATGTAACGCTGTTAGAGACACAGATATAGGTATTCTCACTCCTCAATCAAACACCTATTTAGTTATATGAAGCTTATAGTCTAGGGACTCTTTGATTATGAATATACTTATTGACTGAGCTATTTATTTTCCTTTCAATGATTTTCTTACATATAGCCTCAACCTGTTAAGTAGTCATCTCATGCTGACTTTGATCATAATACAATACATTTTGGGACATATAAAATAATATAAAGTATTTTTGTCACTACATTACACAAAGAAATAAACATGTCGAATTTATAAAGAAGGAACAAAGCAAATTATATTGTTCCCTGAAGAAAAATCACCGTACGGTGTGTCTATTCCGAAAAAACACACCAGGTCCTAATATATGCTCAACGGAGCAGTTGAATCAAAGAACTGCCACAGTAAATAGGAGACTAAGTAAAACAGAAACCATTCTTCCAAAAATTGGAAGGCTGAGTCCAATAACCCACACACAGAAGATTATTTAGCGTCTACGGGTTTAGTTTTGTACTCTTTAACTTTTTTTGAAAATTGTACTACAGCCAAGGTAAAAAAAGCACTGAAATGTTGGAAGAGATATGAAAAAAAACATGAGTAATCTATATGTTCAAAGCCTCCATAATCCAGAAGAAACAGCTTTTTGATTCTCCTTTTATACTAACTTGTGGCAACTGTCATGGTTTTTCTTCCGATCAAAAACAGTAGGAGAGGATCCTACTATGGTAATATATTAATAACCCACGGAGTATTTACATGGTGAGGTGTGATATGTCGGAAACATATCTATAATTTTTGATGTTCCATGCTTGTTTAGTATCTATTTTGCTTTGCTTTGTATACAATTTGAGGTGTTTTTATATCTTTTCTGGAACTAACCTATTAAAAAGTTGTCACAGTGCCAGTTGCATGTTTTTTTCTATTTTTGGTTCCAGAAAGGAAGAAAATCAATATTCTCGGAGTTGGACGGGACAAAAGTCAAAGTCAATATTTTACCGTGGGCGACACGAATCCAGAAGACGAGACGGAGGGGCGCCACAGGGCGGCCAAACCCCCCTAGGTGCCGGTGGGCCCAGCCCGCGCCTGGGCAGGGTGTGCCCCCCCTGGCGGCCCCCTGCCTCGCCTCTTCGCTTATAAGAAGCCCCCGATACAGAAATCCTAGGCATCCGATAAAAACTCCACGAAACCTTTTGTAGCCGCCGCCGCCATCGTTCCTAGATTAGGGGGACCTGAAGTTCTTCCCGGCACCCGCCGGAGGGGAGATCATCGCGGAGGCCTTATTCTCCGGTATGAAGCGTGAATAGTTTCACCTTGGACTACGGGTCCATGTAGTAGCTAGATTGTTGTATCTCCTCCTTGTGTTTTCATGTATAGATCTTGTGAGCTCCGTTCATGATCAAGATCTAATCTATTTGTAATCATGCATGTTGTGTTTGCGGGAATCCGATGGATATTGAGATTACTATGTCAGATTGATTAATGGTTTTGTCTTATTGATTCTATCATATATGTGTTGTTTGTGATCTTGCATCCTCTCCGTTGTTAGTAGCTATCTTGGCCAAGTAGTCGCTAATGACTCCAAGAGGTGGTATTTATGCTCGATAATGGGTGCATGTCTCTATTTAATCTAAGGGAAGTGACATAAATCTCTTCGGTTGTAGATGTGTTGTTGCCACTAGGGAGAAAACAACGGTCTCTTGTTCATGAAACAAATGGATTGTTTACCTTACACACTTTGCTTAAAGCAGTTGTCTGTTGCTTGCAACTTAATACTGGAGGGCGTTTGGATGATAACCTGAAGGCGGACTACTAGTCATAGATGCAGTTGGATGACGGTCTATGTATATTGTTGTATTGCCCAATCGAATCTCATAGGATCTTTTTGTCTGGTATTGCATTGTTATGCCTTGCTCAATTCCTGTCAATTGCCCTGCTGTAATTTGTTTACCCTTCATGCCATGTTGTTTATCTAAGGAGAGCACCTCTAGTAAACTATGGGCCCCGGTCCAATCTTTACCATTGATACATCTTTCACTGTTTACTTGCTGCAAACCATTCATCACCTTCCACACCATACAGTTAATCCTTTATTACAGCAACAGGTGAGATTGACAACCTCACTGTTCGTTGGGGCAAAGTCTTCAGTTTGTGTTGTGCAGGTTTCCACGTTGCTCGCAACACTTGTGTGACGTTTTCTTCCTCCTACTGGTTCGATGTCATCCAACTGCATCTATCACTAGAAGTTCACCTTTGGGTTATCATTCGAACCCCCTCCAGTATTAAGTTGCAAGCAACAAACAACTGCTTTAAGCAAAATGTGTAAGGTAAACAATCCACTTGCTCCATGAACAAGAGACCGTTATTTTTTTCCTAGTGGCTAGCCATGTGCCTTGTCCCCACATGTCAGTGTGTGTTGGACAAATATAGCAATCCAGTTTAGGAATGCTGTCAAAGCAAAATTAGTTAAGGATTGCTATACATTCTCTCTCATATGGCTATACTTACTATATTTTAGCTATCCATTATAGGGAAGACTCTTGGAGACGCTCTAAGCAGGATGATCGAAAGCGTGAAGGAAGCGGCCGGAGGAGTAGCCGATCGATGAAGCTAGTATGGGCTAGCGGTGTGTCGGGTCCCCTGTCCTGTAGTACTCCTCTACAACGTCGGGACACACATGCACCCCGGGCTGGCGGTGAGCCCGAGGAGTTTAAGACGACAAAGACGAGTCATGGGAATGTCCCTTTTAGGTCCCTCTTTTAGTCGCCAGTCTCTCGCTGTCGTCCTGAAATTCTCCTCGGAGGTCGAGCACAAATCGACGTACGCCGCGAGCGCCAGCCGTAGCCCGTAGCAAGCAGTGGCCAGTGGGGGCGCAGCGCGAAAGCGACGCATGCTTCCAAACCTACTAGCTACACTGGACACCACGTCGACGGACGGACGGACGGACGTAGTACGCGTGCATGGCGGGTAGATAGGACTGCACCGATAGATAGAGATGTGGCCGGCGAGCAAGCAGCTGCTAGGCTGCTAGGCTAGTAGCTGCGCGTTTCTCTGGCGGATGGAGTGGCGACGGAATGTCGATCAAAAGAAGCTCTGCACGCTAGCTGTGCTCCACGGGACACACAAAAATTTCAATCGCCCGAATATTGCTACTACTCCGCATCTTGATTGTTGAGGGTTCGAACGTTTTCTGCCCTCGTGCTGAGAGAGACCGGTCTTCACCGGGAGATACAAGAGAATTGATCAAGTACTCCCTCCGTTAAAGAATAGATGTCTTAGGTTTTTTAAAATTTAAATAAATCTATATAATAAAGTGTCTAGATTTATTTAAATTTAAACAAATTTAAGACATCTATTTTGGGACAAAAAGAATACTGTAACATTGGGTTCTTGAAGCAAGAACACTGATTGATCGATGCACGGATCAACTTTCCCGCGCGCGGGCGACGATCCAGATATTGTTCATCGTGTCGGGAATCTCTCTCTCTGTCAAAAAAAGGTTACATAAAGTATCTTTACGTGGTAACAGTACCATGCACCACGTTAGCTAGGAGCTTTTTTTTTTCTTTTGCGAATTTCACCGCGCTAGGAGCTACTATATACTACGAGGGTAGCCTCCTCTGAATTTTCTGTCTGCATGCACAACACCTTTCATCTTTTGCCTACTATGCGCATGCATGCCACACGGAGTTTTTTTGCATCGACCTTTTACCGCCGAATGCAGCTACTAGTATACTATACTGTGGTACTACACCACTTTTACCGCCGCTGCCCAGCAGGCAAGCAAGGCAAGGCAGGAAGAGGAAGAGGCAGGCAGGCAGGCGGGCGGCAGGGGCCAGAAACTAAAGCCTAAATCCATGCTCATCCGACGACGACTCCTCTGCTGAGCACCACCGAGCTGCATATAGGTGCCGTCCCTGCTATTCGGACGTCCCTAATTGATCGACAAGGATTCAGGCGTAGCTGCAGGCTTGGCCTTGGCTAGCTGCCTCGGCAATGGTCAGGAATCAGAATGATGCATGCTGCACGACGCAAACACGGGCCGAGAATCAGAATCTGCCGCTATAACCTGCCAAGAATTTCGCAACCATGCATGCATGATCATCAAGAACGGAAAGCCTAATCCCAAGCCCATCCAGTCTGCTGCCTGCCCTGCCTGCTGGTCCTTTCCCCTCGCAGCCCGTGTTCGTCCCTAGCCGATCAGACGCCGGGGTGTGACAACCGGCCTGCAGTTTCGTCAAGAGAGTTTTTTGTAACCGACACAAGGGACACGCCTCGTTTTGCGCGAGAATTCAGCAGCAGCGGAAAGCCTGAGACTGAGAGGGAAAGTCCCCGTCCTTCTCTGCCTGCCTCTCCTCGCTTATTTCTGTCTGCATGGCGTTTCCTTCTCATTCCGAGATGCCCCTCCCTTCCGGGCTCCGGCGTGGATCACTCGTCGCTCTCAGCCTCAACCAAAACAGTTTGCAGTACGGCTCTACCATGCATCCCGCATGGCATTTTCGTCTCATACATATGCATGCATCAAAGGTTATTCGATTTACTAAGCATGTCTCTCACTGCCTAGTGGTTGGCCGACGGCATGTACGCATGCGTGGCGTCTTCAGAAGATTGTACCCGTGGGGCAAAACTTGATGCAGGGAAATGAACATGACAAAGAGAACTTATCTTTTTTTTTTTAGAACAACCTGTCAAGCTTTTATTGATTCATAGTAATGTTTACAGGACTGTTACATCATAAAGGGTGGTAAGCCATAGATGACGACCAACTCCTAGATTCAGAACACGCTTAGCCAGGTTGTGAACTTCAAAATTTGAAGACCTTCCCTCGAACACAAACTTGCAGTAGTGGAAGTTCTGGGCTGTGAGATTAATCTCAGAGATAATAGCTCCATTCTTGCCCATCGATCCATCAGCTATGTCTTGTACAACCGACTTGCAGTCTGAGGTCACCTGGATCCTCTCGCCCTGAATATCAGCAGCTAACGCTAGTGCCTCGCGGCAAGCTAGCGTCTCCAGAATAGCCGGATGAACTATACCCTCATAGACCATGGCCGAAGCCCCCATATAGATGCCTTGCCAATCGCGGCACACTGCCGACACCGATCCTCTGTTGCCTAGTTTAGATACTCCAGCATCCATATTAATCTTCAAGACTCCAGACGGTGGAGGAAACCAGGTGCTATTGTTATTGCATGTAGACCTGCTAATCGAGCTTGACGGTGGCCTGGCAATGTCTTTGAGTTCCTGCACATAGGACTGGATAAAAAGATGAGTTGACAGAGGACTCTGAAAGATATCCTCATGGATGGCCTTCCTCCGTGCAGCCCAAATAGCCCAATAGTGATGGACATGCGAGTAAATTCATCATGCGATAATGACTCCATCATCTCAAAAAGCCACTGTTTTGCTCTTGGTCAAAGAGAACTTATCTGAATTGATTGTTGTGTTATGTGGACCCGAAAATTGCCGACGTGATTTCGCGCGCAGCTGATATGCTGGCCACAAGGCAGGACCCACAAGGCTATCGACTCTTTTGTCTAGATTCTCTCATAAAATAGAAGTACTCTATAAAACCTCACATTTGAATCCGCCACGAAGTACTTTATAGATCCACCCGTAAAATAGAAGTGCTCTATAGAACCTTCTATTCGGACTTATCAACACATAATAAAAGGACTTCATAGATTTACTTTTTTTACATAAAAATTAATACATTAAAAATTAGGGTCGTTTCGAAGAGCTCGTCGCGAGGAAGTCAAATATACAAACAAAATTAAATTTGCAACTATTTTGTAAAATTAATGCACTGTTTTGTGTTTGTAGTACATATGGGAAACATAATCTAGAGAAAAGTCAAAAAAAAGTAGACAGCTGACGGGTCACGTGTTCAGCTGAAACGAAACGTGTGATTGGGAAATAGGTTTGACGCTAAATCAGCTCGACGGCCTTTTTATCGTGTGTTATGCCTGCAACATGTAAACTATGTTTTTTTAACAATAAATGGATCTAGAAGACCCTAGAAGCTGCATTAAGAAACACATGGCAGGTACAATAAGGAAGAAGGCCCCTAGCCCTAAGCACCCTAGCAAAACTAGAAAAAACAGATAAGGGCCTCCTAAAAACTAAAAACACCTCAGGACTAGAAAATAAAAAGCAATCGAGTCCCTGGGTACCGCCGCCACCATACTCCGATGACCTCCAGCCAACAGAGTCGCCAAGATCAAGGAAGACTCTTACTCATGACGTTCCACGAATCGGAGAAGGAGAAAAGCCACCGGCCATCTTGCAATCAACGGGGACGAACCACTTGTCGATGACGAGACGTCGAGCTCCGGCGCCATGCTTCGGAGAAGGGCCTCCAGAGGAGATTTGAACCCAAGGTCGCCATTCGACCAGAATGGGGCAGCGGCCCGGCAGCCACACCGCCAAAGGACCACTGCGAAGAGGAACTCTCAGGCGCAGCTTCATGCCGCCTCCACATCGTATTTGATGACCCACAATTATAGGGGATTGCAACAGTCTTCGAGAGTAGTATTACCCAATTTATTGATTTGACACAAGGGGAGCCAAAGAATACCGATAATCCTTAACAACTGAGTTATCAATTCAGCTGCACCTGGAAATAGTCTTGCTCACAGTAGTTTATCAGTAGTAACAGTTTTGTAGTAGCAATAGCAAAGTAACAACAGCAGTAAAACAAAGGCAGTAGTAACAATAGTAACAAATAGTAGGATATGAGTGCGGTAGGCATAGGGATGGATGGACGGGTGTTGCATGAACGAGACTATTCATGTAACTTCAAGATCTAGGGCAATTGCAGATAAATAAGATAAAGCATCTAAGTACTAAACAATCATAGGCATGTGTTCCATATATAGTCATATGTAACATCTTTTGTCCTGCCAGCCCGTTGCAGCGGGGCCTCAAGGGAATCTACTGGCAATTAAGGTACTCCTTTTAATAGAGTGCCGGAGCAAAGCATTAACACTCCGTGAATACATGTGATCCTCACATCACAGCCATCCCCTCCGGCTATCCCAATTTTTGTCACTTCAGGGCCTTTGGTTCCGGACAATAATATGTGTACACAACTTGCAGATTAGATCATGAATCAAATAAGTTCAGATCTGAGATCAGGGCACTCGGTCCCTAGTGACAAGCATTAAGCACAACAAGTTGTAACAAAGTCAAATAGCACTAATAAAGATAGTAGGCACCATGCCCTAACAATCTTATTCGATTACATGGTAGAACTCATCCAATCCCTACAATCCCCATAGCCTACAGAGGGGGATTACTCACTCATGGATGGGGAAACATGGATGGTTGATGGAGAGGCATTGGTGATGATGATGGAGAGGCATTGGTGATGATGATGGCGATGATCTCCTCCAAAACGTCGTCCCAGCAGGGTGCCAAAACTGAGTTTCTGGTTCCAAATCGCGGTTTCTGGTGGTGGCAGCGTAGCGGAACTCTATCTGGAAAAACGTCCCCCCCCTGAGTTTTTAGGTCAGAAGGCTTTAAGTAGGCGAAGAGGGAGGCCGAGGGGGTGCCCGAGGTGGCCACACCCCCTCCAGGCGCGGCCAGGGGGTGTGGTCCCCTCATGTCCCTCCTCCGTCTCATCTTCTGGCTTCGTGAGTCTTCTGGTAAAATAGGATTTCTTGGCATATTTTCCGGGATTTTTTCCTGAAAGTTGATTTTCTGCACAAAAACTAGACACCAAAGCAATTCTGCTGAAAACAACGTCAGTCCATGTTAGTTGTATCCAAATCACACAAGTTTAGAGGAGAAACAATAGCAACAATGTTCGGGAAAGTAGATACGTTTTGGACGTATCAACTCCCCCAAGCTTGGCTTCTTGCTTGTCCTCAAGCAATAGTTGAAAACTGAGTGCGATAAAAGAAGTTTCACGAACACATTTGCTTCATATGATGTATATATTCTCAACATATGATCTGTACTTAGACAATTCATAATAAGGAGTATGCAACTAAGTCTAATCAATAGTCATTGCAAGCTATGAAGAGACTCCAACACAATAATAATAAGTAGCATGAAACATAAACATAAGCAACATTGCAATGCTCATAAGAAGGTATGATAGAGTGGTATCTCGCTTGCCTTTGATTGTGGAGCAAAACATAAATTCCAAGGCACATATGAGTTCAAGTGAAGACTACAAGTAAATATATCAAAGATACAAGCATTAAAGTCATGACATAATTAACCAAGTTTTGAGACAAACATATTACACTAAGAATGACAACCATGCTCTCAAGAAGATGCTCATAGAATAAGTGGTGACTCAACAAGGAAGTGAAAGGGTTTTGAAAAGTTTGAAAGGCTTCCAAATGCTGAAAGTATGGTACTCATTAGCTTTGAGCTCGCATTGCCTCTATCATACGCATCTTTAGATGGTTAAGGTGAAAGTGAGGTCCAATATAAGTTATATGCTTTACAGACCATAAACTGGAAATCCCATGTCCCTTGAGTACGAGGGCCGCTCCTCATGCTACTCAACTTTAGTTACCGGTAAGTTCTTGTCATAGTAAATACATGTGTATCATAGAGAACCACCAATGGGGTACCCCTTGAACATGATACAGGAGCTATCCCATATCAAAATGACAAGACAAGTAGACAATGAGCATCTCAGCAATCATCTTATTTACCATGGGAAAATGGTGCTTTTTTCTCTCTTTCCTATTTTCATGTATGTCTCTAATTTTTTATAAAAAGAATGCTTCATAGATTGCTCACTATGGTTATGCAGCAAGTTCCCACCATGATTAGGCATGGCTTAGGCTAGCGGCCCAGGCGTTTCTCTAATACATATATATAACTCCATGGCCTTACAAGCTCCCCTTTTATTTCACACTGACGGCATCTATAAACAAAATATGATGATATCAACTAGGTATATATTTACAGGTGTTGAAAGTGTTCCCTGTGACAACACGGTTCTGCTAACTCCCAGCCTATAATTTGCAAGCATATAACTTTCATGGACAGTTACAATGGTTCAGGTTTATTAAGTGCAAGAAATAAAGTGTGCCATCAAGTTCGTGAGAGCTTTACTAACTAATTTTCTCATAACAATCAAACATTTTATTTGGAAAAAAACAAGGCATAATGAATATGCACGGAATATCAAATGATGCTAGTAGGTAGATATGGTGGACACTTTTGACAATATTGGTTTTGGGGAGTTGGAAGCACGAGTAGAGCTCATACTCAGTGCAAGTGAAGGATAGCAATAGAGAGGGAGCGATAAACGAGAGAGCGATAACTGTCATAATCATGCTTGCAACAAAACAAAATTAATTATGGCATAAAAGTGATACACGAGGCTTAACTGACTTTGGTTCAGTCATATGCATGCGTGAGCATGTTCCAAGTCAATTCAAATGAAACATTCATAGGAGGATACCACAATATCATACCAAGTTATGAATAGAACAATGCAAGCAAACAATCATATGACATGCTACAAACTATTAACAAGCTGGAGCTAATCATAAGAGAGCAAGAACTACTAAGCATGCATAGATAACATACACCTTACATGAACAGACTAAGCATGCCCATAATCATGAGTATATGTACAAAAATGAAAACAAATAGAGTTCATTACCAGCCTCTTACCACAACTCAAGTTGTCATTAATCTTCATTATTGCCCTTCACTTGTGTGGCTTGAATAATAACATGAAACCAAAAATCCACTGAGGACCGTTGAACCTTGCAATGAACTTCACAAAACCAAAGAAGAACAGCAAATATTTTTGGGTTTTCGATTTTTAAAGCAAGCACACAAAGCAAAAACAAACAAAGAAAAATCTTTTTGGATTTTTCTTAAGGCAAACCAAAGTTAAAAAGCAAAGAAACAAACCAAGAGAAACAACGAAAATATTATTGGTCTTTTTGTGTTTTGGGAGAGCAAAAGCAAAAACTAAAAAGAAAGTGAAACATGGATATACAAAGTACCGACGAAGCATGACATATTAATGAGTGTGATGTCGGTATACCTCCCCCCAAGCTTAGGATTTTGACCTAAGTGGGGCTCAATCAATAACGTGGGTAGTAACCCCAAGCTGGTGGGTCATCATAGGAATAATCATAATCAGGCCCTCGCGACGAAGAAGAAGAAGCGCCACAAACATAGGAGGGTTGCTGGTATGAAGACTCCCCATGTTGGAGGGCTGAACCGAATCATCTTCGGCATCCTCTCCAACATTCTCCTCTTGCTGGGAGAGCTCCGCCACGTATGTCTCAAGTTCTTCCTCTGTGAGTGACCATCCTTGCCTGTTATCAAAGTTAAACAAAGCAGATGCAGGCAAAGAGACTAATTTCTCAGACCTACCCCCTCTCCAACCACGCTTGACAAAGGTTATTTAATATGGTAGCTCACTCAAAGTAGCCCAAGAGGAAACAAATTTATGCCAAACCATGGAAATGAGATCAAGTCTCTCTATGGGGAACTGAAAGTATGAATGATGAGGCTCTAAACCATGAAAAGCTAGCAAACGAGAAGCAATGAGACCTCCACAAATTACACCTTTCTCGCGGTTAGTGGTAAGACATAAAGCTATCAAAGCACCCAAGTTATAAGTTCTATCTCTATTCAAAGCAGCTGAGATAAAATCTAGATCAAATGAAGATAATTTTCTAGCAGTCTTTGTCTTCCTAGCAAGAACACACTTGGCAATGAAATAGGAAAAATATCTAATGGATGGGAACTGAATGTTCTGAATTTACCACTTTCCTTTGAGAAGTCGCAACCTTAGCAAATTTCAGCATATAAGTCCATGAGTGGCTTAGGCCTGTCTCTCTCTAATCTTCGCACAAGAACCCCAATGTGGCACTCCGATAGCTGCACAAAAATCAACAAAAGGGAGATCGAAAGCTATATTGTAAATTTTATAGTGGACCATGGGATTAGACAAGGACCAACTAAACTGAAAGTACTGCACCATAGACATGGTTAGCTTAACATATTGGTACAACTCATCTTCAACAAAGTGTTCCAACCCTGCATTAGAAATCATAGTTTGTAAATCCTGAAAGATTCCCGCAGCTCTCATAAATTCAGGGCATGGATATATGGAAGAGAAAACTTCCTCCTCACGATGGAATTTCATTGTCTCAAGTACCATCAATTCATGTTGATTCAGTTGGTAGGCACTAATCTTCTTTTCTGAAGTTTTTAGACAAACATCAAACCAAGTGATTTCCAAGTTGATAAATGATGAGGAACTACTATAGGAACTTGCTAGAGATCTAAACATGCATCAAAATGAGATCTCTAAGCATAGAACAAGCATGCAAGCTCACACAACCTGTCACCTACAGTAGGAAATACTCAAGATACAATCTACCAATCAAAAATCTAATTGGACAAGCAGAGGAGGTACATACCGGAGAGGAATCTCTCCAAAAAATCAGCATCAAAGATGGGCTAAGCAAGGAGATCGAAAATCGGGAGCAAGAACAGCAGGAACTCGAGCATGACAAAGTTTTCCGGTGTTTTTAGGGAGAGAGAAAGAAGTGGCTGAAAGGAGACAACTTGGAGGGCCACATGTGGGTCCCACCCAGGCCAGGCGCACCCTGGGGCAGGCCGCGCCACCAGGGGGTGTGCTGGCCTAGTAGGTCCCCCTGGGCCAATCCAAGTGTCTCTCTGCCCCTTTTTCGAGGAAAAATTTAATATGAATTTTCTGGAATTTTTTGGGAAACTTTATTTTTGGCCAATTTTCAGGTTATGAAAATTGATTTTCTCACAGAAAAAGATTTTTGAAAGACACAAAAATCAAACCAAAATGAAAACTACAGAAGGTCTAAGACACTCTAAAAAGCAAATAACTAGCAAAACTAAACCTAACAAGAGGAAGAGCAAAGATTGGAAAGAAGAAAAATAAAAGTGAGCAAGTATAACCACTATGAAAGCACTGTTTTGTTCATTAAAATCCCTTTGTTAACAAGGTTGATCAAGTCTTGTTACCAAAACAATTTCATATGAAACAAAACTTTGCATTTCACAAAATGATTATGTTACCTCAATCTTGATAGCAATAGTCCCAATCATAATAGTTTCAAAACTTTCTTGTGGAATGGGACAATATATTTCTCCAACTTTGATGCTCTCAATATTTTCAATTGAATTCAGGCAATATATCTTATCAATCTTATTGGGGAAATAGACAGTATGCTCTTTGTCATTAATATTAAAAGTTAATTTTCCTTGATTACAATTGATGACAGCACCGGCAGTATTAAGAAAAGGTCTCCCAAGAATAATAGACATATTACCATCTTCAGGCATCTCAAGCACAACAAAATCAGTTAAAACCAAGCAATTATGAGCCACTTGAACATGAACATCCTCACATATACCAACGGGAATAGTAGTTGACTTATCAGCCATTTGCAAAGATATATCAGTTGGTATCAATTTTTCTAGATAGAGTCTCTTGTAGAGAGAAAAGGCATAACACTAACTCCAGCTCCCAAATCACATAAAGCAGTTCTAACATGATTATTTTTAATAGAGCAAGGAATAGTTGGAATACCTGGATCACCAAGTTTCTTTGGAACCTTACCATTGAAGGAATAATTAGCAAGCAAAGTAGAAATTTCCTCATTAGGAATCTTCCTTTTATTAGAGACAATATCCTTCGTATACTGTGAATAAGAAGGCAACTTAATAGCATCAGCCAAAGGAATTTGCAAAATAAAGGTTTCATCCACTTACAAAACTTGTTATAGTGTTATTCCTCCTTTGACTTGTGTTTCTTATTAGGAAAAGGCATTGGTTTTTGCACCCAAGGTTCTCTTTCACTACCATGTTTATTAGCAATAAAATCTTCCTTAGTGTACCTAGGGTTCTTAATGTGCTTCTCAGGTTCTTCTTCAATTTCTTCCTTATCAGGAGCATCATTTTTATCATTACCACTTTCAGTTTCAGCATTAGAGACAGATATACTATTAGGATCTACAGCAGGTTCAGGAGGTTCCTCAACTATTTTATTTTTCTTTTTCTTTCTCTTATGAGGACTACCACTATTTTCAGCTTGTTGAGCATCATGCTCAATTCTTTTAGAATGTCCCTCGGGATATAAGGGATCCTGAGTGGCAGCACCACACCTAGTTCTAATTCCATAAGCTTGTTTATCTCCTGAAGCATTAACTAGCATATCTTTTTGTACCTTAGCAAGTTGATCAATTTGGGTTTGAACCATTTGGAAGTGTTTAACAAGCATTTTAACATCATTAGAAGTTCTTTCCACAATATTTTTCAACTCATTAATATCTCTAGATTTTTCCAATAGATGATTCTGAACTTGTTTACTAAAATTACCTTGTTTAACAATAAAAATGTCAAGTTCCTCTAAGCATTGATCAGGAGGTTTACCATAGGGAATATCACCTTCAACGAAGTGTTGGAGAGAGTGTACCTCAATAGTAGATGAATGGGAGATTGGCTTACATAATTCTTCTATTGGAGGCAAATTCTTCATATCTTCAGATCTAATACCTTTCTCCTTTAGAAATTTCTTAGATTCTCTCATCACTTCATCATTTAATTCAATCATTCCACTCTTATTTGATGTTGGTGTTGGAGTTTGTTCAGGCACAATTGGTTCAGGAGTAGTTGGCTTAGTTGAAGTCCAATCATCATAATTTTTTCTTATTTTAGCCATTAATTCTTCAGCTTCTGCAGAAATTCTATTCCTGGAAACACAATCAGCAAAACTATCCAGTTTTGTCATAGATTCACCAGTTAGTCCATTATAATAGATATCAAGTAGCTCATTTTTAGGCAATGGATATCCGGATGTGCATGAATCAAGGCACAGAACCTTGTACATGACTCAGGCAATTTCTCCTCTTCTCCCTGTTTAAAATCAAAAAGTTTCTGCAAAGCAGCATGTCTAGCACTAGGAGAGAAATATTTCTGAAAGAAAGTAGCAATCAAGCAATCAGCGCTATCAATGGATCGAGGAGGTAAACTGCTAAACCAAGCTTTAGCTTCTCCTTTTAGTGAAAAAGGGAAGATCTTTGCAACAAAGTACTTGCGCATCTTAACATCATCAGAGAATAAGGCACTCATAGTGGAAAGCTCATTCATATGTGCCATAGCTTTTTCATTCTCAGTCCCACAAAAGGTTCTTTATCAACAATGTTTATATAGGATAAATCAAGAGAGAAATCATAATCTTTATCTTTAATATCTATGGGAGAAGTAGCAAACTTAGCATCGGGAGAAAGTTTAGAATAATGGTACGTCTCTTAAGGAGACTCCTAATAGCACTAGCACCACGTGTATTTCGGTACTCTTCAATAAATTCATCAGCCATTTCAATGTAACCATCATTAATATCATATCTCTCTCTAGACTCAGGTGACCTAACAGGTGTAATAGTGTCTTCACTAGGAGTTTTGGTGTTTCCCAATATAGTTTTAGCAATAGTAGCATCTAGGAAAGGACCTAATGAACCACTCTCATCAAGCACAGTAGAAGTAACATCATGAGTATCGGAAGCAATTTCAGATTCAGCTGTAGTAGTAGTAGTGTGTGTAGCATGTGTATGTGGTGGTGGTGCAACAAGCTTACTTATAACAGATGGTGAATCAAGAGCAGCAACGGTGTTTAGAACTGTACCTCTTCTTGTAGTGGATGGTAAAATAGGAAACTTTCCATCACGCGACTTTCCCATGATGAAAGGAATAGCAATGAACAATAATAGATCCAAGTGAACTACAAATAAATCTATGCTCCCCGGCAACGACGCTATAAAATAGTATTAATGACCCACAAGTATAGGAGATCGCAATAGTCTGCGAGGGTAGTATTACCCAATTTATTGATTCGACACAAGGGGAGCCAAAGAATACTTATAAGCCTTAACAACTGAGTTGTCAATTTATCTACACCTAGAAATAGTCTTGCTCATAGTAGTTTATCAGTAGCAACAGTTCTGTAGTAGCAATAGCAAAGTAATATCAGCAGTAGTAACAATAGTAGCAAACAGTAGGATATGAGTGCGGTAGGCATAGGGATGGATGGACGGGCGTTGCATGGAAGATACTATTCATGTAACTTCAAGATCTAGGGAAATTGCAGATAAATAAGATAAAGCATCCAAGTACTAAACAATCATAGGCATGTGTTCCATATATAGTCATATGTAACATCTTTTGTCCTGCCAGCCCGTTGCAGCGGGGCCTCAAGGGAATCTACTGGCAATTAAGGTACTCCTTTTAATAGAGTACCGGAGCAAAACATTAACACAAGTGATCCTCACATCACAACCATCCCCTCCGGCTATCCCAATTTCTGTCACTTCGGGGCCTTGGTTCCGGACAATAATATGTGTACACAACTTGCAGGTAAGATCACAAACAATACTATCATCATGAATCAATAATAAGTTCAGATCTGAGATCATGGCACTCGGGCCCTAGTGACAAGCATTAAGCACAACAAGTTGCAACAAAGTCAAATAACACTAATAAAGATACTAGGCACCATGCCCTAACAACCTTATTCAATTACATGATAGAACTCATCAAATCCCTACCATCCCCATAGCCTACAGCGGGGGATTACTCACTCATGGATGGGGGAAACATGGATGGTTGATGGTAGGCGTTGGTGATGATGATGGCGAATATCTTCTCCAAAACCCCGCCCTGGCAGGGTGCCAGAACGGAGTTTCTGGTTCCGAATCGCGGTTTCTGGTGGTGGCAGCGCAGCGAAACTCTATATGGAAAAACGTCGAACCCCCCTAAGTTTTTAGGTCAGAAGGTTTTAAGTAGGCGAAGAGGGAGGCCGAGAGGGTGCCCAAGGTGGCCACACCCCCTACAAGCGCGGCCAGGACCAGCCCGCACGACCAGGGGGTGTGGGCCTGTCAACACCCGGATTTTTAATCCCAGATGCCTGTTATGCCATACATCGCAATCCCAGGATTACCATTTTTGCGAGACATGACAGATTTGATATCACATTACATCATCCATTACAAACCATACATAAGGTTTTACACAAATAAGAATCTCATGATCCAGTTCTTAATACAATTCAGCGGAATAATGTAATAATAACGTTAGCGTAGGCGCCATCTTCAGGGTCACAGGAAATGCTGACGATGGGAGATGATCCTAGTTGTCGTAACCTTCCTGTGGTCCGTCATACTGATACTCCTCTTCATAGTCTGGCCACGGGAATAGCCAGGGACAAAGCCATGAGTACTCTTTAAGTACTTGCAAACTAATACTAACAAGTGAAGGGGTTTTGAATAGGATATACTAAGCTCTAGGGTTGTTTTGCAAAAAGCCAGATTTACCTCTACTAAGTTCAAAAGCAAGGAAGCTAGTTGAAAGTTGTATACTCTGTTGTGGTCAAGTCAAAGTCATAAATCATTTCATAAGTCATTTTGAAAACATCTGACGACGGAACAGTATGGTCACTCCAACTGTTTATAACCGCGGACGCGGCTATGCGAATAGTTTGACACTCTGCAGAGATTGTACACTTTCACCACAACATTCGATACATCCGTCAGGAACAATCCTGAATTCACCATACTCAGTATGCAGATAATCAATCCTAACCTTTCAATTACACGCCCTAGTATAGGTCACCTCTCATGTGAGTTTGGCCTCCCAACCATGACCAACTGTCATCTTGGGAACTGCACAGGTGGACAATCTTCACAAGGTAGCCTCAGCTCATACCTTGGCCGCAAGGGAACCCATACTAAGGTATATAAATTTCCAGTCAAGCCCTACCCAAATTTCAGGTATTGTGGTTATACGGTAAAATTGGAATGATATCGTATCCAGACAACCATCAGTTTTATAAAGGGATAAGGCTCATGCCTCAACATTTTCATCATCAAAAGCATCTGGTGTTCAAGAACACATGTAAAAATATTTCAGTAGAATGACTCATCATTCTAAGGTTTTCATAACCATTTTCACCAAGTTTTCCCATCTAAAGTTGATCAAGTTTTATGCTTAGCACTAGCATCTACAAGTGGGGGTAAATACTAATGATGGGTAATAAACTAGTGGGTATTTACTAAGTTCAATCTCATGCCTTAGGATGACATGAAGATTATCTAACTTAGGCCAAGTTTTATGCTCTTTATGCTACCTTCAATTATCTTTCTGGAATCTACAAGTCACTAAGTAAACTTTTGATAGAAAGCTTTTAATAAAGAAAAGAAAATATTAAGCTTGCAAGTAAAACTAGGATGATGTGTCAAGTGGGTATAATCACATATGCTTAAGGCATATAGTTGGCATAGTAACAAGCAAGTAGTAGCTTGCTAAGCTATCAGTATAAGCTTGCTAAGTTGCAAGTGTTAGCTTGCTCAGTTAATAGCTTGCCAAGTCAACTGGTAGTATTAGGCTTGCCTTGTGCAGAGCAGTGGTTGAAGTTTTCCTCGGCTTCTTCCTCATAGTATCCTCCTTCCTCCTCGTATCCTTGGTCGGTACTAGCGTCTATAAATAAATACGAGGTACACAATCACTAAACAATACTTAACTATTTCTAATCATCACACAAAGGTTCACACTAGGTGATCTAGCATCATCACTAACATTACAAGATTAAAGCACTTGTCTCATTTATTTTATTTTGAGAAAAGTAATTTCTACTCATTGAAAAACTACTTAAGATTTAATATTCTCCAACTCAAACATGGGATCATGTTTACACATGTCATCATCATATATTTTAGTACATGGGAATGTGATTTTAGAGTGGTGTCAAAATATAATAAGGTTTAACCTTTTTATTTTATTTAATTAAAGTGACTAGAAATTCCTATGGGGCATTCTTTTATTGCTTGATCATTATTTCTGTACGTAAACCTATATATTTTTATTTATTCTGAAAGGTATGGTTAAGTGTGATTTTTGAGAGTTGGAATCAACTCAAAATCTCTTATGGTTGAATTTTGAAAAATGTTTGAATGTAGAAAAGCTTGTGCCTTGTTATTTTTACCAAATGTGATCTACAAATATAAATGATTTAAATCCAGCGGGCTTGGATTAATCATTTCAGTACCTTTCTAACAAAATTGGTTTCATGCATTTTGGTTCAATGAATCGAGCTGGGTTGATTTTTGAATAGAGGTACATAACTGGGTTTGAAATTAAATGAATAAAACTAAATTTGAATCAGTGGGTTGCGCGGGATGTTTAACTGGGCCGGCCCACTACACACAACGCACGCAGGCTGGTTAAGTGAGTGACCCCACTCGTCAGTGAGACAACGAGGGGCGAAGCGGTATGGGGCGATTAGGACCGTAGGATCTAACTCTAATCGAACGGCTCTGGTTCATCGTCCACGTCGGGCAGCGCCGGCGAGACAGAACCCTAGCGCGGCAGGTGGGGTCGTGGGAGGCTCACCGGGGCTCAGGCGATGGTCGGCAACGGGGGCGAACAGCGAAGTCGACGACGACGATTCTCCTGGTACCGGTAGCTTCTCCTGGGGCGGCTCCAATCGACGGTGCCTCTCCTCCTCTGCAGCGGTGAACTCCGGTGAAATTCCGGCCACCTGGTGCTCGCCTTACTCCGGGAGTGAGTGGGGGTGATCAGTGAGAGGTGGGGAGTGAACTGGTGTGAAGAAAACGAGCGGGGGAGGTCTCCTTTTATAGTGGCTGAAGGGGACCGAATGGCGCGGGTGGAGCTCGTCGGTGTCGACGGCACAGAGGGATAATGGCATGGGCGACGATAGGGGCGGTGCTGTGCTCCTTGGCGAAGATCAACAGCGTGGTGGCGAGGCGTGGGGCGGTGTTGATCGGTCGGAACACGTCGACGCTCTGGGCAGCTCCGACGGAAGTCTTAATGGCGCACAGGTGCGCCTGGTCGCGCGGTAGTGAACGAGCATGTCTGGGAGGTTCCTGGTGCGGTGGTGATCACGTACGCGATCGGCGAAGGCAGGGCGCGGTTTGTGTGAGCGTGTCGAGTGCGGCACTCTAGCGCGCTCTCGGCATGGCCGCAGAGAGAATGGTCGCGCGCGTTCTGGGTGGTCTAGTGGCTGGCTGCGCTCGATGCTAGGACAGGGAGTGGAGATGGACGGTGGAGTGCCTACTAGACAAGGTTGGCGAGGCTAGCTAGGCTTGTAGCTTTCTATCGACGTTGGGGTTGGCAATTGGGCTCGGCCATGGTCACCATTGATGGCATTGTCGAGTTTACAGTCAGCTAGAGCTGGTTAAACTAGTTAGATGATCTACTGAGAGTGTAGTGAGAGCTAGGAAGGGGACAAGGTTGGCACAACACTGCTCACTATAGTGTTTATTGCTTAATCTGATTTGTGCCCAGAAGGTGTTTGATGAAATGGCCGAAAGAAATTCAAATTTGAATTTTGAATTCAAACTTGGTGGGTTTGCTAGGCACATACTGGGGAGTCTCTGGTTAGTTGGATTAGTCAAGGGACACTGGTTTGGTTGGGTTTTAAAAATGTGTGATCTTCACATATGATGAAGATTCAATTTTTACTTGTGATTTGAATGAGGTTGCCAAATGTTTCTGCAAGTTTGAAAGGTGGGATTTGCTTCACTTTTACTTGATCTTGCAAGGGGTAAAAAGAATTGGAAAAGTTTCTGTTTGAAATCTTGGACTAGAAACACTCAAAGTGACCTAGTGAACAAGATTGGCAAAAATGACCATTTGCTTTATTTGATTTGTTTTTGATTTTCTCTTGATTTGTTTCTACTTGGAAATGTTTTAGATGATGTTATTTTCATCTTTGAACCATTCCTTACTATTTAGTTGAGTCACACAAGTTCATTCATGCATTTATCAAATCATCACACACACATGCATTCATATGATTTTAATTAATCAAAGTTTTTGTTAACCCTAATTTTAGTGATTAGAGTTTGATGATCATTCTTTCATATTTTTGGGATGTTACAGGGCCCCTCGTGGCCCTCCTCCGTCTCGTATTCTGGCTCCGTGAGTCTTTTGGTAATATAGGATTTTTGGCATATTTTCCGAGATTTTCCTGAAAGTTGATTTTCTGCACAAAAACTAGACACCAAAGCAATTCTGCTAAAAACAACGTCAGTCCGTGTTAGTTGTCTCCAAATCACACGAGTTTAGAGGAGAAACAATAGCAAAAGTGTTTAGGAAAGTAGATACATTTTAAACGTATTAGGGACATGGCCCCAAACTAGACCTACTGAAACTACCTACTCTACAGGGTTACGGGGCCGCCACCCCCCCTCAAACCCGCTCAGCCGGCGGCGCCGGCGAGCAAGGCCTTGGGGCGGGGCGTCCCAAGGAGGAGGACAAAGGTTTGTGTAGATGGGGTAAAGGAGGAGAGGATAAGGTTCCTGCAAGAGAATATTTGGGGCCGGGCTAAAGGTTCCTGCAACATGCAAAATATGTCGTATGCAACTTGATGCCTCTCTTTGTATCACACAAAGCCAGGAATAGAAAAAACATGGAGTTTTATCCCGGGCCGGTCCATGGATTTCGGGGGCCGAGCAGTAGGGAAAATTGACGCTAATTAAGGGACACTTATGTGTGTGTGGGGGGGTGGGGGGCAAAGGCCCCCATACTCTAGAAAACACCATAAAACTATTTTTTGATATTTATGCTAAAAAATGTCCCATACTCTATAAAACACCTTATGGCTCTTTTGGCTCCCATCATTTGGTGCTAAAATCGTGGAATTCATTTAGCAATTCTATGGTACACTCGTTTGGCTGTACCAGAATTGGATTTTGGAATTCATTTGACAATTTCAGCCGATTGACACCACGACTTACCCAAAACCTACCCAACGACCCGTCATTTCTCTAGAATCCCCCGTGTCTCGTCTAGCCTCGTCGCCCTCTTCTTCCTCCCCCAAGCTCTCTCGCCCACCACCATCTCGCCGCCACCATTCTCGGTCACCGGTGATGTATCTCCACACCTTTGAACCCACGGTTCCACCCCTAGTCCTCTCCGCAGAGTCCTCGCTGTGCCATGACTCCTCCCCACCAAGATCCTGATGCCGTCGTCGATCTTTAGCTGGGAGTGACGTGCCTCCTCCGGTAAGCCGCGTCGACCTCATCTCACTCACCCTCACAGGTATGTTTCCTCATGAATATCTTCTCTTTTACCCTCTCTCTCACATGTTCTTTTATTTTTCTTACTTCTAACCCTAGACAGTTTTAGTAGGATCAAGAACCTCGGGAGCAGCTGGCAACGAACTTAACCTTCCACATCATCATCCACCTCGTCCTCTTCATCCGCCCCAGCAAGCACAGTATACTCTCATACACTCATCTCTCTCCCCCACTCTCTATACACTAAAACATGTCAATATATGTCATGTATCTAGATGTCAATAAGATTGGGATGACCTGGACATGACTGATTGAGCAAATGTTCATATTTTCTCATCCGTGTATAGAGATGTTGTTGTAGACTATTACCGACATATGTATGCCCAACAGGCATCCGACTACATCCTATCCAGTGCGTCCTAATAAAAGGCCCACTCAACGAAGTATCAAGGTCCATGACGCCTATAACGGTACGACCGGTAAGAATCTTATATGGGTACTCACTAAAAGAAAAAAAAAAGAAATATTCTCTTAAAAAACCGTGATCATGTGTTATCGTGCTCACGCATTAGTATAGTGTAATCTCTCCGTCCGCAAATAAGTGTACATCTAGCTTTTGCCTAAGTCAAAGTTTATCAAATTTGACCAACTTTATAAATAAATATAACAATATATATTATATTATATTATATTTACATATTATGAAATTAAATTTAAAAACATATCTAGTGATATTAATTTGGTGTCATAAATATTGCTATATTTTTCTATAAAGTTAGTCAAACTTTACTAACTTTAACTTAGGACAAGACTAGAAATACACTTATTTACGGACGAAGGGAGTACTTCCCACGCAAGGTACTCAGTATTGTTTGTCGGCAAATAGCAGACATGCATCAGTTTTCTCCTCGTATCGTACACCTTACTGGTTGGAATTACAAAGGGTTTCGTCAACCGCGTACCCGATGTATAAGAGGACTAGAGAAGATGAGGCCAAGTACATTTGGAACCACGAGGAAAAGGCAGGAACATATTCATGTCCAGCTGTCTCACACGCAGCGTCCACGTCAATCACCAAAGATTAGATTCGCCCAAGCCGGGAGCATGCGGCGTTGCATGTGTACAGATGCACGCGAATCTCCACGGAGTCAAGCAGATACTACCAACTTAAATGCATGGGACTTCGAGCCATGTATATGTTGCCCACTCGAATCATCGTGGGTCCGCTTGGCCCGGATATTTCCTTGCAGATACCCTGAGATTTTCATTGCAAATCTGATACGTGTGAATTTACTGCACATATGTGAGGATTCGCTTCTGATGTTTTCTCAATATTTTGGGGGCTGCTTGCATCACGCGCTGAACTTTTGCATGGTGTGCCTTATGGCAGAGGAGGGTCGTGTATGTTACGGCCCATGAACTTGATCCATGGGCCTTGTGTAGAAGTGGAAGCAAGCCATGTATCTAGCTTGATGTAGTGGTAGGTGGGATTTGACATTATGGAAAATTTGAAGATTCTCTTATGTCTGTTTTGTTCTCTACTCCGTACTTACTAGTTAAACAGTTCGTCTTCTAAAAAAAAAGTTAAACAGTTGGTAATCTCAAATGCATGTATTCATACAGTGCACGTCCAAACACCCCTATGTCGTTCGCCATATAGCTGCGATGGAATTACGCCAACAGCTGGTCTATCCAACATAGATGCGACCCCAACGATCGAGCATGTTTTCCCTGTGGCCAGCACCAGCCAAGAACAGCACCACCCACTTCAACTATGCTGGCACTTCCTAGCTAGCTATGGTGATCAAATCCTACTAAGGTCATAACCTAATTAGGCCAGATACGCTATTCTTAGTTTGTAGTAGTGGCCCGGTACATATTAGGCCGGAGGGCCGGAGCATCACCACGGACGGTCTCATCCTACCACAAACCTACAATGGGGAGGGAGAAGCAGAATTATTGCCTAGGGAGAGAGAGAAAGAGGGCGGATGTCTCCTCTCTTGCAGCCCTGCAGGAGGAGTGCTACTACTATTCCAGCTCAGGCGAAAAAGGCTGTAGAGTCTAATCGACGCCTCCTCCCAATCCGCTGCTACCTTACAAGAAACTGGTTCCAATATGTGTCATTTTTGTAAAAAAGGTTGAGCAAAAGCAAAACGGATGACCGCGCACTTTCACTGCTTTTTAAGACAAGGAGCTGGTCAAAAAAGCCAGCCAGCAGGATACACACGATGTGAGAAATCGGGGACAAGGAATGGGAGGCGTGACTGATGCCATAGTGTTTTGAGCGGTTACGCCTGAAGAGCTAGTAATCTCGAATAATAGCTAGTACGTGATTTTCATCCATTGTGCAATTGCATAGGAAGACAGTGTGATCTCGTCAATCGGCCTGCTAAAACCTGATGATGTCAACAGTTGGATGAATAGAAGATGGACGATATGAATATCTTGCATGATAGAATATTATTAATGAATATTTCTAAGGATGAGTTGAAAAAATAGATGGCTATAATACTATGGTGATGTGGATAGCTTGGATATTAAAATAGACCACCATTACTAAATCTAGTAGGTTCAGTATTATAACTTTATAAGGTATATAGATGAAAGTGGGATTGAGAACCATGTTTGTTTATGGAAAATAGAGAACCTAATTAGGTTATACCTTTGCATTGCGGAATCCACTTGAAATAGATGATGACGATCTTAACTTCCTCGAGTTGGAATTTCTTGATTGTGCTTGCTTGGTTAAGACTCGCATATTGATTGTCCATAATCCACTACGGGAGAGCCTCTCTTTGGCATGCTTCAAGCATATGATTATCTTCGAGATGGCTCATCTCAAACTTGACTTATCAATCTTGATGGCGATTCCCGCTTCATGACATTCTCTCATGGGCGATAATAAATATATATCGGTGCAAGCCCATGGAAAAATACTTTGAGTGTTGATCTACATGACTTCTAATTTTTGTACTTTGTGTTGATAAACCTTGTATGTTATCTTCAATCTTCAATATGATGATGTCTTGATGGTAATAATGAATGCTCACTCAATCTTCTTATTCTTCAAGACATTCTTCTAATAGGCTCAACTCTCACATAACTATTCTTTGGTTGAATATCACCTTGTCCATCACTTGATTTTCTTTACTTTCTTCTTATTTTTTCCTTGAAACCAACATCTGGTCAACAAGAATTGCCTATGGACAACTCTTTCAAATATAACTTCATGCAAACATTAGTGCATATGGATTTTCATTAATTACCAAACCACACATGAGGGCTCCCTGTACTTTCACACTTACACTCACATAACGCTAACCAAAGATCTTTGGCGGAGCATCAAGATAACCACTTGCACTCATTGTCAACGGGATCATCACATCTGCTAAAAGAACAATTCATATTAATGAGATACACAAGGCATCAAACATGCTATCTCCATTGTAAAAACTAAGGCATATACAATTTTGCTGATGTTAAACAATATATGAATTGTGAACTGATGTAAAAGAAAACTATAGAAAAAATATTAGTATATAGATAGATTTTTGCATATGATGTATCTAATGCTAATGGTTTGGAACTGTAGAGATTGATACTGTTTTCTAAAAACTTGGTCAAACTTTACATTGTTCGACGTGAACAAAATTTGAAGGCCTTCTATTCAATCCTGGTTGGATTAGGGCTACAAACACCCTACTAATCGTCAAAGCAAAAGAATGGTAATTCCTTTTGTAGGAATAAACCAAATATTTTATTAAAATTAAAGACAATTTTACGACTATATTCTAGTGGAGTTCTTATTAGTTTGTTCTCATAATTTTTCAAATATTAGAAGATGTGATTAAGTGGCACCCAATTACAAAACTACAAATGTAGCCGAACTACATGTAGTTCTTTTTTTGAAAACAACATTTAAAGTATTAAAAAATCTGAAAAATATCTTTAGATGTTGACAATGATGCATTTTACCAACGCACAAAATCCCAATTCGAAACACCTTGTATTTCGAGCCACACAAAAATGACAAAATCTGACAAATTTTGGAGGTTTGTAAAGTTGCACGGTTCACTCCTTCAAATTCTCAATTTTTTTCATTTTTGAACAGCCTAGAATAGTAGCTATTTTGAGTTGAGATTTTGCACTTTGATAGAATACATCATCTCCTACATCTAGGATTTTTTTAGAATTCTTTGAAACTTCAAAATGTAGTTTTAGTTTTTTTATAAAGAGTAAATTCTAGATTTTACCCCCTAGTTTCAAAATTTTGACACTGATTATCTCATTTACTAAAAGTTGTGCAAATTTTTACCCTCTTTAAATTTTTTGAGTGTTTTGAGAGGTGGGTCAATGTAGTAACTACAAGTGGCGTGCCATGTAGACTAGTTTTGTTATGGTTGTTTTCTCCTGGAAGTTTTTTTTTTCCAATCTCCCATCTCATTGTTGTGTTTCTCCAATCCGTGCAACTAGTTCAGGTGGGCCTGGTGCAAACGCTAGAGCTGCTAGCTGCGGTTTAAATAAGAATCAGAAGGGCTTCCTAACGTTTGAGAGTAGCAGGCTCTTACTCAGCAGATCAACTGGTTAGGAGTCGTATTCAGTTAGTTTGTTATAGCCTTAGGAATTTTTTTGGTTTAAGAAAGACACATTTTTTGTTGAAGAAAAACACGGTTTGAGAAACAGACAAGACCGACACATCCGAAACACAATACGGTTCAACTCATGATCAAGCCGCTTCTTGTGAGAAATAAAAAGACAGGAAAATATCAAAGTGGCATTCAACTTGTCAAAACACTCAAAAAAAATTACATGGGATAAAAATTGGCATAAGTTTTGCTAAATGGGGTAATTAGGTTGAATAAATGCTAAATGGAGCAATTAGTGTCGAAATTTTAAAACTAGGAGGTAAAAACTGAAATTTACTCTTTTATAAATAAGAGTTGTATGTAGCTCGGGCTACAAAACGCAGCACTCCACCTAGTTAGCAGTACGGTTTAGCTAAAAAAAATCTTTTTGCCTCGTACCATTTCCTTTATTAAACTAAGCGCCGGCTCAACATGATTAGTTGAGTCTTTACATAGTCATTATGCACATGCACTCACACCAAAGCGAAGGGGAGGAAAAGCATGGCCGTGTGCTAGCTGCCGCAGTGACAAACGAGAGATTCTTTACCGCTGCTCTTTGGGAAAGGAGTTCAGAGAAAAAGGCAAGGCGTGGCTTAAGCACTGGAATAAGTTTACACGCGTCTTCCCTTTCGCCCCTTTCGATCTGCTAGAAAGGCAACGATCCCTGCACTAAACCATAGGTATACTTTATTTAATTTTCTATTATTTTATTGGTTGTTGCAATGCATATCGATTGCTCCTTAAATCTAAGACTGCAAACCGTGTTAGTTCTAATGTCATACAACATCGAAAACATTAGGGAAAGTTTTTGTATTAGTTCAAATTGTTTAACCGCATGTAGTACGTCTGGCTAGACCACTCTCCTCCTAGTATATACTCGGGTCTGATTAATTTTATGAGTGTGTCATAAGAAACAATTCGTTTGCACAAAAAATCAAGAACTTCTTAGAAAACATCGACGATAACATAAACTTACAGACCACACCGTCTACAGCAGGTTAGAGTTAACAGAGTTTTAATGCCTGCGTAGTTATCATCGTCATCTCGCTACATTGTCTGTCTCGCTACGGATTGGAACATCTGAAAATATTTCACCTTAATAAGACAAAAGGGACATCAAATATATGATTGAAAGTTCAACCACCCTCCTAACCATCCAAGCACATGTCACACCTTTAAATCTAGCAATTCTAGCCTTGCAAACACCATAGCATACAATGTCACCACATTACCCAATGTCTAAGTTCTGAAATACAAGCTACTAGCATATTTTTTTGGAACTTTCTTATTACCTGATCCGAGGGCTAAACGACTGTCTGGTTCTTCTATCGTAGGACATGTACGGTGATAAGAAGGGCAGCCTTCCCCTGTCCCCTCCATGTTATCAGAGAGGCTATCAAAACAACATGCATGCCATGTACTTACGAAGGTATGGATCTGGTTAATTAAGTGTCATATCTGATACAGTAAGTATTTGTTTCTCTTCCTGGTCGATCGTTTTATGGCTCCATGTTGTTTAATTATTATATTGTACTAGAAACATTACAGACGCTGCAATAACACACAGCAAATCTAGGTGCTACAGTATGCCGTTATATATTACTCAAAAGAATGTCTATGTACTACTTTAATAATTTGATTAAGACGTTCCTCTTTTCCAAACTCCGAAGAGAGACATGCCTTGGGAGAGGGCAGCGTGAGCTAAAAGGCTAAAGCTGTACAATCACACTCAGTTCCCAAAGGTTGCCGAATTTGACGTGGTAATGGAAGCTCGCTTTTTGTTCCCCTCGAAAACTATGAACTCACACAGGGAGCATAGTTTAGTTTAATCTGTTAGTGGCAGACATGGTACAATGGTGAGATTGTACAGGATAAACTTAGAACAGCACGCCCCATGCCCATTCTTGCCTTCAGGCCAACCTCAAATTTCCCTAAAAGAGCTTTTTTTTATCATCTACAAATATTTAGGGCTAATTAAGAGCAAGTAAGAGGCTTAGCAACGAGGGCATGGGCATTCTCTTCTCCCTACCTAGACATTTCTATGTGAAAGAGATAGGACAAAAAGAAGCATTCAGTTACATTCATTTAGTGATGAGATTCCTATATATTATACTTGGATGATATGGTCGGTGGGTTCAGATTCATATTTTAGATGATATGGTCATCCAGTTCACTTGTCCTGCTTGATTAACTCAAAGTGGGTCTGAAGACTCAAGTTCTAGATTACAACATCACATTAAAAAGGAGACCCAAAAAGCTAACTAAAGAAAACTCCGGTAAGATCAACCGAGACACAAAAATGTAACCATTGCATCTGACTCTTGTTGTCCTCACCCCCAAAGGAGGAATTACCCTACTGCGCGCGAAAACCGCTTCAGAAAAAGATAGTCGATTGGAGATATAGAGGCATCCATTATTTAGCTATATGATAACTACTGTACAAAAAATGGTTAATTCCTAAGTGCTGTAAACAATCCTGAAGTCCTCTCTTTCTTCGAGTCCTTTTTACATAGCTTAGCTACAAACGTAAAAGCTAGTATTTCAACATCATTAGAAAAATGCTGATGGTTTTATAAAGGGAATCATCGTTCTATGGTCAAGGTATATTTACCTTTGTCCCCACAAAAGTGAGAAAAGAAAAGGAAAGCCGGATTACAAAAGCACTAGTAGTATAAAAGTACTTGATCATGCCAATAGATTAGATCAAAAGAAGAGTAACCTGACCGTGAAGCACAAAGCTCGTCCAATTTCTGGGGTTTAAAGGTCTGATCGCCTACCACGCGCTGCCCTTCTTTTTACAAAACTGAAAAGGAAAAGAAAAGAAAAGTTGGATGTATCAAGTACTTCTAGGGATGACATGCACATTGCAGATATACGCCAATACGGTACGGCAGCCTCTGCATACACTACTGCTAGTAAAGCCGACGGTAGAGCCGTAGAGGCAATAAAGGTACAACGAAATACAGTAGTATATCGCAGACCTCTGACTCCAACTGTTGCGGTGCAGGATAAAAGGCTACCTCCATGGAAGTATGGAACATGAGGACAGCCAAATAGAATAAAGAAATAGTACTAGTAGACATCCTATAAAATGTAAAGCAATGTTTGCACTAGTAATTCCTATTGATTCTTTTCTTCATGGTCTCCAATTTCATATTAGAAAAAATTATATTGTAATTCTTACTGATTTACCTACAAGGGTCTCTCTCGATACAAGATTTTCATGAGGATTTTGGAGAATTCCAATCCATGGGAGTTTTTTTTCCAATGGAAGCCCCTTTGGATCATAAGATTAAGGTCGCTAAATCTCAATGGAATCCATTTTTATAGGCTACATTCGATAGAAATATTAGCATGACGTCAAACCTCATTTATTTTTCTATGATAAGTTCAACGGACTTACACTATCTCTCTGCTCTGTTTCCCCAATCCCGTGATGTTTCGGTGTTTGTTTCTTGTGCATTATCTAATGACACCTTTAAATTCCCATGCTACGGAGTCTTATATAGGAATTCATGGTATGTGGCTTCTCCATCTTGTCTCTTCCCTATTTCTATGTTCCAAATTTTGTCGAGAAGGGCAAATATTTCGTAGAAAATACTAGGATCGTTTTTTAAAATAGAGTGAATTCCACTTTTTACCCTTTAGTTGTGCATTTGTGACACTAATTACCCCATTTAGTGAAACTAAAACCAAAATATCTCATTTAAGAGACTTTGAACACATTTTTATCCTAATTTAGCACTTTGCTTTTTTTTACATAGAGCTGGCATGTTACGCTTGGGTGACGCGGTAAAATGTGTAAAGATCGGAGGGCATGATCGACAATCATGTTCATAATTCTTGTATCCATATTTTCAATTCCTCTTAATTGTCTTGATATATTTAAACTCCGGTCAACACTTTACACCTTGCCCAATAGACACACATCAGAAAATGAAGGTTTAAAACGTCTAAAAGGGCTAATCCAGACAAATTTTCACTCGACGGTGTAATTAGTGTCACAAATGCATAACTAGGGGGTCAAAAGTGGAATTCACTCTTTAAAATATATAAATAATGACCATGTTGTTGTTATAGACCATGAGAGCACCACTAAACAATGACCATGGTGTCCTATAGTCTTCTTGTGAGTCCCTAGTCGGGACACAGGTCGATTCCCTTGCTTCCTTCGTGCCAAACTCTTCGCAAAGAAGTCATATGCGCTTGCATGCTTGACCTCTGGCTGCAGAGGCAGCTGCACGCTAGGATCTGGCGAGTCACTTCGGTGGCATGCCGGACCGTCTTCTCCTCTACCTCCGGCTGGGGGCGTGGGGGCTGCTGGCTTAGATGGAACAAGGGGGTGGTCCTAGGGTTCATCTCACGCCAAGACGAAGATCCACTTGATGTTTTTCTGTATTGATCTGGTTGCACTGTCGTGTTTCGAAATGCTGTGTCGGCGAACTCCATAGTGTGCACATGCCGAGAGATCGCTGGATTGGATGGGATTTAGTCGTGCGCACCCATGTTTTATTATGTCCGTTTGGGTTCAAAGGGAGCGCTTCGAAGCTCTGTTGGTTGTTAATATGATGGGGCATGTTCCCGTCCCATGGTGCCGACGAAGAATGTCATGAAGACCGAGATATAAGGACTGGCAATGGTGGTTCGAGTCTGAGTAGTGATGATGAATTGGCTTGGTGACTCGTGACTTGGAGCAGTGGCATGCAACCGGGGGCGACGGTACAGGAGAAGTTCATAGTCCTACCTTTCAGGGTGAAAACCCAGGGTCTGGCATTAATTGGTTGTGCCTGGCAATGGCCTTGTTGAAGGTATTGTTTTGAGAGTAAAGACTTTCTTCAGGGTGAAAACCTAAGATCTATGATCGAGCGATGATGATGTTTATGTATTGTTCTCTTCTTGAATGTGCTACTTTTGAAGAAGCTGAACTTCTGGTGCTATCTTGGTGGTGATAATACTGCTGTTTCAAGAAACGGATCACTGTAGCGGGACTTTTATTTTTGGTAATTTTTCTTCTTTTGTTGGTTGTGTTCATCCGTAAGGCTACTAGGACAATGCGTTGTTGTAGGGTTAGGTGTAATTGATATCTTCGCGATATTAATATATGCTCCTTTCCACACAAAAATGCGCTTGCATGTTGATCATGGAAGAACGGACGAGATTGCTCAGAGGGAATAGAGGAGAAGGGGTTAACTGCTATAAAAAATGGACCCGGAGCTTTGAGGTCCAATCATTGCATGCACCCACAGTCAAGAGACTTTAATGCGTAGGAAATGATTTTAGAGGTTCTCAGGAAGAGAACAAGAGAACAATACGCACTAACTATATTTAATTACAAATCTTCACAAAGATAACCATAAGAATGCATTAAAAGAGGCTCTTTGGATTGCACGAATTTTACGGTTCTTTTCGCGTCAGACTCTTTCCAAAAAAAGTATCTTCTGTTATCCATTGAATTTGGATGGACAAATGATATTGCTCAGAGAAAGATGAGGAGACTATTTAACTACAAGTCAACAATACTCTCTCATGTTCTATCCCCCAATCCTCTACTCTCTCCCTCTCTCTATCTCTATCTCAAAAAACCCTTCTTATCTTAGGTCTCGCTGCAAAAAAAAGGCAGTTGAAGAAGGTGACGCTATGGTGGAGTGGATTACACCTACGACTGATATGAGCGTATTAAGGAGCATCTTTAGTTGTAGGGTGTGTTCTCAATCCATTTAATGTCCCGCATACCAGGTTACTTCTTTTTTCAGGATTCTTTCCCTCATGTGTCATACTAGATCCATTCAATTATATTTTTCTGCCCAACTCTTCTTTATTTATACATGAAGTGCATTGGAAAGAAGTCCCAGGCGCACATTGCATGTGGAAGATGCGTCTAGAAATTTCCCAGTGGCTAGCACCTAGGATGCGATTTCAAAGGCGTCTTCCAGCAAAGTCATATTGTGAAACAAATATCCTCATCGATGATGTTCAACTACACCAACGATGGTTGCAACATGAGAGATGGCTACCTCTATTTCATCGAACACCATACGGTGTGCTCGCAAGCACCAAAGGGACAATAGGTTCATGCTGGTCTCGACGGAAAAAACAGTATGATTTTAGATCTGCCGATGTCTATGTGTGTGTTGATTACTTCTATCGTGCTTAGTTTCTATCATTTTTATGGAGTACAACTAGTTATGTTTCATTTAATCCTTATCGCATCCATATAGTTTATCTTTTTAGAAAAGAGAAAGTACCGCGGCCTGTGTATGACGTATTTCACAACATTACTCGGAGGCCAGTATAAAAACCTAGGACCATGTCTCTCTTCTAGCACCTAGCACCTCTCCCTTCCCTATCAGGCATTGCAAACGCGCGTTGCTTGTACTTATGGATTGATATGGCATTTATGTTTGTTGGATCCAAGAAAAGGCTAGCCCACTTTCCATTTACTTCTGATATTTGAGCCAGTGTAATACAAGACAAATCACCATAGAATTATACTTCATGGTGCTGAGCTTCTCTAAAACAAACAAGTTTAGCTTTACAAAAGTTAATACAAGATGAATTATAAAAACAGTAACATAACAATGAAGGATCACAAACACACGCAAGCGTTCAATGACAAGCTGCGGTGACCCAGCATACCACTGTATGTGTAGTATACTATAGTCGTTGATATGACATCCAAAGAACACTGTTCCGTAAATATCACATCCCTCAGAGTGGTACAATAGAAACATTGCGGGGCCATATTGCTAACATACACTTATTATTAATATTACAATACCCGAAGGTTCAAGACTTCAAAATATTCAACTTACAAACCAAAATATAACCTGTTTCAGTGGAAGTTAAAAGTAACAACTCCAACTAAGAGTTGAGCTCAGCAACTTATTATATATGGTTCATGCTGCTCGGCTCCGTTGATTACTAGTAATTAGAGCAACTAAGCTGATTTTTTGCCATCTACTCCATATCGGATCTCGTAATCCACTCCTTCAACACCACCTGACAGGCCAGGTTCCTCGTAGAAGACATCATCTTGACATTCTGCTGCATACATTGGAGTGTCTTCGGGATACTCAGAGTCTAAGCAGGGGATCAAAGAAAAAGGTGAGTAACAGCGTTACCCAGCAAGTTCATTATATGCAAGGTGGGAAGTTTGATGCTCTATCTACCACCTCGGACTATAAGTCCTTGGCACTATGCAGTTTTCGTAAATCTTTCTTCAAAGATTTATTTTATTATTAAAAACTATGCCCATCAGCCTTCACAGGTTTACCAGAACTTTCATGAAGTTCCTTTCCTGCCGCGTTCGTAGCTTCTTCCCGGAACAGGGAGTAACAAGTTACAGTTCTTACACTCTGCAGAGGTGCGTTACTTTACCCATGAGAGACCAACTCCTTGTTGCACAACCGGGCATACTTTCCCGTCCACAATTCCATGATGTGGGGGCCTAGTAGGTGATCCAAGCAAATCACTGCCCCTTCGCGACCTCGCATGCCTCCTTGGTGTACACCATGCCCACCCATTGAATTACGGCAATGGTTTGTACAGACTTTTAGATGCTAGAACTATCATGGGACGATGAGGATTCCCACCCATATGCTGGGTATCCTCTACGAATTACCAACTAATATGCATGCTACAAGGATAACAGCCACGACCTGCACATCCGGCTACATGCGAGAGGAAGAAGATACAGCTGACTTCTCCGTCCCATTCAAATCTCATGGTTAACGCGTGATATACGATGCTAGAATCACTGATGTCATGGGTTATTAAGTTCCTAGTTGATCATCATTGTTGCAAATAGAAACCTAAGTTCTATTGCTCCAATATATCATCACTTAGGATGATATCAACAATTTATTTGTTTGAGAAAATAATATTTTCTTTCTTTGAAACAAGTGATGAACTTGCCTTGTGATTGCAAGGTAGTGAAGTCGGATGCTTGCACTGGACCTTGAGCTTCTATGTCTACAAAACATCATTATTGCCCGGTAAGGACAATATTCAAAGAAGCAATATGAATATGCATAGTAATGTAATGCATTATTTATGATTTTTCTTTTTTGTGTGTTTTACCCATTATTTTAGTTTTCTAGAATTTCTTTAAGTAATGAAGGAATCCATTTTTAAAGAGTGACCTTTAATAACTATTGAATATCATATTTACTATGTAATAATTTATTTATAGAATTAAAATTTAATATAACTCTTGTATTTATTTATTTAATAATTCTTTTAAGAATTAGTATTTAAATAAAAGAATTTCTTTTTATAACTCTAAACATTTATTTAGTATTTTTCTAAAATAATACAATAATAATATATAATAAAAGTGATTTTTATTTATTTTTATCTTCTTTCTTTAATTTTATAAAATTCCACAAGGACTAAATATATTATAAAATTCTTGACTATCAATAATATATATATATTATTTATTAATTTAATTAAATAGGTTGGATTATTATGAATCCAGAAATGTTTTATTTACAATTTTTAGATTTCTATTTTATTTTCCAAAATTTTATTTAACTCTAGGGTATTTTGGTCTTTTATTAATTATTAAAACTTCATTTAAATTTTGGGCTAGTCCTATTGGGCTTATTGGGCCAATCTGGTCCAAATGACTTGACCAAAAGGTCACCCCGAAGGGCTCTGGCGCTTTTGGCCCATTCTCTCTCTCTCTCTCTCTCTCTCTCTCTCTCTCTCTCGACCTTATCTCCTCTCCTCCTCGACCTCGTGGGTGCTGGCGCCGCCACCATGCGATGCTCGCCATCGTGGTCCTTCCTGGCCGCTGCCGTGGTGCAGGGCGAGGTTGTCGACCATGCTCCTTCATCTGCTCCGCCTCAATTTGATCCTGGGGCCCTCTTGTGGCTAGGCTTGCCCCCTTCCCAAACCCTAGGGTTTGGGGTGGTGCTGCTAGCGCCGCCGCTGATCCTCCCGTGGTGGTGTGCGGTGCTCGTGTGCTGCTGTGGCCGTCGTCGTGGCTGGTGCGGGTTACAGCGCCCTCTAGGGTGCTCCCCGTGCCACCACGAGCTCGTCGTACCTTCTGCTTCCTCTTCAATTCTTCAGCGAGGACCACCGATGAGTTGTGTCTCTGTGATCACTCGTGCCTCTATCTACCTCAAGTCCCTCTATGTGTATCTAGTGGCCAATCTATATTTAGGGTTTGCACTGATTCTAGGGTTCATCCCTGGTGCTTGTAAAATGATGCTATGGTCTGATAGTGATACTTAGTGAAGATTGTGTTCTCTTCACCCCAGTTCCCTTTTTCCATCCTTTGATTATGTGATGATGTGGTTGATCTGATGCTATGTTGATCTGATGCTAGTGGTTCATAGAGTTGCCTCTGGTTGGTAATATGGTTGCTTAGTGTGTTCATCTTCTGTCAGTATCTTGATACTGACAGTAACACTGTCAGTGATGATTTACTGCATTAGTGATTATTGGCTTGTATATTTATCACTAACTCATCTTGATCATTAGAGTCTAATGATACTTTGGAGATAAATGGATATATTGAATGATCTCTGAGTATAATCTTAGGGAAATGATAAATATTGGCCTGTTGGTTTATTCAGGAAAGTTAGAATATCTGTTTGGCTTTGTTGTAGGATCAATTCTTGTGAAAACATCTTAGAATGGCACACAAGTTGATCTTGCTGCTGGTCTTACTTATGGTCAGTACTTGAGACTTGATAGATGCTTAATAATAAGTTGAATAGTTCACTTAAAGTTTATGCCTATGATGCTGGTCTGAGGCTCTAGGAACTAAATTCCTATGTTGCTATCACTTTTAAAATTGGCTAAGGCATCATAGTTGCTTACTGGATCTTGGATCCAAGTTGGTTAAGTTAGTTGATTTGTTTGTTGCTTATGAGATCTGAGGTGCTACTCCTTATTGGAGATGTGCCCAGATTTTATAAGAACAAGTGATGAAACATATAAGTTGCTTTTGGTATCATCAAATCTATGAGGTTGGTCTGAGATTTTGGTGTTTTGTTGGAGTTTGGTTTTGGCCTTTATATTTGAAATCCTCTAGGATAGGTTCAGCCCACTTGGGTGATCACTGAGAGGTTGTCTTATGAAACAACACATATTTTCTATTTGGATAAGATGATCAGACGATGTGGATGTTTATGACACTCACCACAAAAATTGATGATTGTGGTGGCTTGATGTGCTGGTGGTGTTGCTAGCCTCATCCAGTCCTTCACCTCCTGATGCTATTCTTGTTTCCCCCGGTTCTTGTGCTTGGCCTTGATCAACCCTGCTCCTCCTAGCTCTAGTGAGCTTAACCTTGCTATCCACCTAATTCTCCCCCTCCTTACGTCACCATCTGATGATGTTTCGTTTGATCTAGTATGAGGTTTTGTTGGCTGGTTTGCTTGGCTTTGGCTAAGCTGGTTTTTCTTGTGTGGTGTGAGTAATGGAGAGATGCACTAGTGCTTTCCCACGGCTGTGTTTGGTCCTTTTACTTGTTTGAGAAGCTGTGGTTGTGTCGACATCACACCCATGTAGTTTGATGATTGAGCTACTTGTGTGTCTGCTGCATGGTTGTGGATATGCTCAATGAGGTGTTCTACCTTTTGATCCTGTTACTATTAACCTGCCTGGTGAAACTTGCCCCTTTACTTGCTGTGATCATTTGACTTGTGGCTTATTTCTTATAAAAGATTGAATTCTTTCATATTGGTGAAACTTTCCCCTAAAAGATTTACTCAATGATGTAAACTTGAGTAGTACAACTCACTGCTCTCTACCGAGAGTAAAATTTAATAACCTAACTTTTATTTTCCTCTTGGTTTGTTCTTTATTTTGCAGGTACAAGATTTGAAGATTCAAGATTAGTATAGGTTCACTTTTAGACATATGTAATCCTTTGTAATTTTATTTCATTCTTTTGTAAGGAATTTGTAATAGTTTATTAATATATATATATTCCTCTTTTTGTAATTTCATTTCTGTAAAGATTCTTTATTGACTTAATGAGTTACTTTTTGTAACTTATTCATGGAATACAAATATGGAATAAATATTCATTTGTTTGGTTGTATTTATTATTTAGAGTTTCTATTACTATATATCATTTCTTGATTAATTAACATTACCAAATCATAATTCTTATCTTTTAAAATATAAACTCAAATCTTATGTTTGAATTTAAATTCTTTCCCCAAAGCACACTAATTCGTATAGATCATGTCAAAATTCATAACGATCACTCTCCAGAGCTATTCCTAAACTTAGAGAGTGAAATAAACTCTGATCACTTTAAGTTTTTTATTTGGCGAAAAATTTACCCACATTTTGCAGATGAATGCATGCATATGCACAATTTCCTAAATATATCTTTCGTTTGTTCCTAAATGCTAGGATGTTACACAACCTCATAGATATAAATGATTCTCGCTCTCTCTATCCCAAAAAAACCCTTCTTCTCTTAGGTCTCGCTACAAAAAAGCAGGCACTTGAAGAAGGTGATGCTATGGTGGAGTGGATTACAACTACGACTAATATGAGCGTATTAAGGAGCATCTTTAGTTGCAGGGTGTGTTCTCAATCCGTTTAATGTCCCGCATACCAGATTACTTCTTTCTTCGGGATTTTTTCCCTCATGTGTCATACTAGTTCTATCCAATTATATTTTTCTACCCAACTCTTCTTTCTTTTGTACAAGAAGTGCATTGGAAAGAAGTCTTAGGCGCACATTGCATGTGGAAGATGCGTCTAGAAATTTCCCAGTGGCTAGCACCCGTGATGCGATTTCGAAGGTGTATTTGAGCAAAGTCGTATTGTGGAACAAATATCCTCATCGATGATGTTCAACTACACCAACGATGGTTGCAACATAAGAGATGGCTTCCTCTATTTCATCAAACACCATAGGGTCTGCCCGCACGTACCAAAGGGATGATAGGTTCATGCCGGTCTCGACGGAGAAGAATTATATGATTTTAGATCTGTTGGTGTCTATGTTGTGTTGATTAATTCTACGATATTTAGTTTCTACCATGGTTATGGAGTACAACTAGTTATGTTTAATGAAATCCTTATGACATCCACATAGTTTCACTTTTTTAGAAAAGAGAAATTACCATGGCCTATGTACGTCTTATTTCACAACACTGCTCGAGCCAGCTAAAGAACTAGGACCATGTCTCTCTTTTAGCTCACAACACATCTCCCTTTCCTATCGAGCGTTTCAAAAATGTGTTCCTTGTACTTCTGGCTAGATACGACATTTCTGTTTGAGTACACTCTTTCTGTTTATTAGAGCCAACACAATGCTATCCCACTTGCCAGCTACTTCTGACTTCTAAGTCGGTGTATTACAAGATAAATCATCTTATATTATAATGCAAGGTCAGTTGAGCTTCTCTAAACCAAGTTGCTTTCCTTAAAATGATAGTTAAAGGACACAAGCCATCTATATCATACTACGTGTGCAAGATGAACAAGTCAAATGTCATCCTGGGAAGGCCAAGATGGTTAACATTTGACATTTCAATATTTAAAGTTTTTTATGCACACTGAACTCTAGCCAATAACTAATAGTATTCTTCTTCTACAATAGTTTTTAGCTAGATACAACAATGCACACCTCAACCCCTATATTCCAAAGGGTTTACCACTCGCATGCTCCTATAAGACCACTTTTCAGTATGTTAACTTCTTCCAAGGCATGAATGGTGCTTCCAAGATGACAAGAGGATGGTCTAAGGTTCTTGAACTCGCTGGAATCATGAAGGGGAATGTGTGCCTCTTCATCTTTTTAAATAAGGGACTACCAAGCTTCATCGGTTGTGTTAATGTTCTGTAGTGATACCAAAAAACATTTTTGTTTATGCTGGTGTTGGATGCACCATTGAAGTAATATGTTGTCAGTAAACTTGTAGTGGTGAGGAACTTGATATCAACCTGGTGCTGCACATACTAAGTAATATTATCTTTGTATGCTATGTCTATATTTGGTTGATTCTGTGCATGTTGTTGCTTTTCTATGCACTCTTAAAAGATTATCTAAAAATGTGCTCTGTTGTGTTCTCTTTTATGGTTGTGTGAAATGTACATATTGGGTTGATTGTCTGTTTTCTATACATATTGTGTTGATTCTTCTATTTTCAGTTTCTTCAATTTCTATGACTAAGAGCCGGTCTATAACATCTAGACTGAAGTAGTTTATATGCAACAAAAAACTAGATAACTGCACCGGTTACAAGTGCATGGTACCAAACCACAGTCGCCAGTTCGATTTCTTCTTCACGCACATACAATTTTCCTATGATTTAATTTCTACCAAGTGCACTGACTGCTGGGGCCGACCAAAAACATCAGGAAGCACCATCAAACTCAGAAATATCGTGAGATACTATCGTACAGACCGATCGGACATGTGGAGTTGACGCACAGATGACACGGTCGATGGAAAAAAAGAGTCGACCATGGGCCATGACAAAATCCATGATGAATTAAGCAGGGGACGAAATAGCAAACTCGGCTTCAGGGCCTAGGATGAAATCTGTGATGAAATGTGCCTCGACGAACCAAGGAACGTCATGAAAAACCGGATCAGAGGGCCTTAGAGCGTGTTTAAACGACGAAAACGTCATGGATCTGCAATATTTTTACGGAGCATTATAAAAAACGTCATGGACCGTACAGATTCTTGTAGTGTCTATAGTTATGTCTTAGACCCGCCATATTTCTGTTGTACCACTCTAAGGGATATACTACTAGTGTAATGATATTTTATTAGTGTTATGCCCACGACTATAGTGTACCACATCATAAAATGACATGTTGGATCACCGCAAGCCTTCACTTAAGCGCATATCCGCTTATCCATTATCACCAAGTGGACTCCAAACTTCATGCATATAATCCCTTTGTGTGCTTATCTTGAACTTGCTCTTTTCAACCATGACAGTCATCTTCACTTGATGTCTTCTCACATGGAAACTAATTTAAATCTTCTTTATTTGTGCACACCCATGAAATACACCCAATCCAAAAAAAGGAGAACATAGTATATATATGGGTTAGTTCACAAAGGGTAATTCATCACTTGATATTTTACATGCTCCATCGCAATATATTAAGATACATATTTGTGTATTGTTCACATGAATTACTCACTCAAAGACTTGATCAACCATAGCTACTTATGAGGTCACCATGACCTTATATTGAAGCCATATCCTGAATTATTCTCTTCAATTTATTTGTTTCTCTCGAGAATTGATTTTTCATGACTTAACTCATAACTATATTTTGGCCACTTTAAAGTTCCCCCAATGAAGTTAAAGATGATTCCCCAAATTCTCTTCATTTTCTTCTTTCTCGGCCATAATATATTCGATTGTTGAACTCAATGATCCGGATGCATAACGTTATTCTGCTAGCATTCATCCTTCAAACTATATAATATCCTTCATATGTAACATATCTTTGTATATAACTCGTGAAATTGTTGGTCCATTGGATTTATTTTTCATTGATAAATATTAGTGCATATTTTTATATGGATGGCTTTCTACACTGAATCCATCCAATATTTTGCATGCATCACCCAAGAAATGTTTCTTCATATATATATAGGGATTTCTATTTTCGTGTCCTTGGTTCGTTAGTTGTACTCACTTTTCCTCAGCCGCTTAACTTTTTCTCACTTTTGACCTTTTCTAAAACTCTCACACGGTCTAAAACTCCTTGTTCGTCAGCCTTGCCGTTACGTGCTGACAAGCGGAGTCACGTCCAGTCGGATCCCATAGTGGACCCTTGCCGTTATGTGCTGATAAGTGGGGCCGCGTTTAGTCAGGTCTCTTAGTGGACCCTTGCCATTGCGTGCTGACAAGTAGGGACGCGTTTAGTCGGGTCCCATAGTGGAACCTTGCCGCTACATGCTGATAAGTGGGGCCGCGTTTAGTCGGGTCCCGTAGGGGACACATCTCTACACTTATCCAGATCAACATGGGATCCATATCCACGTGAGCTCCGGACCCATAGCTTATCCAGGTTGGCACTACAAGATGGGACCCCGAACCAGCCTCGCGCCCGCGCCCATGCCATTGCCTGCTCTTTCTTCTTCTTCTCTGACGACGGCGACCCTTCTTTAGCGGCGGCGGCCCTTTTTCTATCTTCACTCCGGCCTCTCATTCGTCCCGGTCGCAGTATGGTACCATCCCATTTACATGTATGAAGGATGACAGTGGCAACCATGCACAGGAAAGGTTAGGTCTCGCACCAAATTGTTCCGATTAGATGGGGACGCTTGCTATGGACAATCAATTGGCGCAACTCAGGAGATCAATTGGGCGCGCGCTTGCTATAGAGAATACGACTGACAGAGTAGTCATTCTGATGATTTAATTTGTTTATCGAGTTAATGTTTCGGTTGCAATCAAGTGAATCTATGAGGTGAAAGTCAAACTTTGAGATTTAGGGAGTTGAAAGTATAAGAAATAAGAAAATGACACAACTCTTGAACACTTTCAAATTAAAAAAATTATACAACTCTTAATGTAAACGAGTGTTTATAATTGACACAACTCTTGAACACTTTCAAATTACAATTTGGACATGATAATGTTGTTCTAAGAAAATCTTGAGAGATTACCATTTTTAGAGTGTAAAAACTGATCCCTAAACTAAAAAAAATTATGCCTCGTGCATATACAAAAATTACACACCTTTGAACATTGTAAAATCGCACTTAGGACATGATAATGCTGTGCTAAGAAAATCTTGAGAGTTTATCATTTTCATAGAGTGAAATATTATGCATAAACATGGATATACGCAAATTATACACCACTGAACACTATGAAGTCGCACTTAATATGTGATAATGATGTGCTAACAAAATCTTGAGAGATTATCATTTTTATAGAGTGAAATGCAATGCATAAACTTGCATATATGAAAATTATACACCTTTGAACTCTTTGAAATCACACTTAGGACATGATAATGATGTGCTAATAAAATCTTGATCATTTATCATTTTCATAGAGTGAAATATAATGCATAAACTTGCATATATGAAAATTATACACCTTTGAACACTGTGAAATGTACTTAATACATGATAATGATGTACTAACAAAATCTTGAGAGATTATCATTTTTATAGAGTGAGATGTAATGCATAAACTTACATATACGTAAATTATACACCTTTGAACTCTTTAAAATCACACTTAATATGTGATAATTTTGTGCTAACAAAATTTGGAGAGATTATAATTTTCATAGGGTGGAATGTAATGCATAAACTTGTATATACAAAAATTATACACCTTTGAACACTTTGAAACCGCACCTAGGACGTGATAGTGTTTTCCTAAGAAAATCTTGAGAATCATTTTTTATGGAGTTAAAGTACCGGTGGCAAACTCGTTATTTTGCATGGATAGAGGGGTGCCTCCCGACAGATATAGGGGTTATCCTGTCTGCTAGATCACAGAGGATCAATGGTTGGTGGGCACGATCCGCGTGACAACTGTCTCGACCAATCAGAGTGTAGCAGCTAAGATGAGCATATGTGTGAGAGTTTGTGACTAAGAGAGAGAGGGGGACTGAGTAGTATTTAAAAACCAAGGGCAAAACTGATAAAGGGATTCAAATAAAAAATAGAAAGAGATTTAAAAAATTAAAAATGCATATTTTATACAATAAAATACATCTTGATATACATCAAACTATTTGCAATTCAAATATACATGAGTGTGACAATTATTGCCTCATTCAGACAAACTATGTTTTTGGGAGGGTTGTTTTGGAAAGAGGCTTGAGTAGAAATCCATAAACCTTCACAGATAGCAGGTGATTTGAGAAGTGCTGATTTGGGTTAAAACTTGATTTCTATACATTTTTTATGGTGCCAGGTCACATAATAAGACTCCTCGGATAGGTGACACTATGTTTTGATCTTTTTGAATTTCTTGTGCATAAAATGACTCGATTATCTAGCTAAAACTCATTCATTGACTCTCTGTTGACCAGCCATCGGAGGGTAAAAGTGAGTATATTGAACGCGACAGTGTTAGCACTAGAGGGAAAAACTAAGTACAACCAATCTATCAGTGTTATACTGGAGGGTATAACTGAGCACAACTAAGTCGCCAGGGTTAGACATGAGGGGAAAATGTGATGCATGGTACGTGTGTCGCGGTGCACAGGGCGATGGCAAACGCGTGTGGCCGTGTAAGGTGCAGTAGCGTACGTGTTTATGCGGTGCACGGTGGTGCAATTGAACATCCCTTCCCTTCGCCTTTATAGAGGCCTCCTTACTCCCACTCGTCACTTACTCCTCACTCACTCGCTTACTCACGCAACCGTCTCCACTGTCCCATCATCTTCTGCAAACCCCCAAGAAAACGCTAACCACGCAGACGATGGAGAAGAACGGCGTGGTGGACATCGTCGCCTCCAAGGCCGCCAGCGAGGAGGCCTCCGTACCCGTACAGACCCTCACTGAGGCATCTAAGGCAGCCACCGTCCCCATACAGGCCCTCGTCCCCGCTTCCATCGTATCTGCCAACGAGGAGGCCCCCTCCAGTCTCGGCAAATCCTTCTTGGCTGGGGCCCCTACGAGGAGGAGGAGTACATCAAGCCAGAGAACCCCTACAACACCAGCATTGTCGATCCATGGTCGGAGGTAATTAGGGTTTCTCCCATTCCCTTGTTCTTCCCCTATTCCCATCGTTGGATGCTAGATCGCGTGTTATTAGGGTTCGGTTGTTCGTATTTTCAATCGTTCGATGCTAGGTATTTTTACAGAAGCTAATCCTCTTCTGTTAGATCATGTATTTTGATGAATCCCCCTATTCGTATTTCAATCCTATTTTATTTGTCCTCCGAGTTATAGTTAAGGAATTCCCTAGTTAGTACTAACATCGATATGTAGTTGGGATCGGTATTTGATTTTGATTGAGATTTGGGGATTGGAAAATTTAACCCATTCGATTAATTTATTTATTCGAATAATCAGGAGATCTTAATTGGTTAATTTATGCAAACAATCAATCCCGATAATCAAGGTATCTCAATTATGTCCTTATTGCAGGCTACGGTTTTTTCTAACAGGTGGATAGCAGCGACATCTACAGCGACGACGAGTCCAAGGACACCAAGACTCGTCAGGTGCTGAGGAGGCTGAAGTCCGGCCAGTACGACAACTTTTTCGCCGACGACGTCTACAGGTGCCCCTTCTGCAGCAAGACAGTGAACGTCAACGCCTTCAGAGCCAAGCACAAGACGTTTGGCTTTCAGCTCCGCAACCTCTAGAAGGTAGCCATTGAAGAGGATCGCATGCCCCAATCAATCCCAAGACGCCCAAGGTCAAGGGACAGGGAAACAAGAAGTGGAGGAAGCGCCAAAGAGAGGAGGTGTAGGCCCTCCTGGTGAAGGCCATGAGGGGTCACTGATCTTGTGTTGTTGTTGCTGCCGTAAAGCAGCTTTGTATTATCTGTGTTGACATGTCAGCTGCAGCTGCTAAACAGCCTAATTATCGAACCTCGTTAAGTACCATACTATATATCCTATACTAGTTGCTTTATCTACGTCTGTTTTGTTTACTAAATGTATTTATGGTGCTGGTTAGATTTGCTGCTCTAGATTTGCTACCAGATTGGAGAAAAAGAGGGTCAAAAGGAACAATAAATAAAGAGAGAAACTGCTCTAAATTTGCTACTTTTTTGGGAAAAAACACAACTATTAGCTGGAGAGGGGAAAAAACGCTCTTAAAAAGGCTAAGAAGAAGGACATGACCCCACACATTAGCACATGACATGACCGGTCCCACGCATTCCCACATGACATGACCCCACACGTTAGCATAGCGCGTTCCCGACCCCCCCCCCCCCCCCCGCACACACACACACACCACACGTCAGACAACGGTTAACCTAAGAAGGACAAAAGTGAAAAAAAGTTAAGTGACGGAAAAAAGTGAGTACTTCTATGAAACTAGGGAGACAAAAATAGAAAACCATAATATATGATGCAATAAAACCAATGGTCCACGAGAATTGTCACTAATTACCAACATATGCTACATGTCCTTCCAATCACAATATAGAGAAAGCAGAAGAGCGATGTGTCAACTCGAAAATTCGTGTACAACTTGCCAATTATCTAGAAGTCTTGGATTATCAATCTAGAGATCCAACTCAAGTTGAGTTTGGTTTAGTCTATAAGAGCAACTCTAGCAGATACCGTATCCGTCGAACCATAAAAAATCATTTACAGGTCGTGTTTTTACTTGGTTTTACTCGGGTTTGACCGTGGCCAAAACAGAAACCATAAACATGAACCATAAAAACTTGAATTTTGAACATTCGCGGGAGATTTCAGATGTTCATACGTACATAGCCATGATCGTAGGTACAAAAGGCACAAATTAGACTAAATTAAAGGGGGGTCTGCCTTCGTCGCCACTAAACCCTAACCCACACACAAAATCGGGCTCATCAGAGCCTCATGGAGCGGTGGCGACGCTTTTGTCGGCAGATTCAGAGCTCGTCGTCAGAGAGGCGAAGGTCGGAGAGGCCAGAGGTGGTGTCGGGGCCGAGGTCGACGTACTTGTCATCATGTGCCGCCCGCAGGAGGTCGCCCTGGAGCTTCTACGTGCGATCTTCGCGGTCGCGGGCGAGGCCCTGCTCGAGCAAGATGTTGTCGATGTCCTCGTCGTCGCGAGCTCGAGCGGCGTCGACCTCGGCCTCGGCGACGCTCCGCCGTTGGATGCCCTTCATCAAGCGCTCGAAGGAGGCCTCGTCGGTGGCGTAGTCGACGCTGGTGACGACTCGGCCCTCCGGGAGCTCCTCCTCCTCTTCCTCCTTCTTCACCAGCGGCAGAGGAGTTCGCAGTGCGCGCGAGGAGCTTCCCTCCCCCCACATGCGGCGGTCGAACTCCTCCGTCTCATGGCAAAGAAGCGCGACCGGCACCGACAACGCTCCTCCTCCTGGGCGGGCGTGAGGTCACGGTAGCGCGAGGAGGAAGGCGGCGTACAGCCACGACGGAGTCCACAACGATCCATCAGCGACTACCGGTGGAGGATCTAGTGCGGGGGCTGATGAATTTCTCAACGGAGCTCGGCGATTTAAGCGACAGTGTGAGCAAATGCGCGGCGGGGGGCATGGAGGGGTGTTGGCAGAAAGAGGGGTCAAGATCCACAAAACACCCTCGAAACCAGAATTATATAGTTCGAGAGGGTGAATTTGTTGCCCCCCTTCAAAAATTATGGATCGGGCTTGGTTTATTGTGTCTACTCGGGCCAAAAAAAACATGGCTCGGTCCGTAAACCCGCTGACGGTTTTCTGATTTCTGCTAGAGATGCTCGGCAACACTTGGTATAACTCCCAAATTAGAGTGCGCGCACACCATAACACTGGTGTGCGTGAGGGCTATTTCATTGCCGATGTGCCTGGGTACCTACGGAACAGGGTTGAAGGAAATATGCCCTAGAGGCAATCATAGAGATGATTATATTTCTTATGTATCCATGAGTTTTGTAATGTTCCTTGAATATCCATATCAGGCAACTTGTATTGATTGACAATTATGTGAATTGTTTGTGAAACTCTTTACTTGTATGGTTATTTAATAGTTGCCCCTAGTCGGAGTTCATGTGAGGACACACGTGAATATTAGACTAGCACATCGATTGGTTGATGACTATGTTTCGCAAGTCATAGACATGAAGATGTCAAACCAATGATGTGGACACATGTTATGAACATGGGGTCAGACTAACCCAACTTGAGACTGGCAATTAGTTGCAGCTCTCTCTCTCTATACACATCATGTATGTTTTGTCCTTAGACCTGAGATTGTCGCATGTACTTGATATGTGGATCGACATACTTTGGGGCTATCAGACGCTACTCCGTAACTGGGTAGTTATAAAGATAGCTTTCGGGTTTGTCCTGAAGCATGCTGCAAGGCATGGTCAATCAAGATGGGATTTGCCCCTCTCTACTTGAGAGAGATATCTCTGGCCCCTCGAGTGATCGGATCTAGAAGGTCATGCTACATATGGTTAAGAGTTAACCTAGTAAAGGGATTCTGAATCACAGTATCAAGAAAGGGAGGTCAGCTTGAAGCTAGACCAAATATCGTGAGGCAAAGAGAAATACATGTACTAAACCTTGTGATGGTTCGTCCGATATGATCTTTGTATGCGTTTAGGAGTTGGCACGTCTTGGTAGAGGCCGCTGCCAGCTATTGACAGAATAAGTGTATTCGTGTCATGTCTATACGCATATGAACCTATAGGGTCACACACTTAAGGATGGGGCTGTCAAAAAGTTCAGGCTTGACAAACTGTGCGAGTTCGGCGCGTTAACAGCTCGGCTCGAGCTTGATTCGTCTCCCTAACAAACCAAGCTCGAGCCTGTTTTCGAGCTCACGAGCTTAGACGAGCCGAACTCAAACAGTTCGATAAAGCTCGTGATTTTTGTACAGCCGCAAAATTAAGACTGCTATTATTATTCCATCTGCTGTGAGACTGCTAAAATAAATATTCTGGTATATTGGCACTGTATTACTATTATATGAGACTCCAAGCCATTTCTGCTATTTCGTTAACTTTACTATTTTCTTGCTATGTAGCTGCACGTCGATGTACTAAAATTTTCTTATCGAGCTTCAACGACCCGAGCTCAAGCCTACTCGAGCTTTGGTCGAGCCGAACTCGAGCTTAGATGTAGGCTCGTACGTCAACCTAGGCTCGCTCGAGCTCGGCTCGAGCCGAGCCTAACAATGTTCGCTCGAGTTCGGCTCGTTGACATCCCTACTTAAAAGGCTGGAAGCCTAATGAGGATTGGATCCGAATTAGACCAGGCTTAGGCTACTAATGGGCTGCTAATGTAGAAGCGCACTAGGGACGTCTATATAAGAGAGGGTGGGGCGAGCTGACCAGGGTTGAGCCATTCCACCCAGTCGCCATACCTCTCGCCTGTGTTGCACGCGTGGACCTAGCAGTCCGGCGTCTGACGCTTTCACCATGTACGTGTGGGTACCTCGGAGGCGCTGCATCTGTGGTGCTTGGACGAGCCGCGCAAGGGGAGCTGCTCGTGGGACGAGAAGGAGGAGGAGACGTAGATCGTCTACACTGCATCGACGCGTTTCATCAAGTTTCGCAACTGCGCGTCTAGTGGTAATCCCGTGATCTATGAAAACAGTATTCCTGATTTGCACGGTAGAAAATTTTGATTTGTACTGGTGTAGCCTACCCGTATTCCTTTAAGAGTAAGACAAAATTAGTGGTATGGAGAAAGAAAAAGATAGTGTATACTCCCTCAATCCCAGCGATTAAGGCGTTAAAAAAAACTCAATTTTGCGTGCATGCTGGGGCAAAAGGGGATATTTTTTCTCCATTGATCTCCTGCCTAAATAACTGTGCCCGGATTTTAATGCCTTAATTGCTGGGACAGAGGAAGTAGTCAGCGTGCGAATAATATAGCATCATGGTGCTGCAATGCAGATTGCGATCGTACTGCATACTAATTAATCCCTCGATCGATCATCAGCTCTCGGCATAGAGAGCACGTGCTGATCGTCTGATTTGTGGTACATACATGTAGCCAAATTACCAAAGGCAGATGTTTCAGAAAATGTATTTCGCAAAGATGCATGAGTTCAAAGCAGTAAGTATAGCTAGGTAGCTAGCCTAGGGATCGCCATGGCATAGAGTCACAGTGTGTACGTAGGTACGTACCGTCACGGCGTGGCAGCGCATGGCAGTGTATAGCACTGCCGCTCCTAGCCGATGGTGGGATGGGAGGGGAAGGGGGACACACGAGCTTTTGCATGCATTGGCAGCAGTGTGTGGAAAGGGAAAGATCCCTGCCGAGAAAACAAAGGCATACTGTACTATGCAAAGCAAGGAAGAGCATGCATGGCGGAATGCCACGGAGAGAGAGAGAGACTGAGAGGGAGGGAGCAAAGCCTGACGAGGCTACGTACGCAAAGCCACAGCAGCGGAGCGGGCATCCAATCCGATCCACCACCCTCCCCTCCCGTAAAGAGACAAAACCCCCTCCCCCTTCGTCCCCGGTGTGCATGGAGCTGCTGCCTACCCACAATACTACTACTACTCTATAAATAAAGATAAAGTAAAGCGGCCACAAAAGAAGACAGCAGCAATAGCTAGCTGAGCCTGAGCCTGAGCCTGAGCCTGAGCCTGAGCTGGGAGGAGAGCGTACTACAGTGAACACGCCTACAGTAGACGGCTAAAACTGACCGATAAAGAGGGGGGCACAGTCACGCGCTCTCGCCACTGCATTTGCCCACTCTCACTCTCTCAGTATCAGAGCAGGAGGCGGTGGTGGTGACAAGAAGAAGAAGAAGAAGAAGCCACAAGGAGGAGCGCGAGGAGGAGGTCCTTCTCCGTGGGGGTGTGGGGGGTGGGGGATCGGAGGGACAGCACCACCGACTGAGTGAGTGATGCGCGCCGGGGTGTACACGATCCACCAGTCGCTGACCGCCGAGGCGGCCGCGGTGCTCAAGCTCGCGCTCGCCCACGCCAGCCGCCGCGGCCATGCGCAGGTCACGCCGCTGCACGTCGCCTTCGCGCTCCTCAGCTCATCCTGCTCCCTGAAGCAGCACCAGCAGCATCCAAGCGGCGGAGGCGCCGCGTACGGGCTGCTCAGGCGCGCCTGCCTGCGCTCACACCCCGCGTCCGCCACGGTAGCGGCGCAGCACCCGCTCCAGTGCCGCGCACTCGAGCTCTGCTTCAATGTGGCGCTCAACCGCCTGTCCACCTCCGGGCCGCACTCGCCGCCGCCCTCTTCCTCGGGGGCGCCCTTCGCGTCATCGCTCATCCAGCCCAGCCCCACGCTCTCCAACGCGCTCGTCGCCGCGCTCAAGCGCGCGCAGGCCAACCAGCGCCGCGGCTGCGTCGAGCTCCAGCAGTCGCCGCCCGTCCCTCTGCAGCAGCAGCAGCAGCAGCAGCCGCTCCTCGCCATCAAGGTGGAGCTGGACCAGCTCATCATCTCCATCCTCGACGACCCCAGCGTCAGCCGCGTCATGCGGGAGGCCGGCTTCTCCAGCGCCACAGTCAAGGCCAACCTCGAGGAGGAGAGCGCGCTCATGTGCATGACCTCTTCCTCCTCGTCCCCGCCTCCGCCGGTCATACCTCCGCACTTCTTCCTCGACCATACCGGCATTGGTGGCGCCGGCGGCGGCTTCGGGATGTGGCCGGCGCAGTTCCTCAGCTCGCCGCCCGTGGCCGTTCCCTACTGCAAGGAGGACGTGAGGGCGGTCCTGGAGGTGATGCTGCGGAAGCAGGGGAAAAAAACCAACCCCGTGGTCGTCGGGGACTCGGTGTCCATGGCGGAAGCCGTCGCGGGCGAGCTGCTGCGGCGGCTCGAGCGAGGAGAGGTCCCCGAGGAGCTCGCCGGCGCGCACCTCCTCAAGCTCCAGCTCTCCTACGTGCACGTCCGCCTCATGAGCCGCGCCGACGTCGACGCCAAGGCCGCCGAGCTCCGACGCAGCGTGGACGCCGTCCAGGTCCATCGCGGCGGCGGCCTGGTCGTCTTCGTGGGCGACCTGCGGTGGGCGCTGGAGGAGGATCCCGCCGCCGGCGCGGACCACACGGCCTCCTCGTACAGCCCCGTCGAGCACATGGTCGCGGAGCTCGGCCGCCTCCTGGACGACCTCCGCGCCAGCGCTCCGCTGCGCGGCCGCGTCTGGCTGGTGGCCACGGCCAGCTACCAGACCTACATGCGGTGCCAGCAGCGGCGCAGGCAGCCATCGCTGGAGACCTCCTGGGCCCTGCAGGCCGTGGCGGTCCCCACCGGCAGCGGCACTGGCCTGGCCCTCAACAATCTCCATCCTTCCTCCTCTCCTCCAAGGTGAGCAACCAAGAAACACCCTACGGGCTATGGTACCATTCCCTTGTCCTGCATGTGTCGTGTGTTTACTGTTGCATGCAGCCTTCCTTGTGTGTTGCTGTTGTTGTCTGGAACAAAAACAAAAACAAAAACAATGGATGGAGGGCCACTTGCTCAGATCAGATGTTGCAAAAACAACCTACTACTGCTACTGCTCCTGCACTACTAGCTTTGCTTCTGTACTCTTCCTAGCTAGCAGTAGTAGAACTTCCAAGTCTAAATAAAACCACCAATTCATCCATCTTTCGACATTAACGAGGAGCTTGAGCTTTCTTGTCATCTGAACTCCAAGCATGTGAGCTTGCAGGGACTAGAAATTTTATGAGGGGCAGAGGGAGATTTTATTTTTGTTGTTTTGGGGGAATGCAATGCTTTCTTTTGCCTCTGCAGAGATTCCCATCTGATCCGATCAGGTTCTCTGCATGCTCGGCGAAAAAGTCTTCCTCTGATGCAGCAGCAGCAGCAACAGTGCCTGGCCTGGCCTGGCTCTCTCTGCACTTTTGGTACACAAATGTGTAGTATGTACGAGACTGCTCCGCGTTTCCCTTTTCATTGCAATGATGCACTTTTCGTGCACAAGATAGGAATGGTAGTAGTACAAAAAATTTAACTAGACACAGGAGATATGTAGGAGTATGTTCGTACTCCTCTGCTTCGCATCTCGAATAAGATCACATTATTTGATCCTTATTTTTGCTTGCTCCTTTTGTACGTGCATACAAACTTTGAGTAAATTCACCCCGCAGCAGTAGAAACTTTTGCATGGTCCTGTACACACATATGCCTAACGTTGCTCTGTTTGTCCCCTGATGCTCCAACAGTGCGACTGCAATGCAGCAGGGCATGGCGTCAAGGCAGTCTCCTTTGGCGAGGGCAGCTGAGCCAATGGCGTCGGGAGGCGAGCGGGAAGACAGGCTGCTGCTGCTGTGCAACGAATGCAACAGGAACTACGAGAGGGAGGCGTCGCTCGTCAAGGCAGAGGCCGACGAGGAGGGCCCACGCCTCGGCCTCCCGGGCTGGCTGGTGCCACCGGCTGATCATCATCAGATGCCACACAAGGTAGTAATTAGGGGGAACAGAGAGATCAGCTAGAGCATCTCACTGCAGTTCTTGAGGCTAATCTGTTTTCTCTCTTTTTGTTTTGGTGATGATGATTTAGGACACGTATCTGGTCGAGCTGAAGAGGAAATGGAGCAGGCTGTGCAGGAAGCTTCACCTCTGGAGCAGCAGCAGCCAGCAGCATGATCCGTATTCTGCTCCCTGCTTTGGATCTGGGATATCTTCTGCATCCCCAAGCTCGTGGTGGCCGACTCCGTGCTTGCAGCAGAGCAAGCCAAGCATTGCTGGGTTCCTGGGATTGGAGGCGCTCATGGAGCACGGCAGGAGCAGCGGCCGCTGGTCGCCTCCATCGCCCCTGCCTTGTCCTCCGGGCCTCATGGAGCCCGAGTGCCCGGACGTCAAGACCACGCTCGCTCTGGGCACTCCCCTCTCGCTCCCGCTCTCGGACACGGCCACGTCCGACTGCCTCGCGCGTGAGCTGGAGCGGCGGCTGCGCAAGAACATTCCGTGGCAGCCCGCGGGCACCGTCGCGGAGATCGTCGAGGCGGTCGCCGGAGGACGGAGCTACGGAAGAAAGGGCGTTTGCCTGTTCTTGAAGGGGAGCGACCACGCAGCCCAGCAGCGGGCGGCCGCGGTGATCGCCGAGACGTGCTGTGGCTCGGCCGAACGGATCGTGGCCGCCGACCCCAACAAGTTCAGCTGCGCCGAGGATTTCTGCACTGATGTTGTCTCGAGGGCGTGCAAGATCGGCTCCAACAAGTTCGTGCTCCTGATCCACGACATCGTTCACGCGCCGCGGCAATTCGTCGAATGTCTCGTGGTAGCATCCAAGCGCGGTTTTCTCAAGAACCATTTCGGCCAAGAACTCGATCTCTCTGAATCAGTCGTCGTCATCACGACATCAGAGTCTGCCTATGCTGTCATCAGCCTGCGGCTGTGGACGTCATCGTCTTCCTTCAGCGGTGTCAAGAGGAAGGAGGAGATCGAGTCACCGTCAAGAGAATCCAAGCGGGCACGGCACGACGCCGGCCGTGGCATCGACCTCAACCTCAACCTCTGCGCCGGCAACGACAGTGACGACGACGGCGGCGTTCCGAGCGACATCACTCACGAGAGCGACACCAGGGAGCACGGGAACCCGCATGATCTCCTCGAGTCGGTCGCCACAGGCGTCATCACCCTTGACAAGGGCGTCGACGCTGACCAGCGCGCCGCGGCGGGCATCCGTGCGGTGCTCGTTGGGACGCTCGGACGGGAGGTGCAGCTCAACGAAGAGGCGGCGGAGGCGCTCGCCGCGGCGTCTGGATACTTTCTTGACGAGGTGCTGGAGAGGTGGGCGGAAGAGGTGTTTGAACCAGCGGCGGCGGCGGCAGTGGTGGAAAATGGCGGGAAGGTGGTGGTACTGGGGATAGGGCCAGGGGGTGGGGCCCGGGTGTCAGGATTTATGGGCTCGGCCCTTCCAAGCAGGGTCCATGTAGACTGAGCTCGCAAAGTTTTGCTCCGGTGGGTTTGTACGGTGTCCTTAGTTACTCGTAGCTCAATTTCCTGTATGTAGAAAAAAATGATGGACTTGAAATGGAGTCTTTCAGTGGGGTGAGGGATTAATTGTTCAATTTTCCATTGATAATGCGCCGATAGTGTTCAGTTTCCTCTGACCAACTGCACTCCCGTACATCAACTTTTCTCTTAGAAAGTTCTAGGCTTTTAACAAAGAAATAGATGCCCTGTAATAGCCCTGCTTCTCCTTGTATCTGAACTTCAAAAACAATTGTCAATCGTGCACAGCTTTAGATGACCTCAACTTATATGATTGGAGTTGAAACCAACAATCTCTTCATATTTCTTGTTAAGGTTGAGTTGTGCCATCATCAATCACAAGAGAGGAGATACTAACAGTTGTTGATGATCGATCACAAAACAATTAAAAGACTAATGAGTTTGCCAAGTGTTTCAAGTTTTAGTCCCTAATGCTGGTTTGAAAAGAGTCAATGCCGACTCCAAAAATGTGCAAATGGACGACCAGATTAATGATTATCATTTTCTTAGATCTCTTTTAGTACTCCCTCCGACCCATATTAGTTGACTCACATTTGTCTAGATTTGGATTAATCTAGACACTATTTAGTATATAGGTGTTAGATTAGCTTTGGATCTGCTAGTCTAGGTACTCACGGTAGTAACTGTATTATACGAGCTATTGCATCTGAGAAGGAGAGAGAGAGAGAGAGAGAGAGAGAGAGAGGAGAAAACCACCTGTGCCCTGGCTCGACATGCATGAGCCAGAGGGGATGCCGGAGCTAGTCCCGGAGCTAGTGCCGGCGTCAGTAGCCATGGGAGAAGGGCGACGGCGTGGGTGTGCGGTGGTGGCGGCGCTTCCCGTCGGCTCACGCTAACCCTAGATCGGTAGGGGTGTAGGTGGGGTGATTGGCACAGCGGCGGACCTCGTGACGCATGCTGCCGGTCCCCCACCACTTTATATAGCGCGGCGACAGGGGCCCACCAACCATGATAAGGTTAGGCGCCCCCGATCAGGGTGCGGATAAGGGGCTCGTTCGGGCCGTTGGGCTCGAACGGGAGAGATCAAACTAATATTATCCCCCTTGATCTTGACTTTTCTTTTAACTTTATACTTTATACTTTACTCGTTTCATCATGGATCGGTACATAGAGCATGTTTCATCGTCTCAGCTCAATTGCCGATAGAATCGTACACCCACTGCATACTTTTCCATTTTGAAACAAATTATGTTATTTTGGGCCTCTGTAGTCCAGGAATCATAGGTTTTCCATTAAACCCATGTCGGCTATGTGTTTCTTGAACACATTGGGTGGTAAGCCTTTCGTTAGCGGATCCGCGAGCATATCCTTTGTCCTTATATGCTCGAGACTTATAGATTGATCCTGGACTTTATCCTTCACAATATAATACTTTATATCTATTGACTTTGTAGCATTACTCGACTTGTTGTGAGCATAGAATACTACGGGCTCGTTGTCACAGTACATCTTTAGTGGCCTGCTGATGCAGTCTACCACTTTCAAGTCGGGTAGAAATTTCTTTAACCATAACGCCTGTCCCATGGCCTCATCACATGCTATAAATTCTGCATACATCATAGATGATGCAACTATCGACTGTTTGACTCTTCTCCACGAAATAGCACCTCCTGCGAGAGTAAAGACATATCCTGTCATGGACTTTCTATCGTCTTATCTCCCGCAAAATCCGTATCTGAATACCCTTTTATCTCTAGGGAATCAGATCTTTTATATGTTAGCATGAGGCTTTTTGTGCCTTGCACATAACGCAAAGCTTTCTTTACCATCTTCTAGTGCTCTATGCCTGGATTCTCTTGATATCTATCGAGTACCTCAGTGATAAAAGCTAAGTCAGGGCGAGTGCACAATTGTGCATACTGTAAGCTTCCAACAGCCGAAGCATATGGTACTGACTTCATTTGATCGATCTCATATTGGTTCTTTGGACATAGGGATTTCCCAAAACTATCGCCCTTGACTATGGGAGCAGGTGTTGCATTACTCGCATGCATATTGTATTTCTTTAGAATCTTTTCACAATATGCTTTATGCGACGGTCCTAACACTCCATTCTTTCTATCTCGGTGAATTTCTATGCCCAAAACATAAGAAGCTTCACCAAGGTCTTTCATGTCAAAATTTGAAGATAAGAACTTCTTTGTTTCTAGTAGTAGACTGACATCGCTGCTAGCAAGCAAGATGTCATCCACATACAAAATTAGGAAAATGTATTTCACACTTTTAAACTTTGCATAAATGCAGTTGTCCTCAACATTCTCTTTGAATCCAAATCTTTTAATTGTATCATTGAACTTTAAATACCACTGCCTAGAGGCTTGCTTTAACCCATAAATGGATTTCTTTATGCGGCATCCCATATGTTCCTTCCCCTCCATGAAAAAACCCTTGGGTTGTTTCATGTAAACATTTTCTTCTAAATCTCCATTTAGAAATGTCGTCTTAACATCCATTTGATGTAACTCTAAATCAAAATGTGCAACTAATGCCATTATGATTCTGAAGGAGTCCTTACATGAGACCGGAGAAAAATTCTCATTGTAATCTACCCCTTTTCTTTGCGTAAAGCCTTTTTCCACAAGTCTAGCTTTGTACTTTTCTACATTCCCATTGGAGTCATACTTTGTTTTGTAGACCCATTTGCATCCTACTGTTTTGGCTCCTTTAGGAATTTCCTCTAAGTCCCAAACATTGTTGGAACTCATCAATTTCATTTCACCTTCCATTGCCTCCACCCACTTGGCTGAGCGAGGGCTTCTCATGGCTTCTTCATATGAGGTAGGATCGCCCTCCATATGAACTGTTTCTGTGATGTAGACTTTGTAAATTTCTTTGGAAATGGATGGTCTTCGTTCTCTTTTAGACCTTCTGAGTTCATCAGACTCTTGCTCATTTCTTGCCTTAGGTTCTAGCACATTTTCAGTATGTGGCTGTTTTGGCTCCCTTTCGTGCTCAACAGTGGGTTCAGGTGGCTCCTGATGGACAGGTTCCGAACCTTCTCCCATTGTTGTCACGTGTGGAGTCACAACAGGTACCGGCACCACAACCTCAGGGGTTGTAGATGGTGGCACAACAGGTAGCGAGAAAAATGGCTCCTGAGTCATCGGGTTAGGTGCATGCACCCTCTTCTCCTCAAGATCAATTGTCCGAGCTACCGTGCTCCCCCTCATCAATTCGTCCTCCAAGAAGACTGCATGTCTCGTTTCTACAAACTTTGTGTATCTGTCAGGACAGTAGAAACGGTAGCCTTTTGATTTATCTGGATAGCCAATGAAGTGGCAAGATACTGTTTTGGGGTCTAACTTTGCAATGTTTGGATTGAAAACTTTTGCCTCAGTTGGGCTCCCCCAGACCCTCAAGTGGTGCAGAGAGGGAACTCTTCCTGTCCACAATTCGTATGGTGTTTTGGGCACCGACTTACTTGGTACTCTGTTGAGAATGTGAATGGCGGTTTTAAGTGCCTCCATCCACAATCCCAATGGGAGGGTGGAATAGCTCATCATGTTGCGCACCATATCCATAAGGGTACGGTTACGCCTTTCAGCTACTCCATTTTGCTGAGGTTCGCCCGGCATAGAATACTAGGCGACTATTCCATTTTCCTATAGGAACCTTGCAAAAGGTCCTGGTACTTGACCATATGGAGTATGCCGACCGTAGTACTCCCCCCCACGGTCAGACTGGACTATCTTAATTCTTTTATCATGCTGATTTTCTACTTCAGCTTTAAAAAATTTAAATTTATCTAATGCTTCAGATCTTTCTTTAATTGGATAAATGTAACCATACCGGGAGTGATCATCCGTGAATGTTATGAATGAATCATAACCATCCACGCTTTTCACAGGAAACGGTCCACAAATATCAGTGTGGATGATTTCTAGTGTTGATATACTTCGATTTTCACCCTTTTTAATTTGCTTTACATACTTTCCTTTAATGCAATCTATGCATTGCTCGATGTCTGAGAACTCTAAAGGAGGAAGAATGACATTTTTAACGAGGCTTTCTATTCTTCCCCTCGAAATATGGCCTAATCTGCAGTGCCATAACTTCGATGAGTCAAGAGTTCGCTTTCTTTTCTTTTGTTCTTTGTTTGACAAGGGAACTTGTTCATTCACATCACACACAGAAAACACTTTCTCATGCAAGGATAATAAATAAAGCTTGTCATGTAGTGAAGCAACACCCACACAAGTATCTTTCAACCAAATGGCACATTTGCCATGTCCAAAATAACACTCATACATGTCTTTATCCAGGCACGACACACTTATTAAGTTTCTATGGATGGAAGGAACAAATATAACATCCTTAAGCAAAAGAGTAAAGCCATCAGCTAGCTCCAGAGTAATGTCGCCAACAGCCTCCACTTCTACTTGAATCCCAACCGCCACTTCAATGAGTCTTTCTCTTCTTGGCAAAATACTTGTCGAATGGAATCCCTGTAATGAGTTGTGAAAGGATCTTCCATGGTCACCGGGGTTAACTCACTACCACCATCCCCTTCTTGGCTACCCATATTCTCTTAGGCGGTAAAGCCCGAATAAAGAGTCGAGGCTCTGATACCAATTGAAAGGATCGTATGGGCACCTAGAGGGGGGGTGAATAGGTGCTACTTCAAATTTTCTTCTTTTTCAAATTAAGGTTTGACAATAAGGTAAATTCTCTAGATAATGCAACTATGGTGAATTTACCTATATGAAAAATATGCAAGAACTAACACAACACAAAGTAGTAATAAGTAAGTAAGGTGAGGTAAAGGATAGAAGTAACCGAAAAGTGGACGCGGAGACACAAGGATATGTTTCCCGTAGTTCCTTCCTTTTGAGGGGAAGTACGTCTACGTTTGGAGAGGGGGTGGTTTCAAACCACCAACGCCATGAAAGGCCTCCCTTGTTCTCCGATGAATCTCACCCCAACGGGATTGATTCACCTTCCACTATATCGGCAACCTTCAAGGTGGAAGCCGGCACCGTTACAAGTTTGGGGCACACATCCACAACTTAATCGGAGGCTCCCAAATACAAGCAAGCTATCAAAACAATCAAAGACAAGCTTGTAAGAACCAAAAACAAGAACTAGGGTTTCCAACAAAACACTAGAGCAAAGGGGCCCTCAATGAAATGAGGGGGAAATGAAGATCTCTTTTGGTGAAGTAGTAGATCGGGGTCTCCTCCTTCGATTCTCCAAAGATCAAGGACTTTGGGTGGTTGGATGAGGAGATCTTGAAGATTTGAGTGGCTCCAATGGACTCCAATGATGGGTAATGACTTTAATGTGCTGAGCAATTTGTCCCAAGGTAGGTGGAGGGGTATTTATACCCTTCCATGAAATATATGGCCGTTGGAGCATTTAATGACCGGTAGTACCGGTACTCAAGCGGTAGTACCGCTTGCATGCGGTACTACCGGTCCAGTACCGGACCAGGTACCGGAGGTGTCTCAGTTCTTCAGTGTTCTTCAGTCTTTGGGCGGTATGCCCTTGCGGTACTACCCCCAAGCGGTAGTACCGGAGGTAGGAAGCGGTACTACCGGTTCGGGCGGTAGTACCGGTCCCAAGTACTGCTTGGTACTGACCAAAATGGAGAGGGGTGGGTGCTAGTCAGTATGCCACGGTACTGACGAGCGGTACGACCGCCTCAAGCGGTAGTACCGCTTGTACCAAGCGGTACTACCGGTTGGGCCGGTAGTGCCGCTTCGTGGTACCGGTGGGTACTGACTAGCACACACCCTTATCTCTTTTGATCAGTGCCAACCGGTACTGGAACCGGTAGTACCGGTGTCAAGCGGTAGTACTGGTTGTAGGTCCGGTACTACCGGTTGACACAGAAGTTTTTGCAAGGGGAAATGTTATGCCATAACTTGTGCCTCCTTTTATCAATCCTATGATAAACTTAGTACACAGTTAAATCGATAAGTGTATTGTTATCAAACATAAAAATCAGAGGGATGGAAAAATGCCCTTTCAGTCTCCCCCTTTTTGGTGTTTGATGACAATACACTTTTGCAGGATGATTTTAACAATAGGCATATGATATTTGTAAAATAGAGAAGAGACTCCCCCTAGATGTGTAGAGACAGACCTCCCCCTCTATTTTACAAACCCAACATGGGTACACAAGTATGGATACTAGCGTTTGAAAACATACCTTTGCACAAAACATGTGATGAGGAATATATAGACAATAGATACTGCATAACATCACAAGATGGATCCAATGAAATAAACCACATAGTCGCATAAGATGGATCCAACCACATAGTTTCACACGACATAAACTACAGAGTCTCACATGACATAAACACATAGTCTCACACATAAAATAGAGAGAAATCGAAGTTCACAAGCAATAAAAGGATCAAAGAGAAGAACGAGCTTGTGACATCCCATGCAACACCCGTGTCTACAGTGCAACTTCTCCCCCTTTGGCATCAAGACGCCAAAAAGGGACAAGTGCAGAGCTACCGCCCCAAAGGTCAATCATCATACTCCTCCTCCTCATCCTCATCCTCAAGATCCTCCTCATCCTCAAACGTAGGTGGGGCGCGGTGCGAGGAAGAGACATCATCGTCCCAACGGCTGTGCTGAGAAATCCACTGATCTTCTGGAGTGATGTTGTTCTCGGATCCCTCGGAGATGGTCAACCCTTGAGCAGACATTAGTTACTTCTGATGAGCACAGGCTTTCTTTGCATACACGTGCGCCTCATACATACGCTTCTGGTTGTCAACCTGGAAGCAGAAGATCTTCTTGAGCTTGACCTCCATCCTTTTGGCCCAAGAGGGCTTGGCGTTCTTGCGGCGAGAGACAACATAGTCAGTGTCATGACCACTGTCAGCATGCTCAGAGTCATCCTCATCCTCATCCTCCTCACCTGGCGCAACGCGAGGTTTAGCATGTGTCTTGATCTTGAGTGCCTTTGGCTTGTGCACAACGAGAGAGCGAGTGGAGAGCGTCCTAGCAATGACGGGGCACTTGGACACAATGAGGGCCATAATGTAAGGAGCAAATGGTGGAACCCTCCGAGTGTGTGCGGCAGCAACCATTTCATTCCAAATGAAGTCCGTCACATCAAGAGGTTGGCCTGATTCTCTATTGAGGAAGGTGTTGAACAGCAAGTCAACGGAGAACCCATGTATCTCGTCCTTGTTGCCCGCACGAGGAGCAACAGTCTCATGGAAAATGCGATGGAGAATGTCATATGTGGGGAGGAGATCCTTGATCTTGCCAGAAATCCCACGGCCTCGAATATACAAAGGTCTGAGAACATCCTTTTTGGAGGGATGCTCCCGCATGTGACAGTGGAAACCACAAGGAACGTCCCGGCCGCGGTCCTCATACCCCAAGATGGCAGCAAACTCCGCAAGTGTAGCTTTCTTGATAGCACCTTGAGTCATCCAGGTAATCTTCCGATTGCGGCCATTGTGGAAGTGTGCAGTGGCATAAAAATGGCAGATGAGTAGGGGATCATAGTCATGCTGAAACTCCATAATGGGGAACATGCCAAGGTTTGAGTAGATTTCCTTAGCTTCAGCAAAGTAGTCAGAGTTCTTGTCAATGTGTCCCATGTCAAGCCACTGCTGAGGCACCACCAGCTGGGTATTGGTCAAAAGAACCTCATGATACACACGCTCTTGGAAGTCATCATAGAAAAGACTGTCTGCCCTTGACTCGCTCCTGTTGCGGGAGTATGCATTGTCCACCCGGAGAGCCCTAAAGTCTGACTCAGAGATGTCTGAAAGTTTCTTTGGCCCAGATGGCCCAGAGCTGAGACTCTTGGTACGCCCAGTGGAAGGGGGGCGAGAGGGAGGGGCTCTGCCACGCCCAGCTGAGCGCTTGGTAACCCCTTCACGACCCCCACGACCACCTCGATTGGTAGGCAACTTCAAACGGTGTCTTGGCTGTGGCATAACTTCTTCCTCAGACTCAGTCTCTTCCTCAACAATCTCACGGTCAGACTTGGAGCGCTTGCGTGCACCCCGAGAACCACCTGCATCTGTGAAAGCACGAGGGAGGATAGCAAGGAGATAAGGACACAAGAATCAAGAAGGAAAAACCAAGAGAATCTACAATTTGGGTAGAACAATGTGGTCAGAGGGGACCGGTACTACCGGACCTGATGACCGGTAGTACCGCTTGCAAGCGGTAGTACCGGAAAAAGTTCCGGTACTACCGGTTGAGCGGCACACCAGTTGTCAGATCTGATGGGAACGGCCCAAATTGATGGTATGAACTGCTGAATTAAAGATTCTACGCGGTAACAAGGAATAATATGGCAGTACAACCTTGCAAGTAGTCAATTTCTCCACAAATCTAAGCCAAAACCTAGATCTAATGGGGAAATCAAACAAGAAGAGAAGGGGCGGTTGTACCGGGATCCATGGTGGTGGAAAGTAGTGGGAGCCCGCCAAGAGGCCGAATCCAAGGAGAATTCGGAGAGAGGAGGGCGCGGCAGGGCTCCGATGGCTTCAAGATCTCTGGTGGTGGCGCAGGTTTGAGTGGAGGGCGTGGGAAATAATGAGGCACTGAGGGGTGCCTCTCCCCACGCGTCCAATATATACCTGGAAACCGTCAACCGGTAGTACCGGTTGTTGGAGCGGTACTACCGCTTGTAAGCGGTAGTACCGGTTCCACGACCGGTAGTATCGGTGACCGGTAGGACCGGACATTCGGGTGGTAGTACCGTTCCTGGAGCAGTTCTGCCAGGAGCCGACCTGGGAACTTCCTAGGTCCGGTAGTACCGCTCGCACATCCGGTAGTACCGGTCCCATCTGAGTCCAAGGCCAGGGATTAAGGATGATTCTTGTGCGGATAGAGAGAGGGTTCTCGTGAGGGAGTACGGAGGCTTGGGTTAAGACAAGTGAGATGAGAAGCACATGCACTCTAAAAACAATGGAAGAAACAAATAAATACCAAACTAGAGTGCATGAGACTAAGAAAGATGAAGACAATTCAAATAGATGACAATCATGAGTGAGGACCAATACAACTAGGTGACAAACATGAGTAAGCACAACAACCTCTCGATTGAGAGGGGGCGGTGGCCTAGGCCACCATATTTGAGTATACTCGGCTTGGCACCACGAAGATGTATCTTGGGTCCATTACCGAAACTCATCATTGAGCTCACATATCACAAAATGATATTAAGAGGAATGATTTTTGTTTAATTTGCGCATAATGGGGGGAGGGATAGTCCAATCAATTAGTACCGCACTCCCCCTATGTCCATGCCTACACCTAAACCAAACATGGGTCGAGTATTAGGTGAGAGTGCAAGATAATCAAGTCAAACTCCTAGAATCTACGATATTTAGTTCATTCCTCAAGTAGCAAAACCTTGCTTCATCAAGTGGCTTCGTGAAGATATCGGCAAGTTGATCTTTGGTTGATACATAGGACAGATCAATATCACCTCTAGCAACATGATCTCTAATAAAGTGATGTCGAATCTCAATATGCTTTGTCCTTGTGTGATCCACCAGGTTGTATGCAATCTTGATGGCACTTTTATTGTCACATAGAAGAGGCACTTTGTCACAATGGACACCGTATTCCTTTAAAGTTTGCCTCATCCATAGCAATTGGGTGCAAGCACTAGCAGCAGCAACATACTCGGCTTCGGCGGTGGAGAGAGATATACAATTTTGCTTCTTAGAAGACCAACATACCAAGGACCTACCAAGGAATTGGCAAGCCCCGGATGTTGATTTTCTATCATCCTTGTCTCCCGCCCAATCCGAGTCCGTGTATCCACAAAGAGCGAATGTTGAGCCTTGAGGGTACCAAAGACCATAAAATGGGGTATGAACTAAATATCGAAAGATTCTCTTGACCGCCATTAAATGGCTTTCCTTAGGAGACGCTTGATATCTTGCACACACACCTACACTCAACACAATATTGGGTCTAGATGCACAAAGGTAAAGGAAAGAACCAATCATAGACCGGTATACCTTTTGATCCACATCTTTACCATTTGGATTTTGTTCTAGATGAGTTTTTGTTGCCATGGGAGTTGGGGCTCCATTCAAATCTTGCATTTTGAATCTCTTGAGCATATCTTGAGTATACTTGGATTGATTGAAGAATGTTCCTCCTCTAACTTGCTTGATATCAAAGCCAAGGAGTACTTTCAACTCCCCCATCAAGGACATCTGGAACCTACTAGTCATAAGCTTTGAGAATTCATCATTAAAAGCTTTGTTAGATGAGCCAAAGATAATATCATCAACATAGATTTGGCATACAAAAAGCTCCCCATTAACCCTCTTAGTAAAAAGAGTGGGATCGATTTTCCCAACCTCAAAGCCACGGTCAAACAATAACTCTCTAAGGTGCTCATACCACGTGTGTGGGGCTTGCTTGAGCCCATAGAGCGCCTTATCAAGTTTGTAGACATGGTTTGGGAAGTTGGGGTCCTCAAATCCTGGGGGTTTCTTAACATATACCAATTCATTTAAAGGACCATAAAGGAATGCATTTTCTACATCCATTTGTTGCAACTTAAAGTTATGATGTGCCGCATAAGCAAGAAGGATACGGATGGACTCAAGGCGAGCCACGGGTGCATAAGTCTCTCCATAATCAATGCCTTCAATTTGGGAATAACCTTGTGCAACCAATCTAGCCTTGTTCCTTACTATAATCCCATGCTCATCTTGCTTGTTCTTGAATATCCACTTTGTTCCAATAACATTGTGGCAATATTTTGGCTTCTCAACTAACTTCCACACTTTGTTTCTCTCAAAGTTGTTGAGCTCTTTGTGCATAGCTTCTAACCAATCGGAATCTTCAAGAGCTTCCCACACTTTCTTTGGTTCAATCATGGAAATGTGATCTTGATGTTCACTGAACCTCTTCAATTGTGCTCGTGTGGAAATTCCTTTCCTTAGATCTCCAACAACATTTTGGAGGGTGTGGTCTCTTATTTCCAACATTCTTTCCTTTCTAGCTTCGCGACGAGCGTGGATCTTCTCATTGTTTCTTGGAGGACCCTCTTCATAATTTTGATCCTCGTCTTGACCATCAAATTGACCTCGATCATCATTGGATTCATCCTCTACATTGGGAGGCAAGGGTTGACCTTGGTCTTGATCAAGTGCTCTTCTAGCATCAATTTGAGCCCGTCTCAAAATAGTTTGGATGGATCTTCCTTGACAAATTGACTTGGCACCACTTGACAACCCATCGAATGGACCAAGCACCCTTTGACTAGAGTTCACACATTGATCACTATGTTGAGGGTCCACATCTTGTCTTTGGCTTGAGTCAATGTCCTCCTCGGTATATGGAGCATGTTGAGGTTGTGAAGATGAGGGCTCCACTCGAGTGGAGCATAGTTCTTCTCGATCCGCCATAAGGGGTTCCTCAATGGGGCGGATATAACCCACACCCATTCTTCCTATGGCATCATGAGGCATTTCATCATCTGCATCACAAGCATCAACACGCCCCCCTTGGGGACCATCATATTCCTCGAAGGTCACACTACAAGATTCTATGACGGCTCTGGAGAGCTTGTCATAGATTCTATAAGTGTGAGATTCGAGACCATAGCCAACAAAAATACCCTCTAATGCTTTAGATTCGAATTTAGACAAACGGACACCTTTGATGAGATAGAAACACTTACAACCGAACACCCGGAAATAAGATATGTTGGGCTTGTTACCGGTAAGTATCTCATATGGAGTCTTGTTGATTTTCTTGCGGAGGTAGAGCCGGTTTGAAGCATGGCAAGCGGTGGAGACGGCTTCGGCCCAGAAGTTGTATGGAGATTTAAACTCCGCCAACATGGTCCTAGCCATCTCAATAAGAGTCCGGTTCTTCCTTTTGGCCACACCATTTTGTTGAGGGGTGTATGCGGCGGAATATTGATGTTTAATCCCCTCATCACTAAGAAAGTCATTCAAGGTGTAGTTCTTGAACTCGGTGCCATTGTCACTTCTTATAATCAACACGGGAACATTGTGTTGCTGTTGAACCAAGTTGATGAAGTCGATAAAAGTCCTTTGAGTTTCACTCTTCAACTTGAAGAAATAAACCCAAGAGTATCTTGAGAAGTCGTCAACAATCACCAAACAATATTTCTTCCCACCAAGACTTGCATGAGATGGAGGACCAAATAGGTCCACATGAAGGAGTTCCAAGATCTTGTTAGACTTGATTTGGTTCGTGGGCTTATGAGGAGCGTCATGCATCTTCCCTAAAACACATGCCCTGCAAACACGATCTTTGGCAAAGGAAACATTTTCTTTTAGTCCAACAATATGGCCCTCTTTATGGAGACTTTGCAAAGTTCTCATATTGACATGGGCTAGTCGGCGGTTCCATAGCCAACCCACATCGGCCTTTCCGTATAAGCACATCGGACCTGCAGTGGCTTACCCCGAAAAGTCCACCACATACAAGTCATTTTCGACGTACCCAACGAAAGCGACCTTGAGAGACTTGCTCCACATGAGGACCACAATATCATTATCAATAAAGACGGCAAATCCCATCTTTCCAAGAGCACGGACAGAAAGTAAATTGTATCCAAGGGTTTCAACAAGCATGACGTTCACGAGTGTAATGTCGTGAGCCACCACTACCTTACCGAAACCCATTACCGTAGATTTTGACTTGTCGGCATATGTGACGGTGATTTGATCTTCATTTGACACCAAGTCCTTGACAATAGACGAGCTTCCGGTCATATGACTAGTGCAACCACTATCAATCACCCATTTTGAACCTCCGGAAGCATAAGTCTACAAAAGATCAAGCTAGTTTTTAGGTACCCATTTTTCAATGGGCCCTCTTTTGTTAGCAACAAGTGTCTTGGGAACCCAAATAGACCAAGCAATATAACCATCATAAGGACCAACATATTGTGCATACACATCACCATAGTAATCACGCATTAGAACATAGTGAGGGTTAGCACTTCCCACAAAATCATCATGAAACATAGTTTTGCCATTTGTGGTCTTACTTTCCACAATGGTCTTGTTGGTCTCTTGTGCGGGCTTGTCCTTCTTCTTCTTGTTGTTCTTCTTCTTTGTTTTGGAGACAAAACCAATGCCCCCTTTATCACCACTACGCCTTTGCTTGCTCAATAGATCATCAATAGACTTGTTGCCTTGTGGAAATGTGGCCTTCGCAAGCTCCCCCTTCAACCTTGCATTCTCTTCAAGGATAGTTGTGCTACTCGATGGAATGAAGTTACTAGGTGAAGGAATATTGGCCAATTGAGTTTGAAGCGTTTCATGGGACTTTGTGAGAGACAAGAGTTCACTCTCCAAGGCTTTGTGGGCCTTGTTAAGCAAGCTAAAGTCCTCGGCAAGTTTTTCATGAACCACACCAAACTCAACCTTATCCTTTTTAGCTCTTTTGTATTTAGCAATGGCATGATCACGCTCTTTGATGAGTTTGTTAACAATGATGTCATTGGCCTCATCAAGCCCTTCAAGTTTTGACTCAAGGGACAACCTAGTCTCTTGTTCTTCTTCTAGAGCATTGCTTAAAGCCTCTAGTTCAATCATATGTTCATGCCCAAGTTTACATCTAACATCTAGAAGCTCTTGAGTGTGGGAGAGTTGATCTAAGATGTTCCCAAAATGTAGTTTAGCATCACCTTCTAGGTTAGTCATGAACTCATCAAAGGCAATTAATTCCTTTTTAACATCAAGAGACATTTCATCATTATCTAATTGAGTAGAGTGGGATGATGAGGATACCTCTGTTCCTCTTGCCATAAGGCAAGTGACGTTCTTGGAGGAAGAGTTCTCATTTGGAGAGTCGAAGAGTGAGAGTGTCGGAGTAGAGGTGGTAGCTAGAGCAGCCATACCATGTGAGGTTTCTTCTTCTTCCTCATCTTCATCATCTTCATTATCGGAGGAGTATTCTTCATGAGTGATCAAGAAAATTTCTCCCGATTTCTTGTTGATGGGGTTCTTTTTGATGAAAGGTTTCTTGTAGGGTGCCTTGAGAGTCTTCTTCAACACGAGCTTCCCACCATTATCTTCTCTCTTCTCATAGGGGCAGCTTGCCACAAAGTGATAGCGGTCACCACAATTGAAGCAAGTTCTCAACCTAGTGGCATTCTCTGTTTTCCCATTTGGATTGCTTCTTCGTTGCATTTCCATCTTGGCCTTGGCGGGGTTCTTCCAAAAGTTCTTTGCATAGAAAGCCATATATTGACTATGAGCAATCTTGACATCATCGGGATGGTCCAAGGAGAGGCCTTCATCACTATCATCTTCATCTTCAAAGTCCACAACTTTGGCCTTTAAAGCAACATTGACCACATTGCTCATACCGAGGGCACGAGCACGGACATCTTTGGCGTTCTTGGCGGCGACCTTGAAAGAGGCCATCTCTTGCATAACTTCATTTGAGGTCATGAGATGGTAGTTGTGTCTTCCTTGTAAGCTCTTCAAGTCGGTGGGCTCAAAAGGCATGAGTGCACTCACATATTTCCTTTTTATCCATGCATCATCCACATGTGAGGCACCCACATTTCTAAAAGAGGTGGCGGTGGTCTTGAGCCTTCGATACATGTCTTCATGATCTTCACCTTCTTTCATGTAGAAACCTTCGGCTTCATTGCTTAGAGCATCATATCTGTTCCTCCTCATGCTCTCATTTCCAACAAACAACACAGTGAGAGCATCCCAAGCTTCCTTGGCAATGCTAAGGTGCTCAATGTGTGGATAATCCTTTGTTCTCGATCCTTGTTGAATCATATGCAAAGCAGTGGCATTGATTTGACTATTGACAACCTCTCTTCTTCTCAAGTTGTTTGGATCCCCAATAAAGAGTCCATGCTCGATGATGTTCCATAGTTCAATGCAAGAGCTGCGCATATGAGTTCTCATTAGTGATTGCCATTGAGCAAAAGTAGCAGATTCTTCTAGCTTAGGTGGGTCACCTCTATTGTACACATGAGGGTGAGGGATGGGAGGATCGGGAGAGTACCAAGAATCACGGTGCTCGCCCTTCCCCCCATCAAGTCGTGTGGAGGAATTAGCATTGTCTAGTTTATCCCCTACCACCATACCTTCGGGGGATACCGGAGTATTCCCTTTAGGTACGGATGGTAGTTCCTCTTGAGGAGATGGGGTGGTGAGCCATCTTTGTCTTTAAGAAGTTGCTCAAGCATCTTCTTGACTTCGTTGACCAAGGAAGAGCTCAATTTTGTTTCCAAGTTTCTGAGATCTTCCATGGTCACCGGGGTTAACTCACTACCACCATCCCCTTCTTGGCTACCCATATTCTCTTAGGCGGTAAAGCCCGAATAAAGAGCCGAGGCTCTGATACCAATTGAAAGGATCGTATGGGCACCTAGAGGGGGGGTGAATAGGTGCTACTTCAAATTTTCTTCTTTTTCAAATTAAGGTTTGACAATAAGGTAAATTCTCTAGATAATGCAACTATGGTGAATTTGCCTATATGACAAATATGCAAGAACTAACACAACACAAAGTAGTAATAAGTAAGTAAGGTGAGGTAAAGGATAGAAGTAACCGAAAAGTGGACGCGGAGACACAAGGATATGTTTCCCGTAGTTCCTTCCTTTTGAGGGGAAGTACGTCTACGTTTGGAGAGGGGGTGGTTTCAAACCACCAACGCCACGAAAGGCCTCCCTTGTTCTCCGATGAATCTCACCCCAACGGGATTGATTCACCTTCCACTATATCGGCAACCTTCAAGGTGGAAGCCGACACCGTTACAAGTTTGGGGCACAGATCCACAACTTAATCGGAGGCTCCCAAATACAAGCAAGCTGTCAAAACAATCAAAGACAAGCTTGTAAGAACCAAAAACAAGAACTAGGGTTTCCAACAAAACACTAGAGCAAAGGGGCCCTCAATGAAATGAGGGGGAAATGAAGATCTCTTTTGGTGAAGTAGTAGATCGGGGTCTCCTCCTTCGATTCTCCAAAGATCAAGGACTTTGGGTGGTTGGATGAGGAGATCTTGAAGATTTGAGTGGCTCCAATGGACTCCAATGGTGGGTAATGACTTTAATGTGCTGAGCAATTTGTCCCAAGGTAGGTGGAGGGGTATTTATACCCTTCCACGAAATATATGGCCGTTGGAGCATTTAATGACCGGTAGTACCGGTACTCAAGCGGTAGTACCGCTTGCATGCGGTACTACCGGTCCAGTACCGGACCAGGTACCGGAGGTGTCTCAGTTCTTCAGTGTTCTTGAGTGTTCTTCAGTATTTGGGCGGTATGCCCTTGCGGTACTACCCCCAAGCGGTAGTACCGGAGGTAGGAAGCGGTACTACCGGTTCGGGCGGTAGTACCGGTCCCAAGTACTGCTTGGTACTGACCAAAATGGAGAGGGGTGGGTGCTAGTCAGTATGCCACGGTACTGACGAGCGATACGACCGCCTCAAGCGGTAGTACCGGTGGTGCCGCTTCGTGGTACCGGTGGGTACTGACTAGCACACACCCTTATCTCTTTTGATCAGTGCCAACCGGTACTGGAACCGGTAGTACCGGTGTCAAGCGGTATTACCGGTTGTAGGTCCGGTACTACCGGTTGACACAGAAGTTTTTGCAAGGGGAAATGTTATGCCATAACTTGTGCCTCCTTTTATCAATCATGTGATAAACTTAGTACACAGTTAAATCGATAAGTGTATTGTTATCAAACATCAAAATCAGAGGGATAGAAAAATGCTCTTTCAAGTTGGCAACATGAACAGTTGCACCAGAGTCAATCCACCAAGTAGATTTAGAAAACTTTTCATACAAGGATTCATTTACAAAAGGTACTATGTCTTTACCGTTCTTTGCCATTATGGACTTTAGCCATATTGGGCAATCCTTTTTGAAGTGGCCAGGCTTTTTGCAATGGTGGCACTGGTCTTTGTCCCCAGGGAGAGACTGCTGATACTGATGCCGGTGTTGTAGGGTGGCCTTGCCATATGGCTTGGAAGGGGAGCCACCATGGTTGTTGTTGGTGAAGTTCCTCTTCATGTTGTCCTTCACGTAGTTCAAAGAACCACCGTGAATGGACTTAAGACTTTCTTCCTCTTGAGAACACATCCCTATGGTATTTTCAATGTCCCACTTTTCAGGGGACATGTTATAGTTGATGACGAAGTTCTCGAACTATTGGGGAAGAGAGGCCATGACAAGATGCACCAGTAGAGCAGGCTTGAGCTCGAGGTCCGCATACATGGGCTTTAACTTAGCCGCCATGTTGGACATCCTCAAGATGTGCTCTCTAATACCATGTGGCCCTCCCGTATACTTTTCTGTCACCAGTTGTTTTAGAAGCTGGGTTGCATACATCTTTGAAGAGCCAGTAAACTGGCTCTTTATCTTTGCAAGGTACTCACCAATAGAGACACACTCTTCGATTGAGCCCACTATTGCGTTCTCAATCATATTCTTGACAAAGGCCAAGCACTTTTTGTTTGCATTGACCCACTTTTGGTTATCTATTGAGTAGGCCAGCTCCAATGGAGCATGGTCTCTCTTTCTCTTTTTCCATGCAGCACTTTCCTCAGTATCACCCCTCACTGGGTCCTCAGGCTTGACTGGCTGTTTAGTTTCAACAACCCAGTCCACCTCAGCGCAGACGAAGGCCAGGTCAACCTTTTTCCTCCATTCAGAATAGTTATCTCCTCTGAGCAGTGGTATATCCTTCAGGCAGCTCATGAGGTTGAGACCTCCTGAAAACCACAAAAGATGTGATACAACCAAAACAACTGTATGCATTAATCCAACGTTGGTCTAAATTAAGCATGCAATTGTTTGTGCCATTTAAAATTATATCACCATTGGGTAAAAATAAAATCAAATGCACCTTTAACACATAATAAAAGGAATCATGATCATGTTTATTAATAATTTTGGTCAATTAATAACATGGAGCATAATCAACTTTAAATCACTTTATCACATCTTTTAAAACAAAAATTTAATGCACTTTATTACATTCTAGCAATTTAAATCAACTATTTGCAGCGGAAACAATTATTACACTATTCATAAACTTTAGACTTTACAGAAAAAACTCTGTCACATTCATATTCTCTAATCAAAATATTCACTGAAATAAAATGAATAGAGAAAACTTTGCAAAATTTCATCAAAAACTTGATAAAAAACATAAAAAATAGCCTCCGTAAAATAAAAAACAGAATAAACTGGAACAGAACTGTTTGGCTTTGGCCTAGCGTGGCCCAGGGGCCCATCGTTATCTGCCGCGTGTGTGCTCACTAGAGCCGCCAGTAGCCCGCGGCTTGGCCCGCCAACGCTGCCCACCAGCAGCCCGCTTGGCCTGTGGCCCGCCTCGGCTAACTGTCGCCCGCATGCGCTCGCTAGAAACCCGCCAGCAGCCCGCCAACGCCCGCCGCCTGGCCCAGCGTGGCCCGATGGGCCCAGCCGCACGACCCGCCAGCCGCCGCCAGATCTAAGCCGCACGATTTCTAGGTTTTTGATCGGACGGCTCTGCGCGCAGATCGGGCGAATAAAAAACCCCTCCCGCAGCCCCCCCACGAAAACCCTAGCCCCATTTGCCCCCGTCCACCCCGCGAGCCCCCCGCCACTCCTCTGCTCTCTGCCGGCGCTGTGGTGAATGGCGAGGCGGCTGCGCCCCCCGGCAGCGTTGCCGGCGGCGAGCCCCTCCCTCCCACGCCCCTTCTGTCTCTTGTCCGCAGCAGCGGTGGTACCTCGCCCCGCGTGCGGCGAGAAGTGGTGGCCGCGGCTTCTTTCTCTCTAGCGACGCTGGAGAGGCGAGGCCGTCCGTCCGGCGAATGCACCGGTGATGATCCCCTCCCTTTCCTACACCGCCACCCCCTTCTCCTTTCCCTCTGTCTAGCACCCCCCACCCCACGAGTAGCAGAGCAGAGAGGAGGACGGCGGCGGTGCCTCCCCTTGTCTTCTTGCCGACGCGCGCATCCACCCGAGGGTGGGTGCGCCGCCGTCAAGCGGATGAGGTGGGGGCAGATCTCTTTGCTGGCGGTGGCCGATGGCTCCTTTGATCTAGGGTTAGGATTTCTTTTTGGTTTTGGGGGTTTTCTTTGGATTTGGGGAAATCTGGGGTGTTCTCTAAGTGGGATCTGAGGAAAATTTGGGGATTTTCTTTGCCCCCGAAGGGGTGTGTTCTTCTTCCGACGCCTCGGCATGCCGATGCGCGTCGAGATAGAGAGGAACGACTCGGCCAGAGGGGCAGGCGCACTTTAGATCTAGGTTTTTGCACTTTTGCTTTCTTTTGCTTTTCTACCGAAAGAAAACTAGATCTAGGCTAGAACGGTGGCTCTGATACCATTGTTAGATTAGCTTTGGATCTGCTAGTCTAGGTACTCACGGTAGTAATTGTATTATACGAGCTATTGCATCTGAGAAGAGAGAGAGAGAGAGAGAGAGAGAGAGAGAGAGAGAGAGAGAGAGAGAGAGAGAGAGAGAGAGAGAGAGAGAGAGAGAGAGAGAGAGAGAGAGAGAGAGAGAGAGAGAGAACCACCTGCGCCCTGGCTCGACATGCATGAGCTAGAGGGGATGTCGGAGCTAGTCCCGGAGCTAGTGTCGGCGTCAGTAGCCATGGGAGAAGGGCGACGGCGTGGGTGTGCGATGGTGGCGGCGCTTCCTGTCGGCTCACGCTAACCCTAGATCGGTAGGGGTGTAGGTGGGGTGATTGGCACAGCGGTGAACCTCGTGACGCGTGCTGCTGGTCCCTTACCACTTTATATAGCACGGCGACAGGGGCCCACCAACCATGATAAGGTTGGGCGCCCCCGATCAGGGCGCGGATAAGGGGCTCGTTCGGCCGTTGGGCTCGAACGGGAGAGATCAAACTAACAATAGGTTCATCCAAATTTTGACAAATCCAAGTCAACTAATATGGATCGGAGGGAGTAGAAATATTCCTCCAATGAGTTATATGAAAGTAGTACTATGAGCATGGATTTTGAGTGATGGCTCACGAATGGATAATGTGAGCCTTTTGTGTCCCATAGGTTGGTTGTCTTAGTCCAAACAATATGAACTTCAAGAGTTTCAATGTGTTTATTTGAATCTACCTTTTGGAATTTATGTTTATATGGGTAAATTTCAATTCGATATCAACATGCATATTTTTTATAATTCTTAAAATTTAAAACCATCTAGCTTTTTTTCGACCGGGCTACTCCCCTTTACATTAGTTGCTCGACAAATATATAAGGTTCACGCAAAAGACAACAATTAAAATGTGAAGGAAAAAAGACAGAACAGAAGGAAAAGGTTCTTTGTAGGAAACCGTTGTGTACCCTTGGCATCAAGAGCATACCACGGGGCAAAACACCTGACCCTACACTACTACAAGTTCAACATAAAACCAACATCCACAAGTTCATAACGCAAAAACCTCCAGAAAACAAGTCTTCTAGGAGTACAACATTGTCGGTACTTCAAACCAACCTTTATTAGTCATCAGGCAACCTGACGGGGTAACCGAAGTCGTCACTTCGCCATAAGAACTGCCCAGATGAGTAACTAGCTCCATCGCCTTGTGCAACAGTTGGTCCTCTCTGCTCCTGATCTTTTCTCCATCCCCAACTCTATACAATCCTGCCGAATAGGCAAGAAAGGAACAAAAAACATAAATGGTTTCCACAGAGGACCTCACAATTTTCTCTAAAAGGTTATATGGTTTCTTGTATTCCAAATCGCCAAAGAGATGGTAGCAAGAATATAAAACTTTCTGCCATGGGGGAAAAGCACGCACACAAGCTATACTTTGCCAAAGAGAGTTTGGGAAAATTTTAGCACTAAGAACATCTCCGAGGTTTCCCACGCCACCCTAGCATGAGAACAAGAGAAAAACAAATGTCGAGCAGTTTTATTTTGGTTACAAAAAGAACATATAGGGATCCCACCCATTTTATTTTTCTCATATTATCTCGTATTAGTATCACATTTTGAAACTATTGCCACGGAAAAATCTTAATATTCAAGGGAATTTTTGAATTCCAAATCCACTTGTTATTAGAACTGACAACTTCATTAGTTGCAGCCTTAATATTGTCCCAATGAACCACCATGTGAGGGAGCAATCTCCTACGAAAAAGAACAATAAAATCACGCATTTTGACTTTTTCAAAAGTCTAATCTTGTCCTGACAGATATCAAAAAGCAGGGGGCGTTTCAAACATAGAGAAGTATTCTCCATCCAAGGATGAAGCCAAAATCTGACGAGGTTTTCTCTATTCAACACTAGGTATCTACCCTGAAAGTAAGTATCTTTAACTTGTAATAAAGCTTTCGAGCTAGGAGAATGAGATACTCTAGTTTTTACAGAGGCCATGGATTATTTCTCAGATACTTGGATTTGAAAATTTGTTGCCACTTATCATCTTGAGTTTTTAACTTCCACCAGCATTTACAAAGGAGGGAAATATTTTCCTTCCTCAATTTTTTCACACCGAGGCCTCCTTTATTCTTTGATTTGCACACCTTAGCCCATTTAAGCATATAATATCTATGTTTCTTCTTTTTACCAGCACCAAAAAAATTCTTATACGTTTATTCAACTTCTCAATAAAAGTCAAATACAAAAGGAACATGCACACATAATAGGATGGAATACCAGAAAGACAAGAACCAAGCAAGGTTAATCTACCACCTGGAGTGGCTAAGCCAAAAATATGAAAACAACTTAACAAATATCCCAATTCAGTTTATCGTAAGCTTTCTCGGAATCGAGTTTGAAGATAATACCCACTTGTTTTTAACATGCACACAATGCATTATCTTGTGTAAGGATAAAGACCCCATCCGTAATATTTCTATCTTTTTTTTGAACGGGAGTAATATTTCTATCTTGTGTAAGTCAACTTAACAAATATATCCCAATTCAGTTTATCGTAAGCTTTCTCGGAATCGAGCCCACTTGTTTTTAACATGCACGCAATGCATTATCTCGTGTAAGGATAAAGACCCCATCCGTAATATTTCTATCTTGTGTAAGTCAATAGCTCGATGCCTACTCGGCTAAATCGTGATATCACTTGGAAGCTAACAAGAGAGGGTTGTTACTCGGCTAAATCAGCATATGCAATGCAATTCTTGGGACAAGTCAATAGCTCGATGCCTACCATGGTGTGGAAACAGTGGGCAACGCCAAAATGCAAGATCTTTGTGTGGTTGGTGCTTCAAAACCGTGTTTGGACGGCGAATAGACTTGCGCGAAGAGGATGGCCACATTGCGACCGTTGCAAGCTTTGCAACCAAATTCAAGAATCTGCATCCCATCTACTTTTCAAATGCCGCTACTCAATGAGAATTTGGAATAAACTAAAGGAGTGGTTTGGCCTCCAGCACATCGATACCGCAAGTTGGCAACAATACGAATCCGTGGAAGAATGGTGGAAAGAGGTGATACATAAGAGGGGTATATAAAGGAAGGCGGTGGCCTCATTGGCAATGTTGGTCTGTTGGGAAATATGGAAAGAGAGGAATGCTAGGGTCTTCCAAAATCATGCTACTAAGAACGAAGCTTGCAGGTGGTGCCTTGCCGGCGCTAAGGCTTTAGTAGTATTATGCCGGGCGAGTAGCTACTTTGTGATATGCCTTGGTGGGCATGGTTGTAAAACTCTAAATCTTCCCCTTAATCAATAAAAATGGCAAATCTTTTTTCTTGTTTAAAAAAAACTTGTGTAAAAGCATTTTGTCGAATGCTAATCAGTTTGGCCGCGTAAGGTTTCCAGCCTGAAGCGAGGGCAGCTTGTAGATGCATCTCAACAAACAGATTGGTCTAAAAGTGAATAATGTCACTTGAACCTAGAACCCTTTGAGCTGCATATCTTTGCGACCAACGACGTCGGCATCATGGCGAGATCTCCCTTCCCGGTCGAGTTCCAAACTCCGAGTGGCCGCGGTCGATGCAGGGGGCAACACCCGCATCGCCGGCACCATAATTAGGAGCAAGATTTGGTTAGCGGCGAGGAGAGAACCGGTCGAGATAGGCGCGCGAGCACCTGCATTTTGTATGTACACTACAGTGACATGATGAGCCGAGCCGATAGGAGGGGGTGGCCTGATGGATATAGATAGATAGATGGGGACGTGAAGAATATCGCTGGTTCCGATGACGCCCCTGCTTTCTTTTTCTTTCTTTCGCTTTCTTCTTTCGTCCTTGGATTCATTCACACTTTGCGCTCAGCTCAGTGGTACTAGTAGTACGTACGTTTGCTTTCCCTCACTCGCTCCTCCGCTCCCGCTGCCGCTGCTTTGGCCGCATGCACGCTGGAAAAGACCGCCTGCCTGCCTCCCTCGCCTTGGGCCAGCCGCCGCCCGGTCGAGCTTGGATGGGAAACTCTGGGTGGAGCCACGGCAGGGCCACCCGCCAGCCACTGCCCCCTCCCTCCCTCACTCCCTAGGCTGCCTTTTCGCGATTTCCTTCCTGCTGCGTAAAAAGTGACTACTACTTCCTTCACCCGCAGCTAAAATATAAATATAAAAAAAAGTGAACTTCTCCTCCCTCCAGGTCCAGGCACGCGATTCCCATCATTCACTCATGAATCACGTCCAGATTAGACGGTCGATGACAAATATTACGACGCTCTGCTCAGTGTGGGTTTCAGCCGAGCCTGAGCAGAGCAGGTGTCACAGATTTTAGCATCTATAAAAATGTAGAGTACTATTCTTCCTTTCAGTTCCTCTCAGGAATCTAAGCATTCTGGGAACACTTAGCAAGCTGAAAATGACAGTGCTCCATGGACAAACATCAGTTTTCCAAAAAAAATACCACGATCCTAGCTGATACGTGCTACTCTTTTCACGGGAAGACTGACGGGCCCTATCCATCGACTCTTGCCGCTGCCGGGCTCCTGATGGCTAGGGTGGTCTCTTTCGAGCCCCCCTTGTTAAGGCACTTTTAAGGACGATCGGTCTCGCCATGCATGCTCCTTGTTAAGCACGGGAACGGGAAAGAGCCTACAACTACGCCCAGGCCAGAACCGGGCAGCAGAGACCGATCCATCGACCGATCCGCCGTCGCCTTTCTCTTTTCCGCACCCCGATTTTAACGCGTGCCGTAGCTAGCAACAATTCCGATGCCGCGGAAAGACGGCCAATCGGAAAGCCCCCTTTGTATGTTACCCGATTACACCTTTGTCTAACCCGCTTTGCCTTTCTGACACCCGGCCGGCCGGTGAAAAAAAGAAGAAAGTGAGCCAACCTCTGTGTCACTGTGTGTATGGAGCTCCACTCCGACAACACGAAATTTCGAGGCTGGGCCGTCTTTTATACTGTAAGTACTTTGTGGATGGCAGCAGGCTATACTACATTTTACCGTCAGAATAAACACCATTATAGTATCTTTTGTACTCCCTCTATCCCAGTTTATAAGACTTACGCGTATACCTAGGTCGTTCGCATGAGCTATATAATATAAAAAATATATCATTAGAAAATATAACATTTGAAGTTTCTAATAATATAGTTTTTATCTTATATACCTCATGCTAAGTTGGCTAATTTATTAACCTAAAAATACGCGTAAGTCTTATAAACCGAGACGGAGGGAGTACGTACTATGAAATACTAGTAGTAGGCTAGCCAATCTACGGATAGAGATCTTACCATTTTCTTCACTAGCTGCTTTCGCGAGATAATCTTTACCAGTGCCAATGGGACTTTACTTGGCGAAAGTGGCTGGCCAAAAAGGGTGGCAACACCCCTATTCAAATAAAATTTATAGAATCGGTCCCACAGGCACAACTTATTTATCAGTACCGGCCTTCATAATGCAAAAATATATATTTATGGAAACGCACGTACGTCGTTCTCAAAATATATGTGAAACTTGGTTTGGATCACCCGGGAGTTTGCCTCACAATCTCATGGCCTATCTTATTTTATCTTTGAAAGAGCTGAGTGTGCCAATGAGTCAAAAGGAAGCTCCACTCAATCATATGACCCATACTTTGGCGAAAATGCTCATTTCCTCCGTAATGATTCCTTTCGTGTCCATCTTGTTCAAACGCCTCGCGTGATGTTCCATTCTACTACTAGCAGGCAACCATACCATACCATACTGCTGTAGAACTACAAATCCTTTTTCCACGCAGGGGCAGGACACGATTCTGTTCAAGTTCTTCGTCTTTTGCAATAATTTTCTCGGTGTCTCATGCTTCGTAATCCTAATGCAAGCGTTCCTACTGTACATGCCTGAATTCGTTTCATACATCCTGAAGCCAGGTTGGGAAAGGGGATGGGCCGGATTGGGATCAGGATAAAAAGGACTGACCATCAGGACTCACGTAGCAAACCGGTATTGCAATTGCAGGCGGCTGATTTAGTACATAATTTGACATCCTATTTTGCGATTGCAGGAGAGATACATTTTGATAATTTGACGTGACCAAAAAGTATCACCTTATTAAAAAAAATAGTTACAAGATTCCAGTATACAAACTACACGGCGACGGCGGTCCTATTGATTAATCTGATTTCTGTTACAAGGACTGCAAACAGCAGTAGTATACATGTTCATTTTCTCATCAATCGACATCTTGGTCCCACGTAGTAGTAGAATAAAACAACAGCAGACCATGTCACACACACATCAAACTTTCTCTACAAAGTGTCAGATCAACAATGAACAATTTCCATTTCAACAGAAGTAAAAAAAAAAAAAGCATCCTGTTTGACAAACAATCCTCCGAGAGTGATATAGAAACATGATATAGTTCATTATCAGTGCCGTCAATTAAAGAAAAAATCATGAAAGGACCCCCACATTATTATTATAGACAAGGCTTATTTTAACAACAGATACTATTATTGTTTGTAGGCCTCTTCAAACAGTTAGTGTATACTGACAGCCCAACTCTGCCCTGAAGCTTATGAAAGAATGGACTGATATTTTATAAACATTACAGGAGACAAATGACAGATACAACTATTGTACAAAGAATCCTATGGACCTAACTTACCTCAAAAGGGTTGAAACTCTACAGCTTGTGTGTTAACAATACCTCTCTAATCTGCCGATGTAATATACAGACCATGACGACTTGCTCGCCAAGATGGAGACAACTGGGCCTCCTGACGCAGTTTCTTACAAGTTCGACGCTGCACATGATGAAGCTTTTGATCAGTCATGACCCATCATCATCGGAGGGGGTTTCAGGGGAAGGCTGCTGAGGATGCTGCAACCCATCCTCAGGCATGCCAAGTTCAAGCAATGGCTTAATCTGTTTCCCAACAGCATCTTGCTGCAGCTTCGTCTCTTCCATAACCATGGCCTCTGCTGCCTTGCAAGATTGCTCATCTCTGAAGGCAAGGGTCCATCTCCCGTCAACAAGATACTTCTTCGTCTTCCCTTTAAATTTTTCCGGATCAAGGAAAGGAGCAGTCGCAGGACGAATACGTAAATGCAACCACTTCACATGCTTTTCATCTATTCTTGGCTGAAATAAATTAAGGCCTCATCAGATGCATTCTTCACAGCAAAATCTTCCGTCTCAATGCTAATAAAAATATGTACGAATTCGACAGAGCAACTAAACACAAGATATTCAATATCATGATAAATCCATGATACGTACATCGGCTCCAGCCAAGGGGGCAGTCACGCGGACAACTCCATGCTGCTGTTTGACAGGTGATTCTTCTAGAAGAAGAATCCATCCAGAAGTTCCATTAGATACAGCTAAAAAGCAGAAGTGACGTTCTTTGCCCCTCTCAAATGCTATCCGGCAAGGAACGGCATCAACTGCAAGGACAGCAAGATAAACATTTAATGTATCACAAATACAGAGAATAATTGAAGTACTGTAATATCCATGATGCCCAACTAAGTATTTCAAGAAAACTCAGACCTAAACTGACTTCAAGCCCGGGCTTGGGTACTGAACCATCCAAACCGGCTGCACTTGCTCTTTTATTTACAGGCAGATCCACTGGAGAGTGCACCGGGGGCTGGTCGGTGAAAGTTTCTCCAAGGCAGAAGAGTATAACTTGACGTTGTAGCACAAAACCCTGCAAAAGTTAGCACACACATTTCAGCGACATAAGAGAAACTGAAAAATTAAATTCAAATACAAGACATAATTTGATAGGACACCCAGACAGTATTAGAATTCAGAGAGTAGGGAACTAATTTTAGCAGATTCGAAATCAAGTTCTGATATAGACTATTTGAATTCAAAGGATCCAGAAAGCAACTGCTAAAAGGCACTCACCTCAAAGCAACCACAGGAGCCCATGGCACTAAGAAACTGACCTAGTAAAACAATCCCGGTGCAGAGGCTCCATAACTATTGATATCAACTGGCAACTGTGTAGCCCCACAACAAATTGCTAATATCACTCCCCCCCCCCCCCCCCCTGGGTTGCTTGTGGGCAGAGTATGTTTCAACATTGGTGAAGATGGATGAAAGTTTTTATGGACCTCTACAGGTAATGAAAGTACAGCGCTACACTGCTACCCATATGGTATTTGTCCCATGTGCTTTGTGTTCTACTAATCATCTGTATTTGACGGATTACAAACCAAATTGAGTTATGATTCGTTCGAGAAGCCAATTAGTTCCAAATATTCCGAAAATCAAATAGGTATTCAAACAATCAACAGAGGGATTCCTAGTCGTGTTTTTTATACATCCAGAACCTTGCGCCAAAATCTATTTCCTCGTTATGCACTAAAAGTGGACAAGATATACTCCCTCCGTCCCAGCGCTTACGGCGCAAAAAAAATTCGGACTTTTACTCAGCGCTTAAGGCGCAGGACGTGGGGCATCGCTAGCTTTCCAGTTTTACCCCTGCTCGCACGCTCGCCATCATCGACTCCTGCACCCACGCTCGCCCCATCGCCTGGATACCAGCACCGCAATTCACCACCGCCGCCACCCCTCGATACCAGAGCTACAATTCACCACCGCCTCCACCCATTCCCTATAGATGATGGTGCCCCGGTGGGGAAGATCTTCCCCTTTACTCCCGCACCCCATCTCCCCCCGTTCTTCTTCGTGAGGCATCCATGGCGACCAGGGCGGCGACGTTGAGGGCTCTGGCGGCGGCGTTCATGGTGCTGGCGGGGCTGTTGATCTGCGCAGGCGGCGGCGTTCATGGCGCTGGCGACTTTGGTGGATCGGTTGGGCAGCTAGTTTTGCCATGGATCGATCTCTCCATCAATGGACGTACGCGCGAGGGAGAGAGAGTCTGTACGGGAGAGAGAGAGAGGGTGCATGCGAGGGAGAAACCGAGGAGTCCGGGATTTCTACGAGAGGCAATTAAGGAGGAAAGACCGGGTGCATGCAAGGGCATAAAAGGAAACCTTCCTACTTTTTTTCTCCTGCCTAGCGATGTCTCGGCTCTCCTTAATAAGCGTGCAGAATCTTTTGCGCCGTAAGCGCTGGGACGGAGGGAGTACCAAGCAGCAGTGACAAAATGTACCTAAGTGTCTGCTATCACTACGTGTCAGTGAGAATACTTAGTATAAAAATGGTGCTAGGATTTGAACAACACAGACATGACGGAATAGAAGTTCCTAAGTTTGGAAGCACTTCAGCCCATCTCAGATTAAGAGGCAGGGGATGACATGATTATGGTAACAACCATGGCAAACTGCAACTACTGCATCATGCAGCACCTATACCTCCAGGGACTACCATATCTACCTTATGGAATACGAATACGTCTCCTGTACGTAACGACGGAGTATGTAAAATGTAGCAATAAAAACAAATGATTTTAATTCAGATATGTTTTGGATACCTCCCTGAAAAAGAAGCCCGGGAAGAGCCCAGCAAGGGCATATGTTATCCCGATTGATCCCCTTTGCCCGTGCCTCTCTCGGAAACATGGGCCACGATCGGCCGCAAGCTCCTCACTCTCCCACACTCTAGTAAGTTAACGAGATAAATCTCCTATTCCTCCCTCTCTCCTGCAACCTACAGAACCCCTAATGGTTGCGCCCTCCTGATGGCTGCTCCGGTGCTTTCTCACTGCATCATTGCTCCTTGCATCTAGGCTAGACTCTAGAGGACGTCCAGTGATCTCCTCTGGTCCTTATCATCTCCTCTTCCCACCTTTCTCCTGCGACCTGCAGATCCTCTAATGGCTACTCCCTCCTAATGGTTGCTCCAGTGCGCCCCCTCCCAGGCTTCAGCTTTTGTGTCTGCTATTGCTGGAAACTTGGAAATTGGAATCCCTGCTTTTGTGTTTGTTTATGCAGATTGCAATAAAAACCTATAAGAGAATGGACTGCAGCCTGAAGTGCAATACCTTGGAGTTGTTTCACTAAGCTCTAGAAAAGTGCAAAAAGGACATAATCACAAGGCAATCTACTGCTGCTAATAAGAAGTAAAATATTTTTTCAAAAAAAAAGTCAAAATTATCCGTATTGGTGTTTTGAAAAATGCTGTATCCCCTTATCTGTATCCCGCAGACACATGTATCCATGTCAGTGGCCTACTTATATTCTGTTCATACAGCACACACAAGATACGAGGCTAGATACACAACCTGTCCACAAAACCATTACGGATCTAGCATGGAAAATCTCAGAATTGCAGTACTATTCATTGAATAGACAGAAGTAGGGGAGCGACTTCACAGCATCGTTTTTAACACCGGAACCTGACTGGTTTGCTGAAAAGACCGACATGCGAAAAAATGGTCCAAAAATGCTTTTGACTGAGAATTTCAAACTTGTTAAGTTTCATGCACCAACCAGTAGAACCAATAGTCCGAACTGATGGAGAGAAGGTGGGCAATCCACATATACTGTAACACTCCCTCTCACATGACTCAATGCCGCCTACACGTGGACATAAAGAAGCAAGAGCAATTTTTTCTTAAATTACGAAAGCCGAGACTTGGACCCAAGAGCTCTGCTCTGATACAATGTCAAGTTTCATACACCAACCAGTAGAACCAAAAGTCCAAAATGATGGAGAGAAGGTGGGCAATCCACATATACTGTAACAAAACTTAGGGGTTGAACACCTGACCTGCAGGTTACCCACGCGCCTAAAATATCCAACCAACTGGGGTAGCTAGTAGTTGTCAAAACAAGCAATATACGAACCCTATCAACAGTGCATACAACTTTAAATTGCACATGTTTTCATTTTAAAATATTACAATACACAGTTTGAACCATGGATAGCTGTCATCGAATCAGCAGACTTGTGAACCAGTAACATTCACAAGCATAAGGAAAAGAATTATCATGCAGACTTGTGAACCAGTAACATTCACAAGCATAATATCGCAATTATCATGCACGAGTAACATTTGTTGGCTGAGCATCAGCACACCAGTAAGTTAGCTCAATATGTGTGCCATGATTCATATAAAGTCTGGTACAACTATAAGGAAAAGAATTGTGGACATCCTTATAGATAAGAATAAGCCTTTTTATCATGTTGCCTCTCTTAAATGCTTGTTGAGTTACACATAGGATATCTCAATCAAAATATACTTTTGGGTCACTTTCAATTCTGTTTATGTTAGGAATAATAAAACGAAAATCAACCAAACAAGCAAATGAAGATCTAGGCAATACCTTGACCATCTCATAGATTCTCTCTGCAATAGCAATAGAAGAATCACCTGGAATACAATGCTTATAAATCAGTATATTATGTGCTTATAGTTGTAAAATACAAACTGAGTTTAGTGTCATTATGAGTCCTTGCCTCCAAATGAACAGGGATCCAAGGGTGAAATAATAGACTTGGATCCTTTGGGTGGTGAAGATGCCTCAATTGCTAACTCAAAAGAAAAAACAAAGAACATTAGGACGGATTCTCATTTACAACACATAAAAACAAGAACCTCCATTATAAAACTGAAATATACCCTTCTTGCAATTCTTCCAAGCTTCTCTAACGATAGGAAGAAGCAAGTCAGACCAGCATCCTCCAGATTCTTCCAAAAGCATTGCACTGCAATCCTTGTGTGAATCCTACACAAATAAGCATATAATCAGAATGATAGAAACAAAAAATACCACATATCTACACATCTGACCCAGCTGATTCAAATATATCAGAGGTTTCAGGGATAACATGGTCCATGAAAGACTGCAATTTCAGGACAGAATTCAATTGTTATCTAGATAGCCAAGGAGTGCAAATGGAAGGCTTGGACAATATAAGGAAGTACTTTCTCCATAACTTCAAATTTAGCTGGATTACAATTTCAAAACAGGCACTGCAACAAAATGTAATTTTAAGAAAAGGTCAGGAGCATTAGACCAGGAAGAAAGTAGGACTGTTGGCAACCCAAGTCTGGTAGCAACAACTAGGCCGTTTTGGTACAGCTGGAGACTGCGGAGGTCACAGTTCGAAAGATTGTCTTATTTCAAGCCAGCGCAGAGGTAATCTCAGCTCCTTCTCATGCAGTGGGACATCGATCTGGATTACAGAATTTTGTTGGCTGCTGAGTAAGGCGATAATAATTTAACATAGTACACCGAACTGTTGTCAGACCTCCCGCAACTCTGAGGAAGGGTTGGCCTTACCAATTTGCCCATTACTCTGTTTGTAAAGCTATGCTCTGTGGTCGATCCTACCTCTCAAAGGTTTTTTACACAAAGATCAGCAAGCGCAAACATACCTTAATTAGCAGGCAAATCGTGCTGATTACTAGTAAAATAATAGGTTATCAGAACTGCCAGTACTGTATACCAATCCCATCACCCTTGATATATGTAACTACTATACTACCGATGTTCCACATATAAGACGTTTTGGTAGGCCTACCAAAACGTCTGATATTTAGAAACGGAGGGAGTATATGCCAATCACAGTATAGTATCACACAAACACACACCAGAACATACCATGACGAAGGAATAATGCATTATGTTGTACCTTTAGCCGTTTTAGATGAAAAGCAGTAAATTCTTCCTCTCCATGGGGCAACAGTTGCCTAAAAAGCCAGCCGCCAACTAAACGAACATCTGCTGACATATTAGACCTGCAGAAAAGGGCGACTAATGCATCGAGCACCTACAAAACAATCAATGCGCAGATGAAAAAAAGAGTAAGCATCCAAATATGAGAAGGAATAAATGCAATGACATGATGCAATACAAATTCTTGAATTGGAATGTTTAAATGGGGCTATAAATTCATATAAGTGTATCACATCAACCTTCAATTGTAAAATAAAGCTGAATGCAAGTGACCAGATATAATAGTAATTAATCATGTCAAGGAGACTAGCGTGCTGTATCAGATTGTGTACCCATCCTCCCTATGAGTCCAATACAGTAAAATATGCACCTACGAACTAGACTAGTTCATGCACCAACACAAATCAATTGAATTAAGTAGCAAGTCCATTTTACACCCTCCAACTATCAAACTTGAACTCCTATGACCAAGTTGATTCTCTTTGGCTTGTTGTGCAACTGCGTGTTGAAGTTTCACTAACATGGCATCCACATGGTACCAAAGTTCAGTTTAAAAAATTAAATATGGTCTACCTGTCATACTACCTTCTTCCTCTAGTCCTCTTATTTCTCTTGCTATGTTCATGCAGCCCACATGGCTTATCTATTGCAAGATGCAAGACTCACAAAAGCACACGATGTATCAGTCTGCCACCGCTCAGCATACCACCCAGGCTAAGCAGCAACTCATCCTCCAACACATGCATGCTGTGTCATGCCTCACATTCCCAACAGAAGCTCCTCCCTCTCTACACCATTCATATCCCCATGGATTTCAATCTTATTTGTTTGAGTATTTGGCTCTGACCATGACTAATTGAACCCAATAATCTACAAGAAACAAGCCAAGAAGAGAAAAGTAATATTGGGGTGGAGATGGTATACATATACTAAATGGGTGTCTCCCGATGATTCTGGGCAGAGAGGTGAGGGCTGAAGACAAGAGCAGGTGAGTTGCTGATAGAGCTGGAGGAGTGATAAGGAGACTACATTACGATAGTAGTAGTGATTGGCATTGGTGATGGCAGAAGGGAGTGAATGTCTACAGCGTGGAACTCAAGCTACACAAGGGTGAGAAAGAAGATGTGAAAAGGGATCTTGTTTACTCGGCACCTACATGTCCATTCCACTACTGTGGACACAAAGCCGCCTCTAAAACAGCAATAAGTTTTTGAATTGTCAGGTGAAACGTGGACTAGGGGACAGCTGAGGGGGTAAATGGGAGCAAGATCAGAAAAGAAAAATGTATGGTTTTACTTTTACTTTTTGAAAACTATATTCCACAGACAAGGAACTGAGGTCATGTGTATAAGGCTCAACAAATAAACCTGATATCTGTGAACTTTGGAAGTCATTTGCCGTGGATGATGACACTGTAGCCCATAATTACTCTGTGGAAAGAAGACAAAAGAGGTGTAGTTATATAAATACTCATGATAGATGAGAATATTAGAACTGAGCAATTGAAAGAATACAAGAGAAATATGTGAAGAAACAAAGATTAGCCTTCTGAGTACCACTGATAAAATACAAATTAAGGCTGTGTTTAGCATTGCGGTGGCTATTTTAGTGTTTGTTTGACCCGCTTTTGCCTACTTATATGGCCAAGGTTGTCTGCGCATACAGCAAACTTCACTAATTTGTTTCTCATAGAACTGGGCATGAACTTCAAATTGTAAAGGTCAACTTAATTCCATTAATCACTCTCGGTTTTCTTAGTGGAGCTGGGAAGTAGAAGTCGTTACGGGGAAAGGAATGATGCTCCACCATACATAAATGAGGATACTCCCTCCATATCACAAATAGTTGACATTTTGGACATGCCTTCAGTCAAAATTTTAGAACTTTTACATATATTACAAACAACAGAAACTAGTGATCAAATTTACATCTTGAAGATCGCGTCAATGTCCAAAACGTTAAATTTTCGTGTTATGGAGGAAGTAAAAGGATATTTGCAGTCGTTTAGCAAGCCGAAAGCTATATTTTATTATAGGAAAGTTTAGGACACAGGTTGTGCACCAGAAAGTCAATCAGACACATGCTGAAAAGTAGCAGATTGCGAAAAAATGTATTCTGTCCAATGTTTGGTGAAAGAACATCAATACCTGAAGCTTCCTTATATAAATATCAAAATCACTGCAGATGCTGTCATCTGCAACGCCACTACTGGATGAAAATAGCTGCCTTTCAGCTATATCTTCACCAACCAAAGCTTGCTACAGGTAGAGAATGCAAGTGTCAGGAAATTAAATCAAAATACAGCACCATAAGGAAGTCATGAATACAATCCAAGATTGTTCTACTCCAATCTGGACACACTTAATGATTAGGGCAAGTTGTGAGGTGACAGGTGATTCAAATCAATGAGCAATATTAGATTTAAGTTTGGCAAAGCAAGTCCAAAACATTAATGCATATCAACTTTGTAATAAAGTACTTGTAGCCTATCAAAATATCTTATATTTTGGAACAGAGGTAATACTAATCAATGAAAATTCAAAGTAAAATATAGTGTGTATACATATAATGAATAAAAGTGAACCTAGCTCTCTTCATTGGGGGAGTGGATATACAATCTCGCCATACAGGTTCAGGTCCTCATGTAAGTGAATTGGGTTTCTTACTCTTTCAAAAAAATCGTTGTGGTACCGGACCACTGGCTAGTTTATTGTAATAATTATATAATCATAAATCATAATTCTAGTTGGAAGAATTTTTTTAATGTCAGAACCCTATACACAAGATAGCAACAAATTTCACATATCAACTGGAATTTCTGAAATCTAAATAGACACGCATAAAACACACTCTTCAGTCATCCACCATGTCTCATTAAGCTTATACGCATGATGACTTCTTTAAATGGACATCTAAAAACAAGTATATAGCAATTTTTGGTGTGATTAAAGCAGCAGTGTCCTAATGTTGCAGAAAAAACGGATGCACTAGTCCAGACGTGAGTCCATATTAGAAGAATCAACCTAGTTTAATTCTCCAAAACAATAAGAAAGTGTAAGTAAACAGTACTCACCAATAGAAGCTTCTTGTGCTGCTTTCTTTGAGGCAAAATTCCAAGTGCATCTAGCATTGATTCATCAAGTTCTGTGTAAACCCGACATGTACTTGAATAATAATATTTTTGGGAAAGCCACAGTAATAACAATAATCAGGTGAGAGTATGCTTAAGAAACCTTTTGTCTGCAATAACATAGCAAATAAGCACAAAGAACCCAAAGCTTGGGAAGCATCCCCGCCTGTGATATATGATAGCAGGTGTTCCCTGAAAATAACGAAATAGACTCATATATAATGATCTCAATTTCTAAGAGCATCGCTTCAACATCTAACAACAAAGCAGTTTTAGAAGTATTACAACATAAGAAAATGTGCTTCTCCGTGCAAATATAGACAACAGAAAAGGTACAGCAAAACTATCCATTGTTAACATCTACGATAATACTACTACTTCCAATATAAAAAAAATGACATCCTTGAATACATATAGTTTTGCCAACAACATAATTGTGAATATAAGATTGGCCACACTAAGAACATGACTAGATATGTCTGCGTAATGCATAACCACTAAATTGTAATTTTATTGGGTTTTACTTCTACAAATACATGTAACATAAAACAGTAAGTTGAATACAAGAGATAAATCCTGGAGACCATGTCAATGTCGAGAACTTATGGGGAGTCCAATTAAATTAGCAAGATAGAGGTTGGTTCTGTCATGTACGAGACTCTGAGTTGAGTTTCGGCTTGTGAATCAAGTCTGCCGCCCTATAAAATGGCACTACAGTGTAATCCTTCTAAGTTTCTACCGATACATGAAAACTCCCTGAACTCTATCTTAGGACATTTGCCCATGAGTGCTTCACAGCTAAGTACATGTTTGACAATGTTATGTACATCCTCACATCCCATTAAAAATAGCAAATATTCCATACCATGTTAAGTACACTTTAACATGGATGGTACAAGTCCATCCTGATAAGGAATCCGCGTAGCAAGTACTCAGATACAGCAACAGCAGCATACCTCAGTGTGTTGCCTTGGCAGAATTCACTTGTTGACGGATGATCAGGCAAGCATCGCAACTGTGCAGAAGACGAAGACGTTGACTTGTCTCCATTTGACTGATCATGCACAGAGCTTACCTGTTTCTCAGATATGCCATGATCATGGTCAGGGATACAGCCATTAGCTGTCTCTTGTTCCCTATCAGGGCAATCAGGCTGATGGAAAAGAGCAGCAGCAATAGTGCTCGCCATATCCTTGTCCTTAAATATGTGAAGTATGCAGGAAAGCAGATACATGGAAGTACTGACACTTATCCATAAATCCTAGGGAAGAAGAAAAATGGAACATGAGAAATTATTAAAAAAATAAGAAGCCTAGGTATCATATATATATTATAAAGATAATACAAAAGGTGTTTCCCACTATACTCACAGTGCGCTGCTTTTGCAACGATGGAAGTACAATCCGAAATACCAAAAGTTGCAGGATATTTTCAGTGATGAAATTTCCTAGATCAGGAATACCAGAAGACATAACATCACTGAAATAATACAGGGCATCTTCTATTTGCACAACTGAATCTTCAATAGATGCCATTGCCGCAGAGTCTGCATTCCTGCAGATCAGAATACAGACAGAGGCATAAGAATTGCTTTTAAAAAGTTAATACTTCTGCCGATCTATTAACGCAAGCTTACTGTGCAGAACGCACGACCAACTTATCCAAGTCAATGCACTGCTTCTGAAAATGTTTGACCATGTCAGAGAAATAATCTGACAGAGGCACTCGCGAAACAAATCTGCTAACAGATTCATCTCCAACTGAAAGCAAGAGAATTGTGTGTTATAAGCAACAGCAAAAATAAAGGTTAAGTGCATGCATGGTGGACATACACTATGTCATTGAGGCCTTAGCAACCTACCATGGTAGACATTAAGCGTCAAGGTACGTATAGCAACTCGGATCATGCTATCCTCATGAAAAGCAAACTTTAATGCCTCAACATAAAGAGGAAACGAAACAACCTCATCCTGCATATACAGAGAAGATTAGTAAAGAAGGAATATGAGATTGATGTCGAACCTGCCATGCTCAATGAATACAAACTTTATCACAATCAAAAATGATAAATAACAATGAACATCGATGCAAATAACTTGCCATGCTCCTTGGAAATGTTTATGCATTGTAACTACTGAAATGTGCATGCATAATAGGGTTCCTAGGCTCAACAACATGTCAACATGGATCTTCAACACCGCGCCAAAAGAAGATGAAAAGCGTCACACAATGGCTAAGGCATTCAATGTGTGATTATGGATATCAGTCACCCATGTCCAGCTCATGGAAGAATGAGACTTTGGTCTCTCGACAGGGCAACAACACATAATGCTCGTGTTTGTGTCGTTGTAATTCGTACGTTTAGCTGTTCCCCTGCTACAGTGACTGCAGTGACTTATCCAAGCTCATGAAACCGTTCATGGCCGCTGGCACGGTGCAGCGAGCACTACACGCACACCAGCCCACGTTGCGTACAAGGTTAAGAGAAATCTTGGGCAGGTGGCATACGCATCAGACTACAGCTTCTAACTGCAATTGGCATCTAGCATAGTCCTTAGCGTGTGTGCAGGCTCAGGCTTTCTCCAATTCTATTAATGAATCAAGGCGTCAAATATTGGCGCTTTCTTGAATAAGTAATTTTCACAGTCCAGTTTGATGAGGGCAGCATTTGACTTGAGAAGGTCTGTTTATAATTCACCACTAGAAATTTTCGACATTCTACAGCTATTCTACACAATACAAAAATTAACAAAGAAGTATATAGTACAAATCTAGTTTATTGATCGAGAAAAGAGGGCAAGGACAAGACTGTAACTTGGTGTGAAGTAAAAGAAATTGGATGTGTACATTTTTTGTCGTCACAAGCAAGGAAATTGTATTCTTGTTCAACTTTCCACTTATTGCCCTTCATGAGAAAGAATCAAGTAAGTCAATACATAATAATAACCATACGCCACAAAAAAAATTAAGTGATGATCAGGACAGGATACATACCGTAGAAAGGATATGTAGTACGATAGCATCTCGTCAATTTGAAAATCAAATGAGTAAGTTATCAAGAAGTTGATGTGCTCATTGCTGAAAATATAGTCTGTACAAGAAATGAACACAGATTAGAAGATTCAACCATACAGCATTGCAACCATAGCATATATACACTACAATACTGATTAACTTACAAATGGAATGTTCATTTCTTAAATTTTGGATCATGATACTCATTGTCTGCAGCAACTGCAGTGACACTCTGGACAGCTTAGAAATCCTCAAAATACGAGCGAATTCACCCATGATCTGATTCTCCATGAAAAAACTGAAAGAAATATTAATTGATCAGTTAAATAAATAGATCCATTTGTAGGTTTCTATACTACCAGCCTCACATCTTCCACTATTATATAGCTGATTAGCTATGCTATCAGGCACTGTGTGCTCTCTGCCTAACACTTACTCAAAAAATGATGGATCGTGCTGGTCTCCATATATCATAAGTTCCGCGATTGATCTCAATGCTTCAACCACAAAATCCTTCATAAAAAACATCAGAGCTAATTGATCAACTAAATATTTCCAAACTGAAATAACATGGATGGCCACTTCCACCTACCTTATTAGCTTCATAAACAACTTGAACCTTTTGTAGCTGATCTGTTAAATACCTGCAAAAGGGGAGCTATCTTAGATAAAAAATATGAGCAACATATAAATAAAAATAAAACGAAACTTACATATAGTACAAATATATAACCAAGATGAAAGGACTGTTGACTTAGTGAACAGTACGTGGAATGTGGGCGTTAACAAATATATCAAATACTCCCTCCATCCCAAGGCTTAAGGCCTACTCCCTCCGTTTCAAAATATAAGATGTTTTAGCTTTGTGAAACAAATGTATCTAGACTTTTTTTAGTATATAGGTTCATTCAGTTTTGGAGTGAACCTACATACTAAAAGAATTCTAGGTACATTTTCTTCATAAACCTAAAACATCTTATATTTTGAAACGGAGGGAGTATATTTTTTTGAAAAAGTCAAGCCATGAAAAGTTTGACCAAACTTTTAGAAAAAACTATCAAGAACTATTATATTATATAGATACCATGTGAAAATATGTTTCATGATGTATGGAAGGGTATGGATTACGTATTGTAAATATTAATATTTTCGTCTAAAAACTTGGTCAAGCTTTAGGTAGTTTGACTTTTGAAAAAAAATATAGGCCTTAAGCCTTGGGACGGAGGTAGTATAAACAAACAATAAATATTAAATTTAAAGGTATACAGCTATACACTCTGCAACAACATACTTAAAGAAAAAGAACAGTAAGAAACATCTAAGAGTAAAAAAAAATATTTCCACTAGCAAATAAAGGTCTTATTAGTAAAGAGCAAAAACTGGGCTATATGTGGTACGTAAGGAGTAGCAGCGTTGCTGGTTGACAAGAACATGGGATAAAATGAACTTTCCACACATGACTAGCAACTAGTAATTCCGATAAAATACACAATTCAGTTTGCAGAAATTATGCATCTAATTGCTGATATACAATGGTTCATCCGTTTCTTCTGCTGCACCTCACATAGTACTGAAAGATCTTCTATTATGATTCATCCTCTGGTCTCTCAAACTTATGTGAGAAAAAAGAGAAGACAAGATCAAAAGTAGTTATTACAAACGTTCTACTTGTTTTTCCCCTATTCCTTTGTGAATGGCAAATGCAAGCAGCAATACTTGGATGAAGATATCCATACTCTCAAGGAAGAAAAACTATACAATCTTTCAAGGCTGTTTTTAGCATTAAGGTGGATTATGAATAATCATGTTTGCCTACCCAGCTTTTGCACATATCACTGTTTGGCTAGCCAACTTTTTTTCTACTTGGGTGGCTACTTTTTTGCAGCGGATCATAAAATAAGCCCAGCGCAACTGATCTTAAAGCTAGTGCACATCAATACAATGTAATCAAGGAACCGAAAGATCATAGCTTGCACTGCCTCCATTCTATAGGTCAGGGGGACATCATCTGGTTTTAGGAACTTCCCGAGTCTCCATTGATCAAATGAGCACAAATATCTATACTCCCGTTGCCAGAATAGATATCATCCTTAGCACTAAACCAAGCTGAACAACTCTAAAAGAGAAAACAGAAACTAGTATATCCCGCTATCAGGAATGTGTATCAGCCCGGAAGTGGGGAGCAATTGGCTGCCGTCTTTGACGAGCCCGATCGAATTTGAACAGAACAAAAAAACGAGACTTTTACGCAACCGGCTGGAATCGTGAACTGGCTCCGGGCGGCATAGATCTGCGGGCGACGGCCTCCGAATACCTAGCGAGACCGGGGAGGACAAAGGGAGTCACGCACCGGAGCTCTTCGATGGAGAAGCGGTTTCTGCTGCGCCAGAACAGCCACATGGCCGCGAACCCCCGGCGCCCGGCAGCGTCTTCGACGTGGGGTGCGGACTCGGAGGCGCACGAGGCAGCGCCGACGCGGGGGGTTCCCTCACCCTGCGCGGCCCACGGTTCCGCCGCGGCCGCAGAAGAGGGAGCGCATCGCATCCGCGGCGGCGGCGATCGCCGGCGGTCGTTGGGGGATCGGGGGCTCGCTTTTTGCTTCTTCTTCTTCCTCCTCTTTTCTTTTTTTTCTTTTTTTTGCCTGCTTCCGCTGGGTTTTCGCTCCGTCCGGTTGCGTCGTTGGGTTGTCGCGCTGGCTGCCGCGGCTGGGTTATGGAGTGGCCGACGAGGAAGGCAAGCAGGTACAGGTGGGGCCCAGGCGTGGCCGCGGTGGAGCAACCGGTATTGCCACCGGTGGTTGCGTTTTCCGTTTCGGGTTCCGCTACCGGCTCGTTCTGGTAGTTTTATCGGTTCATGAAAGGAACTGATCGCTTTAGTATATGAGCTGGCGGGAAGAGAGTTAAGTTGTGGATCTTTCTCATGTTGATGATTAATACAGTTTTTGCATTATTAAAAGAAGAAAAGATAATAAAGATGACCATGCATCTTGATCTTACTAGGGAATGCGGCGCGGCGTCACGCCGCGTCCGTGAGAAGCAATGTTGTAAAATAATCGGTTAAAATTGTTGGTGAAGAGTATGTTCTATGTAGTGTATTATTATTGTCCAAAGTTACGGCATAAAAAATATAGTATTTAAAAAGGTGATAGATGGTACTATTAATGTGAAAAAAAAAAGTATATCAAAATTGAATCACTGCTTGTTAAATATAGCTAAAAATTATTCACCCTTGGAAAAGTGCAAAAGGATAACTACCGTATGAAAATTACAGTGGGAAAGAGAGAGAAAAAAATACTACCAAAGAATATGAAATAACCTAAAAAAAACCTCCGCTAAAGAATATTTAATAACTTTAAAAGAAATATTGCTGGCGAACTAAGGTTATACAATTATACACCGGCGAGAAGTTATCATGGGTTAACTATCAAAGTTATTTTGTGAAAGTACCTTTCAATAATAAAAATGGAACCAAAAAAATCATATAGAATAACTACATTAACAAAAATAAAGCCGAGAAATTGTGATCGGAAATTAAGTAGAAAAAATACGGCATTTAAGCCAAATAGTTAAAAAAAATAACATAGAAAAATCGGTTAGGGTGGGCAAAAAAAAATTAACTGAAAAGTTGTATTGGCCTATGTGACATGGCATCCGAGACATGGCACACGATTGGACAGAATTAGGCGATGAATAGTACACGGACGAACGTGGGCCGGCTGATCGAACGGCTGAAAAAGGTGGGGCCAAAAAAATTAAGATAATTAGAAAAGATGAATATAAAAAAATATCGGTTAGAGCAAGAAATTTTACCCGAGACTACGTGATGTGACACGCGTTTGAATAAAATTAGACTATGAATAATACATGCGTGAAAACGAACCGTCGGATCGGCCAAAAATTAGACAAAAAAATTTTAATCGAAATTATGGTCAAACAGAAGATTGAGAATTAATCGAGAAGTACGGACAAAAAAGAAAAACAGAACCACTGTAGCAGGCAAGCACTGTTCATGTAACACTGTTCATGACATGATAGTGTTCCTATGAACAGTGTCCAAAGAAAGGAGGGGCAGCGAAAGCTACGCGCCATTATATATAGTTATAGTTATAGTTATATTCGAATAAGTATATATATATCTTAATGATTATCTATCACCAGCGGCAGACCTAATTTTTTACCGATGTGTATGCCCCATAAAAAGTTGGACATCAACTTTGATAAAATATATATTTACTAATTAAATAAATAACTTGGAATTAGAAGCAATAAACAGTATATAATTGAAAGATTAACTTGGAAAATTGCACAAAGTAGCGCAAAAATAGTTCATGCATGGTAATATTTCGTAGATAATAGTATGAAATATGCATAAAACTTACAATAATACTCCCTTTTGTTGCATAATACTATAAGAAGTTTTAGCTGCTAAAACATCTTATATTTTGCAACTAAGAAAGTATTTATTTGACTTATCTGGTCTTTTTTTTGGTGTTTTTAACTGCTTTCATTCTTCCAATCCAGCTCATTTGGTTTTAAATTTCATATAGTGCAAAAAAAGAACAATGGGATACAAGGACTATAGTTCTAGCCGCTTTGACTTGGATTCTACTATATTGACCAGGAGTCGCACCTGCTTGAGAAGGAACTATTATAAGCCTGAACAACCTACCATAAGTTTATACTTACTTAAATGATCTCTATTTTATATAATACATGTTTCTATTATTCTTTGTTTTAACCTCTTTCACCCTATTACCAGACTGCAATTAAAATCAAACAGGAGTCCTCGAAAAGCAGAACTGAAAGTTGTGATCCCACTTTCCATTGACCCTCCCATTGCACTTCTAGAGCAAACAACTTTCTTAATAGTCAACTTAGAACAACTCATGCATGTGATAAATATATAAAGGTTGTATTGCATGCAGAAAGATAGGGCTTAGTTGCTCTTATATCTATAGGTGAAACGTTGAAGAAGAAACCTTGTGCTTGACAACCACATGGTTGAGTTAAGGACGTAGAGGAAATACTTTGTTTTGTAAGGTTGCTAGAAGAAGAAGAAGAGGAAGAGAAGTTCTTAGCCAATTTCCCGAGAGTTCGATATAAACCCTCGAGTCACTCTTGTGGGAAAATATATTTGCTACAACACTCTGCACTTGGAGTACCAACGAGTTGGTAGCACGAAGTTGTTGCCATCACGTGAAAATTAGGTAAATCGCCACTTTGCATCCTCCTCTTGGCCACCGGCCATTTACCATACTGAACATATTCAGGGCTATGCACTCCATACCCACACTCCTCCATATCGTGCCCCATTACACCACACACATCACAAAAATACCTGATTTTCTCGTATTTGATATGTAGTATCTTCCTTCCGACTCCTCCAACGTTCTGATATACAAAGTGGATCAAGGGCATGCTCACGTCAATATTATCCCCCACCCTAACATTGTCCCCCTCAAACCAGCATCGATGGTTCATCTCTACACTCTTCACCTTCCCGATCTGACGTGCTAGTTGATCCACAACCTCTAGAACACGGTACAACTTCGGAATCAAATGTATCTATGCACAAGTTGCAACCCGGTCTAGAGCCACTATCTTCAGATCAACTATACCATCGTATTCAGAAATCACTTCCACCAATTTCCGAAAGATCCACGGACCCTGGTTCATTACCTTGTTCCAATATCCCAAGCAAAAGAACTTTTTTTGCAAAATTCCACAAATCTATTAATAATAATCAACAGTAGTACAAAAATACCAAAAGTAATAAAAAATACAAATAGGTCATTTGACCATCTAGCGATGACTACAAACACTAGCACGAGTCGATGACACGCCGCCGTCCTCGCCCCTCCATCATCTGGGCCAGAAAAGGCTTGTCGTATTAGAGCTTGATATAGTAGACAGATGGAAAGTCGTCGTGCTAAGGCCACAAAGGACCAGCGCACTAGCAGCAACCATCGCCAATGATAACATTCATAGATCGGGGGAGACTGACCTGAAAGCAAACCGATGAACATAAAAACAGACAGAGTCACGGAAGATTCGCCGGATAAACGAATCCACACGCCCTCCGTCGGTGTTAGATGCACGACCAGAGCGAGTATAGGGCGGGGAGAATCTTATTCTGACTTCTGGACGTAGTCGTCGCCTCAACATTCCGAAGAAGACACTAAAAAACATGCGAAACAAAGAATGGAAAACCTCCCGCTGGTGAGAGGTCGTGGTCCACCACACTTCCAAGGCCCTAGGGCCATCGGAGGCGAGAATTTTAATATGCGGCCCAAAAGTTCAAACGCCAAGGCAATGCAAGGTCCGAATTGCGTGTAATCTCGTGGAGGGCTGTAGTAGCTCCGCCAATTGTAGACAGGGGCCAAATGGGGGTAAATATAAAGTTGACGCTTTGGAACGTACCTTATTTCTCATGCGTGGAGCACACGAAAATACCGCCGCGCGCATTCTCCATGACGCTCATGACCCTTCTCGACGCCGTTGTGACCTTCGTCGTTGCCACCGCCGTCGTCGCAGATGCAGCACATTCTGCGAAATCAACCATCTCGGATGGCAATAGAAGACCGGCCTTGTAGTACAACCGCATGGCCTGTCTCAGAGGAGCCAAATATCCAAGCTTCAGCGGCGGCGGCTTCTGCTTAGGCGGGGTCATAGCTAAGCTTCCTAAGGGTGTATCTTATTTATTTGAAACTAGTTCGACTAACAACTGAATCTTTATTTCCCTTCTCGGCATAAGAGTGTTAAGATATTAAAAATACAGGTCGTGGCTAGCAACCGGATCAGACAATGTACTAGGTCAGAGTTCCATTTTAACTATATTTATGAGTGTGTCCTTAGTTGTGTCCAGAAATTTTGCATGTGCCATTACGATCATAGAATTGTAGCAACACCATCAGAAACAGGGGAAGAGGGCGAGACGTTTTACCGACTGGTGGGCCCTGCAACCTCGACCGTTGACGGCGCGCATCCTAGGTTCAAGGATTAGTGCTCCCCATTATTCTGTGATTTTCCATATTTTGTCGCTCGCTCGCAGCTCCGCTCCGCTCCACTGCTCGCCGCCACTCCATCCCGTCCGGCAACACTCTCGTCCTCTGTGGCATCCCGCAAAACCACTACTAGAAAATCGCGTTGATTTTATGCATTGCATCATCATGACATCATCATACATCTATCTGTCTAAAACTATTTTGTTAAAAGCCCTATTTTGTTTTCTATATTAATTTCTCCCTATTACTTTAAATCAAAACACCGGTGCTTCCGGATATCTCAGCTTGTCTAAAACAATTTACAAAAGGCTTTTAAAATAAATTATAAAATCCTACCTACCCAGATCTCCCCAAACCCTTTTCTACCCCCACCCAATTCTAGTCTACCCACCTATCCCAGCTCGCCACCTCACCCCTGGACCCAATCCCCACCCACCTTGCCACCTCACCAATCCACCCACAGCAAACCACCTCCCTGCCCCGCGGGTCCCACCGAACCCACCCCCTGGACCGGCCCCTGCCTCTCTCCCTTCCTCACCCACACACAGGCCACCTACCCCCCTCCCTCTCCCTCACCGACCGCCTGGCCCCACCTCTCACACCCCCAGGCCCTACCACCCGCCCCTGGACCCCACCACACCCACACACGCGACACACGCCTCCGCCCCGTCTCTCTCGCACGCTCCCACCCCGCACCCACCACCCCCCCCTGCTCGTCCCCGAGCCGTGCCCGTCCCCTCCGCCAAGTCCGGCCGGTCTCGCCGCCCGCGGAGCTCCGCCGTTCCCCTGGCCTCCTCCTTCCTCTCTCCTCTGGCCGCCACGCCACCGCCCTCCTTCCTCCCTGGCGCCGCCGCGCGCGTCCCCGAGCAGCTGCCACCTCCCCGTCGGCCTCCTGCCGCCCTCGCGCCGGCCTCTCTCCTGCGCCCCGCCGCCAGGCTCCCCCTCTCCTTCCCCGACCTCGCCGGCCGTCGGGCCTCCTCCTTCCCGCGAGCTCCCCGGCGTCCTCCTGCGAGCCCCCTCGCCGCTGCCGGCGAGCCCGCCTCCGGCCGCGTCTCCTGCTGCCTCGGTGCTCCACCTCAGGCCGCGTCTGCCGTCGCCCTGCCCTTCGCCTCGCCTCAGCGCTGCGTGAGCTCCACCCTTGCGTGGCCCTGACCACCCCTACAAGCTCGTGACGCCACCATGTTTCCTCCTGCACATCGCCACCTCCTGGGAGCTTCACCTCGACCTCGCTGTGCCGGTATCTGCACCGTGTTGTAAGGCCTCGACAAGATCGACATTGATCAAGATAAATCCGATGGGTCCCCGGTATCGAGCCCAAGTTCGCCATCGACGTCGAAGACGGAACGCTAAGACCCGTTCCCGGTTCCGAAGACCGATCTCGGCGCCCGAACCCCGAACCCCTTGCCAAGATCTTCATCGAAACCCCGAGAACTCCGCCGCGGTACCCAGGGATCTCCTACGTGGAACCATCGGGCCACATAAGACCATCGACGCCACACCCGGATCCGAAGACCGGACCCGATAACCGCCAAGGCCGCCGACACGGATACACCGAGTTCTCCATCAAGGACACCAAGACCGTCGACATGGAACCAAATGACGCCAAGCACTTCGCCACGGAACGCCAAGTTCTTCATCCCGGACGCCAAGACCGACCTGATACGCGGGCCCGACAAGATCGGCACCGACCAGGGCGGATCCGATGTGACCCCGACGCCAACCAAGTCCTCCTTTTTGGATGCGACAAGTTCGACTTCCGTTGTTCGAGAACGATCCCGTCGAACCCTAAACCCTGAGACCCGACCCCGAACCCCGGAACCCCAAGATCTTCGACCCCTAATGTGTGAACCTTTTTCTCGAGCCCTATTTTATAAATGTAATATCAAATTGTTGCATATTAAATTGTCATACTCGCATGCATATTGTCATGTGGTTTGGGGGCATTATGCTGATTCACCTCATAATTAAATATGGGGCCCATATGCGGGCAAATCCAGTCGTATATTGGTCCCATTTAAATTTGTGTAGCGAACCGGTGATATATTTTGCCATGTTAAGACAACATTTAAATTGTGGGGTAGCTAAATAACTTGAACCGTTTAATTAATTGTCGGGACCCCCGGTTCCGCTTAATATGGCCTAATTGCATCGCACCTTTGCCTTGTCATACATCATACATGCATCATGCCCGATCTTCTGTCATAGTATTAAATAGTGCATCCGGTGTTTATTCTAGTGTTTTGCTTCTTCGCGGATAAGGCCGTTGAGTTGATGCGAGTGTCGACCCGATCTTCGGATGAACCTTCGGCAATGTTTTCAGGCGAGCATCTCCCCCTTTCCACCTATCTTACTTTTATAGTATTTATTCCCTCCTGTTGATCTATTGCTATCTGTGTTGCGATGCTCTAGTTTCGTACCCGTGATATCCCTTGCAGCCTTATATTGCCTTGGACACCTCCTATTACCTGTTGTTTGGTAGATAGTTGGACCTGCGCTTCGTAGTCGCTTGCTCAAGTGCTGTTGCGTGTCGTCCAGTACCATAGTTGTTGGAGTGTTGCCGCATGTTTAAGGTTGGAGATGATCATGGCTTTAATTATCGTTACTTTAATTACTGTTTAATAACTAAAATTGAAGTAGGTAAATGCAGAGGCACCGGTGGGTGATAGATAATATTTGGTTTCCGACCGCCCACTGGTGTCCCGTAGGACCCCGAGTTCTTGACACCTGTTTCGAGATCGAGCGCGCTAACCACAGGTGGGGAGATATGGGCCCCCCATCGATTAGTACCTGATTTCAAAGTATTGTACTGGGGGCCACAAACTAGTTTGAGGTTTTATTTACTATCCTGTACTTATGCCATGCTTTACTGCTTTATTTAAATTGTGTGATGGATAGCACCTGTACTGTTTAGGATCGGGACACGTTTTCGCGGTGTCGACAAGCCCAGTTTTGGGTTCCCAGTCGTTCACAGCCGTCTACCCAAACCCTGAGTCCGTCTCGGAGCCCGGCCGACTTCGTTGCGGGTGTACTTAGTGGGGTGGCCCCCCGTGCTTGCTTTGGGTCTGGGAAACGTCATGACTTAGGCCCCGCCGACATACCGATGGGTGTATGTTAAATGATCTGGCAAAAAGGGTCGAAGTGCGTGTGGATACTTTGGTGCACCCCTGCAGGGTTAAATCTTTTCGAGAAGCCGTGTCCGCGGTTATGGACGACTTGGAGCACAGTTCTCGATCATAGACAACTATAACTAAAGTTTACTGTTATAAATTGACTTGTATCCGATATGACTAGCAATCAGCTTCACTACAACGGAATGGCTAAATAAAAATACCACCAACTGCTGGGTTTTGGGTTATCTCATGCTAATTGTATCTGACTAGTAAGTGTTGCAACTACAACGGAATGATTAACTAAAAGTGCCCACTGCTTATTTTATCCGGATGATTATCTATACCTGACTAGTAATTGCTGCAACGATAACTGAATAAATAAAACTGCCAACTGTGTGAGTTCCTCGGTTGACTTCCTCGTTTGGTCTCGAGGGGGAAACACCAGGATGGGTTTGTTTGATGGTAGCATCAGGTTGGTTCCGAATAGGTCTTTCTTATCCCTCTCTGATAGCCGACAGTTATATCGAGTCTCTATAGGTTGTTTAGTGCATGCTGCCGTTGCCGCTTCAGTCCACCATACCTATGTAGGCGAGGACCGCCGAATTCTAGCCTCGCTGTGTACTGGCCTCAGTACTGACGCTCCTCTTTTTCCTTTGCCCTTTGTCGGCACCCCTTTTGTTTAAACAGGTTTTGAGATCGACGTCGTTAGCAGGGTTACCCTTCCGGCTTGGCCTGGGCAGGGTTATGGACGCCATTGGTTATTCTTCAGGGCTCTTAGCCCCATTTGCATCTTGTCCGTAGCTGGACGCTCTATCGTTTTCAAGGTGATTTGGATCTTTGTAATGTATATCTGAATTCTTGACTCATTGAGTCGCTGTTATATATATCTGTTCTGTGGGTCCTATCGAGGACTGTTGTGTAATGTTATTACTTCCTTTTCCACCTGCACGAAAGTGTCTGGTGGGCACCTTTGAATCGTTTCTATGCGGGTTTGGCGGGTTTCGCTAAAACTTGCATAGGGCCGATTCTGAGGGTGTTACATCCTCCCCCCTGGACTATCGTCCTCTCGTCATCCCCTACCCACCCTACCCACCCTGCCTTGCCTCCGTCCCCGCCCAGGCGCATCCGGGAACGAAAATCATTAGGTGGGCACTGTAACATCCCAACATTTAGGAACTTAACGAAGGGTAGATTTAGGATTATGTATTGTTGCATGCATCTATTTGTGAAAATGTGGGTAAAATTTTCGCCAAATAAAAACCTTAAGTGATCAATGTTTTTTCTTACTTTAAGATTAGGTTTAGATTTAAAGGAGGATTGTTATAAACTTTGATGTGATCTTAAAAGAATTATGTGTGTTTTGAAATGTGTTTGAATTTAAAAACTTAAGTGTTCAAATAATAATTTAAATGATTTAGATATAAGATTTAAATCTTAAATTAATTAAGATATAGGTAGTATAACTTAAATCTCAAAACAATAGAAATTATGAAATTCAATTTCATATTATAAAGACATAAACAAGTTACAACAGAATAAAGAATAAGAATATTCTTTATTAATAATAATATAATCTTTATTACAATTGAATAAAATAAATATTACAAGAATTATAAAAGAAAAATTACAAAGGACTAAGAAAAATACATCTACTGACTATCCTATATCTAAAACGTACACTAAATCTTCATCTTTATCTTTGAACCTGCAAAACAAAGATTAAACAGAAATAAAACAAGTTTTAGTGTTAGTATATATTTCTCTCAGATATGTCAGTAAGGTGCACTTGACAATCTCATCATTGAGAAATGTTAAAGAGGGACAAGTTTCACCAATATGAAAGATTTCACCTTTCATAAATTCACAGCCAAAATGCAAATGACGGCCAAAAAGGGACCAATTCACCAGCCAAGGTAAAAGTAGATTGGTAATAGTAAGTTTAAATTTTCTGAACCTATCCATATGTGCATAGCAGGCACACAGGCTGCACACACACAAACATGCAAAGGGTGTGCTGTCGACTTCACAAGCATAGCCAGATCAAACAAAACCAGAGCACAGCCGTGGGGAAGCACCTCAGTGCATCACTCCACCACACCACACGACACCATAGCACAGCCAGGGTGAACAACAAGTAAACCAAGAACAGCAGCCAAACTAACCACCCAGATTAACCCAAACATCACCAGGATGGTGACATAAGGAGAGGGATGAATCTGGTGGACAACAAGGTCAAGCCCAGGAGCTAGGAGGAGCAGGCAAACTCAAGAGCAAGCTCAGGAGCCAGCAAAAGTAGATCAAGATCAAGATCATCAGCAATCTACTACACCAACATCAAATTTTGTGGTGAGCCTCATAAAACCATCACATGATTTCATCATATTATCTAAACCAAAGCATGTGTTGTTTTATGAAGTGATCTCTCAATACTCACCCAGAGGAGGTGAATCTATCCTAGAGATTTCAAGTATAAGATAAGAAATCAAGCTCAACCACAAGCACTGAACCCTCATACCAACATCACTAAGTTCAGTGTTACTTTTGCAACTTAGATCATTCATTTGATCTCATCAGATCAGGGCACATCTCTCAAAGGGAGTAACACCTCTAATCCTATAAATTTCAAACAAACTATTGCCCAACTAACTAGGAATTACATCCTAGAGCCTCAGACCAACATCATAGGCAAGATAAGAAAGCTTCCATATCATCTTATCAGTTTTAATCACAAGCATAATCAAGCTAAGCCCAGAAATAAAAACCCAATCACTTGTGTGCCAGAATACCATGGTATCACAAGGACAAGTTCTTAATGAGCTAAAACCAATCTTTACTTAGCTTCCATAGATAAAAAGGGACAACCACTACATATCATTTTCCTGAAGCCAAGTGCCAGGAATCAACCTTAAATTCATTTATACATCCACAAAAATCATTACAAGCAATGATTTGATTCAATGAGTGTAATCTCAGATAAGCCAACAGTATAATCGCAATAAAAAACTACTGTCAATATAAGCAATCTGACAGTAGAGTAAACTCTTAGATCAACAACATAATCCAATCAAGGATTTCATTGATACACTAGCATGGATCATGGTGGATTACCACTAGAATTAATCTGACAGGCAATTAGCAGCAACAAAGCTACTATTAATCATTAATCACAGCAAACCATCTTTTCCCATGAGCAAATATGATCAACACTAGATCTAACACATCATTAATATGATCCACAGGGGGTAATGAACCCTAATCAGAGCAAGAACCGTAATCCAGAGATTAACCCAATCAGCATATAATCACTTGGCATGAGAAGCCACTAGGTACACACAGAGAGAATCAGGACAGTAGCATGGACAAGGACCACAGAGACCACTTACCCGAGGTCCTCGCTGAAGAATCGAAGAGGAAGCAGAGGGGCCGACGAACCGCGGCAGCACAGGGAGCACCCAGAAGGGCGTTGCAACCTGCACCAGCCACGACGGCGGCCGCAGCAGCACACGAGCCCAGCACACCACCGCAGGCAGGATCGCGGCGGCAGCAATACCTTTTCCCAACCCTAGGGTTCGGGAATGGGGTGGACCTGGCCACGGGGAAGCCCCGAGTCAAATCCAAGTGGACAGAATGAAAGAGCGTCGTAGACAACCCCAACTTGCACCACGACGGCGGCCAGAACGGCCGACGACGGTGAGAATCGATGGTGGCGGCATCGCCGGCCACGGGGGCGAGACACAGGAGGAGGAGATAAGGTCGAGGGAGAGAGAGAGGAGGCAGAGTGGGCTAGGTGGGCCAAAACCCTTCGGGGTTATCTTTTGACCCTGCCCTATTGGGCCACACTAGCCCAATAGGCCCAAGGGGCCAGCCCAGAGTATTTAATAAAACTTTTGATCAATTGGAAAAGACCAAAATACCCCTAACCTCAATAAAATTATAGAAAATAAAATAATAGTCCAAAAATTATAAATAAAATATTTTTGGATTCACAATAATCCATTCTGTCCAAATAAAATAAGATATCAAATTTTGGACATTGAAATTTTTATAAGAATTTTGTAATTTAAATATCCCTTATGGAATTTTACAAAATTATTGAAAGGTGATAAAAATAAATAAAAATCACTTTCATTATTTATTAATATTATAGTATTTTTTAAAAATACTAAATAAATATTTAGTAACAAAATTAAGGTATAATTAATAATTCCCAAAGGAATTATTAAATCAATAAAAGTCAAATAAAGGGAAATAAAATAAAATAACTCGATACAAGTTATAAATATTAAAAAGAAATATTTATAAATCCCTTATTACTCAAAAGGGAATTTTTTGGGATAAATTCATATAAATTTAAATAATGCATTACATTTGCATAATCATTTTGCTTCTTTAAACATTGTCCTTACTTGGCAATAATGATGTTTTTGTAGAACTAGAAGCTCAAGGTCCAGTGCAAGCATCAGACTTCACTACCTTGCCATCACAAGGCAAGTTCATCACTTGCTCATGTCCTTTGAAGAGTCTTTATCAAAGTATTTGCAAATTGTATGTTATCATATGTGCTATAAAAGAAATAAAATATTATTTTCATAAACAAAGAAATCATAGATATCATCCTAAGTGGTGATATAATGGAGCAATAGAACTTAGAGTTCTAATTGCAAAAATGATGATCAAATAGGCACTTGATAACCCTGACATCAGTGATTCTAGCGCCGTATATTATGCGTTAACCATGATATTTGGAATGGGACAGAGAAGTCAGCTGTATCTTCTTCCTCTCACATGAAGCCAGATGTGTAGGCCGTGGCTGTTATCCTCGTAGCATGCATATTAATTGGTAATTCATAGAGGATATGCAGCATATGGGTGGGAACCCTCAACGTCCCACGATAGTTCTGGCATCTAACAGTTTGTACAAACCATTGCCGTAATTCATTATGTGGGCATGGTGTACACCAAGGAGGCATGCGGGGTTGCGAAGGGGGCAGTGATTGGCTTGGACCAACTACTAGGCCCCACATCATGGAATTGTGGATGGGAAAGTACGCTCGGTTGTGCAACAAGGAGTTGATCTCTCATGGGTAAAGTAACGCACCTCTGCAGAGTGTAAGAACTATAACTTGTTACTCCCTGTTCTGGGAAGGAGCTACGAACGCAGCAGGAAAGGAACTCCATGAAAGTTCTAGTCAACATATGAAGGCTGATTGTCATAGTTTTTTTAGAATAAAATCAATCTTTGAAGAAAGATTTACAAAAACTACATAGTGCCTAGGATTTATAATCCGAGGTGGTAGTTAGAGCATCAAACTTCCCACCTTGCATATAATGAACTTGTTGGGTAACGCTGTTACTCATCCTTTCCGTTGATCCCTTGCTTAGACTCTGAGGATCCCGAAGATGTGCCAATGTATGCAGCCGAATGTCAAGAAGACGTGTTCTACGAGGAACCTGATCTATCCGAAGGAGTTGAAGGCGTGGAGTACGAGATCCGCTACGGTGTCGATGAGAACAAGTCCACTTAAGGGTCTAGTTAGTAGTAACTAACGGAGCCGAGCAGCATGAACTCTATAAAATAAGCTGTTGAGCCCCACTCCTAGTCGGAGTAGTTACTTTTAAATTTCCGCTGAACATCTTATATTTTGGTTTGTAAGTTGGATCTTTTGGAAGTCTTGAACTTCCGGTATTGTAATAATAATAATAATATGTGTACCTTTGTAATATGGACCCGCAATGTTTCTGTTGTACCACTCTAAGGGATGTGATATTTACGGAACGGTGTTCTATGGATGTCATGTCAACGACTATAGTGTACTACACATGCAGTGGTATGCTGGGTCACCGCAAGCACTAGGTTCTTTCCTACATGGAAATGGATCCTGCGTGGTCGGAGAACACGGAGATGGGTCTTTCCCGGATGGAGAGCGAGGATATGGGCCCTTCAAGGCTGGAGAACAAGGAGGAGCACGCAACAGGGGAAGAGGGCGTGGGGTGCATAGCTTTGGTGCTCTAGAGCCTATTGAACATGTCGTACATCCTCCCTGAAGGGTAAGAACTGCAATTCCATCTCTGCATCTCCCAATTAGCGTTTCTAGTCCCGTGTTGATGGAGAGGGTATGTGTTGGTGACCGTAGGACGTCTGCTTCATCCAGATTCTTTTGAAGATTCGGTATGGGTGTCAGACTAAAACCTTGTCCAACGGTAGAATCGCAGTTACCAGTGGACTTGATTATCGGCTGACAGTAGACGCGGAGGACATAACTCTAAGTGACTTGCACATGCAATTTGGCAAGTTTCCCATTGGCCAGCATGATAAATTCGTAATCAGGTACTACAACACGAATTCACAGACTTTCTGTGACGTTAGAACTGAGGAGGCTCTGGCCATGATGTGGGGTAAACACCTCGGCACGAGCACTATGCTGATGTTTGTGCACATCATTAACAAGGATACTGGGGAAGAGACTGTCCTAAATGATACCGACCCGTGTGGAACGCGAACAGAGCAGTCTTTGTTTTTGATACCGATCGCGACTGACCAGCCTGTTGTTGAGCATGCAGACATAGAAATGTGTGGAGGTCAGGGTGATTTTGTGCTCAAAGATGATGATCATGATGATGAAGATGAGAAAGCATATCCAGATGTGGTTGTTGACACTGATAGGATGGATAGTAGGGAATATTTGGTTGATTCAAACTATGAGACTGATTATGGGACTGATGAGGAAGAGGAATGTGAGGATGGGGAAATGGGATGCAGATATGATGACGAAGACGAGGACATGCCAGTGATACACTTTGACAGGGACAACCCTACAACTGATGAGGGGACTATCTTTGTTACTATGGAGGAATGCAGATATGCCGTTGCTACCTATGCAATAAGAGTTGGGTTCAAATTTATCATTGAAAATAGTGACCAAAAAAGATTTAGGGTGTATTGTAGGGAAAGTAAGGTGTGTAAATGGAGATTGCATGGATCTCCAATGCGGGGTGGACACCCATTTCAGATGCAATAGTTACATTTAGTTTCGGTCTTTCTCATATTTGTTTTGCTGATGAGTCCTCTGATTTATTTTTATTCCCATTGAATGCAGATCAAGGTAAACACAAAGAAACACAACTGCCCTAATACTTCTTTAAGTGATAAAATTAGACCGACGACAGCTAAGTGGATTGCTGCTAAGGTACTTGACTGGGTGAGACAGGATCATAGCATTGGACCTGTTGAACTTAGAATTAAGATTAGCGAAAAGTTTAACGTTCTGATTCCTTACCATAAAGTCTTTGGTGGGAAGGAGATGGCTCTAGACTTCATTCAGGGCAAGTGGACTAACAGTTTTCACATGTTATATAGTTTTAAAGCTGAGGTAGAGAAGACATAAGTAGTGTTGTTGACATTAATTACGAGGTTGTGAAAGAAAGAGAAAAGGTCTCAAGGCGGGTCAAGTATAAGCAGGCGGATAAAAAATGCTTCAGGAGATGTTTTGTCTGCCTGAAGGCATGCTGGAAGGGGTTCCTAGACGACTGCGGGCTATACTTGGCAATAGAAGCAACTTCTTTAACAGGGAAGTTCAGGAGATAGCTTGCTACCGCTTGTGTTGTGGACGCGCATAATTGCCTTTTTCCCGTAGCCTACGTTGTTCTTGAGGGTGAATCGACTAAAAGTTGGACATGGTTCATGCAGTGACTACGTGCAATAATTGGTCACCCTAAAGGCTTGGTGATATACACTGGTGCATGCAAGGGGCTTCAAAATGTTATTGATGTTGTGTTTCCTAGAGTTGACCATAGGGAATTCATGCGGCACCTCGCTACTAGCTTCACGAATAAGTTTAAAGGAAAGACCTTTGAAGACAACTGTGGCGATCAGCATACACCTACGCCCCAAGCACACATGCTACTTACATGCAGAACTTGTATACCGTGCCGAAGCTGAAAGAATACCTCAAAGTACATCATAGCAAGTTATGGGCCAAAAGCAAGTTTGGTGAGTTAAGCAAAGTGAATTTTGTTTGCAATAATCTGATAAAAAGGTTCAATGCTAAGATTATGAGCATGAAGTCACTTGCAATTGTTATTCTGTTAGATGCAATAAGATAGTGTATAATGATGAAGATAGATTTTAGGCAGAGAATTTGTGTGAGAAAAATTATAGGCCATAAAATAGTTTCAAAGGTGGTTTTATTACTGAATGCAAGAACCAGGGCAATAAGAACGATAACGACAAGGATGATCAAAAGTTCCAATACATTGGCTGAGGTTTATGCACAAGACGAGCATGGAAATGAACGGAGGTTTACTGTAGATATTGGTAACAAGACTTGTTCACGCAAGAAGTGGCAGGTTACTGGTCTGCCATGCCACCATGCACTGCAATTCATCTTAAAGCTGAGAGGTAGAGGTGCTGGAATAGAAAACTATGTTCATAACTATTTCTTCGTGGACAAGTTTGCTGCAACTTATGCAAAAATGTATCATCTATTGCTGATGAAAGTTATTGGGAGATAGTCGATTTAGGGTTCAAACTCAAACCACCAGTTCTTAGTAGGCCACCTGGGAGGCCTAGAAAGGAAAGGACCGAAGACTTCACCACAAAAGGTTCGAGACTAGGAGCAAGGAAGCGGAAGTGCAAACGGTGTGGAGGGTTGGGACATATCAAGAGGTTATGCAAGAACCCAGTTCCACGTGATTTTGGAATGCTGACATTGTCCTCGTTCACATCACGGAGGCACAAGATGAGGCTTCTCAAGCAGAACTGGAGGAAGCATAGCGAGATGTCATAGAGGAAGTGTTGCATGTGAAGGAAAACGGTGATGCACATGTGGAGGGAAACGTTGGTAAGCAGCAATTGGTTGAGGACGTGGACATGCCGTCGGGGATAGGGGACGAAAAAAAACAAAAGGGTAAGCGGGAGAGGAAGAGAAACGATAATAATGGAGTTGGGTTTGAATATGAAGAAGTTGCTGGGGTGATTGAGGATGTTCTTAAGGATCTTTCGGCTAACTGTAGGAGAAACAATAAATTTCTATCAATTTTGTCTTTGTACGATTCTCCGGACGAAATGTAAGCTTGAAACTAGTTTTACTTGGTATTTTGATCATTTTTGTTTTAGTCCTCATCAACTGTTGTTTAGTGCAGCACAAGATTGTCCATAGTAATAAGAGGAGCAGAGAGAAGGTGGCACAGTAATGTCGTTTCTTGATTATTCATTGGAATTTATTTATATCTGGTACTTGTAATGGGTATGTGATTTGTGGTGTCAACCAGATTCCTGGTCGTTAGATAGTACATTAATTTTTAAACTGTTTATTTATAAACAATAATCATGGATTTTGAACAGTTCAACGACCAAAATTATGGTCATGCCATGGAGTTGGCGAGGCTCACCTCCCTTGTATTCCCATCTCAAACAACAGGACACGCGCGTCTCCTTATCCTCCGGCGCACTCAAAAATTATGATTGTGCCATAAAGTGCTGGGAGCAGAGACAACGTACTGTCCCATCAGCCTTGCCTCGTCTTTGTTAGCGACGTCTGATGCTCGCATCGGCTGCGTCAGGGGCATTGATGCTCTAAGAGGAAAAAAGCTTTAACAAGAAAAAAAAGATAAGAATAGAGTCTTCATAAATAGATTTTTTATTATAGTAGAGAGGCCTACCAGTGTGTCTAAACGCTGGAGCATACTTGGTTTTGCTAGACTCGTATCTAAGATTTTTTTAGACTCAACCGATGTTGTACAAGAAAGAGCTTTGATAATAAGAAAAGAATAGAAAGAGATCCCTTTTAAATAGGTTTTTTATTCAAATACTGGGGCCAATCAGTGTGTCTAAACGCTAAAGCATATTTCCCTCTGCTAGACTCGTGTCTAAGATTTTTGCTAGACTCAAACAACATTGTAGACGCTCTTACAACTTGGTCATTTTATCTGAAGAGGTCATTAATCTACCGTACATAGATTAAATTTAGGCTCAAGTGACCCTAATCGACTATGCCGCTCCCGTTGTCTTCATCGTACACGACGTCCTCCGCATCGCTGTCCATCTCTTTCGAGTTTGAATCGATGAGGACGAGCCTGATGGCGTTCCTCTTCACGAGTTTTGCACGACGCGCGGCATCGATAACGGTGGAGGACATACGCCCAGGCACTACCCAGAAGCGCTGCCTCCCTTCGGGGTTGCGCAGATCCAGGTGGATCTCCGGCCGGTGAGCTTTGCAAAGACAAAGAAACGCCTCCCACTCCTTCTTGAAGCGCCTTGGCCAGTAGGCGTTGGTGCGCGCGTATCAGTCCATTGCCCTCTTCCGCTCCGGCAGCTGGTGGCGGTGCTCCTCGATTTGCCTCAACAGCGCGATGCCGCGCAAGAGCGGTGCCACGGGCACCCCGGCATAACTGAGCTCGTAGCCGGCCGGTAGCCTCGCTAGCGGAGATGCGAGTATGTCATAGTGGGTGAACAACTCGGCCTTGTGCAAGCTGAGATGAAGCCTCTCCATGGCGAGGCGCCGTTTCTCCAAGTAGGATTCGGCGCTTGTGCTGAAGTGAGTTGCAGGGAATGAACGGGGTTTGAGCTTCGACCACACGGTCGCGTTTATAAAGTCAAGGAGGTAGGCCCACTGGTGGATGCGAGGGCCAATAGGGACGCATAAATGCCTACCCGCGGATCGCTCTTGCAAAGGATGATCCTTATTGACCATTCTCCCCAATCCAATGGTGCCTAACAATTGGGACGCAAAATCAACCTGGCCCCGTGGGGGGGCATTCTAGAAGACCCTAACAATAGGCATAGTTTATGTAAGGTTAACGAGCTAGTTAACGTGGTTTATCTTTGGTTTGACCAGATTTCAAAAACACGTAAGTCTTTCACAAGCATGCGAGGAAATTGCCTTGGGCCCCTGGGCGCGCCCTAATCTTGCACCTCCTTTGGGAAAACACCGGTTTTTTGGGTTCAGAAAATGGAAAGTCAAGATTTCTCCAAATGAACACAAAATCTCTAGTTGGAGAAGTCGCTTGCGATGCTGAGGCGGAGCTAGGTACCGGGTTTGGGCTCAATTCATGGAGGGGTTCCATGTTCTGGGCAGCGAGGGGGGAATCTAGGGTTGGAAGCCATGTTAACTCACACTCGATAGATATCCTGGTGGTGCCTTGGATGCCAAAGGACCTGGTATGCCTTGCTTATGATTTTATGAGGGCAGTGGGTCACATGCAAGGGCTCCAGGAGTTGTTTTCATTTTTTTTAGATTTTATTTGGTGCTGCCCAAAAAAAATGGCAAAACCCGCCGGCGGCCGCGGCAACGCGACGGTCGGTGCAATCTTGGACTCAGGCATGCATCCAGCCTAGGTACCCCATGGGGCATCCCAAACAATTTTTTCCTGAAAATTGAGAGTGTCTTATAGGGTACATACAGTTAGAAACCGCATCTACCGGGCCGTATCTCAAAAAAATACACTATATGCTTGCACCATGAGATAAATACCCACCTCCCGGGAATGGCCGTGCACCATGGTGTAGCATGCATGGAAATTGTCTCGGTCCCATGGGAGCACCCTAATATTACACGTCCTTTGGGAAAACACCGGTTTTTTGGGTTCAGAAAATGGAAAGTCAGGATTTCTCTAAATGACCATGAAATCTCTAGTTGGAGAAGTCGCTTGCAATGCCGAGGGGGAGCTAGGTGCCGGGTTTGGGCTCAATCGATGGAGCGGTTCCATGTTCTGGGCAGCGAGGAGGGAATCTAGGGTTGGAAGCCATGTTAACTCAGTTTTGCCCTCTATGCTAGTCACGAATACTCAGAAAAGTCCTTACTATAGCTCACCCAGAAACCAACACGTCCTGATTGGTCAAACAGTTATCACGCGGATTGTGCCCGCCAACCGTTGATCCTCTTTGATCTAACGGCCACACAAAATTGTTAAACTAGCAACATCCCAATATTATTACACACGACATGGTAGTTACAATAATCATAATACGGGACGTGGCAGTTAAATATATAATAACAATACTAATAACAGAATATTACTCGTCGTCGTCGGTGGCGGCGGCGGTGTCCTCCGATGACTCGTCGGCAACTGCCTCCTTGTATATACGCGCCCTCTCCTCGTCGGAGTCCTCCTCCTAGTAGTCCCACGGGTCGACGACACTCTCCTCCTCTTCTGCCTCCAACTGCTCCATGAACGCCTCCTTGTTGCCCGAGTCGGAGTCATCCTCGTCGCTGGCTCCTCAATTCCTCATGGCCTTCTTCATCATGGTCTCGCATGAAGGGAATATGCTCGAGAGGAAATAATAAAAGTGGTTATTATCGTATTCCTTATTTATGATAAATGTTTATTTTGCATGCTATAATTGTATTAATACGGAAACGTTGATACATGTGTGTTTAATAAACAAATAGAAAGTTCCTAGTTATGCCTCTCTTATAAACTGGCTCGTTGATTAACAAGATGATCAAAGGTTTCCAGATCACGGACATTAGATGTTAATAACGAGGTCACAACATTATTGGAATGATGTGATGAACATTCATCCGAAGTATAGCATTACGATCAAGGTCATTATGTTTATATTGCTATAACATCATACAAAGTAATCTTAATCCTTAGACCATGAGATCATGTCAATCACTAACACCCGAAGAGTATCTTGATAATATCAAACGTCACACCGTAACAGGGTGACTATAAAGATGGGTTCAGTGCTACGAAGGTGTTATGTTGAGGCTTATGGATCAAGAGTGGGATTTGTCCATCCCGATGACGGAGAGATATACTCTGGGCCCTCTCGGTGATATCACATTAGTTAGCTTGCAAGCAAGTGATTTGATCACTAGAATGTTATATCACGGGAATGAGAAAAGAGTACATGTCGGTTACGATATCAAACTAGGTATGGAGATACCGAAGATCGAATCTCGGACATGTAATATATCGTGAGACAAAGTGATCAGTGAGTTACATGCGTATAAGGTTCACACGATCACAGAAGTCATCATTGAATATGTGGGAGTCAGTACGGATCTCCAGGGCCCACTGCTGATTATTGATCGGAGAGGGGTCTTGATCATGTCTGCATGCTTCGCGAACCATAGGGTGACACACTTAAGGGATACTGACACCATTTGGAGCAAATAATATGCCAGAGAAAGAATTACAAAGCGTAGGAATTTATTTCACTAGACACCGAAATTGTTTCGGGTGAAATTGATGAAAGTGTTTCTGCATGTGAAATGAAATACTAGCAAGGGGTTTTATGTGAATGTTTGTTAATTCAAGTAATTAACAAAATTCTGAATAAATATATAAAAGAGTTTTATTTAATGAGAGATTGCATTAAATTTGGTAAAAATTTAATGGGATTTTGAGTGGAGGAAATGGAGGGGCATTTGTGTGAGTGGGAGCTCCACTCACATGAATGGAGGAAGAGGTGGGGGCACCACCTTGGCCTCCGGCCATGGCTAGTGGGATGCCCCCCTCCTCCTATAAAAGGAGCCCCTCCTCTCACTTCTCACTCACACCTCCTCGCGAACGATCTCTCTCCCCTGATACGCCTAATTTGCATCATCATTCTATATCATAATTTACCTCTATTCATTGATATTTGTCTTATTATGAGGTATTATTTATGGATTTTCATCTGTTTATGCGTGTAGGATGATTCTTGGAGGATGGACTGCTGGAGTCTGGATACTGATGAAAAAGACGGCGTTTCGGTGCAATTTCGCGAAGATCAGAAAAATACTAGAAAAATATGGAAACATATTATTTTACCAGAAGACGAAGAAAGCCAGAAGGAGGAGCAAAGGGGGGCTCAGGGGGCCCCACACACCCTAGGCACGGGCCTACCTAACCCCGCACCTAGGGTGGGTTTGGCCCACCTGCTCGGCCTCCGACTCCGCCCCTTCGCCTATATCTTCCCTACGGAACCCTAACACCGAGGGAGCAACCACAGATAGATTTCCGCCGCCTCTGCAGGGCAGAAAACATCGAGAGATAAAGATCTCTCCGGAAGATAGATTTCTGCCGAGGGAATTCCTTCCCGGAGAGGGGAGACCGTCGCCATCAACACCGTCATCAAGCTAGGCTTCATCGGGATCATCATCATCATCAACACCATCATCTCCACCAGCACCATCACCACCACTCCGTCCCGCTGTAACAATTGTGTTGGATATTGCTTTAGTTCTTAGGGGAAACTTTCCCGGTGTTGATTACTATTGTAGTTGATGCTTGTGAGTGGAACCATTGGATTATTGTTTATGTTCAGATTATTATCCATTATCATATCATCTTTGATCTTGATCCATATGATGTCTTGTGAGTAGTTCGTTTAGTTCTTGAGGACATGGGAGAAGTCATGTTGTTAGTAGTGAATCTGTGATGTGTTATTATTCAATGGTTTAGTATTTAAGTTGTGGTGCTATTCTTATAGTGGTGTCATGTGAACTTCGACTACATGACACTTCACCATTTATGGGCCTAGGGGAATGCATTGTGTATTTGGCTACTAATCGCGGGGTTGCTGGAGTGATAGAAACCTGAACCCCTGTTAGGACACCTTTGCACAAGGGAGTATAGGATCTCAGAGTTTAAGGCTGTGGTTAGATTTATATCTTAATTACTTTCCTGTAGTTAAGGATGTTTGCAGGGGGTTTAATCACAAGTATGTATTAGTCCTAGGAAGGGTGGTATGTTAGCACAGGTTCACCCACACAACACTTACAAACACCAGGGAAGAGTACTCACCTATTTGAAGCGAAAGCACTTGACAGAATTCCCATGTGTCCTCGAGAACGTTTGGTCCTTATAAGTATTTCCACCCGCTTGTCGTTTGTTAAGAAAGGATTGGGCCACTTGCTCCGTTTGTTTGTTACTTATGTTACTTGCTCTTTGTTTTGTTGCCTTATCAGAAAACCACTAAAACCCATTTGCTAAGTATTCACGGGGATTTCCTGCTCCATACCACTGTTCAGCACCTTCTGCTCCTTGTTGGGATCGACACTCCTATTTATCGAAAGTACTATGATACACCCCCTATACTTGTGGGTCATCAAGACTATTTTCTGGCGCCATTGCCAGGGAGTAAAGCACTATTGAAGAGTGGAACTGGTAAGGGAAACTTTCACTGTGAGTATTGTTTTTGTTACTGCTTGTTACTTTGTTTCCAATATGAATAACCCACTTGGTTTTCTGATTGGGAAAACTACTAACACTTCTATGGTAGTAGATGAACCACCACCTGTTGAGATAGATCCTTTTAAGATACCTACGAGTATTGTTAATTGTGTCATGGATAATTATTATTTTGGGGATGGAACTATCCATCTTGGTGATCACTTGCTTTATATCCATGAATTATGCGGGTTGTTTAAGTGTGCAGGTATCACAACTGAACAAGTGAAGAAGAAGTTACTCTCCATATCCTTGAAAGGGAGAGCTGAGGCATGGTATAAGCTGCTAAAGAATGGACAATCCATGGAATGGGAGGAGATGGCATCTCTCTTTTACTCTAAATTTTAACCTCCCAGTGAAATCCAAAAGGATAGAAGTCTTATATATAACTTTTGGCCTCTTGATGGAGAAAGTACAGCTCAAGCTTGTGGGAGATTGAAGCTGCTAATGCTTAAATGTCCTATTCATGAACTCCCTAACAATATTATTCTCAATAACTTTTATGCTAGGCTTTCTCTTCATGATAAAGGTTTATTAGATGCTTCTTGGGTTGGATCATTCACAAGTATGAAGGAAGAAGCTAAATGGGATCTTTTAGACCGTATTCAAGATAATATCGAGGCTTGGGAGAATGACAAAGGAAGAAAGTCAGGTATAAACTATGATTTTGAGTGCATTAAATCTTTTATAGGAACTAATAACTTCCGTGATATTAGCAATAAGTTTGGCCTTGTTCCTCAAGTTCTTGCGGAATGTATTAATGCTTTTGCCTCTTATATTGAGATTCCCAAGAAAGAGTGGGACAAGTATCATGCTCCTTATAAAGACATTGTTACCCACGTTCCTGCCAGTATAGAGGTTTGTACTGTTGATCCTATTTTTCCTGAACCTTATGTTGAGAAGATCCCTTTTCCCTCCAAGGTAAGGGAACACTCTATTTTGGCTAATGTGGTTAGTAAAAGCGCAAAGAAAACTGTAGGTTCCGATGAGCTTATTGATATCGAGGCTGTGGTAGCTATTGTGAAAGATCTTGTCACTAGAAATATAGAGGATGAGTATATTGTCTTTTGTGAAGACGCTTATAATATTATCTCTCATCCTAGTAAGGCTAGAAAATCTAGTGTTCATGTGCTCTCTGTTAAAATTAGTGATCACTGCTACTATGGTTTATGTGATATTGGTGCTAGTTCTAGTGTTATTCCTTATGAGCTTTACAGGGAAATTATGCATGAGATTGGTCCTTATGAGCTTGAAGACATTTATGCGGTTATTCACCTTGCCAATAGAGAGCAAGTTTGCCCCATTGGTATTGTAAGAGATGTGGAGGTCCTTTATGGTAAGATTAAATATCCTGCTGATTTTCTAGTACTTGGTAAAGAAGCTAGTAAAACTTATCCTATCATCTTTGGTAGAACCTTCCTTAATATTTGTGGGGCTATCATAGATTGTAGGAAGGAAAAAGTTTTGACTAAGTTTGTTGGAGAATCTTATGAGTTTAATTTTTCCAAATTTGCCAAAACCCCTTATGAAAATGAATTACCTAATGAGGATTTCAAGGTTGAACAACTGTCTGATATTTCTCTTGCTCCTAACAATGCTTTGCAGCAGTTCATGGAAGATCATGAAAGTGATGCCTTTATGAAGGAAAGAAATGAGATTGATGAGGTTAAATTCCTTCGTCAGCCTAAGTTACTTAAGCATAATTTACATGTGGAAGATTGGGTACCACACTACCACCCAAAGGGGATCCTGTTTTCGAAATTAAAACCTTTACCTGATGATCTTAAATATGTTTATCTTGATGATAAGAAGATATATCATGTTATTATTAGTTCTAAACTTTCAGGTAAGGAAGAAGAAAGGCTATTGGAGGTATTGAAGAAGCACCAAGGAGCTATGGGTTATACTCTTGATGATTTAAAAGAAATTTCTCCCACTATATGTCAGCATTCTATTAATATTGAGCCTGATGCAAAACTAGTTGTTGAGCACCAGCGCCGTCTAAATCCTAAAATGAAGGAAGTGGTAAGAAATGAGGTATTAAAACTCCTTGATGGTGGTATTATTTATCCTATTGCTGATAGTCAATGGGTTAGCCCTGTTCATTGTGTTCCCAAGAAAGGGGGAATTACTATTGTGTCTAATGAGGATAATGAGCTTATACCCCAGAGAGTAGTTGTTCGGTATAGAATGTGCATTGATTTTAGAAAGATTAATAAAGTTACTAAGAAAGATCATTATCCTTTGCCCTTTATTGATCAAATGCTTGAGAGGCTGTCCAAAAAGACTCACTTTTGCTTTCTTGATGGTTATTCTGGGTTTTCTCAAATCGATGTGAAAGCACAATACCAGGAGAAAACCACTTTCACTTGTCCTTATGGTACTTATTCTTATAGGCGTATGCCTTTTGGTTTATGTAATGCTCCTGCTACCTTCCAGAGATGTATGTTTGCTATCTTTCATGGTTTTTGTGAAGAAATTGTGGAGGTTTTCATGGACGATTTTTCCGTCTATGGAACTTCTTTTGATAACTGTTTGCATAACCTTGATGAAGTTTTGCAGAGATGTGAAGAAACCAACCTTGTTCTTAACTGGGAGAAATGTCATTTCATGGTTAATGAAGGAATTGTTCCTGGACATAAGATCTCTGAAAGAGGTATTAAAGTTGGCAGAGCCAAAATTGAAGCAATTGAGAAGATGCCTTGTCCTAGGGATATCAAAGGTATTCGTAGTATCCTTGGTCATGCTGGTTTCTATAGGAGATTTATTAAATATTTATCCAAAATTTCAAAGCCCCTTACTAATCTTCTTCAAAAAGACGTACCTTTTGTTTTTGATGATGATTGTAAGGAAGCTTTTGAAACTTTGAAGAAAGCTTTAACAACTGCTCATATAGTCCAACCACCTGATTGGAGTTTACCTTTTGAAATCATGTGTGATGCTAGTGACTTTGCCGTGGGTGCTGTCCTTGGACAATGTGTTGACAAGAAGCTGAATGTTATTCATTATGCTAGCAAGACTCTAGATGATGCTCAAAAGAATTATGCTACTACTGAAAAAGAGTTCTTAGCTATAATCTTTGCTTGTGATAAGTTTAGACCTTATATTGTTGATTCTAAGGTTACTATTCATATTGACCATGCAGCTATTAAGTACCTTATGACAAAGAAGGACGCTAAGCCTAGGCTTATAAGGTGGGTGTTGCTTTTGCAAGAGTTTGATCTGCATATTGTGGATAGGAAAGGTGCTGATAATCCTATTGCTGATAATTTCTCTCGTTTGGAAAACATTTCTTTTGACCATTTGTCTGTTAATGATAATTTTCCAAATGAGCAGTTAGCTGCAATAAGGGTAAGTCCACATGATAATCCTTGGTATGTTGATTATGCTAACTTTATTGTTTCCAAGTATTTGCCTCCAGCCTTTACAGCCTAGCAAAGAAGGAAATTCTTCTATGATCTAAGGCATTAATTTTGGTATGACCCACACCTATATAAGGAAGGAGTAGATGGCATTATGAGAAGATGTGTTCCAGAATTTGAACAAAGAGATATTGAGAAAATTTCATGGAAGTGCTTATGGAGGACATCATGCTGGGGATAGGACTGCACAGAATGTTTTACAATCTGGATTTTATTGGCCTACTCTTTTTAAAGATGCAAGGAAGTTTATCTTATCCTATGATGAATGCCAACGAGTAGGTAACATCTCTAGATGCAATGAAATGCCTATGAATTATTCTCTTGTTATTGAACCTTTTGATTGTTGGGGATTCGACTTTATGGGGCATTTTCCTCCTTCAAAAGGGTATACTCATATTCTTCTTGTTGTTGACTATGTTACAAAGTGGGTAGAAGCCATACCTACGAGCAGTGCTGATGGTAAGACCTCTTTGAAAATGCTCAAAGATGTCATTTTTCCTAGGTTCGGTGTACCTAGATATCTCATGACTGATGGTGGCTCCCATTTTATTCATGGGTTTTTTAGAAAAACTCTCGCTAAGTATGATGTAAACCACATAATAGCTTTAGCTTATCACCCCCAAACTAGTGGGCAAGTAGAACTTTCCAATAGGGAAAGTAAATCTATCTTGCAAAATACTGTTAATATGTTTAGAAAAAATTGGGCTAAAAAGTTGAATGACGCTTTGTGGGCTTATAGAACTGCTTATAAAAATCCTATGGGGATGTCTTCTTACAAAATGGTCTATGGGAAAGCTTGTCACTTGCCTTTAGAATTAGAACACAAAGCTTATTGGGCAGTGAAAGAGTTGAATAGAGATTTTAGACTTGCTAGTGAGAAAAGACTGCTCGATTTAAGTAATCTAGATGAGTGGAGAGGGGAAGCTTACAAAAATTCTAGGCTCTTTAAGGAAAAAGTAAAAAGATGGCATGATAGGAGAATTCTCAAAAGAGAGTTCCATGTTGGTGAGAAAGTTCTTTTATATAGGTCTCATCTCAGATTTTTTGCAGGGAAACTACTCTCCAAATGGGAAGGACCTTTTGTTATCAAGGAAGTGTACCATTCAGGTGCCATCAAAATCTCTTCTCTAAAGGATGACACAACACAGGTGGTTAATGGTCAAAGACAAACATTATATTTCTGGAGATTCTTACAATGAATAAGTGGATGTCATTCAAATGGTGACCCCAGAAGAATTTATCAAGAACCAAACACCAGAAACTGCAGAGTTCGTCTTTGAATAGTTAAAAGTGGTGAAAACAGAAGGTTTGTGAAACTCTAATCTTTTTATATTTTTGTTGTTTTTAATACATAAGGGAAGTGTAACATCCCAGGATTAGCACCTAGAAATAAAGAGGACACAGGGTTGTGCATTGCATTCATGCATAAGAAAATCCGGGGAATTTTCGCGCAAAACTAAAAGAGCTGTAGAGGGATCGAGATCTTTCTTGTTCTGATGGAAACACCAGGACAGGTGTGATGGATTTTGACATAACCTATAATGTACTTTTGTATTTTAGGGGAAGACAATTCAAATCTGAATATTTACTTGATAGATTTGAATATTAAAAGAATTTGAAATAGAATAAGAATTGGAAATTAAATTATAATAAAAGATAAGAGGTGAATTCTTATTTATGAATAAGATTCAATATTCACAATTATTTGAATTAAAATTTAAAACACAAAGAGATAAGTGTTTCTCTTGCCATTGGAGAAATGGGGTTTAGTTCATATTAGATGGGAATTAGGAATTCAGACATGACCTTTGTTGAATTTATAATTTTGGGAAAAAGAATTTACATTCAAGACTTCAAATATGAGATCATACAATTCAAATATAACTTGGATTTAAATTTAAATCTTAAACTATTACAGGATATTTCATAATCATAATACAAACTGGTATAAGTAAACATAAACTTTATTGAAAGAAATACAATAATACAATGTCTTTACCTTATTCAAGCAGAAAAAGAAATTACATTACTAAAATGAATAAAAGAGCTCTTTATTACAACAAAATAAATATGACATTGTCTTTACAAAAGAATTGTAAAAGAAAAAGGAAATAAGTAAACTTTATTAAATGAGATACAAATCCTTACAAGTTTCAACTAACAAAGAGAAAAATGAACTTTATTACATTAATAAAAGAATACAATATTCTTTACAATATTTAAGAATCAAATAAAGTTGTAAAAGAATAAAAAAGAAAACCTAAACTATTTCCCTAGTTAGTCCTATGTCTTCTGTTCTTCAACTCTTCACATTCTTTATTTCTGCAAAACAAAACAGCAGACTAACAACAGTACAAGAATAAGGGGGTTAGTTTATTATTGTACTCTTAGATTTGGCCTAGAGTTGCTAGAGCCTGAATTCATCATTGATTATTCATTAAAAAGGGGCCAAATCATAGTATCTGTTCTTAATCAGGTAGTGGCCTCAGTATAACATCATTGGCTTAGGGGCAAGTTTCACCAAAGCCAGATAAGAAGGTAAAGAGGTAAAACATCAGAAAATATCAAGCTTTTTACTTGATCTGATCCATGAGTCACAGCAAGCAAGCAAGCAAGCTTCTCACACAACCATGCATATGGGTGTGCTGTCAACACAGCAACAACCCAGGAAGGAGACAAGAAAGCCAGCTTATGTACACAAAGGGGCAACACAACCGCAGCAGCTGCAGCTAACAAAACTGAGGTTTCCATCCTCATTTCCACACCCCAACTCTGGTTGCTCCCTAAATCCATCCAAGAGCTAGAACAAGAGGAAAATGAAGGTCAGGCAGCAGCTTCAGTAAAAGAAGGAGCGAGCCAACAAGGAGGAGAAGTAATTAGGAAGGAGAAAGCTAGCTGTAGCAGATCAAGAAGCTCAAGTTTCAGTGAAGCAAGCTACAGAAGAGCAGCAGGTAGAGATCCAGTAGGATCATACCTCAGGTCATGCATCATATAATTCTGTTGTTTGCACCAATAGAATTAAGGGGGAATAAGGGGTGCTACAAATCAATCTCTATTCAACCACCCTGCAACTAGAGTTTGTCTAGGAGGATTAGGAGAATAGTTTTTCCTCTCAGAGCTGCATAAATTTTTTATGCAGGTTCATCCTAGAGGTTTTCCTTACCACATCATAATATCTGTTCTTATCAAGGCAAAGCCTCAGACTCTTGCATCATAGGCCAGGCCTTGAGATCAAGCACAAAATCTGTTCTTGTTAAAAAGAAAGTCTCAGACTATGCATCATAGACCAAGCTGGTGCTTTCTAGTTTAAAACTAGATAAAAGCAGATCTACTGATGAGCTACTACAGGGCACATTCTAAATCATGGTAGCACCTCTATAGCAGTTCTAGCCTTTATCAGCTTACAAACACAATAAAGCAACTATCAATAATCATTTAAATCATTTTCCTAGCCACCTTTGGTTAGGAATCATTCTAAGAGAATATGTACAATAAGGGACCAAGATCATTACTGAACCATAAGGTTCAATTCATCATATAAACAAAAGTTCCACACCTAGAGACAAACATCTGGTTATTCAAACAATAAGCAAGCACACTTTACATTTGACAACACAATATGTCTAAGATATTGAAAGCATATGATGAGATAGTCAATGATCATCCAAACCAATTAGCATAGATGCTAAGAAAATTACCTGAAGCATTACATCATTCAGTTATAACAAATAGGAGCATCTACCTCCATCATCACAACAATTAGAGACTAACTAGAACCTCTACATTACTATCAGATGTTTACAACTAATATAGGACATATTCAGAAAAGAAACACAATCTGAGTCACTGAAGGAAGAGTTCAGTTAAGCATGTATGTACACAAAAGTGTAGTAGTACAAGGTGTTCAGGATCCTAACACTGAATTCCATAAGCCAGAAGTGAACCAATGGCTCAGAGAGGAACTTTGTTTAAATTAAATTCAAGTAAACACCTGTAAACTCATCACAGGCCATGGAAAATACCACTTTCTCAACTGAAGCATATCACATCATATAGCAGTAGATCATCAAACATTTTCAACAAAAATGTACTTGGGATAAACCTAGATCTATACTTAGCACTAGAGTTCATTTATAAGGAACTAGGCCACGGTTTTAATTCCTAGACTAGTTAAATTATAATGGCCAAATCATACAACATCACAAATAGACTAACCAGAATAATACTAAGCCCAGTTATGAATCAAGTCACAACAGCACATGCTCTATTTTTACAAACAACAATAGTACATGTATCAAATCAAGTGACATTAAGCACTTAATCAACAAAATCAACTACACTGCCAAACCTACTACTCTAATCAATTGGACTTTGCTCAAGAGCTCAATTTTTATTTTACTAAACATGTTCAATCACATGGTACTGAGAGGATTCGGAGAGGGAGAAGGCAAAGAAGACTAGAGAGTGAAAAGGGGGACAACATACCTGTGGTCCTCGCGAGGGTATGAAGAGGAAGCAGTGGTCGGCGTCGAGGATGAACACGGCGGCACGGGGAGCACCCAGAGGGCGGTGCAACCCGCGCCAAGCCGCGTTCATAGAGCTCACCGGAAGGAAGACGGCACCATCTCCCCACCATAGCACTAGGGCGATGCCAGAGAAGCGTCGGAGCACCACATCCTCGGCAACAGAACAAACCCTAGCCATCAGCAAGAGAGAAGCGCGGCTAGGAGAGGGCTCGAGCATCAAATCGAGGTGGAGCCAGGGATGCAGCGTCATCCGCAGCGTCATTTCCCACCACAATGGCGGCTGTGGTGGCCGGAGCCGGCCATGATCCAGGAACAGCGGCGGCGGCACCACGGAATCGCCTAGAGAGAGAGAGAGGGATTCGAGCAAGGGGAAGGTCGCGCTGGATCGAGTGGGTCGTTTTGACCGGCTTGGTCCACCGCTCGGGTTGGTCTAACCCAACCATGGGCCAGACTGACCAGTGGGTCCAGGGTCTAATCTAAAAATAAAAATTACCAAAAACACCCCAAAGATTGTTTCACCTCTAGAAAAATATAGAAAAATCCTAAAAATACATAGGATATGTCAAAATAACCACAAAAATAATATCTACCTAGTAAAAATATAATATTACTTGTTCAAGATAGATAAAATATAAATAAATATTAACAACATTACATCCTAAGTGAAATGTTATAAAATCAAGAAAAATCCTAAAAATGAAAAAAATAATCATTTTTGGGTATAAAAATAAATATACTATTTTATAAAAATACTAACTTAACTCTTTTATAAATAAAATTTGAATAAACAATTTAATCCTTTATGAAATTTTATAAATATAAAAAAATAATACTTAAAAATAAAATAAAAATCATTTTCAAAGTCTTGAATAAATATAGTACACTAGAAAAATACTAAATATATTAGTAGGAAAGTTTTTAATATTTTAAAATAATAAATCCTTATCCATTATATATTTTTGAAAATTCTTTAAGAACATTTTCTTCAAGAAATATTAATACCCTAAAAAAGTCAAATTACTAAAGTTCTAAACCACAACTAAGGTTTATAATAAAACCTAAGTGTAAACTATTAACTGATTAATATATTTTGAAACCTTAAATAAAAATTTAAAACCACAACCTTCAAAATAACTTTATAAGCATTCACTTAAATATAAATTGAATAATTCCACACCTTAGTTATACCTATCATAAATCTAAAACTTGGGAATAATTAAAATATATTACATCTTAAGTTTACTTAACCTTTTAAAGTTAACTTAAGTCTCAAAGCTTATAAACATCATGTCTAATATACTAGTTATGTTTTTGTAGTTAACTTTGGTCTATTTCAATTAAGACATAATGCATCTCAAGTCCAAACTAATCAATCAAATACCAGAAGGCATTGGTCACGTTTTATTAACAATGAAGATAGCTTAAACATTATAAAGGAAATCTTTTCTTAAAATGTTATTATTTTTGCCACTTCAAATAACAAATCTTATAATAAGTTCTTCAACTCTCAACAACTCAATCCCAAGGACTTTTATCATAGTCACCACATGACAATTCACCATAATCACATCATCTTATACTTTACTTACATATTTTGGATTGTTAACACTTAGGTTCCTTATAAAGATCATTACTTTCACTTGATTCGTTCCGTCGCACCCGCACTATTCCTAAATTGGTCTTCTGTTTCTATTTTGAAAAAAAAGGTCGAACTCATAAAGTAAAATTTGAAGATAAACCAACTCTTAAAAGAATCACTTGAATTCACTTCACTCAAATTATTGGGGATTCAATTTGGGAGTTTTACAAAAATGCATAGCATTACTTATGCATAACTGCATATTGCTTCTTTAAACATTAGTCCTTACCGGACCAATGATGCAGATTTCAGATATTGGATCTTATGTCGACTCGAAGACCGTGAGTGCATAATCTTGCAATCACAAAAGGCAAGTTCACACTTGCTCATGTCCTTTGATTTTTTTCTGTAAAAGTATTTTGCAAATCCAGTGTTGTCGTCACCTGTATTTGAAAAAGGTCCAAAAACACTATTTTTATAATAATGTGATTATAGGTTATTTACCATGAGGTAATAACCTACTATGAAAGTTCCGGTGGTAAAGGAACATATTATCTAGGACCTAACAACCAATGTCGCCAGTGATTCTTGCGCCGTATATCACGCGTTAACCATGAGATTTGGAATGAGACAGAGAAGTCAGTTATATCTTCTTCCTCTCGCATGAAGCCGGATGTGCAGGTCGTGGCTGTTATCACTCGTAGCGTGCATATTAATTGGTAATTCATAGAGGATATGCAACATATGGGTGGGAACCCTCAACGTCCCACGATAGTTCTGGCATCTAACGGTCTGTACAAACCATTGCCGTAATTCAATATGTGGGCATGGTGTACACCAAGGAGGCATGCGGGGTCGCGAAGGGGGCAGTGATTGGCTTGGATCTTAGACTGGGCCCCATACCAAGGAAGTATGGAAAAGGTCATGACTTGGTTGTGCAACAAGGCTAAGGTCTCTCATGGGTAAAGTAACGCACATCTGCAGAGTGTAAGAACTGTAACTTGTTACTCCCTGTTCCGGGAAGGAGCTGCGAACACGGCGGGAAAGGAACTCCATGAAAGTTCTGGTAAACCCGTGAAGGCTGACGAACATAGCTTTTCAGAATAAAAGCAACCTTTGAAGAAATGTTTACGAAAACCTGCATTGCCTACGACCTATGGTCCGTGGCTATAGATATAGTGCATCAAACACTCCTTTTCTAGTGGACTTGCTGAGTACGCTCGTACTCAAAGTATCTTCTTAACCCTTCCTAGGTTCTAAAGCTAGTACAGACGATGACTACATTAAGCCATGCTCCAGGAATCATCAACAAAAGCTAAATCTCTTCAATGAAGTCAAGAAAGTCAACATATACATCAGCTCAAGTGAAGACAAAGTTGCTGATTAGATAAGAATAGAATCTCTAGCCATAGAACCTATTTCTATAGTGTATTGCAATAGCAGCAATGCCAGACCATTAGTCTTAATAGTATTACAATTTTGGAGTTGTTTATTTCTGATTCTTCTTTGTAAGAAGTTTCTTTCTCTCTCTTTAACCTAGAGTGTTCTCTGGATCTTGTGTAAAGAGTTGAGTTGTAACCTATAGTCATGTCTTGGACCTGCTGTATTTCTGTTGTACCAATCTGAGGGATGTAATACTAGTGAACGGTGTTTCATTGGTGTTATATCAACGACTATAGTGTACTACATCATGCAGTGGTATGCTGGGTCACCGCAGGAAGTTACGGGATGAAACTGAAGAGGAAATGGAGCCCGGGGTGGACAAACCCACCCAGGCGCGGGCCCAGCCTGGCCGCGCCTGGAGGGGGTTTGACTCCCCCAAACTCCGTCTCCACTTCGTTTCCGTGTCAAAACTTTACTTATGCATTGAATCTTCGTAATATATAACCCCCCGGGTTCCCCGAGGTTCTTGCATCGTGTTCTCGTCGTGTTTTTGTTTTCGATCTGTTTCTGTCAGGAAAATTCTCAGATTTAGAGCCTCAATGTTTTCCTCTGGATAACCCACGGAGGATTCCTCCGCGGATGTCCTCAGCCCATACATGTATGAGTTGAGGATTCACCCAAAGAGTTGATCCTCAAAGAGGGGAAGGTACAGATGAAAGAAGTTCAAGGCCCTAAAGGAGAAGTCAACATGGAAGACAGGATGGAAGCATTGGAACAAGAAGTTTTCAGGTACAAGAAGATGGCAGAACGCGAAGTGGATGTTATTCACAAGATAAGTTCAGAACTCATCACCAAGCATGAGGGAGAAGTTGCTGAGCTCCGATAAGAGATCTTCTCACTCCATCAAACCACCAATCAATTGCAAGCACAACTCTATGACATACAAAATCAAAACTGTGAGTATGAAGCTAGATTTGATCGCATTAGCTCTGCCGCTAGTTTCAGGATTGCAGAAACAAAGACACCCTTTTTGGATGGGGAACCATTGCCTTGGAAGTTTGATGATGACAAGAGACCACCACCACCAAAGGAGTAATTCATCATCAGGTTTGGCATCCCCTTGGCTTGTTCCAAGCTTGGGGGAGTGCCGCAGTATCACCACCATTATCTTTCATATTTTACCTTTTTAGTGGATTCATATCTGTGGTAGAGAGGTTATCTTATAGTTTGGTTTGCATGTGGAAGTATCTCTCCTTTAGTTGATTATCTATCTATCCCTTGGTGTGAGTGCCTTTATTGGAATATTAATGAGAAGTCTCATCTTTTACTTTTTGCATTTCTTATTTTTGTTTTCAATGTCTATTATATGATGGATCTTGTTGTTCAGTATTGGCACCACTTTGAGATCATCAAGTGGATATAAATTGGTTTTGGAAAACCGAGTTCTAGTCAGTGGCATTAGTTTAAAAAAAGAAAGAAAAAGCTTACAGATATTTGGTATCATTGTTCTCTTTCTTGTTGGCTCATAAGCTTAGTATTCTTTATTTAAGATTCTTTTATGTCTTCAAGGAAGATTGCATGTTTGGCTTTATTACTTGTATGTTTGCTTGCTTCTTTCAACTCTCTTGCTTGCTACCCAGCCTTGCTAGCCAAAAACCTGTTTTGAGAAGGCATACTTCGCATGTTTCCAAAACCCTTTGAACCAAAAACTCTTGCCACTTGTGTCCACCATATCTACCTAATAGCTATTGCTATTCCTAGCAAATTCTCAAGCTTCATCTACCTTTCGAATTAAAAAGTATTTTGTTATGTGAAAACTAGTTAGTAAAGCTCTCACGAACTTGATGACACACTTTATTTACTTGCCCCTAATAAACTTGAACCATTGTGGACATCGAAGTTGTATATGCTTGCATCTATACGTTGGGATTAGCAGAACCGTGCTGTCATGGGGAATGTTTTCAACATTGCACTTGTACCTTGTCGTACATAGTTGATATCGTGCTGTTTTGTCTATGGATGTCAACGGTGTGAAATAAAGAGGGGACTTGTAAGTCCATGGAATTTGTATTATGTGTTAGAGAAACGCCTGGGCCGCTAACCTAAGCCATGCTTAATCATGGTGGAAACCTGCAGCATCACCATAGTGAGTCATCTATGAAGCATCCTCAATAAAAAGCTACATGCATAGTAAATAAAAAGATTGCTGAGATGCTCATTGTCTGCTTGCCTTGTCATTTTGGTTATGGGAAAGCTCCTGTACCATGTGCAAGGGGTACCCTGTTGGCGGTTCTCAATGATATACAAACACTTACAATGACAAGAACTTACCTGGACCCAAAGTTGAGTATGCATGAGGAGTGGCCCTCATATTCAAGGGACATGAGATTGCGAACTTATATTTCGTCAAGCATATACTCCATCTTTGTTCACTTTAACCTTAATCATCTAAAGATGCTTATGATAGGGGCAATGAGGGCTCAAAGCTATTAAGTACCATAACCTTTTGGAAGCTCTTTATGACTTGTAATCCCTGCTACCCTCTAAGAAGGGACCTTTCTCCTAGTTACCTGTTTGAGTCAGTAAACCCACTTCCTCTCTATCTCCAGCAAGCTTTTGAGTTGTTGTGTTTCAAGCATTCATATGGTGATTTATTCAATCATGTTCTTTATCTCCCTTGTTTACACAAAACTCTTATCTATTGAGTATTATTTTGAAAGCCTTCACTTGTGAAAAACCTTTTTGAGCAAAGAGTGCTCCTCTTTTGAAACTTCTACAAAAAGCTTTTGTAAAACTGTTTACTAGGTGTTCTCTGACCAAGAACAAGTTTTCTAACTCCAATTATGATTTATCTTTATGCATCTCTATTTGTGACTGTTGTACTTGGTTGCAAGCTAAGTTATATAATGGTGAGTTGCTTTCTTCTATGAGTTGTGCAATGGTAAGTGTGATGCTTCTTGTTCATTTTCTTTTATCGACACTTCACTCCATAAACCTGTGGACATGTTTACTGAGCTCATTATTCGCTTGGGGACAAGCGAAGTCTAAGCTTGGGGGAGTTGATATGCCCAATTTGCATCACCATTATATATCGTAATTTACCTCTATTCATTGATATTTGTCTTTTTATGAGGTATTATTTATGGCTTTTCATCTGTTTATGCATGTTGTATGATTCGTGGAGGATGGACTGCATGAGTATGGAATCTGATGGAAAAGACGGTGTTTCGGTGCAATTTCGAGAAGATCAGAAAAATACTAGAAAAATATGGAAACATATTATTTTACTAGAAGACGGATGAAGCGAGAAGGAGGAGCGAAGGGGGGCTCAGGGGGGCCCACACCCCCTAGGCGCGGGCCCACCCGACCCCACGTCTAGGGTGGGTTTGGCCCACCTGCTCGGCCTCTGACTCCGCCCCTTCACCTATATCTTCCCTACGGAACCCTAACACCGAGGGAGCGACCACAGATAGATTTCCGCCGCCTCTATGGGGCGGAAAACACCGAGAGAGAAAGATCTCTCTGGCAGACAGATTTCTGCCGGGGGAATTCCTTCCCGAAGAGGGGAGACCGTCGCCATCAACATCGTCATCAAGCTAGGCTTCATCGGGATCATCATCATCATCCACACCATCACCACCACTCTGTCCCGCTGTAACAATTGTGTTGGATATTGCTTTAGTTCTTAGGGGAAACTTTCCCGGTATTGATTACTATTGTAGTTGATGCTTGTGAGTGGAACCATTGGATTATTGTTTATGTTCAGATTGTTATCCATTATAATATCATCTTTGATCTTGATCCATATGATGTCTTGTGAGTAGTTCGTTTAGTCCTTGAGGACATGGGATAAGTCATGTAGTTAGTAGTGAATCTGTGATGAGTTATTATTCAATGGTTTAGTATTTAAGTTGTGGTGCTATGCTTCTAGTGGTGTCATGTGAACATCGACTACATGACACTTCACCATTTATGGGCCTAGGGTAATGCATTGTATATTTGGCTACTAATCGCGGGGTTGCCGGAGTGATAGAAACCTGAACCCCCATTAGGACACCTTTGCATAAGGGAGTGTAGGATCTCAGAGTTTAAGGTTGTGGTTAGATTTATATCTTAATTACTTTCCTGTAGTTATGGATGTTTGCAGGGGGGTTAATCACAAGTATGTATTAGTCCTAGGAAGGGCGGTATGTTAGCATAGGTTCACCCACACAACACTTACAAACACCAGAGAAGAGTACTCAGCTATTTGAAGCGAAAGCACTTGACAGAATTCCCATGTGTCCTCGAGAATGTTTGGTCCTTATAAGTATTTCCACCGGCTTGTCCTTTGCTAAGAAAGGATTGGGCCACTTGCTCTATTTGTTCGTTACTTCTGTTACTTGCTCTTTGTTTTGTTGCCTTGTCAGAAAACCACTAAAAACCCGTTTGCTAAGTATTCACAGGGATTTCCTGCTCCATACCACTGTTCAGCACCTTCTGCTCCTCGTTGGGATCGACACTCCTATTTATCGAAAGTACTACGATACACCCCCTATACTTGTGGGTCATCATCCCCCCTTTAGAATTCCCCATGGTCTCGGATCAGTGAGATACATGTTCCAGATGGCTTTTTCTGAAAGGATTTGTTGCTTCCGCTGCTTCGCTGGAGCGAGGGTGCGGAGGTTGTCGGGGTACCCGGACGTGTGTGCGATCACGGATGCACCACTGCCTTGCGGTGCTAGATTTGATGGTGCTGGACCGGCTAGACCAGATGGACTTCATCACGATCTTGAGATCGGCAAGCGTTCGACTACATCATCCACGAGTACAACCTCGTTAACGCTATTCGGTCTTCGAGGGTATGTATTCTATGGATGTATATCCACTTGTTGCCTGTATCTAGTAGATATATCTTGGTACTTAGTTGTTCCCATCGTAGTAAAAAATTTCTTTTCTATGCTGTGAACCCTTCAGTGGCATCAGAGCCGGATCTATGCGTAGATGCTTTGCACGGGTAGTACACATATGTATATGTGGGCGATGATGATCATGTTATTGCTTCTTAGTTGTACTTTGGATATTGGTGGCATAGTGGGATGAAGCGGCCCGGACAGACTTTACATGTCCTCGCACATGAGACCTGTTCCACGCTTGACATATAACTAGTTTTGCATAAGTGGCTAGTGTGTGTCTGTCTCTCCTACTATAGTCAATATCTAATTTGGAACGAGTTGTCAACAATTTGGTTATCCTCGTTGGAGTTCATGTTCGTAGGTAAGAACGGTTCTATCTTCGAAAGCCCTAATCCACGTAAAACTTGTAATGGATAAGTTAGAGGCGTCTAGTTTAGATTGTTGCTAGGCTAGTATCATAATATGGTGATGTTGTAAGTAAAAGTATAAGTCGATACTCTTACAACACACATAGCGTGTAAGTTCCATAGACCTTGGCCTTACACATAAAGGAATGATGAGGATCATACCACGATGCACATGATGGAGATCAAGTGCAAGAACCATATCATTTCACTTATTAACATGTGATGTTTATTGCACCTTATATTGCTAGTTTGATGTTTTATTAGCATAATAAGATGATCCCTCATTTAGATATCAAGAAAAAATGTGTTCTTCCTTAAGTATGCACCAACAATGTTTCGTCGCTTCAAGACATCATGTGATGATCGGGTGTACTTGAATCCACGAGCATATCTCGGGTGTAAGACAATTTTACACACGCGAATACTAAGGTTCTTACTTGGCGAGCCTAGCATGTACAGACATGGCCTTAGAACACGGACTGAAAGGTTAAGCATGAGTCATATGTTTTGATATGATGACCATTTAGATGCTCGCCTTTGAAGCTACACCGACTCACATGATGATCGGACTTTGTGTAGTGGATTTGGTTCATGTAATCACCAAAAAGACACGAGGGATGTTGTTTTTGAGTGGGAGTTCATTTCTAATTTGGATTGGTAGAATTCAATTTATCATAAATTAAATCAAAGTGAATTTTCATAATTTGTTGTAGTCATTGGCATTCGTTCACCACCTTATGCTTAGTTGTAATTGAGATAGTAGAACTATATAATTCTGGATATTTACTTTACGAACTGGTATCGTATTGTGTTGAGTGTCAATCTAAAGTTTAAAGTCCTATTTCAAACTTTTAGCAAAATCTGTTTACTCCGTGAAATTTAATAATTAGTATTAAATTGAGAGTAACAAATCCAGTATTAGTATCTTAAGTATCATGTTTTCCTCCATGATTCTTGATTTAAATATCAAGATTATCTAGGAGCTGAAAGAATTGTTTCAGAAACCATCTCGTGTGGCAGATATAACGATATCTGAAACAATGTTTTGGTTTTAACTTGATAGAGTATAATATATGTTCTCATATTGGATGAGAATTTGCAAACGTTGGAGATGCTAGACATCCTAATCATCCAAAAGGGTTTTGGAAAGTAATTTTATACTCATGATTCGCCTTTATGAGCTACATTAGCTTGATCATGAATGTTGTCATTATCACATCCCAAAATTTTCCAAATCTTGAAATGTGAAAAATAAATAAACAAAATAAATAATTATTGAAATTTAGGGTGAAAAGAAACTTTTGTTTTAAAGTGGAAACATCAAAACCCATATTGAACAAACTTTGAATAAAATTTGAATCCAACTAAATTCAAATCAAAGTGAAATGCATTCTTCATGAATGCATCTTGAAATTTAAACACTTGGAAAATAAACCAAAACTCTAAAACCCTAATGGAAGAAAAACATTTCCAAGATACCTCAAAGACTATGGATTTTATCCATATAAAGATTTTGTCAACAAACATTTATAAATGATCAAGAATGATAAATAAATAAAACCTTAGGAATTGATTTCATTCAATTTGGAACCTTGGATAAAATCTTATGAATATAGAAATTAAATTTCAAAGATAATAAAGCTCCTATATGAAATCCATACCAAATTGTGATCAAATTAATCCTAAAGAGATATAAAAGGATAAACAAATATTAAATAAGATTTTTCATATTGGAATCACCAAGTTTGGATCTTTAAATAAAAAGGTATGGATTTCATAAGATAAAGAAATAAATAAATAAATAAATAAAGGATATTTAAAAGCCAAATTAAAACTTGGCCAAATCCATAAGCAAATGGAATAAATATAATCCAAGTACAAAATAAAATAGAAGGATAAAGAATATTCAAATAAAATAATATGGCATTAACCAAATTCTATTTCTATTTGGATAAAGACATTTGACCAAATTAAATGATTAATAATCATATTAAAATACTTTAAAGAATTCAAAGTAAATTATTTAACACCCTATTAAATAAATAAAACCTACTGAAAAGGTTTAGTGGAAATTAGAATTCAAATAAAAGGTTTGAAAATATATTTAATATTATTTGAGTAAAGGCAAGTGCTTATTTTAATAAAGAATAAAACCATAAAAAGAATAAAGAAATTATTCTAAAAATGGTCTTAAAAATACTTGTTTAAACAGTATAGAAACTACTGATTTTTTTTGAAAAGATTTGATAAATAAAACTGATTCAAATAAGAGTTTGAATTTGAAAACAGAAAATCAAAATGGAAAAATAAAAATGAAACAGAACAAGAAAAAATGGGAAGGACCCAGCCCAGCAAACCAGGCCCAGCAAGCCCATTTCCTTCTCCCCCGCAGAAGAACGTTTCACACCAAAGCTTTAGCCCGCAAAGTCACTGACCGCTGGACCCCACCCCTTCTCTCTCTTATGCTGACAAAGCAGCCCCACATGTCAGTCATCTCTTCAACCCGCCGCGACCAGTTCCTCCTTTCCCTCTCTCCCGTTTCTGCTTGATTTCCACGACTTAAATTCACCATAATTCCGCGAGTAATCGCCGCTGCAACTACGCTCGTTAACGCGCCATGCTCCCCTCTATTTCCCCCCAGACGCCCCGCGCTCACTACCCATAGACTGCTCGGAATTCTCCCAGCAACACCTCTGTCTCCGACGATGTTTCCGGCCGATTGCGGTGAACCCAGCCACCTCCTTGCCTTCCAGACTCCACGAGACTACTCCCCCTCGCCAGGCGCACACTCCAGTACCACCAGCTCACTCGCGCGCGCCCTGAAACCTCGACTACGTCTTCGCCAGAGCAGCGCTGCCGTCTGCCTCCTCTCCGACGAGCTCCCCTGGTTAGTACTGACCGCGCCTCTTCCCCTCGTTAACACTCGAGCAATCAGGGTTCACTTGCGCATATAACACGACACTCTGCTGGTCTTCTCCTACTGTGTAGCCTCACCCCCGACGACGCCAGAGCGTGCCCGACGCCAGGGACATCTCCGGCGAGGAATTGCAGCCACACCCGAGCGCCCCTTCGATGATGGAGACCACCTCGAGCTTCAGCACTTCGCGGCGACCTCAGTGATCCTTTCCCCTGTCTCTCTTGCTTCCTGAATCGCCGACAACTCCACCGTCTGATCGCTCCGCCGCCACTCGTCGCTGCCAGCGCCGCCCATTCCTGGTCACACACGCTGCAGCCGTTGGATCTTGATTGCATGGATAGGATAGAACAACTTAACGAAGGGGTATCCTTTGATCTGTGCCGCACGATCCTCTTTAGATCCAACGCACCGCGTAGGCCGATCCGTGCAAATCGGTACCAACGAATCAGAACACACCACGTGGCCTGGAGTTTGTTTTAAAACTAGAAACTTTTCTAATGGATGTGTGAATTTGTAAATTGCATAACTTTTGATCCACATGTCCAAATTTTGCAAATTTTATATCAATAGAATCAGGAAAAAGAATTATATCCAACCATGCACTTTGTTTAGTAATTTTTTATGTAAAATTGGTTGTATTTGCAGAAAGTTATGTAGGCATATTTTGAATATAAAAATTATTCTAGAAATATTTTTAGGGTAAAATCTTTGGTAAATAGTTTGTTTTGAACCTACTAACTATAGAAACCAACTTGTGGATTTAAAAGTGTATTTTGTGAAGCTAAATAATAAATCTTTGAATAAAAGCATTTCTAGCTAAATAAAAATATTGTTTATGTTTTAAAAATGATTTTTGAGTAAAACCTTTGGAAAATGATTTGATTTAAACTCTCTGACCCTAAACACCAAGTTTTATGATTTCAAAATATATTTGGTGAACCCTAGAAAAATTATTACTTTGTTTAAAGGCATTTCTAACAAATAAAACATTGCTTTGGTATAAAAATGGTTTATAAGTAAAACCTTTTTCAAATGGTTTTAATAATAAACACTTGACCATAAAACACTAACATTTGTGTTTAAAAATACTTTTGACAAACACTAGAAAGTATTGCTTTGATTTAAATCATTTCTAAGAAAACAAGAATGATTTAAAGTGGCCATTTTCCACTAACTTAATATCAAATGGTTTTGCCACTTTTATAAATGACCAATAGGTGTTTTATAATGTTTATAACCTATTAGAAACCACTTTTCCAAATAAAACAATCTTTGGCATGCTTGCATGCATTGCTTTGTTTTTATTATTCTATGTGATGAATTGCTTGAATGGTAGATTGAATTTGTGCCTTGATTGAATTGTAGTGAAATTTGAAGAGTGTGACTATTGCAAGATCAAGGAGTGAACTTATATTCTTTACCAAAAAGGCAAGTGGTGCTTCATACTTTTGTCCCATTATTTTCACTATGCATTAGTGATATTTCTAAGTAGGACTTGCATGGAATTTTCTAAGTATAAACTATGCCATGGGAAATCCTAGTAGATGAAACCTTAGTAGAATTTTCCTAAGTTAAGATTCCTACTACTATCATGCTTAGCCTATCTAGTAGAAAACAAGGGTGGATTATATTCATGCTATGAAATATTTTTAAGTCAAGGACTTGTGTTTTGTTTAATAAAACAACTATGTGAATGAATCACCTGAGTGGAATGGAAAGAATGGTTTGTGTTGAGTGGTTACACAGGGCCCATATTTTTGGTTTACCCTAGTGTATCTCACTTGTGGAATGCCACCTAGGAACAAAGAGATTTGAGATGTCAAATGTTGAGAAGCTTCAAGTGCAGCCACTTGGCATTATGGGCTCTGCCTGGATCATATAGGTTGCAATAACTTAGCAAAATGGACAGTTGGTGGTAGGGGATGATAGGTTGGAACGTGTCCATTCTGGTCTAAGGGAAGGCTTCTGAAAGATCTTGTCTCGATGCATGTCGAGTCTTGTGGGGAAAGTGCACCACCTCTGCAGAGTGTAAAATCTAAGTACTTAGCCGTGTCCCCAGAAATGGACAATTTGAGCATCAAGACATGGAAGCTATCAAGAATCTCCTCATCCCAATTTTCTAAGTTAAAACTTGTGGTTGAACAAGGGTGGAGGTTCACCAATTTCTATTGGTGGTTCCTTGGGTGATTTTGACAAACAAAAACTTAGTGTTTCCAAATGATAAGGAAAAATCTATTTTGAGCAAAGCAGGCCTAAGCTCCACTTAGCCAAATGCATATAGATGATAGATACCACTATACTACCCTAGTATCACTTGCCAGTACAATTCAAATGTATTGACCCTTGTGGTTGTAACTTATTATGTTGCAGGTTTGTTTGATATTAGTGAAGTGTGTTGATTAGGATTACAAGTCTACAACCAACATGATTGCCTGTGGCACTTTGAAGATGAAGGACTCCATGCTATAGTTATTTCTGCTGCACTGTAATGAGATAGCCAAATGAGCTATGTAAGATGTAATGAATTATTTTATTCCTAGTTATAAAGTTGTACCATGACCTTTGTTTCTTGATATTACATCTTAACTGTGGATGCTAGCTATTGATCCAGGGACTAGCATTGTAAACACAGGGATCTATACCTTATTAAAGGTTGGGACCTCTACAGTCATGATAAGGATGAATATAAGATGTATGTAAAGCGTTTACTACACTAAAAGATTACTAAAGAATGGATTTTGACAGAATGTCGATCATTTGATGATGGTGATCTACTTCAAAGTGCAAGTCCAAAGGTATTAATATTTGAATATACATGCTTTGGACTATGTGTCATGTATATGGCGCCACTGTTGATGTTGATAGATTCTTTTAAAAAGGAAAAGGAAATGCTGAAAGAGAATCTATAAAATATGTTTGTCAAAAAAGAAAAGACTGGAAATATCCAGTTTAGGTATATAGATGATATACATGTTATGGTTGTATTCTTTGCTTGTTAAACAATTTGGTTCTTGGGTATTGGATACCGAATTGGTTGGTATGAAATTTCATACAGAACGACACAATTCATGAACTACAATGGCCTAAGTAACTAGCAAGAGAATATGTGATGATGATCATTGAAAACAAACAAGTCATTGTTTGTATTTCTCGTTGACATCAAAGCTTGCCTTCAAGATTTTTTTAATAATAGTTATTTAAATTAGGTATTATGAGAACAAAGATTGTTCAAATAATTACCGTATTCCATATAAGATGGATGATTTATAAATCTAGTTGGAGAAATCATATCCATAAAACTAATGCTAAAATGTCGCAAGACAAATGATTGGAAGATCACTTACAAAGTGACATCGCCGTTTAAATTATATTGAAAATAAAACATGAAGAACTCCATTTTTATGGATTTCTGGAGTCTTTTATTTGATCAAATGACGTTTGTGAGACTTTTCTCGGGATAATTAAAACTTCGTTCAAAGGCCAAAGAAGAACGATCGACTAAATTATTGGAATTTATACATATCGATGTATGTAGTCCATTATGTGTAGTCGTAAGCGATGGATTTCAACTTCATAAGCTTTCTCCGGAAATTTGAGTGAATATTCACTTAATGAGAAACAAGTATGAAATATTTGAAAACGTTCAAAGATTTTCAAGTGAAGTGGAAAATCATGGTAACAAGAAAATAAATGATTTATGATTTTATCATAAAGGGATTTATTTGAGTTGCAAGTGTAACAGGAAAATAAATGATTTATGATTTTATCATAAAGGGATTTATTTGAGTTGCAAGTTTAGCAAAACACCTAGATTTACATCTCCCGAAGCACCATAGGAATATGGAGTGTTTGAGATTTGTAATGAAACCTTGTTTGACATGGTTGGATCAAAAGTGTTATTTATAAAACTGCCATTATGTTTTAACATATTAAAGCTTTAGATACAACCGCTTTTACACTGAAAAGAGCTCCATCTTGATTCGTTGAAATGACACCATGTAAGTTATGGTTTGGGGTAAAACCCAAGTTGTCATTTCTTAAGTTTTGTTATACTAAGCATAAGTAAGATGTTTACAACCAAAGTCGGATGAGCATGTCTTTGTAGGTTATTTTGAATAACCATTTGTTATTCCTCCATAACACCAAGGACAAAAGGGTTTGTCGCTTGATACATGAAGTTTCTTAAAAAGGAATTTTTGCAAAAGTTAAGTGGGAGGACAATAGAACTTTGATAAGGTTAACAAACCTTAGCTATAAGTGCTGAGTTGCGCAATGCCGGAAAATGTTCTGGAGGAAGCCACAATGCTCATGGCTCATGTTCCTCAAAGGTTGTGGTCACGGAGGTCTAAGTTCCTATTGAAACAAGTAGGTCGAATAAACAATCAAATGCTAAGATTTGAGAGTAAATCATTGTTGTTTAACAATGATGAACCGACTACATGCAAAGAAGTGATGATGGGCCTTGACTCCGTTAAATGGCTTGAAGCCATAAAATCTGTGATAGTTCCATACACAAGAAATCAAGTTTTTGAACTTGGAATACCCTCCGAAAAGGTGTAAAAACCTATCGGTCGTATTTGGATCTATAAAGAAACAGACATGGATGTTTCACATCTATGAAATAATCGACACGTCGATAAAGTTTTTACGACATTGTTTAAGGAGTTGACTATTACAAGATTTCATATTTCATAGCGATATTTAGTCTAGATAGATTAAAGTAGCAGCCACTACATATAATTTAGTATATGGTAGATGAATAAACAAAACAAAAGTTCTTCTAAAAAATGGTTACCTAGGACGTGTGCATGACACGATCCAAAGAGTTTTGTTAATTCAAAGGATGCTAAAAAGGCATGCAAACTTCAATGGTTGAAGTAAGCATCACGGAGTTGGAATCTTCACCATGATGAAACTATTAAAGGAGTTTTCATCTGGAGACGATGAAGATTCTTGCATTTGCAAGAAATTAAGTGGAAGCGCTGAGACATATTTCTAATACATTATGTGGAGGACATCTTGTTGATTGGAAATGATGTATATTTTATTGACAAAGGTTAAGAATTTCATCTCGATAAAAGACTTAGGCAAAACCCAAATATTGAGCATGAATGTCTACATGGATAGACAGTGACGCTAATATGGTCATGCCAAATATACATATATGAGATATTGAAGGGGTTCAATATAGAAATAACAAGAAAAGGATCTTGTCACATGAAAAATAATCGAATCAAGATTCAAGTGTATCGACACTTGATAAGTGAAACAAGATTCAAGTGCTTTGACACTTAAAGAGTGAAATCACAAGAATGTTTTGATCAATCATACCATGATATGTACACATCCAGATATGTCCTATGCTCTAAGTGTTATGAGCATATACCAGAATGAATCATAAAATGATCATTGGACGATAGTAAGGATATTCTTATAATCTTTTGGAAGAATTAAGAATATATTCGTTTGTATAAGAGACAAATAGTTGATTAAAAAATGGTACTAGTTTTGTCACAAGATACAAATTAATTTTATCTCAATTTAAACTATGGGTGGCACAATGTAATAGAAAGGAGATTCCATGATGGATTTGGATGAATTACAAAGTTAAGATATTGTGACGGATACTACCACAAAAGGCTAAGTATATGACTCCTATAGTAGCAACAAAGGAGGGCATTTGTGTCAAGTAGTTTGTTATCAAACTAATGTGTGGTTCGCAACGGGCTAACACTAAATATATATTGTATGACAATAGTATCGACATGATTTAACCCCAAGGAATAAAGGTCTCGCTAAAAGACCAAATTTATATAATGCCATCTCATTGGAGAATGAGTGATGCATGAAGACGCAAAGACATGCAAATACACACGGACCTGAAAGTGTCAGATCCATAGATTATGTTAACCACCTGCAATTGCGTATATGAAACACCACAAAGCCATAGGTGTTCAATACGCAAAGTTTTAAAACTAGATTATTGTCTCTAGTGCAAGTGGGAGACTGAAGGGAATATGCCCGAGAGGCAATAATAAAAGTGGTTATTATCGTATTCCTTATTTATGATAAATGTTTATTTTGCATGCTATAATTGTATTAATATGGAAACGTTGATACATGTGTGTTTAATAAACAAATAGAAAGTTCCTAGTTATGCCTCTCTTATAAACTAGCTCGTTGATTAATAAGATGATCAAAGGTTTCCTGATCATGGACATTGGATGTTGTTAATAACGAGGTCACAACATTATTGGAATGATGTGATGAACATTCATCCAAAGTATAGCATTATGATCAAGGTCATTATGTTTATATTGATATAACATCATACGAAGTAATCTTAGTCCTTAGACCATGAGATCATGTCAATCACTAACACCAGAAGAGTATCTTGATAACATCAAACGTCACACCGTAACAGGGTGACTATAAAGATGGGTTCAGTGCTACGAAGGTGTTATGTTGAGGCTCATGGATCAAGAGTAGAATTTGTCCATCCTGATGACGGAGAGATATACTCTGGGCCCTATCGGTGATATCACATTAGTTAGCTTGCAAGCAAGTGATTTGATCACTAGAATGTTATATCACGAAAACGAGAAAAGAGTACATGTCGATAATGAGATCAAACTAGGTATGGAGATACCGATGATAGAATATCGAACATGTAATATATCGCGATATAAAGGGATCATTGAGTTACATGCGTATAAGGTTCACACGATCACAGAAGTCATCATTGAATATGTGGGAGTCAGTACGGATCTCTAGGTCCTGCTGCTGATTATTGATCGGAGAGGGGTCTCGATCATGTCTGTATTATTCGCGAACCGTAGGGTGGCACACTTAAGGGATACCGACACCATTCGGAGCAAATAATATGCCAGAGAAAGAATTACAAAGCACAGGAATTTATTTCACTAGACATTGAATCTGTTTCAGGTGAAATTGCTGAAAGTGTTTTTGCATGTGAAATGAAATACTAGCAAGGGGTTTTATGTGAATGTTTGTTAATTCAAGTAATTAACAAAATTCTGAATAAATAAATAAAAGAGTTTTATTTAATGAGAGATTGCATTAAATTTGGTGAAAATTTAATGGGATTTTGAGTGGAGGAAATGGAGGGGCATCTGTGTGAGTGGGAGCTCCACTCACATGAATGGAGGAAGAGGTGGGGCACCACCTTGGCCGCCAGCCATGGCTAGTGGGCGGCCCCGCTCCTCCTATAAAAGGATCCCCTCCTCTCACTTCTCACTCACACCTCCTCGCAAAGGATCTCTCTCCCCCCTTTAGAATTCCCCCATGGTCTCGGATTAGCGAGATACACGTTCCCGGTTGCTTTTCTGGAAGGATTTGTTGCTTCCACTGCTTCGCTGGAGCAAGGGCGCGGAGGTTGTCGGGGTACCCGGACGTGTGTGCGATCACGGATGCACCACTGCTTTGCGGTGCTGTACTTGATGGTGCTGGACCGGCTGGACCAGATGGACTTCATCACGATCTTGAGATTGGCAAGCGTTCGACTATATCATCCACGAGTACAACCTCGTTAACGCTATTCGGTCTTCGAGGGTATGTATTCTATGGATGTATATCCACCTGTTGCTTGTATCTAGTAGATATATCGTAGTACTTTGTTGTTCCCATCGTAGGAAATTTTTTGTTTTCTATGCCACGAACCCTTCATCGCATGCCTTCCTCCGGTGCTCCTCCGTCTTGGCTGTTGCTTGATGCTCCTCCGTCTCTGCCAGTGCAGCACGCTTCTCGGGTGCGGTTGGTATGACAAGCTTCAATATCGCGGTGTCCTCGAGCGCTGATGTCAATGAATCTAGGTGCGGTTGGACACGTCGTGGTGCCTCAGATGGCTGCCGGCGGGCACGAACGATGTCGTGAAGAGCAGGTGACACAGGACGGTCAGCCACCGGCAAGGATCTACCACTTGCACGACACAGTTCCATCCTGCGCGAGGAAGTTGTTTGGAAACGCGCGATGGCGGGTACGCGGATTTGGGTACTGATCCTATTAGGAGCGTCAAGAGCATCTCATAGTCTAGTCACGTAAAAATTGTGCTACATCATAAAATATCTATGTACTGGGAGTGTTGTCACATAAGAAATCACAAAATGCGCCATGTGGCAGCGTCGAGAAGTGTCCAGTGTATGCCTGCCGACGTGGAGTTCAACGTTTCAGCATGTTGTGTCTGTGCAGCAGTTGCGCGCGTCATGACAACCCCCTAAACACGTGAGGAGTATCTTGTAGTCTATAAGCATGCACACACGCTGGACGTGCAACCCGCAATTAGTTCCTCCCTCATAGTCCCATCCCGACCCCTTTATCCATGGGTTACTAGACGACGCGCGCTGAAGCCCCGCCTGAACCATCGATCTCATTAAATCCAGCCCAATCAAGTCCCATCGCGTGAACTGTGGGATTTTATTCCCTGGTTCTGCTAGTCACGCTTCTTTGAGAAGGAAGCAACATAGGCCATCGATTAACAAATGAATGGTGGATGTAGGTTGAGATAGCACCGGAGTAAACGGTGGTCTTGTATAAGACTGTACCACGGACTAGACTCTTTGACCATTCTCCCCCGCCCATCACTTTCTTCTTCCTCCTGACCCACCTTCCTCCATCTGCATTAGCCATGGCTCCCCGGAGGAGAGGCGGATCGATCGTGCGCGTGGAGAGAAATGAGACAGCTCGCCGCCTTTGATTTCCTGCTCAACCAGCTGCTCATTCCCCCTTCCTTGCACAAAGGCCCAATCTCTCCTAGCAATGGCGCTGAATGTTCCAGTAGGCTGGGGCTCCTCCCGCTCCTGGTACAGTCTTCTTCTTATTCTTCTTCTCTATTTTCTTCTTCTATGTCTACTTCTTATTATTATTCTTATTACTATGCTACATATTCTAGGGCGGCCATGGACCCTGAAACCGACACGATGGAGGCGATGGTGCTGAATGTTCTAGCGGGCCAGGGCTCCTCCCGGTATAGTCTTCTTCTTCTTTTATGTCTACTTCTTCTTCTTCTTATTATTATTTCTATGCTACATATTCCAGGGCGGCAGTGGACCCTAAAACCAGCATGATGGCGGCGGCGCTGAATGTTCCAGCAGGCCAGGGCTCCTCCCGGTACAGTCTTCTTCTATGTCTACTTCTTATTCTTCTTCTTGTTACTCTGCTACATATTCCAGGGCGGTCGTGGATGTTGAAACCAGCATGATGGCGATGGCGGCGCTGAGTGTTCTAGAAGGCCAAGGATCCTCCCGGTACATTCATCATCATCATCATCTTCTTCTTCTTCTTCTTTGTTTTCTTCTTCTATGTCTATTTCTTCTTCTTCTTCTTCTTCTTACTCTGCTACATATTTCCAGGGCGGTCGTGGACCCTGAAACTAGCACGATGGCGGCGGCGGCGCAGGACCCATTCGGCCATGTTCCCCGGCTCAGCGAGGTAGGAAATCCCCACACTTTTTACCACCCATAATGTCGTTGACGTGCATTTGGTTTTATTTTTGAGATTCTAAATATGGAAATATTAGACCGTGTCTACCTGCAAGTGCCTCCAAGTAGGGACCACGCTCAATCTTCGTAGACACAGTGGGCTTTTTGTGACTTGAATATTGTGCTTCCCGGGAACATGTAGTACAATTAAAGAGTACCTATTTTAAATAACAAGGTGGTCGATGGCAAGATAGACAACCAACTGCAGGGTGCACGTCCCTAACCCAGGCTAATGATACCCTTCGAAGGTGTTTGTCTCTGCAGAAGGAGATCACACTTTATTTTTCACTTAATATCAAGAGGCTCGAAGCAGAGCGCGACGATCTATTGAGGGTGATCAACGAGCTGCAGAAGTTGATCGCACACATCTTGTCTAAACAAGACGTGGCCATCAAGTTAATTACGAAGCTCATGTCTGACAAGAAGAATCTCCAGAATAGATGCATCCTCATGTTGGATAAAGCCACCAAGACACGCAGAGAATGCATCATCCTAGATCGTTATGTCATTCAAATTATTACTTTGACACTACTGAATTGTTTAAATTATGGAAACTAACCATATATTTTTGTTGCAGCGTAAGAGGAGAAAGCTCAACCCAAAACTGCCGACTTGGCTAAAGGACAAGATGGCCATCCAAATGGAGAAGCAGAATTTTTAGAAAGTGGCCCATGACCGCTTCAGAGAAGAAGTCATGATCCTTTATGAAAAGTGCCACAATCTGAAGGTGGGCATCGCCGGCTGGAAGAAACTTCATGAGAAAGGTATCGCCTCGGCGCGTGCGAAGGAGGAGATCATAAAGGAGCTCATGGGGGATAATCTTAAGCTTACTGATAAGCTTGTCGCTTCCCAGATGGAGCGCTTGAACCAGCAGGAGGCACACGTCCAATTACCGAGGGAGCAGGTAAAAACCAAAGAGGACCTAATCGAACGAACCCTCGAACTGGAGCTTCTCAGGAAGGAAAACGATCATCTCTATGTCAGGCTCATTGCAAACTATAAGTTCCTCCGAAATTATTTTGCAAACTATGTATTCTGACGGACCAAATCGTGTTTTATCCATGTAGTAGTGGTTTTGTAAACGTGGAACTCTCTCTATGCAAACTATGCTTTCTTCTAAAAGGTTATTTTGCTCAAGGATTGAGTTTGGATTAGTTAAGATATCACAATTGCAAGTCTTACAGTTAATTAGTCTCAAATATTTTTGAAATAGGCTTTTGCCTAGCTTTATAAATAAAGAAACCATCCATACAAAGTTCCAGATAGTTTAGACACATGCACATCAAAAGCAACAAGCCCGGGGGACAGCACAAACACCCCAAACACACTAAGCAAGCTACAACTACTAGTCTCGGATATTGCCACGACACAAATTATTCATCTAAAATTTCCTTGATCGTTTGTAGCTTGTCCTTGTTCACCTCGCGCTCCTTCTTCAGATCCTTCAACAGATCCGCAATGCAGTACTCTAGCTTCTTATTCTCTTCCATGAGCCGACCTCTCTCCTTTTTTGCCTTCTGAAGCTTCTGTGCAGTTCCCACCACCAAGCTCCCATTGATTGTGTCATTTAGTTCTGACCGCAAATGCTTGATTTCTTGTTCCAGCTCCTTATTTCCTACCAAGAGCTTGTAATTTTTTGCAACTGCATCACATGCATATGTAAATCTCCACGACCTTTCGAGCTCATACATATCCCACAATTGGTCCAGACATTTCTTAAGTGTGTTTGGCTACTCAAGATCCACCCACTCTACTGCTTTATACATTGGGTCAACCTAAAAACACGGGACATAATTATAACACTACACAATTTTATTCATGTCGCCATTGTACATAACAAAAGTAAACCTGATTTGTACATCCCCAAAACCTTCTTCCAGTGTTACTGCCTTCAAATGCAATATAATTTCTTAGTTTTAGCCCATGGTCACATGCTACTTCCCAATCGAGATCTATGCCCTCCCAATCGGGGTCGTAGATCGTGAGTGGTACCTATAAGGGAACGAAAAGCTACAAATAAACATGATTGCATGCACATTTCAAGTCTTGGGTCGAGGTAATTGCCAATGCCTAAACATTGCCGAGAAAATAGGGGAAATCACATCGGGGAGGGAAGACTCAATGTCGGAGAGAAGTTGTCGCTGCTCGACTGGTCATACTCGTTGTTCCAGGGCGGCATGGCGAATACGGCTGCGGCGATGTGTCGACGACGAGGAGGAGAGAGAGGAGGGCAGTGAGGGAGAGAGCAGGAGTAGGGAAAGTGAAGTGCGTCAACGTTGGAACATTGACTAATTTGGCATGCTACAATGGTTTAATTGATACAATGTCCCGTGGCTGGATTACTATCTCATATCTAATAGTTTTTCTCTTCCTTCATTTTAATTTGTAATATTAATCATGTACTTTCTCCTTCCCAATTTGTTTGACTTATAGCAACATACAAAATCTTCAATATAGGATTAGGGTTTATTGTAGGGTCTAATGAACTGTTTATTGTACTAACCCCTTAACCCTTATTCCTAAATCCTAGACTTGTTTGTCCAATAAATCAGTGTCTCCTGCTTAGTAAGTTTTTTTCCTAAACCCTATGCCCGTTCATCCATGATAGTACTTCCTTCTAAGTAACAGGTAGTTATCCAGTGATTAGTCAAATTACTGATCTCACAGAGCATTATATTACATTATAATCATGTCAACTACAAGGCACTTATATATCACCTTGTTCAGTGATGGTTTCAATGAATGATATGTCCGAAAATCCAAACAACTCACAACACATTATATTACAATCTCTCAACAATCATAATCTCAGAAACAAATATATCACATCATGTCAGCAAACATAATCATGTCAACTACAATGTACTTATGTCTTATTACAACAATGATGCTTTCATCGAGTGATATGTCCGAAAATCTCAACAACTCACAGAATATTGGATTGCAATCTCTGAACAAACATGACCACATCAACACAGTTTCAAAGCAACAACAATCTTTGTTACAAATACAGGCAGGGGAACCCTGCAGTTGATGACCCACAAGTATAGGGGATCACAACAGTCTTCGCGGGTAGTATTACCCAATTTATTGATTCGACACAAGGGGAGACAAAGAATACTTGCAAGCCTTAACAACTAAGTTGTCAGTTCAGCTACACCTGGAAATAGTTCTTGCTCATAGAAGTTTATCAGTAGCAACAGTTTGATAGTAGAAACAGCAAAGCAACAACAACAGGAGCAATAGTAACAGTAATGGTAACAGTAGGATTCGAGTGCGGTAGGCATAGGGATGGATGGACGGGCGTTGCATGGATGAGTCTAAACATATAACTTCAAGATCTAGGGCATTGAAGATAAATAATAACAAGCATCCAAGTACTAAACAATCCTAGGCATGTGCTCCAAATATAGTCATACGTGCTCGCAATGAGAACTTGCACAACATCTTCTGTCCAGCCAGCCCGTGGCAGCGGGGCCTCTAGGGAACTACTGACAATTAAGGTGCTCCTTTTAATAGAGCACCGGAGCAAAGCATTAACACTTTGTGAACACATGTGATCCTCACACCACAGCCATCCCTTCCGGTTGTCCCAATTACTGTCACTTTGGGGCCTTTGGATCCGGACAATGAAATGTGTACACAACTTGCAGATACGATCACAAACAATACTATCATAATGATTCAATAATAAGTTCAAATCTGAGATCATGGCACTCGGGCCCTAGTGACAAGCATTAAGCACAACAAGTTGCAACAAAGTCAAATAGCACAAGAGATACTAGGCACTATGCCCTAACAATCTTATTCGATTACATGATAGAACTCAGCCAATCCCTACCATCCCCAAGCCTACAACGGGGGATTACTCACTCATGGATGAGGGAAACATCGGTGGTTGATGGAGATGCGTTGGTGATGACGATGGCGATGATCCTCTCCAAATTCCCCGTCCCGGCAGGGTGCTAGAACGGAGTTTCTGGATCCGAATCTTGGTTTCTAGTGGCGGCGGCGGAGCGGAACTCTTTCTGGAAAACTATCGACCCCCCATGAGTTTTTAGGTCCGAAGGCAACTTATAGGAGCGGAGGGAGGCCGAGGAGCTGCCTGGGGTGGCCAAACCCCCTCCAGGCGCGGGGTCAGGTGGGCCCATGCCTGGGGTGGTTCTGGGCCCCCCAGGCCTCCTCTCTATCTCCCCTTCGGGCTCCGTGGATCTTCTGGCGAGAAATAGTTTTTGGCATATTTTCTGGGATTTTTCCTGACAGTTCATTTTCTGCACAAAAACAAGACACCAAGGTAATTCTGCTGAAAACAGCGTCAGTCAGTGACCGTTGTATCCAACTCACACAAGTTTAGAGGAGAAACAATAGCAAAGTGTTCGAGAAAGTAGATACGTTTTGGATGTATCAACTCCCCCTAAGCTTAGCTTATTGCTTGTCCTCAAGCAATTCAGTTGAAAACTGAGTGCGATAGAAGAACTTTCACGAACACTTTGCTTCATATGATGTAAATATTCTCAGCACAGGAGTAGATGCTTAGACAATTCATAATAAGGAGTATGCAACTAAGTATACTCAATAGTCATTTGTAGGCTATGAAGAGAAACCAGCTCAATAATAATAAGTAGCAAGAAACATAAACATCAGCAACATTGCAATGCTCATAATAAGGTATGATAGAGTGGTATCTCGATTGCCTTTGTTTGTAGAGCACAATATAAATGCCAAGGCACCTCTAAAGTTCACATTAAGACTAGAGATAAAGATACCAGAGATACAAGCATCAAAGTCATGACATAATTAACCAGGTTTTGGAACAAACACAAGAATGACAACTATGCTCTCAAGAAGGTGCTCATAGAATAAGTGGTGACTCAACAAGGTTGTGAAAACAGTTTTGTGAAGGTTTGAAAGGCTTCCAAATGCTGAAAGGAAGGTACTCATTAGCTTTGAGCTCTCATTGCCCCTATCATAGGCATCTTAATGTGGTTAAGGTGAAAGTGAGGTCCACTCTGAATCATATGCTTGACAGACCATAGACTGGAAATCCCAAGTCCCTTGAGTACGAGGGTCGCTCCGCATGCTACTCAACTTTGGTCACCTGAAAGTTCTTGTCATTGTAAATACATGCATATCATCAAGAACCGCCAACGGGGTACCCCTTGCACATGGTACAGGAGCTTTCCCATAAACAAAATGACAAGGCAAGCAGACAATGAGCATCTCAGTAATCCTTTTATTTACCATGTGCATAGCTTTTTATTGAGGAAGCTTCATAGATGCTCATTATAGTGATGCTGCAAGTTTCCACGATGATTAAGCATGGCTTAGGCTAGCGGCCCAGGCGTTTCTCTAACACAATGTATAAACTCCATGAACTAACAACTTCCCCCTTTATTCATATCATCGACATCCATAAACAAAAGAGCAAGGAATCATCTGGATGAGATATCCAGAAAGTGTTGAAAGCGTTCCCTGTGACAACACGGTTCTTCTAACTCCCAGTATATAATTAGCAAGCATATAACTTTCATGGACTAGTCACAATGGTTCAGGATTATTAAGCGCAAGGAATAAAGTGTGCCATCAAGTTCGTGAGAGCTTTACTAACTAACTATCTCAAAACAGACAAACATTTTATTTTGGAAGAAAGCACGACATATGGAATATGCACTGAAATAGAAAATGATGCTAATGGGTAGGTAAGGTGGACACAGCTGGCAATGTTGGTTTTTGGGAGTTGGAAGCATAGGTAGAGCACATACTCAGTGCAAGTGAAGGCTAGCAATAGAGAGGGAGCGACAAACGAGAGAGCAATAGTTGTCATAATCATGCTTGCAACAAAACATGACTAACTATTCCATGAAAGTGATACAAGAACTCTAAGGCAAAATAAATCATCGAGGCTTACTGACTATTGATTAGTCATATGCATGCGTGAGCATGTGCCAAGTTGATTCACATGAACAGTCAGAGGAGGATACCACAATATCATACCAAAGTATGAATAAAACAATGCAAGCAAACATTCATATGACATGCTACAAACTATTAGCAAGCTAGAGCTAATCATAGACAAGCAAGAACTACTAAGCATCCATAAGGACATACACCTTACACAAACAGGCTAAGCATGCTCACTATGAAGAGTATATGTACAAGAATGAAACAAATAGAGTTTGTTACCAGCCTCTTACCACACCTCGAGTTGTCTTAATCTTCATTATTGCCCCTCACTTGTGTGACTTGAATAATTAATATGAAACCAAAATCCACTGAGGACGGCTGAACCCTGCAAAGAACTCACAAAAAAAGAACAACAAATATTTTTGGTGTTTTTCGATTTTATAGAAACAAGCAAACAAAGAAAAACCAAACAAAAACAAAGCAAAATCTTTTTGGATTTTTATTTTAAGGCAAACCAAAGCAAAGAAACAAAGAAATAAACCAAGAGAAACAACGAAAATATTTTTTGTATTTTTGGGTTTTTAGAAAGAAGCAACAAAAACCAAAAATAAAGCGAAACAATGGATATACAAAGAACCGACCGAACATGATATATATATGAGTGTGATGTCGGTATACCTCCCCCCAAGCTTAGGCTTTTGGCCTAAGTGGGGCTCAATACCATGGTATCCAAGCAGATGCGTCTCCGTAGTATGTCGAGGAAGCTCCCTCGTCCTGGTACAAGCTCGAGGCCTCCCCTATGTAATACGCAGGTTCATATGAGGGCGCTTCTCCCTGATAGTGCCTGTGGAAGTTGAGAGAACGCAGGTTGTCATCCATCTCTGCCTTTGTTGGGGATATGCTATATGGGTATCCTCATAGCATGTCTCTTATCCGGATAACCCGGTTGGCCCAGAGTTGGTAGCATGGACCATGGCCTGCTGGGCGTCCCAGTTAGATGGATCCAGAAGGGAGGCCCATGCCGGATAAAGGAAGGCTACGGTGGAGTCACCAACGTACCCGGAGCCTTGGAGTACAAGACACGCTAGACTAGTAATAGACGGTGTAGGACTCTGTAACCTGTCTGGCTAGGACTTTTCCCTGTAACCCTAGGACCTGGCGACTATATAAGTCGGGCCTATGGGAGCCTTTAGGGCACAATAACTTAGACTCTCTAGTCACCTCGCACAACGAACCAATCCCTGTAACTCGGCGTATTGCCATTATAGTGATTTATAGCAGGAGTAGGATTCCGCCACCGTTGTGGGATCTGAACCTGGGTAAGCTATGTTACCTCATACCCGTCAACCGTCCGCCTTCCCCCACGTCTCTAAACATGCACTTTTAGGACCCCTCCATGGCGTACTCGTCGGCTATACCATGACAGTTGGCGCCCACCATGGGGCAAGAGGCGCTTCAGGCTCTTCAGCGGGCGATGACCAAGATCTTCGCGGGAATCGGCAAAACCGTAGCCATCGGTCAAGTTCTCTTCTCCGGCAATGTTCCGATCGTCCCTCCCGACGAGTTTTGGACCCCAGCGAAGACGAAACCTATGCGGTGTTCGATCGTTCTTATCCGAGACATCCACCTCTTCATTGGCGAAACCGACTCGGGCACTAGTTCCCTGGGAGTCGGAGGGGCATCAAGACCCGCACGGACCGCCTACGGGCAGGATACGTTCGCAAAAGGATTGATGTTGGATCTCTCTTTGGAGTTTGCCGGCAAAGATCGGAAAAATTCAAGGCCCACCCAAACTGCCCCTATGCAGGATATAACGGTGGAAGATCACTGCAAGTACGCTGGCTTCATTCGTGCGTCTAGACAACAGAGATCCAAGTTCGTCGGCGTGGTTACCATCTTCGATCTGGCGCGTTGCATTCAGAGAGAAGGCGAAAACCCCCACGATTACCTTGCCAGGTGGCTCCGTATACGAGCCGATCTGGCCCACTACCCCAATGATGATGCCATGTATCACTTTGTGGAAGGACTGGACCACGACACGCTTCTCCGACATTATCTAAGGCGACAGCAGGCTTTGGGACGCCTTACCTTCAAAGGCATGGTAAACACCATCAACAACTACACGGAGGTCGAAGCGGCAGCTCAGATAGCGCTTGCGCTCATTGACGGAGCCCCTCTGATTCAGCCACCGCTACCACCACCTCCGGCCGCCATCGCTGCAGTTGCGCCACCACCTCTAGTCATCGTCGCCACTATTGCACCTCCACCCCCCATCATCGAGGAAGTCCTGGCACCCTCTGACTCTGTGATTGACGCGCTATACGCCAACTTCAGTGCAGATTCAGAGGAGATAGATTTCAGTCCAGAGGAACTAGACTCCGCCATGTAGGAGATGGAGGAGTACACGCGTGACGAGCAAGCCAACAATGCCGTCACGTCTCGAGAGGTGTTCGTCACCATTGGGATGGCGATGGATGAAGATCAACCCGGATGAGCTCTGCCTACAACTCTGGACAAAGGGAAGGGACCACCTGTTGCTGCCGACAATGATCGTGCAAAGGTCATGCCCCCTTCGCCTAACCCAGTGCAACAGCCGTAGGAACTCGACACCAACCCCAGCAACAACAACACCGCAAACTTGCCACCTCCAGCATCTACATCTATCGCTGCCCAAGTTACTCCAGCTGATAGAGTGATGTACGACAATCTCCTCGTCAAGCCACTAACCGTAGCTCATATCTAGAAAGTGACCTAGCTTGACAAGAAGCGCCAGCAGCTGCTGGAGGAAGCGCATGCCATCGCGGAGCAAGGCGCTAAGCTAGATCGAGATCTGGTCAACGCGCAGAAATCCATAGAGAAAGCTAGAGCAATGGAGGCCGAGTACAAGACTCTGCTGCAGCAGTAGAAGGCCAAGAAAGCTCTGGCTCGCGTCATCAACGATCCTGGTGTACGTCGAAACCTAGGATGGGCTCCCCCGAAGCCGGCACAAGCCAAGCCATATATTGTACGTGAAGGCAGGCAGGTGATGCCCACTCCTCTCCTCAACCTCGCCATCGCCAAAACCCTTCTAGAGCAGGATAGATCGCCCGAGGCAGTCGACCAGGTCTATCACCTAGTGGCCAAGGCGGTAAAGCAGCAGGAAAAGGCCACCTCTCAGAGGCTTGAGTCTGACCTAGCGTTTTGCCAGTCTAGCCAGCATAAGCCGCCAAGGGACAGATCTCCTCTTGATGTCGGGTCTCAGACGGGTTCATCAGAACGAAGACGGAAGGATGCGCGCAATAGGAAGGATGTTATCCCCATATCCTCCAACCATGGAGAAAAGGCCCAACCTCGTCGCCCATCGCCACCACCCCGCTCCCCCCGACATCGCGAAGACCCCAAGGCTCACCATCGTATGGATATGCCCCCACCAAGGCAGAGCGGCATCGTCATCCGCGACAACACGGAGCAGACCCGTCATGACGGAGAGCGCAACCAGGGACACAAGAGCAGGTCGCTCCATGACCCTCCGCGTCCGGCAAGCAATCGCGACAGGCGTGAGGCGTTGTAGTAGGGTAATAGCAAGAAGGCTAACCCACCGCCACCTCCTCCTCCGTTGCCACCTAGCAGTCACCATGGAGGAGGAGGCCCGCATCATTCACATAGCCCATCCCCTGTTGACAAGAAGAAAAGAAACCCGGAGCCATACGATGCACATTCGTGGATCGATAAGATCCATGAGGCCCGGGAAGGACCATACCTGGGACCACATTGCTTTGGACCTGCGATATGGTCTGCAACTTACCCCAAAGGTTTCCGGATTGACAAGACCATCAAGCCCGATGATGGCACCTCTAAGCCAGTTACATGGTTACATGATTATGACAACGCGGTAGAGATTGTCGGGGGTAACCCCAACGTTACTGTCAAGTACCTCTCATTGATGTTGGCGGGCACAGCCTGTCAATGGATTGATGACTTGCCGGAGAAATCCATCTGCAATTGGTTGGACATTCAAGAGGCGTTCACCAAGAAATTCGAGGGTACGTACAAACGTCCCTACACTGTTGGCGATCTACAGCGGTGCGTGCAAGAGAAAGACGGCCATCTCGCGCCTACCTCTCCCGCTGGCTGGATATGAAAAATTCCTGCGCAGGAGTGCACGCTCAGACCGCCATGGCCACCTTCATTGATGGGTTGGAAAGGGGCACGTTGCTTCGACATAAGCTGAAGCGCTTGCAGGACAATCACTAGCTTGACTTGAACCAAATGATTCAGTTGGCTAGTGAGTTCGGAGCTGCCGACGATGATGCTCGCGGCTCTCTGCCGGCAATGGCCGTTCCAACTCAAGCTCGGAGGAACAACAACACAAAGCGGAAAACCGCTCCAGAAGAAAAGCAAACTCCCGACATGGTCGCTATGACCTTCGCAGGACGAGGTGATGGCGGACAACGTGGCCGAGGACGGGGAGCTGGTCGTGGGCAGCAGCGAGGAAGTGAAACTATCTTGGCAGCGCTCCGCGTTCCCCAAACCTACGAAGAGTACCGCGATATGCCGTGCCTCGTACACCTCGATGTCAACGGCAAAGCCACCGATACTAATCGACACTGCAAGTTCATCAAGGACCTCAAGGAGGACCCAGAGTTTGGCCACAAGCGAAGTTGGAAGAATAGACCGCAAGGCAAGGTCAAGGGGAAGAAGAAGGAGGAGGAGTCCAAGGATTCAAGTGACATGGACGAGGATGTCGACCCCAAGCACGCCGCCAAGAGCGACGACAAAGGCAAGAACCCCTTCGAGAAGAAGGTGGCAGTTTTCCACACTTTCCTTGGCACCCCCACCGTCCGACAACAGAAAACCTCTATGAGGATACTGATGGCTACTCTACCCCTAGTTCCCCAGTACCTGTGCTGGTCGGAGGTTCCAATTACTTGGGACAGGAAGGATCACCCAGACCTTATCCCTACAGAGAACCAATACGCCATGGTTATCAACCCCTTGATTGACGGCATTGAGTTCACCAAATGTATGGTGGCTAGTGGAAGCAACATCAACATCATGTACCTGGATACACTACAGAAGATGAACTTGACGGAGGCAAACCTAAGGCGGACCAACACCATCTTCCACGGCATAGTTCCTGGTTGGGAGGCTCGGTCCCTTGGCTGCATCACACTTCAGGTTGGCTTTGGTGATGTTAATAATTACCGCCAGGAGCGCATGACCTTTGAGGTGGTCCCCTTCAAGAGCGTGTACCACGTCATATTCGGCCGCGACATATTCCACACCTTCATGGCCAAGCCATGCTTCGTCTACAACAAAATCAAGTTACCCGGACCAAATGGTGTCATCACCGTATACGGAAGCTTTGCCAAAGCTAGGGACTGCGAGATTAATGAAGCAGCCTACGCGGAAGCTATCCTCTACAGTGAAGAATTCAAAGAGATCCAGAGCAAGGTCGATGACTCAGAGATGCCCGTGTTGAAGAAACAGATTTCCGACTCCGCTCTAGCATTCAAGGCTGCCATCGAGACCAAGCCGGTGGAACTTGTGGTAGGCGATGCCTCCAAGACCACCGCCATTGGGACGAACCTAGATCCTAAATAGGAAAGCACGCTCGTCGAGTTCCTCCGTGAGAACAGGGACATCTTTACCTGGCAACCTGCCGACATGAAAGGTGTACCTAGGGAACTCGCCGAGCACAGCTTAAACATTGATCCAAAATGCAAACCAGTGAAGCAACCTCTATGACGCTTTGGAGATGAGAAGAGACGCGCCATCGACAAAGAGATAGCTAGGTTACTTAAGGCTAGTTTTATCTGAGAAGTCCTTCACACCCAATGGGTGACCAATCCTGTACTTGTCCCCAAAAAGGGAACCAAAGAATTAAGAATGTGTGTTGATTACATCGGCTTGAACAAAGCATGCCCCAAAGATCTGTTTGCTTTGCCTCGCATTGACCAAGTCATTGACTTGACGGCTGGCTCAGAACTTTTGTGTTTTCTCGATGCATACTCAGGATACCACCAGATCAAGATGATGAAGTCGGACCAATTGGCCACTTCGTTCACTACTCCATACGACACGTTTTGCTATGTTACGATGCCCTTTGGGCTGAAAAACGCAGGTGCTACGTACCAGCGGACAATGCAACGTTGCCTACACGATCAAATTGGTCGGAATGTTCACGCCTATGTGGACGATATAGCGGTGATGTCTAAAAAGTCAAATGACTTAATCTCCGACTTAAAAGAAACCTTTGATAATCTCCGTAAATACAACATGATGCTTAACCCTAAGAAGTGCGTCTTTGGGGTCCCAGCCGGTAAATTGTTGGGCTTCATCGTTTCCCAGCGTGGAATCAAGGTCAACTCGGAGAAAATGAAGGCCATATTAAACATAAACCGTCCGACATGCCTAAAGGACATTCAACGACTAACAGGTTGTGTTGCAGCAGTTAGTCGGTTCGTCAGCCGACTTGGGGAGAAGGCTCTGCCGCTGTACAAGTTGCTGAAGAAGGCGGAAAAATTCACGTGGACGGACGAAGAAGATGCAACATTGAAGTAGCTCAAGGAGATTCTTTCCTCAGCGCCTATACTTGCAGCACCCGAGCCTGGAGAGCCCATGTTAATTTACATGGCGGCAACTAACCGGGTAATCAACATCGTCGTCGTGGTAGAGCGGAAGAAACCAGGCTATGAGCACGGAGTTCAACGACCAGTTTACTATGTAAGCGAGGTCTTGACGGAGTCCAAGTAGTGTTACCCGCACTACCAGAAGAGAGCTTATGGAGTATTCCTTGCTTCTCGGAAGCTGAGGCATTACTTTCAGGAGCACCCAATCACAGTGGTGAGCAAGACTCCACTGTCTGACATTATCAACAACATCGACGCTATGGGAAGGGTCGCGAAGTGGGGCATTGAACTTGCCGCCTTCGAGATCACCTACAAGAGACGCGACGCTATCAAGTCACAAGCCTTGGCGGATTTTATTGCGGATTGGACGGAGATTCCAGATGCTACCCCATTGCCGGAACCAGAATACTGGGTGATGCACTTTGATGGATCAAAGCTGCTCAACGGCTCGGGGGCTGGCGTACTGCTACAGTCACCAACTGGGGACAAGCTACACTATGTTTTGCAGATCCACTTCGAGGCTACGAACAACATGGCGGAGTATGAAGCACTCATTCACGGATTACGCGTAGCCAAGGATATTGGCATCAAGCGCATAGTTTGCTATGGAGATTCCGACTTGGTTGCCCAGCAGGTGGCTGGCACCTGGAATGCGCGGAACCCTATGATGGTGGCATATCGAGACGAAGTGGACGAGATAGCCAAGAGCTTCTTGGGCTACGAGGTCAAGTATGTACCTAGAGAGCAAAACGAGGCGACTGATCTGCTGTCTAAGCTTGGATCAGGGTGCAAACTAATTCCGCCAGGAGTTTTCCTAGAGCATCTACGGACACCATCCGTGAAGGGAGCAGACATCAACAACCCGGATAGAGTTGACTCTTTTGTCCACATGGTGGCAAAGATCCCTTCGGTTTGGACAAAACCGTTCATGGAATATCTCGAACACGGAACTTTGCCCGACGACGAGGTCGAAAGACGACAAATAGTACGACGAGCAAAGGGCTATACCATAACCAATGGACAACTCTACAAAAGGAGCACTACTGATGTATACCTTAAGTGTGTTTCCCAGCTAGAAGGTATTGAAATCCTACGCGAAATCCATCTCGGAGATTGCGGGCATCACGCCGCTCCTCGATTGTTGGTCATGAAAGCCTTCCGGCAAGGATTCTACTAGCTGCCGTGAAGGCGGACGCTGACAAGCTGGTTGAGACATGCATAGGATGCCAGTATTATGCCCGACAACCACATGTTCTTGCTGAAGAATTGCGAACAATACCAATAACTTGGCCGTTCGCAGTCTGGGGGCTGGACATGGTTGGTCCGTTGCAGACGGCACCATGTGGGTTTACGCATCTGCTAGTAGCAGTTGATAAATTCACTAAATGGATAGAAGCTAAACCCATTAGAAAGCTTGATGGGGAAACTGCCCTCAGGTTTGTCCGGGATCTAGTGGTGAGATTTGGTCTCCCACATAGCATTATCACCGACAACGGCAACAACTTTTCACTCGGAGAAGTGGAGGCATATTGTTGGGAGAAGGGCATCCGACTTGACCTTGCATCTTGGCACACCCACAATCCAATGGTCAGGTTGAGCAAGCCAATGGATTATTATGCAGGGAATAAAGCCACGTCATGAGCAGCTGGAGCCTAGGCAGAAGAATTGCCATCTGTGATGTGGAGTTTACGAACTACACCCAACAGATCCACCGGCTACACCCCTTACTTCATGGTATATGGAGCAGAAGCCATCCTACCTTCCGACATACTTCCCGATGCACCAAGGGTTTCCCGCCTACGACAAAGATGAAGCTGAAGAATCCAGATGCCTAGATGTGGAACTTCTCGAGGAGGAGCGCGTTTTGGCATGCCAAAGATCCGCCATCTACCAGCAGAAGATACGCAGCTACCATAGTCGCCGCGTTAAGCATCGCTCGTTTAAAGAGGGGGATTTGGTGCTCCGACTTAAGAAGAAGAAGTCACACAAATTATCCCCGCCATGGGAAGGACCGTTCATCATAAGCAAGGCGCTACTCAATGGGTCTTACTACCTCGTTGAAAATCGTGAACTGAAGGATAGACCCAACAAGGATCATAAGCGTAAGCGACGTGACCCGGATGATGACTACCCGGAGCTTGATCGGCCATGGAACATAGCACAACTACGTCCTTTCTACACTTAGCATTTTTATCTAATTGTATACCTCTTATATGATCAATGAAATAAAGCTCTTTCGTTCACTCATATTTCTGAGTCTTTTACCTCCTTTACTGTTCATTTTTGGATCGTATAAAACCTTTATGCACAAGCTTTGCAATTGCACTTGTGAAAATTCCGCCTATGGGCGTTAGCTTAAGTTTTCTGGTCTACACGTTCTTTGTCGTTCTTATGTGGATTCTGGAGTAGTGACTTTTGGCACTTATTGTCGGCGATTTTGTGTTTAGGTTATTGACGGTGCCATTGGGCATCATCACCTGAGCGCATGGTTCCGACAACGAGTCTTCCGACTCACAAAAAGTCAAGCATAAAAGCCAAAGTAATGGATAAGCCAGCACTTGCTTAGAAATATATACATGCTGGAAATAGTTCTTTAGTAGCAGGACATACACCATTGTTTTCCGCCTTAAGTTAACACATAGTTTTTCTGCATGACATGTTACCGAGGAAACAAATATTACAAGTTGTTTTTTATTCCTCTGGCGCAGGCGACTTGGAAGCAACATCACCAGCAGCAGGAGAGTCACCTCCCTCGAAGTCGGCAGTCTTGAGGGACTCGGAGGAGCTTTGGCCTTTGTCTTCAACGGTGTTCATGGGCACAAAGACTTTAACGTCGACCAACTCGGCGACTCTGGTGTCATAACCCGCGAGCGACACCAAGATAGATTCATGATTTATCTTTTGGCCTTCGTCGTCTACGCTGGGGATACCGGAGGTTATCGTGTCGATGTCGGAATTCTCGTAGTGTACCTTCACCATTGACAATGCCATCCTGGAGCCGGCCCGTGCACATGAAGCTTTCCAGCTTGAAATACGCTTGGGGGCTCGGCGTAGGATCTCCGAGAACTTCGCTACAAAGTCTGATGCCTTGATGTTAATCTGGAGGGATTTGGCAATCTCTTTGGTCTGCGTGATGGCGGTGTTGATGAAGTTGCCCGCAAGGACCATGCATTCCTTTGGCAGAGGAGGCGACTGGGTTAAACCCATAGGAGCTGCAATTGCCGACAAAGGAGCGCATGAGTTCAAAAATCAAAGTATATAAACTACAAAAATCCAAGACGGAGAATCACTTACTAAAGATGCTGGCCTCAGCATGCCAGAGGGTATCCGCCATGGAGTCACGTTCTTGTTGGAGGATCTTATACGCTTCATGATGGCGTTGATTCTACTCATCGGCAGCTTTCTTCTGATCTTTTAAGATCGTGATTTCCTTCTTCAAGCGGTTCATATCCTCGGTGGCGGAGTCCTGCAGGGCTTTCATTGATTCTTCATGCATTTTCAGCATCTCCTCCCTCTCCTTCTTAAGGATCTTGTTCTCGCTATCCAGCTCCTGAATATGCTTGGATTGCTCGACAATGTCCTTAGCCTTGGTAATGGTTTCTGCAAGTCAGAGAAAGCAAAGTACACAGTGAGTACTCGGAGAATACACAAGATCAAGTCGGAATACGAAAAAGAAAGGAAAAACAGACGCTTGCTCTTGATGATCTGTTCCTTCAAGAAGGCAGTTTTACCCTTTTCACCTTCCAAGTCCGCGCGCATCTTCTAGTACTTGTCGTTGGCCATGCCCCTCCGATCATTCTCATTCTATGGAAAGAAGAAAGTTAAATGTTGTTTGGTCTACTTAGAGCATTGACGAGGTTTAATCTCGTCAATGCCCATTGTTATGGACTTGGGTTTTGGAGAAGATGGGGATGCTGGAGATCGTGGCACGGTTAACAGACAAGCAACCAGGGGACACGAGATTTACCCATGTTCAGGCCCCCGGAGGGAAAACCCTACTCCTGCTTGTCTGCTCTTTGATTACGGCGGAGCCGAAGGTTACAGGGTGCGCAGATTCGATCTGGCGTGGATGCGTGTGCGAAAGTATGAGTCGAGAGAGAGAGATCTAGGACATGCCCTCCTGGCCTTTATATAGACTTAGGCAGGTCCCGGGCGTAGTCCTAGTCGGTTACAAGTTCTAGGGTTTTACCCCTTTGAATTTCCTATCTCCTCTAGTCTTGCTCTCCAAGGATCCGAAGACGTCATGGGCCTTGGCCACCCGAAAATCTTCATGGGCCAGTGTATGTCTGCCGTGGGCCTTCCTTGGGCTGGACTAGGTATGCTGAAGTTACGTACCCGTAGGGTATAACTATGTCAGTAGCCCCCGAGTGTTCAGTCGAATCGTAGATTCGGCTGAGGACTCTTCAATCCTTCGGGTGCAACTCTGTTTTTCAAGAGAAAAGTGTGTAGGGATTGTTGATGCGTGTGCCTGACTCACCCGACGGATCAGGGTCAGTTAACTGTCTTAGGACAAAACAACACGATCTTCTTCAGGTTCGAGTCCCTCAACTCGAAACTGGAACATATGCTGGCGTAATTCAACTCAGGCCGCGGAGGACTTACAGGAGTGGAATTCCAGTGAATTTAATTGTTGTACCCAACGCGTCCGTCGGGATTTTTCATCGCACCTGCTGGCACGGATTTTGACTAGCAGAGCGCAGTCGTGTGCGTTGCCAGGCCATCAGATGATATCTGTAGGTCTTATCTTTGCGTCGCAGACGCAACATCCGAACATTTATCACCTCGGAGGTGCTTCGGGTGGCCAAGGAGATTGTCGCTCACTTAGCGTTTTATTGGGGCAGAGTTGCCAAAAGTTTTTGCGTGCTGATCCGAAAGATCGCAGTCCAAGATTTCATAGGGTGCGCGACCAGCGCTCCCTATGGGAGTAGCCCCCAAGTGTCTGTTCGAGTCGTAGACTCGAACAGAGACTTTTAGTTCAAGCATTGCTTCAATCATTAGGTCCGCAGGACTCGAAAATTTTCGGATGCTTAAATCCATCCTCCCTATGGGAGTAGCCCCCGAGTCCGTAGTGGAGTCGTAGACTCGACGTAGGACTCGAAGAAATAATTTTGTCTTCATTTGTCTGTCGGGTGCGCGGCCAGCGCTCCTGATAGGAGTAGCCCCCAAGTATTTAGTCGAATCGTAGATTCGAGTGAGTACTTTTAGCTGTGGAGCCAAAATGGTGCTAGTATAGCTTTTGATGACGTCAGTGCTTACGATTGATGACCTCAAGCGTCTGCTACGCCAGAGATGACTTGACTGGACGAAAGCGTGGGTCCCATTTGCTGACTTTGAATTGACCGGTCATGCGCGGCGTGGAGATGATTACGGCGTCTCCTCGATTTCCACACGTAGTGGACGGCGTGGTATCGACGGTTCATTTTGGTGCTGACACGTGTACGGCCAGATCTACCGTTGGCGTTAGGTCTTCTCGATGGACGGCCAGCGTGCGTCGTCTTCGCTGTTATAATCCCTGGTGAAATCGTGGTTGTTTTTCACCGCAGCAGTTCATCTATTCACTGCCCCCTCATTCTTGAGCTATTCTTGCTGCGCGCTGAGAGTTTCCTCCACATTGCCTTTGTCTTTCTTCGTTGGCAACACCACCACCGCCGTAGCGCCATGGTGAAAGCAAAGAAGTCCTCATCTGCAGTTGGGACCAGCGCCGCCGGAGGCAAGAAGGGCACCGCCACTGCTCGCGTCACCGACGGTGGCTGGCGGCGATCAGAAACGTGGGAGAGCGATCTCCGCAAACTGCGCGAGCAGAGCCTGATCCCGCAAGACGCGACGGCCGTGCGACTCCCCGACAATGAGGTAATCCCCCATCCCCCATCTGGGTATCGGGTTATGTTTGTTGCCTTCATGATTCGCGGGTTTTCTTTTCCGGTCCATGACTTCCTTCGTGGACTGCTCTTTTTTATGGGGTTCAACTCCATCATCTGTCTCCCAACTCCCTTCTCCACATTGCGTATTTTATCACGCTTTGCGAGTGTTGGCTTGGCATTGAGCCACACTTTGGCCTCTTCCGGAAGCTTTATTCCGTGAAGAGGCAGTCTGGTTCAGATGGTGTGTATCCCATTGGGGGTTTCATCATCTCCCTCAGTCCCAATGTGCAATTCTTTTCCTTTTCCATGTCCGAATCTGTCCAATACTGGCGGAGGAAATGGTTTACATATGTGACTCCGTAATGCCTGGGCAAGATTTTGGTCTCGTTCCTTTTGACCCCTCCCAATTGATTGAGAAGAAAAGATCCTGGAAAAATCAAATCTTAGACGGTGAGGTGGCGGAGATAGAGGTCCTATACCGTCGTGTGGAGGATCTCCAACTGATTCCTGAGAAGGAGGTGAATGGTGTCGACATCATCCGGACGTTTCTTGAGCGTCGGGTGCAGCCTCTCCAAGCGAGAGCGCACCCGATGTTTCTTTACTCTGGGCGCCGTGATCCGACGAGGGTTTCGAGTGAGAAAATCTCCGAGGTGGAACTTGACAAGGCTCTTCGCGCGCTGTTGAAGTTCAAGGCCGACGAAGAAATCCCGGGGAAGTCGCTGACTCCTCCCTTTTCTTCGATGTTGGTCGTACCGAAGGTGTAGATTTGCGCACGCAGTGCTTCCCTTTTGTTTTTGTCAGCTGTGTACTTTTTCCTTTGTTTGCTAACAAAGTTCCTTTTCCTTTTGCAGAGCTTCAAAGTGCCGGGCATGGCACCACCGTTGCCCGAGAGGTATCCGAATGCCCCGGATAATGAAGTGGTGGATTCCGTGTCCGAGCTACCGTCAGCGTGATCCCCAGCGGAGGATGCCGACGAATCGAGTGAGGAACATTCGCGCGAACGATCACGGAGCTCTGGCGAGTCGTCAGATGCCTCGACTCCTCCGACTCCCAGGAATCCTCTGGGCCTTGAGCGTCATGATGATGTTCAGGGGGGTTCTTCCTCTCCCCTTCCTGCCATTCCTGTGCGGGCTGTTGCTCCGCACCCGCCAGCAAAGCGGAAGAAGGAAGAAAATAAGGAGGAGAAGAAGGAAGAAAAGAAGGAGGAGAAGAGGGCCCGAAGGGCTTATCCTATCTTCGACCTGAGCGCGTTGGGCTCGTAAGTTTTCTTGTTGCCACTGTTGTCCTTTGTTCCCTTGTTATTTTTGCGCCTGTGTTGATTGATTCGTATGCAGGCAATCCTCCGACGACTCTAGTGATGGTGCGCGAGAGATGATGGGGGAGTCGAACATTGCGTCGCCTCCTCCTCAGACGGTGGCGACTTTGGGTGGCGCCGCTCCGGATCCTCCTGTGCAGGAGAGGCTGATGGCTGCTGCCAAGGCTATTTCGCGTGAGCGTTAGCTTTTGTACTTGCTCCTTTTTCTGCGGATCGTCTTCTATGTTGCCTTTCCTCATGTTGTCTTCTTTTTGTCTCAGATGCCGCAGGCATCGAGTTCGACCGCGGTGCTCTGGAGCATGGGAGTGCTCTAGATGATGCCACTGTAGCGGTCAAAGACCGCTGCAGCACCGTCGTCAACTCCCTCGCCAAGGCAAAAGAGGTCCTTGGTCGCTTCTACCAGGAGCTCTTCCCGAAGGGCGCATCCCTTGAAGATGTGAATGCCCTGGCAGAGGCTCTGTCAGCCGAAGCGCCTGCAGCGTATAAGCGCAAGCAGAAGGGCATCGGCGCGTCCGTCGGGCTGGCGATGGCCATGGCGGCTGGGGCGGAGCTGGACCTGCCCCAGATTACTTCTCGGATGCCTACGGCTGCGGATGGATCCGAGGTAGCCTTCGCCGCCTACTCCGCTCGCTGCAGACGATATGGGCCCAAGCTCATTGACTTGCTGTCTGAGTATGCATTGCGGCAGCAGGGCGAGGCCAAAGCTAGGCAGTCTGGTTCTGAGGCGACTCAGTGTCCTCCCCCTTAGGCATAGTAGACGTAGGGTAGTTTGTAGTCTATTTTTGTTGTAAATATCTTTTGTAGTACCATCCTTGTGCCACGTAGTGGCCTTATATACTTTAATGAATTCCTCCGAGTTGTGCTATATTCTTGGCTGAATGTTTGTGTGCCTTCTTTTTTCTGCTGCTATAGGTTCCTTCGGGTGCTGACCCGGTTGACACTTCATCCGAAAGGCCCTTGCGAGCATCATTGGATGATTCCTCGCAGCTCGCTTTTCTTCGAGATCGCGTGCGCAGCTTGGAGAGAGATTTGCTTGGGTTACGCGGTCGCGCTGACGTTTGGAAATCCAAGGCAGACCGTTGTGCAGTCAGAGAGGAGTATTTGATGGCGGAGCTGGGTCGGCTGTCCGAGCAGCTGCAATGTAAGTTGATCCTTTTTTCGGGCTGTAGCTCAGTTCTTCGGGTGAGCCTGCTGGCCTTACTCTTGTTTTGTGCGGTTGTCGCAGGTGCCAATCTTGCTCCGAGGGAAGAAAAGGAGCGTATTGCTGTTCGAGTCAATTGCTTGACTCAACAGGACATGGAGGCCGGTGGCTTCTTCTGGATGGATCGTGATCGCGCCATAGTTCTGGCGACGGTGCAGGATCGTGTCTACCAGGTTTCGCGGGTGCTCCGCCAGGTGCAGACATTGCTTTCCTCGGTGTTGCACGTCATGTTTCCATTGGATGCTGTGACAACGACCCTTGCAGGTCTTCTGACGAAGTTTCGGAGTGCCAGCAATGTCAAGGAGCTGGTGCGGCAGCAGCTCATCGCAGGGGTGAAGGCTGCCTTGTCTCTTGTGAGGGTGCACCGCCCTGATGTAGATTTGGCTGCTGTGGCGACTGGGCCACCTCCTCGACCAGATGGTGGCGAGTGGAATATGTGTCCGCATTACGCAGCTGTAAGGCAGTATGCCGAACAGATTGTAGATTTGTTTGAGCAGCGCGCTCAGGTTATTCTTCAGAGTAGGTAGGACCTGAAAATAAACAGATAGATGTAAAATTTGTATATTGCGGCTGGGCGTGTATGTGCCCTTTGTTGTAAAGGTTTGCTTGTTTGCTAGCACGCAGTGCTTTGATTTAGTACGTGCCCTTTTCGTTTGCCTGACGTGGTCAGCTACTCAGGTGTACACGTTTTATCCTCAGTCGATGAAATCGTGAGGTGGGGGGAGCCCCCGAGTGCGTATGTAGCATGTAGTAAAGTTGCAGAAAATAGTCAACCGAGGGTTGGGGGTGAGGTACTTAGCTTTATTGATATCGTAATGGAGGAGGTACATGATTCGGCTGAGTAGCCTTGGCTGAAAGCCTTATTGAGAGTAAAAAAGGGGGGTAGGTCGCTACAGGTAGAATCGTCGCAGGTGCGAGACGTTCCACGGGTTGGAGTATGCGACTCCAGACTCCACGTGCTTGAGGCGATAGGCGCCACCTGGGATGACTTCGGTGATGACATAGGGTCCTTCCCATGGTGAATCGAGTTTGTTCGGTCGCTTTTGCTTGAGTCGCAAGACGAGGTCTCCTTCGACGAAGGACCTTGGGCGCAGCCGGCGGCTGTGATAGTTGCGGAGACTCTGCTGGTACACCGCTGATCGAGCGGCTGCTATATCCCGCGCTTCATCGAGTGTGTCGACGGCGTCTTCGAGTGAAGCCGTGGATTCGGCTTCGCCGTACGCGATGACTCGTGGAGCCTGATGGCGTACTTCGGCTGGTAGCACTGCCTCGGCTCCGTGTACCATGAAGAATGGTGTGTAGCTGGTGGAGCTGTTTGGCGTAGTCTGTAAGCTCCACAGGACAGACGGTAGCTCTTTTGTCCAGTTTCCAGCTTTGTGCTCGAGTGAGCTCATGAGGCGTTTCTTGATGCTGGCGCCGATTAGGCCGTTGGCTTTTTCCACTTGCCCGTTTGTTTGCGGGTGTGCCACTGAGTCATACGTGATATTGATCCCGAGGCCTTCGCAGAAGTCCTGGAATTCTTTGGAGATGAAGTTCGATCCGTTGTCGGTGATGATGCTGTGCGGTACGCCAAACCTGTAGACAATGGATTCGAAGAACTTGACGTCGGTTTTGCCCTTCTGGTTGGTGACTGGCATGGCTTCGACCACTTGGTGAATTTGTCGACTGCGACCAGGAGGAAGACGTGTCCTCCTTTCGAAGATTTTGGCAGTTTGCCGATCATGTCGAGGCCCCATTGGGCAAATGGCCAGGCTATGGGTATGGGTCGAAGTTCGGACCCAGGTGCGTGCGGTTTGTCGGCGAACCTTTGGCACCCGTTGCATCTTTGGACGATGTCTTTCGCGTCGCTTATGGCCGTTGGCCAGTAGAATCCTGCTCGCAGAGCTTTGGCGACGAGGGAGCGGCTACCTGCGTGGTGGCCGCAGATGCCCTCGTGGATATCTTGGAGTATGGCTTTGCCATCGTTGATGGTGACGCACCGTTGTAGTACGCCCGTAATGCTACGTTTGTACAGCTCGTCGTTGGTGATGGTGAAGGCTTTTGACCGACGAGATACGCGTCGGGCATCCGTCGGGCTGTCTGGCAATTCTCCGTTTATCAGGAACTGGAGGTATGGACGTGTCCAAGTTTCTTCGACTGCCATGACCTGCATCAGGTTGACCATGGCGACTTCGGTATCCAGCTTTTCGGGTCCTTCATGACCTTCGGGTAGCGTAGCCCCCGAGTGTTCTGCTTCTTCGGGTGATCCCTTGGGGAATTTCCGTTTGATGGATGGTACGCAGATCTGTTCGAGGAACACACCTGGTGGTACCTTTGCACAAGTGGAGCCGATGTTGGCGAGTCTATCGGCCTCCTCGTTGCTCTCTCTTCCAACGTGCCGAAGTTCGCAGCCGTCGAATTCTCCTTCGAGTGCGTTGTATAGCGCGTGGTACGCGATTATGTTTTCGGCGTGTGCGGCGCACTCATTCATCGTCTGCTGTACGACAAGGTTGGAGTCACCGTAGATGACCAGGCGCGTTGCGCTGCATATTTTTGCCATCTTCATGCCATGGATGAGGGCTTCGTATTCGGCCTCATTGTTGGAGGCTCTGAATTTCATCCGAAGGACGTACTTCATCTTGTCACCTCGCGGGGAGGTCAGTATGACTCCTGCCCCTGCTCCGGCTTCGCGTTTGGAGCCGTCAAAATGCATTGTCCAGGACTGCGACATGTCTGGGGTGTCAGGCAGCTGCAGCTCCATCCAGTGCACCAGGAAGTCCGGAAGGACTTGAGATTTGATTGCGTGTCGCTTCTCGTAGATGATGTCCAGGGGTGATAGTTCAATGCCCCACAGGGCCACGCGTCCTGTGGCCTCTGGGTTATTCAGGATGCTGTTTAGGGGTGCCTCGTTGACGACCATCACCTGATGCTCCTGGAAGTAGTGGCTCAGTCGTCGAGCCGTCATGAACACGCCGTAGGCCAGCTTCTGGTAGTGCGGGTACCGCTGTTTTGTTGGAGTGAGAACCTCGCTGAGGTAGTAAATTGGGCGTTGTACCCCGTGGGTCTTGCCTTCTTCGGGTCGTTCGACCACGAGTACTGTGCTGACCACCTGGTGTGTGGCTGCTATGTACAGCAACAGGGGCTCGCGCTCTTTTGGCGTGACCAAAACGGGCGAGGTGGAGAGGAGCCGCTTGAGGCTTTCGAATGCGTCGTTGGCTTCTGGTGTCCACTCGAACTTGTCTGCCTTGCGCAGCAGCTGGTAAAATGGTAGGGCCTTCTCGCCCATGCGGCTGATGAACCTGCTTAGTGCTGCTACTCGCCCTGCGAGCTGCTGAACGCCCTTGAGGTTTTTCGGCTTCTCCATTGTCATGATAGCTTTGATTTTCTTCGGGTTTGCTTCGATCCCTCGTTGAGAGATGAAGTACCCGAGCAGCTGACCCGAGGGGACGCCGAAGGCGCACTTTTCTGGATTGAGCTTGATCCTGTAGCGATCAAGGTTGTCGAACGTCTCGCGGAGATCGTCGATAAGTGTTCTTGCCTCCTTGGTTTTTATGACTATGTCGTCGACATAGACTTGGACGTTGCGACCGATCTAGTCCTTGAGGCAGGCCTGCATGCATCGCTGTTACGTGGCACCTGCGTTCTTTAGCCCGAAGGGCATTGTGTTGTAGCAGTATACTCCGAACGGTGTGATGAACGCCGTTTTCTCTTGATCTTCGACCTTGAGTCGAATCTGGTTATAGCCTGAGTAGGCGTCGAGGAAGGAGAGTTTCTCACAACCTACAGTCGAATCGATGATCTGGTCGATCCGAGGAAGAGGGAAGTGGTCCTTAGGGCAGTGTTTATTTAGTGACGTGAAGTCCACGCACATCCGGAGGATGTCCGTGTCCTTCTTCGGGACCATCACCGTGTTTGCCAGCCACTCGCTTTCCTTGATTTCCCAGATGAAGTCTGTTGCGAGTAATCTATTGATCTCCTTGCCGATAGCTTCGGCTCGTGGCTCCGACAGTCTTCGGATGGACTGCTTAACTGGCTTGGTGTCTGGGAAGACATTGAGTGCATGCTCGGCGAATTCCCTGGGAACTCCTGGCATGTCCGCAGGACACCAGGCGAAGATTTCCCAGTGCTCACGAAGGAATTCGACGAGCGCGCCTTCCTATGCGGTGCTGAGGTCGTTGGCGATTAGTGCCGTCTTGGAGGCATCCGTTGGATGGACCTGCACCTTCTTGGTGTTGATGGTGGAGTCGAAAGACATGTCAGGTGCGTTCTGCTTTGTGACTGGGGGTAGCCCATTGTCTGTCACCTCACGGAGCCTTACGAGCTCGTCTTGCATGCCGAAAGACTGGGAGATTTTGTTGAAATCCCTGTCGCATTGGTCCGATCGGGTGAAGCTCCCGTGGACTGTGATGACGCCCCTTGGTCCTGGCATCTTGAGTAGTAGGTATGCGTAGTGTGGGACGGCCAGGAATCTTGCGAATGCTACACGTCCCAGGATGGCATGGTATTGCGACGGCCAGTCCACCACTTGGAATTCTAGGCGCTCCTGCCGAAAGTTGTCCGGCTTCCCGAAGATGACGTCGAGCCCTATTTTGCCCAGGGGGAAAATGCCCTTCCCTGGGACAATGCCGTGGAACGTTGTGTCTGATTGTTCCAGGCTGCATTACGGGATCCGCATAGATGCTAGAGTGCTTGCGAACATTAGGTTGATGCCGCTGCCGCCGTCCATGAAGACGCGACTCATCTCGAATCCTCCGATCTGCGCCTCCAGCACCAGGGAAGCATGACCTGGGCGAGGGATCTGGCAAGGGTGATCCGCGTGAGTGAATGTGATGCAGGACTCCGATCCACTGAGGTACTCAGGGATTGGAGGCGGAGTTGCCACAGCCAAGTTGATTTGTCGGGTGATTTTCTTCTGCACCCTATTTGTGGGGCATCCCTTCTGTATCATATTGAGTGCTCCTTTTGGTGGGGGGTATGCGACCCCGGCGTTATTTTGCGCTGGTGCGACTGGTTGATTTGGGCCTCCAATAGGCGGCGGTGGAGGAGCTCCGTGTGCTATTTCACCTGGCGCAGGTGCGTTTCCGAATGCAGGGATTGGAGCTTGTTGCCTCATCTGCATCATGCCTTCGCTGAGTTTCTAGAACTCGCGGCAGTCCTTGAGCATGTGGCTAGCTTTGTTTTTGCCATCTTGTTTGTCGATGTAGAAGTGGATGGTGCATGGACCCGAAAGTTTGTCGAATGCTGAGGGTCCGTTGTCGCGGTCGCGGCGTTGCCACGACTGCGTTGGTCGTCCGTTGTCGCGGAAGTTTCCGCTGCGGTATCCTCCGCTGTTGCGGCTGTTGTCGTTACGGCGGTCGGCGTAGCCGGCTGCGACCATGTCGGGTCCGTCGCGGTCCTCGTAGACGCGCAATCTCCTCTTGCTGCGGCGTTCGCGTCTTCGGCCGTAGTCGTCCTCTTCATCTAATTGCGCCCGCTGGATGCAATCTTCGCCGTCTGCCCAACTGTTGGCGATTTCCATGAGCTGGTCGAGTGTCTTGGGCTTTACACGTCCAAGTTTCTCCTTGAAGTCTGGGAGTTTGACGCCGTCCCTGAAGGCGTCGATGGCCCGCTCTTCGGAGATGTGTGCTGCGGAGTTCTTGGTTGTAGACCAGTGTAGTATGTACGAGCGAATAGATTCACCCGTTCTCTGAGTGCAGGCTCGCAACTCTTCGATTGAGGCGGGCCTTTTGCTGGTGCCTTTGAAATTTCGGATGAAGCTATAAGCGAGCTCCTCCCAGCTTCGGATGGATCCTGATGATAGGCTGCTAAGCCAGACCCGCGCTGTGCCTGTTAGCTGCAGCTGAAGGCATTGCATGTCGGTTTCTTTGTTGCCTCCGTGAAGCTTGACGGATGACAGATGGTCACTGAGCCAAGACTTTGGATCTTGCGTGCCGTTGAACTTCGGAGTATCCGAAGGAAGCTTGAAGTTGCGCGGCATCTGTGTTTGCCGGACTGATCTGCTGAAGCATCGAGCCCCGCAGAGTTCTCCTTCGTCTTCATCCATCTCAGATTCAGATGAGCATGCATGTTTGGCGCGTGCTTTGTCGATCTTGCGCTGTGTAAGCTTGTCTCTGGCGTCGTAGTCGCGTTTATGGCGGTGCGAGCTCTTCTTCCTTCAAGGAAGATCGTGTTCCTCTTCATCTTCGGATGAGGGAGTGGGGCTCCGGTCGCGCCTGGCCGGAACTTTCTTCTTCGGCTCCGTAGGAGCGTCTTCGTGGAGCGCAGCTCCGATTAGTCCTAGTCCGGTGAGTGCAGACCTATGCATGGCCCTTTTCGGGTCCCCCTCCGGAGGTGGGTGAGCTGCGAGATACGCAGTGGCTGCCATGATCGCAGCTTGTGGCGTCTTCGGGATGATGTTGTCGTCGGCGTCCATATCCATGAACGATGTGTGGAGAGTTCGGGTCACGTCATGCCCCTCCTTCGGGTCCATGTTTTCCACCCGAGAGCGGTGCTTGTTTCCCTGGTTTCCGTTTGTGCTAGAGCCGGGTCCCATGGCGGAGAGCGCAACTCGTTGCGCACTGGACTCAGAGGCTGCTCGCTTGCGTTTATCGAGCGTCTCCTGCATCTTGACTTGCTTCTTGTGCTCCTCGATGAGGAGGTAGTGGTATGCCATCAGCAGATCACGTGGGGAGTCCAGAGGTAGGACTATTTCGCCTGCGATGGCGCGGCGTGCTTCGACCCATCCTTCTTTGCTAAGTTGGATGAGGTGGCCCCTGTTTTCCCCATTTTCGCCGTTTCCACCGTTTTCGCCGTTTCTGTCCTGCGGGTTGGGGTTGGGCGGAGGGTTAGGCGTTTCCTCGTCGGTTTGGATGACTGCGGCGCACAGATAGCGCCTGCAGATTGGTTGGCTGCTGCCGCAGCTTTCGGATCCGGAACCGTAGGTCCCTTCATCCGAAGGTGGATCGCACAGATCGGAGTTGCAGCAGCTGCTGCTGTAGAACTCATCTCTTGATGGTGACGTGCGTAGCACGGGGTGTGGAGCCCATGAAGCGGGCCTGATCGACGGCACGGGCACCCGCTCAGGGAGGCGGAGTGTGCCAGTTTGTTCCACCTGGAAGCAGAAGCTCCCGAACAAGATTTCGAGTCTGTCGCCTACGGGCTCGAAATCCTTCATGGTATCCGGCGAGTGGGCGGTGAAGTCGAAAGCGTCGAAGAGGAGGCGATTCTCCGTCGCCGCGGAGTTGTAGATCGATCGGGTCGGAACCGTCACGACCGCACAATCAACAGCCCCAATTCCCACAGACGGCGCCAATTGACGAGGTTTAATCTCGTCAATGCCCATTGTTATGGACTTGGGTTTTGGAGAAGATGGGGATGCTGGAGATTGTGGCACGGTTAACAGACAAGCAACCAGGGGACACGAGATTTACCCAGGTTCAGGCCCCCGGAGGGAAAACCCTACTCCTGCTTGTCTGCTCTTTGATTACGGCGGAACCGAAGGTTACAGGGTGCACAGATTCGATCTGGCGTGGATGCGTGTGCGAAAGTATGAGTCGAGAGAGAGAGAGATCTAGGACGTGCCCTCCTGGCCTTTATATAGACTTAGGCAGGTCCCGGGCGTAGTCCTCGTCGGTTACAAGTTCTAGGGTTTTACCCCTTTGAATTTCCTATCTCCTCTAGTCTTGCTCTCCAAGGATCCGAAGACGTCATGGGCCTTGGCCACCCGAAAATCTTCATGGGCCAGTGTATGTCTGCCGTGGGCCTTCCTTGGGCTGGACTAGGTATGCTGAAGTTACGTACCCGTAGGGTATAACCATGTCAAGCATCTAGCCAGAAAATTTCCACCTAGACGCTTGGGGGCTACAGCAAGAGTTTTTTAACTTAGCAGTATGCTTAGTCTTTCTTTAAGCATCTAGTCAGAACTAATTCAGTTTTCGATTAGAAGCTTGGGGGCTACAGTATAATTCTTTTAACTCGGATGTATGCTTAGCTTCTCTTTAAGCATCTAGTCAGAACTAATCCAGTTACAACTAGAAGCTTGGGGGCTACAGTATTGAAATTTATAAACACTGCGTATGCTACTCTTAAAGCATCTAGTCGGAATAATTCATTCCACCTATATGCTTGGGGGCTACAGTGAGAAGTTTTCTTGCTTAGTCACTCTTAGAGCATTTAGACGCAAAGACCTATGGTTTTCCGTCTTAATCCTTGGGGGCTACAGTGGGATACTCATAAGAAATGCAAATGGCAAATATAACTTGCAAGTGCAATGATCTTGAGGTTGGTAGCACTCTCAGATAGCAACTTGCCGAAGGATGCACTGTTTCCTTGCAAGATTTCTGCTTGCCGGAGAAGCTCCTTGAGTGTTGGGGGGGGTAACCCCGGATAGGGTAAAGACGGGGAAAGACGAAAGGGTGTTCCCCGTCTAGTTTCCGAGTTACAGTCTGAGTCGGCCGAATCCTGTAGAGGTCGGCCGAGATAGGAAAGGGCAAGACCCTTATAGCAATGGCAAGGCATTATCCGGCCGAGATACTGCGTAAGTCGGCCGGGTTAGCCCAAGTAATCTTGATGCAGGTGAAGGATAAGCCGAGTTACAGGAGGCAGGGCCGAATGACACGAAGCTTGCAGGAGAAGGAGAAGCCTAAAGTCAAACTCTAGTAGCAGGCTAGGGAGAATCTGAGCGAAGCCAAGCACTAGGGACAAAGGCGCAGAGCGACAGAGAGACAGAAGGAGGTCACGGAGGTGACAGTCCTGAAGCTCGAGGCACACAAGAGGGCCCCTCTGGAACCTTGCCGTCATTAGGGGAGCGACAGGGAAAGGGGGGCGCCGAACTACTATATTGGGACAAGCATATTCCTCGAATATGCTTGCCACATCAGCCCTAAAGGAACCCAAGGTTTTCCTTTATAAGGGCAGGCTTGGACCCTAAGGAGGGGATCGACTCATTCTTGGTACCGTTAGGCTGGCAAAGTTCTCTCTTTCTCCTTGTATACAGCTCAAGGAGCACTTGTAACCCAAGGAAGGAGAAATACAGATCTTTGCGTTAGCTTTCTGTGTGTAGAATCCACTACATGTTCCCTCCCCAGATCCCACTAGCATCCATTGCCCCCAAACTTTAGCCTACCCATGGCATCTGCCGTGCCACCACCACGACAGTTGGCGCCCACCATGGGGCCAGCAGCGGTGCTAGCTGGAGTTATGATCCGGACGGGAAACTTCATCAAGACTGGCGAGCGCGTTGTTTCTGGCTTGGTCCAGAGATTTGGTCTCTGTGACTATGTTAGCGACAATGCAGGGAGCTTCAGGGGGAAAAATCCACCGCGTAATGGCGTCTTCATCAGCCTGGGCGAGCACGAGGTCTACGTCGGCGTCGACACCTCCAGTGTTTATCCTCACAAAGTTGTTGTTGCAGGAAATCCACCTCTTCACGCTGCAAGCCGTCTGCCCAGAGCGCATCCTGCAGGCAACGTCGAGGTGATGGTCGCGGCCGGGGTGCAAACTGGAGTAGCAGCTACCGGGTCGAGCAAAGAACCTGCCATCGGTGTACAAGGCGCACATAGGCAGACATCACCAATGCCCACCGAGGTAATCCCGCCAGCGACCAACCCGACCGAGGTGCAGGACACCACCCCAAAGGCACCGAGAGTAAGAGGGCCACCTCTGGAAAGGCCAGAGAATATTCTTCAGGCGACCATAGAAAGCTTGACTACACCTGTAGCGCCGATACTTAATCCGGCAAATGCTCAGGCAGAGTTAGAGGAAACCAGGCAAAAGGTGCTGATAGAGGCAAAAAAGGTGTCGGCCTTGCGGGAGTCCTTAAACAGGACCCTGCGAGAATATGCCAAAGCAAATAAGCTTGACGTCGCGCCCGAACGGGTGGACGAACTAAGATTGAGAGGGAAGAACCTCATGGATGACATCAACAAAGAGCATGATGCTCATAAAGCAGAATCAGAGGATTTGGGCTTGCCGAGGTACAGTACCCCGGCAAGAAACCTAAGAGCGGCAAATGCCGCAGCATTAGAGTTAGAGGGGTTGACCGGTGAGGCCCGGCAGAAACAACAAGAAAGAGTAAACGAACTGGTGCGCATCGCGAACCAGCAAAACGAGGAAATGCTCAGAGCAAACCCGGCGAGGCCGGGAGCCTCGCGAATGGTTCATTCGGCAGGAGCATCACCTGCCTTGTCCGTGGCAGCAACATCTTCACCCGGAAATAATGCTCGAAGAGACAAAGCAGTAACCTCGGGAAAGAGGAACAAGCAGATTGTTCCATATGATCCGGCAATGGCCGGAAAGGCAAATGAGAACAGAGGCAATGCAAGCCGAGGTAACAGTGGGGAGAGGAACCACGACCATGTTGAGAGAGACGGAGGAAGCCGAGGCAATGGAGATCTCGGCAGAAGAGAGCCCGCGAGAGGCAATCAGGAGAACAATACCCCGGTCGAAGTAGGGAGAGAACTGCCACTCAACCCACAACCAAGGCATGAACCCCGGCAGGAAAGAGAAACGAGGCCAGCTCGCCACGATCGAATTATTGAAAGATACAATGATGGTTATTCTGTGATGAAATATGCAATCCATGGCGGAAACAATCACTATGGAATACAGGACAGAGTTCTGTACAGAGATTTGCCATCAAATGATGCAAGAGTGAAGCTGGACCGGCTATACAGGTCCGAGTTGTTGGAAGAACAGGGTCCACCAGGGCCGACATGATTTGGACCACGGATCATGGGCGAACCTCCTGTGCCGAATTTTCAACTAGCGAGGGGCACGAAAACATATAATGGGAGTACCAAGCCACAAGACTGGTTAATTGACTATGCCACTGCTGTAAAAATAGCGGGTGGGAACTTACGATGGGCAGTACGGTATGTACCACAGTTGCTGGAAGGACCAGCTAGGGTGTGGCTGAATAATCTACCAGCCGGCAGTATCAACTGTTGGCTGGATTTTGAGGAAATGTTTGTCAGCAACTTCACCAGCACATACAAGAGGCCAAACAGGCCACAACAGTTAGCCATGTGCAAGCAGAGGCCGAATGAAACAGATAGAGAGTTTTTAACTCGGTGGTGTAACCTGAGAAACTCATGTGAAGGAGTCATAGAATCGCAGGCAATTGCTTGGTTCACACAAGGATGCCGTTATGGCAGCGTATTGTGGCAGCGTCTACAAAGAGATATGCCGACTACACTGGAAGAAACTATCAGAATAGCGGACTCCTACGCATTAGGAGACCCAACGCAGCCAGAGTTAATGTCGGCGGATCATCGCGAGCAGCAGGACCATGATGCAAGAGATTTGGCCGGGTCATCTAGGCGCGGTGATTTCAGAGGAAGAAGAAGAGAGGAAAGGCCAGATTACAGATATAATTCGGCCCAAGTGGCGGCAGTAGCACAAGACCCGCCGAGTCACGGAGAAACTCAAAGGCAGAAGAATGGTCCTCAACAGTGGACACCAAGAAATGAAGGAAAAAGGCAGTGGACCCCAGAACAAAAGAAACAGTGGCAGGAGAGGCCGAAGTACACGTTCGAATCTATGTTAGATCAGCCGTGCAAATTTCACACGTCAAACCCATCCAGGCCAGCCAACCATACCACCCGCCAGTGTGCATGGATGAAAAATGCAATGGGGAACCCCGCAGGGGTTCAGGCACCCCATCAAGTACATCAGCAGCACCAGCCACAGTTGATTGGAGCAAATGCACATCAACTAATGTTACCGCCCCCTCCCCCGAGATACGATAACTCGGATCGGAGAGACGCGGTGCATCAAGTGATGAACCAAGTCCAGGATGGAAGAACAAATCCGGCGAATACCGGACGCAATGATTACAGAGAACATCATCAGTCCTATTGCATGTTCACAATGGAACAGCAAGACAAACAGAGTGTGCAACGCCGGCATATGGAAGTAAATGCAGTTATGCCGGCGATACCGAGATATGTGCCTTGGTCTGATCAGGAAGTAACTTGGAGCATAAAGGATCATCCCAAGATAATGCCGAATCCTGGATCTTATGCACTCGTGTTGGATCCGACATTTGTTGGACCAAGCATCAATGTGAAATTCTCAAAGGTACTCATTGACAATGGAAGTAGTATCAAAATCATGTACAAAGATACCATGCATAAACTTGGAATATCGCAGAACATGTTGCAGTCCACGAGGACCACTTTCCATGGGATAGTGCCAGGGCTTTCATGTGAACCCATTGGTAAGGTCCGAGTCGATGTGTTATTTGGCACAAGAGATAACTGCAGAGCAGAAAACTTAGAGTTTGAGGTGGTGGATCTAGAGAGTTGTTATCATGCTTTACTCGGACGGCCAGCATTGGCCAAATTCATGGGCAGCTGTCATGTAAGTTATCTGAAAATGAAGCTACCCGGACCACAAGGAGTGATAACAGTTGCAGGGGATTACAAGAAGTCAATGGAGTGTGCTTCAGCCGGGTCAAATTTGGCCGAGTCATTGGTTATAGCAAGAGAAAAAAGAAGGATTCAGGAGGTAGCAGCCCTCGCTCAGTCGGCGCAGCTGAACATGCCGACACTAGCCAACCCGCATGACAGTGTCTCTTTTCAGCCGACTAAAGAAACGAAGAAGTTTCAAATAGATGAGAAATTCCCGGAGCGTACTGTTACTATTGGTGCAGGCCTGGACGCTAAATAGGAAAGCGAGCTCACCAACTTCCTCCGTGAGAATCGGGACATATTTGCATGGTCAACTCAGGATCTGCAAGGTGTTCCGAGGGAGTTGGCTGAGCACTCTTTGAATGTAAGGCCCGGAGCAAGGCCGGTGAAGCAACCTCTCTGCCGCTTCGCCGAAGACAGGAGAAAAATAATAGGGGATGAAATAGCTCGGCTCCTCGCAGCCGGGTTCATCATGGAGGTGCTGTACCCGGATTGGTTGTCGAATCCGGTGCTGGTAGAAAAGAAGAAAGATGATCCCAATGTAGCCATTGTATGGCGAATGTGTATCGATTACACGAACCTGAACAAGGCGTGTCCAAAAGATCCTTTTCCATTACCTAGGATAGACCAAGTCATTGACTCGACCGCTGGTTGTGAGTTATTATCATTTGTAGACGCGTACTCTGGTTTCCACCAGATACCGTTAAATCCGGCCGATCAAATAAAGACTGCATTTATTACCCCGTACAGGGCTTATTGCTATCGCACAATGCCATTCGGCCTGCGAAATGCAGGAGCAACATATCAGAGATGCATGCAAAAATGTCTACACGATCAAATAGGAAAAAATGTACAAGTATATGTAGATGATGTGGTTATCAAAACCAAGGAAAGCAAAACCTTACTAGAAGATATACGGCAAACTTTCGTAAACTTGAGAAGATTCCGAATGAAACTTAATCCGAAAAAGTGCACGTTTGGCGTGCCGGCAGGAAAATTGCTCGGTTTTCTTGTATCTAGCCGAGGTATAGAAGCCAACCCAACAAAGATAAAAGCAGTAGAAAGAATGGAATTGCCGAGATGCTTAAATGATGTACAAAAATTCATAGGTTGTCTAGCCTCACTCAGCCGGTTTGTATGTCGGCTGGGAGAGAAGGCGCTACCACTATATCAGCTGATGAAGAAGTCAGATAAATTCATTTGGACCCCGCAAGCGGACAATGCATTTCATGAGCTGAAAAAAAATGTTAGTCACAGCACCCGTGTTGGCTTCTCCATTATCAAAAGAGCCTATGTTACTCTATATAGCGGCTACCAACAGAGTAGTGAGTGCTGTAGTCGTAGTAGAACGACTTGAAGATGATAAATCCGTACAAAGGCCGGTGTATTATTTAAGCGAGGTATTATACGCTTCAAAACAGAATTACCCACATTATCAGAAGATGGCTTATGGGGTGTATATGTCGGCGAAAAAGCTTAAACATTACTTCGAAGAACATCCCATCAAAGTGATCTGCGAAGCGCCCATAGCTAACATATTGAGCAACAAAGATGCAAGTGGCCGAATAGCAAAGTGGGCAATCGAGTTGTCACCATACGCTCCACAATTTGATAGGAGAGATGCAATCAAATCTCAAGCAGTCGCCGACTTCTTCGTAGATTGGGCCGAAGTACAATACGAGCCACCATTACCAGATCCAAATTATTGGACGATGCATTTTGATGGTTCCAAACTAAGAAATGGTTTGGGGGCGGGAATAGTGTTAACCTCACCTAAAAAAGATCAGCTAAAATATGTGCTACAAATACATTTTGCAGCATCCAACAACGTAGCCGAATATGAAGCACTGGTCCATGGATTGAAAGTAGCAAAAGAGATCGGCATACGCCGAATCTTATGCTATGGGGACTCGGACTTAGTAGTACAGCAAGTCTCAGGCAGTTGGGATGCATTAGATACTAATATGGCTTTATACAGATTTCATGTGCAAAAGATCAATGGATACTTTGAAGGATGTGAATTTCACCACATACCTCGGGCAGAAAATGATGCCGCAGACACGTTGTCAAAGCTCGGATCAACCCGGCAGTCAATCCCACCGGGTATAGCCCTGGAACACCTCAGAAAACCATCAATAATCCCTTCACCAGAATCCGAATCAATCTTTATTCCGGCTATTTCGGCAGCAGACAATGTGCCGATGGAAGTAGACCAGCATATAACTCGGAATCCCCCAAGAGGAGGACAGCAGAAGTAAGCACAATCATAAAGAAAGCCGAGACGGATATGTCGGCAGAAAACATGGAAATAGACAATGAGAGTGCGCCAGAAAAAGTCACACCGCCATGGGCGCAACCCATATTCTCTTACCTTAAAGAGTCAATATTGCCGGATAATGAAGTATTAGCTAGACAAACTGTAAGGAGAGCAAAAGCTTATACAATCATAAACAATGAGCTGTATAAAACAAGTGTCACAAGCGTATTGCAGAAATGTGTGAGTTCGGCAGAAGGCCGGGAGATCCTCCTAGATATACATCAAGGAGAGTGTGGACATCATGCCTCATCTCGTGCATTGGTAGCCAAAGCATTCAGGCATGGATTTTATTGGCCGACGGCATTGAAAGAAGCCAAAGAGTTGGTAGAAAAATGCAATGGTTGCCAGAGATACGCAACCAAGATACATATGCCATCGACCGAGTTAAAAACAATACCCATCACTTGGCCATTTGCCGTGTGGGGCTTAGATATGGTGGGGCCATTTAAGCCGGCCCGAGGGGGAATGACCCACATATTGGTTATGGTGGACAAATTCACAAAATGGATTGAAGTGAAACCAATAAAAAAATGCGATGGGCCCACAACAGTGAAATTTCTCAAAGACATTATTTTAAGATATGGGTACCCGCACAGTATTATTACAGATAATGGCACAAATTTTGCAGAAGGAGCCTTCGCCAGATTTTGCAGAGAGAAACACATAAGACTAGATGTTGCCTCTGTGGCTCACCCAGCATCTAATGGGCAAGTGGAGAGGTCTAATGGACTAGTATTGTCAGGAATAAAACCACGACTTGTTGAACCACTACAAAGGTTGGCAGGATGTTGGATCGAGGAACTCCCAGCCGTACTATGGAGCCTCAGGACTACTCCGAATAGATCAACAGGCTATACACCATTCTTTTTGGTATACGGGGCAGAGGCCGTGCTTCCAGTCGACATAATACACGACTCGCCAAGAGTTACTCAGTATACGACCTCTGAGGTAAACGAAATAGCTCGGCAAGATACTGTAGACCTGCTAGAAGAAGCCAGAGAACTGGCACTATCACGATCAGCTATTTATCAGTAGAACTTGCGACGATATCACAGCAAGAAGGTGAATCCAAGAGTATTCAAAGAAGGAGATTTAGTCCTCCGACTGGTGCAACGCACGGCCGGCATGCACAAGTTGTCACCTCCATGGGAGGGACCATTCATCGTGAGCAAAGCATTACATAACGATGCCTATTATCTAATTGACGCTCAATCCCCCGGAAGGAACAAGGCAGATAAAGCTAGCGAAGAAACGAAGCGGCCATGGAATGTAGCCTTGCTTCGTCCATTTTACTCATAGCATAGTATTTCAAGGTCAAGAACCAATGATGTATTAAACCTCGGCATCCAGAGCAGTGACTCGGGGACTGCAATATGTTATTTAAATTTCAGGTTATGTATTAAAACCTCGGCGTCCAGAGCAGTGACTCGGGGACTGCCGTGTGCTATTTCAATTTCATCTTATGTATTAAACCTCGGTGTCCAGAGCAGTGACTCGGGGACTGCCATATGATATTTCAATTTCATCTTATGAATCAAACCTAGGCGTCCAGCACGGTAACTCGGGGACTGCCATAGGTCATTTCAATTTCATGTTGTATGTTAAACCTCAGCATCCAAAGCAGTAACTCGGGGGCTGCCATATGATATTACAATTTCTGTGCACTAAACCTCGGCACCTTGAGCAGCGACTCGCCAACCGCCTTATGTTATTTCCGCAATTCGGTCTATACACTAGACTTCGGCGCCATAGGCATTAACTCGCAGACTGCTATATTTTGTTCCGAAGTCCTGGCTAGCCTTTGATACAAGGAAAGTATCGAACTTCGACTTTGAAAGTAACAACAGTCCAAACAAATATAATATACGAAGCTCACACCTGGGTTAAGTGGGTAAACCACGAATACAAAGATAGATACGTCCCCAAATTAAGAAATCGCTGCCCAACACAGCAAAAAATTCGGACAAACAAGACCACTTGGACAAAGTGATAACAATTACAAACATGTGTCTCAGCAGCACATGGCAAAAGAAATTCATTCCATACAAAGGACAGATGAACGTTTCACCTACATCGTACGCCCGGCGTACCAGGGATAGGAAATGACTTAAATGTTCTTAGCTGGAGAGGCGGCAACTTGGTCAGGGGCTGGGGATTCCGAGGTAGGAGGAGCTTCGGCCGATGTTACCTCGCCCTCCGCAGACCTAGGTGCAACCTCGGCCGAAGCCTGCGGCTGCTGAGGAGCATCAATTTGCGCAGTGGAATGCCCAGTACCCTTGGAGGAGGATCGCGCGTCGCCGTTGTCATCCGAGCTCGAACTGGAGTCGCCAGAAGTGGCCGAGTCATCTTCACCTCCACCTTGCTCAGCTGAATCGTCATCTGATGCATCCTCGACTACGACCTCCTCGTCCGGGTTTGGAAGGAAACTCGGCCCTTCATTCCAGGTGTGCACGTCGGCATACTCGACGAGTTGAAAGGCGCGAGCTTGCCGGAGAGCGACGAAAGTGGGGTCCTCAACCCAACGAGAACCAGTGCGCAGATTTCTCAAGATATCAAGAGAGATGTCTTCGTACCCTGACATGATAACGGTGAGGGCCATATCCGCGCCAGCTCGCCCAGCAGATTCCCTCCAAAGACTTAGTTGTTTTTCAGAGGCATTCAATCTAGTCACCAGCAATTCGATCTCGCTGATGTTAGGAGTCCCAGAGGTATTCAGCCAGAGAGCACGGTGGGCTCGAATAGCTGCCAGCACCAAGTCCCTGCCCATGATTTTCATCGGACCAAGGGCAGCGCCGACAGAAACCAAGAAATCTTCTATTGAATATTCAAAATTCACGTCAACAGGGAGACCTCGGCGCGCACGAGCAGCAAGGACCGCTTTAGAGCTCACGGGCTTAGCTTCAGGAAAATGACCTGCGCAAAAAAGGGAGGCGTCAGAGGGCAGCAGAAGGAAGAAAGATAATCCGGCTGTGTTAAGATGCTTACGATGAATGTAACTCATCATCAGCTGAAGGTCCTTCGCCCAGTCAATCTTGTTCTTCTCAAAGCGAGCAATTTCCTCGCTCATTCCTCGAGTTTTCAGCTCGGCAGCCTCAAAGAGCTCTTTATTCTTTTGCAATTCCAAAGCCAGCCGTTTCTTCTCCTCGGAGAACTCCTGATCGACCTTTTCTAGCTCGGATTTCTGAGAAAGCTTAAGGGCCTCCACCTCGGCGCTTAGGCGAGCTATCTCGTTATCCTTTTCTTTTAGCTGCGCCGAGTGAGTGGCGCCTTGTTCTAAAAAATGTAGCATTACATCAGGCATGGGCGTACAATCTTGGTGAGATGATGCAAAGGTTCGTATCTGGGCTTTACCAAAGCCAAACAAAGTAAAAGAAACTTAGTGCACGTCTTAGAAAGGGAAAAGTACGAGGTAGATGGAAAACTAACCTTCCAAGCTCTTGACTTTCTTCTCAAGACGAATGTTGAGATTATTGATGTTACCTGTTAACCAACAAAGTAAGCCGGCATCCCGCAGACAAAACAATGACAATATTAGAGATGACAAGGAAAATGATCGACTTACCTGCTTTTTTCACCACAGGAATAACTTTTTCATATTTTTCTTCCAACTTCTTGTGCGAGAAAAGCAGTGTTTGAAATTCAGTAGTCCGCCGGTCATGTGCAACCTGAGCAATAGAACAAACGATGAGTGGATATTCAAAGCCGAAACAGATCCGAGTTAAGCGAAAACTTAACCCAGATCTAGGTGGCTGGATATTCAAAGCCAAAACAGATCCGAGTTAAGCAAAAACTTAACCCAGATCTAGGTGGCTGGATGTTCAAAGCCAAAACAGATCCGAGTTAAACAAAAACTTAACCCAGATCTAGGTAGCTGGATATTCAAAGCCAAAACAGATCCGAGTTAAGCGAAAACTTAACCCAGATCTAGGTGGCTGGATATTCAAAGCCAAAACAGATCCGAGTTAAACAAAAACTTAACCCAGATCTAGGTAGCTGGATATTCAAAGCCAAAACAGATCCGAGTTAAGCGAAAACTTAACCCAGATCTAGGTGGCTGGATATTCAAAGCCAAAACAGATCCGAGTTAAGTAAAAACTTAACCCAGATCTAGGTAGCTGGATATTCAAAGCTAAAACAGATCCGAGTTAAGCGAAAACTTAACCCAGATCTAGGTGGCTGGATATTCAAAGCCAAAATAGATCCGAGTTAAGCGAAAACTTAACTCGGACCTAGGTGGCTGGATATTCAAAGCCAAAAGTAGATTCCAGTCAAGCGAAAGCTTTACCCAGACCTATGTGGCTAGACATTCAAAGAACAGCTAGCAAAGTTTAAGATAGATCAACTCGGATATAGGCTCGAACCCTAAATTAAGTCGAGTTAAGTAGAGCACTATAAAAACTTTCAAGCGAATAACAAATTACTCGTTTGCAAGTTTCGGGGACTAATGTATATATAATAGCATATGGAGAATCAGTCTAAACCCCGGGAAGCAACAATTACCTCGTTCATCTTATTGCTATCCAGAATGATCTTGGCAGCTTGATCCAAACGGCTGCTGATGTCGGAAAGTTGAAACGGCTGACTGTTTGGATTGCCTTCAAGCTGATCAGTAGCATTCCAGTTATGAGCATATTCCACCAGCGAGCCGAGGCTGTTCCCACTGGCCGTTCGAGTAAGGACTTTACCCCGGACATGCTGTGTAATTACCGAGGCAGCAGGGCTCGTATGAAGAGCAAGCTGGGTACCGGCGGCCGGAGTAGTAGAGGCTTTGGCGGGAGCAATCCCTTTACGCAGCATGTCGGCAATACTCGGCTGAGAAGAGCCGGCCAAACCTTTTTGGGAAGTGGGAGCCTTGGTGGCAACAGTTTTTCTTACTGTAGAGGAGGCACCAGCAGAAGCCGATACCTCGGCAATGGGAATAGTGCCTTTAGAAGCAGGAGGAATCACAGGCGCAGAGGGCGCCGGGGTATTAACGACCACGGCTGCAGCTGGGGTTACAATAGGAGCTACCGAGGTAGAAATAGGCTCGATGGATATGCTCGGATTCAATGGAGGGGCAACGGGTTCGGTAGAAGTCTCGGAGACACGAGTATCCGGCGCATCGTGACGAGGGGGTGACAAATGTGGAGCTGGAGGAGACGTAGCACGAGCAGGACTAGGAATCCTAGTATCTTCAACGGGCGAAGGAACGGCTGCCGAATCGGGCGGCTAGTCATGCTAGGACCGCCAGGCTTAACGGAAAGCGGAGCACTGCGGAAATAAGAAAGAAAAAAGGGTGTCAGGATGAAAAATAGAAATAGGGAAACAAGAAATACGAGCAAAACGAACTTACCCTGTGACCCCAGGCATGGTCTTTCGCTTGGGAGGGTTCGGAGCAGACTTCTTCATTCGTTTCTTGGGGGCCGCCTCTGAAGCACTAGCAGGAGCCCCGTGTTTCCCCAGGTAACTGGGGGCCGGGATGCAATAGGCTCGGCGTCGTGAACCTGACCGGCCGGATTAGCTGGGAAAGTAGAAGCCGGAAATGCATAAGAAATAGGCATTGTGGCAACTACCTCAAGAGCTTGGACCTCGTCCGAATCACCTTCCTCCTCATGGACCGAAGTCTTGCCACGAGCGCGAGCCGTGGCGGGATCCGACTTAGGGACGAATTCTTCAGAGTCCGGCTCCCCAACGTCCGGGGTATTCCGATCCGCAGTCCACGGAAGCGACAAAACCTCGGCGTCCTCGTCCTTTTGCTCTGCGAACCACTGTGAGGCGAAAAAGAAGGAAGGTTAGGGAAAACAGCTATGAAAACAATAGAAAATCAAAGCATTGATGGTTAAACTTACTGCGGGAGGAGGACGCTCGCGGGTAAACGGTCTCAATCCCCAGGTCCAATCTTCAGGCATCTCCGTCTTAAATATAGCTCGGACGCGCTTGAAGACAAGGTAGTTGTCCAGCTCGACGGTCGAGACTCGGTTGGGATCAAGTGGACCACTCATGTAGCAAAGTTTGTGCGTCCTTTTCTGGAATGGGCAAATTCGGCTACTGATGAAGGTAGCCATCAAGTCCTCGCCGCGTAACCCGGCCCGGATCAGTTCTTTGAGCCGAGTCTCGAAAAGCTCGGCCAAGACATGGCTCCTCCTCGGATTGTAAGTCCAATTTACCTTGGAAGGCGGACCAATGGAGAAGGCAGGGAGCCGAATCTTGTCTTCTGTTCCTCTGTTCTTGACGTAAAAGAAGGATTTGTGCCACTTCTTGCACGACTCTAACCCGGTGACACGAGGAAATACAGACTTCCTCCGAGGTGTAATGGACGCCGCCCCGCACTGAGTAAGCAGTTTCTCGGAAGGGTGCAGAGACTTGTCCGGGACTACATTAGAACGAATCTGGAAGAACTTCGCCCAGACATGCACGGATGGCCATAGGCCGAAGTATCCCTCCGACGTGGAGATGAATGCAGAAAGAGAAGCGATGGCGTTCGCAGGAAGATGATGTGGCTGAAGGCCGAAGTAGTCGAGAAACTCTCTTGCAAAATCGCTAAGAGGGAGACCGAAGCCGCGCAAGAAATGTGACATAAAAACTACATACTCGCCCTCCCTAATTTCTGGAGATAACTCGTTGCCGGGTAAACGACAAGAGACCTTGGCGGGAATCCTCCGGGTTCGGATGAGCCACTCGATCTCCCGCCGGGTAACTGAGGAGCCCTGCCACGAGCCCCGCTCAGGCCCAGAGCCAGCATCATCATCCTCTACCAGGGCACCGCTAAAGGAACTAGACATGATTTCGCCGGAAAGATCGCCGGAGGAACAACTCGCGGCGGAGGAAAACTTAGAGCTACGAGGCCCCGTCGCAATTCTACGCAAAAACGGCGGCGGAACGACGACTGAACCGCAGCGCACGAACAAAGAGGAAACAAAGATATCTAGAGGAAAGCCTAGGCGGCAAGACCGAAAAGAACTCACCGGCGACGACGCCGGAACAAATAAGCGGCGACGAGGCAGACGGAGCAGCGCGGCGGAGTCCTCCTCGTCGCAGAACCAGTTGAGCGTGCGGCGGGGGAACCACGAACGAGCGCAGAAGCGCGAGGAAGAAGAAGGGTGCGGGCGAGCGAGAAGGGGAAAAAGAAACTCCCAGGCGCCGCGCCCCTCTTTATAACCTAGCCGCAAGCAAGGTAGTGGGATCGTGGGTGTGGCAGTTGGCGGCACGGATCGTGTGCGCAGCATGACCACACGTCGCTGAGCGGAACCGCACCGAAGGCCACACGATTGACCAAGGAGCTCACGATCCCCAACGAGAACGGCACACGAGGCGTCGCGGCAACGGCGCGACAGGCGCGACAGTAACTGTATCTTGTCAGTAAACGCTGTAGAGGAACAAAAAACTAGAGAAACAATGATGAGGATGACACGTGGGACGAGGCGTGCACTACTAAATACGGTGTTATCACCACGACAAGATAACTCGGAAACAATACATAACGAGTGTCGTGAAACTGATACGACCTGGCCGAGGTAATCAGCGGGGCCATACCAGCTTCGGGGACTAATGTTGGGGGGGTAACCCCGGATAGGGTAAAGACGGGGAAAGACGAAAGGGTGTTCCCCGTCTAGTTTCCGAGTTACAGTCTGAGTCGGCCGAATCCTGTAGAGGTCGGCCGAGATAGGAAAGGGCAGGACCCTTATAGCAATGGCAAGGCATTATCCGGCCGAGATACTGCGTAAGTCGGCCGGGTTAGCCCAAGTAATCTTGATGCAGGTGAAGGACAAGCCGAGTTACAGGAGGCAGGGCCGAATGACACGAAGCTTGCAGGAGAAGGAGAAGCCTAAAGTCAAACTCTAGTAGCAGGCTAGGGAGAATCTGAGCGAAGCCAAGCACTAGGGACAAAGGCACAGAGCGACAGAGCGACAGAAGGAGGTCACGGAGGTGACAGTCCTGAAGCCCGAGGCACACAGGAGGGCCCCTCTGGAACCTTGCCGTCATTAGGGGAGCGACAGGTAAAGGGGGGCGCCGAACTACTATATTCGGACAAGCATATTCCTCGAATATGCTTGCCACATCAGCCCTAAAGGAACCCAAGGTTTTCCTTTATAAGGGCAGGCTTGGACCCTAAGGAGGGGATCGACTCATTCTTGGTACCGTTAGGCTGGCAAAGTTCTCTCTTTCTCCTTGTATACAGCTCAAGGAGCACTTGTAACCCAAGGAAGGAGAAATACAGATCTTTGCGTTAGCTTTCTGTGTGTAGAATCCACTACATCTTCCCTCCCCAGATCCCACTAGCATCCATTGGCCCCAAACTTTAGCCTACCCATGGCATCTGCCGTGCCACCACCACGACATTGAGACCACACGTTGGATATGTCGGCGCCGCACTAGGAACCAGAGAAGTGCTACCGGTCGTAAGTACTAGATAGACTACCTTCGGAAATTCTATGGTTTTCTTGGGTGCGGGGGCGCCGCCTTCAGCAGATGTACCACCTTCCACCACCGCCTTACCGCTATCCATGGCATCCTTAGCCGGAGCTTCAGCCATTTGGTGTGCGGCACTCTCCTGCGTCGCCTGTTCGCCGACAACAACAAGCTCTCTGGAGGCACCTAAGTCCACTTCCATGGCGGAAGGGCCAGATGCTTCTTTAGCTTGTGAGCTTGTCGGAGCGGACGAAGGCTGGACGATGGGAGTGACAGGGGAGATGGCGGGAGATACGTCGTGATGCAGCATATCCTTGATGGTTCTAGAAGCCCCCGAAGTTTTGGAGGTCTTCTTCAAGCTGGTCGTGGCTTTCTTTCTGAAACATGCAAAATGCATAAGTACAGGAACAAGACAGACAAATAGACAATGTCGGAGCGAAAGAAGCTTACACAAGAGGGGGTGCTTTAGCAAAAGGGATCCCAGTAACCTTTCTTTTCTCCGCTTCCAGGGCGGCGGTAGTCTTCTTGGAGGATCACCCTCCGTCTTCTTCTTCTTGCCTCCATCAGCAGCGTTAGAGGTGGAGCTCTTCCGCTTTCGTGCCAATGGAGCATCGTCGTCGGACACAACGGTGATTTCCTTCATCTTTGGATCATAGATTTGAGGAGACATGCTGTCCTCATCTATGTCGCTAAGATATTAAAGTGAAGAACCACCATGTTAGATGAGATGGTAATGGCTAGACGGAAGAACTGGAGTATATGTCATACACGGAAAATAAACAGTTACCTTTGGGCACTTGCTCTCTACGAACATGTCGTAGGTGATGGCGAAGCCATGCTTCTTGTCCTTCACCTTGACGATGACTTTGAGGCAAAGCTTGACGGAGTCGCTCGAGAAGTTGTCCTCGGAGATGCGGAGGCTATCCCTTCTATCATTGGAATACTCGTGCATCAGCTTCAAGCAGTGCTGCAGAGGCTGGATCCGCCTAATGAACCAGCACATGGATAGGTCCAGTCTAGTCAAACCCGTCTCTACGAACCACTCTATCCGCCTTATAGCGCGGGAAACGTCGATGTCGGAGGGAAGGGAGGCCTGGGATCTCCATGTCGGAGGTTCAGCGGCTGCTCCATCGACAAAGTCCGGGTACGTCACTTCTCGGCCAGCCAGAGGGATATCTGGGCCGTAGAAGTACGTCTGCTGCCAATTCTTGCAGGATTCGTGGTGACGATGTCGGGGAAGCGCGAGCCAGGCCAGATCTTAAAACTATTGGTTCCACAATTCCTAAGCTTGTCCTTGTCAGCTCCGGCTTCGCGCTTGACGGTAAAGAAGTATATGAAGAGATCTAGCCTAGGCTTGATTCCTAAATAACCCTCGTAGAGGGCCGCGTAATTGTTGAGCGCTAGGATGCTATCGGGGGATAGGTTCTATGGCTGTACTCGGTAATGATTCAGGACAGCAAGGAAGAAGTTGGAGATGGGCAGGGAGACACCACGTACCATCTGTGCTTTGAGGTACACCTTTTCTCCGGCTTGGGGAGAAGGTGTGACCTCGCCGGCCGGCGCCGCCCGCCAGGCGAGCCCCTCTGTCTCGGGGAGGTAGCCCTCGTTGATCAGTTCTTTGATGTTGTGGTCCGTGATATCTGAACCACGCTACTCGCCCTTGTGCGAGTCGTACTCCTCCTACAGCAGGTCCAGCGCCGCTGGATTATGGTCGCTGCCGGTGGCCTCGACCACCGCAGACCTGGGGATGACCAGGCCCTCTGGGGGCACGACGACGGAGCTCGCCGGCTTCGCCGCGGCTTCGCCCGATGCCGCCATTGAAGGGGAGGAGTTTCTGCTGGCCATTGGGTGTGTTCAACGGTGATTGGGAAAGATTGGAAAGCTAGGGTTTTTCGCACGTTGCGCGGAGAGCTCGAGGAGGCGCTCGCTGGAGGAAGAAGACGATGTAGGGGAGAATGAGGTGAAAAAGTAAATTTTCCACTGCAGTTACTATTTCTGGTCCCCGGCATCAAGATTCGTACAGCTTGATCGAATGGTTGCCACGTAGACGACGTGTGCGGAGACGTGTGCAGAAATTTCGCCACGTACCAACCGAAGCTGCCAACGGTTCGTATCGCTCGCGCAGGAAAAGTGGACATGGTTGGTTCTCTGCATGTGTGAGTTACGAGGCGTTGCTTACCTATGTCTACGTCGCCCTAGCTGACATAGGCAGATGAACCATCACATCAGAACATTCCGGCATGGACGGATCCAGTCCGGATACGGAAGAGTACGATGGAAGATTCAGCAATTCTCCGACTTACAAATTAAAGACAGAGAAAACCTTGCAGGGTTCTTTTGGGAGGACTACAAGATGTTGCTTGACGATTTGCCGACATCCATCTAGACGGAGCATTCCACGTGAAGAGGCAAGACGACGCAAGATCTCGGAGTTCTCCAGGGGCTACTGTTGGGGATATGCTATATGGGTATCCTCATAGCATGTCTCTTATCCAGATAACCCGGGTGGCCCACAGTTGGTAGCATGCCCCATGGCCTGCTGGGCGGCCCAGTTAGATGGATCCAGAAGGGAGGCCCATGCCAGATAAAGGAAGGCTACGGTGGAGTCACCAACATACCCGGGGCCTTGGAGTACAAGACACGCTATACTAGTAATAGACGGTGTATGACTCTGTAACCTGTCCGGCTAGGACTTTTCCCTGTAACCCTAGGACCTGACGACTATATAAGTCGGGCCTATGGGAGCCTTTAGGGCACGATAACTTAGACTCTCTAGTCACCTAGCACAGCGAACCAATCCCTGTAACTCGGTGTATTGCCATTATAGTGATTTATAGCAGGAGTAGGATTTCGCCACCGTTGTGGGATCTGAACCTAGGTAAGCTGTGTTACCCCATACCCGTCAACCGTCCACCTTCCCCCATGTCTCTAAACATGCACTGTGAGGACCCCTCCATGGCGTACTCATCAGAAATACCACGACGACCTTCGAGCGTGACCAAGGTCCCTGAGAAATACAGAACAAAGTGGTTTGGGGTAGAGGGATCTCTCTCTTCCCCTTCAGTAAACAGCATTCTATAAACCAAGTTCTCAAGAGTTGATCTAGTGGTGACAAAGTGGTGCGCCTTCATGGCAGCAAGATCAAGCCTCAGAGGAGCCAAAACTGTATCATGTGGATCAACAGCAATGTCCAAGGTAGCAACAATACGAGTAGCAATAATTCCCCCATAAATGGGTCCCTTAGAAGCTAAACGACGATCAATGAGGGAACCAAGATTATACTTATCCTCACCGTAGAGCGCAGCAGCTAAGAAGGCCAATTGATAGTTGGAGATATTACTAGTGTTCTCCCTACCAAGAACACTGGTGGTAAGATAGTAGGAAAAATACCTGATGGATGGAAGTTGAATGTTCTTTATCTTCCCTGGCTGAGCTCTACGGTCATCACCATTGGTTATTCCTCGGTAAAGCTCTAGCAAATCAAAGGGTAGAGCTGTAATCTTCTTTGATGATCCAGTTGTACCTAGTCCCAAGGCTTTGCAAAATTGCTTCAAAGTCATAGAATGAGCCCTGCCATAGATTTTGAAATACTCAGTAGGCTTGAACAAACTATTAGTAAAGGAGAAACTCTCCACAAATGTTTTAGTAAGCAAAGTAGAAATCTCCTCATTAGGAATCTTCCTTTTATTAGAGACAATATCCTTCATATACTTTGAATAAGGAGGCAACTTAATAGCATCAGTTAAAGGAATTTGCAAGAATAAAGGTTTCATCCACTCATAAAACTTTTTGTAGTGTTCCTCGTCCTTTGACTTGTGTTTCTTACCTGGAAAAGGCATAGGTTTCTGCACCCAAGGTTCTCTCTCTTTACCATGTTTATTAGCACTAAAATCTTCCTTAGTGTACCTAGTGTTCTTAGTGTGTTTCTCAGGTTCTTCCTCACCTATATCCTTATCAGGAGACTCATTTTTAGCATTACCACTCTCAGTTTTAGCATCAGAGACAAATATACTATTAGGATCTACAGCAGGTTCAAGTGGTTCCTCAACTATTTTATGTTTCTTTTTCTTCCTCTTACGAGGACTACCACTATCTTCACCTTGCTGAGAGTCCTGCTCAATTCTTTTGGGGTGTCCTTCAGGATATAAAGGATGTTGAGTAGCTATACCACTCCTAGTTCTAATTCCAAAAGCATGTTTATCTCCTGAAGCATTAACTAGCATATACTTTTGTACCTTAGCAAGTTGATCAAGTTGGGTTTGAACCATTTGAAAGTGTTTACAAAGCATTTTAATATCATTAGAAGTTCTTTCCACAATATCTTTCAACTCATGGATAGCCCTGGAGTTTTCCAATAAATGATTTTGAACTTGTTTATTAAAGTGACCTTGTTTAACAATAAAAATGTCAAGTTCCTCTAAGCATTGATCGGGAGGCTTACCATAAGGAATATCACCTTCATCAAAGTGTTGGAGAGAGTGTACCTCAAAAGTAGATGAGTGGCGAATTGGCTTACATAATTCTCCTATAGGAGGTAGATACTTCACATCTTTAGCTCTAATACCTTTCTCCTTTAGACACTTCTTAGCTTCCTTCATCACTTCATCATTTAATGCAATAACTCCCCTCCTCTTTGTTGTTGGTGCTGGAATTGGTTCAGGCATAACTGGTTCAGGAGTAATAGGCTCAGGAGTATTCAGCTCAGTTGAAGTCCAATCATCATAATTCTTGCTTATCTTAGTCATTAATTCTTCAGCATCTGTAGGAGTCCTTTTCATGAAAACACAATCAACAAAGCTATCTAGGTAGGTCCTAGAATCATCAGTTGGTCCATTATAATAAAGATCAAGAAGCTCATTTTTTAGGTAATGGACATCCGGGATGTGCATGAATCAAGGCACAAAATCTTTTCCATGACTCAGGCAATTTCTCTCCTTCTCCCTATTTAAAATCAAAAATTCTCTGCAAAGCAGCATGTCTAGCATTGGGAGGAAAATATTTATGGAAGAAAGAAGCAATCAAGCAATCAGGGTTATCAATGGAACCAGGAGGTAATCTATTAAACCAAGCCCTAGCTTCTCCTTTTAGTGAAAAAGGGAAGATCTTAGCAACAAAGTACTTGCGCATCTTAAAATCATCAGAGAATAAAGCACTCATAGTAGAAAGCTCATTCATATGAGCCACAACACTCTCATTTTCGGTCCCACAAAAAGGTTCTTTCTCAACAATATCTAAATAAGATAAATCAAGAGAGAAATCATAATATTCATCTTTAATATCTATGGGAGAAGTGGCAAACTTAGGATCAGAGGACATCTTAGGCATAATAGTACGTCTAGCAAGGAGACTCTTCATAGCACTAGTACCATGTGTGTCTCGGCACTCTTCAATAAAATCATCAGTGAACTCAATGTAACCATCATTAATATCATAACTCTCACTAGCCTCAGGTGAGATAACAGGTGTAACATTGTATTCACTAGGAGTTTTGGTATTTCCTAGACTAGCCATAGTAGCATCTATAAAAGTACCTAATGAACCACTCACATCAAGCACAATAGAAGTAACATCATGAGCATCAAAAGCAGTTTCAGACTCAGCAGTAGTAGCAGTGTGTGTAGCATGTGTATGTGGTGGTGGTGTAACAAGCTTACTTATAACAGATGGTGAGTCAAGAGCAGCAGAAGTGTTTAGGACTGTACCTCTTCTTGTAGTGGATGGTAAAATAGGGAACTTTCCATCACGAGACTTCCCCATAATAAATCAGTGTCTCATACTTAGTAAGTTTTTTTCCTAAACCCTATGCTCGTTCATCCATGATAGTACTTCCTTCTAAGTAACAGGTAGTTATCCAGCGATTAGTCAAATTACTGATCTCACGGAGCATTATATTACATCATAATCATGTCAACTACAAGGCACTTATATATCACCTTGTTCAGTGATGGTTTCAATGAATGATATGTCCAAAAATCCCAACAACTCACAACACAGTATATTACAATATCTCAATAATCATAATCTTAGAAACAAATATATCACATCATGTTAGCAAACATAATCATGTCAACTACAATGTACTTATGTCTTATTACAACAATGATGCTTGCATCAAGTGATATGTCCGAAAATCTCAACAGCTCACAGAACATCGGATTGCAATCTCTGAACAAACATGACCACATCAACACAGTTTCAAAGCAACAACAATCTTGGTTACAAATACAGGCAGGGGAACCCTGCGGTTGATGACCCACAAGTATAGGGGATCGCAACAGCCTTTGCGGGTAGTATTACCCAATTTATTGATTCAACACAAGGGGAGCCAAAGAATACTTGCAAGCCTTAACAACTGAGTTGTCAGTTCAACTGCACCTGGAAATAGTTCTTGCTCACAGAAGTTTATCAGTAGCAATAGTTTGATAGTAGCAACAACAACAGCAACAAGAGCAATAGTAACAATAACGGTAACAGTAGGATTCGAGTGCGGTAGGCATAGGGATGGATGGATGGGCGTTGCATGGACGAGTCTAAACATGTAACTTCAAGATCTAGGGCATTGCAGATAAATAATAACAAGCATCCAAGTACTAAACAATCCTAGGCATGTGCTCCAAATATAGTCATACGTGCTCGCAGTGAGAACTTGCACAACATCTTCTGTCCAGCCAGCCTGTGGCAGTGGGGCCTCTAGGGAACTACTGGCAATTAAGGTGATCCTTTTAATAGAGCACCAGAGAAAAGCATTAACACTCCGTGAACACATGTGATCCTCACACCACAGCCATCCCCTCCGGTTGTCCCAATTACTGTCACTTTGGGGCCTTTGGATCCGGACAATGATATGTGTACACAACTTGCAGATAAGATCACAAACAATACTATCATAATGATTCAATAATAAGTTTAGATCTAAGATCATGGCACTCGGGCCCTAGTGACAAACATTAAGCACAACAAGTTGCAACAAAGTCAAATAGCACAAGAGATACTAGGAACTATGCCCTAACAATCTTATTCGATTACATGATAGAACTCAGCCAATCCCTACCATCCCCAAGCCTACAACGGGGGATTACTCACTCATGGATGAGGGAAACATCGGTGGTTGATGGAGATGCGTTGGTGATGATGATGGCGATGATCCTCGCCAAATTCCTCGTCCCGTCAGGGTACCAGAACGAAGTTTTTGGATCCAAATCTTGGTTTCTGGTGGCGGCGGCGGAGCGGAACTCTTTCTGGAAAACTATTGCCCCCCTGAGTTTTTAGGTCAGAAGGGGCAACTTATAGGCGTGGAGGGAGGCCGAGTGGCTGCCTAGGGTGTCCAAACCCCCTCCAGGCACAGGGTCAGGTGGGCCGGCGCCTGGGGTGGGTCTGCCCCCCCAGGCCTCCTCTCTGTCTCCCCTTCTGGCTCCGTGGATCTTCTGGCGATAAATAGTTTTTGGCATATTTTCCGGTATTTTTCCTGATAGTTCATTTCCTGCACAAAAACAAGACACCAAGGTAATTCTGCTGAAAACATTGTCAGTCCGTGTTAGTTGTATCCAAATCACACAAGTTTAGACGAGAAACAATAGCAAAGTGTTCGAGAAAGTAGATAGGTTTTGGACGTATCAGTGGTCTATCATACAAGCCCTAGGTAGAAGCTCTCATTAGATCTGATCAATGTCTATCGTCTCGCTCTGTTCAACCACAAGAGGGGCCTCTGCATCCACTACAACCTGTTCAACAACATCAGAAATGGCAGCCAAGAAGAACACCTTCCCGGTTTGCTTCTTTCGTCGCATAATCTGCATCAGATCATTGGTATCCAAAACCTCTATGAATTCATGCTTCTTATGATGCCACCACCGTAGCCATGCCATATTCTTAAGTCCAATAATAATTTCCTTACCAATCATCTCTCTCAGTTGAATAAGTTATGTTTTTGGAATCGACGGCTAACTCCACAGTACATGACAAAATTGGCCTATTAACTCTGTCATCAAGTTTTGATGTGTATGAATCCACCTCTAGGTGTATATTGAAATTAGCTTGATCAGCATCTGGTGGTTTATAAACTCGAGCAGTAGAAGCTCTGGCAGCAAGATCTCCAGTATCTGCATACATATCATCAATCATCGCTTCAACTTTCACCTGACGATCAGCTGCATAACACTCCCAAAGCATCTGAAGCTCATGGGAGTGCTCAATTTGCACATAGGTGTCACTCATGTTATGCCACACCAATTTTTCCCTCTGTCTGGATCCCCAAGGAATTCTAGAATGAAGCATATCTATCAGCTGCGAAACAGACACAACCTCTTTGTAGTTGGCAAGCAGACACACATCCTGCCCGAACACAACCCTTTCGCAACTAAAATCTAGTTTTTGCAGTGTACTGGCGGACATGAACCGTGAACTCATATAGGTACGCTGCATCGAAGTTGTTCCTAATTTGATTAAAAAGGGGACCTTTCAGTTTATTCGACACTACTTTGCAGTAACTAATCTACTTGCAAGACAAGGCACAAAAAAATCACCTCTCTCTCTTCTCTCGAGTGGTTTTCTTCGAGATCTGGGTTGCACGACCCCACACTGCTCGTAGGTACCCTGTTAGCAGACTTCTGGCTGACCTCCTCGCTAACCTGGGCTGCCGACCCCGCCGCTGCTTCGCTTGTCTGGCGTTGTTCCCGAGACGCTGGCTCCGATGAAGCCAAATCAGTCGCCGACATAGCTACCACCTTGGCCTCACTTGACATGCCGCTGCCGGATTCAGTGTGTGTGTGGGGGCTGTGGGAGGGGGATAGGCCGGGGATAAAAACAACCATCGCTGCCGCCGAACCGGATTCAGTGTAGGGGGGGGGGAGAAAAAGGACCGCCGCCGCCTGATTCAGTGTCGGGGGTTAGGAAAGTACAGAAATGGATTTGCATGTGCAACATGTGCAGGGTGACTTAGAAGGGGCACATTAGGGGCACGACAATTATTAATGTAACGGAATATCCTGACATAACAGCTAAGATTTGAAAATTTTGGTTTGGCTACCATTCACTCGAAATGCCCCTCTCGGTAATTATCCCACCAATTTTTTGAATCGCCGTGATTACACGCAACTCGGACCCTGTGATGCCTTCGCCTGTGAACTTTTGGGCCACAAAGTAACTATCCCACCGGAGGCGAAGCGGACCGACGACGTCGCCGGCGAGAGGTGCAGAACCCTAGATGGGTTTTCTCTCCTCCCGTCGCCTCTCCCAAGCAAAAGAACTTGAAAGTGAACAAATTATCAACCAGCTCTCATAGATCAGGATTGTTCGCCAAACCCAATACATACCTCAAGGTCCGAAAAAGAGCGTCAGAGTTGAAGCCCTTCCCCGTGTTAACCCTCACCACTGCCAGCCATCAGGCCTGCTTCTTCATGGCAGCAAGGTCCTTCTCACCTATGAAGACATCATCAAGTTCACCCTCCCACAACTCCAGATTCTATAGTGCCCTAGAGAGTCACTCATCTCCTTCCTTGTTCCTCTTTGACCCTAAACTTTCCCCATAATTTTCCATTAAACTTTTTGTCAAAACCGTTTGCAAAGAGCATGTAACATGCTAGGATTTTAGGTCAGAAAAGGAGAGACCACATGTGTGTGCAATGCATTCATGCATAGAAAATCCAAAGAATTTTCACGCATTTGTTTAAAACACAAAGTGATCGAGGTTTATATTATTCTAATGACTAAGGTTTAGGTCATCAGATGAGTGCTATGAATTTTTACATGACCTTTGTTGATACTCGTGCTTTTGGGGGAACAATTTGAATTTAAAATTCAGATATGCGCTCATGCAATTCAAATGCAATTTGGATTTAAATTAAAATCTCAAACCATTGTCAAAAAATTTCATAAATACAATACAATATTGTGTAAATAATAATAACCCTTATTACATAAATGTGAATTCAATAATTTACATGTTACAAGTAATAAAGGAGCTAATACAATAAGTAAAATAATTAATATTTGAAATGAATAATCTTGATTACTCATCAATAATAAATTACATTGTTTATACAAATATCCAAATGGAAAAGAAGATTTCAACAAGAATAATAAAAAGGAATAAACTAAATCAACATGTCTTCAAGATCTTCTTCTTGATCTTGATCCTGCAGAAAATAAATCAATAAAACAAAAAACAAAGATGTGTCAAAGTTAAGGTGTTTGCCTCACAAAAAGTGAGGCAGATTACTATTTTAATCTACTTTGAGGACTTTAGGAAGAACTCCTAAAATCCTAATTGAAAACTAGAGGGCATCACTAAATCTAGGCAACATTGAGGACATGGATTATTTGATTCTATACACTTGGAGTTAAGAGAGGCATATTTTGGACAAGGGTGCATATATGTATATGCCCCAATCTTTAAACAGGCAAGCTATAGCACCCTCAATTTTAATGATTAAATAAAGTCAACAGAGCAAATAAGGAATTCTATCTTGACATTAACATTCAAGATGATTCAAGCATTCAATTGATCTTCCCAGTAATCATAGTTACAATAAGTAACTTGGCAACACAAGGAAAATTGATTAGTACTAGATATTATCATCACACTAACTGTGGATAACACTAGAGGAGAAGGAAGTCAGTTTGACTGCCTATACAAGGTGAGGGTCCACCTGCAAGCATCACTCTCATCGCTTGCATGTGGCGTGTTGTCATCACCATGGTAGAAACCAGCATTACAAAAGTAGAGTAGCAGCTAGCCGAGCCATGTCCATTCCATTCGAGTTCATCTCAAACTATCTAGGACACTATCTATTCTTACCAGTTCGTCCAAGAACACCACAAAAACATTACCAAAAATCTACACAGCCATCAATATTACTTAGAGAAGACTAGGAATCAGGTCAAGAAGATGGAGCAGTAGCAGATCAATAAGAAGTCCAGCAGTAGCTCGAGGAGGAGCGGGCAACATCTCAAGAGGAGCAGAACAACAATACAAGAAGGATCACTAGCAAAACATCAACAAGACCACATGCACATGCACATATTAGAAGATCTACAAGCATTAGGTTGTTAAACCTCAACCCAACCAGCACATGTTTTTATCAGTTTTAAATAGAGAGGTTTTGGGGAGCTTTGGAGAACCCTCAGAGCCGCATAGAATTGCTATACTAGTCTCATCACTGAGTTGGTATCAAAATTATATGTTCTTGTTGGAAATATGCTCTAGAGACAAATAATAATATGGATTGTTACCATATTTCACAAAATTTATAATTAGGTTTCGTATCATGCTATAACTATATTGAAAGGAAACATCAATACATGTGTGATATATAAAACAACCAGGATTTCCCAATGAATCTCTAGTCACTAGTTCATTGGTCAATAGATGATCAAGGTTTCCTAATCATGTGGCATTCATGCTAGTTGACAATGGAGTCACCTCATTGGGAGAATGAGATGGTGAACATGCCCAATCTAAGCATCGTAACATGATCATATCAGAAAGTTCAAGTTATGATAATTAGTAAACGTAGTGACTTATTCCTCGGATCGTGAGACCATATTTAATCACTGCCATCCAAGAATGCCTTGATCACATCAAACATCACTCGGTAACACGGTGATCACAAAGGTGTGTTCGGGTACATCAAAGGGGCAGGTTGATGAGTATGTGTCAAGAACGGGATTTGTCCATCCATGTGACAGAAGATAACCTGGGCCCACTCGGGTAAGTTATACCCATGAGCTGTGCAGTGTGTGACTAGGTCACGGGATATCACTTATCAGAATGAGTAAAGTAGCAATTATCGGTAACAAGGTTGAACCCAGCATGGTGATGTCGTTGATCAGATCTCGGACAATGCAAGTATCGTAGAGACAAAAGCAATAGAACACAACGTTGATGGTTCAACGACAAAGTTCCATGGAATGAGACATGGGGTCATTATGGGAATCTAGGTACCGCTAATGATCATTGGTCTAAGAGGGGTCTCGACCATGTCTGGAGTGTTCCCGAACCGTAGGGTGACACAGTTAAGGGTTTGCGAAGCTCGGAGATCATTTTGTTATCATCAGAATCACCAAAGAAAAGAGAGGGGGAAACCGGAAGGGTTCCGGGAAGATCAGGAGGATGTCCGGAGTAGGATGGAAGGACTTCCATAACCATGGGAATTAAATAATATATAAATAGATATTAAACATTGATTTATTTATTATTTATATTTATTTAATAAAATAAAAGTAATTAAAAATGGTTAAATTCTCTATTGGGCCAATTCCCTATGGGAAGGGCCCATGAGGGGAAAAGCCAAAAGGGAGGAGAGGGAGTAGGTGGCTGGCTGGGCCCTAGGGCACATGCGTGGGGCCCATGGTAGCCTTGGTCGGCCGGCCAAGCCCCTACCACCTCCTCTCCTTTGTTTAGTCCCACATGGCTTAGACATTGAGATTTGGGGTCCCCTTACCCTTATATAAGAAGAGGCATATGGAGGCAATTAAATCATTAGAATATAACCAAAAGCCTCCTAGCTTTTGGAAAAGTTTCTAGACACCTCTCTCTCCCCTCTATCTCCCAATACCATGGTCCCAAGTTTGGACTGTGCGAACGAGGGACTTCTTCACCGCAGAGCGCCATCGCGCTATAGGGTTCGGATCTAAAAGATCTACTTCCGCGATATCTGCTGGATCAGAGGAGCGGGAGTCATTGTCAAGCACAGGATGTGTGTGACTCCCTCGGGGGTGTTGCACTTGCGGCGCCTGGAGTTGTTGGAGCCACCGGAGAAGTCGGAGTTCAGAACGACCCTGAGGTCGGCATTAGTACAACTACATCACCCACGTTCTCCTGAACGTTGACAAAGATTTTCGGTCTTCCACTTGGTAAGTTCACGAAAATCCTCTCTCGTTAATGCATTACTAATAGATAGATCCTGGCATTAGGGTTGTTTGAGTAGAAAATTATTGTTTTCAGGCACGCAACCCTAATAGTGGTATTAGAGCTAGATCTATGCGTAGTATTGCTAGTACGGGTAGAACACACGAGTTGTAGCATTGGGTGTTGATTTTATAATTGTTACCCTCCCACGTGTACTTGTGCATACCACAACAATGCTTGATGAAGAGCCCCCGACCAACATTACGTGTGAATTCACGAGACTGGTCCACAAGAGTTGGTATGCCATTTACAACGGAGGCCCCCGAGAGGGGTGTAGTAGAGATAATTACTTAATCAACGTTGTGGTTGAAGTTTGTAGGTAAGAACTGTTCTTGTGCGAAAGCCCTAATAGTCACGTAAAACATGCAAATATAAAATAGAAGCGTCAAACTTTATTCCCCAGGGGCGTTGTGATGGTATATGGTCATATTCAAGGTAAAATAGTTTATTTTTGGTTTCTAAGTGGTATTAAGGGCCATCATGATGGTGTACTATAAGATGGAGGCGCCGGTACCCTGGTGCCCATGGCGCGGACCCAGAGGCGCAGGATGGAGATCACAGCGCGAAGGACCATATCGCATTGCATTTACATTTGATGTTTATTTTTTATGCATCTTATTGTGTGCTATTATTAGATACTCGACAGTAACATTAATAATATGACCCCTAATACATAATACCAATGAAAGTGTTCTCCCTTAGTGTGAACCGCCAAGAAAGTTCTCCGTTATGAGGCACGCTGTGACGATCGGGTGTCAGACATATCTGTGTTCACATATGGTGGGTGTAAGACATGTTGCACAACTATACACGTAAGGTTGAATCAGTGAGATTAGCATGTACATACATGGTCTCAAAACACGAGATGATTGAAAGATCAAGCACGAGTCACATGAATAATGTGATCGATGTTTAAATGTCCATCTTTGCAACTATATCGCCAGTCGTGACGATTGGGAGTGGTGTAGTGAATTGGGATCATGTTATCACTAAAACCTTTTTGGTAATAATATTTTTGGTGGAGTTCTTGAATTCACATAATTATAAGCTTGGTCTAAATCATTTTGCAATTTTAAATGTAGAATATGGCTCACTGTGAAGCTTCTTTTGAGATTGTTGAATGGGTAGTTGACGAGAAGCTCAAACTAGATGGATCCAAATTCCCTAAGTGGCTTGTGCATCTGGATGTCCTCCTTAGTGAGCTGCACGATAGATTTGGATCAGCCAGATTACCATGATACCCCACAACAGCGGGAAGACCGCTATTATCATCGTGAGATGTCCTCCTTCATTCAAGTGATAATGCACTACAGGATGGTGAATGAAGTGCATCCGCTCATAGGTGATCTTGACCCATATGCGATGGTGCATCAGGTGAGAGCGGAGTTCATGGACCATGTGCGCATGTGGAAGCACGAGCTTCTTGGAGATTTCCTTTCCATGAAGATGGATGAACACACTTGTCTGGAGAGTCACTTGGAGCACATGCATGATGTGCACATGAGACTGGTTCATTTCATGGACTACTGGATGACTGATTCCTTTGCAATAGGAGTATTGCTACAGTCGCTGCCTCCCAGCTACCAAGGACACCTTTTGACCTGCGTTATGAGAGGTGATGGGGAAACACGGGATTTTTGTGAGTTCATATCACATTTTAGATATGTGAAGGTTGAACCCATTGTCGGAGAGGTCATCGATGATGAAGGTATATATGATATAATGAAAGAACATGTGTGCCCCCATGTGTGGTTTTGATAATTAATGACAATATTTATGGACTTATGTGTGCATTGAGTTTTACATATAGTATTTGTCCATAGGCAATGCTTGAACCATTTATTGGCTTCAAGATTGAAAGAAGAAGAAAATGAATAAGGTAAAGTGGAGACCAATATATTGAAGGAGTGATCCAAAGATTGTTCGTGAGAGAGTTGAGCCTATGTAAAGTGTGTATTGAATAATAAGATGATCTCGAGTGTACCTATAAGACACCAATACAATAAAGAAAGAAGAAATTAAGTGCAAATTAAAGATGTACCATCTGAAAGAGATCATGTGCTTGAAGCTTGTCATCCTTATGGTGTTCATGGATATGTGAATATATGCCTAAAATAGAGGCTCTTCCATAGTGGAGTATGGGGGAGCAAATTCAAGGTCTTCACCAAGCTAGCGCAATCAAGAAAGGTGCACCATCTTAAGGTGTAGAAGATCGTCATCATCAAGATCATGTGTAATGTGCGCAAGGAAAACGTATGATCTTGATAGGGTTTCTTTCTTACCGGTTTCGTGGTGTTATTTGGGGAGACTGGTTTATAGGATAGATAACCATACTATCAAGAGGGGGTCTCGAGTGAGTAACTTGATCATATCCCTCGATGAGAGATCAAACCTTTGCATACTTGGCATAATATTCTTGGTTCTTATTTGGTTCTTATACATGCGAGGATTTAGATCTTGTGTCAATCTCCATGAAAAGCTCAAGTTCATCGAAAACGGAATTCATATGCATCCTCTGTTATGTTTTCAATATTGGAGGTTTGACCAGTTTGTCTTTTATAGATAGGTTAAAGCTTTCATCATTTGGTTCTATCCTCCCTAGAGGTACTATGATGGTTCTTTGCATTATCTTGTAGATCTTGTTACTATCTTCAAAACGAGCCCAAGATCATCAAATCGGAGTTTGGATGCAAAAGTTATGTTCATTTTAGTTTTGTTATTTGTGTTAGTTTTGCCTTGGGCGGAATGTCCGGAGTGAAAATACCGAACACTCTGGTGTCCCGCAGAAATCTCTGATTTCAATCGTGTGGTTGCCATTCTATGGTCCATATCGGAAACCGCCCGGAATCTGGCCGAAATATCCGGCCCATGCGCTCCAGAGCTGTAACTGTTGGATTTTGGAGGACATATATGACAAGTGCATATTTGCATCATGTTTTATATTATTATTTTGCATTGTAGTTGTAGGATCTTGGTATTTTACGGCGTTCGCACACACCTTTTATGTTTATTTTCACTAGGATCAGGACAAATGATGGATACGATGGACAAAATTCTTGAATCAGTTGTATTGGAGTGAAAAGGAGTCAAAAACAACGTAAATCGCTTATTTGGGAAATATTAATAACACCAGAAGAAAAGTTGAAGCGATTGGAGGATACAGAAGGTTTAACGACCAACTATACGGCGGGAGCAACTCTTCGAGCTGTATAGTTCCTGCCGTATAGTTGGTGCCGCCTCCGCCTCCTCAAATAGTTTCACCCCGTGCAACTGGATCGGGTAGATGACATACAGAACACCCAGAAATCACTAAAACCCTCACCTCCGGAAGGGATCTAGAGGGGGAACTCGTCCTAGGGATCCATCTTCGCCCTAAGCAGATCTAGGAGGCCAAGGCATCGATTTCCATCTCCATCAACCGTTGCATCATCATCATCTCCATCATCTCCATCCATCCCATCTATATCTTGTTGTAATTCTAGCACTAGTAGTGGATTTATACAAGAAATATTCATCTATAATTATTTCTATTACCATTGCCATGATGTTGATTGCCTCCATGTCTGAGTAGATCATTAGTTCATGGGGAGATGGAGAAACCCTACTATGTGATTGAGATGAGATAGAGATTATTATGTTATACATCATTATGTATATGTGTTAATTATCTTCATCTTGATGTTGAGAGTTGTGCACCTCTTTAATATTTGCCTCTTACGGGGACTTGATGAAGGGGATTACTTGTTGGTAGGAATGATCGCACTTATTGTGACTATAAAGTTGTTTTCATTCCTTACGTACTAACTTGGGAAAGCAAGGAGAACTCATTAATCCATGTCCATGCCACGGGAGAAATCCCTTGATAGCGAGATAATACTATTGATGTCGTTTATCTGTCAGTTGTGGTTATGGAGGATGATATGTGCAGTGGTTGCTGCCTATTCGTCCATATATGGAGCTCCTCCCACATTCATACATGTAATGAGAATATTTGTTAGGACAATCTTGATTCCTCGGTCTAAATTTCTAGCGGTGTATCCACCACTCTCCAGGAACGCCTTTTTCCCTATTGTAGTTCCAAGCTTTCTTAAAAACGCGATTCTTATTTTCCACATTAAGTTTACTTCACTTTACTTTATTGTTTCGATCAATCAAAAACCCCAAAACAATTCTACTTTTCTTGCATCTTATAATTATTCCTTTAGTACTTCATTTAGTTTTAGTTAAAAGCATTTTAGTCTTTCACCTACTGCTCCTTGTGGGATCGATATCTTTATTTCTAAACTAGCTACAAACGATCTGTGCACTTGCGGTCATCAAGCTATTTTCTGGTGCTGTTGCCGGGGAGCTTAGCGCTATAAGTCACTTTACTTTTAGTTATTTACTTTCATTGTACTAATTTTTGATTTGAGTTGCAGGACCATAATAATGGACAACACTCAACATTTAATCCAGCTTGAGGCGGTAAGGAAAATGGGTTCGCCCATGGATGCTTTTATAACTGTCAACAAAAGCATAAAACCCGATGGTATTGAGATCCATCCTTTATTATTTGAACTACTACACTAAGAAATTTGCCGGAACCGATGAAGAGAGTCCATATGGACACTTACAATTCTTTGAAGATGTTTTTGGTTCCTTTATATTCGATGACTGTAATCTTGATAACATTAAAATCTAGTTATTTAGACAAACTCTCTCTAATAATGTTTGCAACTGGTATAGATCTTTTTGTGCAGAAGCACCAAGGACTTGGACGACATTGACAACCAATTTCCTACTAAAATATTACTCAGAATGCAAAGCTCACACGATGAGAGATACTATTATCAGTTTCAAAAATAATCCTAATGAGAGTTTATATGAAGGCTATCTAAGGTATAAAAGCTATCTAGATAATTTCCCCATCACCGTTTGCCTGATTGGTTAATCACTCAGACTTTCTATGGAGGGCTTAATAATAAAAATAGAACGAGCCTAGATACCGCTTCTAATGGTAGTTTTATATCTTATACCTATGATGAAGCCTAGAGATTAATAATGAAAATGAGGGAGACAACGGAAAATCTTAAAGATGAGGAGAACATTATGAATAGTTCTTCTGGATATGCTTGTGTTAACGAGTTTCTTGCAGATGAAAGGACTTGTGCGATGATTAAAACCCTCGGTATTGATTCTTACTTAGTAAAGAAAATTATTGAGAATTATGCAGGGCATCTACAGGTACCTACAGAATGGAAACCCTCTAAACCCCTCAAAGAAAAGAGGCGTGCAAGATAAAGTGCGCCAATGGTAGAGTTTTTCTCTGAACCTATTCATGAGAATATCAAGAAAAAGTCTAGAGAGGAAGAACACATAAGAATAAGGTTAAAGAAACCAGAAAAGAATCCCAAAGCTACCAATGCAAATATTGTTATGTTTAAGGATCTTATGGAAGCACGGACCATGGATAACGAACTGGTAATGCTAGACTTTGAAACTTCAGAATTCATCAAAGGTAAGTATGTCTCCTATATATTGTGGAGAAACTTTCTTATACGGAATTTGCGATCCAATTTCTACTATAAACATTATACCTTCATCACTTTATGAGGAACTTCGCTACAATTTAAATAATCCAGATGTGGAACCGGGAGACACTACTATTAAATTGTCTAATATAAAACCAGAAGGTGTTATTAGAAATATCTATGTCTTTATTGGATCACTCATGTACCCCCTTTATTTTCATATTGTTGATATGCCTCGAGATGCTTTTTGTCCTATTCTTTTAGGCAGGACTTTTCTCTCTATAATCAAAGCTTGAATTGATAATAATAAGGAGACTATTTCAATGATGTTTGGAGAAGAGGAAATGACATTCCACTTTTCCAAACTAAAGAAGATGCCATATGAAGTGGAAGATATAAAGGAAGGGAAAACGATTGCCGAGCTAGCCGCAATTCATTTTAGCACTCTGCAAGATGAATTAGAGAGGATCTTAATTAATTGGAAAGAGGCACCAGATGATGATGAAAGAGAAGACATGGATGATTATCTTGATTTCATTCCGGAAGTACAAAATCCACATGACTATGAAGAACTGGTAAGAAAAGGAGATGAAGAACCTCCACCAATTGAATTGAAATGACTTCCAGACGATGTGAGGTATGAGTTTTTAGATAATGAAAATAAATGTCATGTTATTATTAGTAAAAAATTATCAAAAAATGAAACAAATAAACTCATTTCAGTCTTGATTAAGCATCATGAAGCATTTGGATATACTCTAAGTGATATTAAAGGAATAGATCCTTCTATTGTAACACACAAGATTACCATACTTGAAGATGTTGTACCTGTAGTTGACACACATAGAAGGCTTAATCCGAAAATGAAGGAAGTAGTAAAAGAAGTTATACTCTAACTTATCCCAGCTCATTGCATACCAAGACATGGGGGTCTTGATGCTGCTATGAATGAGGATGGTGAGCTAGTTCCTATAAGACCTATTGTTGGATATAGCATGTGCATGATTTTAGAAAACTAAACCGTGAGACACAGAAAAACCATAAACCTATACCGTTCATGGATAAAAATTTAGAAAGACTTAGCAATAATTCTTATTTATGTTTTCTTGATGGTTATTCCGGTTATTCTCAAATTGCCATAAAACCCGAAGATCAAGAGAAAACAATTTTCACTTGTCCTTATAGTACATATGCTTATAGATTAATTTTGTTTGGCTTATGTAATGCAACTGTAACTTTTCAAGAATGCGTTTTAAAATCTTTGATGATCTTGTTGAGAAGACTATGAAAGTTCTAACAAGTGATTTCGTTGTTTGTGGAACAACATTTGATAATGGGATTTCTATTTTCGTGCCCCTGGTTCGTTAGTTATACTCACTTTTTCCCAGCCGCTTAGTTTTTCCTAACTTTTGACCAGCTACTTGTCCGAGACTCTCACATCGATTTGAAACTCGCTCTCCGTCAGGTCCCGTTAGTGGACCCTCGTTGTTACGTGCTGACAAGTGGGGCCGCATTTAGGTGGGTCCCGTAGTGTACCCTCTCCGTTATGTGCTGACAAGTAGGACCCACCCCCGTTACGTGATGATAGGTGGGGCCAAGTTCAGTCGAGTCCCGTAGTAGGACCCCTATGGTGTGGGGTCGGCTTGTTGGGAACACGTTTTGGGGGATGTGGTGTGGGACCATGTGGAGCGCGTATGGTAGTTACGTGCGCCCTGTCACCTAAATTGGAAGGTTTATTTTTTGTTATTTTTATGATTGGCCTTTTTAAGAGCTCCTTCCCCTTTATGTCGCTAACAGTTGTTATTTTTGCCCAAAAAGGCAGCGAATCTAGAGCAGCTTCTCTCTTAATTCATGGTTCCTTTTGGCTCTTGTATTTTCCCAATCTGGCAGCAAATCTAACCAGCACCATAAATATGTAGATGAACAGAGCAGATGTAGGTAAAGCAGCTAATAAAGGATTATATAGTACGGTACTTAAACCAGGTTCGACAATTAGGCTGCTTAGCAGCAGTAGTAGCTTACAAGTTCAACACATACAACAAAACAAAAGAAGCTTCTTTACAGCAGCAGCAACAACATCATCAACACAAGATCGGTGGCCCCTCATGGCCTGCGCTAGGAGGGCCTCCGCCTCCTCCCTGTGGCACTTCCTCCACTTCCTGCTGCCCAGTCCCTTGACCTTGGGCGCCTTGTGCTTGATCGGGGGCATGCGACCCTCCTTGATGGCCACCTTCTAGAGGTTTCAGAGGTGAAAACCGAGTGCCTTGTGCTGGGCTCTGAAGGCGTTGGCGTTTTTTGACGGGCCGCAGGTCTTCACATCCTCGGCATGCGTCACGAGGGAGGTGAAGTCGGTGCGAGGCTCCTGGTGCAGAAGGGGAACTTGTAGACGTCGCCGACGAAGAATCCATTAAACTGGCCGGACTTCATCTTCCTCGACACCTAAAGAGTCTTGGTGTCCATGGACTCGTCGTCGTTGCAGACTTCGCTGCTATCCACCTATTACAAAAAACAGTAGCGTGCAATAAGGACATGATTGAGATGCCGTGATTACCGGGATTGATTACTTGCATAAATTAACCGATTGAGATCCCGCGATTATTCTCCAATCCCCAAATCTCAAACCAAATCGAATACTGATCCCAACTGTAGATCGGTGCTAGTACTGATCCCAACTACAGATCGGTGCTAGTACTGATCCCAACTACAGATTGGTGCTAGTACTGATCCCAACTAGGGGCATTCATCGAAATACAAGATCTAACACAAGAGGATTAGCTACTGTAAAAATACCTAGCATCCACCGATTAGCCGAGCCCTAATAACACATGATCTAGCATCCAACGATGGGAATAGGGGAAGAACAAAGGAAGGGAGAAAACCCTAGTTACCTCTGACCATGTGTTGGCTAAGCTGGTGTCAAAGGGGTTCTTCGGCCTGATGTAATCGTTGTCCCCGTAGGGGTCCCAGCCATGCGGGATCTATAGGAGAACGGCGGGGCCGTATACGAGGAAGCGGGGACGAGGGTCTGGACGGGGATGGAGGCTGCCTTCAATGCCTCGATGGGGCTAGTACGGGGATGGGGCCCTCCTTGTCGGCCGCCTTGGAGGCGATGATGTCCACCATGCCGTTCTTCTCCATCGCTGGCGTGGTTGGGGTTTTCTTGGGGGTTTGCAGAAGGTGATGGGACAATGGAGATGGTTACGTGAGTGAGTGAGCGAGTGAGTGATGAGTGAGAGTGAGGAGGCCTCTATAAAGGTGAAGGGAGGAGACGTTTCGTTGCACCACCGTGCACCGCGTAACCGTGTGCGCTACTGCACTGTGCACGACGACACGCGTCCGCTACCGCCCCGTGCACTGCGACATGCGTACCGTGTGTCACGTTTTCCCAATCATGTCTAACCTTGGCCACTTAGTTGTGCTTAGTTATACCCTCGAGTGTAGCACTGGCAGTTTGGTTGTACTCAGTTTTGCCCTCCAGTACTAACACTACCGTGTGCAATATACTCACTTTTACCCTCCGATGGCTGGTCAACAGAGAGTCAACGAATGGGTTTTAGCTAGCTAATTGAGTCATTTTATGCACAACAAATTCAAAAAGATCAAAGCATAGTGGCATCTACCCATGGAGTCTTATTATGTGACCTGCCACCATAAGAAATGTATATAAATCAAGTTTTAACCTAAATCACCACTTCTCAAATCACCTACTATCAATGAAGGTTCAGGGCTTTCTACTCAAGCCTCTCCCCAAAACATCCCTCCCCAAAACATAATTTGTATGAATGAAGCAATAATTGTCAAACTGATGTATATTCAAATTTCAAATAGTTTGATGTGTGCCAATATGTATTTTATTGTATAAAAGAAGTATTTTCCATTTTTTAAATCTCTTTTTGTTTTATATTTGAACCCCCTTGTCAGTTTTTCCCTTGGTTTTTAAGTTCTACTCAGTTTTTCCCTCCCTCTTAGTGACAAACTCTCACACATGTGCTCATCTTGGCTGCTACGCTCTGATTGGTAGAGACAGTTGTCACGTGGATCGTACCCACCAACCGTTGATCTTCTGATTGAACCTCTGTGATCTAGCGGACAGGGTAAACCCTGTATCTTTCGGGGGACACCCTCTATCCATCCAAAATAACGAGTTTGTCACCGATGCTTTAACTCCATAAACAAATGATTTTGAATATAATTTGAAGGGAAAGTGTTCAAAGGTGTATAATTTTTGCATTATATTTCACTTTATGTCCTAAATGCGATTTCAAAGAGTTCAAAGGTGTATAATTTTTGCCATATGCAAGTTTATGCATTACATCCCTACATTCTATGAAAATGATAATCTCTCAAGATTTTGTTAGCACATCATTATCACGTATTAAATGCGATTTCATAGTGTTCAAAGGTAAACACCCTTTTCCTTTCATTAAGAGTTGTATAATTTTTCAATTTGAAAGTGTTCAAGAGTAGTGTCAATTATAAACACTCTTTTACATTAAGAGTTGTATAATTTTTCAATTTGAAAGTGTTCAAGAGTAGTGTCAATTATAAAAACTCTTTTACATTAAGAGTTGTATAATTTTTCAATTTGAATGTGTTCAAGAGTAGTGTCAATTATAAACACTCTTTTATATTAAGAGTTGTATAATTTTTTAAAATTTGAAAGTGTTCAAGAGTTGTGTCAATTATAAACACGCTTGTACATTAAGAGTTGTATAATTTTTTTAATTTGAAAGTGTTCAAGAGTAGTGTCAATTATAAACACTCTTTTACATTAAGAGTTGTATAATTTTTTCAATTTGAAAGTGTTCAAGAGTTGTGTCAATTATAAACACTCTTTTACATTAAGAGTTGTATGGTTTTTTAAAATTTGAAAGTGTTCAAGAGTTGTGTGAATTATAAACACTCTTTTACATTAAGAGTCGTATGATTTTTTTAAATTTGAAAGTGTTCAAGAGTTGTGTCAATTATAAACACTCTTTTATCTTAAGAGTTGTATATATTTTTTTAATTTGAAAGTGTTAAAGAGTTATGTCAATTATAAACACTCTTGTACATTAAGAGTTGTATATTTTTTTAATTTGAAATTGAATCGCTAGCCGTACGAGAGTAGTGTCAATTATAGTTTCAGACCGCACGAGGGTTTCATAATTATAAACACTCTTGTAAACCAACTGAATCGCCGCTGCTCCAGGGGAATTTACAATATATTTTAGGGAGGTTTTATCTATCTCTGAGAGTTATGGAGGTTGAAACCACCGCTGGAAAGTAAAATCCAGAGAGATATTGTTCACAGCCACGAATTACGTTAGCACTGGATCAATCCTATTCGAAAAGCAAGGAAGTTAGTTAAGTACCAGCGATTCGCATTCAAATACTGCCAATAATCAACCCACAAAAGGGAAACGATGCTTACCCATATGGAATCCATGCGTTAGATCCCTGCGATTCCACCCAATCTTCTCCGTGCTCGACGGGGATGTACGGTGCACCAGCCAGCATTGTATACTGTTCCATGAAAGGGGTAGATCTAGAAAGGGCGAGAGCAGAGCCGAAGGTGGAGTGGGCTCCATGGCTAGGGGGAGGGGCGTCTCTAGGGGCGAGGACGACATAAGGTAGGAGGGCACGACGGTGGGGCAGCGGAGCGGCGGTGTGGGAGCTGTTCCAGGCTCGGGGGGAAGCGAATGCTTTGGGTGAGCGAGAATGACTGGTCCGACGTATCTCCATGCGGCCCCACTCTTCACCACGTATGCAAGACCCGTCCCAACACGGCCCCACCCTTCACCACGTATGCAGGACCTGTCCCAATGCGGCCCCACCGGTCAGACATGTAACGGTCAAGGCCTCGTAACGTAACGCTCAACGCCCGACCCACCCCAATGCGGTCCCACCAGTTAGCATGTAACGGTCAAGCCTTTGACCTGACGGCATCCCTCCGTCCGAGCGCCTGCGAGCGCCCACGAGGGTTTCTTAACATGGCGAGGGGAAAAGTGAGGAAAAGTTAAGCGGCTGGGGAAAAGTGAGTACAACTAACGAACCAAGGGCGCAAAAATAGAAATCCCTTTGATAATTGTCTCTAATATTTAACCAAAGTTTTGTAGAGATGCAGGCAATCAAATTTAGTTTTAAATTGGTAGCAATGTCGATTCATGGAAAGAAGGTAAATTTTTTGGACATAAGATTTCAGAAAAGGGTATAGAAATAGATAAGACTAATATAAATACTATAGAAAATCTTCCAATACCCCAGGACATAAAAAACTTAAAAACGTTTTTGGGACATGTAGGTTTTTACAAGCGTTTTATAAAATATTTTGCTAAAATAGCTATGCCTCTCACTAACCTTCTTGAGAAAGAAACTCCGTTCTACTTAGATCATGACTGTATTGCAGCTTTTGAAAACCTTAAAAAAAAATTAGTTTCAGCTCCTATCATGCAATCTCCAAAATGGGATGAACCTTTCGAAATCATGTGTGATGCTAGTGACTATGCTTTAGGATATGTGTTAGGACAGCGAGACGGAAAGAATTTAAATATTATTCATTGCGCTAGTAGAACTCTTAAGAAGATTCAGAAAATTATGCTACTACAGAACAGGAGTTCCTAGCTATAATTTTTTGCTTGTGACAAATTTAGATCTTACATCATTAATTCCAAGGTAATAGTTCATACAGATCACCAAGATTTGCGTCACCTCCTTGTGAAAAAGGATACGAAGCCCAGGTTGATTAGATGGGTCTTATTACTGCAATAATATGATTTGCAAATATTAGATAGGAGGGGTAAGGATAATCCGGTAGCAGATCATCTCTCTAGGATGGAGGGAATAATCAGTGACCCCGTACCTATAAATGAGTCATTTCTAGGAGAATATTTAGCGAATGTTGAAATCGTTGATCCTTGGTTTGCGGATTATGCTAACTATCTTGCATGAAAATTTCTACCTCCTGGTATGACAAGAAATCAAAGAATGAAATTCTTTAATGACCTCAAATATTACTTTTGGGATGATCCTTATTTATATATTCATGGACCTGATGGAATGATTCGAAAGTGTGTTCCTAACCATGAAATAAATACAATCTTGCAAGCTTGTCATGACAGCCCATATCGAGGACATCATGCAGGCAAGCGAACTGCAGCAAAGGTACTTCAATCTGGATTCTATTGGCCCACGTTGTTCAAGGACGCACATAGGTATGTAGAACATTGTTATGCCTGCCAGGAAAGGGGTAATATAGGTAGAAGAAAAGAGATGGCAATGAATTATAGTCTTATAATTGAACCCTTTGATGTATGGGAATGGATTACATGGGACCTTTTGTAGAATCAAATGGTTACACTCATATTCTTGTAGCTATTGCTTATGTCACTAAATGGGTTGAAGCTATCCCAACAAGCCATGTAGATGGGGCTACTTCTGTAAAGATGATCAAGGATGTCATATTCCCCAGGTTCGGAGTTCCTGGATTTTTAATTACTGACGGTGGTTCTCATTTTATGGAAGGAACTTTTAGGAAAATCCTCTACAAATATGAAGTAATTCACCGCGTTGCTTCACCATATCATCCTCAAACGAGTGGTCAAGTAGAACTCTCCAATAGAGAATTAAGGACCATACTCGAGAATACGGTGGACAAATCAAGAAAAGATTGGTCATACAAGTTAAATGATACTCTTTGGGCATACCGTACTGCTTTAAAAAATCTAATGGGTATGACACCATATAATATGGTCTACGGTAAGGCATGCCATTTACCTTTAGAATTGGAACATAAAGCGTTTTGGGCAATCAAGAACTTAAACTATGATTTTAAAGTAGCAGGAGAAAAACGTTTATTGGATAGGGATTTCTATTTTCGTGCCAATTTTCCCCGGCCGCTTAACTTTTCCTCACTTTCCCCTCGCTATGTTACGAAACCCACACAGGCGCTCGGGCGGAGGGATGCCATCAGGTTAAATGCTTGAACGTTACATGCTGACTGGTGGGACCATGTTGGGGCGGGTCGTGCATTGAGCGTTACGTTATTTGGCCTCGACCGTTACATGCTGACGAGTGGGGTCATGTTGCGACGGGTCCTGCATATGTGGTGAAGGGTGGGGATGTGTTGGGATGGGTCTTGCATACATGGTGAAGGGTGGGGGCGCATGGAGACACGTCGGACAGACCATTCTCGCTCACCCAAAGCATTCGCTTTCCCCCGAGCCTGGAACAGCTCCCACACCGCCCCTCCGCTACCCTGCTATCGTGCCCTCCTACCTTATGTCATCCTCGGCCCCAAAGCTGTCAACACCCGGATTTTTAATCCCATATGCCTGTTATGCCATACATCACAATCCCAGGATTATCATTTTTGCGAGACATAACAGAATTGGATACCACAGTACATCATCCATTACAAACCATACATAAGGTCTTACACAAATAAGGATCTCATGATCCAGTTCTTAATACAATTTAAGCAGCGGAATACGTAATAATAACGGTAGCGTAGGCAAAGCTCCATCTTCAGGGTCACAGGCAATGCTGACGATGGGAGATGATCCTAGTTATCGTAACCTTCCTGGGGTCCATCTTCCAGGTACTCCTCTTCATAGTATGGCCATGGTTATAGCCAGGGACAAAGCCATGAGTACTCTTTAAGTACTCGCAAACTAATACTAACAAGTGAAGGGGTTTTTGTAATAGGACACTAAGCTCTAGGGTTGTTTTGCAAAAAGCTAGATTTACCTCTACTAAGTTTAGAAATGAAGAAAGCTAGTTGAAGTTTTATCACACCTAAGTGGGAACTTGTATCTCATGCCACAACTCTGTTGTGGTCAAGTCAAAGTCTCAAATCATTTCACAAGTCATTTTGAAAACATCTGACGAGGTAACAGTATGGCCACTCCAACTGTCCATAACCGCGGATACGGCTATTCGAATAGTTTGACACTCTGCAGAGATTGTACACTTTCACCATAACATTCGATACATCCGTCGGGAACAAATCCTGAATTCACCATACTCAGTATACGGATAATCAATCCTAACCTTTCAATTACACGCCCTAGTATAAGCACCTCTCCTGTGAGTTTGGCCTCCCAACCATGACCAACTGTCATCTTGGGTACTGCACAGGTGGACAATCTTCACAAGGTAGCCTCAGCTCAGACCTTGGCCATGAGGGAACTAATACTAAGGTATATACGTTTCCAGTCAAGCCCTACCCAGTTATCGGGTATTGTGGTTGTACGGTAAAATTGGAATGGTATCGCATCCAGACAACCATCAGTTTTATAAAGGGCTAAGGCTCATGCCTCAACATTTTTATCACCATAAATCATCTGGTGTTCAGAAACACATGTCCAAAACATTTCAATAGAATGATCCATCATTCTAAGGTTTTCATAACCATTTTTCCACCAAGTATTCCCATCTAAAGTTGATCAAGTTTTATGGTTAGCACTAGCATCTACAAGTGGGGTAGCACTAATGAAGGGTGGTAAACTAGTGGGTTTAACTAAGTTCTATCTCATGCCTTAGGATGGCATAAGGATTATCTAGCTTAGGCCAAGTTTTATGCTCTTTATGCAACCTTCCATTATCTTTCTAGTATCTACAATTCACTTAATTAAGCTCTAAGTACTAGCTTTGATAAAGAAATAAAGTATAAAGCTTGTAAGTAAAACTAGGAACGGGGTTATCAAGTGGGTAGGATCACATATGCTTAAGGCATATAGTTGGCATGGTAACAAGCAAGTATTGGCTTGCATAGGTCAACTTGATTAGTAAGGCTTGCTAAAGTAGAGTATCTGGCAAGTGTTAGCTTGCCTTGTGCAGAGCAGTGGTTGAAGTTCTCCTTGGCTTCTTCTTCATAGTATCCTCCTTCCTCCTCGTATCCTTGGTCGGTACTAGCGTCTATGAATAAATACGAGGTACACAATCACCAAACAATACTTAACTACTTTCAATCATCACACAAAGGGGTGCTATATATGATCTAGCATCATCACTAACATTGCAAGCACTTGACTTAATGATTTTATTTTTAGAAAAGTAATTTCTACTCATTGAAAAACTACTTAAGATTTAATATTCTCCAAACCAAACATGGGATCATGTTGACACATGTCATCACCACATATTTTAGTCCATGGGAATGTGATTTAAAGTGGTGTCACGATTTAATAAGGTTTAACCTTTTATTTTTAATTAAATAAAGTGGCTAGAAATGCCTATGTGGCATTCTTTTATTACTTGAACATTATTTCTGTAAGTAAACCTATATATTTTTATATATTCTAAAAGGTATGATCAAATGAGATTTTTGAGAGTTGGAATCAACTCAAAAGCTATTATGGTTTAAATTTGAAAAATGTTTGAATGCAGAAAAGCTTCTGTCTTGTTATTTTTACCAAGGATGATCTACAGATCCAAATGACTTAAATCCAACAGGCTTGGATTCAGCATTTCCAGACCTTTCTAACAAAATTGGTTTCATTCAATTTAGTTCACTGCATCGAGCTGGGTTGATTTTTGAAACTAGGTGCAAAAGTGTGTTTGAAATAAAATGGAAAAGGTTAAATTCAAACGACTGGGCTGTGCGGGAAACGATACTGGGCCGACCTGCTAAGCACAACGCTTACGCGGGCTGGTTAAGTCGCTGTCCCCACACGTCAGTGAGACGAGGGGGTGCGAAGCGGTATGGAGCGATGTGGTGCATTCGATCTAGTTATAATCCGACGGCTGAGGGTCGTCGTCCACGTCGGGCAACGCCGGCGATACTGAACCCTAACGCGGCAGGTGGGGGTCGTCGGCGGCTTACCGGGGCTTAGGCGAGGGTCGGCGAGGCGGGCGAACGACAAAGTCGACGACGGCGAACCTCCTGGTACCGGCAGCTTCTCCTGGGGCGGCTCCAATCGCTGGCTCCCTTCTTCTCCAGCAGCGGCGGGCTCCGGTGAAATTCCGGCGAAGCGCTGCTCGCCTTGCTTCGGGAACGGGGTGGAACGATCAGTGAGGATAGGGGAGCGAGATGGTGTGCTCAATTTGGCTGGGGGTGGCCTCTATTTATAGTCGCAATGACGAGACCGAACGGGGTGGGCAGGCGATGGTGGCGACATGGCTACAGGCTGCTAGAGGCATGGCCGGCGGTGGCGATCGCTTGGTGGTCTCATGGCGATGCTCTACGGCTTTAATGCGCATGTAGGGATGGAGGCAAATGGTCTGAAACGTGCAATGCTCTGCGCGGCCGAGGCGGCGTCTTCGACGGCGAGCGGTGGCTATGGTACATGGGGCGGCGAACGGGGATGTCTGGCGGTCTCCGGGGTCGGTGGTGATCGTGTATGCACGCGGCGAGGGCGGCGCACGGTCTGTGGGCGTGTGTCGAGGGCGGCGCTCTGGCGCATGCTCGGCATGGTTGCTGGCGAGCTGGACACGGTCTGTGCGTGTGGTCCAGGGGTTGGCAGCGCTCGAGCACTGAACAGGGAGTGGCAGTGGGGTGTTGGCTTGCTCCCAGACATGCTGGCTAGGCTTGTTTCTTCTCCTAGCTTGTTGTCTACACTGGGGTGGCATGGGTGGCTTCGGCTGTTCACCATTGATGGCATTGCCAAGCTTACAGTGGGGCTAGTGCTTGGTTTAGTTTGCTAGATGATCTACTGAGGTTGTTGTGAGCTAGAGATGGAACAAGTTAGGCTCCAATCACTGCTCACAGTAGTGTTTAGATTTTATTTGATTTGAATCTGCAAGGTGTTTGATGAAATGGACGCAAGAATTCAAGTTTTGAATTTTGAAAAGATTTTTGGTGGGTGTGCTAGGTTGGTGCTGATGAGTCTGTAGATGCTTGGGTTTTGAAAGTTGAGCTTGTTTGGGTGGTTTTTAAAAAAGTGGGATCTTCCCATATGATAAAGATTCAATTTTGAATTGTCATTTAAACTATGCATTTTAAAGTTTCTGGATGATCACAAAGTGGGCCTTGATACTTTTTTATGAGTACTATCAAGGGGTGTAAAGATCCAAACAAGTTTCTATTAAGTTCTAAAAGTTTGGGACAACCAAAGTAGGCATGGGAGTTAAATTGGGCAAAATGACCATTCACTCAATTTGGCTTGTTTTGATTTATTTGTCTTTGGGAAAAGTTTGGGAATTGTTTAGATGATGTTTATTTCACCTAAGAATCCTTTTACAAGCAAAGAACCACATAAACAAGGCAATTCAAAAGAATTCAAAATGGGATGCATACACACATGCATGCTTTCATATTTTTATTTAGAAAAGTTTTTGTTAACCCTAATTTTGATGATTAGAGTTTGATGATCCAAGTTTAGTATTTTTGGGATGTTACAAACCTTCCCCCCTTAAACAAAATCTCGTCCCGAGATTTGAAAAAGGACGAAAAGATTACCTAGGATTTGAAGAGATCGGGAAACTCCGTCCTGATGTGATCTTCGCGCTCCCAGGTAGCTTCCTCTTCTGTGTGGTTGCTCCACTGAATCTTGAGAAACTTGATGCTTTGGGTTCTGGTGGTTCGGAAAGCTTCTTCCAAAATACGGATGGGTACTTCAGGATAGGTCAGGTCATCGTTGATCTCTATGGTCCGGTGATCGATATTCTTGAATACTCCAGTCTTCTCTGGAACTTCGAGGCACTTGCGAAGTAATGAGATATGGAACACATTGTGCACGGCTGACATCTCTTCAGGTAGTTCCAATTGATACTACACTTCTCCTCGATGGTTCAGAATCTTGAAGGGTTCGATATATCTGGGGGCTAACTTTCCTTTGAGTTGGAAACACTGCATTCCCTTCAATGGCGACACTTTCAGATACACAAAATCTCCTATGTTGAAGGCGAGGTCTCGACGTCTCTTGTCGGCGTAACTTTCTGTCTGGACTGGGCTGTCTTGAGGTGCTCACGAATCTTGTGAACCTTCTCTTCTGCTTCTCGTAGGATGCCGGGTCCGAAAATCTGACTCTCTCCTACTTTCGACCAGTTCAAAGGGGTGCGACACTTCCTTCCGTACATGAATTCAAATGGGGACATTTGCAAACTAGCTTGATAACTGTTGTTGTATGAAAATTCTTCAAACGGCAGACAGTCTTCCCACTTGGATCCATATTCTAACACACATGCTCTCAGCATATCTTCGAGTATTTGGTTTACTCGCTCCGTTTGTCCATCGGTCTGAGGGTGATACGCGGTGCTGAAATCTAGGCGGGTTCCTAAACCTTCTTGGACTTTCTTCCAGAATCTCAAGGTAAACTGAGTTCCTTGATCAGATACGATGTTCTTGGGGACTCCGTGCAAACTAACGATTCTAGCGATGTATAACTCCGCTAGTTTCGAACTCTGATAGGTGGTCTTGACGGGTAAGAAATGGGCGAGTTTGGACAATCTGTCCTCTATGACCCAGATAGAGTCATTTCCCCTACTAGAAGTAGGCAATCCAGTGATAAAGTCCATTCCAACGGAATCCCATTTCCATTCCGGAATCTACAATGGTTGCAACAATCCAGCGGGTCTTTGATGTCCTGCCTTGACTCGCTGACATATATCACACTTGGAGATATAGCTTCCGATTTCTCTCTTCATCTTATGCCACCAAAAATTGCTCTTTCAAATCTTGATACATCTTAGTTCCTCCGGGGTGGATAGAATAAAGAGTATCATGAGCTTCCTTGAGAATCACTTCTTTCAACTCAGAATCTGCTGGTACACAAAGGCATCCTTTGTACCACAGAACTCCTTCTTTGTCTTTGGTGAATCCAAGTACTTTGCATGTACCAATACGACGCTTGATTCCGTCGATACTAGCATTTCCTTTCTGCGCCTCTTTGATCTGGCTGATCAAAGTGGGTTGAAGTTCTATGCTAGCTAAAAATCCTTCACTCACTAATTCCATTCTAAAATCTTCCATTTCTTTGTGCAAGCTTGGTTGCTCCTTCAAAATTATGGAGTTCAAGCGGCACGGTAATCTGCTAAGGGCATCTGCTACCACGTTGGCTTTACCGGGGTGATAGTGAATGTCCAGATCATAATCCTTGATTAGCTCAATCCATCTTCTCTGCCTCATATTCATCTCCTTCTGAGTGAATATATACTTCAGGCTCTTGTGATCCGAATAAATCTCACAATGGTTTCCCATCAGGTAATGCCTCCATGTCTTCAGGGCTAGAACTACGGCTGCGAGTTCGAGGTCATGGTTTGGGTAATTTTGCTCATGTTGTTTCAATTGTCGGGACAGATAATATATAACTTTGCCTTCTTGCATTAGCACACATCCGAGACCGATCTTGGATGCATCGTAATACACGTCGAAGGGCTTCGTGATATCCGGCATGATTAAGATTGGGGCTAAAATCAATCTTCTCTTGAGTTCTTGAAAACTCGCTTCACATTTGTCGGTCCATTCAAACTTCTTGTCCTTCTTTAGCAATTGGGTCATGGGTCTGGCGATACTCGAGAATCCTTCTACGAACTTGCGGTAATATCCCGCCAATCCGAGAAATGCACGAACTTGGGTTTGAGTGGTTGGGGCTTGCCAATCTTCGACATCTTTCACTTTGGCAGGGTCAACAGCAATTCCTCCGGCTGATACAATGTGACCGAGGAACCCTACTTCTTGTAACCAGAATTCACATTTGCTAAACTTGGCATACAACTGATGCTCTCTAAGGGTTCCAAGAATGGTCCTTAGGTGTAGCTCATGTTCTTCTTCCGATTTGGAATAAATCAGAATGTCATCGATGAAAACAACGACAAACTTATCCAGGAAGTCCATAAAAATCTTATTCATGAGATTCATGAAATAAGCGGGGGCATTGGTTAATCCAAAGGACATAACGGTATACTCGTATAATCCATATCGGGTGGTAAAGGCAGTCTTGGGAATATCTTCTGCACGAATCTTGAGTTGATGATAGCCAGTCCTAAGATCAATCTTAGAAAACACTTTGGCACCGGTCAACTGATCAAACAAATCTTCTATCTTGGGCAAGGGGTACTTGTTCTTGATGGTGACATCATTTAACTTCCGGTAATCCGTACACAAACGGTTACCTCCATCCTTCTTATCCACGAACAAAACAGGTGATCTCCAAGGTGACGCACTTGGTTGAATCAATCCAATTTCCAACATGGAATCCAGTTGCTTTTTCAGTTCTACCAGTTCCGACGGGTTCATACTATAGGGTCTCTGGGCTATGGGTCCTGTTCCGGGGATTAGTTCAATGATAAACTCGATATCCCGATCTGGGGGCATACCGGGCAAAACATCTGGAAATACATCGGGGTATTCACAGACTATCCGGACTTGGTCAATGGTAGGTTGGGCTATACTCTTGTTGCACTTGAATTGGCGAGGTAAGGTTTCAGATATATGCTCGACTGATATTCCGGCTGTACTGGTCATGGTGATGGCTTTCTTTGCACAGTCAATTAATCCTTTATGTTTGGACATCCAACCCATTCCGAGTACTACTTCCAAACCTTTAGTTCCGAGTACTATCAGATTAGCATAAAAATCTATGCCATGGATTCGGATAGGGACGGCTTTGCAAATTTGTCTAGCTTTGGTGGTTGAACCGGGAATTTGGACGATCATAACATGCTTCAGTTTTATTGGTTGAATTTTACTAGTGCATGCAAATTCTTCGGTGACAAATGAATGCGACGCACCAGAATCAAACAACACTCTTGCAAGTACTAAATTAACAGAAAACATACCCAGCACGACGTCTGGCGCTTCCTGAGCTTCTTCAGCATGCATGAGGAAAAGACGGTTGTTGCGGTTGAGTGAATTCCCTGGGGCAAACCTTCTTCCTGGATGAACACGACGCTGCTGTTGAGCTGGGGCATTTGCATTGGGGGCTACGGCATTCTTCTTGTTGGGGCACTCGTTGGAACAGTGGCCCTTATTTCCACAGTCATAACAAGTCACTTGCGACTTGTCCTTTGCTGCAACAGGCACAACATTGCTTCCAGTCCTCGGGGCAGTGTTGGTGTTGGTGGCAGCATTGTTGTTGTTGAACTTGGGTGGTGCATGATTGAAATTGCTAGAGTTGTCGGGGTTGTTGTGATTTCCTTCGGGCCTAGGGTTTCACTGTTGGGATAGGTCGGACGGTTCATCGGGGGTCTGTTGGTTCTTGGGGCGAATCCTGGAGATGGGTTAGGGCGATACTTTAGGGTCTGATGGGTTCCTGGCTGATGCATCATGCGACGCTTGCGGTTCTCATTGGCTTGGTTGATCTTTCCTTCCATCTGGATGGCAGAGTCGACAAGGGATTCGATATCCGCAAAGGGAATATTGACCAACATAGTCTGCATCTCATCGTGCAAACCATTCAAGAATCTCTCCTTCTTCTTGGCTTTGGTGTCGATCTCATCCGGGGCATACCTAGCTAATGACAAGAATTTGTCACGGTATTCCACTACAGTCATCCTTCCTTGCTTCAGTTCTCTGAACTCGTCTCTCATCCTCTTGATCAAACCCGGTGGCACATGGGTTCTGCTGAACTTGACCTTGAATTCTTCACAGGTCATTATCTGGCCTCCGGTCATGGCACGAACACTGTTCCACCATGCCCTGGCATCTCCGGCTAGGTAATGGGTGGCAAACAGAACTTTCTCGTTAGCTTCCACTCCGGCGACTTCTAGGTTATTTTCCATGGTTTGCAGCCAATCATCGGCATCTAGGGGCTCTTCAGACTTAGTGAAAACAGGTGGGTTGGTATTCCGGAAATTCTTGAGCTTAGATCCATGGTTGTCCTGGTTTCCGTGGCCTTGGTTGTTGTGGGCAAGATGAGCTATCTGTTACAGGGTGGCTAGGTTGGCTTGACGTTCCGCTCTTTCAGCTTCGCAGTCAGAAACCAACATTTGCAGGATCTGCAACATCGGGTCCAGGGATGAACCACTTCCTCCACGTGGCATCTGAGGATTGAGGCAGATCATGAGAAAAGAGGGAAATTTCTAAGGTTCTGGGACTTTGAAAAGTTTTTAAAGTTTGACTCAGCTTTTCTAGCAACTTGCTTTTCATTCGTTCATTCACACGATACAACACACACCACAAATCAAGAAAAACAGATGGTTTTAAGAACCATTCTAGAAACTACGATATAGTAGGACCGAATACTACTCACTACACTAGTGCTCAAGTGCTACTACTCCTTGGAGTCGGTGTAGTTGTCATCCTCATCATCCTCGTTGTCATCGATGAAGGCGTAATCATCCTCATCGGTGAAGAAATCCATAGCCTGATCCTCCAGAAAATCATCATCATCGCTGAGATAGGAGTAGGGGTCTCCACGAAGATCCTCTCTAGCATTCTCCCTTTCCTCCAACTGCATGTCTCTCTCGTGGATGGTCTCCTCCAAGGACGAGATACGGTGGCGAAGACGGGCAATGATGCGCTCCTTCTTGTCGAGCTGACGACGGCGAGACTTGCGATCCTTTGCTAGCATGGCGATGGTCTGATCCTTCGTCTTGATAATGGCGGACTTGTGGTTGGAGTAGTCACGGCAATTATCCAACTCCTGCTGACGATCGTACATCATGAAGCTAAGGTGGTCCAACTGAGTCTTCAGCTCGGGATGGTATGGGGCTTCTAGTGGCTGTCCATTATCATCACACCTTGGGCAAAACTCAAAGCTAGTACCCTTGACCTGGTTGATACTCTTCCCACATAGACGGGCAAGAGCTTCCTGCATGGCCCTGGCAAGTCCATCGAGCCCGTTGTTCTCTCTTAAGGTGAACTGAATTCCCTCGGTAGTGGGAGGTTCAATCTTTCCTCGGAGACTTGCAACAATTATCCACTGCAGATCTTCTCCTCCTTGATCATTGAGCTGAGCTCCGAAGAACTCGGGGTGCGGACGCTCCAGAAGTTCCGAAAGCTGGTCCAGATCCCTCTCAAAGATAAGGTCTCCTCCATTTACCAACTGGTAAAACTTGTTGTACTTCACGTCCATCTAAAAGAATATAAGATGAGTAAGTTAGTAGACTGATCAAGTGTGTCAAATTTTTATGTATTTTGCAAAGGTTTTTGAGGAACATGAATTTTTATGAAAGAATCAGGGTGATAAGAATGGGAATAAGTTTTTGTAAATATTTGCTTCCTTTGGTTTTGAAACTAAGTTTTTGATTCCAACGTCCAGTCTAACTAGGGTCTCCTATGGTCAGGATGGCTCTGATACCAACTTGTCAACACCCGGATTTTTAATCCCAGATGCCTGTTATGCCATACATCACAATCCCAGGATTACCATTTTTGCGAGACATAACAGAATTGGATACCACAGTACATCATACATTACAAACCATACATAAGGTCTTACACAAATAAGGATCTCATGATCCAGTTCTTAATACAATTCAAGCAGCGGAATACGTAACAATAACGGTAGCATAGGCGAAGCTCCATCTTCAGGGTCACAGGCAATGCTGACGATGGGATATGATCCTAGTTATCGTAACCTTCCTGGGGTCCATGGTTATAGCCAGGGACAAAGCCATGAGTACTCTTTAAGTACTCGCAAACTAATACTAACAAGTGAAGGGGTTTTTGTAATAGGACACTAAGCTCTAGGGTTGTTTTGCAAAAAGCCAGATTTACCTCTACTGAGTTTAGCAATGAAGAAAGCTAGTTGAAGTTTTATCACACCTAAGTGGGAACTTGTATCTCATGCCACAACTCTGTTGTAGTCAAGTCAAAGTCTCAAATCATTTCACAAGTCATTTTGAAAACATCTGACGAGGTAACAGTATGGCCACTCCAGCTGTCCATAACCACAGACGCGGCTATTCGAATAGTTTGACACTCTGCAGAGATTGTACACTTTCACCACAACATTCGATACATCCGTCGGGAACAAATCCTGAATTCACCATACTCAGTATACGGATAATCAATCCTAACCTTTCAATTACACGCCCTAGTATAAGCACCTCTCCTGTGAGTTTGGCCTCCCAACCATGACCAACTGTCATCTTGGGTACTGCACAGGTGGACAATCTTCACAAGGTAGTCTCAGCTCAGACCTTGGCCATGAGGGAACTAATACTAAGGTATATACGTTTCCAGTCAATCCCTACCCACTTATCGGGTATTGTGGTTGTACGGTAAAATTGGAATGGTATCGCATCCAGACAACCATCAGTTTTATAAAGGGCTAAGGCTCATGCCTCAACATTTTTATCACCATAAATCATCTGGTGTTCAGAAACACATGTCCAAAACATTACAATAGAATGATCCATCATTCTAAGGTTTTCATAACCATTTTTCCACCAAGTATTCCCATCTAAAGTTGATCAAGTTTTATGGTTAGCACTAGCATCTACAAGTGGGGGTAGCACTAATGAAGGGTGGCAAACTAGTGGGTTTAACTAAGTTCTATCTCATGCCTTAGGATGGCATAAGGATTATCTAGCTTAGGCCAAGTTTTATGCTCTTTATGCAACCTTCCATTATCTTTCTAGTATCTACAATTCACTTAAGTAAGCTCTAAGTACTAGCTTTGATAAAGAAATAAAGTATAAAGATTGTAAGTAAAACTAGGAACGGGGTTATCAAGTGGGTAGGATCACATATGCTTAAGGCATATAGTTGGCATGGTAACAAGCAAGTATTGGCTTGCATAGGTCAACTTGATTAGTAAGGCTTGCTAAAGTAGAGTATCTGGCAAGTGTTAGCTTGCCTTGTGCAGAATAGTGGTTGAAGTTCTCCTCGGCTTCTTCCTCGTAGTATCCTCCTTCCTCCTCGTATCCTTGGTCGGTACTAGCGTCTATGAATAAATACGAGGTACACAATCACCAAACAATACTTAACTACTTTCAATCATCACACAAAGGGGTGCTATAGATGATCTAGCATCATCACTAACATTGCAAGCACTTGACTTAATGATTTTATTTTTAGAAAAGTAATTTCTACTCATTGAAAAACTACTTAAGATTTAATATTCTCCTAACCAAACATGGGATCATGTTGACACATGTTATCACCACATATTTTAGTCCATGGGAATGTGATTTAAAGTGGTGTCACAATTTAATAAGGTTTAACCTTTTATTTTTAATTAAATAAAGTGGCTAGAAATGCCTATGTGGCATTCTTTTATTACTTGAACATTATTTCTGTAGGTAAACCTATATATTTTTATATATTCTGAAAGGTATGATCAAATGTGATTTTTGAGAGTTGGAATCAACTCAAAAGCTATTATGGTTTAGATTTGAAAAATGTTTGAATGCAGAAAAGCTTCTGCCTTGTTATTTTTACCAAGGATGATCTACAGATCCAAATGATTTAAATCCAACGGGCTTGGATTCAGCATTTCCAGGCCTTTCTAACAAAATTGGTTTCATTCAATTTGGTTCGCTGAATCGAGCTGGGTTGATTTTTGAAACAAGGTGCAGAAGTGTGTTTGAAATAAAATGGAAAAGGTTAAATTCAAACGACTAGGCTGCGCGGGAAACGATACTGGGCCGGCCTGCTAAGCATAGCACTTACGCGGGCTGGTTAAGTCGTTGTCCCCATGCGTCAGTGAGACAAGGGGGTGCGAAGCGGTATGGGGCGATGTGGTGCGTTCGATCTAGTTCTAATCCGACGGCTGAGGGTCGTCGTCCACGTCGGGCAACGCCGGAGAGACTGAACCCTAACGCGGTAGGTGGGGGTCGTCGGGGGCTTACCGGGGCTCAGGCGAGGGTCGGCGAGGCGGGCGAACGACGAAGTGGACGACGGCGAACCTCCTGGTACCGGCAGCTTCTCCTGGGGCGGCTCCAATCGCTGGCTCCCTTCTTCTCCAGCAGCGACGGGCTCCGGTGAAATTCCGGCGAAGCGCTGCTCGCCTTGCTTCGGGAAAGGGGTGGAACAATCAGTGAGGAGAGGGAAGTGAGATGGTGTGCTCAATTCGGCTAGGGGTGGCCTCTATTTATAGTCGCGAAGACGAGACCGAACGGGATGGGCAGGCGACGGTGGCGACATGGCTACGGGCTGCTAGAGGCATGGCCGACGGTGGCGATCTCTTGGTAGTCTCCTGGCGATGCTCTACGGCTTTAATGCACATGTAGGGGCGGAGGCAAATGGTCTGGAACGTGCGATGCTCTGCGCGGACGAGGCGGCGTCTTCGACGGCGAGCGGTGGCTACGGGACATGGGGCCGCGAACGGGGATGTCTGGCGGTCTCCTGGGTCGGTGGTGATCGTGTATGCACGCGGCGAGGGCGGCGCGCGGTCTGTGGGCGTGTGTTGAGGGCGGCGCTCTGCCGCATGCTCGTCATGGTTGATGGCGAGATGGGCACGGTCTGTGCGTGTGGTCCAGGGGTTGGCAATGCTCGAGCGCTGGACAGGGAGTGGCGGTGGGTGTTGGCTTGCTCCTAGACATGCTGGCTAGGCTTGTTTCTTCTCCTAGCTTGCTGTCTACACTGGGGTGGCATGGGTGGCTTTGGCTGTTCACCATTGATGGCATTGCCAAGCTTACAGTGGGGCTAGTGCTTGGTTTAGTTTGCTAGATGATCTACTGAGGTTGCTGTGAGCTAGAGAGGGAACAAGTTAGTCTCCAATCACTGCTCACAATAGTGTTTAGATTTTATTGATTTGAATCTGCAAGGTGTTTAGTGAAATGGCCGCAAGAATTCAAGTTTTGAATTTTGAAAAGATTTTTGGTGGGTGTGCTAGGTTGGTGCTGGTGAGTCTGCAGATGCTTGGGTTTTGAAAGTTGAGCTTGTTTGGGTGGTTTTTGAAAAAGTGGGATCTTCCCATATGATAAAGATTCAATTTTGAATTGTCATTTAAACTATGCATTTGAAAGTTTCTGGATGATCACAAAGTGGGCCTTGATACTTTGTTATGAGTACTATCAAGGGGTGTAAAGATACAAGCAATTTCTGTTAAATTCTGAAAGTTTGGGACAGCCAAAGTAGGCATGGGAGTTAAATTGGGCAAAATGACCATTCACTCAATTTGGCTTGTTTTGATTTATTTGTCTTTGGGAAAAGTTTGGTAATTGTTTAGATGATGTTTATTTCACCTAAGAATCCTTTTACAAGCAAAGAAACACATAAACAAGGCAATTCAAAAGAATTCAAAATGGGATGCATACACACATGCATGCTTTCATATTTTTATTTAGAAAAGTTTTTGTTAACCCTAATTTTGATGATTAGAGTTTGATGATCCAAGTTTAGTATTTTTGGGATGTTCTAAAATCCGCCCCTCCCCTAGTGACGGATCCCACTCCACCTTCGGCTCCGCTCCCGCCCCTGCTAGATCTACCCTTTCACGGAATAGTATGCAACGTCGGCTGGTGTACTATCCATCCGCATTAAGCACGGAGAAGATTGGGTGGAATCGTAGGGATCTAACACATGGATTCCATCTGGGTAAGCATTATTTCCCTTTGTGGGTTGATTATTTGGCAGTATTTGAGCGTGAATCGCTAGTGCTCAACTAACTACCTTGCTTTTCGAATAGGATTGATCCGGTGCTAGCATTTCGGCTAGCGATTAGACTGGATACTAGCGTCGTGGTTGTGAATAATATCTCTCTGGATTTTAGTTCCCAGCGGTGGTTGCAACCTCCATAACTCTCAGAGATTTGATAGATAAAATCTATTGTAAATTCACCTGGAGTAGTGGCAATTCAGTTGATTTGCAATATTTCAACATTAGCGAGCAAAGATTGCTCCCACTAACTAGTGAAGATGATATGGTAATGCTTTTCTCTTTGAATGCTGCCAAACGTTTTGGTCGAATTTGTCTCCATGTGCAACCTAAAGTTGAGCACATGGGAAAGAGTGTTAAATCACCATCTGGTGGTCACGCATCATCAAGTGGTCGGGCATCATGTGTCTCTGTTGTCTCTGCTAATAGTGTGCACCCCGGCGATCCTTGTAGGTCCACAATAGTACCATTTGTTCGCACCGCGAGGGTAAGCCAAACTGCTCGTGTGGCCGATGTGGAGGATGAGGCAGAGCCTAACAAGGGAGGCCTCCACTAGATGATGAGGATGAGTTGATGTTTCCTGAATTTGTAGATAGATTCAGTAAACATGTACTAGAGGATCAATATATAGATCAAATTGCCCAGGGTGCCAGATTTGATGACACTGATGACGAAGAGAACGAGGAGAACAATTACAACCTCGTTTTAGCCGAGTACGATGGTGAGGACTTGCCAGTAATTGAGTAGGACAGAGACGATCCTAAGATTTCAGAAGGCACCGTATTTGAAACGATGCGGGACTATTGTAATGCCCTTACTACATATTGCGTTTGCACCAATAATGATTATGATGTTATTAAGGGTGATCCAGCAAGGTTCACAGTGAAGTGCCCATACAAGAGGTGTAGGTGGAGTATGCATGCATCCACTATGCTCAGGAGCGGTTTGGTTCAGGTACTACAACCAGTTGTGTATTTTAGATCATTTTGTAGAGTTTTACCTGACATTTTCATTATGTTTCAGATAAAAATTAACCGGTTCGAAGATTCTTGTCCACCTCAAGGGGGTCAGCCAAAGGACAAAACAAAAATAACAAAGACTAGGTGGTTGGCAGATGCAATCATGTATTGGATGAGAGTGAACCCATCACTTGGTGCAACAACGCTCATAAAATATGTTTCTAAAAAGTTTAATATTACAATACCTACATGAGGATGTTCTATGCAAAGGAAATGGCTCTTGAGAGGATCAATGGTCCATGGAATGAAATTTTTCAGTTGCTTTACAGCTTCAAAGCTGAAGTGGAGATGGCTAGTTCAGGTAGTGTTGTACAGATAGACAGGCATAAAGTTTAGTACAAAATAAGAGGTAAGACAATGGAGAAGGAGTGCTTTAAAATGGCTTTTGTTTGTTTCAAAGCTTGATGGCAAGGGTTTATGCATGGTTGCAGGCCTTATTTGGTCGTGGATGCAACAGCTCTTCATGGTAGATTTAAAGGACAGCTAGTAGCTGCTACTGCAGTTGATGGCCACAATTGGATGTTCCCTGTTGCTTATGGAGTTTTGGAGATTGAGTCAGAGGAAAGTTGGACTTAGTTTCTAGAGAATTTGCGCAACCTTATAGGTCATCCACCAGGACTTACTATCCACACGGACGCTTGCAAAGGTTTGGATAAAGTTATAGAAGCAGTATTCCTCAGAGTGTAGCATAGGGAATGTATGCATCACTTAGTGCAGAATTTTACAAAGAAATTCAAGGGTAAAGTTTATACTAACAACCTATGGCCAGCTTTAGGTAAATACAGTTTGAGGAAGCATCTGTATCATTTGGAAGTGTTGTATAAAGAAAAACCTGCGGTGAAGGAGTACTTTGATGCACATCATGGAATGGTGTGGTCAAGAAGCCGATTCAATGAAATTTGCAAGGTAGACTATGTAACAAGTAACCTTGCAGAGAGTTCCAATGCAAAGGTCAATTCATTGAAAGGGCTTATGCTGTGGCAAATATTTGATAAGATTAGGCAAATGATCATGATAAAGATCGATTTGCGTCAAAGAATTGCATCAACAGTATATGCTGGCCATCTCATCCTCCCATCTTTGATTAAGGCTTTGCATGCCAGGGCAAAACAATTGAATATGAAATGCATTATAAGAGGAATGGAGGTTGAGGTAACGTACACTGGTAGTAAAGAAGGGCAATGGAGGTATCTAGTGAGTTTGGTTGATAGTACATGCCATTGCAGGAAATGGCAGCTCCGTGGGAAACCCTGCATACATGCATTGTTTTTCATGGGTGTTCTAGGAGGTGAAGAGGGTGAAGTTGATCAGTACGTGTCAAAGTATTTCTCTGTTGCCAAATTTAGGGCAGCATATGCTTAGAATGTTCCAGCCTTGTTGGGAAAAGACCAATGGATGGAAGTGGATCCATGCTTCAAGCTATACCCTCTAGTTTTTACTAGACCAGCAGGTAGGCCAAGGAAGAATAGGATAAGAGATAGTGCAGAGGGTGGTGCACCACCTCGACGATGTAAGTGCAAACGTTGTGGGATCCTAGGGCACATTGCTAGGCTTTGTAAAAATACAGTGGACCCAGCTTATGGAATGGATGATCAGGCGGGAGCAGCAAATGCAGATGAGAATGATGTGTTTGAACGAGAGGAGAATGAAGCAATGGATACATTGCAGATTGAACCAACGGATCGGGAGGAGATTGAACTAGATGTAGAGCAGATTGAACCAATGGACTGAGAGGATATTGAACCAGATGCAGAGGAGATTGAACCAAATGCAGGGGAGATTAAACTAGTCGATCGAGAGCAGATTGAACCAAATGCAGGAGAGATTGAACCAGTCGATCTAGAGGAGATTGAACCAAATGCAGGGGAGATTGAACCAGTCAATTGAGAGGAGATTATATCAACTATGTGGGAGACTGAAGCAGAGTTCAAGCATAAAGGAATTACACGAGCAGATATTGATGAAATGGAGGCAAAGCTTTTTGAACCGTATGAACGCGATGATCGAAATGTGATTGAACCAATTGTACGACAGACTAAAGTACTTGATTCATTGGATGCAGAGAAAAAGAACAAAGGGAGGAAGTTGATGATGGACTCTGAGAATATTCCAACTAGGATCACTAGGAGCAAGGTGGTGAACCCAGCGAAAAACACTAGGAGCAAGAAAAAAATGGATTTGGATTATTAATTTGAATTTGTATGATAAATTTGAACTATTGTCAATGTTTTTATTGAACTCGAACTAGTATGACACTCCCAAGTTTGTATGTTGGATAATCCCATAATGTATGTGTTATTGTAAGTTTGTATGGTCATGCACCTAGTTGCTTAGCACTACTCAGTTTTGCCCTCGACATGTGGTCAACACATGGGGTTTAGCTAGTTCATGGCTTAAACATTGTCCAATTGATCCAAAATTTGGCACACTTGTGTATCTTGGATTGATTTACCATATGAAATTGGAAATTTTGGATTAACTTGTAATCAACCACATTTTTCTTTTTCTAAGTGATTAAATTAAAAAAATGGTTTTAGGGTTAGTTTAATTCAAAAAAAAGTCAAAACATAGTGCAACCTTCAAATGGAGTCTTGTTATGTTACCTACAACATAGCATGAATAATAAAAGAAAAGTAAATAAAGAGAAATGGACTCATCCCCTAAACCACTTCTTAAACCCTTCTTGGAATGAGCTACTAGCTATGAAGATGCGTAGCTTTCTACTCGATCGACCTCCAAAATAACCCATCCCAAAACATACTTTGCCTAAATGAGGACAAATTTGGAACAACTTGTGTATCTTTGAGTTGCAAACATTATAATGTCGGCCAAGATGAATTATTTTGTTCAAATAACACATTTTCCATTTTTATGCCAAAAGACTGAATTTCCCTTACTCATTTTTTTATCTGAGTGCCCTTGTTTTCCTTAGCTCTACTCAGTTTTCCTCTCCCTCTAAAGTTTTCCTCACTTTTCCCCTCCCGCTAAAGTTTTCCTCACTTTTCCCCTCTATCCTGACTCAAACCCTCACAATAGCTCAACTTGCGCTCAGTTTGGCTGATGCGCTCTGATTGGTGATGGTGGCTCGGTTGACGTAGAGCCTGTTGGGAGACCCCAAGAGCAAGGTGTGATGAGCACAACAACAAGTTTTCCCTCAGTTATGAAATCAAGGTTATCGAACCAGTAGGAGTAAGGAAACAACTCCAAGGTGTTGCTAACAACTTTGAATCTACACAACACAACCACAGAACTTTGCCCCAACTTATGGTGAGGTTGTCAAGCTCACTGGTTTGCTGAAAACAAAGGATTCAATGTATAGTGTGGAAGATAGCAATTACAAAAAGTAAACAGTAAAAATAAACAGTAGATGGTATATCAATGATATGGAATGGACTGGGTCCATAGTTCACTAGAGGTGTTTCTCCATAAGATAAATAGCATGTTGGGTGAACAAATTACAGTTGGGCAATGATAGATTGAAAAATTCATAAATATGCATGTACAAGTCATGATGATTCCTATGGGATTTGTTTGGGAATTACAACATAATACTTAGACCGTAATCCAACTGCATCTATGACTAATAATCCACCTTCAGGTTATCATCTAAATCCCTTCCAGTATTAAGTTGCAAGCAACAAATAATTGCATTAAGCAAAGTGTGTAAAGTAAACAAAACAATTGCCCTTAGGCAAAGGATTGTTGTTTTCTCCCTAGTAGCAACAACACATCTACAACCTTAGATATTTCTATCACTTCCCAGATTACTACAGGCATGAACCTACTATCTAGCATAAATACTCCCTCTTGTATTTGCAAGCATCTACTTGGCCAAAGCATCTACGAACAACAGAGAGCATGCAAGATCACAAATAACACAGACATGATAGAATCAATAATCAATCTTGAACATAGTACTCAATATCCATCGGATCCCAACAAACAAAACATGTAGGATTACATAAATAGATGATCTTGATCATGAACAGAGATCACAAGATCTAAACATGATATCACAAAGGAGGAGAACCAACCATCTAGCTACTGTATGGACCCATAGTCCAAGGGTGAACTACTCACGCATCACTCCGAAGGCTGGCATGGTGATGAAGAAGGCCTCCGGGATGATCTCTCCCCTCCGGCAGGGTGCCGGGAAGAGCTTCAGGTCCCCCTGATCTAGGGATGGAGATGGTGGCGGCTACAGACTCTTTCGTGGAATTTTGATCGGGTACTTAGGGTTTCTGCATCAGGGTGCTTTTATAGGCGAAGAGGCGAGGCAGGGGGTCGCCCAAGGGCCCACACCTAGGGCTGACGCCCCCCTAGGCCGCACCTCCACCACGTGTGGCCGCCTTGTGGCCCCACTTTGTCTCTCCTATAGACTTCGTGTTCCTTCTGGTAAAATATTGAGTTTGCCTTTTGTCCCGTCCAATTCCGAGAATATTTCTTTACTAACTTTTCTGAAACCAAAAAAGGAAGAAAACAGGCAACTGGCACTGTGACATCTTGTCAATAGGTTAGTTCCGGAAAATGTATAAAAATACCTCAAAGTGTAGATAAAACATAACAAAGTTGATACAAAACAAGCATGGAGCATAAAAATTATAGATTTACGACGTATCAAGCATCCCCAAGCTTAACTCCTAGTCGTCCTCGAGTAGGTAAGTGATAAAAAGAATAATTTTTGAGGTGACATGCACCATCACAATATTGATCAAGGTATTTGTAAAGCATTTATAGCTGGGATCAAAGTACTCTAAACATGAGCATGAAAGTTATAGTTCTAATAATAAGACATAGCAACTTTGTTGTAACATGAAATGTAACACAAACAAAAGATCATGAATAACAATGCATTGAAAGACGTTTGTTTGTTTCACATATATAAAACATAGCAAGAATGGTATTCAGCTTGTCCTTCATGGTAAAGCAAAACATAAATGCATAGGACACCTTCAAAGTTTATAAGGGTGACTAGATGCAAATAATTTAAGAACAAGCAATATCAAAGTTATGAATCAATCAACAAGTTTTGGGACAATGCACATTAAACTAAGAATGACAACTATGCTCTCATAGTTGGTGCATAAAGATAGAAGATGGAGACTCAACATAAAAGTAAAAGAAAGGTCCTTCACAGAGGGAAGCAGGGATTTCAAGTTTCATAAAGAGCTTCCAAAAATTATGGTACTTTTTAGCTTTCAGCTCTCATTGCCCCTATCATAAGCATCTTGAAGTGATTAAAGTTAAAGTGAAACAAATATGAAGTATATGCTTGACAAATCATAAGTTGGCAATCTCATGTCCCTTGAGTACGAGGGTTGTTCCTCATGCTACTCAAATTTAGTCACGAGCAAGTTCTTGTCATTGTAAGTACATGGGTATCATAGAGAACCGCCAATGGGGTACCCCTTGCCCCATGACACAGGAGCTATCCCATATCAAAATCACAAGGCAACAGACAATGAGCATCTCAGCAATATTTTTATTTACCATGAGTATGGTGCTTTTTTTCTTTTTCTTTTTTCTATTTTTTTCTAAAGATGCTTCATAGATTGCTTAGTATAGTTATGATGCAAGTTTCCACCATGATTAGGCATGGCTTAGGCTAGCCGCCCAGGCGTTTCTCTAACACATATATAATACTCCATGAACTTACAAGCTCCCCTTTTATTTCACACCGTCGACATCCATAAACAAAAGATCATGATATCAACGGCATAATATTTATAAGTGTTGAAAGCGTTCCCATGACAACATGGTTCTGCTAATTCCCATCTTATAAGTGCAATCATATAGACAACATAGATGACACAATGGTTCATGTTTATTAAGTGCAAGAAATTAAAGTGTGCCATCAAGTTTGTGAGAGCTTTAATCACTAATTTTCACATAACAAAAGTTTAATTTGGAAGGTAGATAAAAACATGAATATACTTGGAATGGTGTAACAAACCATGCATAGGAGTTTATAGTGGACTCTTTGGAATAACTTTGTTTCTTGGGAGTTGGATGCATGAGTAGAACTCATACTTTGTACAGGTGGAGGCTAGCAAAAGACTGGGAGCGACCAACTAAGATAGCAATAATGGCCATAATCATGCAAAGTGACAAAACATTATTAATTAAAGCATAAAGTAATATCACAAGTCAAAAACTAAATGATCATAGAGGCTAAGGTGACTGGTTCATAGTATTAACATGGTGTAAGCATGTGCCAAGTCAACCCAAATAAAGCATCAAAGGAGAATACCACAATATTATGCCTTTGTATGCTAAAACAATGCATGATTCTTTCAAGGCACATTAAGCAATCTCAATTGTTTGAAACAAGTCATACTACAACAATAATCACTAAGCATAAGGTCAAAGCAACTTCTAACATGACATGATAAAGCCTAAGCCACAATCAAAATAAGCTCCCTTTTGTACCACTTAAGCATGGAACTTCCTACTCTCTTCCAACACCAATCGACTTATTTGTAACAACTCACAAGGATAATACTTAATAAAGATCAGTGAGCTTGTCTCACAAATCTACAAGGAAGAACTAAAAAGTTCTAAGCAAAAAGCACAAGAAAACTAAAGCTAAGCACAGAGCTAGCAAAAGAGAACACTCACAAAACAATAAGAATGAAAACTAGAGTGTTTTAGACAATGAAGAACTAGGTATGACTTCTCCAAAATAGGAGTGTTGGGGTCCGAACAAATTATTGCAGCAAACAAAGCAAAAGAAAACTAAAAGCAAAAAACAAAGACGCTCCAATAACAACATAGAGTGTATGTAGCAATAAAAATGAAATGTTTTGAAAGTAAACCTGAGATTTTTATTGATGAAGAAGGGGATGCCTTAGGCATCCCAAGCTTTGACGCTTGTACCTCTTGAATATTTCTTAGGGTGACATGGGTGGCACCCACAAGCTTGAGCTTTTGTCCATTCTTCATAACATCACATCATTTTTCCCCTACACTTGAAAATTTCCTTCATACAAAACTTCACACAATCTTCATTAGCAACATTAGTGTATTCAAGATAATAAGTCTTTGGGTTTAGTTTCAACTCAAGTAAAACTTCCATTAAAACACAAGCTACTGTAGCAATGATGTGTACGCACTTATATTCTTGTAGACAGTTGTTGGGCCTCCAAGTGCAGAGGTTTGTAGAACAGCAGTAAGTTTTCCTTAAGTGGATTACCCAAGGTTTATCGAACTCAGGGAGGAAGTGGTAAAAGGTATTCCCTCTCAAGCAACCCTGCAATCAATATACAATAAGTATATTCTGTCCCCAACACACCCAATATAGGTGCACTAGTTCGACGAAGAGATAGTGAAATACAAGTGGTAACGGTGCCAGAAAAGAGCTTGACAGTGAGGTAAATAAGCAAGCAAACATGCAACAGATCTAGTAGCAAACGGTGTTTCAATGCTTAGAAACAAGGCCTAGGGATCATACTTTCACTAGTGAACACTCTCATATAAATATCCTCTCTTCATGATACTACTCTTAACTACTCTCCGGTTGGACACTCTAATCCATGGTAGGGCTATAACAGCACACCTCAAAGTCCGCCTTCCCCAATCTAGATAACCCCAAACTGTCACCTTGAGCGCTAGATGGTTCCAACAAACACCACAATTTCATAGAGACATCCAACTCCAAATATAACTCATAACAAATATTCAATCTATCCAAAGTGCCACACACGGTATGCCCGCTGTCACTTTCACACACGTGGGGAAAAACATAGATCTATTAAAGCACAAAGAGTATTTATGTAGACTCAAGCCTAAGTTCCACCATGGCGTGCACGCTTTCACTTTCACACACATGGGGAGAGCAGAGATCTATTGAAGCACTTGAGTAGCAAGGTAGATCTACTTGATTACAAAGATCATGACCACAAGATCATGCATAGAGAGAGAGATGAACACATAGCTACCGGTAGAGCCCATAGCCCTGAGGAAGAAATACTCCCTCCTCATCATGGAAATCAACAACGATGATGGAGATGGTGGTGGAGATCGATGGAGATGGCTCCAGGGCACTTCCCCGTCCCGGCAGGGTGCCGGAACAGAGACTTTCTGTCCCCCGAAACTCCCCTTCGGTGGCGGCGGCGCAGCAGAGGTTTTCGTGGATTTCTTCTAGATTATTTAGAGTTTTTGGGACAGAGGCTTCTTATAGGCGAAGGAGGCAAGGTCGGTGGGGGTCCAGGGGGCCCACACCCCCTGTGGGCGCCCCCAGGGCTTGCCCGCGCCTAGGGGGTGCGGCCACCCTGTGCCCCCCCTCCGGCTCTGCTTCGTGGTTCCGTGTTGCTCCGGGCATAACTTTGGCTTTTGTCCCGTCCAATTCCGAGAATATTGATTTTCTGCCTTTCTAGAACCAAAAACAGAAGAAAACAGGCAACTGGCACTGTGGCAACTTGTTAATAGGTTAGTTCCAGAAAAGATATAAAAACACCTCAAAGTGTAGACAAAGCAAAGCAAAGTAGATACTAAACAAGCATGGAGCATCAAAAATTATAGATACGTTTCCAACGTATCAACATCCCCAAGCTTAACTCCTGCTCGTCCTCGAGTAGGTAAGTGATAAAAAGAATGATTTTTGAGGTGAAATGCACCATCAAAACCAAGATCAAACCATTTGCAAGCATTGAAAGCTGGGATCAAAGAACTCTAAACATGTGCATGAAAGATGGAGTTCTAACAATAAGATAAAGTAGCTATGCATGCAACATGAAAGTATACAAACAAAGATCATGAATAGCATGCATTGAAAAACGTTAGTTTGTTTCACATACAGAAAACATAGCATAGTGGCAATCGGCTTGTCCCTCATAGAGTAGCAATATAGATGCATAGGTCACCTTCAAAGTTCACAAGGGTGACTAGAAACAAATAGCACAAGAACAAGTAATATCACAATATGCGTCAATAAATAAGCTTTGGAACACTACACACAGAATGACAACTATGCTCTCTTAATGGTGCCTAAAGGTAGAAGGTGGAGACTCAATAATGGTGGAAGAAAGGCCTTTTTTATAAAGGAAGCAGGGATTACAAGTTTCAAAAAGAGCTTCCAAAAATTATGGTACTTGTTAGCTTTCAGCCCTCATTGCCCCTATCATAAGCATCTTGAAGTGATTAAGGTTAAAGTGGCAAAGGTGGATTATATGCTTGACGAAGTATAAGTTGGCAATCTCAAGTCCCTTGAATATAAGGGACACACCTCATGCATACTCAACTTTGGGCACATGTAAGTTCTTGTCATTGTAAGTATTTGCATATCATTGAGAACCGACAACGGGGTACCCCTTGCACATGGTACATGAGCATTTCGATAACCAAAATGACAAGGCAAGCAGACAATGAGCATCTCAACAATCTTTTTATTTACCATATGCATAGCTTTTTATTAAGGATGCTTCATAGATAGCTCATTATGGTGATGTTGCAAGTTTCTACCATGATTAGGCATGGATTAGTCTAGCGGCCCAGGCATTTCTCTAACACAGAATACAAACTCCATGGACTTACAAGTTCCCTCTTTATTTCACACCAGTGACATCCATAGACAAAAGAGCATGATATCAACTAAGTACAAAGTACAAGTGCAATGTTCAAAACGTTCCCCGTGACAGCACGGTTCTGCTAATTCCAACTTATAAGTGCAAGCATATACAACAAAGTTGTCACAATGGTTCAAGTTTATTAGGGGCAAGGAATAAAGTGTGCCATCAAGTTCGTGAGGGTTTTAATCACTAATGTTTTACATAACAAAATAGTTTTTAATTGGAAGATAGCTGGAAACAAGAATATACTTGGAATGGTGTAACACACCATGCATAGGAGTTTATAGTGGACACTTGGAATAACTTGGTTTCTTGGGAGTTGGAGGCATGAGTAGAACTTACTCATACAAGTGGAGGCTAGCAAAAGACTGGGAGCAACCAACTAAGAGAGCATAATGGCCATAATCATGCAGAGCAACAAAGCATACTAATCAAAGCAAAGAGTGGTACTACAAGTCAAGGACTAAACGATCATAGAGGCTAATGGTGACTTGTCATAGCCATAACATGGTATGAGCATGTGCCAATTCAACCCAAGCAAAGCATCAAAGGAGAATACCACAATACTATGCTTTTGCATGCTAAAACAACGCATAATTTCTTCAAGGCACACCAAGCAATACCAATTGTTTGGAACAAGACATGCTACAACAATAATCACTAAGCATAACGCTAAAACAACACCTAGCATGTCATGCTAAAGTCTAAGTCCCAGTCAATGCAAGCTCCTCTTGCACTTCAAGCAAGAACTTACTACTCCTTTCCAACACCAAGCAAACTTTTTGAAACAACTCACAAAGATAATAATCAATAAAGATCAGTGAGCTTGTCTCACAAATCCACAAAGAAGAACTAAAAAGTTCTAAGTTGAAAGCACAAGAAAACTAAGGTTGAACGCAGTGCTAGCAAAAGTGAACACTCACAAAACAATAAGAGTCAAAACTAGAGTGTTCTAGGCAATGGAAACATGTGTCTCTATCCAAAAGAAGTGTGGTGCAACCAACCAACTTACTCAAGAAAACTAAGCAAACAAAAAACAAAAACTAAAACTAAGATGCTCCAAGAACAATACAATAATGCATGAAACAATAAAAACGAAGTGTCTAGAAAGACCTGAGATTTTTATTGATGAAGAAGGGGATGCCTTGGGCATCCCCGAGCTTTGACGCTTTTACCTCTTGGATATTTCTTGGGGTGACACCAGGGTGGAATCCCCAAGCTTGATATTTTGTCCATTCTTCATCTCATTACATCATTCTTTCTCTACACCTGAAATTTTTCCTTCACACAATCTTCATTAGCAACATTAGTGTATTCAAAAGATATTAGACCCTTAGGCAAAGCTTTGGAACAGCAATTTTTTTTACTAAAAACACAAGCTACTGTATAAACTCCTTCAAAAATCTCAATTCCCCAAAAGATAACTCAAAAAGGAATCAATAAAAAGCAAATGCAAATAATGGCAGAAATCTGTCAAAACAGACCAGCAGGTAGAAACCGATTTTTTCGAACATCTTCTGTTGCTCAAATCAAAAAGTCTTGAACTAATGAAAGTTTTCTAACATACTGGGAGATTTATTCATAAATTTTCAGCTCAATCCGAGTTATAGAGACTCCTCACGAATATTTATGGTGGAGGACAAAAATCTGTTTCGGGATATCAACTCCCCAAATCTTACTTCCCTCTCATTAGAGGTCATTCTTGGCACAAAAAGCAAACAAAAAGGATAAGGAGAGGTCATTACAGAATTAATAACTTCCAAGACTCAAGAAAACTCCTGGGTTATCTCCGAACAAGTACTTTTCTTTAACGCCTTTAGGTTAGGCTTGATAGTTTGAGAAGATGCTCACATAAGAAATATGAATCGAAGTAAAAGAGAGCATCAAGAAGCAAATTCAAAACACATTTAAGTCTAACCCACTTACTATGCATAGGAATCTTGTAAATAAACAAGTCATGAAAGCACAAAGCAACAAGCATAGGAAAGCAAAACAAGTGCATCTTCAAAACTTTCAACATAGAGAGGGGAAACTTAATATTATTGAGATGCATAAAACCATAACTTTCAGTAGCAACATGAATAGAATAAAAAATATATTTATCACATGAAACATTTTTATCGTGAGCCACATGCATAAAATGATTATTACTCTCCACACAAGCATAGTCATTCTTACTAACTGTAGTGGGAGCAAATTCAACAAAATAGCTATCACTATTATTCTCATCACCATAATCATCAAATATAGGAGGCATATTGTAATCACAATTAATTTCCTCCTCAATAGTAAGTGGACTGAAAATATCATATTCATCATTGTAATCATCATATATTGGAGGTTTGGTATCATCAAAGAAAACTTTATCCTCTATGCTTGGGGGACTAAAAATATCATGCTCATCAAAACTAGCCTCCCCAAGCTTAGACGTTTCCATAGCATTAGCAATAATGGTGTCCAAAGAATTCAGACTAATAACATTGCTATTAGCATGCAAATGAAGTTCCATAGGTTTTTTAATTTTCTCTTCAAACACTTCATGTCCTAACTCAAGATAAATGCTATAGAGCTCTCTAAATTTTTAGTTGTTTTCCATTAAGCCTAACTAGTAAAAACAAGAAATAAAAAGACAAAATTGCAGAATCTAAAGGAAATAACTTTGAGCACTCACACCGGAGGATGTGAGTACCCTTTACCTTACCTCGCCGGCAACGGCGCCAGCAAAGAGCTCTCTGGCTTGCTGTTGCCGTGAGGTAATGTGTGTGAGTGCAATTACCTTTCCTCCACGGCAACGGCGCCAGAAAAGAGCTTGATGTGTACGCACTTCTATTCTTGTAGACAGTTGTTGGGCCTCCAAGTGCAGAGGTTTGTAGAACAGCAGCAAGTTTCCCTTAAGTGGATTACCCAAGGTTTATCGAACTCAGGGAGGAAGTGGTAAAAGGTATTCCCTCTCAAGCAACCCTTTAATCAAGATACAAGAAGTCTCTTGTGTCCCCAACACACCCAATATAGGTGCACTAGTTCAACGAAGAGATAGTGAAATACAAGTGGTAACGGTGCCGGAAAAGAGCTTGACGGTGAGGTAAAGACTTAAGCAAGCAAACATGCAACAGATCCAGTAGAAAACGGTGTTTCAATGCTTAGAAACAAGGCCTAGGGATCATACTTTCACTAGTGAACACTCTCTCATATAAATATCCTCTCTTCATGATACTACTCTCCGGTTGGACACTCTAATCCATGTTAGGGCTATAACAACACCCCTCAAAGTCCGCCTTCCCCAATCTAGATAACCCCACACTGTCACCTTGAGCGCTAGATGGTTCCAACAAACACCAAAATTTCATAGAGACATCCAACTCCAAATATAACTCATAACAAATATTCAATCTAGCCAAAGTGCCACACATGGTATGCCCGCTGTCACTTTCACACACGTGGGGAAAAGCATAGATCTATTAAAGCACAAAGAGTATTTATGTAGACTCAAGCCTAAGTGCCACCATGGCGTGCACGCTGTCACTTTCACACACATGGGGAGAGCAGAGATCTATTAAAGCACTTGAGTAGCAAGGTAGATCTACTTGATTACAAAGCTCATGACCACAAGATCATGCATAGAGAGAGAGATGAACACATAGCTACCGGTAGAGCCCATAGCCCTGAGGAAGAACTACTCCCTCCTCATCATGGGAATCAGCAACGGTGATGGAGATGGTGGTGGAGATCGATGGAGATGTCTCCGGGGGCACTTCCCCGTCCTGGCAGGGTGTCGGAACAGAGACTTTCTGTCCCCCGAATCTCCCCTTCGGTGGCGGCGGCGCGGCAGAAGTTTTCGTGGATTTATTCTAGATTATTTAGGGTTTTTGGTTCGAGGGCTTCTTATAGGCGAAGGAGGAAAGGTCGGTGGGGGTCCAGGGGGCCCACACCCCCTGTGGGCGCCCATAGGGCTTGCCCGCTCCTAGGGGGTGCAGCCACCATGTGGCCTCCCTCCGGCTCTACTTCATGGTTCCGTGTTGCTCTGGGAAAATAATAACTTTAACTTTTGTCCCGTCCAATTCCGAGAATATTGATTTTATGCCTTTCTGTAACCAAAAACAGAAGAAAACAAGCAACTGGCACTGTGGCAGCTTGTTAATAAGTTAGTTCCAGAAAATATATAAAAACACCTCAAAGTGTAGACAAAGCAAAGCAAAGTAGATACTAAACAAGCATGGATCATCAAAAATTATAGATACGTTTCCGACGTATCAAGAAACTCCTTTTAAAACCTCAAGTGATCAAAGAGAACTCAAAAAGAAACCGATAAGAAGCAAATGCAAATAATGGCAGAAATCTGTCAAAAAAGACCAGCAGGTAAAGACCTATTTTTTCGAAAATATTCAGTTTCTCAAATTGAAAAGTGCAAAACTAACGAAAGTTATATAGAAACCTGGGGCATAAGCACAAACAATTATAGCTCAATCCGACGTACTGGGATTTTTCAAGAATTTTTACCGTGAAGCACAAAAATCTGTTTCGGGACGACAACTTTCCCAAATCTTACTTCTCTCTCATTAGAGGTTATTCTTGGCACAAAAACCTCACAAAAAGGATAAGGATAGGTTATTACAGAAATAATAACTTCCAAGACTCAACAAAATAAAAAAAAACTTACTAAAAGCAAAAATTGGGTTATCTGCCAAGAGTACTTTTCTTTAACGCCTTTTAGCTAGGCTTGATAGTTTGAAAAGATGCTCACATAAGATTTATGAATTGAAGTAAAAGAGAGCATCAAGCAAATTCGAAACATATTTAAGTCTAACCCACTTCCTATGCATAGGAATCTTGTACGCAAATAAATTCACAGAGAACAAAGTGACATGCATAGGAAGATAAAACAAGAGTAACTTCAAAACTTTCAACACGTAGAGAGGTGTTTCAGTACCATGACAACTTCTACAACCATATTTTCCTGTGACATCCCAAAAATCATGTTTCAAAACTCATTCATATCATCCTTGCATCCTTCATTCATTTAGGGTTTTTCTCAAAATCATTTAGAAACAGAAGTTTGTGCTATGATTTCATGTGTGCAAATTCAACTCAATTGGCCATCACCCTTTGAGATTGGATTGTTTAGGAACTTGTTTGCTTGCGTCCATTGTTGGAAAGATTAGGTGTAGCATTTTAACCCAAGTTTCCAATTTAGAAATAATTTCAAAGCCCTATTTCAAACATTTACAAACTAGAGAAAAAGTCTCTGTTTGTTTCAAAACCCAAGCTTGACCAGGCCGTTGCAAGGTAACCACATGGTGAATTGACTGTTTTTGAAACCACAGTACCCTGCAAAAATCCCCAGAGTTGTTTGAATTCAAAAAGGATTTGAATTCATATTTAAATCATTCCTGAAAACCAAAATGGAAAAAGAAAAGACTTAAACAAAGGAAAAAGGCCGAGCGCCAGGTTTCTGGCCCAGCAACGAATCGAGCCCAACAAGCCCACCCGGGAACTTTTCTTTACTTCTCTCATGCGCGAGCGCACGCGTTCAGTCGCTGACAGACAGACCCCACTTCCACCTCGCGCACTTCGCTGACGAGCGGGCCTTCTCCACGTCAGCATCGTCTCCACCCGCACGACCAGTTCATCCCCAAATCAACGCGGCCGTTTTCTGTGTTTAAATTCGCGGCTTAAATTCGTATCAATGCCCGAGTGATTCTCGCTCGTGACTAGGCTATATAAACCCCCTCTGCCCCCTCTCCCTTCTCCCTCAAACCCCGAACCCAGAGCGCCACCAGGCTGCGTGCATTGCTCTCTGTAGCCCCGCCGTCTCCGACGACTGCGCCGGCAAATTCCGGTGAGCCTCGTGTCCCCCTCTGTCTCGCGTTTACGCTATCATGTTCAGTGAATCTCTGCGCACCTTCTGACACCCTCCGTTTACCTTCGCATGACCCGTAGCTTCGGCAACATCGACGACTGGCCGCCACCGTCTTCTGCACGAACTCCGGCGAGCTCTAGTGGTAAGTCCAGACCGCCCCGAACCTTGTCGTTCACGCTCGCATGTTCTCCGTGATCTTCTACATCTAACCACACCTCCCGTTTACATCCTAGTGATCTACAATGTCGCCTCCGACCTCGAACAGAACCACCGTTGCCAGATCCAACTCCGGCGAGAAATCTACCGCAACTCTGTGCGCCCCTTGACAAACCAGAGCCACCTTGAGCTTCAGCAGCCTCTTGCGAACCTGGTATGACCCTTCTCCCTCTCGCGGACGACCTGGAACGCAAGCGCCGCCGTAGACCGAGCGCTCTGCCGCTCGCTGACACCGCGCGCCGCCAGGACATGGTCGTTTGAACGAGCACCGTTAGATCCAGATCCGAGCGCTAGGATAGATTCACTTAACCCCGAAGCGGTACGCGATCTGGAGCGTACGATCTATTTAGATCCTGCGGCTGCAGAGCGCGATCCAACCGAAGCGGTACGCGCCAATCACAGCGCGACGCGTGGCTAGGGTTAGATCTAAAAACAGGTTTAAAACCAGAAATTTGATCCAAATTCAAATGCTTATAACTTTTGATTGCCACGTTGGAATTTTGCAAATTTTATACCGTTGGATTCAGTAAAACAAGACCTTTCTGCCTATCCAATTTGTTTAACAAATAGTAACCATTAGATTGACTTTATTTGCAGAAACTTGTTTGAGGCCTTTTTGAGTGTGGATTTAATTTAATAGTTTGTTTAAGTACCAAATAAGTTTGTCTTGGCTATTTTTGTGACTTGTTAAGTTTCTGTAGACTTGCACTTGCTTGGTAGAGTTTTCAAAAATCACCACTTAGTAGATTCTTGCATGCATGCATTCTTATTATTTTTGTTTGTTTGTATATATTTGTGTGTAATTGTGTGCTATAATCTTTGTATAGATTTTGCTAGTGATTGTGATTGTGACGAGTGCTACTCTCCCCATTATCAAGGCAAGTGATATCTTCATAAATATTCCATTCCTATATTTTTATACTTGCATTAGATATTTTGCTAAGACATGCATGCTACTTTTGTCAAATGATATGTTGGGAAATCCTATGTAGATTAGAATGGTAGAGTTGCTAGGAAAATTCCCTAAGGATAAGTGGCCATGCCATGCTTAGCCTAGCTACTAGAAAACAAGGGTGGTTTATATATTCACACTATGGAAAAATATTCTAAGTCTGAGGACTTGTGTTTTATTTAACAAAACAACTAAGTTAATGAATCACCTGGGTGGAATGGAAGGAATGGTTTATGTTGAGTGGTTCACAAGGCCATGGACTTGGCTTGTGTATCTCACTTGTGGATGGCCACCCAGGAACAAAGAGATTTGAGATGTCAAATGTTGAGAAGCTTCAAGTGCAACCACTTGGCAATATGGGCTCTGCCATGATCTTAGGTTGCTAGAACTTAGTCTCTTGGACAGTTGGTGGTAGTGGGAATGATAGGTTGGAACGCGTCCATTTGACTAAGGAAAGGCTTCTAAAGGATCTTGTCTTGGGAAACCAAGTCTTGTGGGGAAAGTGCACCACCTCTGCAGAGTGTAAAACCTAAGTACTTAGCCATGTCCCTGGTAAAGGACAATTTGAGCATCAAGACATGGAAGCTATCAAGAATCTCCTCACTCCAATTTCTAAATAAAACTTGTGGGTGAACAAGGGTTAAAAGGATCTTCAGTCTTTGATTGGTAGATGCCCTGAGTGGATCTTCAATCTTTGATTGGTAGATGCCTTGGGAAAGTTTTATGCCAAACAAAAACTTAGTGTTTTCAAATGATAAGGAAAAAATCTATTTTGAGTAATGCAAGCCTAAGCTCCACCTAGCCAAAATGCATATAGTATTTTAGTCCACTTAATATATACTAAGGTATCACTTGCCAATACTATTCCAAAGTATTGACCCTCTGTGGCTGTAACTTGTAATGTTGCAGGTTACTCCGATGATGATTAGGAGTCATGAGTCTACACTCAACATGCTTGCCTGTGGCACATGAAGATGAAGACTTATGTTTATTTACTTATTCCATAAACTCTTGTATTAGGCCTTTGGCCCTGAGTTGTAAAAGACTATGTTTTATCTCTGGAGTGACTGTAATAAACGACCTTTGTATCTGTGTACTTCATCTTAAACTGTGGATGCTAGCATTGATCCAGGGACTAGCATTGCAATCACAGGGATCCTTTCCTTTACAAAGGAGGGATCTTACAGATGGTATCAGAGCACGGTGTTGCCTGTAGGATTTGTAACCCTAGGATTGGACAAAAACCCTTAGAAAATAGGAGTTGTGTTTGTTACAAAAACTTATTTACAAATAATCTTGTAAACTCTTTCCTTAACCATTTTGGTTTCAAACTCTACTTCTCTTCTACTTCAAACTTAATGGACAAAGCCTACCCCATGACCAAAGACTACACCATGTGCAAAGGACTTCTTCAAAACTTTCAACTCTAAATGACTTCAACTTCTTCAACCCTAATGACTTCAACATCTTCAACCTTGGATATCACTAAAGGACTAAAGTGAGACAAGGAAATGTTACTCAAGACTTGAAGACTAAGGAAACCCAACTTAGAAGGAGCCATCATCATTTTTTAAATTTTTGACCAAGACACAAGAATTTTCCAAGGAAACATGATCTCATGCAATAAGAATCAACCAAAGAAGGATGGAAAGATCACAAGTGAACCATATAGATGGACCACCATATTTAGTTTAAGTCAAACCCACCAACTTATGTGGTGTAACAAAAATATTTTGTTGCCTAAAAATATGCTTGAAACTTGTTATTTGAGTGGAGTGTTTGTTTGTGATTGCTTGCACATTGCTTGTGTGAATTGTGATGTGTGTGATTAGAATTGATTCCTTAGAAAAATCTTTTGCCTATTCTAATCTCCATCCAACCCAAACAGATGACTACTCCAAGAGACTCCAACATCAAGGTTGATGACACCAACACCAACCAAGCTGACAGCATGAAAGAGCTCATAGCAACCCAAAACCAGTTGATCCAAGAGACAACTCAGCTTTCAAGAATTAAAGAAGAGACTTGTGTCAGCACTAGTTCTGTGTCTACCAGATTTGGAAAAGGATTTCCAAGTATATTGTGATGCTTCGCATCAAGGATTAGGTGTCGTACTTATGCAAGGCGGAAAAGTTGTGGCTTATGCCTCGAGACAACTCAAAACTCATGAAGTAAATTATCCTACTCATGATTTAGAGTTAGCCGCTGTTGTCCATGCACTCAAAACATGGAGACATTACCTTTTGGGAAAACGTTGTGAAGTATTCACCGATCATAAGAGTTTGAAGTATATCTTCAACCAGAAGGAAATCAATATGAGACAAAGGAGATGGCTAGAACTTATCAAGGATTACGACTTGAGTTTGCAATACCACCCCGGTAAAGCAAATGTAGTAGCAGATGCTCTAAGTCGTAAGGCGTTTGTAAATGGCCTTACCAAAGGTGAATTGCCTGATGACTTGTGTACGCAATTCAAGGAACTCAGGTTGGAGATTGTGCCAGAAGGACATCTCATGTCTTTGGATGTTTAACCCACTCTGTTGGATAAGATTAAAGAAGCCCAAAAGACGGATAAAGAAATCAAAGAGATCAAGGAAAGGATTAGCCAAGGGAAAGCTAAAAGTTTCCATATAGATGAACAAGGAACTTTATGGCAAGGGAAACGTATTTGTGTTCCACAAGATCCGGAATTGCGGAAACTGATTCTACAAGAAGCCCATAACTCTCCGTATTCTATTCACCCGGGAAACACCAAAATGTACATGGATATGAAAGAAAGATTTTGGTGGAACAATATCAAAAGGGACATCGCCGAACACATTGCTTTGTGTGATGTGTGTAGTAGAGTGAAAGCGGAGCATCAGAAACCAGCAGGATTGCTTCAACCAATGCCTATTCCTGAATGGAAGTGGGAAAATATTGGTATGGATTTCATTACCGGATTACCAAGGACCAGGTCAGGGTATGATTCCATATGGGTAGTAGTGGATCGCCTAACTAAAGTGGCTCATTTTATACCCGTAAAGACAACTTATACAAGTGCCAAGTTAGCCAGAATTTGCATGAGCAGAATTGTATGCCTTCACGGTGTGCCTAAGAGTATTGTGTCTGATAGAGGAACTCAGTTCACTTCTCACTTTTGGAGACAGCTTCATGAATCTTTAGGAACGAGGTTGGAATTCAGCACGGCTTTTCATCCTCAAACGAATGGACAAACAGAAAGAACTAATCAAATTCTTGAAGACATGTTGAGGGCATGTGCCCTAGACTATGGAGCAAGTTGGGATGAAAGTCTGCCTTACGCAGAGTTTTCTTACAATAACAGTTACCAATCTAGCATTGGGATGGCACCGTTTGAGTTTCTCTATGGAAGGAAGTGTACCACCCCATTGCTATGGAATGGTGTGGGAGAAAGAAGTTTGTTTGGACCAGATCTTATCAAAGACGCCGAAGAAAAGGTCAAATTGGTTAGGGATAGGTTGAAGATAGCACAGTCTCGACAGAAAAGCTACGCAGATTCTAAGCGTAGAGAAGTCACCTACGAAGTTGGGGATAGATCTTATCTTAGAGTATCACCACTTCGTGGAGTGAAAAGATTTGGAGTCAAAGGAAAGTTGGCACCAAGATATGTTGGACCATTCAGCATTCTAAGTTGCAAGGGAGAAGTTGCATATGAAATCGAACTGCCAGCATCTTTATCAGCAGTCCATAATGTTTTTCATGTGAGTCAGCTCAAGAAATGTCACCCAGAAATGGAAGAGTCTTCTTTGAAGGATACCATATCTTTGGAAGAAATTCAACTAGAAAGTGATCTCACCTATGAAGAAAAGCCTGTCAAGATTCTTGAGACCGCAGAAAGAGTCACAAGGACAAAAACTATCAAGTTTTGCAAAGTACAATGGAACCATCATTCCGAAGAAGAAGCAACATGGGAAAGAGAAGATGATCTTCGGAAAGACCACCCTCACCTATTTGCTAGCCAATCCGAATCTCGAGGGCGAGATTCATCTTAAGGGGGTTAGATTTGTAACATCCCAAAAATCATGTTTCAAAACTCATTCATATCATCCTTGCATCCTTCATTCATTTAGGGTTTTTCTCAAAATCATTTAGAAACAGAAGTTTGTGCTATGATTTCATGTGTGCAAATTCAACTCAATTGGCCATCACCCTTTGAGATTGGATTGTTTAGGAACTTGTTTGCTTGCCTCCATTGTTGGAAAGATTAGGTGTAGCATTTTAACCCAAGTTTCCAATTTAGAAATAATTTCAAAACCCTATTTCAAACATTTACAAACTAGAGACAAAGTCTCTATTTGTTTCAAAACCCAAGCTTGACCAGGCCCTTGCAAGGTAACCACATGGTGAATTGACTGTTTTTGAAACCACAGTACCCTGCAAAAATCCCCAGAGTTGTTTGAATTCAAAAAGGATTTGAATTCATATTTAAATCATTCCTGAAAACCAAAATGGAAAAAGAAAAGACTTAAACAAAGGAAAAAGGCCGAGCGCCAGGTTTCTGGCCCAGCAATGAATCGAGCCCAACAAGCCCACCCGGGAACTTTTCTTTACTTCTCTCACGCGCGAGCGCACGCGTTCAGTCGCTGACAGACAGACCCCACTTCCACCTCGCGCACTTCGCTGACGAGCGGGCCTTCTCCACGTCAGCATCGTCTCCACCCGCACGACCAGTTCATCCCCAAATCAACGCGGCCGTTTTCTGTGTTTAAATTCGCGGCTTAAATTCGTATCAATGCCCGAGTGATTCTTGCTCGTGACTAGGCTATATAAACCCCCTCTGCCCCCTCTCCCTTCTCCCTCAAACCCCGAACCCAGAGCGCCACCAGGCTGCGTGCATTGCTCTCTGTAGCCCCGCCGTCTCCGACGACTGCGCCGGCAAATTCCGATGAGCCTCGTGTCCCCCTCTGTCTCGCGTTTATGCTATCATGTTCAGTGAATCTCTGCGCACCTTCTGACACCCTCCGTTTACCTTCGCATGACCCGTAGCTTCGGCAACATCGACGACTGGCCGCCACCGTCTTCTGCACGAACTCCGGCGAGCTCTAGTGGTAAGTCCAGACCGCCCCGAACCTTGTCGTTCACGCTCGCATGTTCTCCATGATCTTCTGTATCTAACCACACCTCCCGTTTACATCCTAGTGATCTACAATGTCGCCTCCGACCTCGAACAGAACCACCGTTGCCAGATCCAACTCCGGCGACAAATCTACCGCAACTCTGTGCGCCCCTTGACAAACCAGAGCCACCTTGAGCTTCAGCAGCCTCTTGCGAACCTGGTATGACCCTTCTCCCTCTCGCGGACGACCTGGAACGCAAGCGCCGCCGTAGACCGAGCGCTCTGCCGCTCGCTGACACCGCGCGCCGCCAGGACATGGTCGTTTGAACGAGCACCGTTAGATCCAGATCCGAGCGCTAGGATAGATTCACTTAACCCCGAAGCGGTACGCGATCTGGAGTGTACGATCTGTTTAGATCCTGCGGCTGCAGAGCACGATCCAACCGAAGCGGTACGCGCCAATCACAGCGCGACGTGTGGCTAGGGTTAGATCTAAAAACAGGTTTAAAACCAGAAATTTGATCCAAATTCAAATGCTTATAACTTTTGATTGCCACGTTGGAATTTTGCAAATTTTATACCGTTGGATTCAGTAAAACAAGACCTTTCTGCCTATTCAATTTGTTTAACAAATAGTAACCATTAGAGTGACTTTATTTGCAGAAACTTGTTTGAGGCCTTTTTGAGTGTGGATTTAATTTAATAGTTTGTTTAAGTACCAAATAAGTTTGTCTTGGCTCTTTTTGTGACTTGTTCAGTTTCTGTAAACTTGCACTTGCTTGGTAGAGTTTTCAAAAATCACCACTTAGTATATTCTTGCATGCATGCATTCTTATTATTTTTGTTTGTTTGAATATATTTGTGTGTAATTGTGTGCTATAATCTTTGTGTAGATTTTGCTAGTGATTGTGAAGGCAAGTGATATCTTCATAAATATTCCATTCCTATATTTTTATACTTGCATTAGATATTTTGCTAAGACATGCATGCTACTTTTGTCAAATGATATGTTGGGAAATCCTATGTAGATTAGAATGGTAGAGTTGCTAGGAAAATTCCCTAAGGATAAGTTGCCATGCCATGCTTAGCCTAGCTACTAGAAAACAAGGGTGGTTTATATATTCACACTATGGAAAAATATTCTAAGTCTGAGGACTTGTGTTTTATTTAACAAAACAACTAAGTTAATGAATCACCTAGGTGGAATGGAAGGAATGGTTTATGTTGAGTGGTTCACAAGGCCATGGACTTGGCTTGTGTATCTCACTTGTGGATGGCCACCCAGGAACAAAGAGATTTGAGATGTCAAATGTTGAGAAGCTTCAAGTGCAACCACTTGGCAATATGGGCTCTGCCATGATCTTAGGTTGCTAGAACTTAGTCTCTTGGACAGTTGGTGGTAGTGGGAATGATAGGTTGGAACGCGTCCATTTGACTAAGGAAAGGCTTCTGAAGGATCTTGTCTTGGGAAACCAAGTCTTGTGGGGAAAGTGCACCACCTATGCAGAGTGTAAAACCTAAGTACTTAGCCATGTCCCTGGTAAAGGACAATTTGAGCATCAAGACATGGAAGCTATCAAGAATCTCCTCACTCCAATTTCTAAATAAAACTTGTGGGTGAACAAGGGTTAAAAGTATCTTCAGTCTTTGATTGGTAGATGCCCTGAGTGGATCTTCAATCTTTGATTGGTAGATGCCTTGGGAAAGTTTTATGCCAAACAAAAACTTAGTGTTTTCAAATGATAAGGAAAAATCTATTTTGAGCAATGCAAGCCTAAGCTCCACCTAGCCAAAATGCATATAGTATTTTAGTCCACTTAATATATACTAAGGTATCACTTGCCAATACTATTCCAAAGTATTGACCCTCTGTGGCTGTAACTTGTAATGTTGCAGGTTACTCCGATGATGATTAGGAGTCATGAGTCTACACTCAACATGCTTGCCTGTGGCACATGAAGATGAAGACTTATGTTTATTTACTTATTCCATAAACTCTTGTATTAGGCCTTTGGCCCTGAGTTGTAAAAGACTATGTTTTATCTCTGGAATGACTGTAATAAACGACCTTTGTATCTGTGTACTTCATCTTAAATTGTGGATGCTAGCATTGATCCAGGGACTAGCATTGCAATCACAGGGATCCTTTCCTTTACAAAGGAGGGAAATTACATTTCCCCTCTCATAATAATTTTCAGTAGCCTCATGAATAAACTCAACAATGTAACTATGACATAAAGCATGCTTTTCATGATCTATAAACACATAATTTTTATCAAGCCAAAAAATAATGCGATTAAAACTTTCTAACCCACTTTTAACAATTTTATAACAAGATGATTGATCATTCTCAAGAGGTATGGGGTTCCAATAAGTCAAGACCCCTCCAATCTCATTTTCAATAGCAGTACAATCAATATTATCAACCCATATAGGACCATCGTCTAGAGCTTTATCATAAACATTTTCTAAGCAAAACTCCTTAGTATCATGCATTTCGAAGTTAGGCACAAATAAAGAATTATCATAAGATTTATCGAAATAGCATGGATTATCATAGATAACAGGAGCATAATTATTATCACAAGTTTTACCCACAGTAGATATTTCAAAAGAATCCACAGGAACATAACATTTATCCTCCTTTTGTTCATCACTCTCCTCCTCTTTTTCATCTAATGAGCTTCCAGTTTTAGCAATTTCTTCTTTCATAGGCTCCTGCAAGGCATTAGTCTCTTCCTTTGATGGAAATCATCTATTGAAATATTTAAGAATATAGCCAGTTTCTTCCTTGTAATTATCAAAGAAAAATTTAAATATATCATAAACCTCATATTTATAAGGTGCACCATCAGTATTTTCAAGCAAATTAGCAAATTCGAATGCACCCTTCCAAGCAATAAATTCTTCAATTTGTTCCACATAATAAAAGTCATAATTTCCCTTAACATAAGAAGATATGGTAACATTATCATTATACTCACATTGAAAAGGGAGGTTTTTATACCTCCTACAGCAACAAGATTTGTCAAAGCAATAAGTAACATTATAAGTAGAGCACACGTTTCTAGCAATGGTATGCAATTTATTAATTTGTTCCCATAACTGTTTCCCTTTTTGTGACAAGTGGTGTTCCTCATAATAATATTTTTTTTATTCCTTGAACCCACCTTGCCAATAAGATATAGTTTCAAAGAAACCAACCATTGATAGAAAGCATGATAAAGCAAGGCAATAGTAGACCAACAAAAATATCAACTATAGTAGGAACTATTTTTTGTGTTTTTGATAAAAATAAACAAGCAAAACAAAGAAAAATAAACTAAGCAAAACTAAAACAATGTAAAGAGATTGGTTGTGAGAGACTCCCCTTGCAAGAATCTTCTTTCTCCTAGAAAAGTGTTTGACGAGGAGGAAGAGATTGAAGTTGTCCTTATATCCCCGGCAACGGCGCCATAAAATATTGATGGTGGATCAGTTGACGTAGAGCCTGTTGGGAGACCCCAAGAGCAAGGTGTGATGATCACAACAACAAGTTTTCCCTTAGTTGTAAAACCAAGGTTATCGAACCATTAGGAGTAAGGAAACAACTCCAAGGTGTTGTTAACAACTTGGAATCTACACAACACAACCATATAACTTTGCCCTAACTTATAGTGAGGTTGTTAAGCTCGTCGGTTTGCTGAAACAAAGGATTAAACGTATAGTGTGGAAGATAGCAATTGTAGAAAGTAAATAGTAAAAGTAAACAATAGATGGTATATCAATGATAAGTAATGGACCGGGGTCCACAGTTGAGTAGAGGTGTTTCTCCATAAGATAAATAGCATGTTGGGTGAACAAATTACAGTTGGAAAATGATAGGTTAAAAATGCATAAATATGCATGTACAAGTCATGATGATTCCTATGAGATACGTTTGGGCATTACAAAATAATACATAGACTATAATCCAACCGCATCTACGACTAATAATCCACCTTTAGGTTATCATCTGAACCTCTTCTAGTATTAAGTTGCAAGCAATAGATAATTGCATTAAGAAAAGTGTGTAAAGTAAACAAAACAATTGCCCTTAGGCAAAGGATTGTTGTTTTCTCCCTAGTAGCAATAACACATCTACAACCTTAGAGATTTATGTCACTTTCCCAGATTACTAGAGGCATGAACCTACTATCTAGCATAAATACTCCCTCTTGGAGTTGCAAGCATCTACTTGGCCAAAGCATCTACGAACAACGGAGAGCATGCAAGATCACAAATAACACAGACATGATAGAATCAATAATCAATCTTGAACATAGTACTTAATATCCATCGGATCCCAACAAACACAACATGTAGGATTGCATAAATAGATTATCTTGATCATGAACGGAGCTTACAAGATCTAAACATGATAGCACAAAGGAGGAGAACCAACCATCTAGCTACTATATGGACCCATAGTCCAAGGGTGAACAACTCACGCATCACTCCGGAGGCTGGCATGGTGATGAAGAAGGCCTTTGGGATGATCTCTCCCCTTCGACAGGGTGTCGGGAAGAGCTTCAGGTCCCCCCTCTATATAAGGATGGATATGGCAGCGACTATAGACTCTTTCATGGAATTTTGATCGGGTACTTAGGGTTTCTGCATAGGGTGCTTTTATAGGTGAAGAGGCGAGGCAGAGGGATGCCCGAGGGGCCACACCTACGGCTGGTGCCCCCCTAGGCCGTGCCACCACCAGGTGTGGCCTCCTCGTGGCCCCACTTCGTCTCCCCTCCGGACTCCGTGTTCCTTATGGTAAAATATTGACTTTGGCTTTTGTCCCGTCCAATTCCGAAAATATTTCTTTACTAACTTTTCTGAAACCAAAAACAGGAGAAAACAAGCAACTGGCACTGCGACATCTTGTCAATAGGTTAGTTCCGGAAAATGTATAAAAATACCTCAAAGTGTAGACAAAACATAACAAGGCTGATACAAAACAAGCATGGAGCATCAAAAATTATAGATACGTTTACGATGTATCAATTGGTCGAGATGTATGTCACACGGATCTTGGCTAACCACCGTTGGATACATCATGATCGGACGGGCCGGAGGTCTCTCTCTCCCGATGGGTGCACCTACCTTGTATGGAGAGGAGAGTCCGGTAGGCTGTATGTATCTCCCCCCTTTCCCTGCCGCACGTATACTAGCCGCATCAGTTTGGCTGCGCTCTGATTGGTCAAGATGTATGTCACACGGATCTTGGCCAACCACCGTTGGATACATCATGATCTGACGGGCTAGAGGTCTCTTTCTCTCCTGATGGGCGCACCTACCCTGTACAAAGAGAAGAGCCCGACGGGATGGATGTCTCTCCCTCTCTTTCCCTGTCGTACATATACCAGTAGCACCTTCCTCCCCTCCTATCGACGTACGGTGGCGCGACAGTCCGAACAGCATGCGACGACGCGGTTCTAAGTGTGGCGGTACGAACGGCGTGTGGCGGACTAGACCTAAGCTTGGTGGTCCGAACAACGTGCGCTGATGCAGACGTAAGCGTGGGGGTCGGAACAGCGTGCGACGACATGGATCTAAGCCTGGTGGTCAAAAACGGCGTGCGGCGGCGTGGACCTAAGCATGGGGGTCAGAAAGGCTTGCGGCAGCGCGGATCCAAGCGATGCGGCAGGAATGGCGTGCGGCGGCGCGGATCTAAGCGTCTGAAATTTCTGTCTCTGTCCGTCTCACTCCTGTTCACCTCCTTAGTTCCGTTGCTAATGAAAGACACCGAGGCGGCGACGGTGCCGACAGTGGTCATCGATGCGACAACGATTGAAGCCATCATCCGCAACATCACCGCGACGACGCAGATCAAGCCCTCATGAACCGATGTTGTGGGAGGCAGGCCGCGGCTGGCACATCGAGGTGCAGGTCGACAGTGAAGACCGGTTGTACCTCATGGCCGGATGGGTGCGGCAGGGAGGGCGGCTAGCTCACCGTCCACTTAGTATTGGGAGAAATTTGAGCCTAATTTGAACCAAAATTCTGCGACTTAAAATATATGCATGATTTGAATAAATTTGATACTCCCTCCGACACATATTACTTGACTTAGATTCATCTAGATATGAACGTATCTAGTCAAGTTTTAGTGCTAATATGGGTCGGAGGGAGTATGCTTTGAAAATCTCCGGTGGGCTTCTATAAATTTGATTGAAATATGTATCATTTGAATCAAAGTTGATACTCCCTCTGATTCATACTACTTGTTGTTGAAATGGATATATCTAGCACTAAAACATGTCTAGACATGAATTAGTATTAGATTCATCCATATCTTGACGAATTTGAGTCAACTAATTTGGATCGGAGGGATTAGTACTTTCTTTGACATATCGCCTCTCTAGAGAAGAAGAATACATCGTCAAGAAGAACGGGGAATGTATGCTGCCATCAATGCTGCAAGTCTACATGGCAGCCACGATGGCAGCGACACAATGGTCATAAATGATAGGGCTCCAAACTTGACCCCCTAGGTATTTGGCATGCCAACTATGGGCAGCTAGATCCAATGGCAAGCAACTCGGGCCCTGCAATGCATTCTCTTGACAACTTTGGCCCCGCAAAGTGACTAAATTAGCAAGAACTCACAACCATCCATTTAATAACAATTATACTGTCTAAATTAGTTATCAATTCAACTAATAATTACATGTGTCACCTTCACCACAACCCCATAGTGTAACTGTTAGGACGGGGATGGCAACTACTAAAACTACCCACATGAATCTACTATTCTCCTCCCCCCTTCACTTGAAGTTCATGTTTTAGATTTTCTACCACTTGATCAGATATGGCAAGATCAGCCTCAAGTGTCAACTTTTCTTTGCGAATAAGCACTGAGTTCTTCTTTTCTTCCTCGACTGTACGCTTCATCTCTAATATCAACAGGTTTTTACGGGCCAATTTATCACCTAAATTGGCAACCATCTCCTCCAAATCCATCCTTTGGCTATACCACTGGGTTGATTTATCTTGGTATGCAATGTACCTTGGATCATCGGCCTGCATAGAACACTGTAACAATCCCAAAACAAACCCAATTAAAATCAGTCTGATAGGCCATGGTGGCACTTCAAATTCAACGGTAGTACAAATAGAAGGAGCTACCTGCACTTCCGACGTGGTAGGAGAAGGAGATTGTGGCCACGACATGATCGAATCCCCACCCCCGCCGGTATACCCGCTATGACTAGACATTGAAGACTAATTTACCCCTGCAATATTGAGGAAATTACGGGAACCGAATCGATTAGGGTGGGCGGAGCAGGAGCGAAGGTCTTATCAAGCACTACTCGCAATTGCTGCGACCGTGCGTCGAGCTATGTCGGCGGAACAAAATCCCGGTCGTCGTGGGCGTCGGACCTCCTGCGGTCGGTACTGCCTCAACATACAATTCGTGCGGACGAAACAGGTGCTGGAGCCGTGGTTGAGGTGCAGCGCGGCCGCCCGTCCGACGCCACCGTAGGACGGAGCCACTGACGCGCCGACGATGGCTGCTCTGTCCGTCGGTGGGGTAGGACCTGCTCGGGGCTAGGGGCTGGGAGAGGATGAGAGAGAGCCGGCCTCACGTGTGTCATACACGACCCTACCTGTCAATGTTTGGGGAGTAGCTTCTCCGGAATTTTGCATATTTGCCAATTTTGCATATCTGCCAAACTTTTTCTTTGAGATTCGCATATTTGCCACATGACCACCACATGTCAGTGACACATAAAATGGCAAATATGCAAGTTACAATCTAAAACATGGCAAATATGCAAATCCCCCCCTCTAGCCCTACATCATGGCCCCATCGGTCATTGGCTTTGACGGCCCCACATGACGACCAATCGTTCATTGGCTTTGATGGCCCCACGGAACATTTTTTTTTGAATTTTGCATATTTGCCACATGACCACCACATGTTAGTGAAACACAAAATAGCAAATATGCAAGTTGTAATGTAAAATGTGGCAAATATGCAAATCCCCTCTCCAGCCCCACATCATGGTCCCATCGGTCAATGGATTCGACGGCCCCACATGACGGCCCCATCGTTCATTGGCTTCGATGGCCCCACAGAACGAACCTTTTCTTTAAAATTTGCATATTTTCCACATGACCACTACATGTCGGTGGCACACAAAATGGAAAATATGCAAGTTGCAACATAAAACGTGGCAAATATGCAAATCCCCCCTCCAAGCCCACATTACGTCCCCATCGGTCATTGGCTTCGACGACCCCACATGACGGCCCCATCATTCATTAGCTTTGATGGCCCCACAGAACCTCCCCATTTGTCATTGCCTGCAGCAGCCATCCAATCAGGAAAAAAGCGGCCCACAAGTCAGCAATAGATGGATGGCGGGTCCGACGTGTATCCTGGCACCCACCCGTTAGCACGTATCGGCCACGGCAGGACCCGACCCAACGCGGCCCCACTAGTCGGCATGTAACGGTCGAGGCCATGCAACGTAACGCTCAACACATGACCCGACCCAATGCGGTCCCACCAATTAGCATGTAACGGTCAAGCCTTTGACCTGATGACATCCCTCCGTCCGAGCGCCTGCGAGGGTTTCAATACATAGCAAGGGGAAAAGTGAGGAAAAGTTAAGGGGTGGGGAAAACTGAGTACAACTAACGAACCGAGGGAACGAAAATAGAAATCCCTATTAGATACTCATGCTTTAGATGAGTTTAGAAGTGAGGCTTATAAAAATGCTAGATTGTTTAAACAAAAAGTAAAAAATGGCATGATAGAAAAACAGAAAATGAGGTTTTAAAGTGGAGAAAAAAGTGTTGATCTATAATTCTCGTCTTAAGTTGTTTATAGGAAAGCTCAGATCAAAGTGGGAAGACCCCTATATAGTTTAAGAAGCTTATTCATCGAGAGCAGTGAAGCTCCAGGGAAAAACACCCTCTCTATCATGGATGGTAAATGGACAATGCTTAAAGCATTATTGAGCAAAAGAAGATATAAGTGCAGTCACCATATGTGTGATCGCCCCTGAAGAGGTGATTGAGCAAAGATATATAAGGAATGGCAACTACAAGAGGGATAAAACTGAGACAAAATGAGCAACACCACGGTCAAGCTATTGACCATAAAAGAGCGCTTCATGGGAGCAACCCATGTGAAATAAAGGTTTGAGTAAGTTTTTAAATTTTCAATTGAGTTTTAATTAAGTCTGTGTTAAATATAGAAAATTTAAAACTCTAGCGAGTAGAAGAAGTCTACTTATGCTAAGAACCCTTTCAACGGATGTTAATGTTGGTCGAAAATTTAAGTTATCATTTTTCCATCAAAACTTGGTATTTTATTAAGTTACATATTAATAAAGAATTTTCGGAGAAGCATGTAATTTATGGGGGCTCCAGAAGTTTTAACGACCAACTATACGGTGGGAATTAAATTTCCAGCCATAGAGTTGCGGTCGTATAATTTTCCATCCCATCTCCGAAATTTTATTCCAGGATACAAAAGGTTTAACGACCAACTATACGATGGGAAGAAAATTCCCGGCCGTATAGTTGCGACTATATAGTTGGTATCACCGTAGAAGGAAAAATAAATATAGGTTGGTTCATAACTATACAATGGGACATATACGAGTCGTGGCCGTATAGTTGCTCGTTACGGACGACGACTAGGGTTTTTGACCTCCCATTTTAAGGCTGATCGCATCTAACCTTTTTCATTAAGTTTTCACAAAGCTACAGCCTCTAGTCTCGAAAAATCACTGCCATCTCCATACAAGCCCCTTCTAACAATATATGTGCAGCGAAGCCATGTAGCCTTTCCATGTCAACAATATTTGGAGAAAGAAAGAAGAGAAGATCGTGAAGAGGATCAAGGAAGTAGAACCTAAAGAAGCATCATCATCATCGAGCTCGGAGATCAAGCCTCTCCCAATTTGACAGGATATGTTCCCGCAAAGGATGTAGATGATGAGGCAAGCGGAGCAGAGAAGGAGCAATGATGAGTTTTTCCCTAATCCTTATTGTCACAACATAGGATCTTATCATAAACCTCCTCTCGGTTCGTTACCTCTTAAACCTAAGAAGGTGCCGCAAGATGAGATTTATGATAAGATCTATCAGTTGGAAAAAGCTTCGAAAGCATGTGGTGAAACTATTGGAGAAGGGATTGATTCCTACTGGATGATGAGAAAATACCTTGAGCAAAAGGTCAATGACATCGATGGTAGAGTTGGTTTCTTGATTAAAACTGTTTTTGAGTTGACAGATGAGAAGAAATTCCTTTAGAAGAAAATTTTGAAGCTTCAACTCGACATGACCGAGCTCAGCAGCCGCCTCGCAAGCATAGCTAAGGTTTGCAACACAGGGGAAGACGGCAATACTCTTCTCACCCAGGAGGAGGACTAGGTACCAACAAGGAGATATTTGATCCCACCTGGCTTGATTCCAAGCTAGGAGAGATCTTTAAGACCTTGTAATCTATCTTATAATATTTTTTATTACTATTTTAGTTTTGTATTTGTTCGAGCTTAGAAATAAAGTTTGCATCATTTGAATTCCCTTAAGTAATAGACGATCCCATTTATGAAATTCCGAGTTTATTATTATATATGGAGCATTATTAAGTTTGTGTTTATCTTATTGGATATATGAATGGCCTGAGTATAATTTTACTTGCATTTGATGATAGCAATAGGAGTCTTCCACACCATTGGTATTAATGGAACATATAAATATAATTTAGTCAATATATTGTAAGTTAATGGTTTGATTTAAAAAGAAAAGGAAAAACAATCTAATCAGTCAAGTTGAGAAAGAGACCTTGAACAAAGGAAAATTAAAAATGCTATCAAATTAGAGTGAGAACAAGTCGAGGTAGAGTCTTCAAGCCATAAAGATGCTTCATATACAATTAGAATTTGTTAACTGAGATAGTTAAACTCTAAATTCCTACATGAAGTGGAATGTATGGCTAGCTCCTTTGCACATCACTTAAATAAAAGTGTGAGCATATATATAAAAAGAAAGAAGAAAAAGGGCCAATGTGCAAAGAGCAAATAGGCATACACCATTGTATTATGGTGAGACAAAGAAATGTTTGAGATTTTGAGTTCCAAGTGAATATATTAATCCTAAAACACTTGAGACTACCTCGCTAACTCATTCGGTCGAACCGAAACACTTTACATCATATTGAGATTCATCTTTTGTGAACTATAGATTACTAAGGTGTGGAAGCCTGCTAATATTATTCGGATGATTTGAGTAAGGTACTACTCATTAAGTCAGCCTTGCTCGGGACGACAAGAGTCTATCCTTGGGGAAGTTGATGAGTACATATTTGTATCATGTTTTATATTATTATTTTACACTGTAGTTGTAGGATCTTGGTATTTTACGACGTTCGCATGCACCTTTTATGTTTATTTTCACCAGGATCAGGACAAATGATGGATACGATGGAAAAAATTCTTGGACCAGTTGTATTGGAGCGAAAAGGAGTAAAAAGAACGTAAATCTCTTATTTGGGAAATATTAATAACAAAGGAAGAAAACCCGAAGCAATTGGAGGATACAGGAGGTTTAACGATCAAATATACGACGGGAGCAACTTTTCCAGCTATAGTTGGCGTCGCCTCCGCCTCCTCAAATAGTTTCACCCCGTGCAACTGGATCGGGGAGACGATATACAGAACACCTACAAATCACCGAAAACCTCACCTCCGGAAGGGATCTAGAGGGGGAACTTGTCCTAGGGATCCATCTTTGCCCTAAGCAAATCTGGGAGGCCAAGGCATCGATCTCCATCTTCATCAATCGCTGCATCACCATCATCTCCATCCATCCCATTTATATCTTGTTGTAATTATAGCACTAGTTGTAGATTTATACAATAACTATTCATCTATAATTGTTTCCATTGGCATTGCCTGATGATGATTGCCTCCATGTATGAGTACATCATTAGTTCTTGGGGAGATGGAGAAACCCTAGTATGTGATTGAGATGAGATAGATATTATTATGTTATACATCATTATGTGTATATGTTAATTGTCTTCATCTTGATGTTGAGAGTTGTGCACCTCTTTAATATTTGCCTCTTACAGGGACTTGATGAAGAGAGTTACTTGTCGGTAGAATGAGGGATGATCGCACTCATTGTGACTATAAAGTTGTTGTCATTCCTTACGTACTAACTTGGAGAAGCAAGGAGAACTCATTAAGCCATGTCCATGCCACGGAAGAAATTCCTTAATAGCGAGATAATACAATTGATGTCGTTTATCTGTCTGTTGTGGTTATGAAGGATGATGTGTGCAGTGGTTGCTGTCTATTCGTCCATATATGGAGCTCCTCCCACATACATACATGTAATGAGAATATTTGTTATGATAATCCTAATTACTCAGTCTAAATTGCTAGTGTTGTATCCACCATTCTCCGAGAACGCCTTTTCCTTATTGTAGTTCTAAGCTTTCTTACAAACGCGATTCTTATTTCTGCATTAAGTTTACTTAACTTTACTTTATTGTTTTGCTCAATCAAAAACCCAAAAAATTCTACTTTTCTTGCATCTTATAATTATTCCTTTAGTACTTCGTTTAGCTTTAGTTAAAAGAATTTTAGTCTTTTGCCTACTGCTCCCTGTGGGACCAACATCTTTATTTTAAAACTAGCTACAAACAATTTGTGCACTTGCAGTCATCACGATTCAATCCAGAGACTAGCGCTATATAACAAAGAGACTTGGACCCCTACTGGGTCAAGTCACTTCACGCCCAATCAAGGGTACTGGGTGGGGGGCAGCCTCATGAGACTTTCGTCGTCCCGTCAGTGCACTCGACAACTGGTGGGTCCAGGTACGCCCTATGCCAGTGAACCGACACCAAGATCAATTGTATTGTATCGATACCTATAGTTTACATCTTGATGATCTTCAAAATTGATTAACTTAGTATAAGAAAAAAAATTCTTCGAAAGTTATTGCTTTTGCTACTTCAGTCAACGACATTAAGATTCCTCTTAAGACCCACAAACTTAAAATGTGAACATTTCTAAAGAATTGATATCAACCAACATTCCCCATCTATTATTAGTGTACTTTAATTTTATATCATGTATGTCAAGTATTAAATTCTTTAAAGCTATATTTGCTTATGAAGTAAACTTGAAGATAAACCAAATCTTAAAGAAATCTCCTAAGTTCAACTCGTTTACAATATTGGGGAATTACTTTGGAGTTTTACAAGATGAATGGCATTACTTATGCATAACAACATATTGCTTATTTAAACATTTAGTCTTTACCGGACCAATGATGCTGATTTCAGATGTTGGAGTTTGTTTTGTCTCAAAGACCGTGATTGCATAATCTTGCGATCACAAAGGCAAGTTCACACTTTCTCATGTACTTTTGTTATTTTCTATGAAGCATTTGCAAACTATTATTGTTATCACCTGCGTTTCTATAAGGATGACAGAAAACACTATTTTCATAATAACATGACTTATAGGTTATCTGCCCGAGTAGTGGTAACCTAATATGGTGGGCAGATGGAACCATGGTTTGGTATGTGATTGTTGGAGGTTCCATTTGCACGGGAAAGTATCATCTAGGATCTAATAACCAGTGTCGCCAATTATTCTTGCGCCGTATATTATGCGTTCACCATGAGATCTATATGGCTCTGGGGAAGTCAGCTGGATCTTCTTCCTTTCATGTGTTAATGGACAACTTTACTGGAACAGTATTCCTATATTAGGCACGTGCATGGGTGGGAACCATCAATTCCCCAGTTCTTGTTGTATATGTTGGATTACTCTCATCAGGAATGTTTAGTTGTTGTCGCGAGCTAGCAAAAGGGTGGGCATACGGGGTCTCGAAGAAGGGCAGTGATCGGCTTGGGTCCTTATACCGGCCCCCATACCAAGGAAGTGTGGACAAGCTCATGACTTGGTTGTGCAACATGGATAAGAATCTCGTATGGGTAAAACAACACACCTCTGCAGAGTGTAAAAAATGTGACATGTTACTCCCTGTTCCGAGAAGGAGTTGTGAACGCTGCAAGAAAGGAACTCCATGAAGTTTTAATCAACCTGTGAAGACTGGCAAACATAACTTTTCACAATAAAAGCAACCTTTGAAGAAATATTTACGAAAACCTGCATAGCCTATGACCTATAGTCCGTGGCTATAGATAGTGCATCAAATACTCCTTTTTAGTAAACTTGTTGAGTACGCCCATACTCAACCATACCTTATTAACCCTTGCTAGTTTCTCAAGCCATTTAAGACCTCATTAACACTAAGTGGTGCTAAAGAGAATACGCCAAGCACCAGAAGTCAGGCAATAAATTCAGTGGAGTCAACATCTATATCAACTAAAGAGAAGACAAAGTTCTAGGACAGATAGGAAATCTAGGCTCTAGCCATAGAACCTATTTTTATAGAGCATTGCATTAGAAGCAACCGCAAGCTAAATAGCATTAGAGATAAAATTATTATTAGAAGAATTTATAAGCTGTTATCTCTGGTTCTTCTTTTGTAAGATGTTTCTTCCTCCGTAACTTAAGTTGTTCTCTAAATCCTTTATAAAGAGTTGAGTTGTAATCTATAGTCATGTCTTGGATCCGCGATGTTTCTGTTGTACCACTCCAAGGGATGTAATACAAGTGGAACGATGTTTTCTTGTGTTATGTCAACGACTATAGTATACTATATCATGAAGTGGTATGCTGGGTCACCGGAGATCAACCTTAGGAAAATCAAACCCTAGTGGAGTCAAGGTCCGTAGGAAAGCTAGCTTCCCCCTTAATCAGCCCACACACCCAACCAACGTTCGGATACAAGTTAGAAACATCGTTGATCCAGTTGGAAGCTCACTCCAAAGACAAATCATCGACGGAGTATAAAAACCCTAGTCATATAGGGTAAAACAATATATGTCTAATGCCACTGCCAGACGTCATATTATCGATGGTTGAAGATGCTTAGAGCATCTCCACTCGTTCGGTGTTCCCAGGCCAAAATATGGAGCTAAAATTCGTCAACCGCATGGAACTTTCATCTCGAAATGACCGAGTTCCCACTCGCGTTTCCAGGTTTCATTCATGGAATTTTGAAACTTTGCCTAAAATTCGACTAAACCTAGCAAATTTGTTGCTAATTTAGGCAATTGCATTAGATTGTATATTATGTCAAATTCAGACATATACCCTAAATTCGACTTGCAGTAGGCTAAGAAAAAATAAAAATAATGCAAATAACATAAACACCAATGAGATGCCAAGGTGGCGGCCATCCACATGCCGAGGAGGCGAAAGAACACCCTGCAGTCGGCGTCTTCGGCGCCATCATCGTCGTTGGCACTCATCTGGTTCGATGGTTAGGAGCTACCCTGGCCACTGTCGCCGCAGCGCCACTACTGCGACAAAAGTCTTGGCCCGCCCTCATTTTCGTTGAGGTAGATGAGCGGCGCGCCCTAGTAGTCACGCTCTTGGCGAGCGACATGGGTGTCCTGGCTCTCGGCCTGCTCCTACAGGCGATGGATGCGCTCGGCCCCCTCTCTCTCCCAGTCTGTCCTAGACCAGGCGCATGTGGCCGGGGTCGTCATCGGCAGGATGTCGTTGAGCGACACCTCCATCGCCATCTTGATAGGAAGGCCTCCTAGGCCATAGGCACGACCCTCTCTGACAGCTCTTTCTTCGACATGGATAGCTTCTGCCTCGTTAGAGGAAGGTGGCCGCTCGGCAGCGATGGAGCACAACACTCGTTGATGACGAGGCCACGCGAGCATGTGCACGGTGGCGGACGCACTAGAGACTTTGTCTCTCGCTTCACTAGTTGAAGCAGCGCCGTGAAGCGCAACAAGTTGCTTGGCGTCGAGACGGATGAGCGCGAGGCCGACGCCGAAGATGAGGACGATGCACCATCAATCCTCCTCGGCATCCAAGTGGACGCCCCGCGGCGCCGCGAAAAGGACAACGGCGAGCGCGGGGGGGGGGGGGAACTAGCTGCCGGATTTTTCCCTCGGTGATGTATGATACCTTCGATTTGGATTCACAGATATAGTATAGTAGGTTTTTCTCTAGTAGACCTAGGTTTAATCGAACCTTGGGAAGCAATTGTTGTATGGAAAATATGAGGGACATCTACAAGGCTTGATTATACGTTTTACCTTATATTTACCAGACCTTCCTAGTTTACTTTGAATTGTTGGTTGTTGCAATGGATGGAAATGGGCCAGGGTTGAATATTCACCTGTAGCTGCACATACATTTATGGGATAAAGATAATAATAAGCATATTCATGTATGAAATAATATAATATAGATAGGGTTGTGAGCAGCACATCCTAATACACTAAAGCCCCTATGAGCCACATGCATAACAATAGTCTTTTGATCCAACCGTTATATCACGAAGCAACGGGCTATAACAATTATTAAGTAAAATACATATCAGAGCCTTAAAAAGTGATGTTGCGTTTACTCCCAAGTGGATCCCTAAACAAAGACCGTACTCCCCTTGATATCGCTGGGTTTCTCATGAAGTCACCACTCACCACTCATCTCACCTCGAGCCTTTATCAATCCCTGAGATCTTGGGTACTTACAAGTCTATGGATCAAGACAAGAGACAAAGATACATATCTCTATTCAATCACCACACAATATTCCCATGTATTAGATGCACATAATTGCTGCAAGGTTTCACCCCAACCCATAGCCCGTGAGGACTACTCACTCATAACAATAAGATTAAAGATAGAAAATTGTGCAAAATACTTAAATTGAAATCACATATTCTTACAATGGTCACCAATTCACAAGGACATCTCAAGTGTAAGATTATGGATATGGCTATGATATGGATTAAGGGTGGAGAGGATGAACTATGGTGGTGGATCTTCTTCGGTGGTGTTGTGATGCAATATGAAAATGTCGGCTCTATGTGCGACACCTGGAGTCTCGAAATATATAGGCAGCTTCACGAAAGTTGTATCGTTTGACATAACAGAGCCACTTCCACATGGTACGGGTGGACCGTGTGGGAGGGCCATACAGTAGGTCATTAAACCTTCTAGAGGTTCCTTTTTGACCCTAGTTTCCTTGGCCGAGTAGGCAATATCATATTCTTCAATAAATGCTACTGATTTCGCCTTAAAAGTGAGATTTCATACACAACACAATTTAAAACAAATAATTGCACATCATGCAATAATTATTCATTAGTAGCAAGGCTAGAGAGATTCTCGGTCAATTATTTGACTTAAAATGCAATTTAAACACGAAGAAAGATGGCTATTTTCATAGCCATCAATGTAATCAAGGACGTAGGCAAGCGTGCGGGCAGGCACACTCCACCAGCAAATGTTGGCCTTCGACATTGTTGTGCACCGGTGCTGGGCATCCGCCCTCGTGGAAGGCAATTGTCGCGCCTGCCGCTCGCGGAAGAACGCGTCCCAATGGGCATGGTTTTCGGGGTGCTCCGCCTTGTCGGGGTCCATGCCGGCAATCATGGTGTGGATCTCATCGATCCGGTCTTGCCCCTCCGACACCAGCAGCACGGGCACACCGCCCGCGCTTAACTTACACGTCGGCGGGCGATGGTGTCGGAGAACGCATCCCGTGAAGAAACAAGGGGTCTGACTATCCCTAAGTTCGAGAGGGGGATGAATCACACTTTCGGAGCTTCTTAACGATGGCAGAGCAAGCTCATGACAAATAGTAGACACAATTTTTTACCCAGGTTCAGGACCCTCGTGAGGAGGTAAAGTCCCTACTCCTGCTTGGTTGTATTGCTCGCGATGTCTCGGGAGGGTACAATTGTGGATGAATGTCTAGGGTTTGAGATCTCAAGGATCGATCCCCTCTAAGTTAGGAGCAACCCTCCTTTTATAGTGGCGTCGGGCCTTGTCCCCCAAATCTTGGACATGAAGGGTCACCACATTCCCGCCTAAGGAGCACCAAACGCATACCTGCCCCACATGGTCTAGAGTCGGCTCCTCGGTGGAGCCCTAGTTCACCGCTACAGTCGTTGATGACGTTTCGATCCCACAACTAGGGAAAACCCTATAGGATATAGGATTATAGGAGGCACATCCTAACCATATGCGCCTCCACTAAATATACAAGGCGCGCGGCTAAAGAGTGTGCCTTGTATATTTGAATAGTGGAGGCACATCCATGAAGAGTGCGTCTCCTATATTTCATGTACAGACCGGATCTGACTGCCTTCCCTTATTCAAGGCGCATCCGCTCCATATGCGCCTCAAGTAGTTCAACTACTCAAGGTGCATACGGACAAGGTGCGCCTCGAATAAGGTGGGTGGGCTCGGTGGTGGTAGGTGCCCCAATACTGGAGGGGCACCTTGTCATATGCGTGTTTGATATTTTTGGATATTGGAGGATCATCACTACAAGATGCGCCTCGAGTAGCTAAGGTGGGCTCGGGGGTGGATAATATTCTTACATTAATAATGGCCTTTGAAAAACATTACACTATATTTTATATTTCTTATTATGGTTGGACAATTTTTACATTAATAATGGCCTTTGAAAAAAGTTACACTATATTTTATATTTCTTATTATGTTTGGATAGTTTTGACATTAATAATGGCCTTTGAAAAAAGTTACACTATATTTTTTATTTCTTATTATGTTTGGACAATGTTTTTACATTAATAATGGCCTTTGAAAAAAGTTACACTATATTTTATATTTCTTATTGTGTTTGGACAATGTTTTTACATTAATAATGGCCTTTGAAAAAAGTTACACTATATTTTATTGTTCTTATTATGTTTGGACAATGGTTTTACATTAATAATGGCCTTTAAAAAAGTTACACTATATTTTATAGTTCTTATTATGTTGGGACAATTTTTACATTAATAATGCCTTTGAAAAAAGTTACACTATATTTTATTGTTCTTATATTTTGGACAATGTTTTATATTAATAATGACCTTTTAAAAAGTTACACTATATTTTATAGTTCTTATTATGTTCAGACAGTTTTTACATCAATAATGGCCTTTGAAAAAGTTACACTATATTTTATTGTTCTTATTATGTTTGGACAATTTTTACATTAATATTTGCCTTTGAATTTAAACAATATTTAATTGTTTTTATTATGTTTGGACAATTTTTACATTAATAATGGCCTTAAAAAAAGTTTTTGAAAAAATGTGGCCACCAGGATTCGGACCTGTGTGTGGCCAAGGGACTGGGTGTCTAGCCACTGGGGTGGTAATCATTTTGTGATAAACATAGCCTCTATATATTATTTGACTAGGGGGGCCTCTATAGGATGCGCATTGAGTCGAAATGCGCCTCACATAAGTTAGGCCAGGGTATACTCACTACCGACACATACGGGCAGGCCTGCAGGGCTTCGACACACATGGGTTCGACCTGCCGCTACTTGAAGTCGCCGCCTGCCGCCGTGAGAGCACCGGCCATTGAGGTGAGCTCCACTCCCCTACCCGTCCTCCTCCCCCTTCCCCCCTCTCCTCGCTCCCAAACCTCATGAGCCGCCACTCTTCGCTGTCCTGCAGTGCCTCTCGTCTCTGTCCTCTTTGCAAAGGAGGAGCCGCCCGTGAAGGAGGAGGAGCCCCCTGTGGAGTTGCCTCCCGTCCTCGACCGCTCGTGGAGGTTCCTCCCGTCCTTGACCACCCGTGGAGGAGCCGCCCGTCAGTCGCGGCCTCCGCCTCCTCGACCTCGTGCACGACCACCTCCTCTCCACCCTCACCCATCGAGGTGATCCTCTCCCCTCATCTCCGCTTGGGAATGTTGCTTTGGGGAAGGAAATGTAGGAGAGGAAGTGTGTGCTCTGAAGACGGCGAGGATGTCCGACATTAATAGCCAAATAGGGAAAAACAGCGAGGACGGGAGGGGTGTAACAGCGAGGCCGGGAAATGGGAAAGGACGGGAAGGTGGGCGGGCGATGGCACGCTACTATGCCACCTCGTGGACGACTAGATAGGCGCCAGTTCAGCGTTCCATCACGGGAGTCGAGACGAAGCGATGAGGACGAATCGCCTTCTTTCGCTGACAGGGCAGGGCACCAACATAGATTATTTTTTCCCATAGATTTAGCTTCATATGGCGTTCCCAGGTGACTCCGTTCCCTCGGGTTTATCATGCAAACACAGGATGTAATATGGGCTAAATTTAGTGAAAACTGGGTCCTAGAACACGACTAGACGAGTTTTCGTGTTCAAATAAAAAATTCAGCCTAGTGAGGCCCTCCCGGCATACCTGGGCATTGGTATCCCATCTTGTAGGGGTTCGTAGCAAGGAAAACAAAAAATTATACCGCATGAACACACACAAGCCAAGATCTATCTACTAGATTGTAGCAACGAGTCGATAGAGTACTCACCCTTGAAGATTCCAAAGCGGTTACCAAGAGCAGATTCGCGTGGGTGATGTAGTCATACAATTACAATCTCAAGATCGCGCAGACAATCCTTCTGGCGCTGTGTTCCGGCAGCGCTCCCGCATTCGGTCACATGTTCGGTACTGGATGAATACCTTCCTCTCCCTTGTTCCAGCAGGCAGCGGAGGTTGTAGTTATCTCCTTGCGATTCCGGCAGCATGATGGCGTGGTGTCGGAGTTAGAGGGCAAATCCCGCAGGGCTTCGCCTTAAGCCAAAGCGGGTTATGGTGGAGTAGTAGGGTTTCCCCGGCGTCTAGGGTTTAGAAGCCTAAGAGGAGGAGGTGGGTCGGTCGGCTGGCGGCTAGGTGGGGTGAGGCTTCTTGTGGTCTTGGGGGGCACCCCCTCCCCTCTATTTATGAGAGGGAGGGGCAGCTTGGGAGAGGGGAGTTTGAATCCTACCCCAACTCCCTCTCCTTCTAGGCACGTGGTGGAGGGATAGAAGGATTCTCTTCTTCCTCCACCAGGAAAGATTGTCCGAGTTTGATTTTTCAAACTTGCCTTTTGACTTTTAATTTTGGAGTTTAATTTCTTTCTTTTAAACGCCCAGCCAAGTGACCTAAGACATGATGCAATCATTCCACTTAGTTATGACATATTCATGTTCCCTTCCCCTTCCGGTCCAGTGAACCTTCTAGACCCTTCTAGATCATTCCGGTGAAAACTCCGGAATTGGACTTTGCTTATATGAATCTTATTCTCCGGACCATTCCGGATCTCCTCGTGATATCCCGGATCCCATACGAGGCTCCGAACAACATTCGGTCTGCCTACTTACATTCCATATCTACTGAACAACATCGAATCCTTGAGTGTGTCTCCCTATGGTTCGTGAATTATGCAGACATGACCAAGACTCTTCTCCGATCAATAACCAATAAAGGAATCTAGAAATTCACATGGCTCCCACATATTTCTATGATTACTTTGTGATCGAATGAGCCATTTACATAAGATACCAATTTCCCTTTGTCTCGCGATATTTTACTTATCCGAGGTTTAATCGTCGGTATCTCTGCATACCTAGTTCAACCTCGTTACCGATAAGTACTCTTTACTCATTCCTGTGATATGTGATCCCTTGTGAGCCAGCCACATGCTTGCAAGCTAATTGGATGACATTTCACCGAGAGGACCCATAGTATATCTATCCGTCATATGGATGGACAAACCCCACTCTTGATCCACGTGCCTCAACACATACTTTCCGAATATTCAATGACACCTTTATAACCACCTAGTTATGGTGTGGTGTTTGATGTCATCAAAGTATCCATCCGGTGATGGTGATTAACATGATCTCATGGTCGAAGGAATTAGGGTACTATGTATTAGAAAGCTTATAACAAACGAACCAATGGAATGACTTGATCTTTATGTTACGCTTATCTATAGGAGTATGTCCATCATACCATTCTCCTAATGATATAATCTTGTTGTTAACAACATCTCAATGTTCATGATTCGGAAACCATGATCATCTATTAACCAACAAGCTAGTATTATAAAGAGGCTTTACTATGGACTCTAATTAGTTTACAAATCACACAAGTATTAATGTTTTCGGTTAATACTATTATAGCATGAATGTAAACATTTATCATAAACACAAAGATATAGTAATAACTACTTTTATTATTGCCTCTAGGGCATATCTCCAACAGTCTCCCACTTGCACTAGAGTCAACTAGTCTAGATTACATGGTAATATACCAAACACCCATGGCGGTTTGGTGTTGGTCATGTTTTGCCCTCGGGAGAGGTTTAGTCAACGGATCCGCCACATTTAGATATGTGTGTACTTTGCAAATCTTTATGTCAGCATCTTGGACATGCTCTCGAATAGCATGAAGATGTAGCCTGATGTGCTTCAGCTTCTTATGTGACCTTGGGTTTTGCGCATTGGCTATGGATCTCATGTTATCACAGTAGATAGACATTGGGTCTAGCGTACTGGAACCACACCAAGCTCTGTAATGAACTCCTTCATCCATATCGCCTCTTGTGAAGCCTCCGAAGCAGCTATGTATTCCGATTCAGTTGAAGATCTTGCCACAATGCTTTGCTTTGCACTCCTCTAGCCCACTGCTGCACCATTCAAAGTAAATACGTATTCAAATTGAGATTTAGAATCATCCGGATCGGTGTTCCAACTAGCATCGGTGTAACCATTAACAACGATTTGTTCATCACCTCCATAGGAAAGGACCATATCCTTAGTCCTTCTCAAGTACTTAAGGATGTTTTTGACCGCTGTCCAATGATCCACTCCTGGATCACTTTGATATCTGCTAGTCAAACTAATAGCATATGCAATGTCGGGTCTAGTACATAGCATGGCATACATGATAGATCCTATGGCTGAGGCATAGGGAGTCTTACTCATCCTTTCTCTATCTTATGTCGTAGCTGGACTTTGAGTTTTACTCAAGGTCGTATTGGGCAACATGGGCAAGAACCCTTTCTTACTATCTTCCATTCCAAACCTCTTTAGAAATTTGTCCAAATATGTACTCTGTGACAATGATATTAGGCGTCTCGATCTATCTATAAATCTTTATGCCTAATATGTAAGAAGCTTCACCAAGATCCTTCATTGAAAAACTATTATTCAAATAATCTTTGACACTATTAAGAAGGTCTACATCATTCCCAATAAACAATATGTCATTTGCATATAGTACTAGGAATGCTATAGAGCTCCCACTCACTTTCTTGTAAATACAAGCTTCTCCATAAGTTTGTATAAAACCAAAACTTTTGATTACCTTATCAAAATGTTGATTCCAACTTCGGGATGCTTGCTTCAATCCATAAATGGGCCGTTGAAGTTTTCATACCTTATTAGCATCTTTAGGATCGAAAAAACTTTGGGTTGTACCATATACAACTCTTCATCAATGTCTCCATTAAGGAACTTCGTTTTGACATCCATTTGCCATATCTCATAATCATAATATGCAGCGGTTGCTAACAAAATCCTCACAGACTTTAGCTTCGCTACCAGTGAGAAAGTCTCATCATAGTCAACCCCTTGTATTTGTCGAAACCCTTTTGCGACAAGTCGAGCTTTATAGACGATTACATTACCGTCAGCATCTGTTTTATTCTTCAAAATCCATTTGTTCTCGACAGCCTTCCGGCCATCCGGTAAGTCCACCAAAGTCCATACTTGGTTTTTATACATGGATCCAATCTCGGATTTCATGGATTCTTGTCATTTATTGGAATCTGGGATCATCATCGCTTACTCATATGTCACAGGGTCGTCGGTGTTGTCCACCAACATGACACTCATAACAAGATCATACCAATCAGGAGTGGTATGGGTCCTCATTGACCCGCGAGGTTTCGTAGTAAATTCGACCGAAGTTTCATGATCAACATCATTAGCTTCCTCTCTTATTGGTGTATGCGCCATAGGAACTTCTTCCGGTGCTACGCTACTCTCAAATCCGAGAGAAGGTTCGACAACCTCGTCGAGTTCTACTTTCCTTCTAGTCACTTCTTTTGAGAGAAACTCCTTCTCTAAAAAGGATCCATTCTTGGCAACGAAGATTTTGCCTTCGGATCTATGATAGAAGGTATACCCAATAGTTTCCTTTGGGTATCCTATGAAGACGCATTTTTCTGCTTTGGGTTCAAGCTTGTCGTGCTCTAACTTCTTTACATAAGCTTCGCAAGCTCAAACTTTAAGGAACGACAATTTAGGTTTATTCCCAAAGCATAATTCATACGGTGTTGTTTCTACGGATTTAGATGGTGCCCTATTTAAAGTGAATGCGGCTGTTTCTAATGCATAACCCCCAAACGATAGCGGTAAATCTATAAGTGACATCATAGAATGAACCATATCTAAGAGAGTTCGATTACGACGTTCGGACACACCATTACGTTGTGGTGTTCCCGACGGTGTCAATTGTGAAAGTATTCCGTATTTCTTCAAATGCTCGCCAAACTCATAACTTAGATACTCACCTCCATGATCAAATCGTAGAAATTTAATCTTCTTGTTACTTTGATTCTCTACTTCACTTTGAAATTCCTTAAACTTCTCGAAAATTTCGGACTTATGTTTCATGAAATAGATATACCCATATCTACTCAAGACATCCGTGAAAGTAAAAACATAACGATAACCACCGCGCGATGCCACACTCATCGGGACACACACATCGGTATGTATGATTTCCAATAAGTCCGTAGCTCGCTCCATCATACTAGAAAATGGAGTCTTAGTCATTTTACCCATCAGACATGCTTCACATCTTTCAAGTGATTCAAGAAGTCCATCGGAATGGAGTTTCTTGATACGCTTCACTCCGATATGACCAAGATGACAGTGCCACATATAGGTTGAGTTATCACTTAATTTCAAATGTTTAGCTTCAATGCTATTAACATGTGTATTACTACAATCGAGATTCAACAAGAATAGACCATCTATCAAAGGTGCATGTGCATAAAACATATTACTCATATAAATCGAACGATCATTATTCTCGAATTTAAACAAGTAATCGTCTCGCAATAAACATGATCCGGATATAATGTTCATGCTCAACGCATGCACCAAATAACAATTATTTAAGTATAAAACTAATCCCAATGGTAGATGAAGAGGTAGCATGCCGACCACGATCACATCAACTTTTGATCCATTTCCAACATGCATCGTCACCTCGTTCTTCGCTAGTTTCCGTCTATTCTGCAGCACCTGTTTCGAGTTACAAATATGAGCAACCGAACCAGTATCAAATACCCATGCACTACTACAACTACTAGTAAGGTACACATCAATAACATGTATATCGGATATACCTTTCTTTTTGATGTTGTCGTTCTTCAGATCCTCCAAGTACTTAGGGAAATTCCACTTCCAGTGACCTTCTCCCTTGCAATAAAAGTACTCAGTATCAGGCTTAGGCATAGCCTTGGTCTTCTTCGCCGGCGCGGTAGCTTTCTTACCGCCCTTCTTGAAGTTTCCCTTTTCTTAGGCTTGCCTTTCTTCTTGAAATTGGTGGTCTTATTGACCATCAATACTTGGTGCTCTTTGTTGATCTCCACTTCCGTAGACTTCAACATAGAGAAGAGTTCTGGCAACATCTTATCCATCCGCTGCATGTTGTAGTTCATCACAAAGTTATTGTAACTTGGTGGTAGTGATTGGAGGACACGGTGAATCCCCAATGCATTGGGAATTATTATGCCCAAGCTCTGGAGCTTATTGGCGTGTCGAGACATCTTAAGCACATGCTCACTAACGGAGCTACCCTCCTCCATCTTGCCGTTAAAGAACTTTTCAGAAGCTTCATAGCTCTCAACTGTCGCGTGAGCCTCAAATATCATTTTGAGTTCACGGAAAATATCATGTGGGTCAAAGTTCTCAAACCTTTTATGAAGCTCCAATTCCAAACCGTACAAGATAGCACACTGAACAGTGGAGTACTGATTCTTCCGAGCACAAAAAACATTTTTCTCGTCATCAGTAGCATCTTCTGCAGGTGGGTCACTGTGGCATCCCGCAAAACCACTACTAGAAAATCGCGTTGTTTTTGTGCATTGCATCATCATGACCGCATGCTCATGTCATCATGCCACATTGCATTTGAGCATCGTCATCATCATGCATTTGCTTGCATAAAAATATTTGCGGAAAAACCTATTTTTGTTTTCTAAACGCCCCGTCTTTGTTCAAACACAAAACCCGGGTCACCGGATTATTTTGTTTTGTTTGCTATCGGTTTGCAAAAGTCGGTTTGAAACAAATAAAATTATTTAATTATTTTTGTGGGGCAGTCGAACGGGCCGAATCGACCCAGTCGACCACCCCGGTATTAAACGGTCCATCTAAACCAGCCCCTCTAAATCCTATCCCCACCCAAATCTATCCTACCCACCAACCGAAGTGTGCCACCTCACCCCTCTCCCAAACTCCTACCCACGTTGCCACCTCATCAATCAGCCACCCAGAAATCTTTTCTTACCTAGTCCTAGTCTACCCCAAACTCTCCACATCACCCCAACCAGTAGCCGGTCGCCACCTCATCACCTCCCTTCCCCTAGCCTATCCCTGGCTGCCACCTCATCCTCTCCCCTCTCCCTCTCTCACACAGCCACTCCCTCACCCTCTCTCTCTGCACCCGGACCCCCACCGCCCCTGGCCCCACCCGCAGACCACACCCCCACCAACCAACTCCCACCCCCTCACCCGCCCTGGGCCCCCACCGACCCCACCTGCGGGACCCTCTCTCTCTCTCCCTCCCTCAGCCCGCATCCCCGACCTCTCCTCTCTCCTCTGTGCTCACCGCCGCTCGCCGGCCTTCCTCTCACTCGTCTCCCTCCCTCCCCTCTCCTCCCTCTCCTCGCCGCCGGCACGGAGCCCGCCGCCGCTCCTCCGCCAGCTCCCCGCTGTCCGCCGCCCCTTGGCAAGCTCGCCGCCCCACCGCTGGCCTCGGCCGCGGCCGAGCTCGCCCCGAGCCACCCCCCCTCGCCGGCCCTCCTCCCCTCTCCTGGCCGCGCCGGCAGCCGCGGCGCCCCGCCTCACCCCTGCTCGCCTCCGTCCCCGCAAGCTCCCTCCATGCGCCCAAGCCCCCACCCCGCCACCAGCGCGCCTCGTCGGTCGTTGCCTCGCCGGCGCCCCGCCGTCGGTCTCCACCACCGCCCAGCTCGCGAGCCGCCTCCGGCGCAGCCGTCGCCGTCATCCTGCCCGCGACCCCCTCCCTCCGTCGTCTGCAGCCAGGCACCGCGCCCGGCCACCCCCTGCCGCTGTCGCTTGGTGCTTGATGTCATTCAGCTGCTGATGTGATGATGTTGAGGCAATTTTGTTGTCAAAGACCGACGCAAGTTGGATGCGACAAGGCCTCCTCGTTGACATGCAACCCGAGTCCGACATCGGCAATCGAAGTGGGAACCCCAAGTACTTCGTCATAGTGACCGGACGCGGTGATGCCAGACCAACACGATCTTCCTCATGGATTTTTGGAGCCCCATCCTCGGATTCGAAGACCTCCAACATGGACACTCTCGGAACCCGAAGACCGCGGAACCCCAAGACCTCCGACATGGATCCGAAGGCCGAGCCCTCGACACGCCAAGATCGCCGACGCGAATACGCCAAGTTCGTCTTCCCGGACACCGTGCGACAAGATCTACTTCACGGATCCGAAGACCCCGGTACCCGATCCACTCGAGTTCGCCATCGACGACAAGATCGACACCGACCAGGGCGAGTCCGATGCGCCCCGACGCCAACCAAGTCCTGCTACCCCGGATGCGCCAAGATCTACCTCCGTTATCAGAGAACGAACCCGCCGAGGCCGAACCCCAGATCCGAACCCTGAGACCAACCCCGAACCCCGGAACCCCAAGATCGTCGAACTCTAAAGTGTGAACCCCTTCCCGGAACCCTATTTCATAATATAATACAACTTGTCGCATATTAAATTGTCATACTCGCATGCATATTGTGTGGTTTGGGGGCCTTATGCCGTTTCACCATATAATTAAATATGGGGCCCATATGCGGGCAAATCTAGTCTCATATCGGCCTCATTCAAATTGGTGTAGCAAACCGGTGCTATATTTTTGCCATGTTCTAACAACATTTAAATTGCGGGGGTTCTAAATAACATGAACCATATAATTAATTGTCGGGACCCCGGTTCCGCTTAATCTGACCTAATTACATCGCACTTTTGCCATGTCATGCATCATACATGCATCATGCCCGATCTTCTGCCGTAATCTTAAATATTGCATCCGGTGTTTATTCTAGTGTTTTGCTTCTTCGCGGATAAGGCCGTTGAGTTGATGTGAGCTTCACCCCGATCTTCGGATGACCTTCGACCCTGTTTTCAGGCGAGCATCTCCCCCTTTCTACCTATCTTACTTTTCTAGTATTTATTCCCGCCTGTTGATCTTTTGCTATCTGTGTTGCGATGCTCTAGTTTCGTACCCGTGATATCCCTAGCAGCCTCATATTGCCTTGGACACATCCTATTACCTGTTGTTTGGTAGATAGTTGGACTTGCGCGTCGTAGTCGCTTGCTCAAGTGTTGTTGCGTGTCGTCAAGTACCACAGCTGTTGGAGAAGTGCCGCATGTTCAATGTTGGAGATGATCATGGCTTTACTTTTCGTTCACGTAATTACTGTTTAACAACTAAAATTGAAGTAAGTAAGCAGAGGCATCGGTGGGTGATAAATAACATTTGGTTTCCGACCGCCCACTTGTGTCCCGTAGGACCCCGAGTTCTTGACACCTGTTCCGAGATCGAGCGCGCTAACCACAGGTGGGGAGATATGGGCCCCCCATCGATTAGTACCTAATTTCAAAGTATTGTACTGGGGGCCACAAACTAGTCTGAGGTTTTATTTACTATCCTGTACTTATGCCATGCTTTACTGCTTTATTTAAATTGTGCGATGGATAGCACCTGTACTGTTTAGGAAGCGGAGTGTTTTCGCGGTATCGACAGTCCCAGTTTTGGGATTTGCTGTCGTTTACAGCCACTGACGCAAACCCTAAGTCCGTCTCGGAGACCGGCCGACTTCGTTGCGGGTAGACTTAGTGGGGTGGCCCCCCGTGCTTGCTTTGGGTCTGGGAACGTCATGACTTAGGCCCCGCCGACATACCGATGGGTGTATGTTAACTGATCTGGCAAAAAGGGTCGAAGTGCTTGTGGATACTTTGGTGCACCCCTGCAGGGTTAAATCTTTTCGAGAAGCCGTGTCCGCGGTTATGGACGACTTGGAGCACAGTGCTTGATCATAGACAACTATAACTAAAGTTTATTTGTTATAAATTAACTTGTATCCGATATGACTAGTAATCAGCCTCACTACAACGGAATGGCTAAGTAAAAGTACCAACAACTGCTGGGTTTTGGGGTTATCTCATGCTAATTGTATCTGATTAGTAAGTGCTGCAACTACAACGGAATGATTAACTAAAACGGCCCACTGCTTATTTTATCAGGATGATTATCTACACCTGACTAGTAATTGCTGCAACGATAACCGAATAAATAAAACTGCCAACGGTGTGAGTTCCTCGGCTGACTTCCTCGTTTGGACTCGAGGGGGAATACCAGGATGGGATTGTTTGGTGTTAGTATCAGTCTGGTTCCGAATAGGTCTTTTCTTACCCCTCTCTGATAGCCGCCAGTTATATCGAGTCTCTATAGGTTGTTTAGTGCATGCTGCGCCGCTGCCGCTTCAGTCCACCATACCTATGTAGGCGAGGACCGCCGAATTCTAGCCTCGTCGTGTACTGGCCTCAGTACTGACGCTCCTCTTTTTCCTTGGCCCTTTGTCGGCACCCCTTTTGTTTAAGCAGGTTTTGAGATCGACGTCGTTAGCAGGGTTACCCTTCCGGCTTGGCCTGGGCAGGGTTATGGACGCCATTGGTTATTCTTCAGGGCTCTTAGCCCCATTTGCATCTTGTCCATAGCTGGACGCTCTATTGTTTTCAAGGTGATTTGGATCTTTGTACCATATATCTGTATTCTTGACTCATGGAGTCGTGTTGTATATATATCTGTTCTGTGGGTCCCATCGAGGACTGTTGTGTAATGTTATTACTTCGTTTTCCACCCGCACGAAAGTGCCTGGTGGGCACCTTTGAATCGTTTCTATGCGGGTTTGGCGGGATTCGCTAAAACTTGCATAGGGTCGATTCTGAGGGTGTTATAGTCACCCAGTGGTGCATCCAGCACATAGGTCAACTGACCAACATTCAGGACAATACTCAAATTGCGGAACCAAACCAAGAAGTTGCTTCCATTGTTTTTCAACTTTTCTTTCTCTAGGAACGCATTAAAATTGATGGTAGGGCCCGCCATTGATCTGCAATATATTTGCAATAGTTTAGACTAAGTTTATGACAAATTGAGTTCTAATTAATAGTTAAATTAATCTAGGTGAACTCCCACTCAAAACAATATCCCTCGCATTGTTTCTATGATCAGACAAACCAAATCCACTACATCAAGTCCGATCATCACGAGACATAATGTAGTTTCAAAGGCGAATAATCAACATGTTCATCATATCTACTATATGACTCATGCTTTACCTTTCGGTGATGTAACACCACGGTTCTGAAAAGACCGTGGCTTCTATGTGACATGCCAATCCCTGGATCAGTTCATTGGCACACAATAGAATAAGATGAATAACATATCAAAATATTCGTGTATCACAAATAACGAAGATCCAGAGTACCATTATTACAATAAAAGCTTAGCTCAAGGCTAGCTCAAATTATTCAGGTAGCAACATAAATAAAGTAAATTCTCCATTCTTCAAATTGCCCACAAGTGAACAAGTGCCGAGTGGAGTACCGTGGCCTATATCGATTACTCAGAATCGGAATATCCTGCAACATGAAACGTAGCAGCCTCGGAGGGTCAATACATGGAACGTATGGCAAGTAGAGCTAGTAAAGGAGACAATAGTGCTAACATCTACATGCATATTTGGCAAGTGGAGCTATGGCTAGCTTGCGTTTACAAATACCTTTGTCCTACTTTCATAAACAGTCTTTGATTTTCTTGAAAAAGATCCCAATTAAGTTAACCCAACAATGTTAAAACAATTAAGAAATTAGAATGAGTGAGAAACATGTCATGGAATCAATATCAAGCAACTCAGATGTCCATAACCAGGGACACGGCTAATCAATTAGATTATACACCCTGCAAGGGTTAGTACACTTTACCCATGTGACTTGGCCAGCCCAGCTCGTACCACCACTCTCATATTGGGTGATGATAGGGAGAAGTCCAAGAAGAGACTGTTCGGGAAGTAGCTCCCCAATCCCAACGCGCACCGGTCCAACCTACCAAAATTCTACATCTCTGGATACGCGGGGTCGAGTTACCACAACCTACTAAGTCCAACCAACCGCCCATTCCATTATTGGCACATGGTTGTACACGTAAGCTACAGAATAAAGAAGCCAATCATTTTCTCTTGATACCTGGGTGCCTTTCCGCAATGAAACCACCAAAATTTATCAATCCCATCACACCCAGGAGATTCATTGATTAAGTTGTCTTAGTTTTCGCAAACCAACACATTTAGAAACAACTTTCAGTGATGTAACCCAGCCCTCGTTCATCATAGCATGGCTAAGCACATCTACCAACGGTGGTTCTTCTACAAGGAAAGCCCTACCACATAATAGGACATAGCATAGCGATAGTGTCATCCTACATATGCATCTACAAAATACACGACAATGCATTGAAAATAGTAGGACAATATCATGAACAAAGTAGCATCTACTTTCCTTGGTTGTAGCGGTCGGAAGAACAATCCACATACGAGCAAGCGTTGCACTCGTCACAATCTACACGATACAATTGCATTCATAAACAAACCATCCACAAGCATATGCAAACAAAGATGATGCATGAATGCATGCATGACAGGTGGATTGATGTTACAGCAGCACCACATAATCTTATTCAGTAAAGCTACTGAATGCATGCATGAAAAATAATTTTAGCGCAAGGAAAACTATTATGCAATATATAATGCTCAAAACTAGAGCTAGAACCCAAATAATTCACTACCGATAGCATACTATTTGTAAAATCTTGGGGAAATTCTACTGTATAGGCATTGCTATTTAGGAGCAGTACCAATTGGAATTACTCAAAAAGGAATTATAAAACTCCCTGAGTAATTAAAATACTGCAGAAGGCCACTAAATAGTTTCTACAAAAGTTTTTACTGTAAGCCTATCCTTTTAATTCACTTTGAGATTCCCCTTGCTCTACTGAATCCAGGGACATATTATTTGCAATTTTTGGAGTTACAGATCTTTTTCTACGAATTAAATACTCCAAAAGGCCATTAACTCTTTTAATTAATCTGGACAAAAACTTGCTGCAAAAGTGTAAAAAAATGGTACAGAAAATTCTACACAACTTACTGAATCTACACATATTTTATTTACAATTTTTGGCCCAGTAGATTAATTTCTACGCAATTTACAAGTTTTACCTAGAATCTGCCAATTAAATCTATTTAAGAAATCGCCCAGTCAAACTTTGACTTTGACCGGCTGAGGTGGTGCTGACGTGGCGGTGGACTGGCTGTTGACCAGTCAACCGCCCAGGCTGACTAGTCCACGCCCGATCTGGGCCATTGGATCGAAGATCGACGGCAGAGGGGGTGGCGGCGGCGGTGAGCTCACCTGAGCGACGGCGGCGAGGTCCTCCGGCGACAGCGAGGTCCTCCGGCGGCGGCGGGCGGTCGGCGCGGTGTCGGGTCGGCGGGGTCGGGCATCGGCGCGGAGAGGAGGCGTCGGGTGCGCGGTCGCCGGCTGCAGCCTCGGGCTCGGGCAGCGGCGGCTCGGGCGGGTCGTCGGGGCGGCGGCCTGCGGGGGGGAAAGAAGACGGCGGGTCAGGCGTCGGCGCGGCGAGCTCGCGGGTAGCGGGCGAGGCGAGGGCGGCGCGGGCGAGGTGCTCACCTGAGCTAATGGCGGCGGCGGCGAGCTCGAACTCCGGCGAGAAATCGCCGGGGATTCGGGGCGATCTAGGGTTTGCGAGGGAGGGGAAAAAGGCGGCGGTGGCGTGCTTAAGAGGGCCGAGAAAATTGAGGAGGAGGCGAGGCCGTTTCGGAACCGAACCGGGCGAAAAACGCGGCGGCGGCGGTGTCCGTGTCGGGCGCGGCGGCGGGGATGACAGGCGGGCCCCGCCTGTCAGCGGCTGGCGTGGAGCGGCGGCAGATAAAATCTGCCGCGCGGGCGGCGGCTTGCAGGCGCACGCGCGTGCACTGGCTGGGTGCTGGCTGGGCCGGCGCGGCCCAGCAGGCTGGCGCGGCGCGCTGCTTTTTTTTTGTTCTTTTTTTTTCTAATTTCTGTTTAGAATTTCCCCCGTAACTTTTTCATACGAACTCCAAATCGAGCGATTCTCATTCCTAAATTTTTCTAAAATCCAGGGGATCAATCTAGAGCCAAGTGGTGAGTGGATCCACTAGTTTACAAGGGTGGAAAACACAAGCTCTAGCATACCGTCCCGCAGGAGCATTTTAGTAAAATAAAATAGGGTTTTTGAAAATAGCGTTTTGCCGGATCTTTTCAATCGAAGGTTTTGCATGGAAGAACATGATGCAATGATATGATTGATATGCAGAACCAAATCTAAAATTTGGGATGTGACAAGACTAACCCCCTTAAGATGAATCTCGTCCCCGAGATTCGGCGCGGCTAGCAAATAGGTGCGGGTAGTCCTCTCGGATGTCATCCTCACGCTCCCAAGTGGCTTCCTCTTCGGTGTGGTGGCTCCATTCCACCTTGCAAAACCTGATTGTCTTGGTACGGGTAATCCTCTCCGCTGTCTCCAAAATCTTGACCAGCTTCTCCTCATAGGTCAAGTCGTTCTCAAGCTGAACCTCCTCTAGTGGCACAGTGTCTCTCAATGGTGTATCCACCATCTCCGGATGGCACTTCTTCACCTGGGACACGTGGAACACATTATGAACAGCGGACAGAGCCTCTTGCAACTCCAACTGATAAGCAACTTCTCCTTTGCGTGCTAAGACCCGATATGGTCCAATAAATCGAGGTGCCAGCTTACCCTTAATTCCAAATCTCTTGATTCCATGAAGTGGCGACACTCTAAGGTATGCTCTATCACCTATCTCATACACCACTTCCTTGCGCTTGGCGTCAGCATAGCTCTTCTGCCTTGATTGTGCTACCTTCAGCCTGTCCCTAATCAAGGCGACCTTCTCCTCAGCGTCCTTGATCAAATCAGGTCCAAACAGCTGACGTTCTCCCACTCCATCCCATAGCAATGGTGTCCGGCACCGTTTCCCATACAGCACATCGAACGGTGACGTCTTGATGCTGGTTTGATAGTTGTTGTTGTAGGAAAACTCAGCATACGGCAAATTCTCATCCCAGCTAGAACCATGAGCCAAAGCGCAAGCTCTCAGCATATCTTCCAAAATCTGATTCACCCTCTCGGTCTGTCCATCAGTCTGGGGGTGAAACGCTGTGCTAAATTCCAACCTAGTCCCAAGTGACTCGTGTAGCTGGCGCCAGAAGTGTGAGGTAAATTGGGTGCTTCTATCTGATACGATGCTCTTGGGAACTCCATGTAGGCACACAATTTTGTCCATGTAGATCTTGGCCAACTTTGCACTCGTGTAGGTCGTCTTCACCGGTATAAAGTGGGCTACCTTGGTCAAATGGTCGACCACTACCCAAATGGAGTCATATCCTGACCTGGTCCTGGGCAATCCTGTGATAAAATCCATTCCCACTCTATCCCACTTCCAATCTGGCACGGGCAACGGCTGTAGCAGTCCTGCTGGCTTCTGGTGTTCCGCCTTCACTCGGCTACACACATCACATAGGGCAATATGCTTGGCGATGTCTCCCTTCATGTTGTTCCACCAAAATCTGTTCTTCAAATCCATATACATCTTTGTGTTGCCCGGATGTATGGAGTATGGCGAGTTATGAGCCTCCTGCAGAATCAACTCCCTTATCTCCGGTTCGCTGGGCACACACAAACGATCTCCATACCACAAGGTACCATGCTCATCCTCGTGAATATCCTTTTCCTGATTTTCCGTCATCTTTTCCTTTATCTCTTCTATTTCCTTGTCTCCTATCTGAGCCCTCCTGATCCTGTCCTGTCACGTCGGTTGGACTTCCATTGTTGCCAAGTATCCTTCAGACACTACCTCCAGTCTAAGGTCCTTGAATTGCTTGCACAAATCCTCAGGCAATTCCCCAATTGTCAATCCATTGGCATACACCTTCCGGCTCAGAGCATCTGCTACTACATTGGCCTTTCCTGGGTGGTATTGCAGATTCATATCATAGTCCTTGATAAGTTCCAACCATCTCCTTTGCCTCATATTCAGTTCCTTCTGTGTAAATATGTACTTCAGGCTCTTGTGGTCGGTGTACACATCACAGTGTTTCCCCATCAAGTAGTGCCTCCATACCTTGAGCGCATGAACCACTGACGCTAACTCCAAGTCGTGTGTGGGGTAATTCCGCTCATGGTGTTTAAGTTGTCGCGAGGCGTATGACACCACTCTTCCATCTTGCATCAGCACACTGCCAAGTCCCTGTCGAGAAGCATCACAGTACACTTGGAAATCCTTCTGAAGATCTGGTAAACACAGAACAGGCGCGGTCACTAGTCTACGCTTCAGTTCCTGAAAGCTGGCTTCACACACATCCGTCCATTCAAACTTCCTCTCCTTCTTCAGAACTTCAGTCATCGGCTTAGCAATCTTGGAGAAGTTTTCAATGAACCTCGTGTAATATCCAGCAAGTTCCAAAAAGCTTCGTATCTCTCCCGCATTCTTGGGTGCTTCCCACTCAGTTACTTCAGTCACTTTGCTTGGATCAACAACGACTCCTTCTCCTGACACCACGTGTCCAAGAAATCCAACAGTGTTAAGCCAGAATTCACACTTGCTGAATTTGGCATACAGCTTGTGTTCCCTCAGCTTCTCCATAATCAGTCGCGGATGCTTCTCATGCTCAGCATCATCCTTGGAATATATCAGTATGTCGTCAATAAACACCACTACGAACTTGTCCAAGTACTCCATAAATACCTTGTTCATCATGGTCATGAAATATGCCAGGGCATTTGTTAGTCCAAAAGACATAACTGTATACTCATATAAGCCATACCTAGTGGTGAAAGCGGTTTTTGGTATGTCCTCCTCCCGGATCTTCAATTGGAAGTAGCCTGATCGCAGATCAATCTTGCTGAACACCTTCGCTCCTTCCAGTTGATCAAACAAATCATTTATGTTCGGTAGGGGGTATTTGTTCTTGATGGTCACCTCATTCAGCGAGCGATAGTCCACCACTAATCTCTTGCTGCTGTCTTTCTTCTCCACAAACAGAACAGGTGCACCCCATGACGACGAACTAGGCTGAATGAATCCCTTGTCCAACTGCCCTTTCAGCTGCTTCTTCAATTCCTTCAGCTCATCCACATCCATCTTATACGGTCTCTTTGCTATAGGTCCTGTTTCCGGCATCAGATCGATGAGAAACTCCACTTCCCTGCCAGGTGGCATCCCTGGTAGCTCTTCCGGAAACACGTCGGGGTAATCCTTAATCACATGCACAGTATCCATGCTAACCCCCTTAAGAGAATTCAGCTTACACCTTCCCGGTCGCACTGCCGACTTGAACCTAATTCTCTTACCATCCAGGGTTTTGAGTGAAACAGCTCGTTGTGCACAATCTATGTGTCCCCCATGCATAGACATCCAATCCATACCCAGAATAACATCTAACCCTTGTGATTCCAACACTACCAGATGTGCAATGAAGTTGTGTGTTCCAATCCTCACAGTTAAGCCGCGGCATCCCATGCTAGCTATCATATCTCCTCTAAGTGAGCTTACTCTAATAGACTCTTTCATAGACTCAGTAGGTAGCTTATACTTATCCACAAATGCCCTTGATATGAATGAATGCGATGCACCAGTATCGAAAAGTATAAGTGCAGGGTGAGTGTTGCTTGAGAACTTACCAATCACAAGGTCAGGCTCATCTGGGATCTCCTCCACATTCATGTGGTTCACTATGGCCTTCTGGTTGTTGGTTGGCTTCAGTCCCTTCCTCTCCGGACAGTTGTCAGCATAATGTCCCTTCTGACCACACTTGAAGCATGTCACCTCACTCAGATCCTTCTTTACAGAGCTGCGATCATGGTTGCGGTCATGTCCACCGTGTCCTCCAGAGTGGTGAGAGTGTCCTCCCTTGTGGCTGTGGTGGCTGCTCTTGTGGTTGTCATGGCGATGTCCATCGCCTCCATGGTGGTGGCGGTCATGGCTCCCATGGTGTCCATGGTCACTCCCTCCATGCTTGGAGTATCCATCATAAGAAGTGCGAGACTTGTGGTGAGAACCAGAGTGGTGATTGCTGCTCTTTCTCTTGCGGTTCTCCACCTGCTTGTGCTTCCCTTCCAAGATCCTGGCCTTGTCCATAAGCTCCTGGAAAGTGGGGAAATAAACCACCAGTAGCTGCACTGAAAGCTCATCACTAAGGCCATCCAGGAATCTCTCCCTCCTTTTTGCATCAGTGTCAACATCCTCAGGTGCATAACGGGACAGGTTGTTGAACTCCTCAATGTACTCAGCCACGGTGCGATTGGTTTGGCGCAAGTTGCGAAACTCCTTCCTCTTCAGGCTCAGAACTCTTGAAGACACGTGGTTGGTCCTGAAACCTTCTTCAAACATTGCCCAAGTCACAGTGTCCAGCGGGTGGGTGATCTGAAAAGTGTCCCACCAAGAAGCGGTTGGTCCCTCCAGTAGGTGAGCGGCAAACCTCACCTTCTCATCATCAGTGCATCCAACAGTTACCAGATCCTTGTTGACTGAACGCAACCAGTCGAGAGCAACCATTGGTTCCGTTGCAGTAGAGAACTTAGCTGGCCTTAACCTCAGAAACCTGGTGAGAGCATCTCCCTGAGGCTGGTTGTTTCCATTGTTGTTGTTGTTCTGAGCTTCCATGAACTGGGTCATAACTTGGGTCAGCTGTGCCTGAGCTGCCATGAGCTGCTCAAACTCAGTGGGTTGACAGCGGGGAGGCATCTACGGTTCAGCACAAGTAAGCTTAGAAAGAATAAACTACGATAATAGGATTCTACCCATGCATTATGATCAAACAACAACAAACAGTAGCAGACAATCTCAAGCAAGCAACACATCAACAAACAAGTGATCCAGCAACATCCCAGGGGTTATCCTAGCAGTATATACCTACTGAAATGGTTTTACAAGAGTTGGCAATGGTTATCTAAACAGTTGATCAACTAAGCAACAAAAACAGCAATCTGCCAGAACAGTCCAGCAGCGTTCACGTATTTTTCTACCTGACTTAGACTCGTCAGGAAAATATTCTGATTTTTGCACATACAGTACAGAGAGTTTCGCACCAGCCCTATTGTTTTCAGATTTTTCCTAGATACCAGTAAAATACGAAAAATCGTACAGTACTGCTGTATCAGCAGAAAACTGCAGCGAAAATAACACAGATATTAACTAAACTTGCCATAACTCTTTCATAAAATTCGCACAAATAATTCCTGGGATATTGGAGTACACAAATAAGCAACTAAACACTATTAAGCTAACAGTAATTAAGTTTTACATCAATCGAGACTAATCCTAACGATTTTACCTAACGAGGACTAATTGGTGGACTTCGATCTACTTCTTGAAGAGGTTGCAGTAGGTCCTTGCACTCATGCGTTGGCGCTTCTGTCCACGGTTCAACCATGGCGGCGGAGTGTACACCTCTCCTGAGTCATCACTTGAAATCTCAAACTCCACCTCTTCTGGATCCTCCTCTTCTTCTTCACTTTCAGCTGCAACTGCAACAGCTTCATCTCCTCCACCATCATCGTCTCCATCATCATCATCCTCGTCCTCATCATCATCGTCGTTCCCACTGTCATCATTGTTGCCACCATCTCCATTGTCATCATCAGAGGGTGGATTCAGCTGTGCTTGGAGAGCGGCAATCTGGGCTGCCATAGCTTCAATAGTTTGATCCCTTTCCTGGACGGTCCCTTGCAACTGTTGTATGTTCTGGGTGTTTTCCTGCACAGTTCCATGAAGTTGAGCTATGGTTGCATCCCTGCCTATCAGGGCATTCTCCAGAACTCCCACAACTTCATGCAAGGTGTCAATCTCCTGTCCTTGGACCACCATACCATTGCTGGCAAAATCTGCAATCTCCTTTACCATCATCACTTTCTCTGCTAGAGCTCCATTCTCCCTTTCCATGTCCTCTATGTGCCTCCGACGGGGCGGCATATTGTTCCTGTCGCCCGGGGTAACCACAATGTGCCCATCTTCATCACGCCTCCCATAGTCATGGTAGGGTGAGTCTGATGGCAGTAGGTGTCGGACATGATGGCACTGGCGAGACAGGGCTTCATGTATGGCCAAGTTGATTCCAAGTCCCCAGTTGCAGTATGTCTTGGTGTAGATCAGATGCACAGGGTTTGGCAAGGCGGCATCCCTGAAGATGAAGGTGGTGATCTCCCATGCATCCTCACCATATCCATAAGTGTACAGCCTTCTTCCCTTGAACATGGGCAGTGGTAATCCCAATGACTGCGAGAGCTGTGCTAACTGTCTTGCAAAGGGCCTTGGTGACTCCATGGTTGCATACTCAGTCCTGACTTCTCCCATCTATCAATTAAAATAGGAAAGTGTGAGAATAGCATATGGTAAGAATTTACGAGAGTGAAAGGCATAAGATGAAAGACAGAGTTAATATAAGCTTTAATAATTCTATGGCTTCCTAATCCAATCCTAGGTCACGATCCTACAGTCGACACACGGGCTCTGATACCATCTTGTAACACCACGGTTCTGAAAAGACCGTGGCTTCTATGTGACATGCCAATCCCTGGATCGGTTCATTGGTCCACAATAGATTAAGATGAATAACATAGCAAAATATCCGTGTATCATAAATAACGAAGATCCAGAGTACCATTATTACAATAAAAGCTTAGCTCAAGGCTAGCTCAAATTATTCAGGTAGCAACATAAATAAAGTAAATTCTCCATTCTTCAAATTGCCCACAAGTGAACAAGTGCCGAGTGGAGTACCGTGGCCTATATCAATTACTCAGAATCGGAATATCCTGCAACATGAAACGTAGCAGCCTCGGAGGGTCAATACATGGAATGTATGGCAAGTAGAGCTAGTAAAGGAGACAATAGTGCTAACATCTACATGCATATTTGGCAAGGGAGTTGTGGCTAGCTTGCATTTGCAAATACCTTTGTCCTACTTTCATAAATAGTCTTTGATTTTCTTTAAAAAGATCCCAATTAAGTTAACCCAACAATGTTAAAACAATTAAGAAATTAGAATGAGCGAGAAACATGTCATGGAATCAATATCAAGCAACTCAGATGTCCATAACCGGGGACACGGCTAATCAATTAGATTATACACCCTGCAGGGGTTAGTACACTTTACCCATGTGACTTGGCCAGCCCAGCTCGTACCACCACTCTCATATTGGGTGATGATAGGGAGAAGTCCAAGAAGAGACTGTTCGGGAAGTAGCTCCCCAATCCCGACGCGCACCGGTCCAACCTACCAAAATTCTACATCTCTGGATACGCGGGTTCGAGTTACCACAACCTACTAAGTCCAACCAACCGCTCATTCCATTATTGGCACATGGTTGTACACGTAAGCTACAGAATAAAGAAGCCAATCATTTTCTCTTGATACCTGGGTGCCTATCCGCAATGAAACCACCAAAATTTATCAATCCCATCACACCCAGGAGATTTATTGATTAAGTTGTCTTAGTTTTCGCAAACCAACACATTTAGAAACAACTTTCAGTGATGTAACCCAGCCCTCGTTCATCATAGCATGGCTAAGCACATCTACCAACGGTGGTTCTTCTACAAGGAAAGCCCTACCACATAATAGGACATAGCATAGCGATAGTGTCGTCCTACACATGCATCTACAAAATACACGACAATGCATTGAAAATAGTAGGAAAATATCATGAACAAAGTAGCATCTACTTGCCTTGGTTGTAGCGGTCGGAAGAACAATCCACACACGAGCAAGCGTTGCACTCGTCACAATCTACACGATACAATTGCATTCATAAACAAACCATCCACAAGCATATGCAAACAAAGATGATGCATGAATGCATGCATGACAGGTGGATTGATGCTACAGCAGCACCACATAATCTTATTCAGTAAAGCTACTGAATGCATGCATGGAAAATAATTTTAGTGCAAGGAAAACTATTATGCAATATATAATGCTCAAAACTAGAGCTAGAACCCAAATAATTCACTACCGATAGCATACTATTTGTAAATTCTTGGGGAAATTCTACTGTATAGGCATTGCTATTTAGGAGCAGTACCAATTGAAATTACTCAAAAAGGAATTATAAAACTCCCTGAGTAATTAAAATACTACAGAAGGCCACTAAATAGTTTCTGCAAAAGTTTTTACTGTAAGCCTATCCTTTTAATTCACTTTGAGATTCCCCTTGCTCTACTGAATCCAGGGACATATTATTTGCAATTTTTGGAGTTACAGATCTTTTTCTACAAATTAAATACTCCAAAAAGGCCATTAACTCTTTTAATTAATCTGGACAAAAACTTGTTGCAAAAGTAAAACAATGGTACAAAAAATTCTACACGACTTACTGAATCTACACATATTTTATTTAGAATTTTTGGCCCAGTAGATTAATTTCTACGCAATTTACAAGTTTTACCTAGAATCTGCCAATTAAATCTATTTAAGAAATCGCCCAGTCAAACTTTGACTTTGACCGGCTAAGGTGGCGCTGACGTGGCGATGGACTGGCTGTTGACCAGTCAACCGCCCAGGCTGACTAGTCCACGCCCGATCTGAGCCGTTGGATCGAAGATCGATGGCAGAGGGGGTGGCGGCGGCGAGCTCACCTAAGCGACGGCGGCGAGGCGCGGGCGGCGGCGGCAAGGTCCTCCGGTGGCGGCAGGCGGTCGGCGCGGCGTCGGGTCAGCGGGGTCGGGCGTCGGCGGGGAGAGAAGGCGGCGGGCGCGCGGTCGCCGGCGGCGCCTCGGGCTCGGGCGGCGGCGACTCGGGCGGGTTGTCGAGGCGGCGGCCTGCGAGGGGGAGAAGGCGGCGGGTCAGACGTCGGCGCGGCGAGCTCGCGGGTCGCGGGCGAGGCGAGGGCGGCGCGGGCGAGGTGCTCACCTGAGCTAATGGCGGCGGCGGCGAGCTCGAACTCCGGCGAGAAATCGCCGGGGATTCGGGGCGATCTAGGGTTTGCGAGGGAGGGGAAAAAGGCGGCGGTGGCGTGCTTAAGAGGGCCGAGAAAATTGAGGAGGAGGCGAGGCCGTTTCGGAACCGAACCGGGCGAAAAACGCGGCGGCGGCGGTGTCCGTGTCGGGCGCGGCGGCGGGGATGACAGGCGGGCCCCGCCTGTCAGCGGCCGGCGCGGAGCGGCGGCAGATAAAATCTGTCGCGCGGGCGGCGGCTTGCAGGCGCGTGCGCGTGCGCTGGCTGGGTGCTGGCTGGGCCGGCGCGGCCCAGCTGGCTGGCGCGGCGCGTTGCTTTCTTTTTTTTTGTTCTTTTCATTTTTTCTAATTTCTGTTTAGAATTTCCCCCATAACTTTTTCATACGAACTCTGAATCGAGCGATTCTCGTTCCTAAATTTTTCTAAAATCCAGGGGATCAATCTAGAGCCAAGTGGTGAGTGGATCCACTAGTTTACAAGGGTGGAAAACACAAGCCCTAGCATACCCTCCCACAGGAGCATTTTAGTAAAATAAAATAGGGTTTTTAAAAATAGCGTTTTGCCGGATCTTTTCAATCGAAGGTTTTGCATGGAAGAACATGATGCAATGATATGATTGATATGCAGACCCAAATCTAAAATTTGGGATGTGACAGGTGATCCGTGTTCCGAGACCATGTCTTTACATGCTAGGCTCATCAAGATCAAGCCTTAGTTATCGCATGAGCAAATCTGGCTTGCTCCCGTTGTATACAGTCGCAGAATCTAACACATCTGATCATCACGTGGTGCTTCTAAACAACGAGCTTTGGGAATAGTGCCTACTAAGGATGAACACTTTATAACTTGATATTTTGTGAGAAGGCTCATCTTATAATGCTACCGTCGCAATCTAAGCAATACAAGATGCATAAAAGGATTAACATCACATGCAATTCAAAATATGTGATATGATATGGCCTTTCTTCTTTTGCTTCGGATCTCCATCTTCAAGCACGAACATGATCTCCATCATCACTGGCGTGGCGTCAAGGTGAATGTCACCGGTCCATGATTGTCGTCCACCAGTTTCAACTATTACAACTACTTTGAATAATAGACACACATGTCTTAACGAAATTAAAAGACAACCATAAGACTCCTGCCGGTTGTCGACTTACAATAAGGTACATTGCATACATCATATATAATCACAATCATGGCCATATCATATCACAACACACCCCTACAAAACAAAGTTAGACGCCTCTATTTTTTTGCATGTTTTACGTGGTTTGGGGCTTTCAATAAGTGTCATTCTAACTTACAAACAAGAACCACAACGTTGATACTAGTATTGTCAATCACCCGTTGTAAATTGAATCTTCACTATGTTGGAAGAAACAGGCACCCACAAAGCCACTTATGCAATACAAGTTGCATGTCAAGCATGGAGCAACTCTCATGAACGATGTCATATAAGGTTAGCCCGGGTCGCTTCATCCCACCATCCCGCAAGATGCAAAGTACACAAGATGCAATCGACAACAAAAGCATCAACGCCCATAATGACCATTGTGTTCTACTCGTGCAACATATCTACATATAGACACGACTCTAATACCACTGTAGGGGTTCGTAGTAAGGAAAACAAAAAAATTCTACCGCTTGAACACACACAAGCCAAGATCTATATACTAGATTGTAGCAACGAGTCGATAGAGTACTCACCCTGAAGATTCCAAAGCGGTTAACGAGAGCAGATTCTCATGGGTGATGTAGTCGTACACTTCCGATCTCAAGATCGCGCAGACGATCCTTCCGATGCTGCGTTCCGGCAGCGCTTCCGTAGTCGGTCACACGTTCGGTACTCGATAAATACCTTCCTCTCCCTTGTTCTAGCAGGCAGCGGAGGTTGTAGTTCTCTCCTCGAGATTCCGGCAGCACGGCGGCGTGGTGTCGGAGTTAGAGGGGAAATCCCGCAGGGCTTCGCCTTAAGCCGAAGCAGGTTATGGTGGAGTAGTAGGGTTTCCCCAGCATCTAGGGTTTAGAAGTCGGAGAGGAGGATGTGGTCCGGTCGGTGGCTAGGGCGGCGACGACGACGGCGGTGCGGCGGCGGCGACAAGGCTGGCGGCGGCTAGGTGGGGTGGGGCTTGCTGTGGTCTTGGGGGGCACCCCCTCCCCTCTATTTATGAGAGGGAGGGGCAGCTTGGGAGAGGGGAGTTTGAATCCTACCCCAACTCCCTCTCCTTCTAGGCGTGTGGTGGAGGGAGAGAAGGATTCTCTCCTTCCTCCACCAGGAAACATTGTCCCAGTTTGGCTTTTCAAACTTGCCTTTTGACTTTTAATTTTGGAGTTTAATTTCTTTCTTTTAAACGCCCATCCAAGTGACCTAGGACATGATGCAATCATTCCACTTAGTTATGACATATTCATGTTCCATTCCCCTTTCGGTCCGGTGAACCTTCTAGACCCTTCTAGGTCATTCCGATGAAAACACCGGAATCATTCCCGAACTCCATAATTGGACTTTCCTTATATGAATCTTATTCTCCGGACCATTCCAGATCTCCTGGATATCCCAGATCCCATCTGAGGCTCTGAACAACATCAAATCCTTAAGTGTGTCTCTCTGTGGTTCGTGAATTATGCAGACATGACCGAGACTCTTCTCCGATCAATAACCAATAGAGGAATCTGGAAATTCATATGGCTCCCACATATTTCTATGATTACTTTGCGATCGAATGAACCATTTGCATACGATACCAATTTTCCTTTGTCTCGCGATATTTTACTTATCCAAGGTTTGATCGTCGGTATCTCTGCATACCTAGTTCAACCTCGTTACCGATAAGTACTCTTTACTCGTTCCTGTGATATGTGACCCCTTGTGAGCCAGTCACATGCTTGCAAGCTAATTGGATGACATTTCACCGAGAGGACCCAGAGTATATCTATTTGTCATATGGATGGACAAATCTCACTCTTGATCCATGTGCCTCAACACATACTTTCTGAATACTTAATGCCACCTTTATAACCACCCAGTTACGGTGTGGTGTTTGATGTCATCAAAGTATCCATCTAGTGATGGTGATTAACATGATCTCATGGTCGAAGGAATTAGGGTACTATGTATCAGAAAGCTTATAACAAACGAACCAAAGAAATGACTTGATCTTTATGTTACTGTCAACACCCGGATTTTTAATCCCAGATGCCTGTTATGCCATACATCGCAATCCCAGGATTACCATTTTTGCGAGACATAACAGAATTGGATACCACAGTACATCATCCATTATAAACCATACATAAGGTCTTACACAAATAAGGATCTCATGATCCAGTTCTTAATATAACTCAAGCAGCAGAAATACGTAATAACAATGGTAGCGTAGGCGAAGCTCCATATTCGGGGTCACAGGCAATGCTGACGATGGGAGATGATCCTAGTTGTCGTAACCTTCCTGGGGTCCATCCTCCTGGTACTCCTCTTCATAGTCTGGCCACGGGAATAGCCAGGGACAAAGCCATGAGTACTCTTTAAGTATTCGCAAACTAATACTAACAAGTGTAGGGGTTTTTTGTAATAGGACACTAAGCTCTAGGGTTGTTTTGCAAAAAGCCATATTTACCTCTACTAAGTTTAGAGATGAAGAAAGCTAGTTGAAGTTTTATAACACCTAAGTGGGAACTTGTATTTCATATCACAACTCTGTTATGGTTAAGTCAAAATCTCAATCCATTTCACAAGTCATTTTAAAAACATTTGACGGGGGAACAGTTTGGCCACTCCAACTGTTCATAACCACGGACGCGGCTATTCGAATAGTTTGACACTCTGCAGAGATTGTACACTTTCACCACAACATTCGATACATCCGTCAGGAACAAATCCCGAATTCACCATACTCAGTATGCGGATAATCAATCCTAACCTTTCAATTACACGCCCTAGTATAGGCACCTCTCCTGTGAGTTTGGCCTCCCAACCATGACCAACTGTCATCTTGGGTACTGCAAAGGTGGACAATCTTCACAAGGTAGCCTCAGCTCAAACCTTGGCCGTGAGGGAACTAATACTAAGGTATATAAGTTTCCAGTCAAGCCCTACCCAATTCTCAGGTATTGTGGTTGTACGGTAAAATTGGAATGGTATCACATCCAGACAACCATCAGTTTTATAAAGGGCTAAGGCTCATGCCTCAACATTTTCATCACCAAAATCATCTGGTGTTTGGAAACACATGTCAAAACATCTCAGTAGAATGATCCATCATTCCAAGGTTTTCGTAACCATTTTTACCAAGTATTCCCATCTAAAGTTGATCAAGTTTTATACTTAGCACTAGCATCTACAAGTGGGGGTAAGTACTAATGAGGGGTGGTAAACTAGTGGAGTTTAACTAATTTCAATCTCATGCCTTAGGATGACATAAAGATTATCTAGCTTAGGCCAAGTTTTATGCTCTTTATGCAACCTTCAATTATCTTTCTAGAATCTACAAATTCACTTAAGTAAGCTCTAAGTAATAGCTTTGATAAAGAAAATAAAGTATAAAGCTTGTAAGTAAAACTAGGAATGGGGTTATCAAGTGGGTATGATCACATATGCTTAAGGCATATAGTTGGCATGGTAACAAACAAGTATTTGCTTGCATAGGTCAACTTGATTAGTAAGGTTTGCTAAAGTAGAGTATCTTGCAAGTGTTAGCTTGCACATTCAACTAGTAGTATTAGGCTTGCATCATTATCAGTATAAGCTTGCTAAATGGCAAGTGTTAGCTTGCCTTGTGCAGAGCAGTGGTTGAAGTTCTCCTCGGCTTCTTCTTCGTAGTATCCTCCTTCCTCCTCGTATCCTTGGTCGGTACTAGCGTCTATGAATAAATACGAGGTACACAATCACCAAACAATACTTAACTATTTTCAATCATCACACAAAAAAGGTCCTATAGATGATCTAGCATCATCACTAATATTACAAGATTAAAGCTTGGTTTAATTTCTTTTATTTTTAGATAAGTAATTTCTACTCATTGAAAAACTACTTAAGATTTAATATTCTCCAAACCAAACATGGGATCATGTTGACACATGTCATCACCACACATTTCAGTACATGGGAATGTGATTTAAAGTGGTGTCACAATTTAATAAGGTTTAACCTTTTTATTTTAAATAAAATAAGTGACTAGAAATGCCTATGTGGCATTATTTTATTACTTGAACATTATTTCTGTAAGTAAACCCATATATTTTTATATATTCTGAAAGGTATGGTTAAATGTGATTTTTGAGAGTTGGAATCAACTCAAAAGCTATTATGGTTTAAATTTGAAAAATGTTTGAATGCAGAAAAGCTTCTGCCTTGTTATTTTTACCAAGGGTGATCTACAGATCTAAATGATTTGAATCCAACGGGCTTGGATTTAGCATTTCTAGACCTTTTTAACAAAATTGGTTTCATTCAATTTGGTTCACTGAATCGAGCTGGGTTGATTTTTGAAACTAGGTACAGAACTATGTTGGAATGAAAATGGAAAAATCCAAATTCAAACGACTAGGCTGCGCGGGAAACGATACTGGGCCGGCTTGCTAAGCACAACGCTTACGCGGGCTTGTTAAGTTGCTGTCCCCATGCGTTAGTGAGACAGAGGGGTGCGAAGGGTACGGGGCAACGTGGTATGTTGGATTAGAAGTAAGATCAATGGCTGAGGGTCGTCGTCGATGATGAACTAGTCACCGGCGAGCTCAAACTCTAGCGACGCAGTGGGGGTCGTGGGAGGCTCACCGGGGCTCAGGCAGGGGTCGGCGATGCGGGAGAACGACGAAGTCGATGACGGCGAACCTCCTGGTACCGGCAGCTTCTCCTAGGATGGACAAAATCGACGACGCCCTTCTTCTCCAGAGGCGGCCTGCTCCGGCGCAATTCCGGTGATGCGCTGCTCGCCTTGCTCCGGGAACGGGTGGAACGATCAGTGAGGAGAGGGGAGTGAGATGATGTGAAGAGTTTGAGCGGGGGAGGCCTCTATTTATAGTCTCGACGACAAGACCGAACAGGATGGGCAGGCGACGGTGGCGACATGGCTACGGGCTGCTAGAGGCATGGCCGAGGGTGGCGATCGCTCGGTGGTCTCCTGGCGATGCTCTATGGCTTTAATGCGCGTGTAGGGGCGATGGCAAACGGTCTGAAACATGCGATGCTCTGCGCGACAGAGGCGGTGTCTTCGACGGCGAGCGGTGGCTGTGAGGCATGGGGCGGCGAACGGGGATGTCTGGCGGTCTCCTGGGACGGTGGTGATCGCGTATGCACGTGGCGAGGGCGGCGCGCGGTCTGTGGGCGTGTGTCGAGGGTGGCGCTCTGGCGCGCTCTCGGCATGCGCTCAAAGAAGCTTGGTATGGCTTGGGCGTGTGGTCCAGTGGCTGGCAGGGTTCGAGCGCTGGACAGGGGGTGGCGGTGGACGGTGGGCTGTGACCTAGACATGCTATTTAGGCTTGGTGCTTGCTCTGGCTAGCTAGCCATGGTCGGCTGGCAAGGGGGTGCTCGGGTTGGCATGGAATGGGACAAAGGGTAGGGGCTAGGGTTTGTCCAAGCACTGGTTGGCACTGAGGGAGACAAGGGTGATCAATGGTGAACATTGCTTAGCCAAATTACTGCTCAAAACAGTGAAGTTTGGCCAGATTGATTTGTTGCCTCCAAGTGTTTGATGAAATGGCCGCAAGAACTTAAGTTTTGAATTTTGAAAAGATTTTTGGTGGGTGTGCTAGACATGTGCTGGTGAGTCTGTGGATGCTTGGGTTTTGAAAGTTGAGCTTGTTTGAGTGGTTTTTGAAAAAGTGGGATCTTCCCATATGATATAAATTCAATTTTAAACTGTTATTTAAACTATGCATTTGAATGTTTCTGGATGATCACAAGGTGGGCATACTTTGTTATGAGTACTATCAAAGAGTACAAAAATCCAAACAAGTTTTTGTTAAGTTCTAAAAGTTAGAGATAGCCCAAGTAGGCATGAGAGTTAATTTGGCCAAAGTGATCATTCTCTTATTTTGTTTATTTTGATTTATTTGTCTTTGGAAAAATTGTAGGGATTGTTTAGATGATATTTATTTCACCTAAGAATCCTTTTACAAGCAAAAAAAATACACAAACAAGGCAATTCAAAAGAATCTAAATTGGAATGCATACACACGTGCATGCTTTCCTATTTTTATTTAGAAAAGTTTTTGTTAACCCTAATTTTAAAGATTAGAGTTTGATGATCCAAGTTTAATATTTTTGGGATATTACAGTTACACTTATCTATAGGAGTATGTCCATCATACAATTCTCCTAATGATATAATCTTGTTGTTAACAACATCTTAATATTTATGATTCGGAAACCATGATCATCTATTAACCAACAAGCTAGTATTATAAAAAGGCTTTACTAAGGACTCTAATTAGTTTATAAATCACACAAGTATTAATGTTTTCGGTTAATACTATTATACCATGAATGTAAACATTTATCATAAATATAAAGATATAATAATAACTATTTTTATTATTGCCTGACATATCTCCAACATATCTCGACCCAAAAAAAAAAGCTCGATGGACCGGGCTTTTAAGGCCTATGGGCCAGGCCTAGGCTTCAGTTATGCGGCCCGAGGGCTGCATGGTTTGGGCTCGGGCAAGAGAAAAGCGTAAAATAGGAAAGGCCTGGCTCGCAATCCGACGGCCCGAATAAACATGTGCATCATGAGGCAGGCCCGGGCTCAGTTTTCAATCCCAACAGCCGGACTAGACTCGGGCCTGGGATTTGCATGGACGGGCCTGGCCAGGCCCGGAAAATGCCATATACCTCCCGTTAATGGAGTGGAGATGCTCTCCAACCCTAGCCGATAGGTTTCCACTCCCAGTCCAGCACGCTCCAGCCCACGGTGCACCAGAATCCCCCAAACCCACCTTGCTCTTCTTTCCGTTCTTCTATCGCTTTCCCGTGAATGGAAGCTGCGCCACGCCCGCGGCATCAGCAACAGCACCACCGGCGGGGCCGGCATCCCTAAATGCGCCGCCCTCTCGCCGGCGCCGCCGCCATCCTCCGCCTCCGCATCCTCTCATCCTCCTCCTCCCGTCCCCTCGTTCCCTCGCCCTCCCCGCTACACCTTCTCTGCCGCGACGACGACCGCGAGGACCGACACCCTACGCCTCCGTCTCCCCCATTCTCGCCTCGCCCGCTCCTCAGCTCCGCCTTCGGTGCCCACGGCCTCCTCGGACTACGCGGGTGGAGGACGCTACCTCCGGCAGCTTCCCCGCCCCGGGGAGGCGTCGCGGAGGCGCCTCCTGTCCTGCTCACAATATCCCGCAGTAAGAGGAGTGCCCCTTGTGCGCATCCTGCCCGTGTCCTCGTTCCAGGGTTTGTTAGTCATCTTACGTTTTGTGTTGTTGCTGTTTGAACGCAGGTTATTCTCTGCGCGTTGCCAAGAGCAAGAAGCAGACACACTTCGACGATGAGCACAGGTGATTCGGATGCCCCCTTTTTTGTTCTGAAAATAAGCTGCATAATTCGCACAATGATACCAATCAATTGATGTATTTGCTTGTTTTGGTCACACTTTCCTTAAGTTAAGGAACGATTTTTAATGCTCTTCAACTGTATGCTTATTTGTCTGCTGATAGGACAGAAATGCTATTGCCTCTATTATGTGATAGGACATAATGTTATTCCATTTACAAAATTGGGAGAGTAACGGATATGATGAGGTTATCTAAGATTGAAAGGAAAAGATTGTAGAATATGTACCTTATCTTGTTTGGAGGACTGATGAATGCTGTTCCTCCAACTAAATGAGTAAGAAGGTCTACTCGGTAGTTTTTTCATTTCTGGCAAAGTATGAATTGTGATGGTCTCTCTCTTTGAAACACTCATGGCATAGTTACTAAGGGTATTGGGTATTATTATATTTGTTATTTAAAATTTACATTGGCAATTTTGTTGAGAAATAGTGAAAATTATTTGGCAATTTTGTTGAGAAATAGTGACAATTATTTTATCATTGCATTCTTGAATTATTTCACAAGTTTATATTGATATACATTTCGTTTCATGCAACTGCTATTTGTTTGATTTCAGCCATCGAGCAGTTAACACAGCACTTTTGTGCAATTTCCTCGTCTTCACGCTAAAGTTTGGTGTGTGGTTTTCAACATCTAGTCATGTTATGCTTGCTGAGCTAGTGCATTCAGTTGCAGACTTCGCTAACCAGGTAACTTTACCCTTTTTGGTGCTTATTTTTCTTTCTTGTCTATTTCTTTCCTTGAAGTGAGATATCAGACCCAGGGACTAACTGCCTATCAAACTTCAGGCTCTTCTTGCATATGGTTTGAGAAGTTCAAGACGTGCTCCAGATGCTCTACACCCGTATGTATAACTTGTCAAATTGCAGTGCATGCTTTGTTAACAAATACCTGCCTTTCTTACTGCATTTTCCTCAGTTTGATAAACCAATCCCTTTTACCAAAAAGTCCAGTCATTTTCTTGGAAGTAAAATTTCATTGAACTGAACTATTAGTGGTAAGGGAGAATCCTGTTTTTAATCATTATATCATAAATAGTAGTCACTAGAGATCTAGTAACAATGCTTCCGATATATGCCATAAATAGAAGCGATGACCTATGTCTTGACTCAATGATTACTTACCGTAGGCTAATCTCTTTTGCAGCTATGGTTATTCAAAAGAAAGATTTGTGTGGTCCTTGATATCTGCGGTTGGAATATTTTGCTTGGGTTCAGGTGCTACTATTGTGCATGGAGTTCAGAACTTATGGAGTACTCAAGTATGATGCCAACGTATCCTTTAGTTCATTAAAAGATTTTGCATATGCATTCCATTTTGTTATCAAATGTTTTCCCTAAGTACATTTTTCATATCTTAATACTATTATTTCAGACCCCCGAAAACATTCACTACGCCGCATTGGTGATTGGCGGGTCGATCCTAATTGAAGGTGTTTTACACGAACACTTGTTCTCTTTATTTATTTTAGTACTAATATTTTACTATGGTTGTAGTTGAGTATTGATGTTGTCTATTCAGGTGCTTCACTTCTTGTTGCTATAAAGGCTGTTAAGAAAGGCGCAGCAGCAGAAGGAATGAGTATCAGAGACTACATCTGGCGTGGTCATGATCCAACTTCAGTTGCTGTTATGACTGAAGTGAGTAATGTGTTCTTAACTATCTAAACACCTTTTTTCTTGTAGTCCAACCACTTCCTGCAACTAAGTACGAACCTGTATCTATGTCATTTTTAATGTTTACTTTAGTTGCTCGTAATTGCCATCTTAATCGTTCATTTACCACTTATTACTTATCTTAACTTCCTTGATTTCCTTCTCATATTCCATTATTGTCCGATAGGATGGTGCTGCTGTTACAGGTCTTGCTATTGCAGGAGCATCTTTGGTGGCTGTTCAAATGACTGGAAACCCTATCTATGATCCAATTGGTTCCATCATTGTTGGTAACTTACTTGGAATGGTATGCAAGTTTTTGTTGGTTCATATTTCTTTTGCTTCTGTTGGCTTATGTTTGTTCTTTTCCTACAAGTGAACTAGTCGTTACAAATGGATTTTTGTCCTTTTTTGCTCTGTGCTTGAATTCAAGATTCCTGGTTCTGACAGTTTTGCTAACTTCTCCTTACAAATTTTCATGAGTCTGAAACATATTGAAATGGATATCATCATGTTTTAGTGTTGAAGCAAAGCTACATATTCTGCCATCTGAATTCCCTACTCTTATATTTTCTTATTGAATTATCTTTGTTATTGCATGGACTCATCCTGGTCTGTTACCAGATTGTAGCATTTTCTGACCTCATTATTTTTATGATGTGTTAGCCTCTCGTCTTTTCAGGTTTTCCTCTAATTTTTCTTGTTAAAGCTTCTATCTATTGCCAAATGATTCTCTTCTGTTATTTTATACTATTGTTTGTCCAATTATGCCAAAAAGTGGCAAATGATTCTCTGTGCATGTGTGCCAGATAAAATAGTATCTTGGTTGTTGCATAAGAGTCAAACCAGCAACATGTGCTATCTGTTGAAGAGGCTTTTTGCATGGACTGAATTTGATACAAATTTATGATTTTTGAAGCTGCAAGACCAAAAATTTTGTAACTGCTACTGCTAATCTGATATAGTGGCAGTATGTTTCTTGATGTATATTTCTTGTTGATTGCGTGAAGTCTGAAGTATGCTTTACTTAAATCTTATCCTGTAAAAAGTGCATACTTTTATTTGGTGTCTGGTTTGTTCATTTTTTTTATATCACTTGGCATTGCATATCCTGCATTCTTTGCATAGTGAAGTTGTTGATGCTACCCATGCTCTAGTGTGTGGTAAACTAGGGATACTGTCAGGCAACACTTACCATTTATTACTGTGAATAACCCATGACAAACTTATGCCAAATTAACATTTTTGTTAGTCTATCATTAGAAAACCTTGTTTGTTTGAGTATGGGATGATAACTACAACCAGTTTCACTAGAACATAAACTTACAAGCTCTGAAAACCAACTATTTCCTGTTTTTTTCTATACAGAACTATAAATAAACTATTACAATGACTGACGACCAGTTTCAACCAATCATTATTTTCACTAAATACTATTGGAACTGAATAAGGGCTCTATATACCCAATTTTTTCACACAGATGGTTTCTGCAAAATATATCGGCCCATCTGGGTTATGTTTGCTCCCCTGATGGTTCGCTTCTCTTTGTTAATTCCTGTCCATGTTGTTTTAGAGCAAGATTCAACAATTGTGCTATCTCTGTAGGTTGCGATTTTTCTCATTCAGAGGAACCGGCACGCTTTAATTGGCAGGGCCATCGATGATCATGATATGCAGCGAGTTCTTGAATTTCTGAAATCTGATCCAGTAACTTCTCGATTGACCTAATTCATACAATAGTTTAGAAGCTATGTTATGAAGCTGATGTTGTTGCATCTTGCAGGTTGTAGATTCTCTTTATGATTGCAAAAGTGAGGTTATCGGACCAGGTTTCTTTAGATTCAAAGCAGAAATTGGTATAACTCTTTTCATGTGCCATATTCTAGCTTACAGTTATTCTGTTTTATTGCCACTTTTAGTTCACACTTGTGAGGATAAGGCAGTTCCAGATTGAGGTGTTAGTTGCAGTTTTACAAATCGTTCCTTAGTCCACTCAGACTCTTTTTTGAAAGTTAATAATTATGGAGCCACTTTTTGGTTATCCTTGTTTGTTTTTATTTGATGAATTGGCCCATCACTCATTAGTCTAGGACATGGCTATTGGATTACTATTGAGAAGGAATACACTTCAGTGGGCTAACTATATGAGTTGGTGGCGGTTGACTGAGTCAGTTTATGAACTATAATTTACTGTGATGTTACTTGAGGCTGTTTTTAATGTCCAAAATTCCCATAGGGACATCCCCTTGTATTGGTATGGGAGGAAGAGTGTCCAGTAGACAGGCAGTGGTAGAGTAGTAATCCTTTATTGCGAAACAAAAACATTCTGGAATTCAAAGCATGTATTCATTATGAATGATTTTTCAATTGGGTGCCACAGTTTGCTAATATCTTGACTCCTCCCTTTCAAATTTGCTAATCTGTTGAGCTCATCTGTACTTGCTTGTTGTAATTTCTCTTTCCCTTCTGATTTTGTCTTGACGGTTTATTAACCATCCCACAGATTTCAATGGAGTAGTCTTGGTGCAAAATTATATGAAAAGGACTGGACGTGGAGTATGGGCAAAACAGGTACTTTTTTTACTTTGAAGTAAAGTAGTTATAGTTTGTGGTTGCTGTCCGTTATGGGTAATGTTGTTTGCTCTGTTGGCAATTTAGTGAGTAATTGCTAATTTATCTGCTTATCTGTCCTAATTGAAGCAATCACTCAATTTACTGTTGAAATTGTAGGCATTATTTCTATTGCTTTCTGCCTAGTGTTAGGGGTGGGGATATAAACTGAGGACCGAACTACCGAACCGAAAGAACCGGGACCGGAGCCAAACGAAGCCGACAAGTTCGGTATTAAATTCGGTCATTAGTTCTGCAAAACCGAATTAAATTCAGGAAATCTGGTTTTGTCCTTGGGTTGACTGAACAGACCTAATAAAATCGAATGCGCGTACATGGCGCCGTACATGGCGCAGCCCACTTCTCTAATTTTCTAAGAGCATCTCTAACAGCTGCTGCAAAATGCGGCAGAAGCCCAAATAACTACCAAATGCGGCAGCGTGGGGCAAAAAAACGCCTCCAACAGTTGCCGCATCGGTGTTTGCTGCCGCATTTTTTTGCGGCACTGCTCCCTCCTGCTGCATATTTGCGGCAGCGGACGCGCTGCCGCAACCGCTGCCGCATTTCTACTTTGCAAGCGCGCGGGGACCCAACTGCCATGTGAAACTTCCTTTTTTGCTTTGCTGTGCTGCAAAATGGGGCAGCTGGTAAAGTGACGGCCGTTTTGGTGCCGCAAAATTGCAAATCAGCTGCCGCATGTCACTTTTTTGCTGCCGCATTTTGCAGCAGCTGTTAAAGATGCTGTAAGGACTTCCCTCCTATCCTCTCCATCCTTTTAGTCATACAATGCGGCCCCACATTAGAAGTGGTCGTGCAGTTGCCCCTGGCCTCCTGCATCGCAGGTTCGCAGCTGCATCTTTAACCCCAACCGCAAATTAAAGTCGCTACGCTTCAGCCTCCAGTTTGCAACCGGTGGCGGTGGTTCAGCAGCACACGCTCGGTGGCATCTCCTCCCTCTCCTTTCTTTTGGGCGCCCTTCTGCCTCTTCCCTTTCCACACTGGCGGCCAGCGTGGCTGCACTTCGACCTGCGAGGGACAGCAGCCATGCTGTCATGGCGAGTGCACAAATTTACAAGATAAATCTGCAGCATTTCCTTGTTGGTCCAGTTCGGTGATAACCGAGCCCCAAACCGATTTTTCAGTGCACCGGAACCTCGGTTACCTCTTTTTAGATTGACCGATCGATTGGCATTTTCCGGAAGCAAAAATTCTTTACTACCTGAAGGCCGAAGCATTGTACTGATCGCTTCGGGGGAACCGAATGCCCAGGCCTAGCTAGTGTCAGAAGTCAGTCAGGCAATTGTTGTTTAGTTGCTTGTTCAATACACTGATATTAGTCTGACACTTACCATTGCAGAGAGTTGTGTAATTAATATTTCATGCTAACTGGCGATGGCAAAAAGTTGAATCAACTGCATGTCCTTGCTGTAGAGTGGGGAAATATTAAGTGGAAACCCTCACTTCAATGTCAATTATGTGCACATACCAAGTTTCAGTAATCTTCCCTAAAACACATGGGCCTATTGGGTGCACTAGCAACTTGAGGTGTAGTAGGCTTCTAATTCAAAAATTTGAAAGTCATGATTTTTTTTGAAAAAAATTTAATTCATACAACACATAAGACAAATGTGGGGCTGCATGTCAGAAATTTTTAGATTACAAATGCGACATGGAACTCAACAAACAAAAAAGACAAATTCGTCTTTGAATAGTGCCACCAGGATACTATTCATAGTATGATTTTTCTTTTTTGTTTATGAAGTTGTAATTCGAAATTAGATCTGAAAATTTGTGGCAAGGTAGTTGTGTATTACTCTCTATGCCAGAAATTATTTTCAGAATTTTGGCGACTCTTGAGCTTGATTTTTATTGGCCTAGTGCACGTGTGCACCTCCCCCAAAAAATACAAGTTGTAGATGAAGGACGAACTATAATTGTATAAATGTTCATCCAAGTTGCTTCACATCACAGTATGAGCTGCATTTTCACTGTTCATCTTCATTCATGTTTCACACATTTAGAGGAGAATAGGAGGGGTTGCATTAGATATGTTCCTTTTGAGAAGATTGTATTCGAGGGATCCAGAGAACAACCTTGTTGTAAGATGGCAAACTACCATTTGATGTAAATCGAGCGATCCAGAGAACACCCTTGTTGTAAGATGGCAAACTACCATTTGATGTAAAATCGTGTGCACTTCGATGTAAGCATCTCAAAAAATCGTCAGTAAAAAATAGTGGAGGAGTAGATGAAGGAGGATCTGTACCCAAAGATTCATCCAAGTAGCTTCGGAGTATGAGTTGGTTCTTTGCAGTGTGATCGCTATTCCTTTTTCAGACATTCTCTCATGGCCATCAATCTCGATAAATCAGCGATAGCATTTTGATATAACCTTCTATTGTTTTGTTTTTACAGTTTCGGGAGGCTTCATTGAATAAGGATGACGCAGAGCTACGAAAGGTCATGGCCAATTATGGTATGCGATATGTTGTATTCACAGGCTGTATGTGCTTGTTATCTTCTTGGTCTGAAAAGCCAAGAAACTGCTTGTACAGGTGAGGGTGTAGTAGATGCTCTGGGATATGAAGTGGATCGGCTGGAGTCGGAGATACAGAAGATCGTGCCTGGAATCAGACATGTTGACATTGAGGCGCACAACCCAGAAGGGCTTTCAGTTTAGAGCAGCAACTTTGTAGATTATGGATAATACTTGACCCGGTTGATCGATCACACATGCTGATCAATGCCAATCCGATTTTTTCCATGACCTCTGGGTAGTTCTTTTATCCCTCGGTAACTCGGCCACCGGCTCCCGTGCAAGAACGAAATGTTCGTTCCTGTAGTTTGTCTCACAGAAGGTCAATGAGTACCATCATCTTCGTGCTTGTGCATGCTCACATGTTCTGTATGTCCTGTGGCACGGCAGGATTTGCTATAAGTAAACCGATATGATCTATTATTGTGAAATGAAAACGTCTCCACCATCCTTCAATCTGACCACCGACGTGGTGACGTTAAATGCTACTGCCTCTGTTCTGGAATACTGCCATATATACATGTTGGTTCCTGACTACACTGCAGATCAGCTAGCACCTAGCAGCGGAGGTAGCTTATAACAGCGGGTGGAGTTGAGCAATGCAAACTTATATGCTGCCAGTGCCATACATGGGCGTTGGAGGCACCGGGATATAAACGAATAGACAGACTATGGCCCAGTTCTTTTGGTGACTTCTCTCAAAAGCTGTCCTACCCCTAGTTTTCTGGGGAAGCCGGTTCAAAAAATTTGCGAGGCTTCCAAATTTGTTTAGCCTTAACTATTTTGGAAGCCTCGCAAATTTTTCAGACCGGCTTCCCTAGAAAGCTGGGAGAAGACGGCTTCTCGGAGAAGCCCAAAAAAGAACTGGACCTATATCCAGGTACAGCTGGATATGTCAATATCGGAGACCTGCTCATGCATCATGCTGGCGTGTCCTCATCCCAATCGTTGGATCATACTTCCATGTGAATGCTTTCCTACATACATGGACGAGGCATCACTGATTGTCACATTTTGCAAAATTACGCAACACCTACACCAAAAGATGAAGCATTTGAATTAAGTGGAGATCTCTGCCGTATGTGTAAACCGTTGGCATTTAGTACTACTTAGGTTCACATTGCTGCATCTATAAAAATGTCTACTCCCTACGATTTAGAAATATAAGACGTTTTAGGTTTGTGAATCAAATATCTCACAAACCTAAAACGTCTTATATTTCTGAATGAAGAGACGACAAAGTGTTCAACAACCATCCAACCTCTCCTCGTCGAGCTCGGCTGCATGGTGAAGCCATCATGACCATGTGGATGGGCTCTTGGCCCAGTGGTGAGAGCGCAGTGGCGCCTCCTAGGCAACCTGAGTTTCGACCCTCTGGGTTGAGCATGTGTGTCATACATCTACTTAATAAAGTGCCACAGGGGTCGTTGGTCTAATTTTTAAGTCATCACGGGCTGTTGTGGTCTAACCTTTGTGGAGTAAGGTCATGTACGACGCAGGCGCTTAGGGGAGACGCTAGAATCTTTTTCCTGAACGTTTTGCCCGATTTCCAATCGATCCGAGGATTACCGTAAGCGTCTTCGTATATCCTGCCGTCGGGCGCTTGATCTTTTTTCCCGCATGCGCAAATTAAGGAAACACCCAGCGCTTTGGATAGACGTTATGTGCGTAGCAATTTTCATACTATGTCCCTAGCAATTTTCACGGGGCAAAGCATCTGGCGTTGTACAAGCGGAGGTTTGTCCAATCTCAGTAGTGCCTCAATAAACGCTCGGCATTGCTAACTACAATGCTTAACTAATCTCCAAATTTTGTGCTCTTTATTTTTATTCACGTAAGCGCCTAACTAAACGTATCCCATAGTACATGCCCTAAGCAGGCCCCAACCTGGGTTAAGTGAATACTGTATATGCTAGTACATAGGTGGTCCTTTGTGGTGGCACGATCATCTTTTCAGCAATGTCGACATGAATGAGTGGCATCGAGGCTGAGTTGGAAGTGTGTCGCTAAAATTTCTCCCTATCGTTGGATCATACTTCCATGTGAATGCTTTCATGCATCATGCTGGCGTGTCCTCATCCCAATCGTTGGATCATACTTCCATGTGAATGCTTTCCTACATACATGGATGAGGCATCACTGATTGTCACATTTAGCAAAATTATGCAACACCTACACCGAAAGATGAAGCATTTGAATTAAGTGGAGATCTCTGCCATATGTGTAAATCGTTGACATTTAGTATTACATTGGTGCGTTTAGAAATATAAGACGTTTTAGGTTTGTGAATCAAATGTATCTAGACGTTTTTAGTGTATAGGTCCATAGAGGTTTACACTAAAAAACATCTAAATACATTTGATTCACAAACCTAAAACGTCTTATATTTCTAAATGGAGGGACGACAAAGTGTTCAACAACCATCCAACCTCTCCTCGTCGAGCTCGGCTGCATGGTGAAGCCATCATGACCATGTGGATGGGCTCTTGGCCCAGTGGTGAGAGCGTAGTGGCACCTCCTAGGCAACCCGAGTTCGACCCCCTGGGTCGAGCATGTGTGCCATACATCTACTTAATAAAATGCCACAGGGGTTCTTTCCCCCGTTGGTCTAGTTTTTTTTTAGGTCACCGGGGGGACCAAAGTCCCCACCTGAATCCATTTTCATATATCAGCAGGTCTCGTGCGAGCGAGGCCGTAAAGTTTTACATAGGAGAATGGGGGAGGGGGGGGGGGGGGGGGGGGGGTATAGCAGAACCATGGCTATCCCCCGAGACACAACTGCGAGGAGGCTGAATCTCCATCTCGCACAGCTGGTAGACGAGCGCGCCAGAGGAGCGCATCCTCACGGCAGTTGCTAAGAAGCAGTGGCAGGGACGGGCGCTGCTCCCTGAACGCAACCACGTTGCGATGTTTCCAGAGGTTCCAGTAGTAGAGCATAAGAAATGTAGGCACCATCGCCGGCGGCACGGCGACGGGGGCTGGGTAGGAGTGGAGAAGCCTGACCTCATCATTGGAGGGGAAACGTGATCCCACAACAGCCCAGATATGTTGAGCGAATAGGCACTCAAAGATTAGGTGATTTGTTGTTTCATCATCAGCGGAGCAGATGGGGCACTTTGCCTCTTCTTCCGAGAGGATCTTCTTTCTGAGGTGGGCACTGCGAGTTTGGAGGCGGGACTGAGATAGTAGTTGACGTGGATCGATTTCGTCAATGCCCATTGTTATGAGCTTGAGTTTTGGAGAAGGTGGGAATGTTGGAGATCACGTAACGGTTAACAGACAAGCAACCAGGGGAGACGAGATTTACCCAGGTCAGGCCCCCGGAGGGAAAACCCTACTCCTGCTTGTCTGCTCTTGATTACGGCGGAACCGAAAAGTACAGGGGTGCGCAGATGCAATCTGGCGTGGAGGTGTGTATGCGATGAGGTGAGAGACCCTCCCCGTCGCGCCCTCCTAGCCTTTATATAGAGATAGGAAGGTCCCAGGCACAGATCAAGTTGGTTACAAGTTTAGGGTTTGTCTCTTTGAATATTCTATCTACTTTAGTCTTGCTCTCCAAGGATCCGGAGTCGTCATGGGCTTGGGCTACCCGAAAGCTCCATGGGCCACGTTGCTCGTAGTGGGCCTTCCTTGGGCTGGACCGTATATGCTAATGTCGTGCACCTGTTGGGTATAACCATGTCAGTAGCCCCCGAGTGCTCAGTCGAATCGCAGATTTAGCTGAGGACTCTTCAATATTTCGGGTGCTGTTGACCTGTAAGAAAATGATTTTAGTTTGTGGGGATTGTTGATGCATGTGCCTGACTCTCCTGACGGATCATGGCCAGTTAACTGTCATATGACAAAACAACACGATCTTCTTCAAATTCGAGTCCCCTGACTCGAATCTGGAACGGATGCTGGTGTATTTTAACTCAGGCCGCTGAGGTCTTACATGAGTCGAATCCCAGTAGTTTTCGAGTGATGTAGCCAACGCGTCCGTCAGGATTTTCATCGCGCCTGTTGGCACGGTTTTTTACTGGCAGAGCGCAGTCAGGTGTGTTACCAGGCTAGCAGATGATATCCACGGGTCTTATCTTTGTGTTATAAACACAGCATCCAAAATTTTATCACCGCGGAGGTGTTTCGGATGGTCAAGGAGGATGCTTCTCACTCAGCGTTGATTTGGGAAAAGTTGCCAGAAAAAGTTTTTGCATTTTGATCCGAACACTACTAGGAAAACGGCTATAGGTAATCCACACTTCTGTGGCGCACTTGCTAGTGGTGCCCCACGGGTAAAATAGGCGTGGCGCACTGCCCACAGGTGCCCTACGGCTAACTGTCGTAAGCGTGGCGCACATGTGGGTGGTGCGGCACGTCTATGTGTGGGCCAGGGCACATGTGGCCATAACACACATACCCGTAGCGCACTAGGTCAAGGTGCGCTACGGATGTGCCACTTAGCCGTAGTGCACCTTGACCTAGTATGCTACGGGCATGTGTACTGCAGCAACTGGGTCAACTTAGCCTAGGGCACTCTGCCCTAGTGCCCTACGGCTAAGTGGCCTGCACCAACCCCCTCCCCCCCGTGGATCGCCTTTTTAGTTTTGCAAAAAATAAAAGAAAATAATAAACACTTCAAAAAATAAATCCTTTCATATTTAGGTAGGTAATGTGGTATAGTTTCTAGGAAAATTAACAAACATGATTTTTCCACTTTTTCTGAAAAAAAAGTCATGCCACGATAAAATGGCCGTAACTTTTGCATACGATGTCGAAAAAAATCGTATAATATACCAAAATGACGAGAACGAGATTTCGCATCGGCTCGCAACCACCTCTGCTCGTTTAGTGATTATTTAGATTTTTAAAATTCGAAAAGAGTAAAAAGTTACGGTCAAAAGACCGTTTTTTTCTGCAGAAAAAAATAGAGGGCAACTTACCCGTAACGCACCACCACCTAGTGCGCTACGAGTAAGTTGGGCGGGATTCAAAATTTGAATGCTCACCCCGCCTACCTACCTTTTCCTTCCCCCTTTTCCCTCCCCCTTTTCCCTCTCCCTTTTCCTTTCCCTTCTCCTTCTTCCTTCTCCCTTCTCCTTCTTCCTTCTTCCTTCTCCTTCTCCTCCTTCCCCTTCTCCTCTCCTTGCATTGACAGCGCGACGACGACCTCCTCCTCTACTTGCAGTGACGATGGTGCGGCGGCGGCGCAACGGCAGCCTCCTCCTCTCCTTGTAGTGACGGCGGCGTCCGACCTCCCTTCCTCCCTCTCTTCCTTCCTCCATCTCTTCCTTCCTCCCTCTCTTCCTACCTTCCTTTCTCCAACCACACCCTTCCTACCACCTCGACGCCGGTGAGGACTAGAGCGGCCACGGCCTCCCGCACCTCCCTGCCATGGCCATGCTCCGGCGAGGTGACACGACGACGACGGCGATGCACGGACCTGATTGCTTTTGCAATTCAAAATGAGGGTGTTTTTTGCATTTTTTTTGTTTTTTGAAAAACACATCCGTGACGCACCCTATACCCCTACCCGTGGCGCACCTAGTAGTGTGCCATGCCTATCTCGATATAACTGTAGCGCACCAGGCAGTGCGCCACAGCTAGGAGATAGCCGTAGCACGAGGCCCGTGGCGCACCCCTAGTGCGCCACAGATGCTGTTTACAGGTGCGCCACAAACAGGCGTTTTCCTAGTAGTGGAAGGATCGCAGTCAAAGTATTCATAGGGTGCGCGACCAATGCTCCCTATGGGAGTATCCCCTAAGTGTCTGTCTGTTCGAGTCATAGACTCGAGCAGAGACTTTAGTTCAGTTGATTGAGCTTCAGGTCCGTAGGACACAATTTTTTCGGATGCTTGATCATATCTCCCTATGGGAGTAGCCCTCGAGTCTATAGTGGAGTCATAGACTCGACGTAGGACTCAAAGTATAAAAACTATTTTCCCCCATTATTCTTTCGGGTGCGCGGACAGCGCTCCTGATAGGAGTAGCCCCCCCGAGTAGTTGTTCGAATCGTAGATTTGAGGAAGTACTTGTTTGTTCGGTCGAAAAATTCTAGTCGTTGCTAGGCTGCGTGATGACGTCAGTGCTGACGACCGATGACCTCAACCGTCTGCGGTGCCAGAGATGACGTGATAGGACAAGCGTGGGTCCCACTTCCTGACTTGGAGTTGACTGGTCATGCGAGATGTGGCGAGAATTACGGCGTCTACTCGATTTCCGTGCGTAGTGGACGGCATGCGAGCGACGGTTCGCTGCTGTGTTGACACTCGGACGGCTGGATCCGACCCTAGCGTTAGGGCTTTTGGATGAACTGTTCCTGTTCGTCGTTTTCATCCCTATAACTGTGGGGAAAACAGTAGTTTGTTTCACCCTTTGCCATTTGCTTTCACTACCTCCATTTTCACGAGCTCATCTTTGCACGCACTGGACGCTTTTCGATCTTTCCCTTCTTCGTTCTTGCACGCACACCGCCGCCGTTGATGCGCCAAGATGGTGAAGTCGAAAAAAGCTTCCGTCGAAGCGGGCACGAGCGCTGCCGCCGGCGGCAAGAAGAACACCACCGCCGCTTGCATCATCGATGGCGGGTGGCGACGCACGGAGACGCGCGAGGGCGACCTGCGCAAGCTGCGCGATGCGGGTTTAATCCCGCAGGATAAGGAGGCCGTCAAACTCCCCGGTGATGAGGTAATTCCCCATCCACCCGTAGGGTTTCAGGTGATATTTGTCGCCTTCGTTCTCCGCGGCCTTTCTCTCCCAGTCCACAATTTTCTCCGTGGACTGTTGTTTTTCTATGACATCCAACTCCATCATCTTTCGCCCAATTCTCTGCTCCACATCGCCTTCTTCATTACTTTTTGCGAGTGCTGGCTCGTTATCGCCGCACTTTGGCCTCTTCCGGAAGCTCTATTCCATGAAGAGGCAGTCCGTCAACAGCGGGATCTACCCGCTTGGCGTCTGCGTCATCTCCATCCGATCTTCTATTCTTTTCTTCTCTTTCTATATGTCTGAGTTCGTCCAATACTGGAGGAAGAAGTGGTTTTATATCCGCGACTCCATAGTGGACGGGCAAGTCTTCGGCCTGCCCCTTTCGACTCCACCCAGCAGATCTTGAAGAAGAGATCCTGGAAGAACCATATCCTGGAGGGCGAGGTGGCAGAGGTAGAGGAGCTCTACCGTCGGGTGGAGGCGCTCCAGATGGAGCCTGGGAAGGAGGTCAATGGTGTGGATATAATCCGCACCTTCCTCAAACGTCGGGTGCAGCCGCTTCAAGCAAGGGCGCATCCGATGTTTCTTTACACGGGCCGCAACGACCCAACGAGGGTCTTAGCCGAGGATTTATCCCGAGGCGACCTCGACAGAGTTCTTTGGCCGCTGCTGAAGTACAAGTCCGAGGAGGATCTTCCGGGGAAGTCGTTGACGTCCCCCTTCAGTTCCGCGAAACCAGTTCTGCAGGTGTAGATTTGCGACATGCGTGTTGCATTTTTTTGAGTGCTTGTCCTTATGATTGCCTTCACTAATCTTTGATGCCTTCATTATGCAGGAGCTCAAGGTGGCTGGCATGGTGCCCCCCTGCCCGAAAAGTTTTCGATTGCGCCGGACAACGAGGTTGTGGACTCCGAGTCCTAGCTTCCGCCGGCGCAGTCGCCAACTTAGGAAGCCCCCAAGCCAAGTGAGGGGCGAACCCGCAAGCGGGCACGGAGATCGAGCGAGTCTTCGGATGCCTCGACTCCGCCAACGCCTAGGGATCCGTCCTTCCTTGTGCGTCATAGCAGGGATGATGATGCCTCCTCCCCGCCGTTCCCGGCCGTGCCTCTGCGGACCATGGCGCCGTAGCCACCAGCCAAGAAGAAGAAGAAGAAGGAGAAGACGCCACCCGTCTTCAACTTGAGCGATATCGATTCGTAAGTACCTTCAGATGTTATTTGTTCTTGTCTTGTGTTATTTTCTTCTTGCTTTGATCAATAATTTTGCTTGCAGCCACTCTTCGAAGGGCTCTCCTAGTGAGGGCATTCAGGAGAACGTTGGGGAATCGAAGCCGTCGGCTCCTCCCTCTCAGACGGTGGCCACATCTTCTGGCGATGCTCGAAACCCCTCTCCGCAAGAGGCTCGAGTTATTATCGCGCAGAAGACTACACCCGGACCCTCGGAGTCCCCGTCTGAGCATGTAAGTTGCTTTCCATGTGTCCTGGGGGGAGCCCCCGAGCCTTTTTCGTGTTGTTTTGTTCGGCGTTTTTCTCGTTTCGGAGCGCAGCCCCCGAGCTCTTTTTCTCGATATTTCTTGATATTTTGCATCTTCTTCTTCCCATAGCCTTTTGTGTGCAGTGCAAACATGCTTATTCAACAACATCTGGCATTGGAGGCAAGTATGCAACAGCTCCGTGGTACGTGCATTGCTTGATATTGTCCTTTTTCGTCTGCTCGCTTGAGTGTAGCTTGTGTTGCTCATGTGTGATCTTGATGTTTTTGCAGATGAAAATAACACTGCTCTTCGCTGTCTGGAGACGCTTCAAAAGATTCTTGGTCGTGCGGAGAAACATTCTACTGACGCCGTGGAGGCAAAGGAGCGCCTACAGCAAGAGTTGGCTGCTGCCGCCGAGGCCAAAGAGCGCCTCAGCGAGAAGCTACAGATCACGAAGAGCAGCTCACAACTGTCGTGGCTGCACGTGAGAAGGAGGTGGCCGAGAAGTTGATGGCTGTGGCCAAGGCCTTCTCCGGTATGTGTTTTGCTTGTAATTGGTCTGCTCAATTTTTAGGCTGCATTTTCTTCATGTCCTTATTCGACTCCTGTTTGTTTTCTTTTCCGCGAGACGCTTCAGGCATTGCGTTTGATCGCACTGTCTTGGAGCACGACAACGCCTTGGATGATGCCACCGCAGCGGTCGAAGATCGTTGCGGCACTGCTGCTGGCTCCCTTGCCAAAGCCAAGGAGGTTCTCCAACGCTTCTACAAGGAGATCATGCCCAAGGGCGCTGCTCTTGAGGATGTTGGTTCTCTGGCGGATGCGCTGTCAGAGGATGCACCTGCCGCCTACAAGTGCAAGCAGAAGGGCCTCGGCGCCTCTATGGGGTTGGCCATGGCCATGGCATCCGGAGCGGAGCTGGACCTGGCGCACATCACCTCCAAGATGCCAACGGCTGCCGATGGCTCAGAGGTAGCTTTCGCTTCCTTCGCTTCCCGCTGTAAGCGTTATGGTCTGAAGCTCATTAACCTTCTCGCGGAGTACGCGGCGAAGAAGCAGGAGGAGGCCAAGAGCAGGAAGTCGGGCTCTGAGGCCACTCCGGATGCGGGTGCCTGGGTCATGTTTCTGTAGTCTTAGGATAGTTTCCTTCTACTTTTGCTATAATGAATGTTGAACAATTTCCTTGTGCCATGCAGTGGCCTTTTGATGTATATAAATGACGCTTCGAGCTGTTGCTCATGAAAATTGTTGTTCATATTCTTGCTTGCCTTTAGGGTCCTTCGGGTGAGGCTCATGTCGATGCTTCGATTGTCACCCAGCCGCGATCGTCTTTGGATGACGCGTCGCAACTTGTTTTCCTTCATGATCGCGCCCGCAGTCTTGAGATGGAGATTCTTGGAGTCCGCGGTCATGCGGACATGTGGAAGTCGAAGGCGAACCGAGCTACCACTAGGGAATAGTATCTGATGGGGGAGCTGCGGCAGTTGGCCGAGCAGCTGCAGTGTAAGTTTTGTCGAGATGCTGCTCGTCTTCGGATGCGCCTTGTCATCTTATTCTGAATTTTCTGCAGGTGCCAACCTTGTTCCGAGGGAGGAGAAAGAGCGTGTTGCAGTTCAGATCAACTGCCTGACCCAATAGGATATGGAGGCCGGAGGCTTTTTCTGGATGGACCGCGACCGTGCCACCGTCCTCGCAACGGTGCAGGATCGTGTGCACAAAGTTTCGCGCGTGCTGAAGCAGGCGAAAACTTCCTTGGCGTCGATTCTGTACGTCATGTTCCCCCTTGATGATGCGCCTTCAACTCTATGGGGTTTACTGGCGAGGTTTCGAGATGTGGGCCAGGTCAGGGAGTTGGTGCAGCATCAGCTGGTTGCAGGGGTGAAGGCCGCCCTTTCCCTTGTTCGGCTGCATCGTCCTGATGTTGACCTTGCGTCTGTAGATCATGGGCCACCTGTGCGACCAGATGGTAGCCTTTGGGATATGCGCCCGCACTACGCAGCTGTGAGGTAGCATGCCGAAGAGATCGTGGAACTTTTTGAGCATCGGGCACGTACCATTCTTCAGAACAGATAGGTCCTGCAAAGAAACAGATGTATGCAAAACTTGTATATATTTGAGTGGGCTTGTTATGCCCTTTGTATAGAGGTTGTGTGTGTGAGCACGTTGTGCTTTTGTTGTATGCATGTCCTTTTCGTTAGCCTGACGTGGTCAGCTACTCAGGTTTGCATGCGTTAGTCATAGTCGACGAGGTCGCAAGGTGAGGCGTAGCCCCCAAGTGTGTTGTAGCATAAAATAGATGCGAGGTAAAAAGATTTTCGGGCTAAGGACTTATCTTTCATTCATATCGTAACGGGGAGGTACATTTTCTCAGCTGAGTAGCCTTGGTTGAGTAGCCTTATTGAAAGTAGAGAGGGATAGCTAGGGGTAGAAGCGTCACAATTGTGCGACGTTCCATGGGGTATGCGACTCCTGACGTCACGTCCTTGAGGCGGTAGGCGCCACCTGGGATGACTTCGGCGACGATGTAGGGTCCTTCCTAGGGTGACTTGAGCTTCTTCGGCCGCTCTTGCTTGAGTCGTAGGACGAGGTCTCCTTCGACGAAGGACCTTGGGCGTAGCCGACAGCTGTGATAGTTGCGGAGGCTCTGCTGGTAGACCGCCGAGCGAGCCGCGGTGATGTCGCATGCCTCGTCGAGTGTGTCGACGACATCTTCGAGTGCGACCGTTGATTCGGCTTCGCTGTAGGTGACTACCCGTGGGGCCTTATGGCGTACTTCTGCGGGTAACACATCTTCGACTCTGTGCACCATGCAGAATGACATGTAGCCCGTTGAGCTGTTTGGTGTGGCGCGGAGGCTCTAGAGGACGAAGGGCAGATCTTCTGTCTAGGCTCCCGCTAGTCGTTCGAGTAGGCTGATTAGGCGTTTCTTGATGCCAGCGCCTACGAGGCCGTTGTCCTTTTCGACCTACCCATTGGTCTGCGGGTGCACCACTGAGGTGTATGATATCTTGATCCCGAGGCCTTCGCAGAAGTCCTGGAATTCTTTTGAGATGAAGTCTGACCCGTTGTCCGTGATGATGCTGTGCGGCACGCCGAGCCTGTAAACTATGGACTCGAAGAACTTCACTGTTGTCTTGCCTTTTTGGTTGGTGATAGGCATGGCCTCGACCCACTTGGTAAATTTGTCGACTGCGACTAGGAGGTAGACATGGCCTCCTTTCGAAGATTTGGGTAGTTTGCCGATCATGTCGAGGCCCCATTGGGCAAAGGGCCAGGCCAAAGGTATGGGCATGAGCTCCGATCCTGGTGCATGAGGCTTATCCGCAAACATCTGGCAGCCGTTGCACCTCTGGACGATATCCTTGGCGTCGTTCATGGCCGTTGGCCAGTAGAATCCAGCTCGTAGGGCTTTGGCGACAAGGGCGCGGCTTCCCGCGTGATGGCCGCAGATGCCCTCGTGGATGTCTTGAAGGATGGTCTTGCCGTCACCGATGGTGACGCACCGTTGGAGTACACCCGAAATGCTGCGCTTGTATAGTTCGCCATTAATGATGGTGAAGGCCTTGGACCGGCGAGATATGCGCCGGGCATCTGTCGGGTCATCGGGTAGTTCTCTGTTTATCAGGTACCGGAGGTACGACTGCGTCCATGTTTCTTCGATTGACATGACCTATATCAGGTTGACCAACGCGATCTCCATGTCGAGCTTTTCGGGTCCTTCCTATCCTTCGGGTAGTGCAACCCCCGAGTGCTCTGCTTCTTCGGATGATCCCTTGGGAAATTTCCTCTTGATGGAGGGCACACAGATTTGTTTGAGGAACACGCCTGGCGGCACCCGTGCGCAAGTAGAGCCGATGTTGGTGAGTCTATCGACTTCCTCGTTGCTTTCCCTGCCAATGTGTCGAAGCTCACAGCCATCAAAGTCTCCTTGAGTGAGTTGTAGAGTGCGCGATACGCAATCATGTTGGCAGCATGCGCGTCACACTCGTTCATCGTCTGCTGGACGACGAGGTTCAAGTCACCGTAGATGACTAGGCGAGTTGCACCATAGATCTTGGCCATCCTCATGCCGTGGATGAGGGCTTCGTATTCGGCCTCGTTGTTGGAGGTACGAAATTTCATCCGAAGGACATATTTCATCTTATCGCCCTGCGGGGACATCAGTATGACGCCAGCTCCTGCTCCAGCTTCGCGCTTAGAGCCGTCGAAGTGCGTTGTCCATGGCTGCGTCATATCCGGGGTGTCCGGTAGCTGAAGCTCCATCCAATGGACCAGGAAGTCAGGGAGGACCTAGGATTTTATCGCCTTGCGCCGCTCATAGACGATGTCTAGAGGGGATAGCTCGATGCCCCACAGAGCTACGCGTCCTGTGGCTTCGGGGTTGTTCAAGATGTTGGAGAGTGGCGCCCCGTTGACGACAATTATCTGATGCTCCTGGAAGTAGTGGCTCAGCCGACGAGCCGTCATGAACATGCCGTAGGCGAGCTTCTGGTAGTGAGGGTACCTCTGTTTTGTTGGCGTCAATATGTCAACACCCGGATTTTTCAATCCTAGATGCCTGTTATGCCATACATCGCAATCCCAGGATTATCATTTTTGCGAGACATAACAGAATTGGATACCATATTACTTCATCCATTACAAACGATACATAAGTTCTTACACAGAATAGGGATGTCATGATCCAGTTCTTAATACAACATCAAGCAGCGGAATACATAATAATAACGGTAGAGTAGGCGAAGCTCCATCTTCGGGGTCACAGGCAATGCTGACGATGGGAGATGATCCTAGTTGTTGTAACCTTCCTTGGGTCCATCCTCCAGGTACTCCTCTTCATAGTCTGGCCATGGGAATAGCCAGGGACAAAGCCATGAGTACTCTTTAAGTACTCGCAAACTAATACTAACAGGTAAGGGGTTTTTGGATAATAGGACACTAGGCTCTAGGGTTGTTTTGTAAAAAGCCAGGTTTATCTTTAATAAGTTCCGAAGCTAGTCACAGTTTTATAACTCCTAAGTGGGATCTTGTAATCCAGGTCACAACTCTGTTGTGGTCAAGTCAAAGTCGCATTTCATTTCACAAGTCATTTTAAAAGTCTGACGAGGGAACAATATGACCACTCCAACTGTCTATAACCGCGGACGCGGCTATTCAAATAGTTTGACACTCTGCAGAGATTGTACACTTTCACCACAACATTCGATACATCCGTCAGGAACAAATCCTGAATTCACCATACTCAGTATGCGGATAATTAATCCTAACCTTTCGATTACACGCCCTAGTATAAGCACCTCTCCTGTGAGTTTGGCCTCCCAACCATGACCACTGTCATCTTGGGTACTGCATAGGTGGACAATCTTCACAAGGTAGCCTCAGCTCAGACCTTGGCCGTGAGGGAACTAATACTAAGGTATATAAGTTTCCAGTCAAGCCCTACCCAATATTCGGGTATTGTGGTTGTACGATAAAATTGGAATGGTATCGCACCCAGACAACCATCAGTTTTATAAAGGGCTAAGGCTCATGCCTCAACATTTTCATCACCAAAATCATCAAGGGTTTGGAAACACATGTCCAAAACATTTCAATAGAATGATCCATCATTCCAAGGTTTTCATAACCATTTTTCCACCAAATATTCCCATCTAAAGTTGATCAAGTTTTATGCTTAGCACTAGCATCTACAGGTGGGGGTGGTACTAATGAGGGGTGGTAACTAGTGGAGTTTCACTAAGTCCAACATTATATCTTAGACTGAGATCAAGGTTTCTAGCTTAGGCCAAATTTTATGCTCTTTAAGCAACCTTCAGCACAACTGTCTAGTATCTACCAAACTCTTAGGTAGACTCTAAGTAAGCTTTGATAAAGAAATAAAGTAAGAAGCTTGCCATAAAACTAGGATTCGTTTAGCAAGTAGGTATGATCACATATGCTTAAGGCATATAGTATTCATATCACAAGTATGGGTTTGTGGCATCAGTAGGGTATCTTGCAAGTGTTAGCTTGCGTTGGTATAGTATCAGCTTGCATCAATGTCAATATAAGCTTGCATAGTTACTAGCTTGCCTTGTGCAGAGCAGTGGTTGAAGTTCTCCTCGGCTTCCTCTTTGTAGTATCCTCCGTCCTCCTCGTAGTATCCTTGGTCGGTACTAGCGTCTATGAATAAATACGAGGTACACAATCACCAAACAATACTTAACTACTTGCAATCATCACACACAAGGGTCCTATAGATGATCTAGCATCATCTCTAACATTACAAGGTTAAAGCTTGGTTTAAAACTTCTTATTTTTAGAAAAGTAATTTCTACTCATTGAAAAACTACTTAAGATTTAATATTCTCCAAACTAAACATGGGATCATTTTGACACATGTCATCACCACATATTGTAGTCCATGGGAATGTGATTTAAAGTAGTGTCACAATTTAATAAGGCTTTACCCTTTTATTTCAATTAATTAAAGTGGCTAGAAATGCTTATGAAGCATTCTTTTATTACTTGAACATTATTTCTGCAAGTAAACCTATATATTTTTATATAATCTAAAAGGTATGGTTAAATGTGATTTTTGAGAGTTGGAATCAACTCAAAAGATTTTATGGTTTAAATTTGAAAAATGTTTGAATGCAGAAAAGCTTCTGGCTTGTTATTTTTGCTATGGGTGATCTACAGATCCAAATGACTTGAATCCAACGAGTTTGGATTAAGCATTCACAGACCTTTCCAACAAAATTGGTTTCATCCAATTTGGTGCACTGAATCGATCTGGGTTGATTTTTGAAGTTGGGTACATAAGTGTGTTTGAATTTAAAAAGAAAAGAGTTAATTTGAATTGCTGGGCTGCGCGGGAAATTCTAATGGGCCGGCCTGCTAAGCGCAGTGCTCCCGCGGGCTGCGTAAGTGGGTGTCCCCACTCGTCAGTGACACGGGGCTGGGCGAAGCGGTATGGGGCAACGTGGATCGTTCGATCTAGTTCTAATCCAACGGCTGAGGGTCATCGTCGACGCGAGACAGCTCCGGCGAGAACGAAACCTAGCGCGGCCAGTGGGGGGTGCTGGGGGCTCACCGGGGTACTGGCAGGGGTCAGCGAGGCGGGCGAACGATGAAGTCGACGACGACGAACCTCCTGGTACCAGTGGCTTCTCCTGGGGCGGCTCCAATCGCTGGCTCCCTTCTTCTCCGGCAGCGGCAGGCTCCGGTGAAATTCCGGCGATGTGGTGCTCAGCTTGCTCTGAGAATGGTGTGGCACGGTCAGTGGGGAGAGGGGAGTGAGATGGTGTGAAGAAATCGTGCGGGGGTGGCCTCTATTTATAGTCGAGCGAGGGGACCGTCGGGGCGCAAGGTGAGCTCGTCGGCGGCGGCGTTACAGGCGGCTAATGGCATGGGCAAGGGTAGGGGACGGTGCTGTGTCTCCTGGCGATGCTCAACGACATGATCGCGAGACATGGGGCGGTGTGATTTGGTCTGGAACGGGCGGCGCTCTGCGCGGCAGAGGCGGCGTCTTCGACGGCGGGCGGTGGCTGTATGGCACGGGGCGGCAAACGGGGGTGTCTGGCGGTCTCCTGGGTCGGTGGTGATCGTGTATGCACGCGGTGAGGGCGGCGCACGGTCTGTGGGTGATGGTCGAGGGTGGCGCTCTGGCGCACGCTCGGCATGGTCTGGGCGTGTCTCGTGCGCGTGGTCCAGGGCTTGGCAACGCTCGCGGCTGGGACAGGCAGTGGCGGTGGACGGTGGGCTGCCTCCCAGACAAGGTTGGCACGGCTAGTTCTTCCTCTAGCCTGCTGTCCACAATGGGGTGACATGGGGTTGCTCGGCTGTTCACCATTAATGGCAATGGCAAGCTCACAGGGGTGCTAGTGTTGGGCTAATCTTTCTAGATGATCTACTAGGTTGTGTGTGAGCTAACTAGGGAACAAGTTAGGCTTAAAACACTGCACACTATAGTGTTTTATGTTTTGTTTGATTTGTGTCTGCAACCTGTTTGATAAAATGGCCGCATGAAATCAAGTTTTGAATTTTGAAATGATTTTTGGTGGGTTTGCTAGAGTGGTTCTGGTGAGTCTGCAGATGCTTGGGTTTTGAAAGTTGAGCTTGTTTGGGTGGGTTTTGGAAAAGTGGGCTCTTCCCATATGAAGAAGATTCAATTTTGAATTGTCATTTAAACTATGCATTTGAAAGTTTCTGGATGATCACAAAGTGGGCCTTGATACTTTGTTATGAGTACATTCAAGGGGTGCAAAGATCCAGAAAAGTTTCTGTTAGGTTTTGAAAGGTTGAGACAGCCAAAGTAGGCATGGGAGTTAAATTGGTCAAAATGACCATTCACTTAACAAATTGGTTTTGATTTACTTGTCTTTAGGAAAAGTGTGGGAAATGTTTTAGATGATGTTATTTTCACCTAAGAAACATTTTACAAGCAATGGTTCACACAAACAAGGTGGTTTTTAAAGAAATTCAAAATTCATGCATACACATATACATGCATTCATGAATTCATTTAGAAAAGTTTTTGTTAACCCTAAACTTGATGATTAGTGTTTTGATGATCTAAGTTTGATATTTTTGGGATGTTACACAATACCTCGCTGAGGTAGTAAATTGGGCGTTGGACCCCGTGGGTCTTGCCTTCTTCGGGTCGTTCGACCACGAGTATGGTACTTACCACCTGGTGTGTGGCTGCTATGTATAGCAATAGGGGCTCGCGTTCCTTTGGCGTAACCAGGACAGGCGAGGTGGAGAGCAGTCGCTTCAGGTCTTCGAATGCGTCGTGCACTTCGGGTGTCCACTCGAATTTATCTGCCTTGCGTAGAAGCTAGTAGAAAGGAAGAGCCTTCTCACCCATGCGGCTGATGAATCTGCTTAGCGCCGCCCAGCTAGCTGCTGGACACCTTTGATGTTCTTCGGCTTCTCCATGGTCAGTATGGCCCGGATTTTCTTCAGATTCACCTCGATCCCTCGCTACGAGATGAAGTAGCCGAGTAGTTGGCCAGAGGGGACACCGAAGGCACACTTTTCTGGGTTCAACTTGATCTTATAGTGATCAAGGTTGTCGAACGTCTCGTGGAGATCGTCGATCAATGTCTTGGCCTCCCTTGTTTTGATGACTATGTCGTCGACATAGACTTGTATGTTGTGGCCAATCTGGCTCTTCAGGCACGCCTGCATGCACCACTGGTATGTGGCACTTGCGTTCTTCAGCCCGAAGGGCATTGTGTTGTAGCAGAACACTCCGAATGGCATGATGAACACCATTTTCTCCTGATCTTCGACCTTTAGTCGAATCTGATTGTAGCCTGAGTAGGCATCAAGGAAGGAGAGTTTCTCGCATCCTATAGTCGAATCGATGATCTGGTCGATCCAAGGGAGAGGGAAGTGGTCTTTTGGTTAGTGCTTGTTGAGCGACGTGAAGTCTACGCACATCCGCAGGATGTCCGTGTCTTTTTTAGGGACCAACACGGTGTTGGCTAGCCATTCGCTCTCCTTGATCTCCCAGATGAAGTAGGCGTCGAGCAGTCTGTTGACTTCGACTCTGACGGCTTCGGCTCGTGGCTCGGACAATTATCGGATGGATTGCTTGACGGGCTTGGCGTCCGGAAACACATTGAGTGCATGCTCGGCGAATTCCCTGGGAACTCCTGGCATGTTCGCAGGACACCAGGCGAAAATTTCCCAGCGCTCATAGAGGAATTCGATGAGCGCTCTTTCCTATGCGGGGCTAAGATCATTGGCGATCAGCGCCGTCTTTGAGGCATCCGTTGGGTGGACCTGCACCTTTTTCGTGTTGACTGTTGAGTCGAACGACATGTTGGGTGCGTTTTGCCTGGAGACTGGGGGTGCCCCATTGTCTGTTACTTCTCGAAGTCGCGTGAGCTCCTCTAGCATACCGAAGGACTGAGAGATTCTATTGAAGTCTCTGTCACAGTGGTCCGATCGGGTGAAGCTTCCCTGGACCGTGATGACGCCTCTAGGTCCTGGCATCTTGAGTAGCAGGTACACGTAGTGCGGTACTGCCAGGAATCTTGCAAATGCCACATGCCCGAGGATGGCGTGGTACTGTGATGGCCAGTCCACCACTTCGAACTCCTGCCGCTCGCACCAGAAGTTGTCAGGCTTGCCGAAGATGACGTCGAGCCATATCTTGCCCAGGGGGTATATGCCCTTTCCTGGGACGATGCCGTGAAACATTGTGTCGGATTGTTCCAGGCTGCACAGCGGGATCCGCATCGCTATGAGTGTTTTAGCAAACATGAGGTTGATGCCGCTACCGCCGTCCATGAAGACGCGGCTCATCTCGAACCCTCCGATCTGCGCCTCAAGCACCAGGGCAGCATGACCTGGGCGAGGGATCTGGCGGGGATGATCCGAGCGACTGAATGTGATGCAGGACTCCAAGCCACTGAGGTATTCAGGGATGGCGGTGGAGCGGTCACAACCAGGCTGACTTGGCGGGTGATCTTCTTTTGCACCCTGTTTGTTGGGCGCCCTTTTTGGATCATCAGGGATCATTTCGGCGCGGGGTACCCGTTTACGCCGTTGTTTTGCACGGGTGCGATTGCTTGGTTTGGGGGTCCCATGGGTGGTGGTGGAGGAGCTCCGTGGGCGATGTCGCCTGGTGCGGGTGCAGGCCCGAACCCGGGGTTTAGGGTCTATTGTCGCATCTGGGTGAAGCCTTCGCTGAGTTTTTGGAACTCGCGGCAATCCGTCAGCATGTGGCTGGCCTTATTCTTGCCATCCTGATTGTCGATGTAAAAATGGATGGTGCAGGGACACAACAGCTTGTCGTATGCCGAGGGCTCGTCGTCGTGGTTGCGGCGTTGCCACGTCTATGCGGGGCGTCCTCTGTCACAGAAGTTGCCTCCGCGATATCCTCCGTTGCTGCGGTTGTTGTCGTTGCGGCGTTCGGCGTAGCCAGCCGCAACCATGCTTGGTCCGTCGCGATCGTCATAGATACGCGATCTTTGTTTGCTACGGCGTTCACATTTGTGGCCGTACTCGTCCTCCTCATCCGAATGTGCTCGGTGGAGGGAATCCTCGCCATCTTCCCACCTGTTGGCGATGTCCATGAGGTGGTCAAGTGTCTTGGGCTTGACGCGCCCAAGTTCCTCCTTGAAGTCAGGGCGCTTGACACCGTCCTTGAAGGCATCGATCGTTCCCTCCTCAGAGATGTGTGCCATGGAGTTCTTGATGTTGGACCAGCGCAAAATGTACGAACGAATGGATTCACCCGTTCGTTGGGTGCAGACCCGTAGCTCCTCGATCGGGGCTGGACTTTTGCTGGTGTCATTGAAGTTTCGGATGAAACTGTATGCCAACTCCTCCCAGTTTCGGATTGAGCCTAAAGACAGGCTGCTAAGCCAGATTCGATCTACGCCTGTCAGCTGTAGCTGAAGGCATTGTAGGGCGGTGTTTTTGTTGCTGCCGTGCAGCTTGACGGATGACAGGTGGTCGCTGAGCCAGGCCTTTGGGTCCTGCGTCCCGTCAAACTTCAGAGTGTACAAAGGAAGTTTGAAATTTCTCGGCATGCTTGTTCGCCGAATAGATCTGCTGAAGCATCTAGCTCCTCAGAGTTCTCCGTCATCATCCTCTTCGGATTCTGTTGAGCACGCGCGTTTGGCGCGTGCGTTATCGACCTTGTGCTGAGCGAGGCTGCTTCAGGTGTCGTAGTCACGGTTGCGACGTCGTAGACTCTTGCATCGTCGACGCATATCATGCTCATCTTCCTCTTCGTCGAATGAGGGTGTGGGGCTGCGGTTGTATCTGACCGTAGCTTTCTTTTTCGGCTCCGCAGGAGCTTCATCGTGGAGCGCAGCTCCGACGAGTCTGAGTCCGGCTAGTGCAGACTTGTGCATGGATCTCTTCGGGTCCCCCACCGGAGGTGGATGGGACGCGATATATGTGGTGGCTGCCATGATCACATCTTGCGACGTCTTCGATATGACGTTGCCGTTGACGTCCATCTCCATGAAGGACGTGTTGAGGGTTCGAGTGACCTCGCGATGTGCAGCGGGGTCCATGTTATCCATGCGAGATTGATGCTTGTTAGCATTGTTGCCGTGCGAGCTAGAGCCGCCAGCGGCGGAGAGCGGAGCTCGCCGCGCGCTAGACTCCGAAGCTGCTTGCTTACGCTTGTCGAGCTCCTCCTGCATATTCACCTGCCTGTTGTGCTCGCCGATGAGAAGGAGGTGGTATGCCATCAGCAAGTCTCGTGAAGAATTCACGGGTAGGATCTTGTTGCCCTCCATGGCTTCGCATGCCTGGTGCCATCCAACATCATTGAGGTTGATCTTTGAGTAGGCGGCAGCGTCGCCTTCATTTGGTTGGAGGGACGGTTGCCCTCCGTTTCCTCCATTGCCTCCGTTTGTAGGCTGCAGGTTTGGTGGTGGGTTTGGCGGCGGTACGTGGGCGCTCGAACCTGGTGGTTGTTGCTCCACATCGCTTTGGATGACCATGGCACACTGGTAGCGCCCGCGGATTGGATCGCTGCTGCCACAGATTTCGGATCCGGAACCGTAGGTTCCTTCGTCCGACGGAGGGCCGTACAGATCTGAGTTGCAGCTGCTGCTGTCATATAACTCATCTGCCAGTGTCGTGCGTAGCACGCTGGGATGCGGGGTCCATGAGGCGGGCCTGGTGGATGGCAATGGTACCCGCTCGGGGAGGCGGAGAGTTCCAGTCTGCCCCACCTGGAAGCAGAAGCTCCCGAACAGGATCTCGAGCCCGTCGCCTACGGGCTCGAAGTCCTTCATGGTGGCCGGTGAGTGGGCGGTGAATTCAAAAGCACCAAAGAGGAGATGGCTATCCGTTGCCGAAGAGTTGTAGATCGCTTTGGTTGGGACCGTCACGATCGCACAATCAGCGCCCCTAGTTCCCACAGACGGTGCCAATTGACGTGGATCGATTTCGTCAATGCCCATTGTTATGAGCTTGGGTTTTGGAGAAGGTGGGGATGCTGGATATCGCGTAATGGTTAACAGACAAGCAACCAGGGTACACGAGATAGACCTAGGTTCAGGCCCCGGGAGGGAAAACCTTGCTCCTGCTTGTCTGCTCTTGATTACGGCAGAACCGAAAAGTACAGGGGTGCGCAGATGCAATCTGGTGTGGAGGTGTGTATCGATGAGGTGAGAGACCCTCCTCATCGCGCCCTCCTAGCCTTTATATAGAGATAGGAAGGTCCCGGGTATAGATCAAGTCGGTTACAAGTTTAGGGTTTGCCTCTTTGAATATTCTATCTACTTTAGTCTTGCTCTCCAAGGATCCGGAGTCGTCACGGGCTTGGGCTACCCGAAAGCTCCATGGGCCGTGTTGCTCGTAGTGGGACTTCCTTGGGCTGGACCGTATATGCTAATGCCGTGCACCTATTGGGTATAACCATGTGAGTAGCCAGACAAAAAACTAAACTCGGGATGGGGCATGGTTCTTCCAAACAAAATCAAAGAAGGGCACCGTGGCACCACCAAGGTCATGAGATTGTACACTGCCCTAGTATCCAGGGCACCACCCTTCTTACCGCATCGAGTGAGCACAGTTTTATCTAGGTTTGTCGACAGTGACACATCCGCAAGCAAGCTAACAAGCTCCGACAGCTGATGTTTACCTGCACTGTTGATCCACGCCCAAGGACATCATGCACCGTGGCGTCCGACTTCAGAACATGGGAGTACAAACTCAGGAATTTGTTACAGAGAGGGGTGTTGTCAATCCAAGTGTCCAACCAGAAGGCGGTGTGCTGCCTGTATCCAACACTCGCTCGAGAGATGCGGCAGTAGGTGGGCATGTTCTTCGCAAGGCACCGCCAGTGTGGCCCCATGGCCTCCTGCCCGCTGGCAGCGTCCCAGGCCCAGCGTGGCCATGGCGCATCCGGCGTGGAGTGCAGCCGGTGGAGGAGCTTCAGGTGCAGACACATGTTTTTGGCGGCCAAGCTCTTGATGCCCAGCCCCCCTACTTATTTTGCGCGACAGACATCAACCCAAGCAATGAGACATCTCACACCACTGGGGCGATCCTTGATATTCCACAGAAACGCATGGCGCATGCCCTCAATGGCACGAAGGAGCGCCGGGGGAAGCTCGATCACATCCATAGCAAAAGTGGGCAGCGCGTCGAGGACGTCGTTCAACAGCACAAGTCGGCCACTGGCCGAGAGTAGGATGTCGTCTAAGCCATAGAGATACTTGTCAACCTTAGCAATCAGAGGGGCAAAGTTGGCCAATGTCAGCTTGTCCGCAGAGAGTGGCAGACCAAGGTAAGTCTGTGGAAAATATTCAACACGACATCCAAGCTCGGCCCGGATGGCAGCCAGATCACCAGCATAGACATGCATTGGCACCTGGGAACTCTTATGGAAGTTTATCGCGAGTCCCGTAGCAGAAGCAAACATGTCAAGAATCACCCGCAGCCACGCGGTAGCGCCAACATCGGCACAAAGTATGATCAATGTGTCATCCACATACTGCAGCACCAGGCAAGGGTCCCTGTCCAGCAAAGGGTGATGGAGGACATGGTCAGATCGAATCAGACGCTGGAGGACATCAGCAACAATCAAGAACAAGTAGGGCGAGAGCGGGTCTCCCTGGCGAAGCCCCCTCTTGCAGTCAATCCAACACCCGGGTATTCCATTGAGCAGGATCGCATACTTTGAGGAGGATAGTATCATATCCATCCAATCACACCAGAGGTCGGGTAAGCCTCTGGCGATTAAGATCCTCCTCAGGCTTAGCCAGTCAATGGAGTCAAAATCTTTGAGAAATCTAGCTTCAACATGAGCATGGGGGTCCCCCGCTTGTAGCAGCACTGCACCGGCTCTGTGGCAAAGACAAATGTCTCAGTTGAAAGTGCATTTCCTATCCTAAGTGATTTTGGTGTTTATAACAACACACATCTTGGACTAATTATTTGCCAAGTGTACCACATGTTTTATCAAGAAAAGACTTGGCTCGTTCCTCCCAAAAAGGGTCACTTGCTGGCCTTGCCATTGCCTCTGTGGTGTCCAGTAGTACCGGAAAAATCAACTGGTACTACCGCACATTGCCGGCAGTACCGGTCTATGATACTGGTCAAGGCAGTGGGTTTGGGGGAACTTCCCAAGCGCTACTGTCTTCCCCCGTACCGAAAAGTGGTAGTACCGCGTTTTGATACCGGACAAGACAAAAGGTGTGGGCCAGTTCCCCAAACGCCTATGTCTTCCCCGATACCGAAAAGCGGTAGTACCGCGTTTTGATACCAGACAAGACAGAAGGTTTGGGCAACTTTCCCAAATGCCACTGCCTTCCTCGGTACCTAGAACCAGTACTACCGACCGGACTGGTAGTACCGCTCCACATGGCCGGTACTACCGCTTTGCGGTAGCACCCCTTTGATGGTACCAGGGGAGTCTGAGGCTGGGTTGCCCAAGTGGGGCATCTTCGGTACCTGACCGGTAGTACCGGTGTTTTTCGGTACTACCGCTCGGATTACCGGTAGTACCAATGCAATAAATGCTCAACGGGCAGATCTACACCAAGGGGTATAAAAGGACCCTTCACCTACATTGAGAACATGCTCGTCTCACTCAAGAACACCGCCTTCATTTGAGCCACCAAATCGCCAAGATCTCTTCTCTCCACCATCCAAAGTCATTGATCTTTGGAGAATCGAAGGAGGAGCCCTTGATCTATTGCTTCACCAAGAGAGATCTTCATTTCCCCCTCATTCACATGAGGGCCCCTTGCTCTAGTGTTACATTGGAAACTCTAGCTTTTGATTTGGTTCTTACAAGCTTGTCTTTGATTGTTTGACAGCTTGCTTGTATTTGGGAGCCTCCAATTAGGTTGTGGATGTGTGCCCCGAACTTGTTGTAAAGGTGCCGACTTCCACCTCGAAGGATGCTGATATAGTGGAAGAGGTGAATCGAACCCTTTGGGGTGAGGTTCATCGGAGTACAAGGGAGGCCTCTCGTGGCGTTGGTGGTTTGAAACCACCCCCTCTCCAAACATAGACGTACTTCCCCTCAAAAGGAAGGAACTACGGGAAACAAATCCTTGTGTCTCCGCGTCCACCACTTTGGTTACTTCTATCCTTTACCGCACTTTACTTTACTTGTTCTTGCTTAGTGTTGTGCTAGTTGATACTTGTTTGATATATAGGTAAATTCACCTTAGTTGCATAATATAGAGAATTTACCTTTCTTGTCAAACCCTAATTTGAAAAAGAACAAAATTTGAAGTAACACCTATTCACCCCCCTCTAGGTGCCCATACGATCCCTTCAATTGGTATCAGAGCCTCGACTCTTTATTCAGGCTTTATGGCCTAAGAGTATGTGGGTAGCCACGATGGGGAAGGTGGTGGTGAGCCTACCTCGGTGACCATGGATGATCTCAATAACTTGGAAACAAGATTGAGCTCCACCTTGGCCAATGAGATTAAACAATTGCACAAGCTACTTGAGCACTTGTTAAAGATAAAGGTGGCTCATCATCCCCTTCTCCTCGAGAGGAACTTCCACCATTACCTAAGGAGAATGCCTCGGTATCACCTACGGGTATGGTGGTGGGGGGTAATCAAGACAACACTAATTCCACCACAAAAAGGGATGGTGGGAAGGGAGAGAACCATGACTCTCATGGATGGTACACTCCCGACCCTCTAATTCCTCATATAAACAATAGAGGAGACCCACCAAATCTAGATGCATCTACTTTTGCTCAATGGCAATCTCTAATGAAATCTCATGTGCGCAGCTCTTGTATTGAGTTATGGAACATCATTGAACAAGGATCTATATTGGGGGTCCGAGCAACTTGACAAGAAGAGAAGTTGTCAATAGTCAACTCAATGCCACCGCCTTGCACATGATACAACAAGGATTGGGTACAAAATATTACCCACATATTGAGCACCTCAACACCGCCAACGAAGCTTGGGATGCTCTCATAGAGTTGTATGTTGGGAATGAGAGCATGAGAAGGAACCGGTATGATGCACTAAGCAACGAAGCCAAAGGCTTCTATATGAAGGAAGGTGAAGATCATGAAGACATGTATCGTAGGATCAAGACCACCGCCACCGCTTTTAGGAATGTGGGTGCCTCACATGTGTATGATGCTTGGATAAAAAAATGTGAGTGCACTCATGCCCTTTGAGCCCACTGACTTGAAGAGCCTACAAGGAAGACACAATTATCACCTCATGACCTCCAATGAAGTTATGCAAGAGATGGCCTTTTTCAAGGTTGCCGCCAAGAATGCCAAAGATGCTCGTGATCGAGCCCTTGGAATGAGCAATGTTGTCAACCTTGCATTAAAGGCCAAAGTTGTGGAACATGGGGATGAAGATGATAGTGATGAAGGCCTTTCCATGAGCCACCCCGATGATGTCAAGATTTCTCATGGTGAATATATGGCTTTCTATGCAAAGAACTTTTGGAAGAACCCTGCCAAAGCCAAGATGGAAATGAAACAAAGAAGCAACCCTAATGGAAGAAGAGACAATGCCACTAAATTGGGAACTTGCTTCAATTGTGGTGACCGCTATCACTTTGTGGCGGGTTATCCCTATGAGAAGAGAGAACATCATGGGGGTAAACTTGTGTTGAAGAAAACTTCCAAAGCTCCTTACAAGAAACCCTTCATCAAGAAGAATCCCATCAATAAGAAGTCGGGTGAAATTGTATTGATCACTCATGAAGAGTTCTCCTCTGACAATGAAGATGATGAAGAGGAAACATCAAGTGGTGTGGCTGCTCTAGACACTACTTCTACTCCCACATTCTTCCTCTTCGATTCTCCAAATGAGAATACTCCCAACAAGAACGTCACTTGCCTTATGCAAGAGGAACGGAGGTATCATCATCATCATCTCACCCCACTTCCTTAGTTAATGATGAAATTGATGAACAAATGTCTCTTGAGATTAAAAAGGAAATAATTTCTTTTGATGAGTTCATGAATAACCTGCAAGGGGAACACAAAAGACATTTTGTGGACCTCTCAGATCAACTTTCTCACACCCAAGAGCTTCTTGATGAAAGATGTAAACTAGGAAGAGAACACATGATTGAGGTAGAAGCCCTAAATAATTCTCTAGAAGAAGAACAAGAGACTAGGATGTCCCTTGAACTAAAACTTGAAGGGCTTGATGGGGCTAATGATTTAATTGTGAATAGACTCATTAAGGAAGGAGACTTTGCTATTGCTAAATATAAAAGGGATAAAAAGGACAAGATTGGGTTTGGTGTGGTTCATGAAAAACTTGCCGGGGATTTTAGTTTGATTGACAAGGCTCACAAGGCTTTGGAAAGTGAACTATTGTCACTCACAAAGTCCCATGAAAAGCTTCAAACTCATTTAATAGTACAACTATTCTTGAATAAAATGCTAGGTTGAAGGGGGAGCTAGCTAAGGCCACCTTTCCAAAAGGAAATAAGTCCATTGATGACCTCATGAGTAAGCAAAGGTCAAATGGTGAGAAAAGGGGCATTGGTTTTGTCTCCAAAGCCAAGAACAAGAACAACAACAAGAAGAAGGCCAAGCCCGCACAAGAGAAAGACAAGGCCATTGTGGATAGTAAGACCACAAGTGGTAAAACTATGTCTCATGATGATTTTGTGGGAAGTTCTAACCCTCACTATGTTCTAATGCGTGATTATTATGGTGATGTGTATGCACAATATGTTGGCCCATTTGATGGTGTAACATCCCAAGATTAGCACCTAGAAATAAAGAGGACACAGGGTTGTGCATTGCATTCATGCATAAGAAAATCCGGGGAATTTTCGCGCAAAACTAGAAGAGCTGTAGAGGGATCGAGATCTCTCTTGTTCTGAGGGAAACACCAGGACATGTGCGATGGATTTCGACATGATCTCTATTGTACTTTTGTGTTCAAAGGAAAAGCAATTCAAATTTGAATATTCAAAACATATATTTAAATTGCCATAGAATAAAATTATAATTAGAAATAGTGTTACAATTATAATCACATCTTTAAGAGGTTATCTATGATTGTGATATAGTTAAATCACAAGTACAAAAATAAAGAAAAGAACTAGTCTATAATATAATATGGATATATAATCCTAATTACAATGGAATAAATGGGACCAAATTAATAAAATGAAATTATTATTATAATAATAATCTTTATATATATACATATAGTATTGTTGTTCTTTTACAAAAGAAGACTGAAAGTGCATTACAGTAAACAAATAATAATAATAATAAGGGGAATTACATAAAGGGAGTAACTCAAATAATTTTTATTACAAGAAGAAATATATATTACATTGTCTTTACAAATGAATGGAATAAGAAAAAGAAAACAAGTAAAAACATACAACAATACAATTTTTTTCAATATTCAACAGAAAATAAATTACAATATATAATAAAAAGAAAATCTAAAGTATTTCTCTTGTACACTCTTGTATTTTCGTTTCTTCTCTTCACATTCTTTACTCCTGCGAAACAAACAAGAAAGAAAACAAAACAAAAACAAAAGAGGGTTATGTTGGTTAGTTTTGCTCTCAGTCTTAACAGTAAAATGCACTGTTCATATTACATTATTGAGCAATTAAATAAAAAAATAGAGGGGCAAGTTTCACCAAATGAGTAGTATCTGTTCTGTCACATCCCAAGTTTTTAGAAATTGGGACTAGAAAAAAATTTGCATTTGCATTGCATTCGCATAGCATTTTGCATTCATGAAAGTTTTGGATTGCAAAACACTAGTTTAAATCCCTAAATTGAAATAAAAAATGCTTCTACAAAAGTAAAATACATGTACTTCTGAAATCACTATTTTGAAATAGTCAAACTATTGACAAATAGGACCCTAAGATGATCCCCTAGTTTTTAGAAAATTTTAGAAACAAATTTGGGCTCATTTGGAGTTAGTATGGAAAAGATGTGAAAAAAAGTAAAAAAAAAGAAACCTACAAGAATTTATAGATCCATATTTTAGTTTGGACATGAATAATGTTCGTTAGCATCACAATACAATATAATGAATTTTATAAAATCATAGAACCTTGTTTGACTCAAATCTGATTTCAAAAACAAAAGATACAAAGGAAATAGAGAAAAGAATAAAAGATAAAATTAAAACAAAAAAAACATAACCTAACCCGCCCCCAGCCGGACCGCAGAGGCCCAGCCCAGCTAGCCAGCACGCTACCTACCGCCGCCTCGCTCTCCACTCCGTGCGCGCAGCTAGCAGCGCGTAGCAGCCCGCTAGCGGCCCAGCAGCACCCGCGCAACAGCCCACTCTACCCTTCCCTCTGCGGCTGACAAGTGGGCCCCACAGCGTCGTCTCCCTCCTCTGGATGAACACGGGGGGAACCTCCTGAACCAAATCCGCCCCGATTCGCCCGATTCGGTTCGGATTTCGCCCCTTTGCGGACGCCACACCTCCTATATAATCCCCCTCATCCACCTCGTTCCATTTTTTTCAACAAATCGAACCCTAGCTACCTCAATCGCGAGCTCGCGATCTTGCCGCCGTCGGAGCTCGCAGGTCGATCTCAAACCGCGATTCCTGTCGCCCTGACCCCTCTTTTTCTCTCTGTCCTCTTCCCCACTATCGAATGAGTCTCCCTGACCCGTTCTTTCCCTCTCCAGATCACCAAGGAGGCCACCCTGCGTCGTCGGAGTCCGCCGCCACCTGAGTGTCTCCATCTGCGCCTCGTCGTCGCCAGAAGGATCCCCAGCCGACGAAAAGATCAGAAACGATATCTCCGTGCGTCGCCGACCCTCGTAGTCCGCCTTGCCACGTCAGAGAACTGCCAGAGCACTGCCGCCGCTCAGCACCGAGCCGTCCGCCGCTGCTCGTCGTCGCCCAGGCCGGCCAACGTTGAAGCTCGAGTTCCCCGCCGTCAGATCGATTTTGAACGCCCCGGATTAGAAGCACCGCGAAGAGGTACCGTCCAGTCACCGCCTGCCGCGTGTCCAGCCTCGTCGTCGCCGTCAGAATGCCACGTCGTGCCCCGTCAGCGCCAGGTCAGCTCCTGTGCCCAGTCAGCGAAGAATATTCCCAGGGAATATTCCCTATGAATTTAAAATTGAATTAAAATTTCAGAAAATTGTATAAACTTGTAAAATTCACAATAAAAGATTGGTAGGTTAAAAAATAGCATATAATATATCAATAGATTCATAAAATTGATTAGATTATTAATATCAAGTTGGATCTAACTTTTATAGTACGTGTTTACTGTAATAATGTAATTAGTTTTAATGGTCTTTTAGGTTAGTAAATTCATAGTTAAATATCTACTGGTCCAAAAATCACAAATAATATACCTATGGATTCAAAATTATGTGTAGATCATCAATATGCAAATGGTTAAGTCAAATACTGTAAGGTTTTGCAGTAATTAAATAAATGGTTTAATGGCTTATTTAGAGTAATAAATTCATAATAAAATAAATAATGTTCAGAAAATTACAAATAATATGTTCCTGGAATCACAATTCCGTGAAGATTACAGATCTTATTTTAGTTTGATTGTTAGACAACAGAAAGTATTTAAATGATTTAAAAACCATCAAACACTATTTAAATCATACAAAAAGATCTATAACTCCGATTACGGTGAATCCAACGCCTACTGGTTCATATTAATGCCCTCTATCCAGTACACTTCAGATCCAAATTTAATTAGACAATGAAAACAGAAGTTACAACAGAACTATTAAAACCCCTATATTGGTAAGTAATTATTAATAACAAGTACTCCATTGCATTAATTGGCCTCTTGCATGCATCATATACTTCAATATTGTTTAGAGAACTAAAGTAACAACCTTTGTGACTTATTAAATTTCCATGCATGCATTTGTTGCATTTGTTTGATCTTTATGTGCTATTGTTTATGTTGTATGCAATTGTTTGCTCGATAGATTGCGAGGAGTGCAACGTGTGTGATTGCAACGAGTGTTTGAACGACTTCACCAACTACCAAGGCAAGTAGATGCTACCTTGTTCATGATGTTGTCCTACTATTTTCAATGTATTGTCATGTATTTTGTAGATGCATGTGTAGGATATTACTATCGCTATGCTATGACCTATTATGTGGTAGGGCTTTCCCTGTAGATGATCCACCGTTGGTAGATGTGCTTAGCCATACTATGATGAACGAGGGCTAGGTTACATCACTGAAAGTCGTTTCTAAATGTGTTGGTTTGTGAAAACTAAAACAACTTAATCAATGAATCTCCTGGGTGTGATGGGATTGATAATTTTTGGTGGTATCATTGCGGAAAGGCACCCAGGTATCAAGAGAAAATGATTGGCTTCTTTATTTTTAGCTTACGTGTACAACCATGTGCCAATAATAAAATGGGCGGTTGGTTGGACTTAGTAGGTTGTGGTAACTCGAACCCGCGTATCTAGAGATGTAGAATTTTGGTAGGTTGGACCGGTGCGCGACGGGATTGGGTAGCTACTTCCCGAACGGTCTCTTCTTGGACTTCTCCCTATCGTCACCCAAAATGAGAGTGATGGTACGAGCTGGGCTGGCCAAGTCACATGGGTAAAGTGTACTAACCCCTGCAGGGTGTATAATCTAATCGATTAGCCGGGTCCCCGGTTATGGACATCTGAGTTGCTTGATATTGATTCCATGACATGTTTCTCGCTCATTCTAATTTCATAATTGCTTTAATGTTGTTGGGTTAACTTAATTGGGATCTTTTCAAAGAAAATCAAAAACTGTTTATGAAAGTAGGATAAAGGTATTTGCAAATGCAAACTAGCCACAGCTCCACCTGCCAAATATGCATGTAGTTGTTAGCACTATTGTCTCCTTTACTAGCTCTACTTGCCATACATTCCATGTATTGACCCTTCGGGGCTGCTACGTTTCATGTTGCAGGATATTCCGATTCTGAGTAATCGATATAGGCCACGGTACTCCACTCGGCACTTGTTCACTTGTGGGCAATTTGAAGAATGGAGGATTTGTTTTATTTATGTTGCTACCTGAATAATTTGAGCTAGCCTTGATCTAAGCTTTTATTGTAATAATGGTACTCTGGATCTTCGTTATTTATGATACACGGATATTTTGCTATGTTATTCATCTTATTCTATTGTGGGCCAATGAACCGATCCAGGGATTGGCATGTCACATAGAAGCCACGGTCTTTTCAGAACCGTGGTGTTACAAGATGGTATCAGAGCCAGGTTGTCGACTGTAGGATCGTGACCTAGGTTTGGAACAGGAAAGCCATATGAAATTATAAACCCTATTTGATTCTATCTATTCTTTCCTTACACTTCTTTCTAGTATCTCTTATCATTTCAATTCTCATACTCTTCTCTTTTATGATATAGAAGGGAGGCTCTCCCTAGCAATGAACTCATAATTTTATACTTATTAGATTCTTGTAATCCTACATCTATCTTTTCTAATCTCATCTTGTTCAAACTTGTAGATGAACACTTATGCAAGAAAGCGCTAGATTAAGAATAGTTAGATGATGACCACCATATAGTTCTGATATGACTTCGATTAGATATAGCAATGGATTGTTGCAAGAACTTGTTTGATAGTTGATTTATTATGTTTAGGTTATGCTATTTGATACCTTAAAGTTCTAGAATATTTTTGTGAGATTCCATAATATATTAATGAAGGTTTTGATTAGAAATTCGTGATAGTTTCGATGCAGTTTTCTGATGACACAGCTGTACGTCACGAATTTTCATATTTTATTGGTAACTGGGAAAAATCTAAAAAAAATAGGGATGGTTAGAAACTTTCTGTACTATATGTAAAAAAATTGGCTAAAATTCCTGATGATTTTAAGGTGCCCATAAAAATTCGTGAACACTGCTGTAGTTTCAGGACAGATTCTGTCCATTGCTTTTATGATTGTAGGTTCACCCCCCAATTGAATATTAGTCAATGGAAACTATTCTGTGGTTGTTATGCCATTAAAACAAAACTTCTGGAACATAAATGAAACTATTTTGGATTGAGTGTTGTTTGTGTTAAATGTTTGTTTGTGTGCTAATTGATTGTTTCATATAGTTATGGGTAGTAATACTTCTCTAGTCTTTCTATCTATAACTTATCTATGCTGTCCCAAAAGATGCCGCCCCGCCGCCAACCCACTGAGATGGAGCAGCTGATGGCAGCCCAGGCGCAGCTAGCGCAGGTGATGACCCAATTCATGGCTGCGTAGAACAACAACAACAACAATGGGAACAACCAGCCCCGGGAGGATGCTCTCACCAGGTTTCTAAAACTGAGGCCAGCTAAGTTCTCTACTGCAATGGAGCCGATGGTTGCTCTCGACTGGTTACGTTTAGTGAATAAGGATCTGGTAACTGTTGGGTGCACAGATGCTAAGAAGGTGAGATTTGCTGCTCACCTACTGGAGGGACCAGCCGCTTCGTGGTGGGACACTTTTCAGATCACCCACCCACTGGACACTGTGACTTGGGCAATGTTTGAGGAAGGTTTCAGGACCAACCACGTATCTTCAGGAGTTCTGAGCCTGAAGAGGAAGGAATTTCACAACCTGCGCCAAACCAACCGCACTGTGGCTGAGTATATCGAGGAGTTCAACAACCTGTCTCGTTATGCACCTGAGGATGTTGACACTGATGCCAAAAGGAGAGAGAGGTTCCTGGATGGCCTCAGTGATGAGCTCTCGGTACAACTGTTAGTGGTCTATTGCCCCACTTTCCAAGAACTGATGGACAAGGCCAGAATTCTGGAGGGAAAACACAAGCAAGTGGAAAGACGCAAGAGGAAGAACAATGATCACAACTCAGGATCACACCATAAGCGTACCTACCATGATGGTAATGGGAATTCAGGACATCACAAGCATGGAGGCAATGGACACAATTCTGGAGGCAAAAATGGACATAACCACCACCATCAGAAGAAGGATATTAGCCAAGTGATATGCTTCTAGTGCAACCAGAAGGGACACTATGCTGATAACTGCCCGGAGAAGAAGAGTGAAGCTGGAGCCAAGCCGGATTCACCTCCAAAGGCAACTGTGAACCATGTGAGCATGGGGAAAGCACTCAATAAGCCATGCCGTGTGACTAGTAAGTTCTCGCTAATTTATGCATCACGCTCGTAATGTTTTCAATACTGGTGCATCATGTTCATTCATATTGAGGCATTCATGGATAAGAGTAGTTACATATGGAGTTACTTAGAGGATCTGTTGAAGAGAACCCACTGGAAAGGATTGATAGCTAGCACAATATTCCACAATTAAGTATTGGATGTTGGAGATGCCAAGCTCAGTTTTCTTAAGGGGGTTAGCCTCGACAACGACACCCATAACCTTGCTAGCCATTCAGAATCTCGGGACGAGATTCATCTTAAGGGGGTTAGTCTGTCACATCCCAAGTTTTTAGAAATTGGGACTAGAAAAAAATTTGCATTTGCATTGGCATAGCATTTTGCATTCATGAAAGTTTTGGATTGCAAAACACTAGTTTAAATCCCTAAATTGAAATAACAAAATGCTTCTACAAAAGTAAAATACATGTACTTCTGAAATCACTATTTTGAAATAGTCAAACTATTGACAAATAGGATCCTAAGATGATCCCCTAGTTTTTAGAAAATTTTAGAAACAAATTTGGGCTCATTTGGAGTTAGTATGGAAAAGATGTGAAAAAAATAAAGTTAAAAAAAAGAAACCTACAAGAATTTATAGATCCATATTTTAGTTTGCACATGAATAATGTTCATTACCATCACAATACAATATACTGAATTTTATAAACTCATAGAACCTTGTTTGACTCAAATCTGATTTCAAAAACAAAAGATACAAAGGAAATAGAGAAAAGAATAAAAGATAAAATTAAAACAAAAAAAAACTCTAACCTAACCCGTCCCCAGCCGGACCGCAGCGGCCCAGCCTAGCTAGCCAGCACGCTACCTATAGCCGCCTCGCTCTCCCCTCCGTGGGCGCAACCAGCAGCGCGTAGCAGCCCGCTAGCGGCCCAGCAGCACCCGCGCAACAGCCCACTCTACCCTTCCCTCTGCGGCTGACAAGTGGGCCCTACAGCGTCGTCTCCCTCCTCTGGATGAACATGGGAGGAACCTCCTGAACCAAATCCGCCCCGATTCGCTCGATTCGGTTCGGATTTCGCCCCTTTGCGCACGCCACCCCTCCTATATAATCCCCCTCATCCACCTCGTTCCGTTTTTTTTCAACAAATCGAACCCTAGCTACCTCAATCGCGAGCTCGCGATCTTGCCGCCGTCGGAGCTCGCAGGTCGATCTCAAACTGCGATTCCCGTCACCCCGGCCCCTCTTTTTCTCTCTGTCCTCTTCCCCACTATCGACTGAGTCTCCCTGACCCGTTCTTTCCCTCTCCAGATCACCAGGGAGGCCACCCTGCATCGTTGGAGTCCGCCACCACCTGAGCGTCTCCATCTGCGCCTCGTCGTTGCCAGAAGGATCCCCAGCCGACGAAAAGATCAGAAACGATCTCTCCGTGCGTCGCCGACCCTCGTAGTCCGCCTTGCCATGTCGGAGAACTGCCGGAGCACTGCCGCCGATCAGCACCAAGCCGTCCGCCGCTGCTCGTCGTCGCCCAGGCCGGCCAACGTTGAAGCTCGCGTTCCCCGCCGTCAGATCGATTTTGAACGCCCCAGATTAGAAGCATCGCGAAGAGGTACCGTCCAGTCACCGCCTGCCGCGTGTCCAGCCTCGTCGTCGCCGTCAGAACGCCACGTCGTGCCCCGTCAGCGCCAGGTCAGCTCCTGTGCCCAGTCAGCGAAGAATATTCCCAGGGAATATTCCCTATGAATTTAAAATTGAATTAAAATTTCAGAAAATTGTATAAACTTGTAAAATTCACAATAAAAGATTGGTAGGTCCAAAAATAGCATATAATATATCAATAGATTCATAAAATTGAGTAGATTATTAATATCAAGTTGGATCTAACTTTTACAGTACGTGTTTACTGTAATAATGTAATTAGTTTTAATGGTCTTTTAGGTTAGTAAATTCATACTAAAATATCTACTGGTCCAAAAATCACAAATAATATACCTATGGATTCAAAATTATGTGTAGATCATCAATATGCAAATGGTTAAGTCAAATACTGTAAGGTTTTGCAGTAATTAAATAAATGGTTTAATGGCTTATTTAGAGTAATAAATTCATAATAAAATAAATAATGTTCAGAAAATTACAAATAATATGTTCCTGGAATCACAATTCCGTGAAGATTACAGATCTTATTTTAGTTTGATTGTTAGACAACAGAAAGTATTTAAATGATTTAAAAACCATCAAACACTATTTAAATCATACAAAAAGATCTATAACTCCGATTATGGTGAATCCAACGCCTACTGGTTCATATTAATGCCCTCTATCCAGTACACTTCAGATCCAAATTTAATTAGACAATGAAAACAGAAGTTACAACAGAACTATTAAAACCCCTATATTGGTAAGTAATTATTAATAACAAGTACTCCATTGCATTAATTGGCCTCTTGCATGCATCATATACTTCAATATTGTTTAGAGAACTAAAGTAACAACCTTTGTGACTTATTAAATTTCCATGCATGCATTTGTTGCATTTGTTTGATCTTTATGTGCTATTGTTTATGTTGTATGCAATTGTTTGCTCGATAGATTGCGAGGAGTGCAACGTGTGTGATTGCAACGAGTGTTTGAACGACTTCACCAACTACCAAGGCAAGTAGATGCTACCTTGTTCATGATGTTGTCCTACTATTTTCAATGTATTATCGTATATTTTGTAGATGCATGTGTAGGATATTACTATCACTATGCTATGACCTATTATGTGGTAGGGCTTTCCCTGTAGATGATCCACCATTGGTAGATGTGCTTAGCCATACTATGATGAACGAGGGCTGGGTTACATCACTGAAAGTCGTTTCTAAATGTGTTGGTTTGTGAAAACTAAAACAACTTAATCAATGAATCTCCTGGGTGTGATGGGATTGATAATTTTTGGTGGTATCATTGCGGAAAGGCACCCAGGTATCAAGAGAAAATGATTGGCTTCTTTATTTTTAGCTTACATGTACAACCATGTGCCAATAATAAAATGGGCGGTTGGTTGGACTTAGTAGGTTGTGGTAACTCGAACCCGCGTATCTAGAGATGTAGAATTTTGGTAGGTTGGACCGGTGCGCGTCGGGATTGGGGAGCTACTTCCCGAACGGTCTCTTCTTGGACTTCTCCCTATCGTCACCCAAAATGAGAGTGATGGTACGAGCTGGGCTGGCCAAGTCACATGGGTAAAGTGTACTAACCCCTGCAGGGTGTATAATCTAATCGATTAGCCGGGTCCCCGGTTATGGATGTCTGAGTTGCTTGATATTGATTCCATGACATGTTTCTCGCTCATTCTAATTTCATAATTGCTTTAATGTTGTTGGGTTAACTTAATTGGGATTTTTTCAAAGAAAATCAAAAAATATTTATGAAAGTAGGATAAAGGTATTTGCAAATGCAAACTAGCCACAGCTCCACCTGCCAAATATGCATGTAGTTGTTAGCACTATTGTCTCCTTTACTAGCTCTACTTGCCATACATTCCATGTATTGACCCTTCGGGGCTGCTACGTTTCATGTTGCAGGATATTCCGATTCTGAGTAATCGATATAGGCCACGGTACTCCACTCGGCACTTGTTCACTTGTGGGCAATTTGAAGAATGGAGGATTTGTTTTATTTATGTTGCTACCTGAATAATTTGAGCTAGCCTTGAGCTAAGCTTTTATTGTAATAATGGTACTCTGGATCTTCGTTATTTATGATACACGGATATTTTGCTATGTTATTCATCTTATTCTATTGTGGGCCAATGAACCGATCCAGGGATTGACATGTCGCATAGAAGCCACAGTCTTTTCAGAACCGTGGTGTTACATGTTCTTATCTAGTAATGGCCTCAGTACAACCTCATCGGCAGGGGCAAGTTTCACCAAGATAAGCAAAAGAAAAATATTCATGATGGATAAGAACAAACCATCTGAACTGATCCTCACTGAATAAGTATCTTAGTACAATGGAACTTGAACCAGAGAGACCACCTCATCACAGCTTAGTCATTGCATGTTTGTGTGCTGTCAACACAAGACAGCCAGAAGGGAAGATAAAACACAACCATAGTAGCAGAGTACCACATTGTTGGTCACTTACCACACATCTCCTTCCACCCCAATTCATTTCTTAGCACTAGAACTGTCAAGCACTAGACATAACCCACCACAACCCAGTATCAGATTATCACTTATCTATCCAGATCTTTATCATCAAGAACCAGCTCCAATAACACTAGTAAAAGCAGACCAGAAATCCACACCACAAGTATCTGGTTGCTTAAAAAGCCACCCAAGAACTAGTGAGGAGGAGTTTCATAGGGAAAGCAACAAACCAGGACAAAGAAGGCTAGCTGATCAAGTACTGGTATCAGCATAGCAACATCAAGCTCAGCATCAGGTTATTACCCCATACTAATATCATTAGTAGCATCTGTTCTTACCAGTTCCATTAGAAAATATTTTGGGAGAGTTGAGATTGTTCTCAGATAGGCATAGAAATGCTATGCTTGTCTCATCATAGAACTTCTAGGCATCAGAAGTATCTATCTATCTTATTTCCAAATTAAATCCTCAGCCTTAGCATCATTGGCAATCCAATTGAAATCTCCTGGATAACTCATCCCAACAGTCAACTACCTAGTGAGAGCTACCCCTGTGTACACTCCAAAGGGAGGCATCACAGTGGAAGATGCACTGGCAGCAACCACAGGGTTGACCAAACCAAAAGAAGATTCAAACTAGGTTTAATAAATATCATCCATGAGTTGTTTAGCTTCAGACCAGCATCATTATCCTAGTAACTAGCTATTATTAGCCAAACATAAACCACATATGCTAGGTTACAGGGCACATCCCCTGGGGGTAGCACCTCTGTACCTAGCAGATTCAGTATTTATTGAGTACAAGCTCTCTGCATAGAGAAAAATCATTGCAAAGCATATTGGCAAAGGAAGCATAATCCCAGGTAAGTAATCATGATTTTCAATCCAAACTCACCGTCCCCACTGATAGTACACAACATCTGAACAAGAAGTAGATAGCCACTTGCTAAAGTCATACAAATATAATTTAAATCATTTTCCTAGCTACTATTTGCTAGGAATCATTCTTACTAACTTGTCCACTATCCACATGGTTGTTTGGTTGAGTTTTTAATACTAATATCATTACTGAACCAAAGGTCCAGTTCATCATATATCATCTGCAACCATCAGAAAATTGAATTAAATCATCTTCCTAGATAGCTACAACTAGGAATCATTTTTGATACTCTACATAGACAGTGAGGTTCAATTTAATACATCACTGAACCCCAAGGTTCAGTAAACATAAGAATGCAAGTGATACCATATAACAAATACTTGCTCTAGATGAACTAGAACCAAGTTCAAGTACATGCTGTTTAAATAAGCTCATAATGTTAAGCCCATATGTTGTTATTTGTCTTCCAACAATTACTAGACTATATCACTAACTTTTTGAACAATCATATATTCCAACTACATACACACTCCTACACATTACAGATACCATTGCCTAATTAATACATGTAATTTCCATTCTCAAAATAGAGATGTTAATATTCTGAAGCACACTATGTGCAATCACAACACAAGGACCACCCAACTAAAACCTCTACATTATTGTAGGAATATCCTAGCAACTAAGTAGGTCATATGTTTAAAAGCAGAACACACAATCAAGGTCATTGAAGAGTACAAACACTAGACTGTCCAACATCACATCCTCAAAATCATAATCTAGTATATACTGATAAACCATTATCAACATCAATAAGCATGTGCCTAAGATGAATCAAACTCTCTGTATAAAATCAGAACTCATCTATGTGCCTAAGAGTTATGTCTGCTACTTTGTAATAGGATAGCCATATGAGCTATTTAAGTTGTAATGAATTATTTTATTCCTGGTTATAAGTTGTAATATGATCTTTGTGTCTTGATATTACATCTTAAACTGTGGGTTCTAGCTATTCGATCTAGGGACTAGCACTATAAACATAGGGACTTGTACCTTATTGGGTTTAGGCCTCTACATTTAGGTATAGGATCATGCACTCTCATTTGGTTCTTGATATGTTTTCCCTATTTTAGAGTGCATGTGCCCATATCAGTGTAACTCTCTCTACCTAAGCCTTTCTTATCCTTCTACAAACTCTATCTACTCTGCACAAGAACCTAATCATTTGTACCTGGCATTTTGTTCTGGTGGAACCGGTACTACCGGGCAAGGGAGCGGTACTACCAACTAGGGTTAGTTTCTAGGTCAATTCCTGGAAACCGCCCAGGTGCGGTACTACCGGTTTGTTACCCGGTAATACCGGTGAGAGGTACTACCGGCTTTATGCGCGGTAGTACCGGTCAGCGGTACTACTATACATATCTCTGGTACTACCGGTCGGTTTCCTGGTTAAGAGTTTAGACGCAGAGGGGGACACCTATCAGTGCCCCATTGTTCCCCGTCTCCACTCCGAACCGCCACCGCCGCTAGAGCAAGAATCGCCGCCGGAGCCCCGCACTCTCCCCCTCTACTGGATCCTCACTAGATCCGGCCTCCTCGCGGGCTCCTCCTCAATATCCACCACCATGGACACCAGTACTACCGCCCTCTTCTTCTTCTCCCATGTTTTCTCCATTGAATCTAGGGAGACTTCGATTCATGGTCAAAATAGTTGTTTTTGAGGTTGTACCATGTGTAGGTTACAGATATTACTTCTTGCCCGAACGAATCCTCAATTTGGGTAGTTCTTGTTGCCAATCTATGGAACGGTTCTACCGGATCTAGACCGTAGTCGCATGACCTGATGGGGATATGCCGACCGGGGTATACCCAGCAGGACGTTTCCTACTAGCCCAAGCTGCCAGCGAGTGGGCCTGCAGGACGGCGACTGGATCGTGACCTGGCAAGGATCCAAGCGACTGGAAGCTACAGGCCAAAAAGCGTAGCTAGGCCCAGTCGGATTAGATCAAGAACCCTCTGAATCCTTAACTAATTTGGTTGTAGATCTGTAAACCCTAGCGAGGTGAGCCTATATAAACCTCCCTAGGGTACTCTCTCCATAATACAATCTAGCAGGAGTAGGTCTTTACCCTCCGGGGGCCGAACCTGGGTAAATCCTTGTGTCTCCGCCCTCATCTCGCACCGTAGATGGCTGGCCACCCTTGCCCTTTGTTCTACCATTCACTGCCGATTGCAGCATCTTCCATGGCCATTCCCACGATAGTGGAGCCCACCGTGGGGCCTGGCCGGTCAGGCCGGTGTTCTGCGGCGAGATCCAATTTGTCCATCGACGAGACGATCGCCACCGGCCGCATGATTGCGAACGGCGAGATCCTCCAGATCTTGCCGAGTAGCTATGTCCCGGCGGCGCGCCCCGTCACGCACAGCATGATCATTCCGGTCGGCATGTTCAGCCTCTTCGTCGGCTTCACCGACGTCATCGTCTCGGAGGACTCGGCTCGCATCCACGAGTCGCCACCACGCGACCAACTCTGTGAGAGTCAGGTCTGCACCATCCACTGCCTCGCCTCCGAGTACGACTCGGCCAACAACAACGTGGCCGAAACCACCATGGTCGCGGACGACACGGCCCTCAACGACGACACCGACTCGGCGACCCCGACATCGGCTGCCGGATCCATCGTCACCATGTTGCCAGCGGGCTCCATCACCCAGGTCTCCAACGTGGGAGACTTCGAAGATCCCTCCATCCTTGGGATCTTCGACTTTGACACCGGGTCGGAGAACTCCGGCGACCTCCATGTCGGACCCGGTCGCAACGTCGTGGCCTACATGGCGAATGGTGTGGACGCCCCTCCAGACCCCTTCTCCACGCTAATCCCGACAAAGGCGATGGCAACAGAGGTCGAGGAACTCTGCCTATGGTTGGAGGAGGCAGTCCGCAAGGAACAAGCCGAGCGCGAAAAATTTCGCCTCGAGCAGGTGACGGCGCAGGAGCTTTCGCGCTACCACCAACTCTGCATTAGGTCGCGCCTGAACCCCACCGTTCAGGGTCGCGCCCTAAAAATCGACGATGCAAACGACCCAGCCCGCATAGCCGAGCACGCGATCTGCGAGAACGTGCCACCAGGAGGGAGCTCCTGGCCAGCACCAGTCGCAACGGATAACGGCGCCCCACCACCACCACCCGGCCGCACGCCCCCCGGGATCAGCCAAGAATCTTGGTCTCCTCGTGGGAGCGAGACGCGAATGGCCTCCCGCCGTTCTCCACCCCAATGGACAACGTCGTCACGAGCCGAGCCACGGTCTATAACGTCACCGTGACCAGGGAAGGCGCCCTACAGATCCAGTACGCCAAGGCTTTACTCGCCAAGGCTGTCGAGCAACAAAACGCGGGAGCCGACTCACAGGGTCACATGTACTCGCGTTCGTCAGGCAGCAGGGGGAAACACCCTCAATTGCCCACCACCCGAGCCCATGTAGCTCCAACACCGACCTGCACATGCGGCACTCTCCACCAACGACCCACGAGCGGCGAACAACTTCGTCGCCGCCAACGGGCAGCAGTCGACGCGCGCACCCACATCATCAACAACTAGAGCTGGCGCGCACGCCAGCCCGACGACTTGAGGCATACCCTTAGCAACCGCAGCAACGGCGAACCAAGGGGATCGCTGAGCCGAGTCGGACCCCAGTGCTTCGGACCAATGATCCGAGGCGAAAGATACCCGACAAACTTTAAGGCGCCGAAGGAGATTGATAAGTACGACCCCTCGTACGACCCGTCCGTGTGGTTGGACACATACCTCATGGCGATGGGAATTTCCGGCCACACCGAACTGCTCGCCACTCGCTACCTCCCCCTGGATGGAAGGAGCGTGCTGGCAATGGATCAACACCCTCCCCGTGGACAACATCGACTCCTGGGAGGAAATGCGCGACGCCTTCGTCAGGCACTTCGAGGGCTCCTACACCCGTGCCACCACCATCGAGGAGCTGGAGCGATGTGTCCAGGGACTCCGCGAGTGGACCCACAGCTGGGTCCAACGGTGGCAAGATGTGTGGTACAACACGGCCGGAATCCACCCGGACACCGCGATCCACTGCTTCCAGACCTCGTGTCGCTACAAGTCCCTGGTCGCCAAACTCAAGCGGGTGTACAAAACACTCGACAACATACCAGACCTCCTCGAGATCGCCAAGAGGTATGCGGAGGAGGATCCAAATCAAGAAACCGATGACGAGTCGGGAGGGAATCGCCGAACGAGCGGCCACGACAATGGGAGACGGCCCGAGCTACGATATAGCAACACTCGCCTCACCGGCAAGCACCGTGGTGACGGGCGAGACGACTTCATCGCCAACGCCAGGTACGCCCCACGCGAGCCCAAAAGCTTTCGCCGCGATGGAGGACAACACCGCGATGGCGGCAACTATAAGGTGAAGCCGAGGTTCGACCCCGCGGCTCTCCTCAACCAGCCCTGTGTGTTCCATAGCAGGGAGGGGAAACCCGCCACGCACACGACCGCCGACTGCCACTCCCTGAGGGAGATCGAGAAGGCATGACGCGCAAGGGAAGACCCCGAAAACCACCCGCCAAACGGGGGGAAATTCGGCAACGACGCCGGCTCGCTCCACACCTTCACCGGCTTCAATACGAAGCGCGAGAAGAAGGTCATCGCCCGCGGTGTCGCCATCAACGCAGTATCCCAGGTTGACATCCCCGAGTTCCTCAACTGGTCCGAGCAACAAATCACCTGGAGCCACGAGGACCACTCGCCACGGATCGAATATCCGGGCCGAGTCGCCCTGGTGGTCAAGCCCAAGGTGGGAGAGTACTGTCTCCCCAAGACGCTGATGGACGGCGGCATCTCCATCAACATTCTGTACCTGGACACAATCAGGCGACTACGGCTCCCGCAGTTGATGATCGAGACGACCTACACAACCTTCCACGGCATCGTCCCCGGTCGGAAGGCATACCCGATCGGCAAGGTGACGCTGCCAGTCACCTTCGGCACACCAGCAAACTTCTGCACCGAGCGGATCGTCTTCGAGCTGGTGCCGTTCAATAGCCCCTACCACTGCGTCCTAGGGCGTCAGGCGTTCGCGAAATTCATGGCAGCGCCCCACTATGCGTACAACGCGATGAAGCTCCCCGGGCCGTGCGGCATCATCACCGTCCACGGGGACCCCAACATGGCCGCAGAGTGCGAGGCCAAAGGCGCTAAGCTCGACGACACCGTCATAGCGGCAGAAGCCAACCACGCAGAAGAGCTCGCCAAGTATGCGAGCGGGTTCAACAATAACGACCCCACCATACTCAAGAAGCCCAATTCGGAGGGTGGCGGCTCCATCGCCTTCGAGCTGGTCCCAGGCGACTCCAGCCAGACGGTGACGATCGGGACAGGCACGAGCCCAGCATAGGAAGGTGCGCTCATCGATTTCCTACGTGAGAATCTCGACATCTTCGCATGGAAGCCATCCGACATTCCTGGTGTTCCGAGGGAACTCGTTGAGCACAAACTCAACACCGACCCCAAAGCACGACCTGTCAAGCAGTCGCTGCGGCCCTTCAATGAAGAGCGCCGCCGAGAAATAGTCGAGGAGGTGCAGCGTCTACTCGCTGCAGGCTTCATCCAGCCAATCAAATACTCCAAGTGGCTGGCAAACGTAGTCCTAGTCGAGAAGAAAAACAGGACCTGGAGAATGTGTATTGACTACACAAACCTCAACAGCGCCTGCTCGAAGGAGCAACTCGTCCTCCCGTGGATCGACCAAATCATCGACTCAACCGCGGGCTCGGAGTCGCTATGCTTCCTCGACACCTACTCTAGGTTCAACCAGATCAAAATGGCAGTCGGGGATGAGGAGAAGACAATGTTCATCACGCCATTCGGAGCCTTCTGCTACACCGCCATGACCTTCGGCCTCAAGAATGTCGGGGTGACCCAACAGAGGTGCATGCAGGAGTGCCTTGCTAGCCAAATCAGCCGCAACATCCACGTCTACATCGACAACATGGTGGTAAAATCCACTCGCCAGGGCGATCTACTCGCCGACCTGGCGGAAACCTTCGCCAACCCGCGGAGGTACAAGATAAAGCTAAACCCAGGAAAATGCACCTTCAGTGTACCTACTGGACAGCTGCTGGGTTACGTCGTCTCCAAGCTTGGGATCAAGGCGAACCCCGCCAATATCAACACGATCGCCCGGCTCGGCAGACCCGAGTGCCTGCGCGACGTCCAGAAGTTGGCCGGGCGAGTCGTAGCTCTTAGTCGCTTCATCCCCCGGCTAGGCGAGAAGGTGATGCCCCTCTACCGCCTAATGCGCAAGAACCCCACTTTCCAGTGGGACAAAGAGGCAGACGACGTGCTCCACTCTCTCAAGGAGGTGCTACTCGCAGCACCGCTACTCGCTGCCCCCATCGACAAGGAGCCCATGCTCGTCTACGTCGCGGCCTCCAAGTGAGTCGTTAGTGCCGTCATGGTTTTCGAACGACCAGAGGAAGGCAAGGAGTGCCCGGTGCACAGACCTATATACTACATCAGCGCAGTCCTCACCGAGTCGCGCCAACGCTACCCGCAGTACCAAAAATTGGTATATGCGGTCTTCAGAGCCCAGCGGCGATTGCCGCACTACTTCCAGGAGCACCCAATAACGGTCGTCTCCTTAGCACCGTTGCAGGACATCATCCACAACCGTGAGGCGACCGGGCGAGTCGCCAAGTGGGCCGTCGAGATCGGCGTCCACAACATTAGGTACGAGTCGCGCAAGGCGATCAAGTCGCAGGCTCTCGCAGATTTCCTCGCCGACTGGGAGGAGGCCCAACAGCCAGAGAAACTACCATACCTCCATTACTAGAGCCTACACTTCGACGGATCCAAGAATGCATATGGTGCAGGGGCAGGGATCGTGCTCACATCTCCAAAGGATGACAAGTTACAGTATGTCCTGGACCTCGACTTCACCCCCTGCACCAACAACATGGCCGAGTACGAGGCGCTACTCCACAACATGTGAGCAGCCAAGGAGATGGACATCAATCATCTGTGCTGCTACGGCGAATCCGACCTCGTCGCCGGGAAAGTCGCCGGTACCTGGGATGCAGTCTCCCCCACCATGGCAGCGTACTACCAAGCCTTGGACTAGCTGGGAGGCCACTTCGCGGGCTACTCCGTCGAGTGGATTGACAGACAGAAGAACAAGGAGGCCGATGCACTCTCCCGCATAGGCTCGGCTCGACTCACACCACCTGCCGACGTCTTCCTCGACACCATCACCAAACCTTCCGTCTCTCCCCCGAGGGAGATCGACATCGGAATTCCGCTGCAACCAGACGCAACCCTGGTCGCGATGATCTCCGAGCCAACCGACTGGACCGCGCCTTACATCGCCTACCTGGAGGGAGGCACCCTACCCGCTGACGAAACGGAGGCCCGGATGATAGCACGCCGCTGCAAATCCTTCGTCATCATCAATGGAGAGCTGCACAAGCACAGCGTGACCGGCGTGTTCCAACGTTGCGTCCAACCCACAGAAGGACACAAGATCATCCAGGACATCCACGCTGGAGACTGCGGCCACCACACTGGCGCTCGCTGCCTAGTCGCCAAATCCATGTGACATGGCTTCTACTGGCTCACTGCACATGCCGATGCGGTCTACATCGTCCAACGCTGCGTCGGGTGCCAGAAGTATGCCAGTCAGACTCATGTACCAAGCTCGGTGCTTAAGACCATCCCCATCACCTGGCCATTCACCGTATGGGGCATGGACATGGTAGGCCCCTTCAAGAAGGCCCCCTCTGGCTTCACCCACCTCCTGGTCGCAGTCGACAAATTCACAAATTGGGTGGAGGCCAAGCCAGTCCGCAAATGCGATGGGAAGACCGCAACAAAGTTCCTACATGAGCTCATCTACCGCTACGGGTTCCCGAACAGCATCATCACGGACAATGGCACCAACTTCGCCAAAGGAGCCATGGCCGAATTTTGCGAGGAGCACAACATACGACTCGACCTCACCTCAGTCGCCCACCCGGAGTCCAACGGCCAGGCGGAACGTGCCAACCAGAGCATCCTCCACGGCCTGAATCCGCGACTTCAAGTCCCACTCAAGCGAACTCCTGGGTGCTGGGTCGAAGAGCTCCCCTCCGTCATCTGGGGCATCCGCACCTCCGTCAACAGGTCGACGAGATTCACCCCCTTCTTCATGATGTATGGTGCCGAGGCCGTCATTCCAACCGGCCTCGAGCACGACTCGCCTCAGGTGGTCCACTACGCCGAGGCCGACAACGAGCTCGCACGCCAAGACGGAGTTGACCTGCTCGACGAAGCACGCGGCCTTGCTCGCTCCCGCACTGCCATCTACCAGCAAGGGCTCTGCCGCTACCACAGTCGGCGAGTACGGACCCGCACCTTCCAGGAAGGCGACCTGGTACTTTGTCTGATCTAGGACAGGAAGGGCATGCACAAACTCTCCCCCCTTGGGAGGGACCATTCGCCATCGGGCGAGTCCTGGGCAACAATGCCTACTACCTCATCGACATCCGAGGCGACGGAAAACTCGACGTCAAGTGGCCATGGAATGTAAACCTCCTACGTAAGTTCTACTCCTAGAACTCCATACATGTACCTCCCACCCGTTATGAAATAAAGCATACCGATTCGCACAACGTGTGCCCACTCTCCGTATCTTGTGCCACTCGCACTCGTAATAATAGTGCTATGCTACCCGCAGAAGTCAAACCTTGGTGACGCGACCGGCACGGCCAAGTAGTGCGATATGAGGGCACTAGAAAACTTCAAGCCTCGTACCATCCACGAAAAAAGCCAACCCGGAGCCCCATCAGAGTTGCCTCGCTCGACTGGCTTTCCGAGCCAAGACAACTGCATTCGCTTCCCACAGGGACCCAGTCCTCCACATCCTCGGCGCAACGACTCGAACGACAAAGTACTACGCTCGGGGACTGATGACAACCCAAACAGGAGCGGCTAGGTAAAAATGCCAAGTATGAGAGCGCGTCCCGGACTCGCGACGCGACTGATGTCATGGATCAGGTGGGGTGACGCGCCTAGCACAACGCGCCTGTCCTCACCTACCTCAGGCACGCGACTGGAACCGCCAAGTACCACACTCGGGGACTCGGCCACCCGATGTCATGGTATTGCCGACGAGTACGCCATGGAGGGGTCCTCACAGTGCGTGTTTAGAGACGTGGGGTAAGGCAGATGGTTGACGGGTACGAGGTAACACAGCTCACCCAGGTTCAGATCCCACAACGGTGGCGGAATCCTACTCCTGCTATAAATCACTATAATGGCAATACGCCGAGTTACAGAGATTAGGTTCGCTGTGCGAGGTGACTAGGGAGTCTAAGTTATCGTTAGGGATTGTGCCCTAAAGGCTCCCATAGGCCCGACTTATATAGTCGTCAGATCCTAGGGTTACAGGGAAAAGTCCTAGCCGGACAGGTTACACTACACCATCTATTACTAGTCTTGTGTATCTTGCACTCCAAGGCTCCGGGTACGCTAGTGACTCCATCGTAGCCTTCCTTTATCCGGCATGGGCCTCCCTTCTGGATCCACCTAACTGGGCCGCCCAGTAGGCCATAGGCCATGCTACCAACTATGGGCCACCCGGGTTAGTCGGATAAGAAACATGCTATGAGGATACCCATATAGCATATCCCCAATAGTAGCCCCCGGAGAACTCCGAGATCTTGCGCCGTCTTGCCTCTTCTCGTGGAATGCTCCGTCTAGATGGATGTCGGCAAATCGTCAAGCAATATCTTGTAGTCCTCCCAAAGAACCCTGCAAGGTTTTCTCCGTATTCTATGAGTAAGTCAGAGAAATGCTGAATCTTCCATCGTACGCTCCTGTTGTCGGATTAAATCCGTCCACGCCGGAATCTTCGATGGGACGACTCATCTACCATGTCAGTTAAGGCGCCGTAGGCTGTAGGTCAGCGACGCCTCGTAACTCACATATGCAGAGAAGGTAATCATATCCGCTTTTCCCGCGCGAGCAATACGAACCGTTGGCGGCGACGGTTGGAGACGTGGCGAAATTACCGTGCACGTTCACGAACACGTCGTCTACGCGGCAACCGTCCGATTAGCTGCACGAATCTTGACGTAGAGTAAGATAAATAGTGACTGTGGGACACTTGCCACTTTTTCACCCCATTCTCTCGCGTCATCGTCTTCTTCCTCCAGCCGCGCGCCTCCTCGAGCTCTCCGCGAAAACCTCGAGAAACCCTAGCCTCTTGCCTGCACCAGTCGTGTTCTTTTCCTTCCTCCATGGCCAGCAGCAGCTCATCCCCGTCAATGGCGGCATCGAGCGAAGCCACGGCGAAGCCGGCGAGCTCTGTCGTCGTGCCCCCAGAGGGTCTGGTCATACCCGCATCGGCGGTGATAGAAACCACCGGCGGCGACCATAATCTGGCGGCGTTGGAGCCGCTTGAAGAGGAGCCAGACTCACACAAAGGCGACTGGCGCGGTTCGGACATCACCGGCCGCGACCTCCAAGAGATGGTCGCTGAGGGTTATCTCCCTGCGACGGAGGGGCTCGCCTGGCGGGCGGCACCGGCCGGCGAGGTGACCCCCTCTCCCCAAGCCGGAGAGAAACTATACCTCAAGGCGCAATTGGTACACGGCGTTTCTCTGCCCATCTCCCACTTCTTCCTATCCGTCTTGAATCACTTCAAGGTTCAACCCCACAACCTTTCCCCCAATAGTATTCTAGTGCTTAGCAACTTCGCGGCTCTTTGTGAGGGTTACCTAGGGATTAGGCCTAGGTTAGATTTGTTTGTGTACTTCTTCACCGTCAAACGTGAAGCCGGACACAGCAAGGAGGAGCTTAGAAACTGCGGCACCATAAGCTTCAAGATCCGTCTTGGCCGGCGGTTCCCCGACATCATCGGCCACGAGTCATGCAAAAATTGGCAGCGGACGTACTTCTATGGCCCCGACATTCCTTTGTCGGACCGAGAAGTAACGTACCCGGACTTTGTGGATGGAGCCGCCGCCGAAGTTCCCACATGGCGGTCCCATGCCTCCCTTCCCTCCGACCTCAACGCTTCTCGCGCAATAAGGCGGATAAAGTGGTTTGTAGAGACCGGTCTGACCGGCTTGGACCTAGCCATGTGCTGGTTCATCAGGCGGATCCAACCTCTGCAGCACCGTACGAAGCTTATGCACGAGTATACCGACGATCGAAGGGATACCCTCCGGATCTCCGAGGACAACTTCTCGAGCGACTCCGTCAAGTTCCGCCTCAAGGACATCGTCAAGGTGAAGGACAAGAAGCGTGGCTTCACCCTCACCTACGACATGTTCGTAGACGGAAAGTTCCCAAAGGTAGGTATTTATTTTCCGTGTATGACGTTGCTCTAGTTTTTCCGTCTTGCTAATATCATCTTGTCTAACACAATGATTTCTCACTTAACAGCTTAGCGATCTAGAGGAGGGCAACCTGGCCGCCCAAATCTACGATCCCAAGATGAAGGAAGTCACGGTTGTGTCCGACGATGATGTCCCGTTGGCGCGAAAGCGGAAGAGCTCCACCTCTGACGCTGCCGACGGAGGCAAGAAAAAGAAGACGGAGGGTGGAGCCTCCAAGAAGAGTACTGCCGCCCTGGAGGCGGAAAAGAAGAAAGCCACCGGGATGTTTGCCAAGGCGCCCCCCTAGTGTAAGCTTCTTATTCTCCGACATTGTCTTGTTTATCTGTCATATTCCTGTACTTATGCATTTTGCATGTTTCAGGAAGAAAGCCACAACCAGCCTCAAGAAGTCCTCCAAGACTCTTGGGGCTTCTAGAAATATCAAAGACATGATGCATCGCGACTCTTCCCCCGCCATCGCCCCTGCTACTCCTGCCGTCAAGCCCTCCTCCGCTCTGACAAGCTCCCAAGCCCAGGAAGCACCAGGCCCTTCCGCCATGGAAGTGGATTCTGGCTCCTCTACCGAACTCGCAATTGTCGGCGAGCAGGCGACGCAGGAGAGCGCTGCTCTTCAAATGACTGAAGCTCCGGCTAAGGATGCCATCGGTAGCGGCAAGGCGGTGGTGGGTGCTGGTACCTCTGCCGAAGGCGGCGCCTCTGCTCCCCAAAAACCCTTAGAATTGCTGAAGATTATCTTCCCGGTGCTTACGCCGGGTAGCACAACTATGGTTCCTGGAGGAGTGCCATCATCTCCGACATGCGGTCTTGAGGAGCTACTCCGTCAAGCAGACATCTTGCAAAGTAACAGCGTTTCCTTTGGCAAGCTGCTGGCCGAGAGTGCTACAAACCTCAAGATCATCGCACTTGTAAGTTTTACTTTACCTTTTGCATTTCACATGAGTATCCCACTGTAGCCCCCGAGGATGTAGACGGAAAACCATTGGTTTTGCATCTATATGCTCTAAGAGTGACCAAGTTAGAAAAAACTCTCACTGTAGCCCCCAAGCATTTAGATGGAATGAATTATTCCGACTAGATGCTTTAAGAATAGCATACACAGTGTTCATAAATTTAAGTGCTGTAGCCCCCAAGTCTCTAGTTGTAACTAAATTAGTTCCGACTAGATACTTAAAGAAAAGCTAAGAATTTTCCGAGTTAAAATTTTATACTGTAGCCCCCAAGCTTCTAGTTGAGAACTGAACTAGCTCCGACTAGATGCTTTAAAGAAAAGCTAAGCATATTGCTAAGTTAAAAACTCTCGCTGTAGCCCCCGAGCGCCTAGATGGAAAATCTCCGACTAGGGACTCCAAGTAGACTAAACAATGACTTGACTTTGTATTTGTTTCCTCAGAACGAGAATGCTCGGAGGGGCATGGCCAATGATAAGTACCAGAAGATGCGCGCGGACCTTGAAGCTGAAAAGGGTAAAACCGCCATCTTGAAGGAACAAATCATCAAAAACAAGAGTCTGTTTTCTTTTTGCGCATTTCCATCTTACTTTTGTGCCTTCCTTCTCCGAGTACTCACGGTGTACTTTGTTTTCTCCGACTTGCAGAGCATGTAGCCAACGCCAAGGATATTGTCGAGCAGTCCAAGCACATCCAACAGCTGGACAGCGAGAACAAGATCCTTAAGAAGGAGAGGGAAGAAATGCTGAAGATGCACGAGGATTCCATGAAAGCCCTGTAGGACTCCGCCTCCGCTGAGATCAATCGCTTGAAGGAGGAGCTTGCGATCCTAAAGGATCAGAAGCAAGCTGCCGATGAGCAAAACCTTCGCCATAGCGAGGCGTTTAAGCTCCTCCAACAAGAGAAAGAATCCTTGGCAGACGTCATCTGGCAGGCTAAGGCCAGCATATTCAGTAAGCATCCTCCGCCTTGGAGCTCTGTAGTTTGGGTACTTAGAATTTTTGAAATCATGCAATCATTTTCGGAATTTTTAGCGCCCCTGGGTTTAACCCGCTCGCCTCCTTCGGATAAGGAATGCATGATTCTTGCCGGCAACTTCATCAACACCGCCATCACGCAAGCCAAGGAGATTGCCACGCCCCTGCAGATTTACATCAAGGCCTCGGACTCCATGGTGAAGTACTCGGAGATTCTGCGCCGAGCCCCCGAGCGCGTCGCAAGCTGGAAAGCTTCATGTGCACGGGCTGGCGCAAGGATGGCGTTATCCATGGTGAAGGCACACTATGAAGGTGCCGACATCGACATGGTGACATCTGGTATCCCCGACATGGATGATGACGGCAAGGAGATTGATCACGAAGCCATCCTATCATCACTCGCGGGCTATGACACCAGGGTTGCCGAGTTGGTGGACATCGATGTCTTCGTGCCCAGGAACTTTCTTGACAACGCCGACCCTGAATCCTCCGAGTCTCCTCACAGTGGCGACGCTGAGGGTGAATCTCCGGCTGGCGATGATGCAGCCTCCAAGTCCCCTGCACCCAAGGAGTAAAAAACACTTTGTAATTCTTGTTTCACCTCTGGAGTGTGCATTGAAAAAACTTTGTGATGCAATCTTAAGGAGGAAAACAGTGGTTGTCGTATCCTGCTACTTAAGAATTAATGCCCAGTATGTATATATATTTTAAGCAAGTGCTGGCTTATCCATTACTCTGGTTTTTATGCTTGACTTTTCGTGAGTCGAAAGACTCGCTGTCGGAACCATGCGCTTAGGCGATGATACCCAATGGCACCGTCAATAACCTTAGCACAAAATCGCCGACAATAAGTGCCAAAAGTCACTACTCCAGAATCCACATAAAAACAACAAAGAACGTGTAGACTAGAAAACTTAAGCTAACGCCCGTAGGCGGAATTTTCACAAGTGCAATCGCAAAGCTTGTGCATAAAGGTTTATATGATCCAAAAATGAACACTAAAGGAGGTAAAAGACTCAGCAATATGAGTGAACCAAAGAGATTTATTTCATTGATCATATAAGAGGTACACAATTAGATAAAAAATGCTAAGTGTAGAAAGGACGTAGCTGTGCTATGTTCCATGGCCGATCAAGCTCTGGGTAGTCATCATCTGGGTCACGTCGCTTACGCTTATGATCCTCATTGGGACTATCCTTGAGTTCACGATTATCGACAAGGTAGTAAGACCCATTGAGCAGCGCCTTGCTTATAATGAACGGTTTCCCATGGCAGGGATAATTTGTGTGACTTCTTCTGCTTAAGTCAGAGCACCAAATCCCCCTCTTTAAACGAGCGATGCTGGACGCGGCGACTATGGTACCTGCATAGCTTCTGCTGGTAGATGGCGGATCTTTGGCATGCCAAAATGCGCTCCTCCTCGAGAAGGTCCACATCTAGGCGTCTGGATTCTTCAGCGTCATCTTCGTCGTAGGCGGCAACTCTTGGTGCATCGTGCAGGATGTCGGAAGGTAGGATAGCTTCTGCTCCATATACCATGAAATAAGGGGTGTAGCCGGAGGATCTGTTGGGTGTAGTTCGTAAACTCCACAGCACAGATGGCAATTCTTCCGCCCAGGCTCCAGCTGCTCTATGTAGCGGTGCCTCAAGACGTGGCTTGATTCCCTGCAGAATTAATCCATTGGCTCGCTCAACTTGACCATTGGATTGTGGGTGTGCCACAGATGCAAGGTCAAGTCGGATGCCTTTGTCCCAGCAATAGGCCTCCACTTCTCTGAGTGACAAGTTGCTTCCGTTGTCGGTGATGATGCTATGTGGGAGACCAAATCTCACCACTAGATCCCGGACAAACCTGAGGGCAGTTGCCCCATCAAGCTTTCTAATGGGTTTAGCTTCTATCCATTTGGTGAATTTGTCAACTACTACAAGCAGATGAGTAAACCCACACGGTGCCGTTTGCAACGGCCCCACCATGTCTAGCCCCCAGACTGCAAACGGCCAAGTTATTGGTATTGTTCGCAATTCTTCAGCAGGAACATGTGGTTGTCGGGCATAATACTGGCATCCTGTGCACGTCTCAACCAGCTTGTCGGCGTCCACCTTCACGGTCAGCCAGTAGAATCCTTGCCGGAAGGCTTTCGCGACCAACGATCGAGGAGCGGCGTGATGCCCGCAATCTCCGAGATGGATTTCGCGTAGGATTTCCATACCTTCTAGCTGGGAAACACACTTTAGTATACACCAGTAGTGCTCCTTTTGTAGAGTTGCCCATTGATTATGGTATAACCCTTTGCTCGTCGTACTATCTGCCATCTTTCGACCTTGTCGTCGGGCAAAGTTTCGTGTTCGAGATATTCCATGAACGGTTTTGTCCAAGCCGGAGGGATCTTTGTCACCATGTTGACGAAAGAATCAGCTCTATCCGGGTTTTCGATGTCGGCGCCCTTCACGGATGGTGTACGAAGATGCTCTAGGAAACTCCTGGCAGAATTTGCTTGTGCCCTGATCCAAGTTTAGACAGTAAACCAGCCGCCTCGTTTTGCTCCCTAGGCACATATTTGACTTTGTTGCCCAATAAGATCTTGGCTATCTCGTCCACTTCGTCTCGATATGCCGCCATCATAGGGTTCCACGCATTCCAGGTGCCAGCCACCTGCTAGGCAACCAAGTCAGAATCTCCACAGCAAACTGTGCGCTTGATGCCAATATCCTTGGCTACACGCAGTCCGTGAATGAGTGCTTCATACTCCGCCATGTTGTTTGTAGCCTCGAAGTGGATCTGTAGAACGTAGTGTAGCTTGTCTCCTTTTGGTGACTGCAGCAATACACCAGCCCCCGAGCCGTTGAGCAGCTTTGATCCGTCAAAGTGCATCACCCAGTACTCTGGTTCCGGCAACGGAGTGGCATCTGGCATCTCCGTCCAATCTGCAATAAAATCCGCCAAGGCTTGTGACTTGATAGCGTAGCGTATTTTGTAGGTGATCTCGAAGGCGGCAAGTTCAATGCCCCACTTCGCGACCCTACCTGTAGTGTCGCTGTTGTTGATAATGTCGGACAGTGGAGTCTTGCTCACTACTGTGATTGGGTGCTCCTGAAAGTAATGCCTCAGCTTCCGCGAAGCGAGGAATACTCCATAAGCTATCTTTTGGTAGTGCGGGTAACGCTGCTTGGACTCCGTCAAGACCTCGCTTACATAGTAAACTGGTCGTTGTACTCCGTGCTCATAGCCCGGTTCCTTCCGCTCTACCCCGACGACGATGCTGATAACCCGGTTGGTTACCGCCATGTAAATTAACAGGGGCTCTCCAGGCTCGGGTGCTGCAAGGATGGGCGCTGAGGAGAGAATCTCCTTGAGCTGCTTCAATGCTGCATCTGCCTCGTCCGTCCATGTGAATTTGTCCGCCTTCTTCAGCAACTTGTACAGCGGCAGAGCCTTCTCTCCAAGTCGGCTGACGAACCGGCTAACTGCTGCAACACAACCTGTTAGTCGTTGGATGTCCTTTAGGCATGTCGGACGGTTTATGTTTAAGATGGCCTTGATTTTCTCCGGGTTGACCTCGATTCCGTGCTGGGAAACGATGAAGCCCAACAATTTGCCGGCTAGAACCCCAAAAACACACTTCTTAGGGTTGAGCATCATGTTGTATTTCCGGAGATTATCAAAGGTTTCTTTTAAGTCGGAGATTAAGTCATTTGACTTTTTAGACATCACCGCTATATCGTCCACATAGGCGTGAACGTTTCGACCAATTTGGTCGTGAAGGCAACGTTGCATTGTCCGCTGGTAGGTAGCACCTGCGTTTTCAGCCCAAAGGGCATCGTGACATAGCAAAACATGCCGTAAGGGGTAGTGAACAAAGTGGCCAATTGGTCCGACTTCCTCATTTTGATTTGGTGGTATCCTGAGTATGCATCGAGAAAACACAAAAGTTCTGAGCCAGCCGTCGAGTCAATGACTTGGTCAATGCGAGGCAAAGCAAACGGATCTTTGGGACATGCTTTGTTCAAGCCGGTGTAATCAACGCACATTCTTAATTCATTGGTTCCCTTTTTGGGGACAAGTAAAGGATTGGCCACCCATCGGGTGTGAAGGACTTCTCGGATAAACTCAGTCTTAAGTAACCTAGCTATCTCTTTGCCAATGGCGCGTCTCTTCTCATCTCCGAAGCGTCGTAGAGGTTGTTTCACTGGTTTACATTTTGGGTCTATGTTTAAGCTGTGCTCGGCAAGTTCCCTAGGTACACCTTTCATGTCGGCAGGTTGCCAGGCAAAGATGTCCCTATTCTCACGGAGGAACTCGACGAGCGCGCTTTCCTATTTGGGATCCAGGTTCGTCCCAATGGCGGTGACCTTGGAGGCATCGCCTACCACAAGTTCCACCGACTTGGTCTCGATGGCGGCCTTAAATGCAGGAGCGGAGTCGGAGATCTGCTTCTTCGACGCGGGCATCTCTGAGTCATTGACCTTGCTCTGGATCTCCTTGAATTTTTCGCTGTAGAGGACAGCTTCTGCAACGGCTACTTCATTGATCTCGCAGTCCCTTGCCTTGGTAAAGCTTCCGGATACGGTGATGACACCGTTTGGTCCGGGTATCTTGAGTTTGTTGTAGACGAAGAATGGCTTGGCCATGAACGTGTGGAATATGTCGCGGCCAAATATGACGTGGTACACGCTCTTGAAGGGGACCACCTCGAAGGTCATGCGCTCTTGGCGGTAATTATTAACGTCGCCAAAGGTCACCTGAAGTGTAATGCACCCAAGGGACCGAGCCTCCCGTCTAGGAACTACGCCATGGAACACGGTGTTGGTCCGCCTTAGGTTTGCCTCCGTCAAGTTCATCTTCTGCAGTGTATCCAGGTACATGATGTTGATGCTGCTTCCACTATCCACCATGCACTTGGTGAACTCCACGCCGTCAATCAATGGGTTGATGACCATGGCGTACTGGTTCTCCGTGGGCACAAGGTCTGGGTGGTCCGTCCTGTCCCAAGTGATTGGGGAACTGGGGGGAGAGTATCCATCCGGATCCTTAGAGAGGTCTTCTGTTGTCGGACGGTGGGGGTGCCAAGGAAAGTGTGGTAGACTGGGGCCTTCTTTGCAAAGGGGTTCTTGCCCTTGTCGTCGCTCTTGGCGGCGTGCTTGGGGTCAACGTCCTCGTCCATGTCACTTGAATCCTTGGACTCCTCCTCCTTCTTCTTCCCCTTGCCCTTGCCTCGCGGTCTGTTCTTTCGACTTTGCTTGTAGCCGGACTCCGGGTCTTCCTTGAGGTCGTTGACGAATTTGCAGTGTCGATTGGTATGGGTGGCCTTACCGTTAGCGTCGAGGTGTACGAGGCACGGCATATCGCGGTACTCTTCGTAGGTTTGGGGAACATGGAGCGGCGCTGAGTTGGTTTCACTTCCTCGCTGCTGCCCACGGCCTGCTCCCCTTCCTCGACCACGTTGTCCGCCTTCACCTCGTCCTGCAAAAGTCATGGCGACCATGTCGGTAGATTGCTTTTCTTCTAGAGCGTTTTTTCGCTTTGTACTGCTGTTCCTCCGAGCTTGAGTTGGAACGGCCGTTGCCGGCAAGGAGCCACGAGCGTCATCGTCGGCAGCTGCGAACTCACTAGCAAACTGAATCATCTGATTTAAGTCAAGCTGATAATTGTCCTGCAAGCGCTTCAGCTTATGTCGGAGCAACATGCTCCTTTCCAACCCATCGATGAAAGCGGCCATGGCGGTCTGGGCGTGCACTCCTGCGCAGGAATTCTTCATATCCAGCCAGCGGGAGAGGTAGGCGCGAGATGTCTCGTCTTTCTCTTGCACGCACCGCTGTAGATCGCCCACCGTGCAGGGACGCTTGTATGTACCCTCAAAGTTCTTGGTGAATTCTTCTTGCATGTCCAGCCAGTTGTAGATAGATTTCTCCGGCAAGTCGTCGATCCATTGACGGGCCGTGCCCGCCAACATTAACGGGAGGTACTTGACGGCGACGTTGGGGTTGCCTCCGGCAATCTCCACCGCGTTGCCGTAGTCCTGCAACCATGTGGCAGGTTTGGCGGTGCCGTCATAGGGCTTGATGGTCTTGTCAATCCGGAAACCTTTGGGGTAAGTTGCGGACCGTATTGCAGGTCCAAAGCAATGTGGTCCCAGATATGGTCCTTCCTGGGCCTCGTGGATCTTATCGATCCGCGAACGTGCGTCGTATGGCTCCAGGTTCTTCTTCTTTTTGTCAACAGGGGATGGGCTGAGCGAACGACGCAGGCCCCTTCCGCCATGGTGACTACTTGGCGGCGACGGAGGCGGAGGTGGCGGTGGTTTAGCCTTCTTGCTGTTACCCTCCTGTGACGCCTCACGCCTGTCACGGTTGCTTGTCGGACGCGGAGGGTCATGGCGCGACCTGCTCTTATGTCCTTCGTTGTGCTTTCCGTCATAACGGGTCTGCTCCGTGTTGTCGCGGATGACGATACCACACTGCTTTGGTGGGGGCATATCCGTACGATGGTGGGCCTTGTAGTCTTCCTGACGTCGGGGGGATCAGGGCGGTGGCGATGGGCGGTGAGGTTGGGCTCTTTCTCCGTGGTCGGAGGATATGGGGATAGCATCCTTCCTGTTGCGCGCATCCCTCCGTCTTCGTTCTGATGAACTCGTCCGCGATCCGACATCCTGAGGAGATCTGTCCCTTGGCGGCTTGTACTGGCTAGATCGGCAGAGCTGAAAGAGCATTTTCCTGTCCCTCTGATTTTGATGTTTGATAACAACACACTTATCGGTTTAACTGTGTGTTAAGTTTATCACAGGTTTGATAAGTGGTGGCACAAATAATGGCATATCAACTCCCCTTGCAAAAACCTCTGTGTCAACCGGTAGTACCGGAACTATGACCGGTACTACCGCTTGACACCGGTACTACCGGTTCCAGTACCGGTTGGCACTGACCAAAGCTGATGAAGGTGTGTACTAGTCAGTACCCCCCGGTACCACAGAGCGGCACTACCGGTCCAACCGGTAGTACCGCTTGGTACAAGCAGTACTACCGCTTGAGACGGTTGTACCGCTCGGCAGTACCGGGCATACTGACCAGCACACACTCCTCTCCGTTTTGGTCAGTACCAAGCGGTACTTGGGACCGGTACTACCGCCCTAACCGGTAGTACCGCTTCCTACGACCGGTACTACCGCTTGGGGGTAGTACCGCAAGGGCGATACCGCCCAAAACTGAAGAATACTGAAGATCTGGAGCACCTCCGGTACTTGACCGGTAGTACCGCTTGCAAGCGGTACTACCGCTTGAGTACCGGTACTACCGGTACAGTAAATGCTCCAACGGCCATATTTCGTGGAGGGGTATAAATACCCCTCCACCTACCTTGGGACAGATCGCTCAGTGCATTAAAGTCAAAGAACACCTTGAAGTCCATTGGAGCCACCCAAATCTTCAAGATCTCCTCATCCCACCACCCAAAGTCCTTGATCTTTGGGGAATCAAAAGAGGAGGCCGCGATCTACTACTTCACCAAAAGAGATCTTCATTTCCCCCCCATTTCATTGAGGGCCCCTTTGCTCTAGAGTTTTCTTGGAAACCCTAGTTCTTGTTTTGGTTCTTACAAGCTTGTCTTTGATTGCTTTGACAGCTTGCTTGTATTTGGGAGCCTCCGATTAAGTTGTGGATGTGTGCCCAAAACTTGTAACGGTGCTGGCTTCCACCTTGAAGGTTGCCGATATAGTGGAAGGTAAATCGATCCCGTTGGGGTGAGATTCATCGGAGAACAAGGGAGGCCTTTCGTGGCGTTGGTGGTTTGAAACCACCCCCTTTCCAAACGTAGACGTAATTCCCCTCAAAAGGAAGGAACTATAGGAAACAAATCCTTGTGTCTCCGCGTCCACTTTTCGGTTACTTCTATCCTTTTACCGCACCTTACTTACTCGTTACTACTTTGTGTTGTGGTAGCTCTTGCATAGTTGTCATATAGGTAAATTCACCATAGTTGCATTATCTAGAGAATTTACCTTATTGTCAAACCTTAATTTGAAAAAGAAGAAAATTTGAAGTAGCACCTATTCACCCCCCTCTAGGTGCCCATACGATCCTTTCAATTGGTATCAGAGCCTCGGCTCTTTATTTGGGCTTTACCGCCTAAGAGAATATGGGTAGCCGCGAAGGGGATGGTGATGGTGAGCCGACCACAGTGACCATGGAAGATCTAAAAAACTTGGAAACAAGATTGAGCTCTTCCTTGGTCAACAAAGTCAAGAAGATGCTTGAGCAACTTCTTAAAGACAAAGAAGGCTCACCACCCCCATCTCCTCAAGAGGATCAACCATCCATTTTACCTAAGGGGAATACGTCAGTATCCCCCGAGGGTGCATTGGTAGGGGGTAAACCAGACAACGCTAATTCCTCCACACACAATAATGGTGGGAAGGGTGAGCACCGTGACTCATGGTACTCTCCCGACCCTCCAATCCCTCACCCTCATGTATACAATAGAGGTGACCCACCTAAGCTTGAAGAATCCGCTACTTTTGCTCAATGGCAATCAGTAATGAGAACTCATATGCGCAGCTCTTGCATTGAATTATGGAACATCATCGAGCATGGACTCTTTATTGGGGATCCAGACAACTTGACAAGAAGAGAGATTGTTAATAGTCAACTCAATGCCACTGCTCTGCATATGATTCAACAAGGTTTGGGGACAAAGGATTATCCACACATTGAGCACTTCCGCATTGCCAAGGAAGCTTGGGATGCTCTCACTGTGTTGTTTATTGGAAATGAGAGTATGAGGAGGAACTGATATGATGCTCTAAGAAATGAAGCTGAAGGCTTCTACATGAAAGAAGGTGAAGATCACGAAGACATGTACTGAAGGCTCAAGACCACCGCCACTGCTTTTAGGAATGTGGGTGCCTCACATGTGGATGATGCATGGATAAAAAGGAAATATGTGAGTGCACTCATGCCTTTTGAGCCCACCGACTTGAAGAGCCTACAAGGAAGACACAACTACCATCTCATGACCTCAAATGAAGTTATGCAAGAGATGGCTGCTTTCAAGGTTGCTGCCAAGAATGCCAAAGATGCTCGTGCTCGTGCCCTTGGTATGAGTAATGTTGTCAATGTTGCTTTGAAGGCCAAAGTTGTGGACCATCGGGATGAAGATGATAGTGATAAAGGGCTTTCCATGGACTATCCCGATGAAGTGAAGATTGCTCATGGTCAATATATGGCTTTCTATGCAAAGAACTTTTGGAAGAACCCTGCCAAGGCCAAGATGGAAATGGAACGGAGAAGCAATCCAAATGGGAAAAGAGAGAATACCACAAGATTGAGAACTTGCTTCAATTGTGGTGACCGCTACCACTTTGTGGCTAGTTGCCCCTATGAGAAGAGAGAAGATCATGGTGGAAAGCGTGTGTTGAAGAAGACTCCCAAGGGACCATACAAGAAACCTTTCATCAAAAAGAATCCCATCAACAAGAAGCCAGGAGAAATTGTCTTGATCACTCATGAAGAGTACTCCTCCGACAATGAAGATGATGAAGATGACGAAGAGGAAACTTCTCATGGTGTGGCTGCTCTTGCCACCACATCTACTCTAACATTCTCACTCTTCGATTCTCCAAATGAGAACTCCTCCACCAAGAACGCCACTTGCCTTATGGCAAGAGGAACGGAGGAGGTATCTTCATCATCCTGCTCTACTCACTTAGATAATGATCAAATTGATGATGAGATGTCTCTTGATGTTAAAAAGGAATTAATTTCCTTTGATGAGTTTATGACTAACCTAGAAGGTGATGCTAAGCTACATTTTGGAAACATCTTAGATCAACTATCACATACTCAAGAGCTTCTAGATGTAATATGTAAACTTGGGCATGAACATATGATTGAGCTAGAGGCCCTAAACAATGCTCTAGAAGAAGAACAAGAAACTAGGTTGTCACTTGAATTAAAACTTGAAGGGCTTGATGAGGCCAATGACATTATTGTTAACAAACTCATCAAAGAGCGTGATCATGCTATTGCTAAATACAAAAGAGCTAAAAAGGACAAGATTGAGTTTGGTGTGGTTCATGAAAAACTTGCCGAGGATTTTAGCTTGCTTAACAAGGCCCACAAGGCCTTGGAGAGTGAACTCTTGTCACTCACAAAGTCCCATGAAACGCTTCAAACTCAATTGGCCAATATTCCTTCACCTAGTTACTTCATTCCATCTAGTAGCACAACTATTCTTGAAGAGAATGCTAGGTTGAAGGGGGAGCTTTCTAAGGCCACATTTCCACAAGGCAACAAGTCTATTGATGATCTTTTGAGCAAGCAAAGGCGTAGTGGTGATAAAGGGGGCATTGGTTTTGTCTCCAAAACAAAGAAGAAGAAGAAGAACAAGAAGAAGAAGGACATGCCCGCATAAGAGACCAACAAGACCATTGTGGAGAGTAAGACCACAAATGGTAAAACTATGTCTCATGATGATTTTGCGGGAAGTGCTAACCTTCACTATGTTCTAATGCGTGATTATTATGGTGATGTGTATGCACAATATGTTGGTCCTTATGATGGTTATATTGCTTGGTCTATTTGGGTTCCCAAGACCCTTGTTGCTAACAAAAGAGGACCCATTGAAAAATGGGTACCTAAAAACTAGCTTGATCTTTTGTAAACTTATGCTTCCGGAGGGTCAAAATGGGTGATCGATAGTGGTTGCACAAGTCATATGACCGGAAGCTCGTCTATTGTCAAGGACTTGGTGTCAAATGAAGATCAAATCACCGTCACATATGTCGACAAGTCAAAGTCTACGGTAATGGGTTTCAGCAAGGTAGTGGTGGCTCACGACATTACACTCGTGAACGTCATGCTTGTTGAAACCCTTGGATACTATTTACTTTCTGTCCGTGCTCTTGGAAAGATGGGCTTTGCCGTCTTTATTGATGATGATGTTGTGGTCCTCATGTGGAGCAAGTCTCTCAAGGTCGCTTTCGTTGGGTACGTCGAAAATGACTTGTATGTGGTGGACTTTTCGGGGCAAGCCACTGCAGGTCCGATGTGCTTATACGGAAAGGACGATGTGGGTTGGCTATGGCACCGCCGACTAGCCCATGTCAATATGAGAACTTTGCAAAGTCTCCATAAAGAGGGCCATATTGTTGGACTAAAAGAAAATGTTTCCTTTGCCAAAGATCGTGTTTGCAGGGCATGTGTTCTAGGGAAGATGCATGACGCTCCTCACAACCCACGAACCAAATCAAGTCTAACAAGATCTTGGAACTCCTCCATGTGGACCTATTTGGTCCTCCATCTCATGCAAGTCTTGGAGGGAAGAAATATTGTTTGGTGATTGTTGACGACTTTTCAAGATACTCTTGGATTTATTTCTTCAAGTTGAAGAGTGAAACTCAAAGGACCTTTATCGACTTCATCAACTTGGTTCAACGGCAACACAATGTTCCCGTGTTGATTATAAGAAGTGACAATGGCACCGAGTTCAAGAACTACACCTTGAATGATTTTCTTAGTGATGAGGGGATTAAACATCAATATTCCGCTGCATACACCCCTCAACAAAATGGTGTGGCCGAAAGGAAGAACCGGACTCTTATTGAGATGGCTAGGACCATGTTGGCGGAGTTTAAATCTCCATACAACTTCTGGGCCGAAGCCATCTCCACCGCTTGCCATGCTTCAAACCGGCTCTACCTCCGCAAGAAAATCAACAAGACTCCATATGAGATACTTACCGGTAACAAGCCCAACATATCTTATTTCCGGGTGTTCGGTTGTAAGTGTTTCTATCTCATCAAAGGTGTTCGTTTGTCTAAATTCGAGTCTAAAGCATTAGAGGGTATTTTTGTTGGCTATGGTCTCGAATCTCACACTTATAGAATCTATGACAAGCTCTCCGGAGCCGTCATAGAATCTTGTAGTGTGACCTTCGAAGAATATGATGGTCCCCAAGGGGGGCGTGTTGATGCTTGTGATGCAGATGATGAAATGCCTCAGGATCCCATAGGAAGAATGGGTGTGGGTTATATTCGCCCCATTGAGGAACCCCTTATGGCGGATTGAGAAGAACTATGCTCCACTCGAGTGGAGCCCTCATCTTCACAACCTCAACATGCTCCATCTACCGAAGAGGACATTGACTCAAGCCAAAGACAAGATGTGGACCCTCAACATAGTGATCAATGTGTGAACTCTAGTCAAAGGGAGCTTGGTCCATTCGATGGGGTGTCAAGTGGTGCCAAGTAAATTTGTCAAGGAAGATCCATCCAAGCTGTTTTGAGACGTGCTCAAATTGATGCTAGAAGAGCACTTGATCAAGACCAAGGTCAATCCTTGCCTCCAAATATAGAGGATGAATCCAATGATGATCAAGGTCAAGTTGATGGTCAAGACGAGGATCAAAATGATGAAGAGGGTCCCCCAAGAAACAATGAAGAGATCCACACTCGTCGCGAAGCTAGAAAGGAAAGAATGTTGGAAATAAGAGACCACACCCTCCAAAATGTTGTTGGAGATCTAAGGAAAGGAATTTCCACAAGAGCACAATTGAAGAGGTTCAGTGAACACCAAGCACACATCTCCATGATTGAACCAAAGAAAGTGTGGGAAGCTCTTGAAGATTCGGATTGGTTAGAAGCTATGCACAAAGAGCTCAACAACTTTGAGACAAACAAAGTGTGGAAGTTAGTTGAGAAGCCAAAGGATTGCCGCAATGTTATTGGAACAAAGTGGATATTCAAGAACAAGCAAGATGAGCATGGGATTATTGTAAGGAACAAGGCTAGATTGGTTGCACAAGGTTATTCCCAAATTGAAGGCATTGATTATGGAGAGACTTATGCACCCGTGGCTCGCCTTGAGTCCATCCGTATCCTTCTTGCTTATGCGGCACATCATAACTTTAAGTTGCAACAAATGGATGTAGAAAGTGCATTCCTTTATGGTCCTTTAAATGAATTGGTATATGTTAAGCAACCCCCAGGATTTGAGGACCCCAACTTCCCAAACCATGTCTACAAACTTGATAAGGCGCTCTATGGGCTCAAGCAAGCCCCACGCACGTGGTATGAGCACCTTAGAGAGTTATTGTTTGACCGTGGCTTTGAGGTTGGGAAAATAGATCCCACTCTTTTTACTAAGAGGGTCAATGGGGATCTTTTTGTATGCCAAATATATGTTGATGATATTATCTTTGGCTCATCTAACAAAGCTTTTAATGATGAATTCTCAAAGCTTATGACTAGTAGGTTCCGGATGTCCTTGATGGGGGAGTTGAAAGTATTTCCTGGCTTTGAGATCAAGCAAGTTAGAGGAGGAACATTCTTCAATCAAGCCAAGTATACTCAAGATATGCTCAAGAGATTCAAAATGCAAGATTTGAATGGATCCCCAAGTCCCATGGCAACAAAGGCTCATCTAGAACAAAATCCAAATGGTAAAGATGTGGATCAAAAGGTATACCGGTCTATGATTGGTTCTTTGCTTTACCTTTGTGCATCTAGACCCGATATTGTGTTGAGTGTAGGTGTGTGTGCAAGATATCAAGCGGCTCCTAAGGAAAGCCATTTAATGGCGGTCAAGAGAATCTTTCGATATTTAGTTCATACCCCATTTTATGGTCTTTGGTACCCTCAAGGCTCAACATTCGCTCTTTGTGGATATACGGATTGGGCGGGAGACAAGGATGATAGAAAATCAACATCCGGGGCTTGCCAATTCCTTGGTAGGTCCTTGGTATGTTGGTCTTCTAAGAAGCAAAATTGTATATCTCTCTCCACCGCCGAAGCCGAGTATGTTGCTGCCGCTAGTGCTTGCACCCAATTGCTATGGGTGAGGCAAACTTTAAAGGAATACGGTGTCCATTGTGACAAAGTGCCTCTTCTATGTGACAATGAAAGTGCCATCAAGATTGCATACAACCCGGTGGATCACACAAGGACAAAGCATATTGAGATTCGACATCACTTCATTAGAGATCATGTTGTTAGAGGTGATATTGATCTATCCTATGTATCAACCAAAGATCAACTTGCCGATATCTTCACGAAGCCACTTGATGAAGCAAGGTTTTGCTACTTGAGGAATGAACTAAATATCGTAGATTCAAGGAATTTGACTTGATTATCTTGGACTCTCACCTAATACTCAACCCATTGTTGGTTTAGGTGTAGGCATGGACATAGGGGGAGTGCGGTCCTAATTGATTGGACTATCCCTCCCCCCCATTATGCGCAAAGTAAACAAAATCATTCCTCTTAATATCATTTTGTGATATGTGAGCTCAATGATGAGTTTCGGTAATGGACCCAAGATATATCTTCGTGGTGCCAAGCCGAGTATACTCAAATATGGTGGCCTAGGCCACCGCCCCCTCTCAATCGAGAGGTTGAAGTACTTACTCGTGTTTGTCATCTATTTGAATTGGTTTTCACTCATGATTGTCATCTATTCGAAGTGCCTTCATTGTTCTTAGAATCATGCACTCTAGTTTGGTGTTTATTTGCTTCTTCCATTTTTTTGAGTGCATGTTCCTCTCAGCTCACTTGTCTTAACCCAATCCTCCTTACTCCCTCACGAAAACCTTCTCTCTATCTGCACAAGAATCCTCCTTGATCCCTGGCTTTGGCATCAGATGGGACCGGTACTACCGGATATTCGAGCGGTACTACCGGACCTGGTAAGTTCCCAGGTCGGCTCCTGGAAGAACTGCTCCAGGAACGATACTACCGCCCACATGTCCGGTCCTACCGGTCACCGGTACTACGGGTTATGGAACCGGTACTACCGCTTACAAGCGGTAATACCGCTCCAACAACCGGTACTACCGGTTGACGGTTTCCAGGTATATATTGGACGCGTGGGGAGAGGCACCCCTCAGTGCCTCATTATTCCCCACGCCCTCCACTCAAACCTGCACCGCCACCGGAGATCTTGAAGCCACCGGAGCCCTGCCGCGCCCTTCTCTCTCCGGATTCTCCTTGGATTCGGCCTCTTGGCGGGCTCCCACTCCTTTCCATCGCCATGGATCCCGGTACAACCGCCCTTTCTCTCCCCGTTTGATTTCCCCATTAGATCTAGGTTTTGGCTCAGATTTGTGGAGAAATTGACTATTTGCAAGGTTGTACTGCCATATGATTCCTTGTTACCGAGTAGAATCTTCTATTTAGCAGTTTTATGCAGTCAATTTGGGCCGTTTCCATCGGATCTGACGCTTGTGTGCCGCTCAACCGGTAGTACCGGAACTGTTTCCGGTACTACCGCTTGCAAGCGGTACTACCGGTCGTCAGGTCCGGTAGTACCGGTCCACTCTGACCACATTTTTTCTGCCTAAACTGTAGATTCTCTCGTTTGCTCCTTTTTGATTCTTGTGCCCTTACCCCCTTGCTATCCTCCCTCATGCTTTAACAGATGCAGGTGGTTCTCGGGGTGCACGCAAGTGCTCCAAGTCCAACCGTGAGATTGTTGAGGAAGAGACGGAGTCTGAGGAAGAGGTTATGCCACAGCCAAGACACCGTTCCAAGTTGCCTGCCACTCGAGGTGGTCGTGGGGGTCGTGATGGGGTTACCAAGCGCTCAGCTGGGCGTGGCAGCGCCCCTCCTTCTCGCCCCCTTCCACTGGGCGTACCAAAAGTCTCAGCTCTGGGCCATCTGGGCCAAAGAAACTTTCAGACATCTCTGAGTCAGATTTTAGGGCTCTCCGGATGGATAATGCATACTCCCGCAACCGGAGCGAGGAAAGGGCAGACAGTCTCTTCTATGATGATTTCCAAGAGCGTGTGTATCATGAGGTTCTTTTGACCAACATCCAGATGGTGGTGCCTCAGCAGTGGATTGACATGGGACACATTGACAAGAACCCTGACTACTTTGCTGAAGCTAAGGAAATATTCTCAAACCTTGGCTTGCTCCCCATTATGGAGTTTCAGTATGACTATGATCCCCTCCTTATCTGCCAGTTTATGCCACTGCACATTTCCACAATGGACGCACTCGGAAGATTACCTGGATGACTCAAGGTGCTGTCAAGGAAGCTACACTTGCGGAGTTTGCTGCAATCTTGGGGTATGAAGACCGCGGCCGGGACGTTCCTTGTGGTTTTCGCTGTCACATGCGGGAGCATCCCTCCAAAAAGGATGTTCGTACACCTTTGTATATTCGAGGCCGTGGGGTTGCTGGCAAGATCAAGGATCTACTCCCCACATATGACATTCTCCATCGCATTTTCCGTGAGACTGTTGCTCCTCGTGCGGGCAACAAGGACGAGATACATGGGTTCTCCGTTGACTTGCTGTTCAACACCTTCCTCAACCGAGAATCAGGAAATCCTCTTGATGTGACCGACTTCATATGGAATGAAATGGTTGCTGCTGCACACACTCGGAGGGTTCCACCATTTTCTCCTTATATTATGGCCCTCATTGTGTCAAAGTGCCCCGTCATTGCTAGGACTCTCTCCACTCGCTCTCTCATTGTGCACAGGCCAAAGGCACTCAAGATCAAGACACATGCCAAACCTCGCGTTGCGGAGGGTGAGGAGGATGAGGATGACTCTGAGGATGCTGGCAGTGGTCATGACACTGACTATGTTGTCTCTAGTCGCAACAATGCTAAGCCCTCTTGGGCCAAAAGGATGGAGGTCAAGCTCAAGAAGATCTTCTGCTTCCAGGTTGACAACCAGAAGCGCATGTATGAGGCGCATGTGTATGCCAAGAAAGCCAGTGCTCGACAGAAGGAAATGATGTCTGCTCAAGGTTTGACCATCTCCGAGGGATCCGAGAACAACATCACTCCAGAAGATCAGTGGATCTCTCAGCACAGCCATTGGGACGATGATGGCTCTTCCTCGCACCACGCCCCACCCACTTACGAGGATGAGGATGACTTTGAGGATGAGGATGAGGAGGAGGAGGATGATTGACCTTTGGGACGGTAGCTTTGCACTTGTCCCTTTTTGGCGTCTTGATGCCAAAGGGGGAGAAGTTGCACTTTAGGCACGGGTGTTGCATGGGAAGTCACAAGCTCGTTTTTCTCTTTGATCCTTTTATTTCTTGTGAACTTCGATTTCCCTCTATTTATGCGTGAGACTATGTGTTTATGTCGTGTGAGACTATGTGGTTGGATCCATCTTATGAGACTATGTGGTTTATTTCATTGGATCCATCTTGTGATGTTATGCGGTATCTATTGTCTATATATTCCTCATCACATGTTTTGTGCAAAGGTATGTTCAAATGCTAGTATCCATATTTGTGCACCCATGTTGGGTTTGTAAAATAGAGGGGGAGGTTTGTTTCTACACATATAGGGGGAGTCCCGTCTCTATTTTACAAATATCATATACTTACTATTAAAATCTTCTTCCACAAGTGTATTGTCATCAAACACCAAAAAGAGGGAGATTGAAAGAGCATTTTCATGTCCCTCTAATTTTGATGTTTGATAACAACACACTTATCGGTTTAACTGTGTGTTAAGTTTATCACAGGTTTGATAAGAGGTGGCACAAATAATGGCATATCAATTCCCCTTGCAAAAACCTCTGTGTCAACCGGTAGTACCGGAACTATGACCGGTACTACCGCTTGACACCGGTACTACCGGTTCCAGTACCGGTTGGCACTGACCAAAGCTGATGAAGGTGTGTACTAGTCAGTAACCCCCGGTACCACGGAGCGGCACTACCGGTCCAACCGGTAGTACCGCTTGAGACGGTTGTACCGCTCGGCAGTACCGGGGCATACTGACCAGCACACACTCCTCTCCATTTTGGTCAGTACCAAGCGGTACTTGGGACCGGTACTACCGCCCTAACCGGTAGTACCGCTTCCTACGACCGGTACTACCGCTTGGGGGTAGTACCGCAAGGGCGATACTGCCCTAACCGGTAGTACCGCTTCCTACGACCGGTACTACCGCTTGGGGGTAGTACCGCAAGGGCGATACCGCCCAAAACTGAAGAATACTGAAGATCTGGAGCACCTCCGGTACCAGGTCCGGTACTTGACCGGTAGTACCGCTTGCAAGCGGTACTACCGCTTGAGTACCGGTACAGCAAATGCTCCAACGGCCATATTTCGTGGAGGGGTATAAATACCCCTCCACCTACCTTGGGACAGATCGCTCAGTGCATTAAAGTCAAATAACACCTTGAAGTCCATTGGAGCCACCCAAATCTTCAAGATCTCCTCATCCCACCACCCAAAGTCCTTGATCTTTGGGGAATCGAAGGAGGAGGCCGTGATCTACTACTTCACCAAAAGAGATCTTCATTTCCCCCTGATTTCATTGAGGGCCCCTTTGCTTTAGAGTTTTCTTGGAAACCCTAGTTCTTGTTTTGGTTCTTACAAGCTTGTCTTTGATTGCTTTGACAGCTTGCTTGTATTTGGGAGCCTCCGATTAAGTTGTGGATGTGTGCCCCAAACTTGTAACGGTGCCAGCTTCCACCTTGAAGGTTGCCGATATAGTGGAAGGTGAATCGATCCCGTTGGGGTGAGATTCATCGGAGAACAAGGGAGGCCTTTCATGGCGTTGGTAGTTTGAAACCACCCCCTCTCCAAACGTAGACGTACTTCCCCTCAAAAGGAAGGAACTACGGGAAACAAATCCTTGTGTCTCCGCGTCCAATTTTCGGTTACTTCTATCCTTTTACCGCACCTTACTTAATCGTTACTACTTTGTGTTGTGGTAGCTCTTGCATAGTTGTCATATAGGTAAATTCACCATAGTTGCATTATCTAGAGAATTTACCTTATTGTCAAACCTTAATTTGAAAAAGAAGAAAATTTGAAGTAGCACCTATTCACCCCCTCTAGGTGCCCATATGATCCTTTCAAGAGCACTGGGTCAGACTCAAGCCTCTAAGAGGTGGCCTTTTCCTGCTGCTTTACCGCCTTGGCCACTAGGTCATAGACCTGTTCCACTAGGTCATAGACCTGTTCCTGCTCCAGAAGGGTCTTGGCGACAGCGAGGTTAAGGAGTGGGGTGGGCATCACCTGCTTGCCTTCACTGTCAATGTATGGCTTGGCCTGTGCCGGCTTCGAGGGAGCCCATCCTAGGTTGCGTCGTACACCAGGATCGTTGATGACGCGAGTCAGAGCCTTCTTAGCCTTCTGCTGCTGGAGCAGAGTCTTGTACTCGGCTTCCATTGCTCTAGCTTTTTCTATGGACTTTTGCGCGTTGACCAGATCTCGATCTAGCTTAGCGCCTTGCTCCGCGATGGCTTGCGCTTCCTCCAACAGTTGCTGGCGCTTCTCGTCAAGCTGAGTCACGTTCCGGATATGATCAACAGTTAGTGGCTCAATGAGGAAGTTGCCGTACATCACTCTATCAGATGGAGTAACATGGGCTGCTGCCGACGTAGATGCTGGAGGCGGCAAGTTTGCGGTGTTGTTATTGCTCGGACCGATGCCGAGTTCCTGCGGCTGCTGCACTGGATTAGGCGGAGGAGGTATGACTCTTGCGCGATCATTATCAACAGCAATAAGTGGCCCCTTCCCCTTATCCAGCACCATAGGCAGAGCTTGCCCGGGTTGGTCTTCATCCATCGCTGTCCCGATGGTGACGAACACCGCTCGAGACATGACGGTGTTATTAGCTTGCTCGTCACGCGAGTACTCCTCCTCCATCTCCTGCATGGCGGAGTCTAGCTCTTCTGGACTGAAGTCTATCTCCTCGGAATCTGCACTGAAATCAGCATAAAGCGCGTCAATGACAGAGTCGGAGGGTGCCAGGACTTCCTCGATGACGGGCGGTGGAGGTGCAACGGCCTCGATGATGACTGGAGGTGGTGGCGCTGCTGCGACGATGGCGGTCAGAGGCGGTGGTGGTGGCTGAATCGGAGGTGCTCCGTCAATGAGCGCAAGCGCTGTCTGAGCTGCCGCTTCAGCCTCTGCGTAGTTGTTGACGGTGTTCACCATGCCTTCGAAGGTGAGGTGTCCTAATGCCTATTGCCGTCTTAGAGAATGTCGGAGAAGCGTGCCGTGGTCCAGTCCTTCCACAAAGTGATAGATGGCATCATCATTGGGGTAATTGGCCAGGTCGGCCCGTATACGGAGCCATCTGGCGAGGTAGTCGCGGGGGTTTTCGCCCTCTCTCTGAATGCAGCGGGCCAGATCGAAGATGGTAACCACGCCGACGGACTTGGATCTCTGCTGTCTAGACGCACGGGCGAAGCCGGCGGATTTGTAGTGATCTTCCACCTTTATTTCCTGCACAGGGGCGGTTTGGGTGGGTCTTGAATTTTTCCGATCTTTGCCGGCAAACTACGAGGAGAGATCCGACATCGATCCTTCCGCGAACGTATTCTGCCCGTAGGCGGTCCGTGCGGGTCTTGATGCTCCTCCGACTCCCAGGGAACTAGTGCCCGAGTCGGTTTCGCCGATGAAGAGGTGGATGTCTCCGATAGGAATGATCGAACACCGCATAGGGTTCGTCTTCGTCGGGATCCAGAACTCGTCGGGGGGGGAGGGGGACGATCGGAACGTTGCCGGAGAAGAGAACGCGACCGATGGCTACGGTTTCATCGATTACCGCGAAGATCTTGGTCCTCGCCCGCTGAAGAGCCTGAAGCGCCTCTTGCCCCACGGTGGGCGCCAACTGTCGTGGTATTGCCGACGAGTACGCCATGGAGGGGTCCTCACAGTGCGTGTTTAGAGACGTGGGGTAAGGAGGACGGTTGACGGGTACGAGGTAACACAGCTTACCCAGGTTCAGATCCCACAACGTTGGCGGAATCCTACTCCTGCTATAAATCACTATAATGGCAATACGCCGAGTTACAGAGATTAGGTTCGCTATGCGAGGTGACTAGAGAGTCTAAGTTATCGTTAGGGATTGTGCCCTAAAGGCTCCCATAGGCTCGACTTATATAGTCGTCAGATCCTAGGGTTACAGGGAAAAGTCCTAGCCGGACAGGTTACAGAGTTCTACACCGTCTATTACTAGTCTTGTGTATCTTGCACTCCAAGGCTCCGGGTATGCTGGTGACTCCACCGTAGCCTTCCTTTATCCGGCATGGGCCTCCCTTCTGGATCCACCTAACTGGGCCGCCCATCAGGCCATAGGCCATGCTACCGACTATGGGCCACCCGGGTTAGTCGGATAAGAAACATGCTATGAGGATACCCATATAGCATATCCCCAACACCCGACCCTGTTCGCGCCCGGGAAAACGTCTAAGTATAGAGCACCCCTTGGATTCGCCATGCGACTGGCTTTCCGAGCCATGGAGAGTCTACCTTAACTTACTAACAGTTCAAACAACACATAAAAACGAGGTCAACCCCATAAAAGGGCGGGCGCGCTCGGGGACTCGCACAACCAACAATCAAAACACAAAACATTGGCAAAAGCATGCTTACTTTCCTTCAAAACGGCAACATTCGTTCGCTTACAAGGGTAGTTACATAATTATCATAACTAATGCTGACCGGCAAACTATTCTACTCCGCAGGCTTCGATGATGAGGCGCCACCGCCCTTGCGACTGCGGATGAAAGGCATTCACGGGTTCGACGGGTAGGTCGTGAGCTCACCCGCCATGGCCGCACAGAACGGCTGCTCCACCTTGAAGTCACGGTGCGCTGGCTCGGGGTCGTTCGGGGCGACGACCATTTCCTGGTAAGGAATTAGGTCGCCCATCGCCCACACCCGGTCGGCGTACACCGCAACCCGCTCGGTCAGCTTCAGCACCTCGGCGATTTCGACTGCGCCCGTCAACGAAGGATACCCGCTTGTGACGTCATCGAGGTCGAAGTCGTTCAGAAAGTGCGCGATCCCAAGGCTCAGCGTAGTCGCCGCACCACGAAGGAAGGCCGACCGCGTCATGAATTCAACAACCGCTAGCGCCTTCTCCAGATAGCGCCAAACCTCGACGAGGTCACTGGGAATCACCTCCGTGGGCGAAATATCCCGTAGATACGCCTGGATGCAGGTTGTTGATAGCATGGCAGAATCAACCAGAGCGGTGACACATTGTCGCGCATCATATGACTGCGCTTCTTCGACATTATCAGTAATCAGGCCTGCAACACATAAAGCAGCAGTAAGGGAGGCTCCAGAAAAATAACGCGACCCACACGCTCGGGGACTCACCAAAGTAAAACTCACCAATCAACGGGCGACAGCGCTCCGTGATGAAATCCTGAAGATTGGAGAGGTCATCTTGCAGCCCGGCGACGAGCGCATCCACATCTTCTGTTCTTCAGCAGCAGAGGCAACGACTGCCTTGGCCCGCCCATCCGCGAGGTCGCCGCCACCTTTGCCTCCTTGAGCTCACGCTCTAGGTCGGCGATTCGCTTCTCCGTGGCGCTCAAGGACGACCGTGCAGCCGTCAATTCACCCGCCAGAACAAGGCCCTGACGAGCCTTCTCCACCGCGGTTGTGCTATCCTCTGCATCAACAACACCATTATTACAAGAAGAACAAGCTTATGACCAGGATCAAGCAAGACGAACACTCACCCGCAGTCGCTCGAAGTTGCTCGTTCGTGTCCCGAACAATGAGGAGTTCCCTCTCCGCACGCTCCCTGGCGGCAATCCGCTCCGCCGACTCGCGCTGCAGGCCCTACGCACCCATGGAAGCGTCAACAACGAAAATCCTAAGTGCCTAGCCACTGAAATTCAGCGACTAGCCACTTGGGGACTGGACAGCAAAAAATCCTAAGTGCCTAGCCGCTGAAATTCAGCGACTAGCCACTCGAGGACTGGACAACAAAAATTCCTAAGTGCCTAGCCGCTGAAATTCAGCGACTAGCCACTCGGGGACTGGACAACAAAAGTTCGTAAGTGCCTAGATGCTGACATTCAGCGACTAGCCACTCGGGGACTGGACTCGAAAACAATAAGAATCTGACCACTAAAATTCAATGGCCCGATCCTCGGGGACTGGACATACCTGGATGGCGGCGCCTAGCATGTCGTGAAGCTCCATTGCATCCACCGATGGGAGCACGAATGGAGTACGCCTGCGATGCTGCTCAACCTCCGTACCGGCGGCCTCGGGTAAGGAATGTCGCCACCGTGGCTCCCGCACCACTCGAAGGGGGACCTGTCGCCCCAACCGAGGCCATGGGCTCCGCCCACTACGACTCCATGTCCACCTCAAATCTCGGGGATGTGTCCGCTGCAATCGGAGCCTCGCTCGGGGCGACCGGCGGTTCGTCCGAAATTGTGATGACCTCGTCGCCCTTTGCTTTCTTTGCCCTCGGCAGGCACCTCAACCTCGTCGCCCTTCCTCTTCTTCAAAGGGTCGACTGGTGCCTCCGCGGCACCCAATGGAACCTTGGCCACCGATGGGTGACCTATATTCTTCACTCTAGTCCTGCGGAACGACTCCGTTAGTGAAATCGCCAGTCGGACATAAATTAAGCAGACAAATGAAAGGAGTGAGAAGCACTCACTTGGCGACTGGGATGAAATGCAGGCCAGTACGAATGCTGGCCAGCTTCTCCAACTCCGGCCCTAGTTTCCGACTGAGGCCCGTCTCGAACACACTCTGCGCCCAATACACCGACGACTTCTTTGAGGACGAGGCCGCTGTGGGAGCTTCAGTGGCGATCTCCGTGGGAACTCCCCTCGGTGGCGAGGTCCCCGCGGCTGGAGCAGCCACGGGCCCAGTAACTGGGACAAAGGGTGGCGGCAGCGATGCCAATGTCATCTCGCCATCTGCAATGGCTGCTTTGCTCGCCACGGTCGCACGTGTTGGTGCGCCGGTTTTAGCTTCTTGGGATGCGCTGGTAGCGTCGGAGCTACTCGCGGACCGATGCGGTGACACCGGTTTAGCCGGATTCTTCTTCTTCTTCAGTGGCGGTGGTTTCTTCTTCGACGGTGTAGCTTCGCACCGCAAGGTGTGTTCTGGGAGCTCTCTATCGTCTTTGTCGTGAGCCTCGAGGCTCTTGCTGGCCTCGAGTTCATGCTGGTGCTGCCTGCGGGTTTTTCGAACCGTGGGTACGACGACCTCCACAACCTCGTCGCCACCGTCGTCATCGTCATCGTCATCATCGTCGTCTCCCTCGTCACTTCTGACGGCGCCCTGGTCGGGCAAAAACTCGCTATCGTATTCTATGGATGAGGTCGAGTTCTCGTCGTCTGCGGGCGGAAGCCAACCTTCCACCACCTGGAACAACTACAACGACAAAACAAATCAGCATAACGGCGAATGCAAATCTACGACTACGAATACACAAGAAAGGAAGTATTTAATGTTGGAGCCTCGCGCTTTGCGGTGTAAGGAGCGACCCTGGCCTTTGCGTCGAGATATACCGCCAAGGTGATGTTCTTGAGGGCCAGGGTATAATCGTTGAGTCTCCACTCGTCGTGGCAAGACTTCGTTGGGTCGTCCTTGCATGTGTACTCGTACATATAGTGGGCGCGGATAGCCAGGGGCACGAGCCGTCGCCCGAGCCAGCAGTTGTAAAGATTGATGGTTTGGAGGCCCTTCTTCTTCAGTCTGTGGATGGTTTGCAGCATCTCATCAACGACCATCCGCTGGTCCAGCGGAAGTTTGGTGACTTGGAGCCGACGCGGCTCGGGACGGTCGGCGGAGTACGTCGGGAGCGCCACCTCATCGCCCGGCAGCGACTCGGTCACGTAAAACCAGTTCTTCATCCACTCGTTCGCTGCTTTGGCGAGCAGCATCAGATCGAAAAAGGATGCCTTCGACTTCAGCTGAAAGGTCAGGCCACCCGCGGCCAACATCGGGACGCCTGCTTCTTCGCGGCTGATCCTCCCGTGGAACAAATCTTGCCATAGGGGGAAATAAGGCTGGCATCCCAGATAGCACTCGCAGAATGCCACAAAAATGGCAAGCTGCTCGATGCTATGTGGCCCTAGATCTGATGGCTAGATGTTGTAGAAGGCGCAGAAGCGGCGGAAGAAGAGGGAAGTGGGGAATCCGAGCCCTCGCTCCAGATGGCTGGTGAAGCAAACGAATTCTCCCTCGCGCGGATTCGGGATCACCTCTCCGGCCGCGGGGATGCGCCATCTCCCGGCGCGGAGGATCCCTGCCTCCTCGAAGGACTTCAACAGCGCTTTTGTGCACTTGGATCTGCCCCACGGTTCCGCAGAGGGGCCATCGATTGAGGGATCTAGGGCTATGAGTCGCTCTGGGTCGCTCTGGTCGCTGCGCGGAATGGAGAATTGAGAATGCACGAGGTCAGAGGAAGTGAGGGAAGTGTTTTCCCCTCGCCGGTCACTCTCCTTATATAGCGGTTGTTACCCGCCATCTTCGAGGAGCCATTGCCGCGCGGTAATTACGCCAATATTACCGTTGGATTACCCAATGGCTACTTTGCCCAGTGCTGACGGTCCAACTTCATCCATTCGACTCGCTATCTTCAACGACTTGACGATTCGCCGACCTGACCACTATGACAGTGACTTAACCACTCGTCGACCTATTCGCCAAGCTGCGATCTGACTAGTCGCCGTTATTGCGACTAAAATGACTAGTTCCTTCTTTTATTCAGGGAGTCCACCGCCGATTCGACTGGGCGTCCGAATTGGACCCGCATACTCTGACTGCCAACGAACACCTGTGACGAATCAACAATGGCCTTGGGGACTACTGATGGGGATATGTCGACCGGGGTATACCTAGCAGGACGTTTCCTACTGGCCCAAGGTGCCAGCGATTGGGCCTGCAGGACGGCGACCGGATCGAGACCTGGCAAGGATCCAAGCTACTGGAAGCTGGAGGCCCAGAAGCGTAGCTAGGCCCAGTCGGGTTAGGTCAAGAACCCTACGAATCCTTAACTAATTTGGTTGTAGATCTGTAAACCCTAGCGAGGTGAGCCTATATAAAACTCCCTAGGGTACGCATAGAAGACACATTCCATCATAAACCCCAGTGACTCGCCGCCTAGCCGTCAAGCTCGCCCTTGTACTCTCTCCATAATACAATCTAGCAGGAGTAGGTATTTACCCTCCCGGGGGCCGAACGTGGGTAAATCCTTGTGTCTCCGCCCTCATCTCGCACCGCAGATGGTTGGCCGCCCTTGCCCTTTGTTCTACAATTCGCTGCTGATTGCAGCATCTGCCGTGGCCATTCCCATGATATGACCGGTAGTACTGGAATTTTTTTCGGCACTACCACTTGTTTGCAGTACTACCGCCCCTGACGTCCGGTACTACCAATCCCAGCTAACAACAAAAACTTCTCAAAACTTGAATTTTTTTTGTGGAATCTTTTTTTTGTGTTCTTGTGCCCTTATATCGCTGCTATCTCCCTCTTTCTTTCACAGGTGCAGGGGGTTCTCGGGGTACACGCAAGCAGTCCAAAGCTCATCATGAAATCAAGGACTATGAGTCAAAGTCCGAGTCTGGGTCCGAGGAAGAGATCATGCCTCAACCCAGCAACCTTCTGAAGCTGAAATCCACTCGGGGTCGACGTGGAGGGGGTACTAAGAAAACAGCTGGCCGTGGTAGTGGCCCTCTTGCCTCGAGTCATCACAAGAGTCAGAGTTCTGGGCCATCTAGGCCAAAGCTGCTATCTGATTTGTCTGAGGTTGAGTTCCATGCCTTGTGATCCATCAACCCATATGTTGCTGCTCAGTCTCATGCTAGGGAAAATAGCCTATTTTACACAGACTTCCAAGAGCGTGTGTACTATGAGGTTCTTATGAAGGATGAGAAGCTTGTGGTCCCTCAGAAGTGGATTGAGATGAATCGTGTGAAAAAACACTTGGACTACTTCGGTGAAGCTCTTGGGCTCTGCACTAACATTGGTTTGCTTCCCATTATGCAATTCCGGCATGACTATGATCCCATGCTCATTACTCAGTTCTATGCCACCACTCATTTTTCAAAAAACCAGGCTCAGACTATCACCTGGATGATGGAGGGTGTTGTCAAGCAAGCAGCTTTGGATGAGTTTGGGGCGATTCTTGGATATGAGGACCGTGGCAAGGACACTCCAGTTGGCTACCGTTGTCACGACAATGATCGTCCCATGAAGAAGGATGTTCTTGCTCCATTATACATCTAGGGACACGGTATGCGTGGTAAGATCAAGGGGATTCTCCCCACATATGATATCTTGCACCGTATCTTCCGTGAGACCGTTGCCCCTCGAGATGGTAATGTTGATGAGATGCATGGGTTCATGGTAGATCTGATGATCACCACTTATCACAACCGTGATTCCAGCCACCCACTTGATGTGATGGACGTCATTTTGAATGAGATGGTTTGTGCTACTTACACTCGGAGGGTGCCTACCTTTGCTCCATACATCATGGCCCTCATCCTCTGCAAGTGCCCTTCTATTGCCAGAGAAATTTCTTCCCAATGCCTTGTTACTCACCGACACAAGTCTCTGTTGATCAAGACCCATCCTAAACCTCGCAATGCGGATGGCCAAATAATTGATGAGGATGGGAACCCACTTGAGGAGGTGTTCGGTGATGGAGATAGCGCCTGTGATGCTGATTTCGTGGTCTCACGCCGCAAACATGCCCATCCATCATGGGCAAAGAGGATCGAGGTCAAGCTCAAGAAGGTGTTTTGCTTCCAAGTTGACAATGGGATGGCTCAAAAGAGCATGTATGAGGCTCATGTTTATGCCAAGAAAGCTTGTGCTTGTCAGAAAGAATTGATGGAAGCTCAAGGGTTGACCGTCGCCAAGGGTTCCAAGAACAACATCACTCCTGAAGACCAATGGGTCTCTAAACACAGCTATTGTGATGATGGTGCCACCTCTTCTTTCTGTGCTCCGCCGACGCATGAGGATGACTTGAATGATCATGACGAGTGACCCCCGGGGCGTTAGTGTTGCTCTTGTCCCTTTTTGGCGTCTTGATGCCAAAGGGGGAGAAGTTGCACCTTAGGCATGCGGGATTTTCATGGGAAAAGTCACAAGCTCGTTCTTACCTTTGATCTTTACTCGCTTGTGAACTTTATTTGCTCTTGGCCTCATATTATGTGTGAACCTTATGTACTAACTATTCGTGCTATTTATGTTGAGGCTATGTGGTTATCTTATGGATCCATCATATGTGTGCTATGGTTATTCTCATATGGAACTATCTTATGTGATGATATTATCTATCCACTGTCAATACTTCTCTCATCACACTTTATTGTGCAAAGGTATGAGTTCTAACTGCCGGTATCATTATATGTGCACTTCTAGTTAGTTTGTAAAATAGAGGGGGGGGCTTGATCCTACTCATCTAGGGGGAGCCCCATCTCTATTTTCAAAAACCATGTTTGTCATCACAATATTATCATGCAAAATGTGTGTTGTCATCAAACACCAAAAAAGGGGAGATTGAAAGTGCATTTCCTATCCTAAGTGATTTTGGTGTTTATAACAACATACATGTCGGACTAATTATTTGCCAAGTGTACCACAGGTTTTATCAAGAAAAGACTTGACTCGTTCCTCCAAAAAAGGGTCACTTGCTAGCCTTGCCATTGCCTCTGTGGTGTCTGATAGTACCGGAAAAATCTACCGGTACTACCGCACATTGCCGGCAGTACTGGTCTATGCTACTGGTCAAGGCAGCGGGTTTGGGCGAATTGCCCAAACGCTACTATCTTCCGCGGTATCGAAAAGCGGTAGTACCGTGTTTTGATACCAGACAAGACAAAAGGTGTGGGCGAGTTCCCCAAACGCCTCTGTCTTCCCCGGTACCGAAAAGTGGTAGTACCGTGTTTTGATACCGGACAAGACAGAAGGTATGGGCAAGTTTCCCAAATGCCACTGCCTTCCTCGGTACCTAGAGACGATACTACCGCCTGGACCGGTAGTACCGCTCCACATGGCCGGTACTAACGCTTTGCGGTAGCACCCCTTTGCTGGTACCAGGGGAGTCTGAGGTTGGGTTGCCCAAGTGGAGCATCTCCGATACCTGACCGGTAGTACTAGTGTTTTTCGGTACTAACGCTCGGATTACCGGTAGTACCACTGCAATAAATGCTCAACGGGCAGATCTACACCAAGGGGTATAGAAGGACCCTTCACCTACCTTGAGAATGTGCTTGTATCACTCAAGAACACTGCCTTCATTCGAGCCACCAAATCGCCAAGATCTCTTCTCTCCACCATCGAAAGTCATTGATCTTTGGAGAATCGAAGGAGGAGCCCTTGATCTATTGCTTCACCAAGAGAGATCTTCATTTACCCCTCATTCACTTGAGGGCCCCTTGCTCTGGTGTTTTATTGGAAACTCTAGCTTTTGATTTGGTTCTTAGAAGCTTGTTTTTGATTGTTTGACAGCTTGCTTGTATTTGGGAGCCTCCAATTAGGTTGTGGATGTGTGCCCCGAACTTGTTGTAAAGGTGCTGGCTTCCACCTCGAAGGTTGCCGATATAGTGGAAGAGGTGAATCGAATCCTTTGGGGTGAGGTTCATTGGAGAACAAGGGAGGCCTCTCATGGCGTTGGTGGTTTGAAACCACCCCCTCTCCAAACGTAGACGTACTTACCCTCAAAAGGAAGAAACTATGGGAAACAAATCATTGTGTCTCCGTGTCCACCACTTTGGTTACTTCTATCCTTTACTGCACTTTACATTACTTGTTCTTGCTTAGTGTTGTGCTAGTTGATACTTGTTTGACATATAGGTAAATTCACCTTAGTTGCATAATCTAGAGAATTTAACTTTCTTGTCAAACCCTAATTTGAAAAAGAAGAAAATTTGAAATAGCACCTATTCACCCCCCCTCTAGGTGCCCATACGATCCTTTCATCAGTGATGCTCCTCCTAGAAAAGAAGCCAATTTGATTTTCATCGACCAACTCACTGATCTGCCCCTGCAGCTTGGTGGTCATAACCTTTGCCACCGACTTGATCATGCAATTCTGAAGGGAGACGGGGCGGAAGGAGCCCGGGGCCAGGATCCCCTCACCCTTGGGGAGAAGAATGACATGGGCCATGTTGATCGCCCCTAGATTGGCGGTCCTTGCGTGGACAGCCGAGAAGAGCCGCAACATGGCGGGCTGCACCATGGGCCAAGCGGCCCGGAAGAAATACGGCCCCAAGCCATCAGGGCCGGGGGCGCTACTGCGGTCCATACTGTCGACTGAGGCCTTGATCTCGAAGGGCTCAAACGGGGCCGTGAGCGCCATCCCATTGACACAGTGCGTCCCACAGTAGAGGTGGTCCAGGTCGAAGCCCTAGCTGGTGGGCCGCACCCGGCCCAAGAGGTCGTTGTAGAAGACATGTAGCGCGTCCGCCTTAGCTGCATGGGCGACGATAGTCTCGCCATCGACCAGCAGCGCCCTGACCATGTTGCGACGGTGACGCTGTGTGGCCTGGGCGTGGAAGAAGCGGGAGTTGGAGTCCCCTTCCTTAACCGCCCGGAACTTGCCCTGCTGCTTCCAGTGCGCCGCCGCCCGGCACACATCAGCGGCCAACCGCTCACGGGCCTCAACACGAAGGGCAAACTCTAGACCTGAAAGGACACGGGACTTCTCCAAGAAATCGAATAGGTTAATGATAAATCTGCAATTATTTTGTAGGAGTAGGACGAACTGGTGCTCCCGTTTCCAAACCTTGGCAGCATCTCGAAAGATTTTGATACCAGCGGCGAGGTCAAGAACGGCATTGCGGGGGGAACCCCGGGTAATCCAGGAAGGGAGGGTGGAGGGAAGGAAATTCAGATCCAAAAGCCAAGAATTCTCGAAGCGAAAATGGGCAGGGTTGGGGATGGATGTGGAAGCACGAACGACAAGAGGGTGGTGATCAGAGGTACAACGAGGGAGGGTAGAGAGTGAGGAGTCGGGGAAGGCGACGTCCCAGTCGTTGTTGAAAAAGGCCCTATCTAGCCGAGCCAGGATAGGATCAGCTTGCCCATTGGTCCACGTAAATCTTTGATCACCCAACGGGAGCTCGAACCAGGCAACGTCACGGATCAGGGAGTTGAAAGCAGCAGCTAGCCCCCGATCGAAGTTAGAGTTTTTTCTCAGCTAGATAACAAATAAGATTAAAGTCGCCAAGGACGAGCCAGACCCCAGAAATGCGAGGAGATAGGTCGCAAATCTCCCGCACAAAGTCATCGGTGAGGCCATGATCAGAGGGGGCGTAGACATTAGTAATTGTAAAAGCAAGATCAGACGTGGTAGAAAAGAAGACAGTGATGAGGTTGTAGTTAAGCTTTATTTCAGAAACCAGGGACAGGGAGCGCATGTTCCAGGTGTGCGCTCTCAACCGAGACAATGGCGGCGGCCGCTGCGTCACCACGTTGTTGTGCACAGGCCTCATCTCGCTTCCACGCTGCACATCGACACGCACGGGGTAGGTAACAACCAGAAACGAATTGGTGGAAGACTAACTGGATGGACAAGAGAGCAACGAAGATTCACGTCAGAGACCAGAGAGAAATCAAAGAAAAGCAAGGTTTTTAACCAGCAAAACAAATCAAGCCAGGGTTCAGAGCTGGCAGATATCTGGTTCAAGCAGTCAGAGAAGCCCGGAAATTGGGCTGGCTCTCCTCACTCATTTCCTGGGATCAGACCACTCATCATCTACTTTTGCCCAATCTTTAGTTCCTGAAAATAACATTTCCATGCTTAATGATGGGACACATATCAAAGAGCTTCTGATGCAATATTTCATGAAAATTAATTTAGCACAAAGGAAGTCAAATTACTTGCCAGGTCAAAAATATTTTATTGAAGCATTGTGTGCCTCCAAAACCGCTTTCAGGTTCAGCATGGGCTCACCCATTCCAATGGACACTATATTTGTCACCCTGTCTTTAAACAACCCCTCTATGTCTAAGACCTGCAAACCAGAACAACATTCCATAGCACAAAAAAGTAAAAAAAAAAAAACAAGTTCAGATTGTTTATAACGATCTTTAATCACAAGGTGGCATCAAGCGTAGGTTGCTGGGGAGAACCTGCTTGATGATCTTGTGTCCCATAAGGCTCCTCGCAGACCCTCCCTTCCTGTGGCGCAAAGTGGCATTGTCAAGAAAACACCGAGCTCGCTTAACCAGGGATAGCACCAAAAGCATTGTTTCCGGAGCACCTGTGTCGAAAAGCATGCAGTAAAATAATGATACTGATGCGCACAGAGATCAGATATAATGGAAACTTGTCAATCACCATGTCAAAAGATATCACAAACATAACTAATAGTGCAACGGGAGGCTGGAGCTAGGTAAGCATTTGGTCAAATAAGTTTATTGATGGAAACTTGTCAATCACCATGCCAAAAGATAGAACATAAATATGGATTTGATTTAAAAGGATTTGAACCAATTTGGGCAACCTACCTCTTGCAGATTAGATCTCCTTGAAATCTGTCAGCTACCAGAAAAGCTAGACTTCCGTTCGATGCTTCTGTAATAAGAAATCTAAAAATAACAGAATTTATTGCAAGAGCATGTGAAAAACTGATACATAATAAACCACAATCGTGTCTGTCTCATACCTCCCTTGGTACCACATGACCTTGAACGTTCATAAGCTCAGTATCCACAACACTCGATGCTGACCAGTAAATTAATGAGTAAATGCGACATTAGATAGATGTCATCTTTCATGCTCTCCACAATCGCATATCAAAACCATACAGGAAATACGAGAAACATTAATTAATCTGACCAAATCCAAACAGGGCAGGAGGAAGGATGAAGGGTCGTGGTCCTAACAAGGAGATGGAGGTCTTCTGTATCGGTTGTTTCCGCGTCGACGTACGGCGCCCAGGAGGTCGAAGAGTAGTGTGGTCGTGCGGTACCCGTACCTCAAGCAGCAAGGGGCGGCTTAGGAGGCGAGGAGGTGTGGCAGACGGGCTACATGCCTATCCATCCACTGGTTCTTCTCCTTCTCAGTGGATGTGGTTTGGGTCTTTGGAGGAGGGAAGGATGGGTGTGGAGGGCGACTGACCTATGGATAATCGGCGGGGCGGCGACGCAAGGGCGCAGCCATGGTTGAGAAACAACGGAGACAACGAGGATGGGCCGCGGATGGCAGTGCAACACAGGAGTCGACGACAACGACCTAGGAGGCAGCAGCTGCATCTCCGGCGGGCGCATCGGCGTCTGACGCGTATCAATCAGAGCGCGTCTACGACTGTGTTTCGTGGGGGCTGTGGAGGCAGGCGACGGGGATGCGGAGGCGGAGGCAGAGGCGGATGACGCGGGCGCTCATGGATAGGCGAGATTTGTGCGTGGAGATAGTAATTAGCGGAGAGGTTTAGGATAATAGGTTTGGCCCTTGAGAGGGCCATCTGTCCATGCTCTGTGATCGGTGTCGGCAACAGATGGTTTGACGAAGAATTTGACGTATCGACGACGGAACACGAGTTTATTTTTAAATAGCAGATATAGAGAAGAGATAATTAGTAGAGATATAAACAGTTTTTTAAGGCTATAATCAATACAGTTGATATTATGATATTCCGTAATTCTACGTGGTATCATTATCCGCCGGGGGCCGCGCAATAGTAGATTAGATCTTACTTTGCCAAAAAAAATTCGCCGACCGCTTGATCGACGATTTCTTCTTATTTCGCCGATCATAGATCAGATTGCGTCGTTCATAACCACATGTCATCATCACGCGCCTCTACTTCAGCCTCGGCGTCGACTCATCTCCGGCAAATCATCGCCAACGATCGTGCCAAGGAGGCTCCGCGCGGCGCCCCAAGGGACGTCTGCACACGCTGCGTCGGCTTCTTCGTCCTCACGTCATTACCACGCCATCCCGTCTTCGCCAACATCGACTGGGATGCACGTACCCGAGTGCGTGCCTCACCGTTAACAAAGGGCCGCACTTTCATCACCAGTGGTCATCATCGCCGACAACCATCCACACCAACAATATCGTCGCATCGTTGCCGCCACCAATCGTGGTCAACGTCAACGCCAACAAAAAGTTCTTCTTCACGAGCGACGCTGCGCTCATACAAGCGGAAAATACGGGTCTAATCCCTGAAATCAACTACCACAACAATTCAATCGCCATCAACAACTACCTCGTCGTATTCGAACACCACGGCCTTGCCGTCAGAGTCACAATCTAATTTTTATTTCTGCACTAAATCAATTTTCTTCTTGCAACTACTTCATCTACTCCGACAAATCCCACTCTTGATCCATGTGTCTCAACACATACTTACCGAACACTCAATGCCACCTTTATAGCCACTCAGTTACGGTGTGGTGTTTGATGTCATCAAAGTATCCTTCCGGTGATGGTGATTAGCATGATCTCATGGTCGAAGGAATTAGGTTACTATGTATCAGAAAGCTTATAGCAAACGAACTATTGAAATGACTTGATCTTAATGCTACACTTATCTATAGGAGTATGTCCAGCATACCATTATCCTAATGATATGATCTTGTTGTCAATAACATCTCAATGTTCATGATCAGAAAACCACGATCATCTATCAACCAACAAGCTAGAATTACAAAGAGGCTTTACTAGGGACTCTAATTTAGTTTACAAATCACACAAGTATCAATGTTTCCGGTTAATACTATTATAGCATGAATGTAAACATTTATCATAAACACAAATATATAATAATAACCACTTTTATTATTGCTTCTAGGGCATATCTCCAACAACAACGGCATCATCAACTTCATCGACTTCATCAATGGCGACTACATCACCAATGGCATCATCGACCACGACTACAACACCCTACTTCTGGATAATCGACATCGACATCCTCTCCCATCTCTACCTTCGGATTATGCTCCAGTCAGACCGCTCGCGTCACTATCGATCCAACTGCGGGGGAGTGTTAGAGTATATCACGGTTTGGACTATATTTGGTAGTTTACGTTTGTAATCCAATTATGTCTCTAGTAATCTTCTTGCCCCCCCCAATTCTTGTAATCTATATAAACAGCCCTTTGAGGCCACAATCAACACAGTTAATATTCCGCAATTCTACACCAGGCCGTAAGCATCCCACCACGGCTCCTCCACATTGACCATAGTGAACTCCGATAGGTAGGGAGGAAGAAAAGTGCAGGCTTTAAACGGCCAGGTAATAGCAAGTTTAGTCTCCTGGATGTAAGCAACCGTAGGATTAGCCGAGACCAATGCATCTACATCAACTACGAGATCCAAATATCGTTAAACTCGTTGGATCTACGAGGGTTAGTTCTCTACAATCTCGTTGCACCGATATCGTAGATTAGATATTGCCTTGTCCATAGATTAGATCTTGGTTTATGTGTTCTTGCGGTAGATTTTTTTTGTTTTATATGCAACGAACCCTACAGTGGTATTAGAGCCGTATCTATGCGTATATTTGTTGCACGAGTAGAACACAATGGTTTTGTGGGCGTTGATACTTTTGTTGTCGCTCTCTTTTCGTGTACTTTGCATCTTGCGGTATGGTGGGATGAAGCGGCCCGGGATAACCTTACATGTCGTCGCACATGAGACTTGCTCCATGCTCAACATGTAACATGCATTGCACAAGTGGTTTTGCGAGTGTCTATCTCTCCCACCATAGTTAAGATTCAATTTAAAATAGGAACTTGACAACATTTGTATCAGCGTTGTGGTTCTTGTTCATAGGTAAGAACAGTTCTTACTCAAAAGCCCCAAGCCACGTAAAACATCCAAAGAAAATTGGAGGCATCTAACTTGTTTTTGCAGGGCATGTGATGTGATGTGATATGGCCATGATGTGATTGTGATTATATTTGATGTATGCAATGATCCTTATTGTAATATGACAACCGACATGAGCCTCATGGTTGTCTTTAAATTCATTAAGACTCGCGTGTCTATTCATCATGTAATAGCTTTATTCCAAATAGTTGTAATAGTTATTGTTGGTGATGGACAACCATGAAGCGGCGCCATTGATCTTGACGCCATGTTGGTGATGATGGATATCATGTTCGTGCTTTGGAGATGGAGATCAAAGGCACAAGAAGAAAGGTCATATCATATCACATATTATGAATTGCATGTGATGTTAATCCTTTTATGCATCTTGTATTGCTTAGATCATGACAGTAGCATTATAAGATGACCCCTCTCACTAAATATCAAGTAATAAAGTGTTCGACCTTAGTAGGCACCGTTGTTAAGACTCGTCGTTTCAAAGCATCACGTGATGATCGGATGTGATAGATTCTACATGTGCATATAACGGGTGCAATCCAGATTTGCACATGCGAATACTAAGATGAACCTTGACGAGCCGATGATACGCCCAATTTGCATCACCTTTCTATATCATAATTTACCTCTATTCATTGATATATGTTTTTTTATAAGGTATTACTTATGGATTTTCATCTGTTTATGCATGTTGGATGATTCTTGGAGGATGAACTACCGGAGTCTGGATTCTGATGAAAAAGAAGGTGTTTCGGTGCAATTTCGCGAAGATCATAAAAATACCAGAAAAATATGGAAACATATTATTTTACCAGAAGATAGAAGGAGCCAGAAGGAGGAGCGAAGAGGGGCCGCAGGGGGCCCACACTCCCTAGGCGCGGGCCCACCTTGGGCCGCGCCTAGGGCAGGTGTGGCCCACCTGCCCGGCCTCCGTCTCCACCCCTTCGCCTATATCTTTCCTATGGAACCATAAGCCAGAGGGAGCAACCACAGATAGATTTCCGCCGCCTCTAGGGGGCGGAAAACACCGAGAGAGAAAGATCTCTCCGGCAGACAGATTTTTGCCGAGGGAATTCCTTCCCGGAGAGGGGAGACTGTCGCCATCAACACCATCGTCAAGCTAGGATTCATCGGGATCATCATCATCATCGTCCACACCATCATCTCCACCAGCACCATCATCACCACTCAATCTTGCTGTAACAATTGTGTTGGATATTGCTTTAGTTCATTAGGGGAAACTTTCCCGGTATTAATTAATATTGTAGTTGATGCTTGTGAGTGGAATCATTGGATTATTGTTTATGTTCAGATTGTTATCCATTATCATATCATCTTTGATCTTGATCCATATGATGTCTTGTGAGTAGTTTGTTGTGTTCTTGAGGACATGGGAGAAGTCATGTTGTTAGTAGTGAATCTGTGATGAGTTATTATTCAATGGTTTAGTATTTAAGTTGTGGTGCTATTCTTCTAGTGGTGTCATGTGAACGTCAACTACATGATACTTCACCATTTATGGGCCTAGGGGGATGCATTATGTATTTGGCTACTAATTGTGGGGTTGCCAGAGTGACAGAAACCTGAACCCCGTTAGGACACCTTTGCACAAGGGACTGTAGGATCTCAGAGTTTAAGGCTGTGGTTAGGTTTATATCTTAATTACTTTCATGTAGTTACGAATGTTTGCAGGGGGTTTAATCACAAGTATGTATTAGTCCAAATAAGGTCGGTATGTTAGCACAGGTTCACCCACACAACACTTACAACACTCGAGAAGAGTACTCAGATATTTGCAGCGAAAGCACTTGACAAAATTCTCATGTGTCCTCGAGAACGTTTGGTCCATATAAGTATTTCCACCGGCTTATCCTTTGCAAAGAAAGGATTGGGCCACTTGCTCCGTTTGTTCGCTGCCTTTTTTACTTGCTCTTTGTTTTGTTGCCTTTTTAGAAAACCACTAAAAATCCGTTTGCTAAGTATTCACAGGGATTTCCTGCTCCACACCACTGTTCATCACCTTCTGCTCCTCGTTGGGATCGACACTCCTATTTATCGAAAGTACTGCGATGCACCCCCTATACTTGTGAGTCATCAAGACTATTTTCTGGCGTCGTTGCCGGGGAGTGAAGCGCTATTGAAGAGTGGAACTCGTAAAGAAAACTTTTACTGTGAGTATTGATTTTGTTACTGCTTTTTCCTTTGTTTCAAATATGGATAACCCACTTGGTTTTTTGTTTGGGAAAACTACTACCACTGCTAGGATAGTAGATGAACCACCTCCTGTTGAGATAGATCCTTTTAAGATACCTACAAGTATTGTTGATCGTTGTCACATCCCAAATTTTATATTTGGTACTGCATATCATACATGTCATTGCATCATAGTCATGTTAGCAAAATTTCAGTTTTAAAAGCTTTTGTCAAAAACATCACTTGCATATGTCTATTGTCACCTACACTAGAAAGCTCGGTTTTTACCTTGCACCTACTAGAAACTTTTGTTTAGTCTTTTGGTTAGCACAGGTGCGTAGAGGGTTCCGACACAAACCCGTAGCACTTTGAATCGCCTCAATCGGAGCTTCAGACCAAATTCTACACCAATCTGAATTCCTGCTTATTATCAGACATTTCAGACAGTTCAGGTTCAGTTAAGTAAATCTCCAGGAAAAAAAGAAAAAAAAAGAACAAAAAAGGAAGCACCGCCAGCCCACCAGCCGTGGCCCACCCAGGGGCTGCCAGTGCGCCTGCAGCACAGCAGCCGCCAGGACCGGGCGGCACGCACTAAGTACCGCACGCGCGCGCTACACCGCCAGCCCACCTAGCCGCGGCCACTACCAGGCAGGACCTACCCGCCAGCGTGGCGCCGCCGCTGCCGCGTCTGCACGGACATCGAGGCGGAGTCGGCATAGAATCAGATGCCTCTCCGAGCGCCGCTAGCACCACCATAAATCCCTTGAGCCCCTCTTCGAAACCCCCCAGAAGCTACTCCCTAAGGCGCCGCAACCGTCCCGCGATTCCTCGCCGGAGAACGCTGCCGTCACCGCCATTGCTCGGTAGAGCTCAAATCTGAGCGCCTTTCGACCCCCTTTTCCCCTTATTGGTTTCCCCAACATCGACTGACTCTCCCCGTGCCTTACCCGTGCCGCGCAGGGCCACCGCCGCCGCCAGCGACCTCGCTGGAGCGCGCCACCGCCGCCCGTGCTCCAGCTCGCCACCGTCGTCGCCCGCGGACACCAGAGGAACCTCCGATGCCGCCTTGAGCTTCACCGTCGCCTCCCGCACGCCGTATGCCACCCCGCCTCCGCCGACCACCGAAGGAGCCTCGCCACCGACCGCCGACGCCGCCTGGTGAGCACCCCGTCGCGACCACACTCCTGCCCTTGGATCGGCCGTGAATGGTCCAGATGGGCCGTAGACCAGCGTTTGACCGCTGACTGGTCAGCGCGCGCCATGTCAGCGTGGTCAAAGTCAGCCAACTTTGACTGCTAATTTAATTCGATTTTAAATTGGCAGGAAATAGCTAAACCTTGTAAAATTCATATAAATTAATCTATTAGGCCAAAAATTGCAAATAATATATCATGTATTCAGGTTTTCACGTAGAATATTTCTGTACAATTGTTTCAGACATTTGCAGCAAGGTTTTGCCGTGAATAAATAAATAGTGTCCTATTTAGAGTAATAAATTCATAGGAAAAGTTCTACAACTCCAAAAATTGCAAATGAGGTGTTCCTGGAGTCAGTAGAACAAGAGTAACCTGTTAGGGAATTAAAAAGGTAGCCTTACAGTACTAGAAGTTGCAGAAACTATTAAAAGGCTTTCTGGAGTATTTTACTTACTCAGGAAGTTCTATAAATCCTTTTTGAGTGATTCCAGTTGGTACATGTTCCATTTTAGCTTGCCTATGCAGAGGGCATTTATGCCAGATTTTTCCACAGAGCACACAACCTGGGATTATTATTTTCCTTAGAATCCACTATTTGAATCATTATTTTCTTATCAAATGATTTTATTGCATCAAAATTATTCCTTGCATGTCATCAGTAGTCATTTATATAATAGAACACCTGTGAGCTACAGAGACTTGCATTTGTGCATTTGTTTATGGTGGTGTTTAGTTTGTTTATGTGTTGCAATTGTATCATGTAGATTGTGACGAGTGCAACGCTTGCTCGTGTGAGGATTGTTCGTTCGACCGCTACAGCAAAGGCAAGTGGATGCTACTTTGTTCATGATATTGTCCTACTATTTTTAATGCATTGTCGTGTATTTTGTAGATGCATGTGTAGGAAAGTACTATCGCTATGCTATGTCCTATTATGTGGTAGGGATCTCTTGTAGTAGAACCACCGTTGGTAGATATGCTTAGCCATGCTATGATGAACGAGGGCTGGGTTACGTCACGTGAAAGTTGTTTCTAAAGTATTGTTTGTGAAAGCTAAAAACAACTTAATCAATGAATCTCCTGGGTGTGATGGGATTGATATTTTTTGTTGGTATCATTGCGGAAAGGCACCCAGGTATCAAGAGAAAATGATTGGCTTATTTATTTGGTAGCTTACGTGTACAACCATGTGCCAATAATAAAATGGGTGGTTGGTTGGACTTAGTAGGTTGTGGTAACTCGAACCCACGTATCTAGAGATGGATAATTTTGGTAGGTTGGTACGGTGCATGTAGGGTTTGGGGATCTACTTCTCGAACGGTCCCTTCTTGGACTTCTCCTTATCATCACCCAATATGAGAGTGGTGGTACGAGCTGGGCTGGCCAAGTCACATGGGTAAAGTGTACTAACCCCTGCAGGGTGTATAAATTAATCGATTAGCCGTGTCCCAGGTTATGGACATCTGATTTGCTTGATATTGAGTTCATGACATGTTTCTCGCTCATTACAATTTCAAAATTGCTTTAATGTTGATGGGTTAACTTAATTGGGATCTTTTCAAAGAAGACTAAACTGTTTATGAAAGTAGGACAAAGGTATTTGTAAATGCAAGCTTGCCACAGCTCCACTTGCCAAATATGCATGTAGATGCTAGTTCTATTATCTCCTTTAATAGCTCTACTTGCCATACATTCCATGTATTAACCCTTCGAGGCTGCTACGTTTCATGTTGCAGGTTATTCAGATTCTGAGTGATCGATTAGGTTACGGTACTCCGCTCGGCACTTGTTCACTTGTGGGCAATTTGAAGAATGGAAGAGTTATTTTATTTATGTTGCTAGTTGAATAAGTTGAGCTATCCTAGTTTATTGTAATAATGTTACTCTGGATCTTTCATTATTTATGATACACCAATATTTGCTATGTTATTCATCTTTACTCTATTATGGGCCAATAAACTGATCCGGGGATTGGCATGTCACATAGAAGCTATGGTCTTTTCAGAACTGTAGTGTTACAAGATGGTATCAGATCCCATGTATCGACTGTAGGATCGTGACCTAGGTTGGAATAGAAAGCCATAGAATTACTAAAGCTTATATTAACTCTGTCTTTCATCTTATGCCTTTCACTCTCGTAAAACTTTATCATTGCTATTCTCACACTTTCCTCTTTTAATTGATAGATGGGAGAAGTCAGGACTGAGTATGCTGGGATCGAGTCACCAAGGCCATTTGCAAGACAGTTGGGACAACTCTCACAGTCATTGGGATTGCCGCTGCCCATGTTCAAAGGAAAAAGGCTATATACCTATGGATATGGCGAGGACGCCTTGGAGATCACCACTATCATATTTAGAGACATCGCATTGCCAAACCCTGTGCATCTGGTCTACACCAAGCAGTATTGCAACTGGGAGCTTGGAATAAACCTGGCCCTGCATGAATCCCTGTCACGCTAGTGCCATCTTGTTCGACACCTGCTGCCAGAAAACTCACCTTACCGTGACTACGGAAGGCGTGATGAGGATGGGAACGTTGTGGTTACCCCAGGCAACAGGAACAACATGCCGCTCCGTCGGAGGCACATAGAGGATATGGAGGTGGAGAATGGAGGCTTAGCTGAGAAGGTGATGATGGTAAAGAAGATAGCTGATTTTGCCAAAAAACGGTCTAGTGGTCCAAGGACAGGAGATTGACACCTTACACGAAGCTGTGGATGTTCTGAAGCAGGCACTTATTGGCAGGGATGCGACCATATCACAGCTGAATGGGACCATACAGGAGAATAATCAAGCCATAGAGCAGCTGCAAGGGACCGTCCAGGAAAGGGGTCATACTATTGCTGGTATGGCTGCCCAGATTGCCGCTCTCCAAGCACAGTTGAATCCACCCCTGTTGAAAACAATGGAGATGATGGCAATGATGATGATGATGACGACGGAGGGAACAATGATGATTAGGATGAAGATGATGATGATGATGGGGATGGAGACGACGTTTGTGGAGGAGGTGAAGTTGTTGCTGCTGCAGCAGAGGATGAAGAAGAAGAGGAGGATCCAGAAGAGGTGGATTTTGAGGTCTCAAGTGAGGATTCAGGAGAAGTGTATACACCACCGCCATGGATGGTCCGTGGACTGAAGCGCCAACGCATGAACGCAAGGACCTAATGCAACCTCTTCATGAAGTAGTTAGACGGCCACCAATTAGTCTTCGTTAGGATACATCGTTAGTTTTAAGGCCTCGATCAATGTAAAACTTTGTTGCTGTTATTTTAAAGTGTTTGATTGCTCCTATGTGTACTCTAAAGTTTCAGGATTATTTGTGCGAATTTTATAAATGAGTTATGGCAAAGTTTTGGTTGATATTCGTGTTTTTCCTGCTGCAGTTTTCTGCTGAACCTGTTGTACTGTATGATTTTTCATGTTTTTTGGTAACTGGGAAAAATCTGAAAAATAGGGTCTGGTTCGATACTCTCTGTACTGTATGCACAAAAATCAGCAAAATTTCCTGACAAGTTTAAGTCAGGTAGAAAAATTTGTGAACACTACTGGACTATTCTGGCAGATTTCTGTTTTATTGCCTTGTTGGCCTGTTTATGCTTGTAACTGTTGCCAACGCTTCTAAAACTATTTCAGTAGTTATGTACTGCTAGGATAACCTCTGGAACATTTCTTGATTGCTTGTTTACTGATGTGTTGCTTGCTCATAATTGTCTGTGATTGCTTTGTTGTTGTTTGACCATAATGCATGGGTAGAATCCTATTTTCGTAAATGATTCTTTCTAAGCTTACCTGTGCTGAACCGCAGATGCCTCCCCGTCGTCAACGTACTAAGATTGAGAAGCTCATGGCAGCTCAGGCACAGCTAGACCAGGTGATGACCCAGTTCATGGCTGCTCAGAACAACAATAACAACAACAATGGGAACAACCAGCCCCAGGAAGATGCTCTTGCAGGGTTCCTGAGGCTAAGGCCAGCGAAGTTCTCTACTGCACCCGAGCCAATGGTTTCTCTCGACTGGTTGCGTTCAGTGAACAAGGATCTGGTAACTGTTGGATGCACAGATGCTGAAAAGGTGAGGTTTGCTGCTCACCTACTGGAGGGACCAGCTGCTTCGTGGTGGGATACTTTCCAGATCACCCACCCGCTGTACACTGTAACCTGGGCCATGTTTGAGGAAGGTTTCAGGACCAACCATGTCTCTTCAGGAGTTCTGAGTCTGAAGAAGAAGGAGTTCCGCAACTTGCGCCAAACCAACCGCACCGTGGCTGAATATATAGAGGAGTTCAACAACCTGCCGTGTTATGCCCCTGAGGATGTTGACACTGATGCCAAGAGGAGAGAGAGGTTCCTGGATGGCCTCAGTGATGAGCTCTCGGTACAGCTGCTAGTGGTTTAGTGCCCCACTTTATAGGAACTTATGGACAAGGCCAGAATCTTGGAGGAAAAGCACAAACAAGTGGAGAACCGCAAGAGAAAGAACAACAACCACCACTCTGGCTCTCACCACAAGTCTCACACTTCTTATGATGGATACTCCAAGCATGGAGGAAGTGACTATGGGCGCCATGGAAGCCTTGACCGCCACATCCATGGAAGCAATGGACATCGCCATGAGAGCCACAAGAGCAGCCGCCACAGCCACAAAGGAGTACACACCCACCATTCTAGAGGACACAATGGACATGACCGCAACCGTGATCGCAACTTTGTCAAGAAGGACCTGAGTGAGGTGACATGTTTCAAGTGCAACCATAAAGGGCATTATACAGACAACTATCCGGAGAAGAAGGGACTGAAGCCAGGCAAAAATCATAAGTCCATAGTGAACCACATGAATGTGGAGGAGATCCCAGATGAGCCTGAGCTTGTGGTTGGTAAGTTTCCAATCAATACTCACCCTGTACTTATTATTTTCGATACTGGTGCATCACATTCATTCATATCAAGGGAATTTGTGGATAAGTATAAGTTACCTATGGAGTCTCTAAAAGGGTCTATTAGAGCAAGCTCACCTGGAGGGGAAATGATAGCTAGCGCGGGATGCCGCGACTTAACTGTGAGAATTGGAGAACACAATTTTATTTCACATCTAGTAATATTGGAGTCGCAAGGTTTAGATGTAATACTAGGCATGGATTGGATGTCTATGCATGAGGGACACATAGATTGTGCACAGCGAGCGGTTTCGCTCAAAACCCCGGATGGTAAGAGATTAGGTTCAAGTCGTCGGTGCGACTGGGAAGGTGTAAGCTGAGTTCTCTTAAGGGGGTTAGCATGGATATAGTTCTTGTAATAAGGGAATACCCCGACGTGTTTCCGGAGGAGCTGCCAGGGATGCCACCTGACAGGGATGTGGAGTTTCTCATCGACCTGATGCCGGGAACAGGACCTATAGCAAAGAGACCATACAAGATGGATGTGGATGAGCTGAAGGAATTAAAGAAACAACTAAGGGAGCAGTTGGACAAAGGATTTATTCAGCCCAGTTTGTCGTCATGGGGTGCGCCTATTATGTTTGTGGAGAATAAAGACAGTAGCAAGAGGTTAGTGGTGAACTATCGCTCGCTGAATGAAGTGACCATCAAGAACAAATATCCCCTACCGAACATAAATGATTTTTTTGATCAACTAGAAGGAGCAAAGGTGTTTAGCAAAATTGATCTTCGATCGGGCTATTTCCAATTGAAGATTCGGGAGGAGGACATTCCCAAGACTGCTTTTACCACTAGGTATGGTTTATATGAGTGTACGGTTATGTCTTTTGGACTAACAAATGCTCCGGCATATTTCATGACCATGATGAACAATGTGTTTATGGGGTATTTGGACAAGTTCGTGGTTGTGTTCAACAATGACATACTGATATATTCCAAGGATGATGTTGAACATGAGAAGCATCTGCGACTAATTATGGATAAGCTGAGGGAACACAAGCTGTATGCCAAATTTAGCAAGTGTGAATTTTGGCTTAACACTGTTGGATTTCTTGGACACGTGGTTTCAGGAGAAGGAGTCACTGTTGACCCAAGCAAAGTGACGGAAGTTACTAAATGGGAAGCGCCCAAGAATGTGGGCGATATTCGGAGCTTTTTGGGACTTGCTGGATATTACAGGAGGTTCATAGAGAATTTCTCCAAGATCGCTAAGACAATGACGGAACTGCTGAAGAAGGATAAGAAGTTTGAGTGGACAGATGTGTGTGAAGCTAGATTTCAGGAACTGGAGCGTCGCCTAGTGACCGCACCTATTCTGTGTTTACCCGATCTTCAGAAGGATTTCCAAGTGTACTGTGATGCATCTCGAGAGGGACTTGGAAGTGTGCTGATGCAAGATGGGAGAGTGGTGTCATATGCCTCGCGACAACTTAAACACCATGAGAGGAACTACCCCACACATGATTTGGAATTAGCATCGGTTGTACATGCGCTCAAGGTATGAATGCACTACCTGATGGGAAAACACTGCGATGTGTACACCAACCACAAGAGACTGAAGAACATATTCACACAGAAGGAACTGAACATGAGGCAAAGAATATGGTTGGAACTTATCAAGGATTATGATATGAACCTGCAATACCACCCAGGAAAAGCCAATGTAGTGGCGGATGCTCTAAGCCGGAAGGTCTATGCCAATGGATTGACTGTTGGAGAGTTGCCCGAGGATTTGTGTAAGCAATTCAAGGAGCTTAGACTGGGGGTAGTGTCCGAGGGATATTTTACAGCAATGGAAGTCCAACCAACGCTATAGGACATGATCAGGAAAGCCCAAGTAGGAGACGAGGAGGTAGAGGTGATAAAAGAAAAGATGAAGGAGGATCGAGCAAAAGAATTCCGCGAGGATGAGCAAGGAACCTTGTGGTATGGAGATCGTTTGTGCGTGCCCAACGATCCGGAGATAAGGAAGCTAATTCTGCACGAGGCCCATGACTCGTTGTATTCCATACATCCGGGCAATACAAAGATGTATATGGATCTGAAGGACAGATTTTGGTGGAACAACATGAAGGGAGATATCGCTGAGCATATTACCTTATGTGATGTATGCAACCGAGTGAAGGCGTAACACCAAAAGCCAGCAGAGCTACTACAGCCATTACCCGTGCTAGATTGGAAGTGGGATAGAGTGGGAATGGACTTTATCACAGGATTGCCCAGGACCAGGTCTGGATACGACTCTATTTGGGTAGTGGTCGACCATTTGACCAAGGTAGCCCACTTTATACCGGTGAAGACAACCTACACAAGTGCGAGGTTAGCCAAGATTTATATGGACAGGATTGTGTGCCTACATGGAGTCCCCAAGAGAATTGTATCAGATAGAGGCACCCAATTTACATCACACTTTTGGCGCCAGCTGCACGAGTCATTGGGAACTAGGTTGGAGTTTAGCACAGCATTCCACCCTCAGATAGATGGACAGACAGAGAGGGTAAATCAGATTTTAGAGGATATGTTAATAGCTTGCGCTTTGGCTCATGACTCTAGTTGGGATGAGAATTTGTCGTATGCCGAGTTTTCCTACAACAACAGCTACCAAACCAGCATCAAGACGTCTCCGTTTGAAGTGCTATATGGGAAAAGATGTCGAACACCATTGCTATGGGATGGAGTAGGAGAGCGTCAGCTATTTGTACCTGATTTGATCAAGGATGTCGAGGAGAAGGTCACTTTGATTAGGGACAGGGTGAAGGTAGCACAATCGAGACAGAAGAGCTACGCTGACGCCAAGCGCAAGGATGTGGTGTATGATATCGGTGATAGAGCGTATCTCAGAGTATCGCCACTGCGTGGGATTAAGAGATTTGGAATCAAGGGTAAGCTGGCACCTCGGTTTATAGGACCATACCGGGTCTTAGCACGCAAGGGAGAAGTTGCATATCAGTTGGAGATGCCAGAGGCTCTGTCCGCTGTTCATGACGTGTTCCATGTGTCCCAGCTGAAGAAGTGCCATCCGGAGATGGTGGATACACCATTGAGAGACACCGTGCCATTGGAGGAGGTTCAGCTGGAGAGTGACTTGACCTATGAGGAGAAGCCGGTCAAGATTTTGGATATAGCGGAGAGGTTTACCCGTAGCAAGACGATCAGATTTTTCAAGGTACAATGGAGCCACCACACCGAAGAGGAAGCCACTTGGGAGCGTGAGGATGACCTCCGAGAGGACCACCCACACCTATTTGGTAGCCACGCCGAATCTCGGGGACGAGATTCATCTTAAGGGGGTCAGTCTTGTCACATCCCAAATTTTAGATTTGGTACTGCATATCATACATGTCATTGCATCATAGTCATGTCTGCAAAATTTCAGTTTTAAAGCTTTTGTCAAAAACCATCACTTGCATATGCCTATTGTCACCTACACTAGAAAACTCGGTTTTTACCTTGCACCTGCTAGAAACTTTTGTTTAGTCTTTTGGCTAGCACAGATGCGTAGAGGGTTCCGACACAAACCCATAGCACTTTGAATCGCCTCAATCGGAGCTTCGGAGCAAATTCTACACCAATCTGAATTTCTGCTTATTATCAGACAGTTCATGTTTAGTTAAGTAAATATCCAGGAAAAAAGAAAAAAAAGAACAAAAAAAAGGAAGCACCACCAGCCCACCAGCCGCGGCCTGCCATCGCTCCTGCAGCGCAGCAGCCTCCAGGACCGGGCGGCACACACTAAGTGCCGCACGCGTGCGCTACACCGCATGCCCACCTAAACCCTAAACCCTAGCCGTGTCCACTACCAGGCAGGACCCACCCGCCAGCGTGGTGCCGCCGCTGCCGTCTGGCACGGACGTCGAGGCAGACTCGGCGCAGAATTGGACGCCTGTCCGAGCGCCGCTAGAACCACCATAAAGCCCTCGAGCCCCTCTGCGAAACCCCCCAAAAGCTACTCCCTAAGGCGATGCCACCGTCCCGCGATTCCTCGCCGGAGAATGCTGTCGTCGCCATTGCTCGATAGAGCTCGAATCCGAGCGCCCCTCGACCCCCTTTTCCCCTTATCGATTTCCCCAACATCGACTGACTCTCCTCGTGCCTTTCCCATGCCGCTCAGGGCCACCGCCGCCGCCAGCGACCTCGCCGGAGCGTGCCATCGCCGCCCGCACTCCAGCTCGCCACCGCCGTCGCCCGCGGACACGAGAGGAACCTCCAACGCCACCTTGAGCTTCACCGTCTCCTCCCGCACGTTGTACGCCACCCCGCCGCCGCTGCCGACCTTCAGAGGAGCCTCGTCGCCGACCGCCGACGCCGCCCGGTGAGCACCCCGTCACGACCACCCCCCTGCCCTCGGATCGGCTGTGAATGGTCCCAATGGGACGTAGACCAGCGTTTGACCTCTGACTAGCCAACGCGTGCCACGTCAGCATGGTCAAAGTCAGCCGATTTTGGCTGCTAATTTAACTCGATTTTAAATTGGCAGGAAATAGCTAAACCTTGTAAAATTCATATAAATTAATCTACTAGGCCAAAAATTGCAAATAATATATTGATGTATTCAGGTTTTCACGTAGAATATTGCTGTACAATTGTTTCAGACATTTGCACCAAGGTTTTGACGTGAATAAATAAATAGTTTAATGTCCTATTTAGAGTAATAAATTCATTGGAAAAGTTCTACAACTCCCAAAATTGCAAATGAGGTGTCCCTGGAGTCAGTAGAACAAGAGGAACCTGTTAGTGAATTAAAAAGGTAGCCTTAAAGTACTAAAAGTTGCAGAAACTATTAAAAGGCTTTCTGGAGTATTTTAATTACTCAGGAAGTTCTATAAATCCTTTTTGAGTGATTCCAGTTGGTACTGGTTCCATTTTAGCTTGCCTATGCAGAGGGTAGTTATTCCAGATTTTTCCACAGAGCATACAACCTAGGATTATTATTTGCCTTAGAATCCACTATTTGGATCATTATTTTCTTATCAAATGATTTTATTGCATCAAAATTATTCCTTGCATGTCATCAGTAGTCATTTATATCATAAAACACATGTGAGCTACTGAGACTTACATTTACGTGTCATGCTTGCATTTGTGCATTTTTTATGGTGGTGTTTGGTTTGTTTATGTGTTGCAATTGTATCGTGTAGATTGTGACGAGTGCAACGCTTGCTCGTGTGAGGATTGTTCGTTCGACCGCTACAACCAAGGCAAGTAGATGCTACTTTTTTCATGATATTGTCCTACTATTTTCAATGCATTGTTGTGCATTTTGTAGATGCATGTGTAGGAAAGTACTATCACTATGCTATGTCCTATTATGTGGTAGGGATCTATTGTAGTTGAACCACCGTTGGTAGATGTGCTTAGCCGTGCGATGATGAACGAGGGCTGGGTTACATCACTTGAAAGTTATTTCTAAAGTATTGTTTGTGAAAGCTAAAAACAACTTAATCAATGAATCTCCTAGGTGTGATGGGATTGATATTTTTTGGTGGTATCATTGCGGAAAGGCACCCAGGTATCAAGAGAAAATGATTGGCTTATTTATTTGGTAGCTTCAATAATGAAATGGGCGGTTGGTTGGACTCAGTAGGTTGTGGTAACTCGAACCCACATATCCAGAGATGTAGAATTTTGGTAGGTTAGTACGGTGCGTGTCGGGTTTGGGGAGCTACTTCCCGAACGGTCCCTTCTTGGACTTCTCCCTATCATCACCCAATATGAGAGTGGTGGTACGAGCTGGGCTAGCCAAGTCACATGGGTAAAGTGTACTAACCCCTGCAGGGTGTATAAACTAATCAATTAGCCGTGTCCCCGTTTATGGACATCTGAGTTGCTTGATATTGAGTTCATGACATGTTTCTCGCTCATTACAATTTCAAAATTGCTTTAATGTTGATGGGTTAACTTAATTGGGATCTTTTCAAAGAAAGACAAAACTGTTTATGAAAGTAGGACAAAGGTATTTGTAAATGCAAGATAGCCATAGCTCCACTTGCCAAATATACATGTAGATGCTAGTTCTATTGTCTCCTTTAATAGCTCTACTTGCCATACATTCCTTGTATTGACCCTTCGGGGCTGCTACGTTTCATGTTGCAGGATATTCAGATTCTGGGTGATCGATTAGGTCGCGGTACTCCACTCGGCACTTGTTCACTTGTGGGCAATTTGAAGAATGGAGGAGTTATTTTATTTATGTTGCTACTTGAATAAGTTGAGCTAGCCTAGAGCTAAGCTTTATTGTAATAATGTTACTCTGGATCTTTCGTTATTTATGATACACGGATATTTGCTATGTTATTCATCTTTACTCTATTGTGGGCCAATGAACTAATCCGGGGATTGGCATGTCACATAGAAGCTACAGTCTTTTCAGAACCATAGTGTTACAATCGTGTTATGGATAATTATTATTTAGGGGATGGAACTGTCCATCCTGGTGATCATTTGATTTTTATCCATGAATTATGCAGGTTGTTTAAGTGTGCAGGTATCACAACTGAACAGGTGAATAAGAAGTTACTGTCCATATCCTTGAAAGGGAGAGCTGAAGAATGGTATAAGCTGCTGAAGAATGGACAATCCATGGAATGGGAGGAGATGGCATCTGTCTTTTACTCTAAATTTTATCCTCCTAGTGAAATTCATAAATATAGAAATCTTATATAT